>OW285236.1:178416258-180973132 GCA_935421215.2 Melolontha melolontha | reverse complement strand
GACTGGTCCTAAGAGACGATTTGCCAAAATACCCATCCAAACGTTTATTCCAAAACGATGTTGTGGTCTTCTAGCCCTGTTTTGTCGGGGATTTTGTACTGCCCAATAGTGCTCCGTATTTCTGTTGAACATTCCAGAATTTGTAAATTTTGTTTCAGCTGACCAGATGATTTTGCTTAAAAAATTTTTGTCATTTTCTATCCTTCCCATTAACCAACTACAATATTCTAGCCTTCTCAAATTATCTCCAGGCAGTAAAGAGTGACTTACATGGATCCTGTATGGTTTAAACCTACTTTTATGTAAAGTTCTCCAAACTCTGGACTGGCACAAATTTAATTCTGACGCTACTTCGCGTGTAGAAATTGATGGATTATTATTTATCTATAAAAATACAAGATTAACATGAAATTTGAAAACACGCTTTTAATTTACCATTTGTAAAATATCTTGTCGATTTTCATTTAAATTCCTCTTGTCTTGACCATTACGCGGCTTAGTAAACGATCCATTCTCGACCAAATTTCTGTCGAGATCTAGGAAAATGGTACGATGAGGCTGTTGTCGTTCTGGATATAATTGTAGATATCTTATACTCGCTACTGTTGAATTTCGGTTCGAAGAATAAAAAATACTTATCATATCTCGTTTCTCTTCGTTAGTGTATGACATTTTTGTATTATTAATGAACAATAAATGAAATGTTTGACAGATTGAAATTCCATGGCTACCTTATTTAATTTTATAATTTATTCTTTCAAATAAAACCTAATGTCAAAAACTTTAGTCAGCATGTGGTACATGGTTGAAATCAGAAAAAAAAACTCTTTCTGAAGGTGTCTAAATCCAATATGGGGCCTATAAGAAATTAGATAGTTGATGATGGCCAGAAAGAAGCGAAACGTCCTATAAAAATTTAGAGTACACCACTGGATAGAGGTTTAAAAATGGCCACAAGAATGTGTTTTTATTTTTTCTCTACAAAGCCAAATGTCGGTGCTACAGGTAAAAGAAGAAAATGGGGTTTTCGCGTTTTTTTTTAAATAACGAAGGTCATTTGTCACAGCTCTATTTTCTTTACGGATTTATAACAAACACAAAATTTAACAACTTTGCCAAATTTAAACCTATACTCTATCTCCAATAATAAGCGAAATCCCCATGATGAGGGCCGAAAATAAATCAGCCTGTATATCAACATACTGTGTTTATAACATCACATGTTTAACCGCCTCACGTCAAGATCTAAGCTTAACTAAGATAACCATCTCCTAGAATAAGTAATTTCTTTGTTAATACTTAAATCTTATCGGACTGTATATACAAAAAAAAAAGCTGATTTGTAATTTCATATGTTCTTTGTGTTTTGAAAATGTTCGTACGTACATATTAACTTATACTGAAGAGGATTCAGAAATGTGGGGAAAATCTGACAACTCTAATTATGTATGTATGTAATAATAAACAAATTTGTTGTACAGTATAAATTATGTAGTTACATCAAATTCATTGATTTCTTAATTATAAAAACATATTTTCTCAGCGTATCATACACCTACTGATATTCTCCAATTAGATAGACGATTTTAATATTGTGCAGTCTAAATTTATTGTAACAAACAATTGACAAAGATAGTAATAAATAATAACTGCTTATATTATAAATATCAAATCTTTTTCTAAATTTTCTTTTAAAAAAATGGGTTCGATTGTCGTCGAAAAGGCTTCAATTTAAATTCGTTTGAGTATTGAAATTTTAACTCCGCAACCGCAACCGCAACTACATATATGAAAGAATAAAGTGAAAATGAGGGATAAGTCAGTTATAATTAATTACGAATCAAATTTTTCAAAATTCCATGTATTTATTTGGTATTATATATTGACACCCTTGGTATACGTACAATCTCTATTACTTAAAAAATCTCCAAAAAAATTTTAAGTTGGGTACCAAATCTTCCTACATTTTTCTTTATTTACTGAAACACGTGATGATGCTTTAAAGCAAAGCACTACTAATTAATGCTTTTTAGAAGTTTTAGATTATCAAGGAAATTCCTATATCTGGAATCTAATTTACGATATATTAATTGCACATAAATTCTCATATTCTATGATACAGAGCCGAATGATATAATTTTTGGGCTCATTTAATTTTCTTCATAAATTTCAGACACGCGAAATAGATTGAAGTTTTGAAAAAAATTATATGACAACCTTGGACGTTTGACGTGTATTAATGCATATTACAACAATTAATTTTATAATTATTCTTTATACAGAATATTTTTTGTGATAAATAAATTTAACTTAAGTTTTTCAAACGCATACATTTGCCCATTGACAGAACATATACCTGGAGTTGCATTTTAGTTAACGTTACATTTACTAAGTTTTGCAACCATTTGTTTTACCATATAGTCAAGGGTTAAATATTTCCACATTCCAGCAAGATAATCCCGCTCCTCATTTTCCTGCTGTTACATTACGATTCTTGCAAGAAGCATTATCAATATTCTCAGTTTCCTGTGCGGTCGCCAGATCTATCGCCAATTAGAACATGTGTAGGATACAATAGGTGGAAGGGTTGGAATGCTTTCTAACCCTCGAATGAACTTAGAACGGCTACATGGTGCTCTGCAAGTTGTTTAGAATTAAATTCCACAGGAGTCCATAGATCACCTTATTAGAAGCATGCCCAAGCGAAGAGCACGATTTTTTCAATGAAACTTTAATCATTTGTTATTCTCAACACAGTAAACATATATTTTAAAAACATTTACATTTATTGGGTTATTTGTTTTTTCTTGTCACAGTATTGTATTTCTAGTATATACAGTACAAATCTCTTCCCTATAGTCACCTACAAACGTGTATTACGTATGTGTGCGTTCAAGAAGCGAGGAGTGGGGACGCACGAAGCGATGCATAGTAATGCATACATGCCATTAGTTACAGTTTACTTGCGAAGTGGGATGGTTTGGTCAACTTTTGCGAATAGTCCGTATTCACGATGGATATTTTTACCCTTGAGCAAAAAAAATATGTCGTAAAACAGTATCATCTTGGTCGCAGCATAAGAGAAATTGCACGGGTATTTCAAATTAACTTTCAACGTACCATTGCGTTTGAAACAATAAGACACATAATTAAAAATTTCGAAAAATATGGCTGTTTACATAAAGTCCCTATTATTGACGGTAGTTCCACATTCATCGACGTTTATAGACTGATCTACAGTACATATGTATGTATGTATGATAAATTATGATACATACATACATACATGCTATGTGCGTCCCCACTCCTCGCATCTCGAACGCACACATACGTAATACACGTTTGTAGGTGACTATAGGGAAGAGATTTGTACTATATAGATATACAGTTGCGGCCGCTACAAACTCAGACACCGACTTTTGACACATTCTGGCAAATTAAAAAAGTTCGTAATGTGTAAATTTGACTTTTATCCGATAAGGATATGTTAGTGTCAGTTTATTATATGTCAGAAGCGTACACAATTTTTAAAATGCTTCAATTAAACGAACTGTAAAAGTCGACAATTAGAAGTTGAGCATTAGGTACATCGCAAATGAAATAAACGTTGATAAAAACACGATAATTTAGTAATTATTTTATGTACTAACACTCTAACCAATTTTTATGTTGTCTTGTCAACGTTGATTTTATTGTTAGTTATTGTTAACCATTCCTGAATTTGGTATTTTGTGAAAATGAAGTAAACGATTTATTTATTATTGTTGTATGATAGCTCGCATTACCTATAATAATAACTGAAGGGTTTACTATTTGTTGCAAAATTAATTCTGCTCCAGAAACAAAACCATTATTGCTATCAGCATGTACAACGATGTATCTATATAATAAAAGTCAATAATATATTGCCCATGCTAATACTTTTAAAATAATTAATACATTTAGCCACCTACTTGTTTTGCTTTTACAGATTTAATATTCTCATCTTGCCGTGGTTTTTAAGAACTTCCATCTTCAAAAACCCAGATTTCATCAAAAAGAACAAACTGGAATGCATTTTCATTTTTAAAACGCATATATTGTTGCAAAAACGTTATTTGAATTTTTCCATTTTTAAGATTTTTAATTTTATACGCCACTGACTTTCTTTCAGTTAGGTAACATTTTATAAACTTAATATTAAGACCATGTTACAAAGCCAACATTTATTATTTGTCACACTGTCTGACTTTGTAGTAGCCGCAGCTGTACATTCGGTGTATAGATTCAGTTAGAAGTAAATTAACTTCGCAATAAGATAGAATATGTTTCGATTTAATAAGTTTTAAATATGAAAATTATTGATGTAAATATGTGTAAAATATATTAATAGATTGCATCAGAAACAATATCTTCTCATATTTTATAAAATTAATTATTAATTAAGCGAATACGTATTTGAGTGATTACTAGAGAACGGACGCAATTTCCATAAAACGCAATCGGCAATTGGAATTGTGTATAACGTCGCTCAATACACCCCGGCGTAATTCAATGAAGTATTTGTTTGACTTACTCGGACACCTGGTCTCGCCGCGATAACAATGGACAAGTCAGCTATTGTATTCCCAGAATATAGTGTTTTTTAAAGTGTTTTCATGAGCGTAGATAGAAGTGGAGTTTTTATAATGTATGTATTTTATTTATTAGTTTATATTTCGTAAGATAAATAAAGTGCTGTGAGTAAGTTTCTTGTTTTCATAGTTTTAACTGTTAATTACATCGTAATTTTTGTGATAGATCCTGTTTAATATCGTTTGATTGAATCTATTTCTACCAATTATTTTGACGTAAGAGTGTGCATTGAATTTCGTTCAGTTTCAATAACTTACGCACACATTTTTAGTTTTCATTTATTTAGATCTAGAGCATTGTTTAAGTTACTTTTTCAGACATGATATGGAAGAATGTCGAGAACGGCATTGTAAAACAATGGCGAGTTGGATTGACGGTCATACTGATTGTATGTCCATTGTCAGTGATTCCGAAATTTATTACAAAATCCGTAAAATATCGTCAAAAATTCGTCACTTAGGATCGCAAACACATCTGAACTCTGTAAAACTTTTATGGCTGCTAATATTCTATTAAATAAACTTAGCAACCCAACTTTAAAAATATTTCTTCAAAAATATACTGGTCGAAATGTTCCTGATGAATCAACTTACGCAAATATTATGTTTCTAGGTGCTATACGAGAACAGTAGAACGCATTAGAAGCCATCTTTTAAATCAATACATATGGATAAGCGCCGACGAAACGGTGGATATGTTAGGACGCTGTGTGGTAAATGTTGTAGCTGGTGTACTACATCCAACTATTCCCTATAACTCATATGTAAAAGCAACAAGTGTTATAAATAGAGTTGATGCGGAAACAGTTGCTGACACCATTAAGGAGAATATGCAAAAAATGCTTCATTCGGACGCCACGTACAAAGAAAAAATACTTTTATTTGTCAGTGATAGTGCTGCGTATATGTTAAAAACAGGCAGACTATTGAAGAAAACATATCCTAATATGCTGCATATTACTTGTGTAGCACATGCTCTCCACAGAATCTGTGAATATATCAGAGACACTTTTCCGGAAGTTGATAGACTTGTATCAGCTTTTAAAAAAGTTTTCAGAAAAGCACCATTGAGAGTAGCTCTTTTCAGCGAAAAATTTCCATCTCTGTCACTGCCTCCCACTCCAGTAATAACTAGATGGGGAACATGGCTGGAAGCTACTAGTTATTATGCTGAGAATTTCGATAGTCTAAAACATTTCGTAACACTGCTAAAGGAGGATGCTAGAAGTATTGGTGAGTGCAAGGAGCTCACACAAATCCCATATTTAAAAAATCAGTTGTACTTTCTTCACGAACATTTTGGAAAATTGCCAAAACTAATCACTTATTTTGAAAATCGAAATCTCAAATTAAATGACGGATTAACCACATGAGATGTGGCTGTTAATAATTTGATAAGTATTCCAAGTGACTTCGGATGTGGCCTTCGGCAAAAGTTTGAAGCAATTCTTAATAGAAATCCAGATTTAATTACATTGCAGCAATTATGTATGGAGACAATTCCACAAAATCTAACGGCTAAATATGAAGAAATAAAAGAATATTTCCAGTGTGCACCTATAACCAGTTGCGATGTAGAAAGGACGTTTTCTATTTATAAGGATGTACTTAATTCAAAGAGAACAAAATTGACAGAAGAAAACCTTGAGAAACTATTGCTAGTCAATATTAATACTCCTTTACTCAACTTCAACGACAAAATGAACAAATAAAAATGTTCCAATTATAGAAATAAAATTAAAAACTTTAAAAATACAACTTTTCAACAAATGCATACGTATTTCATAATTTTATAGATCACCACCCGTTTGTTTTCCAATTATATAAATAAAATTAAAAACTTTATAAATACAACTTTTCAACAAATAAATATGTACTTATTTCGTAATTTTATAGATCACCACCCGTTCGTTTTCCAATTATATAAATAAAATTAAATATTTTAGAAATACAGCCTTTCGCCACTACTGCACTGGGTGGTAAGCGTGTCCGTTCTCTAGTGATTACACACACGTTTAGACCAGCAGGTTCAAATTGAAATCCTATTGCGGTTATATTGAATATATGGGAAGCCATGCGGTCAAAAATGTTTTAAATGGAATGCGCGATAAGCCACTCGGCTTATGCCCTCATACAACATAACCATTGGTTGAGTTAAAAAGTTATTTTATTTGAAAACATTGAACAGCAATCTTTCACCCAAGTGATTCACAATTCAAAATAACCGACTTAGAAATAATCTAAAATATAATACCTAATTTCAATGAATATACATATGTGCTTAACAATTTATACTTTAAACTCCAATAATTATTAATGATTTTATACATTTTATCATTTAAATGAAAAATACCCTGTACCTCCGCTGAATTATTTGCAATTGAAACAACATATTCTATACAGGTTTCTTGTATACAGAGAGCATGTTGTAGTGATAATCTTTTATGTGAAATTTGTTCATTACTAACTTAACTGAAATGTTTTATAACTCTTATAATTGCAAATAAGAGATATTGCAATCGGTGTAATCATGATCATCATTGAAATATATTCAATATTTCACAATTCACAGACATTGAAGAATAATATGAGTCACTGAGATGATAATTTTGATAACCGTCATAACTTTGTAATTCCCTTCTGGTTTTCGTATTTATTCTTCTAGTATTGTTCGAGTAATGTCGAAATTCAGTGATTAAACTTATTCGAGAGGAATATTGTGTGGTTTTAGTATTTAGTGCGTAATTATATAATTTAAATAAAAGAAATGAATTTGTGAATATTTTGTGTCATCATCGAATATTTAGAATCAGGTATGAATTTCTTCGAAAGTCCTGCTTAAATTCAAATTACATAAATATACTACCGAGTGACCATAAATGATTGCAGGAAATGTTTAACTTGGCAGCCGTAAGAAATTAGCATGGCTGATCATTCGCTTTATATTTATCGTTTGGAGTTAGGATATTTTATATTAATATAGATGACAAATGGTTGTTTCACTTTTACTTTGTAAAATTTTTGAGAAATTTGAATTTAAAAATCAGGCATGGCAACAAAAAATTGCAGAAATATTGCCATTTTAATAACAAAAGTTTCACTCATTTATAGTAATCTGTTATAAAGAAGTTTCTTTTTCCTTATTTCATTGGCTTACTGCGGAAGAAAATAATTCCATTTTTGGAATTACTGAGTTAAATGAATTTATGTACTTAATATTTGTCAAATATTTTACCACGAAAATAAGACAAGTGGTTTTCAAGTGTGTCAGACGATTTACTTACATAAGTAAGATCTTTTTTAATCCGCCAAACGAGGTAAGCGTGATTATGTTTTAATGAAGTAAAGCGATTTGTATTAAACTACTTGTTCGATATGCTTCCAAGTCCATTAATGTTTTCAGATTTTAATTTATGGCATCTAGTTTAGATGAACAATCACCTTTATGCTGTTCACCCATCTGCTTCTCTTATTTTGAATCTGGTAAATAAATCTCTAATTTTCCTTTGATCTTCTGCATTTGTGATTAATAGTGATTATTCTCGTACATATTCGTTCTTCTATCTCTCACCAGTATATAATTTTTCCATTATTGTTTATTCTACTTTTTGCGAATTTCTTAAATTTCTGTTTGTCTTTGTCGATTTTTCAAAACCATAACAAATTAGAGCTAATATATCAATAGAAGACTTGCTTACAAATAGGATTAGATTGTTTTCGCTTGTTCAATTCTCAGTTTCCAGATTCTACTAACTGTATAAAATAACTTTCCGCTTCTACGAAATCTAGTTTTATCTATAGACCACTATTCTGCTTCCCTTACTTACTAATTTAATTCATTTTGTTTTCATTACTTTAGGTTTGTCTATTTATAGTTATGTTAATTCTACTAGAGTGATTTAACGGGAGAACGATTTTTCAAAAGTTGACAACAGTTGCGCCATGATAATTATATTGCGAATTTGAACCATGTTTCAACAACATTCTGCCAAAATTTCTCCCAAATCTGTCCGGTAGACAAGTTTTTACAATCTTTTAAAATGAACTATTTGTCAATTTTATGTCGAAATGAAGAAATGAGAATTTTGTGAGTTAAACTTATTTTTTTAGATGGAAAACCCATTAAAAAAAGTTACATATATATTATGATATCTGCTTCTTATCATGGAATGGTTTGTCAATGGTTCACTACCGTCAAAAGTGTTCGGACGAGCAGATGGATGCCGCATTTACTTACTGTTGAGCAAATACGAACTCATGTTTCAATTTTAAATGACTTTGGCTAAGTTCAAACGAAATATACGAAAATATTTGGAACCTGGATACACCACTATACCTATCGGCGAAGATCTGGTAAATATGGTGGATGATGGAGCATTCAGCATATTCACCAGATCTAGTTCCGAGTAATTTTTCTTATTTCCAAACTCCAACAAAAGGCTTAATGAAAAGAGATTCAGGACAAATGAGATAATAGCCTATTTTGACAAACTTACGACAGCTTACTTTTTCAATGGCTTAAGAAAATTCGAAAATCCTGGGTTATGTGTATAGAATCGAAAAAAAAATTTTCGTTAATTTTCCTGCTAATTTTCATATGTTAAATATTTTGGATTCCACGTTCTAATATTATTGTTTTTGCGGCAAGTAATAATTTTAATAGTTTAATGTATACATTTCAAAAGAATTATTTGGAAAAGTATTACGTTACCAAAGTACAATTATTTAAATTCGATATTTTACACAAAACCCTATAAAAAAATGTACACATTGATTGATATTATATACTATAATCATTAAATATTTACTACAAAGACTAAAATTGCAAAAATTAGAAAGAAATACACCCATTTACGAGGGCGGATTGATATATAAGGTCTCCAACTCCATAAAATATGAATAAGAAACGCTGAATCCATTTCACCATTCCGTTCATGAAAAAACTTTCTTGTCTAATGTTAATCCACTTTCAAAGAGCAACCCGAACTTGTCTGAAGTGTCTGATGAAAAATGTTGACCTTCCAATACCTTCCTCAACTTTAGGAGCAACCAGTAATCTGGAAAATGCCAAATCATGACTGTACGGATGGTGAGAAATAACCGTGAATATCAGACTCGTCAGTGTTTTCATCGTTTCGTTGCTGCAGTCTGCTGCGCTTTGGCGTTGTAGTACAAGAAAAAATTCGTTCGTTCCGGCCTTAATCTACGGATACTATTCTTTAGTGATCGTAAAGTTTCGCAGTATCTTTTTGAATTAATCGTTGAACCCTTCCGCAGATATTTGGAATAAATGACTCTGCTTGCATACCAGAAAATGGTGAGCATGACTTTCTTGCTGATTGAACTCTTTTGAATTTTCGTACACGTGGAGAATTAGCACGACGATATTCCATTTACTGCCGTTTGTTTTCAGTTACATAATTATCAACTCAAGATTGTCCCCTGTAGGAATGCTTCATGAGAAAATAAACTTTTTCACGTCAATACTGGTTAAAAAGTTCTTGGCAAATGTATTAGCGGAACCCATCTGCCGCAATGTTTTCTGTAATTCAAGGTCTGAACAATGTACTGGACTCTTTCTTTGACTAATGCCTACCGAGCAATTTGTTTTTATGTAATCCGGCGATTTCCTTGAATCAATGCATTCACTTGTCTTTGATTCTTTTCATGCGTCACTGCTACTGGTCGACCAGATTTTTTTTCGTCAAATATCTTCATTTCGCCTCTCTGACAGAGTTTTACACGTCGAATTCACTGGCAAACATTCTTCACAATCCATACAATCTTTGCCATAAGCAGATTTTAAACGTCTGTAAATTTCGATGACCTTCCAACGTTAAAAATTCTCTCACAGATCGTTACTTGGTACGCATCTCAGAAATCTAACTCATGACAAATGACACTGTTACTCAGCGACAGTACCTACACAAGAAAATGGAACTTTGTGTGCTAAGATGAGATGCTCAAAATTACTGGTTAGAACTTGTTTCTATCTCCACTACTCACGCAATGGCATTTTTGAGACCTTATTTATCGATCCGCCCTCTTATCTACCAAATTATAAATATATTATGCTTTATTCTTCTTAGGCTAAGTAGCAAAAAATATTTCTAGATTACGTATAGGCAGGAATTGTGCTGCCCAACTGTTAACTATACAATGCTGTAATCGTATTCGTCGTAATTATTGATATTTTAGATCTTATAGTAAATATGTGAATTTTTAGAGATATTCGCAATTAAAATATTTGCTGTTATTGTTATCGCATTTCCAGTTTATAAAATTTATAGTAATTGAGGCTTCCGACGCCCTTCATACACACGTGGTTCTTTTCTATACACACACTTTTTAAGTTACACGGGGGGGCACGCGCCAAGCAGGTGTTATTTTAGTACCCTGATGAGAAGGCAGGTGTACTTGGCATATGCTCCTTTTGGACACTATCATACGGAACTTTTATATACCGCAGCACATATAGTTCCGTCTCTATCCGCCCCGCATCTTTCCCGAACGCAACTGTAACGCTGTTAAAATTCATCTGCTCTGCTTCCAGCGAGCATCTGTATTTTTTGAATTATATTTGCTTTGTTACCGTTGTTGAATAAACTGTCTATGATTAATAAAAGATATATTTTAAAATCAATTTCGAAGTGAATTTTATTAACAGACATATGGAGAAAAATCATTTCTTTTACAATTAGTAAAAGACAATGCTCTTGCGGTAAAGCATAGAACAAATAATTTAAACATTTATTTTATATTCCAAGATTATACAGGCATTTACAAAAGTCTATGTACACATCAACGTAGTGGCATTAGTGTACATAACGTGCTTTCAAATACTATTCTCGTTAGAGACGGCCATCCTCATTTAAAATTATACGTTTGTGACAGATTACGTGAACTGTCACCAGCTATTATCATAAAGCATGGCCGTCTCTAATAAGGAAAGTTTTAAACGCACGTTATTTACAACTAAAAAAAGTATAGTACGGTTCATTTATACAAAGCGTTCATATTTATTAATTGCAATTGAAGGTACAAGTAATGAAGGTCCATTTAACTAAGATGAACATCTTGAGATCAATTCTTTAAGAGTATATGTATACGAAGGTGATTTGGAGAGACTTTTTAATGAAATACTTATTTAAGGGTCATAAAAAATACTTTTTTAATTTTCAAAATAATTCCAATTAATGGCTTGCTATCTGCCCCCACGAACACTACACTTGCGCCGACAAATATCTTCTAAACTTACCCAACTTACCTACAACTCATGGTTGCCCCGGAGATCTTTTGGCTAATTCAGTTAAGAAGCGAGTTGCGGGGAGGTTCTTACATAAAAAGGGCACCACCATGTTTTACCTTTAGTCAACAGAGAACACAGACTCTGCCGTAGTAAGTGGATAACTTAGTAATTTTCGAATAAATTGTACTTCAAAAAAAAATAAAGAAAAGAAAAACAGAGTTTATAACAATAACAATTATATATATTATTAAGCAACAAAGAAAATAGAAAAATTTATATAATATACCGGAGAGGTATAAGTATTGAATCAACAAAATAGTTTTAAATAGTTGGAATATCTTAAGTCATATAAACATCGTGTCTTATGCCATAATAGTCCATCAAAGCTTTAATGTACCTTACATAGGTTGCGTTACACTCAGTATATGCAAAGAATTTTTAGATGTACACACAGTTAGAAATTATTAATGTGAAAAATAATAGTACACAATGTATTCACAAAATCGAATACTCCAATCAGATAGTAAAATAACATAAGTCTCAGCCTGTATATGTAAAATTATATGTTTAAGTATAAAAGAAAAAACTAGAACATCTTTCTATAATTGTGAATTTGACCAACAAAATGGAAAATAATTTATTTAAACAACATTAGATATGTATATAAAAAAAAATTACATAAGATTCCGTTACTGATTAAAAAAAATATATGTTGAATTTAATTTACTCAAAATTCTTACTTTTAAACAAATCTGATATATGAGATTGATACCATATAAAAAATGTTACAACAATTTAAATTATGAAAGTAATTAAGCGAGTTATAAAGGGTTTTCCAATAGTAGCGCTCGATGTTTGGCAACTGCGCATGACGTAGTCGATAGTCACACAGATGCTATCTTTGACAGCCGTATTCAGTTAGTCTCTGCATTTTATTATGGAGCGTTACACGACTGAGCAACTCGTCGAAATTGTTAAAAATTATTATCAAAACCAATGTTCTATTCGGCAAAATTTCGCGCACTCCGTGCAATTTATGGTGTCAACGATCGTCCTACAGAATCCACAATTCGCTGTTTAATAAACAAATTCGAAACAACTGGGTCTGTGGCAGATCAGAAAGTGTCTGTACGTCAGCGAAACGCAAGATCCCTTGAAAATATTGCTGCAGTTCGGGAAAGTGTGCATGAGAATTCGCGACAGTCCATTCCGTGTCGGGCTCAAGAGCTTGGCCTGTCTTCGACGTCAACTTGGCGAATCCTGCATAAGGACTTAGGGCTTCACCCTTATAAAGTGCAATTAACCCAAGAACTAAAGCCCAACGATTATAGAGAGCGGCGTGCATTCGCTGATTGGGCGCTAGAGCAGCTGGCTTTGTTATATCGCGAAATGGTGACGTTAATTGGCCGGCCAGATCCTGCGACCTAACGCCACTGGATTTTTTTCTCTGGGGATTTCTAAAATCCAAAGTCTATGCTGACAAACCGCGGACGGTTGCCGCATTAGAGGCCAACATTAGGCGCGTTATCACTGAAATTGAGCCACTTTTATGTGATAAAGTCATCACAAATTGGGTATCCAGAATTCAACAAACCAGGCAAATCCGCGGAGGACATTTACCTGATATAATTTTTAAAACATAATGTTAACACATGTACTTTATAGTACAAATAAAAATAGATCACTATCATTCTCACAATTTGTTTTATTGCGTTACAAAAAACGAGCGCTTCTAATGGAAAACCCTTTATATGTGATGAACTTGGTTAAATTTTATATGGATGCAAGAAAGAAAATAAAATACAATGGTGAGTCGAACACCATGTTTTAGGACACCATGCGGTCCTCCAAAATAACTATTATATTAATTTTTCTGGAACTCTTGTCACAAAAAATATTATCCTACACAAACTACCTTGCGTGATAGATGACCTTTGAATCCAATTGCGTGGTTTTTCTGCAAATGAGAATCTAATAATTATTAAGATCTCAATTTACATGTAAACGTCGCCTAATGTGTCGCGCTAATATGTACTTATTTTGAGACATTTACGTGTAAATTGAGATTTTGCGAAATCATGTCTGTCTCTAGGATACCGTGCATTGAGGAGTCCCAATAAGAACGAAATGCATCTGCATTTTGCGGGATATATTTGACTTACACGAATTTTTTTTTAAAAGTAAATCATAAATTTGCTCAAAATCTAATTTATCATTTACTTCCACCCAGCGTTATTTTAATGATTTTATTAAATAAAGTATTTATGCTTCTGTGATCGGTAATGTGTGTATTGCTAGTCCGTGAGACAGTTATTTATACAAATAAATATTACAAGATATATCAAGAATCAGCTGCTATTATTGAATAGTATGCAAAAACTTAATTTAGAAAATTATTCAAATTAACATAAACCTAAAAGTGTCTTTTAGACTTAAAGAAATGTGTCTAGGTACATAATTATATATTTTACTAATATTTGTTATAAAGGTGTATATTCTATCAAGAAATATCACACCTTGTAATCTCGAACTGTCGACATAAATCTCTGGATCTTATCTCTCAGCGGTATTTTTGAAAAAAAAGTTTTTTCTAAGAGGATACTCGATTATATCTTGTTAAAAATCTTTATCGTTGTAAATACAAAAAATAATTATTGCTGTAATACCGTTTTGAAGTAATTAGTAGATTACATCTCAAAGTTTACTTTGCAATATAAATAAAAGTTTTCATTTATCAATTTACCACAAAAAATATAGTAGAAGAGTAGGGGGTAGATTTGAATGCAGGGAACATTCGAACTAACGACAATTTAATCTTTAAAGGTGACTCTACAAATGCATTAGTTACATTATTTGTATTATGCAGAAGCACTTGTTGTAAAGTTAGTGTGACTACCATAGTGTTTGTATACCACGCAAAATATTTTTTTAATATATTGAACATATACAGGGTGAGTCGTGAAGAATCGACCAAACTGTAGGAGTGTATTCTACAGGTGAAAGTAATGTAAAAAAACTCAAATGTTGCAATCCGATTTTTATTTGTTTTCGAGATATAGCGTAATTAAAAATAAAAAAAATTTCATACATTGAAGTTTTTGTATTTTATTGGTATTACCGTTCTTTATAATATATTTTCAAAAATATCGCCATTCATTTCAAAACATTTTTTACATCGTCTACAAAGGGCGCTGGTTGCGTTCCTGATTGCGTCAGGTTGATGTTTGATATTGTCAGCAGCATTCATAATCCGTTGAATTAGTGCTTCACGAGTGTCCACTTTTACTTGATACACTTCATTTTTTAACCAGCCCCATAAACAATAATCGCGTGGCGTGAGGTCTGGAGACCTAGGAGGCCAACCAATGTGACTACCACGTCCAATCCAACTCCCTGGAAACCTTTCAGCCAAATGTTGCCTGACTGCACGAGCGTAATGTGCAGGCGCTCCATCGTGCTGGTAGAAGATTTGGATTCTGATGTTTATGGGAACATCCTCTAGCAGTTCGTGCAGTTCATTTTCTAAAAAATGTAAATAGGTGTCTCCCGTGAGGCGATTCTCAAAAATGTAAGGACCAATTAAAAAACCATCGATCATACCACACCACACGTTTACCGAAAACTTATGTTGAAAGTTACTTTCGACTGTTGCGTGTGGATTTTCGTTTGACCATACATGCTGGTTATGACAATTATTAATACCGTCACGGGTGAATGTCGCTTCATCCGTAAACAGTATACGCGATACAAAACAAGCATTATCATTTATCCATCGACAAAATTCCATACGTCTACGATTATCATCTCGTTGTAGGTGCTGTATTCTTTGTACATCGTACGGACGTAAGCCATGCTCGTGGAGTGCTTTTATCACCCTTGTTTGTGGAATGCCCAATTGAATACTAATTCTCCGTGAGCTGGTAGTTGCGTCTTCTTCTACTACATCCAGAATATCTTCTACTTCTTGTAGTTGTTGTCGACTGCCTCGTTCAGATATTATGTTTACACTGGGAAGCTTTCAGGTCGCGCACAATGTGTTGAATACACTAATAAATATAGTTTTATTAGGATGTCTGTGATGTGGAAACCGTTGACAATATTCATTAGGAGTAGCTGTAGCATTTCCATCATAAAATCCATAAACAAACACCATATTAGCATATTCTAAATTAGAATAAGTGTGTGGCATTTTATATATAATATATAATGAATTGCTACCGGGGTTTCACTGTTTTTACGAATACATACATAAACATGGTATACTAAATCTACATTTTTAATTACGCTATAACTCGAAAACAAATAAAAATCGAATAACAACATTTGAGTACATTACTTTCACCAGTAGAATACACTCCTTGAGTTTGGTCGATTCCTCACGACTCACCCTGCATAAAATATTAATCAGAGCTAGAACAGAACACAAGTATATAAATAACAGTTTTTCTTTATTACCGTCAGATTTTTAATTGCAAATTCGTCCAAATAAGTCCTATTATTTACTGACAAAATTCAACAAATAGTTGACAAATAGTCTCAACTTCTCATTCTGCTTTATAAATAACAGTTTTCAGCGTATTTTCTATATACGAGATGCTACTCAAAAATTCCTGGAATTTGAATGTGGCGCTAAGAGATAGTAGTCTGTCAAACGATACTTTGCTAGGTAGTGACGAGCAGTTCTTGTTTTTATATTTGTTGAGTTGTGTTTGAGTTATTCTGCGACACTACAATGTCTGATGTAAAGACCAAAGAAAGTGGATCAAATTCTGCTTCAAACTTGGTAAAACGGCAACGAAAACTCTGAAAATGCTTAAAGAGGCATTTGGTGAGGATGCTTTGGGCCAGACGCAAACTTGTAAGCGGTATAACCGCCTTAAAAATGGACGTGTGTCGCTTGATGTTGTAGAGCGCTCCAGTCGTCCATCGACGGAAGACACCACAAAATGTGGCAAAAATGCATGACGCTACGTGAGTGTGAACTTCAGTACCAGAATCATTACTGGCGACGAATCATGGGTGTACGGGTATGATCCCGAAACAAAGGAGCATCGTCACCACTATCGGAGAAAGCACAAGTTTGAAACAACGTCAACTCAATGTTGATATGCTTCTTCAACACTGATCGCATTGTGCACAAAAAATTCCGCTAACCAGGTGAAGCAGTTAATAGACAATTTTATTGCGATGTTGTTCGGCGACGATTGAGGAAATCCAGACCGAATCGCAGCAGTGTTGAACACGCGAAGACTTCCAGCACTGCTTTCAGTCATGGACAAGTAGCTGGAATCAATGTTTTCATGCGGAAGGAGAGTATTTTAAAGGAGATGGTAGTATATAAGTTGTAAGAACAATTTATTGCGTTTTTTTTTACATTCAGGGAATTTCTGGGTAGCACCCAGTCGCACCCAACTCAGATATGACTGCTATCTTCTTGTTCATAGTCTACTCTGAAGAAAAAATTGTATGGTAAAATATATTTCGATAAAAGCATCTAAATGTTTGGGATTTATAAAATGTAATTATTATTCATTAGGAATAGAAAGAATTATATCCCGCTAGGTGCATCGACTATAACTCTTTACTAGAGCTTGTTAGTTTCAAGTCCCTTCATGAACATAGGCAAATACATCAGTTAATATTTTTGTGAGAACTGGTAAATGAAATTAATGACTGCAGCGATTTATTGTTTAAACTGGACTTACATGTTCAGAATCGTTCATCTAAATATATTTCAACATTTGTGTCACAAACACCGATGACTAATTTATCGATAGACTAATCTATCTATAACAGGTGCATATTTGATAATATTTATTATGCAGATGCTTTTCATAATTTTAGACGGAACAGAGATGTATGTACTATAATAAAATGTAGTTAGGTAGTATATATTCAATGAAATATTTTTCATTTTTGTTTTTAACTGTATGTTATTAATTATATAACTAATTAGGACTAATATTCTCTTGAAAGCTTTCATGAATAATATGAATATTTGCATATTTAAGTTAATTATAACATAATATTATAATATAGTTGTTATCTACGAAAAAAATGGATATATGATACTTACTTGATTTTTTTTAATTCTGTATAGGTGTTACATTGTAAAATTTTCATTATATAAAAATTAATTTGTTGTATTACTTATTTTAAATGTACTACTATTTAACACTAGATTGGAAGCGTTAATTTTAATTTAATCAAGGATAGATTTCATTTATATTTGTATAATATTTATAACTATTTTTAAGTGTGCATATCACTATTGTAGTTTGTCTGTGAACAAGTTTGAAATAATAGCTAATTTAAAATATATTAAATTCATCAAAATTGTAGCATATACCTCATTTGCAACAAATATGACAAATGCTTCTCTTTTAAATCATTAGAAGAATTAGAATAATTTTGCGGTTATACATTATTTATGCAGACACGCATGCTAACATATAACAAGAACTCTAATCTCTATTGTCTGCGACGTCTAGCAGGTACCGAAAATCAAAAGAGAAATTTCCAACAAACAATAAAGTGAAAACCTTTTTCATTGAGCGAAATCAATTACTACGTGATACGATTCACTAAAACATTTTAAACAAGAGAGCACTAATATGGACTAGCAATTTTTAATGGCGTTGATATAAACATTCATATATAAATTATGTCTGATACTATTTTTTTCATTTTCAGACGGTAACTGCGAAATGCAAGGTATCGTTTATATGCCGCATAATTTGGAAACAGGCTCATCGCCACCTCACAAAGATATTGGTAAGTATTCCATAGTATTAGAATTTATTATTATATTATTTAGTTGCTGCGGATTTTGCATTTTTTAATAATAATAATGTTTCTTTCTAATGAATATATCTTGCTTTTCTTTAATAGAATTCCATGCTTTTAATTCAGTATTTTTAGTCACGCTTTAACTTGTTAAACTTATATTTACAAAAAAAAATCAACAGAAGTAAAATAAGCATCAACTAATTATAATATAGGAATATCGACAAATTTAATTTAAAGTTACGTAGTTTTAACATATATGTAATCGAATAATTATTTTATGATGGCATAATCATCATTTTTGGGGAAAAATAATATCTATTAAGGAAATTAACAACTATGTATTTTTGTTAACATTAATATTTTCCAACGTCTTCAATTTTATATTAGACCACTAGAAATGAGGATCTGTGATCAATAAGTATCGGAACTGAGAATTTGAATAAAATTTTGTTTGCGGAATGAAATTTCTTCCATGGATACGAGGGAAGCACTGAGAATTTTTAGAAAATCAATCAAGGATTAGTTTTAAAAAAAAATTAAATAATTTTATTCAAAATATTCCCCTTTAACATCATTACATTTTTGCATTCGATGAAGGCAGTTCTTAAAGCAATGATGCCACTCTTCCTGGGAACCCTTATAATTATATAATTCGGCCAATATCGATTGCATTTATACCGTATGAACGCCGGGGAGTGATTGATCTACCACAATGTAGTAAGACGAAGACGAATAGCGAGTTTATGTGGTTAGGGTTGAGAGAGTATATTCAATCTGTTCTACTGTCTAACTGTACGGGCGTTCCATTTCTTTATCCAACACATTCTACATACGATCTAAGAACGAATAAAATAATCTCTCTCTAACACATTGAATATTCCTATCAGTCGCTTATTGTGTTCAAGCAAGGCGAATATACTTGCAGTTGGCCAGTCATTACTTATATATCCATCGATCGCACGACGTTGTGCACACGGTATATACCATATCTATTGTGTGAAGGAATAATTTCACCAGAACGCATAAATATTAACAAATCAACACCGATTTCACCGCCATTAACATTTCATGTTAATGGCTGATCAATGAAAAATGAAAACACACCTAACCTAGGAATATACGTATGCAACTAAATATCTGAAGATTATATTTATCAAGAACTTTAACATCTAGACAAATGCATCTTGTAGATAAGTCTATCTGGAAGTGAAGAAATTCATTTATGAGTTTCTCTTATGATTATACACTAAATTCAACAGTAATATTTCAAATTGTAAAACCTAGTCTCTTGATACAATAATTTTTAGTTTGCTAACAGAGAATTTAAATGAAAATATTGAATTTACCTATAGATTAACTAGTCTTGAAAATGTTCAAAAGCGAGGACTTTAAAAATAAAATGAAAACATTATAATTATAACACGCAAAGGAAATGACATATTTGGTAAGGTAGGTTTGGAACATTTTTCTCATTTCACTCGCTTCCAGTTGTAAAAATCAAACCCTCTGCTAGTGTGGTTTGTAGGCTAAATGCAAATATATTTCATGAAGTTTTCAATAACAGCGAGTTGTGAAGAAATGCCGGATCATTTTAATACTGCAATCCCTTCTTCAGCTTTTGACAATCTTTGCTACAAGAGCAGCATAACCATATTCATAAGTTCTTGCCATTTTTCCATGTAATAAATTAATTCTGCTAGCCTTTGCCGAAAGAGTCTTTATTTCTCAACAGTTTGTTGCCACGGAAAATTGAACTGGGTTTCTAAATTCACTACATTTTTATTTGTAAAAATAACTTGCTTCAATTAAGTAATCCACCAATTATATGTGTCCATATAATCGGTAAAAGCGGTAAAATCTAATGTTAACGTACTCATGAAAATGACTTCCGTGACTGACATTGTCGCTTCAAATATTGGCAGACATTATTTATCCTTCTACAGTCCACAGATTAGTACAGTTCTTGTTTAATTTGTCTAGTTCTAAATGACGAATTTGAAGGTAGGAAAAGACCACTTCGTTAATATCGTTTTAAGTGTCTGTGCTCACATCCTTAGAGATAATTTTTCAATAATTTTCGATATTACTAGTAAAATTATTAATTACAACCCATAAAAGTACATTAATAGTTTTTTGAAATACAGCCTGCCAGAAACTAGGTTTTTATAATATTGCACTGCTTCATCTGATGACGTAAAAGTGACTCCACGCATTTTATCTTTTATTTTTGGAAACGAAAAGAAATCACAAGGTGCTATGTCAGGGCTGTATGGTGATGCTGACGTTTAGGGCATCTTTTTGATCAGGAGTCAGTTGTGGAATCCATCGACAACGAAGTTTATTCACAATCTAACTGTTGATGTACAAAGTTTTGGTTTAGACTCATACCATTGGCGAACGTCGGTCCACTTAATTCATATGATTAAATATTGAGAATAAAAAGAGATATCTTTAAATCTCTTTGATAATGGCATAACAGCCGAAAAATATGTTAGAGTTATTCTAATAAAATTAGTGACACAACCAAGTGTTTTATTCTCAAAATTTAATCCAAGTCCGTTACTACAATGTTTCGCTAAGAAGTGTCTGCAACATCGACTAATGAAATTCATATGATATTGCTCGAGCCAGCAGAAATATTCTCATCAGTAACAGCACTTCTTGGGCGGTCTAAGCTGGTGAAATATTGTAAACAGGTAAATGGAGGTTAACGGAAGGTCAACTCCATACCAAAACATTACTAAGGGAGCTGGACGGAAGGTTTTCAGCCAACCACATTCGTAGTAACAAAAAAGAAATTAAAATAATTACCGGCTTAATAACTGGACATGTCCTTTAAGGAAGCATCTGTACAGCATGAGCTTGGTTAGCGAGCCCTGATGTGAAAAATAGGAGGAAACTATCCTACATGTAATATGCACGTGTGAGGAACTGAAAGAACTCAGACAGAAATATTTCGGGAGAGATCTATTGGATCCTACGAGTGTACTAAAACTTCCCCCGAGGAGGATAGTGACTTTTATCGAGGACACAATACTAACAGAGTGGAACTGAGATCTATTGGGGATAGTACAAAGAGCAGTATGCTCAAGTGCCTGGACGAGCTGGCGTCCAACCTAAAACAGAAGAAGAGGAAGGATTTCTTGGGCGTCCTTCACGAAATTCATTACTAAGAAAAACCGATTCACATTATTTAGGCGTTAATAACTATTTAATATCGTAAAAAACAAAGCCCGAAAATGTTCTCGAATGAAGTTAATTGTTGGGTGAACACAAAATCTTTAAATTATGATAATTAACAAACTATTAGAGCATATCGAACAAACTACACGGCAATAAACTCGCAAAACATTACAAAGTAGCTGTCGAATAAAAACAAATTTCATTTTTTGTATAAACATGGCCATTCTAGATTTTTTCAGTGTTCCCGCGTACATTGAAAATACACTTTTCTGTTAAGATTGTATATCAAGAACGTTACACAAAATGTTCGAAGGAGACAGAGAACGCGTCGAAAACGAAGAGCGATCTGGATGACCTTCAACAACTGATGGAAAGCGCATCAAGAAAATAATAGATCGCGTGCTCAAAAATCATTGATTGACAAGATCCGCCCCCTGTTATACCGGAAATGGATCTTCAGAACAGTGTGTGTATATGTATGTGTATTTCATAAACTATAAATTACATTCTCTCTTTCTTTAGTAATCCTTATAACCCTAAAGGGTGTCGGATATTCCTTTCTATGTTACGTCTACCCATTTATTCTAAGCCTTGCAAACTCTGGCCTAGATGTTCATTTCTGTTGAATTTTTCTTTCTATTTCTTCCAAATTGTTCTATCCGTCGCATCCATGATTTTCTAGGTCTTCCTCTCCTTCTTTTGCTCATCCTCTCCGTTTCTATCACCCTCCTAACCAGTCTGTTTTCCTCCATTCTAAACACATTCATTGTAGCTGTTGTTTTTCTACTTTTTTGGTTGGATTACTTTTTGGTTGGCTAATTGGCGAATTTTTTCGTTTCTTGTCCATCCCATTTGGCCATTTTCCTTAGAAATTTTATTTCTGCTCCCATCAATCGTTCTTCGTGCAAAATTTACTGTGCCCAGGGTTTGCAGCGTATATTAAAGTTGAGAGTACTACTGTGTTGTACACCCTGAACTTTGCCGAATATCTTGTTCAATTTTCCCATTCTCTGGTTTGATGCTTCCGAGATATTCCATTGCCGAGACTTCTTGAGTGTCTTTACCGATTATTTTTAATGCTTTCTGTTCCGTCCATTTATTGATTAACATTTTTTTTACATTTTTCTATATTGCGTTCCCACTTTTCCCGTTTTTTTTTTCTGACCGTACATCTACTAACTTGGATATATAATTCCATGAGAGCCAATCTTTATTGCTGTTAATCTATTATTTCCAAGTAGCATTTGCTATTGTTTGGGTTTACTTGGACTTAATCCACCTGTTTGACTCCTGCTTTCATGTCGAAAGTTTTTGTGATTTATTTGTATTCTTGCTAAAATTGTGTTACACTACCTAGAATGTTAAATTATATTCGATACTCTCCAATTACAAAGACTACCAACGTATAATATCAATGTCAAATTTAATGCATCGATATTGTTATGAGTCAAATCAAAAGTAAGAAGTTGTCTACTATTACAATGCAATGTTAATCATTCAAGTTACGAGTACAATACAGAACCATTCACAACATGAAAAATTCGGAAGAGGAAGTGGGAACGCGTAAATTATACGCCGATACCAATCATTAAAGAATCCACAAGAATGCCTAGACCAAAGGGAAGACTTGAAACGACGTGATAAATGAAATAAGCTAGTAAAGCAATCAAACGGAAAAAGTTAAATCTTTTAATATCCACCAAGACAAAATGTTGAAATACAATTGGAAAATATTTCATTAAAATGCATCAAAATGACGTCATTCCATGTCAGTATAATAAGAACTTTTGATTTCAACACAATATACATGTTTATTAAGGAAGAACACGGGCGAAAAATGTTTACTTATACGCCATTACTCACGTATCAGACTAATATAATCTGTGGTTTATATCTATTCTTGCGGCGCACAATCGAAAGCTTCCGTTTTCTTTATAAATCCAGTTTCCTCCACAAAACGTACATAGTCGTAGATTAACGAAGCGTGGGATTTTTCGACCTACAAAGATAACCGCATTTTTTCATAAATATCCAAAACAAAAGAAACGTCAATCATTTACTTTATGTCAAAATATAGGTTAAGTAAACTTAACACATCAGATAGAATTATTTTACATTTTTTGCATGTGTATAAACAGTCGATCTTACTAGAAGGAAACTGTAAATTGAACGAATCAATTTTAAATTTCACCCCTAATGGGAAAAACATTGACTTATAATAGTCATGCATTGTAATTGTATTTACAAGATTACACGATTAATATAACCAATGTTATTTATTGCCTAAAAATATTCATTTGCAAAAGATATTATAAATTGATATATATAGGCGCCTTGTGTACTTAATTTTATTAGGTACCCACACACTTCCTTTTTAAATATTGCGTCATCCGTTAATAACCATTTGAAAAATAATTAGAAATCGGTTCGTTCAAAAAGTCAACTTAAAGAGAAATATAACAATGTAACTGAGTAAGTTTATATTGTATAAAGAGAGAGGCAAACAAATAATGAAGTATCATGGATAAATAATGTTTATATATGTGCATAAATTCGTTTCAGTTTGTTGAAAATATAATATTACCAATATTATTCACAAGCGACGAATTTGTCATAGTAATTTTACAAACACATTTATAATATCACAGATAAAGGTTTTTGTTAAAATGCTTTCCAAATTGCCAATATACATATACAGTTGTGTATGTAAAAAAAAATATGAATAAGCATTATTTATTAATTAATTAATTTGCCAGATATCTTCAAACAGTTATTTCAACCATTTCCATCTGAAATAATTACTGACGAAGGAAATAAATAAAAAGAATATCTTGAAGCTTCATAAAGAATAGATTCACCACATGCGAAGATCAAAATTACGGAAATATGAAAGTCATTACTTAAGAAATATATATGAAAAAGACACCTAGCTTTCCTATTATCATAGCAAAAGTCTTCCTGGTACCATCTCTTAAGTCCTTTAAATTGATAACATTTATACATGTATCGCAATGCTTCGAACGAACAACTACCCCAGCTCAGATCATAATACACCTCAAATCTGCAAAGATTCAGCACGAAGCATCATCCTTGCAGGCCCATAAGTCTATTGCCAGTGCTTTCCAAACTCTTTGATAATTAAACTATTCCAAAACATCACTTTGATTTTCGTAATAAACACTAAAAGATTGAACGCATAAATATACTAATCAGCTGCCTTTCTTGATATATGAAAAGCGTTTGTCAAAGTATGGCATGAAGAGCTTCAAAATGAACAAAAGAAATACCTACTATATCCTCACTTTCTAATCCTTAAGTCTTATATAACTGATAAACATTTCTTCATCAAGCAATGTAATGAACAAGCTATTTTAAGTGCTATAAATTAGGAAGTACCATAAAGAAGTGTCCTTGACCTACAACGATACTCACAACTGTGGCAACATTTGCTGATGATACAACAATACGCATCTCATACTGATCCAGCACCAGCTTCACGCAACTTGGGCCCAATAATATTTGGTGTTGGCTCACGAAATGGCCAATCAAACCAAATAAGTCCAAATCCGAACACGCGACTTTCACAAAGCAAAGAGGCACGCGTATTCTTCATTAAAGATAAACAACTACCGACTACTGCAGGCTGACTACAACAAATATCTTGGAACGTACTTAGATCGCCGTCTCACTAGGTTGAAACATATCTTTATTAAGCATAAATAACTTGGCCTCAAACTCTAACAGATGTTTTGAATTGTTGAGCGCAAGTCACGACTTTCCTTAGAGAGTGGAGGGCTACTCTGTAAACTATTCTAAAGAGTCTGTACTTATGGAATCCAGCCATGGGCCACTGCGAGTTCAACATCGTCATACTTTAAAGATTCCAGAATAAGTTTCTGCATATAACTGTCGATGCCACAGACTATGTACCAAATGAAGTTATTCAACGTGATATTCCAGTTGCTTCTACGAGTGATGTGATCAAATAATTTAGTGAAAAACACTATGATAATACCTAAAAACCACTATAAAATAAACTGTTCATTGATGGTACAACTGTATCGATCTATATTGAATTTCAATAGAAAAGTATAATAGTGCTAATATTCTTACTTTTACTAATATCGACTAATTAGTTTGATGTAATTCTAAGTAAAGAGGCTATTCATTAGAATAATACTCACCATATACACTACCACACAAAATAAATTTAAAAAAAGTAAATTAATTTTCTTTTCTTGTTTCTCTTATATAAATACGCCATCTCTTTATTGGAAGTAAAAGTATGTACACTTGCCGATTCTAGCAACGTCAGGGCACTATTAATTAGCTTAGCAGCTTGTTCTTCCAGGAAAACCCCCAATAGCGATAGTAACTATTGTGCAATAAATAGGGATATATAGTCTTAGTGGTTAGAAATATACCTATTTTACAAAACTACAAAACAAACGTGAGGGACAACGAAAGCATGCTTCCAACTAAAGAAAGTTAATTTATTGGAATAATGTTAAAAAAGCAATTTTAGGTGTAAAAATAGAAAAGAACTGTTGCAGGCAGTACAGGCAGAAAGTTTTGCGGCTCTGCCAATTGAAGTATGCCAACATTTGATAGGCTCCATTCGTCGTATTAATATTTCCTGTTGTTTCTATACATTTTGTTTGAAGACACTATTATACTTATTTTGCATATCCTATTTATTGATATTGATTTAACTATAAATAATATTCTTAAGTAAACTGAATGTCTTATTTTTCTGTGTTAAAATTGATGATGTTTATTAGTAAGAATATGTGTATACATAAATATTGCCTCGTTTCATTTTTTGCACACCACTGTATATGTACATACGCATATAAGTATTTTGGTGGTTATATTATTCGTTATCGTTAATACAGATATCCTCTAAAAGTAAAACGTTGTTAATAATAACATTTCAATTAGAAATTCCCAAGTAAATATATCGTTGACCACACACATTTACAGCTTAAGTAAAATTGTCTTTAGATATATTTTCATTCATGCTATATACTTGTAGTTATTTCCAAGCTGTTTCTAGATATGTAAATAATTCATCTCAATTAATTCAAAATATAATTAATCCCAGTATTTATGAAATAACTTCTTATAAAGCAATCTTTTATTATGGTTATAGTTTATTATAAGCAGAATATTACCTAGTCGTGATACTTTTAGCAATCGTTGTTGACAAAATAAATATAATTGGATTATTGTAAAGGAAAATATGAAATGTCTGAACTTGACTTTGCTATCAAACTATATTTACTTTAAACAAACAAATATATATTAACCAATACTCTCAATACCCTGATTTTGTGACACAACTCTAGAATTTTATGTTTTAAATTAATAATATATTTAAGTAAAATATAAAAAAGATATTGCTCTCAGCGTTCCTTTAATAACATAAAGATATCCACATTTTATCATTTGTGGTTAGTTACTCATCATTCATCTCGGTATATGTACGTACGAGTATGTAGAAAATTTCTCTGGAATGAGACAACAAACTTTACATCATAGAATGCACGCCAAATAAATATATTCGTAGATAATTAATGACTCTTCATGGTGATATTGTATTGTTGAGAATCCATTAATGTTTATAAAATTATGCCAAAAAATATAATTTACAAAATTATAGAAAATTTCTGCAAGTAAAATCTTTCAAAACTTTTCCTTCTTGAAATTATAAAAATCAATGTTTTTTATTTAGTAGAAGACGTAGTCAGACGTTTGAAACATATATTTGTTACACTAAAAAATAGTATGATAATGGAAAAATGTAAATATCTAATAAAGAAATTTCTGCAAATATATTGAAATAGTGGAAAACGGTGTTCATGAAATTAACATCAATAAATTTTGTTGAAAAGGTTTCCAAGTTTCGCCACCTGGAAAAAAAATTAGACGAACTACGAAACTACATACCACAAAAGCAGCAATTATTAACTGTTACTACATACAAATAACATTAAATTAAGTTAAAAATAATACAAATTAGCTAAGTAACAATAATAATAAATGCCTTAGCATTTGCTAGATCCTGAGTTATTATTACCCCTGCGCCCGTGGGGCGACATAAAATGTTTAGCTGTTGGCATTCACCTTAAATAAACGGGAAGGAAAACCACGAAATTCCGACAGCCGAGGCCCGGATCCGATCCCTGAACCTCCAGCACCGTCGGCCAACGCGTTACCACTTATTGACCTACAGTCTATTGACCTAATGTCTAATTAACTTAAAAAAACATTCCAAACTTAAAAAAAGGATAAGAAAGGAATAGTTTCTATAAACCATACATCTGGTTTATAGAAACTATTCCTTCCTAAACCTTCTTTTGTATAGCAAGTAAGCTATACAAAATTCTTATATGTAATTTGGACGATGTAATGAAAACCTGCCAGTCTTGAAAATCATCATATGATCATATTTCATTCTAGGTGAACAGGAACCTTTTTGTTTCTAAAAAAAATAGTTAATATCAAATAACACACTATTTTCTCTCCTAATTATGAGTTAAATAAAATAAAAAAAATAGAGGTAACGTTATTAACCTTGAAAATGTCTGGAAGCAAATACTACATAGGTTTCTTGAATTTACTAGTTCAAAAGTGTATTCGCTTTTCTTCAAAATACATCATAATATGATATTGGGAAAAACCCTATGTATTCCTTTTGAAATATTTACCTGAAGAGCCGTTGAAACTAGAACAAGCATATTACATCTAAAGGCAAACAGTTTTAGACACTTTTAATATATTCTTTTTTAAGCTGTTTGCATATACAATTGCGGTCAAAATAATACACACTAAAGGTACACACATTTCGTTTATAATTGCAAACAATAAATGCACGGTCAAAATAATAGCAGTAACCACATTGCAAGCAAAGTGGAAATCTGCAATACTCGTGTACATAGCTGCAATATCATGCTACAGTACTATAAAGAAAGAATTTGGAATTTTAAAAATCTTCGGGAAGGAAATAATATGGGTCAAAAGAAAAATTGTGATAAAAGTGTGAATTAATTTTAAAACTAAGATCTAAAAAAGAAAAGATCTAAAACTGCTGTGCAAAAATGATTTCAAGCACTCGGTCAATAAAAGATATCTACAATGAAGGAAAGCAAAATGGTAACATTTTACATAAAAATCAATCCATTTAGAACTTCGATGAAATTAATGAAGAAATTGAATTTAAACATCCATTACAGAGCAATTCGGAGAAAATTATAGAATCAAAATTCAATAGCAAAAGTCTACCGAAAACTCTTATTAAATAAATGACATATCTATCGGCGTCTGAAGTTTGCTAGAGAATATTAGAACTGACCGAAAAAACTCTGGCGTAACATCTTGTAGAATTTTCACAACACAACTTTCAAGCCAAGACACACATTACCGACAATAAAACACGGCGGCTCTAAGATTATGATTTGGGGATGTTATCCGTACTACGATACAGATTCAATGAACTGGATCGATGACGTTTTAAATCAACTGGGTTATGTCACAATACTAGAAAAGATGATGTTACCGTATGCAGAAAAGGAGATGCCTCTCAAATAGGTGTTCATGTTTTAGAATTGAGTTTCTGGAATGGCATGCTCAGAAGCCAAACCTCAATATTATTGAAAATCTGTGAGCAGATATCTTCAATAAGAATATCCGGCTAAGCTTAAGACGCAACAAGAATTATAAACAATTGTCGAATTGAGTCTACTCCATCAGAACGCTACCACCAAATACCTAACGGCATGCCCACCGTTGTGTAGCAATACTACAAAATCATGGTTATGGAACAGATTGTACATAATCTTTTAAACCTTTTACATGAATTAATAAATAAAATTTTATGTGGCGTTTATACATATTCTTACATGGCTGGCCAAGCCAAGAACCAATATGGAGAAAACAGGCTTAACATTGGTTCAATAGTTTCTATTTAATAATTTTTACTTCCAAATAGACGATGTACTTACCTACTTACCTGTATATATGTACGTATGTAAAAATTCTCACATGACAATTTGCTACAAATCATTTGTTGTCTTTGCATTGGCAATATTTTTATCAGTTGATATTAGAGCGACGGATAAATATAAAAAAAGTGACTGACTGATTCGGCTCGTATTTGTTTTGTCTGATGAAACATTACCAGATGGAAATAATATTCGTTATTATCTTCATCACCATGGAGTGATATTACAAACAAATCCAGGAAATTTATATAGCTTTTATTTTCAAATAAATACACGTAGTTGAGAATAAGAGACTTTTTCAGTATTATAAATGGTATTGATTATTAATCATCGTTCTTATGAAAAAAATTATTGTTATTTTGATATCAATTAATTGAACATATTTTTGGTAGAATATTAGATACAACATTTCGCAATACACCCAGATTATTAATCATATGTAGATTAATTGTAATCTTGAATACTACCTTTTCTTAAATAGTCACCTCTGCAGTTAAGTCAACACATTAAAGCACATTTAATTATCAAACGAAAAATTATAAATATATAAAATATATTTAATTAGTAACCTAACATTTATCTATATTTTAATTAAAAATTTAGATTTGAATGTAAGCTATCAAATCATTACAAAATAATTGCTGGGATATTTTTTGTAATAAATACCATAATTCTAATTAGATTTTACTAGAAATACTAACAATGAAACATAGATAATAGAAAAATTCGCATCTAAATCTTCTGTTCGGGTTCATTTAATAAAACACACGGCAATTAAAAATAACTATATTAATAAAAAGTACACTAAATAACACTTAATAATAACTAACTATAATAATAGTATTTATATTTATTTATGTACACTACGATATTTATTTGACGGCAATTACTAGTTAAATGAGTCATCCCTCCCTTCACTACTTATATACTCCTCGGGTGGTTCTCGAACGTTCGCTTTCGCTTCGGGGAGTCTGATGACGTCCACAGCCGGTGACTTCATGGCTTAGGTCACCGGCTGACGTAACGTCGCATGACGTACGTCACCATATTGAAAAAATAAAAGACGCCCGCCTGCTACATTATTTTTTAATCAAATATGTGGAATAATAGTGTGATATAATAGCAAATCTTTTACAGACATTATATGGACATCTAAATTCTGAGTTGACAAATTATTCCCAATACAAAACCAAACAAAATGCGACGTTCGAAATTAATTTATTTTTCAACATAATGTATTATTTTGAACTATTAAAAATCACGAAAGCCTTTAATACCTTTGAAAAAAATTCTCGGCCTTTTGTTTTCAGAAAAATTAATTGCTCCTAAGTTTCTTCAGCTTAGAGAAAAGCAAATAATCTCTAGGGACTATATCTGGAGAACAAGAAAACTCATAAACAATTTTGAAACTAGTAATTCTCGGGAACTAGAGTGTTATCCTGGTGAAATAAAATACAATTTTTCCTGTCTTATTTCATCAATAAAAAGAACTCATTCGAAATTCCCAAAAATTACCACTATGATCTTATCAGTAGAAGAAGTGATCCGAAATTTTTGTGAAGGCAGCAAAGCCTTATTTATACCATCATCCAATACTTTGTATTTTGGAATCTAGATGAAAATAATGGAACCAGGTTTCATCCATCACCATAAATCTTTTCCAAAACTATTTGATTCTATTTTAGTTATCACTAAACCTGGACAAATGAAAAGGAGGCACGACACGACATTATTGTATCTAACTTGTGTGCATGTAGTAATTTGGATAAAAGTTTTTCCTCACAAGTGAAACTTCTGTAAAATACCCACTCTATTGTGTTGTCATATATTCATATTTGCGCTCGTAATCTAAAACACAGTAGAATCATGCATCACATGTAATTCTTCGATCTTGTTATGGACTAAATATTCAATAATGTCGACAGACATTGTTTTATTCGTCGGTTAAAGGCGTCAATGTTAGCAACAATAATTAACCAGTATTTATGAGCATCGAAAAATTTGGAAATTTAAAACTAAGTATAGCTTTCCTGTGAAGAAAAAAATGATCCCATCAGAAAAATTTTCAAAAGTTTAAACCACGATATAACATGTATAATTTAAATTTGTATCTTTCGATTTCAACTGTTTTGATTTAAAAAAAAACAATATATAAGTAGCTCCCGCCATGCAAACAAAAAATGTAATTATTGTGTAATGTTCCTTACTTTTTTATGTATTTCCAAAATATTTAGTGTACATCTATACTTTTTGAATAAATTTTTAAGAAAATTAAGAGATATTAAAACCTAGCTCTGAAGGATTCGGTGACTGTGTTTTATTCTGTGAAAGTTAATTTAAAAACCCTAATTATTATATTGCTTTAAATCCTGAATACGTATTTCAACAACTAAGTATTAACACGTCGGTCATATAGAGATATGTTTTGCTTCTATAAAATGTGAGCTAAGGTACCCGTAATATATTTTTCTGCTACTCATGATGACAACTTAGTTGTCAAAAGAAGTATCCAGAATTTAAAGGAATATTTTGGTAAAGAGTTTTTAAATTTACTTTTATTAAAAGCTAGCACTTATTGAGACAAGAAAAAAACATCAAAACAGAGAAATTAGCCATAAAAACTTAACAGCATAATTATCGCATCCAAAAACGAGTTTTTAACACTAAAATAGTATTTACCGAAATTTCAAATTTTTATCCAAAAATAAAAATAGTAAATTTAAAGTATCCAGCGCCCTCTCATTTACAGGTAAAGAACTATTGAAATATACGCAATTTCTGAATGCGTATGCGTTTACAGGTTTCTTCTTTTCTTCTAGAATTCTAAGTTTTATAATTTTCTTATTATTTTTTTATGCAAAATATCTAATAATAATTAAAATTGATAAGATCACACACATCTAATGTTAATTGAAGATTAAAAGGTATTGTATATTTTAGTTAGCCAAATCCTTAGAAATTCAAAATATAAATTTATTTATTTAATTATACAAAGTGAAACAAAAAAGTGTAACCTAACAAACTTGAAAAGTTTTTTCATGTTCTTAGGCAATTTGCAATAAGTAATCAATTTGTATTTAAATTTTTTATACTGAAGCTTCAAAAACGAAAATAGAATCATAATACCCAGATTAGAATTGTAATACAAATAATTTTGTTTTAAAGATAAAGAAAATTAAATACGCTAGTGAAACCAGAACCCTTTAAAATTACTATTATTATTATACATGTATTAATAATTTTCAATTTAGTTTTTCAAAAATACATGTAAAACCTGTAAACTATGCAAAATTATTTGTTTCTTTTTGTAGTTCTTTCAATTTAACACATAAAATTTGACATTTTTATTTTAAAAAAGTTATTAATCTTGATTCACACAAACATCTATTTTGAATTCAAAAACAAAAATTTTAAACTAAATTAATATTAGTTTATGAAATTAGGTCCTGGCCAAGAATTTTTGGAATTGTTCTACTGCGGCTTAATTATCGCATTCATTGAAATTTTTAGGATTAGGTACAACTCCAGAAATGATTTGAGATTTATTAGCGCCTTCATTGCATCCTGTAATACGGATTAAAGTTTTTCTATACTACCAAATAGTCGCCTCTTGATATGTTTCTAAACAAAAAATCTCAAATATGTGGTTGAGCATCTTAGTCTCTTCAAAACGCCAAAAGTGGTAAAATCTGTATTGCAAAATTCATGTACGATTTTCGTAGTGAATCTATTCATCTTCTACTGCATCTTTAATACTAACATTGAATAAACAGATTTTCGATTGAAAATGACTACTTATAAAATTTAGAGCAAAAAAAATGTATTCATTGCATCCTGTAATATGGATTAAATTTTTTCTATACTACCAAATACTCGCCTCTTCATATCATGTTTCCAAACATAAAATCACAAATATGTGGTTGAGCATCTTAGTCTCTTCAAAACGTCAAAAGTGGTAAAATCTATATTGCAAAATTCATATATGATTTTCGTAGTGAATCTATTCATCTTCTACTGCATCTTCAATACTAACATAAAATGCTAACATTGAATAAAGAAATTTTTCGATTGACAACTTATAAAATTTAGAGCAGGCGCGGCTCGTGATGACGTATTTTGGTTTGCAGTACAATGATACGAGTGCCTCGTGTGTTTTCGGTGTTTACTAAGCAAACGTTACATTTAGTACACGAGAATACACGAAGCACTCGGATCATTGTACTGCAAACCAAAATTCGTCATCACGAGCCGCGCCTGATTTAGAGCAAAAAAAAATGTAACAAGTCCATAGTTTCGCTTCATTAGTTACTTCCAATCTTAAAAATTCATTACCAAAATGCATAAAACGATCAATTGTGATTATAATGACATTGATACTTAAAATATAGATGTAGAATGTAACAATATGGAACTGTACTTTAAGTAACTAATTCAAGAAACTAATAGTTTAATATTTTAAACTTGAAGTCAATATTAATGTTTAATAAAATACTTACTTACCTACTCTAAAGGTCTTCATTTCCATTGTGTTAATAATATAAAGTTATTTGATAAAAGTTTACCTAGGTAATAGCAGTTGAAGTTATAGAGACTGTATGGTAACATCAATAACCTCGTACAAAGTCAGCTTTTTATACATTCACATGAAATGATGTCAGTTCTAAAAGCCCTCAAGTTATTTTTAATTAATGTTTTTTCTTGTTACGAGAAGTAAGAAATATATAATATCGATTCAGAATGACGCTATTGATTTCAAATGTGGCAATGCTTATGTTTATAAGAACGATAGAAAATAACATTGTATATCAGTTTTGTTAGATAACCTGTTATGAAAGTCAGCTGTTAAAAATTTATGTAAATTTTTAAAGCTAATGTATTAAAAGAACATGTAAGATGTGTGCTCTACGAGCGTTTAACGTCCTATTTAATAACAATCAATCTTTAATGGAAAAATCGCATGGAATGTACGTAACGATCGACAACTAGACGAGACTTAAAGCGAGATAGACAATAACAAAACGATTCTTTTTGTTATTGTGGGTCAGCTTTAATATATGCTCTCTGATAGTGTTGATCGCACTGTGGCGTGACAAAATTTTTTTTAAATATTTTTGTAATTTTTTTTCTCGCTTATGAAAGGGAATTTAGGGAAAATATTTTGGATTAATATTCTATATAATTACATATTTCCATTTTGCATACGTCTTTTTATTTCAGTTACACCCGGTATAGCGTATACTTCGAAATAATGCACCCAAACTTATTGACATGTCTCGGTCTATTATATAAAATGAGTAAACAGATTATTACTGTTATACTAAGTTTACCTGCGATGGATCTTTGTGATCCGTTTCATGAACGGATTACAAGGGTTCCTTATACCTTTCTTTTATACACATGAGGAATGTATATAAGTTGAATTTTATTATTTCGAAAAATATTATACACCGTGGAAGCAAGCAAACCGAACGATATCAGAAGTGTCGATGTTCCACCTATTTTTGGTCAATAATTGATGGATGAAATTAAAATACCATTTTACTTTTATTACCATTATGTCTGGTTGTTGCTTAATGTAGTACGCCCACTGTTCAATAACTGTGCCGTACCGGTGTTTAGTTATCTCGCTTCCACGGTATACATTTATCAACCGAATATCAAAATAATTTTAAACAAAATAAAATTAAAAACATTTTTATAAAAAATTGAAACAACATATTCTTGTTACAGACACAAATAAAAACAACATGGACTTAACGCCATCAGAACCAAATATTTCTAATACCAAAGAACCACCAATAAACCAAAGCATTCGCAGCGACTCGGGCTTCCTATCCGCTACCAATACAACCTATCCGGATTCAGAAGACAAAAATCACCAGGAAAACGGCGACACTGACAATAGAAGTGATTGCAGTTCACCAGGCAGGAAATACTATTGCCCTATTTGCGAAACTATGCTTACTTCTCAACATGAATTTACTTTACACATCAGATCTCATAACAACGATTCCGATTCGCAGTTCCAGGAAAAGGGATTCGTGTGCAGGATTTGCTCCAAAATATTGAGTTCGAGTTCAAGTTTAGACCGGCACGTTCTTGTACACAGTGGTGAAAGACCTTTTACATGTAAATACTGTGGCGATACCTTTACAACGAATGGCAATATGCACAGACATATGAGAACTCACTCCTTTAAGAATGATTACGAATCGGACGGTAGCTCAGATAGTAGTAGTAGCAATTCTAAAAATGTAGAATACAATAATAATAAGGTTGACAAACACGAAAAGCGTAAATTAGAATTATGTGATGATTACAAAACTGCACGTATTAAGTTAGAAGAAGACGATAGTAACTGTGAAAGGTATAAATGTCCAGTTTGTGGGCGTGACGATTTCACTTCTAAAACAAGCTTAGAAATACATCTGGAAGATAATCATCCGGATTATCCGGCTAAATGTCACGAATGTAACAGTATTTTTAAAAATAATAAAATTCTAGCTATACATAAAATTACCGTCCATGAAGACAATAGCAAAATCAAAAATTCCGTAATAGGTTTTAAAGATCTCACTTTCGTGGACTTTTCTAGTGAAAAATTTCCGCTCATTGCCAGGCATGAGTGCGAAAAAAATTTACATAAAGCATCTTCAGGTTTAAAATTTCAATGTCAGAAATGTTCTAGAGCATTCCCTTGTGCAAACTCTTTAGAAATTCATCAGAAGGAGTGCTGCGTTGGTTTAGACTTGAGTATTAGCAATGATAGTTCTATGGATTTAACGAAGCCTGCAAAATTAAACGAAAATGACATCAAACGGGCAGATTTCTTTTCTCGACTGGATTTGCAAGATAACTCCCCTGAAAAAGATCATCCTAGCACAAACAAATTACAACAAAAATTATTAGAGACTATGAAAAACATCGATAATAGCAAAGACTTGGCTGATATACAAACAATAATATCAATGACAACCAATGGTAGTTTCTTACAGCATTTACAAACGAAAACTGATATACCAACTCAAGCAACAAACGATTCACAACTAGAGAAAACGGAAGAAGAAGAGGCACAAGATATTTTTGCAAAGGAATTTCGAAAAATGAAACTTCGTGGAGAATTTCCTTGCCGTTTGTGTAGTGCAGTTTTTCCAAACTTACGAGCCCTTAAAGGGCACAATCGTGCACATTTAAATGGTAACACAAATGGAACGTACAGATGTAACATGTGTCCGCATTCTTCCGTAGATAAAGCTGCTTTAATTCGCCACATGCGCACTCATAATGGAGATAGACCTTATGAATGCAGTTTGTGTAATTATGCCTTCACAACGAAGGCAAACTGTGAAAGACATTTAAGAAACAGACATGCTAAAACAACCAGAGAAGAAGTTAAAAAATCGATAATTTATCATCCGTCCGAAGATCCTACCAATGATGAAATGAACAAGTTAACAATTAGAGATGATACAAAGAAAATTAATTCCAGTTTTAACTCAATAGACTCCAATGAAATAAGTCCAGAGAAACTAAGAAGTTCCACACCGAAACTACACACCGATATATTCGCTAGTCATAGTGAAACTAACCCGTTAATTCCTATTTCGGCGCAAATTCAAGCATGGCGAAATCCATACTTGGACAAATCACCCACGAAACCGCATCATAGTATAAGTGATATAATGAAGAATGAGAATACAAAAACACTTCAGGAGCACAGACTTAAAAGTGAATTGCCATATCTACAACCTCAAATTAACTTCATGCCTAAATCTGATAACGTTTCAACTCCACAAAAAAACGCTCCGAAAATACATGTAAAAAACTTGGATTCGCTCATTCAAGCAGAGGAATATGATTATAGCGAAGATGAGAAATGTGAAAATTATGCAGATGATGAACCGATGGATCTAAGTAAAAAGAAAACTCCAGAGAGAGAAATTGAAAATGATCGAAGAGATGATGAAACTCCGGAAGATTTATCGAATAAGAATTCAAATTTATCGCATTTCAATATGAGTGAAATTTTAGCACAGCAACTATTAATGAAAAATGCTCCTAAAATAGATCACGCAAGTTTCTATGCCGCCCAGTTGGCATTATTACGAAACTCTTTTACTGGATGGTCGCCTTTTTCCGGAATAAATCCATTACTTTTTCAAAATATACCAACTACTGTTCTTCCCCAAGAACAAGAAGTAAAACGTTTACAACGACAACTGTGTGGAGGAAGAATGATTAATAGCCTTAGTGAAAGACCATCGTTTCAAAATCTTAATAGTAACCCTATGTTGAACAATTTTAAACCTCCAACACAAATTAAATCCGAAGAAATGACACCCTTAAGTTTGAGTGTAGATCAAGGTTTTACCGAGAGCAGTTCTGTGCCTCAGCCTAAACCTGATCTAATACAATCTCCCAATTCGGTGAAAATGGTAATTAAAAATGGAGTCTTAATGCCAAAACAAAAACAAAGGCGTTATAGAACAGAGCGACCCTTTTCATGTGAGCATTGCTCTGCTAGATTTACTTTGAGATCAAACATGGAAAGGCATATTAAACAACAACATCCTCAGTTTTGGTCACAAAGACAACGTTCAAATATAGGAAATACTGGAAGAAAAAATACCGGACTTTCTTCAACATTACACATATCAAACTATGAACAACCAAAGAGTCAAGACTATGATGAAAATAAAGGAAATCATATATCTGATAAAATCAAATACGCCATATTAGCCCAACATTTAAGAACCAATCAAGAGTACAAAGGTGCTATAATCCCAAAGAAAGAAGAGGAAGATGAATGTGCTTTGATAATCGATGAAAATGATTCGAAAATTGAAGGTGCACATGAGAATAAACATATATATGATGAAAATATTCAAGAAAATTTAGAAAGTCATATGCCAAAATTAGATGCTTTACTTTCTAACAAACCATCCAAACAAGATGAAACGCAGGATTTAGTATCGGTATCACGTTTACTAGACAATGCATCGCAACAGCAATTTAAAGAATATTTTAAAAGAGAAAGTGAAGATCAAGATGGCGAAGGAGGTAGTGAAGAAGATGAAGAAGGTCTAGTAGCTAGTGGAAGTACGAGCGAAGCAAATTCTGGCACTGATGAGAATAAGTAAGTGAATTGTTTAAATTTACACATTTCGTTGTAGAGAATTGATAAAATTTGGTGAAATTTTAAAGGTTGTTCATACTAATTTTTTTTTAATTAATAACAATTTTTGGAATTTTATATAATATTTTTCAAGAACTAAATTGTCCTGATAATTTACTTTTGATTATTCGGACTTAAATTTAACATAAAAATTAATTTCAATCTCTTTACAGATCTGAATCGGAAAATGTAGCAAGTCAAGGACCTGTTAAAAAGAAATCTGCTTATTCCTTAGCACCAAACAGAGTTAGTTGCCCTTATTGCAATAGAAAATTTCCTTGGACATCATCCTTACGCAGACATATTCTCACCCACACTGGCCAGAAACCCTTCAAGTGCAGTCACTGTCCACTTTTATTTACTACAAAGTCAAACTGCGATCGGCATTTACTTAGAAAACATGGTAGTTCAGCTACAACAATTGCAAACGAAGGAAGCAATAATAATACAAACTATCTCATGCGAAATGTACCAGAAAGGCCATTTAAATGTTCTAACTGTCCTAGTAGTACATTCTCAACATATTCCAATCTGAAAAAGCACATGACTTGCAAGCATGGTTCGCAAATAGATGATAAATCTCAAGGATATGAAGCTGGCAGCTCAGAGGATGAAAAGCAAAATCAACGAGAGCATAAAAGTGATTGGGATGTTCATATTTCGAGCAATAAAATGACCATCGAAAACCAAGGTACTCAAACTAATTCGGATTTACCATTTAAATGCCACCTTTGCGAAGGGTCGTTTGCAGAAAGAAATGATTGCCTAGATCATATCAAAGACAAGCACCCATCTGAGTATGATCTCTTAATGTCCAAAAATGCATTAGATAACACCGCATCTACTCCTGAGGAGGCCAACAATCATGACGAAGACGAGAATGAAATAAGAGGAAAATTTCCTGATTATTCCAATAGAAAAGTGATTTGCGCTTTTTGTATGAGAAGATTTTGGTCAGCAGAAGATTTAAGGAGGCACATGCGAACACATACGGGTGAGAGACCGTTTAGTTGCGACATCTGTCGGAGAAGATTTACACTCAAACACAGTATGTTACGACACCGGAAGAAACATAACGTTTCTTTTGAAAACGACAATCTCAATAGTGACGAAGACAATGTTAGTCCTAGTTTGGAAAAATTAAAGAATAGTATGTTAAAGATCTCTGATAAAACAGACGAATCCGATGGTAACGAAGGCAACGATTTAATAAGCAATTTGTTAGGCATTCAGGATAGATCAATTATAGAACAAGTTTTAACGGCGTCCCCAGACGATGCAGCAAAATTATTGGGTGTGAAAAACGGTAACCAAGATTAGAGTTTATGTATTTGCTAATAATAATCTGTAATTAGAAATTCCATGATTTAATGTTAGAAGTGTCTAGTCAAGTAGTCAAATTTGTTCCAACGAATCGTTTTAGTATTAAGATAAAGTTTGAAAAGCCTGTGCATGTTTATTTTATATTGTCTCTTTTTTATTTAAATGTAAATTTTAAACTATTTTGAAGAGGTATTTTCTCATAGTTTGTCATATTTATTTTTAATATATATTTTGTACATATCGACTTATTAGTATACAGACTAGAATACCAAATATTAAATTTACGTTATGTGTTGATATTTAAACATGTATAATATAATATTATATAATGAAAGTAATTAGAAATATTGGTAAAACATGTATTGATTGCTTTTGTAAAAAGTCAACAATATGTAAAAAAGCAATATAGAATCTTTAAGCAATTCATCTGTTTTAGAGCTTAAAAAGCTGAATTAAAAGTTTGTGCTTAAATATTAGGAAACTAGTTCACCATTTGCAATCACTTTATTATTTTTTGAACTCACTATTCCAACAGGAGCACTCATTTAATGTTTGTATTTATCTACACATTCACGCCGTGTCTTATTACTATCTACTGTGTACTGAATTATTGTAAAGTCATTATAATACGTATACAAATTGGCGTTATTATAATGGCTGAATTCCGAGCAACTAATGGCTTGTTAATAAAATAAGCGAGTATAATAAGGTTACATTCGAGGAATGTCACTTTTATTTTTTTTTATTTTCTTTATGGATTTGGTAGTTTAAAGTATATTAAATTTGTTGTTCAAGAATCTGGTCGTGGTGAAAAATTTTACAGTACTGTATGCCATATGTAATTTTTATATTTTATCGTATGAATATGTTTGATGTTAAAATTTCTTTTTGTTCATTATTATGAAATAAATTATGCTCAATAAATGAAGTTATTCTTATTATTGCGTGTATGTTATGTATGCGCTTTATATACTAGAGTACGTAAATGAATTTCTTGACATTGCGAAGCTATGCGTGGAAGTAGTAAATATACTCTTTACTCTCTTTATACAATAGAATAGAATAGATTTATTGTCAATAAGCACATACAGTGCGTGGACAGTAAGCAATATACACATACAATTACAGTATAAACACATAATAATAAATGATTAGGTTGCCAAAACAAACAAATACATGTCACCTAATAAAAAATACATGATCAAAGCAATATTTAAAATAAAAACAATTTAAAAATAAAAGCAAGGGATTCCAACGTCAACCCGCTAGGAACCCATCTAGCGAGTACAAAACCTGCCCGAGGAGCAGCACCTTTAATTTTCTCTGAAACTGTTTTAAGCTTGAAGACTGCCTAATGTTCAGTGGCAGTCTGTTGAAATACTGCAAGCCCATATAAACTATTGAATCGCGACTCGCACTTGTCGCGGGCTTTGGTAAATTTAGAAGTTGGTTGCCGCGTGTATCATACGAATGAATATCAGACCTATGCTGGATATTACTTTGCTTTTTAAAGATGATAGACAATGATTCGTATAATAACAATGAATAAACCGTCATAATTCCACTATCCGCATACAACGGCCGACAGTGGGCGTCCGCTGCCGCCCCGCACAAGAGCCGCACCGCCCGCTTCTGCAACCTAAAAATCGAAAGAAGATTCCCAGCGGTCGTGAATCCCCAAAATGCTATACAATACCGTAGACGAGACTCAAACAATGAAAAATATACAGTCCTAGCCGTGGACTCTCCCAGGTTACGACGCACCACTCCAATCGCATAACAAGCAGATGAGAGCTTCCACGAAAGGCGACAAACATGCCCGGTCCAACAAGGGCCTGGCTCCACAATCAGACCAAGGAACTTCACGGAGTTCACAGGCTCTAAAGTGATGCCACCAATCTCAATATTCACACTTACACAATTGTGTTTGTGAATTAAAGTTGTGTTTTACTCAAATTTAGGGTAATTCCATTAGCATTAAACCAATTCTGAAAAATCGGAATCTCGTCGTTCATCAGGCCCTCGAGAGATCGCGGGTCCGCAGCATGCCAAGTTAATGATGTATCATCGGCAAACAATGCAATGTGAGCCCTGGTGTCCAACAGTGCAAGACCGTTAATAAATAAGAGAAAAAGCGTCGGACCCAAAACCGAACCCCGCGGCACCCCACATACAACATCCCTGACCCCAGACTCCACACAACCCATCCCAAAGGCCAGACTAACATATTGTGTACGCCCAAGCAAATAAGATCTCAACCAGTCATTCGCTCCTCCCCGGAACCCATAATATTCGAGCTTCCGGAGAAGAAGCGAGTGCGGAACGCAGTCAAATGCCTTCGCCAAATCACAAAACATGGTCGCGACGACCTGTTTTTCGTTAATGAAATTGTACGCATTCTCGAGATAATAATAAATAGCATCGGACGTAGATGTGTGGGGCCTGAAGCCAAACTGACAATTAACCAACAAATCCTCCCCCCCAATAAAGTTACGAATTCTTCTGTTCGCGATCTTTTCAACTATTTTAGATAATACAGGCAATATGGAAATGGGCCTGTAGCTGGACGGCGCAAATCCACATCCTCCCTTATGGACAGGAACTATTTTTGCAATTTTGAAACAAGTAGGAAATACAGAGCTCTGAAATGACAAGTTTATTAAATCAGCGAATGCCATAAGGGCCGGAGGAGGCAGCCACCGGACAATATTCATGGGAACACCATCCGACCCACCCGAATTCTCTTTCCTAATTTCCCGAATCGTATGTTCAATTTCAGTTGTATCTGTAGAAATTTTTAGCCCTGTTAATTTTCATATAAGATAGAGGATCAATTGCGTGATTAATTTTTTGCGCTAAGTCTGCAGCAATTGTTGTAAAATAATTATTAATTATTATTATATTATACACATGTTGATTAGAGGGATAAAGAAAGCTATTCAATGCATAAATACAACGTGTTTCAAAAAGAACTTCATCTCAGTAGGCATTGAGTAACTAGTACTTACAAATTATTACAAGCTACTTGCCTTTTATTTATAACTAACTATTTATCTAATGTCATATTGTGACTAGCAATACAGTTTCTTCTTACAAATACTTTTTACTTAATAAACAATACTACTAAATAATGTACACATTGCGAGAAAATATTTTTATTATTGAAGCATATTTCCGAAGTGCACAACTTTTTAACGGAGAATGGCAATATTCCTACGCGGAATTTAAGCACAGTTTCACTTGCAGTTTCTTAATAGAATTATGGATAATACCGCGTTACATCATCGCATTCGTCTAGTCGTGGAGAAGTTTCGGGCTACAGGATCTGTGTTAAAAGGCAAAAGTTCTGGTACACAACGTACACAAAATATTGTTGAACACGTAGAAAACCTTGTTGGAGAAAAGCCACATACATCAGTTCGTCGTTTATAACTTCAAACAAACGTAAAGTACCGTCCATAGAATTTTGAAGCGATCGAGTATTGATTGTTCAATAGATTTTTCCTAGATATCACGCTAGTAGGCTTATTTATTACAACTTCTTTCAAGAAAATTTAATTAATGACGAAATTCTTGATCTAAGATTTTTTTCTGATGAAGCATGATTTCATTTAAGCGGGTTTGTAAATAAACAAAATTACAGAACATGGTCTGTAAACAATCCAAACAATCACATCAAAATTCCTTATCCTGTTAAAGTTGGAGTATGGTTAGCTGTATCTCGTCGTAGGAAAATAGGACCAATATTTTTTCACCATAACATTAACAGCCAACGATATCAAGAACAGTTATTAACACCGTTTTTAACTCAAGTGCAACGAGACGAATTCAATGGGGTTACTTCCAGCAAGATGGGGCTACTTCACATACAACTCGTGAAAATTTAGCGCTTTTGGAAGTTTACTTCCCTCATCGAGTTATATGTAGAGGTATTTAGGCAGCGCGGTCACTAGATCTTACTCTGTTAGATTTTTCTATTTTTGTATTGCTAAAAAATGAAGTACATATATAAGACAAGAATGAATAACTTAAATGACTTAATGAATACAATTACAATTAAATGTAATTAAATAACACCAAATGTATTGCAGAATATTTTCGACAACATGAAACGTCGTATCGCATTAGGCGTTCAACAAAATGGTAACCATCAGTGACCATTTTGAACACTTGTTATAAATTATAATAACTAAAATTTCTAGAAATTAGTTATTTACCTTGGTTGTTTGATTAATATCACATCTTTAAAGTTCTCTTATTAAATAAATTAATAATCTAATTGTACTTGTTATTAATTTGGTTACCATATTCAGGTATTTCCTGACACAGTCTGTAAAATAGTCGAGTACGTTTCGGGGACTTTAGACACACTGTCTTTGAATTAGCTATTAAATCATTTACTCCTGGATAACATTCACGAATCGTTTGTGCCACAAGATTCAAAGCGTTTTTACGTTAAATAATAATAAATTGTAGAGTGGAAATTAGAAAGGGCCTAAATGCCATTTTTAACGAAATTCAGTTAACAACATAGAAAGGTTCTAAATATCATACTTTATGTCCTGTGAAAAGCCGTCAGTGGCAAAGTTAAAATTAAATTGTCAGGAGGTAGTAATAGATGTCGCTTGGCGTATGTGAGCAAGCGTTTTCATTTGATAGGTCCTAAATCCATCACAGAATATTGCCAGTTTGTTTTAAAATCGGCAGGTGTTAGTTATGTGTTTTGTGTATCTGCATATTAAAATGGAAGGATATCAAAGAATAAGAAAAGGTAAAGGCTCATATCATACTGAACAGAAGCATTTAAAATGGAATGGAAAGTCGTACAAAACGTATAAAAACAAAATAGTACCTGAAAAAACCATTCCCAAAGAGCAGGTTAGGTATACAAACATAATGTTTCCCTTTCTGGTTCTAATCTTGAAAATATGTTATATGTAGGTATCATGTAAATGCAAGCTGGGATGTAAAGATGTTACATACGAAAGGCGACGTTCCCTTTGGGAAAAGTTTTATTGTCAAGATGCTAAAACACAAGGGACGTTTTTAATGGGGTTAATGAGTATTTGTGCTGTGCAAAGAAGGCGGCACGGTTCATATGGGGATCCGCAAAGCAGTCGACGCCAGGCCACTATAGCTTATTCCGTTCCTGATGGTACAGGAAAATTTGTTCGTGTATGTAAAAAACTTTTCCAAGACACCTTCGCTGTTAATAATAAAAGAATTCGCGTACTTATTGAGAAAAAAAAAATGGGTGAAGCCTGTTATCATGATAAACGTACCAGACATGCTGCGCCATAATATTCTGAATTTAACCGGTCGTTAGTCAAGGCTCATATTAACAGGATCCCAAGGGAAGTTGGCCATTACTCAAGATCTAAATCGGAAAAGGAGTACATTAGCCCCGACTTAAATATTCACAGACTGTTTAAAGCATTTCTGCAATTGCACCCTGATTCAATAGTCACCTATAAATTTTACAGGTCTGTTTTCATAAAGAATTTTCCCAATCTGTGTTTTCACAGACCACGTGTTGATACGTGCAGCACATGTGAGCTGTCAAATCAAGGCCAACATTGAGTCAAGTCAATCAAGTGTTGTGTATCCATGGACCTACAACAGGTCATGTTCGTTCCATCACTGACCCACAGCGATATGTTTTACCTCTCACAGCTATCGCGCTACAACTCAGGTGTTCATATTGGTGATACGAATGAATCCTACATGTGTATGTGGCACGAGGGGGTAGCGTCTCGCGGAGCTAACGAAATTGCGTCATGCCTCCTCCATCTTGCTAATCAAGGACTGATTTTTCAGAACCATTTAGTAATATGGTGTGATAATAGCGGGGGCCAGAACAAGAATAGAATTTTATTATTTACCTTGATGTTTTTAGTAGCCAATGGTGTTTTTGAGACTATCGAGCAGAAATTTCTTATCAGCGGCCATAGTTTCATGCCCTGCGATAGGGACTTTGCTTTGATAGAAAAGCGTAAGAAGGTAGCTAAAGCATATGTTCCCTCGGACCTACACGCAATAGTTAAATCAGCAAGCATATATTAACACCACAAAGTTAAATATAAGTAAAGCTTCAGTGATAACCATTGAAGAGGCTAATCTTCCATTTATTAAAATGAAGACCACTTTCTCTTATATTGAGGAAGGAGTAAAAGTCAATTTTTTAAAGAAAAATAAAACTTTAGCTGACCTTAGACGGGCTACATAATCAAGCTGCCGCCAGAAAGTAAAGTGTCTGAAAATAAAAAGGTTCCTCTTCGAAGCATGATTCCCTACCTTAAGAATCCGGCACACCAACGTTTCTATAAAGAGCTACTTCACATTGACGAAAATGTTTCAGAAAATCTAGAAAACGCCTGAAATTAACAATTTTTTACTAAAAAATGTCGATGACACTTACGCCCTTTCCAAATTTTGCACTTCTGTTTTTGTTTATATTGGTTATAGAACGTTATTTTGATAATAATTTTTGCTAATAAGTATGTTTTAAGTTTTGTACTACTTGCATATATTTAATAAACGTTTATCAAAAAATTTTCTATGTCTACACTTAATTTTGAACTTTGCCCGTTTTGTTTTTCGCGATTATTTCTGAATTTTGTTTTTGGCACCTACGCCCTTTCTAATTTCCACTCTTCAATTATAAAAATTAACTATATCACATTTCACCTCTTTAAATATTACACTTCTAGTCCAATTTTATTTATATTGTAATGTGCGACATGCGACGGTGACCTACTTAGTGACGTAACCGGTCGCGCACGTCAGCACGTCCTAGAATTTTACCGAAAAAAACAGAAGGGAAAAGTCGAGAAAATCTCCGAAGTCTATAAAAGCAGTCAAGGGAGAAATGATTCATTCAACTAGAAATCGACATCAAATAAAGATTGTAGTTATAAATGTATATACGAGGAATGCCTTTTATATTTCGGGAATAGGCGATACTGATGCTGCCATCTGACAACCGATGTCTCTATCGTAAAATTCGAAATTTTTTACAGAATACTTACTCAGAACGTTTTGACGTACAGGTGCTATTTGCGTTGTTTACAGTGATTTAAAAAATTCATCTCGCTCTAAAAATGGAATTAACTCGTGAACATTTCCGTGCGATAATTTTTTACAACTTTCGACGTGGATTATCATAACAACAGTGCATCGATGAACTTAATTCGATTTTTGGCGATGAATCACCATAAAAGAAGTGTATATCGGTGGTATACTGAATTCAATCGTGGCCGTGTTTCGCTCACTGACGAATTTTGTGAAGCTCGTTCAAAATCGGCTATTATTCCGAAAAACATTGCTCCTGTCTCTGAACTGATATTGCAAGATCATAATGTGACTTATCGTGGGAAAGAGGTATCCTTGGGCATTAGTAGGACCAGCATACATTCAATTTTACATAAACATTTGGCCGTCAAAAAAATTGTTTGCGTTGGATCCCACATAATTTGACAATAACTCAAAAAAGGCTCGTGCCGATTGATCGAAATAAATGCCAAAAAATACGATCGGGGTCCTTCAAAACACGTCTATGACACCCTAAAAGGTGACGAATCATGGATCTACACGTATGAGGCCGAAAGCAAATAGCAGTCGACTGTATTGACCTTTCAAGATGAGCCAAATCCAACAAAAGTTTTTCGCGCACGAAGCACTTCGCAGCAAACGGTCGCTGTGCCATTAGTGCAGCGTCGAACGGTCAATTCTGAATGGTACGCAAGCATTTGCTTGCCAGAAATGTTCAGAAAAATAAGGAAAACCAACCGCTGAAGACGGATTATTTTCCACCAGGACAATGGGAGCTCTCACACATCGGCTCAAAAGAGTTTTTGTCAACTGAAATTATGGAATTGATGGGTCATCCGCCGTACAGCCCTGATTTAGTACCAAATGACTTCTTTCTATTCCCGCAAATCAAATAGTTATTTACGAACCAAGTGCGTGAAATCATACTTCGCTAGACTCAAGGTTTACCTTGCCCGTTATACGTGTTCTCGAGCGTCCTGGTCCACTCTGAGGGCGTGGGTTCGAATCCCACCTGTGACAATTTTTTTTTAGTTTTCTATAAATTTAAAAAATAATATTTGTTGCTGTTCTGACATTGAATTACATACCTTCCAAATATAACAATTTCTATTTCATTTCCTTTTATTTTCATAGAAAAACAACGAATTGGGTAGCATATTATTAAGGTTAGGGATTTATGATTTTAAAATGTCACTAAATTAATCAAGTTCCAGGAAGTACCAACTTTACTTTTACGCACTCGTATTTAAAGTGACTTTTTACGCACGCAAATCGAATCGTGAAATGACAGGTTTTGATAAGCGAGTACAAAAAATAAATTACGAGGTCAACGTTTTTCTACGCTTGAAGAAGCGGTTGATGCTTTCAAAATGCATGATTTGGAGGTACGTCAATCGGAATGGAAAAAGTTCTTCAAAAATTAGTTCAAGTGCATGCAAAAGTGTATTGATCTTAATGAAGAATATTTTGAAATACAATAAAGCCATGTACGATGATTAATTTTAGCTTCTGTTCTCTATTCCCGAAATATAAACGGCGTCCCTCGTATAAATGAATAACGGGTGTCCGTTTAATACTGAAGCTGACAGTTTGTGCCAAATTTTGGTTAAGTTAGCATTACTGCATTGAAATTTTTATTTCCAATATTTGCTAATTACAATTATTTAAGAAATGGGATAGATTGTGCCGCATTCCAAACAAAAAATGTGAATAATAAAAGCTAACGGAAAACAGCCATGTACGACTATGGCAAAAGATGTCCAACACCAATTGACAATAGCTATAATTCTGTGTGCGTGGCAAATACAAATCAAAGAAATTTCCAAAATTTGACAAACGTCAACCTCAGTATTAAACAGACATCCGATATTTTAGTGACCAATGGCTAGTTAGAGGTGGACCTATTGCGTGGCCACCTAGATCACCCGTCTTGAACTCGATGGACTTTTATGTATGAGAACATATTAAAAATTTGGTGTACAATAACGATAACGAAATTGAAAACATTCAATTATTGACCATAAGTCTTCAAGATACTGCAGATACAATAAGCAGGCAAGATATCCGAACGTGTTATAACTAGGGCCCGAGCACGAGAGGCCGAAATTACGAGAGGCCGAAATTACGATGGACCATATAAATAGTCTATAACCTTGCTAATGTAACAGATCTTAAACACTGGCATATATTAATAATATCCCGTGTCTCGAGGGATTCGAGGTTGCTGTTAACAATTGATAACTTTGGTGCTGAAATAACTAAATGCCGCAGTTACCCGAAATATTGCGATATAGATTAAAAAGTTGAAAAATAAGTAATTGATTTATTCAATTACTGCTTAGTTGGGCGCCAAGAAGATTTACCCCTTCTAAGGTATATAATTGAATTTATTTAATTGCCGGTTTGCTAAAGAGATTAAGAAAAAGAAACTCTAAATAAAAGCGGGTAAGCCGAAATGGGACTTACGTCTTTCTTTCTCAAAGCGTGTATGAAAACGTAGGTGAAATGAAATGAATCCCTCTTTTTCATTTATTATTTGTTTCAATCAATTCCTTTTGATTAATATGCTCTTTCAATGAAGTTTATATTACATGATTTGAATAAAACAAGATGATTATAAAATATACTTATATATTGATAAATGAGCTTTCTATTTTACATATAATTTACTACAAAAATCTTTATGGTTATTCTGAAATGTTACTTAGATTCTATACATACATATAAGGTGAGATACGGTAACTTTTACATATAATTGAACTGTTTAGTCTGATCAGATTAAAAAACAGTATTAATAATGACTAACCTTAATATCGTTACACTAATGGCCATATCACTTTATAGTCTAATCGCTTCCTCTGGTGGTGATGCACTTGTTCACTGAATTAGAACTCTTTCTTCACGCCTCAAGGTGCCCGGGATTCCAGACAAAAGCCTTGATGTAGTAAGCGTGGGAATTCACGTTTTAAACAAATAACTTCACTTTTAGGCAAGAAATACCTCTTCCTACTATATGTACTTTTCTTATTTAAGTACAATGGATTGCGGTAAACCCTCTCTTGCTGTTACTTTAAGGGTCCGCACGTCTGACTTGGTTGACTACCTTGAGCCAAGTTTATTGCGGTAAACCCTCTCTTACTCTTACTTTTAGGGTCCGCACGTTTGATCGGCTTCGCGACTTGGAAGCAAGTATATCGTTTCGTTCTCCTTGATCCGTTCTAACTTCTCTTTTCTCTCGGTGAATCCCCAGCTTCCTTGTGAAGTTCTCGTTCGTTCTGGTTACGTGGATGATGTAATACAGTCACTCTCTTGATTCGTATATGCGATACAAAGCTATTCTAATTGAGTTTATACATGACTAGCTTTACAAAGTGACCTACAGAAAATGTTGATTGTGCATAAAAGGATCTGAGTGAAATACGCATTTAATATTATTGCGAAATGTTTCGCAATAATACCTAATGGCGGGAAACGCATTAGTATTTATATAATTTTACTTTATAATTTCATACAAATTTAGTTTTGATATTCTTTAAAATTATAACAGATTGAATTAATGTCTTGAAAAAAGATGGTCGTAATGTGTCCCATTACACTAAGTACAACACGCAGTTATTGAATTGCACTATTCATTCGGTTAACCGCACACCTGTTTTTTGTCGTGGAATTGTGACGCAACTACTTCAAAATTATACTTAAATTCCTTTCTTCATGAGCGTAGATAGAAGCGGGAGGAGTTATTATAATTTGTTTTATTTATTAGTTTATATTTCGTAAGACTAATAAAGTACGGTAAGTTAGTTTCTTTCTTTCATTGTTTTAACTGTTAATTACAGATATACGCAAGTATCCAGTGAATTTCGTTAAGTTTCAATAACTTAGGCATACATTTTTAATTTTCATTTATTTAGATCTATAACATTGTTTAAGTTACTTTTTCAGATATGATATAGAACAACGTTGAGAATGGCATCGTGAAACAATGGAGAGTTGGATTAAGGGTCAAACTGATTGTATGTATATTGCCAGTGATTTCAAAATTTATTGCAAAGTTTGTAAAATATCGTTAAAAATTCCAAGAAATCGCACGTGAAACGTCACTTAACATCGCAAACATATACAGAGAAATTAGACCCGTTGGAATGTGACAATTTTGTGGAACTTTAGTGGCAGCAAATATTCCATTAAATAATCTTAACAATCCCACCTTCTAAACAATTCTCCAAAAATATACTGGTCGAAATGTTCCTAATGAATCCACCTTACACAAATATGATGTTTCTAAGTGCTACACGAAAGCAGTAGAACGCATTAGAAGCCATCTTTCAAATCAGTCCTATGGATAAGTGCTGACGAAAATGTCGATATATTAGGACGCTGTGTGGTAAATATTGTAGCTGGTGTACTACATCCAACTATTCCATATAAGGCATATGTAATAGCAACAAAAGCTATAAATATCAGTTGATGCGGAAACAGTAGCTAAAGCCATTCAAGAGAATATGCACCAAAATGCTTCATTCGCATGACAGATACAAAGGAAAAATACTTTTATTTGTCAGTGACAATGCTGCATACATGTTAAAAATAGGCAGACTATTAAAAGAAACATATCCTAATATGCTGCATATTACTTGTGTAGTACATGCTCTCCACAGAATCTGTTAATATGTCAGACACCTTTCCGGAAGTTGATAGACTTGTATCCGCTTTAAAAAAAGTTTGCAGAAAAGCACCATTGAGAGTAGCTCTTTGCATCTTTATCACTGCCTCCCTCTCCAGAAATAGCTAGATGGGGAACACGGTTGGAAGCTACTAGTTTTTATGCGTTTCGATAGTTTACAAAATTTCGTTACATATTTAAATGACGATGCTCGAAGTATTTCTGAGTGCAAGAAACTAATACAAATTCCACATTTAAAAAATCAGTTGTACTTTCTTCAGGAACATTTTGGAAATTTGCCAAAACTAATCACTTATTTTGAAAATCAAAATCTCAAATTAAATGAGGGATTAACATTAGATTTGGCTATTAATAATTTAAAAAATATTCCAAGTGACTTCAGATGTGGCCTTCGGCAATGTGGCAAAAATTGGACGCAGTTTTTAATAGAAATCCAGATTTAATAACATTGCGGCAATTGTGTATGGGGACAGTGCCTCAAAATCTAACTGCTAAATACGCTGAAATAAAAGAATATTTCCAGTATGCACCTATAACCAGTTGCGATGTAGAAATGACGTTTTCTATCTACGAGGATGTATTTCATTCAAAGAGAACAAATTTTACAGAAGAGAACCTTGAGAAAGTATTGCTAGTTAATATTAATACTCCTTTACTAAACTTGAACTACAAAATGAGTATATAAAAATGTATTTCATATTTTATAGATAACTACCCGTTTGTTTTCCAATTATATAAATAAAATTAAAAACCCTTTAAAAATACAAATGTTCAATGTATGTTCAAATGTTCAATGTATGTAGGCGATGAGTTATGGGCCTCTCGTATCCGGTCCCTAGTTATAAGTCGTGAATACAGCGAGCACAAACTTGTATTCAAGCAGGAGGCGGTAACTTCGAACATTTGCTCTAAGAGGTGTTCCTATGTTGCTCGCATAAGTGTTTCGATATCTCTGTTACTTTACAACTTTTACCATATTTTTTTTTAATTTGTCGTTATTTTGTGTACTATTTTCAGTTAAAAATAAAGCTCCAATTTTCTTTTCACCCTGTATAAAATTGTACATTCAACAGGCACTCCAATGGTTAAATTAAAATGTTATCCACAAATCCATCACCATTAGAATCATTTTTAATAATCCTCTAAGAAAGCATATTGTCTTTTGGCATATATATGCCAAAAGAAAATAACCGGAACACAAAGACAATTAAACTTGTTCGTCAAATCTATTCATAAAAATATTTAATTTAACATAGAACAGGAAGTATACAATAGCGTAATTTTTTGGATCTAACTATTAAAAAAATCAACAATAAATTAGAATACATATAATGAAACAGATATGCAAAATACACATCTGTAACGGTAAACATGCCTGGTAGTCTGCCTGGCCTAGTCGCTTTCTTCCGTCAGATGTCACTGATTAAATTGGTGTCGCCTGATAGAACGAAACTGGTTATGGCTTGGAGACGATTTTAGCGTAAATGTACATACAGATACAGATCCGTTGTTTAACAGATCTGTATTAATTTGTATACACATTGCTTCACTAGTTCAACCGATGAGGCCTAGATGGCTGAAACATATGTATTGAACAGAATTAAATGCTAAAAATACGAGGTGTTTGTCCATGTTTACAGTTACGGATATGTATTTTGCATATCTGTTTCATTATATAACAACTGCGTAATACGGCAAAAACGTATTGATAAATATCCCTTTTTTGTAAATAAATTAGAATTTGACATTTATCATAAAGAATCCCATACAGGTATAACTATACATAATTCGTCAACACATCCCATACAATACAAATTAAAGTTTCTTACATAGATTGATTAATTATCCACTATCCAAAAAAAATTATAAAAAAGAACTAAATCTAATCAAACAAATAGCAATCAATAACGGCTACATAGATACTCTAATTGAAAATATGCTGACAAAAAAATTGTTTAAAAAAATATCTCTATGATATACCATGTAATAAAGGACAAGCAAAATAAAAAATTCAGATTACAAATGTAGATACACTGAGAAACATACTGAAAATATTTCAATGATTTAAAAAAAATGAACACTGTTTTCAAAACTAATAATAATTTATCTAAACACATTAAAAACAATCAAGATAGAACAGATAAAAATAAGAAATCTAGAGTCTATAAGTCTTGGAGTCTAAACGTGTGAATGTGGTAAGATATATGTTAGTCAAACAGGAAGATCGTTTGAAAAACCTACTGCTGTTATACATTGTTCTTCGTTTAAAAATAGAAAACAAGATTCCACTTTTTCCAACTTTTTCCAATAATCTATTAGACAAAAACCACACATTCAATATTGATTTTCAAATTCTACATTTAGGAAATAAAGGCACTAAACTAATTTACTGGAAACTTTAGAAATTAATAAATTAAAACAATCACAAATTTTACTTAACAATCAATTGGATTTGAATAACTCGCCTTTGTTAAATTTACTCATTTAAAGCAACCGACATGTTTAGTATCCAATAGTATAACAGTAGGAGATGGACCACACATTTTTACTACAATATTTATGTAAATTCTCACATTGTAAAATAATATTAAACTTTTTCATTTTCTATTTTTATGTATACCAATGTTAATTTGTAACGTAAGCCACTGTACTGGCGTTTTACGAACAAATATTAATAAAGTGAAGATTTTAACTACTAGTTTTATTTCTATGTTAAATTATGGATCTTCAAGTAAAAGCCGAATCAATTCAATAATCTACAAATGTTAGTTTACAAACCAAATAAGGTAGCATCTAGGTCGCTAATAATCACTTGACGATTCAGTTGTATGTTTATTATAGTGTACGCAAATTCAATACAATTTTTGCATGTATAAAAATTGTTGATGTTTAAAGACAAGTCAAATGGCGAGAACGGTCTGATATATTTCCGACTTTAACGTGAAGATGGCAGCATTCGTCAATAAAAACAGGAGAATGCAGTTGTGCATCTATTGACAGGTACTCACCAAAATTTCAACCATTTTGGACGGGTAGTTGTTATTTGACAATTGTTTAAGTGGTCGATGTGTTTGAAAATGGAAAAAATCGAGTATCGAGCTGTCATTAAATATTTGTTTTTAAAAGGCAATACACCTACATAAATTAAAGATGAGTTGGACGCTGTGTACGGCTGGTGTATGCACCATCATTTACTACGGTGAAATTTTGGGCAGCTGAGTTTAAACGTGGCCGTACCAGCTTAAGAGACGATAAGCGTTCAGGACGACCAAAAACTGTAACCACTAACGATAACATCGCCAAAGTTCACCAAATGGTGCTAGAGGACCGCCGAATTAAAGTGAGAGGTTATAAATATGTCTAGAGAACGTGTTTGTCCCATATTGAATCAAGATTCAAACATGAGAAAGCTGTCCGCGCGCTGGGTGTCGCGCTTGCTGACGTTAGACCAAAAACGTGTTCGAATGAACATTTCCAACGTTCTGTTGGCGCAGTTTAGGCGCAATAAATCAGAGTTTTGGCGCCGATTAATTACTGTAGATGAAACTTGGATACACCATTATACGCCCGAAACAAAAATACAGTCAAAACAGTGAACTGCGAAGGGGGAATCGGCTTCAAAAAAAGCAAAAATTATTTCTTCGGCTGGGAAAGTGATGGCAACTGTTTTTTGGGATAGTAATGGAGTTATCTTAATCGATTATCTTCAAACAGGAAAACTATTACAGGAGCATACTATGCATCATTACTTGACAAGCTTAAGGCAGAAATTGCAGAAAAGCGGACACATTTGCAGAAAAAAAATGTTTGTTTTACCAAGACAATGCGTTGTCTCACACCTCAACGGTTGCCATGGCGAAAATTCACAAATTACGGTTTGAACTGCTTAACCTCCCTCCTTACACACCAGATCTAGCCCCAAGCGACTTCCTTTTGTTCTCTAATCGCAAAATTGCGCTCGCAGAACAGAGATTTTCGTCGAATGAGGAGACCATCACCTTCGTATACAATTATTTTGCATAGAAAGACGCCGAGTATTATTTGAACGGGGTTGAAGAGATGGGAGCATCGCTGGGAAAAGTGTGTAGATTTACAAGGAAACTATGTAGAAAAATAAAAATAAATTTTAGGAAAAAATGTCTTGTATCTTTGTTAGGTCGGAAACATTTCAAACCACCCTCGTATCTATTTTTAAATCACCAACAAATATTAAATGTTTGTCAGTAATAATATCGGCAATCCTATTTATACGAACTAGAAATAATATTAGGTCAAGGTTTAATTCCTGTGGAAAGCTTGAAGAGGGATAAATAGTTTTGTACCTTAAATGAATCAATATATAAAATACATACTCATACATTGGTTCTGTTGAGCAGGGTACATTCTTAAAATAGTTATCAGCAATACATGACGGATAACTTGATCAAAAGCCCATACCCACTACGTCAAATAACATAAGTTGGTGACTGTTGTGATAGTTGATCCATGGATTCATGATGAGTTGACGAGAATTTGATCGAGTTGAATATGAGATTACACAGTATATGTACGACGGTAAGCTGAAAAATTCGGTAACTAAAGTATAACAAAAAACAATATTTCAGCGAAATTGTGTTATTTTTCGACATAATCTCCCTCAAGATCAATACATTTATTTAGCCGATGCTCAAGTTTCTTTATGCCTTCAGAGTACTCATTTTCCTCGAGCTCCTCAAAATAGTGGTCAACGGCAGCGATCAGCTCCTCATCCGAAGCAAATCTCATACCGCCGAGGTGTTTCTTCAGTTTGGGGAACAGATGATAGTCCGACGGAGCTAAATCCGGCGAATAAGGGGAATGCTTAAGCGTTTCGAACTTTAATTTGGCCAATTTTTCTTTGACAATTCCGCTCATATGAACTGGAGAATTGTCTTGATGGAAAACGATTCTTTTATGCTTTCTTCAGGCTCTTTTTTCGATGATAACTGCCTTCAATCGATCTAAAAGTTTAGAATAGTATAGTGCAGTAATCGTGTGTTCGTTTGGCAGGTAGTCGATAAGCAAGATTCCCTTCGCATCCCAAAAAACGGAAGCGATCACCTTTCCTGCTGATAGACTGACTTTGGCCTTTTTTGGAGCCGGTTCACCACGTTTAGTCTACTGTTTTGATTGCTGTTTATTTTCTGGTGTGTAGTGGTGGACACAAGTTTCATCGCGCGTCACAAATTTATGCAAAAAATCTGTTGGATTTTTCCGAAACCGCACCAAAATGATGCACGCGTTTGAGTTTTTGCTGTGTTGTTAGTAAACGCGGCACCCATCTAGCACACCGCTTAGACATGTCTAATTCAACATTTAAAATGTACGACACCCGTTCTCTGGAGATGCGTATAGCCTCAGCAATATCTTGCAATGTATATCGGCGATCAGCTTCCAGAAATTTCAAAACTTTTGCACACTTTCTGCAGAAGTGGCTGTTTTAGGACGTCCAAAACGGGGATCGTCATTTACGCTGGTACGATGTTTTTTAAATTCGTTCACCCATTTGCAAACATTCTTAAAACAAGGAGATTCCTCGCCTAACACATTTACCATATCAACATGAATTTTTCTAGGCGAAGAATACTTTTTCCAAAGGTATTTAATCACTGCGCGAATTTCGATATTGCCAATTTTTAAGAAGCGACAAAAGAACTCTGCTTTGAACGAGTGTACGCAACAAACTACTTGACAGATCGACAAGAAGTTTAACGCGTATATCACTGAAACATCAAGCTATACAATAGCGTCAAATATTGCTTTTACATAGCGCCATCTCATAGTTACCGAACTTTTCAGATTACCCGTATATTGAAACACTTTAGAAAAATTACATATAATTAGCATAGGCTTGTAGTTAGATACATAAACCAGAAGACCAACTGTTTCGGTTTGTAAAACAGAGTGCAAGCAAAAAGTTTTCCAAAGATTTGGAATTTCAGATGCTTCAAATACTTATTAAATAGGAAAAATAAAGATTTTGCAAATATTACTGCGCAATCGCGAACAATAAAATTATGAACAGAGTCAAGACAACACAAAAACTATCATTACAACGTTTCAGTATTTTATTTTCTGAAATTGATGAGATATGAATATTAAATAATATATTTCTCGATACATTTTGCCAAGCTACAACAGTTTTCATCAGATTTAATTTACATACTGCTAAAGTAGTTCACAAATCATTTCACAATGTCCCATGCTCTATTAAATTCAGTATCATTATGCCACCGGGTATATTAATAAAGCCGCGTTTACTATTCACAATACCCAATAACTGCTTCAGCTCATAGGTGACACGATTTTAGGTAGAACGACATTTTCTGATATTTATAAAAGATAAGAACCTTTCAAAAATTTTTTAATAAATGACATATTACATAACATAATTTTACATGCATTACAATCATCCTCATGAAGTTGTATCTATTTCAAAAAAATTGTAAAATAGTGCTGTATCAGGATTTAATACACAAATCCTTCGCGTGCATAACCAGAGCTTACTTTTACATGATACCATTATATCGTCGTGACAAAATTTATAAATTACAGAAAGAAAACCGTGGGTGAACGATTATTTCTTGATCTCATGTCAACGCAATAAAATTTAATCCAATTTATTTTCTGGGATTCATAACGAAATAATTTCTGTGCACTTCTGGCTTTATATCACATACGTAAGCCAGCAGCTCAGAGAGAACCTGCAAAATAATTGCATTATTTCTTTTCTAAATAGATTATTTTTTCTTTTACCTGTTCTTTGTTGTTTTCAACTTCTTTGTGCAAATCTTCAATTAACAATTGCGCATTTTTGTCAATTTTAGCAGCGACGTCCTCTTTGGATCCCATATATTTTGCCTCATATTCTCTGAAAAGGCGTTCCCTTTCTTGCCTGTACTTTTCGATTTCGGCTTGAGCTTCCTCGCGCGCCTGTTTGATTCGTTTAGCCTTCCCTGCAAAAATAAAATTAGGTCAATGCACATTTAATCGGAAAAAATGTTATTTAAATTATAAATGGCTGCAAATTTATAACTAAACAAAGGCTGCTGGGAAAATTTCTATAATCCGGTAGTTTAAGTGATTGCGCTTGCACGGTACTTAATGGGAAGTAGTTTTATGTAAAAATTTAATTTCGGAGATTGAATTTTTGATATACGAGGTGCTACCCAAAAATTCCCGGAATTTGAATGTGGCGCGCAAAGGGATGGTAGTAGAGCTCTATGGCGCTAGATGGTGTGAGCTACATCTATACTAAGTGAGTCTGTCAAACGCTACTTTGCTAGTTGACAAACAGTTTTTGTATTTATATTTATTGAGTTGTGTTTGAGTTATTCTGCAACACTACAATGTCCGATGTGAAAGAATAAAGAACGCACATCAAATTCTGCTTCAAACTTGATAAAACGGCAGTGGAAACTCTCAAAATACTTAAATAAGCTTTTGGTTAGGATGCAAAGTGCATGATGCTATCCTGCAATACCGAAAGAAAACACTCCATGACATTTGTAACATTGTCGGCTTGTCGTACGACGCAAGCGGTCTGCTAAGTGGCCCAACTATTCGTGGGTCCTCTCAAAATACTTAAATAAGCGTTTGGTGAGGATGCAAAGTGCATGATGCTATCCTGCAATACCGAAAGAAAACTCTCCAATGACATTTGTAACATTGTCGGCTTGTCGTACGACGCAAGCGGTCTGCCAAGTGGCCCAACAATTAGTGGGTCCTACACAACGACAATACACCAACCCACACATCACTTGTTGTGCGTCAGTTTCTAGCCTCAACGAAGACTTCTGACTTCTTCAAGGCGCGCTGTTTTTAGACGATTGAAAATATCCAGATTGAATCGCAAGTAGTATTGAACACGTTAACATGCGAAGACTTCCAGCACTGCTTCCAGTTATGGACAAATCGCTGGGATCGGTGTATTCATGCGGAAGGAAAGTACTTCCAAGGGGATGGTAGTGAATAAGTTGTAAGCACAATTTATGTATTGTTCTTTTTCACATTTCAGGAATTTCTGGGTAGCACCTCGTATCTGTTGAAAGTGTTTTACCTCCTTATACAAACATTTAAATATGTATAGAATTTGTGCCCGCTGGACTCCACATTCGTTAACACGGGATCAAAAAACGAATAGAGTAGCGATTTATGAGTACTGGAAACAGTGTATTCAAGAAGAAGGTGAACAATGGTAGACGACGATCATTACTGTGGATGAAACTTGGGTGTATTATTATGATGAAACAGTACAACGCAAGTAGAAAAAGGAAGAGCATCACCAAAAGAAAAAAACCACTCGCAAGAAAATTACGGCTACAGCTACGGTCATAACATTTTTGATTACAAGGGGTAATGTATATGCATAGGATTCCAAACGGTACTACAGAAACCGCGAATTATTGTAAAAAAGTTTAGCGTCCGACAATGAAGGATGGCATTCTTAAAAAACAACGTGATCTCATTACAAGGTGGAAGCATCATCAAAGTATCTTAGTCTTTATTGAAAACCCTCTTACGTTAGATATTGCGATTTTGATATAAGTATGACCTGAAAAACTGCGAAAACAGAATGTTAAAAATTAGTAATCTAAAGACATCGGGGTGGTGTCTCAGAATTTTGTACCCCAATTTGTTAGGTATATTCCTGACAGCCTAGAGAAAAGATACCACGAGTCTTAGCGATAAATAGTACAACCAAGGGGGTTAACAGCAATAAAAAAGATACTGTAACTTACCAAGAAAGTTTTTGTTGAGTTCTGAATACAAGCGTCGTGAAATTAACCAAGTTTAGTTGATATCTTAATTAGATGGTTGGTACGAAGTCGCATCTACCACCAGGGGTGCTCAAATCTCAATACTTAACGGCAAACGAAACAATAAAATTCACAATCAAAACTTCGTCTAATCCTCACACGTGCAACTTGTTAAAGACGTATAAGAAAAGTGCCATTCAGTGCCGTCAACGCAGCAATAAGATATTAATAAAGAACAATAGTTGTTTCATGCACAACCGAAGTAGTGTTTAAAATACTAAAAGATGGTATCTACGCCTTAAGTAGAGTTTCAGGCAGAACTAGCTGCAGAAACCTATTCAAATATCACAACATACTGACTCTACCATCCCTTTTCATACTTTTCTGTCTTTATAATGTCCACGAAAAGCTTACAAGTTTTACTAAAAATAAAGATTTTCACCATTATAGATCAGAAATGGAAGAAACATCACCATTCCTTTTCATAGGATAAATAAAACGCAATTAAGCACGAATCATTTGGGCATTAAGTTATAAAACAAACCACCAAGCGAAATAAAAGACCGGCATTGCCAAAAAATCCGTGCTGTAATGAAGAAATGGTTTCTGGGCCAGTCCCTGTATAATGTTGAGAAATATTTTGCCTGTGATTTTTCTGCGTTGCGTTAACCTGCTGTGTGATATCAGATATGTATTCTTGTTCTTTATTATAGATGATTAGTATTGTTTGTCTACCGTGCTTTTATTATGTCCGTTGTTTTTTATTTAAATATATATATATATATATATATATATATATATATATATATATATATGTATATACATATATACAAGGGTGTTTGATCACTCGTTTTCCTAATTTGGAGGGTATAAAGTTCCCAACATTTATAATGTTTTAACAAGAAATCGCTTTAAAAAAGTTTTCAAATAAGCGCGGAAAGAAGAAGCAAATATGGCAAAATGTTTTTAAGACGGTCTGCATGCATAGTGTAAGTGTGTGTGTATGTGTGTCCTTTTACGTAAGTTTTATGCCATCGACTGTTATTTAAACGAAAAATGCTGACCTGTAAACAATAAACCCACTTATCGAACATATGGCGCTATTTTACGTAGAGTATCATATCAAAACATTTTCCGCTGAAACTTTAATGTTCGGATTTGTACCAGCCAATGATGTGTCTGGCTAATATTGTATCATTTTATTTCTTTTTTTGATGTTGTCTCCTTACATCAATATGGCTTACAATAATAACAATAAATTAGTAGATAGGGTGTTGATGTATGTTTAATGCAAACAGAATGATGCAATAGCTCGGCGACGATATTCGGAACAACTTCCTAATAGATAATTGCCAGCGAGACCTAACTTTGTACAATTACTTCAACGATTAACAGATACTGGACGAAGAAAAACTATTTAATTTAAAATTTTGTAATCGGATATCTGAAGAAGTAGGTGAGTAAGGATTTTATTTACCATTGATGAATGTGTTTACATAAAGCGAACATGCATCGACCTTTAAACCAAATCTTTGTTATTGCACATCTGTTAGCGTGTAGATAGAAACAATTTTATGAATGACCAGTCTGATAATAAAAAGCAAACGAAGGCATATTTATTTACTACGTTTTTCTTTTGTAAAGGTCATTTGATTTTGTGTTTGAACTAAACAGCGACTTCTTCTACTTTATCACTAGCCTACCTCAACACAATATGTACTGTTTAACATAAAAACGTTCCTTTTCCCAAACATTAACACAATTAAAAAAAAATATTTTTTTTTGCGGATAATGAAATGCTTAACGTACATATACATACTGTTTATATTATATCAACGAATGAACAAACAGCCTGTATATATATATATGTATATATATATATATATATATATATATATATATTATACTGTATTGACATTTTAAATTGACTTTTGTAAATTTACAAAAATAAAGATTAATAATACCACAACCGCCTTCTCATCTCGCTCCGTCAGATTTTCACCTTTTTCGCTGTCTATTAAACAACCATCGACAAATTTCCATTAATAATGATGTCGCGACTTCTTCACCTCAAAACCACCAGATTTTTTCAGTCGTGCAATCGAAAAATTGCCAGACCACTGTGAAATAATCGTAAATAATGGAGGAGAATATAGTCTAAATGAATTTATGTACACGAAATTATCATTAAAATTTGTGGATAGATTTGAAAAATAATCGAATTATATTAATTAGAAACAGGAAAAAATTAATTTAGCCGTATCACTACCATTGTTCGACATGTAATTCGTGATTTTGGATTTTGATAGTTAGACAATCCCCTTTACAATCACAACTCCTTCTGTTTATTAACCTAAAGTTGAGGTTCACCGAAAATGTTTTCAATACGCCAACAAGGTGTAGCGCTAAAACATTGTGATGACTCATCCATCCACGAGTCGCGAGTCATACCTCTGGCATTTTCTCGAGCGTTCTGCATGCATCGAGATATATTTTCACGATGCATGCAGAACGCTATAAAAGCCGTTGAAGAAGGGATTGGACCATTCCATACCGAAGCATCGCGGATTAAAGTCACATAAATATAAATACATAAATGTGCTTATTGTTAGTAGTTAGTTTTTATATTGTAATACGTTTTATTATTAATATAGTGTGTGTCTAAAGTTATCGTTAGTTTTATTTAAGAACCCGAAAAGACAAACTTTACAATGGTGTCCGGTGTGAGCTAATTAATAAATAACGAACTAAGTAGACAATTAAGTGTTAACTAAATATCTATTTAAATAAATATACAGTGCGAAAAGACGTTATTTTAAATATCGTAATGGCTAATAGAATGAAACTGACGGAATTAAAAGTGACTGATTTAAAACGAGAATTAGAAGAGAGGGATGAGGATACAACTGGCAAAAAGGCGATCCTCCAGCAACGGCTTCGCAATGTGTTGATCCAAGAAGGCGAGGATCCAGAGAATTATGTCTTTCAAGGCGGAGATGCTGACGTGAATTTGCTGTTAATTCAATTGAAGCAAATGAAACAGAATAATCTGGATAGTGCGAAAAGTATGGAACAACGACTAATAGATAATGCGCAAATTCAAATGCAACAAATGGAGCAGAAGAATCTGGATAGTGCGAAAAGTTTGGAACAACGACTAATAGACAATTCGCAAACCTTGGAACAGCGTCTAATAGATTCACAAACTCAAATGCAACAAATGGAACAAAAAAACCTAAAAACAGCTATAATCCTCGAGAAAAATCTGGAAAATAAATTACTAGAAAATTCTAGAAACTTCGAAAAAAGTCTGGAACAAGTGGAGAAAGTTCTAGAACAGCGATTAGCCGAAAAATCAGAAGCGTTAAAGGAAAAGGTTTTCATAGCTGTAGAAGAGAAAATTGGAGAACATTCTAGACTTTTAGAAGCAATAATGACTCAGATGAAATTACCTGTTACCATGAGTCATTCTGACACAAAGCAGATCAACGAAGAAGCTATACCGCGGCCTATCGAAATAAAAGAAGAACCTGTGACTATCTCGAAGACCAGAATCAAGCCACCAACCTTTGATAGAAAGACGTCATGGGCAACTTACCTGACGCAATTCGAAGCGGCCGCAGAAGCAAACGCAAGGTCTTCTGCCGAGAAGGCGACTGCTTTAATCATAGCATTGAAGGGTGATGCTAGTGATATCTTGCAGACATTGCCTCCTGAGGAACGTAAAGATTATTCTCAACTCATTAAGCGGTTGGAGATGAGATATGGCCATGCACATTTGGAGCAAGTATACCATATCCAACTGAAGAATCTATCACAGAAGAAAGGCGAGAATCTTCAAGAATTTGAGGCAGATGTTGCTCGTCTGGTACGACTGGCATATCCAATGGCGCCAGAAAATTTCATGGAACACCTAGCTGTCCAAACGTTCATAGATGGTCTACGGGATATTGATACCCAGCAAGCATTAAGGTTGGCACGACCGAAAACCTTGATCAATGCTTTGGCGCATGCGCTTGAGTTTGAGACTGCAAAACAAGCCTCTCGGAACCATGCTCGTGTCTGCACTATTGACAAACAGGAAAATGAGGAGTTCATGGAGCAGGCGGTTACTAGAGTTCTAAACCAGATCAAACGAAGTAAAAGTGCGCGACCATGCGGGAATTATAGAAGAAACGGTCACATTCAGAATAAATGTGGTAAAAGGACCAAGAAAGAATCGGCTGAGAATCCGCAAGCCCCAAGGACTGCCCAAATCGCATCCTTGCAACATCAAACCAATGGCCTGTATGTGGACGCTATTATGGAGAGAAGGCCCTGTCCAGAAGACTGTCGACATTGCAACAGAATCGAAGACAAATCGGCCAACGCTCTTCGAACCACCGTGGTTGATGACAAATGGCAACCTGACAATTTGCGCGCAGATCAAGAAGCTAATCCGGATCTTGCAGTCTTCAGGGCTTGGAAGAGAAATGGGCAAAGACCGACCTGGCAAGAAATTGCTCCCTATTCACGAGAATTGAAATCATACTGGGCACAATGGGATTCCTTAACCATGGAAGACGATCTCCTGAGACGCGAGGTCGAAAATCACGATGGAAGCGAGCGGAAGATGCAAATGGTGGTTCCCAAGAAAAGAATATCAGAGGTATTGCGAGAACTCCGTAATGGTTCTTCTGGGGGGACATTTTGGAGTCCATAAAACACTGGAGAAGGTGCCCCAGAGATTTTACTGGGTGAATTGTTCACGAGATGTGAAAGAATGGTGGCGAAAGTGTGCTAATTGCGCCGGAAGCAATGGTCCCCAGAGGCGTCGACGTGCACCCAAGCGCCAATACAATGTAGGAAGCCCATTTGAAAGGATCGCCATAGATGCTGCCGGCCCGTTTCCAGAAAGCGACAAAGGAAATAAATACATAATAGTGGTCATGGATTACTTGGATTACCAAATGGGTTGAAGCATTTGCTCTACCAAATCAAGAAGCTGGAACTGTAGCAGACATGATTGTAAAGGAGTTCGTCAGCCGTTTTGGTGTACCCCTGGAACTTCATTCCGATCAAAGGCGAAATTTCGAGTCCAGTCTATTCGAAAAGATGTGTGGACTTTTGGGCATACGGAAGACGAGAACAATTCCCTTGCATCCACAATCAGATGGGATGGTAGAGCGAATGAACAAGATCATGATCAGACATTTATCCAAAGTGGTCTCCGAACACGAGAGAGATTGGGACGAACATTTGCCATTATTCCTAATGGCGTATCAGGCCTCTGTTCAAGAGACAACTGGCCAATCACCAGCAAACATGCTATTCGGGAGAGAACTCCGATTGCCCTGTGATTTAAAGTTTGGGAGCAAGCCTGGTGAAGATCTTGTCGGAGAAGATTATGTCAGCACGCTCAGACGACGACTAGATAATATCCATGAACAAGTCAGACATAATATCCAAGATGCTAGTGACAGAATGAAGGAGAGCTACGACATCAACGTCGAGAAGAGTGGTTACCGTGAAGGCGACCGGGTTTGGTTATATAATCCACAACGTCGACGGGGCCTATCTCCAAAACTTCAAAAGAATCGGGAGGGGCCATACGAGGTGTTGAAGCGGATTAACGATGTAATATACCGCATCAGTCGAACACCTCATACTAAGCCAAGAGTCGTACATTTTAATCGGTTAGCCCCATACTCTGGAGACAATAATGACGAAGCCGCTAATCTGCGCCGAATGGATAGCCAATACCAGGAACTAACCTTCGAAGACTTTATGGAAGAGTATTCTGGTTCGAGAAAAGCTCGATTTGAGGTGACCATCGAGAAACAGCAAGATTTGTTTACGGTGCCGCCAGACTACGCGCTTGCTCATTGCGTAGTCCGAGACCTGCGAATGGCCAAAGGAATTGCCAGGGAATTTAAAGAGAGATTTGGCAAATCGAAATATTAAGGCAGCAGGGACCAGCAATTGGGAAGAGTCTTCAAATAACAGATGAAGAACAGCCCCTATTTTTTTGGCCACGAAAGAACTGTCAAGCCTGAAGCCTACCTATCGTGCCTTATGGGAGGCTCTGGTCCACTTACGCAAACAAATGTTACACCAAGACATTCTGAAATTAGCAGTTCCAAAATTTGGTTGTGGATTGGACCGCCTGGACTGGAGAATTGTAAGGAGCATGTTGGAAGTAATCTTCCGACATACTGGTATGGAAATTCTGGTATGCAGTTACCGGCTTGAATATTCCTGTCCATCCAGGCAAGATAAGACCGTGGACTGTTATTTCGATATGACGCCACAATGTAACAAAGGCCCTACCTGTCGATTTCGCCATCGGTTGAGGGAACCAAAGCATGACATGTTTCGGGACGAAACTTCATTCTTAAGAAGGGGGCAATGTGATGACTGATCCATCCACGTGTTGCGCGTCATACTTCTGGCATTTTCTCGAGCGTTCTGCATGCATCGAGAAAATATAAGCCACGATATAAAAGCCGTGGAAGAAGGGATTGGACCATTCCATACCGAAGCATCGCAGATTAAAGTTACATAAATATAAATACATAAATGTGCTTATTGTTAGTAGTTAGTTTTTATATTGTTATACGTTTTATTATTAATATAGTGTGTGTCTAAAGTTATCGTTAGTTTTATTTAAGAACCCGAAAAGACAAACTTTACAATATTAATTAAGCGATATAAGAAGCGTATAAAAGTGAAAGCTTCTTATATTGAAAAATATATTTTTATATCCTTGTCCTTTCGTATTTAGCTAAGGAGTTTATGGTGCTTATTACTTTATATATTATATTATTATTATATTATATGTATGTATACGGTGCCTTCACAATTAAATTCTTATTTGGAGAGTGTGACTTCAATATAAAGTTGGTTACATTGACAAATATTAATCGTATCTTTGAAGTAAAATGTAAGTTGATCTTATTTGATAAAGAGGATGTCCTTGAAAGAAAGACAATGTCTCTTTCTTTCTCTTAGTTTCTCCAAATTCTCTCTCATAAGCGAGCAAAAATTACAAAGACTCTCTTCTCTCTCTTGTCGCAAAAAAACATGCCGGAAAATCTCAATCAAATTCTTTGTAAAGCTGTAAAAATGGTTAATTTTATTAAAAGCCGACCGTTATAGAACAGGCTGTTTGGTAAACTATGCGATGAAATGGGCGAAAACAAAAAAATCTCTTCTTTTCCAAACAAAAGTTAGATGGTTTTCGCGAGGGAAAGTGTTAACCCGGATATTGGAATTGCGAGATGAATTAAAAATATTTTTCCAGGATAAACAACGGTCATTCTCATTGTTTTTACAGAACAATGAATGTATGTTGTTGTTGGCTTACTTAGCTGATGTATTTTCGCATTTAGAAGACTTGAGTGTGAATTCACAAGCACGTGATAAAAATATTTATTTTAATGACAAAGTTAACGCTTTCATTATGAAGTTTGATATCCGGCGCCTTCAAAGCCAAAAATTTGGATATGTTCCCATTCACTTCGGATTATATTGAGAAAAATTTTAATGAACAAGACACTATTATTTACCACGGTTTAGATTGCATGAAGATGCATTTGCGTGAGCTAAAAACTCAGTTGACGGAGTATTTCCAGGAAGATAAAAATTATTTCTCGAAGAGATGGGTACTGAATTCGTTTCGTGAAAACGTTGTTGCCGCTGCTAAGTTGCCAGTTGAGATTCACGACCAGCTCATCGAAATGTCTGCTGACAAAATATACAACTGCAATTTACATCTGTAGATTTAAATACGTGTTGACTTGCTCGTCGAAATGAATATGGAAATTTAGTCACAGAAGTATTGAAAATATTAATCTCTTTCTCCACGCCACGTCCCATCTCAGTGAAAAGGATTTTTCGAAATTTCTCAAAAGCAATTTGCTTTTGTGTGTTTCTAACGTAGATCCACGTATGGAGAGACTTTTAAATGAAAAACAAATGCAACCATCACATTAATTTCTTTTCTTGTGTACCTATTGTAAATAAAATGTTTATAATAAATGACTTTTTCTCATAAAATAATTTTTCATTATTTTTTAAGCTATTTCGTAACCCCCTTTAATATCACTGCGACCACCTTGAGGGTCGCAACCCCCAGTTTGGGAAACGATGGTCTATACATAGGAATTAATAGATCATTTTGTATCGTTTCGTGCACTAATACAGAAAGAGAAGCGATGCTATAGGTGATGCAAAAAATGAACGCGTCAAACTAAAGTTTGAAAATGTGTGAACGAAAACCATCGATTTTAACAGATTGGAAGAAGTCTAAATAGTGATAGTGCATTTACAGATTAGTTAAGTGAGTACAAAGAATATTTTACGTATGCCTGTGTTACATCGGTAGATGTCGAACGATTCTCTAAATATAAGAACATATTACTGTGAACATACGGATGATGCTTTCATTTCCTTCAATAGTTCATTTCCTTCAATAGTTCAATAGTTCAATAACACTGCCTCTGGCGTAGAATTTGATTTCTTCTTTGCTTGCCAATCCATAAATTTACAGTATGCTTCTCATAAAGTTGTCTTGATTTCGCTAGCAGAATTTTGGAAGTGGTTTCATTTACTGCATCCAATAGGTCCGGTGGTGTATATGATAATTCAACAAATTAGCTATATTCTATGGATATAAAGGACTTTCAAGACCATAGATCAATTATCGTTGTGGATGTCCCTAATACAAAAACAAAAGTTCCTCGTAAATTTACTATAACAGGTCATTTCTATGAAATTTGTAAGCAATATATCTATATCTACATCTACATCTACATCTACAGCCTTTTTTTTTGAATTACCAAAATGGTAAATGTACTCTACAAAAAATTGGCATACATAAACTAGGAGCAATGGGCAAACAGATAGCAACTTTTTTGAATTTACCAAACCCAAAAAGGTACACAGGCCACTGTTTTCGCAGATCATCTGGCTGTTAATTGTGGCAGGTGGCGATATAACCGCATTGAAAAGACACAGAGGTTGGAAATCCACAACAGTTGCAGAAGGATATATAGATAATTCCATGAGCAACAAGATGAACACAGCTAATTAAATTATAAGTTCACTAAACAAATCCTGTACCAATACACATCTTCACCATGCGATGTCAACGACAATATAAATGTTAATATAAACTCAAATGAAAATAATCTTGACAATAATTCAACACCATCTATGCAATTTAAAAATCGTAATGTCAAAATAAATTTCTATAATAAATCTTTATAAATGTGTGTAACATTATTTGAAAATTAATTAATTAGAACACTCACTTCATATGTAGAAGTGGAAAAAGTATTCAGGGTTTCTACAAAAGAATCATCGGGTTTGAGAAAGCTATATTTCAGAGAGTATTATAGATAGAATAGTGAATGACATGTGGGCTTCTCGAGTCATACGACAAACGTCCAAACGATAGTCCAGTTCAGTCCATACACGCTGCAAGGTGTCTCGGTCGATACTGTTAACAGCAGGAGTAATTCGTCTTCTGAGTTCCTCAAGTGTTGTAGGTAATGGTGGTATGTAAACCCTGTCTTTAATATACCCCCCAAAGAAAATAATCGCACGGGGTAAGATCGGGAGAATTGGGACGCCACGCGTACAATGCCACATTTGTTTCGGGACAACGGCCTATCCAACGTTGAGATAGCACTTCGTTTAGATACCGACGCACTTCATTATGCCAATGAGGCGAAGCATCATCTTGTTGGAATATAAAGTTGTTTGAATCATCTGTCAGTTGCACAAATAACCACAATTGCAACATATCGAGGTAGGATATACCGGTCACGGTTTTTTCACGGAAGAAAAACGGTTCGTACACTTTTGTGTTGGATACAGCACAGAAGACATTCAATTTTGGAGAATCCCTTCCATGTTGCACAATGACGTGAGGTCGTTCCGTACCCCATATCCGAATGTTATGACGCTTCACCTTGCCACTTAAATGAAATGTTGCTTCGTCGCTAAACACGAGACGGTTAGCAAATTCGTCGTCCTCTATTGCTGTTTGCATATCATAACAAATCTCGGTTCGCTTGACATAATCGTCTGAACGTAAACTTTGCGCCATGTGTATACAGTACGGTTTGAATCGCAAACGCTTCCGCAAAATTTTCCTAACAGTTTGCTGCGGAATACCAAGTGCACGGCCTGCGCCACTGGTAGATTATTGTGGCGAACGCACGAAGCATTGTCTAATCGCATCCACCGTTGCTTCAGGCACTTGTGGGCGTCCAGTGCTTTTACGTTTAGTAAGTGAACCTGTTATCTGAAATTCTCGATACCATAGTAGAATGCTCTGATGACCTGGAGGGTCACTTTCGTATTGCCGTCGGAACGCACATTGCACCGTAACAACATCGCGCGTACTCTAACACGCAAAACGCTTTTTGTTGTATCGTCGCTATTTTGCATACTGCGTGCTGGCTTCGGTGTGCGCATGTCAAGCGATGTACGTAGGTGCACGTTCTAAACTTGAAGGTTGTCGCTGACTATAGACATGTCATTTACTATTCTATCTATAATACTTTCTGAAATATAGCTTTCTCAAACCCGATGATTCTTTTGTAGTAACCCGGTATAGTATTCTACTCTCGTCTAAATGGACATTAGTAACTTAAGACACTTAAACATCATCCTCGTGACCGATGTCCATTTTTAGACGTATACTAGGTATTAAATTTCTGTAGTAAATTTTTAACAAAAGTGCATTTATTGCATATCATTGGATAGGTACACAAAGAAAAGATCTATTAGACTAAACTAAAAAGGTCTACGTCGACGTTAAAAAATAGTGGACATTCGTTTGATATTAAAGCCACTCTTCGGAAAATTAAAATTTAGGGCAGTTTGAAGTATTTTTAAAGCCATTTATTCTCGTTTTTATTTCAGACACCTGTATACAGGGTCCGGCAACGAAGCGGGGACGGAAGATTACACGCGTATTTGAAAGTTAGTCAAATATTTAGTCATCGGATATCCTTCCGTACCATCAAGCGCACGTTTTAAAAATATTTTGTTTTATACAGGCTGTTCCAGATGGAAATGCCAGACTAAAGCTACCTTTTTTTAAATGGAACACCCTGTATATTAATAGATCAAATGATCCGCGCTTGAAAGCTGGTTACATCGATATAATGTTGTATGGGTCTAAAGTTGATGGTTTCTGTGTAAATAATTATTGATAAATTGATACATTTCATTAGGCTATTTTGCATAAGGAAAATCAAAAGATCCGAAACCAATAGAATAGAATATTTCTACTAGTATGCACGTTCGTTGCTACGTGAAATAAATTCTGCAACTGCTCGCTTTATACAGGGTGTTCACAATTTCGCAAAATCGAAGAAATCTCGTAATTTTTAAATGGAACACTCTGTATATTTTTAGCTCATTGAAAAGCCCTTTTACTACGCTTTCTATTTATACCTCATTTGATGCACCTAGGATGGATCATTTGCTAATTATTTTTTTTAGAGTTGAATTAATGAAAAATGCTTGTATTTTTAGTAGCCAATTTGCGCTTTTAAACCTTCTGTAAGATCGGATATTCAACAAATTATATAAATGGTCTATAACAAGAAGAAACCCCATTAAGTACGAGAAACAGTTGATTTTCACTCAGCGGTGAAAGCAAACATTAAATTAATATAAAGTAATATAGCATTTTCAATAGATTCACTGCCGATTAAGTTATCTGGTGTTAGTTTAATAAAAAAATTTGCACTAATTAATTTGTATTTTAAAGAATTTTGTAAAATCAAAGAAAACTTTCAAATGTCCTTCCATGTCTCTCAATACATAAATGAAGCCGCCTAGTGAAATTCTGTTGAACATGCTGTAATTCAGCTGTAATGTTTCTTGGCGAACATTTCTAAATGCCTCTCTTATGCGTTCCATAATATTTTCTCTTGTTGTAGGAATTTCCACATAAACTTCTTAAAATTCTTCGTACGCCCCTATCTTCAGTAGCTGTTACCTTTGAAGTACCGTCTATACTTATATGTGGATTTTCCTGTATTGTTAATAATACGGCCAATTCGCTTTATCCATTGATTACCGGCTTATTTATTTCTCTATTCTTGTAGGTTACACTACCAGTTTCTGTAAATCTCTCTAATAACATTTCAAATGCTTCCGGTCTTGGCTTTCTTTCAAGGTTTGGAAATCTCTCTGCATATACTCTACTTGCTAGGAGACAATTTCTTGTACACTCCCCAAGAATAAATATCATATTCACCATTTCTTGAATACTAAAATTAGTCATTATAGCAATTTCTTTTAAAGATTGAACGAAATACTGTGTAAGATAGAACGAAATTTTTGACAACTTGGTTATTAAGTATACAAGCTTAAAACTGACACCAGATAACTTGATCAGCAATGAATCTATTGAAAATGCTATATTACTTTATATTAATTTAATGTTTGCTTTCACCGCTGAGTGAAAATCAACTGTTTCTGGTACTTAATGGGGTTTCTTCTTGTTATAGACCATTTATGGATCATTTGTTGAATATCCGATCTTACAGAAGGTTTAAAAGCGCAAATTGGCTACTAAAAATACAAGCATTTTTCATTAATTCAACTCTAAAAAGAAATAATTAGCAAATGATCCATCCTAGGTGCATCAAATGAGGTATAAATAGAAATCGTAGTAAAAGGGCTTTTCAATGAGCTAAAAATATACAGGGTGTTCCATTTAAAAATTACGGGATTTCTTCGATTTTGCGAAATTGTGAACAGCCTGTATAAATCGAGCAGTTGCAGAATTTATTTCACGTAGCAACGAAAGTGCATACTTGTAGAAAATATTCTATTCTATTGGTTTCTTTTGATTTTCCTTATGCAAAATAGCCTACTGAAATGTATCAATTTATCAAGGAAAATAATTATTTACACAGAAGCTATCAACTTTAGACCCATACAACATTATATCGATGTAACCAGCTTTCAAGCGCGGATCATTTGATCTATTAATATACAGGGTGTTCCATTTTAAAAAATGCAACTTTAGTCTGGCATTTCCATCTGGAACACCCTGTATAAAACAAAATATCTTTAAAACGTGCGCTTGATGGTACGGAAGGATACCCGATGACTAAATATTTGACTAACTTTCAAATACGCGTGTAATCTTCCGTCCTCGCTTCGTTGCCGGACCCTGTATATTCAAAATTCTATGAATCTAAACAGTCTTTCTTATACTAAACTACAATTTCATACTGTGTGTAAGTTTTCATTTAATTTATTTTTCTTAAACTTAGTAATATAAATAATTTGACATTATACATAGTTCAGTACAAATAAACACTTTTACAATATTTGACAGTAGGTAAAATAAAATGTTATCATGTCTTTTTGCGAGTAATTTCTCGTTATTAGCTTTAGTCTTATGCTTTTGACTAATATATAGATAAAAAAAACTTTTCTATACGACTAACAAGAAAAATAAACAAACAAACATATTAGTAAACATCAAATAAAATGTGCGATGAAAGAAGCTGAGCCTAGAATATTAATAGACTCTAATGTCACAAGAACAAACAAAACTTCCCAGGAAAGGTAGCACTTGTAATAAAAATAAACCGCGCACAAATGTAAGTATACACTCATATGAATGTAAATATAAAAATAGAATTTTTAGAAATTTTATAACTATAGAGTGAGTTAAAGATATGTATACGTAATTGTCAATAAAATAGCAATTAATTGTCAACAAGGAAAATAAAATTTACTTACTTTTCCTGGCCTCAGCTACTTTTTCGGCCGCTCTTTTTTCAGCTGCAAGTAACTGTTGAATTCCTTGCGTCTGGCTCGCCATCACTCGCAGAAATGTTAAAGTAACCTCGAAATGCGAATTAGTGGAATGATAGTCTAATTACACCGAATTAGTGTATTATTTAATTTCAACTAGCGGGGTTACTATTCCACTTATTTTCAACGGCTGTACTGGTATACTGTCTTTTAATATTGTTCATAAATATGTAATGTACTCATATATATGTAAATATATACCCAAAGACATGCGTATATGTTCTTGTTTATTACTATACTGATCACGTCGTAATGATTGACAATTAGCCATCAAAAATCAAATAATTTTATAAATGCATAGATTACCGTTCATAATTATTTATCCCTCTATATATATATATTTGTTACTGTTACTTTCGTATTAAATGAATGTTTATTATTTCATATGATAGTAAATATCACTAATAAATAAAAATTTGAAAAACAGCAAAGGTCTCAGAATCTATAAGTACAGTTGTGGCTCCTACAAACTCAGTCATCGACTTTTGACACATTCTGTAAAATTTGTAGTGTGTAAATTTGACTTTTACCTGGTATGGCTATGTTAGTGTCAGTTTATTGTGTGTCAATTCCATAAGAACCAGTCGAAGAAAAATAAAAGAGAGTGAACTACGAAATCGAAGTGCGGCCAATAAGATATTTTTGTCAAAAGCATATAAGCAAGAGGGAAGACTGCGTTTCGCCTTTCAACATATAAACAACAATGTCAACTTTTGGGAAAATGTATTTTTTCAGATGAACAAACTTTTCAATCGTGCAGTAATGAATAGGGCTGGGCGATACCGACGTTTTCGGTGTCGGATACCGATACCAATCGAAGTATAAATACTTAGCGATGTATCGAGTCTGTGCACGGTATCGATTCTGAGTACTGGAATAGGTAAAGTATCGATAGGTATCGATACCTTGGAATCGATACCTTGGAATCGATACCTTGGAATCGATACCTTGGAATCGATACCTTGGTATCGATACCTTGGAATCGATAGTTTCAAGAGATATAAAATTAATTTATCGATTCTACCATAACTACGGTATGAAATTTGCAATATTGTGATATTTTGTTTTTTAATAATTATAGATATGTCATAATAAGGATATTTGATGCGCATAATAATAACATTCTTTTAAAATATATAATGCATACATACTTAAAAAGTTATTGCATCCTTCATGTACATTTAAAAAAATGCACAAAGGTAAGCTACTCGATACATGGCTACCCAATACATCGCTACCCGATACATCGATACTTAGCGAGTACTGGAATCGCTAAAGTATCGATAGGTATCGATGCTTTGGAATCGATACCTCGCTACCCGATACCTCGCTACCCGATACATCGCTACCCGATACATCGATACTTAGCGAGTACTGGAATCGGTAAAGTATCGATAGGTATCGATGCTTTGGAATCGATACCTTGGAATCGATACCTTGGAATCGATACCTTGGAATCGATACCTTGGAATCGATACCTTGGAATCGATACCTTGGAATCGATACCTTAGAATCGATACCTTGAATCGATACCTTGGAATCGATACCTTGATTCGATACCTAGGAATCAGTATTCATAACCCGTTTTCTAGGTGTCGATTGTTTGATATCGGTTTCAAGAGATATAAAATTAATTTACCGATTCTACCATGACTACGGTATGAAATTTGCAATATTGTGATATATTGTTTTTTTTTTGTTTGTAATAATTAAAGTTATGTCATAATATGGAATTTGCTACGCATAATAACAACGTCTTTTAAATATATATTATGCATACATACTTAAAAATTCTTTACTTAAAAAGTTATTTTTATATACATTTAAAACATGCAGAAAGATAAAATAATATAGGCAAATATGCGTGCTATTACAAAATTATACAAAAAGCCTACAATATTCATTTCAAAATAGAAACAAACCAAGCACGTTTTATATCTACAATAGCTTGATAAGAATTCTTGACCCAACTTTTTTTACCTTATTACTTATTAATCTTATTATTTACTATATTACTTAATACTGCATATTTGTATTATAAAGGGTGTTTCAATAAGAGTGCAAGATTTCAGTGTTCAATAAAACATGGTTTTCTGTAACAAAGTATTGAAATATTTATTGATTTAGAAAATATACATTTGGGAATTATGTATGAAACAAAATATCTTGTAAATGGCCGCCACGGCTTTGCTGGCATATGCGTACCCTTTTGACGAAATTTTCAATAACGTTATTGAATACATGTGGTGGTATTTCATTGATACAGCGTCTAATTTCGGCTTTCAATGCTTCGATGGTTGCAGGCTTATTGGCATAAACCTGTGACTTCAGACAACCCCACAGCCAGAAGTCTAAAGGCGTTAAATCGCAAGAGCGTGGAGGCCAATTCTGGTCACCAAATCGGGAATTGACACGACCAGGAGCAAACTCGTGCAAGATCGTCAATGTTTCACGGGCGGTATGACATGTGACACCGTCCTGCTGAAACCACATGTCGTCAAGATCAATAGCTTCCAAATGAGGCACAAGAAACTGTGTTATCATAGCACGATAACGTTCGCCATTCACCGTTACTGCATACCTTCTTCGTTTTCGAAGAAATACGGTCCAATTATTCCTCCAGACAATAATGCACACCATACAGTGACCCGTTGTGGATGCATTGCTTTCTGATGAATCATTCGTGGATTTTCTAAGCCCCAAATGCGACAGTTTTGCCTATTAACGAAGCCATCGAGGTGAAAATGGGCCTCATCACTGAAAATGATTTTGTTTGCAAAATCAGCAGGTTGCTCAAGGATCCAATTGGTGAATTCTCTTAGCTGTTCATGGTCTACTGGCAGAAGTTGTTGAGTCAGTTGGATTTTGTAGGCATGCAGCTGTAAATCTTTAGTGAGAATTCGCTGAAGAGTGCCTGTTGAAATGTCCAATTCTTGTGCCCGATGGCGAATTGACGTCTCTGGCCTTTCTGTCACACTCTCGCGAACTGCCGTGATGTTTTGTTCTGAACGACCTCTACGAGCTCGTATCGTGTGTTTCACATCACTAACCGAACCGGTACTTTCGAATTTTTCGATTATTCGTTTAACCGTAGATGAATTAGGCACATTATTTCGACCGAACATTGGACGCACTTTACGAATAGTGGCAATTAAACTTTCGCCATTTTCATAATAATTTTTGACAATCAGGACGCGTTGTTCTACCGTGTAATGCTCCATGTTTACTAACTCCCATGTGTCAACTTTCGATCTGCCACGTCATAATCATGTGACATTATGACTGTCAAACATGGCGCGCAATTCAAATCTTGCGCTCTTATTGAAATACCCATTATATTATTTATTTTAGTTCCAATTTACAGTCGTGTATTGTGTATTGTGCATTCTATAGAACAGGAAAGTGTTTTATATTTATATGAATATGAATATGTATCACCTATATTTCTCTCAACACTGCTTTATAGAAATTATGTGTCAACAAATTTTTGCTGTTCCCTAGTTTTGATTTATTATAATTCCTACCTTTATCCGTCGTCTAAAGTTTAATATAAGCACTTATATTTCATATCATTTTAAGCTTCATCAATCATCACTCATCACTTTGTTCTTATAACTTGGTGTAATAAGTGGATACGTACGAACCAAAATGTCGAAAAAAATAGTGTGTTTGGAAATACTTTGATAAAATTAACGACCAGGGCGTGAGTTGTAATGTATGTAAAAAAGAATATAAGTATACTGGTAATACTACAAATATGCTAAAGCATATAAAATGTGTTCATCCTTTTACATATTTTAATATTATTGAAAAGAAAGACAAAAGAGACGGTGATAGTGAAGTTACTGACGTTGAAATACTGGCCTCCGAAAGGTAAAATTATAATTATACTAGCTGCAGACTTATGTATGTAGTTCTTTTTTAATCCGTGCATGAAAAATAAGAAAATTCTAAATTGTCATTTTGCATAAAACAACTTATATACCTATGATGCACGCATACTCTCTTAATAACTTTCCATGAATTCTCCATAAAATGAAATTAAAAAAAAAGAATAATATACAGTTTTAAGAAAACAACTAAATCACATTTTTCTTCATTCATATAGTATTATGAAAACGCCTGGTGACCATAGACCCGCAGCAGATATACTTAGCCACTTCATCAACTTCACAAAAAACTGTTAAATTTCAACAAGCATCAATTGAATTATATCAACCAATAAATAAGACATTAGAAGAAAAAATTACTTATTCTTTAACTTATTTCATTGTTGCTAATATGATGCCATATTCCATTGTCGAAAAAGAAGGTTTTCAACATTTTATTAAAATTTTAAATCCGCAATATAATTGCCAAGTAGGAAGACTATAACTTAAGAAAAATACCACAATTATATAATAACACAGTAAAAAATATTTTAAAAGATAGATCACATATGGCAGCAACAACTGATTTCTGGACATCTGTAGCTTTGGAATTATATATGTCAGTTACGATTAACTTTATAAGCGACGACTGGGAATTATATGGTGCTACGCTCGCCTGCCAAAAAATGGACACAGATTACACCGCAGCAAATATTCAGGAGCAGCTTTTGATTTGCTTTGACTTTCTTTCAGTTGGGTGACATTTTATAAACTTTATAAACAATTTTAGGACTATGTTACAAAGCCAACATTTATTATTTGCCACACTGTCTGAGTTTGTAGGGGCCGCAACTGTACCAGAAATTGTAAAATGTTGCCGCAAATGTACCAGAAATACAGCTTAAATTTTAAAAAAAGAAGTGAAATTTTTTCTATTTTAAATTCGGCTCTATTTCTCAATTGTCTACTTGACAATACCTATCAAAAATATTTAAATCAATGTCATTAAATTTATACCAACTTGTACCATGCCTCATTTGAGCGAAGTAGATAAAGCCAGAATCGTCTCTCACCTGGAAAATGATAGAACGATTTCGAATTTAGCAGCAGATTTTGGATTAGGATAAAGTAGTATCTGGAGAATTTTTAAAAAATGGGAAAACGAGCGGACTGTAAAACGAAAGGTGGGTTTGGGTCGATCTAAAACTACAGATGAACAAGAAGATGAGGAATTAATTAGCTTCTTGAGAGAAATGCCTATGACCACTGCTGTAGAAGCAATCAATCTAACTACTTTTCCAGCATCACGAAGCACTGCATGTCGACGGCAGTGCTTCTGAATTGGACAACTATTATGCAGGCAAGAAACTATTCCTTACCGATTTCCACAAAGAAAGGAAGGTAGGATTTGCTTTAGAATTCCTTGAAAGAGAATATTTCTGGAATGTTGTAGTATTTTCAGATGAAAAACCTTCAAATCAAATAAAGACGGTAGGTAGAGTAAAAGTCTATAGCTCGAGAAACACACGTTTTGAACATTGTCAACAGTGTAACTCTAATCGTTTTCCAGTTAATGCATGGAGTTGATTTAGTGCGCAAGGTCCGGGAGTACTATGCAGTGTAGAAGAAAGGCTTAATTCAAACAAACAATGTTACCGTTAGTTGTTTCCGGATAATAATTTCCGGACAATAATTTTATATTCCAACAGGACAATTGTCCAATACACACTTCAGGACTTGCACAAAAATGGTAGAGAGCAAATAATATTAATGTTATACTGTGGCCTACAAGAAGCCTAGATGTTAACCCCATAGAAAATGTATCTAGCTTAATGGTAAATAGGATACGCCGGACGAATTTTCGCCCCCAAAACAGACAAGAACTTATAAATGTCATAAATCTGGAATGGCAAAATTTAACATGAGAGTATTGCCAAGAGCTGATTGCGTCTATGCCTAAACGATTAACATCCCTCTTAGAGAAGAATGGAGCTATGATCAAGTATTATGTTGTTAAGTTTGTTACTACTGTTCGCGACATAAAAAACGGGATATTTTTTTTACCTATTGTGACAATACTTTGTTGTATCATACTAACTTAATAATGACAGATGCATAACCTTATATTCATCGCTCCTAATATTGACAAAAGACTTACTTACAAAACTAAATTAATGTCAAAATCGTTATAAGACACGTTCCGTTTTTCTTTTTTGACGCGGACAGTATTTCTAAAATATAATTTGATCAAATTTAACCTATTTATTTTTAAACTGAGATACCGCCAACATATTTAACCTATTTTTAATAAAACATGTTCACAGTATAGTAAAATTGAAATATACCATCAATTTTTTTTTCCCGAATTTTTTGAATTTAGCTATAAAAGATCAGAAAAATCAGGAAAAGAGCAATGGAAGAGAAGAGCAAACGCATATAAGTGAAAATAAGTGCTGATGGAGAACGAGTTGAAATAGTTGAAATAGGTATTGTGGCATTACATTAATTTTATATGAAATTGGTGTCTGCAAAACAATCTAAAACTTAACATATGGAAGTGCTGTGAGGTTTGGTTTTCTCTAAAAAAGGAACTTTTCGATTTTAATTATAACATTAACAATGACCTTCTAGTATGACAGTCAAAGATTTAGGTATGTTATTTGAGAATGGTCTAACGTTTGTCAACCATGTGTAGATCTTCTTCCGCGGCTCTAGGTTTTTTTATGCGTAGTCAGTGGCGGCTCGTGCTAATAATTTTAAGGTGTTCTGCAAGTTTTACAAAAAAATTTACCTTGCACGGGCAGTAAGAGGTTGTCTCCCATCGATCTTATCGTGCTTTCTTCGCCTTCCGCACTGAAGTAATGGATTTCTGGAACGATTGTCAATTGTCACACAAAAAAATAAGAGTCACTAAGCACTACTTTACTAACAAATTATTTCTTATAAATTAAATCTATTCTACGCTCTTTTCGATTTGCAAATTTTGTTATCACTTTGCCATTAAAATTGTCTATTTCGGAAATAAACTTTTTTTCGATAGATAGCATGGAGAGAGATGTTAAACGATCTTCGGTCATTGAATTTCTGAGAAACGTCTTAATTCGATTTAGTGTTGAAAAGCATCGTTCGGCCTCTGATGTTGTCATGGGAGTTGTTATTACAATTTCTAATAATTTTCTAGTCTCCTTCAACGTATCTCCCAGATTGTTTTTTATTAAAAATTTTAGAAGAGGTAGTGCGCCTTTTAAAGATCTACAATCAGTTCTTGAGTAAATAACAGACAATTCAGTTCGTAATCTTTCTTTATCAAGGGTGGGATAATAGGAGGATGCGGAAGTGAGTTTGTCCTCAGGAAATTTACTGCAGTACTCTCCAAAGCATTCCGAAAAAAAAAGTGATGCCACTACTAGATGCTCTTTAAAATGAAATCGATCTTTTGCACAATTTAGAATAACATCACACATCTCTAAAGCCGAAATTCGATGATTAAATCTGCTGTTATTTGGACGTTTGCGTTTTTCTGGTGGTGGCTCATCGCTTATTAAATCTGATGCTTCACTTATGATGTTGTCAATATTATTTCGAACTTGGCCTATACTGCGTTCAAAATTTTCGATAGCGTCTTTTACTAGAGTGGGTTCAATTTTTCTTTGCTGCAATTGATTAAACAGGATATCTACATGGGGCATTACATGATGGAAAAAAGTCAGCCAAAAATTGAAGATCGGATCATTTAATGTACGGCGAATAGAGGCGGCTGCACTACAGACTGTGTTGTTGGAGAATTGTTCTTCTATTTCTTCCATACACTCAATGAGAGAGGCCCTATTTTCGTACACAACATTAATGGTCCTGATATTAAAATTCCAACAGGTTGTAGCGCCGTGGGGGATCCTTCTGTTTACAATCTTGTTTAACACTTCTACTCGTTGGGGTGAATTATTAAAAAAGCCGGGAATGTCTTGTAGATTTCCAAAAAATACACGTACTTGCGAATTTGCAGAAGCAGCTTTAGATATAATTAAATTTAATTGATGGGCATAGCAATGTACATAGTGCGCAAAAGGGTACTTTTTTTTAATCAATGCTTGAACGCCTGCGTTTTGTCCGCTCATCACCGCTGCTCCATCGTAACTCTGTGCAATCAGTTTGTTAGCTGAATTTTGAATTAAAGCATCTATGACACTTAAAATTGTTTTGCTAAGTGTTTCTGCATCACATTTTTCAGGAATGACGTAGTTCCAAAAACGTTCAATTGGCTCACCATCACGAACATATCTAAAAATAACTACCATTTGAGTTTTTGCAGCAACATCCGTTGTTTCGTCCGCGATGATCGCCAAAAACGGAGAATTATTAATTTCCTCAATTATTTGTTCTTGGCAGACTTCAAGTATGCACTGCAACAGATCATTCTGTATTTCTTTGGAAGTGCCTTTAAATACCGAACAATTTTTTAGGTGCTCACTTAGAGTTGCATCTAATTCAGCCGAAAAATTAATAAGTCCACGAAATATCCCCGGATTCTCGGAAGTATCGCTCTCATCATGTCCCCGAAGGGCCAATTCAAAAGCTCCACAAAATTTTATACAATAAATAATTTTTGATAAAATATAACGATTCTTTGACACATTTTTATTATGTCTCTGTATATTTACCCAATAAGCAGAATCTAGTTGAGCCATAATATTAGTTGACCCTAGTAACGCAAATTCCATACAATTATGAAGATGGCTTTTAGAATTCTCATGTCTTTTTATTTTCAAACTCAAGTGCTCTAGATCCGTGACCCCTATTTCCGTCCAAGCTTTATCGCCACCAAAAAGTAAACAGGGAAAACAATATAAAGCATTTTTTTTGTTGCATCCACAAATCCATTCGTTTTTTGAATAAATATCGCTACTAAATTTACGTGTATAATTTTTCCCTCTATTTACACCAGTTTTTTCAATAGTGATATCTACTAATGGCCTACCATTTGCTTTTAATTTTATCTTTTCTTCGAATGAATATTTAAAGAATCTCTTCACATTAATTAAATTAAAGACCACCTCCATAATACACAGAGTTTATATAAATTGTCAACAATACACAAAAACAAGCACGCGCACTCTAATATTATTGTTTTTACGTTAAACTCGACGCACAGTAAAAAACACGCGAAAATATTAAATACCTATACCGAATCATATGACCGCGCTGGACAGAATGCAGCGAACATGCCTGATAAAATCACGCATTGGTTTTAGACAGCAGCGGGGGTAGCGGGGTGCGCGCGGGTGTTTTAAAGAGCTCTGTGAGCACGTTCATGTGGACCAGATAAGGAACAAGTGAGCGATCGCGCGAATTAGGTTGGTTATTCCACTGGTCGCCTATTGTATATTATTTGATAATATACTATATATAACCGGCGTTAGTGTTGGAATTTCGGAAGCGAATATCTCGGCTTCTACTGATCGGATTTTGATGATTGAGGTGTCAAATTGTAGGGTTTGATGTCCTCTACAGGATGATGTAGAAAAATATGCAAATTTTTTGATATACAGGGGGAGAATTTTCACAACAATATGTTACGCTTTTATAAACATCAGAAATGTCGGAAAAATTATGTAAAAGAAAACTAGTTATAACTAATACAGGTTCGCCCGCCCAATTTTTTGGGAGCTCTGCAGCACTGCAGCGCTTATGCGCCAGCCGCCACTGTGCGTAGTTCCAAATATTTTTCCAACTTGGAAACGATAAAATACCTCTATTGTGGTTCAATAATTTGGCATCCTATATACACACAAGTTTCACAATATTCTACTGCATGATCATGCGTTGGTTTTGTTAAATACGAGACGATAAATCGCCAGTGCTAACTTCGTGTAGGGTGTAGTGCATAATAGGATAGACTGTCCCTCTTTACTTGAGAGAATTTGCCTTGCAGCGCCTTCATTTGCTTCTCGAAACTCTTATCCGATGTGTAGGAGTAATGTTTTAGATAAAAGTTCAGTTTTTCAGATGACAAAAAACGCTAATAAATACTTTGACGAGATTTATTTTGATTCGAGGATTAAATTATGTTTTTTTTTAATTTTTCATTATTATTTATTTATTTATTTATTTTATTAATTTTCTAGATTATTGTATAAGATATATCATGTTAATTTCTATATAATTTTTATTGATTTGTCATTCATGCATGACGTACTTTTTGTGTCTATAATTGGTTGTACTGTTAGGCACTTAATAAACTATTATTATTATTATTTCAAGGATGATCTTATGAAGGAGAAAATGAACGACCAGAAAAAAACTGATTGAAAGCAATACAATACACTCTGAACTCACTTTTTGGAAATCAGTGCATTAATTATATAGAAAAATTTAAAAATATAAAAAAGGAAAAGAAGGAAGAAACATCGAAACTCTTTGTGGAGTGTAATGAATTGAAGATTTATTAGTTAAAAGTTGATGAAGGTAAATGTGAAGAGCAGAGAATTAGAAAAATTAACTGTGTATGTTTAAGTTTCATTAGGTATGCTAAAAAGGGCAGAAAGATTTGCTTTGGGAAGAATTATAAGAAAAGACCTTTCGCGAATAAGAAGTAGTGATAATGGAAAATTTTAATGTTCATAGTAAGAAAAGAGGCCACCTGTGGTGCAACATTATTAAAAAGTTGTTAATAACACTGGGAAAAGAGTAATCGAATTCTGCTTACCAAATATGTTAGAAAGTACCTTTCAACATAAAGATTTTATAAGTTCACGTGAGTTATGATTAGTAGAATTGAAAAATCTTGTATAAATCAGCATAATGTATATTACGACCACAATAGAAAACAATATTTACAGTTAATAATAATAATAATAGTCTTTATTGCCCAACGGTTAACAATTACAGGACAAATTGAAGGAATATACATACATACATACATAAAATTGCAAAATACAAAAAGAATATAGCAAATATTAACTACAATAACAAAAATTAATTATTAAATTAAAAAGAAAAAAATCCACGAAAAAGAAACTCACTGCAATTAATTAATGGAATCAAAGAAAATGCTATAAATTGCATTAGCATTGCGGCGCATTCTTCTTCTTCTTCTGTTTTGAGTTGGACGCCAGCACGTCCAGGCACTCGAGCAAACTGCTCTTTGTACTATCCCCAATAGATCTCTCAGTTCCACTCTGTTAGCCTTGTGTTCTCGATAAAAGCCACGATCCTCCGCAGGAGAAGTTTGAGTACACTCGAAGGATCCAATAGATCTCTCCCGAAATATTTCTGTCTGAGTTCCTTCAGTTCCTCACACGTGCATATTACATGAAGGCTAGTTTCCTCCAGTTTTTCACATCTCCTACACCAGGGCTCGCTAACCAAGCCCATGGTGTACAAATGCTTCCTTAAAGGACAATGTCCGGTTATTAACCCGGTAATTATTTTAATTTCTTTTTTGTTACTACGAATTAGGTTGGCTGAAAACTTTCCGTCCAGCTCCTTTAGTAGTGTTTTGGTATGGAGTTGGCCTTCCGTAAACCTCCATTTATTTTAATGTTCTTTTTCTAGCCATAACCAGATCTCCCTTTTAGCGGAATCCTTAGTGATTCCACATACAGGTTCTGGTCCTATGAAGTTCCTATTAGTACCTTCTGTGGCCAGTTTGTCGGCTCATTGCCTTTAATTCCCTCATGTCCTGGCATCCATATCAGCGACACTGTATTGCCTCGTGCCAGTTTATTGAGGATCTGTTTACAATATTTCACCAGCTGAGACCTGGTAGTTGGTTCATAATGGCTTTAATAGCCGCCTGACTATCAGTCATTATGTTAATTTTTTTGTTTGCGCAGCCGGCTTCCCGAATTTCCTCGGCGCAGGCTGCGACTGCAAACAATTCGGCCTGGAAAACCGTAGTATGTTTCCCCAGACATATCGATATCTTCCTTCTAGGACACATTCCGCATATGCCTGCACCTGCCCCCTGACTAGATTGTGATACATCAGTGTACCAGCTGCCGGCACCACAATCGATCGAGCGACTTTTTGCCTGTTCCCTGGTCGGTATAAATATGTTCAGCTTAGCTGTAAACATAATCTCAGGTGCCATACTGTCCGCCGGCATTTGAAATATCGGCTCTTCCAGTATAGTTCCTATGATATCTGTATGGCTCCCTACAACCTTATTAGGACACCATACGTCATTGGCCTTCAGCCTCAGTATCGCAGCCATTGCCTCCGCCTTTACAAATAGTTCCAGCGGAGGGAGACCCACGATGGCCTCCATGGAGGCGGTTCCCGTGCTGTTCATAGCTTCCGTGATTCCCAACAGAGCCTGTCGCTGGAGAGTCGTGAGGAGCCCCACCGACGATGTCCGCTCCATCCTCCTCCACCAGACAACTGCTCCATAGCTAATCGTTGGTCTTATTACTACTATGTACAACCAGTGTGCCACATTTGGTTTTAGTCCCCAGGTCTTGCCAACAGCTCTTCTGCATCTCCAGAAGAGCTGCGCCGCCCTGTTTGGCACTTTGACTAGGTGTCTGCTCCAATTCAGTTTCGCATCAAGTGTTATGCCCAGATACTTCACTTCATTGGTTAGTTCTAACTCTTGTCCAAACAGTCTTACGTTACCCAGATCATTTAGTTTTCGCGTGTTGGTAAAGGCTGCCAACTTGTTTTTTTGAGGATTGACAGTTAATTGCTCCTCAAGGCACCATCTTTCCACAATTCTCAGAGCATTTCGCATGATGCTCGCCATTGTCCCCAGGAATTTCCCCTGGGACACTATGACAATATTATCGGCGAACCCCTGCGTCCATATTCCCTGGTCATTTAATGTCCTGAGGAGATTATCCACTACTAGACTCCATAGTAGCGGTGACAATACGCGGATATACGCATGATCAGAGAGCGACGGCTCGTCGAATACATGCCACCCCCTTCAGTATCCCGTATTCCCAACGTGTATAAGGTTACATCTATAACTGATTCCCCCCTTGATGTCTTAAATGTCGGTTTATCCTTGATTTAGACAGTCAGGTTCAGTACCACAGAGATAGCTAAAGAGAGACTTACCCCTGTAATTGTTATCCTTGCTGCTCCAAGCCTTATGATGAGCATTGGTATCTGCGCCGATAATCAATTCCAGATTGTTCTTACTGGTATATGCCACCAAGGCCGCAAGATCAGGCCCTGGTAGCTCTGGAGAGTCAATGGGTAGGTATAGAAATGCAATTGTCACCTCCGATATCCCCCCATCGACACTCAATCTGATCCTGGCTGCCGTCATGTCCCCACTGCATAGCTCCATGATAGGCACCATGTCCAGGTAGTCTCTGAAACAGATACAAGTTCTAATTTTAGTGTCTGGGGCACCAACCAACAGCTCCCTTCCCCTAATATGTAGTCCTCCCACCTTACCTCTACTTATCAATGGCTCTTGGATGAGAAGGATATCGATATCTTCAGCCAGCGTCTTTTGACAAAGTGCCGCTGTGGCTGTTTTCTTATGTTGAAGATTTATTTGGAGCATCTTCAACATTTTGACCCTTAAAGGTTGATGCCTGAGGTTCTCCTAGAGTACCCTTATCCTGTATCACCGGTTTCTGGTTTTTCTTTGTTTCGAGGGTTACAAAGCTAGCCCTCTGAAAGCGATAGTAAGGTCCCAATCAGTCCTCACGTGGCGCCTGCTGCGCCCTTCTTCTGCGCCCTATCTATGACCATCATCAGGGCCTCTTGTATAGCTCCTACATTTCCCTCAGTCACTAAGCTGACCGGGTAGTCCTTAGGAACTATTGCAGCCTTAATACCTTTAAGAGCTGCTTTGTAACTTACGCCCGTAGCAGAAAACTTCGTGCGCTTAGTTACTTTATCCTCAGGAGCGCCCCTAGCCGACATGGTTCGCTTAACGGCCCCTGTTAGCTTAGGTTCTCCCTGAGGTTCTTTTTGGGAAAGGGGGTGCCTTATTTTACTCGTATCTACCCCCTGTTTCCTCATCTTCTTTCATTTCTTTCTTTGTGCCCTGGAAAGATGTTTTCTCTCCTTGGATGCACGATCTATTTTCGCAACGTTCTCAGTTTCAGTCCGTTGCGTTTCGGTTATGTTTTTTGGAGTCTCATCAGTCTCCATTACCAAGGGAGTCTCTATAGACTCCTTAAGTTTTGGATTCTCTTCAAAGTCCATCTTTTTAAATGTTTGATTTTTCTCTCGGTTCATTTGATTCCGACGAGTATGGAAGAAATATGAGGTCAATACCCGCAGAGCTTCCATTGCGGGCACAAGGCGTAAATACAAGGGGTGTCGCCTAGTGCCCCCAGGGGAACGTTTGAGACCACATATACCCCAGTGGCCATTCAGCTCTAAGCACATTGCCTTACACCGTAGCTTGGGAGAGCTGGTCCGCGGTGACAGCTTTTGCTAAGGATTAGAAGATTTTTAGACCTATCCATCCCGCTTATGACTGCCACTAATCAGGTCCCCCAAGAGAGACCTGACCGTCCCCTTATCCGCCACCTAGGGACGCGCCTGGTAGGTAGCTCAACCCCCGCGGAAGAGGTCCGCGGCACATTGTTGTCATAGGAGAACGATGAAGCAGGAAATTGGTTCTGGGAAATGGTAAGGCAAAGATAGAACAGGACCGAGAGGATAATCGAGGAACCAAAAAATTAATAGAGAAAAGTAACAGTGCGGAATCAATAGCTCCATGAATGAGTCTCCACAGAAATCTTGCTCCCTGAATTTCGCGACGATATTGAAAGGCCTGAACATCATGTTTTCTCAGCAGCAAATTATAGTCGATGTTACGTTCGGATAGACATGATCAACATTTATAACACAAATACTTCAGAAAACGTCGCTGGACTTTTTCCACAAACAATTGCAAATAAATATAATGCGGTGACCAAACGGGTGAAGCATATTCCAGTTTGCTGACAACAAAACCAGAGTATAACGTCTTTAGCAAAGACACGCTTTGAAAGAATTTGCAGGTTCGCAATACAAAACCCAAAGTTTTGGATGTAGCTATACATATTGCTATGAATTGTGGTTTTTATATTTACTGCACCACCATCCACAACTAATCTACCCAAGTAGGATACTCAGTCGGTTTATTTCCAAAAAATGGGACTGCTTTCTTCTCAGGGTTCCAATCGGAAACGTGGAACTGGAATATTACTAGGCGCCAGTCAAATGTATTTGACAAGTTACTTATATTTTTAATAAAACGCAGTAAAAAGGATATAAGAAATAATGAGCACAATATAAAATTTAAATGAATATTTAATACAAAAAAAATCAAAAAAAGAAAAAAATCTATCTTTATAAAGTATAAAGATTGTGTATTTAACAAGATACAACTTCTGAGGTAAAACAATTCACTGAATATGACCGCTAAGTGAATTAAAACTTCCTCTAATGACATCCGATCAACTTAAATATAAATAAATAATAAAGTTTATTTATAATTTCTCCCCAGAGAACCAAACTGTATAAACTTGAAAACACGATCAAAATCTACCACATGCGCTCTCACATGTAACAAAAAACCCTTTTATCCTCTCGAATAAATTTTCACAGTTATAATCTTTTTTTACGTAGAAATTTTAAAAATATTCTTTATTCTTTAATTCTTCTAATAATAAATTTCTTAATAACAATATTAAATACAGTATAAACATCTTATAATATTAATCAAAATTTTTATGATATCATAAAATACGAAAAAACTTACAGTTTTTAAGGAGACTTGCAAGACACGTTGTTTTATCTTAAAACATCAAAATTACGAGAATACCCAACTCGTAGAATTATCGGGACTAAATATGAAATACCAACAATCAAAAAACACAAACAAAATCAACCCGAACTAATTAAATTATATTACTCAATCAAAACAACGTTCTTGTACCAGGGCAAAACTTAGTCTGTCCACAACACCCGCTATGGCTTTCACATAAAGCCGACCTTCAATAAAACTAGTTTTTTGCTCTCGCACATAAAATACATTTTCAAAAATATACACTACAGTTCAAAAATAATAGTACATATATAATTAAATTTAAAATATGATTTATGGAAAAATCCGTAGGAATATGTTGTTAATATGTGCAACAAAGCTTAGGCTAGAATCAAATAAAACCCCGAGATCTTATACACTATCACCATTCTCTAGATTGTAATCATTAATGTAATATACTTGGTCAATAGGATGAACCTTTTTTGTATACGAAACAAAACAGCACTTCTTACTGTTCAACCCCAACTTCTATTTCGAACACCATTGAGTAATTATATCAATATTAAATTGTAAGCGACGTCCATCATCCCATGTCTCATAGAGAGAGACATAGATTTTCAGGTCATCCGCGTAGGCGAGTACGGAACACGATAAAGACGTCAATAAGTCATTGATAACAGCAATGGTCTCAGATGAGATCCTTGTGAGACACCCGATGAAGAAAAATATTCAAAATATTTATAACCATTGTAATAAACATAATTAGATCTGTTAGTTAAGTATGACAGCAGAAGTAAAATAATATGAAGAACTCCAACCAAATGCTGAAAGTTTAGCAAGTAAAATTCCATGATCAATTTGATCAAATGCACTACCAAAATCACTATAAACGAAATCTACTTGGCCACGTACATCAATATCTTCACTAATACATTGACATACGGTCACAAGATCTGTTACAGTAGATCAGGGATGCACAGACTTATAGGGAACAGGGCCACTGGGAAAAATTATAAGCCAAGGACGGGTCACTACAAAGAATACTTATTAACACAAATAGTTTTATTTTTAAATAGTATGAATTACTACAAATGATAAAAACAAAAGAACATTTAAAAATGTTTGTTGTAATTATGTAATCGTAATGTAATCTAATCATTACAATGTAATATTTCATGTTTTATTATTTTGATGCATGACATTGCATTGACCTAACAATTTTGTTTATGTTTGGCTCCACATTACTTGTCGCCATACATAAAATTGCTTCTAGATTTTCATTTGCCAGACGGTTTCGATTTTTTGTTTTGTTAAGTTTCATCACTGAAAACGTTTTCTCACAAATATATGTCGATTCAAATAAGCTTGCGCATTTCAATGCATTTATTCGCAACTCTTTATAAGCGGTTTTGTCAACGCAACGGTAAAAGTTTAGTAAATTACCTTCATTAAACTTGTTTCGTAAATTATCATGATTTTGCATGTCTATCAATTCCAGCTGTATTGATTCCGGCGCATTTTCGGGTGAAATGTTGAAAGGATTGCCGAAAATGTCTAATAGAGGTTTAACTTTTTTGAAGTCTAGAAAACGATCATGAAAAGCTTGTATTAAAATATCAATTTTTTCAACATAAGCGAAATTGACGTCAGTTTTATTGAATTTCTCCATAATTTTTTTTGTAGTTCGGAAAATGCCTGTAATTGGCTGAATTGATTTGTGTCCTGAAAAGACTCAATTTGCATTGAAAGCACGAAACAGGAGAGTATAACTGCGAAATCAATTGATCTTTGCCTTGGAGTCGCGTATTTAAGGCATTCAAGTGATTTGTGATGTCTACAAGAAACGCTAAGTCACACAGCCAATCAGGGTTGTCGAGTTCGGAGACGTCCTTTTTCTTTTCCGCCAGAAATATTTTGATTTCTTCAATCAAGTTAAGAAACCGCTCTCGTGACAACCCACGACTTAGCCACCTTACTTCAGTGTAAAACAGGAGATCACCATATTCGCTTTCAATATCCTCGAGAAATTGTGTGAATTATCGGTGATTGAGACCTCGTGATTTTATAAAGTTTACAGTAGGTACTACAACTTTCATCACACTTTCAAATCCCAATAATTTTGAACAGAGGGCCTCTTGATGTATAATGCAATGAAACTGCATTAATTCCTTGGTATCTATGTTTTTAGTTTGTAAATACTCTTTTAACATAGTTATAATCCCAGATTTACTTCCAACCATTGAAGGTGTTCCGTCAGTTGTAATTCCAGATAATTTCGTTAAATCCAAATCCATTATAGAACATTTTTCCAGAAGAGCTTTGAGCATGTCACTCCCCTTGGTTTGACTTGTCAAAGAACTCATACCAATCAGTTCTTCACTCACTTCAAAATTTTGGGTTAACACCTCGTAAAAATATTAAGAGTTGAGCAGTGGAACTTATATCTGTAGATTCGTCGAGAGCTATAGAAAAATACTCAAAACTTTTCGATTTCGTAGCTAATTGCTCTTCTATATTAGCTGCTAATGTGGTAAATCTTCTTTGAACAGTCATCCGATTTAGTTGAATTTTCTCAAACCTCTTTGCATCTTTCGGACACGTTTTTTTTGCGGCCATATCTAAACACTGCTTAACAAACTCACCATCTTTAAAAGGCCGACAAGTTTTCGCTATTATTCGAGATATTTCAAAGCTAACTTCAGTAGCTGTTTCAGCATCTTGAATTGGTTTTGTAAACATAGCTTGCTGGCCTATTAATTCCCTTTATAAAGTGGAAATTTTGCATTGAAAATTATGTGCATCGCTGCAGTAGATCGTCCACGGACAAAGCCTTGCTGGCACGATGAAATGTAGGATTTGGTATTCAGGTGTAGACAAGAGTAAATAATGCTTTCGAAAATCTTAGCAAAATTTGATAGAATCGATATCTGTCTATAATTATTAACAGTTATCCAAGTATTGCAGTATATAAACTACATTAAAAAGTTAGAAATAAAACGTGTCTCATTTAGAACTATAGGATTTGAATTGCGCACCATTTGTGTTCTGTGATTTAGAGTTTATATAGAGATATTTAACAGTTGTTATTAACAAATCGTAAGACGTTAACATGGTGCGTTTAACAGTTGAACAACGAATACTTTGTGTACAACTGTTTTATGAAAATGAGCGATCATTTACGATTGCATTAAAGAAAATTCGCACAAGATTAAGACGAAGCGAAGCGCCTACAGAGTTAACAGTCCGTGCCTTAATCGTCCTCGGCGTGCTCGGTCAACTGCCAATATTGCTGCAGAGAGAGAAACTGCACTAGAGGATCTAAACACATCAATTCGACGTCGTTCTCAACAATCTTTCATGAGTCAACACGCATCAGATTTTAAAGAAAGATCTGCATCTGACAGCATACAAAATTCAAACAATTAAAAGTTACAGACCATTTGCAACGTCGTACATTTCTAAATTATATATTAGGTAAGAAACAAGATTATCCTGATTTTTGTAACAAAATTTTTCTAAGCCATGACGCACATTTTTATCTTGTGATAAATATGATAAAAGTGTCAATAAACAAAATTGTCGAATTTGGGGTAAAGAAAATCCACATGCTGTTCATGAAAGAGTAATGCATCCACAGAGATGCACTGCTTGGTGGGCATTTTGGAGTGGTGGTGTAATTGAACTATACTTTTTTTAAGATGAAGCTGGTAATGCTTGTCACAGTAAATGAGGAACGCTATCGTGACATGTTACACGATATCTTTTTTCATCAAATTGATGACTGATTTATGGTTTCACCAGGATGGTGTAACGTGCCATACAGCACGTGAGACCATAACTCTGTTGCACACTCAATTTCCAGATTGTGCAATCTCTCGGTATTCTGACATCAATTGGCCTGCAAGAAAGAAAATATTCAACGTATTATTCGAGAAATAGGGCCAGGTTTACGTGCCAGTGTTATGAAACGAATAACACTGGCACATAAACGAATAAGGTCATGCCAAAGTAGTCGAGGTGGCCTTATAAATGACATCCTTTTCCATTTGTAGCTGTAAAGTCTAGAATTTATGTTGAAGAATAAATAACAGCAGTGTTACAAATATTATGCGTTTTATTCAAAAATCTAATCCTATAGTTCCAAATGAACACATCCTTTAGATATAGCGCAAGTATAAATATAAAAATGAGTAGAACAGATTCAGAAAAAATCGAAGAAATGGACAGACTCTAAAGAACGATGGAAAAACCTATACTCAAACCAAAAAATATATAGTAAGAGGAAAAATAAAATGCAGCGCTAATAAGCATATCAAAACTGAAATTAGACAGAAAAGGATTTGTGATTACTATATGTTTGGTCCACTAAAAGATGCACTCTACCTAGCCGCTGGGAAAAATGTATTGAGGAAGAAGGAATGTATATAGAAAAATAAGATATTGTTCATTTATTATAATTATAATTCAATAAAAAGTTATAACAAAGGTCGGTTCATATTTGATCCACCTTCTTATGTTGCAGAAAAAATTAGACAACAAGATCACTATTCAGCTATTCATAAATATCAATAAACAGTAGTGAAAAAATTTTTACGGGAGGATCTCAACTTTGTGCCAGAGCAAAAAGAATACAGCAAAAAAATTGTGTTGACGTTCTGTAGCAACTTGAGACGAATCTGAACTTAAAAAAAAGTCGTTACTTGTGGTGAAAGCTGAATCTTTTAGTCTAACTCCGAAATAAAACGACAGTCAATACGCCGGAAAATTCCGTAATCACCAAAAATAAAAAAATTTAGTCAAAACAAGTTCGAATTTGAAGCCATGCCCATTCTTAGACATAAAGGGTATAATTTTGATAAATTCCTTGCATAAAGCACAGCAGTGCCCACAACCTGCGAATATTTTTGACAAAGCTGAAAGAAACAGTGATACAGTAAAAAAGAAAAAACTCCAGATATCTTGAAACACTTGACGAAAACAATCTGCTCCACATCATCGACCAGTGGAAAAATACAGCATTAGCGCGGAATTAGGTATGAAGAGTATAGTTTTAAAATTGTTATATAAATAAATAAAAGTGCCTTATTTCATTTGTCTTGTTCTACAGGCTGATCCAAATTAAGTGTTCACCATTGCCATCTTCGTTATTTTAGGAGCTACGTAGTCGGTTAAATTAGGAAAGTTGTATTGTTTTTTCCGCTAATTACGATAGCGAAACAAGAAAAACAATTGAACGTGTAGGTTGTTCCCAGTAATTTTTAAAAATGCATATTTTTCTAATGGAATACCCAGTATAATATTATACTAATCGATGCAAAATCAATTGCTTAACAAAAGTGTTTATATAACTTTTTTCACAAAAGTTTAAAATAACCGAGGCAATTCAAAAACAAAGCGTCTGTCCTTTAATAAAGGTATGGAGCCAAATATCTTAGAAGCCATGACTGACCAAGGAGAAGATATTTCACAGATTCAAATTCTGCAGTATATCTAACAAGTTGTTATTTTCATAGCCACATTGATCAACGGCCATTGCTGTTTTTCTAGAGCTTTTTATTTTAATTTTTGTTAATATTAATTTAGGTATGTAGTTGGGGAGTTACAACTTACATTTATTGCATTTTTTAATGGCATTATTATTATTATTATAAGATATAATCAACAGATGGAAAGAATATTTTCAAGAACTTCTGACTGAGCAAACGGAGAAGGATCTGAATTGGGAACATGAAGAAAAAGTGGAAGAAAATTTAGAAGATGAGATAACTATGCAAGAATTAGAAGAGGTAATACGAAAATTAAAGAACGGAAAGGCACCAGGATATGACAAGATAACAACAGAGATGATCAAAAGCATGGGAGAAACAGGAAGGGAGTTGTTCTTGAAAATTCTTAACAAAATATGGAAAGAAGGGAACTTCCCAGAAAACTGGCACCGGGCCTTAATAGTACCAATACATAAAAAAGGAGACAGGAGAGACTGTGACAACTACAGGGGCATAACACTACTGAGTACAGCCATGAAGATATTCGAGAAAATTTTAGATGGAAGAATTAGAAATATAGTGGAGAGTACATTAAATGAGGCGCAAAGTGGATTCAGGAAAGGGAGAAGTGCGCAAGATCACGTTTTCACGTTGAAACAGATAACCCAGAAAGCCATATGTGAGAAAAAAACCGTATTTCTAGGGTTCATAGACCTGGAGGAAGCGTTCGACAAAACACCGAGGGAAAAGTATAAAATATTTTGAAAGAAAGAGGAGTAAGTGTTAAAATAATAAGATTGATACGAAAAATTTACAGTAACAACGTTAACACTATCATAAATAATAATATAGAATCTGAAACATTTACAACTGAAAACGGTCTGAGACAAGGAGGCAGTTTAAGCCCAACGCTTTTCGTAACATATATGGATGAAATAATAAAGAAATGTACCACAAAAACTAGCAAGTACAATGTTGGACACTTACAACTACAAAGAGTAGATATCTCGGAGGGAGTTTTCGCAGATGATGTCGTTATAATCGCTAAAAGTGAAAAAGAATTACAACAGAATCTAGAAATATGGAACACAGAGCTGGAAAACCACAGAATGAAAATAAACAGAAATAAAACAAAAGTGATGACGATAGGAGATGCACCAAAAAGCATAAATATAGAAATAGACGGGGTAAAAATAGAGCAAGTGAAGACTTTCCAATATCTTGGAGTCCCAATAGACGAAAAGGACACACAAGAAGTAGAAATAAACCAGAGAATAGAGAAAACGTTAAAGCTCTATTATATGATGAACAAGAAATTCATAAACAATAAAGAAATTTCGCGAGACACAAAAATGAAAATATTTAAAGCGATATTTAGACCCATACTAACATTTGGCTGCGAATCCTGGGTTTTAAGCGAGAGGCAAAAAAGCAAGTTACAGGCTGTCGAGATGAAATACCTCAGAAGAGTCCGAGGAGTTATCAAACTAGATAAAATAAGAAGCATGAAAATACGAGAAGACATGGAAATAGAAGCAACACTAAAATTCATAGAAAAGAGACAGTTGGGTTGGTGGGGCCACTTGCAAAGAATGGAAGGCGTAAGACCAGCTAAAAGAGTGTGGGAGGCAAAAATACTGAAAAACAAAAGGAGGGGTAGGCCAAAAACGCAATGGGATGGAGTAATAGCGAAAATACTGGAGACAAAGGAAAGAACATGGACAGAAGCAAAAAAAATGGCGAAAGAAAGAAAAGGATGGAAAGAATTTGTAGACGCCTAGAATATAAATACAGTTTCGTCCCGACACCATTATATGGTAGAAGGGAATTTAGATTAATTATTATTATTATTTTCTGTTTTGTTTTATATTATGCTTCTAATTTATATTCTGTTTGTTATTTTTCCTGTATTCTTTCTGAATTTGACTTTTCTTATACCCGTTTATAGGTCTTTAAGATGAATAAATTATTAAATTTATTAGCAAAATAAAATGCTTAAGTATCCTATTAATGGCAGTTTTTATGTACAAGTGACAGTCTGATAGAATTTCTCAAAATACTTCCGATTGTATGTGAGAAAATAATAAACTGTGCGCTTAATAGCAACAATTTATTATTGTTTTGAAAATGCCTTTCTCATATATTGAAAAATTGTGACATGCTGGAAACATATTTGATTTGTCAAAAAATTACGAAAGAGCGGTTCAACGATACAGTGAATTATTTCCTGGCCAACAAGTGCCATACCAGCATTACTTTTTAAGACTTTATCGACAATTTTGAAGTAAGGAAACTGTTTTTGACAAGAAAAGGACAAAGAAGACAAATATCATTTCAGAAAAAACGAAAATTACCGTGTTGACGTATTTTGAAGTGCATCCTAGAAATTCGATAAGACAGTTATCTAAAAAAACCTGCATTTCTTTTACAAATATTCAAAGAATTTTGAATAAACATAAATTTTCGCCGTATAAATTTCAACCAGTTCAGATGTTGTGACGGCGGTAGAAGATTAGAGTTTTGTCTGTGGTTTATTCGTAAATATATTGAAGACCGAAACCTTTCCCAACAGGTATTGTGGAGTGGCGAGGCCAATTTTTCAAATAGCGGTATGTATAATATAAAGAATAATTACACAGGCCTGCGTTTTTTAACTTTCTAAAAATTGTTTTAAATTTTATAGCTGATTCTTATGTGTTTTTGGGCGCTGAATCCAAATATGAACTCTATTTTTCTCCATCACGTAAGGATTTTTCACAAAAAGGCTTGAAATTATATTTTTTTAAAATTAAAAATAATTTTTAGTTATCCAGTATCATAGTAATCACCTCCCTCATCCAGTTCGCTTGCGCATGTACGTGAAACCATTTCGTCATCAGATACATCATCTAATGTATCTGGTAGTGAAGGAACAGGTACTTCTGGTCCATGAGGTATAGGACGTGTTGCGGATCGAAGGTTTGGGTAAACGATGTCTTTTTGTTTTTTAAATTGAATCCGTGTACTACACACGAACAAAAATAACAATCATCGCTATGATTGATCGGTTCTCTCCAAACCATAGGCACTCCAAAGCGAAAACACTGTTTTTTTCCTTGTGGCCACTGGCGAATCTCTTCAACACACACTGAACAAACCTTATGAGGAGCCCAACGATTGTCTTGGTCTCCTAATTTCATACCAAAATATGCAAAATATACTTTTTTTACAAAATCCGTAATGTTTCTTTGTTTTTTTTTTTTACTGTAAACTTTCCACAAATATAGCAGAAGGAGTTGGGTACATTGACACAGCCTCTTGATGCCATTGGAATTTAATTTTAAAAAACTCGTAAAATAAAAATTAAATTAACTCAGCAACTAATCACAAATGTCAACTAATTACACAAATTCACACCACAGTTGTAAAGAAGATATTGAATGAACTAACTGTTTTGTCTAGAACAGCAATATGTTTGTAGTGGAGGTGGGGAGGTAGACATGCAGTAACAGGAAGATGATGAGTCATGTCTTGCGACATGCTCAATTATTTCTATTTGTAACTTCTTTATCATAAATATAGTGTATGTTTATTCAGAATATCAACTTCTTGCATCATCATCAGTAAAAAAATTATAATAGTTTATTTAAACAACGGTTTAACAAAATTGTCCTTTTCAGAAAGACTAATACATGCAGATAGGTCAAAAAAACCCAGATTGTAAAAAAAACCTTAAATGATGGAATTTTTTAAATAATTTTTCCATTTTCAGCACCAAAAAATCTATTGAAATCACTGTATAAAATCCAGACAATTTTACCATCGCAGGCCTGTGTTATTATTGGAGTAAAGAAAATCTTGTATTAGTTCAACAGCGTTCAACAGTTTGGTGTGGTTTGATTGGATTCACAATTGTAGGTCCATTTTTTTATCACGGTACCTTAACAGGAGAACGATATATAGAAATTCGAAGACCGCTAGAAAAATTTCTTGGCAATGTGGATTTAGCGACTCGGCCAAATGTTTATTTTCAACAGAATTGGGCACCTGCCCATAGTTATCACTCTCTGGAGATAGGTGGATAGCCGCACATGGCACAGTTCGTTTTCCCCCTCATTCGCCTGTCATAACACCTCTAGGCTTTTATTTTTGAGGATATGTAAAAAAACGAGACATACAAAGCGAGATACAACACCGAAAATGAACTCCAAGAGGCTGTCCATAATGCTATTAATTCCATTGATGGGAGAGTTGTTTTTAATGCAACACGAAATGTTTTAAAAAGAGCCCAAAAATGTGTCGAAGTTGGAGACGATGTTTTTGAAAATTCAATGTAGATTTTGTTTTTACTTTATAAAAAAAATTATGTTCATCAAAGTTCACTACATTTCGTTTTTGAATTACCTAGGTTATTTTTAACTTTTGTGAAAAAAGTTATATAAACACTTTTGTAAGCAATTGATTTTGCATCGATTGGTATATTATACTGGGTGTTAGAAAAATATACATTTTCAAATACAACTGGGAACCGACACGTTCAATTGTTCTTCTGTTTTCACTATCGTAATCAGCGGAAAACACATTACAACTTTCCTAATTTAACCGACTGCGTAACTCCTACAATAATGAAGATAACAATGGTGAACACTTAATTTGCATCAGCCTGTACAATAAACAGGCATCCTGAACAATGTTTTCATTATACTCTTTGCACAGCTCTGACTTAAATCATGTAGAACTTTAAAATATTATGAAAAGATTCATGATCATTATCTGCAATAAATAGTTTAGTAATGAACGAATTGTCCTATTTACTACAGGTGGGCAAAAAATACCTTTCTGATTAGAAAAATGAATAACTTTTGTACTTGTGAATTATTTCCATTTCAATCAACACAAAGGTGAAAAATGTTTCCAAACTGTTAGGATATATCCGTATCAGTCCACTGTTTTTTTTTTCGAGGAAGATTTTGCAGCATCACGTATACTTCGGCACAGCACAAATGTGTAATCCAATTCTCAAATATAAATTCCCGAACAAATCCGAAAAATCAGTACAACACCAACTCCATCCTCAAGCAACGACCTCAATCTATTATTAGAAAACATGTTCCCTTTACCATCAGTATTGAATGATGAACAAAAGTCAAAGTGAAGTGTGAAAAAACAATCGGCAATTTTAAACGTAACACCACAGAAGAAAGAATTAGAACTAAAAGGCCAAAAGAAGATACAGAAACAAATAAAGAAAAGTAAGTGTAGGAACAGCAAACTAATAAATAAAAAGAAATAGATCATCAAAGCGAATCTGGCAAATAAAGTGATCCACATCTACCATCATCCGACGACGAACATGAAGAACCTTTCAACCTGGAACATCCACGGGAACTTTTAAAAAACGATTATGTGCTCGTAGAATTGACTGATAACCACAAAGTTTCTTTTATCTGATCTTGATTCAACGATTTTGAAATATATTTCAAGAGAAGTCAAAAATCAGGTGATAAATTTACTCTTCCTGGTATTCCAGATATCGCTCTAGCAAACAAATCTAAAATAAAAATATTACTTCTTCGGTACTTTAAAAGTTAACTAGACTAGATACTAAATTTCTTTTGTGTAATAAAGTTTTAGTAGTAGTTTGTGATAGTATTTTCAGAATTTACTACTTTTTTATATGTAAAATACAGAAATAAACTTGTTTGCATTTAAATGTGTTACATTACTAAAATTTAAAAATTTTTTTTATTGCAAATTCTACACCCGTTGTTCTATAGCTCCTAAACCAATGAAGTTAGGAATTCCGTTCATATGTCAATCTATTTTATTTGTAAGATTCTATTTTGGGAAAATATTTTTGAGTGTATAAGGTGGCCCATATAAATGTGACGATATTAAAGAAATTTTTTTTAAATGACACCTGTATTTTGTTGCACATTTCAGTTCATCTTAACGCACTTTTTCAATTCCCAAAAATGTATTCCATTTAGTTCTGGTATTTTAAGAGAAATAAACTAAAAATCATAAAAAAAATTTACTGACTAGAAAAAAAAATCAAAACCATATTTTTTAATCATGATTAAATTAAGTATTCAAACACTCTACCATTTTGTTGTAACACACAGATTTAACATATTTGTTAAAGACCTATTTACATTTTCTAACGTTAAAGGAGTAATTAAAGTATTAAAGGCTTCTCTGATTCTTTTCCACATGTTTTCTGGTGTAGTTGGGGGTATTCGGTAGACCCGATATTTAACGTATCCCCATAGGAAATAATCAAGTTTAGTCAGATCTGGTGATCTTGTAGGCCACGGAACAGATCCTTGTCTTCCAATCCAGCGGCCTGGAAACTTTTCATTCAAAGTATGTCGACCTCCAATACTAAAATGAACAGGCATTTCTTCTTAATAGCCCTAATGGTATATTTTCTAGAAGATTATGAAGATCGTATAAAAAGCTTTGAAAAATATTCTCATTGAGATGTCCATAAAAAAAATGGGGTCTTATTATGCGGTCTCCAATTATGCCTCCCCAGGCGTTTACACTCCACCTGTGTTGCCGGTCAATTGCCATCGTAAAATTTGGATTCACATGGGCGTAGTAATGTAGATTATGCCTGTTCATATGACCATTATTGTGGAAAGTCGCCTCATCGATAAACAATACAGTATTAAAAAACCGTACATCTTCTCGAATTCGAGCTAGACCATAATTACAAAAATTTATCCTATTTTCAAAATCTTGCCCTTGAAGTGCTTTATTCAACATGATATGGATGGAACTTATGAGTTTTCAAAATGTTTTTAACGGAAGTTTGATATATGTGCAGCAAATCACTAATGGCTGCTGTACTTCTATATGGGTCTTCAACAACACTTGCAATAATGTAAAATTAATTTTCTTCATTTACTACGACTTTTACTCTGTCATGCTTTTCATATTTAACTGTCCCAGTCCTGTCAAATCTATCCATCAATCTTCGATATGATCTTGCATCTAAGTACCTACCTTCTATCAGGAAACCTCTCGCCGTACCCTCGGGATGCTAGAAAACAATTCTTTAAGCATTCTCCGAGGATATAAATCATGTCAATTGATTCTTGGATCGTATTCTTCATTTTGATTACAAAAGAAAGGCTAATATGCACAAGATGTCACCAAATGTCAGATTAATTAATAACATTGTCATACTACCGAGTAGCTTTTTTCCATAGCCTCATAGGTATTCTGTTAATAAAAATTTACTGTAGAAAGCAAAATAAATGGTTTTTCGTAAATATCTACAAAGCCGGCGAGATATTTTAATACTATTGTAGTTACAAAAATTTTTTCTTATGATTTTTAATTTTTATTTTTCGTAAAAAACCAGAACTAATGAAATAATTTTTTGAGAATTAAAAAAAAATACTTTAATATCGTCACACTTATATTGGCCATCTTGTACACTCAAAAATATTTTCCTAAAATAGAGTCTTACAAATACAATAGATTGCCATATGAACAAAATTCCTAACTTCATTGGTTTAGGATCTATAGACCGTCGCGCGCTTAGCTGACACCTGTATATGTCACGACTAAATGACCGAGTTTTACATGAAAAAAACACAAAATGTAGATTTTACAAAATTTTTAAATTTTGCCCACACTAATACCCCAACCTCCCTTAGACACAGGAAAATGAAACTTTGCAAGATAAAACGAGATACTCAAAATTACCGTTTGCAGGTTAGAACTTGTTTCTATCCCCATTGCTCACACAACGGCGTTGTTGGAGATATATCAATCCGTCCTCGTATATTGCATGAATGCCAAATCTTTATTTTCTTCTAATTTTTTGTTAACATAGATAATTGTTGTTAATCGTTGTAATTGCAATGACAAAATATTCATTTTTGCACCATGAAAACAGAAATGTTGAAACAAAAATATTTAAAGAAACACACAACACATTTAACTCGAATTGGGTCTCGTTTAACTTAGTTTTTCGGATAATTTTTTGACCAAATTTATGTCTTTTGCCTTTTAATGTTGGTACTTTTACATTTCATTTATTAAAATATAAATGTTATGTTTAATGTTGAAAAAGTTAAATAAATAATTCGATTTAAAAATTGATTTTATTGTATTAGGTAGCTATGAATGTCATGGCAACTTTCAAAATTAGTATCCTCTTTTCTTTCAATTTTAAATAAACAATATGATTTTCATACGTTTTCTCAAATTTTAAAGTATGTATTTTATTCAAATTATATAAACCACAAACACTTATATCAAGTTTTTTCTTACATTAGCTTGTTTCTAAAACAGACTTTATATGCTTAAAAAGAATTTCTTATAACCCCATTAGCTAATCACTTAATATAAGATTGATAATTTATGATTTTGGAATTCTAATTAGATTACCTATTCCATTTGATCCTTGCATTAAATCTAACTGCTAATTTCACTTATACCAACTTAGTGCTTTGGAACATTTACACTTACAAACCAATTTAAATAATTATAAATATACTTATTTTAAATACCAAATCAAGAAAAAATTCTCTACATTTATAGTATAATTTAATAATATGAATGTCTATACAAATAAGGTAGGTACATAACTTTTTCTAATAATCTTGTGATTTTTCTACTTCTTCAACAGTTGATGCCTAAGAACTAGGAAAGGTGCCGCTAGTCCTGATCCAAAGAATACACAAAACCATGCTGTCAAACGATACCTGTTTGTGATTTGGAATGGTAAATTCTAGAAATAAAACAATTGAAAATCATTATAAAGTTTATAAAACTAAACAATTGAATACGATTTTCAGGCAAACAAAAAAACAAAATGGCAAAACCCTGCCTTCTTGATAGTTATGTAATATTCTCCACTAGAAAAACTTACTTCTCCTGGAGTACCTCCGTGATGTTTTCTAATCAAATTAGTAAAAACTCTTTGAGCTAAGAGAGAACTTCTATTTAGCATCTTAAATAAAGTTTTATGGAACAATTCAATTAAATTGTTAACCAACTACAAATGATTTTGATATCTAACACAATTTCTTTATAGCGCTAGCGGCACTTGGGTAAATTATTGATAGTAGGCGCCATCTGAACGCAGCATACTAAAACTAATGCAACGACATACATAAAACCATTGATTGAAGTAATATATATTCCTTCAATCGACGGTTAAATTAATAAGGATATTACACATTAGTTAAAGTAGTAATAAACACAGTTTATTTCAAACAGAAGACGAAACCAAACCATAACAATATGCACGTGATTAATTATTATGAATTTCCAATCGTCGAAACTTTTGTCATCTAGCGGAGTGACAAAGAAACTCATAGATAAGAGATAGGACAAAAGCGACACTAAATAGAAACATTTTAGGTACTTGTAATGCGCCATCTATTCGGACAGGGGAAAAAGGACTCCTGAAAACAAACCTGAAATTTATAGATTACTAGCAGTTTTTATGCACACACACACACACGCGTGTGTATGTATATATAAAATTTCTGTTTAATATTAAAATCGTTATACACAAACATGGTGATAAATAAAAAGCATTTTAAAAATTGAAAATATATTGGCATATGCATATGCTAATTAATATCTTACAATTAACAGCAGATATTTCAGGCTGTAACGTACTTTATCTATTAAAATTTATTGCAATTCAATTTAGATTTTATTCTTATTTTAAAATTATTTTACACATACACATAACTTTCCTGGAAGTCTCGCAGTAATTGGAACCAAGTGATGAAGCCATCTTCATCAGCATATAGTGTTGATGTAGATGGAATTATTAAATCGGAAGAATCAGTCTGGATGATATATTCGACTAACTGTTCTGTTTCTTCCATCATTGAAATATCTACCATAGGTCCTCCAACAAATGACAAAATGAAACATATACATATGTTTAGTATTATAAATGTTACCAGGAAATGTAGTGTTGAAAAAGCTGTTTTGAGTAGAACATTATTTCTTCCAAAACAAAGCTCTACAAAATGTTTACAACAAACTACAATTATTGAAGATTTTTTTGGCGGGTCTCTTTAATAACTCAGGTCTTCCACATATTTTTAACCACTTCTGAAAAAAGTTCAGTGTATTTTCTCGCGTTGGGAAATTTATACTTGTTTGCTCGACTACCTGTACAACCAGAAATCGCACAATAAAGCCCCATCGCTACAAAACAGCTTATAAAGTATTTAGGTAATTATTTAATACACATCGTACCTAATGCCTAATAAGGTTTAAATTTAAAATAGATATCTAAACAAATAAAAATCAAACAATTTTAAACGTTCCTTTCAACACTAACCGAAATAATAACAGAAGCACACAAAAAAAATCACAACAATAAAATACACAAACAAAAACAAACTAGACTCTTGGATGTGATTGGTCTACTTCAAAGGCATATTACGATTTAGTCCCGCGAATATTTGAACGTAACATTTACCGCCATCTACTCGACCAGGGGAAATATTAAACGAATATCACACTTCCTGGGCATCTAGTGCATATCCCGTGAAGTAACTGATGCTTGGGTATGCAACGGTTAGGTGACATAACGACCATATCTTTTTACTCATAGTATAAAAAAATCATATATCTCTTAAATAAAATGTGAAATGCTTCCTGTTATAATTATATAAAATACATATTTTATCACTTAATTAGTAAAGTACATTTATACCTATAAGTAAAAAATTTATATACTTCTTTATTATAACGGGTGTTCAGAAACATTCGAAGTCAAAGTAGGCCTTGAAAATATGAAGTCATGTCTGAGATAGATTGATACATTTACTTAATACGATTTTATAGGTTATCATATTAGTATATTATATATGTATGTATGTACAGATTTGTATTATTTTGTATCAAAGCTTGATGTGAATTGTCGCATCGATATTGCTAATTTGTTTTTGCTATATTACGCCACCTGGCGACGAGTTAATGGACTCACAGTAATATGCGTGTTTTTCTTTTCCTGTAATAGCGTAGCTATTCGAGAACAAACACTTTGCATCGGCGTGGTCGGTTTTGTCCGTCAGATGTCATGAGGTTATCTGGTGTCATCTGATAGGGCGAAATTTGCTACATGTCCGCGAAGTGTACATACAGTCGTTTGTCTTCCTTCGTAAAGCCATCATTGATAAAGTCGTGAGACAGAAACGCATGCGTCTGGTGGTTGAAGCAAACGCTGGTAAATAAGTACTGTGTGTCCATGTATATACAGATACAAATTTGTTTTTATACAGATTTGTATTATTTTGTATCAAATTAGTATATTAATACTTAAGTAAAAATATACGATTTTTTGTTCAGAGCCCACTTGACTTCGAATGTTAGTAACTTTAGGTACTTAAAAAACAGAATAGAGGGCACTTTATTGATTATTTACAACTACCACCTTAATTATCAATTACGAATAATAATTTAACAACTTTAATACAATATTCTTTTTATTATTAATTAATTAAATTACTTAATTAAGAAATTATATTCTATGAAAGTATTAAATATGATTGAATTTTGACAACAATACAATAACTGATCTCATGTGGGTGGTTGCTGTTTAAATAAATAATCAATAATAATATGTTTCTTATTAATACAACGTAAATTCGAATAATTTTCCGAATATAGTAAATACAGATTTCTGTATTTATATGTTAAAAATTAGAATAGTTTTATGAAAAGATCTTAGATGGCGATAAAAATCGCGTTGTCCCTTCTAAAAATAAATTGTTTCATTTTCTTTATCTTGTTTTTGAAGGCATAAAATTTGAAGGCAGATACACACAAGAAAATTACATAACATATAACCCTCTAAATTTATTCAAGATAATCATTTCAAATTTCAGAAAATTAAGTTATAGTGGATTATGTTGTCAAATATATATTTGACACTATTTTTATGAAATATTTAAAAACTCAAAAAAGGTATAAAACCCCTTGCCACAATTAATAATCGTATCCAAAATACGTTTCGATAACTAAGTTGTCATCATTAGTAGGTAAAATCACTAATGAAAGTGTTGAACATGGGGCACAGCAAGCCATGTTCGATACTGTTTTGGGTTTCATGTGTATTAATATTTATTAAAAAACTTGCGTCTTATTTTATTTTTTATAGCTACTTTTTAATGTCAAATGAGCCACTATAGTGTTTGTAAATAAGCTTAACTTTGAGATTGCTCTGTAATTATTCATAGATAATATTCGGGTATGCCAATATTTTTATTTGAGCAATTAATCCAACTCACGTTTAGTTTCGAGACAAATATTAAAATAATTAATAAAAAATACTATCTTGACGCATTTACACATATTTTCAGGAGGTCGGGAAGTCGGGAGCAATTAACTTCGAGGTCAAACCCAGAGCATGCCACTCAGTATAGTCAGTAATCATTATTATTATTACATTATACCACTACTTAAGAAAGGGGAAGTGATTGATAAATAATCATTTTAAAACTAATTTCATTTTCTGCTATCCTAGTAAGACAACTTTTGACTGTTTTACATTTTCTTTCTTTTAATTATGTTCAAATTAACAAGAACGAATTTATTTTTAAAACATTTGCCTTCAATAAAATATAAAAGTACTGAAAATGTAAATGTAATACAAACAAAATGTGATTTTAATTCGAATAAATTCAGTGTATGTGGATAAATTCTTTGAACAGAGTTCTTGAAATGTCACTAAATGATGAAATTTTAGAAGAACTTTGATCAAATGGTAAAGTTAGTAAGTAAATTGGAGAAGAACACTAGTAAAGTTTTGCAAGGTGGTGGTGACAAAGCAATTAAACGTCATGAATCAAAAGGAAAATTATTAGTTAGGGACCGAATAAATTTACTTTTGGACAAGAACACTGCCTTTTTAGAATTATCAACTTTTGCAGCATATAATATGTATGATGATGTTATTAACTCAGCAGGGATTGTTACAGGAATTGGTAAAATACATGGGTAAATAATTTATGTGTTATCATAGCTTAAACATTATTTGTTTTAACAGACTTTTTATTATAGTCATGAATGTATGATAGTGGCAAATGATGCAACAGTTAAGGGTGGTACATACTATCCAATGACAGTAAAAAAACATGTCCGAGCTCAAGAAATTGCACAAGAAAATAAACTTCCTTGTATATATCTAGTTGACAGTGGTGGTGCTAATTTGCCACATCAATCAGAAGTTTTTCCAGATAAATTTCATTTTGGTAGAATATTTTTCAATCAAGCAAACATGTCTTCAGAAAAAATACCACAAGTATGTCTTTTAAAATATTGGAATACGGTATTAATCATTTTTGTAATATAATTACAGACAGTATTACTTACTCTTGATGGATACTTTTGTCAAATCTATAGAAAGAATTTTTCAAATATGTTTGTACCATTCCATTTTATTGCTTTTATTAAAGCAAACAATTCATATCATTAAAATTAATTATATATTTTTGCCATTAAGTGTAATGTATCTTACTAAATTATGTTCTCTGATTGTTGAATGAACTTTAAGTGAAAAATAGGTAATGGATATTTATAGTTCTATTTGCAAGTTTGTTAAAGCCAAAGTAGTTTTGTTTATCCAATTTTTATATAACCCAAAAAATAGTGCTTTTGATAATGCGATAATACATGGAAACAAAATTTAATTGTTAAGTCATCTGCTTATGTCAGCAATTGTAGTAGTTTATAATTGATAGTCCCTCTAACAACAATACATCTCCTTGCTGAAGCCTCCTCAAGGTTTTCTTTTTCATTGGTATATTTTATCATTTTGTTTTGTAAAAAAAGGAATATACTTATGTCTATTTATAATATTTATATTATTTGAAACTGTATTCAATTTATTTTAGTTGTGTAGTTAATTATTCTACCAATTTATAGATTGCTGTGGTATTAGGATCTTGTACAGCTGGTGGTGCATATGTTCCTGCAATGGCAGATGAGTCTATCATTGTTAAACAGCAGGGTACAATATTCCTAGCCGGTCCACCTTTAGTAAAAGCTGCAACTGGAGAAGAAGTTTCAGCGGAAGACCTAGGTGGCGCAGATATGCATTGTTCTGTATCAGGAGTTACGGATCATTATGCGCTAAATGATCAGCATGCCATATACTTAGCCAGACAAATTATAAGAAACATTAATAAAACGCCTAATAATACATTTATCGAACCGTTTGAACCGCCAAAATATGATGGTGAAGAATTGTATGGAATAATTGATCAAGACCTGACTAAACATTTTGATGTTAGAGAAATAATTGCTAGGATTTTCGATGGCTCAAAACTAGACGAATTTAAAAAGAAATATGGGGAAACTTTAGTGTGTGGATTTGCAAAACTCTATGGAAAGACAGTTGGTGTTATTGGTAACAATGGTGTATTATTTTCAGAAAGTGCTGTTAAGGGTGCTCACTTTGTTCAGTTGTGTACACAAAGAAATATACCTATAATCTTTTTACAAAATATAACAGGCAAGTATGTACTAATACCAACTTAACGCAAAAAGTTTGTTACATATTTGTACAGGTTTTATGGTAGGCAAACAAGCCGAAACTGGGGGAATTGCTAAACATGGAGCCAAACTTGTAACAGCCGTCGCATGTGCAAAAGTGCCCAAAATTACTCTTATAATTGGAGGATCTTATGGAGCTGGAAATTATGGTAAGTATTTTTCACATCAACTTAGTTTTAAACTACGAAACAAAGGAATTATTTAAATAAACAAACTTTATTTTTCTGTATAATGTCTCCTTAATTCCATACATTTGGTCCATCTGTATTCAAACTTCTTTATTCCGCCTGGAAAGTGATTTTCTTCTAACCCTGCAAAATAATCGTCCACTGTTAAAGTTAACTCTTCATTTGTGCAAATTTTTTTTCTCCGTGAAAATATTTTAATTTAGGGAATAGATGAAAGTCAGATGGTGCGAGGTCTGGCTAATATGGGGAGTACGGTACTAATTCAAACCTTAATTCTTCAATCTTTTTTGCAGCAACCGTACTGCACAGCTGCGTTATCATGGTGAAAGAGCACTTTCTTCTTAGTAATTTCTGGATACTTTTCCGCGATGGCTGTCTTCAAACGATCTAGAAGATTTGCGTATATTTGTCATTTACAGTCTTGCCCTTTTGAAGATAGACTGTCAACAATATTCCTTTTGCAACTCAAAATATCAATGCCATTACCTTTCCCGCTGATAAAACTGTCTTGGCCTTCTTTGGAGTTGGTTTCCACGTTCGGTCCACATCTTCGATTGTTCTACTACTCTAGGCGATCGCGCGATTAAGTCAACCCGCTCTCGTATTTTATACGCTCCAATCTTTATGGATATTGAAATTGCAACCAGAAAGATAATTATAAGAGATACAAATTTGTATAAAATTTGTAAAAAAAGACAAAATTCAGATCTATAGCAAGCGAGGCCTTATCAAGTGATATATCTGTCTTCACTGAAGACAGATATACGAGGGTGGTCTGAAAACTAAGGTAAGTAGTACAAAAGAAGATACTTTATTCCAATTTTTTAATTTATTTTTCGACATAGTCCCCTTCTAATTCGATGCACTTGTTCCATCGATGTTCAAGTCGTTTCAGGCCTTCGCTATAATAGGTCAAATCAAACGCCGCAAAATAATAATTTGTTGCAATCACCTCCTCGTTAGAAAATCGCTTTCCACCTAGCCATTTTTTCAAGTTGGGAAACAAGAAACAGTCTATTGGAGCTAAATCTGGACTGTGAGGTGCATGACGAAGTATTTCGAATTGCAATTCAAGTAATTTTGTCACGACAATGTTCGATGCATGAGCTGGTGCGTTGTCATAATGAAACAAAACTTTCTTTCGTGCTAAATGCGGTCGCTTTTCCTTTAATTTTTCACTCAGCTGGTCCAATAACGACGCGTAGTACTCGCCTGTAATTGTTTTGCCCTTTTGTAGATAATCTTCTGTAGATAATCACCACGTGCATCCTAAAACCACTTTTGCTTTCTTCGGTGCACTGCAACCGCCTTCTACCCATTGGTGCTACCACTGTTTCGGGGGTATAGCAGTGTATCCAAGTTTCGTCAACGGTAATATATCGGCACAAAAATTCGGAGGGTTTATGCTTAAAAACAGTCAAACAGTTCTCAGAATTTGTTAACGCGCATTCGTTTCTGGTCCGCACTTAGCAGATGCGGCACCCACCTTGCTGAGAGCTTTCTCGTACCCAAGTGTTCATGTAAGATATGACCAGCACGTTCTTTAGATATACCTATAGTGTCTACTATCTCACGCACCTTTAATCGACGATCATTTAAAATAAGATCATGAACTTTGGTGATCGTTTCGTCACTGTAGCCTGTTTCGGACATCCTGCTCTTGGTTCACCTTAGATGCTCCTACGACTACGTTTAAATTCATACTCCCAGAAACAAACTGTCTTAAATGATGGCGCAGATTCGCCGTGAACATTATCCAACTTTTCTTTAATTTCTTTGTTTTTTTTCCCGGCGATATGGAAGTGTTTAATCACAGTACGAAATTCTCTTTTATCCATATTTACAAAACAACGTAACACGTTTACTTTAAACAAGTGTAAGAGACAACGGACTCAACGTTTTTGGCTCAAACTTTTACAGCTGTCTCCTAACATATGACAATTTGTCAGATGACACGCATACGTAGATTATCGCGCCATCTCTGTGTTATTTACCTCAATTATCAGACCCCCCTCGTATCACTTGATCTGTAATTTAAGTTTTAGTTCTGACACGTTATAAACAGCAAATTTAGAATCCGCATTAGAACATTTAAAATAACGTTTAAAGATTGGTCTTTATGTATCTTTTTGCATATACAGCAACCGTCTGAAGTAAAGAGATTCCTTTGCATATAAAGAACATAAAATTCAGATCTGTAGCAGACTGAGCCCTGCATTCTTCTGTCTAATTAAGTGATGTATCTGTTATCACTGAATGCGAGGTCTTAACTTGCTACCAGTTTGAAATTTAAGCAAGCATTACTTCATTGGGCTGGTGTGGACTTCATAACAAGACATACCACAAAAACATTTATTAACAAACTATAAACCTAATGTCAAAGAAAAAAGGATAAATTCAAAATAAACCAAATTTATAATGATTGATTAAACATTCTTCTTGTGCGGATTCCAAGTTCTACAGAATAAAACATTAACCAAACATTTATTAATTACTTTTGCGGGCTTTATCTTTCTTCATGAGAAACATTTAGGTCCAATGTACATATTCCACAATTGCAGTTGATTATAGTTAATAGACAATAAGCTAGGGTCTAAATTGTTCGATAAGAATTTATATTTATCTATAATTTATTTCCAAAATTAATTATGAAAAGAATATTATATATTAAGAAAAGAGAATGTTAAGGGAAATTATATTAAATAACGCATCATTTTTTGTATGTAGGCATGTGCGGACGATCTTATTCACCAAGATTTTTGTACATGTGGCCCAATGCAAAAATATCTGTTATGGGCGGTCAACAGGCTGCAGGTGTATTATCGCAAGTTGCAGTAAAATCTAAGAATAAAAAATGGACTAAGGAAGATATTGACAATTTTGAAAAACCCATTATTGAACAATTTGAAAAGGAAAGCTCGGCATATTTCAGTAGCAGCAGGTAAAAATAATGCAATGTCTATAACATGAAGTATAATATGGAAAAATTAATGTGAAACTTATTTGTTATTATTACAATTAACTATACTATTTTTCAAAAAAGGATCACATATTTTCATTATATTAAAACTTCTTCATAAGTAATTGTTCCAATTTATTACATATGCAGGTGCCCTTGAAATAAAGAGACAATGTATGAAAAATGGAAAGATGTAATTATATAGAATATAAATTCAAAATATTTTCCCAAAATTCCCTCTCATAAGCGAGAAAAAAATGAAGATATTATACAGGGTTACCGTTGAATAGCGCCCGAGCTGCGCGTATCTGAAGAATACGCATAAATGTGTAACTGAAATCTAAAAAGAAATTTATTTATAATTCAGCCAAAATTTCCACATTTTTAAGGCCAAAATGTAGTTAAAGTCGTTCCATATCTTTGTTTATCCTATATTTACATAAGTGCAGCTGCTAATTTAAGTTCATAGACCTGCACAAAAAATCGATGGAATTCCTAGACTAAGGGCCGGTTGTACCAACAAAGTTCACTGGTAGTTCAACGTGAACTTCAGTTCAACCGAAAAAACGTTAGTTCAAGCATGAACTGCTCGTCAAAGACCCAGTCAAGTGAACGGTAGATCTCGGGCGTTCAGTAACCGTTCAAGCAATATTACGTCGTTAACGCCTGCGTACATATGTTTGTTCACAAAAATTATATTTATATTTTCTGAATATCTATAAAAATGTATATGTTAAGGGAGCCACCAATACTTAAATGTGTAACAAACAAATAACTAATGTTGGCGCCATCTGAAAAACGGAGTATATACCACGGCAACGCATCAAAACAACCACGGGGATGGATGTTCAAGAAAGACATTCACACAGTAACATATGTTTTGACAAGTAGAAGTTTTCGTTATTGTTTTGTTCATTTGAAATAAAATAGTTCTTTTCATTGCGAAGTCGTGTTACTTTAGAGTTTAACTAAACAAAATAACCATCTATAACCCACCCGTTACACTGACTGCCCAACGTGTGCCTCTAAAGCTTCGTTTTTTCGCGGATCTGTTTTTTTTTTCGAGTGGTGAATAGAACAATAGCACAGAATTATTGTAAAATCGACACTGTGTCAGTTCGAATTACAACAGGTTCTTCGTAAAAGTAGTGCGAATACACCGTTTAGCAACTGCCATCACTGACGCGTCTAGAACACTGAATTTACAGTTTCTGCCGCCGTGATACATTTTTTTCTGCAGTTAAAAATAATACTTTCAAGTGTCTTTCGTGCGTTTTGAATTTTTTCTTCGATTTAATAGTGTTATAAATAAAATCAGTGTACGCTATACAGGACAATAGAATTAGTCCACCCATAAACAATAAATTAGATCATTTTGTCAAAGCTGAAATAAAGTGTTTTGTGATTGTGTTGTTCATGTTTTTGGGGTCTGGTAAGATGTTGCAACAGAAGAAGGCAGATATCACGTCAGAAGCACCTGAAAAACAACCTACGGTCCAGCAAATTATTATGACACCAGACATGTTACAGAATCTGCTAGCAAATATGCAAGCATTAACACAAAATACACAACCTACAATGGATGCTGCAGTAAGTATCAATTCCAGTAATTTTTCTGCGTGCAAGTCGCAATTTAATGGTAATCCGGATGCAAATGTGGATGCATTCATTGATACTGTTACTGTGTACAAAGACTGTCTTAACATTTCGGATGCTCACGCGTTGAAAGAACTTTCGATGTTACTCACCGACTCTGCTGCTACGTGGTGGCAAGGAATCAAGTCAACAATAATCACTTTTGATCAGGCTATCGTTTCTCTACGTCATGCGTATGGTTATTCAAAGCCACCGCATCAAATATATCGTGAACTTTTCTCGAATGTGCAAGGTGATGAAAAAAACGGACATATTCGTGAGTAGAGCCCGTGCTCTTTTGTCGCGATTAACTGGAGACTCAAGAATAAGTGAATATGTGCAACTGGATATGGTATATGGTCTCCTACGTGTGGAAATTAAAGAAAAAGTGTCGCGTGACAGTTTTAACAGTTTCAAAGAGTTAATTGAAGCAGCGCGGAAAGTGGAAGAGACATTTTTCGAAAAAAATCTTTCGTTCCGAAAAGTTAATGTTTCTTCTGCGCAATATTCTAATAACATAACTACAGCAAATAGCAAGAAATGGAAAATGCGATGCGCATATTGCAAGAATTACGGGCATAGTAAAGATGACTGTCGTAAGTTAGCTGCGCGCATACATTCTGAATCTGGTAAATCCTCATCTAGTGGTAATGCAGTTGCCAGTTCATCAAAAGGTAATGAAACGAAACCAAATAGTTGTTATGGATGTCAAACCCCAGGATACATTCGAAGTAATTGTCCCCGATGTTCTAAACCGAACGAAGTTTCCGAATCAACGTCTGCCATGTTGACTGAGTTTTTGAGCAGCTCTTTCGAACAGCAACGGCAAAGAAAAGTGACGTCATCATCGCGTCCACTAGCTTTCGTCAATATAGAAGGTCACAATGGTCTTGCATACCTTGACTCTGGTGCGCAATCAAGCATTGCTGGAGCTACACTCCGAAATCTACTACTAACGGATAGAGTACCTTACTCTTCTCAAATGGTGCAGATGACACTCGCCGACGGCAAACCAACCGAAGTACATACACTTGTCTTTAAATTACATATCATTGTACAAAACAGAAAGCATATAATCAATATGATTTCCGTGCCCAATCATGATCATAGCAGCACACTTCTGGGTGCAGACTTTCTCAAAGCGGCAAATATTGATGTCCCAAATTATTGCTGGTTTTTTGGCGCTACTCCCACACAACCGCATAGATTTGTACAAGAACATGACTACGTGCAACCATGCAATGTAAATATGTTAGATGTGGAAGCTGTTAAGCTCAGGACTGGTGAAGGATGCACTTTAAGTTGATGAAAAGCATCAACTGAATGACATTTTGGGAAAAAACATTGAAGTATTCCAACCAAGTCAAGAAGCAACTCCTTATGCGGAACACACAATTAACTTTTAACGGATACACCAATTGCCGTACCACCTTACAGACTGTCAGAAAGTAAGAAAAAAGAATTAGAACATGAAGTCAATAAACTACTTTCTGATGGCACAATAGAAGAATGCGAATTACCTTACGCCGCTCCTGTGGTTTTGGTACCAAAGAAGACTGGAGGTATCAGATTAACTGTAGACTACAGAAAATTCAACTCCATCACCAAAGCAGATAGATACCCACTACCACGTATCGATGATATTCTTCATAGTGCTCGTCCAACGAAGTTTATGACCACTTTGGATTTGAGGTCTGGCTACCATCAAGTTTCAGTCCGTGAATGTGATCGAAACAAAACTGCATTTTTATGTCCATTGGGAACATTTCGCTGTACCCGGATGCCATTTGGAATGAGGAATTCACCCTCTACCTTCCAGAGGTTAATGGATAGATTCCGTTCAGGTCTCCAAGATATTACTATCCTCGCATATCTGGATGATCTTATCATTCTATCACCCACATTCCCAGATCATCTGAAACATCTTCAGATGGTCTTCGACCGTCTCAATGTATTCAGGCTCCGACTTAATAGACCCAAATGTAATTTTTCTTGTTCTACAATTCACTATCTTGGCCATGTTATAACCCCAGAAGGACTTCAACCCAATCCTGACAAAGTAACCGTGGTGATGAACCGTTCAGATCCCAAAAACGTCAAACAACTCCTTTCCTTTCTTCAAACTTGCTCCTGGTTTCGTCGTTTTATACCGAATTTTGCCGAAATTGCCAAGCAATTAACATCGCTAACAAAGAAGAAAGCACAATGGTTATGGGGGCCGAGTCAAGGCAAAGCTTTTAGTAAGCTTAAGTATTTGCTATCCACAAGCCCGATTTTACGTCAAGCTGACCCTAATCAGTTTTATATTTTACGTACTGATGCAAGTTCTTATGCGCTTGGAGTGTGTTTACTCCAGCGGGAGGAAACGGACGAAAGGCCAATTGAGTATGCTAGTAGACTCTTAACACCAGCTGAACAGAATTACAGCACCACTGAGAAACAAGCACTGGCGATAGTGTGGGCTGTCACACAGAAGTTTCGTGGATATCTTGATGGCAGCGCTTGCGTGGTAAGAAGTGATCATCAACCGTTGCGCTGGCTTATGTCACTAAAATCTCCATCAGGACGATTAGCTCGATGGTCATTGGGTCTTCAATCTTACGACTTATGCATCGAATATACACTAGGTCGCACCAATGTTGTATCTGATAGGTTATCACGCTCGGTTATCGAGAATACTGAAGTCGACTTCGTAACCATTGATTTACCAAGAGAGACTATCGCTAAAATTCGTGAAAATCAACTTAATGATCCAGATTGGTGTAAAATAATTGAAGCTTTCGAAAATACCAACAATTTCGCAGAGGACTTCGAATTTCAGAAATGGACTGAGAGAGGATATCTAATGAACAATTGAATTCTTTTCCGATACGTCCCCGAAATGGATGAAGAAGAAGCCCAGCAAGTTGTGCCTAAAGCTCAGGTACAAACTATCATTTCGAAATACCACGATGACGTCTTGGCAGGACATTATGGTGTCGATCGCACTTTCCAATGAATTTCTACCAGATATTACTGGCTCGGAATGAGGCGATCGATAGCTGAATATATCTCAAAATGTAACGATTGTCAGCGTTACAAACCAACGAACTTGAAGCCCGCTGGACAGTTGCAAACTCCTATACAATCTCAAAGATTTGAAGTTTTATCCATAGACTTATTTGGACCACTTCCAGAAACCGACGTTGGATATAAATGGATTTATATCATTGAAGACACTTCGAGCAGATGGATTGAGTTGTTCCCATTAAAGGCTGCCACTGCCGAAAATTGTGCTAGGTGCTTGATAGACGAGGTCATACTAAGATATGGTGTTCCACGTATAGTAGTAAGTGATAACGGCGTACAATTTGTGTGCTCTGTTATGTAGCAAGTAGCTTATTGCCTTGGATTTAAGCAGTCGCTAATACCACTTTACTGCCCTGCCGCCAATCCTGTTGAGAGAAAGAACAGAGACCTAAAAACTCAACTTGCCATTCTAACTAAAGCCTAACACATTGCCTGGAAGAATAAGCTGCCCGCCATACGGTTTTCAATTTTTTACGTACTCCAGACGACGTGCATAGAGACATGCGCGTTATTGTAGAAAATGATAACTTTGTTCCGCAAATCACTCCATATTTAAAGAACCTGAGTGTCATCTTGCGAGAACCTCATGATAACCATGAACGTGAACAAGATCGAGCAAAGCGAAATGCAGACCAACACCGCCGATTCCCAGTAATCTTTCAAGTAGGTGATAAAGTTCTGGTGAATACTCATACTCTGAGTAAAGCTAAAGACTCATATACTTCGAAGTTTGCCCCAAAAAGAGATGGCCCTTACCTGATTAGCAAGGTGATATCTCCAACCAGTTACGAAGTAGCGTCTATCGACAAACCTAATATTACCTTGGGAAAGTATCATGCATCAGCCTTGACGATATATAAGAACGAGAATGACCCGATTCCTGTAAGAGCATTGCGAAAGCGAGGAAGACTTCCCATGCAAGCTAGTACGCCAACAGAAGACCTGACCCAAGAGGATTCCGATGACGTCAGCAACAACTTACCTATTGTGGATCGCGAGTGCGTGAGTGATGACCACAATTTTATTACACCCCGGATCGTGAACGCGAGTGCACCCGTACACGACAAATAGTGAAACCAAAGTGCTCGTGTTGTTTCTAGAGAGTCCTTTTCTTTTGCTTAACTCCCGAGACGTTTCGTTAAGCAAAGGGGGAGAGTGTAACAAACAAATAACTAATGTTGGCGCCATCTGAAAAACGGAGTATATACCACGGCAACACATCAAAACAACCACAGGGATGGATGTTCAAGAAAGACCTTCACACAGTAACATAAGTTTTGACAAGTAGAAGTTTTCGTTATTGTTTTGTTCATTTGAAATAAAATAGTTCTTTTAATTGCGAAGTCGTGTTACTTTAGAGTTTAACTAAACAAAATAACCATCTATAACCCACCCGTTACAAATGTTAATTAATTTTTAGTGTTAGTAGCTTATATATTTCACATCTTTAACTAAACAACATGTATGTGAATAATAAATTTGTATTAAATCAAATAAAATTTTATGTTTTCTTTTCTTAATTTCTAATTTTATATCATGTTCTTCCTGCATAATTTTTAACCTCAGCATGCTTTCTTTCTTTTTCTCTGCCATCTCCAAATTACGTGTGTCTTGCAATAACTTTAATTTTAAATTAATTAAATAAATAATTTTAAATGTTCTTCTAGAAAACATGCCTTTTGTAACTCTGCCAATTCTTTCTTCCACCTCAACTTTAACATTTACGAGGCTAACATCAGCAGCTTGTGCATAGTTATGATCTAATTGCATAGAATTTACTACAACAAACAATATTATTTTAATATATAATATGCATGCATGCATATTTCTATATCACCGTTTCCACAATCATAAAATTCTGATTCAAGCCCTATTAATTGCACCCTTATTAATTCTTTGATATTTGTGTCTACACTACAGATCCCAAACTCTTCCTGTGGGTTCCACCTGTCTTCTGTGTATGAGCTTTTTCAATAGCAAACTTTTTTTGTTCGTTTCTTTAAATTTTCATATTTATTTTTTAAAGTTCTGCTATCACGGAAGACATCCCCACATATATTGTTAAACTCATCAGCCAGATTATTTCATGTTTCCATTTTTTTTAATGGAGGCTGAATCGGTTCTTTTATTGTCCAATACATTTCTGTACTTTCTAACAGGGATCTTCTTTTGTTGAGAAATTTGTTGCCATTTTTTATCCAATACTAATAATAAAAAAATATACCCTGTACTCACATATAAATAAATAAAAAATATAGAAAAACACCCAATATATTAATTACTGAAATAAATTTATTTAATGTAGTAGCAAACATGTATGTGTTGCTTCTGCTGCTTGCAAGTGAATAAATAGAAGAAAAAGACAAAAAATATTTGCCTTTTTGATTATTACCAATAATAAAATATGTGAAAAACATGTTTCAAAAAGCACATTTTGCTGTTCGCGCCCATCTTTCTATTTTATACCTGCTCTCTACATAAATATTCTTTCACGGAATTCATCATTTTCCATTACTACCAACCGACTTTAACCAACAATCAACTGACTACTTGTTTATCACCTTTTGTACAACGCATACAACGCTGAACTAGCGTCATCTTTGACCAGTAGATCAACTGAACTAAGAGTTAACTATAGATGGTACAACTGGCCCCTTAGACTTGTTATAAATAGTGAACATTGTTGTTTATTTAGAAAACTATTTATATAATATAGACAGCCGAACATGTGGTCCTTTCATTCTTTCTTTTTGTGAATGTCAATAATATTTACGTCGGATATGTCAACAACCTTTGGAAATATAGTTAAATAGCAGTAACTTGCGTGTATATCGTGGGAATTTTCGTAGTGGTGAATATTATGGTAATTCAAAATACCATCTTTGATAAACGCAGATTCGTCGGTAAAGAGAATTACGAATACAAGATCTGGCTGATGAACTCCTCGGTCTTGAAACCACTCACAGAAGGTAACTTGGCGGGGAAAATCTAATTCCCTTCAGTTAGATATGATAAGGATAAAGTAAATTATTAAAAATTTGAAGTACCGTAGTTTGAGACTGATTTACTTTCCGTGCCAGAGTTGCCGTACTTAGCCGGGATTCGCTACCACGATTTTCAAAACATCCTCTTCTGCTTGTTGCACTCTGTATGATCTTTGAAGGCAACGACCTTCGAAACGTGAAAACCGATCCTGTTTCCCGAAGTCGATGCCATCACAATTGTCTTAGTCGAAGGGAAACGTTTTGAGTTCAATTTTTTTGCCGCAAGACTATTTTGTCTTGTTTCGCCATAAATTAAAATCATCGTACTACGTGAACATTAGACCACAAATTTGTGTATGAAGGCATTACTCACATATAGAGTGTGTTTTTTATAGAGGTATAGAACTTTGAAATGGAATAAAACAAAGATGAATTTTTTAAATTGACATGAAATTTACTTTAAACGAAAGATAATCTTCTGGCATTATAATTTAAATATGACTTCTGGCATATGACCGCCACGGCTGGCTCGGACGTAGTCTAATCTGGAGGTCCAATTTTCGATGACTTTTTCCAACATTTGTGGCCGTATATCGGCAATAACGCGGCGAATGTTGTCCTCCAAGTGGTCAATCGTTTCAGGCTTATCGGCGTAGACTAGCGACTTCACATATCCCCACAGAAAATAGTCTAGCGGCGTTAAATCGCACGATCTTGGAGGCCAATTCACGTGTCCGAAACGTGAAACTATGCGGTTACCAAACGGTTCCTTTAATGAATCAATTGTGGCACGAGCTGTGTGACATGTTGCGCCGTCTTGTTGAAACCACAGCTCCTGCACATCATGGTTGTTCAATTGATGAACGAAAAAGTCAGTAATCATGGCTCTATAGCGGTCACCATTGACTGTAACGTTCTGACCAGCATCGTTTTTAAAGAAGTACGGACCAATGATTCCACCAGCCCATAAAGCACACCAAACAGTCAGTTTTTCTGGATGTAACGGTGTCTCAACATACACTTGAGGATTACCATCACTCCAAATACGGCAGTTTTGTTTATTGACGTATCCATTCAAACAAAAGTGAGCTTCATCGCTAAACAAAATTCGCATATGAAAATCGGGATCAACGGCAATCTTGTTTTGGGCCCATTCACCGAATCTACGCCTTGCTAGGTGATCGTGTGGCTTCAATTCTTGCACGAGTTGGATTTTGTAAGCACGCAAACCAAGATCTTTCCGCAAAATCTTTCATAAAGTGGATGGACACATATCCAATTTCTGTGCACGATGGCGGATAAACTGATTCGGGTCTTCCTCTACGCTACGCTCTACAGCAGCAATGACTTCTTCTGTACGCACTGTACGACGTCTCTGTGGATGCGTATTATCATTTAGAGTAAACGTGGTGCGAAAACGTTCCATAGTTAATCGAATTAATTGCTCTGATGGACGATTATGTTGACCGTAAAATGGACGTAGTACGCGATACGTATTTCGAACAGAACCATGATTTTCAAAATAAATTTGCACAATTTGGAAGCGTTGTTCAGGCGTCAGTCTATTCATGTTGAAATGCCAAACCAAACTAAACATAAATCACTTGACGGCTGACAAAATGGCCGCCAGTTAAAAAAGTTTTGCCAACTTAAAGTTATATACCTCTATAAAAAACACCCGTTTCCTTTCACTCCTTTTTTTCTTTGGCAGCTATACACAACTAGCATTGTATAGTGTTCGACAATAGCGAAAAGAGTAGTTTTGTTATTGTCCGTCAGCTTTAAGTTTCGTCTATGATTCAGTCAGTTGTCGATCGTTACGTGTGTACATAAGTTTTTATAATCATAAACATTGCATTCAATGGCGGTATTTTTTTTTATATACATTCTGAATCCATATTAATATTTTATATTTGTTACTTCTCGTAAAAAAATTCGCGTAATACACATTTTTTAATTTTTAATAATTCACTTGAATAATAAACAGATAGTTTTGTAGGTAAATATATTGAGGTATGTAAACATACGCTGTAGCGTATGTGTGTGTAACTTCTCTAGAGGTTATTTATTTATTTAGCGTACGGCTAACATGGATTATACATCTAAAAGTTAAATTTTAAGGTCGAAGGCCATTGATCCAGTCCAACGCGTAGTCAGTTACTTCAAAGAAGTCACTCATCTCACCTCCATATACTCTAAGAGGATACTCAGCTGTAATATGGTGAATAGTCTGGCGAGGTTCTCCGCATTCGCAAGTTGGTGTATCAGTCAGTCCCTATTTATAGAATGAGTCACAACAAATTCCGTCGGACGTTCTTTTTCTATTGAGTGTCTTCGACTCATTGCGAAGCAGCTCCATTCCTGGTAAGGGTACAGTAGGATCAATGATAAGGACCGCTTGAGCGGTTTTTAAGGCTTCCCAATACTCTCTCCATCTATCATTTGGGTTGAAATCTTCTGCTGTAAGTTTTTCTGCTAGCAGTAGTTGAGGAGATCTCGACGGACCGGCATCAGGCAAATCACTGTGTACTGGAAGATAAGGATTCAATATTATATTCTCTTACCAGACTTTCATGTCTCCAGATGGTGGGAGGTGCAATGATCTCGATCTTCTTTGCGTGGCAGATGTTTAACAAGGCCAGCTACCGAGTAAACAAGGCTAAGAGCTGATGTTCTAAGGGTGAATGCGTTCGCACCTCAAGTAGTATCGCAGAGCTTGTGGATTATATATGAGTTGTTAAGCAGAGCACTTGGTTAGGACAACTGCAGTTGGGTCTGAAACCAACCTGTTCAATGGAAACATGCTTCAATATCAATATGTTAAGTCGGTTTAATAGCAATCTTTCCAGAAGCTTATAACATGAGCTTAATAAAGCTATCGGACGAAAGCTTTCAGGAAGGTTCTTGGGTTTATTCGGTTTCAAGACTGCAATTACTTTGGATTTCTTGAGCTCTGTTGGGATATGTCCTATCAATAGGATATCTGAGTAGAATTTACTCATGCACATCCTTGTGTTTTCCACAATTCTTGACGAATTCAGGCATCAAATCCAGGTGTTTTGTCAGATTTAGTGTCATTGACTGCTTTTTCAATAGAGGTATTTACTATTTGTACACATTCTGAATATTTTGAATTCATAGGCGTCATATAATACAATTTTCAGGGGTTTTTAATTTTGGAGTTCGTGTCGCAATTTACTCACAATATTTTGGATTTATATTCTATATAATTATTACATCTTTCCATTTTTCAAATGTTCTCTCTTTATTTCAAGAACAGCCGGTATATTAATTTTTTTTCTGTAAATCTTATCTTCCAAAATTGGTGGAGACTGTGGCTTGTAATCTGAAACAGAAATAAGAAAAACACCTTAACCACAATATATAACAATAAATACTATATACGTATTTCGGCAACCAAGTTGCCATCTTCAGTATAATAACCTTAAAAACTGAAATAAAGTGTTAAACGTAGCGTTTTGGCTAAGGTAAACCTTAGAAGATATGCTCTTCACCAAATCGCCAGAGGTATAACACTCTGTTATCCCACTAGCGATTTGGCGAAGAGCATATCTTCTAAGGTTTACCTTAGCCAAAAACGCTACGTTTAACACTTTTTTTCAGTTTTTAAGGTTATTATACTGAAGATGGCAACTTAGTTGCCGAAATACGTATATAGTATTTATTGTTATATATTGTGGTTAGGGTGTTTTTCTTATTTCTGCTTCAAATCTTATCTTGTGCTTTACTTTCGGTTAAATAACAAATCTTCCGTTGATAAAGAAAACAGTTTTTGAGCATGTTTATTGCTTGGTAAAAAGTGTAATACAAATTGCTATTTAATTGGAGTAGTGTATTTATATTTACTTGACAATTTCTTTGTTTAATAAATATATGTTGTAGGTTGTGGGATGATGGTATTATAGACCCAAAAGATACAAGGAAAGTGTTGGGCTTAAGTCTTGCAACTGTGCTTAACAGTGACAAGCAATCAACAACATTTGGTGTGTTCCGTATGTAATTGACTAGACTTTGATTATGCTGGAATTAAGAAATATAAATCTGAAAATACGGACAAATTTGATTAATGGAATTACGTAATTTTAAAAATAGTTGTTTTTTAAGTATTTCTAGTTTTCTCCAAGGATTGTAATGGTGTACAAAATACAAAAAAAAATTGTTAAACAAGAATCTCTTCTAAGTGCCAATAATCTGTATTTTTTCAATTTTTTTGTTAAAAGTAGGAAATAAATATATTTTTTTAAATTGTGGCTTGTTATTTTTCTTATTTATCTTTTTAGATTGCTTTGATCAAATCTGTTTAATATCGTGGGTCAATTTTTAATAAACACTTTTTCATTAATATTTGAAAGATGACATGATGAAATTTTCAGCAAGTATTTTAAATATTACCCCTACTATCTTTTTGGCGAGACCTTTTTATGTCTTATGCAACTGCAAATCTTGTTTAAGAGTCCTAGAAATGCATATTTGCATGTGAAAATATGTAGTATTAGTAAATAAATTTGAAAGCCATACATTTTCTGTACGAAAATATGCGACTATTCTATTATGAAGAAATTTTATTATTAACACCACAATATAAATTGCCAGTAGAGAACATGATATTTACTCTAGATAATAATATAAGTATGTCTCATTGTGTAATTCAGCTCTTAGGTCAGAAGATAACTTCTGTCTTCTTGTAATCTCAAAATTATATTACAATTCGATGTATTCTGCAAGCATATGGTTATCTTCAATTGTAAGACGGTAGATATTAGATAATGAAATTAATATATAAAAGCGATTAAGTTTTACAAAGTACTATCAAATTTAAAAAAAAAGTGGTACAGTCCTATTTTAATTGGTTTAAATTAGGCTGCATGAATGTAGGTATATATTAATGTAGGGTAGGCGTCAAATAACATGTGTTAAAAATGACTTGCACCTTACTACGGTCTTAATTACGTTAGCAACGCCACAATACTAAAATGTTTAAAAACTGATTTTACATTTAACTTCACTACTGTACCAGTTTTTTTTTAATTCGATAGTACAAAATTAATTTTTGGAAAAATGCATTTATAGACTGAATTTATATTATTTGTAAGAAATAGAAAATCAAGTGAAAATAATATTAAACACAGAAAATATTATTTAAATTGGTATGTCAAATAGTGCAACAGGTAATTTATTATTAAAAGAAGAAATATGAATACTAAAATGAATTCAGCTACTTTAAAGAAAAAGCAATATACCGTGAGGTTTTTATAACACCGTACATAGCCCCTATGTTCGATTTTATTTGTCCCATGTCAACGCATGGGCAGTTATGCAACTAACATTACTCCTATTGCAAACATGCGGCGTATACATACTATACTAATCTAATTGAGATTTCCGTCAATGAAGTATGGTCCTACAAGTGCAGTACTGTGCAGTACCAATGATACCTGCCCAAACATTGACCCGTGCATTATATTGCGTATGTGTTAAATTTTGACGATGATAATTAGTCCGTGACCAATACCTAAAAGTGCAATAGAAACGAATTAATTAGATTTTATTGAAAAAAATACTTTTTATACATACCGAAAATTTTGAGAGTTTACTGAACCATTTAAAGAAAAAGACGCCTCATCGGTAAACAATATTTTTGTTAAAATGTTGTCATTTTCATTAATTATATTAAATAAGGTTTCACAAAAATCTATGCGTTTGATTTTATCTTCAGGGAAGAGTTCTTGGTGATTACTAAATTTGTAAGCTTTGTATTTATACATTTTAAAAATTCTACGTACAGACGTTTTTGAAATGTTAAAGTGCTGTGCAATCTTATTTGTTACGGTTATTGGGCTTTCTTCGATGAAACATAAAACATTTAATTTTAGTTCTTCGGTAAGTACATGGGAAGGTTTATTTTTCTTTTTGTGTGTGCTTCTTATACAACCATCCCTATTAAATGTTTTAATAATTGTGTGGATGGTTGATAGAGCCGGTATTGGTCTGTCGGGATACTTTGCAGCAAACAGATCTCGTATACTTCTAATACTGTTTCCAGCTTGATACAAATTTATAAATTCAATTTTTTCGTCTTTAGAATACATTGTATGAATCATTCTATCTTGTCACGACTTTGACAGTTATCGATAAAATTGTTTATGTAGAAATCTAATAGGAGTAATGTTGATGCATAACTGCCCATGCGTTGACATGGGACAAATAAAATTGAACATAGGGGCTATGTACGGTGTTATAAAAGCCTCACGGTAGATGCAAACTCTAGGAAGGAAAATATATTTTACTTGTACCAACACAGTGATCCCAAGCATAAATTGCTCATCAGCATAGCCTCATCACAATGTTAGAACTAATATGAAACCTACTAAAACTTGTACTTTTACAGTGAATTGCCAAATATATTTTTTTATGGCAACACAAAATTAGGTATATTAATTTCACAGCGAATTCAGGCAATTGTGGAATGTAAACAAAATCACAAAATATTTACAAACTATATTGCACATAGATATCTGAAAATTTATATATTATACATTTTTCAAAAATGCACATATATTGTTGGGGTTAAATTTAACTAAATCTTGAATTTCTTTTTTGAACAAGTAATTTTGATCTTTTTGCTAGTATACTTCTCATATTTTATAAAACACCTATCATACATATTTGTAAGTGTATGCTGAAACACTTTTATAATCTCATTTTTTAAAGTTAGTTCATATTTAATATATGTACAGTGCGATTGTAAATGATTGAGGATACTTTGAATTTAGCGCCAACATTTTTTTTCTAAATGTTGGCAACACTTTAGTATCTGCTTAAAATTTTCTTCTATTATTTTTCTTCAGTGGCGTTTCGTATTAGAGGGTTCACTATTAAATAAGAAATTAATTTGTTTTAAATATTGCTGTTACTACTAAATTCATTCAAAATTAATAATATTCTCACTATAGATAATAATATTAAGTTAGATATTGCTGCTTGCAGTTCTTCTATAGAATGAGGTCTATTTTAAAAAACTTTTGTTTTCAAATAACCAAACAGATAAAAATCTAAAGGTGTTAGGTCAGGTGAACGTGATGGCCAATAATCCTTACTAATTAATCTATCATCGAAATACTGTTGTAGAAATTCTAATGTATCATGAGCTACATGAGGTGGAGCTCCATCTTGCTGAAAATATCCTGTTTGCAATTCATCATCGTGTAATTGATTTATAAAAGTTTGCAGTATTTCTGTACGATATCGCTCAGCATTAATAGTGTCATTAAAAAATATCAGGTCAATGACTCGTCGTCTTGACATAGCTATCCAAACACCTATTTTCAATGGATGCAAGCTGGTTTCTACATAATTATGTGGATTTTCAGTTGCCCACGTTCTATAATTTTGGCTATGGATATATCCTGATAAATGAAACCACGCCTCGTCTGACTTAAACGTCACAGTTAAAAATATCATCATTATTTAAATTTCATTGAACCATTGACAATATTGCACTCTACGTTCATAGTCAATATTGAACAATTGTTGCATAGCAGTTACTCTGTAGGGATGCATATGCAAATTTTGTACTAAAACTTTTCTAGTGGTATTATATGACAGACCTTACATGAATAAATAAAATTAGTAATGAAAATAACGTTAATTAAATGCATTTTACCTGTTTGTGCAGCCAATTTTCGAATAGATTTGTTTGGGCTTGCCACAATCCGTTGTCTAACATCACCAACATCTTCTGTCAAGACTGTTGGTCGACCACTAGATTTACCCTTACAAATACAATTTTTAGTTTCAAAGCGGCGAATAACCCTATCTTTATGTTGGGCAAATATTTTATATGAAACAATATGGTTAGGATAATTTTCCCGAAATTGATTCAGGCAAGATTGCAATGAATATGACCATTCACCGTCTTCTCTAAGAGTCCCACTACGGTAATATGCTTTTAGAATAAAAGCATCCTGGTCGTCCGTAAATGGCATGCTGCTTCAATATGTATAGCAAGCGCCAATTAAGTTGGCGCGAGGAGGGGGTGCGCAGAAGCCGTTATTAAAAACGTCCACCCCCACTACTCAAGTAATTGTCAGAATACATTTGTCATTGACGTTTGACGGAACATAATGCTTTGCTAGGGGATCATAAAGTGATACACGTTCAGAGGTTAGAATTATCTGACATTTGATGTAAAACCAAATACAAATCTCCCCACTACTTCTAATCCTGCGCGAACTTAACCCTCCTCGCGCCAACTTAATTAGCGTTTGCTATACTTAAAAAATAAAAGCAATCATTTTAATTGTATTGATTAGAGGTTTCTATTAAACTTACCTAAGTAACGGAAAATATAGAATAATAGTTCTGATAAGAACAGTTTTTTTTATGTAAATGCAAAAGAAATATCGAAAATAAAAGTAGGGAAATAATATGAAAATACGAGAAACAAACAAATATATGAACGAACGTCACTGCGATTTTGTTAGATGTACCACAGAATAGCCAACGTCAAAATATGAATTACACTAAAAACATGGCAGTAAATTTGAACTGTCTTCAGACATTTACAATCGCACTGTATTGATTATTTCTTACCTTTTTAATTAAAGTAAAAATTATCCTATGCATTATAACACTAACAATGCTTTTAAAAAAATAAATAAATTTATATATATTTCTTCCTAAAATTTGCATTGTATATTAGTATAATAGTAGACACCAACATACAGTCCTTAGCATTAAATTTTTGTCGTCAATATGATTTACTAACACGACCGAAAATATTCTATAGTAAGTAGGTCATAACCAGAGAGCAGACTAGAGCGATTGATGATTCATAGCCCATAGGCGTCTGTCTTGTATTCGCAATAGGTTTATTTCTGTAAGCGATCCGTGAGTTTCGAACAATTTAATACGTGTGGGCAGCTGCATAAGAGGCACATACCTACATATGCAGTTAATATGTATCTGTCAATGCACAACAGAGCGAATGTAATAAACGGTTCGGTAACCGGCAGCAACTACTGCTGAAACAAAAGTAATGCTGACAAGCGAATTGCATATCGAATTTTGAATAAAAATTATTTGCAAAGAACAAAACTCGAAACCAAGGTTACTAAATGTATATATTTACTAACCTTGACTCAAAACTGTATTTTCTGTGAAACATTGAAAGTGTAAAACATTACTATGAACAACTAAAATTTGTTCAAGGTGTTCCTGCGTTAAATTATTTCTTTTAGATGTTAAAACGTCTTTAAAAATATAAATGTACGTTCCACATCACAACTGTGATTAAAATGTTGCAAAAGTGCACCTTGAGTGCAAAGTGTACTTTGAATATATAGATTTTTCAGAATTGCAGAATTGATATAATATATTCAAATCTGGATTTCTGCTGAATATGGCATCTTTTTGTCTCAGCTTATTTCCAAATTCAGAAGGAATATTTTTCATTCGATCGATAACGGTTTCTAAGTCAATTATCGCCTCTTTTAGGTTAATATCTTGATTTTGCATGTAAGTAATCGTATCTGTAAGACACTGGAAATTAGCTTTAATAAAGTTTAGCTGGTTTTGTATATTTTCAATTTGTATCAGGTGTTTACAATTAGAAATGCTGCTTCTAACCATGTTCCCCACCTAGTTAATATAGGAACTGGGGGTAAAGACAAATTTGGAAGTATTTCTCTATATAATGCCACTCGGGAAGGTACTTTGAGAAATATCTTTTTAAATGATGAAGCTAACTTATCAACATTTGGAAAATGACCCCTGATGTAGTCACATACTCTATGTAGTGTATGTGCTGCACAAGTAACTTGTAGCATATTGGGATAAGATTGCTTTAATAACTTCCCTGTTTTTAACATATAAGCTGCCGCATCAGTAAAAAATAATAGCATCTTGTCTTTATAGTTGTTAGCCAATGACAGAATATTATGAATACATTGATCAATTACTTCTGCAACTGTTTCACCATTTAAGACGCAATATTTTAGTTGCAATTAAGTGTGGTTAGTATGAAGTTGTTGGATGAAGAATACCAACAACTACATTTAACACATATCGTCCCATTACATCCGTTGTTTCGTCTGCACTTACCTAAGGATAATGACAAGATAGGTTGGTTCGTATTTTTTCAATGGTTCTCAAATAACATTTTGGTAAGTGGTATTTACGTAAAGTAGATTCATCTGGTCTATGACGATCAATATATTTTGTAAGAAACCTCTTGAGGACTGGATTGTTAAGCTTTTTGAATGGGATATTGGCCGCCTTGAAAGCTTCACACAGTTCTTTGTTAAAAGTGTCAGGTGCAGATGGTCATGTTATCTTGATGAGTTTTCGAAGAAACATATCTCTGCACATTACTTTTGTAGACGCGTTAAACTTAATGAACGGGCACTGCAATATATCTCGGTATCATTACGAATATACAACCAATCTGTATGGCCTCTAATGCGTTCTACCATGGTTGCCCTACGAGAATTCTCCATAGTTAATGAAAATAAGAGATATACTAAGAACAGAAATAAATGGACTAAAAAGAAGAAACGAAAACTACTGAAAAAATAAGGGAGTAAATTAAACTCAATATTTATAAAAAATTATAGGATGAATATACAATATAAAACGGAGTTTTTAAAATACATACTAAACGTTGTAACCAAATAACACTGAAAGAAACGAAACCAGAAACAATCCCTTATAGAAGAGAATAGAAAATATACTATCTCAAGAACAATAAATACATGTCTATGCATGTAAACAGCATGTAAACACGAGAATACACTTTGGAAATTTGCGGATATAATTTTTTAAGCGATTATTTCAACGAAGTCTAACGAAATACATGTATATATACACGAAATACATGTATATATACACGAATATACATGTATATTCCGTCTTACATGCCACTATTGAATTGAATTTATGAAGAAATACACACAATGTACTATTAATAGCGACGGAAATAACGAACACCTGCTTGAGGAATGCAATCGAGCAAGCAAATAGTGGGGCTGTTATAACATGAACTATACATGAGACCGTCATTTTTCATCGGGGCAATTGGTCATTCAATCGCTTCAGTCCGCTCTCTGGTCATAACCATACAATCAATGATTTCAAATATTCGCTTGACGTTGTCAATACTGTCATTCTTTTTTATGTACAGCAGATCAAGAACTTGAACATTGGAAATACATGTTTATTTAAAGCTTAAAATCCAACAAAAATGGCATCAACAATTAAAAAAACTTTAAATGAACCTAATATTTCATCATTTCTCCATTAGTTTCAATTATTTTGTTTAAATGATCACGCATGGACAAGCATAAATTTATAAAATAATCTTGAGAAAGATTATTCTTCCTTATTTAGATATTGCATACATCATATTCTCTATTGGGTTTATATCCGGGCTTAAACTCGATAGTCAAGCACATTTACTTCATGATGTTGAAACCATTCTTATTATTGACGCGATGTGTGAACTGGGCAATTATCTTGCTAGAATGTAAAGTTTTCTGGAAAAACTTGTCACACTGAAGGTAACATCACGCCTTCTAAAATTTATATATAAACTGGACTACTTGCGGATATCCAACGCCACATATTCACTAAGAACTTACGATTAGTTTCAGTTTTACTGACATATTTGACATTATATCATTGATTCCTTGGTCTTATAGACCAAGGAACCAAAATAAAAAGAAACGTTCATTTCATCGCTAAAAATTACCAAAACTCATTCTAATTTCTTTGTACCTGGCAGATTTGACTTTTCTAGCTGCTGAGTAGCTCTTTAAATTCCTTCCCCGAACGCGACGATGAACTGTATGTAAACCTGTAAATTTATTGCTTTCATGACAGTTGTAAAAAAGGTACAACTTTTAATAACGTCTAAAAGGTTATCATTTTCACATGTTGAATCCATAGACGTCTAAAGCCAGGTAACTTGTCCAGAGATCCTCTTTCCTTCAAACATCTTACTATAGAATTTACTGGATATTCCCATTTGAACTGCTACCACAGTCTCGGATAGTTCAATTTCAGTTAAACAAATGATTTATACTTTACCAAAATAAGAAATTGATGCCATTATGATCACAAATAAACTTATTTTTGACACTTACTGCCAAAAGTCATGATCGATTATAGGAAATTTTTAATTTGACAGAAGAGAAAAACTTTTTAATGACATTAACGACAAAAATTTAATGCTTGTGACTGTAGCTTATTGTTAAACTAAAAGACTTTATTTTTTTGAATTTAAATAATTAGTATTTTTCCTTATGTTAAGCCTTTTTTTATTAGTTTTCACATGATCATTATTTTATATTATAAAATCTAAAAAAAATTATGTATTTGTGTCACGTTTTTCAATATGTCTTAATTGTTTCTTCTTCATCTTTTTTAATTTGGTTGTGTTTGTAATGACTTGAACGACTTCAGCTTTTCTTCTGTTTTGTTCTTGTCTCTTTAAATTTTCTCTTCTCCTTTCCTTTTTCTTCTCTTTCTCTTCTTGTTTTGCAGCTATTAATTCTTTGGAAGCTTGCTTTACACGAGTTAACTGTTCTTTGAGTTGTTTTTTTCTTTCTAGTGAATTTCGAATACCTTTTGTCTTAACTATTGAGGAAAATTTCTTACGCTGCTCTTTCCAAATACGTCCAGATTTTGGTTTACCTCTTGGTACAACTTGAATTGTTTCTTGTTTCCTACAAATAATAATGTATTACTTTAACTAAATATATGTAAAACTTACTCTTTCATTCTTATTAACAAGGTATGTTTCTGATAGTATTTAAAAATATTAGAATATTTTGTTTTTACACTTTATAAATGCGTCTATATTTATTCTTCAACGAAAGTACTAATTTTTGAGGTTATTTTTCCAATGCTTTCTAAAATCGAAACATGCAAAAATATTTAGATAATATAGGATACTATTAAATTTTTTGCCACTTAAAAGCGTCATCTATTTACTTATTTACAAATTATTTTTATAAAACGGGTATTAAATTTGTATAATATTTTTGATACTTTATAAATCCTGCAAAAATACCGTACATACAAATAAACAATAGTGCGGTCTTACTGTATGCCACAAAAACATATCGAAAATGCACTTTTATTCAAAAGATAATAACGCTATCTATCTTTTTAAATAACGGGTGTTCAGAAACATTCGAAGTTAACTTAGTTTCCGTATTTTTTAATTTCAACAGCGGCCAAAAATGACTGAAAATTATATAAATGTTTGCTTTTCAAACTAATTTGTTAATAGTGCACATAACACTGCTGCTTGCTGTCATAGACAAAAGGAATATATAGTAATTTTAAAAAATGCTATAATGAAGATATAATGAAATTTATAGAAATGACTTTTTTTTGAAAGAAAAAAGAAATCTATAAAAATGTCAATCGATTTTTCATATTTCAAACAACCATATTTAACATTGTCAACAAAAGACAGCTTATTATTACTGAATAACTGTTTGCATCATTTGAAAAATGTGATTCTTTATTTTATAATTTTTTTAATCATTCCTTATGTAAAATAAAATTTTCTCCAAAAGTTATAATTTTTGTAAGAGATGATTTTTTTGTGAAATACCTAAAATAGATGATTTTAGAAAGAACTTATAGCTACGTCTATATAGTCCAAACTCTTTTTAATAACGAAAAATTTAGATAGAATAATAAAAGCAGTTATAAACCGTACACAAATTCAAAATACGCGTGTACAGGGTTAAACATATCACAAAGGGATAGTCTATCAGAAAATGCATAATATGATTAATTTTACACAAACCCAGCACGATTTCATTAAATTTAAACATTCTAATAATTTGAATTTGCCATAAATTCAGAATTATTTACTTTAGATGTTCTTAATAAATTAAAAATTAGACTACGAATTTTATTTAATAAAAAATTCAAGTAGCGCATTCAAACAATTTGTCATGTGTATAATAACCAAAATTACTCAAAATCACAGTTTCGTACAAAACAAAAAAAGCACTAGGTAAAAAAACGATTTTGTATACGAATTGTATAGAGTATATTGTATATTATCCTCACATAGCATTTATTATCGAGTAATGCAATTTTCAGTACTTTTATGCCTTAATTTCGTACTTTTTTCCCTAATCGAAGTCTGAAGTTTACAAATAATTAATTAAATTGGATTATAGCAATACACAGAGTCACAGAGTACACAACTGTGTCCGGAGATATTGCTTCACCCTCTTAATACGATTAAATGATTATTTAAATGAAGAATTAAAAAAAGACAACATTTGGCGAAAAAGAAAATTTCTTTTAATGCAGTCTTAATAAAACTCTTCTGAAACATTTAAAGGAAAATTGACGAAATTACGATAAGAAGTTCTTCAGCTTCTTCTATACTCACAAAATTTAACCTCTTCAAACTATTATCTCCTTCAAAATATGAAAAAATGACTTGCGAAAAAGAAATTTACATCAAATAATGAGATTGTCGACGAAACAAACTTATTGAGAAAACCCTGACAAATCGTGTTATATAACGAGATAAAGAAACTACAGCTTAATTAGACAAAGTTTACAGACTTGAAAAAAGAAAATGTAGAGAAGAAATAAAAAGGTTTTTTTTCCGAAAAATTGAGTTATTCATTTTTGACTTATCGAATTTATTGGACTTATAGTGTGTCATATTCGTAAAAAAATTGAAAGTAAAATAGCATGAACAAAGATGTATTTACTCAATAATCAGTAGTAATTATTATAATACTATTGTCAATTTATAAGTCATATACAACAACAAACAAAAAACGAGTGGTGAATAATTCCTTTTTTTATATCAGATAAATGTCGATTAATCTAAAATTTAATTACGCTTTATCAACAACCAGTTTTATATGTGAATTAATTCATGAATATAAGTACCAGATCAATCTATAAGCGATTAGATTAGATATATTTTCTTATTTAATACAATTACAAGGGTTAATAATATATCACAAATTAATTACAGGTAATATCTATAAGTTTTTAAATTGCTTTTTGTCGACGTTTTTTTTTTAAACAAATATATATTTACTAAAATCATTATTTTATTAAAAATAGGCATTAGACCTACTAAACATTTGGATAAATTTGATATTAAATATTTGTGCATTTCAATGCAGTTTTTCATAAGATTTCGAAGTCGTTATTGAATATTTTTTATTAATGTAATATACGGGACATCCAAAAACTAAGTTCTGATCCTAGATATGTTTCATGAGGATAACGCTAGTGAGGTAGATCTGCTCTATACTTATTATGTTAATTTAATTGATTCAGATTTTACTTGATGAAGATTCATAATTTAAAATAGAAATAAAACTAAAAACTAGTTCAAATCTTCACTTTATTAATATTTGTCCGTAAAATGACAATTGTTTTGCCAACACAGTGACATCATCAGGTACTAAAGCACATTACAAACTAACATCGGTTTACATAAACACAAAAAGGTTAATATTTACACCAAAATTGTAGTAAAAATGTGTGGCCCATCTGGTCAGCCTTTGCCGTTACACTATTCGGTACTAAACATGTTTACAAATAAAACTTTTTAATAAAGTAAATGTGCACTTCTATTATCGTCTAAAAGATTGCTTTAAATGCATAAATTTAACAAAGGTGTGTTATTTAAATCCAACTGACTGTTAAACATGATTGTTTTAATTTATTAATTTCTAAATTTTTCGGTAAATTTAATTCTGTGCCTCAATTTTCTAAATGTAGAATTTGAAAATGATTTGAATATGTAGTTTTCTTCTATTACATGATTGACAAAAGTGGAATCCTCTTTTTCTATTTTTAACGAAGAACAATGTTCAGCAATACGTTTTACAAAGGATCACCTGTTTGACCAGCATTGCCATTCAATACCAGAGCTTCGCGGAATCAACATAAATTCAGATACATAAATGTGCTTATTTAGTAATTAGTTTTTATATTGTTATTCATTTTATTATTAATATAGTGTGTGTCTAAAGTTATTGTTAGTTTTATTTAAGAACCCGCAAAGACAAACTTTACAGTGGTGCAGGTGTGTGATTTTATAAATAATAAACTAAGTAGACAATTAAGTGTTAATTAAGTATTCGTTTAAATAAATATACAGTGCGGAAAGACGATATTTTAAATATCGTGATAGCTAATAGAATGAAACTGACGGAATTAAAAGTGTCCGATTTAAAACGAGAATTAGAAGAGAGAGATGAGGATACAACTGGAAAAAAGGCGATCCTCCAGCAACGGCTTCGCAGTGTGTTGATCTAAGAAGGCGAGGATCCAGAGAATTATGTCTTTCAAGGCGGAGATGCTGACGTGAATTTGCTGTTAATTCAAATGAAGCAAATGGAACAGAATAACCTGAATAGTGCGAAAAATATGGAATAACGACTAATAGAGAACGCGCAAATTCAAATGCAACAAGTACAGATGAAAGAAAGAATCCTAGAAACTTCTAGAATTCTCGAGAAAAATCTAGAAAAGAAATTACTGGAAAATTCTAGAACTTTCGAGAAAAGTCTGGAACAAATGGAGCAAACTTTGGAAATGATGGAAAAGAAGAATTCCGAAAATTCGAGAGCTTTGGAGAAAGTTCTAGAACAGCGATTAGAGGAAAAATCACAAGCATTAAAGGAAGAGGTTTTTATAGCTGTACCATGAGTCATTCTGACACAAAGCAGATCAACGAAGAAGCTATACCGCGGCCCATAGAAATAAAAGAAGAACCTGTGACTATCTCGAAGACCAGAATCAAGCCACCAACCTTTGATGGAAAGACGTCATGGGCAACTTACCTGACGCAATTTGAAGCAGCCGCAGAAGCAAACGCATGGTCTTCTGTCGAGAAGGCGACTGCTTTAATCATAGCATTGTGGGGTGATTCTAGTGATATTTTGCAGACATTGCCTCCTGAGGAACGTAAAGATTATTCTCAACTCATGAAACGTTTGGAGATGACATATGGCCATGCGCATTTGGAGCAAGTATACCATACCCAACTGAAGAATCGATCACAGAAGAAAGGCGAGAATCTTCAGGAATTTGAGGAATTGCTCGTCTAGTTCGACTTGCATATTCGATGGCGCCAGATAATTTCATGGAAGACCTAGCTGTCCAGACGTTCATAGATGGTCTCCGGTTTATTGATACGCAGCAAGCATTAAGGTTGGCAAGACCGAAAACCTTGATCGACAATGGCATGCGCTTGAGTTTGAGACTGCAAAACAAGCCTCTCGGAACCATGCACGTGTCTGCACTGTTGACAAGCAGGAAAATGAGGAGTTCATGGAGCAGGTGGTTAGTAGAGTTCTCCAGATCAAATCAAATAAAAGAGTACTGCGATGCTGGAATTGTGGAGAGATTGGTCACGTTCGGAGTAAATGTGGTAAGGTGGCCAAGAAAGCATTGTCTGACCAGCAGGAAAACTAAAGCGGGTCGATGAGCGGGGGCAGTCATCGATCCATCATCAGGAAGCCCCAAGGACGCCTGGCCAAGTCGCATCATTGTAACATCAAACCAACGGCCTGTATGTGGACGCTGTTATGGAAAGAAGGACCTATGCTTACTTGCTAGATACTGTATCGACGAAAACCATCGTGCGACCTGATTTAATTTCCAGAAATAAAAAGTTATTTTCTAGCAAATGGAGACTTAGGACAGCAACAGGAGAAGCAGCTTCTGTGGCAGGTGAAGTAGATGTCAACTTTAGGACCAACATCAATCCGACATCGTGTTCTCGTAGCTGACATAGAAGAACAAATAATCTTGGCATTAGACATCATGAACACCTACGGCTTCCAGTTAAATATGAAAGAAGGCTCTTTACAAATAAATAATGAGGAATTGTTTCTTCATGGGAAAGATTGTTGGAATGTACAAATAATTACTGCAGAGAATGTTGTTCTGGATGTAAGAAGTGAGATATTTTTGACGGCGTGTATGGAAGGTGATTATTTGGACGGAAATGTTACAATGTTGGAACCAAAGGCTGATGATGACGAGGTGGGCCGAGGAATAGTAGTTGCCAAAATGCTGGTTAAGACTCAGAAGACTGTACTGATAAAGGTAATGAATGTGAACCATTACCCTGTTTCAATGAAGAAGGGTACTATTTTGGGGTGGTGTTCACCAGTGTCGGCCGTCGCTCATCGTATAGAGACGAAGAAGAATGGATTCGTGCAGGTTCCTGAGAAATTGTCCAAGATAATCGACTCCGCCTGTCAAGGATTGAGCAAGAAGGAACAAAGCCAAGTTACGGATTTAATCAAACATTATGAAGACGGCTTTGAAACTGAGACCGGTACGAAAGGAAAAACCAATATTGTAATGCACAAAATAAATACGGGCGATGCAAGTCCAATTCGACAAGGACCAAGAAGGTTACCACTGGCAAAACGTGAGGAAGCCGAGCATATTATACAAGATATGGAAGGCCAAGGAGTAATTGAACCATCGAATAGTCCAAGGGCTTCACCAGTGGTCCTTGTCAGGAAGAAGGATGGATCTACCAGATTCTGTGTGGACTATCGTCGTTTGAATAGTGTGACCAAATAGGACAGCTATCCTCTCCCAAGAATAGACGATACGCTAGGCACCTTGGCAGGAGCAAAATGGTTCTCCACTCTCGACTTAAAGAGCGGTTATTGGCAAGAGGGAATGGATCCCAATGACAAAGAGAAGACTGCCCTCAGTTTAGGTACAGAACTCTGGCAATTTACAGTCATGCCATTTGGACTGTGTAACGCCCCAGCTACTTTTGAGCGACTCATGGACACTGTACTGAGGGGACTGTCTTGGAATACCTGCCTGGTATATCTCGATGATGTGATTGTGGTAGGGAAGACCTTTGAAGATCACATGAAAAATTTCTAAGTAGTATTCCAGAGGTTGCGAGATGCCAACCTGAGATTAAGTCCAAAGAAGTGTCACCTTTTCCGCAAGGAGGTAAATTACCTTGGACATGTGATTTCCAGAAAAGGAGTTGCTGTGGATCCTGAAAAAGTAAAAGCTGTGGAAAAATGGCCGGTACCCAAAGACAAACATCAGGTAAGAAGCTTTTTGGGATTATGCACATATTATCGACGCTACGTTCCTGAATTCTCCAACATTGCAAAACCACTTACTCGCCTAACAGAAAATCGAGCATTCATTTGGAACAACGAATGCCAAGCGGCCTTTGAGTTGTTAAAAGGTACGTTGATCAGATCACCTGTTTTAAACTATCCACTGCCATCTGGGAGGTTTGTTTTGGATACGGATGCCAGTAACGTCGGGATTGGTGGCGTGCTCTCTCAAATCCAAGATGGACAAGAAAAGGTCATTGGATACTTCAGCAAGACCCTGTCCAAACCGGAGAGGAACTACTGCGTAACCAGGAGAGAACTATTGGCAGAAATTAAGACCATTGAGCACTTTTACAAATACCTGTATGGGCAGAAGTTCCTGATCCGCACTGATCATGCCGCCTTAAAGTGGCTCTTACAATTTAAGAATTCAGAGGGTCAAGTAGCTAGATGAATTGAGAGGCTACAGGAGTATGACTTCGACATTGAACACAGAGCAGGCCTCAAACATCAAAATGCAGATGCCCCTTCCAGGAGGCCCTGTCCAGAAGACTGTCGATATTGCAACCGAATCGAAGACAAATCGGCCAACGCTCTTCGAACCACTGTGGTTAATGACAAATGGCAACCTGACAATTTGCGCGCAGATCAAGAAGCTGATCCGGATCTTGCAGTCCTCAGGGCTTGGAAGAGAAATAGGCAAAGACCGAACTGGCAAGAAATTGCTCCCCATGCACGAGAATTGAAGTCATACTGGGCACAATGGGATTCCTTAACCATGGAAGAGTATTCTGGTTCGAGAAAAGCTCGATTTCGAGAAACAGCAAGATTTGTTTACGGTGCCGCCAGACTACGCGCTTGCTCATTGCGTAGCCCGAGATCTGCGAATGGCCAAAGGAATTGCCAGGGAATTTAAAGAGAGATTTGGCAGAATCGAAAAATTAAGGCAGCAGGGAGCAGCAATTGGGAAGAGTCTTCAAATAACAAATGAAGAACAGCCCATATTTTATTTGGTCACGAAAGAACTGTCAAGCCTGAAGCCTACCTATCGTGCCTTATGGGAGGCCCTGGCCCACTTACGCGAACAAATGTTACAACAAGACATTTTGAAATTAGCAGTTCCAAAATTGGGTTGTGGATTGGACCGCCTGGACTGGAGAATTGTAGGGAGCATGTTGGAAGTAATCTTCCGACATACTGGTATGGAAGTTCTGGTATGCAGTTACCGGCTTGAATATTCCTATCCATCCAGGCAAGATAAGACCATGGACTGTTATTTCGATATGACGTCACAATGTAACAAAGGCCCTACCTGTCGATTTCGCCATCGGTTGAGGAAACCAAAGCATGACATGTTTCGGGACGAAACTTCATTCTTAAGAAGGGGGCAATATGATGACCCGAAAAGACAAACTTTACAATATCTATGCCAAAAGAAAATATGCTTTCTTAGCGAGATTATTAAAAATGATTTATTCTAAGTGATTTATGAAAATTTCTGATAGTAATGGACGTAAGGGGTTACCCATTATTAGTCCTTTACTATAAGTGTATATTAAATTATTAAATGTTTCAGAACAATATTTAACAAATCTATTATTTCGGCTTTAATTACCGGGTTAGCGTTATTACTATAAGTAAATTTTCAATTAAATTAACGGTTTCGGCTGGACGGACTCTCGGAATAGTATATTAAAACACAAGTTTCATAAGCCACCGTTTTGTAACACGAGTTTTCTAAAGAACGAGTGCGACAAAATGACTTATCAAATGAGTTTTTTATAAATTTTTATTAAATTTTCGATTTTTTATATTAATAAATCGAAATTATTTAATTTGAAGGTTCAGAGTTTGATTTTAAGGTATATCAGGTGCAGTTGATCGCATTGATATTTGACATTTTCAAATTTAAATATTGCTACCCGCGAAGTACTATTTATTTTCTTTATCATTACTTCATATTTTATTTCAAAATACAAACATGAGTGACATAGAAACTAATATATTTTGTTCTCCATTCCAGTTACGTGAAGCAGCTGACAAAACAATTGAGAATATAAGAAATATTCGGTCTGTAGAAATATTTCAACAAATTTATTATGATTATGATGAAAATGAAATGAGTGAAGGAATTATAAGAAGGTGGTGTAGATAGTTTAATGAAGACAGGGCAAACTGCACAATCGAGAGCGAAATAGTAAGGTATTATTAATCACTAGACTGCGGAAATGGCGCTATCCCGTATCGGTCAAATCAATCTTTTACGAGGTTTGTCTTTTATATTTTGCACATCGAGCTGAAATAAAACAGTAAATAGCTTTTTAGAGAGTTTATTGTTTTCGAAGTATTCTCCACGAAGATTTAGGCACTTTTGCATGTGCTCGAAACAAGTCTGTTATTCCATTCGGTTGTTGGTACAGTCAAAATGGCGCTTTTGGAGGCATCGACTGCTCCATCGTTGCACGCAGTCCGTCCATGATTTTCGGAAAGGTAAAGAAATCGTTGGAACTGTATAACAATTCGACGATTTATTGCGTTAAAAATTCAATTGTCTTGCGAGCTGTGTGCGAATTTACATTTCTTGGTGGAGGATGATTCGTCGTTGTGGGTTGGTTTCTCGGAACTCAGCGATAACTTACGGCAAACAAATGGTTATATACCAATCGACAGTAACAGTTCTTTGATCTTGTAGAGAAATTGTGCTACATGACCTGCTTTTGAGACAAATGTCGCGACTTTTTTTTTGGAGACACTTCAAGAACGGATGACTTTTGTCGGCTTTTCTTCGCTTTAGGGCGACTGGCGTTTATTTTCTGGTTCGTATGAGTTAATCTAAGACTCATCACCACTCATGATGTTGTACATGCTTTTAGGGTTTCCTGCGTCGAAGCGGTATAAATTTTTTTGACACAAATTCACCCTAGCTGTTTTCTGTTCTTCAGTTAACAGATGCGGTATCCAACGGGAAATTATTTTTTTACGCCCAAAATTTTTTGAATTGAGGTCTTTGAAACTCCAAATGATGCCTCAATTTTGCGATATATCACATGTCGATCTTCGTTGATGAGCTCGCGCACAGCGTGGACGTTTTTCTGAGTGACTGAAGTTTTTGATGCACCTGCCCTTGGATCGTCGCTAAGACTAATCCGTCCACATTTGAATGCTCCATACCAATGAGTAATTGTTGACTGACGTGGTGCTTCATTAGCGAAAACAGAAACCAACTCGGCGACGCATTCTTGTTGAGATAATTGTCTTCGAATATAATAAAAAAATGCTGTGCGAAAATTTTCACGGTTTAATTCCATTTTTCGACTAACTTGTTAACTTTGACAGTTCGTTATAGCTACAACACTACGCGTATCGAACTGAAGCTTTGGGTTTAGGCTAACTAAAGATGGAAGTTAATTTTTAGTACTGACATTTGATTAGTGGCGCCCTCTATGTCCTAGTAGACATAAAAGTCATCCCTCGTATATAAAAGTAAGTAATGACTTCATTATTTATAGCTTATCGCTTAATTTTCGTTGTTTCTTGAGTTAATTACACATTAATACAAATCATTATTGTGAAAAAGTTATTTACGTAGTTATATTTCTGTAAATAATTTTCATATACATTCTTATAAAGAACGCTGTTTCAGTTGTGGCGTTGCTAACAATAAAGGGGAAATTATTTAAAATAAATAATTCGTGGTGATGATGATGATGCATCAAAGGTCCAGGACGAAAAGGGTAACTTTTACAATCCAGTGGAGAAAGGGTAACGAACTTGCGATGTCTAAGAATTAAGAATTAATTGAACACGCGAGCTAAAAAATGGCTATGTCAATGAAATAAATATCATTAAAATATTCCGTATAAAAAACGATTAAACCAGTATCGAACTTCACATGATTTAGTACGTAATTTAAGATGAAATGGAAAATATCGAAATTCGAAAACAACTTTGAATTTCAATTAAACGTTCAATCAGGTAGATTTCTTGGAAGGACCGTTCTGACCAGAGCGATACAAAAGTAAGACAGAAACGTTAAGGCTAACTTATGTCAATATCCCTCGTACATTTAGGACAAGTCTAGTGAAATCATAATTAAATCTTACACAAATAGTTTTCTAGATTAGAAAATTAAAAAATTATGAATGATTGATGAACAAATTTATCAATTGGTCAATTAAAGAATTTTTCGAAGGATAGATTGAAAAACAATTTTATTTTCCTTTTCATTTTATATTGAAGTCCAAAAAGTTAATAGCAAAATAAATAAAATGGTAATTATTTCCACATTCTTTAGATGAAATATTTTAAATTTAATTACTCTTGAGTTATTGAGATGATATATTAGAAAAGAAAGAAAAGTAGAATGAAATTGTGTATGAAAACATAATTAGCTAGATAGACTCGATGCCAATTGCAATGGAATATCCTTAATTAGTCATTGATTAATCAGTTCCAGAATGTTTATGGAATGTAAAGATGCACACTGATATACAAATACGTATTTATCTATAAATATATCATCAAAGATTAGATAATATGGTAGCACATGTATAGAATATATTCTAGTATTCATTAAAAATGGAAAGGTTTTTGATATTATTCGTTCTCTCTTTTGTTAGTGCCGTAGAATATTATTGCGACAGGGACAGATTTCCGTTAGTAACTGATTTTGGACTGGACGATTGCACTGAAGAAAATTACTTTTACAAAGAAGATCTAATATACGGTTGTTTACCAGGATGCCAAGAAAGTGTTGAAAACATAAAAAGTTGCCATACTACTGGTTATCCTTGTCCACCAGGTTATATTTGTGGTGAAGGGGATGATGCCGAATGTGAAATAGATGAAGATAGTAAGTAAACACTTGTTTAAATAAAATAATTTATTCGGTTTTTGTATGGTTTATGAAAACGATAACTGAATTCTGTGAAACTGTCATTTACTATTATGAAATATTTAACGCAATATTTTTAAGATCTTATTTTCTAAAGATTTCATATACATACTTACTCTTTAATTTTTAAATTTGTTTATATGATCATTGTTATATTTGTTATTTTTCAATCTCGGTTGAAAAACAGAACACCTTCTGAAATTTAAAACTTTCTTGAAATATATTTATAATAGTATATTAAAAAACAAGTTTCATAAGGCACCATTTTGCCGCACGAGATCAGTTTAGAAAACGAGCCGCGATAGCGGCGAGTTTTCTAAAGAGCGAGTGCGGCAAAAGGCCTTATGAAACGAGTTTTTTATACTATTTTTTCTATTTTGCGTTTTTTACATTAATAAATTGCTTAAATTGGAATTATTTAATTTGAAAGTTCAGAGTTTAATTTTTATATAAAGCATGCAGTTGGTCACATTGATACTTGACATTTTCAAATTTAAATCTTGCTATCCGCGAAGTATATTATATTACATATTATTTATTAATTTTTGTTAACATTTCTTGATATTTCATTTAAAAATATAAACATGAGTGACATAGCAACATATATATGTTGCTGTCAATTGTATAAAACATACGTTGTTTGTGCAAAATACGGACATATATCATATCTGTCAAATGTACTTAAATTCTTAAAATCAAATGACAGCAATGATATTTATTTCTGTATTCGAACAACGCCAACATTGAAAAATGAAAAAAAGGGTATCGAAATGAAGTTCATTTCGATACTGTTTTGGGTTTCATAATGAGTTCATTTCGAACGCAAAATAGAAAAAATTGTTTATGTAAACTAATATCTTACACGACAGCCTTAGACTTTAATGATTACGGTTAAACATCGTGATATCAAATATTTCGCCGCACAATAGGGCCAAATCGCAAAATCCTGGTTAAAAGTCCTAAATATGGACATATAGGTCTATAAATTCTCAGAATGAGGTTTTTTAAGGTTTGAGGGTAAAAATCGCAAACAAAATGGTGGCTCCAATATGGTGGACTCATGGCGGATTTATTTTCAATCAATAAAGTCCGTTAATTACAGATTTTCTGTGCCTTGAAGCTTTCGTAGGGGTCCCGGTTAGAAAGTTCAGTTAGACTTGAGCTGCGTTCAATTTTCCGTCTGCTGGCGGTTGCATTTATGTAGCGAAATCCAACATATCGTAACCGTGATCTTGACGAATTTTCTCGTCTTTTTCCTTTTAGTTCGTTCACTCAACTCTTGGAAGGTCAACGATAGCATTTTTATCATTAGACGTACATGTTAATGGGTTGTTAATGGGTTGGATTTAGACATCATCAGAAAGAGTTTTTTTTTCTGATTTCAACCATGTACCACATGCTGACTAAAGTTTTTGACATTAGGTTTTATTTGAAGGAATAAATTATAAGATTAAATAAGGTAGCCATGGAATTTCAATCTGTCGAACATTTAATTTATTGTTCATTAATAATACAAAAATGTCATACACTAACGAAGAGAAACGAGATATGATAAGTATTTTTTATTCTTCGAACCGAAATTCAACAGTAGCGAGTACAAGATATCTACAATTATATCCAGCACGACAACAGCCTCATCGTACCATTTTTCTAGATCTCGACAGAAATTTGGTCGAGAATGGATCGTTTACTAAGCCGCGTAATGGTCAAGACAACAGGAATTTAAATGAAAATCGACAAGATATTTTGCAAATGGTAAATTAAAAACGTGTTTTCAAATTTCATGTTATCTTGTATTTTTATAGATAAATAATAATCCATCAATTTCTACACGCGAAGTAGCGTCGGAATTAAATTTGTGCCAGTCCAGAGTTTGGAGAACTTTACATAAAAGTAGGTTTAAACCATACAGGATCCATGTTAGTCACTCTTTACTGCCTGGAGATAATTTGAGAAGGCTAGAATATTGTAATTGGTTAATGGGAAGGATAGAAAATGACGAAAATTTTTTAAGCAAAATCATCTGGTCAGATGAAACAAAATTTACAAATTCTGGAATGTTCAACAGAAATACGGAGCACTATTGGGCAGTACAAAATCCCCGACAAAACAGGGCTAGAAGACCACAACATCGTTTTGGAATAAACGTTTGGATGGGTATTTTGGCAAATCGTCTCTTAGGACCAGTCGTGTATGAAGAACATTTAAATGGAGAAAGATATTTAAACATTTTACGTACATACGTATCTGACTATATTGACGACAATATCCCATTAAATCAATTACAATATTTATGGTGGCAACAAGATGGCGCACCAGCACACAATGCAGCTGTTGTTAGAAATTTCTTAAATCAAGAGTTTGCTAACCGTTGGATTGGAAATAGGGGATTTGTTGAATGGCCTGCGAGATCACCTGATTTAAGTCCGCTAGATTTTTTTTTATGGGGATATGTTAAAAATAATATTTATAAAGTAGATGCGCCACAAAACATTGAAGAATTACGAGACAGACTTCAGAATGCCTTCGATGCAGTTCCTAGAAAAACTATACAAAGGGCAGTACAAAATGCCAGAAGGCGTGCCCAATTGTGCATTATCGAAGATGGCCAGATAATTGAACATTTACTGTAATTGTTTATTGTTTACTTTTCTACGTATTTTTATTAATGTTTTTGTTATCTTGTACTCGCTACTGTTGAATTTCGTTTCGAAGAATAAAAAATACTTATCATATCTCGTTTCTCTTCGTTAGTGTATGACATTTTTGTATTATTAATGAACAATAAATGAAATGTTTGACAGATTGAAATTCCAAAGGCTACCTTATTTAATCTTATAATTTATTCTTTCAAATAAACCTAATGTCAAAAACTATAGTCAGCATGTGGTACATGGTTGAAATCAGAAAAGAAAACTCTTTCTGAAGATGGCTAAATTCAATATGGCGCCTATAAGAAATTAGATAGTTGATGATGGCCAGAATGAAACGAAACGTCGTATAAAAATTTAGAGTACACCACTGGATAGAGTTTTAGAAATGGCCACAAGGGTGTGTTTTTATATTTTCTCTACAAGGCCAAATGTCGGTGCTACAGGTAGAAGAAAATGGGGTTTTCGCGTTTTTTTTTTTAAATAACGAAGATCATTTGTCACAGGTCTATTTTCTTTACGGATTTATAACAAACACAAAATTTAACAACTTGGCCAAATTTAAACCTATACCCTATCTCCAATAATAAGAGAGATCCCCATGGTGAGGGCCGAAAATGAATCAGCCTGTATAATAGATACGTAAGACAACAATTTAAAACTACAAAAAATTTTATTCTATCGAAACTTTAATTTTTGCTGAAATTTAGGAACACAAGCTTTTCAAATACAGCCCTGTATTCAGATTTAATCTAAATAAATAAAAATTATGTGTTTATATGTTGTCGATCCAACAAACAAATAGGCATTTGTTCAAGTTCACCTAAAAATCCCCTTCACATTTCGGGTAATAATAGGTACGTCTCTGTGTGAAAGTTTTGTGACATGTATTCATTCATACATTTTTTTATGCATCAACTGTTGTCTTGTTATTTATAAGTAGGTCAATGGCCTGACCTTTATAATAACCCGAAAAAGATACAATAACTAGTTTCTTTAAAAATTTTAAACGGTATAAGAGTTTTGTAGTGATATGGAATTTGTAATTTAGTTGTCTTAATATTAAATTCACGAGAAATAATAAATTACATTTGTAATTGAATGTTCATATTTTTTTCTTGTATTCTATTTGCCACTTTTTTAATGACTTTTTTTGACTTAGAAAGGACAAATTTGTGTGAAATTTGTTGAATGCTTGAAGGAGATATTCAATGTGGCTTTTATTTGCGTAAATACAAGTATGTACATGCTTTAACACGGCTCGATCTTCACGAATATGGTTCACAGCTTGAAAAATACGTTGCCGAAGATCGTCTTTCACGGCCATGGCCTTCATATCTTGGATGCAATATCGTGATTTTAATAAGCCATACTTCACGGAAGTTGATAACAGACTGACTTCTAACTTACAGTATGCATCATCGCATCTACTACTCTCACCAATATGGTTCAGTAAGGGTAGCACTGCAGTTATAAAGGAATACTAAATTTACAAGAGTCGCTTCGAGCCACGCATACTTATTAATTTCTTTTTTTTGATCTCATTCGAGATAGAGTTTTCGCGCATTAGTATTGTATGCTTAATATTATTACAGCTATTACATATTAAAGTATGCAGACATATTTCGTTTGCACCCTGTATAAATTTAAGTAAACAAAAACATCAGAAGTAATTTATGAAAGATAGAGTATAGCATCTCCTATTCGCATTCTATTTATTATTGATGTAGATTATTTCTTCTCGAATTTCATCAATATCCACATTTATAAAACAAATTCATTTGTTTTTATTCAGAAAACTCGACAAAATAACAAACTCAATAACTGATCAAATTTAATTTCGGTTTGTTATACATTTCTTTCTACGACTGCTAGTGTAAATAGCGAAAATCACACCAACAATCCATCTAGCAAATGCTTCATTACGCACGTGTGCTGTAAATTAACTCCGACTGTTGATTATGTTGCAGTTTCCTTTTCCACTGCCAACAAATTGTCACTCGATTGGCTTTTTGTTCATCGGTCATCACTTTTGGAATCCATTTTACCGCAACCTTTCGGTACCCTAAATCTTCATGAATATTTTTTTGAGTGGAACCATAAGACAAATTAACAATGCCAGAAATTCGATATATGCCAATCCGACGATGTCCGATAAATATATTTCAAAACCAAAGAACACTCTCAAATAATATAGTTTATATGTTAATAACGCATAGTATTGTATATAACGTATGTCTCAAAGTTTTGGCACAAAATACAACTCTATGAAAAAAATTAAAAATATCAAAATATCGGGTTGGCTTTGCAAACAAAAGTAATTCAATAATTTGTTAATAATGACAGTTCAGTTACCGAAATCGATTGTGTTGTAATGGCTTATAAATTAAAGCTTAGAAAAAGCGTATATAATTTAGTTGGGCAGATGCCTAATGTTCAAATAGTCCAACTTTTTGAAAATCAAAATGTATCGCGGAGAACCATATATCGTACGATAGCAGAATGTGATGCCTAAATCTTCCGAAAAGTGGAAGACCGAGACTCTTAACTGGATATGGAGCAAACCAGTTAGTCGAAGGTGCCAAGAATAAAATTGGACGGTCATTGAGAAAACTTTCACGACGTTACAGTGTTTCCAAGGATACATTTTCCAGAGAACTGACGAGAAGAGGTGTAGAATATTGCAAACGAAAGAAATGTCCTAAATATACGCCAAATCCGTTAGTAGCTAGAATACCGATATGCTGCCGGGCTTTATAGTGCACTCATTTTGCAAATAACAAAGTCATCGTCATAGATGATGAAAGTACTTTATTCTAAGTAATTCAGAGATTAAAGGAAACGACTGTTTATACACCTACAATGTAGAAGAATATCCAGACAATATGAAATACATGTAAAAGGCCAAATGTGCTAATAAGTTTTAGTTTGTTGCGTGATATTCAATTAGTGGAATTTCCAGACCTTATGTTGGACGAGTGAAAGCCGAAGCTGTGGACAATCGAAGTTATATTAACAATTGCTTAACAAAATTGATCAATTTTATCCACCAGAATCCTGCTCAAAATGATATTATATTTTGGATAGTTAATTGACGAAGGAGATACTTGTTGAAACTTCATTATAACGCTAAGAAATAAGTAATTAAACTTCTAGTTTCAAAAATTCTTTTATTGTAAATACCACTACAATAAAAGAATTTTTGAAACTAGAAGTTTAATTACTTATTTCTTAGCGTTATTATATTTTGGCTTCTTGCCATTGTACACACGTGAAACTCAAAATTGGCTGAATGCTCGCAACATACCTTTTGTGCCGAAAACGACGACCCTCAAAATTTACCGCAGACTCGGCCAAGATTTCTGGGCCATTTTGTCTCGTAAAGTATATGATGGAGGTTGGAAAGCCGAAAACGGCAGATTGTTAGAAAAATTCGAGAGATTGATGTTGAAACGGTCCAATACTTGATGTTTCCAGAAGACTGCGTATTGTTGAAGACTGTGACCTTTTACATTTAATTTAAAATAAAAATTTTGTTGTCAATAAAGCTGTTAATTATATCTGTTCTGAAAAATTTCCGTAAAATAATTTTACTTTTTAAAATGTTCTAAAGAAATTTGGACTAAAACTTTTGAGACATACGTTAAAACTGTAAAGTTGTAACTATTTTATTTTTAATTTGCAGGTTGTTACAAATATTATGTGGAAACTAGTAGTTATTTCACGGCACTTTGGAAACCAGAATGTCTGTTAGATTATACTTGGGCACCTAAACAATGTAAAGGAGAAACGGCAAATGGAAGGTTTGGTATTAAAATTAATTTTATTTTAACGTGTTTTCTATGTCTTAAAGCAAATTATAAATGATTGTTTCTGTGGATTGGTACACTACAACTGACGTACTGAAGTGGCCCTATAAGAACAAAAGCGTTTTAAGCGGTTAAAAACGACCTTGAAGATCAGTCCATTTTGTTCGACACAAAGAATATATGCAAAAGTACATCTATCATGAACTAAATAAAACACAGTATTAACCTTTTGAAACATCGATCATCATGGAGAATATTTTGAAAAATAATAAAACCATTTTCGATGATAAATATTAGTTATTGTTTGTTATTCCGAATAAATAGATACTAATCCTGGTATAAATTAATTATCCACTTTATGTTTCGAAAAGCATACTGAACTTCTTCCAGTTTAATAGCCTGGATCTGGTGTTCAATTGCTTCCATTCATAATATCAAATGTTACTTATGCAGACTGGAAAAACTTATTTTAGGAGTTATGAAGAAAATTGATTGCAAATATAACGAAAAATTAACAGGGGATAAAGAGTGAACGGAAAAGTTTTAATAAAAGTTAACGCAATGCAAAACATGTGCGACTATGGCAAACGAGATTAGAAACCAATTGATTTGACAATATCATAATAATATAATTCTCATTGTTGCAAATACTAAAGAAAGAAATTTTCTAGATTTGACATATCGTCAGCTTCAATCATTGGAAGCCACTAGTTATTACTAATTCTTTGTTTAGAAGTCTCCAGCTAGATTCCTTTTGCTAGAGATACTTTACGTACAAACCTTATTTCTAACATTTTCATTACTTTGTTTGTAATTATTTAGGACCGTGTTGGTCTAGTAGGTAGGCCACTAGGCTATGAATCTGTACGGACCAGGTTCAAACCCTAGTGTAGCCAATTATATCTGTTGAGGATACATTTAATATCCTCTTGTAATATTTTAATTCCAAATATTTTTTATTGTTAAATATATGTAGATCTAGAATATAGAATTCAACCAAACATTTCCAATTTTATAAAATATTTAACGCTCATTTTCAAGTTTGTACCACTGTATAACATACTTTTATTAGCACATTCAAATAATAAAAATTTTCTTTTAAGTTCTAAGAATGCAAATCTATTTATTAACTACGTTATAATTTAAACTACTCGTTTATTACCAACGGTTATTAATAATCGCCATCTTTTCCAAATTTATTTATTGCTTTATACATCAGACCGTTTGTTTATTACTTAAGGTTACGTATTAATAGTAACAATTTCAATAAACTCTTAATATGCCACCCTTTGTTAACTAAATATGTATAATATGCTCATGATTCCTAAATATGTATGTACCATAAAAATCTATTACTGAACAAAGGGAAAGCCGGAAATACATACTTAGGTTTATGACACCTACTAATACTTAATTAGTAATGATATTTTATTATGTATTTATTATTTAAGATTAGAATTTTAAGACTCTATCGTAAACCTGGTATTGTTGCCGTAGGTATAATTTCTACGAAATAACGCAAGAAAAGTTCCTCGTTATGACGTCAAACAAAACAATGTTCAACGAATGCGCACATTTTTAATTATGTAATAGTTAAGGGTAGTGGTATATTTTTACATATTTGTAAAACAGTATCAATCAGAGTCTCATACCAGTAACAAGAGACCCAACAGTATGAACTCAAACGCAGTACAAACTCAACATCAGTACAAGACATGTACAAAACATCATAATAAACCAGTTTCAACAGTACTTTTATGTTAGTATGAGTTGTTGTAGACTCCAAATAAATATATATTGTGTAAATAAATATATTTAGATGAAAGTACATTTATTCATTTAACAAACAGTCACCGAAGATTTAAATAGGAAAGTGTATACAGCCTTACAACCTATGCACGGTGAAACAACATTGGGGTCGTGATTCTAGGAACTGGCGTTTAAGCATCAACTCCAGAAACCGGAATCATTAAAAACATTTGGTCCACGAGCCAACATCAACCATAACATTGGTACATCAAGCTCGAACAATATCGATGGTGTTTTTTCAGTTTCAGCTCGAGTCAGGCTGACCAAAAATGGGTACCTGGAGGTAAAACTCTAGAATAATAATAGCGGTCGGTGCGTAGCGCTAGCCACGTTACCATCCTAGTGTACCCAACGACTAAAGTTGCACCAAGCCTACTATGTTACTACCCTAAAGGCCTGGAAGGCTATTACTACGTAGACTATTATTAATTATTTAGTACCTAATATTGTAATCATTTGTAGTCTTTTACTTTGTAGTTGGTTGCAATTCTAGAAGTAGTATGAAATATTCATTTGTGTATTCTAATTTAATAGGAATGAAAAGCAACATTTATAAAGTAAGAATAAATTAATTATGAGGGGACACAGAGGGCGCCGTGAGAAAGACCCGACTTGGAAAACAAACGACCTAAAGCGAATGAAAGATACGGTGGACGCCTTAGAGATAATCTTTAAAGCTACAAAAACAGCGGAATCTGAAGAACTATTCAAGAAGTACAGGAACGAGTATAACGTGCACTTAGATCTCGCAAAGAAAAACTACAATAGTGAATTTATTAAACATTCTGAAAATAGATCAAAAGCTGTTTGGAGAATTATAAATGCTGTCTTGAATTGTAAACCCCTTAGAACAGAGCCGGTAGAAATACCTCCTGAGGAATTTAGTATTTTTTTCGCTACCATCCCTGAGATCATCACAGGCAATATACAGGCAACATGTCATGACACATGCCGTTCTTTGAGTAAAATCAACAAACATCAATATAAATCATTCTATTTATATATAAATTATACCAATGAAACGGAAGTGTTTACAACCATTATGAACATGAATAATTCTCCTGTCGAAGATATATACGGAATGTCATCGCCACTTCTTAAACACGTAGCAACATTTATTTCAGAGCACTAGCCACTAACACCACTAGCAAGGCTTTTGAATAGATGTATACTTGACAACATCTTCCCGAGGGAATTGAATCTAGCTAAAGTTGTACCTGTATAGAAAGGGAACAGAAGCGATCCAGGATCTTACAGACCAATATCTATTCTGCCTGTTATGTCAAAGGTGTACGAGGAGTTATTAAAGACCAGATTGCTGGATTACTTCAACAAGGCTTCTCTCTTTTGTGATCAGCAATATGGTTATCTAAAAAATAAATCCACAATCCAAGCTATCTGTGAACTAGTTGATAGCGTCATATGTGGTTTCGACATGCATCAGAAAATATCTGCAATACTACTGGATTTATCTAAGGCTTTTGACTGTGTTCGTCATGAGATATTACTACAAAAATTACAATACTATGGCATCAGAGGACAACCTTTGAAATTATTCCAATCATATCTTTCAGAAAGAAAACAAGTAGTAATGATACAAAGCAGTTCTTCTAGAGAACAATTGGTCAAGTATGGAGTTCCGCAAGGTTCCAAGTTAGGACCAATATTATTTCTGATAGATGTTAATGATTTATGCGCAAGTCTTCACATGTGTAAAACAATAATGTTTACGGATGATACCAACCTAGTGTTCAGCGCTCCTACAACTGAGGAATTGACAATAGCGGAGACATTTACAATATCTGAAGCGGAAGTATGGTTTGACGCCAACAACTTAAAATTAATTAATATGGATAAAATTAAAAAAATCAAATTTGAAACTAAACCATGGAACCCAAACTATGTCAAAATGTTGGGTGTCTACATTGACTCATGCTTAAATTGGAATACACATATAAGCTATCTATGTGAAAAACTAAGTAGGTATAACTGTTTATCAAATACGAAGAACCGTGGAAATAACAAACATAGATACAGTAAAACTAATATATTACTCAAACTTTTACTCATTCATCAATAGCAGTATTATACTCTGGGGCAGCACAGGGCATACAGAGAGAATTTTTAAAATAAAAAAAAAATGTGTAAGAGCAATGATTAGTGCATCCAGTAGAAAACATTGCAAACCACACTTCATAAGATTGAAAATATTAAGAATTCCATCTCTGTTTATATACAGCTGTTTGCTTTTTGCTAAAGCAAACATAAACAAGTTCGAATCGCAATCTGATATCGATTGCTACACAACTAGGAACAAGTCACCTTTCCAAATTCCATATCACAGGTTAACTTTAACTCAACAATCTGCTAAATACCAAGCCATAAAATTTTATAATCATTTACAACAAAAAACCAAAGAATTACCATTAAATAAATTTAAAATACTAATAAAACAGAATCTAATACATAGTGCTTTCTATAAAATAGAAGATTTCTTTACGTCTAATATGTAAAAACCATTTTATATAAATAATAGTATTTAAACTATATTAATATATGTATAAATTTCGTTTCATTGTGACATTCCATTTCAGGAAATAAATAAATAAATAAATATCTATCCTCGGATGGATAAAATATATGTAATAAAAATGGTCACGAATTGTTTTTATACATATTTATAAAACTGAATTTGCATTTGTATTTTTTAGATGCTTCTGTTTCGATTCTACAGGAAGTAGAATATTCGGTGAAGCTTTTTCATACAACGCTGAAGATATGACATGTGGTGCGTGTTGACATGTTAAAACATGTATTTAAAAAATGTAATATTTAGCTTGCAGCAGGCGTCGACATGAATTAGAAACCTCTGGTAGTAATGTCTTCGTCAGTTTACACTGCGATAGTATGGGAAACTATGAATCTTTACAATGCGATATTGATTCTGAGCAATGTTGGTGTGTTGAACCAAAAACTGGCGATGTTACAGCAAAAATAGTCCCAATGAGTTTGATGTCCAAACTACCATGTTGTAAGTATATTATACTAATTAGTAAATGGTAGACCAAAGATATTTGTCTTTATTGCAATACATGATTCATTTCATCTAGTGGAATAGCGCCTAAGCTATGCGACTCTGAAGAATACATATAAATGTATTGACTGAAAATCAAAAAAGAAATTTATTTGTAAGTCATCAAAAATTTCCAAATTTTTAGAGCCAAAATGTAGTTAAAGTCGGTCCATATATATACCGGGTGTATTATGAAAAACCTTTGGAGCTTTAGCATCCTTATATTTTATCTGATTTTAATGAATGATATGTCAAACTAAATCGTTTTTAAAGCACTGTAACCTGTTTTTTAAAAAAAAAATTTTTTTACATTTCGTTTTTGACAGACAGTAGTAATTTTTTTTTTTAATGTACTATATATTTTTTTTTACTTATTCTAATAAACATTTATTTCCTGAAGACACCTCCATTAAATTGAGTGACAATTTTTTTATTATTAAAAAAAAACTACGAAATTTACAGAAATCAAGCTATCATATATTTTAATGAATCAAATGTTCGAAATTGGCCCCATTTTGTTCCAGACACATTTGACACCTTCTATTAACTGCAACTGCTGCGTTTAATATAAGATTTGGTGGTATTTCATGACATACTTGTACTATCCTTCTTACTAAATCATCTCTGGTATCAGGTGGAGTCAAATAGACATGATCTTGAATGTAAGACCACAGAAAGAAATCCAGTGGATTCAGATCTGGCGATCTAGCAGGCCATCGAATAGGTCCGTAAGTGCCCATCCATCTGACGCCAAAATAATTATTTAGAAAATCAGTATTCATTCGTGCATTATGGGGTGTGGCACCGTCCTGTTGGAACACCACCCTGTTTAACTCAGCAAGTGGCAACTCATCTAAATAATCGCCTAATTCATTGCGTAACAAATTATTATACTTTTCTTGGTTTAGATTACCCTCCACAAAAAAGGCCCTACTACTCTATCGCCTAAAATGCCACACCATACATTTACACTGAACCGATTTTGAAAATTGTGTTGCATCACAACATGGTTATTTTCAGTGCTCCAATGGCGATGATTATTTCTGTTGAATACACCATTTTTCCGAAAAGTGCATTCATCTGACCACAACACACGACGATAAAAAATTGGATACAAAAAATATGTAAAATATTTTTTGTATCCTTGATAAAGGCATCATTGCCGAAACATGTAGGGTTGTTTTGAATATATATACTTTGAAGTAATAAACCAGACCTTTGATCGCCGACTGGTTGAGTTAAAAAAATTATTAAATTAAAAATGTTAACTGAATATTCCAGATTTTTTTTTACGCCATATCAAAAACTTATTTTGATACTTAGATTGATTTAATGCTTGGTTGATATTATACAAAATAATAGGCATAAAATTATTCCTGCATATTATATTTCTACTTACTGCTAGCTTAAATTTTCTGGTATATCTTGTATAGCCTACATGTATAAATAAACATTTTAATTTTAGACAATGCTACAACAGTAGGATCACAATATTTACGACAATGTGAAAGTCAGTTATACGCTCAAACTAAAATTGCCGATGAATTTAATGCCCATGGAACAACAAAAACAAATTTTGAAACACTTGAGTGTCAGTATGATGGAAGTTATGGACCATACAAAATTACAAATTCAATGCAAGTATAATTAGTATAAGAAATACTTACAAACAATCATTAGAACATTCAGCTAGATTATATTTCATTTAAGTTTAGTTCAACAATAATCAATTGGCTACTAATTTAAAGGTAAAGCAGTTTAGAGCTAACTCCAAACAAGCTCATGTACATGTATATCACACATACTATATATGTATATATATATATATATATATATATATATCAAAAATGTGTGAAAGCCATATTTACTCAATATTTCATTGTTATTACAAATCATCAGTACACGTTATCCGGAAATAGATATGACTTTCATTTCTATACTGCGTGTATTTATACAACGAACAAGAACTTCATGCGCATGAGAATTAATAACTATTAAATTCTCACATTACATGTAACGGCAAATGTGATTTTGTCAGTTGTAGAAATTAATACAAAAAATTATAGCGACAATTGCAGAGAAATTGCTAAACATGTAGATTGAGGCACATTAAAGTTCAATTTTTTATTTTTTGCAATAGTTAGCTCTGAACTGCCAACAGAAGTAAAACCTACGTTTTTCATTGTCAAATTGTTGTCAGTTCGCGAAGTTTATCTTTTCATTTTTTACTTTGTGTTATTCAAACACAACGATTTCAATTTAAAAAAAAATGATTTTTACTAATGACTGAGGAATACGCCGATATGCATTTAGCTTATGGCGAAATGAGGTGTAACGCTCGAGCGGCGCAACGTAGATACGCTGAAAAATTTCCCAATCGTCAGCATCCCACTCACTCAACATTTACAGCTCTTCATCAACGATTAAGAGAAACAGGTTCAGTGGTCCCAAAAAATAATGAAACAGGGAGACATAATGATGTAACAGCAGAACATGAAGATGTTATTTTAATGGAAGTTGAGGAAAATCCAGAAATTAGCTTTCGAAGACTATCTGCCATGTACCCCACAATTTCAAAATCTTCCGTAGGAAATATCTTACACAAAGAAAATTTATATCCTTTTCATTTTACAAAGGTGCAAGCACTGCTAGAAGGAGAATTTCCTGCTCGCGTAGAATTCGCTAGATGGTTACAAAATCAGAAAAATCAAGATGAAGATTTCTTCAGGAACATTTTGTTTGGTGACGAAGCTACATTCTCAAAAAATGGAATTTTTAATGTACATAATGCACATTATTATTCGTACGTTGGTGACAATCCCCACGTTGTTCAAGAATGTAAGCATCAGCATAGGTTAACATAAACGTCTGGATAGGAGTAGTTGACGATTATCTACTTGGACCTGTGGAATTACCTGCTCGTTTAAATGGTGCTGATTACTTACATTTACTGCAAAATATTTTACCTGATTTGTTAGATGAGGTGCGTTTAAATATTCGGCAAAACTTATGGTTTCTACAGGACGGCTGTCCGGCCCACTTTAGCAGGAATGTACGAGACTTTCTAGATAATAACTACGAAGACCATTGGATTGGAAGAGGCGGTCCAGTTGCTTGGCCAGCAAGGTCGCCGGATTTGAATCCTTGCGATTATTGTGTTTGGGGATACATAAAAGCATTTGTTTATTCCGTTCCGATACAAAATCGCGCACAACTCTGGCTAAGGATACAAGATGCTTGCAACGAATTTAGAAATAACTTTGGAATTTTTGCAAGAATTCGGCGTTCTCTAAGCAAAAGGGTAAACTTATGCATAGAGACTAATGGTCATCACATCGAGCAACTTTTGTAACAATCTACCTTTGATACTTGTTCTTTTTTTGTTAGTTTCGTTCCATTGTAATAAATAATTTGTTTTTAATTTATTAAATTAATTTTCATCCATGCCTTAATAGTCCAAGCCAACTTCGTCGCTAAAAATAAGTAGGTACATAATAAATTGAACTTTAATGAAGAAAAAACGAAAAATTTACAAATCGATTTTTCTAGAAAACGGTGTATCCTACCGACTTAAAGTAAGAGTACATTTTAGTACTGGAATACCTGATAATTTAATAATCTAGTGTCACAAATGCTTAAAAGTTAAAGACAAAAAAGTTATGCCTTAAAATAACCGTTGACCTACCCAAAACGGACGCCTATGACCGGTACTAGAAATTCGCAATTGATGGAATCGATTCATCTCTGGAGGATAAATAAGCATACCAGTTTTTGTTTTTCTAAATAGAAGCCTTCTGGAGGAATTTAAAAAAAAATAAATACAAGGTGCCATCTTCAAAGAACTCTAGCTCCCTTAGGAAGCATTTTCGGACTAGGTGAATTTGGGTTTAACTGTCTTAAAATTATCAGAGGAATCTCCGGTCTTCGTTTGTCAGGAGAGTTTCTAGACATCCTGTATAGAGTGTAAAATTGCTTTTTTTATACTTATAACTAGAGCTGAGGATGTTTGCGGTATAACCATGGTTATATCATGTAACCATAGTAATTTACTATGGTTACATGATATAACCATGGTTATACCGCAAACATCCTCAGCTCTACTTATAACTAATACATAATAATAATAATAATAATAATAATAATAATAATAATAATAATAATAATAATAATAATAATAATAATAATAATAATAATAATAATAATAATAATAATAATAATAATAATAATAATAATAATAATAATAATAATAATAATAATAATAATAATAATAATAATAATAATAATCCCGCACAGGGTAGCCTAGAGCTAGGTTACTGGGGACTAGCGACCCCACGGTTTCCTGAGCTAATCGTTGGGTTGGGATAGAAGCCCCAATCAGGTACACTTGCTTCAAACACTGATTAACAAGCAAGGACTGAAACAGCGAATTGTTCATGAAACACAAATATGGCATGCTTCAGTAGAAACAATAGACTCAGGCGAGGATGTTGTTGAGATACATTCATTTCAACCCACTTCGTCAACATAACAACTAAAGCGCCGGACCCTCTGGGCCGTGAAAATGAAGCCCCCATACATGGTGGGAGGTGTTATTATTTGCTTACTAAGAATGAAGCATGCCATATGGAAGAGAGCTGCATAGTTATGTTACGGGAAAATACTTGGAAATAAGAAACAATAAACAACAATAATAATATTATGATACTTATGCCAGCCATCTTGTTCTCACGAACCGATGGGTTAACACACTGGCAACCAAGGACAAATTGAATGTTCTTGTGAGTGGAGGAAATAATAATAATAATAATAATAATAATAATAATAATAATAATAATAATAATAATAATAATAATAATAATAATAATAATAATAATAATAATAATAATAATAATAATAATAATAATAATAATAACCCCGCACAGGGTAGCCTAGAGATAGGTTACTGGGGACTAGCGACCCCACGGGTTCCTGAGCTAACCATTGGGTTGGGTTAGCAGCCCCAATGAGGCACACTTGCTGCAAACACTGGATGAAAAGGATACTGTGGTGTGTCGGAGGAGCAGGATCCAGGTAGGATTAACCAGCAAAGCCGAAACAGCAAATTGGAAATGAAACACAAACATGGCATGCTTCAGTAGAAACAAAGAACGCAGACGAGGATGTTGTTGAGATACCTTCATCTCAACCCACTTCGTCAACATAACAGCTAAAGCGCCGGACCCTATGGGCCGTGAAAATGAAACCCTCCCCTACATGGTGGGAGGTGTTATTATCTGCTTACTAAGAATGAAGCATGCCATATGAAGGAGAGCTGCATAGTTAGGTTACGGAAAAATACTTGGAAATAAGAAACAATAAACAACAATAATAATAATATTATGATAGTTATGCCAGCCATCTTGTTCTCACGAACCGATGGGTTAACACACTGGCAACCAAGAACAAATTGAATGTTCTTGTGGGTGGAGGAAATAATAATAATAATAATAATAATAATAATAATAATAATAATAATAATAATAATAATAATAATAATAATACCTTATGTTACGGAAAAATACTTGGAAATAAGAAACAATAAACAACAATAATAATATTATGATACTTATGCCAGCCATCTTGTTCTCACGAACCGATGGGTTAACACACTGGCAACCAAGGACAAATTGAATGTTCTTGTGAGTGGAGGAAATAATAATAATAATAATAATAATAATATATCGAGAGACGTTACCAAGGAAGATGGGATGTCAGTATGTTAGCGGACTACTGTTGGATGTTTAAGCGAGAAACCAAAGAAAGAAACCAAAAACGAGTTCGGAGAAGCATCAAAGAAAAGAAGAAAAGGTTTCACAAGGAAAAAGAGTAAACATAAAGTTGTGTATAAATTTAAATAAGAAAAATAATGGTTGATAGGTTTTGATAAATATTATGCAGGTACACTTGTTCCAAACACTGATTAACAAGCAAGGACTAAAACAGAGAATTGGGCATGAAACACAAAAATAGCATGCTTCAGTAGAAACAAAAGACTCAGGCGAGGATGTTGTTGAGATACATTCATTTCAACGCACTTCGTCAACATAACAACTAAAGCGCCGGACCCTCTGGGCCGAGTAAATGTAACCCCCCCTACAGGGGAGAAGTGTTATTATCTGCTTACTATGAATGAAGCATGCCATATGTAGTAGAGCCGCATAGATAGATTACGGAAAATACCTGGAAATAAGAAATAATAAACAATAATAATGATATTATGAAAGTTATGCCAGCCATCTTGTTCTCACGAACCGATGGGTTAACACCCTGGCAACCAAGGACAAATTGAATGTTGTTGTGAATGGAGGAATAATAATAATAATAATAATAATAATAATAATAATAATAATAATAATAATAATAATAATAATAATAATAATAATAATCCCGCACAGGGTAGCCTAGAGCTAGGTTACTGGGGACTAGCGACCCCACGGTTTCCTGAGCTAACCATTGGGTTGGGATAGCAGCCCCAATCAGGTACACTTGCTCCAAACACTGATTAACAAGCAAGGACTAAAACAGCGAATTGGGCATGAAACACAAAAATGGCATGCTTCAGTTGAAACAAAAGACAGGCGAGGATGTTGTTGAGATACATTCATTTCCACCCACTTCGTCAACATAACAACTAAAGCGCCGGACCCTCTGGGCCGAGTAAATGTAACCCCCCCTACATAGGAGAAGTGTTATTATCTGCTTACTATGAATGAAGCATGCCATATGTAGTAGAGCCGCATAGATAGATTGCGGAAAATACCTGGAAATAAGAAATAATAAACAATAATAATGATATGAAAGTTATGCCAGCCATCTTGTTCTCACGAACCGATGGGTTAACACCCTGGCAACCAAGGACAAATTGAATGTTCTTGTGAATGGAGGAAATAATAATAATAATAAACAATAATAATAATATTATGACAGTTATGCCAGCCATCTTGTTCTCACGAACCGATGGGTTAACACCCTGGCAACCAAGGACAAATTGAATGTTCTTGTGAATGGATGTAATAATAATAATAATAATAATAATAATAATAATAATAATAATAATAATAATAATAATAATAATAATAATAATAATAATAATAATAATAATAATAATAATAATCTTTATTTCCAACGGGAAGCCCCAAGTACAGGAAATTTAATAGCTAAAATTAACGTATCGAGAGAGTACATATGATTAGATTCATATCATAGACTTAAAATAATTCGAGATCGTATGAATTGTATCAAAATTAATATCACATAGGTGAGAAATAGAGTTATAGTTCTTACAAATGACTGAGATGGGTGATTTTACCATTATATTGGTTCTACTTGAGGAACAATAAAAAAGTTGCTTTGGCGGTTGTTGAATCGAGGTACAATAAAATTGATTTTATGCAACAAATCAGGGCAGTCAATATCGTTATGCAATATTTTGTATAAAATTTCACACTGCTTATATTTCGTCTAAATTCCAAAGGCGTTCAATGAAACCTGTTCAGCATTAGCGAGGCGGGATAAACTCCGTCCTCGACAAACATCATATATTTTTAAAAATGTTTCTGAATTGACTCGATATTCTTAATATGTATATTGTAGATCGGATACCAGATCAGGGATGCGTATTCTAATTTAGACCTGATAAAAGCGCAATACAACGCTTTGAGGCAATCAGCACTGCGGAAGTCCTTACAATTTCTGTATATGTATCCTTAACTTTAGTAGGCAGAAGCTATTGTTTGATTAATGTGTTCGATGAAATACAGTTTGCTGCCAAAGGTCACGCCCACGTTCCTAATCTCGGCAATTTGACCATTAATTGTGTAGTCAAATATACATATTTCATGCTTGCGACTAAACGTTACTACCCTGCACTTGTCTATGTTCAAGGTTTCTACGCCATTCTTCAATGTTAGAAACATATTTCTGTAGTTTATTACATGCGCGTACAAACCAAGCCCTTTCCAGTCCGATGCTGCGTCTGCACCCGAATGTGTATCCTTACTCATTTATCAAGATCCAACACGCAAACTTCGTAGATACCTTTCTTATGCCCAATTCTTCAGTTAGAATTAGCCTGTTTCTATATTCATCTGCAGTTACATTACCTATTCTGTTAACATTATGCTTTTGATGTCATTCGTCACATCATCTCGTCTATATTTGAAACCCTTATGCCACTGAATTTATTACCCTTCTAATAGCTAACTAACAACTAGGTTGATTAGTTTAAAATATATACACGCATTAGTAAAAACCAGCGGAAAGACCAATATTCATTCGATATAGACATAATTATAATATGTAATATGATTTTGAGTTATTAAAAGTTTAATGTCTCATTGCAGTGTCTACTGTGTATGGAAAGATAATTCAGAATTAGGTTTTCAAGCAACATATGATAGCTCCATTGCCACTATGAATTGCAGTAAGTGCTTGTTTATTGTTTATAAGTCTGTGTGTGTTCTTGTGTGTTTTGATGTATAAATAATTCCGTAGATTGCGCCATAGACAAACAAACATTTTCATTAGCTGGATTGAGTCATACGCAATCGTGTCAGGCGAATGGTAATTATAATGCAATTCAAATGGATGGTGTTGAATACTATTGTGTGGATGATGACGGGTTCATAAAAAGTGAAAATTTCGCTACTTCACCCGACTGTAGCCTTTATGTATGAAATAATCTTATATTTAAGAAAAGATGTAAATATAAAATATAATTTATGTAATAATCATTATAAATTAATACTTATTCTTGTTCTTGTAAATTTGAATATTTCTGGAGTTGCTTTGATTAATCGAGAAATCGAGAATCATATTGATTTGAAAGTCTTATCGATACTTTCATCTAAAAATTGTTTTGTAATTATATACCGAGAAGTATTGAATATTTACATATTTTCACATTTATAAAATATATTTATATTTCTTCTATGAAAATATATATATTCTTTTATAAAATATAAAGTTTGCAATAAAGCCTTATGCTTGTGTTTAAAACTATAATGTAATGCACATTAGACGCTCAAATACATTTGATATTAGAAGTTGTTCATAAAATTTAAAAAAATGTTTTCAAGGTGAACTTCATTAGAGATGCCAATTTCGAGTTGTGCTTCACTGGCGTACCAAGTTAAAGCGCAGTTTCCACAATTTCGTCTGCGATATTAGATATTAGTATGTATATTGAGAGCGACGGGTATTTGTTTTGCAATAAACTGTTATACAAGCTGTCCCGTATCGTAATGTTCAAATTTTAGGAGTGTAAAGTAGACTTCATTTCAAGTAACAAAAACGCAAAACTTGTATATCCATTTTTATTTGTTTCAAAGTTACAGATCTATGAATGTGATTATCAAATCATGAAAAAAAATGTAATCCCAAAGTCAATAAAAACTGATTTTATTTAAAAAAGTTTAATTAATAATATTTTCGAAGTGTAAGCCAACAGAAGAAGTACTTATCCGAATTTCATACTTGTTTTATTCGGATTTGCTCGGCAGCCGGGTGAATACGATCCAACAACTCTTCTCTAGTGTTCGAAACTTGCGCGTAGATTAAACTTTTCATGTACCCCCATAAATAAAAGTCAAGGGGATTAAGATCGGGTGATCTGGGTGGCCATGCAGCAGGACAACCTCGACCAATCCATCTTGGATAATTGACGTTAATCCAATTTCGGACAGCAATTCCGAAATATCGTGGTGCCCGATCCATGTGAAACCACATGTCTCGTCGAACATTAAGTGGGACACTCTCTAAAAGACCTGGCAGTTCGTCAATAAGAAATTGAAGGTAATTGTCCGCATTTAACCTCCCAGGAAGAACGACAGGACCAATCAACAAGTCATCGATTAGGGCCGCCCAAACGTTAATAAAAGCTTCATGTTGAAATTTAGATGGGCGTATAGCTTTGGGATTATCTGATGACCACCTGAGCAGGTTTCTCAGATTTATAACACCACTTCTCGTGAACGTAGATTCATCTGTCCAGAGGACTGTTCTGCAGAAATTAAAATAAAGCCGTGACAATCTTAATATCCAGGTAGAATAAACTAGACGAGCATAGTGGTCTGCCTCAAGCAAACCGTGTCCCCTGCGATAGTGATATGGATATAAGCCCTCACGTTTTAAAATTCGCCAAACTGTCGTTCGTGGCACGCCTAGTTGTCTAGCGATTCGACGTACACTGAGAGTTGGATCCCTTGTAACAATAGCTACTGCTTCTTCCTCTAAGTCTGCTGGCAAATTTACGCCTCGGTCGAAAAGATAATCACGCAGTCCGCATTCCCGAAATTGTCTGTGTACTTCCAGAAACGTTCTGTAATGAGGAATGCACCTATCGGGAAACCGATGTCGGTATTCAATAACTGCTTGACGTGCACTGCCGTTACAGTAGCTATACACAAAATGCATCTCTGCATACTCTTGAGAAGAAAGGCATTTTGAATAAAGAAAACGTGTCCACTCACTAATAAGCTGTTGTATGAACTGAAACGTAATGTAATCTTTTATTAAAAATTGCAACGTTAACAGTCATCTGAACAGTTGTTTATTGTATGATATACTTACGAAATAAGTAAGAACCTTCTTTATCATAAATCAATTTCCAGTACTCTTTTTTGTAGATCTCCAAGAAATTACTGTATGCACTACGACACGTGTTTATTTATTTTAGTATAACATTTTATTATGCGACGTTAACAATCACAGCCCAGTTATTGAATCGTATAACTTTTTTTAAATAAAATCAGTTTGTATTGACTTTAGCACTACATTCTTTTTCATGATCTGACAATCACATTCATAGATCTGTAACTTTGAAATAATAAAAATGGATATAAAAGTTTTGCGTTTTTGTTACTTGAAATGAAGTTTACTTTACACTTCTAAAATTTGAACATAACGATACGGGACACTTGTATAAGAGTGTTTTAGCATTATATGAAAAAAATTTAATTTTAGTTTCAGGGCACCAAAATAAGAGAAAAACTCCCTATGAAGCTGTATCTGAAAACGCTTCGTTAAATAGTTACAGTCCTTCAAAGATAATAGTCTAATCCAGTTCTTATAATTTTTCTCAAATTTAGAAACAGATACAAAGCTCATATTTGGTAATTGTGACCAGCTAAGGAAATAACTTTTAACAAGTAATTTATCGATCATCACCTATTATTATTACGAAGTGGTAAAGTCCGTCACTCCTACTGTATTTTGCATTGAAATGTTTTTCGGGTGGAATTTTGTGAAATAAAAATTAAAATGGTTAAGCGAGATTCATTTAGAAACTTTTTTGTCTCTTTTATTTTTTCAGAAAATGTTTGATTTTGTTGTAAAAAATTTAAATAGGGTACACTGCATAATCTGTATTTTGCCGTTATAATAAAAATTCGTAGTAGGCTGCTATCACACAAATCCTTATATCAAATTGAATAACTCGACGTCATTTGTATAATGCAAAATATATATATAATGCAAAAATGCCGCAAACTTCTTCGAACAGTGATTATGCTGACATCGTTTTCGTTTACGATTTTTGTAATGGAAATGCTTTTGCTGCTCGCCGTGAATATGTATTGCGGTGTGCAAATAGAAGATTGCCGTGCACATTAGTTTTTAGTGCGACTTTCAACAGATTGAAAGAAATAGGATGATTTACTGTAGCAAATTATGGTGACGGAGGTTTTGCACCCCTGCAAAACGAAAGGAGAACACATAACATTTTAAATTACTTTAACGAGCAACCTACGTCGAGTGTAAGAAGAGCCGCCAACCATCTACAAATAACACCCAGTCTTGTTTGGAGAACGCTTAGAGCCGATCAGAGCTACCCTTACCACTTTCAGCATGTCCAATGCTTATTACCCGATGATTACGTCGAAGAGTATTTTGTGACTGGTTTTCGAACCAAGTACAAAATAATGCACACTTCCCACAAAAGATTATATGGACAGACGAAGCTACGTTTACAATAAGAGGCATCCTAAATCAACGGAATTATCATATTTGGGCATCTGAAAATCCACATGCAGTGCGTGAAAATAAATTTCAGCACGAATTTCAGTGCAATGTGTGGTTAAGGATACTGAACTCTTATTTAATTGGACCATATTTTCTTCCCTTTCGATTAAATCCGGATGGATATATCGACTTCTTAAACAACGGTTTCTATGACCTCTTAGATAACATTTCTTTGAACCTTAGACGTGAAAACTAGTTGCAGCTAGACGGCTGCCCTGCGCATTATGCAAGGAACCCGCGACAATAGCTAAATACGAGGGAAGATCAGTAAGTACCCGTGTTTGAAGACAAGTGGCGCTGCTGAGGGAAGTTGGCATTACCGTCGTGTACTACCATCTGTCAGACAACACCATAATACATTTCAGACTGATTCATAGGTTAGTTTTTATTTGGCAGCCAGTTGTATCACACGTGTTTCGTGTTTCTCGATAAAATGGAAAAAGAGCAATATCGATCCGTAATTCGCTTTTTATTTTTGAATGGAAAAACATGCGAAGAAATAAAAGCGAAGTTGGATGCTGTCTATGGGGACCCTTCACCATCTATGACAACCGTAAGATATTGGTTCAACGAATTTAAACGTGGTCGTACATCTGTTTTTGATGAGGAGCGCCCAGGCCGCCCGGCAGACGTGGTTACCGAGGAAATCGTTGAAAAGGTTCACGACATGATTCTCGCTGATCGCCGAACGAAAGTGCGCGAAGTAGCAGAGGCCGTAGGCGTGTCGTACGGAACGGCAATTAATATTTTACATGATAAGTTATCGGTGAGAAAGGTGTCGGCCCGATGGGTGCCGCGATTGCTTACGGTGGACAACAAGCGGATACGATTGTCAATGTCGAAGCAGTGTTTGGACCTCTTTAAGAGAAATTCGCAGGAGTTTTTGCGTCGAGTCGTCACCGTTGATGAAACTGGATCCATTATTATACGCCAGAGTCCAAGCGACAGTCAAAACAATGGATTTTTCGGGGTGAATCTGCTCCGAAGAAGGCAAAGACGGTCCCATCGGCCGGAAAGGTCATGGCCACGATCTTTTGGAATTCCAACGGAATAATCCTCATGGACTTTTTGCAGAAAGGAAGAACGGTCACGGGGCAGTACTACAGTGAATTATTGGACCGATTCGATATAAAATTGAAGGAGACACGGCCCCATTTGGCTAAGAAAAAAGTGCTGTTTCACCACGATAATGCACCAGCACATTCATCCAGAATTGTCGCGGCAAAGTTGCGTGAACTGCACTACGAATTGCTGCCGCACCCACCGTAATCGCCTGACTTGGCTCCCTGCGACTTCTTTCTGTTCCCCAACATGAAAACGTGGCTCGGGGGAAAAAGATTCAGCTCAAACGAGGAGGTTATCGTCGAGACAGAAGCGTATTTTGCAGTTTGACAAATCGTATTTTTTGGAGGGGTTAAAGAAATGGCAGAAACGTTGGGAAAAGTGTATTGTACTAAAAGGTGATTACGTTGAAAAATAAAAAAAAATTGTGAAAAACTTGCGTCTTCTTTCCTAACACGGGTATTTATTGATCCACCCTCGTATATACTACTCTGGACGATGGATCGGCCGTGGAGGACCAGTTGCTTGACTTGCACGGTCGCCAGATTTAACGCCGTTAGATTTTTTCGCATGGGGTGCCATCAAGCAAAAGGTGTACGAACAACCGGTGGATAACGTTGAGACATTTAGAAATAGAGTTGTTCAAGCTTGTAAAGAAGTGACTTCCGAACAGTGTCGATCGGTTATTCGTTCAGTGATTACAAGATGTAAAGCCTGCCTGCAGACTGGGGGAAACATTTTTGAACAAATTCTTTAAACTTTTATCGTTACTGTTTGGTATTGTTAATAATCTTATACGTTCTTATTAAGTATTCGGTTTTTCACGTTAGCTGGTTTTACAATAAAAATTACTTGTAAGAAGTTATTTCCTTTTACCAAATATGAGTTTTGTATCTGTTTAAAAATTCGAGAAAAATTATAAACACTTGATTTAGACACTTATCTTTGAAAGACCGTAACTATTTAACGAAGCGTTTTCGGATACAGTTTCATAGGAAATTTTTCTCGTATTTTGATGCCCTGAATTCAAATTTTAATTTTTTTCATATAATCCTAAAACATCCTGTATAATTGCTAATTTAATCCTCAAGTACTATCGTGTTTTCAAGTAATGCTTACACTATGGTGAGGTGTTTGACACCCCACAATTTAATTTATCTTTTTTATGTTATTATAAAGCTTTTTTTTTGTTTTGGATGTTTTAGGTTTTAAAGCAATCATTTATCTTAAACTCCGACTAAATAAAAGTTTAATTTTATTAAAAACTAAAAAAAAAAAAATAAAGATTACGTAAATGTGTTAAGACAGTGCACATAAACTAAAAAAAAATTATGTAAATATAAAAAATCCTATTTTCCAAATGTAGTTTTTTGTTTTCGGGTTTCCAAAACCCTGCTCTTAATGCCTGTTAAAAACTTTTGAATTAGTATTACGCATAAAAGTTTTGACAGACATGTTTTTTCATGATTTTTTGAAGATGGTATTTGTATTGTAAATGCTTTAGACTTTGCTAAATGCTTTTCACTAATTCCGTGTTAGATTGAAAATTTGTGGTAGACCAAATATTACCAGCAACTAAACAAGATTTTGGAAGTTTGATTGAGTCTAGCGTACCTACAATAACATTTCCGATTGAATGTTCACCGCGTCTGTAGTTTCATCCACTGACACAAAGATATTTGTGACTAACAACTGACACAGATACAGGAAATAAAAAAAAAGATATATTTTCTGTATCTGTGTCAGATAGATGAAATTTAGTTTTCTTCTTACAGTGCTTTCGTCGGGAATTGATCTACGACAATACATTCACGATACGAAGACGTGCACGTCATTGATGACGTTTGCACAGTGTAGCAAGATGTGCATCTTTGTTATGTAATGAACTAATGAATAATGATTCTTTAATATATGTTATATGTATCAAATAATTGACATGTCATGGAAGGTGTTTAGGTTATGTTGAAGGCATAATTCATAATAAAATATACAAATGAAGTGGATGGATACATATTAGTTAATATATTTATTGTTTATACTTTTGTTTATTTATCAGATATAACCTTTGCATTTAATAAAAACTACTTTTTTAACGATTTTATTAAATAGAAACACATGCAATTTATTTATACACAAATAATACAATATGGAATACATTTCAACAATATAATACTAAACAAACATAGAGAAGGATATTAATGATCATTAATTGTATTAACAAAGTTAAAAATCAGTCTGATGTACTATCTTCATCGTCACTTTTCTAGCATTAATAAAAAATTCAGGAGGTTTATCGCGATCTATACCCACTTCCCTATCCCACCATTCTTGTACTAGTTTTTCCGTATGATGAATGCTGTTTTGCCAAGTTTCGGATGAAATTGTATTCAAAGCCCTTTCCCATATTATTTTTGAATTATCATTGGAACGTCCACTTTCGTCTACATGTCGAGTATAGTAAGTTTTCGTAATACCCCAGATCAGTTCTATCTGATTGAACACACAATGATAAGGTGGAAGAATAATTTAATATTCTCTACCTTTTTTCACCAACTTTAGCTTTGCAAACACTTCTATGATCATCTTGCCATGAAAATGTCACTGTGTCATCTTGAAAGATTCAAGTTTCATCAACAAATATAAATTGATAAGTACCAGATTTCTTCAGCCGTATATAGTCTGATAAAAACTTCACACGTTTTAATACGATGTCCTCCATCAATGCCCTTTTAGGATCTTCTTTTTTGTAGTGAAATCCTATGTTTTGTAGCACTTTCTACAGTGATGTGCAGCCATCCATAAAAATTTCTATTTCACAAAGTATTGCTCTCAAAGATTTCAGCGTAATATCTTGTTCTGTAATTATACAATAATTATATTATGATAATGTATGTAACGAGCGATCATTAAAATTTTCACTCGTAGCTGGCCGTGTATATAAAAATTATGTCGTAGCTTTAGTCATTAAGATGTTATTTCAAACATCTGTCAGTGTCAAATATATATTTTAAAGCTTCATCAAAAGAAAAAGTAATGGCCTTTAATGATATGCATAAAGCGTTTATGGTAGAATGTTACTTCCTGACATCTCAAAAAATTGATGGTATTTGGCCGCATTCAATAGAAAATTGCCTTGCGGAGTTTGAAGAGAGATATCCAAATACACCTAGCTGTAAAACTTTCCGTGATACGCTAATGCATTGTGTAAATCTTTTTCGTCAAACAGGCAGTATTTTAAGGAAAAAAGGAAGCGGTCCTCCTCTCAAGAGAAGTCGCGGCGTAATTGAAAATGTCAGACAAATTATTAACGAATCTCCTCAAACATCTATTCGCAGAGTTTCGCAACAAGTAGGGCTTTCGTATGGAACATGTCAAAAAAAATTTAAAAAAGGACTTGCCCATGTATCCATATAAATTAACTTCTGTACAAAATCTATTACCTACGGATTATGAAAAAAGAACACAATTTTGCTAATGGTTTATTCAAACAATGCCAGACAATATTTTAAATCATACTTTTTTCACCGATGAAGCTTGGTTTTATTTGAAAGGTTATGTTAATTCGCAAAATATGCGTATGTGGTCCAGTGAAAATCCTCATTTCTACAGAGAAGTTCTTCTACATCCAGAAAAAATAGGCGTATGGGTAGGTATGAGTCGTCACCGATTAATAGGACCAATATTCTTTGAGGGCACGATAACATCGGAGAAATATCGTAACGAAATTCTCAATGTTTTTACTAATCAATTGACTAATGATGAACTCCAGGTCGGATATTTTCAACAGGATGGGGCTACATCTCACGTTACACTTGAAAATATTCAGTTTTTGCAACAATTTTATGGCGATAGGATAATAAGTAGAAATACAGCGATTCCATATCCACCACGATCGTGTGATTTAACAGTCATGGATTTTTTTGTGTGGCCATATATAAAGAATATTATTTATGAAACACCAATTAATAATCTACAAGAGTTAAGACATAAAATCATAGAAAAATGTGAACACATCAATAGCTCACCGCAAATACTGATCAATGTTTTCAATGCTCTACGAAATAGAGTGCGATTATACTTGGTGGAGAATGGTCAACATTTTACACATTTTTTATAATATTCTATTACTTTGTGTAAAAATTATAAATATATTTAATATAAAAGTCAGCATTTCAAATTATTTTTTAACAATCATGACGTTTGAAATTATAATGACAGATCTCCTCTAATAACTTAAGTTAGGACATACTTTTTGTGTACATGGCTTACTTGAGCGAAAATTTTAATGATCACTCGTTATATTTTGGAAAACTTACTGTTTCTGTACATGTTGTACACGGTATACCTAATACGCGATTGCAGCTTGCAATTAGCGATTTACTCTGGCTAGAGAACGGCTTCGGCATTATTGCGTAAGTCAATAATTCCACTTTAGTTATGCAAATAACTGTTTGTAATAAAGACGAAATAAAAACAGTGGAAACTAATAAAAAAGTACAAACAACAAGGAAAATAAATGACAGAACAAATTTGTCAAATGACAGAACACATTTGTCAAATTACAGAACAAATTTGTCAACAATGGATGCTTCTTTCTCAGTCCTACAAACTTATACGGCGATATTAACGTTGAATTTTATCAGGTGTAAATAGGTATTTTATTTGCTACAGATTTGTCTTCCCGAAAGTTCAATAAATGACGTGCACGTCTTTGTATCGTGAATGGCCTATACGCTTATGAGTAAACAAGGACAGAATGCGTAGAAAGGGACAAGTGGACCTAAAATGCCGCGATCTAATGATAACAACGATAACGATAACACAAGTTTAGAAACTCCGGTTAACTTTTGGAACCGCGTAAATTAGAACGATTCTTAATGTAATTTGATGCGCTGATTTCGAATCTTCGATTCGTTTGTCAAAATTAGTACTAGTTTTCGAGTTCTCGTGTGTTGGCAGATCGTAACGACTGTCAGATGTTGACGTCGTTAGAAAAATTATTTCAATAGTTTCTTTTACGTTTGCCAATACTATGTGCGCTCAAAGATGCGTATTTGCATTACTTTGGTTTTTCTGTATCAAACACTCATAAGCCGTGGGTGTCGAATTTGTTTTGTAATGTATGCAGAAGAAAACTGTACAAGTGGTCACTGAAAATATGCACTTTTAATTTTGATTACCAATGCTATGAAGAGAGTCCAAAATGCCGCGATCTAATGATAACAACGATAACGATAACACAAGTTTAGAAACTCCGGTTGTTACGCTTCGCATATAAGAATATTTTAATTTAGTTTTTAAATTATATTTCTTCTTCAAATATCTCGTATTAAAATGATATTAACTTAAGACATTTTTCTACATATTCGTGTGCAAAGAGAAAGCATTTCTTTTGTTATATCCCTAACCGGGAGACCCTTGGCCTTCCACCTGACCCGTCAACAACCATAACGTTCACAGTGGAATTTCTATATATATATATCATTAAATTGTTTTAATTTAATTACATACATCTTCTTTTATATGTTGTGTTTCATATCATTTGGAAGCTTACTTCACAAGGGATATTTTAATAATATTTATGCCATGAACGCCTCTTCAGGTCGCGCTTCTTATTAATTATTAGTCAAGATATCGATCCTCTCTTCGACTTAGGTCATAAAAAAGACCTTTTCCTAGACTAGTGTTCTATCGACACAAACTATCAGTCTCTTCTCCTTAGAACCCTCGTAAGATACTCATCTTACCCACCGTACTGTTCAAGTCCTGGCCATGACGCACATGCCCTTGCATCTCAGCGAATTAGAAGGTAATCTGTATTGTCCAATATATATTATTCTTTGATCTAATTCACATTAATTCAACTAATTAATTTCTTGTTCCTCCGGCCAAACATCGCTCTACACATAGTTGTCCAAGTATATCTTCGCAGACCACGAGGCCGATCATCTTCGCAACTCAAAGGTAACTCTGTATTGTTCGATACAGAGATTATTTTATATTAATCGTAATTAGTTAACATTTAATTTACTGCTCAATTTAACGTTCGTTTTAGTATTTTGTGTTAATTTTCAATTACTTATTTACCGCTTCTCGTGTATATATATTACTTTTATTCAATTACTTTAAAATATACCAAGTTCAATTTCTTTCTTATGTACAAATAAATCCAGACTTTAAGGACAACGCTCCTGTGTTTTATTTAGTAAGGAAGATGTAATATATTTATTTAATTAACCATTATCATACACGGCCTGGACCTTTGATGAAACTTCACCAGCACCATTAATTATTTATCTTAGAATAATTTCATTATTATTAGCACGGCGACCGAAACCAGATTTTTGTTGGGTGGGGTTGGGTTGCCAATACTATGTGCGCTCAAAGACGCGTATTTGCATTACTTTGGTTTTTCTGTAGCAAACACTCATAAGCCGTGGGTGTCGAAATTGTTTTGTAATGTATACAGAATAAAACTGTATAAGTGGTCACTGAAAATGTACACTTTTAATTTTGATTACCAATGCTATGAAGAGAGCCGAAAACCATGTAGATGACTGTTACTTTGGCTTTATGAATGTCGTCGGTATAAATGCAAAAAAACTACCACAATACTACACATCCTGACGTATCATCAATGTCCAAGATGATCAATGATCCATTGCCAGTTTATCCAGGTATGAGGGCAAATGCTGTGAAAACTTCAACTTCATCACCGACGAGTAGTGCAAGCGATTTCGTCATGGAAGAAAAACATTTAATTTCGCAAAGTGAACCGAAACAACAAAAAGCAGAGTTGCTCGCATCACGGTTGTAGGAGTGGAAATAGCTTAACACTCAAACACAAGTCACTGTTTACAGAAACATAAATCAAGCGTTTTTACAGTTTTTCAAAAAGGAAGAGAACATGTGCTTCCGCGATTACATTTAATTGATGTGATGAATACACTCTATACGATAGAAATGAATGGCGTTTGTTCGTCAATGGTTCGAAATACATCCTGAAGGCTGCCCTGCTACATGCATTTGCAGTACAAACAAAGGAATGCTACAGCACAATACGTAACGTTTTGGCCATGATTAAATACATTGATCATCAATAGAAAATTTGTGGCGATCTAAAGGTTTGAAAATAAATTCTAATTAAATTTGAAACAATAAACGATTTATACCGGGTTCTTCTTTTATCATTACACATAGGTATAATTCATTGATTTTTCTACTTTTAACTTTACACATAGGGATAAATGTATAGCGGCATAGTAGGCAACCAATTATACACCAGTGACGTATTTTTCCAATTGTCAAATATTTCTGATTTTTCATTCATATTTAAATCTTGAAGTAAATACGTTTTATTGAAAAATACATAATTGATTTAAAAGAGTTAATTATCTCAACAGACGTATACCTTGTGCGAAGACAATTTTAAATATTTTTAACAAATTCAAAGAAGGTGGTTGTTTTAAATTCCCACAAAAAAAAAACAATCACGTGTTAACAGAACACATGAAGCTGAATATCATGTGTTATGTAGAAGAACGGTCTGTAGGATTACTTTTAGATGTAGCCAGGCATTTTGGAATATCGTACAGTTCAGTGTTCAAAACCCTGAAAGAACGAACTGATGTTTGTGATATAATGTTTAATTTGTTAAATGAAAACGAACAAATTTTAAATGAAATATTTTTTACTGATAATACAAACAGCTCCGTAATAGATTTAAAGAATGTCATGCATATCTTTAATAGTTAGAAAGCATAATACGATGAAATCCATTGAGTTATTTCTTTAGCTAATAGGAAAAGGTTGAGTGTAATTTTAATAAAATAAATACTTAGGTTATTTATTAATATTTCTTAATTTTTTATTTAGGAACGTTATCATGTTAACATTTTTCGGTTTCAGTCTTGCACACCTTTGTTCTATTATTAAGCGAGCTGTACTATACCCTTTCACTTTCTACTGAACTCGCTTGAATACAGAAGTATTTCCTAGCACATTTTTTAAGGGTTTCAGCTTTATTCCTGTTACCTAAGAGAAAATCCAAATAAAAAAGGCAATTACCCTTTTTTTTTTAAACTTACCTTCCAAAATAAAAGAGGATCTACATCCTGATTTGAACTTGGCCTTTCGAAGTATTGACTTATAGTTATTATTACATCAGTTGTAATTGATTTTACTTTCTCTTATTCTTTCTTGCAAAAATCCAAATAATGAAAGTGACTTTTTATGTGGACTAATGTCTGTATCGATTTGTTATTTATTTTCAGGATCTTCAAAATATTGAACATTTCTTGTTCTAGAAAAGAAGTAGCCCCGCCCCGGTAGCATTTTCAGTACTACGAAAAGCTCTTTTAAATCGTGGGTGTTAAACAGTTCCTGATAATGGCTGACGGAAACTTTACAAAATGTTTAACGCTCAATGAAGCGGCGTGGGCGTCATTTCAAAGTGTTGTTCATAGCTTTATCGGTAACCGCAAATCCCCGGATTTCAGGCAAATAATCAGCAATTTGTTGCAAAATTACCGTAAAATTGAAGCTCGCGACGAGCAAGGAGAGCAGCTACTCCAAGATTTGGCAAAAATCTAAAAACAGTACCAAGGATTTTGGAACTAGGGCATGATGAGCGATTACTGTTAGACTCTAATGCGTGCAACGGATCCAAAACTAAGCAAACGACTCAGTTTAACCGTACTTAATTTCTAATTCAACACTTTTCCTTGAATAAAATGGCCAGTAATTGTCAAAAATAGTAATGAATATCTCGAAAACTACAACCAATCTTAAAAAACTAATTAAAGATTCGAATTCAGAACCTAAAATTACCTTAGAAACAACTTTTGGTTGCTCAGGTCCAATACCGTGTGTACTTGTGTAATTATAAATGTCCGATCTATCACCTGATTGTTACATTGGAATAATAAATGAAGTTTTCCATTGCAAGGGAACAAGTCCACAATCAATTGGAAAATTATATAAAATAGACAGACGCCATGTTACGAAAAGACTACAGTGCTTTAGAAAATATGCTGGAACGCAGTTAGATAGTAGTGATACCGAAGGTGTATAGTTATGTCTTTAAGTATGAGAGAATTATCGTTGTGAGATACATCCATTTGAATCACGACTTGCTGATTATTAGCATAGACTATTGGAGTATTTTTTTAAAACCAATTACTTATAATACTAGGATCGTCAGATAATGCTTTACCAAATGTTATATTCTTAGGAAGACCTCGTGTTTTTCTTTCAAGTTAGTGAAATGCCAAAATAACGACGAATATAGGATATAAAGTCATTAGAAATACTGACCTTGGAAGCTGATCTTAAAAACTTGAAGCTACTATATGCATTTATATCAGCCGAATTCCTTCAATGTCTCTAAATGTCTTTCTTGTAATAAAACGTTTAGCTTCTAGAGATGTCGATTTTCGGTACTTTTAAGTAATCGTTACTATTCGTTACTCAAACCTTGAGTAATCGTTGAATGTATTCGTTATTGTGATTACTTTGATTCATATACATATTTACTATACATAAGAACGAGCTTACGTTCGGTGCCGACATTCATCTTTCTGGCATTATTATATCGGTAATCAGTATTATTTGCTTTGCAAAATTTGTTACGGTATACGTAGCTGCTTTTCGCTGCATGCAAACGTTTTATGACAGCTAAACTGTAAACTAATAAAATTATGTTGACCGTTGACGGATAAAAAACATATTTTACCTTTCATCTTTTAACATCATTATAATTGTTCGTACTTTTTTACTTATTATAGGCATGCTGTCGTAAAACATTTCCTTACATTAGTTCAATTTGTAAGTATATTTTTTTGTATAGATATTATATAAAATGTCGTATTAGGTACAACTTAATTACCGTTATTTTACCCTGATGAAACACACCAATTGAGTGGCGAAATATTTACTAAAAATAGATAATTAAAAGAGTATTTCCAACTTTCCCCAACCAAATTTCTCCATATTTTATCAAATCAAACTATATTTTAAATCCCAATTGTGTATCGTATTTGTCTATGTTACAGTTTTGTAATTATTTGCAAATATGTAATTAATTTTAAAATAATGACTGGTAAGCATGAGCAGCTTATTTGAAATTTATTTACTTATAATAAATTAAATTGGCTGAACATTCTGTAAATCTGAATTTTATAATTACGCAAGTAAATTGGATTGTAAAATTCTTTGTTTATATTTGGAATGTCTATATTTAAGAAGTATGCTGTAAAGTAGTATAGAGTACAGAAAATCAATATGATATCTTGTACCCGTAGATTTATACTATACCGTGTGCGGCAATAGTGTGTCGGCGGAGCTTAGCATGAAAACTAATAAAGTTGTAATAATGAAATTTTACGTACACATGTAGTATGCTACAGTGCATTTTCTAATTTTATTTATATATTTACTGGGTGTTCCAAATTTCCGCAACCACTTTCAATTTTTTTTTTTAAATAGATTGCTATACTTTCTTGTTATTATGATGATAGCCACCCAAATTATCTTTGCAATGATATATGACAATGTGCACTTACAACTGTTAGTTTTGGTTTTATTGCAAATTTTGTTAAAATCTTGACAGTTGCAGCGTCTAACATTTTAAGTCTTAGCCTGAAAATGGGTGCAGTGCCTCACGTAAATTTTTTGTTACCAATTTATGGACTAACACGTTATATGTTTTGAGGGTGAACAACGTGACAACATATACAGAGTGTTAAATATGTCGTGCCAAAGTTATCGAAGTTTAAAGGCTATTTTCTCTTTTTTTTTTAAATTGAACCTATAATTTTTTTATTAGTCAGCAAATTCCTTGTAAAATTGCCGTTAAAATGGTACCAATAACATAGTACTTATTTCTAGTATTTTCGAAGTTATAACTAGAGCTGAGGATGTTTGCGGTATAACCATGGTTATATCATATAACCATAGTAATTTACTATGGTTACATGATATAACCATGGCTATACCGCAAACATCCTCAGCTCTAGTTATAACCTTTTAATGGGATATACCTATGTTTATAATATTCAATATGCGGTGCATCTAATAGTTGGTTGGCCATGAAATGATATCAAACAAAGTAACTTTTACAAACACCTGTTTCTTAATTCTTTATTATTAGTTTTAGAATTACATTTTGTAATTTTTCAATAATAAAACAAAATTAATTTAAAATGTGTTCAAATATATTTCCATTCTGCTCTACACATGCTCTTAATCGCCTCTGCATCGACAGACTTACATTTTGAGCCATGTTGTTTTCACTTACTTGAAGAAAAGCGTTTCTGATTCGTTGCTGCATGTTCTCTGCCGTTGTAGGAGGTGTTTCGTAAACTATATTTTTTACAGTAGGCCACAGAAAAAAATCATAAGGGGTTAGATCTGGTGACCGCGGTGGCCAGTTTATAAAGCTTCCTCTCCCAATCCACCTATTGGTGAATACCCTATCTAAATGTGTTCTTGCAGCAGCACCGTAATGTGCAGGTGCACCATCATGTTGGTACCACAATCTCCTTATGACGTTATCTGGTAGGTCTTCTAACAGCAATGGTAAATTATTTTGTAGGAAATTTGTGTAGATTTCACAATTTAAAGTATTATTAAAAAAGAATGGACCTACAATAGTGTTTCGTATGATGCCTCCCCAGGTGTTAACACTCCATTTTTGTTGGTATAAAATGGGTTGCACAAAATGAGGGTTTCTAGTGTCATAATAATGAGAATTTTTTCTATTTGTTATTCCACAATTAGCAAATGTTGCTTCATCTGTGAAAAGCACATGATCTAGAAAAGTTAGATCTTGTCGTAATTGGAAAAGTAGCCATTCACAGTAAACAAGTCTCCTTTCGAAATCCGTTTGTAGCAAGCCTTGATGATTTTGAATTTTGTAAGGGTGAAATTTATGTTTTTTTTAAAATCCTTCTTACAGCAGTGACTTCTATCCCGTGTTCTTTCGAAATTATCCTTGTAGATACGCGCGGATTTTCCACAACAGACTGGACGACTGTCACTTCATTATCTTCTGTAACCATAGACTTAGTTCTTTCATATTTGACATAATTCACTGAACCCGTCCGAAGAAACCTTGTCAACAAATTTTCAAACATCTTAATAACTGGTGCTCTTCGGTGAGGATACTTCATAGCATATGTTCTTGATGCTAAAAGTGGATTTCTATTGCTCGCGCCAAGAACAAATACCATGTCTATTAGCTCCTCCTTCGAAAAATCCATTCTAAAGAATGAAGAACACAACTATAAACTATTACGGCATGGAAATAAAAAATAATGACAACAAAACGATATAACTGACAACAATATAACAACTAATAACGAACAAACGGAAATTGATAATTAACTAGCCGAACTTAAATTATAACAATTAAACGCGATTACAGTAAAGAGAAACTATTGAAAAACACTTTATATGGAAATTTTATGTAGATATTTGACGTTTGGTTACACAGCAATTTTTGCTTAATATCATTTCATGGCCAACCACCCAACTATTAGATGCACCGCATATTGAATATTATAAACATAGGTATATCCCATTAAAGGGTTATAACTTCGAAAATACTAGAAATAAGTACTATGTTATTGGTACCATTTTAACGGCAATTTTACAAGGAATTTGCTGACTAATAAAAAAATTATAGGTTCAATTTAAAAAAAAAGAGAAAATAGCCTTTAAACTTCGATAACTTTGGCACGACATATTTAACACTCTGTATATGTTGTCACGTTGTTCACCCTCAAAACATATAACGTGTTAGTCCATAAATTGGTAACAAAAAATTTACTTGAGACACTGCACCCATTTTCAGGCTAAGACTTAAAATGTTAGACGCTGCAACTGTCAAGATTTTAACAAAATTTGCAATAAAACCAAAACTAACAGTTGTAAGTGCACATTGTCATATATCATTGGAAAGATAATTTGGCTGGCTATCATCATAATAACAAGAAAGTATAGCAATCTATTTAAAAAAAAAAATTGAAAGTGGTTGCGGAAATTTGGAACACCCTGTAAATATATAAATAAAATTAGCAAATGCACTGTAGCATACTACATGTGTACGTAAAATTTCATTGTTACAACTTTATTAGTTTTCATGCTAAGCTCCGCCGACACACTATTGCCGCACCCGGTATACATATAATACATATTGCTATGAATAGTGGGTTCGTAGTTGGATGTACCACTATTCACACCAACTCTGTCCAGCTTAGATACTCAGTCGGTTACTTTCTTTAAATGGGACTGCTTTCCTCTCCGGGTTTCCAATGGAAAACGTGGAAAAATAATTGAATTAATACCACAATCAGGCGTCACACAAAATTTATTTGTGAATATTGTTAGTTTTACTGAAGTTAGTGTTAAGCACACAAGTTGAAAGGTAATTAAAAAGATATACACATCTTTACTCAAATGAATCTTTAATTTAAAAAAATAAAAAAGAAAAAAATTATTTATAAAGTATAAAGAATTGTGTAATACAAACTTACACTTAGAGGTAAAAGAATTTGTTGAAAATGACCGCAAAACAAATCCAAACGTCCTCTGATTACACCCGAACTAAATTAAATCTAGTAAATTGCAAAGATGTTTTTAAATTTCACCCCTAATAAACAACTTCAAAAGGTAAACAACCAGAACTGACAGACCGAAGCAAATCTCTAATACATGCGCAGTCACATGTAATAAAAAATGACTTTGACTCAACGTGCAAAATTTAATCGTTATAGAAATTTTTTTTATATAGAAATTTTAAAAACGTTCTTTGTCATTTATATATCTAAGATAAAATATCAATATAACAAAATTAATACAATGAAAATACACAGTTCAAATCACTCAAATAATAATAATAATAATAATAATAATTAACTTACTTTAGATGAAAAAAATATTTCTTCCACGAGACACCTGAGTTGGAAAATCGTATAAAAATCACATCGAGATAAACAAACTCGTAAAAATAACGGTATTGAAATAAAGCACAACAACCAAATAAATCAAATCACGAAGTTAATTAATAAAGATAAAATACAAAGATTTATATCTTATAACAGACGTCTTCACAACTCAGCTAACAGTTAGTGTCTGTCCACAGATAGCTCACAGGCTCTCTAACAAAAAAAATATAGTTTCAAGATAAAATTTGCCCAGCCGAACAAACGGCGTGCTCCCACTGCGCAAGTCACAATAATAAATTCACAATTTATACACTAGCGACCAAAATAATAAACAAAAATAATTAAAATTTTTCAAAATGTTGCGGGGAAAAATCCACAGCATATCCCCTAGAATATATTATGGAAAAGCCTGTACATGTCAAAATCTTGTTCATCATATATTCTACCGCACTCGTTGAACCATAGACAGTAACGCACCCTGTCATAACCGATCCCCGCACTCAGCCGTCGCACAATCTCAAGCTGGATCATCCTCGTCAACGTGCAGCAGTGGAACGGTTACAGAGCACCCATGTAATTAATATCTTCGATTTAAAGACTGAAATTTCCAAATTCAAAACTAATTCAGCTATGTCATATTATATTTTGACATATTCATTAATAACTTATGTCATTTTAATTATAGACAAATTAATAAATAATGTATGTCATTTTAATTTTTGACATATTAATAAGCTTATGTCATTTTGACTGTTGACATAATAATAATAAGCCTCGTACCATACATCATAGACGAAGAAGACTCCAGAGTAAACAGTCGTCAGCGAATAGTTGATATCTTCCTCAACCTCCTGGACATGTCACTCCCATGGATTTCGTATAAAAGAGAAAAAATAATATTTGTAATAATGCAATCATCAATCATCAAAACCAAAAATCATATCATATAACTTTAATCGCTACCATTTCCCATTAAACAATTCTTGTAGCACCATAAAACTTTGATTTAATCATTTTAATTTCATAACATTTCCTTAAAATTATTTAAAACTTTCATCCTGTGGGACCTGAAGGATCCCCACATACTGAAAAGCCCCTTCAGCATATTCTCTATTATATTCATTTAACTCAACATAATGAAAATTATTTTTACTGTTATCATTCGAGATAACGCATCGGCAGTAACATTTAGTACGCCTTTAATATGCCTAATTTCATAAGTATACTCTGACAATAACAAAGACCAGCGATATACTCTATTATTCTTAAATCTCGTATTCAACAGTGATGTCAACGCCGCATGGTTGGTTTCTATTATGAAGTTTTTGCCCAACAAATAAAATCTCAGCTTTTGAACCGCGTGTACTACAGCCAACATTTCTTTTTCACTAATAGTATATTTAATTTCATAGCTTTCCAAGATTCGAGAAATGAAAGATATCGGTTGTTCCATCCCTTCATTATTAATCTGGATTAAAACTCCACTAATAGCTACATCACTTGCATCTACTCTTAAAATGAACTGTTTATTAAAATCTGGTAAAATTAATATTAATTGATTATAAAAATCTTTCTTTAAATCCTCAAACGCTTTCATTCTTATATTATTCCATTTAAACTTCTCATTCTTTTTAAGCAATTCATACAAAGGTGCACTTGTTCATGCCAGGTATGGTACAAAACGTTTATAATAATTAACTATGCCTAAGAACCCTCTTAACATTCTTACACTCTTAGGTAAAGGATACTGTTTAATAAGCTCCAACCTACTCTGATCCACACTGACATAACTAGGACTTATATTATACCCTAGGAACTTTATTTCTGTTTTAAAAAATTCACACTTCTTTAAATTTAATTTCAACCCTTCACTTACCAACACTTACATTATTTTTCTAATATGTTCCAGATGTTCCTTATAATTCCTGCTATAAATCAATATATCATCAATATAATGAACCACGTAATCTTCGTAAGGTTCTAAAATCTGTTGCGTAGCCCTTATTAACGCTGCTGCAGAACTACTTAATCCATAAGGTACTGTCCTGAATTGATATACTCTACCATTCGCCATAAAGCCACAATATTTTCTAGATTCTTTTTCCAATGGCACCAACCAAAAAGCACTCCTCAAATCCAACTTGCTATATACTTGTGCATTGCCACATTTCGCCAATAATGCTTCTATTGTAATCGGAGTTTCGAATTGAGCTTTTGTCCGCTCATTAAGTCTGCGCGCATCCAGACATAATCTAATGTCTCCTGATTTCTTCTTAACCACTACTAATGGATTTACATACCTTGTCTTTCCACCTTCAATAATTCCATCATTTAACATCTTCTTTATTTCCTCTTCTACTTGTTGTTGAATGTTTTTCGGGATTGGATAATTTTTAATTTTAAAAGGTTTCGATTCATCTACTTCTAACGAATGTCGATAATTTCTGGCAATACTGGGAAATTTATTTACTAATTCAATATTATTCTTTATAATTATTTTCACTTCATTTTCATATACTTAATCGCAATCTATTTTCAATACATCAATATCTTCGGGAAATTCAACTTCTCCCTCCTTTTCTTTCTCCAAATCTTCCAACACCATCAATTCCTTTTCTTCTATAACAGAGGTCGGCAACCTGCGGCCCGCGGGCCGCATGCGGCCCTTTGCAACTTTTTGCGCGGACCGCCAAAGCACCAATATAATTTTAGGAAAAATCAACAAACTTAGAGTGTAAGCGTGCCGAAATATGGCCGGTGACAAAAATGCGCGCTAACAGAAGCATAGTGGGAAACCTATTTTACTGCGTAAGTTTAATCCCCACTCCCCAGCGAATACGACGGCTCGCTTAGCAAGTATAGCATTCTTTCATTTCGCCAGTTTGCTACTGTATGTTCATATGTGCATTTTGCACATAAACACGTTCATATTGACAACCGTATGACGTTTCACTACAATAGGTAATGAGAAATACATGTTATTTTTAATTTATTGGTAAAATAATTCATATTTTGTCGTAGGAAAAATGAATAAAATACCAAAGAAAAGAAAAATTAATGAGGACAACCGCGAATTTAATGAAAAGTGGACTTTTGATTATTTCGCTAAGAAATAAGTAATTAAACTTCTAGTTTCAAAAATTCTTTTATTGTAAATACCACTACAATATTGTTTCGCCATACAATGGCTTCATCAGGTGGATGAAATACTTCGTCAATTAACTATTTTCATTATTTCTTTATTAATAATTACAATAAAGCACTATGCATAATTTACAAAGAATCTATAAGCGTATTCAAAGAATTTAATTTGCGTCGCCACTACGACACGAAACACAAAAGTGAATATGATAAATTTGAATCTCAATTCAGACAAAATAAAATTGATTCTTTACAAAAATCATTAGAAGCACAACAAAACGTTTTTAAAAAATGAAGGGACAAAGTTCAGCATTGGTCAAAACGTCCTTACATATTTCGAAATTAATTGCTGAACATAACAAACCATTTAAGGATGGAGAGTTCATTAAAAAATGTATTTTGGCTGCTGTTAACGAAATTTGTCGGGAAAAAATTAAAAAATTTGAAGATATTAGTTTGTCTGCAGGTACAGTAGTTCGACGTATTGAAAATATATCAACTAATATGTTTAATAAATTAAAAGAAAATTCTTCACAATTTGAGTATTTTTCACAAACATTTTATGAAAGCAACGATATAACTAGCACCGCTCAATTGTTGATTTTTATCCGTGGAATTGATAAACAATTTTGTGTAACAGAAGAACTTGCTGCATTAAAAAGCCTCCATGGGAATACAAGAGGTGAAGATATATTTTTGCAACTATTAGATGTTTTCAATATGTACTATCTCAAGTGGGGAAAATTAAAAAATGTGACAACTGACGGTGCAAACAACATGACGGGTCACAATACTGGTTTGGTAGGCATGATTAATAAAAAATTGAAAGAATTAAATATTACACAGCCTCCTCTACAACTTCATTGTATTATCCATCAACATGCACTTTGCGCAAAAGTTGTAAATTTGAAAAATGTTATGAATATTGTAGCAAAGTCTATCAATTATATTCGCAAAAACGGTATTAACCATCGAACATTCCGAAATTTCTTAAATGAAATTGACGCAGAATATGAAGATATCATTTATTTTTCTGAAGTAAGATGGCTCAGCCGTGGGAAAGTTTTAAAAAGATTTTTCGAGTTGATAGACGAGATTGAAATGTTTTTGACAGAAAACGAAAATAGTATACCAGAATTATCGAATTTTAAATGGATAAGCGAGTTAGCTTTTCTTGTGGACATTACAACTTACCTCAATAAATTAAATATAACACTACAAGGCAAAGGAAAGTTAATCAACGAGCTATTTACAGAAATCAAAAGTTTCCAGCTTAAAATAAAATTGTTTATTTCTCAACTTGAAAAGAATAATTATTGTCATTTTCCTACTTTGCAATCGTTTTTAACCAAAAACGACAAACAGTGTCCTTCGAATATTTTTATTGAGTCACTAAAAGTACTAGATGAAAATTTTCGTCATCGGTTTCAAGATTTTTATGCAAAAGAAATGGGCATATTAATATTTGAAAATCCTTTAAAATTTGATATTGTAAAAGCATCAGACAATTTACAACTAGAGTTAATTGATTTGCAATCTAACAATGTATATAAATATAATTTTGATGAAAATAATTATTGCATTTTATTCAAATCTACCAAAAATAAATTTTCCAATTTAAGAAATTTTGCAAAATCAATGATTTGTATTTCTTCAAGCACCTATTTATGCGAACAAACATTTTCAAGAATGAATTTCATATAATCAAAATATAGAACGAGGTTGACGGATGAAAATTTACAAAACTTGTTGAGGATCTCAGTATCCCAAGCACAACCGGACCTAAATGAATTATCATATTTTATGTATCTAAGATAATATATCAATATAACAAAATTAATTCAATGAAAATACACAGTTCAAATCATTCAAATAATAATAATAATAATAATTAACTTACTTTAGATGAAAAAAATATTATATTATAAAATACAAAGATTTATATCTTATAACAGACGTCTTCACAACTCAGCTAACAGTTAGTGTCTGTCCACAGATAGCTCACAGGCTCTCTAACAAAAAAAAATATAGTTTCAAGGTAAAATTTGCCCAGCCGAACAAACGGCGTGCTCCCACTGCGCAAGTCATAATAATAAATTCACAATTTATACACTAGCGACCAAAATAATAGTTCAATCAAAAATAATTAAAATTGTTCAAAATGTTGCGGGGAAAAATCCACAGCAATATGAACGAACGTAATGATATGTACAAATGTAATTAAATATGAATGTAACGATATGTACCGAAAGAAATGAAATACGAAAGTAAATTATATACACAAATAGGTAATCGTTACTTCGGGTTCACTCGTAATGTACCGAATAGTTACTTTTTCGACTTCACTATTGGCTTCTCTCGAAAACCATAATGAAAAATTGCCTGTATTGGCAAAACACTTCAGAATATAATGTTCAATACAGTTACAACGGGTGCGGTAACTGTTAGTTAGTTTTACAAATGCATATTAAATAAAAATGCAACAAGTATTTTCAAATAATTCATACTTTATTTTTCAGAGTACACCTTCCGATTAAGAATGGAATATTATTTCATTTAAATGACTGACTCGGCTGGCTTTGCTGTAGCCCATTCTGCCGACACAATTTTTCAGTACATTTTCAATCATTTGAGCGTTTATTTCACCAAGAGCCAATTTAATTGCATCTTTCAATCGTCTCTGAATGATCGGTATAACATCTGTCCTTGACGGCTCCCCACAAATAATAATCAAAAGGAATCAAATTGCAGCTCCTAGGCGGCCAGTTGACATCGCCATTTCGGCTGATAATGCGATTCTCGAAGATAGGGCGCAAAATGTCAATAGTAGCGTTGGCGGTGTGGGGAGTGGCGCCATCCTGTTGAAGTCAAACATCGGTCAAGTCTTCCTCTTCAATCGTATGGAATAAAAAGTCAGTTAACATGTCACGATAACGGTCGCCATTGACTGTTAGTGCGGCTTCTTGCTCATTTTAAAAGAAAAATGGCCCTGTGATGCTTTTGGACCATATTCCACACCATAAAGTCACTCGTTTTGGGTGCATTGGCATCTCCATTGTCATATGTGGATTTTTTGTGCTCCAAATACGGCAATTTTGCTTGTTCACATAACTTACGAGCACACCGAGGTGAAAATGAGCTTCGTGGGAAAAGTTGATTTTTTGGTAAAAATGCTCATCTTCTTTCAACCGATTAGCGGCCCATTCAGTGAAGCGCGAAAACACGATAGATGGTTCACTGTCTTCAATTCTTGAACCAATTAGACTTTGTAGGCCTTCATACTGAGGTCTTTGTGCAAAATTCTTCGCACAGTCCTATCGCTGATGTTCAATTCCTCTAGACGATGACAGGTAGAGGTGGTCGGATGTTGCCGCACAATTCTAGCCACAGCAGCAATATTTTCCATCGAACGAGCTGGACGAGCTGAATGCGGAAGTCTGTATTGTTTATTATGCTAGTCGAACGAACTTTCTTCGCAAATTTCCTTACACCGTTCTCAGTTGGCGCTTCATTTCTACCTAATCGTGTACACAATTTTCGGCAACTGATTCACTACTTTTCAATATTTCCCAACGTTGATCAAGCGTATATCGTCTTTATTTCATTCACACGGAATGTAATGTTGAATTTCTGTGGCAGTAGAGCTATGAGAAGCGCAATAACCGCTAGTTCAAAAACGAACCACAAGATACCGCACCCGTTATAAAATATATTCAGTGCTACCGAAACATCATTTGGCTCCAACAAAATCCCAAGCCAATCAAAGCTAGATAAATATGCGCTAATAAATTCGGAAGGACCCTTTCTGAAATCGTATTTCCATCCATTTTCTTTACTCATAAAAGATACAGAACATTTTAATGGGGCCTTCACATATAACCTGGAATGATGGTAATCTAGACGCAAGTATTATAATTACTTCGTAGTACATTAACATCCCCAACTGTCGAATACATATCTGTATATCAATAAACTGGTTGTTTCATTTCTTACTACAGTAAAACACAGTTATAATAACAAATATTTTATTTTTATGTAACATGATATGGGTACAAGTTGTTTGACTTCCGCACATGTTTTTCCGTTCAGTCAGATGACACATAGCGATATACACATAAACATTTATCAAGTTAGCTCTTAAAACGCAATACTCTAATAAAATATATTAACATGTTCAGTTTTTTAAACACGCTAATATAATTTCCCAAATCCCATATATTAAATTTAAACCTATCTATGAAATCCTCTTTGAAGATTGGTCAAAAACTTTGTTTTATGTTTGCGATCTAAGCGTTAACAATCTTGCGCATGAAGCGATGTGTCAGTCTGCTGAATTTTCGTTTGTGTACAATGATGTAAATAACATCGTGGCCAATAGATACATCAAATTAGAATTACATACTTCTGTGAGGTTGATAATTTAAATGATCTATTAATAGCAATAACTCTTAACGTAATGTGGATACTGAAATGCTTAAGTAGCTAACTATAGTCATGCTTGAAATCATGTTCTCACTAACGTGAATACAGAAATTTGATACTTTGATACGATTATGTGAGGAATAATTATAATTATTTTGAAGAGTATTTGTTTTGTTATTGACAAAGCGAATTTTTGTATGAGTTTCTCTTAATCTCTACATTATTGAGGATATTATTATTAGGTTTCTATTCAATGGTCTTTCGCATCCCAAATACTTTAAGTATTGGTTACATCTATATTAGGATAAACTCCACTATTCCCGATAATATGTTTCCTTAGATTTCTAATTTGGATTTCATCTGCTATTTACTTACTAATATTCCCTTTTCTCTTGGTGTGGATATTTTATTCGGATTGATAACCTAGTCTTCATGTTATTTTCAATATTTGCTAACATCTGCTTCTCGCTGTCCAAGAAGGTTTTCATTCTCGTTTAAGGTGAATACCGACAGCCAAAAATCTTAAGTTGTTCCAAGGGCATGAACGTAATTATAACTTATGGCCTGCCGATGCCATCTATAATAATTGGCGTTATAGGGGGATGGATTATTGTTATTATTATAATTCGCATATCATGCACGGAGTATACATGTTTGAGTTATATTCTCCTTCTATTAGTTTTACGAGAAGCAGATTTTTCAATGGCGTTGAATCTACGTAATTCTATTCTATAGTATAGTAATCTGAAGAAAATTGAATAACTTTTCATAATCATTTTACAACAGGGTTGGAGTTTCTGGGATAGAATTTACACGCTTATTTAATAATTTTTTGTAACGTCATTTTTTTAATGTCGTTTATGGAGCTAAAGATGTCAACTCTTGCAGTATGGATATTTCACCAGCATGTTTAGTAATAATCAGAAAAAAATAAATTCATTATCTAGCAATCAAGTGCTGAAGCACTTTATTGCATTTAAATGCTATACATTGTCATATATTTCATTTAATTGCTTTTTGAGTTACTTAAATGTTTTAGAATTCTAGATAATTTCTTTATACACAAATCTTAAACAATTTGGATTAATTTCACCCATGTTAACTTTGTTATCTGCACAAAATAAACCAAATTACGTCTCTTACAATGAATTAAAATTACATACTTTTGGACGTCTTATACCTCTTTTTTACCATGTTTATTAATGATTTACTCACGTCTATGCATCATATTGACATGTGCAGATGATACGAAAATATACTTTGCAGTAAATAGTAACTCTGATGTTGTGCTTCTACAGAAAGATTTGGAGCAAATTGTGAACTGGTGTGGCATTACCTATTCAAATTTAAACATCTGGAAGTATATTGTTGTTTCATTTATCAGAAGATTGAATCCTATGTTGGCTTTTTACATTATCGGAGGTTTTCTGTAGTCCGTTGTTATGTGATTTGATGGCCAACTAACTTTTGCTCATTATATATCCAACAGCAATTAACGTCTTTTGGATTTATCGCACGCATAACGAAGGATTTTATTATTCCTCTTGCATTAGTAGTATTATTTAATACATTCGTATGGAAAAAATTAGAATATGGTAGTTTTATTTGATACCCGTGTTATGCTCTGTATAGTCAGATTAAAAGAGTTCAACGTAAGTTTCTGGTATTTATCATGTAAAATGGATCACATTTATCCAGAATGCGGTCAACTATGGACTTTTGCTCGAACACTATGCAATTGAGTCTTTGCGTGTACATAGAGATAATGCAAGCGCGTATTTATCCACTGGCTGATGAATGGTAAGATAGATTCTCCGTGCTTCTTATATATAAACAATAATATTCGTAGAACTTTTTACGTAAAGCGCCTCTTGTACATTCAGTTCTAAACCAAAACTTGATTTATAGTGACATATTTAGTGTTTTTGTTAATTAAATGAACTAGAACGCATATATTTGTTTATTATGGATTTTTTTTTCTCTGTGTATCACTTTTGTGTACCAATGTAGGTATCAATCTACTTGATATGGTCTTGTTATGTCCTTCTAATGGAGTAATTATCGTCTGCTGTTTCTTATACTTACTTTCACTAATTTGATTCTCTAGATATTTACTGAAAAGCTAACTTTTTCGATGGCGTCAAGAAGTTTGTAAGAGCTTCCTGTTTCACTGAATTTTTACGCAAAGAACCTATGTTATTCTCATAAATCAGACAAAAGTTTCCAAGATAAGAAAGTTGTTACTTTAAATTGTTACACTACGTTTATATTAAGAATGTATTGAATTCTATTTTGAAATTTCACACAAATTCTTTACAAATATATCTAATTTAAAATATTAGAAATTCCAGCCCTAAATGACAACCCTCCGAAAGCTATCTACCTGCTGCGACCAAACGGTCAATTCATGTATTATATTCTGGAACGTGCTTTTCCAATTTATATTACACATTTTAAATTAAGTACGGCTTCTATTCCAGTTATTTCTTAATTTGTAATATTTATTATTTAACTATTTATTTCTACATGTCAAAATTATACCAACCAATATTAATACTGACATATTTTAATAGCCACATTTAAATAATTACTGTGAACTTCAAGTATTAAAGTATTTTTCGCAAGGAATATTTTAATAATATTTATTTCATCAGCATCGCAACTCTTTGTTCGCGTCTTTAATTAATTCTTAAGACATCGCTAGCTCTCCAAATTATTGGTTTACCCTTAAAACTGGACTATAAAAAGACCATTGTTCAACCACCTTTCAACCTTTTTCTCTTACACAAACCCTCTTAATTCCTGATTTTCGTAGTATTTCGTCAGTATTTTTCGCATGGAATATTTCAATGATATTTATTTTATCGACATCGCAACTCTTTGGCTATCGTCTTTAATTGATTCTTATTTCTTAAGACATCACTAGCTCTCCATATCAATGGTTGACCCTTAAAACTGGACCATAAAAGACCCTTGTTCAACCACCTTTCAACCTTTTTCTCTTACACAAACCCTCTTAATTCCTGACTTTCGTAGTATTTCGTCAGTATTTTTCGCAAGGAATATTTCAATGATATTTATTTTATCGACATCGCAACTCTTTGGCTGTCGTCTTTAATTGATTATTATTTCTTAAGACATCACTAGCTCTCCACATCATTGGTTGACCCTTAAAACTGGACCATAAAAGGCCCTTGTTCAACCACCTTCCAACCTCTTTCTCTTATACAAACCCTCTTGGTTCTTGACTTTCGTAAGATACACATCAAGCATACACCAGTGAAGTGCCGTCCGACGCTTCTTTTGTTTCCTACCACATGTCCGCTCACGGCATACCCGTAACATAAAGATCACTCTGTATTGTTCGATACACATATTCTAATTACATTTACCACTATCAGTGGTAATTATTTTAGCTTTTTTTTAGTATGTATTTAAAAATGTGTTAACTGATTCGTCGTTGCTTGTATATATATCATCCATTTAATTACTTCAATATATTTCAAATCGTAGTTTTTTTCTTGTAAACATTAAATACACTTTAAGGACAATGTTGTTGTGTTTTCTTTTATTTAATCAGTCGTAGTTAACGAACATTCATTTAAGCATACTACACACGTTCTGGAACTTGGATACTCAGCATCACATCATTATTTATTATCTTAGATCATTGACAATATTGTTAGGACGCTGCAGCTAGCCCGAAACGAATCAACACAAGCCACGAGCGTCCATCTTTTAACAATTTAGCGGTCCCAGGTGGTAAAATACAACGTCCATTTAACAAGACGGAGTGGTTTCAAAAGAAATTATCATATTCAAGTAATAAATATTTTCTCTTTCTGTCCATAGTCAAAGTTTCAAAGTCACATTAAATAATAGAAAGATATACCAGGACATCTTTTTGTAATCAAGTATTATGTTTATTTTTTATAATTTGAATTAGTTTTTGTAAAACCTAAAATAGGTTCGATTAACCTTATAATAAGTTTATTTAAAATATAATCAAAATGATAAAATAATAAAATCCGCCCAATTTTAAATGTAAATAAGCAATAAAGAAGAAGGTTGTTTCCGTATTAAACTAGATATATTTACTCTTCCTCATTGTTTATAAAAACATGCAACATGATCACATAAATTTATAATATTTGCTAATATTAGCAAAGTTTTTAGGTATTAAATAAATTTATTGATTCTTTAATAACGAAATTAGAGTAACTGAATTCATTACTACTTCTGGTGTGCCTCAGACTTCAAATTTGGGTTCATTACTGTTTTTACCATCCATTATAGTATATTAAAAAACGAGTTTCATAAGGCACCATTTTGCCGCACGAGATCAGTTTAGAAAACGAGCCGCTTGCAGCGAGTTTTCTAAAGAGGGAGTGCGGCAAAAGGCCTTATGAAACGAGTTTTTTATACTATTTTTTCTATTTTGCGTTTTTTACATTAATAAATTGCTTAAATTGGAATTATTTAATTTGAAAGTTCAGAGTTTAATTTTTATATAAAGCATGCAGTTGGTCACATTGATACTTGACATTTTCAAATTTAAATCTTGCTATCCGCGAAGTATATTATATTACATATTATTTACTAATTTTCGTTAACATTACTTGATACTTCATTTAAAAATATAAACATGAGGGACATAGAAACATATATATGTTGTTGTCAATTGTATACAAAATACGTTGTTTGTGTAAAATACGGACATATATCATATATGTCAAATGTACATAAATTATTAAAATCAAATGACAGCTATGCTATTTATTTATGTATTCGAATAACGCCAACATTGAAAAATGAAAAAAAGCGTATCGAAATGGAGCTCATTTCGATACTGTTTTGGGTTTCATAATGAGTTCATTTCGAACGCAAAATAGAAAAAATATATTTTAAATACATATTTTAACGTATTGACGCTTAAATAATTTTTCGCGTCCAAAGCACAGCTAACCCATTGCAAGAGAATCACTTCGATACATGATTCATATATTAAGGGCAGAATTAGAGAAATTACAAAAAAAATTGCTTTATTTTTTGTATAGTTGATAACCACATGGGGCTGAAGTTACTGATTTAGCTATTCTATTTGACTTGACTTTTGTAAATCATGTATTAGGTATATTTATTTCAGTCCGTTTCAGGTTATTAACAAAACACTGAAATTTGCTATGTAATCACCAAAATATTTTAGTAATCAAATGTGAGCCTATTTACTTTACTTATTTGAAGGAAACTAGAATGTATTTCCTTTAATTTGGCATATTATAAACTTCAAATTTAATAAGTTCCATTCACTTATTAAATTTGAAGCTGATAATATTCGGCTTTTACTTGATGAAGATTCATATTTGAAAATGCAAATCAAAGTAACAGTTATATCTTCTATTTATTAATATACAATCGATAATTGTTTCGCCAACACAGTGTCTTCGGAAGGCACCTACTAGAGTAAGTTGCAAACTAACATCGGTATACATAAACGCAAGAAAATTGATATTATTTTGCGATGTCTTTAAAATGATGGAATTTACCAAATATTCAAGTAAAAATGAGTGACCCAGCTGGTCTGTCCTTACTGTTATACTATTGAGAAACATATTTACTAATAGACATTTTTGTTAAACTAAATGTGAATTTTTATTGTCGTCTAAACGTACGCTTGAAATGAATAAATTTAACAAAATTGAGTTATTTAAATCTAACTAATCGTTAAGTGAAATTTATGATTATTTTAATTTATGAATTTCTAAACTTTTCAATAAATTTAATTTTATGCGTTCATTTTCTAAACGTAGAATTTGGAAATCATTATTGAATGTATGGTTTTCTGCTATTAAATGAATGGCGAAAGTGGAATCTTATTTTTTTATTTTTCAACGGAGAATAATGTTCAGCAATATGTTATTCAAATGATCTTCCTGTTTGACCAACTTATATCTTACCGCATCCACACGTTAACTTATAGACTCCACATTCCTTATCTGACGAAGCCATTGTGTTGGCCAAGCAGTTGTCGATCATATATTAATAACGTAAAGATATAACTATTACTGTTATTTCCATTTTGAACTTCAAATTTAACATAATTAAAGGTGGATTGTTAATTTTTGTACTTATAAACGTGATGGATTATATCCTCTAGTCTATAAGAAGCTCAAAAATCTGAAGCAAGAAAGCTATGACTTCTTTCCTTTACACCAATTTTTTTCAAATATTCCTGCGTGCCTGACATGTTTACTTCTTATGTACTATGAATTGGATCAAGATATTACATAACTTTCTAAATGTAAAACCAAAAATTGAATCGATTCTGCCTTTACTTGATGTAAATCCATATCAAATGATAAAAACACACAACGTTGTATTAGATTTACACTTTATTTAATAATATTTAACAATGACTATATAACAGCTGTTTCACCGTACAACGGTTTCTTCAGATATAACAAGCGGTACTATAAAACATTTTACTTAAACGTAATTTTTTTTTTTTTTTTTTTTTTTAAGTCGTAAAATAAAAAATATTTACGTTTAAGTAAAATGTTTTATAGTACCGCTTGTTATATCTGAAGAAACCGTTGTACGGTGAAACAGCTGCTAAATAGTCATTGTTAAATATTATTAAATAAAGTGTAAATCTAATACAACGTTGTGTGTTTTTATCATTTGTAAAACCAAATATAAATAAAATAATTATTTTAAGTCTGAAACGTTCTATATAGGAGATCTTTTCCTCTTTATTTTGCATCTCTGCGTCTTGCGTCTTTAATTAAGAATTATTTTTATTAAGAATTAAGAAAAGAGAAACATTGAATTTTAAAAAATTAAAAACAATATCAAGAAAATTTAAAATTTTGATATTCTTTTATCATTTTATTTCATGGAACATTTTAGAATATGGCCGAGAAAAATAAGTCACAGTTATTAATCATATTCAAATCTCTGTATTCATTCAAAGAAAGTTTCGAACCGTTAGTAAGGATTAATGGAGTTTGTCACGAAAAACAGTTTATTTGCATATACATAATTCGCTACTGGTTAAAACGATCATGTGGTTAGACATCCAACATTTATCACAAACTCCACTGAACTAAAGCATGCCATAATTGCTATTTTCTAAAATAATACTCAACTTAAAGGTGCATCTGTAAGATCATCGTGCATCATGCCACCTATTATCGCTACACTTTATTGCTTTCACTTGAAGAATGAAACTTTATTTAAACAACTTTGTCTTTTTATATTATCATTTTATGTAATAAAATTCTGAATTAATAACATTTCTAATGATACCAGTTATAAAAAATGCAATTATACGAATATATAAGGTTTGAACTAAAAATGATATGTCTCTAACATCATGTATGCATGTTCGATTAATCAAACTACATATATGATACCTATATAACAATAAATACTTTTTTGGAATGTATTGATAATCTCGGATAAAATTTAAAACTGATATCATTCTATGAATTAAAATAATTTATAGCAATAATTAACATTTACATTTTAAGATGATATGCTGTAATTTGCACAAACTTTAACATATTCATTTATATTCGACCTATCTCTAATAACATGCAGGATTTCGTATTCATAAGAATCCTAAAATGAGCCGAATTTCTGAGCAAAAATTCTTAACATTACCAGTTAAAGCTTAACAAATTGATTTGGACAATTTTGATTCAGCTATATATTAGGTAGACATATATACATTATTAATGTTATTCCATGAAGTATACACAAAAATATACAGTATTAGAAATATTTGAATTGCCGATTTTAAGAAGTATTCATGGGATGTCAGTTAATTGGTCATGTTTATTATTTTATAATATTCATGAAATAGAAATACGTTGACTAATGGGTATTTCCGCTTTCATTAAAAGCGTTCCTTTTATAGTTGCATAAATTATTTAAATTCACTATTAATTAGCTAATAACTAGAGAAAATTCTTATTTTTATGATACCCAATGTATACATCTGCATGTAAACACTTTTTATATTTCATCAGCACTTTTACTTCGAAAACGTACAAAAATTTTATAAAGTTTTGATTATTTTCATTTCTTAATTAAACTAAATTATATCTCTACATTTTATCGCAGTACCTCGATATATACTTTCCAACAAACTACAATTTTTGTTTTTTACTCTTACTAAAGAGAAAAATGCAAAAATAATCATTATACGTTATAATAATTAAGTTAATACTGTATATTACATAGTAATATAGAATGTAACATACGAAACAGGAACTAAGAGAAATCAAAGACTATCAAAACGGTTTTCGAAAAAATTGATTAACGCCAAACCAAGTACGATTGTTTGGAAATTACATAGATGGCGTGAATTCGCAGGAATCTTCTTTACCATTCTGTAGAATCATTCTAACGGGTGTTCAGAAACATTCGAAGTCAAAGTAGTCCTTGAAAATATGAAGTCATGTCTGAGATAGATTGATACATTTACTTAATACAATTTTATAGGTTATCAAATTAGTATCAGATACTTAAGTAAAGATATACGATTTTTTGTTCAGAGCCCACTTGACTTCGAATGTTTCTGAACACCCGTTATAATAAGTTGAATATGACAGTACAATCTGTAAATTGGTCTGTTTTTGACAGTACGCTAAAATGAACGTCTCGTGTGATTTTCTAATAATGGAAAAAACGAGTTGAGAGCAGTGATAAAGTACTTTCATTTGAAGGGCTTAACATCAACCGAAATCAAAGTAGAGCTGGACTCAAAACTATGAGAATCCGCTTCTTCGTTTTCAATGGTTAAAAACTGGGTTGCCGAATTTAAGCGTGATCGTATAAGTACAAATAATGAACCCCGTAGTGGATGTCCAAAAACTGTTACTGTTCCGGATATGATTGAAAAAGTTCACCGTATCGTCTTGGATGACTGTCGAGTAAAAGTGCGCGAGATAACATACATTATAGGTATCTCAAATGACAGTGTGCACAGAATTTTAACTGAAGAATTGGAAATGAAAAAATATTCGGCGCGTTGGGTGTCGCCCAATTTGAAATATCGTTGGAATAAGTGTATTGAGCGAGCAGGAGACAGTATTTAAAAATCAAATCCTTTTTGTAAAAAAAAACTTTTCTTTGCTTGTTCTTTGATAGGTCACGTAGTTTCCGAACCACCCTTGTATTACGTTAGAACAAATTTTGATAAGTTGCTGCGAATATGAGAGTCGGATACATATGTCCTTTATAGATTTTAAAGCAGCACACTAATCAGTAAATAAGAAAAAAAACTATTCGAAATACTGAAAGACTTAAAAATCCAGGAGAAGTTGGTAATCCTCGTTAAAATGACGTCGAAAAAGCACAATATGCTCAGTAAAAATAAACGGAGAGACGTCGGCAGAATTTAAAGTTAGAAGAAAGCTATGGCAAGTGGATCCGATCCGTTGTCGACAATTTAATTTAATATAATTCTGGAGAAGGCAATAAGAGTAGCTAATATAAATCGCAGAGTAACGCTCTTCAAGCGAAGTCACCAGTGCCCTTCCTTATATACACAGATGACATCATGCTATCGGCAAGAACTAAGAGAGAGCTACAGACCATAACGCAATTGTTTATTTTAGTAGTAGACTGATTAAGAATATAGGATGGAAAGTATCAGATGAAAATAGAAAGAGGCGTAGACCAAGGAGAAAATGAAGTGATGGAGTATGTGGAAGAAAACAGATTCGGGTATTGGAGACTGCCTATACAAACGTTTTATATATAAGCAGGAACTAGAGCGATAAAGTCCTCGACAGATTGGCACAAGACAATAGTGTATCACTGATATGGGTGCCAAGTCATGAGGAAATTAAAGGCAATGAGTTGGCAAAGGAGGGCTTAACGGGGAACTTCATAGGACTAGAATATAGCTAAAAAATTCCGTAGAAAAAATCTGGTTATAGCTAGAAAGAGACCATAAAGCTGTCTCCGGTTTGATAATCGGACTTCGTCCTTTAATGTCCTTTAATTCTATACACTATAAACTTGGTTGGCGAGCCCTGGTGTAGGAGATATGAAAGACAAGAGGAAACTAATTTTCATGTAATATGTACTTGTGAGGAACTGAAGGAATTCAGACAGAAACATTTTGGCTCCTATGAGGATACAAAAATTTCACCTGAGGAGAATAGTGGTTTTTATAGAGGACACAAGATTAACAGATTGGAACTGAGAAATATATTTGAGCGGTACAAAGGGCATTGTTATATTAAAATAAAAATGCTAGCTTTCTAGATATTGCACAAAATTATTTAAAGGAGTAGCAATATTACATCTTTCAAAATTATTTTATATTTTGTTTTTTTTTTATATTCAGATAATTGAATATTATTGTTCTAATCCCAACGACTTCTCTATATGCTAATAATAATATTCCATATTTACATATAAATTTTAAAATTAATAACAAATTAAAATGTTTTTAATAATTGACGTTTTGGCGTTAGTACTATCAACTTTTTGCTTTTTGCTGAGTTATAGAAATGTGTTAACGAACACATATTTTCGTTTCCGAAATGTCTAATTATGTAGCGAAAGTCTATGTACGACTCAGGCAATTGATATATATTTGAAACCCAATGTCATTTTACAAAAGATGCAGATATCGCTGGCGTTAAAATTATTATATATAAAAAGTAGTTTAATGATATACGTTACGCATTCATTTCGCTTCTATACTGACTTCGTAGGGCATTATAACAATCATAAAGGTGAAATCACAAAGGGGTTTGTGATTTCATGGAAGACTCTTAATACGGTAAGTGTTTGAGCACGTTTTATAATTTATTTCTTTCCATTTCTTTTGTGTGTAAACTTTTATGCGGCCGCCACTGGCTGTTTTCGCAAATTCGCCAGCCTTACTCATCAGTAAACAGTATATTTGCTAAAAAAATATGGATCACGATTAGTGAAAAATCAATAAACCCGCTGAAGTTTTATAACTTTTGTAACGATTTCTTTTAACTGATCATTAATTATTTTTTAGTAATTTTAAATTTCTTCTATTTATCTTTCAATAATTAAAATTATGACCGATTATCCAGATGAAAATGTAGTTTGCTAACCTTCATTAAATTAAATTTGATTTCCTATTTGTGCTTTCATAATGCATAAACTCGTGTACATGTCATCTAAAGAAGTAAATATTTTTAGAAAAAAAAATAGATTAATTTTCAAACCTCTCAATGGCAAACAAACAAAACAAAAGATCCATCATTATTTTTCTGTTCTATTTTAGACATTACCGATATAATACAGTTAATATTAATAGTATCTATTTTCTAGACACATTTACAAGCAGATATTCGACACTTGTTGAATATTATAAATATTTTATGCAACCATATAATTATTTTAAGGATCAAAAGCCGTTAATACATATAAACACTTTGAACTTGCTGTGTTAATATTATTTATGTATGCTTTATATATATACCCTTACATATAATTATGTATGTATTTGTATGAATTTATAACAAACAGCAAATTTTCTTCATATGTTGTCATCCATATGGAAACTTCGATTATATCTAACACTTTATTGTTCCATATATAAGTAATAATTTGTAACTCTATTAGGCAATATACAATCTCAAAACCAAAACATAAAGAAAGCATTATACACATTTACAATATTGAATATTATATTTATATTAGTACTTAATATCACCATTTCCTTTTGTTAAACTAATATTTATTGGCAATATTTTTAATCTTTATTTAATGGAGAAAGACACGATTCTGTACTTAGCGTGCCATAATTTTATTAAACAATATATACATACATATTTGTATATATCCACTATCTATCTAAACATCCCTTGGTACTTTATTACTAAGATTAAATAGAGTTTTCAAAGTTATGACTTCTACGGTAAAGCTTCGTCAAGACAGCAATTCTTATAATTTAGATATTATTGCAGTGACAAAAAATTGTTGAACAACTAGTTCCTTAAACTAGTACATTAAGAACCGGATGTCCATAATAATCCTAATACTTCATTACTTATGTATGGTATTCCTCTGAACCATTTTTAACTAATATAGATAGCTTATAAATAAGCCACATCATATAAAAGTGATCAATTCTTTCCTAAAAAGCTTTTTAAGAAGTTGTTTGTAATATTTTTACTTTGTATTTAGAACCACTATATATCACAATTATTTGGGTTTTTTAAATAGAATCACGCAATCATTTATCGCGTTGCTCTAAAACCTCCACTGCTACACCATCGTTTGAACTAATTTTCCAAAACATATAATTATAGAAATGTAAAATTATGTCAATTATTTTTAAATGAAGGTTAAAAGTCCATAAATGGTATCTGGCTTTACAAAGTTAGTCAAAAGCTGCTCTTAAGACATAAAGAAATATTTATCGATTTACTGGTTTTTAAAAATCACATTATCAGAAAAAAATTGATATGTATATCAAACTAATATGTACATGTTAAAATTCTGATAATTAGAGAAACATTTACATACTGCAATTTTTTACATCATACATTGGGTAGTCACGGTTTGCGTCAAAGCAAAGGACACCGAAATCTAGAAGCCTATGAAATATAAACACGTTAAGTGATAAAAATATGTATCAATGGTTGTCATGGAAACTCAACAATTTGTTCCGCATTATTTGCGTTCTTACAAAACTAGGCTATCGAATGGATCTGTTTGTTATTAGTTGCCAATCGATTTAGAGACACGTTTCAAAACCCAATACCAATTAACAAATATTTGTTAAAATAATTTAAACGCACAGGAAGGGTTCTAACACAGCGTGGAGGCTGCATTGATCGTCCAGTTACCGTGACCTCTAATGTGAATCAAAGAAGGCTCTTCGAAAAGCTCTTCCAATCTTCAAACACAGGTACCCAACAAAGGTCGATAAAAAAGAATTTTTGTTAAAATATCTACCAGAAGAATGTTCAAGAAAATAGAGGCTTTCTCCTATAAAATACAGATCGGACGACGTTTGAATAATACGGACAAGCTTGCAAGAGTTGCGTATTGTGCTTCAGTATTAACAATGGTTTACAATTATTCAATGTTCCTTTCGCATGCAAGATTTTCTGAAGAATGTCATATACATCTAAATGGATTTTCCAATCGACAGACAACTCACTTTCTTGGACGGTCATGTTGAGCATGTATCAATTTGGTGTGAAATGTTGGCTCAGAGGATATTGGGTCTTTATTTTGTAGAAAGCGAAAACAAAAATGTTGTTAGTGTGAATTATTTTGGATATGGAGAACATATTCTAACAGAATTTCTGGGAGATCTCAGATTATTCCGCTGAGCCAAAAATTTTCTACTCAGTACTCACTAATTTCAATTAGACGGGACTACATGTTACACGTCAAAGGAATCCGTTAATGTGATTCGTGAGGATTTTGTTTCATGTAATTAATTCTTAATAAATATTCAATTATGTTGTGACTTGTTTATACATGGTCCGGCAACAGGTATTGACGATTTTTGAGGTATGATTGTGAACTTAATAATTGAAACACAGAGGTTAGTATGACATATAATTTTAGGGTACATAATGCAGTTTTTACTGCAAACTAATTTAAAAAAATTACATTTAACAAATGCGCTTCATTTTGTCTTTCGCAGTCTTGGAGACAATTATGAAATGACTGCATAACACGGTGCAAAATATCGGGATCTATCTCTCATATTTCATTTCTAATATTGTTTTTTAATTCTTCCATTGTGTAAGGCCTGTCTATGTACACTTTCGATTTCAAATACCCCCATAAGAAAAAATCACAAGGCGTTAAATCCGGCGATCTTGCCGGCCAATTGAAATGACCGCGCCGAAATATTAATTTGCTAAAAAGCATTTATTCCAAAAATGTGATACAGACACGAGCAATATGCCTTGTTGCCCCATCTTGTTGGAGGCATAACTCATTGATGTCCCTTCCCAACCTCTGAAGTTCTACTGGTAAATAATTTTCAAGCATCATCAAATACCGTTGAGAATTAAAAGGAACCGTCCGATTTTGTTCTTCGAAGAAATTAGGTCCAAGTATACCGAAAACCGCATTGTAACTTTTTGGGAGTGTAAGGGTCACTCTTGAATTTGTTGAGGATGCTCTGTCGACCAGTACTGCATGTTTTGTTTAGATAACCCGCTAAATGAAAATGTGCTTCATCGGACATGATCAGATTGGTGAAACCATGCACATCATCGCGATGGAATCCTAAATCATCGTGTAAACTTCGCCGAATGTTTCTATCCGAAATGAAAATGAGACGAACTGCCGAACGAAGCTGACTTCGCTGTACCGCTTGTCGTACTCTTTCAATATTATTCAGGTTACGAACCGTTCTCTAGGCCCCGCGGTAAATGTTGTTTACATTCCCACTTCCCATAAAACGTTGGTGCCATTGCGTAATTTTGTTTCGGGAAGGAATCCTACCGCACCGAGGAATATTATATTCTCTCCGGAATTGCCGCTGCACCTCAATAAACGCCGTAATACAAAAAATACGCTGCTGTACCGGCCAGGAATTCATGGTTACTAAAACTGCATTACATATGAAATAAGTCCCACACCACACTTTCCCCCACCCGTTGTTAATAACCCAACCACAACCCTCTGAAACTCGTCAATACTTGTTGCCGAACATTGTATTTAAAATGGGGTGGGGAGTAACGCTACAATATTAAATGTTGCCTTTGGGTCCAATGAATACAGAAAAACTGATAAATACGGTATCCGCCAGAATATTAAATACCAAAACTTAGGATGCTATGGAGTTGCTTACATAACATGCATTAGTCATTATTAACTCAATTGTCATTAGTTGATATAATATATTTTTATATATTATATCAACATTATATAAAAATATTATATAAAACAGTGCGTACCAACGAAAACCCAGGACGTGTTTTTGACCAAGTTGTGCATTCAGCGCAAAGAAGCCTTGTAAGAACTGCATGTAAATTCAACATCAATGAAACATCTACGCGTAGGCTGTTCAAATTAATTGGTGGTTATCCATACCATATTCAAGTTGGACAACGACTAAACGCTGCAGACAAACGTGCAAGGAAAATTTACTGTGGTCGCATATTGAACTTAATTTACGAGAATCCTGAATTCTTGAAAAACATATGGTTTTCAGACGAGAGTCTTAACGGCTATATTAATCGACAAACAACTCGATTCCTTGGATTTGAATGTCCCGATGTTATTGTAGAGAAACCACTCCACAGTATCCGATTTACGATTTGGTGCGCGGTTTCTGGTCATGGAATAATTTGTTCACATTCTCTAAGGAAATTTTAATAAGATTTCGTGTACAAAAATAATAAATTCTAAGGTGTATCGCTTGTCTTGACGCACCTTCACTATAGTAATACAAATTAAAGGCCTAATAGAATAATAGTGATAACTGATAAATTTCAAAATAAAACAAAAATGAAATTATCGAACTAAATAACATGCTTCATTGTATATTTTACTTCTTCAGTGAAGTGTACTTGCCTGCGTCCGTGAAACTATTAAGAAGACATTCCATTTTGGTTAGTTTAAAAAATTAAAGCACTCTCAGCACATTACTGTTCTACTGTCTAATGATGCTGCATAGTCTATATCAGTACATGCACGTTCTCAGCAGGGAAAATATTAATGGAAAAATGGGTGTCAGGAAAGCAGGGTGTAAATGTTCTACTCCATTGCACATATCTTCCTCACAGAAGCACATGTGACCAGTGCCGCTACTTTCCATCATGCACACGTGATCCACCATGAATAAGTTTATCATTAAATGGGAGGTGCACGTTCGTCGCACTACTTCATATGCTAAAACAGAAACAAGAAGAAAATATTAATATAATCATATATTTCACTTATATCAGCTACATTTAAAGAGGTTCATTCGAACAACATCCCATCGGCGGCTCGTCTTAGCTTGTATATATATATATATATATATATATATATATATATATATATTGTCAGTCGCCGTCCGAACACTGTTCAATGCACTTCGTTGATTTACAGCGATAAATAATAATTTTTTCTATTTTGCGTTCGAAATGAACTCATTATGAAACCCAAAACAGTATCGAAATGAGCTTCATTTCGATACGCTTTTTTTCATTTTTCAATGTTGGCGTTGTTCGAATACAGAAATAAATATCATTGCTGTCATTTGATTTTAAGAATTTATGTACATTTGACAGATTTGATATATGTCCGTATTTTTCACAAACAACGTATGTTGTATACAATTGACAACAACATATATATGTTTCTATGTCACTCATGTTTATATTTTTAAATGAAGTATCAAGTAATGTTAACGAAAATTAGTAAATAATATGTAATATAATATACTTCGCGGATAGCAAGATTTAAATTTGAAAATGTCAAGTATCAATGTGACCAACTGTGCTTTATATAAAAATTAAACTCTGAACTTTCAAATTAAATAATTCCAATTTAAAAAATTTATTAATATAAAAAACGCAAAATAGAAAAAATAGTATAAAAAGACTCGTTTCATAAGGCCTTTTGCCGCACTCGCTCTTTAGAAAACTGGCTCGTTTTCTAAACTGATCTCGTGCGGCAAAATGGTGCCTTATGAAACTTGTATTTTAATATACTTTTATAATGTCAGAAATAGCCAGAAAGAGACCGTTTTACAATGTGGCTCATAAATTGATAAAGGGATTTCCGGATTTAATGTACAATGACAGTATAATAAAGTGTAAAATGTGTGATATAGTGCAAATGTGTTCAAGGAAATTTCACTGCTTAAGACAAATAAAAAGTATAATGCGTAATCGGAAAATTATTGCGAAACATTTTCGTTTCATTTATGTATAGCTTTTATATAGTGTAAGGTACCTTGTGAGTTAGTAGACAACGAATCATTTCGTTAATTTTGGAAGCACTACGGTAAAGGAACGTTACTCAGGTGGAAAAGATGACTAAATTTTCTATCATCCCTCTGTAATAACTAAACCAGGTCATATAATCACACACTTGCAATGTCCTACTTATTCATCAACATGACCTTGCTAGTTATGAGCTTTCACCATATTGCTTAACATCATGTAACCAGGTCACTAGACAAGTAACACAGTCATAGTGACAGTCAGAGAGAGAGTGAGTACCAGTGTAGTGCAACATATTAGTATGTATTATTTACTGTTGTTAATTCGTTATTAAATTAAATGTTATTATTTAATCGTTTCAATACATATTATTTGTACCACTGTTAAACCTGATGTCTAAATATAACAGCCTCGGCAACAATGTTACCTCCGGGACCAGGTGACATGACATGGTGATCCTGCCTTTAGTTAGATGGCCAGACATTACATGGCGACCATGCCTTTCCACATCCGACATTACATGGCGATCCTGCCAGCCACTTAAGACTGTATGTACATTAAGTGGAATCCGGAACGAGCCCAGACACCTGCACTGATAAACAAGATGGGAACTACGCGACGGAAGAACGTATTAAACATATGAATAAATTAGAATTGAAAAATAAGAAACTGTGGTTATTTGTGGATGAAACAGATTGTAAAAAACATTGCTCTAAACAAGCAAAGTACGCTCAACGTTGTCTAGCGGCGACTGAAAAAATATATATACGGGTGAGGACGAGCCACTAGAGCGATATTACTCGAATGAACCTCTCTAGAAGTTTGTTCGATAAGGTCCTCAAGAAAAAGATTAAAGTGATGTCACTGAAACGTCAGGGCGAAAGTTGTTTTTCTCAGGATGAAATCATTCAAACATGACGAAATATCCCAAAGAACAATGTTTTATACAATATGTCCCAAAAACATACCGACAAACTAGAAGAGGTGGTAGGGGATATCAAAACAAAAATTTTTTGTTTAATAAACATATGTCTGCAAATGAGCCGTTTGTGCTGTAAAGTAATAAGTTGTTTAAATAACTAAAGTAATTCTTGATTTAGTTGGACGCCACTATCTTTCGTTAAACAATTTTTATTGTAACTACGGTTTTTGCTGGGCAGCAGAAACATTTCTTTATCACAACAAACATTCCACAAATGCCGATTTTGAGATCGTAGTAGTTATTTGTGATATTTAGTTGTCATGATAACATCAACTTTGCTGATTGTTAATTTTAAATTTAATTGAAAGTGAATGATAATTTCTCATTTGAAGAACTTGCTGATATGCACCTTGATTATGGAGCAGCACAGTGTAATGGAAGAGACGCAACACGCTTGTATGAACAGAGATATCCGGAACGTCGGCAGCCTCATCATACAACCTTCGGTTCCATCCATCGTCGCCTTAGAGAAAGTGGAAACCGAAGACGTCCTGATGGTGGTGGTGGTCGAAGAACAGCTCCTAAGGTTCAATTTGAACAAGAAGTGCTACACCGTGTAGAAGAAAACCAATCTGCAAGTGTTCGCGTAATTGCACACCTTATGGGATCCTCCAAGTCGACGGTTCACCATGTCATTCATGTACAACTTCTCTACGCTTACCATTTACAACGCGTACAGGCTTTAAATCCTGAAGATTATCCTCATCGATTGGGTTTTTACCAATAGTTTTTGGGTCACGACGAACCTGATTTCGGGAGAGTGGTATTGTTTTTTGATGAGGCATGTTTCACGCGCGATGGTTTTTTTAATAGTAGAAACAGCCACATTTTACATGAATAAAACTCTCACGCTGTAGTCTCTAGAAGACACCAGAAACAATTTAGTGTAAAATTCATTTTGTGGGATATATCATATTTAGTCAAGCATTTTTAAAATCTTTCTTCCACTACAATTAATAAGCTCATATAAATAAAAACTATTTTACAGCAGTTATGAATAGAGCAGACCAATTTCCGTGCGCGCCATGTGCGCCGATGTGAGGATAATTGTAATGCATCAGAACCAATAAAAAAAATTCAGTATGTGTTTGGTACTTGCTTAGACTGCATGTAAGTGTAAGCATACGTAATAAAATGTCGTCGACACATAAATCGAGAAAACGACCGTTGTCAGACGAAGTGAATAAGTTTATTATGGATTTCCCAGACTTAATATACGATGGCTCAAAAATTTAATGTTTAGTGTGCAATATATATATATATAATGTGTTGGTCAAAACACATTGTAAAGAACACGTAAGCAGTTCGAAGCACAATAATAACAAAATTAATCGACAACAGTTTATACATGAACTATGTGTAACTATGATTGTGTGTACACTGCCGTTTACCTTGTTAAGTAATGATTCATTTATTTCATTTTGGAATAAATACGCGAATCAAACATTACCGAGCACGACAACGTTACGGTGAATTTACCTGTTTACGAACAGCTGAAAATAAAATCAAAGTCGAACTGAAAAATAAAAATTGTGGTTATGTGTGGACGAAACAAATGACAGCAAAAAACAATCTGTAGTTAATGTGATGGCGCGTAATACGGAACCACATCAACCAACGTCTTCAATTTTATTAGCATCCAGACGACTAGAACAATGTAATGCCGAAAAAATTTCAGAGGTGCTATTAGATACTTTGGAAAAATTTAAACTTTCGAAACACCAAGTATTAATGTTTATGGCCGATGGTGCCGCAACCATGTGTTCTGTAGGCCGGTCTATTAGAAAATATTGTCCTAACTTGTTACATATTACTTGTAAACTCCATGCTCTACACCTTGTCGCAGAACAGATTCGTAGATGTTATCTAGAGGTAGATGCTTTAATATCGAGTACAAAGGCAGTATTCCTGAAATCTCCAAAACGTATTCGGAAATTTCACGAATTGTGTCCCCATGCCCCTGAGCCACCACAGCCGATTCTGACACGTTGGGGTACATGGTTACGGGCGGGGTTTTACTATCATGAACATTTTGAAAAAATTAAGGACGTGGTTTTATCATTCGATCCGAAAGAAAGTGCAGCTATCAATACAAGCCAGAAAAAATTTCAAGATGCCCAGATTAAAATGGATTTACAAAGTATTCGTGAGAATTACTTGGGACTAGAAGAAGCAATAACAAAATTAGAAAATTCGTTAAAGATGTTCACGCACAACTGTGTGCTGTAGAAGACGCAAAAAGTGAAAAAGTGTTTTAGACAGAAATGCAGATTTTGACACCTTAACACGTATTTGTGAGGGCACATCTACAGATGCGTTAAGTTGCTTAAAAAAGTATTTTGATTATGCGAATATAACATCACTAGATGTAAAACGCTCGTTTTCCGAATATAAACATATTTTTTCCTCACGGCGGACATGTTTTTTAGAAATAACCTTAGAAACACACCTGATGTTGAAAATATACAATCGAGTTTCTCCAGTTTGTCAATCCTTGGAAGACGCTTAAAACGGTGTTTTTTTTAAATCCTCTGTCGTGCACACAATCACTGATTTCATACATTTTACATTTTATTTATAGGTACATACAACGCTGCTATAATATGTACTATTCTTATTTTTCGTGTGTTTATACATATTACTTTAATAGCAGAAAACCAAATGTATATTTAATTATTTCTGATAGAATAAATGTCTCTACTTCTATACTTATATCGGTAACAAGCTCATGTTGCGTCCCTATTCTATCGCATATTCTAATATATTACAAATTACACTCCCATACCGGCGCTCATGGCGCCCACGGAAATTGGTCTGCTCTAGTGATGAATTATTAATAATACATTCTGGACTGGAGACTATTTTCCGAATAGATAATATACATTATGCAAAATTCGTCTAAAGTCACACTTATCCCAGAATGTGTGGATGCATTTCGCTCTTATTGGAGCTTATCAACACACAGTATCCTGGACAGACATGACTCTTCACTTCTATACTTCGCGGGTATATAGTTAGTATAATGAACTTACTGAAAATGAGAACTAATGAGTATTAAATCTCAGTTTACATACAAATGTCACCTAATGTGTTGCATCGATCCTGTGCGCCGCCTTATTAAGGAAGATAGACATGAGGCATATCCTGAAATTGAGACATCCATGGGTATTTCAAAGACCTCAATCCAAACGATGCTGCATTTCCCGATCCCGTAGATTTCGCATCATTTGACCGAAGAGCAAAAGTCGGCTCGCGTTAATTGGTGGCGAAAAACTTTGAGCCGGTTCAATATTGGAAACTCAAAAAACGTCTATAGCATCGTGAGTGGCAATGAATTATGGATTTATTCCTGTGAGCCCGAATATAAACGTCAGTTCGCTGTGTGGGTTGCAAGATGAAGAGAATTCGACAAAAGTTATCGGTTCGCGAAGTGTGTTGGAAAAGATGGTCGCAACGTTTGACTAATGAAAAATTCGTGAATGTTTCATTATCCTAACAACCAGGAAGGTGGCGTCGCGACGTGTAGCGTTTCTGCATACGGGTACAAATTTTGTAAAATATTATTTTACTTGTGTCTACACAATTTTGACGTATTAAAAGGACATTTGTTCCATATTTCTTAGAAATTTTGCCGTTCTTCACTTGCCGTTAGGGCTTTCCAACCAGCTATTGTAAACATATTTTTACCCTCGGCAGCACAGAAAAATACATTTTTTAATACACTTGTCTCTGCAAATTTCATATTTTTTATTTTGTCCAGAAACACGTCAGTGCAGCACTTTCTACAAATTCTTAGGGAAAGTGCGCACCCCTAACAAGTGAAGACGGATTTTACTTGTTAGGAAGTTACTAGAAAAAAGATGAGTTCTTCGATACGTTTGAAACAAGCACTACGTACTGTATATTAAATAATAATAGAAGTGTTCAATCGCTAGCACAGTTTCTATAATAAAATTAAATTTGTATATAGTAAAAGTGAGTTTTATTTGTCCCCCTACAGACTTACAACCTGTGGTTCAAAAATAAGTGCCAAACTTCAACGCACAAAGTACTTTACAAACTTAGTTTGTCGAAATGCAGAAATTAACGCAACACATTAGGCGACATTTGCATGTAAAATGAGATTTAGTATTCATTAGCTCTCATTTGCAGTAAGTTCATTATAATATATACACATATTTCTGAAAGTATGGTAAGATAAATAATAATTAATATAATTATAAAGTACTTCAGATCATAATACAAATATTCCTGAAAATTTCAAATAATATAAATTAACAACAATTTCACAAATCTATACTAACAAACAAAAGTATTTAACAATTATACTAACGTGATCTGTGGTTCCTAACCATCTTAACGCAACATCCATTACACGTCATCAAAGGTGGTTGATCCTTAGGCAATGCTGTGTAATTGAACGGATCCTTACATCGCAAGTCCGACCAGCTATCACATTCATAGCAGTAGATTTGCCTTGCTGAAATACGCGGCTTTAATTAGAAAGAAAAACTAGTTTCATTTAAATTTACAAAAATTTACTAACAACAATGAAATTGCGAATTAATTTCCGTCACATTTCTAAACTTTATAATTTCATTAATTTCAAAAAAAAAGTTGTAGAATTTGATTTAGGCGACATACAAAGTAATACAGCTTTAGAATTCATAAAGTCTAAATCAAATAAGGTAATTCTATAGCTGCGATGCGATACATCAGAAAACTGATAGAACCAATACTGAAACGTACGAAAAGTATATTAAAAGTCCACTTCCTAGCTTCATCAATTCTAACAGACCCAGAAAGGCCTGACTATCTCAAGGAAAGACCAAGAAGACCAGACAAACGAGACTGGAAACTGGTCACAGCGGTCATAAATACAAATAGAATTAGATGGGCGATAGATAAGTTATAGTCATTCGAGTCTCCCGCGGTGGAAGGAATCTACCCTGTATTATTACAGAAGGAAGCAGAGGTATTAATACCACACCTGCAATGCTTGCGTGGCTTAGGAATACATGGTGAAAGGTCAGGCTGGTCTACCTACTTCAAGTGAATAGGGTGACGGATCCAATTCCAAAATCATATAGACCAATCTGTCTACCGTCTTTTCTTTTGAAAACTCTCTAGAAAATGGTAGACATGTACAGAAACGAGGAATTCCTAGCGAAACAACCACCAGGAAGATCTACAGACTCGGCGATGGATGACTTAAACAGGATACTTTTAAACTCGATATAGGACAAAGAAATAGCGATAGCCCTTTTTCTAAATATAAAAGGGGTATTTAATAATACTGTGACAAACTCTCTACCTGAAGCCTTAGAAAGGAAACGAGTAGTACTTGTGATAGAAAGACGAGTAGGGGCATGCTTTGAAAGGAGGATAATAACGTCTTCCATAGGCGAAGCCATCATAAGGGGGATGTGCTGTCACCTCTCTTATGGGATTATCTGCAAATAATTCATCCCAAGTGTTACAATGGTTAATGTTGAGTATTATATTAGTGTACTGAAGCATTTGCTAAGCCATATTCGCTCTGAATATCGAGAACCAGGAAGTTGGTAATTGTTGTAAAATAGTGCATCTTTTCGTCATTTGTCACTGATTTTTATGAGCGAAATTTTTTTTTGCTTCCACGTGCCCTGTGTCCACCGGATTTGGTTGCGTGGTATTATTTGTTCGTCTCTGGCATTTTGCATCAATTGAAGATATTCAATGACGAGTAATCGCGACACCATTATAAAAAGAGTCATTTGATAGGTTTGTTTCTGTAGGCGTTTTGAAACGGTTTGAAAATCATTTTATGAGCACTTTTGTACGCATGCGTCAATTACAATCTATTCCAGTCTACCCTCAATTTTTTCGTTGCTAAAACGAATTCTAAAATCATGGCAGCTAGTGACATCTACCATACGAATAGTAGAACTTCAGAATTTTCGAATCTATCACATACTTCTTGAAGAACATGTCTGCTTACGCGAAAATGTTCTATCAATTCATTGTCTGTGTATTGAGGAATAATAATTTCAAAATAATTTTCATTCCTTATTTTAATTTTATCTTGAAATAGTATTTCTTCTTCACTGGTAAACTCCCACTCACTACTACTACTACTGTCACTAGTGGATAAACTAAATAAATCCGACATTCTTTTCATAAAACCACTACGATTTACACAAAGCTCTGCACAAAACAGTCAAACAAGGAGCGCGATGGAGATTTAAAAAACATTCAGCCAGAATGACACGTTTCTGCACTTTCCGTGCACAAAAATGAAACGCGCATGCGTCTGATATTCCAACCGATTGAAAATCATTTCACAACAATTTAAAAACGACAAATGTTTTATCAGCGTTTGGTTTTATTTCTCTGTCTGAACGCTTTTTCTTCAATGCGCACACTCCTGATATTCAAATGATTTCAAACGCCTGCAAAAACAAACCTGATGTATGAGGGCTGATCCCTTTGCTCTAGCTCTTGACCCATTTATAAACCAAAACAATTATTTATCTTCACGTCGCATTGTTACCTGCTATGTATACACATAGGTCCAGCCCGCTACGGGCCATACGCAACAATATACGTATGGAACGTAATGCGATGTGGCAACGTATGTACGATGCTACTCCGCGTGCGCATACATAAGTCCGATGATCGAGAGCAATAGATTGCCCGTCATTCGTATCTAGCTGTGCAAACGTAAAGGTTGCAACAGTTGCAAGTTAAACTGTTTAGAATTTTCGAGACAATAACCCCTAGAAATCTCGAGGGAGTGAGGCGGGAGTTTTACAATGGGCTCGGCTATTGTTTGGGGAGTGAGGGCGGTATTTTCGAATCCTATATTTAGTGACTTTCTTAGAATTAAAATTTATTTTGCAGAATTATTGATTTTTTTACTTTTATCTTTTAGAAAACGTTATTGTTTTTTTATTACTTAAAATTACTTTTCCGTAGCAGCTAAGAATACAATAATAATAACTTGGAGATATAACGACCTTATTATATCTGAAACAAATGTGCAAATTACGTATACAGAACGAATATGAAAACGATTATATCCTTGCGCGGTTTAAGTCTTACTAAATTCATAACTCTGCAATGTATGGTAATGTAAGCTACTGCGCGTAGAGGGGATTCGCTGTTGCCACTTATTGCTGGGTATGGCCCGTTGAGAGCTGGTCCTATCGGTAGACTTACGCTAGCAACTTACAAGTCTGAACCTGTTAAAGCGTGCCTCCAGTAGAAGCCCAGTATCGAAATGGATCGTATCGAGCAACGAGCGGTTATTAAAACTTACGTTTAAAAAAGATGACCCCAACTCAAATTCATCAAAATTTGGTAGATACATTAGGGCCATCTGCAGTATCATCTGACATAGTTAAAAGGTGGTGTCGTGAGTTTAAATGTGGTAGACCGTCGTGTACAGACGAACATGCAGGTGGAGCGCCCACAACCGTCACTACCAAAGAAACTGTCAAAAAGGTCCATGATCTCGTACTGCAAATCGACGTGCGACTATTAAACAAATAGTTGAAGATACTGGTCTCTCATACCATGTATTATATAATATAATTACAGACGAATTGAACATAAAAAAATTGTCTTCAAAATGGGTACCACGAATGTTAACAGATGCACACAAGCAAACTCGAAAAGACATTTGCAGTCGTCTTTTAACGCGGTATAAATACGACAAAGAAAATTTTCTTTCAAGACTAGGGACGATGGATGAGTCCTAGGTCCATCATAATGATGTAGCCTTCAATGAGATGCAACCATCAGCACGGAAGGTCATGCTATCCGTATTTTGGGGTCCTGAAGGCGTAATTTTAATAGATTTCCTACGGAAGGGGGGCACAATTATAGGTGCTTATGAAGCCAATTTAATTCCCAAATTACGTTACTTGATCAAAGAAAAACGCCCGGGAAAGTTTCGCAAAGGTGTTCTCTTGCATTAGGATAACGCACCCAGTCACAGGTCCGTCATTGCAACTCCTGCAATAGCTCAAGCAGGCTTCGAATTAGTTGAACATTCGCCATATTCGCCAGATTTGACCACCAACGATAACCGACTGTTTCCAAAATTTAAAGAACACTTGTGTGGTAAACGATTTCCGTCAGATAATGATGTGCGGTAAATCAGTGGTTTGCAGAGGTTGAACAATATTTTTTTCGAGAAGCATTAGAATTGCTAGAATAGAAAAAATGTGTAACCTTAATGGAAACTATGTTGAAAAATAAAAGTAAGATATTTGCCAATTTTTTAATATGACTGGGTTAACGGTGGAGCAAAGGGATCCAGCCTCGTACTTATTGAACGTGCAAATCATTGTATATTTACTGATAGAGAATATTTAGAATAAATAAAATGATTTTCGTGAATATGAAGATAAATTTTACAATAATGGTCTCGATCACCGAAACATATATAAAAACAAGTAACGAAACCTATACCCTTTTTAGGATGTGCTAAAACATCAACAAAGTAGCACATGCATGTTTGAAGAGGATCCAAAGCTGCCATCTTCAGAAGCACAAGATAGGTGAAAGCTCCTAAACTACATGATCGGGCTACAGCATTACTTGCTTAAAATTCTTCAAAGTGTGAGAAGAAGCTTATCACGATGATGCCCACGCCTATACTACTGCAGTAACTTTAAACTAAAACCAAAATTATCAAACACCTTCTATACTCACATAATTTCCCTGATAATTCTTTAACCTCAAAAAAAAAAAACTTGGTTGTTAGTTTATTTCGCAAGAAGAAATTGACACTTCTATAATGTTTTTTTTTGACTCAATTTTGGACAAAGAGTCGCGCGGCGCTTTCCGGCTATAGGAAATTCAGCTTAAAAAATACTTCAGTGCTGGGGAGAACTACTTTGAAAATGCATGAGTTATTAAAAAATTCAAAAATCATGTGTACGCTTATTTTAATAATATTAAAATACTTACTTTGACACTCAGCATTTGTTAGCGATGTTATGGTTAGCGATATTATCTCTGAAATATAAATGCTATTAGTTCAGGTTATATACAATAAACACCATATGTAAATATCAATATGTGTACGTAACAACGTCAAAAAGTTGGTGGTCTAATCTGATTCAGTCAAGAAACAAAATAACCTTTTCTATGTTCGACAAAACCTCCTTATATTTCACTCAATACATTCGATATAATATTTTATTGATCTTCTAAATCTTTATTAGGTTAGACTAAGTTCGGAGAATGTAAAGCAATAGTATACTCCTAGACAAGTTGGTACATGATTTTTCCTTAATAACTCCTTCATAATTCCTTATATTTTTTGAGACCATTGTAAATCAACCATAATATTTGATTTCAAAGCTTCATGTTTCATAACGACACATTTAAACATTTCTTGTTTGTACATTACCCTATAATCTTCTTTTTCCATTCTCCGTTAATTTCCATAGTTCTTCGGTAACATAGTTATTTTCTACAAACTTCCCTTGAGCAAAGAACTAATGATTTCTTGATCTCCAGCGACCTATCAGAAATGTAATTACGATTTTATAATGAATTCCTGTTTTGGTACTGTACTTGTTCAAAATTATAGTGATAACAAACTGAACGATATTCACTAAAGCATTATGTAATTAAAGCTAATAAAAGAACTTTAGACTGATTCCTAGACCTTTTGAAAGCACTCACACATATATGTTAGGGGGAGCTTTAAAGTAAGAGAAATAATATACTGTAGTTCTATTAAGTGTAAAGCTATACTATGATGTACTTATAATTACGAAGACAGTGGAAAAGATACTAAAAACTAGTAAAAACTTTTCAGAAACCTTTCTCCGACACCATTGACAGAACAAAAAGAGATCAACTAGGTTCATTTGATTGAGTTCAATAGCAACTGGGGAGAAAGCATCATCGGAAGTTACTATTTACATTTGTTTTGCAAAATTTAAATTTGATGTAGAAATCTTATTTATGAATTTCGTGAATCTCTGTTATTACAGAAAATATCAATGCTTTTAGAGAAACGATACAGATGGATTGACATGTTTCCGTAGATATACATAGACAATATGAAACACATACATGAGATATTGCATGAACATTTGGGTCAAATGGCGCAAGGAAGTGCTTAAGAAATGCAACCGAGGTGCTTCAAATTCCCTCAACTAGTGATAAATCTTGAATTTATTTGTACGAATCCGTGATTGAACATCGACTAACTGTTTTCAGCTGGTCGATGAAACCAACTAAAGTTCTTTATTATAACCGTGCTGGCTTCATTTTTTCTCAATTACTAATCGTGTAACTATTATTGTTTTAGAGGATCGAAGAACTATAAATGCAGTTTGAAATACAACAATTTGTTTGTCATAAATTGCTAAAAAACCCAAAACCGTCTTATCATCCTCAATCAGTACGCCATACCAAAAGTTTCACCTTCGCAAATAAAAAAAAATTAACATATTTTAATTTAACTACTCATTTTAAGTTGGCAGTACTTTTACCTCCAAATCAGTACCTTTTTGTCTAGTACTTTTATTTTTATACTTCTGGCAACGCTGCATTCCAGTCGCAATGGCACAACATCGTGTGTTCGTGTACAGTAATTTTGTTAAAAGTGGTGAATCTGTTATCAAACACATCATCTTTTTCGTAGACATTTCAACGTCACGGTAACGTTTCCGATCGCAATACCATCTTGGGATGTGTCGACAAATTAAAAAACACAGAAAGTGTAACAAGAAGCATACCACCATGTGCTATTCGTACTGCATGGTCACCAAACAACATTGAGAGAGTGCGAGAGGTTATATTGAGGAGTCTGCGCCGTTCTGCTTGCAAGCACGCTGCCGTGTTATGGATGAGCATCAATTCATTGAGGCGCATTTTACGATTTGATTTGAAATTCCATCCCTTTAAGTTAGCAATTGTCCTAGAGTACGACGAACGTGACTTTGAAGAACAATTACAATTTGCACTTTTATCTAAATGACTTGGTGAATAAACAGAACTGTCGATATTAGGCCAGTGATAATCCCAAACAATTGCATCAGCGGCCTCTGAATAGCCCTCGACTAACAGTCTGATGTGCTGTTGCTACATCGGGAGTAATCGATCCTTATTTCTTTGAAGAAATTGATGCTACTGTAACCGTTACTTCACATCGCTACGTCAACATGATCACAAACTTTCTCTTGCCAGAACTACGAAGACGAAAAGTAGGCATTGGAAGTGTATAGTTCCAGCAAGATAGGCCGACTTCCCACACAGCAAGAGCCACAATGAGAGTTCTTCGAGAGATTTTTCCTGAACGGTGCATTTTGCGTTTCAGTAATGTACGATGAACACTTCATCATTCACCCGACCTGTTGACTTGTAAATTTTTCTTGTGGGGTTTTCTGAAGTTCCGTATCTATGAGAGGGAGCCCTGAACATTGGAAGAGTTGAAAGATGCCCTTCGACGTGAAGTGCAAAGGATTAATCGTAAACCGAAGATGTTATGAGTAGAGACCAGACGCATCAGGCCGAAATTACGATGGATCATATAAATAGTCTACAACATCGTTAAGTACAACACGCAGTTATTGAATAGCACTATTCATTCGGTTAACCACACATCTGGTTTTTATCGTTGAATTGTGACGTAATTACTTCAATATTACAGTTAAATTCCTTTTTTCATGGGCGTAGATAGAAGCGTAAAGAGTTATCATAATTTATTTTATTTATTAGTTTATATTTCGTAAGATAAATAAAGTATGGTGAGTTAGTTTCTTTTTTTCATCGTTTGAAGTGTTAATTACCATACTACGTAATTTTTGTAATAGATCCTGTTTAATAGCGATTCATCGAATCTAATTCTCCCAATTATTTTGACGTAAGTGTCCAGTGAATTTCGTTAACTTTCAATAACTTATGCAAGCATTTTTCATTTTCATTTATTTAGATCTAGAACATTGTTTAAGTTACTTTTTCAGATATGATATGGAACAATGTCGAGAATGGCATGGTGAAACAATGGCGAGTTGGATTAAGGGTCAAACTGATTGCATGTCCATTGCCAGTGATTCCGAAATTTATTGCAAAGTCTGTAAAATATCGTTAAAAAATTCCAAGAAATCGCACCTAAAACGTCACTTAGCGCCGCAAACACATACACCGAAATTACACCCGTTGGAATCTGACAATTTTAACGAAGAACTCTGTGAAACTTTAATGGCGGCACATATTCCATTAAATAAACTTAACAATTTCACCTTCAAAACATTTCTCTAAAAATATACTGGTCGAAATGTTCCTGATGAATCCACCTTACGCAAATATGTTTCTAAGTGCTACATGAAAGCAGTAAAATGCATTAGAGGCCATCTTTCAAATCAGTATCTATGGATAAGTGCCGACGAAACTGTCGATATATTAGGACGTTGTGTGGTAAATGTTGTAGCTGGTGTACTACATCCAACTATTCCATATAATCCATATGACACTCTATATAATAGTAACAAAAATTGTAAATACAGTTGATGCGGAAACAGTAGTTAAAACCATTTACGAGAATATGCACCAAATGCTTCATTCGGACGACAGGTACAAAGAAAAAATACTTTTATTTGTCAGTGACAGTGCTGCATATATGTTAAAAACAGGCAGACTATTAAAGGAAACATATCCTAATGTGTTGCATATTATTTGTATAGCACATGCTCTCCACAGAATCTATGAATATATCAGAGACACCTTTCCGGAAGTTGATAGACTTGTACCCGCTTTTAAAAAAGTTTTCAGAAAAGCACCATTGAGAGTAACCCTTTACAGGGAAAACTTCCATATTTGTCACTGCCTCCCTCTTCAGTAATAACTAGATGAGGAACATGGTTGGAAGCTACTAGTTTTTATGCAGAGAATTTCGATAGTTTACAAAATTTCGTTACATGTTTAAATGACTATGCTCGAAGTATTTCTGAGTGCCAGGAACTAATAAAAATCACTTATCTTGAAAATCAAAATCTCAAATTAAATGGTGGATTAACCACATTAGATGTGGCTATTAATAATTTGAAAAATATTCCAAATGACTTCAGATGTGGCCTTCGGCAAATGTTAAACGCAGTTTTTAATAGAAATCCAGATTTTATAAAATTGCGACAATTGTGTATGTGGACAATGCCTCAAAATCTAACAGCTAAATACGCTGAAATAAAAGAATATTTCCAGTATGCACCTATAACCAGTTGCGATGTAGAAAGGACGTTTTCTATTTACAAAGATGTATTTCATTCAAAGAGAACAAATTTTACAGAAGAGAACTTTGAGAAAGTATTGCTAGTTAATATTAATACTCCTTCACTCAACTTGAACTACAAAATGAACAAATAAAAATGTATTTCGTATTTTATAGATCACCACCCGTTTGTTTTCCTATTATATACATAAATAAAATTAAAAACTCTTTAAAAATACAAATTTTCAATAGTACGCCCGTGCTCGATGAGTAATCGGTCTCGAGTGTCCGGTCCTTAGTTATGAGCAACTTCGAACGCCGGCTTGAAACTTGCATTATTAGAAGAAGGTCGTCATTTAAGTGATGTTATTTTCCACACTTTGTAAAATGAAATTACACTCTGCCGCCTACCTTTTTATGTTAATAAATAAGAATAGAAATAAAACTACGGTTTTAATCTTCACCGGTGAAGATTAAAACCGTAGTTTTATTTCTATTCTTAATTATGGATCTTCATCAAGTAAATGCCGAATCAATTCAATTATTAATAAATAAGCTTTTCATGTAAAATCAACTGAGTATTTATAATTTCAAAACATGCTGTTCATCTGAATCGTCCTGTATTATAATGATATAAGAAAGTAATACGTGAAATAAATTAATATAAAAAGTCGTGTTTACTGGGATAAAAGTTGCAATTATTATTAGTATTAGTTTCCCTATAAGAATTAAAATTCGTGTGCTTATTATTTCGCAAAATATATTCTGGAAACTAAATAACTAAAATTAATCCCGAATGCAAATCGCATTTTGCTAGACATGATTTTGGGGGGGTTATGACACAAACTATCCTAATTTCAGCTTAAGCTGGCATAAAATAGGAGGTAACATGCGTTGAACAAGATAGCGAAACTAATCAACTGTTTATATAATTTGCTTCATATAAAACAATTAAGTTAAACGTGGGAATGTGAGAAAAACATTTCCACGTGATGAGTAGTCATTATACATAGTATGTGTAATAAACTTATTTGTAATAGTGTTTCAACAGTTTTAATAAAAATTATAATTAACGATAGGCTTTCCTCATTAATGCACATTATAGAGGTCCTTAATACTTCATATAGTTATTTTTACGCAAATAATTGAGGAAGTGTATGGTATGTTAAGTACAAGGTCTAGCACATAAATATAACGTCCGGTCATTAATAATCTCCGTCTCAGTTTGGTCCGTTAAGTCAGAATTTACATTAACAATAAAAACTGAATCATTATATTCTCAAGGTCATATATTTGTTGCATCACCAGATGAAGCTGCTTTTAAAATAGATAAGATAGCGGTGTTGAAGGTTGTAATTATAATAACTTTTATCCTATGAATCTTGTAACTTATGGTATGTAATTAAAGTGTAAATAAAAAACGTATTTTTATAAATTTGTTTTATTAAAGATTACCTTCAAGTAAATTATAATTTTTTAATAAAATATAAAAACAAAGTGGATATGGTTTTTTTGTACAATTTTTAAGAAAAGGTGCACTTTGCCATTTATATCTAATCATTCTACATGTAAATGTTGGATCATTTGGAAATAAATTTTGATTACTTAATACTATTACAGGAGTTCTATTTACAATTGCATCCTGTTGATACTTCACTTTAACATTTAAAGTGTCACCTCCAAATAACATTTTTATTGTATCAAATTGACCTACTTCACATTGAGGCTCATTCCACAATAAAATTATTTTATTGACACATTCTTGTAAAGGAAAATTACTAAATTTAGAAAAGTTTCCAATTTGTCCAAAACTAATAAAAAAATGAAGAATCATATCAAAAAAAAAATTTTTACCACTACTTGGTGGTGAAACAACTTAAAAACAATTAATTTTAGGTAAAGATTTGTCAACAATATTCAATAAATCTAATAAAAATTGACGAATATTATCATTTGTATGTAATTGAAATAATAATAATCGTTCACAAATAGTTACAGAATCTTCTAAAGTATAATAATAATCAAATACATTATCAGTTGTACAAGAAAAATAAGGAGATGAATTTTTAAGAAAATTATACATACTATTAACATCATAATTAATAATTTGTAAATTTAAAATATCTATTATTGTTTGAATCATATAATCATTTCTTCGTTTAAATTTATAGGGTGAACTAAGCCAAATTGGAGTATTTACAATATTCAATAAGGGGCTTGTCGGATATTGGGATACAAATTCCAATAATTCTTCTTCCTCACTTCCTTCTTGATGTCTTTTATGTTTTTTACTCTTTTGATTGCGTCCTTGATGATATGTTGAATTGGCTGGTACAGAGGATCCACTGGGGTCGCAAGTAGAAAATTCATGCGGATCGTTGCTTCCTTCCACCATAGATTCTTCGGTATTTGTCGTAAATTCTTCATTTCGTATAGTTCCAATTTCACGAGGTGGGATCCTCTTTCTCCCGGCGACTGAATAGTACAATATGCTTCGGGGGTGTTCCATGAAATATTTTGTGAGGTTGAAGATATATTGGTGGGTAATGTCGAAGGTTCGTCTAATTCTGCGTGAATTTCGCTTGATAGGCAATCCAACAATTCTGGAACATCTACAATATCCTCCACTCCAGGAACAATCGTGGATAATGTGGGCGTGGTCTTCGTGTCACACCCAGATAAAGCACCCTCCTTTAAATTTTTGTTGTATACATCTAGTAAAATATCTTTCATTTTGCTCGGAAGTAATGTCTGGCAGAACGTCATGAATAAGTTTTTTTCCTTTAAGAGCTCCACAAACTTCTCTAACGAAATTTCGGACGATACGTCTATTTTCACGTCCTTCATCTCCTTGGATATCTTCCGCAGCGACATCAAGAAGTTCTTGCAAATCCTCTTGCCAGTTAAATACTGATCCTTGACACAATGGGATATTGACATTTCTAGCCACATTATTAGAAGAGGTACTTGAAATGGATCCATCCAAATTAATTCTATTAAATTCAGGAGACACTCCCGTTAACAATTCTCCATAGCTTCTACTCCAATCTCTATCGGTTGTAGGAGTGTTTGAGTTTCCATTATTAGTTGAAGATATCTTTAATTAAAAATGAAAAAAAAAAAATTAGTGATTATGTAATGTTGCCGAATGAGTTTTCCAGTCATCAAGGTTCATGCTTCGGCATCTGGACTGACTACCAATTATCACCGGAGGCATACTCATTTCGGCTTCGACAAAATCATTTAAAATGCATGTTTTACTAATACTCGTCGCAGGGTATAGACACCAGGTACAATGCGTGTGTTGCAACCGATGCTCGTGGATATACCAAAATGAAATATCGTAATAATTCATTACGAGTTTTTTAAATTTTGATAAACATCCTTAACACGAAATTGCACATTTACGATCAATAGTGTCATAGATGAAAATAAATTGTGTACAATTAAATTCGTAGTTGTAATGGGTCGAAACATCATAAATTGGTTTATACGCCCAAGTAGGGAATGTTTCCAATAACTTTCCATCGAATGAAAATCTACCAATATTGGAACTGCCTATTGCAGACAATTGTTTAAACTTCAATAAAGAGTGTTTAATATTTTCAAAACTACTTACATTCAATCTACAGAACCCGTCAGATTCGTCGTAGTAACCATCACAGTCTAAATGAAAAATTTCGGTAATACTAGTAATATTCGTACTAGTAATATTCGTTTAGAAATGGGAAAACAGATTCAGCATACTCCAACCATTTAATTGACGAAAGCTATAGTTTTAATAATAATTTCAAGATCCTACACGAAGAAAAGAAAAGTAAGAAACTCGATTTATTAGAAGCAATGCAAATTAATAAACAAAAATTTTCAAATAAATTATTAAATGACAAAACAGAGCTTAATTCCTCCCCTCTGTTGAATTTATTTCCTATTTTTGATTGAAATATTTTGTTAGATATGTGTCAATTATAATATAATTTATGTTATTATATGTATCCCTACTAAAAGAGGCGGGTAAAAATATTTCGGTTTCCAATTTCTGAGAATACCATTAAGTAATAAAATAAAAAATATTTACGTTTAAGTAAAATGTTTTATAGTACCGCTTGTTATATCCGAAGAAACCGTTGTACGGTGAAACAGCTGTTATATAGTCATTATTATTATTAAATAAAGTGTAAATCTAATACAACATTGTGTGTTTTTATTATTAAATACTAGCTTCACTAATAGGATGCTCTAAATTTTGTTGTTGATCGTTTGGTAGATTTTGGTTGAACTGTACCGAAGACATTGTATCTGATGTTTTCTTACATGTGACAATTATTACACAAAGTGAAGCTGTTGATGTCTTAATCTCCTTTTATATAAATTGCACGAGGCCATTAATGACGCCGCTGTGGGTGCCTTTCTATCGAATTTGCATTCGAAGCGAGAGAAATGTAAGTATCTAAAACCTTTGGTTTTTATCCACAGCGGCAACAGCGGCGGGGGAAAGCGAGGAGGGGCGAGGGCGAGAGGGGCAATCGATCGACACGACGCGACTTCGTCATGCGTTCGGATTCATGATCATGATTGCTCCCCTCGCCCTCGCCCCTCCCCGCTTTCCCCCGCCGCTGTTGCCGCTGTGGATAAAAACCAAAGGTTTTAGATACTTACCTTCCTCTCGCTTCGAATGCAAATTCGATAGAAAGGCACCCACAGCGGCTATTTTTTTTTGTTATAAGCGTGTGTTGTTATGTAAGTACTTAAATGTCATTACGTTATCCTTGGCATAAGTATTTAGGTCCGGGAAATAAATTAACAGAAGGTGTGCCAATTGACTTTGACGATTATCTTGCATATTTGCATGATATTGAATATGAGAAAAATAATATACACGGTAGTGATAAACATTTTGCAAGTGATTTTTTAATTGATTTTTTAAATAAAAATAATCCACATTCTCTATTCGGTTTCTTGGGTTTAAGTGGAAAGTATTTGTTTGAAGAACAGTTTGGGCAAGTGTATCCAATGCCCCCCCCCCAAAAATAGATACGGAAAAACAACAGAGGAATTAACTCGAGGCCAGAGACAATACGCAGATAGACAAAGGCAACTAGTGAGAGATTATCAAATAGCAAGACAACGAGGATTTACTGGTAATTGGCATGATTGGTTAAGATCACTAGGAAACCGAACAACAGGTGTTCCACCCATTGAATCCGTAGCACCAAGTAGAGGTACTCCTAATCAAATTCGTAGACCTCCTAGAGCAGGAACATCAAGAGACGATTTTGGAGATTTTGAAGGAGAAGAAACTGCACAAGAAGACCCTTCTGATATTATTCAAGATATTGGTCACATTTTTGATGAAAGTATGCATATGGAAGATGTTATTGATCCAACCTCCGATCCTCATAGTAGTGGTGGTGGTGGGGGTGTTAGTAATGCTATCGGTAATATTGAAACTGCTACAAAATATTTAAATATACCAAGATCTGTTGGAATGAAAGATGTTACTTTAACATTTAAAAAATCTAGAATATTTTATACTTATGGTTATGCATTTCAGCAAATAACAACAAAGAAAACAGTAAATTCTGTCGATATAGGAGATTTATTGGAATTATGCACACCTTTTAGTTGTTTACCAGCTGATATGTTAGGCTTTTATATTGACTTATCAGAATTTAAAATCTTAAATGGAACTGTTAAAGTTTTAAATACTAATATTACAGTTGTTCCACAAGGACTACGTACAGCATTTGATTTTGGTACAACCTTAACTGGAACAGCCACATCAGAACATGTTTCAATTGGTTGTTCTGGAATTGGTTTAAATAAGAAAGTATATAGTCGTCATGGAACATATAATAGTGATTCAGCAACACCTATGAAACCAACAGGTGTAAACGATTTTAATGGAGAATTATTTATTAAAAAATTATATGGTACTAGAGATTTTGATGCTAATCAATTAGGCATGAATTTAGGAATTCCTCGACATGTTAATATGTACTTTGTACTATTAAGTAATAGTAGTAGGGAATTACCTGCACCAAATACTGGTAAATATCAAAGAAATATTTGTGGATGGCCTGCGATTGATAAAATGTATGATAGATGGAGTTTTATGATAGGTGAAATTGTATTAGATTATAATTATAAACCTGTAAATGGTGTTATAGCTATTAAACGTAATTATTTGCCGTATCCTGTAGATACAGGTGACTTTGCTTGGGCAGTTAATGCTCATTTTTTTGCCAGTAAATTAACAGTCAAAAATCAATATGATGCAACTCGAAAAGTATTTGTGAACGATTATATTATTTCAATTACATACAAATGATAATATTCGTCAATTTTTATTAGATTTATTGAATACCTACTGTTGACAATCTTTACCTAAAATTAATTGTTTTGAAGTTGTTTCACCACCAAGTACCTAGTGGTAAAAATTTTTTTTTTGATATGGTTCTTCACTTTTTTTTATTAGTTTTGGACAAATTGGAAACTTTTCTAAATTTAGTAATTTTCATTTACAAGAATGTGTCAATAAAAGAATTTTATTGTGGAATGAACCTCAATGTGAAGTAGGTCAATTTGATACAATAAAAATGTTATTTGGAGGTGACACTTTAAATGTTAAAGTGAAGTATCAACAGGATGCAATTGTAAATAGAACTCCTGTAATAGTATTAAGTAATCAAAATATATTTCCAAATGATCCAACATTTACATGTAGAATGATTAGATATAAATGGCAAAGTGCACCTTTTCTTAAAAATTGTACAAAAAAAACCATATCCACTTTGTTTTTATATTTTATTAAAAAATTATAATTTACTTGAAGGTAATCTTTAATAAAACAAATTTATAAAAATTTGTTTTTTATTTACACTTTAATTAGATACCATAAGTTACAATATTCATAGGATAAAAGTTATTATAATTACAACTTTCAACACCACTATACTCTATTTTTAAAGTAGAGAGACGAATTTCTGAACAGACCACTTTGACAGTGAAATCTCATTGGTTGAAAGTCATTTGGCCTTGCTTTCAACCAATGAGATTTCACTGTCAAAGTGGTCTGTTCAGAAATTCGTCTCTCTACTTTAAAAATAGAGTATATCTATTTTAAAAGCAGCTTCATCTGGTGATGCAACAAATATATGACCTTGAGAATATAATGATTCAGTATTTATTGTTAATGTCAATTCTGACTTAACGGACCAATATGCGCTACTATTTTGAAATTGCGTAGTATCTGTTGCTGGATTTAATTGAGGAACAGGTAAAATACCAAAATATGGAAGAGGAATTGTTGTGTTACGCTGTTTTTTATTTTGAGGATGATACATTTTTACAAGATCAATACTAGCATATAATAATTCAACTGCATGAGGATCATCATAAAAGTTAACATTGATATAAGATTTTTTATTTTGATCTGGAGCAAGCACTGGTGTTGTTTCTTTTCGAGTTGCATCATTTTGATTTTTGACTGTTAATTTACTGGCAAGAAAATGAGCATTAGTTGCCCAAGCTACGTCACCTGTATCTTCAGGATACGGCAAATAATGACCTTTAATAGCTATAACACCATTTACAGGTTTATAATTATAATCTAATACAATTTCACCTATTTTGGGCATAAAACTCCATCTATCATACATTTTATCAATCGCAGGCCATCCACAAATATTTCTTTGATATTTACCAGTATTTGGTGCAGGTAATTCCCTACTACTATTACTTAATAGTACAAAGTACATATTAACATGTCGAGGAATTCCTAAATTCATGCCTAATTGATTAGCATCAAAATCTCTAGTACCATATAATTTTTTAATAAATAATTCTCCATTAAAATCGTTTACACCTGTTGGTTTCATAGGTGTTGCTGAATCACTATTATATGTTCCATGACGACTATATACTTTCTTATTTAAACCAATTCCAGAACAACCAATTGAAACATGTTCTGATGTGGCTGTTCCAGTTAAGGTTGTACCAAAATCAAATGCTGTACGTAGTCCTTGTGGAACAACTGTAATATTAGTATTTAAAACTTTAACAGTTCCATTTAAGATTTTAAATTCTGATAAGTCAATATAAAAGCCTAACATATCAGCTGGTAAACAACTAAAAGGTGTGCATAATTCCAATAAATCTCCTATATCGACAGAATTTACTGTTTTCTTTGTTGTTATTTGCTGAAATGCATAACCATAAGTATAAAATATTCTAGATTTTTTAAATGTTAAAGTAACATCTTTCATTCCAGCAGATGTTGGTATATTTAAATATTTTGTAGAAGTTTCAATATTACCTATAGCATTACTAACACCCCCACCACCACCACTACTATGAGGATCGGAGGTTGGATCAATAACATCTTCTTCCATATGCATACTTTCATCAAAAATATGACCAATATCTTGAATAATATCAGAAGGGTCTTCTTGTGCAGTTTCTTCTCCTTCAAAATCTCCAAAATCGTCTCTTGATGTTCCTGCTTTAGGAGGTCTAGGAATTTGATTAGGAGTAGCTCTACTTGGTGCTAAGGATTCAATGGGTGGAACACCTGTTGTTCGGTTTCCTTGTGATCTTAACCAATCATGCCAATTACCAGTAAATCCTCGTTGTCTTGCTATTTGATAATCTCTCCCTAGTTGCCTTTGTCTATCTGCGTATTGTCTCTGGCCTCGAGTTAATTCCCCTGTTGTTTTTCCGTATCTATTTTTTTGGGGGGGCATTGGATACACTTGCCCAAACTGTTCTTCAAACAAATACTTTCCACTTAAACCGAATAGAGAATGTGGATTATTTTTATTTAAAAAATCAATTAAAAAATCACTTGCAAAATGTTTATCACTACCGTGTATATTATTTTTCTCATATTCAATATCATGCAAATATGCAAGATAATCGTCAAAGTCAATTGGCACACCTTCTGTTAATTTATTTCCCGGACCTAAATACATACTTATGCCAAGGATAACGTAATGTCATTTAAGTACTTACATAACAACACACGCTTATAACAAAAAAAATAGCCGCTGTGGGTGCCTTTCTATCGAATTTGCATTCGAAGCGAGAGAAAGGTAAGTATCTAAAACCTTTGTTTTTTATCCACAGCGGCAACCGCGACGGGGGAAAGCGGGGAGGGGCGAGGGCGAGGGGAGCAATCATGATCATGAATCCGGACGCATGACGAAGTCGCGTCGATTCGATCGATTGCCCCCCTCGCCCTCGCGAGTATATGTAGTTTATTAAACAAATTTTATGCGTAAACATGTTTAGTACCCTATAATATAACAGTTAGGGCCTACCAGATGTGCCACATTTTCTCACTACCGACAATACTTGTGTAAATTCATAGATTTCTTTAAAAACATTGTAAAATAATACCAACCTTCTTGATTATATATATATTTTTTTTAATTTAGTTTGTAACGTACTCTTTAGATGTAAGTACCTGAGAAAGCCACTGTGCTGGCGAAACAATTGTCGTGTTACGATTAAAGATTAAAAGTGAAGATTAGAACCATAGTTTTATTTCTATTTTAAATTATGGATCTTGATGAAGTAAATGCCGAATCAATTCAAAGTATTTAAGTAATACAAATTTTACAAAAAAAGACAACAAATGTGTCGTTTTGCCTAACATGCAAGTTATTTATATATTCTCTTTAACGTGATGTCACCTTAAACACTGGGCCTGGCACGCATCACAAATGAATTGTTTGGTCTTTCTACTTACGCCAGCGCACTAAACATGAGTCCATTGACGATATTGCTGGCAGTGAAACCATTGCTCATGTTGTCTGAATTGGCTGAATAGGTCGTTGCAATACAAACAACCAATATCAGAATCAGTATCGTCATTATCGAATGCTGGTTCATCATCGGAAAAGTCTATATGAATACGTCTAGTAACTTTAGTCCTCTCACTCTTTCTCCTCTCTTTCTTTTTATTTCCAGCTTCTTTTTCTTTTAGTTCATTTAAAAACACTCTCGGTGAGAATACTATGATATTTATTTTTCTTCAAGCTACGTGATGATAAGGAGACATGTGCTACTGGAACTGGAGGCAATTCGTGCATTAATGCAGTTTCCTCATTTTGGGAAGAAGCGTCCTCTAAAAAAACGGTATCATTTGATGAGTTACTGAGCATTTGTTTCTCATTTGTTGACTGCTGTTTGTTTATTGTGTTATCTTCAGCGATATCAGTAGCAGCGCTGGGTAGATATAAATGGTCAGGGTATATATTTGGGTTTAATGAAGAAATGTCGGTAGCTTTCAATCCACTAAGTGCTATTCCAACGGTGGCAGCCTTATTGTAGGCTCTTCTAAATAAGGAAGCTATTTTGTATATTGAAACAGTTCTCGCTGAATGTGTCTTCAGCTATGTTGTGATTCCTTGATCATAGTAGGTTGCTAAAGGTCAAAAAAATGCGACATCTCGGGGCTGGAGTTGGTGTGTGCAATGGGCTGGGAGACAGAACAGTATGACGTGATTTTTCTTAGCAAATTCAAAAGATTCCAGATTTTGGTGGCTTGCGTGGCGATCTAAAATTAATAATGCTTTATTTTCAGCCGTAGGTCTTACAAATTTCACGAAGTGTTTAATCCATTTGAAGAAGAGGTCTCCGGTCTCATATATGTTGATTAATTATATAGTAGGAGGGTACGTGGTAGAGCTCCGTCGTACAAATCTGGATTGATTTTTTTCCGTGGGAAAATCAATGCCGGTTGAATAAAATTTCCAACGCTGCTCATACACACAACAGCTGTCGTATGAATGCCCCTTTCGGCAAAAGTAATTGCACCAACTCTCTTGGCGATTACTTTTTAAATATTTTATACTGTTGTTACTTTAGTATCGTCCATGTTGAACCTGAGGTTTGTTAAAGGCCTGGGTCCTTGCAGCTGAGGTAGCTTCAGAAACTCTTAAGGATATATTCGGATGCCGAGAAATAAAGCTAACAACTCATTGTCTACTAGCCATTTTTTGTGTTTTATTGAATTGGTGTTCGCATCCACTGCGCTCGGCAAGCTTATATGCTAATTCTCGCAATTCATAGGTAGTCATGCCAAACAGTCGTGATTCTAGGTCTAATATATGTGCTATTAACTTTTATTTCAGATCACCACTGAGTGATTTCTTGAAGCGACCAAGAGATTTTGTTACACCACAGGCATGAATATTTTTTTCTTGAACACGTCTCCGCAATATCGCTTGAGAAGCAATGAATGTAACAGATGCCTTTTTCCATTCCATCTTATCATTCACCGCTTCTATCGCCTTCTGCATGTCTTGACTCTACCAAGATTGTCGATTCGATTTTTTTTTTGTAATTAGAAACCATCTGAAGCAAAAAGAAAGTTATAAAATTAATGTAAGGCAAAACAACACACTCCGTATTTATGTAAGACAAAATGACACACCGCATGTGTCATTTTGCCCATGCGTTGTCGACACGCTTACGTGAATTTGTAGGTTAGAATGTTTGTGCAGGAGATCGTATTTAACGGCAATTGAAAGTTGAACAATAACAGGTGCTGTAGACAACAATGGGATAAATTGTTGGTACAATTAGTAACAAAATTATTATGGCATTTTGCAACTTACCTTGATTCAGAAACATATATTTTTAACCAATTGTTATAATATTTAAAAAAATCACTTTTTACGTGTCTAACATGCGTAGGACACGGAGAACACTGCAGTTATAGTGCTACCATGCACAGAAAACATAATCTGCGATATAGCGCGAAGATATAATCGGTGTATTATTTGACCTTGTATATCATTTGGCTTACATTCCCCTATTCGTTACCATTTATAAGATAGCTTATACCTTTGAGGAAGAATTCAGTTGGTTTTATGCAAAAAATTTATATAGTTAATTGACGAAGGAGATACTTGTTGAAACTTCATTATAACGCTAAGAAATAAGTAATTAAACTTCTAGTTTCAAAAATTCTTTTATTGTAAATACCACTACAATATTGTTTCGCCATACAATGTAATTCAGTATTTCATCCACCTGATGAAGCCATTGTATGGCGAAACAATATTGTAGTGGTATTTACAATAAAAGAATTTTTGAAACTAGAAGTTTAATTACTTATTTCTTAGCGTCAAAAAATTTATAATGAACTGTCTAACTTGATTGTCATTGAAAAAATCCCCATTATTTTGCAGCCATCCGAAATAGTATATTAAAAAACAAGTTTCATAAGGCACCATTTTGCCGCACGAGATCAGTTTAGAAAACGAGCCACGATAGCGGCGAGTTTTCTAAAGAGCGAGTGCGGCAAAAGGCCTTATGAAACGAGTTTTTTATACTATTTTTTCTATTTTGCTTTTTTTACATTAAAAAATTGGAATGATTTTATTTGAAAGTTCAGAGTTTTATTTTTATATAAAGCATGCAGTTGATCACATTAATACTTGACATTTTCAAATTTAAATCTTGCTATCCGCGAAGTATATTATATTAGATATTATTTATTAACTTTCGTTATCATTACTTGATATTTTATTTAAAAGTATAAACATGAATGACATAGAAACCAATATATCTTGTTGTCAATTGTATATAGTTTTGTGTTGTCATGAGGCGTACAACATTTTTCCTATTGATGAGTGCAGGACGTATTTCGATCAAACTTTCATGAACACGTTGCAAGTTGATGGACGTGTAAATTTGCATTAAGTGTTTCACTGCTGTTGAAAAACGTAGGATTACACTCTAAATAAACAATACCACAATGATCACACGACATACATAGGAATATTTTATTTCCGTGAAGTTCAACTTTTGGAAATTTCTCTTCGTCATTTCACTACCTTTTGCTTCAATATTGTCGTACGAGATCCATTTTTCATCACCGGTTAAGATATTGTGAAGAATGTCTCTCTCGAGTGCGTTTAAATAAAACTAACGGTAATTAAAAACACACTATATTAATAATAAAATAAAATGTACTAAGAACACTTAACTACATAACTATAACAATAATAACAATATTTATAGTCGCATTTATATAACAATATTTATTTCACTACGATATTAACAAGGCTGCGATTCCTGCTTGAATGTCTTAAATTCCTCTCGAGCGCTATATATAGTCGTGCAGTGCATTCGAGAATCTTCCGGGCTCTTCTGTCTGGTGTTCGATCCCCTCTCAACTTAGGTCATAAAAAAGGCCTTTTCTAGACTAGTGTTCTATCTACACAAATTCTAGGTCTTCTCTTTAGAACCATCATAAGTGAAACATCTTACCCGCCGTACTGTTCAAGTACCGGCCATGATGCACGTGCCTTGCATCTCCGCAACTAGAAGGTAATCTGTATTGTTCAATATATATTATTCTTTTAAGCTAATTCATATTAATTTAATTGATTTAATTAATTGATTTCTTCGTCCGTCTGCCAAGCATCGCTTTCCATACTTGTCCAAGTATATGACGCACCACGTGGCCGACCATGTTCACAACTCAAGGGTAACTCTGTATTGTTCTATACAGGGGTTATTTTATATTAATTCACATTTAATTTACTGCCTAATTTAACGTTCGTTTCAGTATAATTTGTGTTAATTTTTAATTACTTATTTACCGCTCCTCGTGTATATATCACTTTTATTAATTACTTTTAAATATATCAACCTTTAATTTCTTTCTTATGTAAATAATAAATACAAACTTTAAGGACAACGCTCCTGTGTTTTATTTAGTTAGTAAGTTGTAATATATTTAACCATTATCACACACATCCTAGGCCTTTGATGATACTTCACCAGCACCACTAATTATTTTATTATAGAATTTCATTATTATTAGCACAGAGCAGCCGGCCAACCAGAACAACGCTTGTTAGTAATAAACGTCGCCCATCGCCATCGATATTAATCTGTGTATCATACAATGGAATGATGCTAGCATCATTCCATTGTATGATACACAGATTAATATCAGTACCTTTAAATAATGAAAACTTCTTTAAAGAATTAAATATTATTAAACAAATAGCGCAAAATAATGGATATAACCCAAATATAGTAGATACAATTTTAAGAAAAAAGAAATATAGGAAAGCAATAGAAAATGTGTACCCAATAATAAAAGATAAACCAAGCAATTATAAATTATTAACATACATAGGACCGATAAGTGAAAAAAAATAGGAAAAATTTTACGAAAAACAGATATAAATGTAGCTTATAAAACTAATAATTCTTTAGGGAAATTCAAATAATAAATCCAAGACAAGCAAATGTAATAAATCCGGAGTATACAAACTAACATGTAAAGAGTGCCCTAAAACATACATAGGCCAAACTGGTAGGAGCTTTGAGAAAAGAATACAGGAACATTTTAAAAGTTTTATTAACAAAAAGACAGATTCCAATTATGCACTTCATTTGTTGGAAAATAAACATAGTTTCAATAAAGATTTCGAAATTTTACAGTCACAACAAAAAGGATTAAAGTTAAATTTACTGGAATCACCAATGGACCAATTAGACCTTAATAATTCCCCACTTTTAAACTGGTTTCATTAAATATTAAAATAACAATAATTTTAGACGATATATCGGTAAGAGACGATTCTAATGTAGACAAGTGCAACCCATTGAAATATTTTAGAAAAAAGCCATACATTTGTGAAGAGCGTGTTCAGTAGTAATATAAGATCCGAAGAAGCTACATCGTAGCGAAACATGTCATCTATTTATTAATATAATAAAGTGTAATATATACTGGAAACTAGTATAAGTGTTTTACTTAAATCCCATTTACAAATAAATAAACTACTAGAAGATTGGAGAAAGTGATTTCAAGATTAGTTTTCACGGATGCAAAAATGCATTGACTGTGGAGGTGAATATTGTAAAATTATAAATAAATGTTTTTTGTATATAAATCGTGATTTACTTTGCCAGGCTCAGCGGAAAAAGAACAGCCCTCGTATATTGATGTCAAAAGCAAATAAAGAATAGAAACCAATAAAGTCCAGAACTAATAAATAGTTCATGCAATTTTTATCAATTCATATGGAGAGTATGTTTTTTATTAAAAATTTACTTGTAATACGATAATATTTAAATTTTAGAATGTTATTACAAAAGTTTAATTTATTTAATAGATTAATATAAATAATGAATAGAAGAACTTAGAAAATAGTTTTACATATTGAAAACATTACTTTTAATTATGTTTATCTTTACCTTCAGGTATAATAACTTAAAATCTTAACACATACCTCAAATATTTTGTTTACCATATAAGAAATAAAAATACAATTAGATTTTGGACCACCAAGAAATGAATATTAAATTTATTAAAATATCTTACCTAATATAAGTGCTATGTGTTTAATCATGCCGATTTTCTTATTAATTCATGAATTATTTAAATTTTTCTTCTTTGCACACTTTCTCATCACACTGCAGTTATCATTACTTCCGTCACAATATAATTAGTTTATTTTATATGAAAAGCCAAATTACATATTAATTAATATTTTAAACCATTAATTCCAAGAGTATTTATGGAGAAGTGTATTGAAGGTATTGCTGTATTACTTATTACTTTGTCCTGCTTGCTTCAAAATGAACCACATCTGTATTTGCTTTATTGATCCTTTTAGCGTCTCTCTCGCACAATGCGGATATTCGTCTAGTGTTGTGATTTCATTAATGTTAGGAAATAAATTTGAGTTCTAAAGTTTCGTTATGGATCAGAAACTGAAGCAGGTTTATATTCAAACACTGTCGAATTCAAAAGCGTTCGGAACACAGTTCTGAATGTTGTTTGCCTCTTTGATATTAGTGTTGGTTTTAATTTCGAATCTCGAATGTACTCGATAAACCCCGAAATACCCATCTATAATGCGCTTATTTTCTATGTTTGAAGTTTAAACGATTAAAGGATAACAGAAATATAGCGACAACATGTAGATAGAAATTTGTGTAAACTATGTTTTGAAATTTTTTACGGAAATCGTATCAGTTTTCTATGGCAAAGCTTTATTAAATATAGATAATCATTTTTTTACTAGCTATAATTTATACTATATTTAATTGTATACATTTCGTTAGATAAAATAGGAATGTTAGTGCATTGAATTCAATAATGTTTTGTTGTTAATTTGTAAGGCTTATGCGGAAAATGTTGATCTTATTAAAAATAAATATTAATAAGTAGTTTAATATACACTACACATACACGACATAAGCACCGTCACAACAGTTTAAATAAAATCTCCTTATCTGCCATAAAACTTTATTTGCCTAAGAAATTCTTTTATTTCGTTGAAAGGAGAAAGTAACTTGGGACCAAGTACAGTCTTTACGATGGATGAACCATAACATTCTACTGGAAACACTGGAAAGTTCTTTAAATTTGCTATAAATACACTAACGAACTTAGCCCAAGTACTCAATAAGGATTAAACTTTTCTGTACAAAAAGATAAATATCTAAACGTTCCATATTGAAGGAATTTACTTGAAAGAAAATTTAAATTCAAATGAGGATGATCCTGTTATTGTTAATTTAAATTCGCTCGTTGTAGTTTATTAATGAGAAAAAACTACGTACTGCGGAGTCTCTTCTCAAACCTAAATACCTTTTAAAAACCAGTGGCAGCTGGTCACGGACGGCAGGGATCCGACTTGTGCAAAAAATAAACCTCGTTTTAATCACGAATTAAATTTTAATATATTTTTAACTAGAGAATTCGTACATATTATTTCCCATGTGTTTCGTACTTTATATAAAGTGATCGAGATGTTCTGCTTAAATTATTCATGCCAAAGAAGAACCATACGATGGCCCATGGCTATATTTGGAGCAATATCAGATATATAACAGATATATACTCCTACTAACCATGTCAGAGGAATCATTCAAAATGACTCGAATATAATTTTCTATTAGTCTAGGAAAGGAACTTATAACGACTAAAGGAAGATATCATACAAAAAAACTGTCAAGAGATCTAAAATCAGTTATAGAAAATTTACTTGGAGTTGATCCATTACCACAAGCTCGAGATCCGGGACCTACGAGAGCCTACAAAAGATGTCATGAGTGACCAACAAAAAGACTGCTAGATAACCACCTGTCATAAATGTGGTCAAAACAACTGTAAAAGCATTCTGAAACATCTGTTACATGTCTTGCATGTTTAGAAAGTATAGTTTTGCAAATTCTAAAGCATTTACATTGAAAAATACCATCTTCAAAAAATGATGAAAAAACATGTCTGTAGAATTCTTATGCGAAATACTAATTCAAATTTTTTTTACGGACATTAAAAGCAGGGTTTGGGATGCCCAAGAACAAAAACCTACATTTGAGAAATAGGATTATTATATTTACAGAATTTTTTTTTGTTTATATGTACTTTTTTAACACTTTTATGTAATCTTTAATTTTGTTATAAAATTATAGTTTCATTTACCCGGAGTTTAAAACCGAAAACAACGAAAAATAAAAAAATTCTATAATAACAAAAGAAAGACAAATTAAATTGTGGAGTGTACACTATAGTGTAAGCGTTACTTGAAAGCACGATACTACTTACAGGTTAAAACATGGCGTGTAAAGAAGTATGAATAACAACAAATAATAAAAAACAAATAAATTATGACTTATGTTATTTGTAATGCCAACATAAAGATATAGTATCAAAAAATTTATAAGTACAAATACAAATTACAAATCACTATTATCATAGATATTAACGATATTTCGATGTGAAAGCATTGATGTTAAAACATCGATATTTTAAGATTGATACATGAATGTTTTCAAAACATCGACATCGATTCCCAACCTAGCGACCGGAAATTCGTTAGAAGATAGGCATTTGTAGGAACAAATGTATTCTGCGCGGGTAATATCCCATCATCTATATTTACTCATCTGAATCAGTATCTTACTCTTACTGTAGACGGTCTTTATAACTCTCGATGAACAAGTCTTTCAACATATTGACGAAAATATAGGAATTGCACACTTTAAACATTAGTCACATAATAGTTTGATGAATTTTGAAACAGCAACTGTTTTCATATTTAATGTGTTCAGCAGCTTTTACTTAGACATATTTCACTATGACTGATATTTTGTCAATGGTTCAATAATTGGGGAAAATGCTCTGTTATTGTTTCGTGTAGTGCTTGCTAATAACGTTAACTAAATCGCATCTTTTCATTTTTAGCACTCATATATGTGATATACCGACTGTCCTTGAAATAAAAAGACAACGTATGAAAAATAGAAAGATTAAATTATATAGAATATATATCCTCAAAATTCCCTCTCATAAGCGAGAAAAAAAATTACAAAGATACAAATTTCGTCACGCCACTGTGCCATGGACTAGACATTATAAGAGACGGTACCTTAAAATTGAACGCCAATAACGAAAAACAAATTGTTCCGTTATTGTTCGTCTCGCTTTAAATTTTGTTCAGTTGTCGATCGTTACGTACGTACTGACCCAGGTTATCGAACCCTTACCATAACAAAACTTAGACACGATGTTATTTTCTAACGTGTTTATAAACATAAACATTGCCACCTTTAAATTCAATAGCGGTATTCTATTTCTTACTTCTCCTAACAAAAAGAAAACATTCTCGTAATACACATGAAATATCGTGAGTTCTAAAAGTCCACAAATTATATTTAATATAATTTTTACAATGGGTTTGTAAACTAATGTAACACACATCTTCATTTTTAATCACTCACTTAGCATACAGGATGTTATAGTTTTTATAACATCAACAGCTGTTTCTGTAACTTCAATAGAGGTACTATCGAATGTAAAAAAAGAGTGGTACAGTAGTGAAGTTATATGTAAAGTCAATTTTTAAAGATTTCAGTATTGTGACGTTGCTAAGGTACTTAAGATCGTAGTAATGGGCAAATAGTATATTAAAAAACGAGTTTCATAAGGCACCATTTTGCCGCACGAGATCAGTTTAGAAAACGAGCCGCTTGCGGCGAGTTTTCTAAAGAGCGAGTGCGGCAAAAGGCCTTATGAAACGAGTTTTTTATACTATTTTTTCTATTTTGCGTTTTTTACATTAATAAATTGCTTAAATTGGAATTATTTAATTTGAAAGTTCAGAGTTTAATTTTTATATAAAGCATGCAGTTGGTCACATTGATACTTGACATTTTCAAAACCTATCTGTATATCAACGTAACGGGTGTTCAGAAACATTCGAAGTCAAAGTAGTCCTTGAAAATATGAAGTCATGTCTGAGATAGATTGATACATTTACTTAATACAATTTTATAGGTTATCAAATTAGTATCTTCGATATTAGATTCTGACAATTTCTGTCAGACAACAGTTGACATTTAATAATTATTACAAATCAGATACTTAAGTAAAGATATACGATTTTTTGTTCAGAGCCCACTTGACTTCTAATGTTTCTGAACAGCCGTTATATGTTTGACACTTATAGGTTATTTGAATATTTAAATTTGACGCCACATTTAATATATATATATATCTACATTCACGCAGCCTAATTTAAACCGATTAAAATATGACTGTACCACTTTTTTTGCATTCGATAGTTCATATTTATTATTTATAGGCGGAACATGATACAATTTTCAAGGGGTTTTTAATTTTTTGGTTCGCCTCGTAATCGACTCAATGATATTTTGGATTCATGTTCTATATAATTACATGTTTCCATTTTTCATACGTTGTCTTTTTATTTCAAGGACATTCTGTATAAAGTGACTATAAATGATTGAATTCTTTTTCATAAGCTGATTAATTTTCTAATTTTATGTTGACATGCCTGATTTTTAAATTTAAATTCGATAAAGTAAAAGTCAAACAAGAAATTTTAACCATATGCCTTCCACATTTTTACAAAATATTCTAACAAAAAAAAGATAAATCTCAAGCGAATCATCAGAGAAGCCAATTTCCTCGTTGCCATATTAAATATTTGCTTCATCATTTATAATCACTCGATATAACATTAAATTGAAATAGATAACTTTCAAGTGAAATACTTTTATTCAATAATAATCTTTAACCCAAATCACCACATCAGATGAAAAATTTAAGTTATAAATTGAAATGAACAAACAATAAATTTTAAAGAGAGATGCGCAACGTTATTTTCGGTCGGATTGCAGTACGCGACACAATTTTACTTATATTCATAAACGCGAATGACATATAAATTAATATTTGAAATACTACAAAAAGAAATTAATACAAATCATAACTAAACGCAGTAGTAAAATTAGCCTAAGAAACAAACATTATCATAGACAAAAACACAATTTGAAATAATTTACAGGAACAATTAATTAAAAAAATCTTTTTCTATTTTGCGTTCGAAATGAACTCATTATGAAACCCAAAACAGTATCGAAATGAGCTCCATTTCGATACGCTTTTTTTCATTTTTCAATGTTGGCGTTATTCGAATAAATAAATAAATAGCATTGCTGTCATTTGATTTTAAGAATTTATGTACATTTGACATATATGATATATGTCCGTATTTTACACAAACAACGTATTTTGTATACAATTGACAACAACATATATATGTTTCTATGTCCCTCATGTTTATATTTTTAAATGAAGTATCAAGTAATGTCAACGGAAATTAGTAAATAATATGTAATATAATATACTTCGCGGATAGCAAGATTTAAATCTGAAAATGTCAAGTATCAATGTGACCAACCGCATGCTTTATATAAAAATTAAACTCTGAACTTTCAAATTAAATAATTCCAATTTAAGCAATTTATTAATGTAAAAAACGCAAAATAGAAAAAATAGTATAAAAAACTCGTTTCATAAGGCCTTTTGCCGCACTCCCTCTTTAGAAAACTCGCCGCAAGCGGCTCGTTTTCTAAACTGATCTCGTGCGGCAAAATGGTGCCTTATGAAACTCGTTTTTTAATATACTATTATCTTATAATTCAAATTCAAAACTTCATTATGTGTGTTGGTTTACACGCAAAAAATGCTTCAACTTGAATTCAAAAAACATTTACTTTACATTATCTACAGCGCCCTCTTTTTAATTATTGTTGAAATTTGAAACCTTGTGTTTATGGCAAACAGTATTGATCATAATTTATACACTATTTTTCATTTATTAAAAATAAAGTAATAAAATTTGCTACTGTTCAAAAATAATTGGAATTTTTTGCATTTTTTTCAAAAAAATATTTTTTTAATTGACATATGACCTTGAATATGAATTTATTTTACAGTGCTTTAAGGGGGCGCTATGATAAAGTAGAGAGCACGAAGTCGGTACGAAATACAAATTCATGGGTTTTGACCTATAGAAATAGAAAAAGTAATGTTTTCAAAACCGAAAACAATCCAACTGTTGTCACAATTATCCTAAGCTATTTTACCTTTTTTAATTTCATCCACAATTTGCACAATTTGAAAAAAATAAAAAGATTAGTCTTAGGCCAATTGTAGGACCTAGGCTATTAATATAAAGTTTTCAGAAACTCCAAAGTAATCTTAATTTTTACAAAACCCATGAAATAAGATTTTGGGGATAAAGAAGCAATCTGTAAAGAACATATGGAAAGAGCAAAGCAAGTAACCTTTAGCATCTTCCCTAAAGATGGCGCTGGAAAATTTAACGCTTAAATTTAAAAATGATCTTTGATGTAATGTATCGTAAGTTGTCTACTGCAAGTGTTTTTAAAAACTATGTTATTTAATGCCGAATTGTCACCTAGCTCGTTCTTGTGCTGACCGAATCCTTTAATTCTACATTGTGCAATATAGAATACAAGCAAAGAATGCTGTGACTTTACTTTTATTTTACATAAAAATGTATTCCTTTTTCTTTTATAAAATGTCCAAAGCCGGTCTTATAAAATATGAAGTAGACAAAAAGGAGAAAGAAAATGTTAACTACAATGGAATCAAATGTATGTATACTATCCAATTAAATATATGCAGGTAGAAGTAAACAATAGAAGCATATGTATATAAACATTTTGGAAGTAAGAATGGCACAAAAGGAAATTAATAAATGTACAAACACGTCCTGCTATCTCATTTACCTTTTTAGTTCAACTTGTTTTACAGTTAAAAAACAGAGCACACAACATCGTCTTTTCCAATACTCAGTTTACAAAATATGCAAAAATAAACAAAGATCCAGAAGATTTAATGATTGCTATTGGAGAATTTAGTGTACCATGTACATAAGTGCCACTTGAATCGCAGAAGCCATTATCGCAATATTATTGTAACGTTTTTCGAGGATTAAAAAGAAAGTTCAGGTTTACAGAAACAACATAATTGACAAATTAACTTGATTTATTTACAGACTTCAGTATATACAAATACAAAGAAAAGTCAAAAGAAAGCACTTAAACTCATTAATTTTAAATGTTTCGATTTGACTGGCTTCGCTATCGCGAATCATCTAACTTCGAGTGACCGATAACAGCGCAATATTTACATCTCCTGCTACCATTGCTAGAACTTTCTCGAAGTAGTCGTTGAATAATAGTAGTACAAACCTTGTCCTTGCTAAGGCACCACAATTGCAGAGACTGTGGAGTGCAGTCTCCTCTTCGTCTACACACACTGTGACAGGACGATCGTGTACATGTTTCTATGAATAGTGGGTTAGAATGAAGATGAACCACTATTCACCACAACACTGTCCAACTTTGATGCTCAGTCGGTTAACTTATTCTCCGGTTTTCCAATGGGAAAACGCGGTAGTAATACTCCTACATTTATACATCGCCAGTTAAAGAGTAAAGGCGAAAGTGTTTATTATAAATAAAAATCTCAATTGTCAATAAAATGTTTAATAAAAAAAACAAAAAAATTATTCTTAATTAAGTATAAAGAACTGTGCAAAACAAACTTACACAAAGAGGTAAAATAATTTGCTGGTATTGACCGCAAAGCAAATGCAAACGTCCTCTAATGACTCGCGGACTAAATTATATCTAATAAATTGCAAAGATGCTTTTCACTTTCACCCCTGATAAACAACCTCTAATGTAAACAGACAAATCTGTCAGACCGAACAAATGTCTAACACATGCGCGATACCACATGTAAAAAAAAACCCTGAAATCCAAAACGTTCCAGAATGTAACGTAACCAAAAATTTACTTGAAACGTAAAAACTATCTTTGTCATTTATATATGAACTAATAAAAATATATATATATAGAAAATCTGACAATCTAAACAAAAGCCTAAATGCATTCAATAAAGAAATAATAACAATAATAACAGTTATAAATCATATTACCCAGTAGGTCCAACGGCTCCCTCGAACTGCGCTAGTCAAAACATAAATTCATTCATAATACAATATACAAAAAGTTTAACAATTTTTTAAAATGTAAAAAATCTAAAGTTGCCTACAAATTAATAGTTGAATCAAAAGTTCATAAATTTTTGAAAATAATCATGGGGAAAAGTTTATAGCAATGTGTTCGTCAGCCTGCAATGAATGGTCAGCGGTCCTATTGTCATCTTCATATTTGTCCTTTCTCTCTAAAAACTTGCAACTTCATGTGTGCACTGTATGTTTGTCTTTGTATAGTGTTGAATTTGTTCTGGCAAAAAGCATCCAAAGTAAAAGCTCTTTAATTTGGGCAGCATTTTTTCCTTCCATAACTGTTTATTACGATATATCTTTTGGATAAAAATGGGAAAATCATCATCTATGTAAACGACAAAATAACAAAAGTTTCGTCTAGTTATATTGAGCTGCCCTTGTATCTAAAAAATAGTGAAAGTATTATAGGCATAGTAATATAATAATAAACGACTTTATAACTGATAATGCTATAGTATGGGAATTTCGGCTACCTGATAAAAGTAATTGTGATTTTCCTTTAGAATTGGTGTCTCATGTGCATTAAATTTCAAATAAAAATTCCTATTTGTTCTTATTGCCTCATCAATTGTCTGCTTTTTAAGATGCAAATTATATGCACACTTTATTTCAATAATAGCATCTTCACCAATCAGCCCTTCAAAACATGATAATTAGAATAATACACAATAATATTTGCAAAAGTATTTGTACCATCAGGTGAAGCCGCCAAGTAGCCATGATCAACATCAACAAATAAACCAGCATCATGTACAAGTACTTGCAACAACTCCTCAAATCTGTGTCTTACTATTTTTTCACACCTTCTGCCGTACTCCATCGCAGTGTTGGTAAAATGTGAATACATCATTCTCTTTAGTAATGGCGAGCAAGATGTATTATCTTTTCTTTTAATCACAGACCCAAAGTTAGATGCAGTCAAGCGGCAAGCCCTTTCTTGCTTATACAAATCATTATTAAATTGCCCACTGGTGGCAATGGCGAGTTGCCATTGCTGTTCTTGCGTAACCTAATTAAATAAAGCACTTGTAAAAATTATTAATTCATGTAAATATAATGCAATCGATGCAGCATGCAACTAAATAAAAAGGAAAAATGCCAGACAAACTTCTTGTAAAGCTTTCTACATAGTTTTGAGCTATTTATAAAAGAAAATAGTGGGTAACTATAGCAAGATCAAGCGCATACACAATAACTCCGTATACTTTGTAAGAAGAAGAACATGTGAGCAAGGCATTGGGAAAGTTGAAATATTTCACCGTAACCCCCAACCAAAGACGTAAAAGAATTATAGATTGCAAGACCGTATCTCAGCGGTCGTTATGATTAAATCTGTAGTCTTGACTTACGGTCAATAAAAATAAATAAAAATTTCCCATCATTCCTACGAACTAAATTCTTAGTAAAACTAAGTTTTTGATAGAAATATTCTCTAGATCATGTCATATATCCTATAAATAAAATAAAAGTTTTACAGATGAGCTAAAACTTATAAAAACAAGAAACCTGTAATGTTTTCATTTTCCTTCGGTATTCAGACTTAAATTCCTCTTCACTTAGAAGTGCTTCCGCGGCATTTGGACCATACTCCTCATCCGCACTAAAAAAAAGATGTTGTTTCTTCCTCCCTTGTTTGGGTTTGTTACATCTTCTCTTCTCATGATGTTTCAACCTTTTCAAGAAATAATGACCAGGACTGATACCTACCAGCTCTTGCAGGGCATCAGTTTGCCATTGTGGCCCTAAATAGAAGGAAATGATAACTTGTACTGTCTGGCCAAAAGATATTACCCATATTATATTGTAATGCAGCTAATATACTTCTGATTTCAAAAGATCTTCTTTGTATTAAATTAATTCGTTTTCCGCAATTATATTTGGCAAGCAATGACATAAATGATTCGGCCTTATTATTATTTTCATAAGCTATTAGTTTATGAGCTTTAGTCATTAGAGGTTCCAGGGCACCTGGTAGGAGAAGGCCTATAGAAAAAATTTATATACAAATTAAATTATACAGACCATTTAAGTAGAATAATAATCCAGATTCTAAAAGCCTCGTTTTTTGAATTACATCAAGATGGCCAATAATATTGCAGTAACGGCTGCTGCAATTCAAATGGTCTCCATATACATGGTACACTGAATTCTCCATATCCATCTTTAAATCCTCTGGATCCTCATTTATTTTAGCAACATACATTACTACTTGCTGGAGTTTTTTAATTTTTTCATTTGTCAGTGTCTTTCTCGCTGCCAATGGAACGTTTGTGTTCTTCTTTACATTATATAATGCCTTGCCATAGTTTTTAATTAAATGGTTGATGCATTCAACTTTTTCCACTTCTGCGCCATAACTTACATCACGTTTAACTCTGCTGAACACACTAGAGTCACCATCCGCAATCATTTTTAAATACTTAAGCCGATGCATGGAAATGCTGCTATTAAAGGCTTCTGTAATGATATCTGCTTCCATTGCTGTTGATGAAGAAATCCAATTCATAAAACATTTATGTTTGCCAGGAGCTACGTTCCTAATTTTTGCATGTGTGCAAATACAACAGTATTTATTACGAATTCCAAGAAACAACACTTTTCCGGTTTCTTTGCCAATCACAACAGCCTAGAAAAAAGATAATTATAACATCGTACACAAAATATAAATAGCTCTTACCGCTCCTGATAATGCATTATATGAATGTCCATAAGATCTTTTACTCCAGCCACCATCGCAACAGACATAGATCCATGCTGTCCCATCACACACTTGTTTATTTTCAATAGCTAGGTTTCTTTCTTCATCTCCCGCCTTCTTCATAGATTTCCACAAACTTTCTTTCCAGTGATCGCCAAGTGCATTCTCTATTGTCCGAAATGTAGGATATGCCATACAGGGTATATCTAAAGCACTCACGACATCATTTGTTTGAGTGAAAGTACTTCCATTTGCTAATGTACCCCACACATACGAAACATTAACCATTGCAACTAAGGTATTATTAGCTGGATCGACGGATTCCTCACTGGTAACTCCAAAGAGCTTATTGCAAAATGTACACTTCAAAGTAAAAATCGAAAACAAACCAAAGCGTTTCTCGTTGTGAACAGCAAGGCGCCCAAATGTACATTTTTTGGCATGATCATATTGCACTTGTAATACATTTTGCAGCAAAAAACCAATGTTAACAATCCTATTTCCAGTTATAGCAGCAACAGGCTCTTCAGATTTATCTATGGCCTCTTCCAGTTTATGATGCATTATGCTACAAAATATATGTACACTAAAGTAATATTTATTTTTATGTACGTTAAAAACTATTACAAATATGCTGTAATCAAATGTAATACCTTTCATACTCATTGCTTGGGTCCCATGGATCAATAATTTCTTCGTGAGACTGGGAACTTTCACATGTTGCTGTGCCTAATGCAGCACTGAAAGTACAAAAAGCTGTTGTAAGCCCGGGTGAAATTTGGCTACATTTTAAATATTTTGCTTTACTGCTGGTATGGTGACGTGTACTAACATTCATTATACAATTACAGTAGTATTATGACTTACCAATAGTCATGCATTACATTTATCATATTCATATCTGCCGGAACATTATCACTTTGGGGTTGTTGTTCACACGGCTGTTCACAAATGATTCTACAAAAACAATTAGTTTGAAAATTAATATTTTCTTCTGTGAGCACTTACTCTGTTGCTTTCTTCCTTTTCCAAACTGCACGTCCAGCTACAGATTGCTTGGTACGTTTCCTGGACCTACTTGGTGCAGGCTTTTTCAACATTTTGCTGCACATAACAAGTTCAATAAGTATTCTTATGTGTACCTCTGATACCACAGTAACAATTGAGAGAAAGTGTTCCTACATTCGTTATAGTTTGATATCTACGTTGGTATCCAATACTAAGTAAATATGATTTATGAAGAATGATTGTATATATGGAAGCAACAAGTTAACTTATTTGTGTATCTTTAGTTTGGTGATGTGATGAAGAATAAATAAGTTATATATGTAGGATTTTAGTTGCGCAATACATCGATGCGACAGCGTCAGGCAGTCAGTCATCAACGATCATAAGAGAAACATGGAAAGTAGACATACCCTGCGATATTACTGAAACTTTTATGATTATAAAGAATGAGCGAATGTAAGACGAAGACGGAGAAAGAAGACATCGTTGGAGCTGCGGGGAAAGGGACGTTGTTCATATAGGAAGCGACGGAAGGGCGACAGGTAGATTCAACCTTTTTTTTATATACGGCTTGACCGACAAATGTTATATTTTTTTTGTATTTGAAGTAAATTGGTATAAATCTAAGTAAAATACTCATTTTAAATTTATATGTTAGATTTGATTCATTGAGGAAATATATACAATAATATTGTAACGTTTATGTAAAGTAACTTGGCAGGAAGATATTTTATTTATTATTTGTTGAATTAAGTATTTCCTCATTTTGTAACATTTTGATGATTGACTGTCGACGTTGAAAAAAGAGAATAGACACAATAAACATTATTGTAAGACGCAAACTATTTGAAAATAAAAAAAAAAACAAAACGAAACGTATTTATTTGACGAATATTTCAAACGTAATATACAGGGTTTATTCAATTTTGTTTGGCACATTTACAAAATGTCTGCAACGTTGGGTGACATTGCGGAAATCGAATATCACATTACGCATGGTAATTTGAAGGCAATGAAGGCATGACATTGTATTTCTTTTGGAGATGAGGGCCAACCGCGGAGAGTCAGAAAGGCTCTGCGATCATTTACTGGTTTTGGATTCGAGAAGAATTCAGACGAATATTTCTAGAAAAGGGAAGAAGTCACACAAAAGCTAGAACTAGCCGACCTTATCGCTGTGTGCCAGATTCTCAATTTGAATTCATCTGGAACGGTTGACGACGTGGCAGACCGCATTTGTTCTTTCTCGACGAACCTGAAGTCGGCAGAAGACGAAGATTAAGAAGACGAAAAGGTTTACCCTGCGGTGGAAGAGGAAGAACAGCACGAGAAAAACGACGGACCGAGAATTAATAATGGTTTAGCTATGAGCTCGAAGTCCTTGCAATCCTTCAGGCAGTCAAGAAGTTCCGCGTTTATTTGTTAGGAACGAAGTTCGAAATTGTAACCGAAAGCTCCGCTTACCAAAAAACTATGCAAAATTACGTTCTTACAACTGGAGTCAAGATGAGAAATAAGGAAGACATACTGCTAAAAGAAATCTTGGAGGATGAAGCCATGAAACAAGAGAGGAACTGAGAGAAGAATGCCGAGAACAAATTTTGAAAGTGCTACGTGAGAATAGAGAAAGATATAATTTGCGCCGGAGGAAACCGAAGAACTACAAATGAGGAGACTTAGTAGCTATTAAAAGAACTAAATTTGGATCTGGTTTAAAAATTCACAAGATATATTTAGGACCATACGAAGTGACAAACGTCAAAGCAAATGAAAGATATAATGTTTTAGCAGTGGGAATACACGAGGGACCGATCAAAACCCCACATGCGCAGAATACATGAAGGCATGGGTAGAAGGCCTTGATGAATCGGAGTCCGATTCAGAGTCGGATGGCCGAATGTAGGATTTTAGTTGCGCAATACATCGATGCGACAGCCTCAGGCAGTCAGTCATCAACGATCGTAATAGAAACATCAATAGTAGACATACCCTGCGATATTACTGATACTTATATGATTATAATGAATTAGTTAAATACTTGTTATTGACAAAATAAATAATATAAGAAGTGTTCAGGCCTAATTAATCAACCAACCCTAGACAACGGATTAAACAAACCTACATATATATTCAAATAAAAAAAAAAACTCCTTCCTACTACATGGCTGTCATGTGGAAAATGATATAACTGGTGTTCAGAAACATTCGAAGTCAAAGCAGTCCTTTAAAATATGAAGTCATGTCTGAGATAGATTGATTTTGGACAGACAACAGTTGACATTTTATAATTATTACAAATCAGATATAGCCCAGTCAAAATAGCATTTCAGTGAGTCTCTTCTCTTAGAAGAATCTATAGAGATACAGGAAGAAGAAGAAGGAAGCGACGAAGACATTATAATAGAAGTAGCACTTGAAGATTCTCAATAAGATTACAATTTCCATAAATATACAATTATTAATTTCATTATAATCATTCGCAATAGTTCAATTTTTTCAATTCAATGCAATAGTTTGAATTTTCATTTCATATTTGCACTGTCTAATTAAATTTTTTTCAAGATTGACGGTGGAGTATGCCTACTGGGGAAAACAGGTAAAAAAAAAAGCGCTAAGTCCACTACCTCAGAGGTGGTGTGGAAATCTGATAATATTCGGAATATTATATTTCTTTGTATTATAAACATTTTAAAAACTATACGAAATAATAATAAATATTATATTTTAATGATATAAATACTTTCATATTTTACTAATGCGGAACAGTCGTTGAAGCATTACAAGTCGCATAAGAGTAAATATGAGTATTTTCGATGTTTGAAATTGCGATATCTCTGAAATGATGATTCGTAGAAAAAATAACATAGAGAAAATTTTTGTACAGAATTAATTGTACAGTATTAATTTAATACACATTGTGGTAAAAGCAGCAAATTGGAAACTTAAAATCCTAAACAAATGCATGCAATAATTGCAAAACTGTTACATTTTTCTTTTTTACTCATTCTAAAAAGTGTCTATAACTATGAATCCAATGCAGACGTTGTTAAGTTCTACCAAAAATAATAGAAATATTGCTAATTACAGATGTATGATCTACTATACTCACAATAGACAGTGTCTATCACCGTGAAATGGGCTTCTTTTGTACCACACAAATCGAACCAAACGTACACGTGTGATAAGTCAAACAACTACACTACAACAAAAAATAAAACCATGTGGATATTGCAATACTCAAATTACTCACCATACAAATATGCAAAATTAAACACTATCACCACAATATCTAAAATAAACAACAAAACACACAAAAATAATAACAAATACAAAATACAAAAAAAAAATATTTATAAATATACAATAACTAATATACGCAAGAGATTCAGGTAACACCAAAGACACAAGTTACAACACAAAGCACGCAGCTGACGCAACGCATCCGGTATCTTGTGAAAACTACAGTAAACATCGGATCGGATCCCAAATAATATATTTAAATTCTACATTTGGTTGATGTTACACAATAGGCAACCCATTCACCAAGTACTTGATTTGGAGCTACCATTTGCCTGATGCTACTTTTCAAACATAGATACCAGCACAATGCAGAGGCATCGTACCTATTTTGTTTGTTGAAAGTCCCCACTTTTTTAAGCGCCCCCTTAAAGCGTTTTAGAGTCCGTTATCTCTATTTAGAGTGTTCTTTCTTGCATAAACATAACCTCTTAAATCTAACTGCATTTTAAATATCCTTAAAATGGAAGAAGACAATATTATGGATTCAAAATCAGAAAATTCAACCTCTTCCTCAAGTGATGAAGAAGAAGATAAAGTTAAGTAAACTACTTCAAAGAATAAATAAAATATAAGAAATTTTTCAGGAAATGGAACAAAAAGCTGAGAAATTAGAGACACAGTTATCACAAAATATGTATCTTTATGATGTACATGTGGAACTCACTGGATTATATCAGAAAATGGCAGATTTAAATTCTATGCGAGCTGCTTATGAACGTTTTCATAAATTTTTTCCTATATCACCCAGTCTTTGGTTGAACTGGATACGAGATGAAATTAAAATTGCAAATTCACCAGAAGAGAAACATAATGTTCTAAAGCTGTTTGATAAAGCTGTAGAAGATTATATGTGTAAGAATTATTATTTCATTTATAATTATATATTCTTTCTAATAAGAATAAAATATAAATATTGATCAACTATTAAAAAATTCAAGTGTAATTAAAATTTAAATAATATATAAATTGATTTAAAATCAAAACTATTAATTCTTTCCAGCTGTTGACTTATGGCTAGAATATTCCCAATATGCTATGGGATGGTGTAGCATTGAAGAAGTTCGATCTGTTATAGAACGTGGTTTGCATTCTGTTGGTTTACATGTTAGTCAAGGATCACTATTATGGGATGCACTTCGAGAATTTGAATTAGCTCACTTATCATTGGCTAAGCCAGACACAGACCAATTTTCTTCCCAATTACAAAAAGTAGTTGAAACATATCGCCGACAATTATCTATACCTTTATTAAATATGGAAAATACATATAAGGAATGGGAGGATTTTGTTCAACAGTTACCTGATGATCATGGTATTGATATAAAACAAGTTGAATGGGGCTATAAAAAAGCTAAGCAATTACTAGAGTCATATGCTCCTTATGAAGAAACTTTAGCAACCTCCGAAAACGAACATGATACTTACAAAATTTATAAAGATTACATCAAGTTTGTAAAAGATCCGTCTCTGATAATTACATTATACGAGAGAGCTGTTACTCAATTGTGTTTGAATATCTCATTATGGGAAGATTATTGTTACTATACTATTAAATTAGGTGATCTTGCATTAAAAATTAGTCAAAAAGCTTTAAGGAATTGCCCATGGTATTCATCATTATGGATTCTGCGTATAAGAATATTAGAAATATTTAAGAAACCTAATGAAGATGTTCTAGCTTGCTTTGAAGAAGCAGTAAAGTCAGTATCTGCAAGACAACTGCCTGATTTGTGGTTAACATATATAGAATATGTTAAACGTACTACAGATAATATTGAACATTTGGATAAACTATGTTTACAAGCAAAAGAACAATTAGAAGTAGAGCACACTACAAAAATTCTGCGTCTCCAAGCGAGTGTACATGCTAAACAGGGAGACATGAATACAGCCAGAAAAATATGGTCAGAAATAATGCACAATCGATCCAATAAAATATCAGCTTACATGTGGATTGAAAATATAAGATTTGAAAAACAATTTGGTGAACCTAAACATGTGAGACAACATTATGAAAGATCGATATCAAACTGCAAAGATTGGCAACAATATTTTGTAGATGAATGGTTGATGTATGAAAGAGAAGTAGGAACAGTAGAAGATGTACTCAAATATTTTGAAAAATGTAGAAATATGAAATATAGTGCATATGATATGTCTACAAATGAAAATAATTCAAAACGTAAATTTGAAAATGATAATTATGATGACATTTATTTCAAAAAGCAAAAAGTAGAAAAAAATTCTAAATCGACAGGAAATGTCAGGGAATCAAAGAGAAAGCATAAAGAATTCATGGAAGTTGAAAAAAATGCAAATCAAATTCGTAATGTGCCTTCTGATATCAATTCAGAAAAGACAGTCTTTTTAAGTAATTTTGTTCAAAAAGTGACTGAAAAGGATTTAAAAGAAATTTTTATAAATGCAATAGAGATTACCATACCAACTGATCGTAAAGGGAAACCACATTGTTATGCATATGTACAATTTGAAACACCAGATGAAGCAACTGAAGCTTTAAAAAAGGACAGAATACCTATAGATGGCCGTCCACTATTTGTATCAAAATGCCAAAAAGATCGCAAGCAACGGGAAACAGTTTTTAAATACTCAGAGAAATTTGAAAGAAACAAATTATTTGTTAAAGGCCTACCAAGACATTATAACAAAGAAGCAGTTGAAGATATTTTTAAACCTTATAAAGCTGTGGAAGTGCGATTGGTAACAAAATTTAATGGCCAGCCTAAAGGATTAGCCTACATAGATTTTGCTACTGAAAAAGATGCTGAACTTGCACTAAAAAACACAGATCAAATGGTTTTCGGTGAACATACAATTACAGTTGCAATTAGCGCTCCACCTAATAAAAAGAAAGAAATGCTTCCTGTTCAAAATAAACAAAACATCAGGCACTCAAAAACTAAACTGGAGATTCCCTTTGTCCCAAGGTCTGTTCAGGTGAAAAAAGATGTTTCAAAAGAAGAGCACAATATTTCAAAAACTAACGATGATTTTCGTAAAATGCTTTTAAATAAATAATTAACAAAAATGCCTTTGATTTATTTTCTCCATATTAAATTACTACCAAATTGTTTTATAACAAAGGAAATATGAATACAAGATATTATTTAATTTTATTACAATCCTTCTTTTTAAGAATATTTAAGTTAATCATATATTATTATTTAAAAAAGTAAATTTTTTTTTTCTTTTATAACACTATTTAAATAAACGTATACTTAATTTAAACTGCAGTTTAAATTTCCTAATAAAATATATATTCAAAAGTAGTTTTTGATCCTAACATCTTTAGAATTAATAATTTGGTGAACAAATTAAAGTTTTATCTCTGTGAAATATACATTCATAGTATCCCCTCAAATCGAAAATATTAAATTACTAAATAACTACTTTATTATCTAGATAATTATAAATACTTTTGTAATGTAATTCTTTGTTTTAATAGGATATATATTGGAATGTAATATGCTTTTCATATTTAAACCGAAAACAAAAAATTGAAATTATCCAGTGAATAAATTTAGGAAATTACTTTAAAATTGATCATACCCGCCTACATTGCTATTATTCGAACTAATGCGTCTTGAATTCAGAAGAATAACTTAGTTTAATTATATAATATTCTTGATAATCCTGTGAACTATGAATTAATTCCCCACATTAGGAAAACTATTTATTTAAATTACACTAATAAGATTCTATATCTGCGCGAAGGGATTATATTGGTTTTGTTGACATATATATACCGGGTAGCAATTTCGTGTTTATTCATGTTTTAAATAAATTACCTATTTTTCAATAAAATGTATTTAAGATTAATGTATAAACAAAAATTCATAAATATTTGACATTAATTTTTTTTTAATCCCCATGACAATCTAACTTAAGAATTAAGCAACAGAAAAATACTTCATTGGTGTATAACTGGTCACCTAAGGTGCCACTAATGCATTGACTATTCTTTTTTATAATTAATATAATTACACATAGGGAATGTATGTGTAATGATAAAAAAGAACCTGGTATACCTGGTATGGAACCTGGTATGTCACATATCTAACAATTTGAAAATAAGTTATCGTTTTTGTTTTGTAATATTGCATTTTTACACGAGCAGGTATTGCAAAAAAAAAATTAAATACAAACATGCTCATTCCAAGGCTTTAGAAGCAATTAGCAAGTGATTTAGAAATAAGAACCGAAGTAAGTACTAATTTCAGACAGAAAATCTAAATTTCACTGTTTTGCGGTGAAATTTGGAAATATAGATTCAATAAAAAATGGCATTGTAGGCATCCTGATGAATTGCAAGGAGGACACAAGAGGATTTTTCCAACAAAATGGGGCATTACCAGATGTTGTTCATGATAGCGCTTTCTCGGAGAATATTTTGGTGATAGATAAATTACTAAGAACTGTTGGCCATCACGTTCACCCGATTTAATAACTTTGAATATTTTTCTGTTTATTTCAACTAAAATTTTGGGAATAGACTTAATTTACTTTAGTAGAGTGCGCTGCATAAAACGTGCGGATGTATGCGGGGCTGCGCAGAAGCCGTTTTTATAAACGTCCACGTTATATATTTTACTCTAATAAATTATTAATTTATTAAGTGATAGATGTGCATACCACGTGTGCGTCCACGTATACACTGCCAGTGTATACGTGGACGCTGTGTAAAGTTGTTGCGTGATCAATTGTGCTAGCTTTACTGTGCTCCATGTGCGACACCTTGATTAGTGGTTTTACCTACTGATGATGACAACTTAGTTGTCGAAATACATATTTAGGATACAATTAATAATTGTGGTAGGGGGTTATACAGAGCCTTCATTATTTGTTGTAACATGATACATATGCAACCAACATTACAGATTGGTACTACTCCTATACAAATATTCCTAGTTCAAAATAGTTTTGACAGATGTTTTTTAATTTTATTTTAATTGAAACGTAAGTAATTTCTTGGAATAATAAAAATAAATTTTAGTTGTATGTTTATTAAATTAAAACACTAGTGTTTATTATCATTTTAATAGCATAAATTTTATTTACAGTTAATAATGAAAAAATTGTCAATTTTGCCTCTGTAAAAACACATTTTATAAGGAGCTAACGTACTGAAAGCTTTTTCACAATAACATATTTATAATAAATGTTGGAAATGATGACCATTTTGTTGCAAACAAATATTCACCCTACGTTTTAAATTTTCAAAAACATTATGTAAATCATTCTGCGTAATGTTATTTATTTCATGCACAATTGCTGCCTCTAGTTCTTGTAAATTATGTAGTCTATTTCTATATATCCTATTTTTCAAATGTCCAAATAAGTAAAAATCAAGTGGAGTAAGATCGGGAGAATGGGGTGGCCATAAATTAAACAGTCTATCGTCGTAAAATTCTGTCAAATAGTGGTGTGTGTCTCTGGCCGTGTGAGCAGGTGCATTATCTTGTTGAAACCAGCCATTTTCTAATTCATCGTCATGCAGCTGATTAATAAATTCATTTAATATTCCTCGATATCTTGCTGCAGTAATGGTATCGTAAAAGAAAATTGGCCCAATAATTCTTCTTCTCGACATTCCCACCCATATTCCAACTTTTAAAGGATGTAATGATGTTTCTACTAGTTGGTGTGGATTTTCTGTAGCCCAAGATCTATAATTTTGTGAATTTACGTATCCTGTAAGATGTACCCATGCTTCGTCACTAAAAAAAGTTAAATCTAGGAGATCATCGTTCATTCGATTATTAAACCATTCACAAAATCTAAAATGAAATTATTTTATTTATACATACATTCAATGTTATTAATAGATAACTAACCTTCACAAAAGTTAGAATATCTTCAATAGCTCTTCAAAGAACTGACTTTTTTAACGCGAAATAAATATAAAATTAATGCAAAGAAAATCTAATTGACACAATACACAAAACGTACAAAACTGTCATAACAAAGTTTAGGAACTTATTATGCAGGCTTGCCAATCATAATGTATGCAACCAATATTGCAACACGTCACGTGGGTTACAACCTATTATGAAGGCACGGTATACCTTCTTTAAATTTTTACATAATCTATGTTCATTATGCTTGGAAATGTTATGCAACCAACATCGCTCGATTATGTGTTTCGACAAATGTCAAAATCAATATCAGTAATGTGCATAAACAAAATAACATTTTAAATATTTTGGTATTTGACATTTGTATTCATCTAATTTAAATATATATATATATATATATATATATATATATATATATATATACATATATATATATATGTGTATATAAAAGAAAATATATAAAAAATAGAAATTTCTAACTAGTATAAAGCTGGAAACAGTTTAAGGAAAGTGCGGGATCTTTTTCCTATCAAATACCTTTACAGGCCCATACCATCTATCGGAAAAATTCAGGCGATTACTAGGAAATTTGATTCTGATTGCTGCTTTCTTCCTCATAACACCATTAAGTAAAATAGCACAACAATTTAATATTTCGAAGACGTCTGTATTTAAAATTCTCAAACAGTACAAATACAAATCTTACAAGTTTTCTAATTACCGACAATTATTTCATGAAGATAGAATAAGACGTGTTGATTTTTGCGAAACACTAATTTATTAAATGAAAATCATATGTTGAAAAAAATACTTTTCACTGATGAAGCGTCGTTTTCATCGAATACGTATTGTTCCTCGATTTGAAAATTTAGCCATTGAAGGTTCCTGGTTTCAATTGGATTGAGCCCCAATTCAGTCAACTGCAGCAATTACAAATTTTCTAAATTCAAGTCTTCCGGTTGGATGGATAGGGAGGTTTGGCCGGCCCGTTCACCAGATTTATCGCCAAATGACTTTTCTTTGGGGATACTTTAAATCTAAAATTTATGATAATGTAATTTTCACTAACATTGAAGATTTAAAAGCACGCATAAGCACGCCTGCGATGAATTACGAACCAAACCGGATTTTTCAACACACTCTTTGCAGGAATTTCATAATCGACTCACATATTGTATGCAATGTGAAGGTGGATATTTCGAATATTTATGAAAAAGTTAAAGGATTATAAATAATAGTATATTGTTTACCGAATAAGAAAAGCCTAACATTCCTGGACGACTGTGAAGATTGCTAAGTCGAGGCGTAAGCCGAGACTTAGCAACACAGAGTCCAGGAATGTGGCTTTTCCTACGAGGTAAACATACTATTTTTCCGCAAATCGTTTAAAATTCGACAGATATTAATTAATTTTGAAAAAATCGCGAATAATTTTATTCACAAATAAATGGTGTTTTGAAATTTGTAATATAAATGGTTGCGTTACTATGGAAACGTATTAATGTTGAATTGTCAAACTTGACGCATATAAATTTAACTGCTGGTGTTTTCGATAGCAAAACAGTGTAAAATGATAAGTGATGATGAATTTTCCATATCTGGGACTCCTCCAGAGCTGGTTGAGGTAGTGAATACTGCTTCATTAGAATTATTGCCAAAGAAATCAAGAGAAAAGTACGAATATGTATAAGAAAAAGTCAACATTTCCTAACAGTTAGGAAATGTTGACCTTTTCTTTAAGAAATTTTGTCAGGAATGTCAAAATTTCCTAACGATTTGCGGAAAAACAAACTTTTTTTAATTTACCATAAAATTCATTTTAATATTGTTTGTGTAAGTTAAATGTTAAATAAATTATTTTGACACTTTGCTGTCACTGACAACTAAAATGCCTTATTACAAGTGATAACACTCGCATTGTTGGTTACATAACGTTCCCATGCATTCAAGTATTTATTTTAAAACTGAACATAGGTGTATTCATGTCATTCATGTGTTATGTTCAGTTATATAAAAAACTCACGGTATACCGTAGTCGACAAATTTTAATTTCTGTTTGCGTAAATAGTGTATGCTTGTTATATCCAACGTTGCCTGCTTTCAAACAGTGGAGGGAGAAGCAGAGTGGTGGACACACACATTTAACATGCCCTATTCCCTAACAAACACTTAGCGGGTGTAGAACACTTATTTCTCTACGTGCGTATATTAATAGTCGATTTCAACATGCATGTTTTTACAACTCAAGAAAAGACACAAATCATAAAATGGTATTATGCCAATGGACCTGTACATACCCGATATTCGCAAAAATTAAATATATGGGCTGGTATTTTAAATAATTCAATTGTCGTTTCTTTCTATAGGGACATATGAGTAATGTCCGCCAAGAATTTTATTATAAGTTGGCATATTGCCAAGAACAATGTGGTGGATTATGTGAACTTTTAATTTAAAATATTTATTTTTTATTATCGGAGAAGAGTTAATTTATTTTCTTTTCATAAGAGTTACATTTATTTTTTTTACATAATTTAGGATTAATATTTCATTTCATTTAATTTATACGCGGAAAATATAAGCTTTGTTGTACATCCTCATAAAAATAATACACCATGCCATGAAATAAATATTTTTCTGTAAATATTCATGGTGAATTTTATACATATTTCTAAGATGCGTTATACAACCCTCTGAAGGAATAGACTTACTGTTTAATGTTTTATCTATGCTTACTGACTAGTTATAGCTATAATCTGACTACCCCACTTCGTACTTGCATACATTCATTATTAGGTTTGTTTTTGCAGGCGTTTTGAAACGGTTTGAAATTCATTTTATAATCACTTTTATACGCATGCGTCAATTACAATTGTTTCCAAACTGTCCCCAATTTTATCGTTGCTAAAACGAATTTCAAATTCGTGGAAGCTAGTGACATCTACCATACAAATAGTAGAATTTCAGAATTTTCAAATGTACCACATACTTCTTGAGCAACATGTCTACTTATGCGAAAATGTTCTATGAATTAATTATCTGTATATTGAGGAATAATTATTTCAAAATAATTTTCATTCCTTATTTTAATTTTATCTTGAAATTGTATTTCTTCTTCACTGGTAAACTCGCACTCAGTACTACTATTGTTACAGTTGTGTGCAGAAAAAACTCGGACAACTGTACTAGTGTATAAACTAAATAAATCTGACATTCTTTTCATAAAACCACTACGATCTACACAAAACAGTCAAACAACGAGCGCGATGGAGATTTAAAAAACATTCAGTGAGAATCACAACAATGCCTACACATTTCTCCACTTTTCGTGCATAAAAATGAAACGCGCATGCGTCTGATATTCGGTTTTACGAAAATACTCAAACCATTCCAACCGATTGAAAATCATTTTACAACAGAGTTAAAAACTGCAAAAACGACAAATGTTTTATCAGTCTTTGATTTTATTTCTCTGTCCGAACGCTTTTTCTTCAATGCGCACACTCCTGATACATCAAATGATTTCAAACGCCTGCAAAAACAAACCTATTGCCGACCTCGCTATATGTCTTTCTTTACTTTTCTCTGTCGAGCTCTTTTCCTCTTCTACTTTCGTACCAGAAATTAAAATTTGTCAATTACGGAATAGTATTGTGGCGGCTAGTTAGGGACGGCAGGGTCCCAAGCTTGTGCAAAAAATAAACCTCATTTTAATCACAAATTTAATTTTATATCAACAATTAAATTATTAGAAATAAATTGTAATTATTTTTTTATTTATAGTAAAACATTTGGTGCAGACACTAATAATTAATTATTAGATAGGATTATATTTTAATTACTGTTGCTTTACTAAAAAGAAAAAACATTCGTTGGTTGCCAACCCGTTTCATTTCTCCGCGAACCGCTGTATTATACCAAGACTTGAATTAAATGATTTTGTATGTAAAGGTAAATTCAAATCGTCCTCAGGCATTAAAAATCACATATCATACAGAATAGTAGAGCATAATTAGCAACTCCATATATTTATATTTTAATATAATGAAAAGCGAAAAACAGTTGTATATTTTGGAACTATCTACTCGGCGTATCGATGACTACACAATTTGTACTACAATGAACTGGACAATCTCGTTAATATTAATCTAACAAACCAATACTCTGAATTGGTAACCCTAGGCATTTCCAATCTTGACTTTTCCGAAAAATCCTCTATATACACAATAATTATACCGATAGAACCACCGGCCATCTGCCTATAGGGAATTGTATGCAGTACACATTTATATGTACATATATGTATCTAGTCCTACCGTTTATCAGAAGCGTTGTCTATGCCGACGCTAGGGATCGACAGTCAACCGCGTCAGTCGTGTCTTGACTGCGGTGGAGTATAGTCATAGTTGGTCGAACTTGCAAAAATACGCAAATTCTTGTTGTCTGCATCTTTAGGGTTTATAATTATTTAGAGCTCAGTATTTTTTTCTGTTTTTTTACCGATATTCATTTACGTATTTACTATGCCGTTAGTTTATAGTAAAGAAGAAAAAATAAATATTATTAAATGGTATTACTCATCTCAAGGAGGTACGCAAGAAGTGATTGGTCGTTTTGTTTTTTCGTTTTCTGATCGTCCAGTTCCCTGCCGTCGGACGATACTAGATATCATACATCGTTTTGAAAAGTCGGGCTGCATTAATGGATGTTCGAAATGCTATCAGAGTAATTTCCATCCTATTTCGGAGGAAAGAATAGAGAAGGAAGTCAGTGTATGCGCCTTTGTAGAATCTAGTGAGCCCTGCTCTAGCCGCCAAATTTCTGAACAATTAGGTATTCCAAAAACCACAGTTAGGCGTATATTACACAAAAAGAAATATAAGTGTTATAAGGTTAGAAAAAATCAAGAAATATTCCCAGATGACCAGTTTAGACGTCTCGAATTTTGTGAGGCTATTAGAGAAAAATGTAATAATGATGATAATTTTACACGAAATATTTTGTTCACTGACGAATCAACATTTTCCCTTCACAAACGCCATAATCCATCTGCCGTTCGCTACTGGTCTCAGAAAAACAAACATTTGAGCAGGGATGTCACCACTCAATATCCACAGAAACTAAATGTCTGGGCAGGAATCTTAGGGGATCACATCATAGGGCCATTTTTCCTAAACGGAACATTAAATGCGCAGTCATATTTACAATTACTGCAAAATCATATTGTTCCTGCAGTGCGTGACCTTGCTGTAAACTTTAATGATATTTGGTTTCAGCAAGATGGCTGCCCAGCTCATAATGCCAGAATAGTACAAGAATGTCTTTCATTGCATTTTCCACATACCATTAGCACTAGAGGTAATATTTCTTGGCCGCCTAGATCCCCTGACTTAACGCCAAGTGATTTTTTCCTTTGGGGATATTTGAATGAAACCATTTATGTACACCAGAATGAAAGACCCCGCACATTAGATGATTTACGAATGCGAATTACACAACTCTGTAATAGTATTTCACCTGTAACTCTCTCTAATGTACGTAGAGAATTTTACAACAGACTGGGCTACTGTGAGGCAAACAATGGAGGCTTGTTTGAAAGAGATATTTATTAGCCTCTAGAATTCTATTTTATTTTCTCTAGAATTTTTTTTGTTTGACATCAATTATTACTTTTTGAACGTTTTTTAATTTCTCCATGTTGGTTCCTTTTTAGAATTATTTTTCTTATTTTCTCTTGGTTTAGTAATTTGCAATTTAATTTTATTTAACTAGGTACATTCAGAATCACTAGTTACTACTTCTTTGGAATCTCAAACCTTCGTTTACATTACAAATCTACTACTAATATTTCTACAACACGAAACATTATGCCGATGATTGATTCTTACAAATATCTACGAAATGTAATGGCAATATCTGTGTCATATTTAAAGATTAAATTTGCTTTATCGACGGATGTGTATTTATTTCTTTTTACGCCACAAATTATTATTGCCGGTACGTAGATATATACGTAGGCGTATATAAATGTGTACTGCATACAATTCCCTATAGGCAGATGGCCGGTGGTTCTATCTGTATGTATGACCAAGAGGCTGCTAACCAATAGCTAGAATAATAAATATGGCAATATTCTGATAACTGTGTAAATAAACTACAATATCGAACAAGATTCAAATGAATTATAATTCATCAAATTTAAAGGTATATTGAGTTGATTGGTAAAATTGTTATAAAAAAAATCTTTCTAATGATAAACATTTTATTAACAACTCAACACTAATAATTTACAAAATAACCCAACCTCACAATATATCAAGTAATTTTATTTTATATTTAAGTAATTTTAGCTTGGCAGTGAAAACTTTTTCACGTAAAAAACTAATAAAACATTTTAATTCATGTATGTTCTCAAAAATAATAGTTACTATATTTATGTATATGTATATATTTTTATTAGAAAAGTTTGTTTTAACAATTTTGAGCATTTATTTATAAAATTTTTAGTTTGTAAAATGGTTATAAAACTTTACATCTGAAAAACTTTCTATAGTAATTTACTACCACAATATTTTAAATGTGCCAGGTACTAAAGTTACACAGTATTGTACAGATACAATTCAAGTATGAAATCTATGCTTAATTATTGTATATGAAAAAAGTTTGTATTGAGCAAAAATGATTTTAAAAGGTCTACGCCGAGGTTGGTAGCTCGACCATAAAACGTAGATGGCACTAATCAAAAAATGAGAATGTGCACAAAACAAAAATACTGAACGATGCTTCATTTAATGGATGTATGTATATACTAACCCATGAGTTAAAATTATAACTACATGAACACTACATATTGTTACTAAGTTTTATATATGCAACAAACTGATAGCATGTTTAACAAAAAAATGTAATGTGATATATATATATACCGCCTAATTCTGAGCAAACGCAACGATGCGAATGAATGAATATTTCTCCCGCTTCGAATACAAATCCCCTGAACGCGTTTAGCCAATCACAAAACAGTCTGTCGCGCAACGATTTGACAATTAATGTCACCACTGTCACCCTATACGGAGTCTCTTAAGCGTTTGAATAGTGATAATGCCGCGTTATATACTAGAAGAGAAAGCCGAAATGATGAAATGGTACCACGCTGATAATTCTTATCAAAGAATATGTGACTTATTTGCCGGAGTTCCTAATACGTTCATTTTAGTATGCGCTGCAATAGAACTAAATTCAAATTTGACACATAGCGATATTTCCAACGATTTAGACATATGCTGCTCTTCCGTTAACCGCATACTAAAATTAAATGGTTTTCGTAATTATAAATATTCCAAACATCATCAATTATTTTACGGTGATGAGTTTAAACGGATGAATTTCCGTTATTATATAATTAATTTCTCATTATGAACAATTTATTTTATTATCTGTAAGAGTAAATTTTTCTTTACATTACTAGAATTTAATTTAGTTTTTATTTATTTCTGAAGTTTATTTAGTTTACTATGAATAGTTTTTGTGACCTTTATTATTAAAATTTAATTTATTAAATCTCTTGATGCCTTATTTGCAATTTTCTTAACCGCTTATTATTAATTTTATTACACTTTGTGTGACCATCGTCAGTATAACGTATTGCAATTTATTTATTATAAAATCATTACAATAACACAGGACTAAACAATTTATAGTCCTTTAATAGTAATTTGGTAATCAGATAATTTTTCTTACGCGGCTCCATAATATGTAAGTATGTATGACATATGACACGCCTACAGCATTCAGGGCAATTCTATTTGGAGCGGGAGAAATATTCATACATTCGCATCGTTGCGTTTGCTCAGAATTAGGCGGTATATATATATATAGATGTATAAAAATATGTACGCATTACATCAAGTTCATTTCACCTATTATACACAAATAGACACTATTGATTAGGAGAAGAACATTGATTATCAAAATTGAGTAGAGTACAGGTTTTTTTTTTTAATACTGATTAAAGTAGTTTAATTGCTGCTGTAATCACCAATTGATATAATTCTTAATATATGTAGTTATTTTAAACAAGTTAATTATTTAAAAATTAAAATTTAGCCAAACAAACATTTAATATCATGCAATAAGGAAAATAGGAAAAAAATAATTTTCAAAAGTAAAATCAGCTTGCAATTACATTTTCTAGATATCAAGAGAACATTGAACTCGAAATTAAGAAAACTATTTATTACAATAAAAATACATTATACAAGATCAAAACTAGTTCAAAAACATTATACATCAACTAAATAATGTTCTTTCTACCTAATCAAGAAATTCGAGATTTGCAAAGTGAAACACAACAAAATTAAACAAAAATGAAAAAAGAACAACACATTTAAATTCCTATAATAAATCATTGCTGTCATTGAGCAAGAACGAGGGTCTTCAAGGCACAACGTGTGTGAGAGAAATGGAGGGCTATACTTGGACATCTTCTTGTTCTTTTTCTCTCTGTCGAACGGCCACGGCTGTTTCAACAAGTAAATAAAGGCATTTAAATTTATCTTTATCTTCACCTTCTGGCGGGGTTGGCGGTGGTGACGATGGTAGTAGGGGACTGACGCGGTGAGCCGGCATAACCTGCACTTTAGGATTGGTCAATGGATGAGGTAATTGTGGAAGATGAGCCAATTGTGGGTGTGGTGCATTCCAGTATTCGGCAGATATTATTTTTTCCTCCTGGGTTCTGCAACAAGTAATAAAATTTAAAAAATACTCATCTTCATCAAAATTAAATCTAAAGTGAATTTTGGGAATATAACAAATTGCAGCCCTACATCCTTCTATCTAATCAAATCAATATATACATTTTTACTAAATGTGAGGGTCTTGCTTGCTACAGGTCTATAATGTATATTGTCTATATGCAAGCAAAGTGTCTCGTTATTGCTTCATAGGGCTGCTTTCCTTATAATAGAGCTTGAAGAGCTATGGATTTGTAACAGAGCCGTTCGCTACATTAGAATAGTAGTGTGGCCACTGCCATGGATGTATTGCCTATTATATTAGCTCAGAGTTATGTCAGGCACTCATTTTATGACAGCCCGAATGGAGCTAAAGTCTAAACACGTCATTGATGTTCAAAGAGGTACGCGATCGTCAGACTTATGTTAAATCACCTGCCGACTAGCCCGTCATTGCCTTTATAGCTCATGATAGTGAAAAAAATAATAATAGATGCTTCTTTTCTTTTTAATAATAATAGTCCCTGTAACTAGCCCTGCAGGCTCTTGGAGTGTAACATGGTAGACGAGTTTTACCTCCAGATACTCATTTTAGCCAGCCCGAGTCGAGCTGGTACCGAAAAAACGTGATCGATATTATTGGCTAGATCAGGGTTTGAAGCCGGTTATCAGATTCAGAGTCTAGTGACCTATCCACTATACCAACACGGTCTTATTCTTTTTTTAATGACAATTTAACTCATCTGTCAAAAACATGACATTTTAATACACGTTATGTTAGTTTGATATCAGATAAACTGCAAGTAGGTATGTTTGCAAGTGGCTAAACTGCACGATGATTTTCCCATGGTAACGCGAGTTGAATTCTCACAGTAACGTTCAGATAAACATCAATATGAAGCAATTTATGCAATTTTAACAATAATAATAACCTAAATAATATTCAGTCGGCCACGAATAAAATAATTGAGAATAACTGTACGTTTTCTAACTGTAGTTTTAGTAACAATTAAGCTACTATTTACCTATGTATGCAAACAAGTGTTGTGTTTTGACGTTTAAATAAAAATATTTTTGTTTATTAATTTTAATTAAATGATTCATTAAGTTGTCTTAACAAATAGTATTAGAGTTTGTGTTTATTTCCAGAACAAACTTTCATCTTGACAAAACTCAAACTTTGTTGTTTAAAGGTAACACGACTCGAACAAATAGCAGAACATAAAACCGCTCCACATACGGTGACGCGGTTTTACCATGTTATTTGTTCTCGTCAGTTACCAAGCCACAAAGTTTTCGTTAAAAACAAAAGTTTGGCCGGATAAACACAAGCTCTCATGGTATTACCCCCGACAAAATATTTATTTAGATTCGAATAAAAAAAAGTAAAAACAAATAGTTTATATTCATGCAAACAGAAATAATTTAAGCCTTCCAATATTTTAAAAAATTAACGTGCCATCGAGAAAAATCATAATTAGAGTAGACTATGTAAATATTTTGGATTGGTACTTTAGCCACTTCCACATAACTAGACATTTTATTGTAAACAAAGTTTATAACCCCGAAATGATACTGTAATATAAAGAGAAATAAATAATTTATTTAATATTGAAAAGATAATCAAAATTTACATAAAACTGTAGAAATTGTTGAAAATGTTCGCAATTCTTCTTCTTCGCAAAACTTAAGAGTTATTAATCTCTTAACACTTTTCTGTTATGCGATTTTTTAGTTCTTCCAGATTATGTATTGGAGCTGAATAAATGGAATTTCTGATGTATGGCCATTCAAAAATAATCGCAAATGTTTAAATCGCAAGACCTAGTTGGATATGGAGTTTCAGTGTTCCTACTTATTATTCTGTCTTCAGAAAATGCTCCAAGATATAGAAGTGTTTCTATGGTCGTATGTGCTGTTGCACCGTCTTGTTTGAAAAACCCATTTTGTAATTCTTCATCATCCAATTGATTTATAAACGGACCGAGTATTTCATTGCGTGCAACAGTAAGTGTGCCTTCGAAAAAAAAAGGGGCCCACCAATCTTCTTCGAACATATTCCAACCCAAACACCAACTTCTTGGGGATGCAATGGTTTTTCAACAAAAAGATGAGGATTTACCGAGGACAACAACCTCAAATTGTGAATTTACATATCCAGAAAGATAAAATCAAGCCTCATCTGAGAAAGAAAACGTGTTAAGGATATCCTCATTGTTTAGATTTTGGAACTATTGACAAAATTCCATTTCGTCTTGGATAATCCACTCGAAAAAGCTTATGAAAACATTGTAGCTTGTATGCATAATAATGTAAGCTTTTCTTTAGAATGAGTTGGCATGTGCCATTGGACAAATTTATCTGTTGGATCATTACTGAAATGAATGTTTTTGGATTTTCATCAATAATATGCTGAATGGCTTCCATATTTTCAGCTGTACGTTTGATGGCCGCCCACTTCCAGTTTTTCGACCGACGTTACCAGGCACTCTTAATAACTGCAAAGATTTTGTCGAAACATTGTAGTCAACAACTAATTCAGGATATTCTTCACGAAAATCAGCCATGCATTCTGGAATTGTATATTGCCACTCGCCATTTACTTTCACTCCTGTACGGAAGTAGCATTCGATCATTTTTGCTTTCTGCTCTGTGTTGAATAACATTTTTTCAATTTAAAGTAATTTCATAAAAGTATTGAAATAATTGACACAAACGTTCAGGTAATGAATGTCATTATGTGGAAGTGGCAAAAGTAGTATCTGTCCACTCGATGTTTTAACTCACATCATTAGTTGCGTGGCGTTATCATGGACATGGGCACCTGCAATGTATGTATTCTCATTTCATTAAAAGCCCAATGATTAAACAAGAATCAAACTGAAACGAAAATTTGATTGTCTTCACCGTAAGACCAATAAGATAAACAGATAACATGCGGTCATCCGCCCGCCATTACAATTAAATTTTGACGTTTGACATCTTACTTTGGTTTATTTTCGTTTTATTGCTTTTCTAATTAATTTTCTTTCTATCTAACAAATAATTAATCTTTTCATAACACAAAGAGCTGTTTTTAATACATTTTCAGTAAGTATTATTGTCACTAAGTTATTTATTGGTTATAGGTTAATAATTTACATTTATTACAGATATGCCTGGAAAACCTCTGAATTCACAATCCCAGCAACTTGTGTTGAATGTCTTGAACTTTTTTGAAAGAGAGAAACTAAATAAAGCACCTCTGATAAATATAAATGTTACTTTTGAAGTATTTATTATATTCTTCTTGAAAGTTAAATATTGAATTGTTTGTTATTGTTTTGAAATAAATTAATTAAAAATTTCAAGTTATTCTTTAGCAAAATACACTAGAAAAATTTTAGTGTATTGCTTACTTACAAAAAAGCTTGCATTAGATATAGTTGCCCAAGATCAAACTCACGACATAGAAAAAAAGCATTTATTGAAAGTAAATAAAAGCAGATGAAATGGTCAAAGTTTTACACAGCATCTAAATATAAGCCTAAATAAAATAATGTTAAAACACTCGTCATGAAACATGAGTAAGATTCATCAATTGTTTTTCTTAACAAATGAACATCATAGGTTGTGCTAATTTTTACAATATGCAGGCTGAATTTTATTCTGGTCTTCTATTAGTGCCAATTAGTGCATATTAAAATATTTGAAGGAGATTTGACCATTTTAAATTTGCCATTGTTCTTCTATATTAACTAAGCTTTTATAGTAAATAAATGCATTTTATGTGTTATATATTCAGACTGACACGATTTGTTATTGAATATTTTGGTTCTTTGAATAAATACATAACCTACATGTCATGAGATGAATTATTGACATCGCGGAAAATTTCATTCATAACCTTGCTGTTCTTGCTGTTTTATTACAATTCATTCTAATAAATATAACTAATGAATAAAAAATGTTATAAAATTTAGAATATTTAGGTTATAAACATAATCTACTTTATTACTTTTAACTACAATTCTATATTATAAGTAATGAATTTGAGCCAGAAGCGTTGATTTGGTGCATATGGATGAAAATTAATGGTGTAAGTCAAAACATCGAATGGATTGATACCAACAATGCATTCACATAGTCTACTCTAATTATGACTTTTCTCGAACTTTTTAAAATATAGAACGTTTGAGTTTATGCGTATTAAAAAAGACAAATGTGTTCAAATACACAATACAAATAAAATAATTTTTTTCTTTTATTTTTCGCTCATTTATATTTATAGCTTAATATCAGAATTAAACCATGTTGATGTATGTTATATAACATATCTTGAAATTTTGGCCAGTCTACATTATATGTCAAATGGAATCATCCGTTTCAGAGTAAATTAATATTTAATTTATTACATTTTCTCAATAAATTTCAAAGTATTATGCATTCATTTACTATATATGTCTCATAAAAATAAAGAAAATTATACAAACCCTCTGTTTGCTGGGTGGCCAGTATCTTTTGTCAAACCATAGCGTATAACGGTTTGCCATGGCGTAAATTTTTCTTCCTCACTTGGGCTTGAGCTCTCGTATTCATTAGGACTATCACCCTCAGAACGGTACATTAGTGTTAGTCCATCGTCATAATCATGTTCTAACCTAATTCTTTTGCCACCGACAGGGTTTTCACTGTCCCAACTAGCATGCGCTTGTTCAGAGCCTATAGGGCCATTCCCTGCTAGTTTTTTCCCTCTTCTTGAAATTGTGTAATGTAATGGATCATGACCTTCTCGTCGAATCATTTCTGGCAGTATCCTTCTTCTTGCATTTATAAACCAATTACATACTTGAAGAACAGTTAAGTTTGCCTCCTGTGATAGTGTAATTTTTTCAGCATCACTTGGATATGCATTGTAGCGGTGCTCATATAACCAACGTTTCAGAATTTTTACAGAATGTTTGGGTAGATTTCCGCGTCGTTTCCGAACTGGACCAACACCATGTGACGCAATACTAGCTAGCTGAAGAGTTTGCTCATGATCTTCTTGCTCAGAACCAGAATCATTTTCATCAGTACTGCTTGTAGATTGAAATCTATCACGATCTACAATTTAAAAAGAGAATTTATAAATAAGATCATACAATATTTTACAATATCACTAAAATACAAATTGATTTATTTTTGAATTATCAATTTTGAGAATTTATATAAAATATGGTAAGACATACTATAGAGAACAAAAATACGCTATTGTCAATAGCTCTGTGGGGTCTATATTATTAAATTGTTTGTTTAAAAATCTAAAATGCCGCATTTTCTCGTGATTGGTCCAAATTACATAAGAGGCAAAAAAAAGAAAACCGCCAATTTGTTTTAGACTTTAAGTTGCCCAACAATCATGAACTAATTCATTTTGAGGTCTATCAAATTCAAATTATCAATATATTAATATCAAAAATCTACTGGAAAATACAATAAACGTTCAATTTTAGAATCAAGCGGGTATGACAGTTGACAGTTGACACAAATGGCTACCTCGTGGTTTACATTACAAAATAATGCCGCAAGAAAGCCGAAATAGGTATATTAGCGTGATTGACACTTGATATTTTGCATTAAGTTTTTCTATTATAAACCACGTGCCGGATATGACTATTTAATGTTCAAGCATGATAAATTGAATAAAAGTTTAATACTTACGGGCCTTAATCTTCATAGTTGACAGTTTAAATGTCAACCCAAAATATTAGAATTTACGTAACACTTGTAAAAGTACAATTAAAAAATATAACACTTATTTTGTTTTTAACAACTTGATTGATGTGTTTGTTTATACCACGGCCGACGTTGACCCGCGTCTTTCAACAATTTAACGAAATAGACCCCTAAAAAGACGCTGCCACAACGAAATACTATCACATAATTATAATAAACACATTGTCATTTTCTTTTAACAAAGTTTTTAATTAAATAATTCAAGAAAATACTTAAAAGTCACGCGTGCTATAAATATGACAGATTAGATGGCGGTCAAACAACTGTCTTTTAGAAAACCGACGCTTATTCAATTCAGTCGGTAATTTTGATTTCTATTTTTAATAACAGAAAATTAAAAAACTTCCTGAAAATATAATTAAAAATTTATTTATATATTTTTGTTCACCGTATTTACTGAATTAATTAATCTAATCTGAATATTTTCAATGAATGGATTTTCATTGTTTATTAAATTAATTAAAATGTTTAAACACAACACTAACTTCACACTTGTCTTCCAAGTAAATAATTATTTGAATATGATAATTTGTAGATTTTCGTTATCTAGGCATTTAAATTTAATTAAAAGTAAATATGCATAATTTTTGACTTGGCCATTCTAAATATCTGTGAGGAATTGTTTAAAATTGTATTGATAGTAAATTAGTTCCTATATAGGTATTATTTGGAATTATTTCGAACACCAATTAGATATATAAAATTTCCAATTGCATAATTACTATACTCAAGACAATTATTCTTTTCGAACACATTCATATTGAAGTAAAATTTATTTTAAAATGAATCACTACATCAAATTATGTTGTATGGAAAGATCAATAACTTCGCATAAGTATTAAAATCTTGAGAATTTGTCTTAAAATTTATTTTATCATATTACAAACGCAGAAAATGAAATGATTAACACTTTTTTAAGCCGATTTTAATAGCTTCAAATTGCTTTTGAATGCCATACAAATTCAAATTTTTATGCAATAAATGTAAACGTAAATTATAAAATGATATTATAATATATATATATATTAAAATAATAGACTTTTTTATTGGTTTAGCGACCTTTAATGAATTTCAATTTTCTCTACGACGTTTCGACTCTTTTAATTATTAAGTCTTTTTCAAGTGACTAGAAACAAAAAATTAATACAATTGTTGTATTAATTTTTTGTTTCTAGTCACTTGAAAAAGACTTAATAATTAAGAGTCGAAACGTCGTAGAGAAAATAGAAATTCATTAAAGGTCGCTAAACCAATAAAAAAGTCTATTATTTTAATATTAAGACACGGCCAATAAAATAAATAAGAAATCTAATTCTTATTAACACTAAATATATATATATATATATATATATATATATATATATATATATATATATATATGCATATATATATACACCCTTGTTTTGTATAGTACCAAGAAATAAGGGGGTGAATAGATACATATGAGTAATACCTTCACACAAAAAATTGTAGTCCAATGTTCACGTATTAACGAGAAAACGATTTTTTTCATTCGAGTCCGATCCTGTCGCAATTAATATATGGGCGACAATACGGGAATCCACCGCTACAAACAACGCTGAGATGTTCACGTATTAACGAGAAAACGATTTTTTTCATTCGAGTCCGACCCTGTCGCAATTAATATATGGGCGACAATACGGGAATCCACCGCTACAAACAACGCTGACATTTACGTTTAGTATGTACATGGTATACGCTGTAGCTAGGTGCGTTCATAATGGCATCCTTCACGAATATCGAATATACTGATGTAATTTTAATTTATGAGGAAACAGGACAAAATAGTCTTGCGGCAAAAAATTTATACGCAGAACGTTTCCTGAGCCTACGTTCCTTCGACTAAGACAATTGCGAGAGCCGTGTATCGACACACATCCCATTGACATGGTACATAAAATGAACGATTAAGGATTTTTGTTTTATTATAAACATAGCAATTTTTTTTTAAATCGTCTAACAATAAGTAGCGATTTTATCGATTTTTTTTTGCAGATCGATTAACTTGAATTGCAGCTGTATTTTCCTAAATATAGAATAAATAAAGATATGGACCGACTTTAACTACATTTTAGCTGTAAATATTTGGAAATTTTTAATGGATTACAAAGAAATTTCCTTTTTGATTTTGAGTTAGACGTTTATACATATTCTTCAGATTCGCATAGCTTTGGCGCTATTCAGCGGTAACCTTGTATATACCGATAGGTCCAACTCGCAACGGGCCATAGGCAACAATATACGTATGGAACGTAATACGATGTGGCAACGTGTGCACGATGCCTATATTGAGTGACTTTCTTAAAATTTAAATTTATTTTGCAGAATTATTTATTTTTTTACTTTTATCTTTTAGAAAACGTTATTGTTTTTTTATTACTTAAAATTACTTTTCCGTAGCAGCTAAGAATACAATAATACAACAAATGGGCAAATTACGTATACAGAACGAATATGCAAACGACTATATCCTTGCGCGGTTTAAGTCTTACTAAATTCTTAACTGCAATGCAATATGCAATGTGCTGCAATCGAAGGAGCTGCGCATGGACCCCTCCATGCGCAGCTCCTTCGATGAATCCCCATTCACATTGCTGATATGGCCCGTTGCGGACTGGACCTATATATATATATCGTGTCAAAAGCAATCTATACATGTAATAAAATCTAAATGAATGTTTAATTTCATTTATAATTGGGTTTACTCCTATAAAATTGAAATTATTCGGATATAATACACATAAAAAAATAGTTTAATTTCTAAGTTTACATTGTTTACAAATTCCATATAAGATGGTGGTTCGTGTTTATTTATAATCACACATATTTTATGAAAAGCTGTGGTAATAATTATTTCCTCTATACAAGACAAGTTTGAAGAACAATTACGAGAAAATTTTCGTTTCCATATTCTCGATACCTCCAAGAGTTTCGAATTTTCATCAATGCTTTATTAAATAGAATTTCAGTTTCTGTTGTATTGTTTTGTAGTGGAGTGATTAAATAATACTTTAATAAATTACAATTTAAAATTTTGAAAGATTGTTAAATTATGAATAGATTCTGACCTATTAGAGGCACTATTTTAGATTTACAAATTGGCAGTTCACCTTATATGAAAAGAAACAAACCTCTTCAGTTTTGAAATAGTGCATCCATATGTATTTGCAATTATGATAATACCTATAAAATACGAAAATTCTGCTATATTGTAAAAACTTGACAATACGAGTAGTCCTGTTTTTTAGTATATATTTACTTTTTAAAATTGTAATAGTTATTGTTACTGTTTTTCCATAACTGTTGCTCTGTCGATTCCATGAAAATCTGCTTCTCTTAAGAAACATCCAGTTACAAGAAATCTCAGAATAAATAAAACCATTTAGGCTGTAATAAATTTGACTTACCGCCCCTGTTTCTGTAAAGTATAATTTGATATCTTTCTTTATTCTATAGATATCTAAACGTTTATTTTCATACCATTTGTAAAAATGCATGTAAGTCAGGACCTATATTTGTTTTTGTACATTCTGACCACCTGTGTATCAATCATTCATGTGTGGGTTTAGATACACTACATAATTTAAAGTATAAGTAATGAGAATTCAGTTACTATTTTAGTTTTTACTACTAGATTATACCTCTTGTCACCTGACACGATGAAATTGTTATTACTTGGCCTAAGATGTTACTTCATAAAGCCACACTGATGACAACTTAAGATAGAAACGCATGTGTCTGTGGTTGAAGTGAACACTGATTAAATACGTGGTGTATGTCCATGTATATAGATACAGATGTATTTGTGCATATTTGTATCACTTGTATCTAAGGATATTACTCATGTTTGAATAAATTTATACTTTAATGCAAATAAAATAAACGTAAATATTGGTGTATGGATGTACGGGAACTTTCGACTGCATTTTTATCTTATCACCTTAGTTCTTTATATAAATTTGCCATTCTGAATCATAAATTCCAATGTCATTATTTATGGACATAATTTGATTTTGCAGTACTAGCTTGATTTATGCTAGGTGGTCATTCCAGGCACTTTGAATTGTATTGGAGTAGTGATAAAGGCCGAGTAAATATAAACACTGTATTCCTTGAAATAAGTGGTTAACATTTAGTCTACCAGAGGACGATTGTAACAATCCATTTTATTCATGCCTATTTGCCTAATGCACAAAATACACTGAATTTTTCCGTTTTACAGGTGTATTAGAATTTGCCAAAATTTCGATTTGATCAGGGGTTGAAAAAAGGGTAGGTACTTTAGACTAATTTGAGTGTTGAGTGTGGTTACACGGAACATTAATTCAAATACACTAGAACGCATTGACGCGCTCAGAATAGTTCAGATTGCTTGTTTGGAAAGCAATTAATGCAATAAAATAACAACTAGAGTTGTTAGATTTTCCCCACATTCCAGAATCCTACTCCGTATAAGTTAATACATACATACATACGAACGTTTTCAAAACACATCGGGTTTTATAAAAAACACGTGTTCACATGAAATTACAAAAGTATTTTTGTTAATATATACAGTCCGATAATATTTAAGTATTAACTAAGAAATTACTTATTGTAGGAAATGTTTACAAAAAAGTTTAGTTTTTTTACGAGACGCCACCCAGTGACAAAAGAAAGATTGCGAATTTGAAGATAATCTGGTTCATTGTGTTAGGTCATGTATGCCGGCCAGATGTTTATATTTTAGTTAAGCGTAGATCTCGACGCGAGGCGGTTGAACTTGTGATGTTATAATTTCTTACGGACACTCCTTCTTTACAAAAGAATATATATTGAAAACATTTGTACATACTAACTTGTACTGAGTAGGACTCTGGAATGTGGAAAAAAAAACAACTCTAATAATGACGCGTCAGTATAAAATTGGTGAATTGAACTATATAATTTAATTAATAAATAAAGCGAATGAATATCAACATTTTTATTTTAACATAAGCATTCCTACGTTACAACTAACCACTTAAACACCATCACTTTATAAATCTGGAAGTTATCTATTTAAATCTATAATACATAATGGAATATACAGGAGCATTAATTATATATCTTTTCAACAATGTAAGAATTTATATACATTAAATTACATGTTATGTACAATGATGAGAATACTGTTTATGATTTAAACGTGATGGAATTTGACAAAATTGTTTGAGTATAAAAAGAATTTTCATTTATCAATACAATATTGTCAAACCAATTCTTTCAAAAAAGCACAGATATTGCACATTAAATGAACTAAAGTCAATGCAGCTTACTGATATTTATACTTTATATTAACATAAAATGTACTTAAAAATCGAAAAAAATAAAGTGTGTATAGTATATCAACAAAAAAAAAGACGAGTATACTGTGTTTTTTTGTTGTAAATCGTTGATAAATTCATGTCTAAAATTGCGTTATTAAACAGAAGAATCAAATTAAAATAACTAAACTTAAACTTTCACATCTATCATATCAATATTGATTTTGTAGTAAACGTAAGGATAATATTCTGATTGGCCAAAACCTAGTCCTGGAATGTCAACACTCTAAAATACAAAATAAGTAAGATAAGACTACATTTTATATTTTCAGCATATATTTACTTACATCAATATTTGCAGAGCCTTGCAATGCGCTACTATCCAAATGTCCATACAACTGATTTAGGACATCTCTCAATCTCTTCATAGTTTTCTTGCTTGGGTGTAATAAAATCGCTTGAAAATTAACAGGTAGGCCATACCTAAAATTATTTAATATTAATTAACACATATTTCTAGCATTTGAATAAATTAACTAAAACAAATTTTGACATAACAAGTGTTCATTTGAAAAGTCAATCTAGGTTACTTTGAAATTTTGATAGAATAAGACGCAAATATATTAGTATGTGTTTGTTGTTCCGTAAACGTAAATCCAAATGACATTTGATAATGGCAATCACAAATATCAGTTAGTGCATAAAATAATTGTGCGTCGATTCTGGTTTAAATAAATTGCTTTTCAGTTTTAAAATGGCTTTCACTTTAGAACATAAAATTTTTTTAGTCCAGGCTTATTTTCGAAGTGGCAATAAAATTGATGGTTTATGGGTTTATTCAGTTCAATATTGCATGGTAGAATTTCAAGTTGAGTTTCCACATTTTGTAATAGATTATATACAATTTAAGAATACTTTGGATAGAACTTTAAAACTTTTTTCTGGAACTGGTAGTCTCTTAAGAAAATCAGGCAGCGGATCAGTTAAGAAACGTACACCTCAAGTTGTCAATCGTGTTGAAGAAATAATGGAAAATGAACCACAAACATCTGTTCGACATTTGAGTCAATAAATAAACCTTTCTGTTGGTACAACTCACAAGTTATTAAAAAAAAGATATGCAACTTTATCCATACCGTGTCACAGCAGTACAAGAATTGTTAGAAATTGAATACCCACGTAGACTACAGTTTTGTAATTGGTTTGTAAATATGAACAATAATGGAGAACTTGTGCAAAGAGTCGTCTTTACTGATGAAGCATGGTTTTATAAAACGGGATACCTAAATTCACAAAATACAAGAATTTGGAGTAGTGAAAATCCACATGTAATTAATGAAGAATCGCTACATCCAGAGAAAATTGGTGTTTGGGCAGCGATAAGCCAAAGGCGAATCATTGGACCAATATTTTTTCAGGGAACGTTAAATGCTCAAAGGTACCATACGGAAATTTTACAACCATTTGTCAATCAGTTGCATGATGATGAACTTCAAAATGCATATTTCCAACAAGACGGAGCACCTTGTCACTGTACTGCAGAATCTTTGGATTATTTAAGAGAATTTTTGATGAGAGTATAATTAGTCGAAATACTGAAATTGCCTGGCCTACACGTTCATGCGATTTAACACCTTGCGACTTCCTTTTTGTGGCCTTATCTAAAAAATAACATATTTCGAACACCTATATTGAATTTGAATGATATGCTACAGAGAATCGAACAGAAAAGCATTGAAATTAATAACCATCCAGTAATGTTGCAGAATATCATTAGAAATTTTGAACGAAGGATTTTAGAGTGCATTGATCTTGAAGGACAACATTTTCAACATTTGTTATAGTTTTCAATAAATACATATTATTTGTTATTTATTTGTATGTATGAAACTGTCAAAATATACGACTTCGTAGGTTAAGCACTAAATTTTAATTTACGACATACTTCAAAATGTTCTCAGTAAATCACATGCTACTAGATTGACTTTTCAAATGAACACTTGTTACATCTGCGGAACAAATATTCGTATTTACTTATTTTTTTATGCGAAAAATATTTATTTCAAATAAAGCTTCGAAATATAGTATCTATTATGTATGAGATATTTGACGGGAACGTGAGTTTTAAATGCAAAACTCTTGTTGGTACAAAAAACGTTCTATGTTTCTTTGTAATCGCCTTTCAACTCTATTGAGGATACATTTAATTTTTGTGATATTTTAATTTCAAACATTTTCTATTGTTAAATACAAGTAAATCTAGGATATAGAATTCACATAACATTTACAATTTTATAACTATTTATCTTTCGTTTTCATTTTTAAACAACTGTATAACATTTTATACATTAGACCACTGCTTTATTACCTTGGGTTAGTTATAGTGAACGAAGAATTTAATCTGTATATTCATTCTTAAGATCACGTTTCCTAAATATGCATAATCAATTTTATTACTTTAACGAGGGACTACATACTTAGATTTATAACACCAATACTTAATTAGTAATAATATTTTATTATTTATTAGTAAGGTTTAAGACCCTATCATAAACCTGGTATTGTTGCCCTTAGGTAGTTTCTACGAATTGAACACAGAAAAATTCCGTTATGACGTCAAACACTACAATGTACAACGAATACACGCATTTAATTATGCAATAGTTTGTAGGGGTCACTACCCCTATATATATATATATATATATATATATATATATATATATACAAACCGCTATCAATTCTGCTTCTTTTCATTATACCTTCAATTTGGCGTCTACTTGAAGCTCTGAAGTATATAATGTTTTTCTCTTTTCTAAACCGCTGAATGTACAAATCAAACGCTATAGTGACTTTATTTTCTAATATACTCTGATGGCAGAAAAAAAAAATTGAGGATTTTTTGTTTTCATTTTCTTATCAATATTGCGCCCATACATGTGACTATTATTTCTGCATCAACAGATATATCTTTTTTACGAAACCTGTAATTCTACGTCCGAGGTAGGTATTTTTATTTTACTGAATACATCTTTCTGCGTCTGCTATGTTGTCAAACTTCGTATCTCATATTACGTATTATCTACATATATTTAATATACTCGTAAGTATTTGTGCAATTCTTTAAAAAATAGCAGTTACGTGGATTGGCGTATTTTAGAGAAGGAACTACTTTTCTTTAGTTTATATACATTTTTAATATGGAATTGCTTCTATTGCTTATCTTTCTGAATTAAAATTAATAAAAAAAAATTGTTTGATTATTTAAATTTAGTTAAAAAATTTTTATTTTAAATAATAATAAACAAAAGTGATGAATTTACAAACAAATAATGAGTTATGTGTAGGAGTCTTACTTAATAATCTAAAATATGTAATATGTACACATATTCACAGACATACATTTGTGCTGTATTCCAAATTGTAATTCTGTGTTAATAGCATGCTCCTTTCTAAATAAAATTACGCTATTCCAGGCGCGGCCCGTGATGACGTATTTGGGGGTGCAAGTACGATGATGCGAGTGCCTCGTGTGTTTTTGGTGTTTATAACAAAACGTAACAGTTAGTACACGAGAATACACGAAGCACTCGCATCATTGTACTTGCACCCCCAAATACGTCATCACGAACCGCGCCTGCGCTATTCTATTTATTATTGTTAGGTTACGTAAAGTATTGAGATTTCAAACAAGTTTTATTTAAATATTCTGTAGGATAAAGTGTTACTATAACAAAGGCAAACATTTTTACGTTTTTAAGCTTACTAGTACTATCAATGACAAAATAAAGAATAATTTATAAATATACAAACTATTTTTATTTAAACAATTTATAAGTACAACAAACAAAAGATCTGATAATTTACTTGATACAAATAATTAAAGACTAATTTTTATTGCGATACATATTTTGAACGAAAACTTTGATTTGTGGCCATGACTTATTAAGTAATTTTTCGGGATATTTATCCCTTAATTTTTCACATTCGCTTTTTTGGGGAGGAATTTTTGAATTTATTGTGTGTTTTAAAAAATAGTTTAGTTAGTTTCTTTTGATCATCTGTCCAAGGGATTAAGGTTATTTTTCTAAGAGTTACGATAAGTTTAACTGAGGCAGTAGCTGGCACCTCTTGGCTTAAGTCACTAATTTCTTTTTTTCATAGTCGCTATCACTATTTTCTTCACATTCTTCAACACTTTCGTCGTCCAAATTTATTTCTATCTCATCCAAAGCTTTTCATTTAAAATTTCCTGCTTTACCTTTTTCCATAAGCATTAGAATTTTAGATATCTTAGCTGTTTGGTGCACATCATCAGGTAGACGATAAACTTGTTTATGAACATTACTTGTATGTCCCATAAAAGTGGCTAATTGTTCAATATCATTCGAATTCATGTTAAAAATTTGAGTCAAAGTAGCAAGATGCTTTCGTAATCTTGTAGAGGTAATAGCTTCCGGATTTTTCAATTTACTTAATTGTGTATGACATACACAATTAAGTAAATTGAAAAATCCGGACATACACTGTATGTCTTTTCATAATTTGATATTCAGTAATAGGTATTTAATTTGGGAAACAGGTATATATTTGTGTCATTGACTAAATTACTGCGCAATTGAATTAAAATATTTACATGATCCTGTAAATCTGTACTAAACAAAACAGGTACGCCTCGGCCTCGTTTACCACGAATTACTACTCTTTTAAATTTTGTTAATAATATCTTCTCTGTAGGTGTTATGGCATCATTAAACTCTTCATAACCCTGATGAATATTAGCATTCTCATAAAGATGCAATGGCATTCGCTGCAATTCTCCTACTCTTTTCCTATTTAATAACAAAAGCCTACAAAATATGGTTTCCATTAGCAACTTATATGCGGTAACATCCTTTTCATTGACTTTAAGAATTTCCACAGCTTCACTTGCTTTCTGTAGAAGATATATTCGAAATGTTTTTAAATCGGTTGCTAAAGGTAATATTGTTAATTTATTCCATTTTTTTGTACTTAAATTAGATGCAGCTATTGTGGATATTTCGAATTTCCATGCATCCTCCAAAAGCTGTTTGAATGTTTTAAAATTTGATTCACTATCGGCTGTCGAAATAGTTGAATTATTATATTTTCGTTTCAACGTGAATAAAATTGCTATATCATAACAGTATTTTAAGGATGTCTGTATGTTCATAGCATAAGTTGGTGATTTGAACACTTCTGTATTGGGATCAAATTTTGCTACAATTTTTGTAGCTTCTACAAACAAATCAAAATAGATTGGTTGCAATGCGGCGTACAAATTTTTTATTGAAGAATTTAGTTTCTTTATTTCTATTAGTAATTTAGCAAGTTCCCTCATTTTCCGAGAACACACGTTATGAGATGTTTTTGCCTATGATTTCTTAAATATCGAGATCCGAATTTACAAATTAATAAATCCTTTTTAGCTGTAAGCGATATTTTATCCGCCGCCATTCTCGGAAATACCTACTGTTTCTCGAAGATGTTTATCAATAGGTAAATGTTTCACTAATAAATCTTGTGCGTCACTCAAATGAGAAAATTTAGTTTTTCCTTCTGTATTTAAATCACAGATTTTAATATGGCGCCAAAGTTGATTTGGTCTGTAGTATCCGTAGCAATATTTGCAGCGAACACATTCTGAGTTTTCTTTTTCAAGATGTGATTTTTGAACAGGTTTTACGCAAGTATCAACATTTTTCAAATAGTTTATAATTTAAGATTAAGCAGTTTAGTTTATTTATATATGTATCTGTAACCGTTACTTGTTATTAAAGAATCTTGATTAAAAATAAATTCGAATACTACCCAAACAGTTTACTCACAAATGTAGGAAGCACCAATAAACGAGGCGATCTTAAGCGTTGCCAAGTCGGTTGGACGCAGAAAAATCGGAATTATGAATATCATATACATATACACGTACACTACTACAGCGCCATCACACAAAAATAATCGAATTCTCGCGAACTAAATTATTCGTGTTTTTACACCATATCGATATTTTTGCATCCCGCTAAAAATTTTTGTGCCAAACAAGTATGCCAAATGAGAGTTGTCTGTGAAGTTTCCATTTCTGCGTCCGTATACGGACGCAGCAATACATTAGACGCAGAATTACATGCAAAATCATCAATGTATGGACGCAGGATTGATAGAACGACATATATATATATATATATATATATATATATATATATATATATATATATATATAAATATATATAAAATATATAATTGTTATGTTGATGTAAAACTGTGTATTTTGATGTACGACGGTTCTGTTCTCCTGTTGCTTGATATGATGTTACGAATGAGACTGTTGTGTTAAGACTGTGTTACAACTAGGTACGAATACACCATTGTATACATAATCGTAAAAAAAAAATCGGAACAGACGAACGAAATTGCGTTAGTCTGCTAGACGAAGAATCACACAAGATCAATTTGTTCGTATGATAGACAAGGACAGAAAGCGTACTACCTTAATCAAATTGTCTTACAATCATCTGTCATTTCTAATTATTGCGTTTTTCTGTTTGGGTTTTCTTTGCTTTTACTATATTCCATCTAAATATTACAAAAATCTATTCTTCTGAGAACAAAGTAAAAAGTGTGACTTCAAGTTTTCGGTAAGTTATTAAAAATTAAAATAATAAATTAAATCGAGGTTAACATAAATATGTTTCAGAAAATTCCTGGAAAGCGCCTAAATTCACAAGCACAGGAAGGAGCTTGTGTTAAATGTTCTGAACTATTTTGAGAAAGAGAAAGGAAACGGTGGTCCTTTATAACCTATAAGTGGTGTTTATGAGGTATGCTCTCTAATACACTCATTATTACATTAAGTAGATATATATATATATATATATATATATATATATATATATATTTCAGAGAGTATGTAACACTCTCTCAACAGTTTATGCAATTAAACAGCGGAAGGCCCAAAACCCAATTCTTACCTCTCCAGGTAAAAAGAGACCTCGATCTAAACCAAAAACTAGAGATATTCGAAAGTCTGTTAAGATGGAAGTACGGAATACCCTTTACAACATGTATAAAGAAAGTAAATATGTATTAATAAAATATATTGTTTATTAGTTTATTATAAACTGATTGTTTTAGAGAAACATGTTACTTTAAATACATTAAAAGAACTGAAAGAAAATCTTGGCAAGACGAGTTTGCAAAAAGTGTGCGAAAGCCTGACGGTTATGATAGCAAACATTATGTCATTGTCCATGCTGGTAGTAATAAGGGCTTTATAAATGGTGCTAACTTAATATTTTCACCAAAAACGAAAACTGCAGACTATCATGCTGAAATGAATAGTAAAAAATTTGATGAATGGGTTATAGCTCAACTTATGCCATACATACCAAAAAATTCAATTATTATAATGGATAACGCCCCATATCATAGCGTTGTTATTAATAAAGTCCCTAATACTTCATCAAGAAAACAAGATATGTATTATAGATTGGTTAACAAACAATATGATATACAAAAAAGGGATATTTATCAATACGTTTTGCACGTATTACGCCGTTGTTATGCCCAGTGTTTGTCCATGTTTACAGTTACGGATATGTATTTTGCATATCCGTTTCATAAAAACAATATGATAATGAATCCAAATAATTTGAAGAAATATGAACTTTTAGATTTAGTTAAAAGGCATAAGCCTTATAAAAAATATGCTATTGATGAAATATTACAGAAAGAGGGCCACGAAGTGTTGAGACTACCTCCATATTATTGTGATTTTAATGCAATTGAACTAATTTGGGCCTCAGCAAAGGGGTATTACAATAAAAATATTGGCTGTGGCTATGGGAATGAAAAAGTCTTAGCTATGTGGGAACAGTGTGGGAAAACTGTGTAAGGCATACTAATAACCTGATTAAAACTTGGTATGAATGAGAGATACACATAATAGATGTTGAAGTCGATCCAATTATTATAAATCCAAATGATTTATCGAGTTCATTGGAAGAATTAGATAATAGATATATATATATATATATATTGTTAGTCGCCGCCAGACAACGTTGAGCGCACTTCGCTCGTTATAATTCAAGATATCGACCCCCTTTTCGATAGATCATAAACTAGACCGTTTTCTAGACCCTTTCCTATCGACACGAAAACTAATAGTTCCTTCTTCTCTTTCGAACGTTCGTGAGTGACACACATCACCCGCCGTACTGGTCAAGTACCGGTGGCATGGTCCACGTGCCCCCTGCATCTCTTCCGCTTCTAAGGTAATTTTGTATTGTTCAATATATATTATTCTTTTAAGTGAATCCATATTAAACTAATTAATTTCTTATTCCTCCGGTAAAACATCGCTCTACATATACTTGTCCGAGTATATCTTCAGACCACGTGGCCGCCCATCGCCGCAAATTAAAAGGTAGCTCTGTATTCTTCGATACAGAGGTTATTTTATATACATTAATTAACCCATAATTACTGCTCAATTTAACGTTCGTTTCAGAGTATTTTTTGTGTTAATTTTAATCTACTTATTCACCGCTCCGCGTGTATATAGTACTTTGTTTTATTACTGTTTCACCTTTCTATTTCAGATATTTTATATTAATTTCTCGATTACTAATTTATCGCCCCTTGTGTATATATTACTGTTTTAATTACTTAATAATTAATAAATAAACAATAAATAAATAAACGATTATGTAAATATAAATACAAATTTTAAGGACGCCGCTGTGTTTTATTTTATGTATTAAGTTGTTGTATATTTATTTTAATTAACCACCATCACGCACGTCCTGGACCTTTGAAGGAACTTCATCAGCACCATCTAATTATTGTATTTATCTTAGAATAATTATCATTATTATCCCTAGCCAACCCCCAGTTAGTAATAATATTACGTCTAAAATTCATGCATTTGGTTGCAGTAACTATTCGTAGATGTTATCCAGATGTAGATCCATTAATTGCAAGTACAAAGGTTGTTTTTCAAATCCCCAAAACGTGTTCGCCAATTTCACAGACTGTGTTCCGATATTCCTAAATCGCCACAGTCGATTCTTTTACGATGGAGAACATGATTACAGACAGCTTTTTACTATCGTAAATATTTTAATAATATTAAGAACGTGGATCAAGGAAAGACGGTTAAAATTTCAAGATAGTCCGGTTAAAACAGATTTAAAAACTATTTAAAACATTCCACTAAACAACTATTTAGTGGAGTTTAATGTTTTGATTTTAATATTTGTTTGACTTTATATCACACTAATACTATCTGCTTGGCAAGTGTACTTCGAGTACAACGCTAATTATTACCTGCACCTAAGAGAATAATGAGTGTAATGTGATAAAAACTCAAAAATATAAAACTTTTATGGTCTGTTGTTTAGTTTAACGTATGTAGTGCTTATATTATATCCTGATTATTAATATTAACTATAATAAACTATTTCCATTCCTTCCTTTTTATTCTAAAACATTGATATTATATTTATAAATTTTGCAACATAAAAGCACTAATACAGTTTGTCTATTAATTAACATAAACTATGTATGTACTTTTTAAATATAGTGATAAATATACAATATATATATAAATAACACTCTAACAGTTTAAGATATAAACTTATTAAATGTCATCTGTAAAAAAAAAGAGTTTGAAGTTTTTAACTGAACTTATAACCCAAATGGCAATTATTGGCAAGATGTGAACAATAGATTTGTTAACGTTGTGTGACGTACTTGATGACGGACTGCTGTTATGGTAAAAATACTATACACTATAACGGGCTTGCAAAAACTTTCCTCATTAGAGACGGCCATGCTTTTTTTTAATAGTTGGTGACAGTGCACGTAATCTGTCACAAACGTATAATTTTGATAGTTTGGTTGTCATGTGAATGTATGTAATAATTAGTAATTTAGTTTTTGAAAAAATATTTGTTACAATCAAAATTAAAAGAAAATAATACTAGAGCAGATGTTGGAAATGTTGACCTTGACCATTATTTTGAAGACAAAGTTGAACTCTGCGCTCATGCTTTCAAAGCCATTTATTAGGATTTCTTGGGTTATGTCAGCAAAAGAATTCACAATAGCATTACGAAGCTCTTTGATTGTGTGATGTCTGGTATTGAAAATGGTATTCGATAAATATGGAAAAATAAAATAATTTAAAATTATCAAATTTGCAAAAAAACTTTCTCAAGATTTGTCGCTAGCCTTGCTGGAAATATCCTTCCAATAGTTCATCATCATGAAGTTCATTAATAAACAGCTCTAATAAATCATTTCGATATCTTTCAGCAGTTATGGATGTAGTGTAGTTTCCACTAATTCATGAGGGTTTTCTGCGGACCAAATTCTCAAAATTTGCTTGTTTAAATATCCTGAAAGATAGAACCAAGTCTCATCCGAAAAGAAGCATTTCTCGAGAATCATTATTATTTATGTTATTCAAAAACCATAGACAATACTGTGACAAACTGCTTGAATTTTATATGGAAACAACTTTAAGTCCTTTTTTAAAGTAGTATGACATGTTCCCACTGGCAAATGAACTTGTGATAGTTTTGCGATTGATTTTTTTGGCGAGTTGTCCATTCGACGTCGAATATTCTGTATGCAATTTGCTGTTCGTTTTCTTGGTGCTCCACCGCCAGATTTACGAGTTATTGCTCCTGTTTCATCAAATTTAATAAGCTTGAATATGTTTTTGCAGTTGTGCGTAATGGCCATTTGACACGGTATCAATTTTGTTATAAAGTTTACAACAAAAATATTATAACATTTATTTATAAAATTAATAGCGTGTCACACACAATTATTTTATGTAGAATTTTATATAAAATATTACAAAATTTATAGGATTGGTTCTATAAATTATAAAGAATAAAAAGTGCGCAATAAAACTGCACGTACGGACGATGCCAGCTGCGTGACGAGATTAGGTTAGGCATTACGTGGGAAGTTGGCATCAGAACATCAAACAAATATTATCGAAAACATGTCATGGAATTTAAAATGCGCATTCTTACTTACAAATTTTTCAAATCGTGTCCAACTGTTTTATTTTTTTCTTACAATTTTATTTTACAACTTTGAAGGTCAAATTACATAGTATTTTATTATATTTTTTATTGTAAATTTTATAACAAAATTTATGCCGTGCAAACGGCCTAAGTAACTGGCAGATTAGGATACTGTTGCCGGAAATCCTGTAAGTCCATTGGCGAGTTCTATGGTAACTTTGAATAATAAATATTTTATATTGTAACTCTAACTTTATTATAAAATCATTTAAAAAATATAAGCATCACATAAGGCGACATTTACATGTGAAAATGAGATTTAATAGTCATTATCAGTTGCAGAAAGTTCAGAATATACCTTAGTAATATTAGTTTTTCAAAAGACTGTACTTTAAAATTGATACAGTTTTCACTTACCTTAATACAGACTCCACAAATACCCTTAAGGCTTTGACATGTATCCAAGCACAAAAGCATTCACTGAAATTAACTTTTAGCCACCTTACTAACGGTCCCTATAAGATATAATTGAAATATGTTATATGTTCTGAGTTTATTACTTACAAATTGTTTCTTTTTATCAGTAACAAGTTTAGTTATTTCATTCTTTCCAGCTGCCAATTCTTCTTCATTGTACGTGAAATCTCTGACAATAAATTTCTTTTCTCTGGCATGTAGTTTGAATTCTTCAACAACTTTTTTGAAAAGAGATACGGTATACAAACCATATTCAGAATCTTGCGTAATCATCTGAGATGAACGCGGAACGACCATATCTGTTAATTTTTCATAACATGTCTGCCAATCATTAAATGATACTCTAAAAAGATATATTTAAAAGAGAGATATTATGAGTTTACATGAATTTTACTTCGGAATGATGACTAGTAATGTTGTCAAGTATTCTGAATCCAAAATAAAATGCTCCTTTTTCACTAAATCTGCCAAATTGCGAGTTAAAAGACTGCCACTGAAAACAATTTTTTTCATTTTAAATATCATAGACGCCAATGTAAGTAATAAGTAATATTAAAAAATATGTATAAGAACTTATATGCGAAAGTTTTTATCCAGCCAACTTTATATAATAATTATTAAATACTAAGCTATACCGGTAGGTCCAGTTCGCAACGGGCCATATAGCAATGTGTGGCAACAGCGAATCGAATCCCCTCCATGCGCAGCTCCTTCGATTGCAGCACATTGCATTGCAGTAAGAATTTAGTAAGACTTAAACCGCGCAAGGATATAGTCGTTTGCATATTCGTTCTGTATACGTAATTTGTCCATTTGTTGTATTATTGTATTCTTAGCTGCTACGGAAAAGTAATTTTAAGTAATAAAAAAACAATAACGTTTTCTAAAAGATAAAAGTAAAAAAATAAATAATTCTGCAAAATAAATTTAAATTTTAAGAAAGTCACTCAATATAGGCATCGTACACACGTTGCCACATCGCATTACGTTCCATTCGTATATTGTTGCCTATGGCCCGTTGCGAGTTGGACCTATCGGTATATGCATCTGTGCTTACTTTATTCGTTTTATTAAACGGGTTTATAATAATACATTTCTAATATATTAAGTAAATTTAAATAAAGAGTACACACAGTATCTATGTACATTAATTTATATGAATTCAAATAGACATATCATTGAAATTCTCTAAAACTATAAATTAAAACAGATATCCAACAGACCCCTAATTAGCAATAAAATGCCATAGACGGAAATATAGAGTACTAGGGAGTGATCCATTGGTCACCTATATTAATCTCTAATATTCGGAAATAAATCGAAAAGGTCACGCTTACTGCAAGCTGATAGATATTAGGTATGCCACATTAACCTGACTCATTTACTTATGAAAAAAAAACAACATTTATTGGTTCAAGTGAATAGGCATTTATTTGGCTCTATGCAGGTTTGTTCTCGTCACTTTTTAAATATATCACACAAATGGTTACTCTTGACTCGCATAATGCAATGTGCTCGTTTTTCATCACAATAATCATTTTTCGAAATGAGACGACTAAGAAACAATGTCTTCAATAAATCGATTGTGGCTGGGCGATGTGGGTCCTGTCGCCGTCTTGTTGAAACCAGAAGCGCTCTATGCTAAGAACCCGATAACCCTGTCCGTACAACTTCTGCACCACATAGTCAGTTTTTTATTGTGGAGAGGTTTCTGATGAATTCATTGAGGGTTTTCGGTGACATAGAACCCACAATCTTCTTTGTTTATAGTTTCGTTTGGCGTGAAATGAATCTCATTGCCCATGATGATTTTCCACCAAAAATCCTCCTCGCTCTCGACCAATTCAACGACGAATTTCGCACAATCCAAGCGACTGTTCTTATCGGTTGGCAAGAGTTATTGACTCACTTGAATTTCGTACGGGAATAACTGTAGATCAACACAGGTTATGCGTTCAGAGTGGTGAGCAGGATAGCCAACTGAACAAAACGTCGATTTCATGGAGACCTCTCAACATTGTCTTGTACACTGCCCGACATATAAAAACCGTACACTAACATATTATCAATGTAAGCCAGGCTTATCAAATTTGGCATATTTTATTTGACTTAAGCTATAGGCATTAGCAATGTATGTATAACCTATGAAGTGTATAAGTGACAGAATGAATATATTTGTCCCATTTACGCAGCTATAAAACTCTGATTTTATGCTCTTGAGAGTTGTACGGGTTTTATATGTCGCGCAATGTATGGCCGAGATATTTTCGTTGGATCGCCTCGGACGGTTTGCATTGCTGAGGTTATCACTATTCATAAATTTTTCGTTGTAATGCTTTATAGTGTTCTTTGAAGACGCACTTTCAGTACGTTTTTCTTTTTACAAAACGCACATTCAGTTTTCAAAATTGAGAAGTTGTTTTGAATGTGCAGGTGAACAATTTCAGCACTTTCAATGGCAAAAATCTCTTTGGGTTGGCGTTTCAAATGCACGTTGTCTTTTTTTATTTATTTTTATTACATCCTCTTTCGCCCTACATGGATATCATAATTCTATTATACAATATTGGTCTAAGAAAAATAAACGTGTGCTATACAACGCACTAACACAAAAGGTAAATATTTGGGCAGGTCTTTTATTTAGGTGACCATATAATTGGACCCTTATTTCACTCAAGAAAATTTTAACTCAGGAAGATATTTACTGCGTTTGCTGAGTAGTGTCGTATCTTTTGCGCAAAGCAATAAATGTTTAACTTAAGCAACATGGATAGCACCTCGTAGTAATGCTGCAATTATGGAAGCACATTTAAACTATATTTGATAATAGGTTAATTGGTTCTGGTAGGTCGCCTAATTCATTTAACGTTTTTTTTTCTTGTGAATTTATGTAAAATCATCCATTTAACGGTTTTCAAGACAATAGACCTTGTACTATTGTGGACGTAATGGCAAACATTGTTCATTGTATACGAAAGATATTACTTCAAACAATGTCAAGTGTTTGTAGCAATTTTGTCGACAGAATAGAGTATTACGCTTTTCAGTTAGAAATCGCTTTGAACATCTGCTCTAATCAAATTATGCTTTCTTTGAAACTGAATTGTTATTCAGCAATTTTTCTTTAAGAAAATATTTTATTTAATTCAATCTGTTTTCTTTTTTTTGAGATGTCGAATCAGGCGTTGGCTGTCCTAGAAGATTTTCGTAGTCCTCTTCTCGTTTAATGTGAATGCCGACAGCCAAATATCTAAAGTCGCTCCACGGATGCAGGCGTAATAATAATTCATGGCCTGCCAATGCTCCTTGTAATTGACATTAAGCTGTTGGGGGATGCTAAGCCATGAATTATTACTCTTATTAAATACAGGTTAATTGCTGTAATATATTTTTCTGTAGTTTTGAAGGGACGAATTCAGAATTTACAAAGTACTTGTAGACTTGATAAGAAAAAATGTGTGTTTATTTAATGTAAAATTGATAGGCAAGTAAAATATTGTTATAGATTAATCGCTACAATTAATAAAAATGTTAGGTATGACTTCAATTGTGTCCAACCAAAAGGCCCACCGCCCGTAGCACAGCCAGCAAAAACAGTCGAGGATAACACGTATTTGTAACATATGCAAGTATTCTCCTCTGTCCTACGTGTAATGTGCGGCGGATCTAAAGTCAAACTTTTGTTTGCAGTATTCATTTTATTTATAAATTTTATCAGTGTATTCTAATAATTAAAAGCTATCTTTTAAATTACGAGTGATGTTTATCAATTTAATAAGACTAGAAGTGACAGAGTTAGTAGTGTAGCCTACAGAGTTAGTAAGCCTTCAAACTTTGCTATCACTGCATCAGTGAGTATGCATTGCTTTATTTATTGGCTCAGCATCATCGTTGCATGATAGCAGCAATCTATATGCGCGCAAAGTCTCGTGTACATATAACTACTATATATTCCTGTGAACAAGAAAATTCGAATCATAATAATATCGATCTCGCGATGTACAATGGAATATTTGTATTGACGCTGCATCTAGCTGCTTTTTGCCAAATATGTGCATTGGCGAGTGGGTGAGTAAAATTAACTAAATACAAGAAAATTTGTATACACGTTACTATTAGATTTTCTTTATTCACAATACTCCTCATATTAAATAATTCTGTATAGTAATGATGAATTGAAATATAATTTTCACAATTCATCTTTTAGAGTTATATAACACAAATTACCCGTGGAGTCATAATGCTTAATATGTTATTAATAAATGTAATATAAAAATAATAATGAATTAGTCTATGAATAAAGTTTGGCTGGTTTTTAAATTTTGCTACGTATAATTTATATTTATATTCTTTAATATGTGCAATGTGCTTATAAATGATTGGAGGATTTTTGAATTTACCGCGCTATCGTTATAGTACTTTGCGTTCTTTATTGTGCACGATTGCGAATGTGTATTTATGTTCATATTTTACAATTCATAGCATTATTAAAAAAAGGCTTTTCTTATTGCCAGAGTTTTACTCTGATAATTTTTCATTAGCAAGTCAAATAATTAATCACATAAACAGATACCAAATAACGAATACGTTATTTTATGCAATGACCGTAATAAAGCTAATAAATAAGTAATTAAACTTCTAGTTTCAAAAATTCTTTTATTTTAAATACACTACAATATTGTTTCGTCATACAATGGCTTCATAAGATGGATGAAATACTGAATATGTACAATATTTCGCAACTTTCGCAAGTCATTATATAGATATCAATCATAGATTTAATATAGATTTCAAAATTTTACGCATTCAAGAAACAAGTAAAAAACTTAACTTGTTAGAAAACTTAGAAATTAGTAGATACAATAGTTTAGGATTAGCTTTAAATGGCCAAATAGATTTAAACAACTCCCCTCTACTAAATTTAAGATTGTAAAATTTGTCCACCACCATTTCCCCAATAATTTTTACATAAATATTCAAACTTGTATTGTATATATTCAGTATTTCATCCACCTGAGGAAGCCATTGTATGGCGAAACAATATTGTAGTGTATTTACGATAAAAGAATTTTTGCAACTAGAAGTTTAATTAAGTTTCAACAAGTATCTCCTTCGTCAATTAACTACCATAATAAAGAGTAGATAGTAGGGATGGCAACGATATATCGATGTTCTTAAACCATCGATATGTTGAAATTGAAACATTTGATTTTTAACATCGATGTCTACAGCCTGCGATGTATAGATACATCGATTAAATTTTGATGTGTCGCAAAATATACCCACCTCAATATTTTCTTTAAAATGTGTCTCATTTTTTAATGCTGTTGTCTAGTGGCGGATGGTTTATCCATTGGCACTTGGTTTAACTCTATTTAAAGTAAGATATTTTCATTAAGTGTTTGGAATTTTTAAATTTTTATAGTAAGAGAATCCCCGAAATATATATTGTGCAATAGTAAACCTAGAATATATTTTTCTACTCTTACTCATAGTACTTTAGGCAAAGACAAAATATTATTAGTGATTATTAGTTCGATTCTCGTGTTTGTTTTTTTCTAAACAGTATTTAAGTGGCGTAGCAGTGTAAAAATGCCATCTAAACTAAAAAGCGACGTGTGGAAATATTTTTCTAAAATAAATGACAATACTGCAAAATTATAAAATTTGTTAAAGCAAGCACTAATGCATCGGACGATTTACCCAAAGAATAAGTAAAACAAGCGATTTCTGAAGGAAAAATGAAAAAGTTAATATTAAACGTGGCAATTCGTTGAAACTCCACATATTATATGTGTGAACGTCTTCTAGATCTCATTACAATAGTGAATAACATATTGCTAAGTAAACCAAACTCTCCACCTATGTTGTATGCTGTTGAGGTAGAATTATTGAAAGAGTTGTAAGCCTTATGCAAATTATGGAAAAATTAACGGTACAGACATCTGGTGAGCAATATGTGACGATCAGTATTGCTATACCACTCATAAACTGCACAATTAAAACTTTTTCATTGGCTGAAGTAAAATTTCCATTGCCAATTTCTTTAAAGAAAGCATTAAGAACAGAAATAGACAAACGCTTTGGTACACGTGAACAAAACAGTTTGCTAGCAATGGGTACTTTCTTCAAAAATGTTCATTTGAACAATTCTATAGTTCATACAGTAAATAATAAAAATAAATTAAAACACTTGGCTTGTTTCACTATGAGATTTATTTAAATTCTCTAACATTTGTTTCGGCTGTTATGCCATTCTCAAAGAGATCTATAAATCAGAGATAAATAATCAGAGATAAATAATCAGAGAGAGAAATAATCAGAGATTTATAGATCTCTTTGAGAATGGCATAACAGCCGAAACAAATGTTAGAGAATTTAAATAAATCTCATAGTGAAACAAGCCAAGTGTTTTGATTTATTTTTATTATTTACTGTATGAAGTTAAAATGTTTCACCAAGAAGTATCTGCAACAACAGCCGAGAAAATTCTATAGTTTCTTCAAAAATTTTACAAAAAGGGAATAACCTAGTTTTAGAACAATTAACTGTTACCGGCTCCGAATGTTCATCTTCAGAATCCGACACTGCTACATCATCAAAATCCAAAGATATTGATATCTGGAATTACCACAGAACTCTTACTCAGAAACAGTACACGAAGTTTAACCGAGCCAATTCAAGTAAAAATTATTTACTTCTGAATTGGGTATGTACGTATCGGCACCTCTATCTTCTCTTAAAAATAACCCGTTAGAAGTATGGGAGGAGATAAAGTCTATTTACCCAAACCTCTGCAGTGTAGCTAGAAAATATCTCTCTATTGTATGTACATCTGTACCTTCTGAAAGATTGTTTTCCAAAGTCGGAGCTTCAATGAGTCGAGTAAACTCTTGCCAAAATTACTTTTTTAAACAGTCTTCCTAACAATTACTGGGCAGCCGTTAGATCGAGCCAAGGTAGAGCCTGCGATCATATAAACACTTGTGATACGTGATATCTTAGATCGATCTAAGGAGCATATAAACTAGTAAGTGACTGGTATAGTTTGGAGAATTTTACAATTGTATGTTTCAAGTCTTAAAGTATTTTAGATTCCACAATATGACTATATAATAATTTTATTATATAGTGTTTTTATCAAAGTTAATGATTAAATTATGTGTTTTAAATATTTATTTTTTTTCTTCCGTTCTAAGCTCTAATCCTGAATACAAAAAACAACGATGTTTTTTGTCGACATATCGAAACATCGATGTTTAGCTTTCGATGCATCGTAGACATCGATGTTTAGTTTTCGATGCATCAATGATTCAATGTATCGCATTTTGATATCTTTTTGCCATCCCTAGTAGATAGACACTACCAACCTTTAAAAATAATGTTTTAAGCGGGAACTTCAATCATTTATGAACACGATGCAGTACACATAATGAAAATGTAAACGACAGTATTAAAAAAAAAATTGAGAAATTTTAAGGGTCAATTTCATTTTTTAATCGTCAACCTTATACAGTATGAAGTAAAGAGCCGTATTGACTTAGTGGGTAGACCATTAGATATAGGCGGTCGGTGCAATGCGCTGGCCTCGTTATTCCACCGTAGTGTACCACGAGACTCAAATAACAGATCTCCACATTATAAATCCTATGAACCTTCAAGTCTTATGACGTTGTCTGTCACATGCTTTTTTTACAATAATTTCCTATTATAAAATTAAATATATTGGTTATACAGAGAGATCCATCTCAAGTGAAGTGTGATGGTACCATAAAATTCCCTAGATTAGAGCAGTTTTACGTTTGTCAGATATCGATCATGACTATTTACAGTTTGTTTGACAGTCCTGTCATTTGTATGTATGTTAGTTGGCGTTACGACAACCTATAAATATACATTCAAGATTCCAAATTATTAACATGCTACTGACAACTGTACAATGATGCCAAACTAATTTTTCTCCTGCCAACCTCCTTCACTTGAGATTGATCACTCTGTAGATAATTTACAATCAACTAAAGCTAAAGTACAAAGCTAAATAATAATTTATTGCCCATTCGCAACCTACTTTTTAAATAACAACTATTTTTCATGCGTCTCTGTAGTTAACATAAAAACTAGCTAAATACATATAACGTACGTTTGTTTCTTTTCCAAATTTTGTAAACTTCCTTTAAGATTATTATAAGCAGTTGACTTGGTCTTTAAATCTGCATCAATTTGTCCCACTTGTTTGCTTATAATATCTGCGATATTTCTTAGTGATTGCTTAATAGGATATTTTGCGATGTCCCATTGGAAGCGTGTAATGTAGCTCGGTAAATCACCTAAATAAAACAAATCCTGTTAAAAATAGTGAAAAGTTAGCGAACATATATAATACATTAAACGCTAAAGCAGAACATTAGAAAAATATATATTCGTAAAAATAAAAAACCAACAAAGAAGTGCTGGGTGTGAATGGGATGGCACGCATGGACACTGTACTGGCGTGGTAGGCCGTGTGGCAAGCGCAGGCCACTGACCTGGGCATAGGGGGGAGGTTGTGTCTTGGACGGGACTCTCTGTAGGCGTGAGGTATTCTTCCGAGGTGCTCGAATTCACCTCGTTGGCAGTTGTGTCTTCGGAAGATATATTTGACCCATCGTCTGTGCCCCCGGGTTCATCTGGCGGCCACTCACCTGCCCCCAGCATCAAACACTTGTCACAAGCGCAGCCAACAAGCATAAGCCAAGTATCTCTGCTTCGACCATTCATTATTTTGCCATTTGGTAATTTATTTGACCATTCGGCTTTTCGAAAAACTCACTTCATAGATACATGCTTTCAAGGGTTTAATGAAGTAAAAATAAAATTTTCTCTCACAAATTCACATAATTTGCAATGGCAAACTATACATGTATATAGATTTTACAGACTTTCTCTTATAAAGTTTTGTTTTACCAATAGAATGTAATATAAGATACTGAATAGAATTTTGTGTTCAGTACAACTACCTTCCTATGCTTGCATAAACTAAAATCATTGTTTGTAGTTACATTAGTAATTTTGTTTACCATAAACAGTATTAATACTACAAATAATTAACGACAGGAATGTAGAGTATAATTGAAATGTGTTAAAATTCAAACTGTTGTATCAAATTAGGAGTTATTAATTGAAGAACGTGTCGATGCAAATACTGAATAGAATTGTTAAGAAAAGCATGTTTAATTCAAACTTATGAATATGCGCAAAGAATACCATTTATGATTTAGTTTACTTAGCTTGCATATTAATCATGTTATTAGAGAATCGAAAGCAGAAGCATCAAAAGTTACTTACTTAACTCATAATTCTGTGATATATAAATATTACGCTCTAACTGCAGACAAAAGAGACTGTCGTGGACAATGCACTATTTCTGGAATTATTGAAAACCATAATTTAAGCGGTTCCATAAATAGTAGTAAATCCATGATGATCAAAGGGCTATATACTACACGAAACAAAAAAAGAAATAAAAGAAAAACAATTTTTTATGATCTTCATTGACGTAAGAATTGTAGTAAGTGGGATTTAAGAGCAATTGCTATTGTTTTCTTTTCTTTTGGTGATTTTGAAATCTATGTAATATAGTAAACCTATTTCACCTAGTCGATGATTGTTTGTGAGAAGAGCAATTTAAAATAAAATTTATTGAATTATGTATCCCAAGTGTGTAGTGTGTGTGTGTTACAAACGAACCCACTGTATTCTAACACGTCTAGAACTTTATACAAGAAAGTCTCAAATTAAAGATAAAACAATTGACTAGTGTCGTAGAGAAAATTTTGAAATATTAGTAGAGAATTGTATCAGGATAATGCAATGTTAAACGTTACAAAAAACATTGGAAAATCATAACATACTATTGTTAGCCATTAAATTTTCTTGCAGCTTATCACGTTGATCTTCTAGAACCTCTCCTAAATAGCCTGCCACTTTTCGGGTAACTGTTTCAACAAAACCATCCAGTTTTCCCAAATCATCTGATAAACCAACTAATTGATCCAGAGTACCAACCTATAATCAATATTTTCTAGGATTATATTGAGTTACATTCTTAGAACATTGATAGAAATATTTCAAGCTTAATTCTTGCATTTTGTGTCAAGTTGATTAATATGAATATGTACCAGGCGCGGCTCGTGATGACGTATTTGGGAGTGCATGTACAATGACGCGAGTACTTCGTGTATTCTCGTGTACTAACTGTAGCGTTTTCTTAGTAAACACCGAAAACACACGAGGCACTCGCATCATTGTACATGCACTCCCAAATACGTCATCACGAGCCGCGCCTGATATGTACAGTTTGTAATTATGTAATTAAAAGCGGCCGATTGCCTGTTAACAAAAATGTGAAGGGAATAAGGATATGGTCAAGTAGATAAATCGCCTCCATAATTGGCGTTCTAAATTTTGATAGAATATTAATATTAATTTGTACAAAATTATAGTTTTATGTTAAAATGAGTTCGGTATAGGCAAAATGTGTTGAGGCGTACATCCAAAAATAAATACAAAATATTTACAATAGTCTGAGCAGTTCATAAGATAGTGGATTAATCTATATAAATAAAAAAATACAGTAGATGATATCCCAGGACGAGACAACCACATCAAGTATTATTGTTAACATGTCTTAAAAAAAACTAATAACTACAGATTGTTTGTTGAGAATATGAATAATAAGAGTGAAGACTCAGGATATGACATTACGTCCAATAATAAACTAATAAAAAATGTGTCAAAACATTACACCTCCTTCTGACTTATTAGTAGGGCTGCCCACTTTGATTACATTCCATAAACGTCGATTTAATAATAAGTTACAGTGTTTAAATTAGACTTTATAATTGATATGGCATTATAAACAATACAATAATCGATACGCACTCGGCCGAATCTGATTAATGACTGTTTGTCGTAATACTTTGTAACTTTACCCAATAGCCTTGAAGTGATGCAAATGACTCGTAATCGAGAATAGTTAGCCCAACTTATTGTTGACGAAATAACGATTTTCTTTTTCAAAGAGTGTTCACTAGGGCTGGGCGAAGTATCGGTACATCGTCCAATACCCGATACCTCATATAACGAAGGTATCGATTCTAAGGTATCGATTCCAAAGCATCGATACCTATCGATACATTACCGATTCCAGTACTCGCTAAGTATCGATGTATCGGGTAGCGAGGTATCCAGTCCAAAGCATCGATACCTATCGATACTTTACCGATTCCAGTACTCGCTAAGTATCGATGTATCGGGTAGCCATGTATCGGGTAGCTTACCTTTATGCATTTTTTTAAATGTACATAAAAGATGCAATAACTAAGTAAAGAATTTTTAAGTATATATAGCATTATACACTATGTCTCACTAAGTTGGAACCATATGGAAAACTTTTTTATTATTAATTTTAGGAAAAAAAGTTATTCTTCATAAAAAGTTCTGCATGTTCTAAAATCTAAAATGCAATCAGATATTAAATTTTTTCAGTCGTATACGCTGCTTGTCAAAAAATATGAATTTTACTCAAGAGTAAAGTACCTATATATTTGACAATATTGAAAATTGTTATAAATAAAAGATGATTAGAACTAAAAACTTTGTTCAAATATGCAATTACATCCATTTACATTGAAAAAATTATTTTTTCTTTTTTGGTCTACAATATCAATGCAAATTTAACTGTTGTTACATGTAATCTAGGATGCATTGACATACAAATGATTTGTTGATAGCAATAAATGTTTGACAGTGAGTTTCAAAACGCGTTAGAATTTATGACATATAAAAATGGTAGCGTTAACTTGTGAAGAGAAAATAGAAATTGTTTTGATTGTGGAAGAAAATTATAAAACACATAGAGAAGCAGCTATTATTTTTAATAGTAGACATCCCAATAAAAATATTAATAATTCAACTGTTACGAAAATAGTAAATAAATTTAAGAGTACTGGAAGTATTAAAAATAATTTTAATGGAAAACGCCAAAAGCTGGACTGCCGATGAGAATACGCAGTTTGAAGTCATGCTGTCTGTGGTAGAAAATCCAAAACTGTCATTGCGCAAAAGGAAATCGTTGATGCAACAAAATGCAAGTAAAGATACAGTACAAAAAAGGGATATTTATCAATACGTTGCACGTATTACGCAGTTGTTATATAATGAAACAGATATGCAAAAATTTAGGGCTGGGCGATACCGGCGTTTTCGGTATCGGGTACCGATACCAATCGAGGTATCGATACTTAGCGATGTATCGGGTCTGTGCACGGTATCGATTCTGAGTACTGGAATCGGTAAAGTATCGATACCTTGGAATCGATACCTTGGAATCGATACCTTGGAATCGATACCTTGAATCGATACCTTGGAATCGATACCTTGATTCGATACCTAGGAATCAGTATTCATAACCCGTTTTCTAGGTGTCGATTGTTTGATATCGGTTTCAAGAGATGTAAAATTAATTTACCGATTCTACCATAACTACGGTATGAAATTTGCAATATTGTGATATTTTGTTTTTTTTTGTTTGTAATAATTAAAGTTATGTCATAATATGGAATTTGCTACGCATAATAACCAACGTCTTTTAAATACATATATTATGTATGTATTATGCATACATACTTAAAAATTCTTTACTTAAAAAGTTATTTTTATATACATTTAAAAAACGCAGAAAGATAAAATAATATAGGCAAATATGCGTGCTATTACAAAATTATACAAAAAGCCTAAAATATTCATTTTAAAATAGAAACAAACCAAGCACGTTTTATACCTACAATAGCTTGATAAGAATTCTTGACCCAACTTTTTTTACCTTATTATATTAATTAATACTACATATTTGTATTATATTTTGTTTATTTTAGTTCCAATTTACAGTCGTGTATTGTGTATTGTGCATTCTATAGAACAGGAAAGTGTTTTATATTTATATGAATATGAATATCACCTATATTTCTCTCAACACTGCTTTATAGAAATTATGTGTCAACAAATTTTTGCTGTTTCCTAGTTTTGATTTATTATAATTCCTACCTTTATCCGTCGTCTAAAGTTTAATATAAGCACTTATATTTCATATCATTTTAAGCTTCATCACTTTGTTCTTATAACATGGTGTAATAAGTAGATACGTACGTACCAAAATGTCGAAAAAAAATAGTGTAGTTTGGAAATACTTTGATAAAATTAACGACCAGGGCGTGAGTTGTAATGTATGTAAAAAAGAATATAAGTATACTGGTAATACTACAAATATGCTAAAGCATATAAAATGTGTTCATCCTTTTACATATTTTAATATTATTGAAAAGAAAGACAAAAGAGACGGTGATAGTGAAGTTACTGACGTTGAAATATTGGCCTCCGAAAGGTAAAATTATAATTATACTAGCTGCAGACTTATGTATGTAGTTCTTTTTTAATCCTTGCATGAAAAATAAGAAAATTCTAAATTGTCATTTTGCATAAAACAACAACTTATATACCTATGATGTACGCATACTCATTTAAAAAAATGCACAAAGGTAAGCTACCCGATACATCGCTACCCGATACATCGATACTTAGCGAGTACTGGAATCGCTAAAGTATCGATGCTTTGGAATCGATACCTCGCTACCCGATACATCGCTACCCGATACATCGATACTTAGCGAGTACTGGAATCGGTAAAGTATCGATAGGTATCGATGCTTTGGAATCGATACCTTGGAATCGATACCTTGGAATCGATACCTTGGAATCGATACCTTGGAATCGATGCTTTGGAATCGATACCTTAGAATCGATACCTTCGTTATATCGGGTACCCGATACCAGTTATGGTATCGGGTATTGGACGATGTATCGATACTTCGCCCAGCCCTATGCAAAATACATATCCGTAACTGTAAACATGGACAAACACCTCGTATTTTTAGCATTTACTTCTGTTCAATACATATGTTTCAGCCATCTAGGCCTCATCGGTTGAACTAGTGAAGCAATGTATATACAAATTAATACAGATCTGTTAAACAACGGATCTGTATCTGTATCTACATTTACGCTAAAATCGTCTCCAAGCCATAACCAGTTTCGTTTTTAGCGTAAATGTAGATACAGATACAGATCCGTTGTTTAACAGATCTGTATTAATTTGTATATACATTGCTTCACTAGTTCAACCGATGAGGCCTAGATGGCTGAAACATATGTATTGAACAGAAGTAAATGCTAAAAATACGAGGTGTTTGTCCATGTTTACAGTTACGGATATGTATTTTGCATATCTGTTTCATTATATAACAACTGCGTAATACGTGCAACGTATTGATAAATATCCCTTTTTTTGTATATTTACCGCCATCTGGCGCGTGTTAATGGACAGCACCAATATACGTATTTTTCCGCTTTTTCGTAATAGCCTTGCTATTCGAGCGGAAGGTCGCCTTTTCTGGCCTAGTCGCTTTCTTCCGTCAGATGTCACTGATTAAATTGGTGTCGCCTGATAGAACGAAACTGGTTATGGCTTGGAGACGTTTTTAGCGTAAATGTAGATACAGATACAGATCCGTTGTTTAACAGATCTGTATTAATTTGTATATACATTGCTTCACTAGTTCAACCGATGAGGCCTAGATGGCTGAAACATATGTATTGAACAGAAGTAAATGCTAAAAATACGAGGTGTTTGTCCATGTTTACAGTTACGGATATGTATTTTGCATATCTGTTTCATTATATAAAGATACAGTGACAAGAATTTTAAAATTAAATAAATACAAACCATTCAAACCAAAAATCATTCACACATTGAAAGAAAGGGATTATGATAGGCGCTTTGATTTTTGCTGTCTCATCCAAGGAGAGTTAGAAGAGGACCCTTTTTTTACGAGGCATATAATTTTTTCCAATGAAGCAACGGTTTCCTCAAATGGAACTGTCTCGTCACAACATTGTCGCTGGTGGTCTGAAAATAATCCAAATTTTACAATAAAGGCTCATGACCAATATTCATTTAAGACGAACGTGTGGTGTGGTATTTATAAGAACAGAGTAATAGGACCTTTTTTTCGACAATCTATGAATGCCAAACGTTATTTATAGTTTTTACAAACTCACATCAATGACTACATAGACGAACTACCCATACAAGAACGTCAATGTATTTGGTTCCAACAAGACGGTGCCACATGCCATAGTACATTGAATGTTAGGGAATATCTTGAACATATGTTCTATGGAAAAGTTATTCACAGATATTCTGATCTTTTTTGGCCTGCTAGGTCCCCTGACTTAACCCCCCTTGATTACTTCTTATGGGGTTACTTGAAGCAAAAAGTTTACCAGAAAGGGCCGTTACAAGATGTTAACCATTTGGAGAGGATAATTTTAGAAACATGCCAGGAAATTTCTCCACAAATGATAAGGAATGTATTACGTGAATTTACTAATAGAATGATTAAATGTATTGAACGAAAGGGTGGATATGTCGAGGCATTACTGGAAAGAGTGAAAAATAAATTTCTATTTATTTCTAGTATTAAACACAACTTAGTATGTATGTGTATGTATTTTCTTATTTGCAAAATAAATGCACACGCATTAATTAAGTGTTTAAATTGCAAAATTGTTAGAAAACATTAAGAAACGAAAAAGCTATCATGTGTTTCATAATCACAAGACATAATTGTTCGTTGAAAATGAAACGATTGGTAAAAAAATAACAAAACCAAATTTTTCAATGTAAATAGATGTAATTGCATATTTAAACATAGATTTTAGTTCTGATTAACGTTTCTTTATAACAATTTTCGATATTGTCAAACATAAAGGTACTTTACTCTTGAGTAAAATTCATATTTTTTGACAAACCGTGTATACGACTGAAAAAATTTAATATCTGATGATTGCATTTTAGATTTTAGAACATGCAGAACTTTTTATGAAGAATAACTTTTTTTCCTAAAATTAATAATAAAAAAGTTTTCCATATGGTTCCAACTTAGTGAGACATAGTGTATATATTATATAGAATATATTTCAAAGGATGTTGTTGAATTTTATATTATGCGTAGCAAATATCCATATTATAACATAAACATAATAATATAATTATTACAAAAAAAATATCACAATATTGCAAATTTCATACCGTAGATATGGTAGAATCGATAAATTAATTTTATATCTCTGGAAACCGATATCAGACAAACGATACCTAGAAAACGGGTTATGAATACTGATTCCTAGGTATCGAATCAAGGTATCGATTCCAAAGTATCGATTCCAAGGTATCAATTCAAGGTATCGATACCTATCGATACTTTACCGATTCCAGTACTCGCTAAGTATCGATGCATCGGGTAGCGATGTATCGGGTAGCGAGGTATCGATTCCAAAGCATCGATACCTTACCGATTCCAGTACTCGCTAAGTATCGATGTATCGGGTTGGCGATGTATCGGGTAGCGATGTATTGGGTAGCCATGTATCGGATAGCTTACCTTCGTGCATTTTTTTAAATGCACATAAAGGATGCAATAACTTAAGTAAAGAATTTTTAAGTATATATGCATTATATACCATGTGTCCCCGGATGGAGTTGACAAGAGGAAAAACATTTTTATTATTGATTTTACGACAAAAAGTCATTCTTTATCAAAAGTTCTGCTTGTTGTGTAGATAAATTAACCATCGGAAAATCTAAGATTAAATGTACAGAATGTCCAAAAATTAAGATAACATAAAAATGCTTCAACAGAAGAGTATCATTTATTGCATGTTTTGTAGTTTAAGTACAAAATTTCAATTAATTAAAGTCAACAAAAATTACTCTACAAGGCCACCTCCAACTTCCACACATGCCTCCGCCCTTTTAATAAATTCACCATAGACTTTGCGTATGGTTTGTGGTACATTTATCTCATTCACTGCATCCTGTATTCGTGCTTTTAGTATTTCCCGATCATGTGGCAGGTCATTTCCGTAAACTTTTTGCTTTAATGTACCCCACCAAAAAAAATCAAGTGGTGTCAGGTCAGGTGATCTAGCAGGAAAATTTATTGGTCCAAATCTACCCATCCATCAGTCTCCGAACTGATCTGTCAACCACTGCCGTACCAAAAGCGTCGCATGAGCAGGGCATCCGTCTTGTTGCCAGAAAATGTTACGCCGAATTTCTAGCGGTAAATTATGTAGAAATGGTAATAGATAAGTTTCTAAAAGACGCACATAAACGTGTTGATTCAAGTTCTCGTCAATAAAATATGGTCCAACGATTCGATCGTAAAAAATTCCGCACCAAACATTTACTTTTTTATAACGTTGACTTCGTTTTTGAATGACGTAGTTTGGATTATGAAAAGCCCAATAGCGACTGTTTTGTGATGAAACGTGACCATTGGTGCAGAAGGTTGCTTCATCAGTAAAAAATATCATTCTATGAAAACGTGTATCTACGAGGTATTTCTCACCAACCCATAAACAAAAATCCAATCGCTTCTCTTCATCTCCATTTTCAAGTGTATGTCGGAACTGTGGTTTAAACGGTCGAACTTTGTTTTCTTTATAAATTCTCTGCAAATGAGATTTACTAATATTCAGTCTTTGTGATCGTTTCCGTAAGGATAATGTTGGTGTTTCTATCACTGAATCTACTGCCAAAAGAGTAGCCGTATCGTCTTCATTGTATTTTTTCTTGGGTTTCTTAACATTTACTACAGATCCAGTTAAATCAAATTTCTGCACAAGTTTGCGCAGTGCTTCGCGCGATACTGCCGTGTTTGGGAATTTTTCGTGAAACATGTCTATAGCGTATCGATAAGATACGTTTCCAATTCCATAACATTTAATCAAATAAATACGTTCTCTGATAGTTAACATTTTGCAAATCCAACGGATAATAACTGACAAATCTACGACAAAATGACGTTTTACAGTACAATATTGTTATACGTTACAACAACCTTTGATCGCCAAAATTAAAGAACTTTTTCTATTGAAGCATTTTCATGTTATCTTAATTTGTGGACATTCTGTACATTTAATCTTAGATTTTCCGATGGTTAATTTATCTTCTCAACAAGCAGAACTTTTTATAAAGAATGACTTTTTGTTGTAAAATCAATAATAAAATTTTTTTTCCTCTTGTCAACTCCATCCAGGGACACACGGTATATTATATAATATATATTTAAAAGGATGTTATTATTGTGTGTAGCAAATATCCTTATTATGACATAACTATAATTATTACAAAAAAAAATCTCACAATATTGCAAATTTCATACCGTAATTATGATAGAATCGGTAAATTAATTTTATATCTCTTGAAACCGATATCAAACAATCAACACCTAGAAAACGGGTTATGAATATTGATTTCTAGGTATCGAATTAAGGTATCGATTCCAAGGTATCGGTTCCAAGGTATCGATTCCAAGATATATCGATACTTTACCGATTCCGGTACTCAGAATCAATACCGTGCACAGACCCGATACATCGGTAAGTATCGATACCTCGATTACCCGATACCGAAAACGTCGGTATCGCCCAGCCCTAGTGTTCACCACTAAAACAATATACGCTCCATGAGCTCATAAAAAAATATTAAAAAGTAGTATATTATATTGTTGAATATGCATTCAAATTTGATTTTTATATACAAAAAATCGCCAATTACAAAAAAAATTTAAATAGATTAAGTGAATTTAGTTAAAAATCTTACCATAAATTACAGCAATCAGTTATGTCATGCCACTCTTTACGAGCACGAAATCATTACTGAAATGAAATTCTAAAATATTTTTCCACGTGATTCAATGGAGAACTGTTCCTCTATTTGTAGGAAAATGGACTATCTTCAGCTCTTTTATCCAGTGTGAAAAATGTGTTCAGTTGTAATAGTATATAATACAGTTATAAATGGCGACGGCTGGTTTGGTTAACATAAAAAGCTTTTACTGTGGGTTAAAGATATGTCAACTAGTGGTACATTTTAATTTTTTTGATAGAATTTTCTATAGAAAATGCTTATTTTCTATGGACAATGCAAAACGAAACCAACAAAATCAACGATTATTCAGACTTAAACTAGTCAAGTAGCTTTCATCAAGAAGGCTACTTTGATGAGCAAAATAGTACAATGTAAAAAAAAAAATTGTTCCTGGTGATATACTTTAGCCATAGTGAAACTTATTGAAATGTATTTGTACTTTTTTGTTATCAAGGCTTTCATATTTTCTACCTTTTTTGATACACTGATTTTACTATTTTAGATATATTTTATCCTCAAAAAAATACTATCCACCTTCTTTGAATTTGTTAAAAATATTTAAAATTGTCTTCGCACAAGGTATACGCCTCTTAACAATCAAAAATATTTAACATTAATAAATACTTCACTGATGTATAACTGGTTGCCTACTATGCCACCTACGCATTATTTTTCTTTTTTTACCATTACACATGGGGATGTATGTGTAATGATAAAAAAAGAACCTGTTATATGCAAGTTCATACAACATGACATGAATATAATATAAATATAATCAAATGTTTTTCATTCAATGTAAAAAATTGCTACATGAACAAATATTCATTACAAGTATACTAGCCACTTCTTGCTTACAAGGTACAAAATATCTTGTATTCTTAGGATACTAGCAGGAACTCGAGACAAATAAGATAATAGCATACAATACATTTTGTATTTTAATTGATTTAAGACAATAGTTTTCAATTAGAAATAAAGTTAGTGAAATAAGTCTTTAATAAAATTATTTAAATAGTTTCACAATTCTAATAATAGATACATTACTGCATTAGCAGAGCCTTTATCTTATATCTCCAGATCAAGAAATACTGTTTTTCAAAGCTTTTACTGGGAAATTTTATTAAGAACTTTGAAAAAATCAGTCATAATATTTAGAAATTATAAAAAGAAATTCAAATTATCAAAGAGAAATAAGATGAAACCTCTACAAACATAATTTGTTATGTTGGATTAATTTTCCTCAGAAAATTTAAATCAAAATATATACTAAAGACAGAGATTATCAGTTTTATCATATTATTCTAAAGAAGACAAAAATAACAGAGTATCAAAGAAACAACAAATATTGAATATTACTTTTAACATGCATGTTGTACATAAAACATATGATTTATTATATTTCTTTTGAATAAAAATAGTAAACATACCTTCAAATCAGGAATGTGAAATTTATAATTTACAGACAACGAACTTTGTTTGCTAGTCATATTATTCATGGTTTCCCATGTTTGTTGACAAGTTTTGTCACCAGGTGCAGAAATAAGCCAATATTCCGTCATTTTAGTGGATTGGGAAAATTCTAAAACAAAAAATACATTAGCGATTAAAATTTTTACATCACAAAAATATGATGGATATATTGCTATTACCAAAAGGCTTATACCATATTTTAAGATTGTTCTATTTAGTAATTTTAACAAAAACTGTATAGTTTTGTCCATACCTTTAAAATCATATGACTAGGCTATAATATGAATAATCATCAATTTATTCAATAAGTTTTATCTAATACATTAAGAAGTATTTAACAAACACAAACAATAAATACTATTAACTGTTTTAAATAAACTTACAAGTCTTACATGTATTTAATACTTGAAACAATTATTTGGAAATTAAAAATATTTATGAAAATCCATCTTATAAGAAATATGTTCAAGAAAATTACGTCCTAAATTCAGAACACATTGACCACACAGTGAATTATCGACAAGTATTGACCCATAACTAAATTAGGGTTGATTATTTAATTCGATGCTTTTATAAGTGTGTAATACACGAACTTTACTAATTAACTCATAGTAAAAAATTAACTGATGTATATGTAATTACTTACCGACGATTTGCTATAAATAACCCTCTATTTCTTACAAAAACAACCCCTTGTTTAACAACCACTCCCCAACTAGACAGCTGATCGTTAGAACAAATTCACGTGATGGTTTGTGGTGCAACCTGTTTCTAAAATATCGAGCCTGAAGATTGATGATAAATATTAACGTAATTTTCAATAATAAACATAGAGGACACTAGTAGCAGAAACAAAAATAAACCAAATTTAATTTTGATAATAATAATTTACATGTATAACTATATAAATAAAATTTATATTATAACGCATTTTTAATACCATTTTATTTTTGGAAACAAAATATATTGCTTAATATATTAGCCAAATGAATACTTGCAACCGTAACTACTTTATATAATTTTGTTATAAATTTTTCTATTTAATAATATTGGTCATTAGACTATAGATTAGATTTTCGGATTTTCGCATATATTTATACTGTTTACTCTGTTCAAAATTTATTAATTAAAAAACCCTAATTCATCCATATGGTTTTGAATGCTCAAACTGATGATATATATTAAAAAAATGCTGCTTTATTGATTTCCTATTTACAATAAATTTAAATAATTTTTAAACACAAAATATGTTAATGTTAAAATATATATATGTATATATATAATATTTGTACAAACATATACACACAATTTTAATAATTTATTTTATACAAAGATATTACTGCTTACATAGGATTACATGATACAAGCTTACTTATATAAATATAACTAAAATACAAAATGAACATTAATAAATTTATATGTATAGATGTTAAAAATTATATGCCTTATTGGGCTACCACATATTGTAATCATCTTCTTGGTCAAATGAAATAAAGAATCCTATTAATGTGATATATACAACAATATTACCAGCAAGAGTTAAATTACAGGCACCCCATAGTATAATGCTACATCTTGCCAAAACTATTGGCAAAGCAAATGAACTTACTATTATCCCCATAGTAATAAATATTGCATTTTCAAGACATGCATTACTTGAATCTTGGTGAATGCTGTATCTTCGTGCAATTAGTGTGGGAATTGGTGCAAGTATATAAAATAGAACAACAAAGAAGGGCCACCATGATCCATACTGAGGTAGAGCACATGCCAGAATAACTAATGTCATTCCAATTGAACCAGCGAATGCTAATCCGATTAATCTGGAACAAAGAATAAAATATATTGTGTATACATAACTCAATATTTTATTTAAATCTTTAAATACTTACGCTAATATATCGAATAGAGCCAACAAAGAAGACATGAAATAAAATTAGAATTAAAAAAACATCAATTTTTCCGAAATTAAATCACTTACCTTTAATACCCGCCATTGCTTTCTTTTGTAGTTTTTGTACTCTTAATTACTTAATGGGATTATTCTCTGGTTTATAGCTGATTACTTGTTTAAATATAACATCTAAGGCATTTTAAAAAATTTAAAGAAAGTCGATATTCTTTTGACAGGTCAAAAAATAAATATGATTACCAATGAATAACGCAAACTGTCAAATAAATACATTCTGAAATTAGCTATTATAAAAAAAATGTTTATTTTCAAATTGAAATAAAGAATATATAATAAAGTACAAGAAAAACATTTATTTGTATTAATTATGATAAAAATGTTTAATTTTAGATGTTAAAATTAAGTAATTTATTTTTTAAATAAATCATTTTGGACGTCATCCATTTTATTCACAGGTGCTGCCCCGATCGTCTGTCATTTTTGTAAACTAGTACAAAACAGCAACGTCATTTTCTAACGATCCAGAATCTTGCGTGTGTGAATTGAGTTTTGTAGTTTCTGGAAGAACATCAAATATATTCTTTTTATTAAATTTTGCGAAGTAAATAATGGCAGATAGTAAAAAGTAAGCAATTTCTATATTTCTTATTAATTTTGATATATACATAATAAAGTATACTTTTTATTGTCATCATGGTGGATTCTTGTTTTTAAAATACCATTTATGTCATTGTTTCCACATCGATGATGATTTTTGTATAATTTTTTTTACACAATTTAATGAAATTTTAGCCCTGATGATTTAGCAACTGCAATTTTACGCAAGAAGGATCGTCCATACAGGCTCTTAGTTGAAGAAGCGGTTAACGATGACAATTCCGTCGTTGCTTTATCCCAAGCAAAAATGGATGAATTGCAGTTATTCAGAGGCGATACTGTATTGCTTAAAGGCAAACGTAGAAAAGAAACAGTATGTATCGTTTTATCAGATGATACATGTCCAAATGAAAAAATTCGCATGAACAGAATAATTCGAAACAATTTAAGAGTTCGATTGTCAGATGTAGTATCAGTACAGCCCTGTCCAGAAGTTAAATATGGCAAAAGAATTCATGTGCTCCCTATAGACGATACAGTGGAAGGATTAGTAGGGTAAAGTTTTTTTTAGTTGCAAGTTTTCCATATTCTAAATTATTTTCTATTAGGAACCTGTTTGATGTATATCTGAAGCCTTATTTTTTGGAAGCATATCGTCCTATACATAAAGAAGATATTTTTGTCGTGCGAGGAGGCATGCGTGCTGTCGAATTCAAAGTTGTTGAAACGGATCCATCACCATATTGTATTGTGGCTCCTGATACTGTTATTCACTGTGATGGTGACCCAATCAAACGAGAGGTAAGTATATTTTATCTTGCATTGTTTGAACTATGGATAATTTTAAGCAATAATAGCTTAGTCATTGTATGTGGCAGTAATATCCAGTCACAAAGTTGGTATGATCTTAATTATTTCCATTTAGGGGAATTACCATTAGTTAGATATATACATTATTTTCATTATCAATGAGTTTTTGTTTCTTTAATTTTCTAGTTTGTTTTTTTACAATAAAAATATTTATATTTGATATAAACAAATACAAAATACTTATGGTGATTAATGTGATTATAACAGTAAAAAATAAATAAAATTGTAAAGGATAATAAAATATATATACAAAACTATTTTTTATGCATGAATTTTTTTTATATAAAGAATGATGTAGCATTGTTTAGTTACACTTATGATTCCAACTTCTTCTATTTTAAGCCATTTTTATATTTATTGTGTAAAGAAAGATGGAAAATTATTGGTACTTTTTTGGAACTTGGTTGGTGAGATAGCAAAAATAAACAAAGTCCTATTGATAATCTATCAGAAGCTGATAATGAACTTGTTTTTTTTTTGGCATAAAATATTTTCAAAAATATTCTTAAGTATATCATTTAAAAGAAAGGACTTCTATTAATGTACAAAAAAATAATATTTAATTTTCATAGATCAAAGTATACAACACAATTGTTTGCTGATACATCATAGAACAGTTTTTAATTAAATGTTAAAAAAATATAAATTTTAAATTTGATTTCGTTATATGAACCATAGTGTAAGTAAGAATTAGATGTGTTCTTACTGAACAATTTTAAACAAACATTCTGATAACTATTGATATACTAGCAACAGAAAATGAAAAATACAATAAAAATTGTTATATGCATGGTCCTTGAAATAAAGAGACAGCGTATGAAAAATGAAAAGATAATTATATAGAATACATATTTAAATATTTTTCGAAAATTCCGTCTCATAAGCCAGGAAAAAAATGACAAAGTTTTTAAACAGTTTTTGTTACATCACTGCGATCGAATATATCATAAAACGATATTTAAAGCACAATAACCAAACAATTGTCGATCCTTTACATTTGTACGTTTATGTTACGTACGTTTTTTTTTTTTTACGTTAAATACATCTTTTTTTAACAATTACATACAAAGCTGTTTACACAATGTTATCTCCTAGAGTTTTTATAAACATGACAGTGTGTTTGCAATAGCGTTCTTTTTTAGATCTATATTAATATTAACACTTGAGATGGCTAATTTAGGTCAGTTCTAAAAGTTTATAAATAGCTGAATTTGTACGTAACCATATTGAGGTTATTGATCTTAGCATACGACAATGTTGTAGTTTTTATAACATCGACAGCTATTACGTATGTAAATATACGCTGTAGCTTATGTGTAACTTTAATAGAGGTATTTATTATTTACACACATTCTTAATATTTTCAGTTCATAGGCGGCACATAATCGAATTTTCAGGGAGTTTTTAATTTTGGGGTTCGCCTCGTAATTAACTCACATTATTTTGGATTTACATTCTATATAATTACATATTTTAATTTTTCATACATTGTCTCTTTATTTCAAGAACACCTGTATAATAAGTAGGTTGGCATTTATTTGCCTTTTTTAAGTTATACTGTTGATTATAAATAAAGAAAAACATATCGTACGTAATAAATTTACATCTGTTTTGATCATGATTCTCTATTTCTTAGTGATATACAGTTTATGCAGTTTTATTCGCGAAAATATGAGAGAAGTATAAAGTATGCCTCAGAAGTTAAAATCATGTTATAAAGCAATGATTTTGTATTATTTGCTATAATAGGACTTCCAAAACTCCTTTCACTTTCTATGTATGGCCAAACTTTTCAATTCATTTCATGCTTTTGTTCTTACTTCCACGTTTCTATTACTTCGTCCTTCATGCGATCTTAATTAAGATTCCTGCACTGTTACCATTATCGGAGGGATGTTACAAATTTTCTAAACTTGTTAAGAGTTGACCCAAATAGAGAAGTACATATTACGTCACATGTGCAGATCATTTATTTTCGTCGGTCGAGTCCATTACTGCGCGGCAAAGAATAGCCTCATATCAGCAGAGGCGTCGGTAGTTTATCATATATAATAATTTATCATAATGTTCACATTAAACAAAATGAGTGTCGTCTTTCACACTTTTATAACATCAAACTGTGTTTTATTTTTCCACACCTTAAACCGTTCAAGATATCTACGCCACTGGCAACTTTTGTTCACGCAACTACACTTCACTATTTGGATTATGTCTAGTTCCTATTTTTTCCTCTTTAAGTTTAGCATTTTCTTAGAAATCACTTCTACTGTTTAATTTACTTCTCTCTCTTTTGATAAGTGTACACGATTTAGTTCCATGTGTAAGTGTCGGCTTAACTAGATTTTTTTCTACCTTAGCCGTCCACTACTAATCTAAGGATCGTTTTGTTCAGAAACATTTGTTTGTGATATTATTTAGTTTTCTGCCTGTCCAATTCATTAATTTCATTAATCTTTTAGATTTCCTTCGTCGTTTATTAAAACTCTTAAAAACTTCGTTACTTGTTCTGTTAATTTCTCTCTAATTTTTGCGGTATATTTTGGATTTTCTTTCCCTATTATCATAATCTGTGTTTTATGTATGTTTATTTTCCCATATAATTTTTTTCTAATTGTTTAAAATGTTCAAAGGTAACTATCATCTGTATAGCTCATATTCCATATTTATTTTTTTTCTGATTTTCTACATTCTATTTATTTATTGAGCTCGTACTTTTTATCTAACACAAGTTAACCAGTAGGGGGCTCAGTATATCCCTGCTTTAGACCCACATTTCTCGCACAAGTTTCCGATTTTTTATTTCATATTTGTACGTAATTTTATACCTTTTATCATGTCTCTTTTTCTTAATTTTCAATATATCATTTCTTATTATCCTATCGAAAGCTTTCTTCAAATCTATGAAGCATGTGCTTCGTGTTTCTCTTTACGTTCTTAACGCTTTGTCACTCACTTGCTCAACACAAATATATTATTTAGCACTCTAAGTATTTTTTCTAAAACTAAAAGGTGTTCCATTAAGACCGCCTATTTTGAATTTAGCGTATTTTTTTTTGTGTCAGTCGTATAGCGTTGTCGCTTGACAGCTAACATCTGTGAACATTGAGGTTTAGTCATGGAGAATTACACGAACAAACAACGCACAAAAATTGTGAAAATCATTACTAAAATGGTGAGAGTTGCGAAGACGAATCGAAAATGTGGATTTTTCGGTTACCATAACGCACCTTCTCGCTGCACAGTGGTCCGATTAATAAATAAATTTGAGATAATTCTTCAAACCCAGAAGAACCCGTGTTCATGCAGCTCACTCTAATAAAAACATTGTTAACAGCTAGTGGGAGTATTGAATGAAATCCTTCCACCTCGATTCGCCATCGTTCTCAGCAATTGATAGTTTCACGAAGCAGTTTACAGCGAATTTTGACTAAAGATCAGCATTTGCATGCTTACAAGATTAAGTTGACACAACATTCGAAGCCACCATGTGCGGCGCCGAACGTTCACAGAATGGATCTTACAGCAACAGCAAGTGAATGGTGATTTTTCGAAAAAAATCATCTCGGATGAGGCGCATTTCGAACTTGATGGCTATGTCAATATACAGAATTGTCGCATTGGGGGAGCTGGGAATCCAAGAGTGATCCTTTAGGGTCCCATGTATCCACCACTAGTCTCTGTTTGGTGCGCATTTTGGACTGGTGGAGTGATTTTATCGTTCTTCGAGAATGTGGTCATCAACGGCGTTCGTTACCTTGACATGATAAACAGCTTCTGGCCTCAAATTACGGAAATGGACCTCGAAGTCATATGGTTTTAACAAGATGGCGCAACCTGACACAACAATCGAAATAAAGAAATTATTGAAGACGAAATTTGAAGGGAGAGTTATCTCGCACTGCGGCGATGTGAATTGACCACCAAAATCATGCGATTTGACGTTGTTGGATTTCTTTCTTTGGGGTTTCTTGAAAAGAAAAGTGTATGCTAATAACTAGACTGCGGAACCGGCGCTATCCTGTATCGGGTGTGATTCATCGGTGCCGACAATGTACAATCGATCAACGTAACAGTTATATGATTGTTATAGCGCGATGGTATTGATAAAAGTTGTCTGTTTGTACGTCTTTCAATGTAAACAGACGGAGTGGGAAATATATTTCGCCAGAGTCGTAATACAGCCAATGAAATGTATACCGATAGGTCCAACTCGCAACGGGCCATAGCCAACAATATACGTATGGAACGTAATGCGATGTGGCAACGTGTGTACGATGCCTATATTGAGTGAGTTTCTTAAAATTTAAATTTATTTTGCAGAATTATTGATTTTTTTACTTTTATCTTTTAGAAAACGTTATTGTTTTTTTATTACTTAAAATTACTTTATATGAAAAATAGTATACCATAAAAGTGTAAACAAAGACAGTATACATTGAAACGAATATTCATTCAATTGTATTGTCATGAAATTGAATTTGTGAATCGTTGTTAAATTTGTTAGAATGAATAGATATTTATATTTATCGGAAAATACTAATACTTAAAGCAAACAAATAAGGTGTAGTGTTTTGTTATAGGAATGTATAATATCCATTTCTTCCTGCATATTGATTATGCAGCTGGTGCTTTCGTAATATGCTCATATTTGTATTATTTCAACTTATACTTCGGTCCATACATACCGACTTCCTTCAAACCAGGAGGAAGCTACAGTTGTAATTAAACTATACTTCCTTTTTTTTTTATTACCTACGGATATTCACAATTCCAAAATACGTTACAATGTTGCTTATTTTAGATTGTAATTAGCTGAATGCTGTCGCAAAACTGATCTCTGCATTTTTAAAAATGCCAGAATAAAATTAACCCCTGCCCTTATTATAATTTTACAAAGGAACAGACACGTACTTCAATTTCTACGAAAAACTAAGCCTACAGTTCATGTATAATACAGTGATAATTAAGACTGGAGCGTTTGTCGACCTACGAAGTTGTACTTTACTTGTTTATTGTTAGTAAAAGGCTGATGGAAATATTACGTGAGATTTTGGTATCTGTATTATAATAACATCACGATAATAGTAGAAATACAAATATGAGCATATTACGAAATCATCAGCTGCATAATCAATATGCAGGAAGAAATGGATATTATACATTCCTATAACAAAACACTACACCTTATTTGTTTGCTTTAAGTATTAGTATTTTCCGATAAATATAAATATCTATTCATTCTAACAAATTTAACAACGATTGACAAATTCAATTTCATGACAATACAATTGAATGAATATTCGTTTCAATGTATACTGTCTTTGTTTACACTTTTATGGTATACTATTTTTCATATAAAGTAATTTTAAGTAATAAAAAAACAATAACGTTTTCTAAAAGATAAAAGTAAAAAAATCAATAATTCTGCAAAAAAAATTTAAATTTTAAGAAAGTCACTCCAATATATTCATCGTACACACGTTGCCACATCGCATTACGTTCCATATTGTTGCCTATGGCCCGTTGCGAGTTGGACCTATCGGTATACGGAAATTATTTTTAGGAAAATAAATAAAACACTGAAGTTAAATGAATTTAAATTAACTTGAATTGAAATTAATTGAATATATATATATATATATATATATATATATATATATATATATATACATATATATATATATATACATATATATATATATATATATATATACATATATATATATATATATATACATATATATATATATATATATATATATACATATATACATGTATACATATATACATATATACACAAAATGCATTTACTTCATACAGTGAAAAATTTGAAAATATTGAAAAAGTATAAACTTGAAATAATAATAATAATATATCACCTATCATACCACAGTAAAAGTTTTTTATTCACATTAATTATTACAATATATGTTAAACTTTGTTCTGTAAAGTGCGTTCGTTTATTGGACGGTATGTCTTTAAATATAGAAAAATTTCGTTCAACATCAGTGCTAGTGCGTGGCGTATAGAAATAATAATCTTTAAATGTAATATATCTACCGATTTCTGTATTTTGAACGTTACTACAAAAGCCTTTCAGGACATTAAAATCAGGGCTACGAGCGAATATTGCATCAATCTTATTATTAAGTGAAACCGACTCTGTTTATGCGCCTGCATAACTTATTAGAGGATAGCGTCTGTTCCGCAATCTACTAATAACCCAAGAACAATTCCTGAACGGAAAGACGAGATTCGACGCGCCATTGGTGAAATTCAACCAGCATTATGCCAAAATGTCGTCGAAAATTTCGTCAAAAGGACCGACGAATGCCATCAGTCACGAGGCGGCTATTTATCCGAATATTATATTCCATACATAACCTCCATGTCTACACTCTCTATTACAATAAAAACATCAGAACTTTTCAAATAAACACTGCGATTTTTTTGCAAATTTCAAAATAGGAGGTCTTAATTTGACACCTTATACTTTTCATATTTTAGATATGTTTGACTTTCAAAAACTAGTTCTATATTACCACGGCATTGTTAAATACAGGAAAATGAATTTTTCCTTTTCAATGAAGTATGTATGTGGTTATTCAATCAATTAAAAAAAAACCACCACGCCATAGTGCGATTTAGAGTGAAATAATTAACAAATGAATATGAAAAAATGTGAAAAAATTAATAAAAATAAAATCTACTTATTTTAGGATTTGTTAAATGTTTTCATTACATTATTCCACTGCTTTTAAACTCGTACAATCACGCAACTGGTGTGTAAAATAAACCATATTTTGTATAGTTTATTTTAGCAGACAGTTTTGTATGTAATTCTTTTAGCCAATAATTGAACATATACAATTTATGCATGTATAAATGTTGGTATCCACAGGAGGAAGAGGAAATGTTAAATGCAGTTGGTTATGATGACATAGGAGGCTGTAGAAAACAATTGGCCCAAATAAAAGAAATGGTTGAACTTCCCTTACGTCATCCTTCATTATTTAAAGCTATAGGGGTAAAACCACCCAGAGGTATATTATTGTATGGACCGCCTGGTACTGGCAAAACTCTCATAGCAAGAGCTGTTGCAAATGAAACGGGAGCATTCTTCTTTTTGATTAATGGTCCAGAAATTATGAGCAAATTGGCAGGAGAATCGGAGAGTAACTTGCGCAAAGCATTCGAAGAAGCGGATAAAAATTCCCCAGCTATTATATTTATTGATGAACTCGATGCTATAGCACCAAAACGAGAAAAGACACATGGAGAAGTCGAGCGTAGGATTGTATCGCAGTTATTAACTTTAATGGATGGAATGAAAAAAAGTTCACACGTTATTGTTATGGCTGCCACAAATAGACCTAATTCAATAGATCCAGCGCTTCGTCGTTTCGGTAGATTTGATCGCGAAATTGATATTGGTATACCCGATGCTACCGGTCGTCTTGAAGTTTTGCGTATACATACTAAAAATATGAAATTAGCAGACGATGTAGATTTAGAACAAATTGCCGCTGAAACTCATGGACACGTTGGTGCTGATCTTGCATCACTTTGTTCAGAAGCCGCCCTTCAACAAATACGTGAAAAAATGGATCTCATCGATCTCGAAGACGATCAAATCGACACAGAAGTACTCTCTCTGCTTGCTGTTACTATGGAAAACTTTAAATATGCAATGTCAAAGAGTAGTCCTAGCGCATTGCGTGAGACTGTGGTAGAAGTTCCGAACGTTACATGGGAAGATATCGGTGGTTTAGAAAATGTGAAGAAGGAATTACAAGAACTTGTACAGTATCCTGTTGAACATCCCGATAAATTTCTTAAATTTGGAATGCAGCCATCACGAGGTGTATTATTTTATGGCCCACCTGGTTGTGGCAAAACTCTTTTGGCAAAAGCGATTGCCAATGAATGCCAGGCTAATTTTATATCTGTAAAGGGACCTGAATTACTTACGATGTGGTTTGGTGAATCTGAAGCAAATGTCAGGGACATATTTGACAAGGTACCTTTTATTTATAATTTTATGTAATCATTTTTTATATGCAGAACGAGTTAAGATTCAATATTACTGGAAGCTTTTCAACTGTTCACAGTTATTAAAATTGCAAACCTTTATGTGATAAATTGTGATCACTTAAAAGTAATATATTTTTTTTTATTATAGTTGTACCTAATTAATTTGTAAAATTATTTTAATAACATTCATTGCAAATTGAATCTAATTTTTCCACTTTAGGTATAGAAACCAATATCAGAAATATATAATTTCCGGTTGTTCTTTCAAAATCAATTGTCTACTACAATGTTGTAGGTTTTAGTATCTTTTTACTAATAATGCTCTTCATTAAATTTATTTAATTTTATACATATCGCCTCAGTTTCTATATCTCGTTTTTCTATTGTTAAAAAACAGTTCCGCTAATATTTTTAAGTTGTCTTATAGCAGGATAATTGGCGTGTGCTAATACGTTATATTAGTGAAATTTATTTTCTTATACACTGTGTCTCCGAAGTTGACAAGGGGAAAATTTTGTTTATTTTTGATATTATGACAAAAAGTCATTCTTTATCAAAAGTTCTGCTTGTTATTGTTTTGAACTGTCATTAAGTGTAGATTTTTCACTCCAGTTATTTCCCGTTGGTTCTACAAAATATTAAACATTGAAGAACGTATTTATTTGATTAAATGTTATGGCATTACTGCTATAGACATGTTTCATTAAAAATTCCCAAACATTGTGGTATCGTGCGAAGCACTGCGCAAACTTGTAAATAAATTTGATTTAACTGGATCTGTAGTGGCTGTTAAGAAACCCAAGAAAAAATACAACGAAGACGATACATCTACACTTTTGGCATTAGATTCAGTGATAGAAACACCAAAGTTATCTTTACGGAACAATCACAAAGTTAGTAAAACACATCTGCAAAGAATTTATAGAGAAAACAAAGTTCGGCCGTTTAAACCAAAGCTCCGACGTACACTTGAAAATGGAGATGAAGAGAAGCGATTGGATTTTTGTTTGTGAGTTGGTGAGAATTATCTCGTACATACAAATTATCACAGAATGATCTTTTTTTACTGATAAATCCACCTTCTGCGCTAATGGTCACGTTTCATCACAAAACGGTCGTTATTGAGCTTTTCAAAATCCAAATTATGTCATTGAAAAACGAAGTCAACGTTATAGAAAAATGAATGTTTGGTGCGGAATCGTTTACGTTAGAATCGTTGGTTCATATTTTATTGACGAGAATTTGAATCAACATGTTTATGTGCGTTTTTTTTTAAACTTATTTATTACCGTCTCTAAATAATTTACCACCAGAAATAAGGCGTAACATTTTTTGGCAACAAGTCGGGTGCCCTGCACATTCGACGCTTTTGGTAAGGCAGTGGTTAACAAATGAATTCGATTAAAGATGGATGGGAAGATTTTTTGACCAAATGAATTTCCTCCTAGATCACCTTGACCTTACACCTATTGATTTTTTTTATGGGATTCTTTAAAACAAAGTTTACGCAGATGACCTACCGCATGATCGAGAAATACTAAAAGCACGAATACGGCATGCGGTAATTGAAATAAATAATCCACAAACCACACGTAAAGTCTGTGGTGAATTTATTAAAAGGTTGGAGAAATGTGTGGAAGTTGGAGTTGTCCTTGTATAATAATTTTTGTTGACTTTCTGAATGATTGAAATTTTGTATTTAATCTAAAAAAAATGCAATAAATGGTACGTCTCTCTTGAAGCATTTTTATGTTATCTTAATTTATGGACATTCTGTACATTTAATATTAGATTTTCTGATGGTAAACTTATTTCTTTGACAAGCAGAACTTTTTATAAAGAATGACTTTTTGTCGTAAAATCAAAAATAATTGTTTTTCTCTTCGGGAACACTGTACATTTCGTATTTTAAACATCTTTGTTTTTTCTTTTTTTTATATATACAGACTGTTTCCGATTAACTTGGTCAAACGCTAGGGGCGTATTCTACTCACCAAAATAATCATAAAAGTTTATATACAAAATTTACGGAAAACGCTCTCTTAAATAGTTGTGATGGTTTTTCACGATTGTTAATAATTTCGCAAATTATGGAATATAACTTTATTGTTGTAGTACTTGATAACATTTTATTATTTTAACGATTGCTCGAAGTGCCCACCTTGGGCAATAACACATGTCTCACCGCGTCTTATCATCGATTGTCTTGCACGGTGCAAAATTCCAGGAGTCTCGTTGATTGATTGAAAACCATACTCAATACGTTGTCGGAGAATTTGCGCATTTACAACTGGTGTTTGATATACGATACTTTTTAAATCTCCCCATAAGAAAAATGCATTGCTCACCTGATTGCAATCAGATGAGCGTGGTGGCCATGCAATTGGTCCTACCCTTCCAACCCAATGATTAGGAAACCTTGTATTCAAGAAGTCTCGTACGGCAACGCTAAAATGTGAAGGAGCGCTATCTTGCATGAACCATAAATTTTGGCCTATTTGCAATGGAACATCATCCAGCAATGCTTCTAACTCTTCTAAAAAATGCTTATCATATTGACCATTAAGTCTCGGTGGTAAAAACACTAGTTGTCAACTATGCCGAACCAAACGTAGGAAAATCTTTGATGTCGAGTATGTGCTATTTCATGCGGTTTCACGTCCGACCATCGATGATTATCATCGGTAAAATGAACACTATTATGAACATTAGGGTCATTGCATTGTTCTAAAAACCAACGACAAAATTGCAATCGTGGAAGAAAATCGTCATCTGAAAGAGCTTGCACTGTCTGTACATGAAACGGGTACAATAATTGGTCATGAATAACATTCCAAACAGTCTTCGATGAAATACCAACATTAGCAGCAATTCGTCTAGTACTTGTGTCACCATCAACTATCTAAAAAATATCTTCTATATCAGCATTACGAACTGTTCGATTAGCCCCACAATCGAAAGAAACTTACGCGCAGGATCTTGTCTCTCCAAGACGATGAATAGCCGCAAAAGTACCTTATGTTGGACAATGTCGCGCTGGATATGTTTCACGATACAGCCAGACAGCTTCTTGGGAATTTCCGTTCGCATGTCCATAAGTAAAATGGATATCTGTCATTTCTGCATTTGTGTATTCATACCTTATGAGGAACCTAAAAGTGTTACATTTCAGTATGACATGTATGAAACTTAATGTCATTATTGACATGACAATGTTTGTCTTTAACTAACAAATCGGAGACTGTGGCTTATAAGTGAATAATAAAATTAAAAAACCCTTACCACAATAGAATTTAATGATTCTAAATACGTATTTCTACAACCACGTTGTCATCTTCAGTAGAAAAAACAGTGTAATACTTGAACGCACAAAAACACTCACAGAAGGATTGTTCTGAACGTCTTCTCAAAGACGTTCAGAACAATCCTTCTGTGAGTGTTTTTGTGCGTTCAAGTCTTCTCAAAGACGTTCAGAACAATCCTTCTTTGAGTGTTTTTGTACGTTCAGGTGTTACTCTGGTTTTTCTACTGAAGATGACAACGTGGTTGTAGAAATACGTATTTAGAATCATCAAATTCTATTGTGGTAAGGGTTTTTTTTAATTTTATTATTCATGTTTGTCTTTGTCTTTTTGTGGACGAGATTTCGGGAGGTGGACCATTCTTCGGCACCGATTACTATGATCATATGGATTAACTTTATTCGAGCAATCATTAAAATAATAAAATGTTATAAATACTACAATAATAAAGTTATATTCCATAATTTGCGAAATTATTAACAATAGTGAAAAAACATCACAGTTGTAAATGAACTTTTATGATTATTTTGGTGAGTAGAATATGCCCCTAGAGTTTGGCCAAGTTAATCAGAAACAGCCTGTATAAAAGGGTCGCTCTATTCTCTTGGCATTTTATTCTCCTATTATTTACTGATAAAATTCTTTACTGGGGTTAATTCTCTCCGCTTTCGTTAGCTTTTACTATTACTATTCATATTTAGTGTCTTGCTTGTTTATAATTTTTAAAAACCTCTATATATGCTGTAAATGGCTGTAATGGAAACTCGTTAAATTATTCTTTTCTGTAGTATGTTTTTCGTTTCCAATTATATTTCCATTTTTAACAGTACATCAATTTGAAAGTATGTAGAAGGTATTTTTTTCATTCTTGTTACCCTATAAAAACATCGTCTACTGCTGACCGAAAGGGGTTCACAGTATGCCAGCCTGAGGGTGTACAACTGACCTGTAGCACTAAAGCAGATATGCAATCAAAATATCTTTAAATCGTTGCTTTATAAATTCTTAAAAGATCTTAAACCTTACACTTTAGAAAAATTTTGTAATTCGTAGTCTACTTATGCAATTCTTAAGTAATTCCAATATATTTTTGACATTTGCTCCTGTTACATGTTATAATGTTGCAATAAAAAAAAACATTATTATAAAATCTGTTGATCATATAATTGATTGAATTGATCATACAATTTTTTTTAAATTTAAGTATGTAGTATCTTTTATTTGGTACACATTAATTTATGTTCTTATCCATATATACCTATGTGTGTGTGTATAAATAAACTTACAAATTTATAATTTCCTTTCATCTAAATATATATATTCCACGCGCGAAGATTACAGCCTTGCAAAGTTTCGACATACTTTGCAATGAATTAGCAAGGCTATCGGGGTTTATGTCATCCCACGTTTCTAAATGTTCCCAGAATCCTTTGTTATTTTATTGTTGACGATCCTTACGTCTCTGAGCCAACATAATCTCACAAATACTGAATAGGAGAAAGGTTAGGTGATCCAGGAGGAAATAGGTTCTTTAGCCACTGAGTTTTAAAAATCGAAATATCTTAATTAACTGAGAGGTAATGACTTCATTTCAATATGTGTGAGTTGGATTTTAAGTTTTTGTCAAAAAATTTAATAATCTACCGTTTAATATCCGATTATTTACGCATTCTACAATAATATGTTTACATGTGACCTAAATTCGCTACTTTTTTTTTCATTCAAGGCTAGATCAGCATCACCATGTGTCCTATTCTTTGATGAATTAGATTCTATTGCGAAGTCTAGAGGCGGTAATGTGGGTGATGCAGGCGGAGCTGCTGACAGAGTCATTAACCAAATTTTAACAGAAATGGATGGTATGGGAGCCAAAAAGAACGTGTTTATAATTGGAGCCACAAATCGGCCAGGTAAAAATCGGTTTCGATGTGTGTAATTATCTTTGATATTAATTTATTAAAACCAGAGCATTATGGTGAGAAAATTATTTAAAAAATATGAACATACTTTACCCATTAAAATTGCAAAAAAGAGTATTTTGAATAAAAATAATTTTATTCCACAATTGTAATTTTCCTATTTTTAGTTATGTTATCATACATATTGTGTATTTTGAAGTATTTACGTTTGAAATCAGCCAGCAGTACGGCAGTGTAGTTAAGGTAACTGTATTGCAAATGATATAGTCAAGCAGACCTTATCATGGCCAGTTTCTGGATGGGAAATTATTTAAAAAATAACTGACATTGCGACTCGATGCATCCGACCGAGAGAGATACACATAAAAAAAGGAAGTTTGAAAGTAATAAATTGGTATTGAACTTTATAAAAGAAGGTTAAAATTTGTTTCAAAAAATTAGGTGATCCGAAGCTTTCCAAGTTTGAAAATTCTTGGTGGGAAAACATCTCCACTAGTTACTTTGACAAGCGAACAAGGATTTATCTGATACTATAACAGAATTTAATATCATGCTGGATACTCTATTCTTAGAAGAAATGCTTTCCTCCCTCTATGTATCCTGCTACAGTTGTACTTTTCCATTTCCCATGCATTTTTAGGGCTGGACTAGATGCGTAACGACTGTCAAAGACATGACAGTTGACAGAAATCTCGGAACTTTTTCAATGTAATTTGAATTTTCTCTTTTTACTGGCGTTTTATGGCAATTATATTAAACGAAAAAATTAAAGTATTGGAAAGAGAAATGGAGATTATGAAACAAATAAATTCGGAATTGTGTAAGTGCCAGTATGTGAAAGAAAACAATCAAGATAAAATTGAATTAATAAATAATGAAGTAAATGATTTAAATGAGCATACGGTAACTGTTGGGGATAAGGACGGCCCTATTTCGGCTCCTGTGAGTAATAATTACAACAAAGACAAAAAAGACATTATTATAGATGAATTGAATGATAAAATAAAAATTCTGGAAGATCAAATAGTGTTATTGAATAGTAATAATAAATGTGAGAATAAATCGACATCAAAGGAGAAAAAAACAATGGGTATAAAAACGCCGGACGAGACAAGAACTATTTCTTCCGAAAAAGGCGACCGGTCGGGTAAAAACGTGACGGATACAGGAAAAACGGAAGATAAGCAATTTGTGGATAATAATGATAATATAAATGAACCAATTAATTCTTATGCAGCTATTGCGGACAATAATAATCCTAAGAATAACAGGTTTCGGAGATCTGAAACAAATATCGTGAAAGGTACACGAAAAAATATTTCACTAGAGGCAATGAACAGAACAGCCTGGATATTTGTCTCAAACTTGAAAGATACAACAACAGTGAATGATGTAAAAAAATATTTGGATGAAAACAATGTAAGTACAATAGATTGTGAAAAGTTAAATATTTTTAACAAAGACAGAGCGGCATTTAAATGACAGTAAGAGAAGAATTGAGGGAAACCGTTTTGGATGGGAGTTTATGGCCGAGTAATGTTATCATCAAGCCTTACCGAAATTTTAAAGGAACCACGAGGAAAAGCGAACCTAACTGGAAAAAATGCATCCAATTTGACAATAATGCATAACAACATACAGAGTCTTAGAAATAAAACTGACATTATTAGTGTATATTTGGATGGCCTGGTATATCCTGTTCATGTCCTGGCCTTAACTGAACACTGGCTTGAACCTGGTGAGGAGCGGTGCATGATGCTGGATGGCTATTTGCTTATCTCAAAATACTGTGCACCAACACGACAGCATGGCGGGTCTTGTATTTTTGTTAGAGAGACGGTGGAATTTCACGCAGTGGAATACTTAGAAAATAAAAGCATAGAAATGACGCTTGAGTGTAGCTCGGTACTATCACATACATTAAGATTAATTATTGTAAATATATATAGACCACAAAAAGGAAATATGGATTTATTTAGACATACATTTGAAGAAATATTGGGATTCATCATTTCCAAATATGGATCTTATACATTAGTTATTACTGGTGACTTTAATCTGAGATTCTTGGACGCTGATGATACAGATGTCCGGAATTTTTTGGATATTTTGGCTTCTTTCGATTTGACGACTACTGTCTCTGAACCGACAAGAATCACAAGTAGGTCTGAAACTCTGCCAGATAATATTATCACCAATTCTAAAGGTTATGGGCATTATGACTGTCGTGTTGTAGACACGGCGTGGTCGGATCATAAGGGTCAGGAAATTACTTTTACATATCTGAATCTTTGTGGTCCAGAGCCGGTCAGGACCAGGATGAGACATTATACCAGATATAAGTTAAATTTAATTGCAGAAAAAGTTAGTAGTGTAAATTGGATCAATTATTTAACTATAGAAAACTTAGAGGATTGCTACGAAAGTGTATGTAGCGTGCTTTTGGATACTGTCAATGAAATCTGCCCATCTACGTTCAAACAAACAAGAAGAAAAACGAATCCATGGCTAACTGAGGAACTCAGGAAAAAGTGTGCAATTAAAAGGCAATTATACGAGGGTTATATCGAAAACAGGTTACCTAAAGAACTCTATAAAAATTACGCAGATTATGTAAAGAGTGAAATCGAGAAGGCTAAAACGACATATAATTCCAATTACATTCTGTTATCGGATAATAAAAGTAAGGCAACATGGGCATTGGTGAATAACATGGCAGGGAGAAAGAAGGAGCAACGGAATTTTCTGGCTACTGTTAAAGTTGCTGGAATAACAGATCAAAAAGAGCTCTTGGACTATACCAACAGTTATTACCTGGGTATAGCTGCTAACATTGATGATAGACAGCCTGCACACTTTGAAGAAATGTCCTGTAAGGAGATGTGTTTTATGGAACCGACGACACCGTCAGAGGTCTTCAACACCATAATGGAACTTAAGAACACCATGTCTGCGGGACAGGACGAAATATCCGTTCCAGTACTTAAGGCCGTCGCAGGGCATCTGGCTGACCCACTGTGTCATATTGTCAATAGATCTTTCGAGACATCCACCTTTCCGGATGAAGACGGCTGTTGTGTGTCCGGTGTACAAGAAAGGAGATGTTCATGACATCACAAACTATAGACCTATAGCACTAATTTCGAATGTGGCCAAGGTGTTTGAAAAACTGATATATAGAAGAATGAATGGGTTCCTTAACAAATATAAACTTATCACAGATAGACAGAATGGTTATCAAACTGGAAAATCGACATGTTCGGCCGTATTTCAGGTGGTTTGTGAAATACTTGATGCCTGGTCGAACAAAGAGCAAGTAGCAGGAATTTTTATGGACTTGTCCAAGGCTTTTGAAAGCGTTAATCACAAGATCCTTTCGGAGAGATTGGAGAACTTGGGATTTAGGTGAAATTGTTGAAGCCTTATTAAGTCTTATCTAGAAAACAGAAGACAAAGTGTCGTGGCAGTGAATGGAGAGGGAACCAGAATTGGGTCTGGGTAGCTCACTGTTACCAGGGGTGTTCCACAGGGATCCGTGCTGGGGCCTCTTTTATTTTTAATTTACATAAATGGGTTACCACTAGTATCTAATTATCCTATGGCCTAAGAAAATTAATACTGGTAGCCGTAACTTTGTGGTAATTCATTTTGAAAATTAAATAAAATAAAACAATAACTTTGTTATATATACCACTTTATTCACATATAATTGTGACCGCGGTTTCGACATACAATGTCATTATCAAACTGCAATTTGCAGTTTGATAATGACATTGTATGTCGAAACCGCGGTCACAATTATATGTGAATAAAGTGGTATATATAACAAAGTTATTGTTTTATTTTATTTAATCCTATGGCCTTATTTGCGGATGATGTTTCATTGGCAATAAGATCAACGGAAACAAGCGCCTTGAGGGAAACCATTGCACAGGCATTGTCTTCTGTGAGCGCATGGTTCAGAGTGAACGAACTTAAATTGAATTTAAGGCAAGACCCAAATCATCCATTTCGCTGTTTCTCAGCGAGAAGATCTTGTTGTAAACTTTGGAGACGGTGTACTAGCCTCGTCGCCCGAAGTAATGTTTCTCGGCATAAGGATCGATTCACAACTGAATTGGAAGTCCCATATGCGTTATTTATTTCGGAGGATTTCTCCATTTCACTATGCCCTGAGGGTTATCGCCGGCTCAGTAAACAGTGAAGCCAGTTTGTGTGCGTATCGGGCTTACGTGGAATCGCGGTTGCGGTATGGTTTGGTCTTCTGGGGGAACAGTGTGGATGTGGGAAGACTTTTTATTCTGCAGAAGAAATGTCTTCGTGCAATTTTTAAGTTGGGACTTACTGACTCGTGCCGAGAACTATTTGGAACAAGAAAAATACATACGCTTACCGGTCTCTACATTCTCGAGTGTACTTTATGTGCGAGAAGGGGTATGAGCAGTGCGTTTGGCAGGTGTATCTTAAATCACAAGTACAGTACTCGCGGGACAGAAGTGTCTATTTTGCGGTGCCACAAACAACTCTAACCAGGGTACAAAAGAACGCAACTAGTCAGGTCTTAAATATTTATAATCATATCCCAAAGTACATTAAGGACTTGAGCAGGGAAAAGTGCTTCAAGAAAACATTAGAAAATTTTTTATATGTACAATCTTTTTATTCTTTGGATGAATTTTATTCAAAAAAAATTTAATATGGTGTCTGTGTCACGTTTTATTTTGTTTTTATATATTTACATGTATACTTGACGAGTTCTATACACTTGTATAATTTTGAACAAATAAATATATTATTATATATTGCCCTCGTTCGATATGTCATCCCACGGGCTGAATTAACGTCGACCTGAGAGCCATATAATACCCATAACACCTTTGGTACACTTCAGATAAGTTTAATGACAATTTAACTTGGTTTGAAAATCGGGAAAAGTCGCTCGGTGGTGATGTTCATGAAGAAATCATATTCACGTCGATACTGGTTAAGAAGTTCCTGATAATTGTTTTTTTTTTTGTTTATTCTTTCATGACATCCGTTAGTTTTTTTTTTCTGTAATTCAATGTCTGAACAACGTACGTAGACTCTTTCTTGACTAATGCAAAATTGTCGAACAATTTGTTTTTGTGTAATCCGGCGATTTGGTTGCTCGTGCCAATGTCACTGGTCGACATGATCGCTTTTCGTCAAACACTTTCATTTCGCTTCTATGACAGAGTTTTGCAAATCGAACCCATCGGCGAACATACTTCACATCCATACAATCGTAGCCACAAACAGCTTCAAACGCCTGTAAATTTCGATGTGTGCACAACCTTCCAGCGTTAAAAATTCTATCACGGATCGTTGTTTGATAAGCATCTCAGAAATCGAAATCATTATAAATGACACTGTTACTCAACAACAGTACACAGGAAAATGGAACTTCACATGCTAAGACTAGATACTCGAAATTACATTTGCCGGTTAGAACTTGTTTTTATCTTACAGTGACTCCCAGTGAAAGTGGTCCACTATGTTAAAAATTAAGAAATATAAGTAAGCGAATTTCATAAAATGAAAAAAATGATTGTGTAATTTTTATTTATTTTTATTGTATGGCACATACTACAGCATATTCCGTAAAATTGTTGCAAGATTATCGTACAACATTTAAATACAAAAGTAAAAAATATATTCTCACAACAAAGCATCACAAAGCTCAATAAGTTAAGTTCAACTTCGGAATTTAAAAATATTATTTTATTGTGCAGCTATAGTCCATGTCATCCTAACTTCCAAATATTACATTTATGGAGATTGCACTTTACAGGCCGTAAATGAAATACGCCGACGTTCACTAATATACAGGCTGTCCTTGAAATAAAGAGACAACTTATGATAAATGGAAAGATGTAATTATATAGAAAATAAATCCAAAATATTGTGAAATTAAAAACCCTGAAAATTGTATTACTCGTCGCCTATGAATTCAAAATATTCAGAAACGTGTATAAATAATAAATACCTCACAAACACGTTATAGCGTATGTTTACATACGTAACAGCTTGGACAATAACAAAACTATTCTTTTTATTATTGTCGGCCAATTTTAAGATATCATCTCTGATACTTTTTATAATCGCACAGTGGCGTAACAATTTTTTTTTAAGTATTTTTGTCATTTTTTTTCTCGCTTATGAGAGGGAATTTTGGGAAAATATTTTTATGTTCTATATAACTACGTCTTTCCATTTTTTCATACGTTAGCTTTTTATTTGGTGGATATCCAGTATAATAGATATGTAAGACAGCAACTCAATTCTGCAAAAAATTTTATTCTAACGAAATTTTAATTTTTGCTGAAATTTAGGAACACAAACATTTCAAATACAGTTCTGTATTCAGATTGAATCTAAATAAGTAAATGGAAATTATATGCTTATATGTTGTCTATTCAACAAACAAAAAGGCATTTATTCGTTCAAGTTCAAGTAATGGGTGTTTGTCTAAAAGGTTTATAAACATGTATTCATTCATTTTCTAGATATAAATTTTCTTATGCATCAGCTGTTCTGTTGCTATTTATAAGTATGTCAATGGCCTGGCCTTTGTAATATTCCGAAGAAAATGCAATATGCAGTTTCTTTAAATGTCTTAATATTAAATTCACGCGGAGAAATAATAAATTACATTTATAATTTTTAATTGAATGTTAATTTGTTTTTCTGTGCTTATTTGTTTCTTTTTGTAATGACAATTTCTGTTCTCTAAAAAAGGGCAGATTTGGGTGAAGCAGATGGAAAGCCTAAAGGAGATATTCCATGTGGTGCCATAAACACAAGCTTTTAACTGATAGGTAAACTTTCGAAGTATACGATTTAACACGGTTCGGTCTTCACGGATAAAGGCCGCAGCTTGAAAAATACGTTGCCAAAGATCGTCTTTCACGGCCACGGCTTCTTAATTTAGATGCAATGTATTGCGATCTCTCAATCTGTACACGGTTTGTAAAATTAAAACATTTGATGGACATCTTCGGTTCGGAAACCGCCCTTCATCAATACGTCTAGTAGCTCTAACATTTCCACCTGCTTCACCGGAAAGGAAAACGTTATCTGTTAATTTGTGATTTGAATAAGCCATACTTCACGCAAGTTAATAACAAACTGACTTCTGACTTACTGTATGCATCATCGCATCTACAATTCCCACCATTACGCTTCATTATGTATTTTTATATTATTTTCCTTTACTTAGGTTCGCTCAAGTAAATTGTTATTATACTTCAGAAATTCTCAACAAAAAATGTTTCTATTTCTCTTAGGTTCAAATAAATAATTAAAAACTTAAAAAAAAACATCGAATTCATAATAAATTTGAACTCAATTTGTATTTGTGGTGGGTATGTGGTCAATATTTAACAGGTTAAAAGGAGGTAGTCATTTGCAAAAATTTTTGTTCTTAATGGAGTTAAATTTTTACAGCAATATATAGTATTTTTTGGAAAGAAGTAAATAATAAGTAAGTAGTGCGACTACTTAATATCGCCCATCTTTACAGTTTATTTATTATACAAGTTTATTTATTATATTTGCTTGATTATCCATGCAGAAGAATAGTTCTTTCCTGTTTACCTGTTCAGTATTTACAGACGAAAGAAATACTTATTAAAATTGTTGACTTGCTTCGAAATGAAACTAATGAACTAGGACATTATTTTTATTCAACGTTAACGAACCTGGAACAACGATGTCGAAGTACCCTTATACTATTTTTATAGTAATCTTTCTTTGAGAAGCAAAGTAGTATTTTATATAGTACTTTGCTTCTACGATAAGTTCTTCATCCAATCGAAACTTTACGGAATATGATGAGTGGGGCGCAACATAAAAGCTTTATATCCAATTTTTTGCGAACAACTTGACTGGTGTGAGAAGGTGCTTTGTGATGAGAGGCCTTTTTTATGGTCCATTCTAGGTCATTGATCAGAAATTGCTTTTTTCAATTTGTCTAGTAGAACAACATAATATGGTTAATGCTTTGGCCCTTTGTAGTATGGTCTACACATATTATTCTCTCAAATCCCAAAAAGTCGTAGCCATTATCGAAATCTTTTGGCTCTCTTTGAAGGAGGTCTATAATGGATACGTCATTATTAAGTGGTGTACCCAGGCTCCGTCAACCGTAACAAGTCTTCGCAAAATATTAGCTTTTGATTTTTGTTGAACAGATTAAATTATCGTTTGACGTTCGCATTATTTCACATTTTTTACCACATTTTGAGAAATATGTAATCTCTTTCGGTTTTTAAATTGAGAACTTTTTGTAATCTTAATAGTAAATGTAGTTTATCAATCCTATTTGAACAAACGTTTATTCAAATTTTGGACTCAATTACACGAGATTGCGATTAAAAGTAAACATTTGTGATTTTTAATCCGTTCTTAAGTGGAATGGTTAGTTATGTAAGTGTGTAAAACATTGTTTGATTAAACGTTCCACATACCTATAATACATTTATTATTTGTTTTAGTATGAATTGTAAAATAGGGTTGATATTTTTCAATTATAGTAAGTGAACTATATATATATTTCAAAACACTTTGATGCATATCAAGTACACAAAATTAAATAATGTTTATATGTATTCAAAATCAGGATGTATTATGAAATTCTATGAAATAAATAAAATATTCTTACTGTCTCTACTACAATTGAAAATATATTGATTATAAACGGCATAATTTTGCGTTTGAAATCTGCCTACAGTCGTATACATTAATCAAATATCTGTATTTTAGATATTATTGATCCTGCTATATTGCGTCCAGGCCGATTGGATCAATTAATATATATACCTCTACCAGATGAAAAATCACGCGAAGCCATTTTTAGAGCAAATTTAAGAAAGTCGCCCGTTGCACGAGAAGTAGATATGGGATATATTGCCAAAGTTACTCATGGTTTCTCTGGCGCAGATTTAACAGAAATATGTCAACGTGCCTGTAAATTAGCAATTCGCCAAAGCATCGAAAGTGAAATTAGGAGGGAAAAGGAACGAGCTGCTAACCCCAGTGCTGCTATGGATGTAAGTATAATGGTTTCTAAAGTAAAAAGCACTTCCAATAACCTTTCAACCTTTAAAGTATTTTAATTTCCCAGAACTCCATTGGTAGATTTTCAATTCCTCAAGATCAGTTTTTCGATTATAAATTAGCCTTTTCTGCCAAGCTAGTATGATTAATTTTTTTGTCGTCCTTCACATTATTTATTGTATTTGTAAGTATGATTATTTAAAATATGCTTTGTAATCTAATCTTATACTCCATTTACTTTGTTTCACAACTGTGATCAAAAATTAAATGTTATATATTCCCAACTTAACGATGGCATTATACGCAAGAAGTTTTTGAATTTTAAGATTCCTGCTTTTATTTTTTCAAACCAATTCCATTACTAACATTACATATGAATGAGCCGATAGCATAGTGGTAACACACTGAGTCATGAGTCATGCCGGGGGTCTTCAGATCGGATCCGAGGCTCAGCTGTCCGAAAAGGGTTTCGTGGTTTTCTTTCTCGTTCAAGGTGAATGCCGACAGCTAAACACCTTAAGTTGCTCTACGGACGCGTGTGTAACAATAATTCATGGCCCGTGTAATTGGCGTTAAGCTGTTGGGGCATGCATGCTAACGCATGAATTTTTATTAACTTTCACTGAATTTATTGTTGTTGATTGTTTATAATATTATCGTTTCTTAGTGCTAATTCTGATTTACTCATTTTCTATGTAATAGAGATTTCATTTCTATTTGGATATATCATAACCCATAGTTTATGCCACCTAGTAGATTCTTCCCTAATCGCCTAAGAAAGTTACTTCATCCCTAAAGGAGGAAAAGGCTACTGATTTTTGAAGCAGGAACAAAGACTGGAAACTCCTTCATAATATTTTATAAGCTCGTTCTCTGCATATTTATAAACACATCATTTATATTCAAATTTTAAATCTGTTATATTACAATTTCTAAATCCATTTTGAAGTTTACCTAAATTCTTTCGCGCAAGATGGTACTAATAGCAATAAAATATTAGTTCCAATTTATTTTATCACTTTTGTTCTGTATATACTTTTTCAGTCGTGTTTTCCCCTTTTTAGTGACATTGGATTCATTTAAGAATTATCCCCACAACCTGGAAGGTTGACGTCGCGACGTGTTGCGCCTACATTCTTCGACAGGAGTAATCTTGTCAGATTGTAGAATTACCGTAACAAATTAAGCGACAATTACGTGTGGAATAAGATTTTAATAATTATTAATTCTCATGCATTTAGTTCAATAATTATACTACAGTCCGGGTATTACGCTATCATATATATTTGACAAAGATATTTTATCAAATAAGTTTAATAAAATATTTTACAATATACATTATATATATATATATATATATATATATATATATATATATATATATATGTGTGTGTGTGTGTGTGTGTGTGGATTGGACAATCTTTTATAAAGATGTATATGATAAGATTTATTTAAAAAATGTAACACTCTTGTTATTACCTTTGGTATAAGATTTCAACTAATGAAATGAACATGGTTGAAAGTAAATTGATTTTGCAACATGAATCTTATGAATTGCCATTTAATTTGAAGCCTTACAGCTATAGGTATACATATAATAAGATAGCTCAAGTTACAAAGTCAGTTCAAAATGTACGGTTATACTCACAGAAATCAGTACAACCAAAAAATGTCAAATTTTGTCGGAGTAATTGTGCTTTCCAAGCACAACGAGCTCTAAAAAAAACCTCAAATATTTCATCTTGATGTATGTTGATACAATTTAGTACTTTTATTGAAAAGGTTATTTACTTATTGTTCGACATCTTATTTTTGTGGTTTATAAACATGCATAATTGCACAATTTGTTGACTTGAACATTTTTTCATCAAAAAGGACTATTTTCCTAAAAATCATGTCCATAATTTATATTATTTAAGGCAAACAGCCTGGATTGTTTCTGTTCTTCAGGTAAGTGAATCTTCTTTGCTGCAATATTGCATCAATATTCACTTTCTGTAGTCCATCGATTTGCCTCTCGACAAGAAACAGGAAGAATAGCGTTTCTTTCACCTTCGAAGGAATAGCCTTTCAAATATTATACGAAAATCTAATCTAAGTCCTACTTAGAAATCCTTTTAAGACTGGTTGTTCATTTACGGTTAAAATTTCCTTAATTATCCTAATTTTTGTGTATAACTTAATAGAGTCGATTTATTTGTGTATTTCTTTAGCGATTTCTCTCATACAAGATCTAAATAAGTGAAAACTAAAAATGTATGCGTAAGTTATTGAAACTGAACGAAATTCAATGCACACTTAACGTCGTAATAATTGGGAGAAGTAGATTCAATCAAACAATATTAAACAGGATCTATCACAAAAATTACGATGTAATTAACAGTTAAAACTATGAAAACAAGAAACTAACTCACAGCACTTTATTTATCTTACGAAATATAATCTAATAGACTAAATTATTAAAACTCCATACGTTTCTATCTATGCCCATGAAAACAGAAATTTAACTGTAAATATCCAACAAAAAACGTCGCAATTCTCGATGAAAACAGATGTGCGCGCTAGCCAGATCAATAGTGCATTCAGTAACTGCGTGATGTACTTACAGATGTTGTAGACTATTTATATCATCCGTCGTAATGACGACATCATTTCAACCCGATGTGTCGGGTCTCTATTGATTATAAATGGTAATATGTCTTTGCCTTTCGAAACCCACTTCCCTATCCCACCATTGTTGAATTTGCAATGGTTAATGCTGTTACCCCAAATGTCAGGGGTTACTTGGTTTAATGCTTCTTTCCATAATATTACACATTCTTCTTCTTTCCTACCATATTTTCCTATATTATTTTTGTAATATGTTTTTATTATACTTCATATGAATTCTATAGGGTTAAATTTACAATGATAGGGTGGAAGTCGAAGAACCACATGCCCATATTTTTCTGCTAATTCATCAACTTCAAATATAGTTGGTGGTTTATGCCTTTACTTAAAGATATAAATGAAATTATTGAATAAAATAATTAAATATATATTTTTATTTGTTTCAAAGTTACAGATCTATGAATGTGATTGTCAGATCATGAAAAAAAAAGTAAACCTAAGGTCAATAAAAACTGGTTTTATTTAAAAAAGTTCAATTAATAATATTTTCGAAATGTCCACATCCTTGTTGAATGCAGGCTTGTGCCCGTAAGCCAACAGAAGAAGTACTTATCCGAATTTCATACTTGTTTTGTCGAATTTGCTTGGCAGCCAGATGAATAATCCAACAACTCTTCTCTTGTGTTCGAAACTTGCGTGTAGACTAAATTTTTCATGTACCCCCATAAATAAAAGTCAAGGGATTAAGATCGGGTGATCTGGGTGGCCATGCAACAGGACCACCTCGACTAATCCATCTTGGATAATTGACGTTAACCCAATTTCAGGCAGCATTTCCGAAATGTGCTGGTGCCCCATCCATGTGGAACCACATGTCTCGTCGAACATTCAGTGGGACATCCTCTAAAAGACCTGACAGTTAGTCAATAAGAAATTGAAGGTAATTGTCCGCATTTAACCTTCCAGGAAGAACGACAGGACCAATCAACAAGTCATTGATTAGGGCCGCCCAAACGTTAATAGAAAATTCATGTTGAAATTTAGACGGGCGTATAGCTTTGGGATTTTCTGATGACCACCTGTGCAGGTTTCTCAGATTTGTAACACCACTTCTCGTCAACGTAGATTCATTTGTCCAGAGGACTGTTCTGCAGAAATTAAAATGAAGCCGTGACTGTCTTAATATCTAGGTAGAATAAACTAGACGAGCATAGACAAGCAAACCATGTCCCCTGCGATAGTGATATGGATATAAGCCCTCACGTTTTAAAATTCGCCAAACTGCCGTTCGTGGCACTCCTAGTTGTCTAGCGATTAGACGTATACTGAGAATTGGATCCCTTGTAACAATAGCTACTGCTTCTTCCTATAAGTCTGCTGGCAAATTTACTCCTCGGTCGAAAAGATAATCACGCAGTCCGCATTCCCGAAATTGTCTTGTGTACTTCCAGAAACGTTCTGTAATGAAGAATGCGCCTATCGGGAAACCGATGTCTGTATTAAATAACTGCTTGACGTGCACTGCCGTTACAGTAACCATACACAAAATGCATGTCCGCATACTCTTGAGAAGAAAATCGGTAAGGCATTTTCAATAAAGAAAACGTGTCCACTCACTAATAAGCTGTTGTATGAACTGAAACGTAATGTAATCTTTTATTAAAAAATGCAACGTTATCAGTCATCTGAACATTTGTTTATTGTATGATATTCTTGGTTCAGCACTTACGAAATAAATAAGAACCTTCTTTATCATAAATCAATTTCCAGTACTCTTTTTTGTAGATCTCCAAGAAATTACTGTATGCACTAGAACACGTGTTTATTTATTTTAGGATAACATTTTATTATGCGACGTTAACAATCACAGGCCTGTTATTGAATCGTATAACTTTTTTTAAATAAAATCAGTTTGTATTGACTTTAGTATTACATTTTTTTTCATGATTTGACACTCACATTCATAGATCTGTAACTTTGAAACAAATAAAAATGGATATACAAGTTTTGCGTTTTTGTTACTTGAAATGAAGTCTACTTTACACTCCTAAAATTTGAACATAACGATACGGGACACTTGTATAACTGCTTTCCAATTTTATTATCATTCTTAATAAGAAACTTTTCTTGTTTTAAGTATTTTAAATAATTAAAGCATTGTCAAATTGACAAAGTATGTTTTACGTCAAACTAAAAATTCAAAGAATTTTTTTTCATATTGTGAGAAACTGTATAATCGCGGACACGGAATAGTTTCCAGATATTTTTGCTTATTGTAAATTGTCTTTAAGTACATAGACTACTTAACTGCTTAATAACATTTATTAGTTGCCATTCTTGTGTCAAAATAACCTCAGTAATTTGCCAAGAAATTTTGTTACTGATTTTCAAAAGTGAGCAATATTGTCACAGTTAGAAAATGATTGGTCAAGTAGACAGGTAGGAGCGTTTTACAATGTATTCTAAAAATAAGACAGAGATGGTTAGAGACGTTATGTTGTCTCAAATCTTGAACAGGATGAGGCTTTGGTCCACTATGTGAGAGAAAATACATTTGCGACATATGTAGCAGCTCAGGGAAAGCAGTAAGTGTTCGACCAGCTCGAAGAAGAATTAAAAAAGCTGGCATAGGAAATTACGCGCTGCCAGAAAACCGATTCAAACAAAGCTGGATAGAATTTGTCAATAATTTCTAAAACAGGGGTAATGGTTACTGGAGAAATGTGAACTTTACCGATGAAGAAAATTGTCAGTCATGTAATATTGGCAGAATACGAGTTTATCGTCCGCGAAACAGAAGATATATAAATTCAGCAGCAGAGAGAGGAAGATTTTCGATAATGGTGTGGATTTCAGCTCATGGAGTTTTAGTTCGATTAGGTAACCGTTTTACAGGACCCATTTATATAAACCTACTTAAAACATAATGCTTCCGTCCGTTATAAATAGATTTCCGCAAAATAATTTAATTTATCAACATGACAATTGTCCGGTGCACACTTCTAGAACTGTAAGGGAATGGTTAGCAGATAACAATATTAATGAGCTTTCTTTTTCTGCTAAAAGTCCAGATCTCAATCCCATTGAGAATATATGGGGACACATGGTAAAAGAAATGTATTCTGAAGACTTCAGACCAAGAAATAGAGAAGAACTATGGGAAGCAATACTCCAGGCATACCAAAATCTATAATTCTATCTATAATAATATCTATAATTTTGAAAACCTAATTTTTCCATGAATAAACGTCTACAATGCATAATAGATGGTAACGGGGATGCTATTAAAAATGAATAAATTTCATTGTTTTATTTTCCTTCTTGTTATTGTAGAATTTCTATATAATAAATTAAAAAACAATTATTTTACCATTTCAATAGATTTATTTAAATGCGATATTTGTCCGAGTGTCCTGCTGTCATTGAAAAATAATTTTAATTGAAGCCTGAGTTACAATGCCAAATTTTCAAAAAATGCACTAGTTTGATTAATAATTGTCTGGAAACTATTTCCGCGATTCTACAATTCCTGATGTAAAAGGAAAATTGAACGGTTTAAGAGGTCAATATTTAGCTGAGAAAAAGAAGTATTTTTTATAATCAGTGTTCTCACACCTCAGTTTTTTTTAAGATTTTGATGTATATTGCTCATCACGCCTCTATCAATCCATGATTTTATCCATATACATTTATTTTTGTTTCTTTTTCACCACTGAAAAAATTATCATTTCACTCTACACATAGGACCAGCTCTCAACGGTCCATACCCGGCAATAAGTGGCAACACCGAATTCCCCCCTCTACGCGCAGTAGCTTACATTACCATACATTGCAGAGTTATGAATTTAGTAAGACTTAAACCGCGCAAGGATATAGTCGTTTGCATATTCGTTCTGTATACGTAATTTGCCCATTTGTTGTATTATTGTATTCTTAGCTGCTACGGAAAAGTAATTTTAAGTAATAAAAAAACAATGTTTTCTAAAAGATAAAAGTAAAAAAATCAATAATTCTACAAAATAAATTTTAATTCTAAGAAAGTCACTAAATATAGGATTCGAAAATACCGCCCTCTCTCCCCAAACAATAGCCGAGCCTATTGTAAAACTCCCGCCTCACTCCCTCGAGATTTCTAGGGGTTATTGTCTCGAAAATTCTAAACAATTGAACTTGCAACTGTTGCAACATTTACGTTTGCACAGCTAGATACGAATGACGGGCAATCTATTGCATTGCTCTCGATCATCGGACTTATGTATGCGCACGCGGAGTGGCATCGTACATACGTTGCCACATCGCACTACGTTCCATACGTATATTGTTGCGTATGGCCCGTAGCGGGTTGGACCTATCGGTATACTGCTACAAAAGCACTTGTCCATCCATTTTATAATATATCTTTATCAAAGGTCTTTGATAGTGTAGTAATAATTGCATCATCCTATTTGCTATGCAAAATATATTTTATAAAGCATTCTATATCTTTGATAGTGTAATAGCGGCTTAATTGTCCGCAAGCTGTCATATATTAATTATAATACACTAATAAAAATATTTGCAATAAATTTGAGATTGAGGCTATATAAATTACTGAAATTCTTTTTATTGTGTTCATTTTACACATTCTTAAATTTGTGTTTGCTTATTGTAGCTTGACGAAGATGATCCTGTGCCGGAAATAACGAAGGCGCATTTCGAAGAAGCTATGCGTTTTGCTAGAAGATCAGTTTCAGACAATGATATCCGTAAATATGAAATGTTTGCGCAAACGTTGCAACAGTCTCGTGGTTTTGGAACAAATTTCCGTTTTCCAAACGCTAGTGGTAGTTCAGCTGCCCCTGGTGGCACTGGAGGTGATCAAGGTAACTTCCATGACGATCCAGAGGATGATTTATATAGTTAAATGTGAAGTTCAAAACAGTGCACCTGTGTTATTTTCTTTACTATATTTATTAGTTAACGATTCTGTTCAGGTCCTCAATTTTTATGTAATTTTTTTTTTTGAAGTAATATGAAACTATAATAAAAAAGTTTGTCTTAGATTGATTTTGTAATTTCTCTAGAATGAAATGTGTTTTACAAATATTTCGAACATTATTGGTGACCAGGCCAATAATATAGTAAATTCATAATTTTCTTTGAATAATTCACGATCTATTATAGTTGTAATTATAAAAGGAAACTTTATTCCTTCCAGTTTTAGATATAAAATTATATACACACACTTATTCTTTTTCATGTTTTGATTTAATAAAATAATTAGAACAATTTTATTCATAAATTGCGTTATTTGATTGCACTAAAATAAGCTATTAAAATGAAAGAATTTTCAAGTTAATAAAATTACACTGTTTAACTATACTGTGTAAGCGAGCATTCTATAATCGGAAATAGAGGGGCACGAGGAGGTGGCACTTACTGCTAGGCATATGTACGAGTATGTAGGACTTCAATGCGACCAATGCTTCGTACTAGCTATAAACTGCGTCGAAGAGTTGCATTTTGTCGTAATTCTATTTATTGTTTGCAGTGATCTAGTATTTTCTTTTGTTAACGGCTTTTTGTTTCTCTTTTCTGCATATTTATTATTATTTCCGTCGATACTGATTTTATATCTAGCTATAGAAATTTCTTTGCATCAAGGAAAGCAATTCGATATTATCATTATCTTGGTTGGTCAATCAGGGAATTTATACGTTCATTTCAAACCGAATTCGAAGAATGAGACTGTGTCAATTATTCATCATTTTACAAGCTATGAATACTTATATACACAAAATGAAGATCGAGATATATAGAACAACCGCAATTATCTAGCAGAAAAATTGGTGAGCAACTTACCGTCTCGGTAAATATCGTTCGTATATTAAAAAAAAATACGTTCTCATAAGAAATTCAAATGAAATATTACAAATACAAAAGGCTTCATTTTCGTAAAGCACTTTTAGAACCTTCCAACATTTGCAAATATTTCGTTAAAAATATATTTACTGACGAATTCAGTTCTCTACATGGTCATCATATTTCTGCTATAGTGTCGTTTTGGTCTAGGGAACGTAATATCCACAAAAGGTTAATGTTTGGACAAGTCTTTTAGGGAACATACCAATTGACCCTTTGTCATTGAAGGAAATTTAAACCCACAAAGAAATTTACTTCTTTTGCTGAGTAGTATTGTACCTTCTGTGCAAAAATACCAGATATTGCCATAAATGGCGTTTGGTTGTAGTTTCGAATAACTGGGAAAATGTCACCTTTTGAAATGTAAATTATTAATTAAGTGAACTTTAATAGTGTGGGGGCCGATGACTTTGTTCCCGATTAATCCACACCACACGTTGACAGTCCAAGGGCGCTGGTGTTCAATTTGGCGAAGCCAGTGCGGATTTTCAACACTCTAGTAATGTGTATGGCGTTGATTAGCCGTTCCGTGGTTTGTGAAAGACGCCTCTTCGGAGAGCAACACGTAACGAAAAAAATTGTGCTTTTGTTGTAATTGTTCACATGCCCACTGACAAAAAGTTACCCGATTTTGGAAATCAACGCCATGAAGATCTTGATGTAAAGGTACATGATATGGATGATATTTATGACGTTTTAAAACTTTCCAAGCACTGGTGTGGGACAATCCAGAATTGCGAGCTATTTCTCTTGTGCTAACATAAAGATTAACAGTCACTGCAGCTAATAAAGCGACTTCATTATTTTCTCCGGTACCTGTTACTCGACGAATTCTCTTTTTTTCGATTGAACACTTCCATCAGTGGTGAATTGTTTGATAGTACGTGATCGAATCCTGTCCGGCAAACACTGAGCGTAGAAATTGACAGCATTATCAAGACTTCTGCCAGCTTCTCCATACACCAGAACCATTTCATTTTTCTCTTATTCAGTTAAATACTCAATTCTGTAGTAGGTACTATTAACAGCATACGAGAAACAGGTCTTTTACTTTTCGAAATATTCTTCGAACTGAGTAAAATAAGTTGTTTCTTAAAGTTATTTCTTTCTTTTGTATGTTATTTTATAATTAGAAAAAATACTAATGGAAGAAATAACACAAACGTTAAATACATACATTGTATATACAAAAACATTTTTACAAACATTATTTTCAACATAAGAAATGGTATTAAAAGAAAAATACATTTTTTTTTTTTTTAAAGCACTCAGATAAGTTATAAGCGAAGGAAATCTCATTGGCCAAGTATGTGAAGAAGGACGCCCGTTCCTGGGTTGTGCTAATAGTACTTTCTTGATTCATTTTTTGTGGTATTTTTTTTATTGAAAACGAATTGCAGAATCGTATGCATAGGTTCTCAGTGCGAGAAATTGAAAAAAATTTAATTTCGTCGATTGCAGCGCCATTCTTTTCTTGAGAATATGGTTCCTGTCCAGAAAAGTCAGTACATTGTTTTCACTGCTGTATTATATCATATAGATATACGAAAATGTATTTATTGTAAGTTACCTCAAGATAATATATGTTCTAACATAAATTTAAGGTTTTATTTGTTGTGTTTAAGCTCAACTTTGTATTTTATTTTTTGCCTTGAAATAGAAACTTTTGTGTATATTCAAATTTTTATTCATATTCTATTTCACAAATATTAATATGATTTAGCAGTCTTATTGACGCACTAGTGTATCGTGTGGCTGGGCGTGTAAATACGAAATTTCGATGTGTACGTCACGTCACTGGCGTAGCTGGGAGTGGGGGGGTGCCACCCGACCGTGAAAAAATTAAAAGTTTTTCAAACTATCAATGTTTTTCTATGATAAATCAGTTACGTTTGAGGCTATTTTAATTAATTTATAAATAATTATTTACTGCAAATTTAAATGTTTACAAGTGGCAGTTATACAATCACTACAGTTTTGCGAATTTTGGTGTATGATCCTGATTCTTTTTTTTTCAGTGTACACACTGTCATTTTTGTTTAAGTGGCTCGATCAGTCGGGGATTCTCCAAAAATTTTGTTCTTTTTATTTTCGTAGTTACAAAATGAAAACCACGCAAAATTTAAGCTTGTTAATTAAATTGAATCTGCTAAATATTTTGGAATTGCATTTGATAGCACACCTGACATTTCACATATTGATCAAATGGCGGTTGTGATTCGTTATGTGAAAATTGATAATGGAAAAGTGGAAGTTAAAGAAGTATTCCTTGGATTTTTTCATGGAAAAAAAGTCCCTAATTTATGTGATTTTCAAGAAGCTCGAAAATGACCGTTTAGATATGCTGTGTGGTTCCCAGGGTTATGATAATGCAGCTGTTACGAATGGCATACATGGAGGGGTACAAGCTATTATTAAAGAAAAAAATAACAAAGCAATTTTTGTTGGATCTATAGATCACTCAATTAATTTATGTGGTCAACATTCATTTGGACAAAATGTATCATGTGTAACATTTTTCGGAACAGTAGAGACAATTTTTACATTTTTTTCTGATTATGAATAAAAGAAAGACGAAGAAATGAAAGTCTCGTTGTATATATATATATATATCAAGACATAGTTAAAGCAATTAAAACCATAACAAGATAGTTAAAGACTAAACAGTCAGCAACAAACCAAGTTCAACAAACTGCTTGAAGTATTCAAATCTTTTTACGATTTATGCTTTTGCAAAATAAAATAAAATCTCATTTCAGATTTTTTAATAATATATTTAATTTATGTACATATAAAATAATTTTAGTTCTTTAAAAAAACGGGAAAATTCCAGAATCTAGAATTAAAAACATCAAGTTGAATAGAAGATATGGAGGTAACATACATTCTAGGTTGAGATCTAGGTAATGTGTTGATTGCTTTAAGTACAGGTAGGATTTAGCAGAAATAAAATAACATCTTTTACACGTCAAGTTGTTGAGCAGAATATTGCATCTATATTGCAATTTAATGTTTCAGAAGTGTTATATGAAAAAAGTATTTCCTGTCACATATGCAATTCTGTGACATAAAAACTTTCTCTTTATTCCCCCAAATTTTCATTAATTGTCGCAATATTTCCAAATTGATGCTCTATCATATCTGATACTTTTAATAATGTATTTGTCTCGATAGATAATGGAAGACTTTCTTCATATTATGTTTTCACATTCCCACCTGATAACTTAAATTTACTGTCATATTTTCTTAGTAAAACAATCTTAATTTATAAATTAATAATTTGTTTTTGTAATTTCTTTGCTAGTAAGCAAATTGTCTACAAATTTGTACCATAAACATTGAACAAGTACATACAATACAAACTAATGCATTAATTTTGAATTATTACAATTTTTCAATTTTTATATCTTTTAAACTGGATTGGTTCAAGTTTAGAGCATATTCATTTGTTAGATGTAGTAGGGTGAAATATGCTAGAGGAACACTAAGTCCACTCCTTTGTTTTTTGGGCAACATTCGTGGTAATTTTCTGAAAACTTCTGAAAATAGTATTGGATCAATTTTGACTTTGTTAATATCCTAAAACAAAAATTAACATTATTAATGAGCATAATTACAAGAAGAAAATTATGAAACAATATGTAGCTAAAAATAAAGCCATAGCAGATTTATTTATAAAGTTTCAATCCTCCTAAAGAACATACAAAAATTTCATGCGATTTTGTTTATTAGAAGCCAAAATACAACGCATTCAAGTGACAGTAGTTTGGAAAACTTTGTCAAGAAGTAAGTAAAGAACAAAAAATCAACATTTTTTATCGGCAGCAACAATTTTAAGAAGGCAGACAGGATGTGAATGATTCATTCAGGCTAATCAGTTAAAACAACGATCGAAGATGTCGAAAAAATATGTCGCTTCGTAAAAATTTCGAAAAATCTTGAACGAGATTCACAGAAATGCAACCCGATACAATGAATAATTGTTTTAGCTAAAAACTAAAACTGGTGATGAGAAGTGGAATTATCCATAAAGAATTCATTCCAAGTGGTGCAATGGTTAACACTGAGTATTATCACGGAGTATTGAAGTGTTTGGTAGGAATATCGAGAACCAAGCCGTTGGCGATTGTTATGCTATAATGCGCATTCTCATCGTTCGTCAATTATTACTGATTTTTTGACAAAAAATTTTTGGCTTCGTGCAATATTTTGATTTCTTAAGCTGTATTTAGCAATGAAAAGAAAGTGTTTTGCAGAGATCAACGACAAGAAATCTCAACACCATTGCAATCAGCGATACAAAAAGCCATTTAATCCACTGCTTGAATGTCCAAATTGTATTTCTGCTAAAGGAAAATAATTTGAATAAATAATATTATTTTTGTCAAGTTTTCTTAACTTTTCTTATATTTCTTTTAAAGCTATTCAGGTTATTTTGGGCACAGAATGTGTATAGCTCGGTTAACATCTGATGGCATTTGCAAGGATTACAATTTTAAGGTAAAAAAGGAGAACAGCATGAAACGAGAGAAACAGACATATTTTAGCCGCACCTCGCGCATCCTGGGTGTCTTCAGATATTAACCGAGTTAGTTTGGTTAACAACTGTTGGTACTTGCGTGGATAACAATTTTATGACAAAAAAAAGGAGAACGCAGTATAAAACGAGAGAGATATACATATTTTAACGACGCATCCTGGGTGCCTTCAGATAACTGAGCTATATGTAGTATATTGGTATACTATACTTACAATACTTTCATTATGATCGTTTGTTAGGCAATCCAACATTGCACTTTTGAGCTTCTTCATATTCACATTTTTTGCTCTGAGAGCATATGGACAATAAGTTTGCGTTACCTAAAAAGATAACTTTATCTATATATGTTTTAACTTCTCCCACTTTTATTATTTAACATACGAGATCAGGTGCATTTATAAGAGCGTCTGTTGTGTTCAAACACGGTGGTAAATCATCGTTATTTTCATTTAAAATATTTTCTGCATTATCTTCATGCGGAACATCATTTTCGGATTCGGGAATGTTATTTTCAACGTTATCATGAGGATCATCACCTGGTTCAATTAACTGTAAAATATTTACAAAAATTAAAAGAAACCACTGAATTTTAACAGCTTACATCCACTTGAGAGCAATATTGTGAATCATCTGCATTATTGTAATTATATGGGCTATGCTCAAAATCCGATTCAGCACGGTTTTGTATGTATTCATGCATTGGAATTAAATTAACTAGCATCAGTTTGTCAAACTCTGGAAGTATAAATGCATTTGTAGGCAACGTACATCTAAAATAATTAATTTATATTCTTATTTCTTTTGAAGAAAAGTAATTATTAATACTTTTTAATGCTATAAGAACCCAATTTTCTTTTGTATTTCTGTTCCAAATTTATTTCAACAGTATCATCAAAATTAAGAAGTAAATTCTGAATTTCTTTTCTTCCTTCAGCTCTTCTTTCCTTAGCTTGGGTAATTCTTTTATCAGGCTTGCCAGAATATCTAGGGGCTATAAAAAAGTTGAAATAATCTTTATTTAGCTTCACACACACACATTTAATTATGCACACATCCACAGTGAGAAAGAGAAAGAATTACAGCAAATATCATGAAATGGAAAATTGAAAACATTTAAAGCAGGGATGCACAGACTTATAGGGAACAGGGGCCACTCGGGAAAATTATAAGCCAAGGACGGGCCACTACAAAGAATACTTATTAACACAAATATTTTTATTTTTAAATAGTATGAATTACTACAAATGATAAAAATAAAAGAACATTCAAAAATGTTTGTTGTAATTATGTAATCGTAATGTCATTACAATGTAATATTTCATGTTTTATTATTTTGATGCATGACATTGCATTGACCTAACAATTTTGTTTATGTAGATCTCGGTTTCCGGGTTGGAACCGCGTCGAACCTGAAGATGTCCCTTGAAACAGTGGACGAAACGTTGGCAATTACGCCTAAAGTAGAAATCTTCAAGCTACTGCGAAACGACGAACATCTACGTACAGCCCTGAAGATGTCCCTTGAAACAGTGGACGAAACGTTGGCAATTACGCCTAACTCGACGCGGTTCCAACCCGGAAACCGAGATCTACGAGAACGACCGCGGAAACCTACACCTAAATTTTGTTTATGTTTGGCTCCACATTACTTGTCGCCACACGTAAAATTGCTTCCAGATTTTCATTTGCCAGACGGTTTCGATTTTTTGTTTTGTTAAGTTTCATCACTGAAAACGTTTGCTCACAAATATACGTCGATCCGAATAAGCTTGCGCATTTCAATGCATTTATTCGAAACTATTTATAAGCGGTTTTGTCAACGCAACGGTAAAAGTTGAGTAAATTACCTTCATTAAACTTGTTTCGTAAATTATCATCATTTTGCATGTCTATCAATTCCATCAATCACCATATTCGCTTTCAATACCCTCGAGAAATTGTGTGAACTGTCAGTAATTGAGACCTCGTGATTTTATAAGTTTACGGTAGGTACTACAACTTTCATCACATTTTCAAATCCTAATAATTTTGAACAGAAGGCCTCTTGATGTATAATGCAACGAAACTGCATTAATTCCTTGGTATCTATGTTTTTAGTTTGTAAATACTCTTTTAACATAGTTATTATCCCAGATTTACCTCCAACCATTGAAGGTGCTCCGTCAGTCGTAATTCCAGATTTCGTTAAATCCAAATCCATTATAGAACATTTTTCCAGAAGAGCTTTGAGCATGACACTCCCCTTGGTTTGACTTATCAAAGAACTCATACCAATCAGTTCTTCACTCACTTCAAAATTTTGCGTTACACCTCGTAAGAATATTAAGAGTTGAGCAGTGGAACTTATATCTGTGGATTCGTCGAGTGCTATAGAAAAATACTCAAAACTTTTCGATTTCGTAGCTCTTCTGTATTAGCTGCTAATGTGGTAAGCCTTCTTTGAACAACGATTTAGTTGAATTTTCTCAAACCTCTTTGCATCTTTCGGACACATTTTTTTGCGGCGATATCTAAACACTGCTTAACAAACTCATCAACTTTAAAAGGCCGACAAGTTTTCGCTATTATTCGAGATATTTCAAAACTAACTTCAGTAGCTGTTTCAGCATCTTGAATTTGTTTTGTAAACATAGCTTGCTGGCCTATTAGTTCCCTTTGTAAAGTGTAAATTTTTTGCGTTAATTTTTTGCCTGTTAATTTGGTAAAAGTATGATGCTGGGTTTCATAATGCCTTTTCACATTATATTCCTTCGGAATAGAAACACTACTCTTGCATATTAAACAGACACTTTTGTTATGCGATGAAATAAAAAAGTATTTTTCGATCCAAATATCTTGAAACTCGATTTTCATCTTCAACCTTACGACTACGTTTTTACTGGGGCCTGGTTTATCCATATCAAAATTGATATTATATTGTTACGTAGGTAGATGCCAAGTTCGAACGACGAAATATTTATTCTTCACAGATTACAATTCAAACAATATAGCGTTCGCTTGTCCGTAGTTAAAACTTAACTGCCCCGATAGCGGGCGATGCGTTGTATTTATACGAGTTACCTAACATCGAGAACCTACCACATTGTTCGGGGATAATACCGACGTGTTTCGCGAATCTTCGAGTAATCTAGTTGGTTCGACAGATTTCTAGTCTCGTAACAATATGCTTGGAACGACGAGTAGCATACCTGTCCTAGTAAACCTGAACAAGAAAGTAGTATGTACTTAAAGATACATATCTTACTAACAATTACAAAAGTTAGAATAAAATAAAAAGTTAAGAAATATTGATTTGAATGGATTTTTACCTACTTTTTTTAGTTTTTCGAACAATTTTTAAAATTAGTTGGCGGGCCGCATAAATATCGACAGTGGGCCGCATGCGGCCTGCGGTGTGTGCATCGCTGATTTAAAGATATAAACAGCGCCGGCAGGAAATCATGCGGTGTTCAAAAAAAAAATAAGCTGGTAGAACGCAGAGATTAAAATTACATATATTAAAAAAGTGAAAAAGAAATGAAAGAATAGCTAAAAAAAGAAAGCTGAAGAAAGGTACGAAAAATATAAAACTGCTAGGAAGATAGCAAAAGAAATGATTAAAACAGATACGGCTGTGGGATGGGAAGCGGAGGAAATGACGGGCATCTAGATCGAAGTAAAGAGCCAAGTATCGCATGACCTTTTTTTAACTTGAATTTTAAAGGTAGAGCTCCTTAATATATGAGTAAAGAAGGCTATAATATTACTACACAGAGTCATAGATGAAGTATGGAAAACAAAGAAAGTTCTAAATACATAATTGGAGTTCAGCAATTCTACAAATTTACAAAAATGGAGAAGGCCGTAAACACTGTTAAAATTACCGAGAAATGTCACTCTGTACTGCTTGTAATATATATGAGGTAATTTTGGAGGAAAATAGAAAAAGAAACTTCATGTGACAGAGTGAATTTAGACCTGAACATATTACACAAGATCATACTTTTGCAATAAAAAATATGGAAAGTTCTTATAACAAAGAAATTTTGGAAGTTAGCAAAACAAATATCGAAGCCTTCTAAAATAAAGGTATAGAAAACTAATAGAAGGAACCTAATCGGACATCCCCCTCTCTCAACGATTGAATATTAATAGAGGATACTGTGATATATAGTCTATTTATGATTACAGAAGAGGCACATCATAACACCTCACACAGGGTTGCCAAATTTTGTTTATGTTTTTACGTTAAGTTCTTTTTAGATTATGATTGGTAAATTTAAATAACAGTGAACATGAAAAGAGTGATACGAATAATGGCAGTTGTAACACATAACACTTTGGCAACGTTGTCAATGGTAGGTAACGTAATATACAGTAAACCACAACATACTGCGAAAATATATTGAAAGGGGAATATAGTAGGGAGTGATACACAACATCTAACGCCAAGGCAAATATACCTTACGTACATGTGTCATTCGTTTTTGTGAGTTGTTTGTGTGAAGTGTCTGTCATACTGAGTAAAATTATCGATATGGTCTATACAGTAAAACAACTTGAACTACGAAAGCCTATTGATAGGGGAAGGTAGTGGGAGGTAAAATTAAATGTATCCACTAATATTATAAAGAGGAAACATTTGTGTTTTTGTATGTATGTTTGTAATTTTTTCACACAAAAACTACTGGACCGATTTCAAAAATTCTTTCACCATTAGAAAGCTGCATTTTCACTGAGTGACATAGACTATATTACATTTTCCAAAAAAGGATCCCCAATAAAAATGCATTAATGTAACCCAAGGTGTGAAAAAATTAGTCACAAAAATCTGTCATCGCGTACGCTGCGGAAACTATTGTTGATAGAACAAAAAAATGTATAACAGTATTATAGAACGTATTAATATCTACAAAAAAAGTCCGCGAAACCATATGTACAACTACTGTAGTTAGGCCACTATAACTACTTTTTTACATTTTAAAAGTTAATAAAAGTTAAAAAAAAGTGCCGACAATAATCAAACCATATTATCCATACCTCTGTATTATTCCTTATCCTATTAAATGATATTTTATTAAAGACCATTTCAATACCAGTAAAATACTTTTTAAATTATTAAAATCGGACATTCCATTCAAAAGATATAACGAATTTAAAAATGTCAATCTAAAGAAAATAATGTTATAATATAATGTAGTGGATATATAAGTAGCTAAATAAGCTAAATGAATACATTTAATTTTACCTCCCACCACCCTCTCCTATCAATAGGCTTTCGTAGTTCAAGTTGTTATACTGTATAATCGATGAAAAGGTTCAGACTGTGAAATGGTATTTCCAAGGCCACTTTCGAGATACTTTTGAGAACCGGACTATTCCTCGTTTGAATACCATTCATCGCATCAAAACTAATTTTGAAAAATTCGGTTGCGTTTCGCCATCGCTTCATAAGATCGCAATGTAATGATATGTGCTAGCGTTGAAAACAATTATACTCGGACAACATCTCAAATAGGACAAGAACTGGATGTACCACGTGAAACTGTGAGAAGAGTCTTAAGAAAAAACAAATATCACTCTTATCATGTTCAGAAGATAAATAAAATTTTTCCACGCGACAATTATGATCACATTCAGTTTTGTTTAAATATAATTGAAAAATGTACACAGAATGAAGATTTTATTTCGAACATCCTCTTTACGAACAAATCTACCTTTTTCTTACATGGCCGGCATAATACTGCGATACTACGATATTGGTTCAGAACAAATAAACACATTGCGTATACTGCTCACACACAATACCCGCAAAAGGTAAATGTATGGGTTGGGATATTAGGGAATAATATCGTAGGCCCATTTTTAATTGATGGCATGTTGAACACAGAAATACTTAGATCTGCTGCAACACAATATTATTCCTTTTATACGTGAAATACCTAACATTGTAATGGAAGATATTTGGTATCAACAAGACGGATGTCCTGTTCATACAAGCATGATTGTGCAGCAAGAATTATTTCAAAACGGGGCACAATCCATTGGCCTGCCAGATCTCCTAATTTTGCACCAAATGACATTTTTCTGTGGGTTCACTTAAAGTCACAAATATACGGCTTCGAAGAACAACGTACAAATAATTTAGAAGAATTGCGTATAAAAATTACAAACAGTTTGTTAACAATCTCACCTCCGAAGTCTTGTCCAATGTACGACGTAGCTTTTATAATCTAATTGCGTATTGTTTATAAGTAGAAGGAGGTCGTTTTGAACATTTAATTTAGTTTAACCAACCGAAAATTTTTGTTTATAATTTTTTTAAGTATGTTTGAGTTACAACTATACATGTTACACACTTAATACATACAATTCTTAAATCACCTGTAATAAAGAAGAGGTTTTAAGTTCTATTTATTTACTTAATAAGTATTTATAGTTTTATTAATTCTTAATCAGTTCCTGCAAAATCAATCATTTCTCAATAAAATGTCACAAAATAAGTAATTTGGTGTAACCTAGATTTATTATGACATTTAAATTTGAATTTGTTGTCATTCATTAACTATGACAAACACACATATTTAATGATTAGTTAGTGCTACACCGCGTTCTGTACAAGTGAGTTTGCCCCACATTTCTCCTCCTATTACTAAGCATCAATTACGTTACTGTGCATTTACGTAGCAAACTGTGGATTACTGTATCTTAAATGCAGCAATAACAGGGCCAGTGTTAGCAACTTGTGTCGCGCCTAATATACTATGACGTGTCCCGTCTGCAATCATATGCAATGTGCATCATGCGACGCTACGTCAGCCGTTGACTTAATTGATGACGTCACCGACTGTACACGCAATAGGACTTTCCGGAATACTCATGACCCGGATTGTTCTAGAATGACTCGACGAGTATATAAACACTCAAGCAAAGCTTGATTCATTCAAGCAATAATGGTCCTGAACTTAATATCGTACGCATAAATGTGCATATAAATATAGCAAACGCCAATTAAGTTGGCGCGAGGAGGGGTAAGTTCGCGCAGGATTAGAAGTAGTGGGGAGATTTGTATTTGGCTTTACATCAAATGTCAGATAATTCTAACCTCTGAGCGTATATCACTTTATGATCCCCTAGCAAATACATTATGTTCCGTCAAACGTCAATGACAAATGTATTCTGACAATTACTTGAGTAGTGGGGGTAGACGTTTTTAAAAACGTTTTCTGCGCACCCTCTCCTCGCGCCAACTTAATTGGCGTTTGCTATACTGTTATATGTAGTTAGTTATTATTTAGTGTACTTTTTATTAAATAATTTAACCCCTAAACCTCTATTTTAATACAAAATGCTTAGCCCTCTCATCAAATATTGCCCATAGAGGGGCATATAGTCATTCTTAATTACTGTGTTTTATTAATTAAACCCGAACAGAAGATTTATCACACATAAATAGAATGGGTGAAATTTGTAAATGTAATTTTAGTAGATTGTTGAATCTGATAACGCTACAGTGTAGCAAAAAAAAATGTGATTCATAATTGAATAAATAGTCATTGAACATGTGTTTTGTGATTTCTTCATTATGATTAATGTATAAATAGCGAAAGGGGATTTCTTCAAAGTATGAACATGTATGTTACCCAGATCCTCCACATTAATTTGCACATATGCTTATATTTATAATTCTTTTTATCATTTAATAAAAACTTTTTGTTAATACAAATGGCATTAAGTATTGTGTATAATTACGATGAGAGAATTCATTTTTATTACCTGATGGACGTATAAGTTTATTTTTCCAATGACTTGGGCCAACCCATACTGTCTCCAAAAAACTATTTGCAGATGAGGTGTTGCTGATATTATATTTTTGTGGAGAATGTAATATTGGACAAAATGATGTAATCCTTTCTATCCTTTTTTGATTTGTTTGCGCTACTACTCCATTCACTTCTTCAATAAAGGCTTCTAAATTATTATCGTTTTCTAAAAAAAAATATTTACAGATATGCCAAAGATATAATAATATAAAAAAAACAAAATATATAATCATGGAAAAATAATAAAAAATTGCAACAAAATTCCACGCTCTGTAAAATGCACATCACTAGCGAATACACAAGAAAAACAAGAGTTAATGAAAAGAAGTGTATTAATTGTGGAGATAGTCATCCTGCAAATTATAGAGGCTGTGTTGTACATAAGCACCTTCAATAATCCGAAGAATTTTCAACGTTAAGACAAAAGAACACAATACTCCCTACACAACAAATTCAACATGGAGTCACATAGCCACGTGTGACTGAGCCAAAAGAACAACAATAGATTAGATCTACGAAATATGATTAGCCAATAAAGTATCTCAAATAATAATGAATTGATACAACTGAAAGATATATTAAAAAGTTCGCTGAATAAAAAACTATCATGTTACCCCGTATAACAATACTGATTAATACAAAAATTAATGTGGCGCAAATTTTAATATTAGTTCAGCGGAATGCCAATGGCTTGTGCGAACACTCACAAAAAATAAATATGTTCATATAGTTACATAAGTATAGACGTTATAATACCCATATCGGAACCATAATTCACAAATAGAAGTCATATTTAAAATACCACATTATACCGTTTACAATACGAAATACATACTCTGAATGATATTGAAAAATATGAACGTAAGCACCTTGAGGCAATAAATATTGTTCTTGAAGATCTTTAGTTAGTTCATATTTTATATGAACTAACTAATGGTAGTAACTAACGATGGTAGTAAGAATAGATGAGCAAACTACGGACCCCAAAAGACATAGGCAGCGGAATAAGGCAGGGTGACTCACTGAGTCTTCTATTGCTCAATCTAATTATGGACGAAATTATCGGGAGTGTTTATAAGAGAAGAGGATACAAAATGGGGAATAGCGAAATTAAGATACTGCGCACGATGCAATACTAGTGGCCTAGAATGAAGATAACCTGCAAATACTGATCCACACATTCAACATAATAGCTAAGGCATCCAACATGATAATTTCTACCCAGAAACAATTGTAATTCGCACAAAGCCGATCAGATGCAATCTGGAAATTGATGACGTCAGTATTAAGCAAGTATCGGAGATACAATACCTTGGTATCTTGTCCAGCTATGGAGATGTGGAGAGAGAAGCAAAACATCAGATACAGAAGGCCAACAAGCAGGATGACTTAGCAACACCATATGTCGCCGCCAACATAGAAATGGAGTCAAGAATATATATAAGATCAGTGATGACGTACGCATCGGAAACAAGACCCGATACCTCTAGAACACAGAAGATGCTCGAGGTGGCGGCAGGGATGAGAATTTTAAGAAGGGATTACAGATAATACGTTAAGAGACAGAGTAAGGAGCGATGAGTTCAGAAACAAATGTGGTGTGCGAGTAATAAACGAGTGGACATTGGATAGAAAGAGGGAGTGGAACGATCATATAAGTAAAATAGAGGACACAAGACTAGCCAAGATAGCAAGGAATAAGTTACCAAGTAGCAGAACGAGCATCGGCCGACTCAGTAAAAGATGGAGCGACAACATTCCATAGAGACATTACTCCTTTAGTGAACAAGCAAAATGCTTAAAAAATGGAAGATTTTTTAGGATCAATACCACTGCTGTATACTTCCAACCGAAACAAAAATATAATAGTTATTTATATTATATATATTAAGGGCATAATTAGGAGATTATGGCACGAGGGAAAGTTTAAAGCCCGACGAAGGAGGGCTTTTCATTTCCTGAAGGCCATAATCGGCAATTATGCCCGTGGTACATACAGCGTTTTATTCGATTTTAGTTTCCAAAACATTAATAAAATATTTACTATTTTTGCACGAATTTGAAGCAGCTCAGGGAAAACTAATACCACCAGAAGTCCAAGGAATTATATATAAAAGAATATGATAAGTTTTGCGAGTGGCGGCATGATAAAAATGTCATTAGCAATTGTGATGAAAAAATCGTAATGGCGTACTTGTCTCAAATGGTAAGAAAATGTATTTAAAATGATATTTAATAAATTGTGATCCATTTTCTGTAGTCAAAAGTTTACAAAGCTTCATCTCTTTGGTGATCCGTGGGTGATCAACCTAAGATACAAATTTAATAAATAGCGTATTCGAGGTTGTTACAGCATTCGGCATATTTGGAGCCTGCCGACGCGAAGAGTTGCATGATTTGTATGTATTCAGGATGTGACGACTGAAAGTTCGATTTTGTTAGTGAAAATTCGTAGGACCAAAACTTACACTTCCAGACAGTTTACGATTGTTCCAAACGATGGTGTCGTGGACTATATTGCTTTGTGCAGCAAATATGTTGCTTTACGTCATTAACAGTTTGTTTCTGTTATATCTTAATGACAAGTGTAGTTAGTTCGCAGCCGGTGGGGAAAAATACTTTCGGAAAAATTCCAAGAATGATTGCCGAGTTTCTAAAATTACCCAACGCAAATAAATATACGGGACATCGTTTTCGCAGAAGTGCTGCATACTAGCGGAAAGCGGCAGTGACACAAGAATATTGAAGCAATTGGGTGGTTGGCGACCGGATAAGGTAGTCGAATCTTACGTTGAAAATTCTCTTCATAACAAAAATAAAATAGCTCAGAATATCTGTGGGGGAGCTTCGATAATCATATCAGAGGTTAATGAAGGACCTATTAGTTTATGAGATAGTTTGCGCCAAGTTACAATAACTAATCCAAGCAATTGTACTTTTAATTTCCACAAATAATGTTTCGGAAAATAATGTATTATCTTCCATGATGTTAATAAATGTTATATATTGACGTTTGTTTGAATTATTAATTCAATTGTTGCCTAGCAATTTTTGATTGATCTGTGCCATAAAGACCTCTTTATGCCCGCATTTGGGGGCCCATAAAGAAAATTATGATTCTAAAATCGAATAAAAGAATATTTATAAACTCTTTTAAACACTTGGCAACAGGTATATTGCAGGTGGCGACAACAACGCAAAACATGTACACTGAGATGCTAGAGACCAACGCCAGAACCAACATCCTGGCCTGCTGATCTCATAAAATTATATAGATTTATACATAAGGAAAATAATAAATTTTAAATTAACTAAAATGGAATCAGTCATGTTGTGACTTATCATCTAATCATTCCCATCTAACCATGTTTTCTAACATTACTCTAAAGAAAAGTCAACCTTATCTCTGTCAAGGAAGGCAAATTGACTAATCTTTAGACAACAATCTCGATGAAATTATTAACCTCAAAATACCCTTATAAACTGAAACCCAAATGGATTCTGTAAGAAACAATTCAGAATGTGGATTGGATGGCCATACCTAAAATATTCAAGGCACGCGAAGAAAGCAAATTTCCAACATAATTGTTAAAAAGTGTTAAGATATGTGAACAATGGAGGAGATATAAAATACAAGAGATTAAGACAAAATTAAACAGAGCCACCAAAGAATTAAATACCACTTTAAATAAAACGAAAAATCAGGAAATACAAGAGCAACTTTGCAACCTTACACCCACTCAAGAAAAGCGGTGCGAAAAACTTAAATGTATCCACTATTAAATACCGTCCATAAAATACAGGGTGGCGCAGGGGAACGGGAAATTTTGAAATAACGTCATGTCCACGAATAAATTCATAAAACTAGTAATTTATTAACGAAAGTGCATGTATGCAGCATGCCATTTATGTTTTTACAATCAAAATGTTCAAAAGTGTCTCTTTACTTTTTAAAGATGACATCGGAAAGATGTCCTCCTATTCGGCGTTCACACTCTAACAGCCTGTTATGAAAACTCTGGAATGCGCGGTGTAGCAAATCTTGGGGAATGGCAGTGATTTCTTGTTGACTGTTCTCATTCAGTTCATGGATTGTTGCAGGACGTGTACGGTACACCTTGCCTTTAAGATAGCCCCACAGGAAGAAGTCGCACACACTAAGATCAGGGGATCTCGCAGGCCATTCAATCTCACCGTTACGTGAAATAATGCGTCTTCCAAACAATTGACGAACTGCTGCCATCGAATGTCGAGCAGTGTGTGACGTGGCTCCGTCCTGCTGGAACCACGTTTTCGATGTTAAGATTAAGCTCGTACAGTCTCGGTGTAAAGAATGTTTGAAGCATTTCAACATATCGAGCGGATGTTACTGTCGCTGCACTACCATTCTCACTTGTAAAAAAATAAGGGCCGATAACACCATGACATGATACAGCACACCATATTGTTACCTTGTCGCTATGTAGTGGTCGCTGGTGTAACTCACAAGGATTGTCCTGGGCCCAATAACGAAAATTCTGTTTGTTTACGATACCGTTTAGGTGGAAATGTGCTTCGTCTGATATCCATATGTTACCAGTGAAATTCGCGTCCTCATTAATTTTAGCCAATATCTGCCTACTAAACTCCATACGTGACGCTGGGTCTCGTTCATGTAATTGTTGCACAATCTGCAACTTATAGGGATGGAAATGTAATTCGTGCAGTATTCTTTGTAAGCTTCGTCGCTTAATCCCTAGCGTAGATGCATGCTGTCGAACGGAGCGGCGAGGACTTCTCTCGATTGCAGCTCTAACAGCTTCAATGTTCTCTGGGGTACGTACCGTTCGAATGCCACCTGGAGCTTTCTTTTTCAAGGCAGATCCTGTTTCTTCATAATTACGCACCCACGTTGTAATCGCATGCGCAGATGGGACACGTCCATGACGTCCAAGCTGGTAATGCTGTCGAAATATTCTCTGCGCGGCAGTCGCACTATCACCATTTTTATAAAACGCTCTCTCAGCTACTGCACGTTCCGCACCAGTCCAACGATCCATGATTACTAAATGGCAATGCGTTCACAACAATTGTGCGACGTTACGAACAACTGCCGGCTCTACAGTGCTGACAACTGTAACGTTCAAAATTCCCCGTTCCCCTGCGCCACCCTGTACAATCAATAGTGATTCAGAAATAATAGACATAAAGTAAAAACTTTTCGAGAGAATCTTTCCGAGATCTTTAAAGCATACTCTACAACTAACAGAGAAACAGAAAAAGAAGTGATTAAGTTTCTTGAAATGCCGGCTATGTATTTTCTAATTCGAAAATTAAGACAAAAAAACAAAATAAAAAGGATTATATACAAGGAAATCAATGCCAAAAAAAAACACCTGGCTATGAGCTCGTCGTGGTCCTACAAAAGTTTTCGTAAAAGATGTGTAATAATGATTATACAAATTTTCAACATATCATTAAACCTTGCATATTTTCCTAACTGGAAAGTAGGGCATATTATCACGATACTCAATCCAACTTAAAAATACAAATATTATATAATCTTATAGACCTATTAGTTTGTTGCCAATATTATCTACAGTTTATGAAAAGCTATTTTTAACAAACTTTACGTCAATATTGGAACAAAAGAATTTAATCCCTTGCCATCAATTTGAATTAATACATAAAATGGAAAAGGAAATTAAGAACGATGTAGAATGTGAAAAATACTACCGCATGGTTGAGTTTCTAGATATTGGCCAGGCCTTAGACAAGATCTGACATGACGCAACATCATTACCATATCCTCAAATCCTATCTCAGCAACCGATGGTTCCTTGTTAAATAACAAAACGATTATTCCGACGTAAAACCCTAAAACGTAAATACCTCAAAGAAATGCACTAGATTCTAGTCTGTATTTATTTTTTATCGTTGCTCTTCTAACTATTAGGGTAGTTACAACCGCAACATTCGCTGATGATACTGCTTTATTGGCATCCTATTCCGATCGAACATCTGCTTCAAATGACATGTTTGTGTACCCATAAAATCTATCAATTGTTTTGGTTGTTTATGTATTGTATAGAACAGATTGTAAATAAACATTTAATTTTTAAAAATAGATACAGTAAAATATAAAACGTGAGTAAAATTACCAGCAAATATATCATGCATAGAGCCATCCAATTCTGGTATCGGTAATCCATTTTCATCATATGCTATCTCAGTACCAACTAGGCTGTGTAGCCTTGATTGAGAATTATTTAAGACACTAGCACTACAAAACAATTAAAATATACCGTTAGAATACAAATAATCCTTTTGTTAAAGAATGTTAGTAAGTTATAAACTAAGTATGTAGAAATCTTTACTCAGGATACGTGTGTCTGTTCAACATAAATTGGCGAGGTGCTGCGCAATAAGAAAGTACTTCACTTCATAATTTAGAAATTTCTGTTCATTAAATGGTCTGTCTTAGATGAATTATTTACCAATATTTGTATTGAGAACTTTAAAGACTTTTCGTCGAAGTTGTCTAGATTATTCTTAATATTTCAAATTTATACTTCAGAGTGGGATTTTTCAAATCATTTTTGCACTACAAGATCATTTATAATTCGTTCAACGTTTTATATAATTATACATTTTTTTTGCTGCTTTTTTTGCTAATTGAACTTCTACATTTAGTATTGATGCAGTTTTGCATACAGGTTAATATTAAATGAGAAGGAAAGAATAACAAGCTTAAAGCGTCAGAAAAAAAACAAACTATGGTACAAACAAGCGTAACGAGCCAGGAAATCGAATTGAAGGAGGATAATAGAAAAAAAAGGGTAGGTAAGAAAATAAAAACTAAGAACATGGAATATAAAATGTATCATGAGAAAGGAGGGACCAATCACAGAATTAGAGAAAATAAACGTAGATTATTTGGCGATTACTAAAACAAAAAAGAAACTGAACCATAAAATTATCAGATTGTTATTGAACGATATGGTCGGATGTGAAAAGAGAACATTCAAGAGTCGGAGTAGTAGGTTGTGGTAAAAAAAGACAAAATGAAATACGTTAGAAATGAAAAGTTTATTAATGTATAATAACGTTAAATAACAAAAAGAGAGGAGATGAAGCGGCAAATGAAAACGGAAAAAAATACTTTATTTCAGGAGCTAGAGCGAAAAATACATAAAAGTAGATGTGCTGTAATCGTGAGATAAATGAAAGAATATGGAGAAACAATAAAGAAATAGGGAAGTGTATGGTAAGACATAGGAATGCTCATCAAATTCAAATGGAGACAGACAGAAAAATAAACTTCTGCTTTGAGAACGAATTAATACTGGCTAATTCTCACTTCCAGCACAAACAAATACATAAAATTACAAGGGAGGTGGAAAGTAGAAAGAAAAATTATTGGTAATGAAATAGGATATTGAAACCAGTAAAGACACTAGAGAGCTATAAAGAAAGATTGTAAACAGTAAGATCAGAAATTACAAACTGAAGGAAACCCAGTACAGGTTCAAGTTTCAAACAAGTCAACAAAAAGTGAAAAACATAAATACACAGAAAACAACGGAACACCTGTGGGCTATCTCTAAAGAAAGTATTCTGACGACCGTGGAAGAATCATGTAGAACAACCAAGATAACCAGTACATGAGTTAGATCAGCTGGTCAGATACCATAAAAGACATAATCAATAGTAACAAAGTTGGGAAAAATATTTAAGCACAAAATATGTATACTTACAAAGGGAACAAAAAACTTTGCTTTAGGGCTTTTAGAAGTGCGGGAAACAATAAAACTACTTCATCTATCAAAATAAAAAATGAAGAAGAGATCCTCACAGAGGAAGAACAAATCATGAAGAGGTGGAGAGAACGGATTCAGTATGGGCAGATGAAAAGGCAATGGAAACTGAGGAAAATAATACAATAATCCAGAGCAGAGAGGACAACATTACCACAAAAGAAATATATGGAGCAATTTAAAAAATGAGAATAGTTAAGGCGCCAGATAATGATAGGCACAGAAAAGGAACAAATAAGATAAACAGTGAAAATAATAATTACTAAGGTACTAAATACGAAACAAGCACCGGCAGACTAGAAAATGTACTACATACATTGTGCTATGGATTTTTTCTAAAATAATATTTGAAAATTTTAAAATAAATTAATTTTGGATAGAACTGTATATTGAAAATGTATATAAATTTAAAAAGGGAAAAAACTTGTTATCCGAGATTTCATGTAGAGATCGAAGTTGCGGGGAGACGAAATTTATAGTTTGAACAAGAAGGTTGCTTTGTGAAATATATTTAAATATATTTTAATTAATTCGAGTTGATTGATTGAAAGTGATTTTTTTTATATTGTTATTAAAGTCCCGATATTTATAGAGATAAAATTCTCGTTGTATTATTGATGGTTAAATTGATTATGCACCTTCTTTGTTAGAGTCTTCAGTTTAGTTTTTGTAAGTATTTAGGATTGTATGACGTCATAAGCATAAATATAGTAACTATATTTCTATTATATTAAAACAAGTAATTAAGAGATTAATTATTAAGAATATAGATAATACATTGTATACAGTGTATACATTGCTTCACTAGCTTGACTGAAGACGCCTAGATGGCAGAAACATATGTCTTAAGCAGAAGTAAATGCTAAAAATACTGTGATGTAACCGGGTCCTGTGACGGCTACATGGTTACGTCAATAAGATGATGCACATAAGCATCAGAATAAAACTCAGGTAAAGTTGGTATAACAAAGTATAATGAGTTAATACATTACAAACTTAACAACTATTTACAAGTGTGGTAACGAGTAGTATCATAGTCAAATGAGAGTTCTTACTGGTTCTCTGACTAAGACTCACTGATCTGTCTTCCTTAGTAGAATATCTTATATATTATTAGAATGCCTTCGTTTGACTATGTTCTCGTTTATGTGTAAACAGATGTGCAAGCGTATAACCTTTAGTCAATGATGCTTGCGTTTGTCTAAATAGATAGACCGAGGTCGTGTTTTCTAATACAATGTAAAATAAGATCGGGGCCTCGCCTTGACTGTATTAATACTATAAACATCACTTAACTAGGTTATTACAATACGAGGTGTATTGTCCATGTGTACAGTTACAGATATGTAAATTATTTACATGTCTGTTTCATATTGTATAGATAATACAGTTAAATATTAAAATTCTATGTTAATATTATACATAATTGAAAAGTTTGTTCGAGAGGATTCAAGGGTTTTTGTGCGTGTCGATAGCACACGTGTAAGTTTTTGTTCGCGTATCAGTATCTGTGTATACAGTGTGGTTCTTTGGGAAGAATTTAATATTGAACTTGATTATTTTTAGATAAGTTTTGATCGGAGTCATTAAAGAGGATGTTTTCCATTCATTTAGCTGTCAATTTTCAATGAATGTTTTTACCTCAAGTATTTTTGTATAATACAGCATCTTTATACTTTGTAAAGATATATTTTTTAATTTTTTTATTTTGTATTAAATATTCATTTTAATTTTTATCCTGCGTTTGTTTCATTTTACTCATACCTATATTGCTGTTCTAACTTAACTTATATAAAATAAGTAAATAAATTTTTGTTAACATTTCACTGGCGCTCAACTCAAATTATAGACACGTATTTCCTAAGTGGAACCCGAGAAGTTAGAGGTCTCACATTTGAAAATTCACCGGCTGAGAAACCTAGTTGGGAAAACTAGTTGTGGATGGTGGCGTGCAAAATTTTCAAACCACTATTCATAGCAATATGTATGTAGTACATGAACAGATATCATAGTACTCGCGTACGATTTAGTACGTGAAGCGCTGTAATGTGAGTTTCCCGCGCTTCTGTGAACCGACCGAGAATGGCGGTCTTTAGAGTGATATCTGTATGAGAATCATCCTATCGAGTACATTGGCAAAACTATATTGAGGAATAAAGAAAGGAAAATCAAGACAAAAACTATAAGAAAGAATGGAAGATTCACAATAGCATTTTAGAGGAAACAGACGAACTCAATTTTCATAAAAGGACAAGTAATTAAAGAAGGAGATCCACTTATGCTTCAATGATTTAGAAACAGCTTTAGATAGAGTATATAGCAATGACATTATTCTGGAGAAACTAGACATAAAAGAAACTGTTAAGAGGAACAAGAACTTTATACAACCGAACTAAGAATTTGACTATTGGCTAGCCCCTACCAAAATTCGTTGTAGTCAAGGTAATCATACAATTTCTTTGTGATTTTTGATTGGTTGACTTATATCTTAGATATCTATATTTTTTCAAGCATTCTTTTTTCATGCATTCGTTTACAAATCTTTCTGCTTCCGTTCATATACAGACTGTCCCGTAAAAAACGCCAACATTCATAATTGCGTTATTTATTGTCCGGTTTTATTTAAACAAAAAGTAAATTTAATAGCATCAAAAACACTATAAGATAGCAGTGTTTTGTTTGTTTTCAATTGTTTTCATTAATGTCAAACGACAGTCAAGTTTTTTATTTTAAATGGCAACATATATATGATTGGCTTTATTCGGATTGGTTTTTTTTTCTGAATTCAACGATGTATAACATGTTTATTTTTGATAAACGTTTATTGCAAAAAAAAACTTTATAAATTTCATCTTTGTCTTCCATTATTTATAAATATTCGAATGTGTCATGAAACATTTGAAATGTAAGTATTATAAATATTATTATAAGAAACAAAACACTTTACAATAAATGTTGAAATTGCCCGCCACCTTGTTTAACACATATCGCACATCTCCTAATAATAAAAAATAAAAAAAAAAAATTTATAAATTTCATCTTTCATTATAGTAGACTTGGCCCAGTCCACTAGCATTATGTCAATGTGCCTTAAGTGTCAGTTTGACTTTATTAAGTTTTCTGTATTATCCTGTTTGAACGTTTTGCCGCAACAAAAAGCGTATTTTCGTTAAAAATGAATAACAATGAATTAACGGACATGTTACAAGTGTTCTTTGAATGTAATAAAAATCGCCTTCAAGCAGTTCGTCGGTACAGTGCTCGTTTTCCGGACAGAGAAGTTCCAGGTTCGAAAATATTTCAGAGAATTGAAAAGAATTTAAGAAATTATGGATCATTTACCAAACCAAAAACACAAAAACGGAAATTCTCCGAAGATAAGGAATTAGATGTTCTTCTTGCAGTACAGCAAAATTCACGAACTTCGATTCGCGAAATTGCACATAATATTGGGGTATCAAAAACTACAGTTCATGGTATTTTAAGAAAACACAAACTTAAACCGTACATAGCTCGAAAAGTTCATGCATTAGAACAAAATAATCCTGGCCAACGAATCCAGTTTTGTCGTTTTTATTTAAATGCATTAGAACAAGACCCGAATTTTTACAGAAGGATAATTTGGTCTGATGAATGCACTTTTAGCAACAACGGTATTTTTAATAGAAACATACATCGACAGTGGAGTGCAGACAATCCGAGATTTGTAATTGAAAATAATTTTCAAAGACGTTTCAACGTAAATGTTTGGTGTGGCATTTTAGGTGATCAATTAATTGGGCCATTTTTCATAGATGGTTGCTTAAATCAAGAAAAATACTACACTTTATTACACGAAAATCTCCAAAACTTTTTAGATGAATTACCTTTGGCAAATTTAAATAGAATATTTTTTCAACAAGATGGGGCTCCCGCGCACAACGCCAGAGTAAATACTGATTTGTTGAACACCCAATTTGGAAATAGGTGGATAGAAACATCCGGTCCTATCGAGTGGCCTGCGTGTTCACCGGATCTTACGCCCCTCGATTTTTGGTTTGGGCTTATCTACAAGATCGAGTTTATTTAACAACTCCAGAAAATGTTGACATTTTAAGACAAAGAATTATTAACACTTGTCAAGAAGTACCTGCCGCTTGTCTTTTAAATGCGACCTTTGGAGTAATTAGGAGATGTGCGATATGTGTTGAACAAGGTGGCGGGCAATTTCAACATTTATTGTAAAGTGTTTTGTTTCTTATAATAATATTTATAATACTTACATTTCCAATGTTTCATGACACATTCGAATATTTATAAATAATGGAAGACAAAGATGAAATTTATAAAGTTTTTTTTTTGCAATAAACGGTTATCAAAAATAAACATGTTATACATCGTTGAATTCAGAAAAAAAAAACCAATCCGAATATAGCCAAAAATATATATGTTGCCATTTAAAATAAAAAAACTTGACTGTCGTTTGACATTAATGAAAACAATTGAAAACAAATAAAACACTGCTATCTTATAGTGTTTTTGATGCTATTAAATTTACTTTTTGTTTAAATAAAATCGGACAATAAATAACGGAATTATGAATGTTGGCGTTTTTTACGGGACAGCCTGTATATTTTACACTCGTCAACTTAAACTTAAGAGATAAGTAATAAACATAGTAATTAAAACTGAAATATATAATAAATGTTGCTACATACTATAAAATCTATAATAGGCAGTAATCAAAATAATTAGCTTTTTGTAATAATTGACAGAAAGTATTACTTAAGCAATATGACTTACATAGAATCGTTATAATCGTTATCCTCTTCATCAACATTAAAATTCTTGAATTCTGGACAAATAATAAAGGGTCTTATGCTTGGAACTGTTTTTAACATTACCTCTTGATTGATAGAATCCTCCATATCGTAAGATAAAAAACCGCGATCTGTGTTATTCCTGTAAAAATAACTTCATAAAATACCATTTTTTCTAACGCAAAAATTTAACAGCATTAAAGTTTAGTAAGAATAACGTAAATAATAAAGTGTCATAAATTTTAGTCTTAAAACTGAAGAGGAATATATATATATATATATATATATATATATATATATAATAACTTCGTGACCTTGGTATGATATGGTAAACCTAATCAGTAGGCGATTAAAGGTCTGTATATTACTTCAAAATATATGTATTTAAAAAACTCTACATGTTTCGGCTGTATACGCCTTTATCAAGAGAATACAAAATATGAATGACAGGATATAAATGTCAAGTAATTAAGTTGCTATGGTTTAAATTATTCAAAGATACATTCTAGTAATAATAATAAATCATGCCTTAGTATTCCAAAAAATAGATAACAAGGTGTGAAAATATGTGTTGTTCGCTGCTAGCAATTTATGTCTCCTTCTGGGTATGAACTTGTGTGTTGGTTGCTGCTGGCAGCCTGCGTCTCTCTATGGGTGTGTGGTTTTGTGTGAGAGCGTAAGTGTAGGGTTTTGTATGTCGGTGCGTTCGTGCGTGTGTTTAGTGATCGGTCGCATGAATTTAGAGAGGTCGGATAACCAGCCGTTGCGTAGGGCCGCCAACCCTTTCCCGACAACTTCTTTACAATTCCGTGCAGTACTTCGACGGTCTGACCCCCGCCCCAACGAGACAAGGCGCAGACAGGCGAAGCGCACCCTGTACGGGGTTGCTCATCGCAACTAAGGGAACACTCTTAGTGGCTACCTCGGTCGACGATGGTCACACTTATGCCATCTTAACGTTTTCCGCCGAAGCGGGGGCATAGCACACACGTCGAACGTGTGTGTGCTGTTAACGGCAGCCTAGCCAGGTTGTCGCCCAGGACCGGTCCTAGTGGTGTGTGCATTGCGCGGCGACGAGATAGCGCCGCGTAGCATGGTTCCTCACTCTTGCTGGAAAAGCGGAATGGCACCTGACTGCCCAACGGGCAGACCCCCCTAGAGTTTTGTAGCGCATATGCTAGGCTGCAACCCAGTAGAGGACCACATCAGCAAAAAACAGAAAACAGGGGTAGGCAGCTGCCTATCCCTGTTTTCTGTTTTTTGCTGATGTGGTCCTCTACTGGGTTGCAGCCTAGCATATGCGCTACAAAACTCTAGGGGGGTCTGCCCGTTGGGCAGTCAGGTGCCATTCCGCCTTTCCAGCAAGAGTGAGGAACCATGCTACGCGGCGCTATCTCGTCGCCGCGCAATGCACACACCACTAGGACCGGTCCTGGGCGACAACCTGGCTAGGCTGCCGTTAACAGCACACACACGTTCGACGTGTGTGCTATGCCCCCGCTTCGGCGGAAAACGTTAAGATGACATAAGTGTGATCATCGTCGACCGAGGTAGCCACTAAGAGTGTTCCCTTAGTTGCGATGAGCAACCCCGTACAGGGTGCGCTTCGCCTGTCTGCGCCTTGCCTCGTTGGGGCGGGGGTCAGACCGTCGAAGTACTGCACGGAATTGTAAAGAAGTTGTCGGGAAAGGGTTGGCGGCCCTACGCAACGGCTGGTTTTCCGACCTCTCTAAATTCATGCGACCGATCACTAAACACACACACGAACGCACCGACATACAAAACCCTACACTTACGCTCTCACACAAAACCACACACCCATGGAGAGACGCAAGCTGCCAGCAGCAACCAACACACAAGTTCATACCCAGAAGGAGACACAAATTGCTAGCAGCGAACAACACATATTTTCACACCTTGTTATCTATTTTTTGGAATACTAAGGCATGATTTATTATTATTACTAGAATGTATCTTTGAATAATTTAAACCATAGCAACTTAATTACTTGACATTTATATCCTGTCATTCATATTTTGTATTCTCTTGATAAAGGCGTATACAGCCGAAACATGTAGAGTTTTTTAAATACATATATTTTGAAGTAATATACAGACCTTTAATCGCCTACTGATTAGGTTTACTATATATATATATATATATATATATATATATATATATATATATCTATATATATACAGTGAGATCAAAAATGGCTGATTAAGTTGGTGTACCTGAATAAGTGGTATTGAACCACTACAACTTCACACTTATTTTTGATAATTCAGTGGCGTTGCATTTGAACGGGAAATTGCATTTATTATATTTTTTTTTTTAATTCAGTAAGGTCAGTAATTAATTGATCTTCTTATTAAAAACCTCACTGACTATTACAAATAACGACTTAACTAAATAAAATTAAGACTTTTAGAAACTATCTTTATTGTATACAGACGTTTAAATCAATACATTTTTCTAGAATACCTATGAACAAAACAGCTCAAAACATACATATTATGCCATGATAAGTCAAAAATTGTAGGTACATATTACAGTACTTTGTAAATTAAATTGTTACAGCAAATGTTCGAAGTGTTGTCCATTATTATCCAGGCAAGTTTGTACTCTTCTCTTTAAGTTCTCAAAAACATTGTGTCGAGTTTCATCATTAATATTATTAATTTCATGTTCGATTGCTGCTTGCAGTTCTTGAATATTATGTAACCTATTACGATATATTTTATTTTTTAAATGTCCAAACAAAAAAAAATCTAACGGAGTAAGATCTGGTGAACGGGCTGGCCATAATCCTCTACTTATTAATCTTTCAGGGAAGACTTGCTGTAGATATCGCAGTGTAACACCTGCTGTATGCGCTGTAGCCCCGTCTTGTTGGAAATTTCCATGTAATCTCTCATCGTCTTCTAATTGATTTATAAAGGGATTTAGAATTTGTTCCCTGTATCGTTCTGCATAAATAGTTTGGTGGAATATGATGGGACCAATAATACGCCTGCGAGACATTGCTACCCACACACCGATTTTCAGAGGATGTAAACTTGTTTCCACAAAAGCATGAGGATTTTCAGTGGACCATGTGCGATAATTTTGTGAGTTCACATATCCAGACAAGTGAAACCAAGTTTCATCTGTGAAAAACGTCTTATCCAATACTTCATTATTGTTTATGGTATTGAGAAACCACTGACAGTATTGCATTCGTGCATGAAAATCATGAGGAAGCAATTCTTGAGTCACAGTCATTTTATAAGGATGCATGTGTAATTGTTTTCGTACAACTGTATGACAGCTTCCATATGATAATCCTACAAACAGTAAACATTTTTATTTAAAGCAAAAAATATTCTTTGTGTAACAAATACCTGTTTGCTGAGAGAGTCTTCGAAGAGATTTATTTGGACTTTGTAACATTCGTTGACGCACGTCTTCACCAATTTCGGGAGTTAAGATTTTAGGTCTGCCAGATGATTTACGCTGACGTTTATGTAGATAGTAGTAATAATTCAAGTACAAATATAATCTCTCACAAAATACTTGACAATGACAAGAGGAGACAACGAAATTTGACAGTAATTTGAGATAATTGTAAACTTCTAAAATTAAAAATTCCCATTTCCGAATTGCCAACTTAATCAGCCATTTTTGATCTCACTGTATATATATATATATATATATATATATATATATATATATTTGTACAATTTCATTTTAAAAAGTATTGAATATTCAGTCCAAATATTTCTGAAAACGATAAAATTTAGTGGATGACTTTATTTTGACGAGTATCGAGATGTTCACTAATAAACTGACAAATAGTCACAAGATTCGTCACTGTCGATCTTCCCCACACGAAGCCGTGTTGAAATGGAGAAATGTAGGATTTGGTGTTATGGTACAGACAGGAACAAATTACTCTTTCAAATACCTTAGAAAAATTCGACAATATTGATATGGGTCTATAGTTATCAACATGCGCATTATCGCCCTTTTTGAATATTGGACTTATCCTCGCTCGCTTCCAGATGGCCGGGAAAGTAGAACTTCGAATTGCCATGTTAATAATAAAAGTTAGCGGTTTTAAAAGGGCAAATCTTGCATCATGCAAGATAAAGCTGGGAACTGAATCATCACCCGCAATATTTGTTTGCGGGAATTTTGTCATAATATTAAGTACTTTGTAGGAGTAGGAGTAGAATTAGTGTTCTCTTGAATGCAAGTAAAATCGTTACTCATAGAGTGTACAGAAGAAAATTTGTTGGCAAATGCATGAACAATACCTTGAGGAGAATCTAGGAGGGTATCATTATGAAACAGAGTTTTAGGTATATGTGTCGTACCCTGTTTAGAATGAATGTATAGAAACACATTTTTTGGATCAACCTGGAGAGATTGTTCAACTTCTCTGACATAGGTGGCATACGCGGTAGCTATATTACTCTTACAAATGGTCGGGAGTCGTTGAAATTGGTCATAAAAGAAATGGTTACGTGAAGACTTCCATTTGCGTCGATAATATTTTTTTAATTTCAAGTTAAATATGATATTACTTAAGAACCATAGAGGATATTTCGATTTATTTGCTTTAGCAGAATATTTGGGAACAGACTTATCCAAGATGTTATATAGAACATTGTAAAACTTCTTAAGCGCATAATCAACGTTAGTAAAACCCTCCAAAAATGACCAATCCGCATGAAGATCATTGTACAATTGAAAAAAATTCGCTCTACAAAAATTGTATCGTACGTTATTATTTGAAGGAAATGCGTTGTATGTGTTAGACGAAGTAGAAAAAGATAAAGAGATATACAGGGCAATCCAAATTAAGTGTTCACCATTGGTAACTTTGTTATTATTAAAGATACAAGATTGTTTAAATTAGCAAACTAGTAGTACTTTTAACGCTCTTTAAGATGGAAGAATTTAAAAAAAAAAGAGCAGCGCGTTTTCGAGTTTTCCCGAAAAAATGTTTTTTTCAAATGGAAACCCCTGTATATTATATAATTTTCTGTTAGAAATTCAATTTTTAAACAAAAAATCCTATAAGAATTTTTTTACTGGGATTAAAAATACTTGAGTTATAGTGAATAAACAAAAACAGCTAAGTCAAGTGCATTTCTATGTTTCTATGATAACGACGTTAATTCTTTCTAGTAAACGTCAAATATTAGTACAGTTTTATTAGTCTTTCACTCATAAATTTCATTTTGCTAGTTATTAATTTGACAAAAAAATGATTTTTACCCATGCAGAAAAGTGTGATATGTTAGAATCTTATTTAGTGTGCAGAAAATCCTCTAGAAGGGCAAAAGAACACTACGCTGAATTATATCCACTCCGAACACAACCAAATGAGCAATTGTTTCTGAGACTATACCGAAAATTTAGAGGCAATGAGAGTGTTTTTGCCAAAACAAGAACAAGAAGGACTTTTATAATAAGCGAGGCCACGGAAATTCTAGTTCTTGCATATTTTGAGGCCAACCGTGAGAATTCCATACTAGATATTATCAAGGAATCTGATTTGAGTCACGGTACTGTGCATAGGATTCTGAAGAAACACAAATTCATTCCTTATAAGTACAAACCAGTTCAAGTTTTCTTGCCAGGGGATCCAGAGAGAAGAATGTTTTTTTGCCACTGGTATCTTAACTTTTGTCGCCAAAATGTAAACAACTTTCGTTATATTTTATGGACCGATGAATCAAATTTCTCAAATTCTGGAATGTACAATACAAAAAATCATCATTACTGGTCAAAGGAAAATCTTCTTTTAGTACATCCAAGACGCCCGCAAGTCCGTTACAGTTTTAATGTTTGGTGCGGTTTAATTGGTTCAAGGATTGTTAGTCCTTTCTTTTATGAGGGCACTCTAACTGGTGAAAGGTACATAGAATTTTTGACTGAAATTTTGAATAATTTCTTAGACGATATTGATCTCATAAGTAGACAGAATCTGCATTTTCAGCAGGATGGCGCACCTGCGCACAACTACAGAGGTACTCATCAAATTTTAAATACTATTTTTAACAATTCATGGATAGGAACAAATGGTCCTATTCAGTGGCCTCCCCGATCGCCAGATTTAACACCGCTTGATTTTTTTTTATGCGGTTATTTAAAGACAGAGATTTATAAGCAAAGGTACGAAAACGTAAACGCTCTAAAAATTGCAGTTAGTGAAAAGATAAACCAAATAGATGGTAGGACCATATTAGAAGCAGTTCGACAAGTTCAGAAACGTGTTCAAAAATGTATTGAACAACAAGGTGGTATTTTTGAACATCTTCTATGAAAAAATCAGTGATTTTTATTTTCTTTTAATGATATGTTTATGTATAAAATAAAGTTTATAAAAATTATTTAGCTGTGCTTGTTTATACATTATAACTCAAGTGTTTTTAATCCCAGTAAAAAAGTTCTTATAAGATTTTTTGTTTAAAAATTGAATTTCTAACAGAAAATGATATAATATACAGGGGTTTCCATTTGAAAAAAACATATTTTTCGGGAAAACTCGAAAACGCGCTGCTCATTTGTTTTTTTTTAATTCTTCCATCTTAAAGAGCGTTAAAAGTACTACTAGTTTGCTAATTTAAACATTCTTGTATCTTTAATAATAACAAAGTTACCAATGGAGAACACTTAATTTGGATTGCCCTATATAGTGGCGGATGATACAAATCGACTGAAACACGTGGATGATTCTCAGGTGTTATAGTTATATCAGATGTAAAATTAACAGTAATAAGATCAAGAATACGATTGTTATAATTGGTTAAGGTATTAAATTGTTTAAGATTTAAAGAACTGCACAAACAATTAAAAGCACAGCATTTAGCGAATAGTGAATTGGCTTCGCGAACCCCGAACTCTAAGTCAACTGAAAATATTTAAACATTTATCAAAGATCAATTTTATGAGTAACTGTGGGAGCAATTATGGGAACAGACGGCCCAGCTGACCCCTGAGATGCATGCCACCAGACATGCATATCAGTGAGACACACCCAACCATATATTCATGTGTAACATTTGACATTATACATACATAGTATATTATCTCTGTACATAGTACGCGATATATTTGCATTAAACGTACAACAAATTGAGAGTGAGTTTGTTATTCTATCAAATAAAATAATCATTGCGATTTCCCCAACATTTCTGGTCCTTCGACCCGCATCTCTTGTTATTGAGAAGATCGCAAGAGTTGAAGATTGAACAAGCGGAACAAGCATGCTCGAGATCCAATTCGACAAACCACTGCTAAGTCGTGAGTACCCTTTACTTTCACTGTAATTATCCTTTCTTGGTAAACACAATAACGTCATTTAGTTTATGAACTCTCGTAAAATTCAAATTATCTGATATTGTAAGCGCATTGTGCGTACAATCATTGTGATTGCCTTGCTAACTGCAACGATGTCGCCCCCAGAAAACAAACAAGATTCTCAACATTTAATACGCAAAAGAGGTGTGCTAAAGGCTTCTGTAACAAGATTTATGAATTTTCTCTCAAAATATGATGAATCAAATCAAACGGAATGTCAATCTAGGTTAGAAAATCATGTGCGATTACTTAAAGATTTTGACGCTTTACAAGACGATATTGAAATCTCGGGTTTAGATAACGACAACAATGAAAAAGAACGAGAAGAATTTGAAAACTTATATTATAAGGCGATAGCGTTGGCTAAGCAATTGTTAAAAGCGTCTGATTCGGTCGATACCATTTCGGGTTCAGCGGGAAGCGTTCAATTAAGCGAACCAAACAATATTCAAATGCTGGATTTTAACAATGTTGTTGAAGCAAATAACGTACGATTACCCACTATAAACTTGCCACAATTTGACGGTAATTATGAAAATTGGTTTCAATTTCGCGATGTTTTTAATACTTTAGTTAATAACAACACAAAACTAACAGACGTTCAGAAATTTATGTATCTATCCTTGTCGTTAAAGGGCTCTGCATATGAAGTAATTAGGGCATTAGAAATATCCTCACATAATTACAACGTAGCTTTAGACTTATTGAAAGATCGTTTCGAAAACAAAAAAATTATTGTAAACAGTCACATGCGGTCTCTATTCGAATTAGAAAACGTAACTCGTGAATCTTCAGTGACACTGCGTCATTTACTCGATGAATTTTTAAAACATTTTAGATCATTAAACGCTCTAGGACTGCCAGTGGGACATTGGGATGTTCCATTAGTTTATATATTAACGAATAAACTTGACCATAATACTAGAAAACTTTGGGAACAATCTTCTACGGGAAACGATTTACCTATGATTAACGATTTAATTAGATTTTTAAAGGATAGATGTCAAGTGTTAGAGTCAATGTCTAACAGCGGTACAATCAAGAAAGCCTCGGAGAGAACAAGGGCCTTTACCAACATCTCGTCCAAGAAATTGGATTGTATTTGTTGCTCAGGGGCTCATGCGATATATCAATGTGAAAACTTTTTAAGAAAAAATCCGGAAGAACGTTTTAAATTTGTAAAAGATTCTAAAATTTGTACAAATTGTTTAGGTTCACGACATGCAGCACAACAATGCAGATCAAACCGTAGTTGTTTTAAGTGTAACAAACGTCATCATACTCTCTTACACATTCAAGAAATTCAACCTAAAACAATTACGTCGCATGCGCTCAATAAAGGCACTCACGTTCTCTTATCAACTGCAATAATTTACATAAAAAATCATCGTGAAGAATTAGTACAAGCTCGCGCTCTTATAGACAGTGGTAGTGATAGTAATTATATAACAACAAAATTATTTGATAAAACCGGACTCAAATATCGTAACATAAATACGATAACAATAGCCGGTGTAAACGGTACTACTTCAGCAGTAAACAAACAGGTAGATCTAATCATTAAATCTACTCATAAAAATTACGAAGCGTTTTTGACTTTTTTAATAGTAGACAGAATTACTGAACGAATACCGATGATCACTTTAAATATTGAACATTTAAACATACCTCATGACATACATTTGGCGGATCCAGAATTTCAAAGACCTGAGGATATTGACATCTTGATAGGTGCGGAAATATTCTTCGAACTAATAGAAAACGGAAAAATAATACTAGGTCGGAATAAACCGGTATTACGCGACTCAAAATTGGGATGGTTAGTTACGGGACGACTGGATTACGGTACAAAGAGTAAATCTATTTGTAACTTAAGCATTCAAAATAACTCCGTTTTACGTGAGCAATTGGAACGATTTTGGAAATTCGATGAATATCCTGAAGAAAAATCATTTACTAATGATGAAATAAAATGTGAAAATAACTTTCTAGAGAATACAACTCGGGATGGAAGTGGACGCTATACTGTTGCTCTTCCCTTTAATGAAAATCGTGATAAATTAGGAGAGAATTTGCGCGAGGCGCTTTCGCGTTTTCAAAAATTAGAATTGAGATTAGAACGAAATGAAGATTTGAAAAGGGATTACTCAAGATTTATGTCGGAATATGAGACTTTGGGACATATGAAGCGTATTTGTGATTTAACACCGGAAACAACAGAAAAACGCGAAGGTAAGAATGAATATTATATACCACATCACCCAGTATTTAAAACCTCTAGTTCCACAACAAAGCTCAGAGTTGTATTTGACGCATCAACACCAACAGACACAGGCTTATCACTGAATAATGTTTTATTAGTTGGTCCTAACATTCAAGGGGAATTATTCAATATTTTAATCAGATTTAGAAAATATAACGTTGCGTTGGTGGCGGATATCGAGAAGATGTTCAGACAGGTTAATATCATTCAACATCATCGCAAATTTCAGAGTATACTTTGGAGAAATGATAAGGACAAGCCTGTTGGTATTTACCACTTGTGTACAGTCACATATGGCACTGCGCCAGCCACATTCTTAACCACGCGATGTTTGAAAGATATCGCTGAACGTAATTTGGATCAATATCCACTTGCCGCTCGTGCCACAATGGAGGACATGTATGTCGATGATTTGATAACAGGCAGTGATACTGTACATGACGCTATCGAACTGAAAAACGAAATCACTCAAATACTTATGGATGGAGGTTTTAATTTGCGAAAATGGGGCAGCAACTCGAGCGAACTACTTAATGCTTGCGTGCAAGAAGATGACAACGACAAACACCTGATCAAGGATAAGGACGACAACCGAACGCTCGGAGTAGTTTGGCTATCTTCCGACGATACATTCAGATTTACATTTGAACATAAAAACGAATACAAGGCAGTGACGAAAAGGACAATATTATCAACAGTTTCAAGGATTTTCGATCCTTTGGGACTATTAACGTCGCTTGTTATTCAGGCTAAATCATTCATACAGCAGCTCTGGACTCTCAAACTAGATTGGGATGATATTCTTCCTGATGACATTCAAGGAACTTGGTTTCGTTTGGAAGCACAATTGAATTCTATTAACGAAGTAAGCGTACCACGTCAAGTTCTGTGCAAAAACCCCCTGAATATACAACTTTGTGCATTTTGTGATAGCAGTGAAATGGCTTATGCAGCCGCTGTGTATGTGCGAAGCGCCAACGAATCTAATGACATCAAAACAGCACTGTTATGTTCTAAGACACGTGTAGCACCTATAAAGAAATTGTCCTTGCCGAGATTAGAATTGTGTGGAGCGCTGCTGCTAGCGGAACTTGTCAACGTGGTCATCAAATCGTTTAATTCACCCATTGACAAGGTAACTTATTTCACTGATTCATCTATTGTTATCGACTGGTTGAACACTCAACAGTCGAGATTAAAGAGCTTTGTAGCTAACAGAGTAGCAAGGATTCAGCATCTTACGAAAAGCAACGATTGGCATCACATTCCAGGTAAGAAAAATCCAGCTGACATCGCCACTCGGGGTGCTGAAATAACTAAATTAAATAATTCAATGTGGTGGACCGGACCTGAATTCTTACTGTGCGAACAAGATTCGTGGCCAATATATTGGCATGTGAGTACGAAACACACACCCGAAATGCGAGCGCCTAAATTAGTGTTGGCTTCGACCCCATGTATTGACTTATTCAATAGATATTCGTCGCTAGAAAGATTAAAACGTATAACTGCGTACATCTTGCGTTTTCAAAAAAACACGTCTGTTTCCTCTAAAATAAAATGTCTCGGACCACTTTTACCCGAGGAAACGCAAAATGCTATGACGACACTTCTAAGAGTTGCTCAGCGGCAGGTGTTTCACACAGATATTAAGCACCTGGAACGGCACAATAAGGTATCTAATACTAGCACTTTAAGGTCTTTATCACCATTCATTGATGAGTTCGGTTTACTACGAGTAGGTGGTAGACTTCAAAACATTGAAATGTCATATGACGCAAAACATCAAATTATACTGCCGAAACGACATGCTTTAACACGATTAATTATTCTATACGAACATCATAAACATTTTCATGCTGGCGTACAAGGATCATTGTCTGCCGTGCGACAGAATTATTGGCCGATCTCGGGCGCATCTACCGTTAAAGGTATTTTACGGTCGTGCATTGTTTGCTTCAAATACTCGCCAAAATATGTTCAATTGCAAATGGCCAAATTGCCAACAAGCCGAACTACGCCTTCGCGTCCATTTTTACATACAGCACTGGACTTTGCTGGTCCTTTTTTAGTCAGAGAAACCAAATTTCGGAACAGAAAATTCATAAAGTCTTATGTTTGTGTGTTTGTTTGCTTCAGCTCTAAGGCCGTTCATTTAGAATTGATTTCAGACTTAACATGCGCAACATTTCTCAATTGTCTAAAGAGATTTATTGCTAGACGTGGTTTACCCGCCGAGTTATATTCGGATAATGCAAAAACATTTATTGCGGCTAACAAGGTATTGCACAATGATTTCAAAAGGCTAATAAACTATACCAAGGACGCATCCGTGATTAAGTTCTTAACAGAAAACCTTATATCATGGAAATTTATGCCACCACGGGCACCTCACTTTGGTGGATTACACGAAGCAACTGTAAAGTCCATGAAAACTCATTTGAAAAAGGTAGTATCTAATCACATTCTAACTGTTGAGAATTTTATGACGTTATTGTGTCAAATAGAATCCATCTTAAATTCCCGTCCTCTTTACCCCTTTACCAATGACCCCAACGATTTATCGATACTCACGCCAGGACACTTCTTAATTGGAAGCCCTATGACAGCAATACCTCAAATAGATCATACCAACATTCAATCAAATCGTTTGAAGCAGTATGAGCAGCTACAACAAATATACCAACACTTTTGGAAACGCTGGAGAAGAGACTATCTGAACACTTTACAAGTGAGAGCTAAATGGACAGAAGATAGGCACAACCTCCCAGAAGTTAACGACATAGTTATCATCAAAGAAGATGGAACTCCACCGCAACATTGGCCGATGGGTAGAATTTTAAGCTTACATCCTGGAGCCGACGGCAAAAATCGTGTCGCTACTATCTTCACCAAGGGAAAGGAATTGGTACGCCCCATGGCTAGGCTCTGCCCCTTACCGAAGAGTGTTGAAATTGGAAATTTCAAGGCCGCGGAGGATGTTGGAGCAATTATGGGAACAGACGGCCCAGCTGACCCCTGAGATGCATGCCACCAGACATGCATATCAGTGAGACACACCCAACCATATATTCATGTGTAACATTTGACATTATACATACATAGTATATTATCTCTGTACATAGTACGCGATATATTTGCATTAAACGTACAACAAATTGAGAGTGAGTTTGTTATTCTATCAAATAAAATAATCATTGCGATTTCCCCAACAGTAACGAACGTAACTATTTATTAAATAGTACTGGAAAAGTTTGGCATTTATTACGCACAAGTTATGCAAAATATTTGATCCTAAATAAGGAGAATTGTTAATTTAGTTAATTTAATATGTTACAAAAACTATTTAATTAACTTCATCGTCCTCTCGTCATGCTTAATAATTAAATTAAAATAAAATCATTTGTTTGAAAACACGTTAAAAGCATGGACTTGTTACTTGTGATAACCACCTTTACTTTCCTTTGTTTTATAATAGTTAAACAAATCCTAGACCAAAAATATACAGGTTCACTTTGTTTTATGATAATAACCGAATAAACTCATGTGAGCTTCAGATTTGCATTGATTCATATCACCTCACATTCCTTTTCTTATTGAATAATTGTATTTAAGGTAATAGATGCATTCGATTTATGAACTTTAGAAACAAAGAAAACCCTTATTAAGGTGATTTGAAGGGAAGTTAGAGTCAAAATGAAACAAATGAGTTTTTTTATTATTTCCAACATATTTCTCTTCAACTTCAACGCACTCAGACTAACGATGTTAGTGTGTCGTCGTACTATTTTTGTAATGATGTTTCTCAAGATCCTAAAATACTGCTCCGTTGCTGCAATAAGTTCTTCATCCCACTGAAACTTCTTTCTAGCAAAGAAGAGTTTGTGATTGGGAAATAAGTGAAAATCACTTGGAGCTAGATCTGGCAAATAGGGAAAATGAAGTATAACTTGAAATCTCTCTCATTAATTCATTTTTTGTTGCGAACAACTTGACTGCGCTTTGTCATGATGAAAAAAAACAATTTTTATGGCCTATTCCAAGTTATTTTTTACAAATTGCTTTCCTGAATTTGTCTAGTAGAGCGGCATAATACGTTAACGGTTTGCTTTTTTACAAAATAGTCTGAAAATTATCCCTTTTGAATCCCAACAACTCATATCCATTAATAAGTACACTCGACCACATAGAAAATGTCCCTATCGTAAACCGACCCCTCGGTCGGTGATTATTGCCTTTTACCTGGACCGGGAACTCGAGAATTGGTCACCATAATTTAGCACGTAAAAAGCGGATAACTACCAAGTAATATTAATGAACCTGTATGATGCAAAGATGCAAAAACAAGAAGAAAAATTTTACATTAATTAGTTAATTATAAATAAATATAAATATTGAAGGAATTGTTGTTATTGTATTATGTTTTTGTTGGTATTTGTATTACTCGAAAGGCCGATTGTAAATTTCCCTATCAATGAGATTGTTCGTCAAGAATAATAATAATTAATTAATATGTACAATTAAATACTTCATAAATTTATTTTGGAACACGTTTTTTCGTAGTTAGTGGGGATGTCAGGGTGGTAAGTTGCTTGCGGCAATTTTATTGGTGGACAAATTTACATCTCGGGCTTCTGCAAAGGAATTTACAATGGGACTCTCCAAAAGGAACCGCTGTTGGTGGGCATTCTCAGAAAAGCAGGTAAAAACAGACGATCGCCGTAAGTAGGGATTCATTCCCATAGTGCCGAATTCATTCACGCTCTCGTATTTCGTCGCTGTTTGTTTAGTCGAAATCGGACATAATAAAAAATATTAATTACTGTTAATAATTTAGAAAGTATTTAATAGTATTAATTAACTATTATTGTTCTTGATGAACAATCTCATTGATGGGAAAATATACAATCGGCCTTTCGAGTATTACAAATACCCACAAAAACAAAATACAATAACTGCAATTCCTTCATTATTTATATTTATTTATAATTAACTAATTAATGTAAAATTTTTCTTCTTGTTTTTGGATCTTTGCATCATACAGTTTCATTAATATTACTTGGTAGTTATCCGCTTTTTACGTGCAAAATTATGGTGACCAATTCTCGAGTCCCCGGTCCAGGTAAAAGGCAATAATCACCGACCGAGGGGTCGGTTTACGATAGGGACATTTTCTATGAGGTCGGTAGTACCTTACACCTCGATAAAAATGTCTTGACTTTCCTCGAAGGAAGGCTGTCACAAAGTATATACTGTTGAAATTGCCGTTTAGATTCAGGGGTATAGTGTAACACAACAATCGTAACAAATCTTCGCCAATCTCGCTTGAGGTTCGCATTCTATCACGTTCTTGATCTCACTCATCTTGGTGACAGCTTGAACATACCCAACTCTACGTATAAAATGTGATATACGCATTCAGTCGATATGCTCACGATGTCAATTCTTCAATCATTTAAAATACAGTCGATTCCGCTTAATTGGCTCGTAGGATAATTGGGACAACCGCTTTTTTTGGGACATTTCTAATAAAACGGAATCAAAGATAAGTAAAACTGCACCGTGCTATCGAGACAAAAAACTGTTTTATCGGAACAAAACATCGAATAAGTCGGGAGAACTCCCTAATTCTCCGAGAAGCGAAATGTAAACCAAGGGGACAAAATTTCTTAATGTCCGCTCTTCCAAGTAAGTACATAATACAAATTGTGTGTGTGCTCGTATGTTTAAAATGCCCAGTAGAGACCTTAAGTGTTGTTCAAAAAGTGGAACTATTAAACAAAATAAAATAGCATCTAAACACAATGAATCGGAGTTTGTCTTAAATTTTAAAAGTACCGAACACTATCATTGCGTGAATTCGTGCAAATGAAAGGGATCCCGTGAACAAATTAGCATCGCAGGCGCGAGAGGGCATGGAGTGCAGCAAAAACGTAAACGAGAAGGAAAAGGTGCTGAAGTTGACGGAATGCTCAGCAAACGGTTTGGCATTGTTACTAAATGAGGTGTTCGTGAGTCCGGGTCTATGTTAAAATGCAAAGTCGAAGAGTTTGCAAAGAAGCTGGGCCAGAAGCATGAAAATTTTAAGGCGAGCAAGGGGTGGCTTTCTCGTTGGAAAAAGAGACACGATATCAAGTTTAAAAAGTTCATGGGGAAAAAGCGAATGCTGATGTTTTGTCCGCTGATAGGTGAAAACTCGAAAGGCTTCCCAAAATTATGAACGAATTCACATCGGAAAACATTTACAACGCCGATGAGACAGGGCTATATTATAGAACAACTCCAGATGGTTCTTTTTGTTTTAAAAAAGACAATTTAGCAGGTTCGAAGAAAGCAATGGAAAGAATAACTGTCTTATGCTGTATGAACATGACGGAGAATGACAAGAAAAAACTGCTTGTTATTGGAAAAAGCAAAAGACCTCGCTGTTTTACAGAATTGGATATCGAGAGATTGGCCGTCGGATATCATGCTAATTCAAATGCATGGGTGACGTTAATTTTTCTAGATTGGCTGAAAAGTTGGGATAAAGAATTGCAACGCCAATCCAGATCCATAATTTTGATTCTAGACAATTGTGCTGCTCATATATACACGGACACTCTAAAGAACATAACCCTTGAATATCTGCCACCAAACACATCATTGACTCAACCCTTGGACATGGGCATTATTAAAAACCTAAAAACTAAGTACAGAACTAAACTAATAAATTTCGTTTAAGAAAAAATTGAAGAAAATTTATTGGGATCAAATTCGACAGCTAAAGATGTAAGCAGTAAAGTCAACATTCTGCAAAACATAAACTTCGTTAGGGATATTAATAGCAAAACAATATAAAATTGTTTTGCTTATTGCAATTTTAAAGAGAATTCGCGAAGCTTGAGTCAAAGCCCCGAGAAAATGGATCATCGATGACATTGTGTTGAAAGAGACGTGAATACAAAATCAAGAGGAATTCACCGATTTAGACAAAGATTTAAGTTGCTGCAACGAAAAGGAAAATCTTGATGAAGATATCATTGAAATAAAACAACGCCTACGAGAAGCCGAAAATGTTGATTCTGACAGCGAAGAAGAAATCGAGTCGACGCCCGTTTCTTTGCCAGAAGCACGAAATTGCATCGAAAAGTTAAGACAATTTTTTTTGCAGAAAGGGAATGGGGGAAGTTCCTTTAGACGCCCTTCTCACGTGTTCCAATTTTATTAATGCTGAGACAATTAAGAAAGAAAGCAAAGTACTCTTGATTCTTACTTGTTAAATAAGATGACTTAATTTTTGTTTCGTTGTTTTCGCTCTTCTTTACACACGTATAGCAACCGCAAGATAAGTTGGCGAGCGGAGGGGTAAGTTCGCGCAGGATTAGAAGTACTGAGGAGATTTGTATTTAGTTTTACATCAATTTGCAAGATACCATAGGTGGCGTAAACTACACATCTATCACTTAATAAATTAATAATTTATTAGAGTAAAATATATAACGTGGACGTTTATAAAAACGGCTTCTGCGCACTCCCTCCTCTCGCCATATTATTTGGCGCTTGCTATACCTAATAATGTACATGCTTTATATAATATATAAATATATATATTATATCTACCAGTATACATACATAACCCCATAATTCGGATTTTGTTTTAAGTACACATATTGTATTTATTGTTTATTATGCATGTATTTAGTACTGAAGACCACAATACTAAATGTACATGTTTGTAAGTAAACCAATCAATGCACTTTGAGATGTTTTTCTTTGGTTTATTCATGATCTCCGATTTATTGGGACCTCCTTTATTGGTACGAAGAACTTTCCCCATTTGTATCCCGATTAAGCGAAATCGACTGTAATATCATTAATTTTATTGATCATTCTCGCAGGTTTTGATGGTCCTGGTTGCATTTCATCTCCAATGCGCATATCACGTTTGAATTGTGCAACTCAACAATATATTATGCCTTTAAAAAGAGCATTGTAATAGAAAAATTTTGTACATGTCGGTCAAAATTTCGAATATGTTTTGTCCTTTAAAATAATATTGGATTGTACTACGAATTACGAGTTTATGCATTTTATTGGTTTCTGTTTAGATATTTCATTCACACTGCTATAACTTTCAAATAAAATGTCAAAAATTAACCAATTTCCACCTACAGCTCACAGATTTTGATGTGGCCGGTTAGAAGTACCGCCCTCGAGATGCGCATGAAATTCATAGGTAGGGGAACCTCTGGCATCCCTTATTATCCCTTACTACGTCCAAATGCACGTCTCGCACAAAGTGTTTGCATTTCATTTTTTCGAATACTGTCACTATCTAACACTGACCTTACTTGACGCACGTACCAATTCTCCCACCGGCCACATCAAAATCGGTGAGCTGTACCACCATAAAAAAGATGGTAGAATTAGAATATGCATTTTTTTTTCTGAAAGATAGTGCTAGTAGTCGAGTCTCACTTTCCGTCAAATTATCTTCTCTTTAATATTAGAAGATATTTTATAATTTTAGGTAAAATCTCAATCTGAAATAAAAATCGCATTTCACACAGAAGCTGATGGTGTATTGGGAATTAAAAAACTTCAATTAAACAAATTTCAAAGTAAAAGTACATAAATTTATAGTGTCGTGTAATATATATTCTACTCCAACGACCACTAACTTCAGTATCTTTTTAATTCAATTTTGATAACTTGATTTACTGCGTTTACTGCAATATACATATTACATATATACATACCTTTCATTATCTTTATTACTTTTGCAATATAGAAAGGAATGATGTATTCCACAAAGATATACTCAGTGTTTTACTGAGCATAATATTATTTCAAATTATTTTTATGTTTTCGAAAACAATATATATTATCAGAATGTAAATATTATAAGAATGTATCAGAATTTCTGTGATGTGGCGATGTGGTTCTTTTTTGTGAATGTGTCTGAGAATATCCTTTCTCCAGCAGGGGCGTACCGATGAGCCTGTAGAAAGGCGAAATACGTATCTACGTCTCTGGGAAGAGATATGTTCGGATACGTTCACAAAAATATTAATAGTGAACCTGTATTTGTGTTCTTCACACCAGATTTCTAATAATATTTTATATTATTAAAAATACCTTTGTAACGAGCGATCATTAAAATTTTCACTCGTAGCTGGCCATGTATATAAAAATTATGTCGTAGCTTTAGTCATTAAGATGTTATTTCAAACATCTGTCAGTGTCAAATATATATTTTAAAGTTTCATCAAAAGAAAAAGTAACGGCCTTTAATGATATGCATAAAGCGTTTATGGTAGAATGTTACTTCCTGACATCTCAAAAAATTGGCAGCATTCAATAGAAAATTGCCTTGCGGAGTTTGAAGAGAGATATCCAAATACTGTTCCTAGCTATAAAACTTTCCGTGATATGCTAATGCATTGTGTAAATCTTTTTCGTCAAACAGGCAGTATTTTAAGGAAAAAAGGAAGCGGTCCTCCTCTCAAGAGAAGTCGCGGCGTAATTGAAAATGTCAAACAAATTATTAACGAATCTCCTCAAACATCTATTCGCAGAGTTTCGCAACAAGTTGGGCTTTCGTATGGAACTTGTCAAAAATTTTTAAAAAAGGACTTGCACATGTATCCATATAAATTAACTTCTGTACAAAATCTATTACCTACGGATTATGAAAAAAGAACACAATTTTGCCAATGGTTTATTCAAAAAATGACAGACAATATTTTAAATCATACTTTTTTCACCGATGAAGCTTGGTTTTATTTGAAAGGTTATGTTAATTCGCAAAATCCTCATTTCTACAGAGAAGTTCCTCTACATCCAGAAAAAATAGGCGTATGGGTAGGTATGAGTCGTCACCGATTAATAGGACCAATATTCTTTGAGGGCACGATAACACCGGAGAAATATCGTAACGAAATTCTCAGTGTTTTTACTAATCAATTGACTAATGATGAACTCCAGGTCGGATATTTTCAACAGGATGGAGCTACATCTCACGTTACACTTGAAAATATTCGGTTTTTGCAACAATTTTATGGCGATAGGATAAGTAGAAATACAGCGATTCCATATCCACCACGATCGTGTGATTTAACAGTCATGGATTTTTTTGTGTGGCCATATATAAAGAATATTATTTATGAAACATCAAATAATAATCTACAAGAGTTAAGACATAAAATCATTGAAAAATGTGAACACATCAATAACTCACCGCAAATACTGATCAATGTTTTCAATGTTCTACGAAATAGAGTGCGATTATGCTTGGTGGAGAATGGTCATCATTTTACACATTTTTTATAATATTCTATTACTTTGTATAAAAATTATAAATATATTTAATATAAAAGTCAGCATTTCAAATTATTTTTTAACAATCATGACGTTTGAAATTATAATGACAGATCTCCTCTAATAACTTAAGTTAGGACATACTTTTTGTGTACATGGCTTACTTGAGCGAAAATTTTAATGATCACTCGTTATTATACAAAACTGGTGGGGTTTACCTACTCATGTATGTTTCAATTATTCTGATACATTACACATGCGGTTAGTCCGTAGTATGAGTGAAGACACAAACAAAATGCAGTTTCTAGAGAGATTGGCTGTGCCACCTTTGGAAGGGCGTCGTTACTTCACATTGGTTATGTGGACGGGGCGAGGTACTTCGGCTGTCTGACAACAGGCAGCGCTGAATTTATTTCTACGCCCGGTCTGGATAATTTCTGTGATGTGGCGATGTGGTTCTTTTTTGTGAATGTGTCTGAGAATATCCTTTCTCCAGCAGGGGCGTACCGATGAGCCTGTAGAAAGGCGAAATACGTATCCACGTCTCTGGGGAGGGATATGTTCGGACACGTTCACAAAAATATTAATAGTGAACCTGTATTTGTGTTCTTCACACCAGATTTTTAATAATATTTTATATTATTAAAAATACCTTTGTACAATATATATTTACAATTTAATAAATAAACAAGCACTGAAACTTACGACAAATTAAATGTGTAAAGAGCATGGTCCATAGGAATTTTATTTATCGCCATATTGTCAAAATTGGTGGCATCTAGTCGAATATTTCCCACAAAATCAACTGATGTGATTTTAGGTATCCCAGTAAGCGTGAAACCTTTTTTATCTTTGACTACAGTCGCTCTTGTAATACGTTTTCTTTTCTTAGTTTTAGCTTTATTTTCACTAACGGCTTGATCTTCTGCAAGCTCATCTTCGACGACTGGATCTGCTGTAAAAGAGCGGATAAATTAATGTAGATCATAAATTACAAGTTGTATAAAAAATAATTATATTTCTTATAGAAGTATCATATGCAGATGTGGTATAATCCAAGTGATATATAGTACTTGTCGTACCTTCAAATAACCTAATAATTGGAGTTGTCAGATTTTCCCCACATTCCAGAATCCTAAGTATAAGTTAATATATACGTACGAACTCCGCATTTTTGTTAATATATATAGTCCGATAAGATTTAAGAATTAACAAAATTACTTATTGTAAGAGATGTTTATGAAAAGTTTTTTTTAACGAGAGATGCACCCAGTTACAAAAGAAGGATTGGGAATTCGAAGATAAGCAGTTTCATTGTATGCATTGTGTTAGGTCATGTATGTCAGCCAGGTGTTTATACATATTTTAGTTAAGCGTAGAACTCGACGCCTTCTTTACAAAACGCGATGTATATGTGAGTTTGTAGATAGACTTTTGACATTAGCTTATCATACAATGTCAAAAATATATCACACTATTTTAATATTAATTCAAGGAAATATACACTGCTCAACTTTTGAACTGGTACACTTATATAGCATGCAGTAAAAGTAAACAAGCCTTCGTAGGTGTTAGGCATGACTTCCTATATGATCAGGGCTGTGTTTCTGAATGCAAACAAATGTCTATCGAATGACATTTGCGAATCCAATGTTGTTTGTTGTTATTGCGTCATAAGTGCAGTTACTGGGCTCGCGGACGCTTATACTTTTATCAAGTTTTAAGAGAAGTTTTGCTAATTTCTCGAATAAGTTTTAATGATGAGTGGTTGATTGCATTTTAGAGATGCCATTAAGGCGTTTAAGTATTGAAGAAATGAGCCAAGCTATGGGAGTGCTTATGACTGGTGCATCGCTAAGAACTGTTGCTACCCATTTCAATGTGAGCCACAATGTGATCAGAAGAGTTCGAATGCGTTTTAATGATACTGGATCTGTCCAACATAGACACGGCGGAGGGCGAAATCGCAGTACAACAGTCAGGAAGGACCGTTTTATTACGGTTCAGTGTCGAACGAATAGACTTTCTACGGCAAGAACACTCCAAATTCAGTTATTGAATGCAACAGGTACTCAAGTATCCACTCAAACAGTAGAAGGCTCCATGGAGTAAATTTAAGGTCAGATCTTATAAAAAATGTCCATTGTTGACCAGAGCTCACAAAAGAAGAAGGCTAGAGTGGGCACATCAACATGCAAATTGGAATCTTGAAGATTGGGGTCGTTATTTATTCAGTGACGAGACCAGAGTGCGTCTCCATAGCTCAGATGGAAGAGTTAGAGTTTGGGGAAACAGAGGAGAACGCTATATTGAGAACAACGTGACTTACCATCAAGCCTATGGAGGTGGTTTTGGGAGGTATTTCTGCGACTCGTCGTACTGAATTGGTTATGCTTGGAAATGCTACAATGAATAGTGTCAGGTATCATAATGAGGTATTACAACCTGTAGTGTTGCCATTTGCTAATGAAATAGGCGATGGTTTTGTGTTTGTTGATGATAACGCGCGTCCTCATAGAACAAGACAAATCAATGCATTTTTTGAAGAGTTATCCAGATCTTAATCCCATAGAGAACGTATGGGATTACCTGAAGAGGTTGATAAGATCACGAGGAGTGGATCCAAACAATCACCATCAGCTCCGAACTGCCGTTTTGGAAGAAAGGCAAAATATTCCCCAGCATTATATTCGGAATTTGATTTCCAGCATGTCAAGACGTTGCCAGGAGGTCATAAGAGCTAGAGGAGGTCCCACGCATGATTAATCTTAAGTGTTTGGTTATCTTTTCTTTCCAAAGCAAACTTTTCTGTAATACTAAAATGAAGATTTTATTTTCCTATTAAAACATTTGAAATTCGTTATTTAAGTTTTATTCATTTAATTCTTCGCCTTGAGAATGTTTCCCAGAACCATATACTATCAATTAGGTAAGAAAGTGTTGCTCAAAAAGTAGTAAATTATTTATATATGTTCTTGTAAGTGTACCAATTCAAAAGTTGAGCAGTGTAGATTCGGTGATCAATGAACACTATTCATAAAATACTCCAACCCTGCTCAGATACGCAGGTGCTTTAAGAAATAAAACAAGCTTTCGACTGTAATTACTGTGAAAGATAGAAAATTAATATTATTCAGAAGTATTAATAGGTAAAACGACATAAAACATATCAATGAAGGTCCCCGATTAGTATCTATTCCACTGTAAATTGTAGTAAAAGTTGCATGTTTAAACACTTACATTTTTTAGGTTTCGTTTATCAATGGGATTTGTGTGTGAGCTTGAATATTATTTATTACTTAAACAATTTTTATATCTCAAAAGTCAGTGATACGCTGTTTTAGCCATTGCGATGTTTGATCTATGTAAACGCCACGACAATCCTAACAGTGTATCCTGTAGACACATGTACACTTTGAAAAAAAATTGTATAGTAAGATCAAAGACACAACACCTTTCTTTTTAAGTAGTCATGTTGTCTACAGGATACAGTCTTCGTGGCATTTACATAGGTCAAACATCGCAATTGCTGAAACAGCGTATTACGCAGTATAAAAGTGATGTCCGTATTGGTAAGAGATCTTGTGCTTTGATGGACTATGTACTTGACCCTGACCATACATTTAATTTTGTCGAAGTCAAGATTTTAGACTTTGAAAATAACCATAAAAAAGAACCTTTTTAGAAATTGTCCACATCAACAGTGACACAAATAACATAAATAATAGGTCAGATACTAACAAACTAAGTATAATTTATTGCAGCATGCTCGGTTTGACGGTTAGTTGACTTGCCAGGTGTTGTTAATTGGTCCTCGTATTCTTAAATTTATATTGTATTTGTTTTGATATTTTTGTGATTTTAGTTGTTTTCTACCATATCAGGAAAAATTATTTAGATAAGGTATGGCCATGGTTGGGAGAATTACTGTCTTTGATAGGTTCAGCTTGTTGTTGCCAATTAAATGTCAGTTTTGATTTGAAATAGTTGTAATTATATTGGTTATGTTAGCTAAAAAAACTGACATTTAAATATGGCGAATAAAACTTCAAATCGAAACTGACATCCAACCAACATTTAGAACCAACAACAGGCTGAACCTATCAAGACAGTGATCCTTGCAACCATGGCCATCCCTTATCTAAATAATTTTTGCTCATATGGTATATGATTTATATATCGGGTGTCCGTTTAATACTGGAGCTGACGTCTGTCAAATTTTGGAAATTTCTTTGCTTTGTATTTGCCATACTGAGAATTATAGTTATTGTCAATTAATGTTTAACATCTTTTGCCATAGTCGTACGTGCCTGTTTTCCCTTAGCTTTTATTGTTCACATTTTTTGTATAGAACGCGGTACAATCTATCCCATTTTCTTAAATAATTGTAATTAGTAAATTTTGGGACCAAACATTTCGAAAAGTAAGGGTATTATGTTTGATTTTATCAATTTATATATTTACGTCGAAGTGATTACCGTATACTACCTTAACCTTAACCGTATGCTAACTTAACCAAAATTTGACACAAACTGTCAGCTTCAGTATTAAACGGACACCCGATACATATTTTATATTTTAACGTTTACATATATGTACAGCTGCGGCCCCTACAAAATCAGACAGTGTTACAAATAATAAATGTTGGCTTTGAACATGGTCCTAAAATTGTAAAGTTTATAAAATGTCACCCAACTGAAAGAAAGTCAGTAGCGTATAAAATAAAAAATTTAAAAAAATGGATATATTCAAATACAATAAAATTAATATTTTATTATAGCACTGTTTATGACTATTTGGAGTATCCTCGGCATTGACAGAACTGCGCGTTGTAGACAGTCCACGGATATTTCCGAGATATTTTGAATCAATACCTAACGGTTTTGAGACAAGATCTTATTATTAATTTCTTTGGCCATGATACCTCAAATATTTTCCATAGGGTTGAGGTCTGGACTTCTCGCAAGCCAGTCTAATGTGGTTACTTCATCAGCTTGCAAGAAATCTCTTACTAGATGCGCTGTATGAATTGGACCATTATTCTGTTAGAATACAAAATTATTTCCAAAAACAGGTAGAATTGAAACTAACAGTGCTTGCTTCAGAATATCTCTATAAACTAAAGCTGCCAATCTTTCTTCCGCTATAACACATATTGCCGTTCCACGGGAACTCCCCATCTCCAAAAATTCACAGAAAAACGTCCACCGAGCATAATTTTATGAACATATTGCTCAGAAAATCGTTCACCAACTGGTCTATAAACATGAACACATCCATTACTGCATGATTGAAAAGATTTTTCATCTAAAAAGACTACGTTTTCCCAAAAGTTGACGTTGTTTATATATTGAAAGGCGAAACGCAGTCTTTCCTCTTTACTTTCTTCTGATAAAAATATCTTATTGGCCGCACTTCGATTTCGTAATCACTCTCTTTTATTCTTCTTGGACTAGTTCTTATGGAACCGAGAAAATTGGTTTCCACTTTTACTCTTATTGCGGTTATAAAAGGGTGCTCTCTTATAAAATTAACTAAACGCATATCTTCGTCAGGGGTTGATATTCTCTGCCGCTCTGAAACAGTTTACAACATTGGAATATCATCTCGTAAGATTAGCAAAATACATACATTGTCGCTTTCTTCTAATAATTCCAGTTTCCTCAATTTTATGTTGTGTTGTTTTTATCAACGTTTATTTCGTTTGCGATGTGCCTAATACTCATGCCGTCCTTTAGCCTAGTTCTAATTATCGACTTTTGAAGTTCGTTTAATTGAGGCATTTTAAAAATTGTGTACGCTTCTGACTTACAATAAACTGGCACTGACATAACCATACCAGATCAAAGTCAAATTTACACATTAAAAATTTTGCAGAATGTGTCGAACGTCGGTGTCTGAATTTGTAGGGGCCACAACGTACGTATAGATTCTGAGACCTTTGCTGTTTTTCAAGTTTTTATTTATTAATGCGCTTTACTATAATATTGAAATAATAAATATTCATTTAATACGAAAGTAACAGTTTCAAAATATATATATAGAGAGGGATAAATAATTATGAACGGTAATGTATGCATGACCCGGTCCCCCCTACGTTGTACCGGTCTCTGTCATAGCATTCTTCAAGCTACTGCGAAACGACGAACATCTACGTACAGCCCTGAAGATGTCTCTTGAAACAGTGGACGAAACGTTGGCAATTACGCCTAACTCGACGCGGTTCCAACCCGGAAACCGAGATCTACATCTAGAGAACGACCGCGGAAACCTACACCTACATTTATAAAGTTATTTGATTTTTGATGGCTAATTGTCAATCATTACGACGTGATCAGTATAGTAATAAACAAGAACATACACGTTTGGCCCGTTTTTACCTTAAATGCGAGCTACAAGTCCATGTATATAAACGAACGTAGTTGCCAAGTTAAATACACAAGTGCGCAAGTACTGTTCGAGAAAAGTAGTGGGAACCCTTAAAGAAAGGTCGATACGTTTATTTCGATCATAAGAGAACATATTGTGCATGTTTGTGGTTGTCATCAGCACAATCGAGCAGGTAATCTTGGAATCTTGGGGAACTACAACAAAAAATTGTTGATTGTGCAAATACGATAACCCCGGAAATGTTTTCGAATGTACGAAATAATTTTTATCATAGACTTACGTACTGTCAGGAGCAAAGAGATGGATTATTCGAACATTTGATTAATTGAGAAGTTTTAATTTGGTTTTTCAAGAATTCCGTTTATTCTAGAAGTATATTTTAATTTCCATTATTTAGAATTATTCTTTTAGTTTATCGTACTCTTCCTGTTTCCCCAGAAATTATATTTATTGAATTTTTTCATTTTGTTTTCCAAGAATTTTCTTTATTTTTTTTATCTATTTTATTTTAAAATTTATTGCCTTTAGAAGGGCATTTTTTTTTCTCTTACTTCAATACGTCTACTTTGGTAGTGTTATACATTTACTATTTTTTACAGCTTGTAATTAATGACTATTTACCTAAAAGATTCTCAAATTATGTTTTTTGCGCTCGTTGTTAACAATATTGTACATGTGCATAGCTGTATAGTATATCACTATTACGGAATACATTCATATTCATTTGTCAATTCTCCAACAAAAGTACTGGTAAAATTAAAGTACGTTGTCTATCACATCTGCTTCGGCAAAACACTAATCTAGAAGAACATTTTTATTTCTCTAAAGGTCTACTTGCCGGCTCTCGTATGTATATTTGTTAGATAGGTACGGTTTGGCAACTTCTCACGCCTTATGTATGGGAAACCGCATGCAAGATGATTGTAGACCGAACCTGTATACGCATGGCTTTGGGTATATATTTACATATAAATATATATAATAATTAGAGACCGGACACATCGGTCTGAAATGGACGTCATTACGACGGACGATATAAATAGTCTACAACATCTGTAAATACATCACGCAGTTGTTGAATAGCACTATTCATTCGGTTAACTGAACATCTATTTTTGAATGAATAGTGCTATTCAATAACTGCGTGATGCACTTACAGATGTTGTAGACTATTTATATCGTCCGTCGTAATGACGTCATTTCAGCCCGATGTGTCCGGTCTCTAATAATAATCTATTTCTTAGCCGTACAATTAATATATATCATTTGATAAATCTTGGAATTTCGTCTATATTAAATATTTAAATTAGAATGTTATTGTGTGTTAATGTGAAAATGTAAATATTGCTATCTACAATTACAACGCTAATTATACGACCTTTTTATTGAAAAATTTCGTCCTTAGGTGGGGCACGAACCCACGACCTTTAGTCTGGATAATTCACCTTGGATCCTAGAAAATGTTATTAACTCTCTTAAGCGAATGTAAAGATGAAAACGGTGGCATGTTACGCACCTTATTTAATGAATATTGTTTCGTAATAGATTGTTTTGTTCTCCTTTTGATTTTAACAATAGGGTAAACGGATCATCAAAACCTCATACAACAAACTCCAATGGATCACTTCATAGATGATGAATATTAATTTCTCCAATAAAAAAAAAAGTTTATTTTCAGAACCAACACATTTGTGTTAAAAGAAAAAATTAATGATTGCTTCAATGTCATACTTGCTTGTTTTGTATACTGCATTAATAAATTGCTGTGCTTACTTCAATTGTTAATTAATTTTCATTCTGAATATTACGAGATTTCACATACATAATGTTGTTTAATCTGATTTGGTTTTTGATTTTAGTTTTTAACTTTTATTTTTCGGTATTTTTTCATTTTAAAACAGACAGCACTCAAGAAAAAACCATATTTTTTTTATAATAAATCATTGTAATTTACACATTTCAACAGCCAAAACTTTCAAATAACCGTCTCTTCCCTGAAATCAATTTTTTTCGTAGACTTTAAATATTAGGTCAGCTTAATCAATGTCATTGACAACTCTTATTTAACGATTTAACCTATTACTAGTAGTACGACATGTAGGTTAAATCACTGAATCAATCTAAGACATAACTGATTTAATCCATTTGTGGCTCGCTCCATATTGTCTAATATTGTGATGAGTAGAGCAGACCAATTTCCGTGCGCGCCATGTGCGCCGATGTGAGGATGATTGTATTGCATCAGAACTAATAATTCAGTATGTGTTTGGTGCTTTCTTAGACTGCATGTAAGTGTAAGCATACGTAATAAAATGTTGTCGACACATAAATCGAGAAAACGACCGTTGTCAGACGAAGTGAATAGGTTTATTATGAATTTCACGGACTTAATATACGATGACTCAAAAATTAAATGTTTAGTGTGCAATACATATCTAATGTGTTGGTAAAAAAAACACATTGTAAAGAACACGTAAGCAGTTCGAAGTACAATAATAACAAAATTAATCGACAACAGTTTATACATGAACTGTGTAACTATGATTGTGTGTACACTGCCGCTTACCTTGTTAAGTAATGATCCATTTATTTCATTTTGGAATAAATACGCGAATCAAACATTACCGAGCACGACAACATTACGAAGGAATTTACCATCGGTGCGTAAACAGGTTGAAAATAAATTTAAAGCCGAACTGAAAAATAAAAAACTGTGGTTATGTGTGGACGAAACAACTGACAGCAAAAAACAATCTGTAGTTAATGTGATGGCGAGTAATATGGAACCACATCAACCAACGTCTTCAATTTTATTAGCATCCAGACGACTAGAACAATGTAATGCTTTTCGTGTGTTTTTGCATATTACTTTAATAGCAGAAAACTAAATGTATATTTAATTATTTCTGATAGAATAAATGTCTCTACTTCTATACTTATATCGGTAACAAGCTCATGTTGCGTCCCTATTCTATCGCATATTCTAATATATTACGAATTACACTCCCACACCGGCGCTCATGGCGCGCACTGAAATTGGTCTGCTCTAGTGATGAGTCACCGATAATCTCTAACGTCGAGAACCGTCCAGAAAATGTAAATGCGTAGCACATGAAAAGTCTAGGCGATTATCGAATATACCAGAAGTTTTCACCGTTAATATAAATAGCAGGAGGAAAGGATTTGAATTGAGTCCATACCAAATCATCGCCAAGTGAACTTACATAAATATAAATACATAAATGTGCTTATTGTTAGTAATTAGTTTTCAATTGTTATTCGTTTTTATTATTAATATAGTGGGTGTCTTAAGTTACAGTTAGTTTTATTTAGAACCCGCAGAAAAACAAGTATTTTGCAATATAGTTCTGTAAATATTTCCTGAAAATCGCCCGTCTATTCTCAAGCAAATTCCTGGTCCTTCAATGCCGATCCCAACCCAAACGTTTACAGAGAAACGTCCACTTCTTTTTATTTGTTAAACGTATTCCTGTTAATACCTGTTACGGTTGCGCGGTCTATATAATCTTAATCGACTGGTATGAAATGATTGGAAAATCTTTTCATCTGAAAAGATAACACTTTCCCAAGCATTCCATATAAACATACTCTTCCGCAAACTCCAGATGTCGGGTATAAAAGGGATTATCTCGGAGGTAGTTAATAAGTGCTACATCGTTATCCGCAGTAGTAATCTTTGTTCTTCCTGATCCAACATTTCTTGTTAATCTTGCTTCATTAACCTAACCCATCTCTGCTTAATTCACAGGATAGCATTTTGACCAACATTGAACTCTAGGGCAACTCGTCGTAATGACCATCCGTTCTCCAACATCGTCACCACTCTACCCTCTATTAACTGTACTTAAATGTTGAAGCATTTTCAAATTGAATAGATGCACTGAATTAAACAGATAAGTCAAAATGACAATTATTAATTTCCCTTTCATAGCCACGATTTCCAAAAAACACCTATTCACAATAAAGCAATTTGAGTGTATTCATTTTTTTTGTCGCCTATGGTACATATGTTTCCAAAGTGTCCACTGTCAAGTCTCAAGCCGGCTGTGATATACTACAGTTTTTTCATGTAAAGTAAAAAATAAATCAATAATGTTGAAAGATATAAAGAGACCGTTCTACCACGAAGTATAGAAATTAATAAGTAGATTCCCGGACTTAGTTTACGCTAGTACCACCGAGAGAATTAAACGACTCTCATACGCATCTTATGAGTTATTTTATTTTTTCTGATAATTGTAAGATGCACCATTTTTGGACTTGCAAATTTGATAATGAAGTTATCGTTTAATTGCATGTTATTAATATGTCAACTTTAATCAGGAAAAAAAAAAACAGTGAGTGAGCCGATAAGAGATATCGTTTTCGAGCTGTGGAAGCGGGCGACCTCTTTGCGCGGCAAGGTGAGACGTTGGTAAATACTAACAAAGTTGCATATACGGGGGGAGACGGAATAGTAGGAAATGGATAGTGACGATTATAGTACAGATGAGTTAAGGAGAAAACGAAGTAGGGAATACGAAGAAAGAAGTTCTATTGAGAAAAGAAGTAAGAAAACCATTCGAACTCCCCAAAAAGTACAACAAAAAGAAGAGGATAAGCTAGATAAAGTGATACAGATGATCCAAAATGTAACCATGGAAATAAGGGAGGTAAAGGCAGAATTGCAGGAAGTGAGAAGGGAACAGAGTGAAGCAATGCAGGAAATAAGGAAGTTGCAAAAAGAGAATGATAACATAAAAAAGGATAATGTAATATTAAAAAAGGAAAATGAAGAAATTAGAAATGATATGGAAAAGGTCAGTCTAAGGGTAAGGAGATTAGAGAAGGAAAAAAAGAGTAATAATATTGTAGTAACTGGGTTAAAAGTAGATGTAAGCGAGGAAAACACATTAAGTGAAACCATGAGAAATTTTTTAGAAGATGAAGTAAAGGTGAAAGTTGATGTTAAAAAGGGACGGAAGAGTATATATTAATAATGATTTGACACTGGAAGAGAGAATTGCAGCTAAGGCCTTAAGAGAGGTAGCTAAAGAAGAAAGAAAAAAATGGAAAGAAAGTAAAAATAGGTTATGAGAAGATAAGTATAGACGACAGGTGGTTTAAGTGGAACAATAGTGCAGGAGTATTGGAGGAGCTATCTAGAACATTTAGCCAGAGATCTCCTGAAGACGTGAGAGAAGACAAAGAAAGGGAAAAAATCCGGGTAATCGCAAAGACCCGGACACAAAAAAACTACTAAATGAAGAGGAACAAGCTGAAGATATAACGACTCATGCTACGGAAATGGTAAACGAGACGGAAGAACGGGATGGGAAATTGTGACAAAACATAAACAGAAAAATTTGGTAAGCAACAACAAAAGAGAAAACAAACCAAAACGTACAACATATAAAAAATACAAAATTGGCCAATGGAACGTATTAACGCTTTATCAAGAAGGCAAATTCAAGCAGGTGATAAGAGAAGTGCAGCGATACAAACTGGATCTTCTCGGAATTAGCGAGGTGAGATGGACGGGAAACAATAAAATTACCACATCCGACAAGCACACGTTTATATACTCAGGGATGAAAGAAGGCGAACCACACCAATATGGAGTAGGAATATTATTAAGCCCCCATCTTCAACAAAACCTAATAGAATGGAATCCCATAAATGAACGAATAATTACTGCAAGAATAATCCTAAATGGACATCATGTCACCATAGTTCAATGTTATGCGCCAACAGAAACAACAAAACAAGAAGAAAAAGAACGTTTTTATGACACATTAAATAATACGTTAACAAAAATCAATAAAAAGGACATACTCTTATTAATGGGTGATTTCAACGCTAAAGTGGGAAACCACACAGAAAACTTTGAAGAAATCATCGGAGTACATGGGATAGGGAAAAGAAATGGAAATGGTGAACTACTACTAGAATTATGCGGCAACTTCGAGCTACAGATAGGTGGTACAATGTTCGAACATAAAACATGCCATAAAATAACGTGGGTATCGCCGGATAGAAAAACTGAGAACCAGATCGACCACATCTGTATAAAGCAAGAATGGAGTAAAGCGCTGCTAGATGTCAGAAACCGAAGAGGGGCAGATATAGGGTCAGACCATCACTTAGTCGTAGCCAGAATCAAACTGGATGTTGATAATTATAAAAACAAGGGGAAAAGAATTAGCAAACATACAAAAAGACAAAGACTATTGGACCCACATAAGTTAGACGAAGGTGCAAAAAAAGAAATAATACAGAAAATAGAAAATTTATCTCAAAACATAGACCACACTCTAGAGATAGAAGAGATGTGGCAAAAAATTAAAACGTTGTATACTGTGAGCTGTAAACAAACGTCAAAAACCACAAGAGACAGCAAGGAATGGATGAGCAATGAATCATGGACTAGAATTGAGGAAAGGAGAATTAAAGAGAAAATGTTAAGAATCAGAGATGAAACAAAAAAAAGGAAAATACAAGAAGAGTATACAAGATGTAGCAAAACGATAAGAAGAAGTATAAGAAATGATAGAAAGAGACACATAGAACAACTGGCAAATGAAGCACAGACTGCAGCGGACAAAATGGACAGTAGAGAACTATACAAAAGGATAAATCAGCTAGCAGGAAACAGGAAAAAGACTAGGGAATTACCATTAAAAGATAAGGACGGAGACAACTTATACAACAAGCAACAACAACTAAAAAGATGGCAAGAATACTTCGAAGAGATAATGAATATCAATGGGACCAAATTACAGCTATTGCAGGAAGAAATCGTGCAGGAACTGCCCATCAACACCGATGTTCCTTCAAGAGAAGAAGTGATAAATGCATTGCAAAAAAATGAAAAATGGAAAATCGGCAGGAAATGATATGATAACAGCTGACATCTTGAAGATCGATGTAAATGCAACTACAAAAATATTGCTACCCCTTATCCAGAAAATTTGGAATGAAGAAAAATTCCCTAAAGACTGGAAAGAAGGATTGATTATAAAAGTACCCAAAAAAAACGACCTGCGACATTGCGAAAGTTGGAGAGGTATCAGCATGTTGAATGTCACATTTAAAGTCTTCTGTCGCATACTGTTAAATAGAATCAACGACTCTCTTGACTATACCATCAGAAAAGAACAAAACGGATTCCGACGTGGACGCTCCTGTGTAGACAACATTAACACAATCAGAATGATAATAGAAGAATCACTCGAATACGAATCACCACTCCAGTTGTTATTTATAGACTACGAACGAGCATTTGACTCGGTAAATCGGGAAAATATATGGATAGCACTCAAGAATAAAGGTCTTTCTCAAAAAATAATCCAACTGATTAGGGAAGGATACACAGGATGTCAATGTCGAGTACTCCATGAGGGAGAGCTGTCACAACCTTTCGTCGCTAGTACGGGTGTTAAACAGGGCTGCATACTCTCACCACTGCTTTTTTTGATAATGTTGGACACGGTACTCTACGCAACAACAAATAACAAGAGAGGAATACGATGGGGGGCTGACGGAAGTTTTGGAGGACATCGAATACGCAGATGATGTATGCCTTTTTTCATCGAACATTAGGAACATGCAGAGTAAAACTAATGACCTTGTTGCGGAATCAAAAAAGAATGGCCTTAGCATAAATAAAAATAAAACTAAAATGTTGAAAATTAACACCAAAGATACAACAAACATAGAAGTCGAAGGCACACAGATAGAAGTAGTGGAGGAATTCACTTACCTTGGCAGTGTTGTCTCGAGCAATGGAGGAACATTATCTGATATACAGCGAAGAATAGACAAGGCACGGAAAGTTTTTGCAAGTATGAGAAAAATATGGCGCTCTAAAAGTTTGTGCTTATCATCAAAAATCAAAGTGTACAACTCAACAGTGAAACCAGTTCTCCTCTATGGCTCAGAGACCTGGATGGTTACCTCAACAATCAAGAGAAGACTCCAGTCTTTTATAAACAGATGCCTTAGAAATATACTAGGAATATGGTGGCCGGAAAGAATATCAAATGCTGAACTATGGCATAGAACAGAACAAAACGACATAAATGAAGACATTAAGAGAAGGAAATATAAATGGCTTGGTCATACATTAAGAAAGCCAGTTGATACACCAGCTCACACAGTCCTACTTTGGAAGCCACAAGGAAAGAGAGCGAGAGGCAGACCACGCACCACCTGGAGGAGAACAGTTATGGAAGAGACTAACAAGTCCATCCCACAACTGAGGAGCATTGCCCAGGACCGAATAAAATGGAAAAAATACATAGAGACATTATAAGTGCACATACTTGCTATACGAGTATGTAATGTAAAATTACCCTACGTCCCGAAAGGGAATAATGGGTTTAATAATAATCAGGACCAATAACGACTATATAAAAATTTATTATAGAATATAAAACTGTTGTTCTAATTTCTATGCTCCCGATTGTACTACAATAAAACGCAAATAGATGCGCCTGCAACAGAATCCCCTTCCACTGCGACATGCGTTTGCTCCCAAAGGGGCATCCTTAATAATAACACATAAATATATGTCTGTCTCTAAACGAGCTGCGCTACTTAATGACATCCCATACACAACTTTGTTAAAAAATTTAACAGACCTACCACAATAGAACACATTTACCTGATTAATTTTGAGGGATAGAATTTTAATCTTGGGAAAATCATCAATAATAAATTTATAGGTATAAAAACGCATATTGAAAATTGAATTACATATCTTTGAAGCTAAAATGTTCAAATAAGGAAAATGGAACAGTAAGTTGCAATTAAATAGGTATTCATATTATGTTTGAACTTAACTTAATTTATTTTTAAAATAAATTACTGCAACTGAAAATTGTAACAGGCCAGCTGTAATCCTATGTGAGTTTAGCATGATAAGATTTACAGTTAAAGTTTTAGAGATTTCTGAAGATGTTTGAGTTAACAGAATCAGGATGTTGGTTTTATTTGATGGTGTTCTATGTATTGCAAATGTCAGACACTATCTGTTAATGTATTGCAAAACACACAAATCTAATAAATGAAAATTATTAACATTGTTCATAGCAACATAGTACATGTAACTCAACTTGCTTTAGATAAATATGTTAATTAACCCATATCTATTTTAGTTAATATCATTTCTAGTAATTGCTAATTTTATCCCATAAATATTAATTGTGTAACTGGTAAAATACAAACATTTATTATAATAAATATTTTATATGGTGGCCAAGCAGTAAAACATTTTATTACATTTACTAATGTTTTGATGTCTAAGTAGCGGGCTTCATATTTGCTTAAAATATTTCATACGTTTTTGGTTATCCGTTTTATATTACCATTATTTTTATTTTTTTCTGATGCCATATTATTTGCTAATCTCATTACTTCTTGGCTTAAATAATCAACTTTGCATCCATACACCTTCACACAAACTTCTAATGTCCTAGCTCCAATTAGCATTGTTTCTGAATCAATTTTATTTTTAGAAATATACTGTTCCATATAATCAATGACTTTTACGTTCCATGCATTGTGAATATTTATTTTCTGCAATAAAATAAAACAATTCTTACTAGAATAGGCATAGTGTAAATGCTTACATTTTCATTAAATAGTTTTTGACACATTGTTAGGTGATTTTTAATTTGGTCAAAGTTTTCCATTGTAGAAGAACTAGATTCAGGAATCCTTGATAATTTATGCTCCACATCATAAACTGATCTTCTTTTCTGTCGTTCATCATCAGTCGTGCTTTCCTGTAAAAATGTAATTAAACCATTTAGAATTAAATTAACAAAATCTTTAGCAGTTAGTAGTGAATACTAAAAATTATATGTATACCTACTGCACAACTACTGAATATATATATATATATATATATATATATATATATATATATATATATATATATATATTCAATTATGAATATGCCCACAAGAAATTTAATTTAAACAGAATTAAAAAACCGAAAACTTACAACAATAGGCGTGATGTTAACTTGATCTTCTTTTCTTTTCATAAAAGACTTTCTTACAGGTGTTGAGGACAACATTTTATTTTAGTTTGAACACACTAAATATAAATAACAAACAATTCTTCTTCTTAAAGAGTCGTAGTTGGTTAAATAATAAACAATGAATATAAAGCACAATGAAAACCGTTTAAAATTGAAGTATTCTTGACACTTTTGAAAATAACAGTACTACAACAAAATAAACTAAAAGTTTTCATAAATAAAAAATTGGGCTAAGTACTTAGAAGTTAACTTACATCACGACAGATGACGGTAAAAACTATTTTACTAATTTTGTTTTCTATGATATTTCTATCCTCACATTCTAGATTACTATTTAATCTTAATTCCCATATTAAAAAAGAATGAAGAAAATTATGAGCATTTAAACGAGTGGAGTGAAGGGGAGAATTGTTTACGTGGTAGTCTAACTTGGATATACACAAATCAATTCAAGACGCCCTAAGCTGATTGAACAATTGATGTTGAGAACACTGACAAGTTGGTACTACACCACTGTCGTGTTTGGGATATGTTAGAATATTTTATTACAGTCAAATAAGTTAATAAATTGAGCTACATAACTTTTATTGTTAAGCAAAATATTACAGTTAATAGTAATAAAAGTCATAAAATCTAAATAAAATCAGATACCTATGTATTGTAGATTTAACAACACAGAAAACGGTTCCTAAACGATATGTAAACAAGAAGCAACAGGGTAGCAAATAGTAGAAAAGTAAAATATACGTCTGGTGTAAAATTCAATGAGCTGAGGGTGTCTTGAATTGATCTTACTGTATTTTTTAATATATTTTTTTAATTATGCATTATTCATATTTAAGGTGACTAGTTATCAAATAAGAAAAGTGCGGAATAGGCTTTTAAAGTAAAACAAGTATTTTTAAAATGTTTCATTTTTTAATTTACATGTATAACAAATTTCAAATTCAGCAATAAACACAAATTATTCAAATATTGTTATATTTTAATGCATTATTTTGTGCGTATATTTGTGGAGCTATAAATTTTACATCCATATTTAACATTTGTTAACTCATATATATTTTTATAAATTATACAAGTTCCTAAACATGTGAAATTATGTAGGTACTTCTATTATTTTATAAAGGTATTTCAAATCATACATCGGCGTCCGTTTATACTAAAGCTGAAGTTTGTCAAATTTTGGAAATTTCTTTACTTTGTATTTGTCACACTGAGAATTATAGTTATTTTTGCCATAGTCGTACATGGCTGTTTTCCGTTAGCGTTTATTATTAACATTTTTTGTTAGGAACGCGGTACAATTAATTCCATTTGTTAAATAATTGTAAGTAATTAGCAAATATTGGCAATGAGAATTTCGAAAAGTAAGGTTATCGTTTTTGATTTTATCAATTTTTATATTTACGTCAAAAGTGATTTCCGCATAGGACGCTAATGTTAATTGTTGCAGTCGAACTCAAAGTGCAATAATGCTAACTTAACCAAAATTTGACACAAACTGTCAGCTTCAGTATTAAACGGACACTCATTATAAATCATACGCGGAAATTATATCTTTCAACACAGACTCTTTAAGTGTACATGATAACAAAACATATAATCTCTGTAGAGTAATTTTCATCTATTTCGTAGCTACTTAATAAAAACATTCCGCTTATATTTCTTCTAGTGTGGTTTTCCAATTTTCTTTCTTTTTTATTATAGTGACTATCCAATAGATATATATTATACACAAAGATTACTATACGCCGTTCACGATTCGAAGTCGTGCACGTCATCAATAATGGCAAAACAATGTTGGAATATCATTCGCAAAATCGATTGTTTACATTTTAGGCTGGGGTAGTAAACGCTTATGTCAAACTTGTAATATTTAGGTTATAGCTTCCGATTAAAAATGGTGAATTATAATCAAAGATGGGACTATAAAGTAATTTTTTATTGATAAAGGCAGCAACGGTCCATCGTTATTGCGTTCTGCTGCATCTTGCAATCGCAGATGTAACAAGTAGCTTAAAACGCTTTTGGCATTTCAAACCAAGAGTAAACAAACAGACGCAAAACGTTACAGAACGATATGTACCCACACTGTGAACATTCGCACTAACATAAATATGCATTCGCAGTGATGAATGTGATGATATATGATATTATACAATATATAATACTTCGTTTATTGTTTTTTTTGTTGGTCATTCCGAAAATTCTGTTGATGACGAGCCCGTCTTCGAATTTTAAATTTTTATGCGTCATTAAATAGTTTGCATTTTTGCATAACACGCATTTTGCCGTTATATCTGAAAAAAACTATTTAAAGATTTCTATAAAGCAATGGAAAACAAGTATGATTTGATAGAACATAAATAATATATTTATGTAATTTTTTAAACTAATCTGAGTATAGAAGTATTGACATTCTAAGCGATATACTTATAAATTATAAGTATATCGCTATAAATTATAATTAAAGTAAAACACAATCAGTAATAAGATATACATATAGCAAACGCCAATTAAGTTGGCGCGAGGAGGGGTAAGTTCGCGCAGAATTAGAAGTAGTGGGGAGATTTGTATTTGGTTTTACATCAAATGTCAGATAATTCTAACCTCTGAGCGTGTATCACTTTATGATCCCCTAGCTAAGACATTATGTTCCGTCAAACGTCAATGACAAATGTATTCTGACAATTACTTGAGTAGTGGGAGTGGACGTTTTTAAAAACGGCTTCTGCGCACCCCCTCCGCGCGCCAAACATAATTAGCGTTTGCATACTTACCAAATATTTTGCCGCTTTTTATGCAAAGAAAAACTATGCAATCATTTCACAAACGGGTAAAATGTAATCTAATGTAACTTTCCTATCACTTCTTATTTTTTATAACGTTACTACCAGTTATTGTCACCAAGGGTACTTTTAAAACCACCTTGTATGAATGTTCAATTTCTTCATTTTTGGAGAAGACCACTAACTTTTTTGCAAAATAAATATATTGTATTTATAATAATTTGCATACGATTATGGAAAAGGCTTGTTTAAATATTACAAAAATTTACTTTCTTTTATTAATATAAATGTATTTTAAGCTGCATTGCTATCAATAATTCATTTTTATTATTGCAATGACGACGTTAATTCAAGTAAAGCAAATCACAATATTTAATAAGTACAATACTTTTTCTGTCATAATGTTGTACATACATATATTGCCAATTTACGTAAAGAAACATTGTAGGTAACCTTTTAGATTTTATAAAAATTTTAGTGATAACAGACGAAAAACTGGCTGTCAGCACATTAAAAAAATAGATGAAAAACTTAGGTGTAATTTATAAGACAAGCAATTAATAATCTCAATGACTGGCTGATGCCTCCATAATTGGCATAAACTGCTGTTAATGAATGCATTATTAGCACTAATTTTTTGTTGGAGTGAACCACTACTCTTTAACTAAAATGTCTTTGTAGTATTTTCTACTACAGGTAGCTTCCGTTAGCTATTTTCGATCTGGAACTTTGTTCATTATTCATGCATTGTAGATGTTTTCGGTTCAAGCATACCGCAACAAGCAAAGCGGCTTCAAGCGATTACATTACATTTCGGGAATAACTTCTCATAGATGTATGGTTCACGAAGGAACTATTAAAAAGAATGATTTCCAATCACGAACAAATGGATTTGTTCGGCATGAACTACATGACTGCAATTACAATCAAGTTTTCCTACTGCAACTGTGCAGTAGTAGACAGTTGACCGCGGCAGCCGACGGCATTTCTATTGTTAACGTATTGTTCTTTTATTTCCTTTTAAATAATATATTGTTGAATACTTACTGTTTAAACATCAGGTCAGGTGCACAAATGATTACATGAGCTTGCGGGCTCAAGCAATTTTCAACGTTACTGGTAATTCTATACAAGGTTGAAAATTGCAAATTTTAAATGGTTGTACATATATTAAATATACTGACAGCAATAATTTAATATCAATTAGTCATCTTGACAATTCCATAAACAAACTTTTGGGATATTTCATTATAGAACTTTGATCAAAGGAACTTAAAAGCATATGTGCCGAATTTATGGGTTAACGATTATAAAATGTATTTATCACGTGTAATCAAAATAAATCGGCCAAGCGGAATCTAGAATTTACATTTTACTGATTCTGAAACTATATTTGTGGTAATCTTTTTCATTATATATATTTAACATCACAATTTAACTAGATAAAACCCAATATTCTTAATGGTTCATTATTTTTTTAAACATTAGACGAAATCAACTTTTCATTTAAATAAATTTTTGTTTACTTTAAAATACCCATCACTTACTCTTCATACCCAAGAAGGCTTTGAATGCAATGTTTAGTGCATACCTAATTGTTATTTACTTTGCAAATGCCTATCTGGACTATTCAGTTTGGACAATTTAAAATGGATGGTATACCATAACCTGTGTTCATTTGAAAAGTCAATCTAGGTTACTTTGAAATTTTGATAGAATAAGACGCATATATATTAGTATGTGTTTGTTGTTCCGTAAACGTAAATCCAAATGACATTTGATAATGTCAATCACATTTGTTATTTATTTGTATGTATGAAACTGTCAAAATATAGGACTTCGTAGGTTAAGTAGTAAATTTTAATTTACGACATACTTCAAAATGTTCTCAGTAAATCACATGCTACTAGATTGACTTTTCAAATGAACACCCGTTATATTTCAAAATAAACTAGTCATTTCTTAAATGGATATAATAAAGCAGTAAGAAATTGACAAATATTAAAATGAATTAAACACTACAACTAAAATTATGTTCTTCAATATTTGTAGTAAAAAAACAACCCACAAGTTGTGCCAATTTTCACCAATCAAATAAATTTTGTTTTTTGAAATAACATTTTATATTATGGAAAATAATTTTAATTCTTAGAAATTCTATTAAAAATACCATTATTAACCAAATAGGTACTACTCTACTAGTAATTTTGAAGATTATCTGCTCCGATATCTATTACACAACTAAATGTCTTGCTGCTGTAAGTTAAATATCTCAACACAAAAATAATTACTACAGGCAACCTATCAATTGATTTGTTTTAAAAATTATAATTTGTCAATATAATTTTGGAGTTATGAAAAGATCATAAATATAATTACTTTCAAAAGTTAAACATTATTGATCCTGTACATTTACTCATCCTATATCTAATTATACCTTAATATGTTCAGTAAGTTGAAACTGTTTATTAGGAAAATATTTATTTCCTAAATAAAATAAAACAAAATTGAACAGTGATGTCAATTTATAAGATACAAAATTAGGTATAAATGAAACGTAAATACTATAATCAATAAAAAAATAAACAGGTAGGATGGTGTGGAGAATAAATAGATAGTTATGGATCTAAACAATTTTTAAACATATTAAAATACAACAAGTGTAAAAATTTTTAAACACACCAGGATCCATTCATCAATCTTGATCGCAATCACGCATAAAATGACCGTGTTTCTGGCACTTGTAGCATTTTGTATTTTCAGGACAATTTCTTGATATGTGCCCCACCTTCTTACATGTACGACATGCCTGATTAGACATCCTGTCTACTCCACCACCTTCAGGGCAACTTCGAGCTATATGACCAGGTTTATTACAAGTGTAACAGGACGGCACATCTGGACTCTGCTTACAGTCCTTAGCAAAATGGCCTTCGCCATTACAACGATAACATCGTTCTGCTTCTTCTTTGCAGTCACGTGCAAAGTGACCTAAACGATTGCACTTGTAGCACTTTTCACGGCTTCTGCTGTAGTTATCCCTACCACTGTCACTATTGCATTCTCGAGCAAAATGACCCTGGCGGTTACATTTATAACAAGTACTTGATGAATTCATATTCTCTCCTGTAATAAAAAAAAAAAAATTAATGTGTATCAAAAACTATTTATTACAAGATCATACTTTGTATTCAATCATTTACTACCAATAACTCTTTTCTTAAAATTTCCAGACCTCCTTAACAATTTTAAAATTTTATGAGGTATTTTACACGTAACATTTACATTTTCAAATCCTAGAAAATTAAAGAAAATGTTTTGAGAAACAATTTTCTTTAAAAATAAAAATTGATAATACCAGATGTGGTCTTATTCAAAATGTAAAAATGAATGTGGTGACATTACATGTAATAATTAATGTAATAGAAAACAAAATGTACAAAAACAAAACTTTCTATTCTTCTATAAAATCCCCGCTCCGATGTTCTGACGTAACTATCCGTGATAGTTTTTTTTCAGACGGGATTATTCCAAGTCAATTGCATTGTTATTGTAGTAATATGGTTGCATTATTCAAATATTTTAAATATTTAATATATATATATATATATATATATATATATATATATATATATATATATATATATGATAGTGAAGCTTTTATACAATGGATTAACTATATTCAACAAAAAAATGTCAAAAATTGGCGGGCATTTGAAATAATTATAACAAAAAGAATATTAAAAAAAATCAACAAAAATATTTCAGACAAATAAAACTTGATTTCAATAATTGAAAAATATACAATTTCAGTATAAAATATGGAGTTTTATGAACTTCATAAATAAAATAGGTAGTGAAGAAAATCTAAAGGTACATTTGGCCTGATTAAGAAACAGTTATTTGTGAACGGTAAAACCAGTTTTGAAAATGATTAATTCACATTTACACAACGTTATTTAGGTTTTATACATACCCGATCAATTTTTTGATAGGTGAATGACAAGACGCTATTTTAATTTTACACGTGGAAATTTTGCCACAAAATAAATAATCTAATTACAGCGACAAAAATACTAACGGAACTATTTGCATATTCAATTAACACTGATTTAATTTAAAAAAATTTCGGAAGCACGAAGGAATTTAATTTTATATAAACCAGATAAATACCACGTGTGTCACTGGACATATCTCGTACAGCAAGTAGCAATGTCACGGTCTATTAATTAGTGAAAGATACACTCACCTTATACAATATTCAAGTTGTACAAAATTTAATAGTAAACGTATAACAAAAATATATTTTAACTTCAATCATAAAGCCCATTCAGAAATTCTGATGACAAATAACCATTCGCGTATTGTAAATAACACAAAAGAGATAGGAAACCGGTAGTCCTTGTCAGTCAAATGTGCATCTTTACACTTTTATCCTTCATTTGGAATACGTTGCCTTTCCTATAATTAAAGCGGGAAATTTGAAAATCTTATTGTAAAAAATAAAAGGTTAATAGATTATCATGATTAATATTTGAAATTATAAGAAAATATGCAATTCTAAAATTTATCAAGTATAATTTGTAGAGATAAAATTACGAATTTCAACATTTGATTAAATAATTTGCAAGAAGTCTACGGAGGCGGGGGGAGGACCACCCCCTCCCCCGCCCGTCCTCGGACCAACTACATTCATATTCATTTCTGCTTGTATAGGTTATTGCCTTATAAACTAACCAATTTTTAAGAAAATCACAATGAAAGGAGTTTGAACATGCCGTAGAGTACATTTGTTTGCATATTGATAATTACAAATTATTTTCATAAATATGAGACTTCCATTCAAACTTTATCCGTATATAGGTATGTTCCAGTACTTCAAATATTAATTATTGTCGGTAGATGTCTGTTTTTTCTACAACGTAATTGAGCGGGAAAATCTTGTTTATACTAATAATTGGACATTTTGAGATAACAAAATTTCTACTAATACATTGTTTTTAAATAGGAAGAGTTATTCAAAACATGGCTAATTTGAATAAATCAACTCCTCCGTTTACGGTAATCGTAGAAGGCAATATTGGCAGTGGCAAAACCACATTTCTTAATTATTTTAAGAAAAATAAAGACGTGTGTATTTTATCAGAACCTGTGGAAATGTGGCGAAATTGTAACGGCAATAATTTACTAGTAAGTTTTAAAGTTACATGATCTTTTAATATTACTAATGTATGTCTTAGGGGTTACTGTATGAAGATCCAAGCCGTTGGTCATTTACTTTTCAACTGTATGTTTTACTTACAATGATGCAGCAACATACTGCACAGACAGAATGTTCAATAAAAATTATGGAACGTTCAGTATATAGTGCAAGATACTGTTTTATTGAAAAATTATCCAATGATGGTGTTATACCACCTCCATCTGCTACTGTTATGGATGAACATTTTAATTGGATCGTGAATAATACAAATGCAAAGGTTGATTTAATAGGTATGGATACATTAATTTATGCAAATGTATGTTATTTTATAAAATACATTTGAATTTCTTCACCGGAAGTTGTATTTCCTTATCCGGTGGATAATTCAATCGTACAAAGTGACAGCTTTGTTTAATAGAACTGTACCTAATTCAGAGTTATGAGATATATAGATTGTTTGTTCAATTTGTGCTTTTCTTCTAAAAATGATATTTTCAGAACTTTTAGAAATGTTAATTTGTTACTGCAAAATGTTGAAAAGCTTAATAAACAACAATTCACCACAATGCTAATTATTGTATTGTAACATTTCCTTAAATTCTGATTTGACCATAATAGTTGTTTCTCAATGCCTCCACTCTAAACTACATCAAGTATGCCAAATCCTGTAATGTATTTTGAGCAGCATTCCATGTGTTGCGCTTAACATTCCAAACCAGTTTAAAATTATTTCATCATCTAATGCTCTCACCAAAATTGTGAAGTTTATAATATTTGTAAAGATGGAATTAAATCAATATTTTCTATATTATGCAAATATGTAACATCATAATAAATGTTACGCAGTGCTGATATTTACTTGGCATTTGTAACCACTTTATTCAAGTTTAAAAGGGTTAATAAAATTTAAGGCAGAAATACAGGCAGAAGAACATTTATTTAATGATCTATAACCAAATTATAAATCAAAATGAATCTCTCTTATTAGAGAAAAAATACAGTACAACTTATTTTTTTTTAATGTCAAATAGTAGTGTCTTCTAAAGAGTTGTGTATTTGTTCTATTATATATATTAGTTTCAACTAATAGAACTGAATTGATTTCATATGAATAATACCTTCAAAGAATTAGAAAATGTGTTCTGTGTTAATATTATTGATATTACTTATTAATCTTTTGAATAAATTAACTCAGACTCTCCAAACTAATTCAATATTTTATTTTTATAACCTAGATTACGTACATTTTTTGAAGTTTATCCTACAGAATGTTCAAATTAAACATCTGAATCTATAGTATTTAATTAGTTTTTTGCTTTATTTTGCAGTATATTTAAGAACAAATCCGGAAATAGTACACCAACGTATGATCGAAAGAAATAGGCAAGAGGAGAAAACGGTTTCTTTTCAGTATTTAACAGAATTGCACGAGATACATGAAAACTGGCTATACTATAAAAATATGCATTTCCTACCAGCACCTGTCTTAGTATTAGATGCAAATTTGGACAAAACAAATATAATTACAGAATATACCAAATCAGAAAATCACATTTATAAAAAATTGGCAGTTCTAGCATAAGGAATTTCTAGTTTCTTGAGTTTTAGAGAAATTTTGAAAAATTTACGACTTAGAATTACCAAATTGTTAAAATTACTTCGCGTATTTACGTTAACTACGTCAGGGTTATTTTATGTTATATTTGTTTATAAGAGAAAGCTTTTATTTATAAAAAATATTTCTTATTATTTTTTAATGTAAAAAAATATTGCTTAGCCTATACACATAGTGAAAAATATAGCCATATACATACTATATTATATATAAGTAAATGGACCAACAATTTTATACTTTTTTAGTGTTCAATGTGTGTAATAGTTTTAAACATTTAGTTATATTGTTTACTTCTACTTTAAAGTAAAATTTTCTATTTATTTTGTGTTTTATTGTTTTCAAATTTGTAAAAAAACATTGTCTTGTAATTATTCATTATAACATTTTACATATAAAGTTAAAATATATTGTATTTATTGTGGTATAATTAATTTTTATTACAATTATAATTTCCACAAACCTTATATCGAAGGATTTATATCTAATCCAACTTTACCAATCGTACATCATTTTTACGTAAAGTACAGCATGCCGTAACGGTAATTTTCCAAAAATTAAAATGTATTATTCCGGAATTGTTTTATTTTTATCTACTATTGACATAAATATTCTTATTGACCTGAATGCAATACGTAATGCTATGGCCTATCAGAGGAACATTAAAAGATTCAAGGTAGGTTACTTTTCAAGAACGAATCATATCCCGCGGGACTGATTTCAACTACCCATGATATTCCCCTAATCTTATACCACCGGACGGAAAACCACCCAGAACTGTGAATGCATTACGTGACAAGATCGTCTCGTTTGTCAAGAATCTGCAGCAACCTGTGTTCTCGAATATGTTTAAAAATCTGTGTGATCGTTATGAACAGTGTCTACAGCGCAATGGCGCACATTTTCAACATGTATACTACAGAAATAAAAATGTATAAGTGATGTATGTATTGCTCCAGTACTGTATATTTTGGCGCACACTGTATTTTGAGCAGCGTTCCATGTGTTGTGCTTGACATTCCAAAATAGTTCAGGTTTCTTGTATACCTAATATATGAAATACCTTAATTATAAATCTTAATTTTCCAATACGATAGTTTACAGTCGCTATTTATAAACTCATAACTAGAGACCGGACACATCGGGCTGAAATGGACGTCGTTACGACGGACGGTACAAATAGCCTACAACATCTGTAAATACATCACGCAGTTGTTGAATAGCACTATTCATTCGGTTAACTGCACATCTATTTTTTGTGTGCGGTTAACCGACTGAATAGTGCTATTCAATAACTGCGTGATGTACTTACAGATGTTGTAGACTATTTATATCGTCCGTCGTAATGATGTCATTTCAGCCCGATGTGTCCAGTCACTACTCATAACTATGACCATCATATAATAAACTTAATTACGTATGAGGAGTTTCATAAGTTTATCTGGAAATTTGATATTTATTAAACGATTATTAATATTATAAAACTATTTTCTCATGGTTGTGCACAATATGCAAATTGTAGGAGATACAAGAGATCTATTTACTTAAGTTAAATGACTAGTCATTAACTAAGTAAGGACATTAGTACAATACTTTTTTGATGATGGTTTATTAAACTAATACATGAGTGGGTACAAGCCTTAACAGTGCCGGCTGGCGCATAAGCGCTGCAGAGCTCCCAAAAAATTGGGCGGGCGAACCTGTATTAGTTATAACTAGTTTTCTTTTACATAATTTTTCCCACATTTCTGATGTTTATAAAAGCGTAACATATTGTTGTGAAAATTCTCCCCCTGTATATCAAAAAATTTGCATATTTTTCTACATCATCCTGTAGAGGACATCAAACCCTACAATTTGACACCTCAATCATCAAAATCCGATCAGTAGAAGCCGAGATATTCGCTTCCGAAATTCCAACACTTAACGCCGGTTATATACCTATAGTATATTATCAAATAATATACAATAGGCGACCAGTGGAATAACCAACCTAATTCGCGCGATCGCTCACTTGTTCCTTATTTGGTCCACACGTACGTGCGCTCAGAGCTCTTTCAAACACCCGCGCGCACCCCGCTACCCCCGCGGTTGTCATACACCAATGCGTGATTTTACCAGGCATGTTCGCTGCATTTACACCAGCGCCGAGGGCGATATGATTCGGTATCTAAACTAATATTATAAAGAGGAAACATTTGTGTTTTTGTATGTATGTTTGTAATGCTTTCACACAAAAACTACTGGACCGATTTCAAAAATTCTTTCACCATTAGAAAGCTGCATTTTCACTGAGTGACATAGGCTATATTACATTTTCAAAAAAAAAGATATCCCCAATAAAAATGCATTAATGTAACCCAAGGTGTGAAAAAATTAGTCACAAAAATCTGCCATCGTGTACGCTGCGGAAACTATTGTTGATAGAACAAAAAAATGTTCTACAGTATTATAGAACGTATTAATATCTACAAAAAAGTCCGCGAAACCATATGTCCAACTACTGTAGTTATGCCACTATAACTACTTTTTTACATTTTAAAAGTTAATAAAAGTGCCGACAATAATCAAACCATATTATCCATACCTCTGTATTATTTCTTATCCTATTAAATGATATTTTATTAAAGACCATGTCAATACCAGTAAAATACTTTTTAAATGATTAAAATCGGACATTCCATTCAAAAGATATAACGAATTTAAAAATGTCAATCTAAAGAAAATAATGCTATAATATAATGTAGTAGTATTGCGATGGCCATATTCATTTTGTTTGTAATAAATTGACAATCGAAAAATTATAACTGGAATAAGAATAGTATTGGCAGAAGGAATTTAATAACAAGTTCAATGAGAATGAAAAGTAATAGGAAACAGGCACAGAGAAGCTGTTATAGAAAGAAGTTAAACATAAAGTGATATAAAATCCAAAAATTAAGGATCACAAGAAAGGAAGATTAAATATTTAAGAGAATACACTCACTATTGTATTTATTCAAGGTAGGATCGAAGAAAAGACAACATATACGATACAAATTTTATTAAAAGAATTTAAATAACACTGAGATATTTGAAAGATGACGTTTTTGAAGTAATTTCGACAATGTGTCAAAAGCCAAGTGACAGGAACATTATTAAAATAGCGGGTTACATTGTTTATAAGTTATGTTAAATTAGTAAATGGACTAAACAGATTTAATAAGCGATGAGCCACCACCAGAAAAACGCAAACGTCCAAATAACAGCAGATTTAATCATCGAATTTCGGCTTTAGAGGTGTGTGATGTTATTCTAAATTGTGCAAAAGATCGATTTCACTTTAAAGAGCATCTAGTAGTGGCATCACTTTTTTTTCGGAATGCTTTGGAGAGTATTGCAGTAAATTTCCTGAGGACAAACTCACTTCCGCATGCTCCTATTATCCCACCCTTGATAAAGAAATATTACGAACTGAATTGTCTGTTATTTACTCAAGAACTGATTGTAGATCTTTAAAAGGCGCACTACCTCTTCTAAAATTTTTAATAAAAAACAATCTGGGAGATACGTTGAAGGAGACTAGAAAATTATTAGAAATTGTAATAACAACTCCCATGACAACATCAAAGGCCCAACGATGCTTTTCAACACTAAATCGAATTAAGACGTTTCTCAGAAATTCAATGACCGAAGATCGTTTAACATCTCTTTCCATGCTATCTATCGAAAAAAAGTTTATCTCCGAAATAGACAATTTTAATGACAAAGTGATAACAAAATTTGCAAATCGAAAAGAACGTAGAATAGATTTAATTTATAAGAAATAATTTGTTAGTAAAGTAGTGCTTAGTGACTCTTATTTGTTTGTGTGACAATTGACAATCGTCCCAGAAATCCATTACTTCAGTGCGGAAGGCGAAGAAAGCACGATAAGATCGATGGGAGACAACCTCTTACTGCCCGTGCAAGGTAAATTTTTTTGTAAAACTTGCAGAACATCTTTATGATGACGCAGTTTTTGTGCCTCAATTGGAAGATATTGCTCTTGACGACATGTGGTTTCAGCAGGACGGGGCCACACGTCATACCGCCCGTGAAACGTTCACTTGTTTGCTCCTTGTCATATAATTTGCCGGTTTGGTGACCAGTATTGGCCGCCACGTTCTTGCGATTTGACACCTTTGGATTTCTGGCTGGGGACTATCTGAAGTCACGGGTTTATGCCGATAAGCCCGCAACCACCAAAGCATTGAAGGCCGAAATTAGATGCTCTATCAAAGAAATACCCCCACATGTATACAATATTGTTATTGCGAATTTTGTCAAAAGAGTACGCGTATGCCAGCAAAGCCATGGCCATCATTTACAAGATATTTTGTTCCACACATAATTCCCAAATGTATACTCTATAAATCAATAAATATTTCAATACTTTACTACAGAAAACCATGTTTTATTGAACCTTAAAATCTTGCGCTCATATTGAAACACCTTTTAGATACATATAAGTTTAGCAGAACTGCAGAACATACAATATTTTAGATGTGACAAGAAAACAAAATTACAAAGGATAAAATCAAAATTAATTTTGTTCAAAGTAAACAAATATAAATAAACATAATTTATATCCTACTCATTGGGATATAAATTATGATTATTCATTTTTAAAACCAACTTTTGCTTAATTGAAAAATCGTAACAACTTTTTATTATCAACAAATTGCTTGGTATGCAATAATCCACATATTATTGCAGTCTGTTTCGCTGTTTAGTTTTTATTAAGTTAATACTTGAATAGACTTTTCACATTTGCGGATGAAAGTAAATTTTGATCAAAATCTATTAATATACTAAACATCGGAGTACCATCATTTTAGGTTGTTTCCTTGATCTGATGCCAAAATTCTTCAATATCACTTGAATACGACTAAATAATTTTGTTCCAATTCCAAATTTTGTATATCAATTAAGTAAATTTGGAAACTTAGCGGCTACATCAGTAATGGACCACTACGTACGGATTCAAAAATTTTAATTTTTGTAAAATATCGTTTAGCATACTGGCTGATATATATATATACACATCGTCGATTCACAATAAAAACAACACATTTATTTATTGTTTTATTTAATATTTATACAATTTAGATGAATAGTTTGGTAGTTCTGATTTTTTCGGTAGAATTGTGTTGAAAATCGGTAGATCGGTAGAAATCATCCGAAATAGGTAGATCTCCCGAAAAATCGGTAGGGCTGGCAACACTGCTATCAGGGGAGAGTATTACTGTACTATCCGCGTATGTTCCCATTGTCTTATTTTCACAGGTTCGTATAGTTCGTAAAGTATAAGTTTTCATTTCAAGGCCAAATTCAAAGCATATGATTCAAATCAGTACTGCAGAGTCAAATAAAGTCAATATTCAATCGCGGAAATAACCGATTGTCATCATAAAATATAAACGTCATGTTTTGCAATATTGTCAAAATTTTTGTATGTCACTTGCAATATAACCAAAGAAAGCATATACATAACCTACATGTCAAAAGTAAAGTAGGAACATGAATAGTTCAAAAGTATTGTTTCTTTTCTAGTATATTCATTATATCCATGAAAACTATGCGCAAATTATTACTTTAATATTCGAACAAATTACCAGGCATCTAAGAAATATTCTGTAAAATAAATAGGTAGGTTAGAAATGTCAAAGTGATAATCAAACAATTTCGTACTTATTATCACTAATTGATATTACTGTTTATTATCAGTATTGTTCTGAAAAGAACGGATTTTGTAATTTTTTATGACAAACTAAATATTCAAATTAGAAGAATGGTTAACCTAGAAGTCAGAATACCGGAAACAAAGTCAATAAACAACAGTATTCAAATAATTTTACAGCAAGCCGAATATTACAAGACTATCTCCTGGACAACTTATCCTTTTCATTTAATATAATATTTCAAAGACGTACGTCTTAACTTAAAATGACAAACGTGTGTAGTATTACAGCGCGTATTCATGTATGTTAGAAAGAGATAAAGTACTATTTGCGGTTCCCACTTGGGCAGTACGAACTGAAAACTTATACTTTATGAACTGTATATCTGTTGTCAATAGAATATACAGCAGTTAACCCAACCCTGGGATACTTCAAAATTTTATTAGAAACTAGGTGATACATTTTCATCAACCCTAATTCTAAACTCTCTGTTGCTTAAATTTGATTTTAGCGAATTTTGCAGTTAAAATTTCATTTAATAGCAAAACATCTATTATCTTCAAAAGTAATTCAAATGATGACCATATGTTGATTGAAAAGGAAAAGAAAACCAACTCATGAGTTTAAAAATATATTTCAAAAACTACAAAAAAAGTTAAAGTTTTACTATTAACACAATTTCAAAAATAACTATATAAATACAAAAAACCTTCACCTATTGTTTACTAAATTTTAAATATACCGGGTTAGTCAAAACTATGGAGTGGTTTATTTCCGTAATTATGAACAACAAAATGTCTTTAATAAAAGTTTTATTACTAATTATTCTCCATTTCTTAGCCTACTCGTTGTTTTCTGTATGTCAACGCATTTCCATGGAAACGTTATTTTTTTTTTCAAATGGCAACCATGTGTTTTTTTTTTGCTGATTTCTATTCCTCTTTTTTTTCTTGAAATGACTTGATATTTTTTTCATACGCTTTCATAACAAAATTTTAGAAAAAATAGTCATAATACTTTATTCACTCAAATAATATTTAATCAAATTAAATGTTCAAACTGAAGACCCCTTACAGCTTGACAATAACCTAATGTATCACAAAAATTACGCAACGAATTTTGTAGCCAGATAGGTGGTATGGTATGCATACGAAGAAGATATAAAACATTATTTCAAGCGTTTAGTGTTATATACCATACGTATAGAGAAAACATTTTGTTGATAAATCACTGTAACCAATTATGATAGATCTAAACCTCTATAATTCCCCCTCAAACCGAGTCGTTTTGCAGGCAAAGTCTCAAAAGAAAACTAGAGAATTATGTAGTAGGGAACCTGGGAAGCTATGCAATTATATTGTTTCTAATATTTTTTTGTAGTTGGCTATGTAGCTACCGATAAAGACACTTGGTTAAACACCCAAATTTAAAAAAAAAGGTATACAATTTCTCTTAACCAATAACTTGTTAAAAAAGAATTTCACCACTTAAAAGAAACAAAAATGCATTAAAAAATGTTTATATTATCTTTATTCTTTGTATGTTTTATTACAAAAGAATGAATATATCACTTGATCGTCCAGGAAACTTAAATGCTGTAATTGTATTTGTTCCTTTTAAAAACGTTTCTATTTTTCCGCCCGCAAATATTAACTTTTTCATATATCTTAAATGGAATTCAATCTCATTCCAAACAAACACTCATCTGAATCTTCGTTCTTCGTTTAATAGTCATTGATAGATTTTTCATTCACGTTGATTCACAAACTAATTTGTAATCATATTTAGGACAACTGAAATTGCAAGAAAAAATGTATGTTCGAGGAAGAAAGCGAACCTTCTCCTCATCTGTATGTATTAACACCGTTCGGAGAAAACTAAAACGAAAAATCAGAAGATTAAATACTAAATAATACTAACAATAAATGAGAAATAGCAATAACAGCAACAAGACAACTAGATCAGACAAGTATTAGCTAAACGTGCACTCTCAACACCGTTATGGTATTATACAGTAATAGCGTGAACACTGACGATTATGATAATGAAAAATTCGTGAAAAGTCACACCTAACCTGGAATGTTTGGATGCATTTCGCTCTTATTGGAGCTTGTCAACACACAGCATCCTGGACAAATATGACTTTTCACTTCAATATTTCACGTATATATACTTAGTAGAATGAACTTACTTTCATTATCCTAACAACCAGGAAGGTAGCGTCGCGACATGTAACGTTCTGCAAACTAGTACAAACTTAGTTTGTCGAAATGTAGAAATTAACGCAACACATTAGGCGATATTTGCATGTAAAGTGAGATTTGGTTCTCATTTACAGTAAGTCCCTTATACTAACTATATATACGCGAAGTATAGAAGTGAAAAGAAGGGATGTCTGTTCAGGATACTGTATGTTGTCAAACTCCAATAAGAGTGAAATGCATTCACACATTCCGGGATAGGTGTGACTTTTCACAAATTTTTGATTATTCTAACTACCAGGAAGGTGGCGTCGCGACGTGTAGCGTTTTTGCATACTGGTACAAACTTAGTTTGTCGAAATTAACGCAACACATTAGGGACATTTTCATGTAAAGTGAGATTTAATCCTCATTGGTTCTCATTTACAGTAAGTTGATTATACTAACGATTATAAGTACCGATATACAACAAGCGGCTTGCCGCGCGTGTATGTGAAAATAAACTCACAAAAAGTATTGTTAATATGTATTGTCCAAAAGTATTGAATAAAAATATTATACGGAACGTAATAAAATGTAAAATTTCGTGACACCATTTGATTTCACTGCGCTAGAATGTTCGTTCGTCTTATTCTGTACAATTAAATCTAATCTCGTGAAAATTCAAAATTTAGTAAATATGTTTTGAATAACGTCGAAATAAACACCCATAATATTTTTTATTGCAAAAATATCTACTTTAAAACATAAATCAGTACTTTGATGATAACTATACTTTAGGGATAACAGACTCTGAGATTGTCTTCCATTTTGAACTATATAATTTTTCCTTTGGTATTTTGAATTATTTTGTATTTATGTTGCTTGTATTTATTTAAGTTATTATTATTATTCTGAATGTTTTTGGGGGTCGATTAAGGGTTAAAGTTTTATAAATACATATTAAAACATGTAAGTAATTAAGTATGTACAGTTAAATTTGTATGAAAACAATAAAACGAAATTAAAAAGTATGACTCGTATTACATAATTGTCTATTAACGAACTCCTGTTCTCACATATCTGTGGATAAGTAATAAAAATATTAATACTGGTAGCCGTAACTTTGTACGACATTGTATGTCGAAACCGCGGTCACAATTATATGTGAATAAAGTGGTAAAACAAAGTGATTGTTTTATTTTATTTTATTATTTTAATAAAAATATCTTATGAATGAACTATTTATCATCAGAATCACCATTCAACATTAAAACGATGATCATAAATTATGATCATCGTTTTAATGTTGAATGGTGATTCTGATGATAAATAGTTCATTCATAAGATATTTTTATTAAAATATAAAAAAATAATCAAAGTTTAGAATCATTGCTGTTTTGAAATCACAGTTCGTCTTTTAACTTTGAATGCAAAATCATCGATCATATCAAGATCATATCTACTCGTACTCTATGTAAATGGTTCCGTGCACGCGTTACAAACGTGGACACCTCGCGATTGCTCTATAGGTTCAGAAACATAGTATACATGTCTCAATACTTCAAAGGGTTGCTGTATATAATGTGTGGAAAAAAAAAGTTTTTCAGAGTAGGTCATGAATCACTAGTGTCTTAATTTGATTCGAGCTACCTGTTACTTTGTTCAATTTAATGATAGTTCAAACTAAATCTATTTTTCAATTTAATTATAATAATAATAATAATTTATTTTCATCCCTTTGACTACAATAGCATAGGATAAGTCAATTTAAAGTAAAATAAAATCTTAATCGTGGTCACAATTCTTCTTACATATTGCAGTGAATTGTGATGTTGATTACTTATTTAGATTTGTCTCACAATATACAGTAGCTTGCCCAGCTTCACTCAAATCGGATACGCCTTCCAGGAGCTCTCTAATCTTCAAGGTTTACCCTCATAGGGTACGCAGCACAAGAATAAAACAAAAGGTATTAGAAAAGACAAACAAAAATTCCCCCCATAAATTTTTAATGAAAAAAAAATAAAAATAAAATAATTAGACTTTATCAAATATAAAGCCGTACTGAAACATCTAATATGAGACAGATTGTGAGGAAAACTTGTGTAAAATTTGACTGCTACACTAGACAAAAAACCTCACTAATGAATCCCGAGCAAATTACTAATTAAATATTTAAGAAAATTGTCAGACTTTAAATTACGTTATCCCAATTTCAAACGTCAAGCAGCAAAACTATCTGTTTTCGCACGCAACCAAAATTAATTCATGCGTACATTGAACATGAAACAAATAGATTTTCCCACCAAATTTCTAACCTTCTAGAATATTTGACTCGTAAAAAAACATCAAAAGAAATCTGAAAATTTTCCTTAATATTCCTCTGATTACAAAATATTTTATAACTCTAAAATTACTGATTTTACTGAGCTCAATTATCTTACTAAATTATTTCTAAAATACATAAATATCATTGCAAAAATATACATACATTAATTAATGTATACGTCACTTCACAAAAAAAAAAACTTAGAGATTTTAGATAGGTCACCTTAATCAAAATTACAAGTTTAAAGACTCGTAATATCGCGAATTAATTTTAACACATCAATAAAGGCACAACAAAAACACAAACCGCAATTAAATAAAATTTCTGAATAAAAAATAAAGTTTCTATTCAGTGACAAAAACTTGGACCTATCTGTACGACAGCTGGTAAATCTCTCTAGGCACCAGTATCCCGGAAACAGCATCATTACCCTTCCTAACATAAATCAAAAGATCTGTACTTGCAAAATACTACCGCATAACTTGGACTGCATACATCAATACAATAGTGCGAACAATCTACAGGCGTGGGTAAAAATACACATTATAATTAATTTTTCAAGAAATATGAAATATAGTTAAATATTCTTCTGGAATAAAATACACATAAATATATAGTCTTTTACAGTTTCTTTTAATTTTTTCTTCGGGGAAAAATCCACTGCATTATGTAAGAGCGTGAATATCTATATATAAAATAGACATTGATATCTAATATGTACTACATTAAGAAGAGTACAAATGAAAATATAGAAGGAACAAAATATTAAAAACCTATGCAATAACATAGAGTTTCACAGTAACTTTAACTACATTACAACTAATATTATACATCACAGTCATGAATAAACTCCTGGACCAAATAATAGACTTTGGAGATTAATAGGTCCCTAATACTGTATTCAAACAAATTAGCTGGTAGCTGTCTATACTTAAGTGGTAACCTATTGTACAAACTGATTGCCTGGTATTTAGGATTTTTTTCAGTAAATGCTAATTTATGTTTGGGAATTTCCAATACCTGACTATTACGTGTATGATAATGGTGGTTCTCATTTAATTTTGTGTAAATATTAAAATTTTGTTTGATATAAATTAATAATATATAAATATACATATACACATGGCAATGTCATAATGTTCATTTCCTTGAATAAGTTTTTACAACTTACTCTTACACTGACTTTATTCATTAATCTAATCGCTCTCTTTTGAAGTCTAAAAATTCTTAGTACTTCTATTGAACCGCCTCAAGCAAGTATTCCATATGCGAGTAGGGAATGGAAATGAGCAAAATAGTAAATTCTTACGACACACGTATCTACCCTGTTACGCAATTGACTTATTGCGTAACATACACTAGTCAATTTGGCAAGCAATCAATGTGCTCATTAAAAGAGAAGTTCTCATCTATATACATACCCAAAAATTTTGTCGAGTCTACCTGAGCAACAGTACCACCATTTACTCTAATTAACTGTGAACAATTCCTCTCGCGTTTTATTGCACTAAATTCGACTATTTTTGTTTTTGTGTTATTTAAGTACAAAGCATTGTTTTGAAAATACCCGTTCAAGATATTCAATGAGAATTCCACTGCATGACTTTCATTTTCATATTTATTACACGTTACAAGCAATGACGTGTCATCCGCGTACATCACCATTTTACTGTTTGGTGCATCATTTACATAAATTATGTAAAGAAGTGGTCCCAATATGCTTTCCTGGGGTACTCCTCTCCCTATTTCACTTAAATTCGATTTAATTCCCTTTACTTCCACATAACTTGAACGGTCCTCCAAATAACTCTAAAACCAGTCCAAGACCAAACCTCTGTTGCCATATCGACCTAATTTTTCTAATAAAATTTTGTGATTTACTAAATCAAATGCTTTACTTAAGTCTATAAATACACCCACACATGTCCGTCCCGTCTCTAAATTGTTGTACACATCATCCAAGAATGCTGTTACGGCGAATATAGTTGAACGTCCTTTGCGGAAACCAAACTGTCTTTCATTCAAAATATTATTTTGCTCTAGGAATTTTGTCAATCTATTAGCTATTATTTTTTCTATAATTTTTGAAAATACGCTCAATAAAGAAATAGGTCTATAGTTATTTGCAAGGTGTGTGGATCCAGATTTGAAAACCGGAATAAGTCTCCCAACTATTAAGTCACTAATAAATGAACCCTTACTGAAGCAGTTATTTATTATAACCGCTAGTGGAATAATAATTCCATCTAAACACCTCTTGCTAATACCATCCGGTCCCGATGAATATGTATGTTTTATTAAGTCCAGCCACAACCTTTCGAATCTCATCTTCATCAGTTGGAAACAAGAAGAATGTTTTATCATTTTGTTTAATATGAGATAAGTCTATCGTTATTCTATTCTCATCAATTAAATTAGTTGTAACTGAATCGAAATACTCACGAAAACAATTAGCTACACCCAGCGGATCTCTACATTCCTCCTTGCCATTTACAGACAAAACAATGTCGTTCTTCACATGCTTTTCCTTATTTGTATTTTCTTGAATTATTTCCCAAACTTCTTTGCTTTTATTCATAGAAGAGTCTATTCTATTGTTATTGTGAATTAGTTTGGCTTTTCTTATAACCTCTCTATATACCGCTTTATATTTATTATAATAAATCTTAATGTGGCTATCTCCACTCAAAGTCATAATGTATAAATCTTTAAGTCGTTTTGATGAAACTCTAATTCCATTAGTTATCTGATTATTTCCTCTCTTATTTGTTAATTCTTTACGCTTTGTTGGAAACGCCTTTTCAAAATTATAATTTATTTTACTGATAAAATTTGTATATTGTTCCTCTAAATTATTTAAATTTAATACATCTGACCAGCAATAATCGCAAAGCAATTGTTTAAAGTACAAAATATTTTTCTCATTATTTATGGGTGTACTATATGTAATATAAGATTTATTTAGTTTAGTAGCTTCAAAGAAACATACCAACCTTTGAACAGAGTGATCTGATAAACCATTATGTAAAACTTCACTATGAAAGTTAGACATTGCCCGGCCAATGCATATATGTATTACCCAAGCAGTTGTTTTTTCTAGTAGGCTCGTTTATAATGCTACAAAAGTTATAGGAACCTATCAAATCCTTAAAAATATGTAATTCTTTTGACTCATTTAGAAAGTTTATATTAAAATCTCCACAAATCACTATCTTAAGTCTTATGTTTACTATATACTACCACTACAATCATACAAATATGTAATAAAACAAATTTTGCACCTATACATTCAAAGTCAAATTCCACAGCTAAATTATTTCCAGTCTCTACTTACTTGCATTTACACAGTCCAATTACTCCATTTAAAAACATTGCTACCCCGCCATGCACTGACGATTCTCTGTTGAAATGGTTCACTAAGCTAAAGCCACCAAGACCAACAGACCGAATATTATTATTGGTAAACCAATGCTCTGTTATACACAAAATATCCACTTTTTCACTTTCCACAAATATTTCCACTTCCTCAAGCTTATTGGTCAAACTTTGCACATTTTGATGTACTATGACAAGACGACCTATATAATCGTCTTTTGCTGATTGTATGTTTCTTCTAAAAAATTATTTTCTCTGGAAATATCTCGTACAGAACGTATTATTTAGACAATTTCTAAACAAATAAATTTTTTGGTACGATTCTTAAAATGAATTCCATCTCTTGTGTAATCACGAATCGAAACGAGATTATTAACACATAAAATCTGCACGCGATTATATTGCTGTGCCAAATTATATATCCTATAGTTTATGTGTTCTATGATAGCATTCAATTCCGTATTATAACACCTAAACGGGATAGTACTAATAATCACATTCGTATTTCGAGCATTTTCCATTATTATTCTGAATTGGTGTAACAGTTTTGCTACATCTTCACTTTCATAGCACTCTGATACATCATTAATGTCAGCCATTATTATTAAAAATTCTTCCTTTCCCCATTTTTGCCAATCATGTGACTGACTTGCTATTTCCTTAATTCCGACGTTTGGTTTAACCATACCAAATGCAGCGTTTGATTCCAATTTATCATTGATAAATTTACTGTAGTCACGACCCTGACTATCACATAAAACGAGTATCTGCTGTCGACTATTTTTACTATTATCACTATCCCCATCAATAATACTGCGTATTTCTGTATTTGTATTTTTAATTGGCTCTTTATCGTTTAAATGAATGTTATTTGACTTTTTTGGCAAGTCAAATTTTTGCTCATTCTCCGCGAAGAAACATGTCTCTGTCTGCGTATGCATTGATGATATGGGCTGTTTATAGCTTTTTAAGTCTTGGATAATTTAATTCTTTTCGTCTAAGGTAATATTTAAGTATTCAATTTTATGTTCCAAGTCCCTCACTTCTTTCTTTAATTTCGTGTAGTTTTCGTCGAGTAGCATATTTCTGCTGTTCGCGTCCGCTAATTTATTTCGTAGATCTTGTACCAAATCTGATAACTCACATTTATCATCTTCTCTCTCACTTTCTTTCCCATATTTTAATATAATATAACTATTGTTTAGTTTCTCCTGAGATTTTTTTGATTTCAATACTTTTAGTTCTCTTTCCTCAGCTAATTTTCTTTTTTGCTGTTTTGAAGCTCAACGTGTGTTGGCCATTATAATATTAGCAGATGTAATATTTTTCATAACAAAATAAATAATCAACATTTTTAAAGCTAAATATGATTTATTATTATGTTGAACAAAAAAATATAGAATGACGAAAAAAAAGAAAAATTATTAAATAGGATGTGTTATATGGCCACCACCCACATCTCTGCAAAGAGTAATTCCTTTTTTAAGGGAATTAACGTTTTGAAGATTTTCTGGTGTATTATTGATTTCGTCAATCTTGTTAGTGACCCTTTGTTTTAAATCGTCAAGATCAACAATGGGTGTTCCAAAAATCGAATTTGTGTTAAGTCACAAGATCGTGGGAGCCGGATAGTATCTGTATTCAGGCTGATGATACGATCTCCAAAAAATTCCTGCATGAAAGCAATGTTGGTAGTGGTAGCTCTATCTTGCTGAAAATAGCCTTAATGGAGCTAAAATTTCTAACTGGTGCCGTTCAGCTTTTATTTTTATTTTTAAAATGACATTATTATGCTAACATAGTTTAAAAATCTAATCAAATGTTTTTGAAAACTATTTTTGACATACCTTCACAAAATATAGTTCCAATAATCCTTCTCTGACTAATAGCTGGCCAAACTCCAATCTTTTGCGAACGTAATGTAGTCTATAAAAAAGTGTGAATTATCTGTACTCCACATTCTCATATTTTTAAAGTTGAGGTATCCATCCAGGGAGGTCGAACCACGATTCGTCTGTAAACATAACTCTCGACAATGCTTCATCGTTGTTATTGAATTGTTCAATAAATCGTTGGCAAAATTCTTGTTTTCGTGGTCTATCGACAGGAAGTATCTCATGTGTTACTTGTATACGGTAAGGATGTATATGTAGATCATTTTTAAGGATACGTCGACAGATATCGTAAGAAATATTTAATTCTTGCTGTAAATGTCGTACAAAAGTTTGTGAGTATTCTTCGACTACTTGCCTTGCCGCTTCGATAGTCATTTCATTTATGACCATTGGTCTACCACTTCCCATTTTACGAGTCACACTTCCTCTTTCTCTGAATAAATTCACCAAACGACGAATGGAAGCTTATGGGACAGCGTCATTTACAAATTCGTTTAAAAAATCTTCGTAGGCATCTCTCAGACTCCATTCACAATCGATTTTTCTGCCATTTCTTAAATAAATCTCAACCATATATTTCTTTTGCGGCTCAATAAATACATAAGACATTGTTTAATGATAAATTTGTAAGAATAATCAAGAATAATCGCAGATTGTCAATTTAATCAATGAGTGACAGATAACATTTCACAAACTAGGTATGAATTATACTCCATGACTGTCATACTTATCTTTCTCGTTCATAGTCTACTTGAAAAACTTTTTTTCGGCTTTTATAGAAAAGATCTAAAAAATATTGTTACGATTATTTTATCAACTACCCTCGTATACTCGGTAAATTGCTTTCATATTCGACCAATAGGTAGACGCGGAATTTGCTTGGCTTTTGGCGTCAACTGGTAGTTGGTTTAATACACACACTCGTCAATTTAAGCCCGCTATCATCTAAGTCGGACACTAAGCTACCGCTACAGTTACTAAGCTACCGTTAACTAGTCCGGAACTAAAATAAATTTGGAACTAGCCTGGAAGTTTGAAGATTTAAGTCCAACTAGAATTACGCAGTAGATGAATCACCCTCGTGGTCAGATTCTTCGCTTGATAAATTGCCGTGTGCTGTAGCGTGGAGCTGGACTTACACCGCCGTCAGATAAGTGATAACCAATATTATTCCCGTGCGTTTCACTTAATTAATAAATAATATACCAGAATAATTGAAACATACATGAGTAGGTAAACCCCACCAGTTTTGTATAATACAAAGGTATTTTTAATAATATAAAATATTATTAAAAATCTGGTGTGAAGAACACAAATATAGGTTCACTATTAATATTTTTGTGAACGTGTCCGAAAATATCTCTCCCCAGAGACGTAGATACGTATTTCACCTTTCTACCGGCTCATCGCTACGCCCCTGCTGGAGAAAGAATATTTCCAGACACATTCACAAAAAAGAACCACATCACCACATCACCGTAATTATCCAGACCGGGCGTAGAAGTAAATTCAGCGCTGCCTGTTGTCAGACAACCGAAGTACCTCGCCCCGTCCACATAACCAATGTGAAGTAACGACGCCTTTCCAAAGGTGGCACAGTCATCCCTCCAGAAACTGTATTTTGTTTGTGTCTTCACTCATACTACGGACTAACCGCATGTGTAATGTAAGAATAATTGAAACATACATGAGTAGGTAAACCCCACCAGTTTTGTATAATACAAAGGTATTTTTAATAATATAAAATATTATTAAAAATCTGGTGTGAAGAACACAAATACAGGTTCACTATTAATATTTTTGTGAACGTGTCCGAAAATATCTCTCCCCAGAGACGTAGATACGTATTTCACCTTTCTACAGGCTCATCGGTACGCCCCTGCTGGAGAAAGAATATTTCCAGACACATTCACAAAAGAGAACCACATCACCGTAATTATCCAGACCGGGCGTAGAAGTAAATTCAGCGCTGCCTGTTGTCAGACAACCGAAGGTTATGTGTACAGGGCGAGGTACTTCGGTTGTCTGACAACAGGCAGCGCTGAATTTACTTCTACGCCCGGTCTGGATAATTACGGTGATGTGGTTCTTTTTTATAAATGTGTCTGGAAATATTCTTTCTCCAGCAGGGGCGTACCGATGAGCCTGTAGAAAGGTGAAATACGTATCTACGTCTCTGGGGAGAGATATTTTCGGACACGTTCACAAAAATATTAATAGTGAACCTGTATTTGTGTTTTTCACACCAGATTTTTAATAATATTTTATATTATTAAAAATACCTTTGTATAATAAATAATATTTTAAGCTACTGAGGCACCCCTAACTTTGGCTGTGATTTTCCGTTTCACATCTGCATCAATAGTTTTGTTTCCTTATTTTTCTTTAATTTTCGGACTGAGTACTAAAAATTAATCTTAACGTCTGGTATTCGACTAACGGCTTTCCGACAATCATATGCTTCGCATTTATGTTTTTCATAGGTATGTTTTTGAATAGCTGACAATCTTTTATCTCTATTAATTGTATAATTTGTTAATATTTTTGAGTATATATACAGGGTTTTTCACGTAACCCGTTCGTTAGAAGTTTTCTGTGTTAACGCCATAGTATACTTTTGAAAATTTGTGGCACGTAATCTTGATACTTATTAAAATAAAATATTTACACTCATGAAGCACTTTCGTTTATACCGTAAGGCATAGTCATCTTTGATATTTTAAATTGAATGTTATACTTTTTATTGCTATTTTAGATTCCTTCTAAAGTACTAATGCACTTTATATTAAGGTTTCTTTTGTTAAAAATTAACTGTTTTTGAATTATTTTGAATTTTCTGAAATTTTTTGTTTTTTCAATGTACTTTTTAAAACCACATATCTGAGGCGTATTTGATCTGAACTACGTCATATTCCGATTAATGTCTAAACATTTAAGAAATCTCTTACAAGGTGTTCGAAATTTATTGATTATTTAAGTAATCTTTTAATAAAAGAAATCGATTTTTTTAAAGTGGAACGCCTGTAGATGAGCACGCCGTAGTAAGTAGATAAATATTTTGCATCGTACATGTATAGATTTCCCTATCTCTATCTCTCATAGTTTTAGAGTTATTAATGATTATTTTCTAAATTGAGCATTATCAAGAAAAATCGTGGTAGCAAGCCATGAAAAGTAAATCTGATGTGTCAAAATTGTCACAAAGTTTATTGCGTGTCTAATTGGTTTTATGTTGTTCACAAATATGCAAGACAAATTAAATATTTATTCTAATAGAGATATTTTGAATTTATACTACATTCATGGTGAATCTTTTCAAATTATTGAAAGAACATGTGGACCTTTTAATGAAAGTTACCCACATTTACCAGCAATGAATAAAATTAAATTCAAGCGAATAGAGTCAAATTTCATTCAATTTGATATTCAAGTCAAGAAGACAGTTCCAAAACCAATTACGTGTGATGAAGGTAATGAAATAGTTTTGGGATATTTTCATGCACATCCAACCAGTTCTATACCAGCGACATCTGCAGATGTTTGAATTCCATGTACAACAAAGGATTTTAAAGAAAAATAAAATGCATCCTTATCCTTTCCAATCAGTTTAGGCCTTTCGTCAAGGAGATCAAGATAGAAGAATTCAGTTTTGCGAGTTTATTATAACTAAAACACAAGAAGATCCCAATTTTTTATCTAAAATTATTTGAACAGATGAATCGTAATTTAAGCGTGAAAAGGTTTTTAATAGAAGAAATTGTCATCATTGAACACAACAAAATCCACATGCCATTAGAGTAGCAAATTTTCAAGACGCTTTTAGCTCTTATGTTTTTGCAATAACTATACATAACCACGTTGAAAACGAAATTTAACGAGAATTTAAGAAGCGTCAGGTATCTACAATTATTAAGAGAAGTAGTACTGCCATTTTTGAATAACCAACCGTACAATCTGATACGGCAATGTTTCAAATGGATGGAGCACCCTTCACATGAGTTATATCGGGAATTAACCAATATCTTTGAGGATAGGTGGATTGGCCGTAATGGACCTTGGTTCTGGCCACCCAGATCTCCCGATCTGAATCCCCTTGATTTTTATTTATGGAGTCAAATAAAAAATTAGGTTTATGCATCTCCCGTGCAAATCAGAGAATAGCTTATAACTAGAGTAGGAGACGGTTTTCGAAACTTGAACGCTGGGCAAGTAAGAAAAGTAACTATAACAGACTTAAGAAAAAGAATGATGCTTTGTTTAGATCGGAACGCAGATCATTTTGAACATTAGCGAATATCATTCTTAACGCATCATGTGTCTTTAATATTAAAAATAATACAAATCTACATAAAACAAATCTGTATCTGTACACATTGACATACAGTACGTATTTACCATCGTTAACTTCAACCACAGACGCATGCGTTTCTGTCTAACGACTTTGTCAATGCGCGTTTACAAAGAAGTAAAGACTTCACTTTCGTCCAGTAATGAATTTTGTCCTATCAAATGATTTCTTCTCGAATAGCTAAGTTATTACAGAAGAAGAAAAAATACGGATATTACTGTAAGTCTATTAACTCGTCGCCAGGTGGCGTCATATACTAAAATCAAATTAGCATATCGATGCGAGAGCTCGCATCAAGCGCTGTTACAAATAATACAAATCTGCATAAAACAAATCTGTATCTGTACACATGAACATACAGCACGTATTTACTAGCGTTAACTTCAACCACAGACGCATGCGTTTTGCAAACAAAAAAGCATGCGTTTCGCAACCACAGACGCATGCGTTAACGCTAGTAAATACGTGCTGTATGCCCATGTGTACAGGTACAGATTTGTATTATTTGCAACAACGCTTCATGCGAGCTCTCGCATCGATATGCTAATTTGTTTTTTGTTTTTAATATGTTGATTTTATTCACTTTTTTGCTTGTTAATGTATGGTAATTTTTGCTATCTCATATAATATAAAATATTTTCTCAGTTTTGCAATTTATTTTATTTTCTTTTCCTTTTCGCAAGAAGTTTGATGAATCTAAAAGCAATTGGTATAATTCCAAAACTATTTAGATTTTTCTCTAGCTTTCTACTAATAATGCTCAATTTAGAAAATAATCATTAATAAGTCTAAAACACTGAGAGATAGGCATAGGGAAACCTATACTTGCACGATGCAAAATGTTTATCTACTTACTATGGCGTGCTCATCTACAGAGTGTTCCATTAAAAAAAATCGATTTTTCTTTAATTAAAGATTACTTAATAATCAATAAATTTCGAACACCTGTAAGAGATTTCTTAAATGTTGAAACAGTACTCGGAATCGTATAACTTTGTAGAAATATAACGTAGTTCAGATCAAATACGTCTGAGATATGTAGTTTTAAAAAGTACATTGAAAAAGAAGTTTGATGAATCTAAAAGCAATTGGTATAATTCCAAAACTATTTAGATTTTTCTCTAGGTTTCTACTAATAATGCTCAATTTAGAAAATAATCATTAATAAGTCTAAAACACTGAGAGATAGGCATAGGGAAACCTATACTTGCACGATGCAAAATGTTATCTACTTACTATGGCGTGCTCATCTACAGAGTGTCCATTAAAAAAATCGATTTTTCTTTAATTAAAGATTACTTAATAATCAATAAATTTCGAACACCTGTAAGAGATTTCTTAAATGTTGAAACAGTACTCGGAATCGTATAACTTTCGCTGCCTCCAGTAGAAATATAACGTAGTTCAGATCAAATACGTCTGAGATATGTAGTTTTAAAAAGCACAAAATTTCACCAAAATCAAAATAATTCATAGGGATTGGATATTTGTTAGTAACTATTCTCGAGGGAGAGCATCTTTTTTTTTAATAAATATTGTTAAATTGTTGCTTAGCTGTGCGAGTATTGATTAGTGGGTGTAGTTTGCGTCTCTCCCCCCTTTTTTATAGATATTACGCTTTGAGGGTGCGTTATGGCCTATACATCATTCGTGTGACGCAAGACCTCTATTACAATTCAACAAGAATTCACGGTGGCACTCTTTTCAACTATTATTTTATTAAGTCAGTCACTCAGTAACGTTTAGATAAAACCCTCGCCGTCTTCACTGAACTTAATCGAACTGGCTTAGTTGAATTGTACCTTGACTATCAACACTCTCCCACATAGATGAGACTTTGGACCAATGTAGTGTACTTGCCTTTTATCGTGAACTTTTAGAAAGCCAATTTTGCGATATTTTTTTACCCGCGGCAGTATATTTAAATGGCTACTTGATGCGCAGTTTATATGGCATCTATATTTCAAACATCTATACTTATAATATAATTACATATTCGTATACAACGTGGTAACTTACTCCAGTAACTATTTAGTTACAAAAAGCATAATCTTGAATTAAAGATAATTTTTGGATAGGACTGCCCTATAATAAATTCAGTTTTCGTGTTTCTATTTTTTCAGTATACAACATAATATTCTAATCTCAAAGATCTCGGTGTTATACTTGGTTTAATTCAAACATTTACAGACTTTGTATGTTCGTTTTAGATAATACGAAGAACGTTCAAATTAAAATTATAAATAAAATTTCGCCCTAAATGTAAGAAATAAACAAGAAAGTTCAGTAATTAAGTCGTATACAAGTGTCCCGTATCGTTATGTTCAAATTTTAGGAGTGTAAAGTAGATTTCATTTCAAGTAACAAAAGCGCAAAACTTGTATATCCATTTTTATTTGTTTCAAAGTTACAGATCTATGAATGTGATTATCAGATCATGAACAAAATGTAATCCTAATAAAAACTGATTTTATTTAAAAAAGTTCAATTAATAATATTTTCGAAATGTCCACCTCCTTGTTGAATGCAGGCTTGTGCCCGTAAGCAAACAGAAGTACTTATCCGAATTTGATACTTGTTTTGTCGGATTTACTCAGCAGCCAGATGAATACGATCCAACAACTCTGCTCTTGTGTTCGAAACTTGCGCGTAGACTAAATTTTTTATGTACCCCCATAAATAAAAGTCAAGGGGATTAAGATCGGGTGATCTGGGTGGCCATGCAACAGGACCACCTCGACCAATCCATCTTGGATAATTGACGTTAACCCAATTTCGGACAGCAATTCCGAAATGTGGTGGTGCCCCATCCATGTGAAACCACATGTCTCGTCGCACATTCAGTGGGACATCCTCTAAAAGACCTGGCAGTTCGTCAATAAGAAATTGAAGGTAATTGTCCGCATTTAACCTCCCAGGAAGAACGACAGGACCAATCAACAAGTCATCTATTAGGGCCGCCCAAACGTTAATAGCAAATTCATGTTGAAATTTAGATGGGCGTATAGCTTTGGGATTTTCTGATGACCACCTGTGCAGGTTTCTCAGATTTGTAACACCACATCTCGTCAACGTAGATTCATCTGTCTAGAGGACTGTTCTGCAGAAATTAAAATGAAGCCGTGACTGTCTTAATATCCAGGTAGAATAAACTAGACGAGCATAGACAAGCAAATCATGTCCCCTGGGATAGTGATATGGATATAAGCCCTCACGTTTTAAAATTCGCCAAACTGCCGTTCGTGGCACTCCTAGTTGTCTAGCGATTAGACGTATACTGAGAATTGGATCCCTTGTAACAATAGCTACTGCTTCTTCCTATAAGTCTGCTGGCAAATTTACTCCTCGGTCGAAAAGATAATCACGCAGTCCGCATTCCCGAAATTGTCTTGTGTACTTCCAGAAACGTTCTGTAATGAAGAATGCGCCTATCGGGAAACCGATGTCTGTATTAAATAACTGCTTGACGTGCACTGCCGTTACAGTAACCATACACAAAATGCATGTCCGCATACTCTTGAGAAGAAAATCGGTAAGGCATTTTCAATAAAGAAAACGTGTCCACTCACTAATAAGCTGTTGTATGAACTGAAACGTAATGTAATCTTTTATTAAAAAATGCAACGTTATCAGTCATCTGAACATTTGTTTATTGTATGATATTCTTGGTTCAGCACTTACGAAATAAATAAGAACCTTCTTTATCATAAATCAATTTCCAGTACTCTTTTTTGTAGATCTCCAAGAAATTACTGTATGCACTAGGACACGTGTTTATTTATTTTAGGATAATATTTTATTATGCGCCGTTAACAATCACAGGCCTGTTCTTGAATCGTATAACTTTTTTAAAATAAAATCAGTTTGTATTCACTTTAGGATTACATTTTTTTTCATGGTCTGACAATCACATTCATAGATCTGTAACTTTGAAGCAAATAAAAATGGATATACAAGTTTTGCGTTTTTGTTACTTGAAATGAAGCCTACTTTACACTCCTAAAATTTAAACATAACGATACGGGACACTTGTATATCCATTTCGGTTTATTTGATAGGTATAATCGAACCAACCTGATTTCACCTATAGGTGTCGACGTATGAATGCAAGTGCATTATTATTAAATTTCTGACAAATGAAGGTGTGAAACCATCAGAAATTTGTGAAAATCTAAAGACAATTCGATGATGAAATGTTGTCAAACATAAGCTTTTCAAAATGGCCAACAAAATATGAAGAATTTAAAGTCAACAGGATTGTTGTTGGAGATTGTTGAATGCAAACGAATTCAAATACAAGAAAATTGATAGAAGGCAGTGTATAATGGAAAGTTCGAGAGTCCGTAAGTGGCGACGAAGAAGAAGCAAGGAAGAAGTAATTATTACCTCGACGAAAAGAGATATAATAGCATGATATTGTAAAAATGGGCTGGAGTGATAATTCAGATCAGCGCTAGTTAGATGTTCCTGTATCTAGAGAAAAAGACTAGTAATATTGCAAATGGTTTGGTTGAAGGGGCTGCGTTCTTATTTTCAAAAAACATAAAAAATTGTTTCTTAGATTACCACGAAGACATGTCGGCATTAGTATTCGAAAATTGATTTAAAAATAGTTAAATACCAAAGTTAAGTAGAAATAACGTGATTGTTTTTGATAATAGCCCCTACCACCACTTTCGTTTACAAAAGAAAATACCCAATAGCAGCAGTAGCAAGAGAACTATACAAGAATTTCTATAGGACAATATTTTCTTTGAAGGTTCTTATACAAAAAAGAAACTATGTACTTGAATGCATGAAGTCATTTAAATTCTCTAAGATATATGTATCAGATATCACGGCAAAAAAAGTCATGACGTGTTACGTTTGCCGCCGTATCACTGCATTTTTAACCCTATTGAATTGATTTGGGCACGACTCAAAGAAAACATACGAAGAAAAAATAAATCGCCGAAATTCAATGAGAGTGTTATACAACTAATAAAAGAAATAACAAACATATCTACAAACGAAAGGCGTGTTATACAACTAATAAAAGAAATAACAAACATATCTACAAACGAAAGGCGCAATCTTATCAATCATGTTACGAAAACAAAGTACAATGATTAAACCAAGGGTGCATCCGGAGCTTATAATTAATTTAAATAGTGACAAAGATTGCACCGAGTCAGAGTTTGAGGATGATACAGGCATTTTTATATACTAAATTTTATATATTTTCATCTATCTTTGTTTATATGTTTGCTTAATTTGTAAATTAACTGTCATACAAATACAGAATAAAGCAGCGTGCAAAATGTATTCTTGTATTTCACATAGCGTAGGTCAGATTTTGTAAAAATATAGATTCATATTATAATACACGTACACTTTTATTATTTATAATAAAATATTGATAATACAGACCTGTAGCGATTACTTTAATTGCGTACCACCTGTCGTGATGAGAGCTTGCCGTTCGCACTATAACTTGAAACAGAGTGTACTTAGGATGATACTTCCTATTAATTGAAGCAGGTTAACTACTGTTTGCCTTTATCTATATTTCCATTTTCAGTTTGGAATTTAATATTTATTGGAGATTTATTACCTTACTGTTTTTTATGTAGTAAACTTTAATTAGTTTCCTTTCATATTTGGCAACTATCAGTATATTTATCATAGGCATATTGAAATTGCTAGTTGTTCACACTACAATATTTTCAGCAGCCACTAAATATGAAAAGGCTTTATTCGTAGCTAATACGTACTTACTAAATCTAAGACATTCTTTCCTACAAGTTATAGAGAAATAAAATAGTAAACGCATATTTTTGTTCTACTTCTGCCTTGCCTTCGTATCTTGGGGAGTACTTCTTACTTATTATTATTACATAGAGTAAGTCACGTAAAGGCATTTATATTCAAAGCAAGAGCAGAATATCTAATCAATTTATTCACATCTCCATAAAAATAATATCAGACAAAATACTAATAATACTTTTAAGATCATTGTCAAACAACAATGAAAAATGAAAAATACTCAAAACATTTAAAGATTTTATTAAAATATTGGATATTGTGCAATATATAAAAAATATATATCAATCATTCAAATAAATTTAACAATTAATAGCAATACATCAGACAAAAATATGTATTTTACTGTGATTACTGCTATATTAAATTATACTGCTCAACAATTGAAGTGGATAATGAAATAATTTCTAAAATTTTAATATTTAAATGATGCTACAGATGTACAGTTTGCATAGTTTGTTTATTATGAAACTATGATATCAAGTTTTCAAACACAACAATGATAAAAGTAACTAAAACAATTAAATTTCTCAAATTTACTAAAAAAGAACGAAAGTAATAAAGTAGCAATAGTCAAATAACTGTTTTGTCGCCTGCTGAAAACTAATTATAATATCTTGTTGGACCACATCTGCATCGCCTTAGTGCCCTTACTCTAGTATACATACTTATTACATTATCGATGAAGGGCTGAGGTATGTTACGCCAAATACGATGCAAAGCAGTGGCTAGTTGTTCTAATGTCAGAGGCGCCTGTGCGAGTGGGTTGATTTGTTTTAACATCACTGTTCAGACGTGTTCGATGCAGTTCATGTCTGGTGAACAGGCTGGGCCAATCCATTCTCTCAATACCATAGAGTTCTATCTGTTCATTTACAATCCCAGCACGGTGAGAGCGAGCATTGCCATCAATTAGAATGCACCTTTCACCAATTGCACCAGCAAATTGGACAATTATTGGCTCTACAACCATGTCGCGATACCTTACGAATGCCATTGATGCATTCAATAATACTAATAAGTCAGTGCGCGCACCCAAAATATTCCACCCCAGACATAAACAGATCCTCCGCCGAAAGTAATCGTTGGAACCATAAAATTTTCATTGTATTGCTGTCCTCTTTCTCTCCAGACCAATATTCGGCCATCAGCAGTATACAGTCGAAATCTCGACTCATCGGTGAAAAGACAACGACTCCAGCGTATCAGATTCCAGTTACTGTGTTCAATCGCCCAATGATTTCTATGTTCACGCTGCTCCCTCGTCAGCCGTCTTCTCGACCTTAAATTACGTGCATACAACCTTCTTCTAACCGTTTGTCAAGAAATAACACATCCAGTGGCTAGTCAGAGAATTCTGTTAATCTTTGAAGCCGTGTATCTCGGGTTTCTTCATGCAGTGAGTACCATTAAACGGTATTCAGCAGGAGCTGTAGCCCGTTCTTGCCCTCCACCATGCGTGTATGCTGCGGACCCAGTTGATATGTACCTATTCCATGCACGACTTTATAACACCTTGTGAAACATTTATACAGTTTCTAACCGTCTTAAGGCATTGTATTAATGCTCTCACGTGATGTTTCCCTAACAACTACTGCAATAAAACTAGCATGAGCACATTTGCAATTGTTCCAGACAATCGTTTATTGATACTCCGTTTATCAACAGCCTATTCATACAAGCACAGACACGTTGACAAGAATAGGAGTAAACAAAAAATTGTCAGCAATTCATATGTTCAAGAACATATGCACTAAAATTACACAGGCCTGCATAAAATTTGTGATGACGTGATTTTTGTTTGCTAAGCTCAGTTTGTATATAGCAATAACTAATTAAAATACAGTTGGTCTCTACCACCCACAGATTTTTTTTGCACAAAAGAAAAAGAAAAAAATATAAAAAAAATCTTATAATAGGCGTTTTAATACATTTTAAAATGAATGTACTACTTCAAATTCTAGGTATTAACCCAAAAAGGATTTTCTGTTGTGGTTTTAAAGAAATTTGTTAAATAGGCTCTCATTACCTGATGTAAATATTTTATTCCATGTATTAATTTTGGACAAGATTTCCGGGAATTTTTACCTGCTAAATCCTATTTATTATGCTTTCACTTTATTAGTACTGCGAAGAAGGATTTCAAGTTTATCACTCCAAACAAAATGTATATTTTAATGTCATTTACTTCATTATAGCTCTGAGTGTCGATCAGTAAACAAGTAAAATTAATTTGTCTTTAGTGTTGTGCGTGGTATTTGATAAATAAACATTGCTTAAAAATATGTCTAGCCGGTGTTGCAAAAACAAACCAGATGATTTCGGTTATATTTGTGGATATTTCGTCTTGAAAAAGTTTAAGAGACCAATTGGTGAATTTGTGAAAAATGCATATTATGCTTATTTCAAAATCAAATTAGGAGATCAAGATAAAGATTGGGCACCGCACGTTGTTTGTAAGGTATGTGAAGAAGGTTTAAGACATTGGACCTAAGGGAATAGAAAAAGCCTTCCTTTTGGAATACCGATGGTTTGGAGAGAACCGCAAAATCATCATGAAGATTGCTACTTTTGCTTTGTGATATTAAGGGGCATAATAGAAAAACTTTGAAACATATTTTGTACCCAAACAATATTAAATCAGCTATCAGACCAGTTCCTCACAGTGATCATGTACCTATACCTATACCCCCCAAAGTACTACAAGAAGATATTGAAACCTCTTCAACTACCGGCTCCGTACAGATGGATAGTGATTTTGAACCATCAACCTCAGGTCAAAACCAACCTCAGGTCAAAACCAACCTCAGCTATTTTCACAAGCCGAACTGAATGATTTAGTAAGAGATTTGGGACTTTCAAAAGATCTTTCTGAAGTACTGGGGTCTAGGTTGAAACAAAAAAATTTGCTTGCCCCAGAAACTACCTTCAGATCTTCCTTTAGCTGAATATGACAGAAAAACAACCAAACGAAGCTTTTCTGAAAAACGAAAACGTTTTTTTAAGAAGCATAAAGAATAAATAACTATGTATTTCTAATAGTTTCTATGTGTATATTTTTGTATTTTTTTTAATATAATATAAAACTAGCTTATAAATGAAATAAATCGTGTTTTTTCTATATTTTTTGATTTTACTGGTTTGAAAAATAACCTTACGTGATACAAAAAAAAAATAAAAGCAGATTTGAAATCAGCGGTACCCAATTACTAGAAAAATTTTTAAATCAACATTCAAAGAGTTGAAAAATGCAGGCCTGTGTTATTTTCGCATGTATATTTTAGAAATTATTATGATATCCACTTCAATTGTTGAACAAGTGTATTAAAAATCGCAACAGTAAAATTCTATAAACACCCGAAAAGAAACAATTAGATTATAAAATGGAAATAAAACTTTTAATAATTTAGTCTTCACTTAATTAATATATAATTGGAATACAATTATTTCGCTTACACAGTGAATTCGTCAAGTACGTACTAATGTGTAAATTACAGTATTAATCATTCAACTATATTTTTTATATTCACAGTAAAATATATATTACAAAGGCTATTAATGCATCATAACTATATAATGTTTAAAAAATTTAAGAGATTCTAAGCATTCTAAAAAAAACACATCGCAGCTACAAAACAAAGGCAAATGATCTACATAATTATATATAAAACAATAATTCTATTTTTTAACATTCAAAAATATATTAATAACAAAATGCTTTACATAATATTAAAATGGACGGATATGTTATTGTTTAAGGCAGGCGCGGCTCGTGATGACGTATTTGGGAGTGCAAGTACAATGATGCAAGTGCCTCGTGTGTTTTCGGTGTTTACTAAGAAAACGTTACAGTTAGTACACGATAATACACGAAGCACTCGCATCATTGTACTTGCACTCCCAAATACGTCATCACGAGCCGCGCCTCGTTTAAGGTAATGCAATGTTACTAATCTTTAATGCCAAACGTTCCAGAAAAAAAATTCTGAATTCTTACCAAGGTTTCTTCAGAATTTCCAGAATTTGTGGACGAATTTGAACCACCAGACGGACTTCGGGGTACTTGCAATGTATTTGACTTTCTTTTTTGCTTATCATCAAGAAGAACACATGTACAATTATTTGGAATTTTTACAACACAGCGTTTATGATAATTTTGTCCGCAACCTTCAAGAAACAGTGAACATTATTATTAAAATATGCGATTTCACTTTTAAATTGAAAATATGTTAGAAGTTTTTGTTCAATTTGTAATTGAATTAGGACCACTACATCAAATCAGTTTCTTAGAAAGAAAAGTTATGGAAAATGCAAAACTATTTATTAATAAGCACTACATTAATCTAGAATGATATTTTGTTACTTCTCCTTATTTTTTCTTTAGAATTTCCATTGTAGGATCTTTTGGTTTATACATCTATGTTTTAAGGTACTCCTGATGTTTTCTATAAGATCATGGCATTATTATAATTTTTCTCTATCGAATACATCCTTAATAGATTTGACTCGTTGGTATGTAGCTCTGTCATGCATGTTTTCAGTATTTAAAGTACTCAGGTATGGCACCAAAATGGTTCAGCAACTCTCTTATACTGCACTTAATTCTTGTTTAATCAACAAACTAAAGTGGTTCGAATCCTTTACTACATAACCAAATACATTACAATAAGCGGATGTTTTACTGTTTTCGCAGCAGCATCTTCAAGGTATGGTCGATGGTCGTCTCCGCACAACTTCATTCATATAACCGTGATTGCAGAGTACGTTCGGATATTTGAATTTTAATATTTTGAAGTGTTCGCTTTTTTTGTTTAATAATTTCGCGGATATCACGACATGTACGACCGCTAGAGGCAGATGACAAGTCTTGCTCAAGACTTGGCCAATCTGCCGACAGTGATGAGACACTTCATCGCTTCTCGCAATTTCTAGATGTGATTACTGTTCAGTCTCTTACAAAATTTTTATTCGAGTTTGTTTCCCGCTAGAAATGTCTTATATTTTATATAACAAATTGGCAGTTAAACGACCAACTAAATAACAACCTGAAAATGACGACCCAATGCGATCTAATATAAAAACACATCTCGCAACAAGGGGATGTTTAATGAATTAATATATTTTATTCCTGTTGTCTGCCTCTCATAAAGGTACTTGGATCAAGTAATGCGGAACATTATTATTCAATAATAAATGGAAATATCCTAATACATAAAAATCCGTGGAAAATATTTACATAAAAAGGAAGTGGTCTGAATTCGATTGAACGGTACTGTATATTTAAAGACAAAGTACAGTAATCAAAACTACCTTTTTTAAAGTATAACAAACGCCAATTAAGTTGGCGCGAGGAGGGGTAAGTTCGCGCAGGATTAAAAGTAGTGGGGAGGTTTGTATTTGGTTTTACATTAAATGTCAGATAATTCTAACCTCTGAGCGTGTATCACTTTATGATCCCCTAGCAAAGACATTTTATTCCGTCAAACGTCAATGATAAATGTTTCTGACAATTTCTTGAGTAGTGGGGGTGGACGTTTTTAAAAACGGCTTCTGCGCACCCCCTCCTCGCGCCGACTTAATTGGCGCTTGCTATACGTAAATTAACAAAAATAACTAATAAAGATTAATTATTTGTTAAAGATTGTTTTGATATAAAATAGTATTGCCATGTTTAAATACAAGTATAGCAAGCGCCAATTAAGTTAGCGCGAGGAGGGGGTGCGCAGTAGGGTTGGGCGAAGTATCGATACATCGTCCAATATCCGATACCATAACTGGTATCGGGTACCCGATACCTCATACAACGAAGGTATCGGTACCTATCGATACTTTACCGATTCCAGTACTCGCTAAGTATCGATGTATCGGGTAGCGAGGTATCGATTCCAAAGCATCGTTACCTATCGATACTTTACCGATTCCAGTACTCGCTAAGTATCGATGTATCGGGAAGCGATGTATCGGTTAGCCATGTATCGGGTAGCTTACCTTTATGCATTTTTTTAAATATACATAAAAGAAGCAATAACTATGTAAAGAATTTTTAAGTATATATAGCATTATATATATTATATAGTATATATTTCAAAGGATATTGTTGAATTTTATATTATGCGTAGCAAATATCCATATTATAACATAAACATAATAACTATAATTATTATAAAAAAAATATCACAATATTGCTAATTTCATACCGTAGATATGGTAGAATCGATAAATTAATTTTATATCTCTTGAAACCGATATCAAACGATACCTAGAAAACGGGTTATGAATACTGATTCCTAGGTATCGAATCAAGGTATCGATTCCAAGGTATCGATTCCAAGGTATCGATTCAAGGTATCGATTCCAAAGTATCGATTCCAAAGCATCGATACCTATCGATACTTTACCGATTCCAGTACTCGCTAAGTATCGATGCATCGGGTAGCGAGGTATCGATTCCAAAGCATCGATACCTATCGATACTTTACCGATTCGAGTACTCGCTAAGTATCGATCTATCGGGTAGCCATGTATCGGGAGCTTACCTTTATGCATTTTTTTTAAATGTACATAAAAGATGCAATAACTTTTTAAGTAAAGAATTTTTAAGTATATATAGCATTCATTATATACCGGTAGGTCCAGTTCGCAACGGGCCATATCAGCAATGTGTGGCAACAGCGAATCGAATCCCCTCCATGCGCAGCTCCTTCGATTGCAGCACATTGCATTGCAGTTAAGAATTTAGTAAGACTTAAACCGCGCAAGGATATAGTCGTTTGCATATTCGTTCTGTATACGTAATTTGCCCATTTGTTTCAGACATAATAAAGTCCAGTTTATTATTATTATTGTATTCTTAGCTGCTACGGAAAAGTAATTTTAAGTAATAAAAAAACAATAACGTTTTCTAAAAGATAAAAGTAAAAAAATAAATTTGAATTTTAAGAAATGAAGCCGTTTTTAAAAACGTCCACCCCCACTACTCAAGTAATTGTCAGATACATTTGTCATTGACGTTTGACGGAACATAATGTCTTTGCTAGGGGATCATAAAGTGATACACGCTCAGAGGTTAGAATTATCTGACATTTGATGTAAAACCAAATACAAATCTCCCCACTACTTTTAATCCTGCGCGAACTTACCTCTCCTCGCGCCAACTTAATTGGCGTTTGCTATACATTGTGCATTAGAATTTTATTAATTGAAATTATTACTTAAATCACTTTTTAATACAATAAATTTAAATTAAGACCGACCCTGTATACTAATGTCTTTCTTTATGTTAGGGTTAGACCGCATGCTGCGTTAATTACGGTGCAATGAATAGGATTTAAATATTACTTAAAAGTTAATGGTATAAATCCGGATAAACTGTACATAAACTCACAATAAAAATATTAGAAGAAATTGATTTTATAAGAATTGTCGAAAACAATTCAGCAAATAATTTGAATAAATGTAGAGAAAGTTCCCAAACTCTTTTTATTGACCTTCAGGATCTTAGCCGATATGCCACGATAATTATTCAAACTATAGAATGCAATAATTTTAAAGATTGCATAAGGACACACACCTCAGACGTCAGAACCTGTCAAAATGACTTAAGTCTAAACACACAATAATTTGGCCACTGCTACAGGAGAAAAACCACAAAGGGAAAATCGGAAAAGTATTACTACATGCATAACTATATTTTAATATTCATTACACACAAGCTTTGCACTTATAAATCACAGATTTTCTTATAGTTATAACTCAACAAAAGTGATATTGGTAGGTAGAAGGATCCTATTTTCTACTATCGTTTGTAAAGTTTTCAATTGCTGTTCTGAGATTGACATGCGAAACTCACATTATTTAGAAAGACATTTTCATATCTGCAGGAACACCTAACTGAGTAATGATATCCATTCTGAGAACTGTCCGCGAGCAAAATTAAGCTAGCTATAGCATTACGATAAAATTGAGAGATGTTGAAATCATTATACCAACAGTTGTTTTCATTCAAAGATGTATGTAAACAAACTATATCACTTCCTCTTAATATGTCTCAATGTAACATAATCATTAAAAAAATGTATTTAATTTACTGTAATGGCTTTCAGTTCTTCAACTTTCTTTCGCTAGTGTCCGAAATGTAGTTAGTAAGAATACCACAATGCCCTTTAATATAATTTGATGGCCCTACCTAGGATCTTAAATTAATCAATGATCTGGATAATATTCAAAACAATAAGATTAACTTTGACGATGTCTCTACCATTGCAGATACATCGTCATTTCTAACGCTGGCAGAATCTGTCATGATGGTGATATACTTGAATTCTGTTGTTTTGGCATACATCAAGGTTTCTAATATAACTACTGCTTCAGTTGTAAAAGCATTAGCTAAGGTGCCTAATTTATACACCCCACTTTGTTTATTTGCTACAAAAATATAATATGCACCCACATATCCCTCACTGCCTTTGCACCTATTACTAAGACCTCAGATTGATTTATAATAATAGTTTTAAAAAGATAGTTATGTACACAATGGTCAGTATATAATAGAATACACTATAGATTCAATGTACAGATAATATAATACCTGTTTACACAGTGCAGCAGCCAGAATTAATAACTTCTTTTAATTTTTTTTTAAATTATTTGTCTTTAATGTGTAACTACATTCAACAGTTAAATATTCTTTGCGCAAAAAGAATGATGGCTCAGGAGATTTAATTTTAAGGGTTTTAAATTGGTGTGGTTTTTATTGCCCCTATACAAAGTCGAAGTGGCAAAATAATCCCCTCTGACTTTAATAATGCACCTCATTAGATTTAAAAATTTTATTCACATTTTTTTACCTTTCATTAATGTGCTTTGATCACCTTAACTTATTGTCAATATAAAATTTTTAGCCACGTTTGGCTAGACTTATTGTATAAACTTACTTTATTTGTTAGTTCCTACTTCAGAAAATAAACATATTTGTTTTATTTGTTGCCAGTTCTAAATCAATTTCATCAAGCATGGCCACCATCCCTTATGAACCAGTGCATCAGACAAAATCTATAATGTCCAGCTGGCAATAATTTATGTGATTTCAGAAATCATTCCAATCTGTTTTCTTATCATTCTTTCATACACCTTGTTTTAACATGTCATGAATGAAATAGGTTTTTATGGATCCATCCACTTGAGTCCATAACTCGTCAAAAATTACTTGCCCATCCCTTATGAACCAGTGCATCAGACAAAAACTATAATGTCCAGCTGGCAATAATTTATCTGATTTCAGAAATCATTCCAATCTGTTTTCTTATCATTCTTTCATACACCTTGTTTTAACATGTCATGAATGAAATAGGTTTTTATGGATCTATCCACTTGAGTCCATAACTCGTCAAAAATTATTCTAAAATTTTTCTGAAATGTTTTTTATGCTGTAACTAATATCATCAATGCCTTGATGAAAATTTATTTGTTTCTGAAAACATCCATTTTCATTAAAGGAAACAGTTTTAATATAAGATCGTCAACAAGTTCTCTTGAAAATCTTCTACTTTATTTGGAACAGCGTCTTTATGGCATTATGACATAGTTTGATTTTAGAATGGAAGTGGCACAAGCAATAATGTGTTTTTGTTAGTTTTGCTAGAGTTTTGGATGGGAGAGTTAGATTTGTATAAAAAAAGATGGAAAATACGAATCATAGAAATAAGATAATACAAGAATGGACAATAAGAATCCTCTCAAAAAGCCTCGGAAAGCCAAAAAATTACTAAATAAAGTGAAAACATCATGTTAATATAGAGAGAAATGAAAAGGATTCAACATATGATAAGAAGGAGAGAAGAAATTATGTATTGAAATATTGAAATAACCACAAAATAAAAGATCCCACACTTACATGTAGGTGCAAGTAACACACACACACACATATGTACTTATTTATTAATCTCGTCGAGTATTAAGAACTTAAAAAAATACCTCCACATTTTAATCCTTGTCGTACTAACCCAAATAACATTTCACCACAGAAGTCACAAAATGTTGGCACTTTATATGAATGAACACTCAATGTATGAGGTCGAACTATTGTATCTGGAACTGCAGAAATCACTAAAACATAATAAAGAATAACATTGTTTTCAAAAATTCAAATTTTCTACTTACTTTTACCAGTAAGTACAATTTCCACTAATGTTTCATCTGTAATTTCTGATGCAGAATGAATAAATTGTAGAATGTTACTCGAGCTGTAATCGTGTCTAAACAAGAGTAGACGATCATTAATCCTATTAATACCATGGTCTGGAATCTAAAATAATAATGAAGTATAAATTTAAACTTTATACATTTAAACTATTGTCAATATCTCATTTAAATACAAAACAGAAAAAAACATCAACCTTATTATTTACAAAATCACAAGCTAATTGTTTTACTGTTTTGAGATTCAATAACACCTGAGGAACAGTAACTGTATCTTTTATTAAACCAAATTGAAATAGAAATGTAATATCAGAGTCTTGCCTATCCATCATGCTTATAACAAAAAATATCTGAAATATAACATTAACAAAAATTATTTTATTATTCTATTAAAATAACTTTCGCTTACTTTTCATTAAAATTCGATTACCTACATGTAAATAGTACCGTTAGTCATCTGCTTAAACAAATAGAATGTATGTTGTACATTGAATACAACATTGAGCATTGTACATTCATTATAAATGTATTTAATTGTATTGATTTTAAATAACTATTATTTCAAACAATCAACAAAAAAGGAGACATTAATTTTTGTTAAATACTATACATATGTGCAATAAATATTAATCAAGTAAAATAAATATCAGGGACATTATTCAAGCAATTTAAATAGGCAACCATAACAACAAATGTACAGCGTTTTTAAAAACTATTAAAAACGACTACGCGGCATCCTCACCGCTCGCCATCTAATTTGACGTTTACAGCAGGCGCGGCTCGTGATGACGTATTTTGGTTTGCAGTACAATGATACGAGTGCCTCGTGTGTTTTCGGTGTTTACTAAGCAAACGTTACAGTTAGTACACGAGAATACACGAAGCACTCGGATCATTGTACTGCAAACCAAAATACGTCATCACGAGCCGCCCCTGGTTTACAGTATGTATTCAGAATCGTTATTTACATTCAAGTATCTCGAGAACGGTTCGAGATATCTTAATGAAATTTTGTACGTTTTAACATAAGGAAATGTTTGGATCTTTTTAGCTATATTTAATTTTTTTGTCTTATCGCGTATTTGAAATCCAAAGCTAACTTGATTTTTTGTAAATGGGAACAGTACTTGAATTTGGCATCTTTGGAAAGACTATTTTTTGAAGTCTCTGATGTAAATATATTAAGTAGGTCTATTTTCCAAAATAGTTTAAAAGAAAACGGATAAAAAGAGTCTCGGTCTGTTTTGGGGTAAAAACAATAAAAAACATTTATTAAATAAGAAACTATTGTAAAATATTTGTCTTTCTGGGTTCTTTTAAATAAAACTAACGATAATTTAAAACACACTATATTAATAATAAACACACTAAATACACTTAATAACTAATAATAATATTGTCGTGAGCAAAAAAAACGGGACACTGTTTCTGCGTGGGTTTAAATTGTGATTATAGCAAACGCCAATTAAGTTGGCGCGAGGAGGGGTAACTTCGCGCAGAATTAAAAGTAGTGGGGAGATTTGTATTTGGTTTTACATCAGATGTCAGATAATTCTAACCTCTGAGCGTGTATTACTTTATGATCCCCTAGCAAAGACATTATGTTCCGTCAAACGTCAATGACAAATGTATTCTGACAATTACTTGAGTAGTGGGGGTTTACGTTTTTAAAAACGGCTTTTGCGAACCCCCTCCTCGCGCCAACTTAATTGGCGCTTGCTATAATTAAGTGGCTATCTTTACTCATAATAGTAAGTCAGGAAATGTGTGTCTTATTGACATTTTTAAAATAAATGTAAATAAAAATTACTAAAAACGATAGAGAAAGATTTATTAAATTAAAATAATTATTACATTAAAATAATTAGTATTTCGTCATTCCACCGTTATTATTAACTGCATCTAATCTTGTAGACATTGAAGCGACAATATTTTGTACAACATTTATAGAAATTTGATGCCAAGCATTTTGAACACTCTCCCAAAATTATTCCTGGGTAGCTCTATCTCATTAATCCCCATACATTTTCAATGGGATTTAGATAAGGACTGTAGGGCTGGATATCTCAAGTTTAAATTTCATTCTCTTGTAACCATTGTGTTACAAGATGAGACAGGAAATTGTGTTGTTGTTATAGCTTCCTTTAATGTTTTGAAAGGGTTGTGCCTAATCTCAGTAACTAATGTTTCGTCTTCCTGCGTATTCGAAATTTTGTTAGGTGCGGAAATTATTTTCCGATTTAAATTATCCTCTTCCCTCCATTTTTTTTATATAAACTTGCGGCTGAACTTTTACCAATATTAAATTGAACCGATACACTTCTTAATGATTTCCCATTTTTCAAACTAGTAACAAGTCTAGATTTATCAGTTTTCGAAAGATGCGGCATTTTCAATTTTGAATTATCAACTATGATATATAATTTGACGTAGAGTTTGAAAGTTAATCAAACGTTAAAATTACATCGCTAAAAAATAAAGGAAATTGACATAACGATTTTGACACTGTCCCGTTTTTTTTTTGCTCACGACAGTAGTATTTATTTCAAGCTTATTTATATCACAATACAACCCGACGGCGATTACTCGTTCAATGTCCCATCTACCTCCATTTCGAGTTTTTATATAGTGTATAGCTCATTCGAGGGCCTTCCAGAAGCTCTTTTCTAGGAGGTCCGGGAGACTTGATGACGTATTCGGCGCGTGATACCATTGCCCCCTTCGTAAAGATGAAGTTTCGTCCCGAAACATGTCATGCTTTGGTTTCCTCAAATGATGACGAAATCTACAGGTAGGGCCTTTGTTGCATTGCGACATCATATCGAAGTAACGAAGTGTAAGGGAATATTCAAGTCGGTAACTGCATACCAGAATTTCAATACCAGTATGTTGGAATATTACTTCTAACATGTTCCTTACAATTCTCCAGTACAGGCGGTCCAATCCACAACCCAATTTTGGATCTGCTAATTTCAAAATGTCTTGTTGTAACATTTGTTCACGTAAGTGGACCAGGGCCTCCCATAAGGCACGATAGGTTGACTTCAGGCTTGACAGTTCTTTCGTGACCAAATAAAATATGGGCTGTTCTTCATTTATCATTTGGAGACTCTTCCCAATTGCTGGTCCCTGCTGCCTTAAGTTTTCGATTCTGCCAAATCTCTCTTTAAATTTTCTGGCAATTCCTTTGGCCATTCGCAGATCTCGGGCTACGCAATGAGCAAGAGAGTAGTCTGGCGGCACCGTAAACAAATCTTGCTGTTTCTCGATGGTCACCCCAAATCGAGCTTTTCTTGAAGGAGAATACTCCTCCATAAAGTCTTCGAAAATTAGTTCCTTGTAGTGGCTATCCAATCGGCGCAAATTAGAGGCTTCGTCGTTATTGTCTCCAGAGTATGGGGCTAATCGATTAAAATGTACGATTCTTGGTTTAGTATAAGGTGTTCGTCTTATGCGGTATATTACATCGTTAATCCGCTTCAACACCTCGTATGGCCCCTCCCAATTCTTTTGAAGTTTTGGAAACAGGCCTCGTCGACATTGTGGATTGTAAAGTCAAACGTGATGACCTTCATGGTAACCACTCTTCTCGGCGTTGATGTCGTAGTTCTTTTTCATCCTGTCGTTGGCATCCTGGATATTATGTCGTACTTGGTCATGGATATTGTCCAGTCTTCGTCGAAGAGTACTGACATAATCTTCGCCTGCAACTTCAAATCGCAAGGCAGTCGGAGCCAAACAACACGTTCGCTGGCGATTGCCCAGTTGTCTCTTGAACGGATGCTCGGTATGCCATTAGGAATAATGGTAAGTGTTCGTCCCTACATCTTTGGTGTTTGGAAACCACTTTGGATAAGTACCTGATCATCGTCTTGTTCATCCGCTCTACCATTTCATCTGATTTGTGGATGAAAGGGAGTCGTTCTCGTCTTTTCAATGCCCAAAAGTCCACACATCTTTTCGAACAGGCTGGATTCGAAATTTCGCCCTTGACCTGAATGGAGTTCCAGGGGTACACCAAAACGACTAACGAAGTCTTTGTTGGAGTTTCATGCTGCTTAGTCGATGTCTTCTTGGTGACCCTTACACGTTTGATTCGAAGGTGGCCGATTTTTTCACCATTCAAACATCGGCGGGCTCTTTTATTTTTCTTTATATGACTGAGTTCCCGACTCACCATTTCGTCCACAAATTCTTCACTTTCTTGGTTGTCGGCAGTACGGACTCGAGCATTGTTCCTAGATGCCTGTTTTGCAGTTTCAAACTCAAGTGCGTGCGTTAGGGCATCGATCAAGGTCTTCGGTCATGCCAGCCTTAATGCCTGCTGCGAATCACTATCCCGCAGACCATCTATGAACGTCTGGACAGCCAGGTATTCCATGAAATTGCCTGGCGCCATTGGATATGCCAGTCAAACCAGACGGACAATATCTGCCTCAAATTCTGAAGATTCTCGCCTTTATAGTCAGATCTGAAGCAACATTAAATGCAATGTTCCGCAATAAAGCAAACTAGTTTAATTTCGCCGGCTTTTCCCATGTGTTGCGGTTGCTGCGATTTTGATGTTGATGGCAACAAAGATGTAAGCCATCAATTTTTGCTCGTATCTCACTACCTTCTTCTCTGTTGGTGGTGTTTTATGAAAATCTGACTCACTATTACTACTGCTAACCATAGTCGTAACTTTTCGATTCTTTCCCTTATTATGTACTGTCGCGAGCAATAAATTTTGGTCGACAATAGTACTTCAAAATTTGATTAGATTGTCACAAATTGTAAATTTCCCCCGCCTGATAATGCCTACGTCAATTAATTGTCAAGTACAGTGTCAACATAAATGAAATTTGAAAAAGAAGAAAGACAATTACAAAACTGTAGGGTTGGCTACGCTGTTCCCCTCGATCGATTTATTGATTTTGATATTGTGCGTTCAAAAAAAACTATGCCTCTAGTTAGCCATGATTTATAAGTAACATCAAAAAGCATGTCGTAACTTTACTAATATGAATTTCTTAGATGACAGTTACATCTAAATGACAGTAGGCTTTAGAAAATTGTAAGGTTAATTGTTAGGTTATAATCTTCCTGTCATGAATAAATAAAATTACGTGTTATCGATGACACTAATGACATTTACATATGACAATTCAGAACGGTGCGGTTAAGTTACGACATACCTAAAAATTTCATAGTAGCCAACACAGATTGTTTTTTTTTTTGAACGCACGATATACGACTATCGAACTAATTGTGAACTATACGTCTCAGAAACTAATTCAAATAGAACTATTAGTAGTCGAAGTAATAATTAATATTTGTCCCGTTAGGTGTTGTTCGAAATTGTAACATCACTTAAATAAACACTTCCCAATAATATATTCTATGAGCATTGGAAGTAAATTGTATTTCTTTTGATGTTGGCAACATATTTGAACTACCTAACCTAACCTATAAGATATATGCTATGGATATATGAATAGAACTTTACAGGTATAGAATATATTAAAATCTAGTTGAATATTCCCTTAACAAATGGAAAAATACAAAGAATCCTGTAAGTATTGTGGAATAAGAATAGAAGATGTCATTACAGAATATATGAAATGTATCGAATGCAGAGAAAATGTTCATGTAAAATGCCTGAGAAAAGGTGCAGTACCAGGAGGTTTATGTGGAGATGTGTTTTATGCATTTACTTGTGAAGATTGTTCTTCCTCAGGTTCAGAACAATTTGAAAGGGACAAAATGCCTTGGTGTGAGATTTATGCGTACCATAACAATCTGTATATTGTATCATGTTCAAAATTATAGGTTACAAGCAATTGTACTAGTTCTTCATCATATGCAAACAAGAACTCCAGGTCTAGCAAGAAAAGGCTTTTTTCATTGGAAGATACATATTGCAACATTTATAAATAAATATTGGGATATACTATTCAACAAAGATTTGTAAGTGAAATTTGTTTTATAATAAAGTACAAATTTAAATATGATATTAACACTAATTTATTTTTAGCAAACGTAAAAAGAAATGGATGGGTACAATTTCAGGTACTCTCTCTCATTACAATCCCCATATATTCTTGTCAGGTACCTTATTATTTAATGATCAAGGTTGGTGGACTTTAACTTATCCTAAGCTTCCACCAAGTGCTATTGTGCAACTAAGTAATTATTATATTTTGAATATATTTTTGTATAATACAATATATATACTTTTAGACTCAGAATTTTTATTTTCCAAACAAAAATATAAAGACAATAAGATACACTTGTCAGATTCAGAAATATTTAACGAAATCCTAAATGAGAAAGAAATATCTCAAGAATTTTTAACAAAAACCTCAATTAGCGATATTAGTCAAATGACTGATAATGGACCAAGTTCGGATGATGCAGAAATTATTGAAATAAAAACTGTAAGTTGTAATGAAACACACTTTATAGCCTCATTATTTAAAAAATGTAAACTTATTTGTTATTAATTTTTACATCGATCACTAAAATTTTCTTTAATAACTCAAACATCTTATCAAAATTCCACTTGTAGAAAATGTTTTTTTGTTTTTGTGAAATTACATTCTGCTTGCAAGTTGTGTCAATATTTTACTTTATGAAGAATTTGCAATTTTTATATGAACATATAATAAATTGTTAATGTTAAAATCACAAAAAAATCATATTGTTCATATAATGTAGTCCTACTGAAAAAATTAAATTAGCAGTTCAATACAATTCCTGTGGCTGAAATTTCCAATACAATACTGATATAAGATTTGGTGTCCTTTTATTTTAACAATTATGGATCCATGTTATTAAATTTTTGTCTTAGAAGAAACAATATAAACGTTATTATTAGTCACTACTAAATTGCATCCCTAATTCCGTCATTCCATGAGCGCCGTAGACGTCCTTTCTTATTCCTTCCCGGGGGTGTCCATCCGAATATTCGCTTGGGCCATCTGGTGTCTGGCATCCGAAGGTGTCCAAACCATTTCAGACCTCTTTTTTCAATCCTTTGTAAGGTTGTTTCTGCAGCTGATGTTCGATTTCGGATTTCCTCATTACGAATTTGTTCTAACCTCGATAGTTTGGCATTTCTCCTTAAATAGTCCATCTTGATAGCTAATATTTTTCGATTATCTTCTTTTTTCATGGCCCATATTTCATTTCCATGACAAAGTACTGACCGCCATTACTTGCTCGATTCTTTTATTCTTAATACTAATTTGTTTCTCCCACGAAATAGAGTTAAGACTCGGTTTTATCTACCCCATCCTTGTTCACCCATGCCCCTAAGTATTTAAATCTAGTTACTTGTTTCACTTCTGTTTGATCATCTATTAAAATCTGAAATTGTGCTTGAGAGTTTAATACTAAGTACTCATGATTTTTTAAGACTGATGTTTAAAACACAATTTTTTATATTCGAGGTGCAGTCATTTTAGCATGAACTCCATGTCACATGCATCTTGGGCTAGGACTACCAGATCGTCGGCGAAATTGAGTGAGAATAAATGATTATTACTAATAGGGATTCCATTCCTTGACAATTTTGTTTCCAATTTCTTAATGCAAGCTCTCTATAAATATTGAACACCAATGGTGACAAGCAACAGCCTTGTCTAAGATCTTTTGTTACTAAGAATAGTGGAGATAGAAAGTTTCCTTGTTTAACAAACGTAATATTATTTGTGTATAGTTCCTAGATCAGTAACACGAAGTATTCATTCAATCGGATGGTTCTTAAAGACATCCACAGTTTGTCTTTGGGGACGTTGTCATACACCTTCTTCAAGTCTATAAAGGTCAGGTGGATTTCATCGTTCTTTCTGATTTTCTTTTCTGTAACTTGTATTATGAACAAGTTGTCAATACATGAACATCCTGGCGGGAATCCATTCTTCTGATATTCTGTCCCCGATTTTCATTTCTAATTCTGTTGTGTAAAATTTTTCCATAGTTGGCTCCACACATTCGTAACGCAGATACCTCTATAATTATTTGGATTCCTTCTACTTCCCTTTTTGTTTAAAGAGTTTAAAGAGATTAAAGAGAGGACAAGTAGTTTTTCATTCTTTTGGTGTTACACTCCGATCCAAGCACAAATTAAACAATTTATTTATTCTTTCAAATAGATTTCTTCCGCCAGTCTTTATTAATCCCACTACAATACCCTCAGGGCCAGCAAATCTGCTATTTTTCATTTTATTGATACTCTCTTCAATTTCTTCTAATCTGAAATGTGTAGGGTTAGTTAAATTTTCATTGTTGATATTTACAGTATTCATATTTATTGATCTTGTTTCAGTAAGTAGTAATTCATAATATTTTTTTCAGTCTTCCAAGCTGTTTAAAGATATCTGTTATGTATTGTTAGTTTCCATCTTCTTGATGGTATTCCACACCTTTGATGTTCGTGTTCCGCCGACATATGCATTTATTTCACTGCATTTTTCCTTAACAGAACTCATTTTTTTAATTTTTAATAATTGAAATTCAAAAAATTTACCTATTTCTATTTCTCAACTTGTTTTATTAGAAGTCTGAACAAGGAGCGGGGCGGAATGTTAAGAATTACAAAAAAATTCCATTACTACCTTCATTAGAGAAGCTGAGTGAAGAACCATCAAAAAGGTAAAAAATGTTCTTGTTTTTAATTTTCCAATATACAGGGTGGGGCACATAAAGTGTTACAGAGCAATAGCACTCAAACGATTAATCATATCTAAAAATGTTTCAGACAAAAGTTTCAGTGTTCGGGAAGGCGGTCATACTGGGCCACCCAGTTATTTGATCGGTGTAGGCGTAGAAGCTACGTCAATGTCAACTCCAATTTTTTAAATGGAATCATGTATTTTCTTTTCAATAACATTATTACAGATTTTAAGCACCTTCAACACCTTCAGCGACCTACAACACAAGGTCATTCTAGTCACGCAAAGTATGAAAATAGTCGAAAAATCGAAAAATATCGGAATAATCAGCATCAAAGGATCCACTAACTTTGGTTTGGGTCTACCTACAGAAGATGCTCGAAGTGACCACCCTCCGCTTGTAAGCAGTTGTTAATTCTCCGAGGAAACGACCGCCTAACGTTAGTCAACATTTGTGGTGTAATTTCGGTACATGCTCGGCGTATTCTTTCTCTCATGTCGTCAGGCGTGGTAGGTGCTTCCGCCATTATGTGTTCTTTGACAAAACCCCAGAAAAAGTAATCCATTAGTGTTAGATCTGGCGAACGAGGTGGCCAAGCAACAGTAGGGCCTCGTCCTATCCATTTTTCACCATAAATCTCATTCATCACTTGTCTTGCACATAGAGCATAATGGGAAGGTGCACCGTCGTGTTGCATCCACATGTTTATGCGAACTAGCAAGGCACGTCTTCCAGTAATTCGGGCAGTACGTTTTGCAGAAAGTTTGCGTAAACTTGCCCACTTAAGTGACCTTCAAAAAAATGTGGACCAATGACGTGATCGCCGACAATGCCGGCCCAACAATTAACGGACCACGGATGTTGATATCGTACAGTTCTCGTCCATCGAGGATTCGCATTTGCCCAGTAATGCATGTTATGTCTATTCACATTTCCCGTATTTGTGAAGTTAGCTTCGTCAGAAAAAAGCACATGACTCAAAAATGAAACATCCGTGTCCATTTTTCGACGAATCCAGTTACAGAAATTGACGCGATTTTGGAAATCATTGCCGTACAAATCCTGATGCAGTGACATACAATACGGATGTAATTTGTGTTGATGTAATATTCTTAATACAGATCGCCGACTAATTCCACTCTCTCTTTCCATTTGCCTGGTGCCCCCATGGGAATTTTGTGCAGTAAAAGCTAAGATAGCTGCCGCATTTTCATCAACAATTGGTCGACGTTTGGCTCGTGTTTGTTTCATTGTACCGAAGCGACAGAAACGGTCAGCTAATCGCTTAAATGCCATGTGCGATTTTTGTTGTCTATCCGGATAACGAGCCGCGTACAACTGCTCAGCGTTTCTGTAATGTTTGCGGCATTCCCCCAGCACCATTAACATATCAAAATATTCTTGATAATCGTTCATTTTCGCGATCCGATGTACTCACAATAGAAGGTAATGCGTGACTAACTGACAGCCGTATGCGTTGACAGTTGATGCTGATTATTCCGATATTTTTCGATTTTTCGACTATTTTCATACTTTGCGTGACTAGAATGACCTTGTGTTGTAGGTCGCTGAATTCGTCTTAAAATCTGTAATAATGTTATTGAAAAGAAAATACATGGTTCCATTTAAAAAATTGGAGTTGACATTGACGTAGCTTCTACGCCTACACCGATCAAAAAACTGGGTGGCCCAGTATGACCGCCTTCCCGAACACTGAAACTTTTGTCTGAAACATTTTTCGATATGATTAATCGTTTGAGTGCTATTGCTCTGTAACACTTTATGTGCCCCACCCGGTATATATATATATATATATATATATATATATATATATATATATATATATATATAAATTACTTGCTACAGGCTAAAGAAGAAAAATATCAAAATGAATGTCAAAGATGATTTAACATCAATATTAATTGGAAGTACGATTGCAAGTGATACCACAGAGCAAAAGGAAACTATAGCAACAAAAAAGAAAGAAAATACAAAGTTTATGGACCCTCTTTGTCATTACAACACATCTTTTTCTAGTAAGTAACATTAAACAAAGTTTTCCTTGAACTTTTTCATTATACATACTACTATCATTTTTATAACTAATGGTAATTACTAGACTGCGGATAATTATGCATTTGCATAAGCGTATATGCAAATGCATATTTTAGTTGCTATGTATAAGTGCATATTTTGCATCTTTTTCATTATAAATTCATATTTTACCTTTTTTCAGCAAAGTATTATTTTAAAACAGTCTATGACTTCACATAAATATTTAATGTTCTTGTTAGAATAATTACAATTTTGCGATTTCTGTTGTCTGTATGCCTACCAGTTAGTATTTATTAAAACTTTTTGGCAATAAGACATTTCGCCTACTTGTAAAATAACACCCATTAACTGAATACCAAACGCAAGCAGACACTTTTTAGCAGATAATTAGATAATCTTCTAAACTATGGAATAGATAGGTGAAGTGAATAGCAAGTTAAAGCTGAATTTACTATAGACAGCCAGCAAAATAGTTAGTGCTTTTAAACCACAATACTTGGAAATATTAAGAAGATTAACCAGGTAATCGAACAACGAGAAATAAATATAGCGGAGATTTTCTTAATTTTACCAGTTCTTTTTACATTTCAACAATCTCTATTAGTTATGAACTAGTTGCAATAGTATTAACATCCATCAAGATGCCAAAAGAAACAAAGTGTGTAAGTGCAATTTTAAATCAATTTGTGAAGGATTATAATGATTTTACAACAGATGGGCGTTTGTTATTTTGCAAATATTGCGAAGTTCATGTTACGGTGACAAAAAAGTTTCTAGTCACTCGGCATCTTAAAACCGGAAAACAGGCAAACAATAAAAATCGTAAAAGGAGAAATAACAAAGGGCAAGTGTTAATTTCTAATTTACTCCGGCATGGATCTAAACGCAGGGTATTCAGTGAAGAACTTTGCATGATTTTTATTTACACTGTCCGTAAAAAAAAACAATTCCGTAACTTTTTAAATGGAAAAGAGCCTTGAAAGTTTAAGATTTCAGGGTAGAAATTACACATACACAAAATTATATATCACCGAGTCTCCTACTAAACTAATTGTGTAAGTAGAAATCTTGGGATATTTACTTCACGCTATAGGTCAACAATTAACTCTCTTTACTTGGCTGTTGTAGTAGGTACTTTATGGTGATTATATTTTATTAATATTCCTGGAAATTTGAAGGCTGAACAAGAGAATTAACATAACCTGTTTGTGAGATAAGATATAAAGAATGAGTACACCGATTAATATTCTCCAAAGTTTGACGCTTTATTGAAGAAAGTACACCTTGCAATTAGTTATGTAATATAGTTTATTCAAATAGTTGTCACGACTGGCTTTGCAATAACGCAACCTACACCCAATTTTGGAGTACCTTTTCGGTGGTTTGAGGCCCTATTTAATCGAATAGCTCGATCATTATTGTGCTTATTAAAGTAACATCGATCTTTAACAGCACTTTACAAAGCTCGTCCAAGTCCAATTCATAAATTTCTGGCCAACAAATCGGTTATCATGCCTCTGTATCACCCTCCGTTGAGTGTAACACTGTTACTGTCTTCATCTTCGAAGAAAAATGGGCCAATAATGTCGCCATTACAAAAACCACACCAAATAGTCATACGCTAAGTATGCATTGGCTTCTCTAAGTGTAGGTTTTCCAAGCCCCAAATACCGCAGTTTTGCTTGGTTATAATGGGTGATTCATTTGGAGGTACTTTTTTAGGTGGGGATTTAATGGCTGAGCGCGCATGCGACGCGTCAGCGGACTGCGCATTCTGGTTCAGTACTATTTGACATTACGTAATGGAAAGACTTAGCCCGGCACAGCGTCTACAAATAGTACAGCTTTATTACGAAAATGGGCGTTCTACAAGGAATGTGTATCGTGCGCTTAGAGCAACATATGGGCCACATAATCGGCCTACCGAACGCACAATTCGCTATACCAGCAATAAGTTTGAAACTCAATTTACAATAATGGATAATACGCGACCACATAGACCTCATCCAGCACGTAGTGAAGGAAATATAGCGGCGGTAGCAGCGAGTGTACGCGAAGACCGGGAAGAATCAATTCGTCGCCGTTCTCAGCAGCTTGGTTTGTCGTATGCAACAACTTGGGGTATTTTACGAAAGGATCTTGGTTTAAAAGCATATAAAATTCAACTAGTGCAAGAACTAAAGGCGACCGACCTTCCGAATCGTTTCCGTTTCAGCCGTTGGACTCTTGATAAACTTGCAGAAGATCCACTGTTTTCGACAAAAATTTTGTTCTCCGATGAGGCCCATTTCTGGCTTAATGGGTACGTGAATAAGCAAAATGCCCGTATTTGGGGTGATGAGCAACCTGAAGAGATTGAAGTGCTACCATTACATCCAGACAAAACAACTGTTTGGTGCGGATTATGGGCCGGTGTAATAATTGGTCCATATTTCTTCAAAACAGAAGCCGGCTGGAATGTGACTGTGAATGGCGACCGTTATCGCGCCTTGATAAGGGACTATTTGCTGCCTGAACTTGATACCCGTGGTCTACAAGACATTTACTTCCAACAAGATGGCGCCACTAGCCATACAGCTCGTGAAACTATGGCTTTACTGCGAGAACGATTCGGTGAACATTTAATTTCACGCTTCGGACCAGTAAATTGGCCGCCTAGATCTTGTGACATCACACCATTAGACTTTTTTCTGTGGGGCTAAGTGAAGTCTAAAGTCTACATGGATAAACCGACTACAATTGAGGCATTGGAGGCCAATATTACTCGGGTCATTGGACAAATACCACTCGAAATGCTAGAACGCGTCATTGAAAATTGGAACAGCAGAATAGACTACGTTAACCGCAGTCGCGGCCAACATTTGAGAGAAATAATCTTTAAAAAATAATTGTAAAGAATGGTTCTTTTGTATGATAATCAAGTTTCTTAAATAAATTGGCCTTTTTCATTTGTTCTTTGCTTTTGGAAAAAGTATCTCTAAATGAATCATCCATTATAACCACTGAAATGAAAATGCGCTTCATCGGGAAGATGATATTTTTTAAGCAAAATCGGCGCCAATTTCTTGTTCTATAGCCCAAGCAGAGAAACACTAACAAAGCGGGTTGGTCACTTAGCTTCATTGCTTGAGTTAGTTGGACCTTGTAAACAAATAATCCGAGGCTTTTATGCAGAATTCTCCCCAGGCTAGTGAGACTAATGTTCATTGCTGAAATCTGCGGTGAGTTGAAGTTCTCAGGTACGGACGCACACTTTCGGCAACAGCAACAATATTGTAATGTGAGTCATACAATGACGTCACCCGCCATACGTGGCAACACGTTCGAGATCCGTCGAGAAAAACACCAGATAGAGTCCGTAATGTTCTAGACCCGCCAGCAGGATCTATATATAACGCTCGAAAGATGCACTCAACGAGTAGTCGCCGTCGAGTTTATATTGTGATATAACGGGTGTTCATTTGAAAAGTCAATCTAGAACATTTTGTATGTCGTAAATTAAAATTTACTACTTAACCTACGAAGTCGTATATTTTGACAGTTTCATACATACAAAGAAATAACAAATAATAGGTATTTATTGAAAACTATAACAAATGTTGAAAATATAGTCCTTCAAGATCAATGCACTTTAAAATCCTAGGTTCAAAATTTCTAATGATATTCTGCAACATTACTGGATGATTATTAATTTCCATGCATTTCTGTTCGATTCTCTGTAGCATATCATTCAAATTCAATATAGGTGTTCGAAATATGATATTTTTTAGATAAGGCCACAAAAAGAAGTCGCAAGGTGTTAAATCGCATGAACGTGTAGGCCAGGCAATTTCAGTATTTCGACTAATTATACGCTCATCAAAAATTCTCTTAAATAATCCAAAGATTCTGCAGTACAGTGACAAGGACTTGTTGGAAACTTGTTGGAAATATGTTGGAAACTTGTTGGACTTGTTGGAAATATGCATTTTGAAGTTCATCATCATGCAACTGATTGACAAATGGTTGTAAAATTTCCGTACGGTACCTTTGAGCATTTAACATTCCCTGAAAAAATATTGGTCCAATGATTCGCCTTTGGCTTATCGCTGCCCAAACACCAATTTTCTCTGGATGTAGCGATTCTTCATTAATTACATGTGGATTTTCACCACTCCAAATTCTTGTATTTTGTGAATTTAGGTATCCCGTTTTATAAAACCATGCTTCATCAGTAAAGATGACTCTTTGCGAAAGTTCTCCATTATTGTTCATATTTACAAACCAATTACAAAACTGTAGTCTACGTGGGTACTCAATTTCTAACAATTCTTGTACTGCTGTGACACGGTATGGATAAAGTTGCATATCTTTTTTTAATAAGTTGTGAGTTGTACCAACAGAAGGGTTTATTTGTTGACTCAAATGTCGAACAGATGTTTGTGGTTCATTTTCCATTATTTCTTCAACACGATTGACAACTCGAGGTGTACGTTTCTTAACTGCTCCGCTGCCTGATTTTCTTAAGAGACTACCAGTTTCAGAAAAAAGTTTTAAAGTTCTATCCAAAGTATTCTTAAATTGTATATAATCTATTACAAAATGTGGAAACTCAACTTGAAATTCTACCATGCAATCTTGAACTGAATAAACCCATAAACCATCAATTTTATTACCACTTCGAAAATAAGCCTGGGCTAAACAAAATTTATGTTCTAAAGTGAAAGCCATTTTAAAACTGAGAAGCAATTTATTTAAACCAGAATCGACGCACGATTATTTTATGCAATAACTGATATTTGTGATTAACATTATCAAATGTCATTTGGATTTACGTTTACGGAACAACAAACACATACTAATATATTTGCGTCTTATTCTATCAAAATTTTAAAGTAACCTAGATTGACTTTTCAAATGAACACACGTTAAATGTAAAATAATGTAAATATTGAAATAAATACTGTTATTATTAGTTATTAAGTATATTTAGTGTGTTTTATTATTAATATAGTGTGTTTCAAATTACAGTTAGTTTTATTTAAAAGAACCCAGAAAGACAAATATTTCACAGACGAAAGACAAGTAATTTACAATATTTGTGTTATCAATTAGCACGCCAATCTCACAACCTTTCTTCACAGCTGTAGTTGGTGCATTATTTCGACAGAAAATTCTTTTCAAAATTCGTACTGTTTCTGTAATACAACACTCACTTTAGAATTAAGTTTTTAGTATTTCCTTACGTATTTCGTACCGCGGAAGTTCGATACTAAGAAAACTCTCAATATTTTGAGCGTTAGTGTTGCCACTGTCAAAATAATACGTAGTTCAAAAAGGAATAAGCCGATGATCCGGTCTTTATTTGGTCTAAAATATATTCACACAATATATCAACATGAGATTCCAAATAATAAATATAAACATATGGCAAGTTACCTATATACAGAGAATGAAAAAAATATGGTTTTTAGAATTAAGAGAATTGCCTTAATTTAATATTAAACACATTTTTCAGAAAATCATTTATTATTTGTAAAATATAATTTAGTGTGTGCACACTCCTTCATCATACTCCATAACTGGATGTTGGAGGGTGTTAGTTAAGAGAAATGGGAAAGCCGTTGCAAAACTCCACATGCAGCCTAGAAAATGACGTACTTCACGAGTAAAATGTGCAGGTGTACTATTCTATTGAAAACACTCCGCGTTTTGTATTTACAATGATATTTATAATACGAGATGCTACCCAGAAATTGCCGAAATTTGAATATGGTGCGTGAAGGGATGGTAGTACAGCTCCTATAGCACTAGATGATGTCAGTATACCAAGTCAGTCTGTAAGCCGGCAGTTTGCTAGGTGGTGACAAGCAGTTTTTGTATTTATATTTGTGCGACACTACAATGTCTGATGTGAAAGAGCAAAGAACGTGCATCAAATTCTGCTTCAAACTTGGTAAAACGGCAGCGGAAACTCTGAAAATGCTTACACAAACTTTTGGGGGATGCTTTAGTCCAGACGCAAGCTTATGATTGGTACAACCGTTTTAAAATTGGACGTGTGTCGGTTGATGATGGGCGTTTCGGTCGTCCATCGTAACACGCCACAAAATGTGGAAAAGTGCGTGGTGCTATCCTGTAGATCGATGGACAACGAACTATGACATTTGTATTATGCAGTGTATTGCAAACAGCCTGTCAAGTGGCGCAACAATTCGTGGATCCTACACCACGACAATGCACCAGCCCACACGTCACTTGTTCGTCAGTTTCTAGTTTCAACGAAGACGGCAGTACTACCCCACCCTCTCCACTCCCCAGATCTTTCCCCTTATGATTTTTTCCTATTTCCAAAGTTAAACTGAAGCTCAAGAGGTGCCGTTTTGAGACGATTGAAGAGATCCAGACTGCGTTAAACACGTTAACACACGAAGACTTCCAGCACTGTTTCTAGCCATGGACAAGTCGTTGGGATCTGTGTACTCATGCGGAAGGAGAAGTACTTTAAAGCGGATGGTAGTGAATAAGTTGTAAGGACAATTTATTGTCTTTCAGATTTCGAGAATTTCTGAGTAGCATCTCGTATATGACTAATATGTAGAGAGTTTCATTGGAAATACCTTCCCACGAGCGAAGTGCGTTCAACGTCCGGCGGCGACTGACAAAATATATATACGCGCGCCCGTGCGATGTTACTCGAATGAGCCTCTCTACTAATATGTATATGTACACTTGCGCTCATAAAAATTGCATACAATACTTATAGCCGATTTTTGTAATATTTTAGTTATGTAATACCGGTTGTTTGAAAGAAACAATAGTGATACATTAATAAATAATTTGAGGTAGGTACTCAATTAGAAGAGAATAGGCAAATAAAAAAAATAGTATATTTATTTTTAAATTGGAGCATTAAAAAAAACGATAACAATATAAAATATAAAGACATAATAACAAAGAAAAACATTAACACCTACCTAGTCATACTGCCGTCTTGTGGTATTACAGCATTTAAACGACTAGGCATTGAATTAATTACGTGTTGCGCTAGATTTCCTTCTGCCAGTTCTTCCCAGGTATTGTTAATTGCTTCCCATAATTAGTCTGAATTGTGTGGTCGAAAATTTCTTTTATACAACAATTTTGAAATAGTACCCCAAACATTCTCAATAGGATTTAAATCTCCACTATTTTTAGGCCAGGATAAAATTTCGATATTATTTTCTCGAAACCAATTTCTAACATTATTAGAGGTATGGACTGGACAGTTATCTTGTTGATAGATGTAATTGTTATTCGGATATAGCTGTTCTACCGAAGGCAACATTACATTTTCTAAAATTCTGATATAATTTTGTGAATTAAACCGCCCATCAATTTCCCAACAGGTTCCCATTCCATTATAACTAATCCAGCCCAAACATTAACGCTGAATCTTCCTAAATGTTGACTTCCTGTTACATATCGTTCATCAAATCTTGAATTTTGTGGTCTGTATACCCGAATATGCCCATCGTTGTAAGATTTAAAGATTTTCTCGTCCGTAAATATTACCCGTTGAAAAAATTCCAAATCCGTGAATATAATTTAACGCGAATAACATTCTTGATTGTTTGTTTTCCTCCGTCAAGAGTGGTTTTCTATCTGCGGCCCTGTTCTTCATTTCTGAGGCTTTAACCCTTCTGGCAGCTGTTTGTCGGGAACCGGGAAAGTTTGATTCTAATTTAGCAGTTCTTATATTTACAAAAGGATTTTCCCTTAAATATTACACAAGAGCTTGGTTTTCTTTTTGGTTAGAAATTTTAGGTCGAGAAGACTCTGGTCTTCTACTCAGGGTTGGGTCTTCCTGTCAGCGCTTCTTAATTCTGAATACCGTGCTACTATTAACATTTAGAAGACGAGCAACTCGCCTTATTGACCAATGGTCTTCTAATTTGGTGATGATACGCATTTTTTCGATTTTAGCCACATGCCGCGGCATTTCTGATAAATTTATTATGAGTGACAGGTAAAATTGGCTAGTATTTTGAATGACTATTTGATCTTGACATATTGCAGTGGAATGTGCTTTTGATTGCTTATTAAATCTTTTTGTTCACACTACAACTTAATCGTCCGGCTGTTCAGTCTCGTAGATTTCCTTGAGCTCACGTCTCTCGGGTCGATCCTTACGGATGCAGGTTATATCATAAAATAAAACACGAGGTGTCAGATAAATTATACACACATTTTCCCTTTACATTTATATAATAAAAAAAAAATCAACTTTACAAAGTGTAACGTTGAACTGTTAAATGCACAGCAGCAAGGATAAAAAAGATTTGGATATCATATGAAGATACAAATCGTTAAAAAACCTTGTATGACAAATCACGAGCAAAGATAACAAATTTACTAATATCCAAAAATTCATCAGATGTCAACAAAAATATAAACCCAACAATTTAAACGTCAAAGTAAAGAATTGTTTACTCTGCGCGCGAAATCAAAATCTGAACTGTCATGAATGCAATCACATGACATCACACAAACTCGTCCCCACTTTCCTACGTATTGAAATATTCAAAGTGAATAAAAACTCCCAAACTCCACAAAAAACCATCTAACAAATTTTCTAGATATTATTCAGAATACATAAAAAAATTTCACAAAAATTTACAAGTTAATTATAGCGCTTTCTTCAATATATATTAATAATTATAAAGATACCTACATTAATTAATGTATGTCACAATTAAACACGAGAGATTCCCTTTCTTTAGATAGGTGTATCATTTAAATAAAATTACAAATATAAAAGATTTGTAAATTCACGATAAATTACTTTTGAATCACATACGACGCACCAAAAACTATAAACGAATTATCCAAAATTATAATAATATTAGACAAAATTAAGTCGTGTCTGATATACACTTATACACACCTATCTTCAAGGACATTCAAATAATCTCTAAAATGAAGTTCCAGGAACCGCAAGGGCATCCCCACCTACTATAAAATCAAGATATAGAGAAAAATATACATCTTAATACAATATGATATCCGGAGTGGCGGCGGCTTTAAACATCTGATTAACCTAAATATACGTGGATGGATCAAAAATTCAAACATAATAAAATTCATCACTTAAAATTAAATATATTTATATCGATCCCCGTCTGAAATAAAATAGACACCAAAAATAAAATACATAAGTTTAATAAATGTACTTCACAAAAAGTTCAATATAGTTCTGTTATTTTTTTCTATCTTCTCCATGGAAAATCCATGGCAATATGTCATGCCAACTTTAGCGAAAGTCGCCAAATGTCAACGTGATATTTGTGTACGGTCTAAAACCGCATTTACATAGTCCAATAGTAAATGTAAGCATTTTTTATGAGCACAAGTGTACATACATCATTTTCTACTGGGATGTAAAAAAGTGAAGTTTAATATAACAATGACATATCAGATATTCACTTTTGATGAAACACGTTTGTGCTTACTAATTTCTTCTGATTTTTCGTTAGATTTTGTTATCTCAGTTCACATAATCACAAATGCGAAAGCTTCATTGCTGAATATTATCAGATTCACAACTATGTAGATATTCATTTCCATTAAAATTTTGTAGCATTCCACGTAATTTTTTTTTGTTATTCTGTCAAAAGTTGTAAATATGGTAGACAAGCTAACTCCACCAATTTACCTTAAAAATTTGATACAGTTTTCAGTAATAAACTTTTCCAAATTGTAAACATTCCACCGTTGCTTCTTGTATTCCGGACTGGAATCGCGTCGCAGTGCCAAGGACGCGTTTCCAACCCGAAATTCCAGAAGCAATCGTGAGGAAACTCAGCCAGACTCTACCAGTCTTCATTTCTATCGAATATATCTTTACCCTTTCTTCTCCGCAATGTTACTATTACGTATATCAGAAAACTAAAGAAAGTGTTTTTTTTCTATTATTTAAATCTTAATTTTAAAATATTCGATATTGTTTATAATATAAAATGTAATGAAAACATAAATATGTGGAATGAATACAAATAATGATTAGGAAAAAGCCAAAAAAAATATCATTACAAAAATTAAAGCCAAGAAAAAGTCGGATGGAACAACTAAAAAAAACGATATGTAATACACGAAGTGCTGAAAAAACGTATGAGGTGCTACCCAGAAATTCCCAGAATTAGAATGTGGCGCGCGAAGTTATAGTAGTAGCTCTATAGCGTTAGTTGGTGTGAACTACGTGTCTATACTAAGTCAGTCTGTCAAATGGTACTTTACTAGGTGGTGACAAACAGTTTTTGTGTTTATATTTATTGAATTGTGTTATTCGGCGAAAGAGGAATGAACATTAGTCTGGGTCACATATGTACGGAGAAAAAGAATTTTTAACTTTTTTTATGGGCACGGTGATAAAAAGATGCCAAATTATAAGTGTTATTAGGTTACGAAGTTTGGTAGCAATCGGAGTTAATCTTCTGCCTCCGGTTTAATGTTGAATCTTTCAAAAATGTACTTAAAAAAGAACTTAAAGCATGATATATAAAATTATAGCAAACGCCAATTAAATTGGCCCGAGGAGGGGTAAGTTCGCGCAGGATTAGAAGTAGTGGGGAGATTTGTATTTGGTTTTACATAAAATGTCAGATAATTCTAACCTCTGAGCGTGTATCACTTTATGATCCCCTAGGTTCCGTTAAACGTCAATGACAAATGTATTCTGACAATTACTTGAGTAGTGGGGGTGGACGTTTTTAAAAACGGGTTCTGCGCACCCCCTCCTCGCGCCAACTTAATTGGCGCTTGCTATACTCTAAGTTTATTTATTTGGAAAAGTTAGAAATCAATTGTAAATATATTTATCTAGAGAAAAAAAGCATGACAAATTTTTTTTTACAAGAGTGCAAGAAAGGATAATCATAAAAATAATGAATATAATGAGTTTATTTTGTGACAAAATCCTTTTTGCTATCGAATTTCGGCATTAATTTTCTTGATTCTATCTGCGGTTTGATGAAACCTTCTCTTGTTGTTTTGTTGCACAAAGTTGATGATGCTTCACTCACAGCTTTGACTGCTCTTTCTACCGCTTGGGTGTGACCGGGAAGGTGTAATAGCTCAATTCCTCCATTGTTTTCTTCTTCAATAAACAGTCGAAGATTTTCTTCATTTACAGTTTTTAATATAGGCGGTTCAGTGATAGTTTCTTCCCAATTCTAAAGGTCAAAATATGATGACGCATTAAAGTTTATCGTTGGTATCTGAAAAAGCCGTAATTGCTTTGATGTTGCTGATCTACTTTTCAAAATTCGATGGACAGCTAATTCACGAATGTGTTGATGGGGATCTGTCAACATTGCAAGTAATAAGTTTTCAGGGTGTTCAAAATAACTGTTTCTTTGAATTACTGGGTCAACAACGGCTTTCAAAGTTGTTGGTAAATATCTGCTTAGTTTAATTAGTTTAAAAACGTGTCGTGATCCGTCTTTACAGCTGCGGAGAGTTTTTATAGAAAACCACACTGGAGCGTAAACCTTGACAATATATATTGCAAGAGTGGTAAGGTTTGCAGAAGGGTTCTCAACTGAAATATGTATATAGACGAAGAATTCTGTTAGCGCGTGTTAGCCATCGAGCATGAGACATTTTGCCGGGTGATTTATATGCCAAATTGTTTGCAGCTATACCCGTTGAAACTGTTTTAACTATTTTGTACAAATACTTATGATCTGCACTTATATCTTCAACACAAAGCTCTGGTAAGTTCGTGGGAATTGGTTGAAACTTCACTATAGGTCTTTTTTCACAGTTTTCAAGTGCCTTGCCAATTTTTCCCAAAAATGTCTGTGGTCCAGATGTACCACATCAACATGTTGAAACAGGTGTCTGAATGGCAGTTCATTCATATGCAACATACAAATGATCCACTGTAAGGGTCTACCCAATCTTCTTTCTAGTATACGTATAATACCCCCAGATTTGCCAACATTAACATTTATACCATCACAACAAATTGCAATAAAAAAATCCATCGATATATCCGCATTCAAGAAAAAGTTGAATATTTCTTGTTCTATGCACTTTGCAGTTCCTGAAGAAGGTGAAACATATCCTAAAAACTTCGAGTTAGGTTCTTTAATTAATGAAATATGCTCCTCTAGTATACATTGCCTGTACTTCTTTCCATATTTTTCAGATATAATTGAAGTTCGGTCTTTTCTTCCATCGAAATATAAAGCGGGTATTTGTGAAACACTTTGTTGTAAAGTTATATTTTCTGTTTTTTTTTTCTTTCTCGGCAAAGTTTATTTTTGTCTATAACTACTGAGCTCGAAGTGTGCAGAGCTGCAGATGCGATAGCAGCTCCTGCCCTGTCTGATACTCCAAATCTATCGCATGTTTTTGATAATAAGCTAAAATCAATGCCCCTTTTTTTGTTTAAGTTTTTGAAGGACGCAATTGAAAATGTCGTGTTTCTTCACAATCCGACTGAACACATTCGGTTTCAGATGCACTACTGTACTGCACTACTATATCTGTAGGTATTTCGGCCATTTTTTGTTGCTTTAGAGTAGATTTTTCTCGTAACAACTTTCTTTTTAATGTCTTTCTAATCCATATTGTTGTTCCAACATCTACACTACTTAGATATGTAACTTAAAAAGTATTATTAAAGTGATGTCAAAAATCTACTTTTTCTGAAATTTCTATCGCTATCCGGAGGCAGTAAAACTTTAAATAATGCAATAAAATTTTATATGCAGATTAGCTATACCATTTAGCACCTTTTTATCACTGAGCCTCTCAAGAAATTAAGAAAAAAATTTTTTGGCCCAGCCCAATGAACATCTGCTTAAGCTTGGTAAAATAGCAGAGGAAATTCTGTAAATGCTTAAACAAGCGTTTGGTGATGATGCTTTAAGTCAGACGTAAACTTATGAGTGGTATAACTGTTTTAAAAATGAACGTGCATCTCTTGATGATGATGAGCGTTCCGGTCGTCCATCGACGGAAAACACGCCACAAAATGTGGCAAAAATGGGTGTTGCTATCCTGCAAGACCGAAAGAGAATAATCCATGATATTTGTAAAATTGTCGGCTTATCGTACTGCGACCATGAGAAAACATTCGACGCAAGCGGCCTGTCAAGTGACGCAACAAATCACACCAACCCACACATCAGTTGTTGTGCGTTAGTTTCTAGTCTTAACGAAGACGGCAGTACTATCCCACCCTCCCTACTCCTTAGATCTTGCTCCCCTGTGATTTCTTTCTGTTTCCGAAGTTCAAACTGAAGTTCAAGGGGCGCCGTTTTAAGACGATTGAGGGGGATACAGACCGAACCGTAGGCAGTGTTGAACATGTTAACGCGCGAAGACATCTAGCACTGCTTCCAGACATGGACAAGTCGCTGGAAATGCAGAGGGAGAGTACTTTGAAAGGGATGATAGTGAATACGTTACAAGAACAATTTATTGTTTGTTTTTTCACATTCCAGGAATTTCTGGACAGATAGTGAATTATATTGTATATTTTTACTATAGCGTTTATTAATATTTTACAAAAAATATGTATTGTAATTTTTTGTTTGTTTGTTTACTGTTCTTAATATTACAAAAATATGTTACAGACTTGTCAAGTAAATTAGGAATTTCTCTCAAAATGAAAATCACTGGTAATATTAGAGAAGATTTAATTGTGTCACCATATAGTGGATTAAGTTTAAAACCTTATATCAGACGTGACTGTTCCACATTTCCTCAACGGCTGCAACTGATGGCAGAAATATTAATTAAGACAAATAAACATTGCAAAAATTGGTCTCTACCACCAAGAGGTCCAATAGATTATACATATATCCAACCTGGACACATTCCCGCTATCAATAGCTTATGTAATGAATTTTTTTGGCCGGGAATTGATTGTATGATATAATTATATTATATATATTTTTTTTTAATAACAATACTCATTTTAGTAACAGAATGTTTGCAATATCCTGACTTTAGTTGTGTGGTTATGTATAAGAAATTAATAGTTGGCTTTGCACTTTTAGTGCCAAATGTTAAATTTAATGAGAGTTATTTATCTTTTATATTTACAAGACCTTGTTGGAGAAATGCAGGAATCGGAAAGTTCATGATATACCATCTAATACAGGCAAGTATAATTTACTTCAATTTAGCTCTTTCATTTATTGCTCTCTTTTATAGACGTCTTTAGGAAAAGATATAACATTGCATGTCTCAATCAATAATCCAGCATTGTTCTTATATCAAAAGTTTGGATTTAAAGTGGAGAGTGTTGTGCTGGATTTTTATGACAAATATTTACGAAGAGATACAAATGAATCAAAACACGCGTTCTTTTGTAGATTAGAGCGTTAACATTTTATTAAAATAATTGTTGTTTCTTTAAAAAATTCCACTTTACTTCAATAATTCTGTATACACCTGAAGAATCAAATGTAGATAAAACTACATTTTTTTACGCAATTGAAGAGTGGAAATATGAAAGGTGCTAAGTGCCAAAATCATAAAGCAGAGTTATTGACAAAATAGTTATTTATGCACCAAGAGCGTTATGGGTATTATATTGCTCCGAGGTAGACGTTAATTCAGCCCGAGAGATGAATGTCGAACGAGGGTAATATAATTGCCATAACGCCAGTGGTTCATACAAGATTTTATTTTTCACGAAGAATTAATTTCTTAAGCGAAAAATTCAAATTACATTGGAAAAGTTCCGAGATTTCTGTCAACTGTCATGTCATTGACAGTCGTTACGCATCTAACATGACTCCTTGAATCAAAGATTTAACATTAATTTTATTTTAAATGGCAGTTGTTGACACTTTGAAGTTTTCAAGTTGTCAATGTTTAGATACTAAAGTTTTGCTTCTTTCGTTAGATTTTCTTAAAAATGCAAATTATTAGTTCTGTAAAATGTATATCCTTTCTTCTCGGGCCTTATTTATACTCACACAACATTAAAAACTGAATAAACTACCGGGCGTTATGAGCCATATCGCCCGGTTATAATGCCCACGGACGATATGACCCTGTTTATGGTAACCGTATCCAAGGTGAAATGAGCAAATAATACTTAAGTGAAAAATAATTAGTTATTTACGAACTAAGTGCGTGAAATCATATTTCGCGAATGAGTGACCAGTTTAAAGCGGGAGCCGTAGGCGAGCGCTTTATGGACACGAATTCGCAAAATGTTTCACGCACGAAGTTTGTACAATATTTTTTGTACGAGAACTATAATAATAATACATATTGTTAAATACGTTATCGTTTATGACACACTACTAATCTCTTGATATTAATTAAAAAAATTTGAGTTGGCAGTATTGATTATTTGAAGTGACATTTAATTTAAAATTATCAAATTCAAAAAATTCCATACAAAATAAAAACCTCACCAACAACATGAATTCTGATAATGAAATGCAATGTACCCCGCCTGAAATTCGCGAAGCTGCCAATATTGCAGTGGATAATTTATTACCCATAAAATCAAAAAACATATACAAAAGCACTTATACTAAATTCGTAACTTGGGCTAGATCTAAAAATATACAAAAATACTCCGAAAATTGTTTATTAGTTTATTTTCAAAATTTACAATCAAATAAATCATTATGGTCCACTTATTCTATGTTAAAATCATGCTTAATAATATATGATAATACGGATATATCTAAATATGCAAAACTCATAGCGTATTTAAAACATAACGAAGCAACATCAGCCTAAAAAATCAGCAGTATTAACCGAAGAACAAATTACTAAATTTATTGTTGAAGCACCAAATTCTTTGTTCCTACTAATGAAGGTAAAGTCATTTCCATATATTTAAATTCCATACAACACTATATGTATTTATAGGCTGTATTAATATTGGGTATTTCTGGAGCGTGTCGACGTGAAGAATTTTGCAAAATGTCATTGCGAGACATAGAATTTAAATCGAATTTAATTATCGTAACAATTCCAGAAACTAAAACAGGTAACAGCCGTACATTTGCAATCATTAAGCCCGAATGGATTGCATTAATTCGGCAATATGCAAATTTAAGACCGGACAGCCAGCAGCGATTCTTTTTAACATATCGCAATGGCAAGTGTGTTTGTTCACCTGTTGGTCTTAATACAATTGGCAAAATTCCAATGCGAATAGCTGAGTACCTTCAGCTTGATAGCGCAAGTAACTTCACAGGTCACTGTTTTCGAAGGAGTTCAGCGACATTGTTGGCAAACCAAGGAGGTGACTTGCTTTCAATTAAAAGGCATGGTGGATGGAAATCATCTACGGTTGCAGAAGGATATATCGAAAATTCTCTGCATAGTAGAATTCAATTGGCTAAAACAATTACCCCGTTAGAGATATCGACTCCGCCTGCAACTTGTTCGACATCTGAAATACAAGATATATGTAATAATACAATCAACGTTACTCTACCTTCGCAATCAAGATCAATTCAAACAAACCAGTTAATCCCTGGGGTATCAATCTCTGGTTGTCAAAATTGCCCAATCAAAATGTTTAATAATTGTTCTGTTTCAATTTCTGAAAAGAATGATAATGGTAATTTATATAATATTTGTTGCTGTTCTGACATTGAATTACATACCTTACAAATATAACAATTTCTATTTCATTTCCTTTTATTTTCATAGAAAAACAACGAACTGGGTAGCATATTATTAAGGTTAGGGATTTACGATTTTAAAATGTCACTAAATTAATCAATTTCCAGGAACTACCAACTTTACTTTTACGCACTCGTGTTTAAAGTGACTTTTTACGCACGCAAATCGAATCGTGAAATGACAGGTTTTGATAAGCGAGTACAAAATACTTATTTATGCACCAAGGGCGTTATGGGTATTATATTGCTCTGAGGTCGACGTTAATTTAGCCCGAGGGCCTCTGGTTCGAGGGATGAATGTCGACCGAGGGCAATATAATTGCTATAACGCCAGTGCTTCATACAAGATTTTATTTTTCATAAAAAATAAATTTCTTAAGCGGAAAATTTAAATTGGAAAAGTTCCAAGATTTCTGTCAACTGTCATATCGTTACACAGTTGGTGACACTTTGTGATGTTTTCAAGTTGCCAATGTTTAGATACTCTTAATTTTATTAAAGAATGCTAAGGTTTTGTAGTTCTGTAAAATTTATATCCTTGCTTCTCGGGCCTTATTTATACTCATACAACATTAAAAACTGTAAATAAATTAGCGGGCGTTATGGGTCATAATGCCCGGTTATAATGCCCACGGGCGTTATGACCGTGTGTATGGTAACCGTATCCAAGGTGAAATGAACAAATAATACTTAAGTGAAAAATAAAACTTTTTATTTCTTTAAATATAGTTTATAGCAAAATACAATCTCACATATAACTTTGATATTATAGGAATATAACGCAAGAAATAAAAATAATAGTTTGAAACACAGAAAACATATAATTTTATAAAGAAAGGCAAATAATGTGAAGAGGTGGTTATGTACCATACTCCATGACCTATGAAAAGAGACTCGGTGCTTATTCCATTAGTTCAGAATAAAATTTTCTGTGCTCTTGTTTCTTCAGATATGGAAGCATAGATGTTAAAATGCTCCTTTTTCTTCTGGGATATGTTATTTGTCAAGTAATTTAATTTTAACAAATTCTTTTGGTCTTCCATTGTTTCTCCTTTTTTCAGTATGTTTGTCAATTTCCATGCTTCTACGTCGCTATAATGATGTTTGGTAAACACTTTACCAGGGTAATTTTTATCAATGCCTATTTGTACGACTTTGCTAATATTAAGTTTATTTGTATTTAACAAATTATCATCTGCATGTTCAAAGTCAAAGAAGCCATACTGGGTCATATCAATGACTCTAAAAGGATTTACATGTTTCGTAGAGACGATCATCTCTGGTAAATCGTCGAATACCATGCACTTTGTGACTCTCTTCTTTTTTTCTATTTGTGCAAATTCTCGATAATATCGTAAGAAACTGTGGCCTACTACAAGAAATTTGTACGTTATAGTTTCAAACAACCCAGAGTTGACAATAAAGATGTAGGCTGTAAGAAACATTCTATTCAGAATTCTTAGCAGAGGACGCTATTTCATTAGCCTCTCTATTGGAAGTTTCCAATAGAGGCCACAAACACATAAAAGATTGCTTCGTATCCGCTAAACTTATACACCGGTTATAGCACGATAACTGAGCACCTTTCATATTTCCACTCTTCAATTATTCTTCAAATGAATTCTAGAAGTTATATTTTTTTAAAGTATTGCAAGTGATATTTTTATTAAACCTTATTTGATACTATAAATAATATTATTAGTCAATTATGAATAAAGTTACAATATACTATTTTATTTCAAGATGTAATACTTTGAATTAGAACATAATATTTATTACCTCCTTTGTAATAAAGCATGTACAGTTATAACAATAAAGCTTTTATACATTTTTTTTCAAAATATTTAAATATTAACAGTGTTACGCTGATTGAGTTGTATTTTACGACACATGGGAGCAAAAAATGAACGTGAATTGTGTTGAATTTGTTATGGGTTAACTGTAGCTGCAGGCTAACCAAGTTTTGAGAGAAGAGCGGCAAAGAACTGGTGGTAGAATTAATTGTACATCAAATACTCTTATAAATGTAAATAATCAGTTTTATCAAAATAAAAACATATGAGCGTATACGAATTCGACCACGTTACCTAAAATAATCTATCTATTCTGTCTGAGTAGGATTAAAAAATTAACATTAACGGCATATGCAAATTCGGCCGCGTAATGACCTAATAACCATCGAGGAAAGAGAATTAGCGACTCTCGCTTAATATCGCCTTAATTATACGTGTAGGTACAAAGACGCCTATTGGATTACTCCAAATTTAAAGTGGAGTTCACTTATTCTATGAAGTTAATATAAGAAACTAATATTTTACTTCGATCATTGAGTTACAGTTTTCAATTATTTGAAAATGGAGCTATCTAGTATGTTCAATGAAAAGGAAAATTTATTTTTACTTTTAAATAATTTTAAATTTTCGAAAGCACATACAACTAAATATGGAAGAATTCGTTGGCGATGTGTGACCAGATAGTGTAGAGCAAAAGTGTATAAGAGTGAAAAAGACAGTTCCAATAACATAATTGATGGAAATATAAATCACAATCACGCAGCAGATTGCACTATACAACGCCAAATACTTAGCAACAGCTGCAAAAGAAAAGCGGTAGAAGATGTGTCAGAAAGACCCTCAAAAATCATTCACAAGGAATTACGTAGCGAAGACTTTAAGAAAAGTACGTTGACCATCCAGGATATTGCTAACGTTAGAAGAAATATATACTATGGGGGACGTCGCACGAATTTGCCGCCATTACCAGAAGATCTCAACAACACAGTCAGAATTGTTGACGGTAGGGACATCAAAATAACAAAGAAGAAAACTTTGTTCTTGTGGCAAGTGAAGCTGATAAAATAATAATTTTAAGTTGCTACCGTAACTTACATTTTTTATGTAGTAATGACAACATTTACATAGATTGTACGTTCCCATACTGCTGTAAGTTCTTTTGCCAAATGTTTGCTATTCACTCTGTTAAGGATGGGCATTATGTGGCAGTTGCTTTTTGTTTATTACAAAATAAAAAAACGGAATGTTATGTAAATGCTTTCAAAATATTAATACGGAAATGTGCAGCACTAGACTTAAATCTCATACCAAAAATAGTAATTTCAGATTTTGAAATAGCTATATGAAACGCATTGCAAGTTGTTTGGCCAAATGCTATTACTATTACTCTAGGTTGCAAATTTCATTTATGTCAAAATTGGTATAGGAAATTAAAACAGTTAGGACATTCTAAAGAGTATGATGGTAAAGGATCCGTAATAGATTTTTTTAAATTATTTTTTGATCTTTCTTTTTTAAGACTTGAGGATGTGGGCGACTTTTTGGCCTTAGAATTGTTTGCAATTATGCGCAATGACGAAAGGGTCACTAACTTTTGTGATTATATATTATAAGATTATATTAGTGATGATGCCTCCTTTCCCCCTAATATTTAGGCAGCTGAAATGTACAATATAACAAACGCCTGTGAATCGTTTCACGCAAAATTTAATGAACATTTTTACAGCACTCATCCTAGTATTTATCAATGTTTTAATAAATTTTCAATCCTAAGTTTACATGAAAGTGTACACTGCCAAGCATTATGTTAAGAAAGTGCAGCCGGCTATTAAACACAAGCAGGAATATTTAGAAAAAATAATAGCAGACTGTTATGTAACAATTCTATTACAAAATTAAAATACGTAAAAATATGTTCGTCTTTAAAATAATAATTTATATAATGTAGAAATTACTTTGTAACAAATTTTGCAAATAGTTTATTATTTTAATAAAAGTTTTTAACCTATATCACTTTTTTTTCTGCAATCCTAACCGCAGGTATAGCAAGCGCCAATTAAGTTGGCGCGAGGAGGGGGTGCGCAGAAGCCGTTTTTAAAAACGCCCACCCCCACTACTCAAGTAATTGTCAGAATACATTTGTCATTGACGTTTGACGGAACATAATGTCTTTGCTAGGAGATCATAAAGTGATACACGCTCAGAGGTTAGAATTATCTGACATTTGATATAAAACCAAATACAAATCTCCCCACTACTTCTAATCCTGCGCGAACTTACCCCTCCTCGAGCCAACTTAATTGGCGTTTGCTATACATTAGTTTAGAGAATTATTATACAATTAAGGAACCATGTGGCGTGTGGTCGAATTAGGCATTAATCTGATCGTAAAAATTTAGTGGCCGAATTCATGCATAGAATTAAGGAAATCCTGTGACGCGTGGCCGAACTCGCATACACCGAAAAGTATAATGTATAACATAAATAGTATATTGTGTAACGAGTGACGAAAGTAACATTTTTTTAAGCGAGAGAACAGTTTACCAAACTAAGCGTAGCCGAATTTGGTAATGTTCGCGAGCTTAAAAAAATTATTTCGACGAGTTAAACACTATACTTTTTCTACGACCTCGCCTATGGCATTATAGCAAAATTACAAAACTATAGGTCATATTTAAATTAATTATAATTTAAACATTGATACATAGAATGTGTAGACCATAAGGTCATTGGCTTCAAATTTTCCCACAATTTTGCAAAATATGCAAGCAGCACAATTTCTGAATATGAATTTACGCTATTATCAGCCCTCTATTCAATGAATTTTACATAGACTTCTTCATACCTCTTTCTCGATTTTTCTCGTAATAAGCCCGCATAGGTTTTTTCAGCTTAATTTACTATTTCTGGTGGCGTATTGGGAATACCTAAATCACTTTCTGCATCGGAAATCATGATAAAGTTTCAAACAGCACAAACTGACGTGCTTAAACTTTAATTCGCAAAAGTAAGACATTTGAAGAGATTTTAGTTCAGATATGTATTAAAAAATAGTCATATATGTATAATGAATTAAAAGTTTTTATAATGATAAAATACATAATTGTAATTAAAAAAACGATAATCTCTCTTTAAATTAAATAAAAAATTTAAAAATCCAGGGATTGTCACAAAATATATATTAAGGCCGTTTGACACGGCATAAATTTTGTTATAAAATTTACAACAAAAAATATAAAATTTATTTGTGTGGCGATGGCCGCCTTAATTTAAACACTCTTCAATTTGTCAGGAATTTATTACACACAAAATACATAATACTTATTTCACAAAATGCTTCATAATCTAAAAATGCTGACTAATGCGTCTAATACATAATAATGTTCCCAGTTCCGCCAACTTTCCCTTTACACCAACTTAACTCAAGTTAAGCGGCGCGAAATTTGAAATAATAATTCTGAGCCCTACATTTGTAAAATTAATAGCGTATCATACACAATTATTCTATGTAAAATTTTATATAAAATATTATTAGAAAATTTAGAGGATTGGTTCTATAAATTATAAAATAAAGAATGAAAAGTGCGCAATAAAACACGCGTACGGGCGATGCCGGCGGCGTGCCGAGGTTATGTTAGGTATCACGTGGGAAGTTGGCATCAGAACATCAAACAAATAATATTATCGAAAACATGTCACGGAACTTAAAATGGGCATGCTTACAAATTTTTCAATAAAATTTTCAATAAATTTTTCAAATCGTGTCAAACAGTTTTATTTTTTTCTTACAATTTTATTTTACAACTTTGAAGATCAAATTGCATAGTATTTTATAATATTTTTTATTGTAAATTTTATAACATAATTTATGCCATGTCAAACGGCCTTTACAAATAAAAATAATTTTCTTGAGTATAGCAAGTGCCAAATAAGATGGCAAGAGGAGGGGGTGCGCAGAAACCGTTTTTATTAACGTCCATGTTATATATTTTACTCTAATCAATTATGTATTAACTTATTAAGTGATAGATGTGTAGTTTACGCCACCTATGGTATCTTGCAAATTGATGTAAAACTAAATACAAATCTCCCCAATATTTCTAATCCTGCGCGAACTTACCTGGCGCTAGTGGCGCTTGCAATAATTGTCTGTACAATATGAGTTTTAATTTTATTAACAGATTGCTTAAGCTAACAATAACTGAGAAAAGCCTACATTACTGTTGTAAATGATTTTTTTAAGGGCTTGTCAGCCCCTAAGAAATTTAAAATCTAATCGACTCAAACATCTGAATGCATAAATACATAGATTGAAAACAGGTAGTTTTCAATTGAATAGTGAATTGTACAAATATTTATTACATTATGGACCGATTTTATAAGAAATTATCAAACATGAATGTGAAATTATTTCTTTTTTGATTTTAAATATTTATTCTTACACTTACACGGGAAGCTCGCCCATCAAATAATTGAAGATAATTAATTTAATAAACTCTTTTCTGATAGCGACACAAAGTTGCTCCTTGTGGCTATTGCACATTAAGAATTCAATACGAATTTCATTTGAAATTGTTGCATATAATATTTTGTAAATGTCCTTTTTAAAATCAAATTTCTGGCAATAATATCATACACAAATTGTGCATTAATTCCATACTGCAAAAAATATATTGTAGCTTTCTTTGTTTTGAGAATTCTAGTGATTCTTTAGAACTGTGATGTTCTTCAAATTGTCTGATAACAATGCTTTAGCCTATATGTACTTTTCTTGTAAATATAGAACATATATGTATGTATAAACAAAAGCCTGCTAAATAAAATACTCTAAATATAAAACACTATATATAAATATAATTTAAAAGAAATTATCGACCGTACCATATTGTATAAAATAAATTAAAAGCGGGCAAGCGATCTGTCAATTAAAAACTCATTTATTAATTATCTCTATATTTCGCAACGACTTTGTTGCTTCTTCAGGAGATAAAAATGTAGTTAAAAAAATATATAAAAGTGACGTACACGGACAATAAAACTAATTTTATTGACCGCTTGCCCGCTTTTAATTTATTTTATCCTATATATATATATATATATATATAAATGATATGTTTTTCACACAAAATGCTATATCTGACACATTACAATACACAAAAACAATTGCAATACAGGACTGGTTAATAACACTACCAACAAAATTTGGACTTAAGGCACGTAACATACACTGAATTTCTAAAGTCACTAAATATACATCTAGTGACTTTATGAATTTCTCGATACGAGCGCTAGGAACTACAAAATTTTAGGAACCATAATTCCTATCCCAGGGTGCACATCGTGGCATATGCTTTGTTGCATTATTGTCGAAATGTAATGTCATCTGGACCCGGAGGTAACATTGTTGCCGAGGCAGTTCCATTTATACGGTAGATTTAATAGAGACACAAATAACAAGCATTGTAACGATTAAATAACAATATTTAATGCAATAACAAAAACAATAACGATAAATGATAGATACATAATAAATAAGATTCACTAGGCACTGTACTCACTCTGGGTTTGCAATGAATCTCCTTGTAGAGACCACTCAGTGTCTCGTTATATACCCTTAGAATGTGTCCCCTTAGCTTAGTGACCTGGTTACAAGATGAAAACAATGTGGTGTAAGATCATAACTCAATGAGGTCGTGTTGGTGAAATGGATATTATGAATACATGACCTGGTTTAGTTATTACATCTTCCCCCTGGCGAAAAAGAAAAACAAAGGGCTTCTCTGCCATTTGTCTTTTCTTATTCGTATTAAATATCTCCTTACATACTATATGTACGTGCTTATTATATTATACATTAGTGAGATATATTATACATTGTTATATCTACTATACAATATTTCCTATACACTTATTCTATAGAAGTTCTATATAACATTGTGTGTGTAGATAAGTTACACTAAAGTATTATTATTATAAACGAATTGAAATTTATTATAACTATAATTTAAAATTATTATAAATGGTAAATGGGCCTTTGTACACTGTCTCAAGTTTGTTTCGCTTAAAATTGATCTCCATAACATGTGGTAGTAATTTGGAATAGTTGCCTTGTTTCGTAGTTCGCAATTCTTGTCTTTCACTTTTCGCATTCGATTCCGTGTTTCCGATTCTTCGTTTTCAATTCTTCATGCTTGATTGTTTGTCTCCAATTCTTTGTGCTCCACTTAATCATATTTATTTTAAAATAATTCAACTCTTCTCTCCCCTTTTTTGCTCTATGGCAAAATTATTTTAGGAAATCACTGATTCGTGAATTATCCTAGACAACACATATTTCGTGTATGTCCGTTCTGCGAAGCAATTCTTGAGGACTGGAAGGGTGCACGTACTGCTGGAATTCCCTTATACTGTATTGTCTTTTTCTTCAATGCAGGAATTCTTGAGAGCAGTTAACAATACACATTCTTGTTATAACTGCATTCTCTTTTATAAAAATTGTGAGAGCGTCTTCGTCGTATACAAACATTTCCTTGAAGCGCATGCCTGCTTCGTTACGACTTTGGAGCGGATTGAAGTTTTGCCTTTTCTATCACTCGAAGTTCTATTGATTCAGCTGGTTTCCTTTTCAATTCCACAACCCTGGGATGATCAGTCCTAGAATTAGCGAATTGATTGTGGTCGGTTTCGTAGTGGTGTGATCGATAGGTCTCTGCCGTCGATTGAGCCCTTGACGTGATAAGGATGCTACCGGTCGTTCCGTTACTAACCGTTACATCAATGGAATCAACTTCTATTCGTGAAGGCGTGTGCAACTACATTTTTTGGAATTCTTTGTATTTAATAATAAAATCATGTTTATCGTATATTAATCTGAATTCTCTTTAATTTGCAAAACTTTGTGAATGCGTTAGATATACTTTTTGTTCAATGTCACGGAGTGTAATCGTTTAGAAATAAATGATGTCGTGCATTTTAGACGAACTTGGCCTTGCCGATTTCTATATTAATTTTTGTCTATCTGTTTCGTTTCGATGTTTATTTCCGTATCGATGTTTGTATACACATGCTATTGATTATTAGAGACCGGACACAAGAGGTTGATGACTCATCGCCCACGAGCGTACTATTGAACATTTGTATTTTTAAAGTTTTTAATTTTATTTATATAATTATACTTACAATAATAAAACGATATACTCGTTTTATACGGCTACAAAATACGAAATACATTTTTATTTGTTCATTTTGTAGTTCAAGTTGAGTAAAGGAGTATTAATATTCACTAGCAATACTTTCTCAAGATTCTCTTCTGTAAAATTTGTTCTCTTTGAATGAAATACATCCTTGTAAATAGAAAACGTCCTTTCTACATCGCAACTGGCTATAGGTGCATACTGGAAATATTCTTTTATTTCAGCGTATTTAGCAGTTAGATTTTGAGGAATTGTCCCCATACACAATTGCCGCAATGTTATTAAATCTGGATTTCTATTAAAAATTGCGTCAAACTTTTGCCGAAGGCCACATCCGAAGTCACTTGGAATATTTTTCAAATTATTAATAGCCACATCTAATGTGGTTAATCTATTTGAGATTTTGATTTTCAAAATAAGTGATTAGTTTTGGCAAATTTCCAAAGTGTTCCTGAAGAAAATACAACTGGTTTTTTTAATGTTAAGTTTGTGTTAGTTCCTTGCACTCAGAAATACTCTGAGCATCGTCAACGAAATTTTGTAAACTATCGAAATTCTCTGCATAAAAACTAGTAGCTTCCAACCATGTCCCCCATCTAGTTATTACTGGAGAGAGAGGCGGCGACAAAGGTGGCAGTTTTTCCCTGTAAAGAGCTACTCTCAATGGTGCTTTTCTGAAAACTTTTTTAAAAGTGAATACAAGTCTATCAACTTCTGGAAAGGTGTCTCTAATATATTCACAGATTCTGTGGAGAGCATGTGCTACACAAGTAAAATGCAGCATATTAGGATATGTTTCCTTTAATAGTCTGTTTTTAACATATATGCAGCACTGTCACTTATAGATAAAAGTACTTTTTCTTTGTACCTGTCGTCCGAATGAAGTATTTTTTTGAATATTCTCGTTAATGGTTTTAGCTATTGTTTCCGCATCAACTGTATTTATAACTTTTGTTGCTATTACATATGTGTTTTATGGAATAGTTGGATGTAGTACACCAGCTACAACATTTACCACACAGCGTCCTTATATATCGACAGTTTCGTCGGTAATTATCCAGAGGTATTGATTTGAAAGATGGCTTCTGATGCGTTCTACTGCTTTCGTGTAGCACCATAGATAATTATAACAAGTATAGAATGAAAGCTTCATTTCCCTAAGTGGAACTGTCATGGCGTCTAGAATGTAGTTCTCCTTAAACGTAAGATGACTCTTATCTAGCAAATACAGAAATCTAGCGGATAACTTAATTATGTGACACGTGATAGTGACACAGGTGACGCTTAATTTTTTGAGCGTTTTTTGGTTAGGATCAGTAATTTTTTCGTTAAACAGTTATTTCGCGTGTTTTTGTATTTTTTATTATTATTAGGAATAGTATTTTGTTATCCACATCACAGCTAATAATACCTACCATATAAAACAGTGCGGTCATAAGTAGTAAGTAAAGTATTGTATTAGTGTTTAGTTTCTAAAAAAAATTGCTTGTAGTTTTCGAAATGGGAAAGGCTGGTTGTGTCGTATTTGGATGCGGTCCTTGAAAACCAGATTCTCGTCATTGTTTTCCCAACCCTGCAAAGTACGACGAACTGCAAGAAATGGCTATCATTTATAGGAAACAAACAACCTCTGGAACTTACCGATGAATATGTTTATAGGCACTATAGAATTTGTAATAAATATTTCTTGAATACTGATATTGGACCTAATAGAATATTTTAAAAAATGGTTTACCCTAAACTGTTTCTAACAGGTATTGAATATGTTTATATATGTATGTTAATTAAATTGTATATTATGCAAGAATTACAAATATACACTAATTATTACAAAAGTGAAATTAATTAGCTTCACAAAATTGTTGATCTTTAATTGTCCGAAAGGTGCAAATAGAATACTTAATGGAAAGGATCGCAGACCTGTTCTCCGGTAATGTTACCAATTTTTACAAGTAAGCTTTTTCCATTAACAATATAAATAAAATTAGATAAAATACATGTTTGTTTTTTATTTAATTTTTACTATTACATTTGTTTTAAATTAGTTTCATTGAAATGATTGTAAACCATATAAACTTTTAAGATTCAAAAATCTTATATAATGAGTAGAGACTGGATTATATGAAAAATATGCTTTTTTAAATTGCCTTATTTCATTCAAAAAACATTAAATAAACCTAGAAAACTCATAGTTTTATTGATATACCTTTTAACAACAAAATAATGAGTTTTCTGGGTTTATTTAATGTTTTTGGAATGAAATATGGGAATTGAAAACATATTTTGCGTATAATCCAGACTCTAATATTCAGTAATTTTTTTACAACTTTGTTATAAATGTAGTGTCACTATATTTATTTGATTATAAAAATATTTTGATACCTACTAATTTTATAACTATGTTGTAAAAAAAAATAAGTTTTGCAAATATATTTAAAACAAAATGAATAAATTCAGAATTCAAATTTTCCGGGAAACGTTCTCCTTAACCGGTAGATGACTCTCTTTTTGGGTTCATCATTTATAATAGGAGCTTATATCTTTATTTGTTATAATTATTTATGTGTAGCACTTAAAAACATAATATTTGCGTAAGGTGGATTCATCAGGAACATTTCGACCAGTATATTTTTGGAGAAATATTTTTAAAGTGGGATTGTTAAGTTTATTTAATAGAATATTCGCCGCCATAAAAGTTTCACAGAGTTCTTCGCTAAAATTGTCAGATTCCAACGGTTCCAATTTCTGTGCATGTGTTTGCGATGCTAAGTGACGTTGTACGTGCGATTTCATGGAATTTTTTAACGATATTTTACAGATGTTGCAATAAATTTCGGAAACACTGACAATGGACATACAATCAGTATGACCGTCAATCCAACGATAATGTTCGCCATTCACCGTTACTGCATTACCTTCCGCATCTTCAAAGAAATACGGTCCAATTATTCCTTCAGACCACAATGCACACCAAACAGTAACATATTTCGGATGCATTGCTTTCTGATGAATCATTCGTGGATTTTCTGAGCCTCAAATGCGGCAGTTTTGCCGATTTACGAAGTCATCGAGGTGGAAATAGGCCTCATCACTGAAAATGATTTTGTCCGCAAAATCGGCATTCACATCTGTTTGCTCAAGTATACAATTAGTGAAATCTCTTCGCTGTGCATAGTCTGTTGGCAGGAGTTGTTGAGTCAATTGGACTTTGTAGGGGTGGAGATGCAAATCTTGAGTCAGAATACGCTGAAGAGTGGTGTTGTAATGTCCAATTCTTGTGCACGATGACGAATCGACGTGTCTGGACTTTCGGCCACACTCTGGCAAACTGCCGTGATATTTTGTTCTGAACGACATCTACGAGCTCGTGTCGTGTGTTTCACATCACTAACCGCACCAGTCCTTTCGAATTTTTCGACTATTCTTTTCATTGTCGCTGAATTAGGACCGAGTATTGGACGCACTTTACTAATGGTGGCAATCAAACTTTCACCATTTTGATAATAATGTTTAACAATCAGTACGCGTTGTTCTATCGTGTAATGCTCCATGTTTACTAACTCCCATCTGTCAGTTTTCGATCTGTCACATCATAATAACGTGTCATTATGACTATCAAACATGGCGGGCAATTCAAATCTTGCACTCTCATTGAAAGTTATAAGTAAGGAAAGGAAACCGAAAATAAAATCTGAATTTTTATCGCAGATTGGTTGTTTAGAAAGGTATAATAAGAATTAATTAATTGTTTATTATTATTTAGTAAAGCTTATGTAGATACATCTACCTCTATATTGCTCATTGGCAATAGTCAGCAGCATGCATAGGTAATAATAAATATATTATAAAAATTATAAATCTACCGATTTTTACGGAATCTACCGAAATTTGTCGACAAATCTACCGATGTAACGTTAACGCTGGCTGGCAACACTGCCTGATAGGTACGTCCGGTAATAACATAACAACCCGGACAAAAACTTGGACATAGAAGTGGAAAATAAAAGTTAATGGAACAAAATTCGTAAGAAAAAAAAGAAAATTATAAGTTAAAAAGTATAATACCCTTCCATATATCTAAATAACATAAAACTGCCCTGGTATATGACTACTAAATACTTATACACCTTGTAGATATGTAAACTCACATGGTAGGGTCGCATAACCAACAAATGCTAGCAAATAAACTTACAGTTAAAAGAAATGCAATGGTTAGTAGGATGAAAATCTAAATTCGTTATAAAGCAATATTCTGATCTACAAACCAATATGTGTGTATATACCTTCCAATTTATTAACTTGCATGTTCATAAACGCTACGCCACTGACAAAACACTTTTATTAATTTATGGTAACAAATCGTGTATTTTCGGTTGCATACCTTTCAGTTAACAATACTAATGAACAGTGATATATACAGTGAGATCAAAAAAGATTGATTAAGTTACAAATTTGGAAGCAAAAAATTCTAGCTTCTAGCAAAATTAAAATTATGTAAGTCATACAACCAAGATTTGAAATCAGGTCTAATCAACTTCCCTACAAAGCCGCTTACTCCTAATAAAATAATTATATTAATGAACAGGTGAAAAATAAATTCATAAAAATTAATAAAAAAATATTAAAAATAATTTTGGAATACCGTAAAGTTTGTCTTTTCGGATTCTTAAATAAAACTAACGGTAACTTTAGGCACACTATATTAATATTAAAAACGAATAACAATTTAAAACTAATTACTAACAATAAGCACATTTATGTATTTTTATTTATGTAAGTTCACTCGGCGATGATTTGGTATGGAATGAATAATAAATCCCTTCCTGTCATCACAATACTAAGATTAAATATAAAATAATTAAATTTATAAATATACTAAATGACTCTTTAATAACAGGTGACGCGTAATTTTAGAAATGATCTAGAATTTCTGTGATCGATTACATTCTTATGATCCATGACCCATGAGTATAGAGTAAAATTATTCATATCTTCAGATATAGTTTATCTTTAAGTTCATGTTTCCAATGTAGCTTTAATTTAGAAAAAACAATAAGCAATTGCCTTCTAAATCAGAAAAAATCGAAGATGTAATAAATACAGTGTTTCCTTTTTGCTGCATATTCATGACGACTTAAAAAATACACTATGATATTAGAAATATATATAGAAATAACAAAGATTATCAACTGTTGCATCACATTGTCCTAACTTTGTATTCATATATCCTAAATAATACATTTGTAATACATTGAGCTAAAATAATGCCAGAATTTATTCGATAATATGCTAATTCTGAAATAAAGAATATACCACAGATATTACATCAAATTTTAAATATTCATATCGATTAGATTTTACATACAGAGTGATCCATCTCCAGTGAAAGAGGTTGCTACGAGAAAAATTAGTTTAGCATTATTGCACAGTTGGCAGTAGCATATGTTTCAATAATTTGCAAATTTGAATGTATGTTTAATGGTTATGTTATAACGACAACTTAGATATATATATACAAATAATACATGTAGCGTAAGAAATCGACCACTATAGTAGCTTTTGCATTTTTTTAAAATTCATTATTTATTTATTTCTTCTATGTTGAATATTATTATTTTAAAATTATAGGAATTAATTAAAGTAGGCAATATTTTTAATTTCGCACACTCGGTATGCGAATTTTAGCAACTAATAGCTCTCCTAATGGTTCTGATAGTACAAGTTGTATTTTGAGTTGAGTTATAATTAGAGCTGGGTATGTTTGCGGTGTTCCAGGATAGTATTCAGTTAAACGCACGAATATATTATATGCAAAATTTCAAAATTAAAAGTCATTTAAATGTGATAAAAACTTATAGGAATCGATAATACAAGGGTATTATTACATTCATATAATGCAAATATTTATTTCGAAGCAAGTATGCCGAACTAAAATATTTCATGTTTATAATGTCTTCAAAATCCTGTTTACAAAGCACTCTTTATTCAAACACGTGCATAATAAACAAATACTGCATTAGATTGATAATATTACACATTTACAAATAACTATGCAAAATTTCAAAAATAAAAGTCATTTCAATGTGATAAAAAACATATAGGAATCCATAATACAAGGAAGGGTATTAATACATTCATATAATGCAAATATTTATTTCGAAGCGAGCATGCCGAACAAAAATATATTACATGTTTATAAATTATAAACATGTAATATATTTTTGTTCGGCATGCTCGCTTCGAAATAAATCTTTGCATTATATGAATGTAATAATACCCTTGTATTATCGATTCTTATAAGTTTTTATCACATTGAAATGACTTTTAATTTTGAAATTTTGCATATAATATATACGTGCGTTTTACTGAATACTATCCTGGCACACCGCAAACATCCCCAGCTCTAGTTATAATTAATATATTTCCACCTTATTTCCACAGACATTTAAAAAGTAATAGTACATGTTTATTAATTAATGAACTTATCTAAAAGCGTAACATTAAAAAATATATATTTTCTCAAAATTATTAAACTGGAAATACAATACAAAACCACAATTGTGGCGATGTCTATTGTTGGTTGGGAATTTTAATTTTTATAACAGTTGTCATTTCATTACGCGCTTTTAGTTCTTGTCAGTTCTTGTCACCATGGTTGTCGATTTTTGTAGTGTTTTTAATCTTCACTTTACTAATAGTTATTATAATTAACAAAATTAATGTCTCACTTTTCTTATTTATTGTTTCGACTAATGATTATTTAATATAAATAAAAGTTCCAGTGAAATATTTAGTAAATACAACATTACATGTTGTACCAAAAATATATATACATATTTACTCAAGCAGGTGGCTAACGGTATCATTTGCATGTAATCAAATTCTAATGGAAAGTAAGAAATAATTAGTTGTAATTATCAAATTGATCTAAATAATAATGTTTGATAATATATTTTAGGGCTTTTTTAATACATGCATGATGGAAGTGCAAGGACCTGATATTACATTTCTTTTTCAATTTGGATTAATAAGAGATACTGTTACTGTTCCTCAGGTTTTATTGAATCTCAAAACAATAAAAGATTTAGCATGTGATTTTGTAAACAACAAGGTTTGTTGCTATTTTCTATTTAAATATAGATGTTTTTTATGATAAATTTTAGTTTTGCTATTCCTTATTTATTTTAGATTCCAGACCATGGTATTAATAGAATTTATGATCATATACTTCTATTTAGACATGATTATAGTTCAAGTAACATCTTACAATTTATTAATTCTGCCTCAGAAATAACTGATGAAACATTAGTAGAAATTGTACTTACTGGTAAAGGTAAGTAAAAAACAAGAGTTGTTCTATGAGGGTTATTGTTTTTTATTGTAGTGAATCCTGCAGTTACATATATAACAGTTGTTCGACCTCATGCGTTAACTGTTCACTCTTATAAGGCTCCAACATTTTGTGATTTTTGTGGTGAAATGTTATTTGGGTTAGTTCGACAAGGATTAAAATGCGAAGGTATGTTTTAAGTAACTTAGTTATATTTTTTTAGATTTAATCATAATGTTTTTACTATATTTGAAAATAGAGCTCATATTAAAAATACATTTATGTGATTTCTATAATTAGTTTTTGTACATTTACCTATTTTATATTGTACTTTAAAAGTTTTAAAAATATTGGTTAATGAAAGCTAATCTGTATTCAGGCATGTTTAAACCCAGTTTTATTGCTAATTTTAAAATTTAAGTGGACCACAAATATTTTAATAATTTAGGTATATTTAAGGTTGTGGGCAAAATTATCACAAGCGATGTGTTGTGAAAGTTCCAAATAATTGTTCATATATTCTTCTTGATGATAAACAAAGAAGGAGATCAAGTACATTGCAAGTTCCCCGTAGTCCATCTGCTAGCTCAAATTCATCCCTAAACTCTGGAAATGTTGAAGAATGTTTATTGGTAAGTCATTCCTTGTTTTAACAGTAAAAGCAGTAAAAAATTGGTTCAATAAAATCACTACAAAAAAATTGTAGTTCTTATCACTCTTGTGTATCATAGGGCTCAAATCTTAATGTACTTGCCATGTTGTTACCATCTAATGTTTTTATAGTAATTACTATTGAATAATGAGTAATATGATTTTGTTACATATGTCTATAATGCTTTTTTTAAAGTATTGTAGAAATTATATAATTTTGTGAAATATCCAAGTTTTGTTCCACATATTCCATATACAGCAACTTCATCAGCGCTAAATAATTATTTTGCTACATCGTGTGCGGCTTAATTCGAGTATAACGACCTATATTACCATTAAGTCGGTGCCAGCTACTTCTATACTACTGATGAAGGTGAAACTGAGCATTATTAAAGGTCTCAAAGTATCCATATCAGTAAAGCTGGGTGAAATTTCGGTGTCTCTTTTTCCAGTTCTGTACATCAGAATTAGCTTGATCTCGAAAGAGAGCTTTGCAAGTTATCGGTCCATAGCTTTGTTGTCGAACGCGTCAAGGGTTTTTGAAATGGTAGTTCTGGTTAGAATGATAAAATTAATTGACACAAAATTGTTATATCAAAGGACAATCAATTGCTGGCACTTTACGAACTTCTGGAATTATAAATAGTATGAATAATGGAATGTCATTTGCATGCGTGTTTATGGATGTTTTGAGAAAGTCATTGACAGTGTACATCATGGGATCTTGTTGAAAAGTTGGAGTTGGTGGCATTCCGGGATGTGAATCGGTTCATATCTATGAGACGGAATACCAATCTATTAGCAATTAATATGGAAGGATGCATTATGAGATCACGCATCTTTAGGATTTCTGATTTGCCAGAACTATAAAATCTAACGGTTTTCTTTGCTGAAGATACATCAACAGTCATAAGAAAACATTTAAATACAGCAAAAAGCTACAATTGAATTTATCTAAAACAATGCCATGCCATTTCTTCGCCTCATGGTTGACTGCAAGTTGTCTAGGAACTTTCTGGAAAGTTTCTTAAGAGATATGAAACCGATCACACGTGACGTGAAATTTTCTAAATATACATCTTGTGTTTCCACAAAACCATTTAGCCAAATTAAAAAAAAAAGGTATATCAATGTTTGAAAATATACGGTGATACCGCTTCAGGTTAAGTCCTTAACGTTGGCCCGATTTAAAAGAATTTTTAAGTTATTTTTGATAAAGCGGGAGTTTTACAATTGGAAGATTATTTCAATACAGTGATTGACGTTCGCGTATAAGTCAAGTGCACAGATCCATACAACGGGTGTTCATTTGAAAAGTCAATCTAGGTTACTTTGAAATTTTGATAGAATAAGACGCAAATATATTAGTATGTGTTTGTTGTTCCGTAAACGTAAATCCAAATGACATTTGATAATGTCAATCACAAATATCAGCTAGTGCATAAAATAATCGTGCGTCGATTCTGGTTTAAATAAATTGCTTCTCAGTTTTAAAATGGCTTTCACTTTAGAACATAAATTTTTTTTAGTCCAGGCTTATTTTCGAAGTGGTAATAAAATTGATGGATAAAGTCGGGACGCGATAGCTAGCGAAGTGCGTCATTAATCAACATTGACGTCTCAGCCGGGCAATATTGCCGTATCGATCGATTTATAATTGACAACCGCAAATTGATCATATGTATTATGTCAAATGTAAGGTTAGAAGTAGAAGCGAACAGCGCAATCCATAACCTATAAATGTTATCAATCATATGCAGGCTAATAAAGTACAATTTTTTATAAAAATCGCAGTCCTTTGGACATTTAAATAAGTAATTTAACGTCATCTACATTATGTGATAATGTCAAATGTATTCTGAAAATATTGGTATTAAGCGCAAAATATTATTTACACCTATGTCGATTAGTGTTTTACATTTTATGATCTATGGTGTACTTGAATTTATTGTTTAGCTACAAAGGATTAAAAATATTCAGTGATTATATTATTTATTGCTGAAACAACAGTTCGAATATGTTAAGGAACGTTAAAATCACCATTTAAGCTCGGTTGAATGAAAAAGCTCATCTATGAGCAAATTTGTCAGGTATTTAGATTAAGAAACTTTATTAGTTTGTTAGTATAAATTTCTTGTAGCTTTTGCCATAATATGCTTAGCTTTTGACATACATGCTACACAAAATCTGCTTTCAAGTTAAAAATACTGATGTAAATACTATAATAAAAACTCGGATAATTTTTGCCATAAAGTTTATAATAAACTTAAATGGGTACATTTATGATGTTACAGAATGAATTTAAATGTGTACATTACTAATACAAGGTGTATACATTTGATAAAAATTTATAAATTGTATTTAGAAATATGTTTTACATGTGATTTTGTTTTACATTTCACAGTCTACATCGTCATCGTCATCATCATCCCGTTCATCTGTATCAGAATCGTCATTTAAGTTGATTATGAATTGCTGTTCTTCATCCCTATCAAAGCCCACTTCTCTGTCCCACCATATTTGTATTTCCTTTTCTGTATGTTTAATTGTATTCCTCCAAGTTTCTGTAGTGATTGTAGAAAGTGCTTCTTCCCACATTTTGATACAGTTTGCGACACCTCCCCCATCTCTTCCAATGTGTCTATTGTAATATGTCTTTGCAATTCCCCATATATGTTCAATTGGGTTAAACACACAGTGTAAAGGGTGGTAAACGTAGCACTTTATGCCCATACTCCTCGGCAAGTTTATCAGCAGCATAAACCTTTCTTGGCTTATTCCTAGAATTAAATGTAACAATAATAGTAATGATAATTAATTTCGGCTTATTATACTTACAATAAAGCTAACTGTAGTAATTGTGGTTTCAATAAATTGTCTTCAAAGGTAATACCTTGGTCATGTAGCCATGCTTGTATATCACCCTTCTTCCAACTAGAAGTTGGTGATTTATTCACCACAGTAGAATGATAGCTTGCATTATCCATTACTATCATGGATGGGTGCTCCAAATTTTTTAGTAATTGGTTTTCAAACAAGGTTAAAAAGTTTCCTTCATTCATTTCACCATGGTAATCAGGATTTCTTGTGTTTGATGAAAATATAAGCGAAGCTCCAGGAATAAAACCATCCATGTTACGAGCATGCACTACAATATATCTAAAAAAATAAATATGTAGTAATTGGTATTAATTACAGTATCTATATGCTAACTGTTTACCATCACTTTTTACTTTCTTAACTGTCTCAACATTTTTGTTTTGCCATGATCAATTTACAGAACCATTTTCATAAATCCATGTTTCATCGAGGTACACCAATTGCCAAAAATTTTTCTTCATATTGTGAACATATTGTTGTAAAAAGTCTACCCGTGCTATAACAATGCGTGGCAGTTCCACTAGACCTCTACGGGGATCATCTTTCCTCCATTTGAAACCGATATTTTTTAGAACTAAACCCAGTGATGTTAAGCTTCCATTAAAAATATTTCGTTCCTTTAAGAGTTGTAGCAAAGATCTCCGAGTAATATGCTGTTCTGAAAATATATCATATTTATAACCGTTCATGTAGTACTTGTATATCTATATGCTTACTAGTACGATACATTTCATAAATGACATCACGTATCGATATTTCTGTGCCAGGTTCTAGATCGCGAATAGGTTTTGCTTTCTTCCTTGTTTTCACTGGACTGGTGAGAGGTTGATTTACCTACATACACTGCGATATTTTAGAAACTGTAGACACATGTATATTTAATGCTGCAGCAACTCTCTGAAATGTTAAGGAAATATGTCATTTTTGCATTATAGTGATTGCCAAACACATGTACGTACCTCTTGAACAGCGTTAAATGGTATGAAAGGACCTCCTTCATCGCGTTCCCTCTCAAAAAAGGTTATTAGTGAAGCAATTAATTGCTTCGATTGCTTACAAAAGGATTTAGGCATTGCGATAATAATAATACGCACCTATAATTTAAAAAAAACTGTTTTTAAATATCAGACAAATAAACGGAGGCAAAAAGACACGAAATACAACAGGGAAGAAAAAATACAGGTTAGGCGACACACAATAACAAGATTGACAATGACTGATGAATTGACATCGGCTACGTCGCATACTTGTATTCACCTGGTTAAAAATATTCACAAACTGTAAAATTATAATCAACTCGAAACATGTGTTGTTTTATCAAAAATGTAATAAATTGCATTTAAAATGTTTTCAAATGGGCTAATATGTATAGATATGACATCATGTATACTTCATTGATGACGTGCAACGCTAGCTATCGCGTCCCTACTTTTTATTTGTTATTTATTTGTATGTATGAAACTGTCAAAATATACGACTTCGTAGGTTAAGTAGTAAATTTGAATTTACGACATACTTCAAAATGTTCTTAGTAAATCACATGCTACTAGATTGACTTTTCAAATGAACACTTGTTATATGTACGAGATGTGGCAATTTAATTCCAGGGTTGACGCTGCTGTAGCGGAGTCACCTGAAATAGAACAAAAAATAAAACAGCATGTAATAGTTCACAGTCTCACCAATAGATGCTAGTCAACCGACGGTAAAACAGCTGGTAGTTTCTGAGTAGGACGCTAGCGCACACATCATGTTTCTGTCAGTAATGGAGCAATAAGTAAATATTAAATTTTGCTGTAAATTAGATAAAAATGCAACAAAAACTTACAAGATGTTGAAATCTGTACGGTGATAACACCTTGAGTGGTTTAAGCGATTTGAAGTGTGCAACGCTAGAACTCGAAATTCAGATACGATCGTAAAAATGCGTGAACTTGTGGCACGAGATAGACGAATGACCCTTTGAATGGTGGCAAAAAAGTTAAACATAAATAAGGAGACGATGTGACAAATATTGCATGAAGATTTGGGAAAAAGGAAGATTTGTGCAAAGTTCGTGCCACACAATTTTATGGATGAGCAAAAATAGAGGAGTTGGTTGCATCGTGCGAAGACTTTATTCAGAATTATCGTCATGATTAAAGACGGCAGACTATGTGCCCGGGTGACAAGAATCATTTCACCATGTGTACTAAATATTATTTTGGATACTATAATATAAATATGTTTTGAAGGTGCATCTGTTATTGCCAATAATACCACTTTTTCTTTAGAATAAATGTTTCGTTCATTGTTAGAAATACAAAATAATGTTTTTTTTTTATATTTAGAACTGTAAAATATATGTTCAAATTCTGTTATCTCATTGATAAATGCATGTATGGAAATATTTAGGAAACTACTAAATATATGTTTTTCTGCTCCGATATGTAAACAAAGCAAGAGGAATGAAACATAATAACAGTATATGTTCAAATTCTGTTATCTCTTTGATAAATGCATGTATGGAAATATTTAGGGAACTACTAAATATATGTTTTTTTTGTTCCGATATGTAAACAAAGCGAGAGGTATGAAAAATAATATTTAGTACACATGGTGAAATGATTCTTGTCACCATGCACCGGGCACATAGTCTGCCGTCTTTAGACTCATGATTCATGATACAAATTTTCTTAACTTACATTGTCACTGGTGATGAATCATGGGTGTTTCAATACGATCTTGGGAAGAAGCGCCAGAGCATGGGTTTGATAAACATCACCAAGACTCAAAAAGTTTCATTTGCAAAAATCCAGATTCAAAACCATGTTGATTAGGTTTTGCGATAGTCAGGGTGTAATCCATAAAGAATTTTTACCGGAAGTACAATCAGTTGCTGGTGCATACTATCTTGAAGTGATGAAGTGATTACTGAAGCGGATTTCTCAAGTGCGATCACACTATCGAGAAAAAGGAAGTTGGTTCTTATTTTATGACAATGCGGCGCCTTCACTAATTGTAAGAGCATTTCTCGCGAAAGAAGGAGTTGTTGAGATTAATCATCCACCCTATTCACTGGACGCGGCACCGGCGGATTTTTCCTCTTTCGTACAGTGAAAATTGTCCTCAAAGGGAAACGATGTCAAGACATAGAAGATATTCAGAAAAATGTAGCTGCCGAATTGAACATAAGCGAATTGCGATAAGTGTATTAATGTGAATGGAAATTACTTTAAATAAATATAAATATTTTTTGTATTACTTCAATTGTATTCTTGTTTTTTGATTTAAATTACCACACCTCACACACACACACATATATATATATATATATATATATATATATATACATATATATATATATACATATATATATATATATAACAATAGGGAAGTTGCATAAAATTTTAAATGCAGTGTAAAGTTCTGTTAGGAAACATTTCGAAAGATTCATGCGCAATTTTAAAAACTAACTTTAAAAAAATTTGTTTTTAATATATAAGAGGCTTTTAAAAATTGGATAAAACCAGCCAGGAATCACGTGATACCAAACGCGTCGGTGATTGGTGGGACGTCATTCGGTAGTAAACAGATCTGATCGACAGGCACTACCGTTACACGTTACAATTGAGTATTTTCTATTGTCATATTATGTATTATTTTTCTTCATGGAACCCAATTTTGTTGAAGCAAAGTCGGATAATTTACCGATAATTGACTCAATAATGATGGCAGAATTTTTTGGAAGCAATTCTAATTTTATTAGTGCAGAAATCAAGAATGTTAAAGCTGAAAGGTATGTATTCTTCCCTAATATATTATATATCTCTGAATATTTGTAAGTTAATTTTGAAGTAGATGTTTTAGTAAATATAAACTGGAAATAAGTTATACTCAACAATTAATTTGGTCTTATGAAATTAGTAGGACGTGGTAGATCAAATACAATTTAAATATATACCTATCAATTATATACAATTATTTATTTTATTCTAGATCTACAAGAGAAAACTATGGCGACAGTGTAATAGGATATGTGCAGTTAAAAAGAGATGAAAAGAAATGCATTATAAAAGGAAAGATAACTCCTGAACATAAAATAAAGGCAAAACCTTATCCAGTTACAATTGTTTGTAATGAAGTTGATGGTATTGTAGAGTCCGTAACTTGTGAGGGTTGTGCTGCATCACAAGGCAGGTAATTTAAATTTTATTTGAAGCTAGTTAGTATTAATTGTCTTGTCTGTTCAGGTGGTTGTAAACATACAATTGCATTCCTGGCATGGGTGCATCAAAGTACTGAAGAACCATCAACTACATCAGTTCTGTGCTACTGGAAAAAAACAGTTCTATCTACAGTAGGAACATTAGTCAAACATATTAAACCCTGTGAAATGGGTGAATCAGTGTCAGAAGATGAAGAATCTGATAGTACATTTTTGCAAACTATAGTGAAATACAGCAAAGATGTAGGAAGGATGAATACAGTTTTAACAAAATATTTCAAAGTTTTTTCTGATGTAGAAACATTGTCACTACACTATCTTTTATCAAAATACCGATCCTCTTGTAGTGTACCAGATGTTTTAGACTTTGAAATATTTTGCAAACAATATCTGTCAAAGGAGCTTTGAGAAAAAGCCTGTAGAGAAACTATTGGCCAGTCAAATAACCCATTATGGAACGAGCTAAGATATGCTCGTGTAACAGCCTCAAATGCATATGCTGTCCTTCACAGCAAAAAGATTGATGGCTGTGTAGTAGAAGGTATTTTAGGTGCCCCTAAATTGAAAGATACTTTTGCAATGAAAAGAGGTCGTATACTGGAGAAAACTGTTTTAGATGTAGTATCAAAACAAATAAAAATAACATTTCAACCATGTGGATTAATGCTAAATAAGCAATGTCCATTTCTTGGTGCATCTCCTGATACAGTATCAGAAGACTGTTATTGAAGTTAAATGTCCTTCTTCTGCAAATAGTTTTAGTAAATATATTAGCAAAGATAACAAAGTTACAGCAAAATATTTAGCACAGCTTCAGTTGCAACTGTTTTGCAAAAAGAAATTAAAAGCAATATTTTGTGTAGCGCACCATGATTTTGAAGAAAGTAATAATGTTACTATAAATTATGTACATTTTGACAAAGAATATTGCAGTGATATGGTTACGAAAATTTCGGACTTTTGGAAGAAGTGTATCTTTCCTGTTTTGACAAAATAAAATGCTCTATACTATAATGTTTTGTAAATTAATTGATGTAATAGATGCTTGTTTTTCTAATTTGTACATTTGTGCCATATACATATCCTTTAATAAATGTATGCATACTATTACTTTACTATAAATATGACTTTTGTTGTTGAACATTATAAAAATTTTGAGAAGTAAACTTTTTTCATATGCCGAATACATATTTCTATTGAAATGAAAAGAAAATTTGTAAGTATAACAAGTAGTTTATTATAAAATAATACACATTAAATTTCATAAAAATAATAGTAAATTAACAATACACAAATTCATAGCCGCTTATAGTAACAATTTAATCTGTATTCAAAATATAAGAAAATGAAGGAAAACCTAGTTACAAGTATGAAAAGGAAACATTTGGTAATGTTTCAGAATAACCTAATCAATTTTAATAATGAACATTTATTCATATATTTTTTAAATTTGGATCTTGATAATCTTGTGAGTTTATAACACCGCAAGCTATTTTAATAATATTGTCTAAATCTTGGATTAAATGATAATCTATACGCACATGTGGCTGCAGCATACTAAATTCCCTCAATCTTCCAATAACACGTTCAACATGTATTCTTAATGCAGCAATTCTCTTGGAAGCTTTAACATCTTCTTTTGAACTTTGCTCTGAGGCAGAAACAGATGGAGGTCGAATAAGCTGACAACCCTTTTGTTTTAAAAGGTGTGAAATATTTTTAAATCCTCTGTCAGCCATTACATCTGATCCAGATGGTAACTGGTTTAAATATTGACAGTCTTCCACTATTATTGCATCAGTAGCATGACCACCATAACCTTTCGAAATGTAATCTACTAAACCATCTGGCGTACAAGAAATTATGTACTTCAACGTATTACAATTTTTGTACTGTGACCAAGTCAAGGCCTGATGGAGAGCATTGCTAGGTTTTTCTATTTCAATTTCAAAACAGTCAATTATGGATACAACATTATTATATCTGGCTCTGAAAGGTATCGGTAAATGATAAATTAATCTGTGACTTTTCAGGCCAATAAATTAATTGTTTCATATATTTTGCAATATCAGGAACAGTTCGTTTAAAAATTCTGCTAGCGTTACTTAATGACATACCAAAACGTATACCTAAAATTGCAAAGGAATCATTTAGCCGAACTTTCTTTATTGTCAATAATATATTTATAGACGATGAAGGTATGTTATCCATCAACGCCTTGATTAAAAAGTAACTGCTATCTGGAAGCCCTAAAATTAAACGAAGATTTCTTTCAATTGCTAATAATGTGCAATTTCGAATATTAACTTTAAAATCATTTTCAGCAATAGATTCTTCATCACTGGCATCTGTTTCAGGTTTAAAATCATCATCTGAATGATGTGTTGGAGAACTGCTATTTTCACTGCTACTAGAAGAGCTATATATATATATATATGTTGTATGTAGCCTGATTGGTGATGTTTGCATATTTTTTAATTGTTGCTTTATAGGTGAGATAGTCCAATAGTCTTCATTATCAATAAATCACTTGTTGTAGTAGCTTTGCTTCGGTAGTGTGGTCTACTGTAAAAAAACACAGTTTGCAGCTGTCTGTCAAAAACAAAGTGTAAAAAAAAAAAATTCAAAGCGGATCACGTTACGTGTTTTTAAAACGATTTAGTTCGACGTATAATTTATTACATTCGGATAAAAAATAAAAAAGTTACAGCACGAAAGGTTTTTCATAATACACCCGGTATATATATACATTTACTATTTTTGTGTGTTTAGTTGTTTTTCATAGATGACATACCATGCCTTCATTTAAATTTTGATTTAGAGTAGCCTATAATTTCAATATAATTTTGGGAACACTGTGGGATAGTAAGGTTTTTCGAAAGTCAAATTTTGACAACTGTCATCTGACAGATTACAATTTAATTGTGTTACAACTTAAGCTTATTTCTTGTGAAATATTTTAAATAAAAGACATTTATTTACAGAAATGCATTTATTGTCAGAGATGCATTTATTGTAAAAATATTACGTTAAAGAAGCTGCTCGAAATGTTGCCCTCTGGTCTCGTTGCTATTATATCGCGCTGGGTTACATGGAGCATCCTATTATCACATGCATTTTGACAACGACAAATTTCGAAGATCTGGATAAATTCAAAAATAATAGCCTTCCTCAAACTTGGTAAATATTCAGAACTGGCCAACAGTTACACACGTTTCATGTTTTCAAATGCGTTTGCCAAATTAGGGATTATATTATCACAAACTTCTCTAATACTATTGCAAAGTTCTTCAATTGTATGTTGCGGCATTCTAAAAATCGTGTTCTTCATGTGCAGAAAAATGAAGTAATCCAGAATTTTGAGATCTGGAAAATTCCCTATTCGATTATCAGAGAACTCTTCCGAGCACCTGTTTGTTGAGCCGTATGTGGTGGAGCATTGTCTTGTTGGAAAAATCTTTCTGTAATTTTATCGTCATATAACTGATTAATAAAGGGTTCTAATAAGTTATTTTGGTATCTTTCAGCATTTATTGTTCCAATAAAAAATATCGGTCCAATAATTCACATTCTTGACACCGCCAGCCAAACATCAATTTTATGCGTATATAATAGTGTTTCCACAAACTCATGAGGATTTTCTGTCGACCATATTATCATATTTTGTTTGTTTAAGTATCCGGAAAGATGAAAACCAGGCCTCATCAGTAAAGAAACATTTGTTAAGAACATCATTATTCAAGTTATTCAAGAATCATTGGCTGTACACGGTTCTTCTATTGTAATCAACAGGACCGAGTTCATGAACAGCTTGAATTTTATATGGATATAATTTTATTTTTTTTAAAGAATAGTGTGGCATGTTCCAACTGATAACTGAACTTCTTGCGATAGTTTTTCAATGGATTTCTTTGGTGAATTTTCCATTCAATGTCGAACATCATCAATTCAGTTTTTGTTTAGGTTTTCCGCTCCCAGATTTACGAAATACTGTCCCCGTTTCGCGAAATCTGTCAACACAACCATGAATTTGATTAGCCAATTAATACGTGATTGCAAGATTAGGGAACTTGTCGAAAATCCTGTATACATTGATTAATTGCAGAAACCCACTGTCCATTTACTGATCTACCAATTCTAAAATAACTTTCAATAATAACTTTGTGTAGTATTTCTAACATGATAATAAATAATCTAATTGATAAGACAACTTTTCAATAAATTGACTTAACTATGACAGTTGTCAAAATATGATTTTCGGAAAACCTTACTGTTCCACAGTGTTTCCAAATTTATATTGAAATCATAGGTTACTCTAAATGAAAATTTAATTGAAGGTATGGTAATCCATGTTTATTTGGCATTATGGAACCTATTAAATAAATGTATTTTTCTACGACCCTTTATAAAAATATATTTTTTCTACGACCCTATATAAAAAGACATTTTTCGTGAGTGAATACTGCGGCGAAAATTTGATTTCCGTCACCAGTGAGAGAAAATCCCATAGTGTTAACTTTCGTCACCTGCGTCTAGTTGCCTGCTGTCGCTGTATCAACGTCATTTTAAATCACATCAGTTTGTGCTGTTCGTAGCTTTATCGTGATTTTTGATTCAGAAAGTGATTTAGATATACCCAATACTCCACCAGAAATAGTAAATCAAGCTGAGAAAACCTCTGCGGGCTTATTACCAGAAAAATTGAGAAAGACGCATGAAGAAGTTTATATAAAATTCATTGAATAGAGGGCTGTTAATAGCGTAAATTCATATTCGGAAATTGTGCTGCTTGCGTATTTTGCAAAATTGTGGGAAAATTTGAAGCAATCGACCTTATGGTTTACATATTCTATGTATCAATATTTAAATCATAACTAATTCAAATATGATCTATGAATTATGAGTTTTGTAATTATTTAATTTTAATTGAAAATATTTGTTTACATTTTTTTCAAGTTTGCTATAATGCCATAGGCGAGGTCGTAGAAAAGTATAGTGTTTAACTCGTCGAAATCATTTTTTTAAGCTCGCGAACATTACCAATCTCGGCTTCGCCTCGTTTGGTAAACTGTTCTCGCTTAAAAAAACGTTACTTTCGTCACTCGTTACACGATCTATTATTATCTACGACTATTAAATAAAACGCCAATTATTTGTATATTTTTTGGTTAATTATGTATGTATTATTAACCGTTTCAGTTATAGTTGTTATATACAATCTCATAATTAAACTATGTGTTGATCATAATTGCATTATGTAAACCCAAAATTGCATTATATACACTGCCCAACATATAAAACCTGTACACTAACATATCAATGCAAGCCAGGCTTATCAAATTTGTCATGTCTTTTTTAACTTGTCAAATTTGGCTTAACTTATAGGTATTACAAGTAGCAATGTATGTCATGTATAACTTATAAAGTCTATAAGTGACAGTATAGCTATATTTGTCCCGTTCACGCAACTGAAAAACTCTGATTTGATGCTCATAAGAGTTGTGTAGGTTTTGTACGTCGCGCAGTGTACAATAATTTTTGAATCTTGTAGGTAACCATAACTACTCGGACACAATAATTTATCTAAATAATATCGCGTCTTGTCACGCATTGTTTGAATCAAGGTTTTTTTTGTAATATTTATTTCTATGCAAAATAAAAATTAATTTTCAAAGTTTGATTCTTTATGTTTATGGTCACAGATAAAATATCCTATTTGACTCACACATAATGGCTATAATTCACTCTGATGATTATACACTCACCTTCGGCTCATGCCGAATTCCTAAGTGCCTAAACTTCATTCTTGTGAATTATAGCTATATTATGTGCTCGTTAAATAATGTACTATTTATGCACAATCACATTATAATAGGAGTTTTATCCACACTTATGAAACATATAAAGTGACTTATTATCCACTAGTGTTATAATGGATGACCATAGCAATCAGTAAGTATGACATAGCCTGCCACATTTCAATTTATGAATACGAACATTTTTTAATTAAATTTCGAATAGTTACATTCTATTAATGTGGTGATTGTGGATAAAACGATTGTGCGTGTTATAAATGCATTTTATCCACTAAAGAAAGTTAAACGCCCGAACTGGCGTTCTCGCGTTTAAACATTCTTGCGTGGATAAAATTCTATCTAAAACACTTATGCAATAAATAACTATAATAGACAATATTCAAATTAAGGATAATTCAAATTATCTAAATTTAATTGTCAGCTTTGTGATAGCAGCCAGCAGTGATATAATTCCATCTTTGTCTGGAAATATATCTTATATAATTCCAGAATTCTTATATAATAATATTTATTATTAAAATATAGTTTTTCTTTCAGATTCCTAACAAATCTCCATCACTGGGTGGAAGACCAGTGTGGGTAGAAAAAGAAATTTCCAGTAGAGTTCGTATACCTCATACTTTTGTAATACATACCTATACTAGACCTACTGTATGTCAGTATTGCAAGAAGTTATTGAAGGGTTTTTTTAAGCAAGGTCTACAATGCAAGGATTGTAATTATAATGCTCATAAAAAATGTATAGAAAAAGTTCCAAAGGACTGTACTGGAGAATTGCCTAAAGATTCATCAGGTAAGTTCATATGAGTAGTTTTTAAAAAAAGGTATATAACCCCTTACCACAATTATTAGTCGTATCCTAAATACGTATTTCGACAACTAAGTTGTCATCATCAGTAGGTAAAAACTACTAATTAAAAGTCGCACATGGGGCACAGTTAAACAAGAGAAACGCTTCCGCACAACTATTATACACTGCAACCCTGTATAGACTGATTTGAGTAGTTTTTATTTATTTGGCGAGAATAATTAATCATAATGGTAATAATAATACAGAGAGAAATGTTAAAATAAAAATTATAATTTTAGAATGAGAATGTACCTTCCTTAATTATATGTTGTTGGTATTGCAATATAATCACAAAAATAATCAAACTTTTCATATATCGCATCCAAGTTATTTTGGCTCCAAATTTATTTGTACTAATATAGTCTTGACAAATTGTTTATTTCAATAGGGGACGATTTTATTTGGCTTTATATTTTTAAATAATTTCTGTTTTCCAAAATTAAAGTGTTTGTTTCGTGCCCCCACTTTTTTTTTAAAGAACATTCTTTTATTTTTCCTCTATATAAAATTTTCAAATATCACTATCTTTCAACTTTTAATACTTATGTTCATAAAATCAATGCTTTGCTTATGTTTCAAGACTGACGATAAATAAAAGGCAGATAGATTGCTCGAGATGACTATAAGTTTATTTCATTGTGATACTTTATGTCTGATTAGAGTATATTATGTTGCTTTATTCCTCTAACTTGAGCTAGCAACTTTGGGAGTGTTTTTCTCGATATAATTCTGCTGCAGGATATTCATCTTCTATTTGTAGAAACCGTGTTCTTGGGTTGAGGTTTTATCTGCTCAAGTATGTTTCAAATTGTTTTTATGTATGCTGTCGAAGCAATTCGATTGATAGTGGAGGCACGTTAAAACAGTTTCCGTTGGTTACAGCTGTGCCTGTCCGATGGAAACCACTTGTTTTGTCTTACACTTGTCATGTGGACGACAATGGTTGATTTGGCTTTCGTGATATTGATAATTAGTGAATGAGCGAGTCTGAGTGTTTTTTCATATCTTTTGTGACTTGATTTTATGTAGCAAGGGAGGTTTTTATAGTGAAATTTGTCTTTCGTAACATCATGCACTGACGGGTCTATAGCAAGACGAAACACGTGTCTGCATGTCTGGAAGGCAATTTTGACCCAAAATATTAACTTGTATTATGTTCTTCACGACCGATTTTTAATAATATTTCGATATTAATAAAAATGTTTTCGTTTTATACAAAAGAATGTATTTCTACACGCTTTAATTTTAATTTGCATAATTGTAACTGGAAACTGTCAAAAGAATAGACAGTCAATTAAAGCAAACATTTTTTTTTCTATCTGGATCTAAGACCTACTACATTACCACATCCCTCGTATCTATAACGTGAATTTTCTACGCACATTGTTGAACTGTTAATAATATATCATAGAAGAAACGCGTTAAGTCCAATTGTACGTCACTGATGACGTTTACATGTTGTCATAACTGTATTAGAGAAACTAAAAAAGTCAGTTTGTTGAACTATATTTGAAAGCTTTTATTTCATTAATTTAAATACAAATTTATATAAATTGATGATAATATAGACATTCGTGGCAAATAAGCACATAATTTCCGTTACAATACTAAAATGTTTCTTGTACATATTTTTAACAGGGTAATAGTTCAAAAACGGTATAAAACCCCTTACCACAATTAATAATGGTATCCTAAATACGTATTTTGACAACTAAGTTGTCATCATCAGTTGGTAAAACCACTAATCAAAGTGTCGCACATGGGGCACAGTAAAGCTAACACATAAACGCGCAACAACTTTACACGGCGTCCACGTATACACTAACTTTAAAACAAAGATCCACTGACTAAAAATTACGACAAACTTACCTCTCTTAAGAAGACGGCATCACATGTGTTTATTCTCTGTTCTCTGCCTTCAACCTTTTAGCTAATTTATTCGTGAGTAAATTTGAAGTAGAATTTAAAAATTGCGCTAAATACTTTCCAAGAATCTGGATCAGGTACGTAGATGACGTTTTCACGATTTTTGATACACGGAGATGTGAATTGGACATGTTCGTTAAACAGTTAAATTTGAAATTTTCGACTATTAAATTCACGGCTGAAAAGGAAATCAATGATAGGATACCATTTTTAGATACATTAGTAATTAGAAGTAAGCATAAAATAGAAATCGATATTTTCCAGAAAGAAACCAATGTCAATAGATTCATCACCACGGATTCAAATAATAGTTTTCAACATAAGACAGCTTATTTTAATTTCTTAGTCAATTGGTTACTAAACCTTCCATTAGCAAAAGAGAGATATGAAATAGAACTAGAATTTTTTGACATAGAAATAATGAATAAATTAATTAGAAAAACGAATTTAAAAAAGACCATCGGCGAATCTACAAGTTTGATATCTAAATGTAACCAGGAGAAAAAGTACATGTGTTTACCATATCACCTAATCCCGAGAAACATTAATAGAGTTGTTAAAGAACGAGGTCTCCAAGTTGTTTTTCGGTCCGAAAACACCATCAAAAGCCTCCTAGGTAATACAAAAGATAAAGTTAATTTGGATTTGAAATCAGGTATATACGAAATTAATTGCGACGAATGTAATTTAAAATATATAGGTCAAACGAAAGGCTAATAATAACCCGTTTTAAAGAACACATATCACGTATTAAATTTAGTAAACCAGAAAAATCTAGCGTGGCGTATCATGCTTTACACACAGATCACAACGTGCCGGTCAAAGGGTTAAGATTGTCAAAGCCATCAATAACACCAGAGCTCGATGCATATGAAAGCATTCATATCGTTAAAAATAAATGCAATACGTTGAACTCGGACAACGGTCCTATCCCATACAGTTGTCATTTTTCATTCTTAGAAAATAGGTAGAAAAGGTTGAGGGCGGAGAACAGAGAATAAACACATATGATGCCGTTTTCTTAAGAGAGGTATAGCAAACGCCAATTAAGTTGGCGCGAGGAGGGGATGCGCAGAAGCCGATTTTAAAAACGTCCACCCCCACTACTCAAGTAATTGTCAGAATACATTTGTCATTGACGTTTAACGGAACATAATGTCTGTGCTAGTGATACACGCTCAGAGGTTAGAATTATCTGACATTTGATGTAAAACCAAATACAAATCTCCCCACTACTTCTAATCCTGCGCGAACTTACCCCTCCTCGCGCCAACTTAATTGGCGTTTGCTATAAGTTTGTCGTAATTTTTAGTCTGTGGATTTTTATTTTAAAGTTAGTGTATACGTGGACGCCGTGTAAAGTTGTTGCGCGTTTATATGTGTTAGCTTTACTGTGCCCCATCTGCGACATTTTGATTAGTGGTTTTACCTACAGATGATGACAACTTAGTTGTCGAAATACGTATTTAGGATAGGATTATTAATTGTGGTAAGGGGTTTTATACCTTTTTTGAGTTTTTACTTAACCACAGTCTCCAAAGAAAGACTTTTTTAGGGTAATAGTTATTTGCCGTGTTGAACGATACATATCTGTCAAATAAGCCTAGTTTTGTGTACATTTTCCCCGTTTACTTTGATTGTTTAAAAACAGTTCCTTTTAGAACTACATTGTGTTTATTATCTCATTACGTCATTTGGATATAATGCCGAAAGGTTTCTGTAAACAGTCGAAGCAATTAATTGCTTCATTATTGAACTTTTTATAGTTGACATCATATTATCTTATTGTTGACATCTTGCCGGCAACATATATATAGAACGTGTGGTCATGGATTTAGTATGACGTACAATTGGATATAACGCGTTTTCTCTACATTTTATAATTCCATTTCTTCTAAATATCTTAAATATTTAGTAAAATTATTTGTTTTTGTATATAGGTAAGTACGATTATCCGGAAAGTACAACAGGTAATGACAGTCACGGTACGTTATATTTGATAGAAGATGAAGGAGATGTTGATAAAATAATTGGCACTCAGGAAAATGGTACACCATATACAGAAAATTTCCCTGTACGTGATGACGACAACGATTCCGTTTCTTCCAGGTACTAGTTGAAAAATAACATCAAAATGTATGTTACTGATGTTAGCATTTGTAATCACTAGCTCTTCCTCTTCACCCAGTCCCAATATTCCTTTACAACGAATTGTTCAGTCAGTAAAACATACAAAGAGGAGAGGTTCGAAAGTGATTAAAGAGGGCTGGCTTGTCCATTTTACCAACAAAGATAAATTAGTAAGTATTTAGTAAATATTGTGTTTTAAATACTTAATATTTCATGTGAGCTATGTTGCATATATCGTATGATCAAAAAGTCTTTGGATCGCTATTGCCGTGGAATTCAGCTGGTCATAATTCAAAATGTTTCAATTAGAACATAAAATTTTTATTATCAAATCATATTACAGTAATGGAAATATAGGTGAAAATGGTAATTGGGTTTATTCACTTCGTTTATGTTTGAATGAGTTCCGTGAGAGATTTCCCAACTTCGCAATAATCGAACGAGTTTTTTGTCGGCAACTTCAACGAACTGTGGACAAATTTGAAGGAACTGGTAATATCAGCGATAGTGTTCGATCTGGAAGAAGACGGGCTAGAAATGATGATGTTATTGATCTGGTTAGGCAACGCATGCAGGAAGAATCTACCTTATCCTTGCGTAGATTGAAACAAGAAATCAATCAAGTTATGGGACGTGTCAAACCATTGTTAAACATGAGTTGAATATGTTTCCTTATAAACTGCAGATGTGTCAGAATTTACTGCCACCAGATTATCAGAAGAGAGTGTCGTACTGTACTTGGTTTAATGACCATATGAATAACGATATCCTTGATTTAACATTTTTTAGAGACGAATCTTATTTTTACCTATCTGGATACGTTAATAAACAAGTTATGCGTATGTGGAGCGAGAATAATCCTAATTTTCATAGTGAGGCTCCTTTACATAGTTCTAAGATTGGTGTTTGGGTTGCAATGTCCCGTAGACGGGTAATAGGGCCAATATTTTTTCAAGATACCATAAACGCTGAAAGATATATAAATCAAATACTTGATCCTTTTATCAATCAATTGCACGATGATGAACTTCATAATGGATACTTTCAGCAAGATAACGCGAGACCGCATGTTGCTCGAGTAACCATGGAATATGAAAGGTTAATATCAGACGGACGTTACCCACCTAGGTCTTGTGATTTGAGTCCTTTAGATTACTTCTTATTCCCATTGCTTAAGAATAACATGTTTAAAACTAAAGTTCACACTTTAGATGAATTACAAGAACGTATTGTTGAAAACTGTCTCACAGTCTGATCTTTTAATTAAAGTTTTTAATAACATAGGCCGACGTGTTAGCCGGTGTATTCAAGAACAGGGAAGACATTTTCAACATCTTTTATAATTTTTTATTGTAAAAGTGTACCTACCTGAATGTTATTGTTTCATTGTGGGAGTTCTTTCCTTAACTGTAATGAGCCTTATTTTTTTTTTATTAGTTATTAAAACTTCGTTTATTTATAAATGCATTCTGTAATCTCTATAAATGTTATTAAATATAACATACATAAAATGTAAATAAATACCATAACCTAACATCTATTTTATTTGTGACTTATGCGTACTTCAAGGTAATGAATCACAGAAGTAAATAATTTTATAGATAGCTTTACGTTTTATGGCTATCACGATCCAAAGACTTTTTGATCATACTTTATATTAGACAAATATTTAATTTGAAGATGCATATTTTTTTATTTCTCAGCAATAAATTTAATAATTGAATTGATTCGGCATTTACTTGATGAAGATCCATAATTAAGAATAGAAATAAAACTACGGTTTTAATCTTCACTTTTAATCATTACTCGTAAAACGACAATTGTTTCGCCAACACAGTGGCTTCCTCAGGTGTTTACATCTAAACAGTACGTTACAACGTACGTTGAGTTTGTAACGTACTGTTTAGATGTAAACACCTGAGGAAGCCACTGTGTTGGCGAAACAATTGTCGTTTTACGAGTAATGATTAAAAGTGAAGATTAAAACCGTAGTTTTATTTCTATTCTTAATAAATTTAATCTTGGCATTGTCGATTCACCAAAAGTCGTCTCAGTTGTGAATAACAATGTCATAACTTCCGAGCTCTGTCAAATAAATAAAAATGTTTGTGACAATTGTCATTTTCCAAACTAAAGGATGTCTACTTGGATATCTCCTGTTTGTTTTTGATGGCATAGAAAGTTTAAAGATGGCCGTTGCGAGTTGCAAGGCGCTTCAATTATCAATATTGGGGTAGTAATTATTCGCGCAGATCAATGTTTGACCATCTCGCAATATACGAATATTCTTTTTATTTCCTTAAAATTTCTATTGAAATTTCTATTCTATTGAAAGTGTTTTTACCCTCTTTTAACCGGGTCAAAAAACGAATAAGGTGGCTATTTTTGAGTACTGGAAACAATGTGTTCAAGATTGCGAAGAACGGTGTAAGAAGATTATTACTGCGGACGAAACTGGTGTGTTTTGTTATTATTCGGAGAAAAAGCAATAGAGCACACGCAATGTGCAGAAAAAGGAGGACCTCCAACAAGAAAGCACGCCCGAAAAAATCTGCAACTCTAGCTAGTCATAGCATTTTTTGATTACAAGAAGATGATATGTTCTCGTATGGTACTACAGTAACCTCCAATCAGAGACCTATTTGGCAAAGTTGGAAAGATGCTTCCTTTTGCAAGGCATAAAGAAGATTGAATGTGGTTTGTCTGCATATACAGTTGAAAGGCAATTATGCAGAAAAATTAAAGGTGTTTTTTGTATCAACAATAGTGTTTCGTTTATTACGTTCCCGTTATGTTGATTTAATTAACAATATTTTATTGAAAAATAAAAGTTCATGTGGCCACCATAATTGTCCTTAATCCTGAATATACGAGATTTTTAATGTAGCTCTGTCGCTCAACTGGTCCTTTGGAGCGTGTGACGTACAATCCTTTGAATTTCTCGCGTTATTGTTTCGGAAAGGACTTCAAGAGTACATGGTTTGTCTCTATAAACTCGAGATTTTAGATATCCCCATAAAATGTGGTTACAAGGTGACAGGTCTGGTGACCGAGGCGGCCACTCCACATCCCCATGTAATGAAATCAGCCGTCCAGGGAAATGTTCTCTTAAGAAAGTCATTGTATGACAAGCCGCCCCATCTTACTGAAATCAAGGTGTTGAGGTTAATGCGTCGTCTTCTTAATTCTGGCAGGAAATAATTACGCAAAAGGTGGCGATTTGTGTTTACAGTCACTGTTCGTCAGTTTGCACGAAACAAATGAAGCCCAATAATGCAGGTTCGAGATACACCACACCAAACAGTTACTCTCTCGCAGTACAGTGGTTTTTGATGAAGTTCTTGAGGGTTTTCGGATACCCAGAACTGAAAATTCTGTTTGTTTACCATTCCAGATAATGAAAGTGGGTCTCATCGTTCATAATCAAAACGGTATTGTTTGTCAGCATTTCTAACATCGTTTCAGAGAACCTATATTGTTTCGCGAAGTCGTTGTGCAGCAGTTTTTGAACAATAATAATTTTATAGGGATGGAAATGCAAGTCGCAAGTGTAAGATTCTGCGAACTGACCTGTCTGACATTCAACCTGCGAGAGCCCGACGTGTCGCCGAGGGGCTGGCCATCACTATTCGTCTCACCCTTTCAATGTTTTTCAGGGTTCGTGCAGTTCAATTACCTCCCCGTGCAGTTCCTGGTTTCAAAGATTCTGTTCTTTGAAAACTGTTCACAGACTTCATAATGGTATCGCGTTTTTGAGCGCGACCATGACGACGAATATTGAAATGATTTAGAAATCGTTGTTGTGTGAGCACTACAGAACTATTCCTTTCAATGAAGGTGTTGTAAGCAAACATACTATGTGCTGCAGACCACGACTCCATTGCTACTGAAATGGCATCTATCAACGAGCAAATGTTAACATTTCCGAAAACATTCGGCTCACCCCAGCGCGCATGATAGTCTTTTCAAAAACACAATACCTCCTTGCTGGATTCTGTATAAGTTCATGCAATTCACTATTTTTATTCAGAAAGATTCAGCCAATATTTATTGAGTTATTTATATATCACTAAATCTCATATTCTGTGGTCTATAAACATGCATGATTCCACTATTTATTAACTTGCAGTTTTTTCATCGGAAAGGATAATTTTCTTAAAAATCAGGTTTATAATTTATATAATTAAAGAAAATTGTCTGGATTGCATCTATCGACTTGTCGTTTGACATGAATAAGGAGGAATAGTGTTTCTTCCACTTTCGAAGAACAATATCTCAAATAATGCATTAAAATGTGATCTTGCTCTAGTTAGAAAGACTGTTTGCTTACTTGCGGTTAAAATTTCCTTCCTGCTTTTTCTTTGCCCTTAATAAATTTACTTGTGTGCATTTCTTCAGGGATTGCTTTAATAGTGAAACGATTTTCCAATTGCGTTCTAATTCTTAATGCATCAAAACTGAGTCTTGTCTTTTTAATTATTTTAAATAATTCCAGTGATATTGTCAAATTAATAATAAAAGTAATTACTACAGTAAAAATACATTGATGGAAAAAAGTGACGAGCACACTGTATAATCTGAACGTGTCAAAATAAATGCGTAGATTTAGCGGAGCATTAAGGTTTCCTCTAGATGAGTTTGCGCAGCGAGTTTTGACTTTTTCTATCGCTGCATTTTTTACTGAGTGCCTCCGACAGCTGCAATACGTTGTCGCCATTGGGACCGATGCGGGGAGGGAGAAACCTGTTATTGTTAGTGTGGTGGAAGCGGGTTGTTGTAGTCGTACTTTGTGCGTGATGGAAGGCCGTTCGCGTTATCTGAGTGAGTTTGAGCGAGGAATGGTTGTGGAGATGCACATGACAGGAGTATCCTTCTGTGATATCGCGCGCCGTCTCGAGCGGTCATTATCGGCAGTACAGCGGACATGTCGAGAATGGATGGAGCAAGGACGTACGCGCCTTCAGCTGCGAGCGGGACCGCCCCGCGCGAGCACAGCACGCGAGGATCGCGCCCTTGTGCACAGCGCTTTAGCGTCGCGTACGTCTTCCTCAAGGCAATTTGGAACCGTTTGGCCAGCAGGAAGGGAAGGCGTACTCACTACGCGAACTGTACGGGGGCGTTTGCTAGAAAGTGGACTGCGAGCGCGCTGTGCGTTGCAGCGGATTCCACTGACTCGCGAGCACCGCCGTACACGGCGCCAGTGGGTGAAGGCTAGACATCAGTGGGTTGTCGAGTGGAGGCACATTTTGTTTTCCGACGAATCAAGATTCGAATTGAGCACCAGTGACGCGCGAATTTTGGTTCATCGGAGACGTGGTGAGCGTCACCTCGAGGAGTGCATCAAACCACGCCCTATCCACCGCCAGCAAGGCTTTATGGTATGGGGTGCTATTACACACGGTGGACGTACACGTCTGCTGCATATACAGCATACGATGACGGCTCGCCTCTACGTAGATAAGGTGCTACGACCCGTTGTGCTTCCCTACTTTCGACGGCGCCCACGTCTTCTATACATGCATGACGACGTCCGACCGCACACTGTACGTGTTGCCCAGACCTTTGTGTAACAGAATCATATACGGATGCTTCCATTGCCGGCACGTTCTCCGGATCTCAATCCGATCGAACATCTCTGGGTATGATCGGTCGGAGACTTCAACGTTATCCGGCTCCCCCGGGTAACGTTGAGGAGCTATGGAGGCGAGTTGAAGCAGCATGGTTGGTCCCTCCCGCTACCATACAACGACTTATTGACTCCATGCCTCGTCGTGTAGCGATGGTACGCGCCGCTCGCGGGGGATACTGCCGCTATTAATGCATCCCTTCCCAGCAGGGCTGCGCCGCTCTCCAGGTGAGGGTAAGTTATGCTACGTTAGTACTACTTCCATACCAAATTTCATTGCGTTAGAACCACTTCTTACTTCTAGAACTACCACCTCGTACAGGGTGTGCTCGTCACTTTTTTCCAACAGTGTATTAGACCATATAAATTTTTCGTAGGAATAAAAGCGTTAACTGTACTTATAATAAATACGCATTTTATCTAATGTAATTATCTTTATAGGTTCGGCGCCATTTTTGGAGACTTGATACAAAATCAATTACATTATTTCAAAATGACCAAGGTTCGAAATATTTTCGCGAGATCCCTCTTTCGGATATCCTTACAATAGATACAGCTCGAATAAAACATGGAGGTATTTTATAAGTTCGATGTTATCGTTTTTTTTTTCAATTCTATCAATGTCCTAGATACAATGCATTGTTTTGAAATAAGAACCGCAAATATTGATTATTTTGTTGGGCAAGATCCCTTGCATGATCTACAAGAAGGTAATTCAGTAACATTACCGCCACCAGATAGTGGCATAGGAGCATATTTAGCTCGTAGTTGGGAAACATCAATTAGGCAGGCTTTAATGCCTGTTACTGCATCTAGTACAAGTAAGTATTTTTGTAGTATACATTTGGTAATTAAATTGCGAATTTTCGATTCAATAGGAAAAACGTATTATTATAAAAAACTTTTATATAAACATTTATAAATTAATTTAAATGATTATTATATTCATTGCAAATGGCTGTTTCAATAATGCAGCCGTGCTAATATTACTTACAAATATTTTTGTAGATACTGTGTCGACGCAGTAATTCTGTATTGAAGGCTGTATTTCAAAGAATATTCACTTTCTTAAACACGAACATGACACCCGGTATTAAATAGAAATTTTTAGAGTTTCAAGAAAGTGAACGGTAGTATGGAGATGCAATGCTAGTGTTTCAAGATAATATCATAGAAATACATATGAACATTTGAATAGTATGTATGAAATGTATGTTTAGTTTTTAGTTTATTTTGTCTGTAGCAGAGTCAAGGCTCTGCCAAATCCACATCTGTGGAGTATTGTATGCACAGGTGCATACTGATGAATCAATTGAACATGAAATGAATTACATTAAAACTGTTTTTTTAGCAGATCAAATTAAAGTATACCGGGCTTTTCTTTTGTTATTACACATAGGTATAATACATTGACTAACTTATTTTCATTTCCAATTACATATAGGCATAAATTTATGATGGCGTAGGCAACCAGTTATACACCAAAATCTACGTACAACAATAGATTAATTCTTGAATAGACTGCCATGGAGAGAAAATACAATTTTTTAAATGTCATATTTCTCAATTTTTATTCATTACAAAAATCTTAAATGAAATATATTTTTTCTATTTTGCGTTCGAAATGAACTCATTATGAAACCGAAAACAGTATCGAAATGAGCTTCATTTCGATACACTTTTTTTCATTTTTCAATGTTGGCGTTGGTCGAATACAGAAATAAATATCATTGCTGTCATTTGATTTTAAGAATTTATGTACATTTGACAGATATGATATATATCCGTATTTTACACAAACAACGTATGTTGTATACAATTGACAACAACATATATATGTTTCTATGTCACTCATGTTTATATTTTTAAATGAAATATCAAGTAATGCTAACGAAAATTAATAAATAATATGTAATATAATATACTTCGCGGATAGCAAGATTTAAATTTGAAAATGTCAAGTATCAATGTGACCAACTGCATGCTTTATATAAAAATTAAACTCTGAACTTTCAAATTAAATAATTCCAATTTAAGCAATTTATTAATGTAAAAACGCAAAATAGAAAAAATAGTATAAAAAGCTCGTTTCATAAGGCCTTTTGCCGCACTCGCTCTTTAGAAAACTCGCCGCTATCGCGGCTCGTTTTCTAAACTGATCTCGTGCGGCAAAATGGTGCCTTATGAAACTTGTTTTTTAATATACTATTATTGAAAAATAGATCATTTATTAAAATCATGGATTCGGATAGCAATTTTAAATATTTATAAAAGATTCAAAGAAGATGGTTGTCTTCTAAATTCACACAAAAAAATAATAAAATCAATCATGTGCTAACAGAAGACATGAAGCTGTATATCCTCTGTTATGTAGAAGAACGGTCTGTAGGAGCGCTTTTAGATGTAGCCAGACATTTTGGAGTATCTTATAGTTCGGTGTACAGAACTCTGAAAGAATTTAAATATAAGCCATACAAGGTATCAAACCATCAGGAACTTTTCGAGGAAGATAAAGTAAAACGAACTGATTTTTGTGAAAAAATGTTTAATATGTTAAATGAAAACAAAGAAATTTTAAATAAAATAATTTTTACTGATAAAGCTACATGTACCATAAATAGCGAAGTCAACTCTCAGAATTTCCGGTTTGTATCCTACATTTGTCCATTGAAAAATACTAAATTTCCTTTTCATTAATCCATTAGGTATTGGTCCCGTACAAATCCTCATGCCCAAAACCTAACCCGAACACAGTACCTTCAAAAAGTCAATGTCTGGATTGGAATAATAAGCGATAGACATATGGGCTTCACTGTAGAACAACAATTGAGATACTAAATGTTGATCAACTTTGGTTCCACATGGATGGGGCTCCGGCACATTCTACTCACGCCGTCAGGAATCTTTTAAGTAACACATTTCAAAGCCAGTGGATTGACAGGTTTGGCCCCATACCATGGCCCCCAAGATCAGCTGATTTATCTCCAAATGATTTATTTCTTTGGGGTTACCTAAAAAAGCAAAATTTATAATAACTTGCAAATTCATAACTTGGATGAATTGAAAGAACGTATACTTACTGCATGTGATGGAATAAAGTCAGAATTTATTCGGAATATACCCTGCATTGTTTTCAAAATCACCTTGCTTATTGCCTTGAAAGACAAGGACATTTCGAAAATTTGCTATAAACGCTTTTGTTATGTTGTTTTGTTTATCTTAATCGTTAGAATAAATTAATTTTTTCATTCAAACTGAGATTTTCTTTCTTTTCTAAAAGCATAACCAAATTCTTTCTGGCTTTATTTTCTTTGGGTATTACCCACTGTTGCCAGTATAAGTATTATTGCCGATCTAGATTCTAGAATACTTTCGCGATAAATTTTAAGTTTTGAAAAAGATTTAAAAAGTTTTTTCATGTACATTCTGTATGACAATCTAAATAATTTCCCTTTGAATGCTTTAATAGTTTGAAAGCATAGTAAGATGAAACTCATTGAGTTATATCTTTAGCTAATAGGAAAAGGTAGGGTGTAATTTTAATAAAATAAATACTTAGTTTACTTATTAATACTTTTAAAATTTTTATTTAGGAGCAATATCATATTAACATTTTTGGGTTTTAGTCTTGCACGCCTTTGTTCTATTATTAAACGAGCTGTACAATACACTCTCACTTTCTGCTGAACTCGCTGGAATACAGAAGTATTTCCTAGCACATTGTTTTAAGGGTTTCAGCTTCATTCCTGTTACCTACAAGAAAATCCAAATAAAAATGTAATTACCCTTTTTTTCTTAAAACTTACCTTCCAAAATAAAAGTGAATCTACGTCCTGATTTTAATTTGGCCTTTAGAGGTATTGCCTTATAGTTATTATTACGTCAGCTGTAATTAATTTTACTTTCTCTTATTCTTTCTTGCAAAAATCCAAATAATGAAAGTGACTTTTGATGTGGACTAAGGTCTGTTTCAATTACAGGCATTTGTTCTATATTTTCAGGATCTACTTTATTCATAATATTAAACATTTCTTGATCTAGAAAAGAAGTAACCCCGGTAGCATTTTCAGTACTACCAAAATTTTCTCTTTAAATCGGGGTTCTCAAACAGTTGCTTCTCTAGTAACTGATCCTCCTTCATATGAAAATAGCCTTGCTTTAACAGATTCCAAAAGTTTGTTGCATAGTGTCTTCCCTTCCTCAATCTTTAATTCCAGTCGTGATGCTGTCAAACAATTGTACAGTCCAAATGTTATTGTGATTATTAAAGAAATAGTAGCATATTTATTACCTACAAGAATTTCCCACTACTACTTTTTAAGACAAATTTCCCCATTTTATAAAACCACTTATCGTAAGATATAACGACGTGCTATTTGTTTTTATCGTGTTACTGAAATGGCCCCAATGCGTGCGTTACGTTGGGTAATTCTTAGAAGTATGTAATGTGAGGACGTTCTATAATTTGATTATGTGGTAAAATCTATTTGTATTTTTTTGTTATATTTTGTTCCTTTTTTGATACACTAATTTTACTATCTTAGATATACGTATTTCAACCTTAAAGAAATGCTATCCATCTTTGAATTTGTTAAAAATATTTAAAATTGTCTTCGCCCAAGTTATACGTCTGTTGAGATAATTAACTGTTTTAAATTATGTATTTTTCAATCAAATGTATTTAATTTAAGATTTAAGTATGAACGAAAAACATAAATTTTTGGCAGTTTGAAAATGTTACTGCTGTACAACTGGTTGCTTACTATATGCCATCATACATTTATGCCTATGTGTAATTGAATATGAAAGAAAGTCAGTCAATGCATTATACCCATGTGTAATGACAAAAGAAAAATCCGGTATATGATGTTTCAAGAAAAATCTGGAGATGCTTTCACGCGTCAAACTTAATTCTCTCTAATCAAATAAAATAAAAGACCTGTCATTAAAGAGGTCTTAGCAGAAGCGTACTGGTTTTTAACCACGTTAAAATCAGATTTCAACGATGGTAGAAATGTCAAATTAGTAAATTTTTTGAATATTTGGATAGTATGCTGTATGATGTTGATACAAGAGCTTTGGGAACTATCACATATATCTTGCGATAAATATTCATACTTAAAATAGTTAATTACTATTTAAATACTAACATTTGTTATGCATTTACTTGTAAGTAAAGATACTTTGATCAAACTTTGGTGAAACATCTTAATAAAAATTAAAATAAATAAGGTAAAACAAAATTTACTATAAGTATTTAAAATTTACTAGAAATTAGTATTACGTTATCAAAAGAATGAATAATACAAAAGCAAAAGTACTTTGTTAAATCGTTAAAAATATTTGAGCCTTTCTTTTTCGTCTGCTTAATGGTTAAAATTTGTTTTAAATTTTATTTTGACCTTTATTTCATGAATGTAAACCTGTCAAGTCTTCATTGAAAAGCATATGATTCTGAGAAATATAATTAAAATAAGAATAAGAAAAGATAAAACAATGAAACCAGTCTCAAAATGAAGTAAATTTATTTTACTACCAATGTACATAATTATTTTTCCACATCATCACCGTTTGGCGCAACACATTCCAAAAGCTGAATTCATTTCTTTATCCCGTCAATGAAAAAACTTTCTTGTTTACTGTTGATCCAATTACGAACAGCAGAATGTTGACCTTTCAGTGCCTCCTTCAACTTTGGGGACAACCATCTGAAATTGTTAAATCAGGACTGTGCGAAACAACCATGAATTTCAAGCTCGCAACTGTCTTCATCGCTTTTTTGCTGCAATGTGATCTGGCGTTGTCATGATGCCAGAAAAAATTCGTTCTTTTCGACCTTACTCTACGACCTAATTTTCTCTCTCATTTTCTTTAATTCTAATTTTACTCTAATTTTACAGTATTTTATTGAATTAGTTGTTGATCTCTTCGGTAGATTCGGATTAATCGACTACCTTTGCGTCCAGGAAAATGGTGAGCACGATTTTATGCGTTGTTGGACTCTTTGAAATTTTCATACACGTGGAAAATCAGGACGACGATATTTCACTAACTGCCGCTTGTTTTCGGGGTCGTAATGAAGAATCCAAGATTCGTCCTCGGTGGTGGTGTTCATGAGAAAATCGTCGTTTTTTCGTCGATAGTGGCTAAGAAGTCCTTGACTAATGTACTGGACTCTTTCTTAACTAATGCCTAGTTGCTGAGCAATTTGTTTTTGCTTAGTCCGGCCTTACTCAGTGTATTCACTTGTCCTTGACTATTCTTGCCTCACTAATACTGATCGACCTGATTGTTTTTCGGCAAACACTTTCATTTCGCCCTATAACAGAGTTTTGCACGTAGAACACACTGATCAATGTTCTTCGCATCCATACAATCGTTGCCATACACAGCTTTCAAACGCCTGTAAATTTTAAAGGGCGCGCAACGTTACCTAAGAGCGTTAAAAATTCTATCACGGATAGTTACTTGCTACACATTTTTCAAATCGAAAGACGGTACACAGGAAAATGAAACCTTGCATGCTAATACCATATACTCGAAATTACCGTTTGCAGGTTAATTTATATCCCCGCTACTTACACAATATCGATGTTAGAGATCTTATATAACAATCCGGCCTCCTGCAATCAAGAAACCTCATTCCTGACAAATACAAATAAAATTCCACTTGTCTTAATCGCCACTTGGCAGACTCTATGGGAACCAAACTAAGGCTTTAAGCAATGAAGTATGTATACTGACTCGGCATTTATCACTCTGGTATACTACGGAGTATACCAGAGTTATAGAGTAAAATTTCCGCAGATGTGAATTGCCTGTTGTCTCTCCATCTCTTTGGTGGTCTTCGAGGTGGACGTTTCTTCTAATACGACACGTGGTAGTCTGCCATCTATCATCCTTATTACGTGGTTATACCATTCTCTTCTCTTCTACCTTCTCCATCTCACTATATCTTGTACATCACACTGCTCTTTGACGTCAATATTTCTTACGGGATCTCTTCTTGTTTTCCCGACTATCCTTCTTAATACTGACATTTCTGCGACGCGCAGCATACTCTTGGTTTTGCTGGTATCCTCTCTTACTTCTATTCCATACGTCATTATCGACTTTAAGCATGTTTTGTATATTTTAATCTTACGCTCCTTTCGCATATAAGGGTTGGCCCATAGTTTTCCTCTGGTAGCCCGATATTATAGCTGATTTGCTAATTCAGCTCTTTAAGTCCTTTGTCCGGTCATGAGCACTAGAAAAGTATATGCCAAGTTTTCAGAGGATGCCATGGATTAAATCACTTATGTCTTAGATTGATTAAAGTAATCTAACCTACATTTCCTACTATTAGTAATAGGTTAAATCGTAACTTGTCAATTTGACTTATGATTATTTACAAATGACACTTCGTCAAATTCTCCAAGTTCGGACGTGACTTATATGTCTATCTTAGTCGTTCACATCGTCGGCATAACATACCATGCTGATTGCCTTATTAATAATCCTGCATCCCAAGTTTAAAGATGTCACTTCTGCTATTATTTTAGCCATTATGAGGTTGAAGAGAAATGGGCTGAGACTATCCTCTAGTCTAATTCCTCCTGGTGTTGGGATGCAAGCTGTAGTGTTCTCTCCATCTTTGATCTAATTATAATTATTAATAATTATTTTCAAAGACCTTTAGTATCCATAACGTGTGTTCATTTGAAAAGTCAATCTAGGTTACTTTGAAATTTTGATAGAATAAGACGCATATATATTAGTATGTGTTTGTTGTTCCGTAAACGTAAATCCAAATGACATTTGATAATGTCAATCACATTTGTTATTTATTTGTATGTATGAAACTGTAAAAATATACGACTTCGTAGTTTAAGTAGTAAATTTTAATTTATGACAAACTTCAAAATCTTCTCAGTAAATCACATGCTACTAGAATATATATACAGGGTGGGGCACATAAAGTGTTACAGAGCAATAGCACTCAAACGATTAATCATATCGAAAAATGTTTCAGACAAAAGTTTCAGTGTTCGGGAAGGCGGTCATACTGGGCCACCCAGTTTTTTGATCGGTGTAGGCGTAGAAGCTACGTCAATGTCAACTCCAATTTTTTAAATGGAACCATGTATTTTCTTTTCAATAACATTATTACAGATTTAAAGACGAATTCAGCGACCTACAACACAAGGTCATTCTAGTCACGCAAAGTATGAAAATAGTCGAAAAATCGAAAAATATCGGAATAATCAGCATCACTAACTTTGGTTTGGGTCTACCTACAGAAGATGCTCGAAGTGACCACCCTCCGCTTGTAAGCAGTGGTTAATTCTCCGAGGAAACGACCGTTTAACGTTAGCCAACATTTGTGGTGTAATTTCGGTACATGCTCGGCGTATTCTTTCTCTCATGTCGTCGGGCGCGGTAGGTGCTTCCGCCATTACGTGTCCTTTGACAAAACCCCAGAAAAAGTAATCCATTAGTGTTAGATCTGGCGAACGAGGTGGCCAGGCAACAGTAGCGCCTCGTCCTATCCATTTTTCACCATAAATCTCATTCATCACTTGTCTTGCACATAGGGCATAATGGGTAGGTGCACCGTCGTGTTGCATCCACATGTTTAACTTGCCCACTTAAGTGACCTTCAAAAAAATGTGGACCAATGACGTGATCGCCGACAATGCCGGCCCAACAATTAACGGACCACGGATGTTGATATCGTACAGTTCTCGTCCATCGAGGATTCGCATTTGCCCAGTAATGCATGTTATGTCTATTCACATTTCCCGTATTTGTGAAGTTAGCTTCGTCAGAAAAAAGCACATGACTCAAAAATGAAACATCCGTGTCCATTTTTCGACGAATCCAGTTACAGAAATTGACGCGATTTTGGAAATCATTGCCGTACAAATCCTGATGCAGTGACATACAATACGGATGTAATTTGTGTTGATGTAATATTCTTAATACAAATCGCCGACTAATTCCACTCTCTCTTTCCATTTGCCTGGTGCCCGCATGAGGATTTTGTGCAGTAAAAGCTAAGATAGCAGCCGCATTTGCATCAACAAGCGGTCGACGTTTGGCTCGTGTTTGTTTCATTGTACCGAAGCGACAGAAACGGTCAGCTAATCGCTTAAATGCCATGTGCGATTTTTGTTGTCTGTCCGGATAACGAGCCGCGTACAACTGCTCAGCGTTTCTGTAATGTTTGCAGCATTCCCCCAGCACCATTAACATATCAAAATATTCTTGATAATCGTTCATTTTCACGATCCGATGTACTCACAATAGAAGGTAATGCGTGACTAACTGACAGCCGTATGCGTTGACAGTTGATGCTGATTATTCCAATATTTTTCGATTTTTCGACTATTTTCATACTTTGCGTGACTAGAATGACCTTGTGTTGTAGGTCGCTGAATTCGTCTTAAAATCTGTAATAATGTTATTGAAAAGAAAATACATGGTTCCATTTAAAAAATTGGAGTTGACATTGACGTAGCTTCTACGCCTACACCGATAAAAAAACTGGGTGGCCCAGTATGACCGCCATCCCGAACACTGAAACTTTTGTCTGAAACATTTTTCGATATGATTAATCGTTTGAGTGCTATTGCTCTGTAACACTTTATGTGCCCCACCCGGTATATATATATATATATATATATATATATATATGGTAAACCTAATCAGTAGGCGATTAAAGGTCTGTATATTACTTCAAAATATATGTATTTAAAAAACTCTACATGTTTCGGCTGTATACGCCTTTTTCAAGAGAATACAAAATATGAATGACAGGATATAAATGTCAAGTAATTAAGTTGCTATGGTTTAAATTATTCAAAGATACATTCTAGTAATAATAATAAATCATGCCTTAGTATTCCAAAAAATAGATAACAAGGTGTGAAAATATGTGTTGTTCGCTGCTAGCAATTTGTGTCTCCTTCTGGGTATGAACTTGTGTGTTGGTTGCTGCTGGCAGCTTGCGTCTCTCTATGGGTGTGTGGTTTTGTGTGAGAGCGTAAGTGTAGGGTTTTGTATGTCGGTGCGTTCGTGCGTGTGTTTAGTGATCGGTCGCATGAATTTAGAGAGGTCGGATAACCAGCCGTTGCGTAGGGCCGCCAACCCTTTCCCGACAACTTCTTTACAATTCCGTGCAGTACTTCGACGGTCTGACCCCCGCCCCAACGAGGCAAGGCGCAGACAGGCGAAGCGCACCCTGTACGGGGTTGCTCATCGCAACTAAGGGAACACTCTTAGTGGCTACCTCGGTCGACGATGGTCACACTTATGCCATCTTAACGTTTTCCGCCGAAGCGGGGGCATAGCACACACGTCGAACGTGTGTGTGCTGTTAACGGCAACCTAGCCAGGTTGTCGCCCAGGACCGGTCCTAGTGGTGTGTGCATTGCGCGGCGACGAGATAGCGCCGCGTAGCATGGTTCCTCACTCTTGCTGGAAAGGCGGAATGGCACCTGACTGCCCAACGGGCAGACCCCCCTAGAGTTTTGTAGCGCATATGCTAGGCTGCAACCCAGTAGAGGACCACATCAGCAAAAAACAGAAAACAGGGATAGGCAGGGAAAAGCAAGACATGAGTTATTATTACGTATGCGCCTTGCCTCGTTGGGGCGGGGGTCAGACCGTCGAAGTACTGCACGGAATTGTAAAGAAGTTGTCGGGAAAGGGTTGGCGGCCCTACGCAACGGCTGGTTATCCGACCTCTCTAAATTCATGCGACCGATCACTAAACACACGCACGAACGCACCGACATACAAAACCCTACACTTACGCTCTCACACAAAACCACACACCCATAGAGAGACGCAAGCTGCCAGCAGCAACCAACACACAAGTTCATACCCAGAAGGAGACACAAATTGCTAGCAGCGAACAACACATATTTTCACACCTTGTTATCTATTTTTTGGAATACTAAGGCATGATTTATTATTATTACTAGAATGTATCTTTGAATAATTTAAACCATAGCAACTTAATTACTTGACATTTATATCCTGTCATTCATATTTTGTATTCTCTTGAAAAAGGCGTATACAGCCGAAACATGTAGAGTTTTTTAAATACATATATTTTGAAGTAATATACAGACCTTTAATCGCCTACTGATTAGGTTTACCATATCATACCAAGGTCACGAAGTTATTATATATATATATATATATATATATATATATATATATATATCCAAAAATATTTGTGTATACCACACTATTTTTTCAAATATTGTATAAAATAACGGGTCATTATTTTGAGCATATTTACAGCTGATTCTTTTGGAAGAATACTCGGAATCTGAATAGTGCGAAAAGAAATACAGCAGATTCGCGCTATTCTTCTGCAATACCGAAAATCCCATATAGATTACTAGTAGTTGAGGCTTAAATATTGAGAATTTCCAAAAGTAACTTCAAATATCAATTTGTATATAGTTAAACTTATAACTTTTTGACGGGTTCGATTTTTTTTCGAAAACAAAAATCTATGAAAACTAAAATTGTATTTCCACTGATTTTTAATCAGAGACTGACAATTTTGTTGTAAGATTTTTTAATATATTTTCAAAAAATATTAAAATTGTTTTTACGAAAATTTATTATGGGCTTATTAATAATAAAATTACAGAAACAGAAGAAACACACGAATCCGAGGACGAAGTTACTGATATGAATCAAATATTCCAAATATTTCCCGATGAGGTCTTAGGATCAGGACAATTTGGAATAGTATATGGAGGAATGCACAGACGTACTGCCAGATCAGTTGCAATTAAGGTAGATGATTTAATACTATAATCTCGTAATTCTAGTTGGATTATTGGATGACCTGTCACAGTGGAAAAAAATAAGAAAAGTTCCATCAAAATTAATGATACTGATCTAAAATTTATGAATTATGAATGCTAAAGTATTTAAGGGATTGAACCATATATCTCTGCATGGTATGATTGTACGGCTTCTATATATTATGTAATATTCTAGACATATTTGTAAACTAATAATGAAATACATTATATTGTTAGTTTCTATGATAAAAATGTTTGTACAGCTAGAAGCACGGGCTTTTGGACAAATATATCTAGTTTTTTTTTTAAATACTTTCTATTGTGAATGATGTTTTTACTGTCTATAGTAAATTTAGGTTAGGTCACTGTCATTTAAATGCAATGATATTTTATAACTAGATAAACAAATTGAATGTGTAACTATAACTTGGGTTAATATTTTATTGAAAAGCCATTATTATCTAAAATAGATTGTAATCGTTTCCTTATCGATTGCATTAAATTTCTAGTACCATAATTTACAGAGGCGTCTTGCCGTGCACCCTGAATGGCTTGCCAAAGCTCGTTCCTGTTCGCTGGCTTAAAATCATCTGTATATAATTACTTTACGATAAATTCCCAAATGTTTTCCATGGGTTTCAAATCATGACTCCTTGGTGTATTTAACCATTCCCAACTCTTCTGGTGGTATGACTTGGATAGTTATCGTGCTGAAATGTAAAATTATAATCTAAAAATCTTTCCAGCACTGAAGGTATCAATAAATTGTGATATATATTTCCTGTCAATCGTTCTTCTATTCGATAACATATCCCTAAATCTGCAGAACTTACCCAACCCCACACATTTACGGAGCATCTTCCACTCGATCGATCTTTTTGAACATAATTCTCTTCATATTGAGTATTAAACTAAAACCCTTTTTATCACTGAATACAATACTACAAAATTGTTCGCCATGGTTTAAGTATTTATTTGCGAATTGTAAACGAACCTCTTTATTACTTAAATATGTTTTTTTTTGCGGCAACACTACATTTTAATAAATGTTTCTTTGTTCTTCTTGCAGTCCATTTAGAACCAGGAAACAGTAGCCATTTTTGCATCAACGGCCATCTCAAAAGGGTGTTCTCTAATGTGGTTTACTAAAGCAAGATGTTCTTTTGCATTAGTGACACGCCGGCCACCAGAACCTGGAGCTCTCCGAAATTAATGGAACTCGTTCCAGCGTTTCTGCCATGACTTGCTAACGTTTAGATTTTTGAGATTTGTTTAAAAACATTCGAAGCGTGTTTATAACATATATTTATAACATAAGTCAAATATAGCAATCGCCAATTAAGTTGGCGCGAGGAGGGGGTGCGCAGAAGCCGTTTTTAAAAACGTCCACCCCCACTACTCCAGTAATTGTCAGAATACATTTGTCATTGACGTTTGACGGAACATAATGTCTTTGCTAGGGGATCATAAAGTGACACACGCTCAGAGGTTAGAATTATCTGACATTTGATGTAAAACCAAATACAAATCTCCCCACTACTTTTAATCCTGCGCGAACTTACCCCTCCTCGCGCCAACTTAATTGGCGTTTGCTATACTTATAAATGTCAGTGACAAAACTGACATTCAAAAAGGCATTTTACATTAAACAATTATTCGATACAAACTTCAAATATTTCGTATTTTACGAGCATGATTTGACGAAAAGTGGGATTCGAAATGAAACAAATGACTTAAGGCGCTAAATAATTAGTCTTCAACATATTTGGCTTCAACTTCAACGCATTTGGATCAACGATGCTGAAGTGCCATTATATTTTGGTAACGTTTTTCAAGATCCTAAAAATACTGATTTATTACTGAAATAAGTTCTTCATTCGAGCGGAACTTTTTTCCAGCAGGAAAAATTTGAGTTTGGGGCATAAGTAGTAGTAAGGTAGATCAACTTGACTAGTGTGAGAAGGTGCGTTGAAAATTTTTTATAGGCCATTCCAGATTGTTTTTTAAAAATTATTATTTTTTAATTCGTCAAGTAGAGCGGTATAATACGATAACGGTTTGGCTCTTTGCAAGATAGTCTATGAAAATGATTCCCTTCGAATTCTAACAGCTGGAAATACTGATATCTTGGCTTTTTTGGGGGGAAGGCTATCATGATGTGTGCACTAGTGAGATTGCCGTTTGGATTTAGGAACATAGTGGCAACACAATGTACCAGGTAGATCTTCGCAAAACAGCATCAAATCATCGCATGACGTTCGCATTTTATCACGTTTTTGATATCATTCACCTCACTGATAGCTTGGACATGCCCAATTTTATAAGTAAAAAAGGCGTTCAGTCGAAATACCCACGATACAATCTCTTTAATTGCATTTCTTATAGTTGTATGAAAAAATATTTAATATTTCTAGGTAATAGATAAGTTACGTTTTCCGACAAAACAAGAAGCTCAATTGAAGAATGAAGTAGCCATTCTACAAAATTTGTCACATCCAGGAGTTGTTAATTTGGAACGTATGTTTGAAACACCAGAAAGGATTTTTGTGATCATGGAAAAGTTAAGAGGTGATATGTTAGAAATGATATTATCTCATGACAAAGGACGACTTCCGGAGAGAGTGACCAAGTTTTTAATTACACAAGTATTTTATTACATACTTACTTTTTAATTGCTATTTTTATAATGCGTTCTAATTTACAGATTTTAGTCGCCTTAAAACATTTACATAGTGAAAATATAGTGCATTGTGATTTGAAACCTGAAAACGTGCTCTTAAGTTCTAATTCTGAATATCCACAAGTGAAATTATGTGATTTTGGATTTGCTAGAATTATTGGAGAAAAGTCGTTTCGACGATCAGTTGTGGGTACTCCTGCATATCTTGGTAAGTATAAATTACTGTACCATAACATTTATAGTAAATTTACGATAACAGACGAGACATGTCATAGTCAGTAACATCAGGCGAAAAAACTTAAAGATCACAAATTACATAAGAGCCCTGTTATTGCTGCATTTAGGATATGCTACCTACCCTTCTCGATGTTGTCAAAATATTATATGCTATTATATGCATCTGTCATTCTTTGTGTTACTTTTTTAATGTTGTTTTTTGACATTTAAATTTATGAAGGATAACCTAAAAAGCGTTCAACGGAAAATACAAACAAAACTTAGCAACGCTGTGTGACGCGACTATAATGTATGCTTATGGCCTGCCTCGTTTGTAATCGTAAATACACTATAATAAACTGTTCTTGGTAAACAAAATGTTCAACTTTTTTGTAGATCTTGTATGTAATAAGTTTCATCGACGAGGTTTAACTTTTTAAGATTCTTCACAAATCTTGGGTTCTTGTAATAATACTACGATTATTTAATAATGTTATCGGCTGGCAATTGCTGATTTATTTATAATACAATCATTTTTACTGTATGGTTCGGCCGGCGCTGGCCAGTGTGCTGTAATAAACTATATCTTATTTTCGTAATGGCAGAGTCAATTATATATACCGGTATAATCTCAGAAAACCGAATACTGTGGGAGGGCTTAATCTCCCACTATTTTATCCCTCCCCTATCTGTATCTGAGTGCAGACCACCAGTCTATAAGTGATCGTTCTAACCAGTACCACTCATTCGCACGCTATCGATTGCTCTGAGCACATCGGTAGTAATAGAATACATCAACCGTTATATTATATTATAATATAATATATTTTCCACAACACAGCGAAACCAGAAGAAATGGCTGGCACCAACGACAACGGCCAACGTATAGCAATGGATATATTGCAGAATATTGACACCTACGATGAACTGCAAAAGACAATGGAGAACTTTATGAAGATGATGCACAACGCCTTCGAAACAAAGATGAACGAGCTTAAGAAGAACGAAAAACCACCACGAAAATCCAACAAACGACAGAAAACAGAATCACCGGAAATAGAGACGAGCAACATGTACGAAGCACTCCGCACGATCGACGAAGATACGAAGAAAGAAGAAACGACGCCAATGGACAGCAGCGAAGAAGAACCGACAGCCTCCACCTCCGCAGAGAAACCCGGGGTAAGTACCAACATCACAAAACACACAAACACACACAAACAGCACAAAACAAACACAAAAACAGCAAACAACACAATCCAATTACCCAAAATGCCTTCTATCTCCCCAATTACAATCACTGACCCAACACAATGGTATCGAGTCCGAGATCTAATGAAAACACACAACATTCAATACACACAAAGTAGGTCCGTCCCGGCCGGAGTCCAAATCACTCCAACAACAGAACAAGACTATCGCAATCTCAACCGAATTCTCAACGAAAAAGCCATTCAATCTTTCACATACCAACTCCGTAGCGAGAAAAAATTAAAAATCGTCATCAGAGGCGTACCCCAATTCCTAACCGACGAAGACATCAAAGCCGATCTAGATTCTAGAAACTATCCGATCGCAAAAATCACTAGGATGAACGGTAAAGACCGCCTTCCAGCCCCCCTTATTTTAATAGAAATAGACAAAGAATACAAGTCAATTTTCGACATCCACACAGTTTGCGGATTAGAAGTAAAAGTAGAGTCCCTCAGACTTAGAACAGACATCGTACAGTGTCACAGATGTCAGAAATTCGGTCATCAACAGCGTACTTGCAACGTGAATTTCGCGTGCATGAAGTGCGGAGAGTCACACTCGACGCATGAATGCACAAAGCCGTCAACCACCCCCCCTAAATGCGCAAACTGTGGCGGAGCTCACCTCTCGTTCAGCTTATCATGCAAAAAGAATCCAAATAACCCAATAAACACACCAATACAAACACGCAAACTCATAGAAGCACCACTACCAAAACACAACGCGTGGACTCAAAGACAACAGACAAATAACATCACCGCAACCACACCCACACCCACAACCCGGGAAAATACACCAAAACCAACACTTAACTCACACGAAAAAGCTGACGACACAATTGCACTCATGATTGGGAAACTATTCCTAACATTTAGCTCGACAAACCCTACACTCCAACAAACACAAAGCTTTTTCGAACAAACAAACGAACTTACAAAACTTTTCCACGCACGCAGACAATGAATCACAAACACAACATTAAAATAGCCTATTGGAATGCACAAAGCATAACACACAAAAAACATGAATTACACGTATTTTTAGACGAACACCAAATAGACGTAATGCTGCTAAATGAAACACATCTAAAACCAAGTCACTCATTAAAAATACAAAACATACAGACACGATAGGCCGGTACAAAAAGGCGGCGGAACCGCTATACTCGTACACGAAACAATAAAACACAGCGAACTTGAATACAAAACACTCGATAAAATCGAAAACACAGGCATACAAATAAACACAAAAAGGGGACCGATAAACCTTTACGCAAGTTATCTTCCCTCCGGATTAGACATAGTAGAATCAGACATACAAACGATCTTCAATCAAAACACACCTACAATATTTGCGGGAGATTTTAACGCGAAACACCAAAACTGGAACTCGAAAGTAGCCAATAAAAACGGTAAAAAACTAAAGAAAATAGCACAATACAACAACCTCAATGTAATCGGGCCTGTAGAACCCACACACATACACATACCAACGGGCACTACTGACGTTTTAGACATAGCAATACTTAAAAACATAACCACAACACATACAATAGAAACTATAAACGACCTCTCCTCAGATCATTTTCCAGTGATATTAACGCTTGACATGGACACAACTAGAACGAAAAAAACATTTAATAAGACAGACTGGGGAAAATTTAAAGAATCCCTAGTACTCAGAACAGTAAAAATTCACAACGCGAAAGACATCGATCAAGCAGTGATCACACTGGAAAATGACATAAAAAATGCAATAGCACAAACGACAAAAACTAAAACCATCGACACAAAACTTAACATCCCGACTGAACTAAAAATAAAATTACGACTCAAAAAAAACATACTCAAAGAATATAAAAGAACGCTAAATCCGGTAATAAAAACAAAATTAAACGCGATAACAAATGAAATAAAATCTGACATGATCGAACACTTTAATAAAAACTGGAATAACAAAATTGAATCCCTTAACACGTAAGATCAAACACTCTGGCAGATGACAAAAGCCCTAACAAACAAAAAAAACAAAATTCCACCGCTAAAAACAGCAAACGGACCGGCAATAACTGATAAAGAAAAAGCAGACGAATTCGCGAACGCGTTAAAGAAACAATTCGAAACGAACCCAACAATACCGAAGCATAACACATTCACAAACCAAATTGAACGGCAACGAAATATAAAAATCGATATAACAGATGGAGAAATCGACGCCACAAATACCGACGAAGTGGAAAAAATAATTAAAAACCTTAAAAACCGAAAAGCTCCGGGAGCGGACGGGATAACTAACATTGCAATAAAAAACCTACCAAAAGCCGGTATACAAATTATAACCGACATAATAAACGGAATAATAAAACACGGACACTATCCCGCGATTTGGAAACACGCGCAGATAATAATGATCCACAAACCTGGAAAAACAACAAAAACAACCGCAGATTACCGGCCAATAAGCTTACTTCCGTCAATAAGTAAGCTGGCAGAACGCGTAATACAGACAAGACTTGAAAACGAAGTCGAAAACAAAAACATAATCCCAAATTTTCAATACGGTTTCCGGAAGAACCATAAGCAGCAGACGAACATCGTACATACACAAGCAGTTACAAACCAATCTAGTCCTCCTAAAGGACTGGTACGACAAATGGAAAATTAAAATTAACCCACTAAAAACCGCGGCAATTTACTTCCAACACAGAAAACGACACAAAAGGCCGGACGAAGTCAAACTCGAAGGCCACACAATACACTGGCAGGAAAAAGTTAAATACCTCGGGGTCACAATGGACTCACAACTAACATACACGGCACATATTAAAAAATTAAAACGAAAAATAGGGTTCACAACACACGCACTGTACCCGATACTAAACGGCAAAAGCAAACTAACACTGGAAAATAAAATATTAATAATAAAAACGATAATACTCGCGGGCGCAACATATGCCGGAGAAATATGGCATCAAGCCAGCGAAAAGCAAAGACAATCGGTACAAGGGAAAATAAACAAGGTAATTAGACTCGCGATAAATGCACCGCGATACATGACAAACGCGCAGATACATAAAGAGACGAAACTCGAAACACTGGAAACAATAATATGCAAACGAACACTAAAAACAATAGAAACAATAAAGTCACACGAAAACCCCACAATAAGAAAAATAATAAATCCAAAACGGAGACTAATTAAAAAAGACGGACTTAAGCAAATTAAAAGACGCGCAGAGGATAACGATACCCAAATAGCCGCGAAAAAAATCAAAAATTAACAGATAAACAGAGGTCAACACAAACACACAAAAATGTAGCAAAACACACAGCATTCCATATAGGATAAACAAACGTAACACACAAACACACAACTACACATAATAACACAAAACATACACAACCCCGGGTAATGAAATTGGAGTGGAAATGGAGGCAACTCCGACCACCGAACAAAATCAAGAGGACTCATATATACCAGTACCACTCACTCTCTTCAGTATGCATAGATAAGAGATATTGGTAATGTGTAGGAAATACTATAAGAGAGCTTTTTCGTAAGTCTTGTACGGGGTGAATTATGCACAAAACGGAAAAAGATCCAATATGATCACATGGCATCATGACGAGTACCCTACTCGTAAAATACTGCTTGATACATCTGTTTTAGTATTGATGTTTTACTTTATTATTTTACAAAGAATTTATTTCTTATTTGTATTTCCAAAGTTGTTTTTTTGGAAATACAAATTTTGTGAAAGTTATAGAAGAAATTTTATTTTATTTTTACAAGAGAAGGTATTTTAATTTGTTTTGTTATAGTTATGAGTATCTACAAAATTTGTTCATTTTCGCATTACCGAAGCACATTTTTTTAACAAATCTTTTTAATTTTATATTCTATACTATGGTTTAAATTTGCTCAAGCTTTATCTTGGATGTTTTGTTCTAAAAATTAAGTACAATAGCTTACTACCTTAATTAATTTAAGAAGCGTACATATATCGTCAGTTAATACGGAACAAAATTCGTTTAATCTAATGGTAGATCTATACTGTTTGTTGGTTCCTCAATGCACTGATCAGAGACAAGGACGGTAGGGATTGCCCACTCTTTCACATAAAAATGATATGATTATTTGCGCCATCTATTGTCATTGCACAGCAATTGTTTAGCATTTTTTATAAATTACTTCATACTGAAGGTTCGTATCATTGCTAAAGCGGGTTTTAAATATTCAAATTTATGTAAATATTTTGAAACAACATTTTTTTTTGTCGTTTTGGCTGTGATAATAAATAAGGGTATAATACATTTTGTGTTTTATTTAGCTTTCGGCAATTGTACATTGTTTGCCTTCATCAGAATTACTAAAAATTGTAAAAATCAATATATGTTATACAACTTGAATATACAGAATGTTTAACTTGTATAACATTGTAATAAAGGTAAACAATGTATGTATCATTACGGAAAGCTAAATAAAAATACATAATATATTAAACCCTTATTTAGTATCAAAGCCAAAATGACAAAGAAAAAATTATATTACATATATATTAAATAAATTAAGAAAATAAGAAACACTAAGATATATTTATTAAGTTAATTCCATATAATTTATATGTACACAAATACATTTTGTAGCAATATAATGTATATATATATATATATATATATATATATACCGCCTAATTCTGAGCAAACGCAACGATGCGAATGTATGAATATTTCTCCCGCTTCGACTACAAATCCCCTGAACGCGTTTAGCCAATCACAAAACAGTCTGTCGCACAACGATTTGACAATTAATGTCACAAATTAGTGTCACCACTGTCACCCTATACGGAGTCTATTAAGCGTTTGAATAGTGATAATGCCGCGTTATACACTAGAAGAGAAAGCCGAAATGATGAAATGGTACCACGCTGATAATTCTTATCAAAGAATATGTGACTTATTTGCCGAAGTTCCTAATGATACGTTCATTTTAGTATGCGCTGCAATAGAACTAAATTCAAATTTGACACATAGCGATATTTCCAACGATTTAGGCATATGCTGCTCTTCCGTTAACCGCATACTAAAATTAAATGGTTTTCGTAATTATAAATATTCCAAACAGCATCAATTATTTTACGGTGATGAGTTTAAACGGATGAATTTCCGTTATTTTATAATTAATTTCTCATTATGAACAATTTATTTGATTATCTTTAAGAGTAAATTTTTCTTTACATTACTAGAATTTAATTTAGTTTTTATTTATTTCTGAAGTTTATTTAGTTTACTATGAATAGTTTTTGTTACCTTTATTATTAAAATTTAATTTATTAAATCTCTTCATGCCTTATTTGCAATTTTCTTAACCGCTTATTAATAATTTTATTACGCTTTGTGTGACCATCGTCAGTATAACGTATTGCAATTTATTTATTATAAAATCATTACAATAACACAGGACTAAACAATTTATAGTCCTTTAATAGTAATTTGGTAATCAGATAATTTTTCTTACGCGGCTCCATAATATGTAAGTATGTATGACATATGACATCGATGTTGACACGCCTACAGCATTCAGGGGAATTCTATTTGGAGCTGGAGAAATATTCATACATTCGCATCGTTGCGTTTGCTTTCCATTTTTCATACGTTGTCTTTTTATTTCAAGAACACCCGGTATAGTTAAGTCTAGGGATTTGCAAATAACTTTAAATATAATTTTATTTTATTTTCATTCTTGGTTCCTGTGAAAATGAAAAAGAGACGTAACGTAAGGAAATCAAGCAGATGGTTTTAGTTTAATTAGAGATAACCACTATATAACATAATAGAAGTAATAACAATGTAAACTTTATTGCAATTTCTTGCCTTTAATATTTAATATTGAAATCAAGTCGTGCAAATTTATTATTTGTAATACATATTGTTAGAAGAACGTTGGTTGTTTGTGTTGATTTTGTTCTGGGCTAGCTGTAGCCAAAAATAATGAAAATTATTTGCAATAATAACCTAATACAATAATGATCAAGGGTCCAGGACGTGTGTAGTATGCTAAAAGAAAGTTTATTACATAAAAGAAAACACAACAACGTTGTCCTTAAAGTTTTATGTAATATTTATACAAAAGAAATGACGCTTTGAAATATATTAAAATAATTAAAAGAAAGTTATGTGTATAGGTAACAACGAATAAGTATTCACAAGCTGAAAATAAATTGCAAAAAATGGGTTTGTAAATGTGGTTAAAATAATATAATTAAGAAATGCTAGAGTTACTTGCTTGTGTTTATACGGGACAGTTAAAAAAACGCATGAAGGAACGTTTGGACGGTGGTCATTATGTTCATTCACCGGTTGACGAATACTTGCTGGATGTCTTTGCTTGGAGAAGGCTAGTAAGCAAAAGAGAGCTTGTCTAGAAAAAACCGCTGTAGAAAAGGATCATTTTTATGATCTAGTTTAAGGATAATCATATTGCAAATAGCGATGTCTAAGAATTAAGTGTAAATTAAAGACGCGAGTTAAAGGGTTGTGACGTCAATGGCTTTAATATCATTAAACTATTCTTTACAAAAAATACATTAAAATGATATGTAACACGATATGGTTTACATAGTTTTTTCATCAGTGAATTATTCGTTTGGCTTTTACTTTCACAAGTTTAAATTTAAGAATCGAGCATGTCAACATAAAGTTGCAAAACTATTGCCAGCTTAAGAAACAAATTTTTAATGATTTCTAGTCACCCGTTACAATATGTGTATTACCTATATATGTAATACATAATGGCTTTGTGATGTTATAATGTGATTACATAAGTCAAACTTTGCAGCGCCGGAAGTGTTGCGTAACAAAGGATATAACCGGTCATTGGATATGTGGAGTGTAGGCGTAATTGTATATGTAAGTTTGAGTGGAACGTTTCCCTTTAATGAAGATGAAGATATCAATGAACAGATTCAAAATGCAGCTTTTATGTATCCAGCAAACCCATGGAAGGAGATATCATCGGATGGTTTGTATTTAGAAAATTACTATTTCGTTTTTATGTTTGATTAGTTACATATTTATTAAGTAGTATAATCTTAAAATATTTACTGAGATTGGGATCGTTGTCTTGTTGAAATTTCCATATCAGGCAAATTCTTCTTCACAAGTGGTAACCTAATATTCCAAAAATCTTGGATTCTATGTATTGGACTAACACCGTGTCACGAAAAACAACCCCAAATCATTATAGAAACGCCTTTATGCTTTAAAGTAATTTCTGTGTACTTAGGATTAAAATCTTGTTTCGTCGGACGTCGTACATATAGCCTTCCATCCGATTCTAAACGATTTATTTTCCTTTCATCAGATCAAACTATGTTCATCCACTGATTAAAATTTCACGATTTATGCGTATTCACAAACTGAATTCGCACGTTTCTATTTCGTTCGACTATTAGTGTTTCTTTTACGTATGACCATGTATTAGATACTAGTATAGATAGGCAAGTTCTTTCAATCCAGAAAAAATTTATAAAATAGTTCAACTAAGGTCGGCAAGGGTACTAGTCGTAGTAGGAGCGGGATATTTAAATCACTTTTTTAATATGTTTCCTTTCATATAAATGGTACATTTATGGTACACACTTTTTCTTAAGGTAACCCCATAAGGAAAAGTCAGGTGCGCTAAAATTGGGAGAGAGGGGAGGCCAAGGCAAATCATCGTGTGTTGCTGAAACCATATGTTAGCGCCTTCATTCTGTATTTGCTGGAATAAAAAAATTTGAAGCATCGCTTTGTACTGTTTACACAAGTTTTAAAAAAAGTAGGACTTCAGGACTCAATTTTTGCACCAACTGAATTTTATAAGGGTACAGATGCGAATCCTTTTTTAAAATTTGCCGAAAGGTACAATCAGTTGTACCTCGGCATCTCGGCCTAAAATACGTTTGTATAGAATATTTTCTTACAATGTCTAGTGCTGATTGTCGACATTATGTTTTCAAAATTTTGTTGAGTTGGTCAATATCTTTTTTTGTTGAAATCTTGGGTGAATTTCTTTTTTTGTTGAAATCTTGGTATATGTTGGAAAATAATAGTCTTATTTATGAATTCATTAATTATCGTTTGGGTTAATCGTGTTACGTGATGCTTTCCGTCAATATAAAACAATTCTGCTTTAGTTAGCAGGCTTGAACGAATTCTAGCAGTATCTTGCTGTAATATGTAACATTTGCATTTTCGAATTTCCTTTGAATAGACCAATAAAGTTTCTTAAGTATCTCAAAATAGTATAATAACTTTTTCTATACAGATAGCATTACTTAAAATTTTTGATTTATGGTAAAGGTGGACGTTTCCATTAAATCATGTTTTGATGCGAGTTGGTGGTGACGTACCTATGATTCATCTCCATTAAAAATCCTGCTAATCATGTTATTTCCTTCATGAGCATACTGAGAGAAATGTAAGGAGGTTTATTCGTTTTTTTCCCATTTTTAGTTGTCTTGGCACTTCTCGAAAATGCAAAAGATCGTACATTATACTGTAAGGTAAAATATGAACGCCTTATGCATTCGCACTTGGTACATTATTCGACAATAGTTGCCATTTCACATCCACGAGGTTGCGCATGTGCGTAGTACTATTTTCAGCAATTTGGACTTCTAAATTCCTTTGTTATTTGTACATTTTGAAAAATGCACTCGTTGAAGTAACATAAGGTATACTTCACGTCATAGGAAATAGAAACATGATTTTAAATTTACTGCTACTCTTTATTCTTGTAATATTTTGGATTAGTTAATTTCAATCTACAAATTTTTGTTATCTAGCACTCTATTAATTATTAATTTCACTTAGATAAAGAACAAATTTTGGATGTTAAAATTTACCGTAAACAACCAAAATAAATGCTTGCTTGAAGTAATCGAAATTATTTGAATAATTGAATAGTAATTAACTGAATTTAGTTTATTTAAGAAGCTTTGGAGCATAACAAAGTTTCGTTTTTAAATATTTATCAAATTATGAATTAGTTACTTATATAATTCTTATTTTTTTCAGCTGTTGACTTAATAAACAATCTTTTGCAAGTAAAGCAAAGAAAAAGGTACACAGTGGACAAGTCTCTGCAACATGTTTGGTTACAAGTAAGTTTATTCATTATAAAAATCATTTAATCTCTTTTTAAATTACTTTTAAGGATTATGAAACATGGTGCGATTTAAGATCGTTAGAAACTCAAATAGGCGTTCGCTACTTAACTCACGAATCTGATGACGCAAGATGGGAGAGACACAGATCAGATCGTCTTTGACCGCCGAAAGGATGGCTCAACAATGTAAAAAAGTGCCTGCGCGGTATAAAAACTTAAGACAGGTGTCTTCAGTAATGAGACTTAAGTAGTACATTTTTTACGAAAATATTTATATTTAGTTTATAGTACTCTTAACAGCTTTAACTTAGTGATCTAGCTATATGTAAAATTCTTTTATTATGATTTATACACTCCAAGAGTGATGTTTATCTGTTGGTTGTTTTTTAATGTTCAAGTTTGTTTTACAACAGGAACAGTAATACTAAATAGGTAAAAGTAAGCACATAGAATACTTAAAGTATATTTTTTATCAAAACTTAATGTTTGTTGATATTTTATTTTTGTTATTTAACTAAATCTTTTGTAGATTAGACACTACAGTAAGCGCTGCAAGATGTATATCATCAAAATATAAAATATTGATTATAATGACTGGGTGTAAACTAGCACACAAAATATATATTAGAATGCTCTAGCAGCTGGACATAATATCTTCAACTAAATGCTCTAATATGTGTATTTCTATATATATACTAGTTTATTTAGCAATAATCAGAGAAAGAGCAAAAACGAATCAAAATTATAAACACATTATTTCTATACTTATAGCAAGCGCCAATTAAGTTGGCGCGAGGAAGGGGTGCGCAGAAGCCGTTTTTAAAAACGTCCACCCCCACTACTCAAGTAATTGTCAGAATACATTTGTCATTGACGTTTGACGGAACATAATGTCTTTGCTAGGGGATCATAATTAGCGCTTTCCTTTCGAGTACACGAAACCCTGGTGTTTTATGCGCGGGAGCTACTCACCATCGTTTGAAAGGAACATGTAAATAATCGGTACACTATACACAGCCACAAACGTGGTTATGTTATTAAAGCTTTCGCAGATTAAGGAAACTTGATAATATCGATATATCCCTTTCTACAAAATTAATTATGTCTACTTGTGTTTTACATAATATATGTATTAATGAAAATGATTTCATCGAGACAGAAACAAATGATTTCAACCAGCCACCCTAAACTTCCCTTCAATAAATAGCATAACTTAAATTGTTACAAGTATATAAATAATGTACAAATAAATACAAGAACAATATTGGTATTTTTATTTATTAAAGATAAATTCAAAACTACATAGAAAACTATGAAATTATTGCTTATTCTTTAAATATTCTTCTAAGAGAATTAATTTTCTTTCTTCCATTTCAAGTTTCTTCTTTTCTAACAACACTTTTTCTTCATGCCTTTGTTGTCGTTGTTCATATTCATGTTTCTTTATCTGCATCCACTCAAGTTTAATTTTCTTTTGTTTCTTATATTTACTTGTTTTTTGTTAATAATTTCATCTGTACAATTACCATCTTTACTGCTGCCTACCTTAGAGTCAATATTCATATCACATGAGGTATATGTTGATTCTGGAGTATTTTCTCTACTACTTGATAATGAATCTAAGCTATTCGTAGAAGTATTTGTTGGTTTTGAGCCTAAAAGCTCATCTAATAAGTCAAAAAACATAAATCTGGTAGGGCCTTGACCTGTGCGACTTTTAGTGTCCTTCGCTTTATTATAACTGCGTGTTAAACTTTTCCATTTATTTTTTATATTAAGCGGATTTACACTGTAACCATTACTTTCAAGTTCATTTCCTATATTTTCATATACATGTTTACGTTTCAATGGGTGATTTAAATCATGAATATGTGAGCCCATTATTGTAATTAATAATTTTGTTTCAGCATATGTCCATATTTTATGTGGCATTGCATTATTTTCTCCATCTGCGACGTTTTGGGATTGTTCTTCTGTAATAGTTTCTGATTGTTCTTCTGTAACACTTTTTGACTGCTCTTCTGTTTGAAAGTTTATTATGTTCTTGTTGCACTTGCCATGAAAAAGTAATGAGGCAGCATACCGTTCATCTGTAAAAAATATTTTTATTATATATGTTATAATTATATTTTACTAATTTTAACCAACCTGTTTGAGCCCTGTGAACATCTTCTTTATTTAATAAAAGACGATATATGTCTCCATTTTCTGCATCTGTAATATCTAAATATTCTTCCGCCATATTCAAATCAAACAACCAGATTATTTAATATTTCAATTTACAAAATAAATAAAATCGGTAACATAACCTTAAAAATTCTTTGGTACTTCAAGCACTCGCTCAAAGGCTGGTGTTCGAGGGGTGAAGGAAAGGAGAATCTGGGCGCTTCTGTGTTTCGGACACTTTTCAAAGGAACACGGGTAAGAAAGCTCTGAGTAGCTCTGTGTTGTTCCTCGCCGTGAAAGGAAAGCAATAAATGTGATACACGCTCAGAGGTTATAATTATCTGACAATTGATGTAAAACCAAATACAAATCTCCCCACTACTTCTAATCCTGCGCGAACTTACCCCTCCTCGCGCCAACTTAATTGGCGTTTGCTATATCTAAGAACAAGTAACTTGCAGAAAGGTAAAAAGAAAATAAAAAAGATACTTTTGAATTGCTTTGTCTATTTCAAGTGGCATATACACCAGTTGGTTTCTACACTAAACAATATTTCACAAACTCAGCAATATACAGTGATTTTGCTCATGGTTTTATTCATTAAGTTCATTCACTTGTTTAATATAAAACATTTAATATTTTTAATTTTTCTTTTTGATGTAATATTTTTTTAAAAAACAATATTTTATGATTGAATGTGTCATGTGTTACATATGTGTTCAACTATGTCAGAATTTAATATCATTTGGCGTGATATCTAAGTACTATATGGATCTCAATTTATTACATACATTTCGTTCTTCTGATCCACATCTTTCATTATTATTTTCTGCATTTCCGAGTTTTGTTTGATCTTTATTATGATGACTAGCTGCTAAAGCATTCGATTCGATATCCTAATTCAAGTAATGAATGCAAATCTTCCGAAGATTAGTATGTTATTTGTACAGTACAATTTTCAATCATTTAACATAGCTAAGAGGGTAAATGCAATTACATCAATATTTCATTTATTGCAAACTTCTTATATTGTTTTTAGCTGTTAATATTCCATGTAATTTAAGTACAAATATTTTTTCTATAACTCCATAATAACAAGAAATTATGTGTCTGAGATGTGCATAACTAAAATAATAATCTCAGCAAACCGTAGGACGTTAAAGCGTAGCTGCAAGCCCCAACATTCATTTTTCCGCCAGCGTTAGTCAGAGGGAGAGCAGCCAGCAGCAGATCACAATGCATTGATGAATCAACGAACAGTACCGATATAGTATTAGATTAAACGAATTTTTGTTCATAGCATGTCATCGTGTTAACCGACGATGCATGCGCGCTTCTTAAAGTAGTTAATATTGTACTTAATTTTTAGAATAAAAGATCGAAGATAAAGCTATAGAAGAACGCGTTAAGTCCAATTGTACGTCATTGATGACGTTTACATGTTGTCATAACTGTATTAGAGAAACTAAAAAAAATAGTTTGTTGAACAAATTTGAAAGTTTTTATTTCATTAATTTAAATACAAAATGTTATAAATCCATGATAGTATAGACATTCATGGCAAATAAACACAATTTCCGTTTCAATACTGTTTCTTGTATTTATTTTTAACAGGGTAATAGTTACTTGCGGTGTTGAAAGATAACATCTGTCAAATAAGCCTAGTTTTGTGTACATTTTTCCCGTTTATTTTGATTGTTTAAAAACAGTTCTTTTTGGAACTACATTGTGTTTATTATCTCGTTGTATCATCTGAATATAATGCCGAAAGGTTTCTGTAAACAGTCAAAGCAGTTAATTGCTTCATTATTGACCTTTTTATAGTTGACATAATCTTATAATTGACATCTGACCGGCAACATATATAGGACGTGTCGTCATGGATCTAGTATGACGTACAATTGGATATAACGCGTTTTCTCTATAGAGCAAATTTATAACATAGTATATGAGCTATGGTACGATGTTAATTTTCTTTAGTTCAGTGCCATACTGCAATGTGGCCAAACAAGTGGAAACGATAACTCATCCGTAAATAGAATGTGATCGAAGAAGCAAAACTGCATAGGTTTGAAAGCGTCATCATAAAATAATTGTTGATGCTCTGATATCTAGTAGTATACCCGTTATGGTTAAGGATTCGATGTACAGAAGATTGTGATATACCAACTTTGCTAGCAATTTCTCGTGAAGAAACTGTTGAATTATTTTCTACTATAGCGCAAACTAAAACAGCGGTATTTTACAAGTAGGGTACGTTTCTTTAAATTTTCAAGTGAGCCCGTTTCTTTAAATTTTGTCTGTAAATCAGATATCGTGGATGTTGAGGGAATGGGTTTATCTGAGAAATTTATACCGAATAAATTTCGAACACGTTCGTAGCTACTTCCGGCATGATGCCATGTGACCATTTGGATTTTTTCGTGTTTTGTGTATCTCGACATGATAATTCACCTAGTTGAAGACTTAGCGATGCTTTCTCTTATAGTATTGCATACGCACTACTAATATTTCTTATCTATGCGTATTGCTTTCAACGATCACTTATATACTGAGGGTCAGCACTTTGATACAAGTAGGAGAGCGATGGAATGGTGGGAGATCGAACATTCTTACAGCATACGGTTTGCTGAGATTTACTTCTATATATACTGTATACCTGCATATAACAATTAATGAAGGTTATAGAAGGAAGAACCGAGGACGTTAGAAACAAAAATAATAAATAATATATTGCAGAGTAATACATAAATCGAAACCAATACGTGGAATTTTAGGAAATTGAGAAATTACTTTGCGTTGTGATCATAAAATTCTATTCAAGCTGTTCAAATTGCACACAATTAAACTTAAAAACTAATTATGTACAAAATCTCAGGTAATAAATGGCTTGTAACAATGTAATTGAATAAACAGATGAATAAATATTTGAAGTGCAGAACTGGAAACATAGCTCTTAAAATAATAAAATATATGTTTGAATGAATATTGTATGAATTCACGCTTAATTTGCAATATGTTATATTGCAGTGATACATGTGAATTTATTATATGTATATAGTATGTACAGCCTATTGCATATCTATATGAATTTCTAAAGTTTAATTCATGTTTATTAACCGTGCTTAAAGTAAGAAAGTAACTTGGGGAAACTATGAGTACAAAAATAACAATTTCAATTGGAAAATGGAAATTCTGATGAAAGTTTTTATATAATCGATATGTGTATATGAATTTTTATTCTTTATATATTATCCTCTAATAAGTATTTTTTTCTACTATTGGATAATTATATTTATTTATATAACTATTATTATTATTAAGAGCATTCTTAATCACTTTGTCAATTATAACTATAAACTCAGAGTGTTGTCAAAACATCAATGATTAAGAGTCTGTATTGGATATTAATATCTACAACAATGTCCTGGACAGTTTTCGTATATCTATCGATTCTTAAATCCCGCCGTTAGCAATAAAAATTACCGTTTCGGCTTTAAAATTCCCACCAATTAGTTTAGGCGCGAATTAAAAACTATACCTAACCACAAATTTTGATAAAATAAGATAGGTAAATATACATAAATACATTTTATTTTATTTATGGATATAAGAAATAATTCAAAAAAGTATCAAAGCAAAATTTAATAAACATATACAGGGTTACCGCTAAATAGCGCCCAAGCTATGCGAATCTGAAGAATACGTATGTCTAACTGAAAATCAAAAAAGAAATTTATTTGTACTTCATCAAACATTTCCAAATTTTTAGGGCCAAAATGTAGTTAAAGTCGGTCCATATCTTTGTTTATCCTATATTTACATAAGTATAGCAAGCGCCAAATAAGATGGCGAGCAGTGGGTGTAACTTCGCGCACCATTAGAAATAGTGGGGAGATTTGTATTTGGTTTTACATAAAATTGGAAGATACCGTAGGTGGCGTAAACTACACATCAATCACTTAATAAATTAATAATTTATTAGAGTAAAATATATACAAACTTATTTTTTTGAACACTATAGATTTATTGTGCACTTAACTTAGCACCGAGAGATGCACGCTCATTTTAGCATAACTAAAATTAAATGATCATATTTGTGAGACTTCAGGCCCACTGTTGATATTTATGCGGCCCGGCAACGAATTTTGAAAATTGTTCGGAAAACTACAAAAGTAGGTAAAAATCCATTCAAAACAATATTTCTTAACTTTTTATTTTATTCTAACTTTTGTAATTGTTAGTAAGATATGTATCTTTAAGTACCTACTACTTTCTTGTTCAGGTTTACTATGTAGGACAGGTATGCTCCTCGTCGTTCCAAGCATATTGTTACGAGACTAGAAATCTGTCGAACCAACTAGATTACTCGAAGATTCGCGAAACACGTCGGTATTATATTAGACGTTACAGAAACAATTAAACATATGTAGATATAATAAAACACAGTTGTATAGTTTCAAAATAATATATATGCACTACAAATGTTTCACCACACTGTGGCTTCATCAGGTGGATGAATATACTAATTCAAAATATCAATTAGATCTTATATATATCAATACAAAGTACAGAACTAATCTTATTCTAAGAGGGGGTGGACATGTATGAGTTTTAAGTTTAGTAGGGGGGAGTTATTTATTTATGTCTAGTTGGTCATTTAAAATTATACCTAATTTATTATATTTGTTAATTTCTAAACTTTCTAACATATTAAGTTTTTTACTTTTATCTAGAACATGCAAAGTTTTAAAATTAGTGTTGAATTTGTGATTATGTTCTAGGCAATGATTGGCAAAAGTTGAGTCTGTCTTCTTGTCTCTGTGGCTTCTTTCATGTTCTTTCATTCTAATATCAAATGTCCGTCCTGTTTGTCCGACATACACTTTTTTACAATCTTCGCATGTCAACTTGTAAACCCCTGAGTTTAATCTATTGTCCGTTTTATGTAAAAGCCCCATGTAGAAATTTGTCATAATATTTAATAAACCTTATCCTTGAACATACTAAATTCAAATCCAACTTTTCAATTAAGAATTCTCAGGATTTAATAAATAAAATCTCAAATATAGATTTACCTAACAATTGTAAATTGTTATCTTTCGACGTCACTAATCTATTTACAAGTATTCCACCCCAGGACGTAATAAACATAATCTCCTTAAATTTGAACAAAAACAAGACCAATCCCACTGTTACAATAGAACTTTTAAATTTACTAGAAATGTGTTTAAACCAAAACTATTGTCAATTTCAACATGAATTTTATAAACAAACAGAGGGACTAGCTATGGGAAATCCCCTAAGTTCGTTACTCTCTGACATATTCTTAAATCATTTAGAAAACATAATAAGCCAACACTCGTTGTTCAAACATTGTATTTACTGGATAAGATATGTGGATGACATATTAGTTTCTTTTAACGGTACAGACAGACAATTAAAATCTTTACATAATTACATTAACACTATTCACCCAAACATCAAATTTACCATTGAAATAGAAGAAAATAAATCCATAAACTTTCTAGACCTCACTATAACACACACAACTAAAAAACATGAATTTTCTATCTACCACAAGCCTACACATACAGGCACAACTATACACGCAAATTCGTTTCACCCAATTACACACAAATTATCTGCTTATCAATCAATGCTTCACAGACTAATTAACGTCCCGTTGAGTAAAGAAAACTTCGATATAGAATTAAATAGAATACACGTTATAGCGCTAAATAACGGTTTCACCATAAATTTAATTAATAATATTCTAAAAAAACTACAGAAATCTAAAACGATATCTTCAATTTACCCCACAGTAAAAAACAATAAAACATTTAGTTATAATTCTATCACATACATCGGTACAATTTCAAACAAAGTAGGAAACTTAACAAAAACAAGTAAAGAAGAGACCATTTCATTCAAAACCAACAATTCCTTACAAAACGCTATAAAAAACAACAAAGATAAAACGGACAATAGATTAAACTCAGGGGTTTACAAGTTGACATGCGAAGATTGTAAAAAAGTGTATGTCGGACAAACAGGACGGACATTTGATATTAGAATGAAATAACATGAAAGAAGCCACAGAGACAAGAAGACAGACTCAACTTTTGCCAATCATTGCCTAGAACATAATCACAAATTCAACACTAATTTTAAAACTTTGCATGTTCTAGATAAAAGTAAAAAACTTAATATGTTAGAAAGTTTAGAAATTAACAAATATAATAAATTAGGTATAATTTTAAATGACCAACTAGACATAAATAACTCCCCCCTACTAAACTTAAAACTCATACATGTCCACCCCCTCTTAGAATAAGATTAGTTCTGTACTTTGTATTGATATATATAAGATCTAATTGATATTTTGAATTAGTATATTCATCCACCTGATGAAGCCACAGTGTGGTGAAACATATGTAGTGCATATATATTATTTTGAAACTATACAACTGTGTTTTATTATATCTATATAATGAAGTTTCAACAAGTATCTCCTTCGTCGATTATTAATTTAAACATATGTATAAAAACATGTATGCATATATATTCATTACCAAACAAAATGATATTACGCTTCCCACCAACAAAAAAAAATGGGAAATTGACGTAGAAAGAAATTTGTGTTTTATGTTTTTTAATATGTTTAATTATGGCTTTTTTCAAAAAGGTTACAATTATCTGACATTGCCATCCGAATGATTAATCAAAATAATTTAATTATATAAAATAATATGCGGCAAGAAAATAAAAGTCATATTTTTTATTAGGTAGTTATTAACAGAAATATAATACTTTAGTATTTTGTTGCATTGCCATTACTTTCTATCACCAAATTAATCCTTCTAGGCATAGATCTAATTAGAGCTTCACAATATTGTGCAGTTAAATTTTGCCAACACTCGTTCATGCCATTAATCAATTCCTGTCTGTCTAAAGTTATTACGACGCATTGTTTTTTCCATGTGCCCCGCAAATTTTCAACTGGATTAAGATTCGGGCTTTTGGCATACTTAAAACTAAAAACTAAAGCCAACAGTAACGATTGACAACCGTTTGACATGAATAAAACTGACATAAGCTGAAAATTAATAGCACACGATCAAATTTTAGATTTCCCATTTTTTTATGTTGACGGTAATAATGAGATTGTAATATATAAACAGGTTTCTAAGAATATTTTTAAAACAGTATAAATTTACAGAGGAAGCAATTTGATGTTATAATTAATTAAACAATTCACATATGAAATTAGATTTAAATGTACAAACAGATAGTTAAGAATATCGCAAAACAAATCCAGTTGCTTGCATACGTATAAAGAATAGTTAATTTATAAATGGTTTATTTCTTTATTATTATTATTATATCTAACAGTACAATAGATTAAACAAACTAATTTTCAGAACTGAAGTTGTCGTCATCACTGTCACTCTCATTATATACATTAATAATTAAACTTTCTTTCGTTTCATCAACTAATATTTTTATACTGTACTTTTATGTTTATGAAAATAATTGTAAACATTAAAAACTACTCGCGTTTGAGCGTATATCACTTTATGATCTCATAGCAAAGACATTATTTTCCGTCATTGACAAATATATTCTGACAATTACTTGAGTAAGTGGGCGTGCACGTTTTTAAAAACCACTACAGCGCATCCCTTTCGCTCGCCATCTTATTTGGCGCTTGCTATATATAGTTCATAGCCTTGCACAAAAAATCGATGGAATTCCTAAACTTGCACTTGTTACACGTTGCGTACAATTTTTTTTTGCCGCAAGATTATTTTGTTTTGTTTCGCTATAAATTAAAATCATATCAGTATATTCGACATTCGTGTAGGATGCCATTGTAAACGCCTTAGCCATAGCGAAGACCATGCCCATACTAAAATGTAAATATCAGCGTTGGTTTTAACGGTGAATCTCCGTATTACTGCCCGCGACAGGGTCAGACTCGAATAAAGAAAAATCATTTTCTCGTTTCTACGTCAACACTGGACCACGATTTTTTGTATGAAGGCATTATTTACATATATCTTTCACTCCCTTTTTTCTTAGTCACTATACACAACTAGCATTGTATATCTTTACTGAAGTATTTACAATGCTTGGCATTAGGTTCAAAATTAAAACAAGCTATTCCATGCGAATTGGTGGAGAGTGTGGCTTGAAATCTGAAACAGGAAGAAACAAGAAAAATCCCTAACCACACTATAAATCAGTAAACTCTAAATACGTATTTCGGGAAGATAGTTCTACTGAAGATGGCAACTTAGTTGCCGAAAATGTATTTAGAGTTTATCGATTTTATATTGTGGTAAGGGATTTTTCTTGTTTTTGTCTGTTTAAGCTACTTCACCATTTAAAAATTTTGAACAAATTTTACAACCAGCATTTAAGATGTCGGGTCTATCTGTTTTTACGTTATTCATCAATGAAAATATTCTTTCTGCTGCTGCTTTTGAATGTGGAAGAGTTAACATTATTAATGCTATTTTAGCTATATTTTGGAGCAACAATTTACCTACTTCTTGATTTTTGTTAATCGCTTTTGTCTCTAAGGAAATACATACAAAGTTCGACTCTTGCGGTTATCGGTTTTGAATTAATAGAAATATACGTAGTACATTATCATCTATCATTACATATATGTATAGTACATTAATACATATATGTAATGATAGGCAATGCAAATTTCCTCTACAACTATAATTTTAGAAAGGATTGCATTTTTCCCTCAAACTTCAAGAATTCTCCAAAAAAGGGAAATTCTGTCTCATATACGAACACTGGTCCTGGATACTACCACACAGTATATGGTAATGTTGGCATTGGATGTATATAAAGTATACATGACAAAAGTAGAAGAAATAGAAATTTAGTTGTCCAAAATTTATTGTTTCATCTATTAAAATGAAATGAAACAAAAATGTAGTAAAAACAGTTTCAGTTTACCACTTCTAAAATAAATTCATCATTTGGTTTGATTGAATTTTTAGGTTATAATACATGAAAATGTAATTTTCAGTACCTTAAAAAATCCCGCTGCTTGCATATGGAATTCTTTTGATATAAGAGGCTTGAGTAAATGAAATATTCATATGTAGACATCACAATTTCAAAGCTTTAAATGTTTATTTTCTAAATAAGAATGAATATATTTATAAATCGGTAAGACTATAAGTTAAGTTCTAATATTAAATATAATACAATACAAATATATATTAACAGTTATTATACTAGTATCAGGTTAGTGAGTGAATGAAAATAATTGATTTGCAAAATGCATAAATAATACTCAAATAATACTCAATCTATGTACTACTTCATTTATTAAATCGAGAGTCTGAAATATGTAAGTGTTTAAAGATTTTCATTGAAGAATTTATGTAAGGATATTTATTGGATGATTTAAGAATTAACATTAAGATGTTTAAATTATTTTATAAGAAAAAACTGGTCAATTTAGAAAAATAGTTTAATATATTTATATATATCATTTCATTATATATATTTCATGTCGATATGAAGCAAAGTTTGTTAAGTGAGTTTTGGTGAAAAGATGTATAACATTGGATAGAGTTAAATTTATATCGTAGGTCGTATATATACAGGAGCAAATTGTTTTTGTAAACTAGTTTTTAAACTGTTTAAAAATTAATCAAAAACAAATTTTGGTTACATGTTGGACAGCTTTACTTATGAAACTTGCAATAGTTCAACATTTTCGTTATATGATTGCAAAAATTAGCAGATAATATCTAGGTATATAAGACAATAATTTTTATTGTCTGTTTGATATATTTTCAGAATCAGTTTTATTTCTGTAATATTGAGAACTACTTTAAGTGTAAAAGTTAACTGCAAGCAATAAATTAATTAAGAAAATACTGCTACAACAATAATTCTCACAGCAAAATTATTTATTACTCATAAAAAAAATCGTTTCTCTTAGCGTTCAAGATTGAAACACAACTTATGCGAATATTTAAAAAAATTTTACCTTAAAAAGTTAGAATATAAATCTAGTTCGTTGTAATAATAACCCATGATCTGCCAATGCTCCCTGTAATTGGCGTTAAGCTGTTGGAAGGATGCTAAGGCGTAGTGTATTATTAAATGAACCTAAGCATGCTCTCTTGCCTCTTGTAATCGTTTGCATTACATTACAGTGACAAATTATTTTTATATAGTCTATTTCCGATTTCAAACGAGACACGTAGTAGACATGTTCTTACTGATTTTTGCCGTGAATCGATTCGGCATAACGAGACACGTTATAGTTCGTTATAGTTTTTTTAGTTTACCAAATTTAATACCTTCGGAGTTCTACTCTTCACATCTATTTATTACAGGCATATCTTTTCATTTCTATGTTTATGTCAATATCTTCTGTTATATGTTCCTTCTTGTGTTCTTCCACTTTATGATCGAATGCGTTCCATAGCTGTAGTTTCATTTGGTTTAGAATTTTCTTCAGTCTCGTCAAGCGAATATATTGTTATTGTTCTATCTGCATTTGAAGGTACAGATTTATCAAAAATTTGAAAGTGCTTTACATTTGAAACAATACATCTTTTTAGATTTAGCAGTTCTGCAGTAGAAATACATATATGTTTAAACCGAGGATCTAAACAAACAAGCTTTTAAGAAATTTATATCATACTCATATTTCCCTAATCGATTTTACAAATTTCTTTCTAGAATAGTTCTTAATTTCTTAGCATTTGGAGAACACACATAAATTTTTAATAACGTAGCAAAGAGACATTTTGTCAAAGATACATCCTTAGAATCAGTAATGTGTTTTTCAGCCGAAAGTTCCTCAGTAACAGAAGAATGAAAAGGTTTTAGAACTTAAAATTTCATTTATAAGAGAAAAATCATTGAAAAGAAGAATTGTCATATCTTCTTGCTAGTACTTGCGGCAGCGCTTCTCTTGAATTGTAGATACTGTCCAATATTAAAACTGTCGAATTCTATCTGGTTATGACTTCCTTTTTGAGAGTGATTGGAGTTGTTCCTTGAAATGAAATAGTGGAATTAAAATGTTTACCTCAGATCAAATATCTTGTTGAGCTTGTTTAAGTATAGAACTGTATGCTGTGCTTCATTTAAAAATACGTCTATGTCTATGTCTCGACATTTTCTAATTATGTTTATTTTACTAGTTGCTTCAAATTCACGTAAACTATCCTGTACAACTAAATTAAGTGTATGAGCATAACAACAATGCTGCCACCCACCTTGTTGAACTGCTAAGACAATATTTGCACCATTATCTGTAATGATTGATGATATCCTAATTATCCTATTATTAATATTATAATCTTCAAAGCACATACATAATGCCTCGCAAATATTCTTTAATGAAAAATGCTTGGTTTGTAAATTCCAACAATTTAGGTCACTAAAATGGGGTGTTATGTCTAAATAGGATAAACAATTATGCGTATCTGTCCACAAATCAGTAGTAATATACATAAATTGTATGTGTTTTAAAATAAGGTCTATTTTTGTTCTTTCTTCTAAAGATAAGTCATCAATTGTATTCCGAACTACTGCTCTTGAAGGAAGTGGTAGTTTATTATCGATACCGGCTGTTAGATTTTTAAAACCTATCTTCTACGATTGGCGTAGGTTGTAAATTCTTTGCCACCATCAAAGGAATATTTTTAAAAAGTTAACTTTAGCGCTATTTGATGGATATTGATAACTGTTTTGTTCATTAATATATTTATCTCATTTAATTTGTTTATTGTGTTCATTGTGTACGTTGTTGTATTCTTCATTATGGTGAGTATTCAAATGTTGCGAGAGATTCGTTGCATTTCCAGAATAGTATATTGTATTGTGACAAATCTACAATAGATAGTTGGTATATTAATACACACTTTTAACTAACTTTACCTCACACTGCTTGTTTATTTGCGTTATTTACGACACTGAAATATGTCCATACTAAACTTCTTTTCTTTTGTCCTTAGGAGGTGTCATCATTAACCCTTTATAGGGCAAAACATTTCTTGAGATTTTTGTTGTTTTTTTGGCAAAATTGAATCAAATATGTTATTTAGAAACCCCCAAAAATATTAAAAAAAATATTGTGTTTACACATTTGAAAAAAATAGGTGGTCACTATATATGCCACAGTCCATCTAGGAATCATAAATATTGCTTATGGTTAGTGGTCAGTATATATGCCACTTTTAAATTTAGGTACAAACAAAAATTATTTATAATAATCTCGTTCTAAATAGTTTTATTGTGAACTTAACATGTCTTATAAAAAGAAAACAAAATACAAAAACTTTCTAGTCATTTTCATTTTACGTGAAAGGGTTTAAAACACTCTAAACATAATGCAACGTCGCATTCACTACATATATTGGATCTTTTGACACACTGTTTAGTACTACATAAAGCACATCTTCTGTAAGTGCCTTTATGGGGTAAGTGAGATCCTACATTTGCTTGACGGAGAGTATTTGCCACCGTCACACTTCGATTGGTTCCTTGCTTTACAATTCTTTGGTTTTTTGTAATTTTTTTGCGGGCCTGTTTTTCGCAATCCTTCATAATCACCGATTAATGATTAGCCAAAATACTTCTAAATTCTATTTGGGGTATAATCTTCCTATTCGAGTTTTTTCTGTTTTGACAATGCAGAATGTATTAATTGACTATAGCTGTATCTATGAAGTAGTACAACAATTTTACCCACCATCTTCGCGATTTCTTGGATATACTGTAGTATTCCATTAGTTGATCGAAGTGATCAACTCCACCCATATGTTTATTATAATCTTTGATAGTTTCCGGACATCTAATCATTTCTTTTTCTCCTTTTTTATTTGTTCTTCTCACTTCACTTGAACTATTTGGGTTATGAAAGTTGCTGACAATTACAACTGGCTTTGAACCCCTGTCTTTCCATTTTACCACGGATATTTCATTGCATTGAGCAAAATCTGATTCTCCCATTTTAAAATTTTTGTCCACAACTAAGTTCTCTTTAGGATAAAATTTTCTATTTATACGAAAGGTACCACAAGCAAAGAACTCCTGAGTTAATAGTTTTTCAATCAATGGTATGGTTGAAAAAAAATTATCAAAATACAAACAACGACCCGTATTTCGCAGGGGTTGAGACAAATTCAAAACTGTTCTTTCTCCCAGTGCACCTTCCTCTTTGGAGTTAGATTTTCCTTCATACACAATAAAATTATAAAGGAAGCCTGTTACAGAACAACAAAGGGCCCAAATTTTAAAGCCCCTTTTTATGGGCTTCATAGGCATGTATTGTTTCAAAGAAGATCTACCTTTGTAACCCACCATACTTTCATCAATAGAGGCATGCCTACTGATGGTAAATGACTTTTTGTATTTTTCTGTCAGGGAATTTATCAGTGGTCTTATTTTGTAGAGCTTGTCATAGGTACATTCTCCTTTTTTTGGCATACGTTCATTATCATTGGCGTGTATGTACCTAAGCAGCTGTAGAAAACGTTTCACAGACATTATTTTGGATACACGTGAGACTTGGAAATTTGGGTCACTTGACCAGTACATCCTCAGACTAGGCAAACTCTGAAAACCAGTTATAATTAGAATACCCAGAAATGCAGCATCAAATTCTCTATCAAACATATTCAAATCAACACTATGTTGTAATGCATATCGCTTTGTTTCTACCAAGAGGATCTGCTTACATTCTTCAAATAAATGATAAAAAATTTCTTTCAGTGAATTGAAATCAACCAAGAAATTAGGTTTTGATTCTTCTTTATAAGTAAACTTTTTGTATGTTGTTGGTTCAGATGCAGCTTTTGACCAAACGTAAGTCTTGAAAGATGGTTCAGGTGACGATGTTTCATAGCGTCCCGAAGCAATATTTGTATCTTCCTGATCTTCCGAAGTGCTGTCATCATCGAAAAATGGTACACGTTTTACAGGAGTATCATCAATTTCATAGGTTGGATCAGCAATGGAATCATCACTATCTCACTCCATTGCCGAAGAAGTGGATACCTGCAGATAACTACGAGAAGTACAATAGGAGCTTGTTTCTGTATATAACTTTTCGTCCTCAGCATCACTATCTCCTTCTACATCTGAATTTGCAGCTTGCTCGTCAGTGATTGAAACATTGTCAAGATAATCATAAACTTCTTCAGGATTCATATCTGCAAAGTCTGATATGTTCAGACTTCTTTTAGCTTTTCTATTTTATCTGCAAATAAGAAAGAGAAAGAATACTCAGTATATAGATTTTCTATTCGTCAGTATGTGTATCTTAGTAGTCGCGTAGGTTATAATTGATATTTGTCGTTTCATATGAAATAACATCTTAGCCGAATGGTATTAACATTTAATTTTCCTTGTGACGGTTAAGTAGATGTATATAGAATAATTAATAGTTAATACTCACCCATATTTATCTAAAACACAAGAGAAAACAAAAACATGTGATTAATCCGACAACTACTTTAACGCACAGTGGCTAATCTAGAGACCACTTTTTACATCGGCCAATGGTGTTTGAGGATTTGTGCCTAGAGGTGGAGTTTGAACTATGCTAAGGCGCATGACATATATACTGCGTGCATTTATCTACTAGTAGAGGGCTCTACGTGATTAAAAACAAGAAAAATAAAAGTGGCAAATATTGCGACCACAAACCTATAAAGGGTTAAGGAATATATATATTCCAATTGAATTCTAATATTAAATGTACTATATTCGACTATACCTTTGGGTTTTTATTGGCTGTTAATTACATGTGATTAGCAGTCTGTCAACTAAATAGAGATGAAATATTTTACAACTAAAAAGAGGGTGTGGAAAAATAAAATCGATACATTGAATAAACATGAACACATGAATATGCTTATGATGTGTATCGTCGTTAATGTAAATAGACTACAGCTGGTTATTTTAGCATTAAGAATATATTAATAAGATAATAATTCTAAGAGTATGAATATTTGAGTATGAATTTAACCTCATGTTCATTATAAGAATTGTTCTTTGTAAATAGGTTGAAAAGAAAAACAAATGAAAATTAATTTGACAAATTTTATTAAAGCAAATTCTTCAAAAAATACATTAGATAATGTGTCGTAGCCAGAATTTTCGATAAGTAAATTTAGTATAATGAAGGATGTTTACAAATGGTAATGGCTATAAGTAGAGCATAAAGTAATACATTTAGTTTGTAGTTATTGATAAATATGTATTCTAAGTTGCATTTTTATTCATAGATTGTGGTACATTCTAGAAAATAAAATAAAACTCCGGCACTTAAATTCTTAGTTCTTTAATATGTAAAGGTACATAATATGTCAGGTTTTTTGAATACATGTGTGTCATAAGATTTTCACATAAGTATATAGACGCTTCACATAACCTTTCTAACATAACTACCGCGATAATAATAATAGGGAAATAATCATGTAGACATAACCTAAATAGAGAAGCATATATTACGTCACATGCGCAAGTCATTTATTTTCGTCGGTCGAGTCCATCGCGTGGTAAGGGGTAGAGCCTGATATCAGCTGAGGTATCGGTGACGTGCTAAGTTGTAGTTACGCCGCAATAATAAATAATTTATGCTAATGTTCACATTAAACAAAATAAGTGTTGTCTTTCACACTTCAAACATAACATCAAACTTTGTTTTATTTTTCCACACCATAAAATGCCTTAAACCGTTCAAAATATCTACGCCATTGGCAGCTTTTGTTCGCGCAGCTACAAGTCACGTAATAAGTACTTCTCTATTTGGATTAACTATACTGCCCAACTTACAAATTATAAATTCTCGTACAAAATATTATTTTAGAATACATACAAAGCAGGTACTTCAAAATTGAATTATTTAGTATAAATATATAGCCAAAAATACAAAAACCAATCAAATAATATTTTCAGAAGTGTTTTAATAATTTGTAACAGCCCTTGTTTTTAATATTTTCCTTGCATTTTCTCATTGATAACATAAAATTTCTCATGTATTCCTTAGGTATAGTCCATACTTTTTCGTTTGTAGTAAATTATGTTTCTTCATGTTAAATCTTTTCTTGGAGCAACCTAATTTTCCGTTCAATATAATCGCGGATATTCTCAATAGGGTGCAGATTAGGTCTCTGTCCAGGTCACAACCACATTGTTTCAAAGCTACTCTTGTAACTATACTCACCGGCAAAATAATCGATCCACTCAAAAAATTGATGAAGTTTGTTCGTTAATAAGTTTGTTATTTTAAATTCGATTTGATTCATTTTTTTTGCATATTGTAGGTAAATTTAAATGTAATCTATCACATCTTTGGAATTTTAAGAAAATTTGGCGTACATCATTTTATACAGGGTGACACAAAGTCTGTTTTTTTAAATCAACTTTAAAACCACATATGGATTGTCAAAGTTGCTCCACCTTGTATTTTCTTATTTTGTTAACAAGACACATCATTTCTTTACCATTTCTTTTTTTATTTATTACAATAGCTTAATTTTTGTAAAAGATACAAGGGTTTAAGAAAAATCTTACATTTTTACATTTTTCCTATGGTACTAACAATAAGTTTACGAATTTATCGTTTTTGCATAGAGGGCTATTGAAATACTGTCAGTTGTGAAATCTAAAACTTGTCAATTACGTTTTTGAACGTGTTTCTTGTCGAATAGTAATTTAAAATATGGATCTTTCTGTAACCGACGCAGCGAGAGCTGTTGCTTTGATTCAGGATGGTAGGTCACAGTATTATGTGGCCAGAGTGTTGGGAGTTTCAAGATGTAAAGTTCAAAGAGCTGTTAAACGGTTTAATGAATTTGGTGTATACACAAGAAGAAATCATTGTGGTCGAAAGAAATCTACTAATGAGCGAGATAATCGCTTTATAACGTTAAATGTTTTGAGGGACAGAAAAGTTACTTCTGTGCAAATGAAAAACAGATTAGAGGACGTAAGGCAAGTTCAAGTAAGTGATAGAACAATAAGAAGGCGGCTGTATGATATTGGACTGCGTTCTAGGAGACCTGCAACTGGTCTAGAGTTATTGAGACACTATCGAGTTGAACGCCTTAGATTTGCTAGGGAACATGTAAATTGGGGTAACGAAGAATGGAGCAACATCCTATTCACGGATGAGTCCAGATTTTGTCTTAGAACACCAGATGGACGCGAAAGACTTTACCGGACAACTGGTGAACGTTTCTTTCAAAACCATTTTTTTCCTAGAGTAAGTTATGGAGGCGGTTCGATAATGGTGTAGGGTGGCATAAATTTTGAAACTCGGACGGACTTGGTTATAATTAACGGGGGAGCCATGACAGCCGATAGATGCATAAGAGAAGTTTTAGAGCCACATATTGTTCCTTTTGCACCGTTCATCGGAGATGATTTCATGCTGATGCATGATAATGCCCGATCACATGTTGCCAGAATTGTACGCGAGTTTTTAGCCGAGGTTGAAATCTCAGTAGTAAATTGGCCTGCTCTAAGCCCAGACCTAAACCCAATTGAGCATGTTTGGGATGCACTTCGGAGGAAAATACGATCTCGTGTACCAACGCCTGCAAATTTACAGCAGCTTAGTGACGTTCTAACTGAAGAATGGAATCAAATCAACTAGGCTTACATTCAAAACTTAATTGAGACCATGCCAAGACGAATTGCAGCTGTTATCCGTGCACGTGGAGGAAACACTTCGTATTAAGTCTTTTATGTTTTTCATTTTCTTTTCAATTCCTTTTCATTAAATTCGGTGTTAAGTTAAATTCGTAAACTTATTGTTAGTACCATAGGAAAAATGTAAAAATGTAAGATTTTTCTTAAGCCCTTGTATCTTTTGCAAAAATTAAGCTATTGTAATAAATAAAAAAAGAAATTGTAAAGAAATGATGTGTCTTGTTAACAAAATAAGAAAATACAAGGTGGAGCAACTTTGACAATCCATATGTGGTTTTAAAGTTGATTTAAAAAAACAGACTTTGTGTCACCTGTATAAAATGATGTACGCCAAATTTTCTTAAAATTCCAAAGATGTGATAGATTACATTTAAATTTACCTATAATATGCAAAAAAAATGAATCAAATCGAATTTAAAATAACAAACTTATTAGTTATTAACGAACAAACTTCATCAGTTTTTTGAGTGGATCGATTATTTTGCCGGTGAGTGTATTTTGCAGTGTACTTGAACATAATGAACAAGTTATAAAAAAAATCGTTTTATAGCGAATTATAGATTGTATACAATTTTGTGGGGCTTTTGAGCTCGCTCTTCATGGACACAACGAGACTGAAAAATCAAATAATCCTGGTGTATTCCGTGGACTCATAAAATTTAGTGCAGATTTTGACAACGCATTACGAGAATATTTGGAATGACCCACTGTTTTTAAAGGGACTTCCAAAGATATACAGAATGATATTCTGCAGTGTATGCTTGAAGTGTGTAGAAATAAAATTATTTTAGAAATCAACCAGTCAGATTACTTGGCAGTTATGGCAGGCGAGACTACAGACTTAGCTTCATTTCAAATGGTTGTTAGTTTACGATAGTGCACGAAAGCAATCCTGTTGAAAGATTTTGGGGATTTGTAAATCCTGGAAATCACAATGCAGTCTTTAATTGATTGTATTCGTTCCGTAATTGATCTCCTGTTAAAAGAGAATCCCAATAAATTGATTGCTCAATCTTATGATGGTGCGGTCATTATGAGTGGGAAGCATGCTTTTGTTCATACAAAAATTAAGGAAAAACATCCGCTGGCCTATTTTGTACATTGCTATGCTCATCAGATAAATTTGATCATGTTCTAAGCAGCTTCGCAAAATTCGCAAGTTCGTGTTTTTTTTCAAATGTGAATAATGTTAATTTCATTTCAAATTCTCCGCAAAGAGTGGATGTGGTAAATGAAATGTGGAAGATTACCGCGCGCAGTACAAACGCGATAGAATTTTAAAAGTAAAGTCATCAATGCCATTTATGGACACCGAATTTCTTTAACTGGCTGCAAGCAAGAAAGACCGATGTGGATACTGTGGTGGTTTAAAGTACGATCAGTAAATTTGAAAGATGTATCAAGAAGGTTAGAGAAGATATTGAGTCTATAATGAAGAAAGGTGAAGAATTATTCAGAAACGAATCAGAACCAGCTCCGAAACGACTGCGAAGTAAATTTACGCGCGCCAGCACTAGAAATTTGTAATGTAATAACAACCAGCGCAAACCAGATTTGAGTACACTAATCGCTTGCTTCGACACTATTCGCCTCTGAGTATTTCGATAAGTACATACAAAGATTTCTGGAAAACGTGTTTAAAACCACAATTAAGGCATATGTCGTACATTAACATAATAAAAGACCTCAGTAAAGGTAATACAACCAAGATCAAAACACCAAAGGGACTCACAGAACAAGTACCAGTACAGACGGGCGTACTCCAGGGGGATAGCCTGAGCCCAGTACTATTCAACCTCATCATGGATCAAATAATCAACGGCGTAAAAGAAGTGGATGGAGGATATAGAATGGGACAGGAATCGATGCGGATACTGTGCTACGCTGACGACGCAATCCTGATGGCGGATAACGAGGACGACCTTCAGCGACTGCTATATCGGTTCCAAACAAAAGCAAAGAACCTTAACATGCAGATATCAGTGGAGAAGACAGAATCAATGGTCATAGCAAAAGAACCCACTAGATGTAAACTGGCTGTAGATGACAAACCCATCCGACAATGTATGCGATGCACGTACCTGGGAGTCGAGATAACAAGCTCCAAAAACCTACAACAGGAAGTCAGAACACAAATGAATAAAGCCTCAAGAATTTCTGGCTACCTAAGGGACCTCATATGGAGGAATAAATACATATACATCGAAAGTAAAGTCCGCATATATAAAACAGCCGTGAGACCGGTGATTACATACGCAGTGGAAACCCGAGCGGACACAACAAAAACGAAGAGCATGATGAGAGTAACGGAGATGAGGACCTTAAGGAATATCAGAGGAGTAAGCTTGAGAGATCATGTAAGAAGCAGGGATATACGAACAGACCTTAAAATTCAAGACGTGGTGCAATTTACGAGAAAAAGACGAAGATACTGGCGAGACCACGTCGACTGAATGACGGGGGACCGATGGGCAAAGAACGAAAAACCGAACTCAAGGAGACCTCCAGGCCGACCTCCCAAGAGATGGTGCGAGAGCTGGACATCTGCTTCCCAAGAGGCTGAACAAAATTGAAATAGTAGAAGAAACAAGACTAAGTCTTAAGGAAAGAGAAAGAAGAAGAAGAATTAAGGCATATCCAGTATTTAAACCAGAACCCTTGCAAACTGAATTGTCCTTAATTTATGGCAGGCCAGATTTTCGACAATGCAATGGGGCTGTAGCTTTTTTAAATATGTTAAAGGCAAATAATTTGGAGCAACCATTTAGAGAAACTATTAGATTATTGAAGATAATAATGACAATTCCAATGTCAACGGCAGAAGTGGAAAGATGCTTTTCAACTTTGAAGCGCGTGAAAAATTTTCTGCGGAATTCGATGGACGGAGACATATTCTCGGCACTTTGTATGCTGTCCATCCAAAACTGTTTTATTAAAGGTGACATTAATTTCAATGAAAAAGTAATTGAAATGTTTGCTAATGTAAAACAACGGCGCACGGATTTAATTTATAAAAAATAACATTGACTGACTGTGGTTTTTTTGTAGTACTTTTTTAAGTTAAAATACGCTTGAAACTTTGAACTCTAACGGTATTTGTTTGTTATTATGGTAAATTGCTATTTATTATATTTTTCTTTCGGGTATGTAACGATTGGTCAATCTGCCAATGAACACATTATCAATGCTCACGCGCCGCCACTGCATGGAAAGAAATATTGTATACATATTTCAAGTGTAAGAACATATACAACACGAGTTCGTATATTTGGTTGCGTATGTGGAACTTTGACCATAATCACGTTTAATTTTCAGATATTTTATAATTACTGATATCGTCATAACAGTTCCTGAAGAATCACTATTGAAATCATCTCTATTTATAAAATGGTACCCATTAAATACTTTCAAACATTACCTGGAATACATCTTGTTTGGAGTGGAAATGTTAAAACTAAAATACTTGTAAAATTTGGAATTTTGGTTTCTATTGATATTCAAGAATTTAAATTTAAGCAAACCGGCAAAAGTCTCGTCTAGTTTAGTGCAATATGTTGTTGTCTTTGTCATCGCTCACTAAAGATTATGAATAGAAGTTAATCGCCTATTATTCTGGTTTGTAGGCTTCCGCGGTCGTTGTCCATGATTGCTTTCGTGCTGGAATCGCGTTCTTGGTACTGCTTCTTTCTTGGCCGACGTTTCGTCCATTGTTGCAAGGGATATCTTCTGGATTGCTACCAGTCAGCTGCCATCAGTTTCAGTGCAGCAACAGTGTGGAAGCCCTGAAGATGTCCCTGCAACAGTAGACAAAATGTCGCCCAAGAAAGAAGCAGTGTTAAGGACGTGGTTTAACCTGGAAAGCCTAGAAGCAATCCTATACAAGTAATACGATACTATTCTAGTAATCTAGACATTTTATTTCTGTTATCCAAAGATGCTAGTTATAACATATTTCTATATTTTGGTATATTTAATAATAATCAAATACCTTTCCCTCAAGTTGATCTCACTCTGAAAGCTCGCACATTCCTTATTTTATTCAATTTGAATAAATCAACACTAAAATGAAACTAAAAACACAACTAAAAACATGATCCTAAAATTGTAATCATTTAAGCTGTCCAACCAAATTATTTAATTGATTTGCATTTGCTAAGTATTTTTCGAAACCTTAATTTTTAAGTTAAAATTGAACTTATGGCCTTGGTTATAGAATACCAAACTAGTTCCATTCTAATCTAGTTATAATTTTTGAGCAGTTTATAACAAATAATACTCGAATTTTCAATTAATCTTGTCTTTCAGATTTATTATTTAATTATATATAATGTTAAGCATGATTTCCTCTTCCATATTTATAGTATAAAATATATGTTTATATATTAAAAAAGTTGAAAGATTTATATATGGATATATATGTAATAATAAGGGTATTTTAGTGAACATATGTAGTAGGAAAAACATTCAGTATTTTTTTCTCACAATTTTCATTCATCTCATAGTACATAAAACTATTGATCTATAGTCTGTATTTTATTAATTGGTTTGAATGTAGAATTTATAAACAGGATGTGTTAATATTACTATATACCAAACACGTTTTTCTAATAATTGAAATACGAATTGTGATTATGTAACACTCATAAGAGCATATTATTTTACAATAATGTTCACTGCCGCTCACAAGTCTATCAAAAAATATATAAAATAAAAAGACAAATAATCAAGCATATAAGTATATTTTCACAGCAAATTGACCAGAGTTTTATAAATAGCAATGTAAAAAAGAAAATCAAAGTGAAAATATTTAGGAAAACACCAATGTTTGAAATTCTTTGCACTGTATTGATATTAGAGTTATTAAAGCACGTTAAATATTAAAGTAAAAATGTTTTTCTTTTTTATTCGGCGTGATTTGAGGAATAACAAATTGATTACTCTTTAAGTTTGTTTATTAAACACGTATGGAAAGAATTTCAAGTTAATAAAAGAATTGTTTATTTCAGTACATTTGAAAAATTCTAGAAATTCTGGTTTTTATTATGTTAAATATGAAATTAGATAAATTAAGATTTGGTGTGGAAACTAGAATAGAATATTCTGTAGTTAGTAAACTAATTAACAACATAACATCCACCCTGTGGCTTCATCACGTAATGATAAATACTAAAGTATTTAACATATACTAAATTATAACTAAAGTATGTATCATTACTTGATGAAACTACAGTGTGGCGAAACATATGTAGTGTCTACATTATATCTTTTTAAAACTTAAATGTTGTGTTATTAATTATTGTAACGAAGTTTCAACACATATTTCCTCAATCGATTTGAGTTTTCTATGTGTAATATGTGATTTGAGAATTAAATTATGAATTGGTATCAGCTTAAATTATGTTATTTAAATATACATAAGATACTCATCAAAGTTTCTAAAATTGCTTTATCATAGTTATGTTACAGTTTGTCTTGTTTTTCAGGAACATTAGTTAAATAGTTAATTTATAAATGGCAGAAAACATTACCTTTGATTTTAAATCTTTTAATTATGTTTTTAGTCTTGCCTTTCCCCTGTAATTACAAAGTTCCTTGTTATTGAAGGTATGTCATAATAATTGGATTAATAGCGCATTGCTAGTGATATTTTATTAATGGCACCAAGTTATTTAAATCATCATTTTTAATTATTTTTATTTAACAATTTACAAAATCATGTTGTTTTCTAATAGATGAGAACATAAACCCTAAACAATTCTAAAACATACTAAAATTTTTATAAATAACTATATTATATAATTATGAATAAAATAAATTGAGACTGTGGCAAAAAAGAACAAGATGAAAATATGCTACAAATTCAATTCTATTTCGTTGCTACCGCACCCTACAAACGGCCTGGTATGCTTGTTCAATATGACTCCAGCAATCTTCTAAAGTTCTAAAAACAGTTCTTTGTTTGCATTATCTTTCATTTGGACTTTTTGGTTCAAAAATATACACAAATTAATCGGGTTTAAGTTCATTGATGGAGTCAACCATTCTAAATAACTCGGATGTTATTTACAGTGAAAATTCTCTTGTCCTAACGCTGTGGTTCTGGGCATTGGTCTTGTTGTATCAAAAATTATTTTTCAAACCAATTCTGACCACAGACTTTCAAATTTTTATAATTTTCATAAAGGATGTGATCGCATTCACGATTCCATAAACTTGCCATTCATTCTATCTTCAATAATTCCGAAATTTAGTCGAATTTTCTTTTCTAGAAGATACGTTGCTTATACTTGTACTGCAATGGTATAACTAACATCTCTAATGTGTCAGTATTTAAACCACGTGATTATAATTAATCACGACTTCCAAGAGTTGTATTTATTAGATTATACAACGAATAAGGTATTATTGAAAAAATAAGGACCTATTTTAAAAATTAAATGTACAAATATAAATAACGTTACATTTTTTCCAGTATTTATCGATGAGGTACTCAATGAATTGGATGTTGAGGGTATTGATGTGGTCGCGTTGCTTTTCCTTAAGGAAGAAATTATCTTAACATGATGTCCTTCGTTATGGCCAGTTATTTTAATTATCTCTTGTAAATTTGCACCAGCATTTGACAAATTGCTAACAGTTCTAGAATCTTTTTTGAAGTCCTTCCGGGGTGTCTTCAGCGTAATTCAAGGCAATGATCTCAATTTCTTTTACAATTAAAGCTACAGCACTTCCGCTTCTCCAGCAGACATCGTTTTGCGTCTTTCGCAAGTTGAGCCTTTTCCAAAATATCCCCCTTTAAAGGATTTGTAGAACGTTTGTAGTCATTAAATATTTTTCTTTGTAATAATTTTGCACTAACATTCCATACGAGTTTCACGACACTTTCTTTGTATTCCGTTCCATCCTTTATGTTATATGCCCAATCTTGCAAGATGTTTGACAGTTTTTCTTCAGTTCGATTTTCTGACAATGTGTATTTGCATGAATCACAAAATTCCATAAACTGACGTTGTGTGAGTTGCATAATCTATCAAAGTTCATAGTTTTAATGGTACGTTTACTTTGATAAGCAGTTTAAGGAAGATTTAGCCTTTTATTTTTATTAACGACATTAATGTACGCTTTGCGACGAGGTATACCTGTTTAAAAGTTAGTAGACTTTATCAATATTCTCAAGTAAACATTTCTGGAAAAAAAAACTAGGATTCTTTTTTATTTTCCTTACAATTAATCTACTCTCCATGTAGTTCTTTCTTGTCGATCTCTGTCCTTTACATTTTCCCAATGTACCTATTGCAACAATTATCTGACACATTTTTTAACTGTACTTTTATAAACATTGTATTTCATTGCAATTTCACATACACTTGGCCCATTTAATCTGTTCTCAATTATATCCCGAAATTTAGTCGATATTTCTTTCCTAGAGGACATGTATATATTTGTACTGCATAGTGCAATGGTATAACTAACATCTGTAAATTTGTCTAATGTATCAGTACCGATTGAAACAATAAAATTGATAATTATTCCGGTGTAATTGCCGCTAATCCATTACCTCTGTGTCCACTCTATTTTGTCCAGGTAAATAATAGCTGTATAGAAAATCTTTATTGTATTTACAACAAATTCCTAAAAATTGCAACAAAGAGAATACTACAATTAGTAACTAATACTTCTAGGAATAAACGTATTCTATTGAATATAGAAATATTTACTAATTACTTCTTACTATATGGTGTCCACTTAATTTTGTGGCTGACGATACATATTTTATTGATGGAACTGTAATTAATATTTAAGTATGTATTAAATACGAGGGACAAGCTGAAATTATTGAGAATAAAAAACACGGTTAATATTTTCTGGGATTTTATTTCAAATATGCTCAAAGCAATGATACACTTGACCATTCTTTCTTTCCACTGTTGAAAAGCTCTCAACCAATCGTCTTTCGGAATATCTTCAAAATAAGCGTAAACTGCGGTATTAATCTCTTCTGTAGATGAAAACCTTCTACCCCGCAAATTGCGTTTAAGCCCAAAAAATAGCCAAAAGTCACACGTACAAATCAGGTGAGTACGGTGGATGTTTTATATTCTGAAAAACGGTGAGTAAACTGCCGCATGAGACGATGCATTCATAATTCCATTGTCTAGAGCTATACTGAACACTTTAAGGCAAACATTTTTCAGTGCACCACCTAGCTGTAACTGTCTTTTGTCCATCTGGCTTAATTACATTTACTAAGCCCGTAGTTCTGAAAAATACCGCATACATAACCTTTCCGCTGCTTCTTAGTCATTGTAGGAGTTTTCTCATCTTCGTGAATCCATACACGACTTTTTTGGTGGGTAGGAATGTCGAAAAAGGGAATATAAGTCACCTGTCGCTATTTTTGAAAAAAATTGGTGCCCGCCTTATTTAAGAAATTTAAAGTTTTTTTTTTTGTCAGAAAGGTGATGCGGCACAAAACGACTTACCACTTTTTTTAAATGCAGGTGATCGTGTATGATTGTTTTAACAGCTGAAGATCCAATCTCGAGTTGATGTTCTATTACCGCATAAGTGGCTTTATTGTTCTCTTCAATTATTTTTTTAACAGCAGCAATGCTGTTATAACGAACGTAACTTCAACAACAAAACGTTCAATGATAGATAAAGAGTTTCTCTAAATAAACACAGTATGTTTGATTTTCATTGTTTTTCTTATTCTCAATAAATAATAATATCAGATATATATACTACTACTATACCGGCATCCTTGAAAGAAAAAGTCAACGTATGAAAATGGAAAGATGTAATTATATAGAATATGAATCCAAAATATTTTCCCCAAACTCCCTCACAGATGCGAGAAAAAAATTATAAATATTTATAAAATATTTGTACCGCCACTGCATTTCACAAAGTGCGACCGACCATAAAGCGTTAACGAAACAATTCTTTTCCGGTTCAGTCAGTTTCGATCGATACATGTGTACGTTCGTTATGATTTACATTTACGTCTTCTTATTAACGTTCTGATTAAAAGAAACAGGTAGATTGTTGCCAAATTACGATGGTTGCGGGCGTGAAATACCTCGTAAAGCACACCTTAGTTTTGAATCCTTCACTTGCATACAAAATAAAAGTATAAATTATTAACAACTGATTTCGTACGTAAATATATTGAGGTTATTGAACCTTTAGCATACAACAATGTTATCTTAGTGTTGCAGTTTTTATAATGTATTGTGCCGCCTATGAATTCAGAATGTTTATAAATAATACCTCTAGTAAGTTCAATAGAGGTATTATTTATAGACATTCTAAATTCATAGGCGGCACAATACAATTTTCAAGGGATTCAAATTTTGGGGTTCGCATCCTAATTGACTCACAATTTTTCAGATGCATATTCTACACTCACCGGCAAAATAATCGATCCACTCAAAAAATTGATGAAGTTTGTTCGTTAATAAGTTTGTTATTTTAAATTCGATTTGATTCATTTTTTTTTGCATATTGTAGGTAAATTTAAATGTAATCTATCACATCTTTGAAATTTTAAGAAAATTTGGCGTACATCATTTTATACAGGGTGACACAAAGTCTGTTTTTTTAAATCAACTTTAAAACCACATATGGATTGTCAAAGTTGCTACACCTTGTATTTTCTTATTTTGTTAACAAGACACATCATTTCTTTACAATTTCTTTTTTTATTTATTACAATAGCTTAATTATTGTAAAAGATACAAGGGTTTAAGAAAAATCTTACATTTTTACATTTTTATGTGGTTTTAAAGTTGATTTAAAAAAACAGAATTTGTGTCACCCTGTATAAAATGATGTACGCCAAATTTTCTTAAAATTCCAAAGATGTGATAGATTACATTTAAATTTACCTACAATATGCAAAAAAAATGAATCAAATCGAATTTAAAATAACAAACTTATTAACGAACAAACTTCATCAATTTTTTGAGTGGATCGATTATTTTGCCGGTGAGTGTATATACATAATTGCATCTTTCCATTTTTCATACGATGTCCTTTTCTTTCAAGGACACCCTACATATCGGTTCCTATATTTGAGTACTTTACAGCAACTTTATTATATAATTAATAATAGAAATGTTTTATCAAACTTTTGTTTTATAATGTATTTACAGCAAACATTAATTTATTAAATGAAGATTGTCTCTCATAACTAAAAATTTTATTCTTTCACATTACGTACTGAAAATGTGCTAATATTTCTTGCTCATTTTCTGTTTGCATTAATGTTACAATAACGTCATTGATAGCACGATCGTATTAAATTATATAGAATAAAGGGTGCAATTTACGTTAACATCTCTGGTAGTGGTTTAGGAAAGCTAATGAGGCATAATTGAATTGCTCATGATTTTTACTTAGTATTTAACTATTAAATTAAATCGAACTTTCGTTTCTCTATATATCAAGTTACATTAATCTCATACAAAACTATTTTATATTATTTAATTTTTGATATCACGTTCTCAAAATAGATTTTAAAACTAAAAATACGCAGTTTTTTGTCATTGCTGATGTAGAATTATTGACTCATCCTGAACTTATTGATTCATCTAAATATGTACAGAAAAATATAAGTGATTTACTTTACTGTGAATATATTTATATATACAATAGTTCTTAGTTAAAGACTATAGAAGTATATTGTAGTATCGCACATAAAACAAGGCCTAATACACGTGCTTCAGTATTGTTACTTATTATTAAGTATTCACTAGTTGTTATAAATAAAATGGAAATTTTTAATAATTGTAATTGAAATTTACTGTATTATAATGTTGGCTTGGGTACAGGGATACATTTTATATATTAAACATATACATATTTAAAATGTGTTTTATTGATTTATATTTTAATGATATACCTTTTGTAGTATATTTATTTAAATGAAAATCGTCCTGGAAAGTTTATTAAACAAAGGAACAAACAAATTAATGTGCTAATAGTCGGTACTAACTAAATGGTACTTATTATTTCCTTTTTTTAATAATAAACCATTAATATTTAAAGACTCTATTATATTATAAAACTTATTTTTAGGTACATGCGCTTCTTGTGCGAACTCCTGCAATTCTTTTATATCAAATATTGATTTTAATAGTGTATCTGATTTTCTTTGGATTAAGATCAGGAAAGTTGTTACCTTAAACAAAAATAAATTTATTTTGTTGTGGTGTACTTAATATACAAGAATACCTGTTGCTTGTTACTCATCCCTAAACCATTAGGCGATCTTGAAAAGTCTAAAGTGCCAATTTCATCAGTAAATACATCTACAAGGCTATGTCGCATGATTTCAACAACTTCAATAGCGTCTTGTAAAGTAGCTTCATCTCGTAATTCGAGTTTTGCTCTAGCCTACAAAAAAAAAAAAAACGTGATTCTGTAACAATATAATTAATGTGCGTTTTAAGAGAATTAAAAAAACGATTATAAAATATTCTTTGTAAACAAAACTAATGTATTTGCCAATAGATAGATATATTAATACAAGGGAGGAGGTTTTTATGTAATCTACCTAGACATGAAAGAAAAGATAGCAATGAAAAGGAATATTTTTTCTACGCATTTTCCTTCGCAATATTTTTGCAAACTCTGGGAAAAGGTAGTAATAGTTGGGTTTAGATTCAGATTATAGGATGGATGTCTCAATTTCTGGAAACCATATTCCTCGATAACTTGTCGAACTTTTTGAGTCTTATGCACTCTGCAATTGTCTTGCATCGGTATGGTTTTTTTCATAAAAATTTTGAGGTCTTTTCGCTCGAATGCTAGCTTCAAGATTTCTAATGGTCTCTGTATTAACATTACCGGTATTGCCCTTCTTCATATACTAGACCAAGAGCATTCTTTCACAGTCTCAGAAAACTAGCCATCAATTTTCCCGTCGTTTTGCTTTTTTTTTGGCAGCGGAGACTTATGCACCTACTGTATTGATTCTTGTGTCATTAGAGGGTCTTGGTTATAATTTTAGAGAAAAAGTCGCAGTTTTATTTTAACGGAAATATGCCTGAAATGTTTCCAAAGAAATTTCAAACAAAGTTTTTGTTGCATTTGATACTTCTAGACTCAACAAACACAGAAATATATTTAAGTCGTAGCGACACTTGATATAGCCTTTAGGACCTGGCCTACAGTTAGGACGTAGGGAAAATATAATATACGCCGTTCACGATTCGAAGACGTGCACGTCATCAAGGATGCCAAAACAATGTTGTGAAATCATTGCAAAATCCATTAACAAAATCGATTTGTTGACATTTTAGGTTAGGATAGTAAACGCTTATGTTAAACTTGCAGTATTTAGGTTATAAGTGCAATATGTAATATGAAATTATAACAAAATACAAATTTACTTCTCTCACAGCTGGTAAAGGTAGCAACGGTCCATTATTGCGTTCTGCTTCGCAATTTGCAATCGCGGATGCAACAAGTCGCTTACCAAGAATAACCAAACACGTAAAATTTGACAGAACGATATGTGTCAACACTGGACATTCGCACCAACATAAATATGCATTCGCAATGATGTTGATATATAAATATTATTCGTTTATTTGTTTTTGAGACGATGATTCCGAAAATACTGTTGATGATGTGCACGTCTTCGAATCGTAAACGGCGTATATGATAAAGTGGTTATTTATTTTACATTTACAACGCATGGTATGCTACAAAACATTTTACATGAAGACCAATGCCGCATTTTTCACACCTGGTGGTAGTTTTGGTATGCCAATGTCGGCATTAAGTTTGCTTGTCTTGCGGAATGATGTAAAGGCCGATTCTGTCACATCGAATTTCCATATTCTCCGTCTGACTAAGTCGTTCTCAGGAAAAACTTCGGGTTACTTTTCTTATTTTGTTGTACTAATCCCATGGCTATAGGTCTTCTGAAGGTTAGATGGTCCATGTCTTGATTTTGGTTATGTTAATTGCCAGGCATTATGGACATCCATATTTATACATTGTGATACCAACGGAAAGTACCCCTTATCGATTTTCTGTAGACACGTTCTCATCGCATCGGTAAACACCTTCCATATTTGCATTATATAATCCGACCATATGTGGTTGATTAACATACACTTTTTTTTCTCACGTCGATAAAATCTTTTAACGCTACGTACAGATTACACGCTAACTGCATTTGAGCACATGATTACTATGCTGTATCATCCCACTGTAATGTACTCATTTTCAGTGATTCGCACATTCTAGACTTATAGTAGCCACGAGGTTCTTTTTTCATGTTTGTCAACGAAAATGGATTATTTAGAATTCTATTTATTCTGATTGTTCCCGTGCCCCGTAAGTTTATTTCCGACAAAGTAGTCAGAAGCAGTATAGAATTAAGAGAATTATTAAAATATAACTGTGTAAATTAGTTTGTGCGCTCCGAACAAATACAAGATGTAAAAATTTACAGAAACATGTGTATTTAAAAAATGTATTTTTCTGTGCCGCTCTGGGTAAAGATATGTTCACAATAGCCGGTTGGAAAGCGGTAAGAACGGCAAAAATTGTTAGCAAAATAGAACAAATGTCCTCAAATTAGAAAGTTCTCAATGCGTTAAAAATTGTGTACACACAAGTAAAATGATATTTACAAACTGAAATTTTGCATCTGGCTATTTTGATTTTAGAGAATCGGCAAAGGTAAGCACTACGCTGGCCCCTACGCTAAAGTGCCTATATTCTGTAATAGTATGTGTACTTTCTCCCTGATATGGTTCGACCCAGTTGACATACCCCAGACGAATCCCATTCGTAATTTGAACCCATATCTGATAGGTTTACCATGGATGTACTGTTTACATCCATGGCGACCGTAGTAAGGAACCATCGCTTCGTCCACACGGTCTGGTTCTTGAAGAGTGGCAAGCTTCAAAAATGTTATTGAGGTGTGTAAACAAAGGTCTCATTTTCGCGAATCTATCATTTTTATCGTGAATGTTGTTGTCTGTCAAGTGGAGATGGCTCATGAGAAATTCAAATCAATCTCTAGATATTGAACTAGCGACTAAATCGTTATGAGTATCTTGTTGTGTTTCCCAGAACATACGCCGTCTAGGCAGCTGAATATATCCACTTAGCATAAGTACTCCTAAAAAGCATTTCAATTCCTGAAAATAAATATTGTTGGGTTTATTTTTTTGAGAAGCATATCTACTCGTCTCGGTTACTTATGTTCAATAATATCTTCATTAAAAAACATTTCAAACAGGAGTCATTTGCTTGAATTCATTGGTACTGTCAATAGGCCATTTTTCAGAAGCATATTCCTCAAAATCTGCAAACCCACTCACATGAAGTTCAATTTTTCGCTTCTTATTCATGATGATAACAGTCTTCCTCTTCTTGTTGAGTAAAATTTATTTCTACGGGAGCCCTTAGCTGACTACCGAGTAGATTATTAGGGTGAACGTTATCTGCATCGCAGAATCTTCGTCAGTGATATATTCACATGCATTTTCTGGGGGAAATATGGTTTTATTGGCTCCTGGATACGGAAAATTTACGTCGTCTACTATTGCTAATGCCTAGTGTAGTTTTAAACCTCGAAAATAAACATATTCAACAAATTGAAGATTCTTGTTAAAGATTAAAAAAAACTCAATCATATAGGATTTGCTTAGCGTACTACATATAGGACGGTAAAAAATAACCGCGATTTTTAAGAAATGGGTTAACATAACCTAACATTTTGCATCACCTATATGAAGTTACCACAGTAATGATCCCATAGAATTCAATGTTTACCAAAGAAATTATAATAATAGTAAAAAATGCTCACAACTCTCCATTTGAGGCAAAGTAAATAATTATTTTGCACACCAAAAACCACAATATCTTGACAACTGTCATCAAGAACTAACTTCTTGCACTTATTCCAAAGGTGAATGATAGATGGTGGTAGCACTACTTGACACAAGGATTACCAGTAAAACTTGGAATGACCGTCTTATATACAGGGTGTCCAGAAACTCTCCTGACAAACGAAGACCGGAGATTCCTCTGATAATTTTAAGACAATTAAACCCAAATTCACCTAGTCCGAAAATGCTTCCTAAGGCAGCTAGAGTTCTTTGAAGATGGCGCCTTGGATTTATTTTTTTTTAATTCCTCCAGAACGCTTCTATTTAGAAAAACAAAAACTGGTATGCTTATTTATCCTCCAGAGATGAATCGATTCCATCAATTGCGAATTTCTAGTACCGGTCATAGGCGTCCGTTTTGGGTAGGTCAACGGTTATTTTAAGGCATAACTTTTTTGTCTTTAACTTTTAAGCATTTGACACTAGATTATTAAATTTTCAGGTATTCCAGTACTAAAATGTACTCTTACTTTAAGTCGGTAGGATACACCGTTTTCTAGAAAAATCGATTTGTAAATTTTTCGTTTTTTCTTCATTCAAGTTCAATTTATTATGTACCTACTAATTTTAGCGGCGAAGTTGGCTTGGACTATCAAGGCATGGATGAAAATTAATTTAATAAATTAAAAACAAATTATATATTACAATGGAACGAAACTAACAAAAAAAGAACAAGTATCAAAGGTAGATTGTTCCAAAAGTTGCTCGATGTGATGACCATTAGTCTCTATGCATAAGTTTACCCTTTTGCTTAGAGAACGCCGAATTCTTGCAAAAATTCCAAAGTTATTTCTAAATTCGTTGCAAGCATCTTGTATCCTTAGCCAGAGTTGTGCGCGATTTTGTATAGGAACGGAATAAACAAATGCTTTTATGTATCCCCAAAACACAATAATCGCAAGGATTCAAATCCGGCGACCTTGCTGGGCAAGCAACTGGACCGCCTCTTCCAATCCAATGGTCTTCGTAGTTATTATCTAGAAAGTCTCGTACATTCCTGCTAAAGTGGGCCGGACAGCCGTCCTGTAGAAACCATAAGTTTTGCCGAATATTTAAACGCACCTCATCTAACAAATCAGGTAAAATATTTTGCAGGAAATGTAAGTAATCAGCACCATTTAAACGAGCAGGTAATTCCACAGGTCCAAGTAGATAATCGTCAACTACTCCTATCCAGACGTTTATGCTAAACCTATGCTGATGCTTAAATTCTTGAACAACGTGGGGATTGTCACCAACGTACGAATAATAATGTGCATTATGTACATTAAAAATTCCATTTTTTGAGAATGTAGCTTCGTCACCAAACAAAATATTCCTGAAGAAATCTTCATCTTGATTTTTCTGATTTTGTAACCATCTAGCGAATTCTACGCGAGCAGGAAAATCTCCTTCTAGCAGTGCTTGCACCTTTCTAAAATGAAAAGGATATAAATTTTCTTTGTGTAAGATATTTCCTACGGAAGATTTTGAAATTGTGGGGTACATGGCAGATAGTCTTCGAACTCTAATTTCTGGATTTTCCTCAACTTCTATTAAAATAACATCTTCATGTTCTGCTGTTACATCATTATGTCTCCCTGTTTCATTATTTTTTGGGACCACTGAACTTGTTTCTCTTAATCGTTGATGAAGAGCTGTAAATGTTGAGTGAGTGGGATGCTGAGCGGGATATCACGTTGCGCCGCTCGAGCGTTACACCTCATTTCGCCATAAACTAAATGCATATCGGCGTATTCCACATTAGTAAAAACCATTTTTTTTTAAATTGAAATCGTTGTGTTTGAATAACACAAAGTAAAAAATTAAAAGATAAACTTCGCGAACTGACAACAATTTGACAATGAAAAATGTAGGTTTTACTTCTGTTGGCAGTTCAGAGCTAACTATTGCAAAAAATAAAAAATTGAACTTTAATGAAGAAAAAACGAAAAATTTACAAATCGATTTTTCTAGAAAACGGTGTATCCTACCGACTTAAAGTAAGAGTACCTTTTAGTACTGGAATACCTGAAAATTTAATAATCTAGTGTCACAAATGTTTAAAAGTTAAAGACAAAAAAGTTATGCCTTAAAATAACCGTTGACCTACCCAAAACGGACGCCTATGACCGGTACTAGAAATTCGCAATTGATGGAATCGATTCATCTCTGGAGGATAAATAAGCATACCAGTTTTTGTTTTTCTAAATAGAAGCGTTCTGGAGGAATTTCAAAAAAAAATAAATACAAGGCGCCATCTTCAAAGAACTCTAGCTCCCTTAGGAAGCATTTTCGGACTAGGTGAATTTGGGATTAATTGTCTTAAAATTATCTGAGGAAACTCCGGTCTTCGTTTGTCAGGAGAGTTTCTGGACACCTGTATAGGACTATAGGCATATTTGGGTTAATGCATTTCCTGGTAAACTTTTCCCCTGATAAGTTTCTGTTCTTGTGCTATGAGTCTGGGAATCCATCTCGCTGACACATTTATTAATTCCCAAATCTTCATATAAAATTTTCAAAACTGTTAACCTGTTTCTGATATTTCAACTTCCCTTGTAATAATTGAAGCTATAATTCTATGATTTGTGAACAAAAAACCTTGAGTTTTATTTATTGTTTTCTGTGTTATCTCGAGAGGTCTGCCAGATTTAAGCACCATTGAGAGTAGCTCTTTACAGGGAAAAACTTCCATCTTTGTCACTTTTGAAAATCAAAATCTCAAATTAAATCATGGATTAACCACATTAAATGTGGCTATTAATAATTTGAAAAATATTTCAACTGACTTTGGATGTGGCCTTCGGTAAAAGTTAGACGCAGTTTTTATTAGAAATCCTGATTTAATAACATTACGGCAATTGTGTATGGGGACAATGCCTCAAAATCTAACTGCTAAATATGCTGAAATAAAATAATATTTCCAGTATGCACCTACAACCAACTGCGATGTAGGAAGGACGTTTTCTATCTACAAGGATGTATTTCATTCAAAGAGAACAAATTTTAACAGAAGAGAACCTTGAGAAAGTATTGCTAGTTAATATTAATACGCCTTTGCTCAACTTGAACTACAAAATGAACAAATAAAAATGTATTTCGTATTTTATAGATCACCACCCGTTTGTTTTCCAATTATATAAATAAAATTAAAAACTCTTTAAAAATACAAATTTTCAACAGTACGCCCGTGGGCGACGAGTCATGGCCCTCTCGTGTCCGGTTCCTAGTTATGATTGTAAATTGGAAAGGAGATGATGATTTACGAAGTGAGTTAAAAAAAAATTAAGGAGTTTAAGGTTCATCGAAAGGCTTCAAAATTCAACTAAAGTATAGCAAACGCCAATTAAGTTGGCGCGAGGAGGGGGTGCGCAGAAGCCGTTTTTAAAAACGCCCATCCCCACTACTCAAGTAATTGTCAGAATACATTTGTCATTGACGTTTGACGGAACATAATATCTTTGCTAGGGGATCATAAAGTGATACACGCTCAGAGGTTAGAATTATCTGACATTTGATGTAAAACCAAATACAAATCTCCCCACTACTTCTAATCCTGCGCGAACTTACCCCTCCTCGCGCCAACTTAATTGGCGTTTGCTATACTTGAGTACCACAACATATATATTTTGTAAAGTGTAATCAAACAAAATATTTTAAACATATACCTGAGTTAATCTCTTCATAGATTCTAACTGCCTCGCAGTTACTGGTGTGCAATCCTTATTGTTGTAACTTTGCCGCAAGTCTAAATAAAATTCTTTCAATGTACTTTTTGCTTCCTGACTTAACTTTGGATGGACATATTTTTGGGCATAGGCTATATAAGTTCTAAAGAGTGAATGAGGTAGATTATCGATTCTTTCACCAGAACACAAACTTAATTTACTTCTGCAAAAAATAATATATGTATGTGATAAAAGTGCTAATAAAAAATTAAAAGAATACCTTAATGTACTACCACATTCATTTTTTGATGAAATATCTGGTGATACTGATTTTTCAATTTTTCTTCGCGAATGTAAAGCCAATACATGTTCAGATAGTAACATATCCAAGTGCTGCAATAAATTACTAAACATCAACTAAAAAGAATTAGTTACTTTGTTAAAGAACGTGTAATATTTTGATGTCTATACCGGGTTATTTTTTTATAATTATACATACATTTCCCCATGTGTAATTGTAAAAAAAGGATTGTCAAAGCATAGGTGCATAGTAGCCAACCATTTATACAATAGTGAAGTATAGCAAGCGCCAATTATGTTGGCGCGAGGATGGGGTGCACAGAAGCCGTTTTTAAAAACGTCCACCCCCACTACTCAAGTAATTGTCAGAATACATTTGTCATTGATGTTTGACGGAACATAATGTCTTTGCTAGGGGATCAAAAAGTGATACACGCTCAGAGGTTAGAATTATCTTACATTTGATGTAAAACCAAATACAAATCTCCCCACTACTTTTAATCCTGCGCGAACTTACCCCTCCTCGCGCCAACTTAATTGGCGTTTGCTATATTTTACTATTGCTTAATGCTTTAATTAGTTTGTCATGGAGAGAAAACAAAAAATTTTTAATGTCAAATATTTCTGAATTTTTATTCACACATAAATCTAATACACATTTTATTGAAAAATAGATAATTTATTTAAACATGAATAAATACAATAAAGACGAAAAAGTTGCAATGATAATGTGGTACCAGAAGAATAATAGTTTAAGAACGGTTCAAAGAAGAAGGTTGTTTTCTAAATTCCCATAAAAATAATGTATGAAAAATAAAAATTCAGAAATATTTAACATTAAAAAAATTGTATTTTCTCTATATGGCAAACTATCTTAAAGGGAAACACCTCACTGGTTGCCTACTATGCCACCTAGGGTGGCCCATCTGTATAGGGGTGAAAAATTTTTTTGAAGGTTTTACCGGGCCAACTTCTGAAAATGTTCCTTTCTATAAAAAGATAAAACCATCAAAAATTCAACTCAATCCGACAAGAGGAACACGTGCCGCAAGCAGGTCAAAATATTAAGTACAAGTAGGTTCATACAATATTATATTAATTCATCTTATTAACTCATTTTATTAGCTATTGCGGCGTAGATCGGTGTCAGGCTGTTTTGTTGCCTGTAAATCAAATATTTATTTTTAAATTGGTCACTTCTAAGAATAAAAATATACCTGTCACTTTACAGGTAGTTGTTTTCTGTGAATTTTTGTGTATTTACAGCGGCTAAGCCAGTCACCCCACTATAATTTCGTACCTATGTTATTATGCAACAGACCTCCTTAGAGATAAGTTAAGCTTGTCTGTGTATGTTGTTTCTAAAATTAAAAAACAAACGTGATAATGTCTGAGACTCGAAGTTTACGGAAAGATAATATCGTGTCCAATTAAGTGGACATTATACACCCCAAATTGTTGGTAATAAATTGCCCTCTAATAAACAAGTTTTGCATGTTTTATTCTTTAATATGCGTGAAGTAAAACTAACTTTACGTAAAAGTGCCGCGCTAACCGTTAAAGAAGCTTCTATTTTTTGGGCAAAGCTCACAAACCAAAACGAAAGGAAAACCACTGTATAAAATAGTACCTGCATTTGATGCTGTAGGATAAGCAATAGATATGAAGTTCGTATTCAGTTATTAACGACATATGCTTGTTTCTCGTAAATATTTATATAAAAGCCTGGTTTACAGCACCTTCGGCGAAAAATGTCCCATTTCACGACCTCTAGTTTTGTAAAGAATTAATAAAATATAAAAACATAGACGACAGTATATCTAAAGTTACAGTGGTAAAATAAAAAGCCATTTGTGGTATTTAAATCCTAAAGATGTTTACTTATCATTCTTCGATGAAAATAATTTGTGTTGTTAAGAAGGAAATGGTAAGGGTTCTAAACAGGCCAGCGTCACATGAAGAGGGCATCAAATAGGTAATAGTAGGGGAATTACATGAAATAGAAAATAAAGAAATTTACGACTTTATATGCGTTACTTCCAAAATTTTTTTTCAAAAATTGAATATTCCTTCAGAATTTTTGGAAAGCAATCCAGAAACTTCGAATAAAAACGAAAGTTACAGCAAGTATTGTAAAATTATCAACAATCTTAAAGTAGTAAATGACAGCTGAGAGAGGTATCAACAAAATATTAACTAAGGACGAAGAGCAAAAGCAATTTTTACTTAAAATTGTTAAGGATTATAAAACACGATTTCCAGATGTTAAAAAACAGACAATGTTGCAGAACTTGGAATAGTCTTAAGTAAACTTGTAGAGTAGATATATCGTAAAATGACTTAATGTACATTGTTGTTCAGATATTTTTTTTATAAATAAATCACTCAAAATTTGAAAAAGTATAAATGATTACATTTATGTATAGTTCATAAAGTATAAGTTTTCAGTTCAAGGTCAAATACGAAGCATATGATTCAAATCAGTACTGCAGAGTCAAATGAAGTCAGTATTCAATCGCGGAAACAACCGTTTGTCATCATAAAATATAAACGTCATGTTTCAATATTGTCAAAATTTTAGTATGTTACTTGCAATATAACCAACGAAAGCATATACATAACCTACATGTCAAAATAATAATAATGAGTAAAGTGGGAACATTAATAGTTCAAAAGTATTGTTTCTTTTCTAGTTCTGTATAAATATATTCTATCCAAGAAAACTATGCCGAAATTATTACTTTAATATTTGAACAAATTATTTTAAATGTTATTTATAATTATAAACCCACGAAAATATTCGATCAAAAATTTATTTAAAAAGAAATATTTCAAGTCAGATATCAATAGTGAAATGAGGTATTGAAAAGATCTTTAGTGTTAAAAATGTTTGCATTATTAAGAATAACATACCTACCAAAATCATTTTCTTGCACTATATCTTGGTTAAGAAGATTGGGAATGTATTCATTTGATGAATAATTTAGATTTCTACTTAACTTATATATTGTTTATATTTTAAATAAATTTAAATATATTGGAAAAGAATGTAAAAGTTATGTTCGTACTCTTTGAAAAAGAATTAAAACCTTTTGAAAGTTGTAAATATATGTTGTCAAATTACATTTATAAAATTATACATAAAAGAAACATTTATATAGTCTACATTTAATATTTTATTGTTTCTTAAGAAAATAATGGTATAATAATACAATCCAAATCCATATTATCCTTTATTAGATGAAGATAATATTTAACAAACACATGAGGATTTTCTGATAACTACATTTGATAATTTTGCAGGTTAGTACACTACCAATAAAAAAAAAAAAACTACACCACCAATAAGAAAAAAACAAACTTCATTCATATAAAACTTTGCCACGAGATCTTTATCATGTAATGTTTCGTTGAACCAGTGGCAGTAATTTCTTCGCTGCTTTATATTATGTGCATGCAAATGATACACATTGATGGTTTTTATGGTAGTATTAATGTAACCATATTAAATTTCTACAAAATATAAATACAAAAATATTTTGTCAAAATAAGATAGTTACCTGCTTATTAATGTTTAGTGAACTTTTATAGAAGTAAACTTCCCTGTTTCATCCAAATAAAACCTCAAAAATATTACTTGTATTATTTGCAGTAGGTATGTTATTTTTAATGTGAATGGAGTATATATTACAAAAATGAATGAAAACTAGTCAGTTTTTGATTCTGACTCAAAACTTGAGTCATTTACATTATTATTGGAGCAATCTCTGCCCTATCAAGAAATTGCTCCCGCTCATGCCATTTTTTAATTAAATTTTCCGTATGCCTAGCACAAGTATACCAAGTAATTTCATCACACTGTTCCAAAGCTTCATTCCACATTTCTTTAACACTTTCATCTGAATAACCATTTCTTCCAATATTTGAATTATAATAGTTTTTAACCTTAGTCCAAATCATTTCAATTGCGTTCAAGTCACAATGGTACAGAGGTAATCTTAAAACTTCATGTCCACTCTCACATTATTTCACCTATAATAAATATCTTCTCTTCTTTATGATATTTTACTAATTGAATTAATTCATTCTTAGTCATTGCAGGTGAATAGCTTCTATTTTTTTTCTAAACCATTCCATAATTTCTGTTTTTTTGAGGAGGTATTTGGTTGTTTATTTTGACTAGCGCTATGATAAGGAGCATTATCTATTATTATAAGTGATGGTACCTCAAGATTTGGTATAAGCTGATCATTTACCCATTGCTTAAAGGAGTCACCATTCATTTCTCCATGGTAATCACCAGTGATTGTTTTTTATGGAAAAATCAGACTAACTCCTTTAATGAAGCCATTTTCTGTGCCAATATGTATAATAATAAACCGTTTACCATCATAGTCTTTGGGTTTCCTAACACTTTTTATATTATCATTTTGCCAGGATTTCATTCTATTCTCTTTCGAAAAGATTCAAATTTCATCAAGGAACATAACCTGACGTAAAGTTGAATTTAAGTTATTCATATATTCCCTTAAAAATACATTTCTCATTCAGACTATATTTAATTTCTCTGTGAGCGATCTCCTGTTACACTCTTTCTTATATTTAAAACCAATATCTTTAAGCAATATTGTTAAAGTAGCTGTACATGTATGAACAAATTTTTTCATAGCCAAAACATTGCTTAAATTTTTTAAGGTAAGATGTTTTTCTGAAAAATTTTAACATGTAATAAATATTTACAATATATTAAAAACATACTTTCTTTATACATGTCATAAACAGTATTTCGAACTTCCATTTTAGTTGCTTCTGCTAAGTCCTTAGTTTTTAGCTTCTCACAAGACCTTTTTTTGTTAGGAGACGATAAGACTGGATTCTGAATGTTACGATGTTTAATAGTGTAGACCGTTCTACTAGAAATATTAAGGGCTTCTGCTACCCTCTAAAATAAAACTTATTTTATCATACCGCCTTAGCTAACTGATTATGTGAATTACCTCATGAACGCGGTCGATGGACATAAATGGTCCACCATTCTCCTTTACCCGTTAATAGGCTGTAAGATTTAATACAAGCTGTTTCGCTTGAGAACCAAGAGGTTTACTTGGCATCTAAGAAATATTCTGTAAAGTAAATAGGTTAGAAATGTCAAAGTAATAATCAAACAATTTAGTACTTATTGCCATTAATTGATATTACTATTTATTATCAGTATTGTTCTCAAAAAACCAGATTTTGTAATTTTTGATAAACTAAATATTCAAATTGGAAGAATGCTTAACCTAGAAGTCAGAATACCGGAAACAAAGTCAGTAAACAACAATATTGAAATAATTTGACAAGTCGAATATCATAAGTAGAGAACGGACGCAATTTCCATAAAACGCAATCGGCAATTGGAATTGTGTATAACGTCGCTCAGTACATCCCGGCGTAATTCAATGAAGTATTTGTTTGACTTACTCGGACACCTGGTCTCGCCGCGATAACAATGGACAAGCCAGCTATTGTATTCCGAGAATATAGTGCTTTTTAAAGTGTTTTCATGAGCGTAGATAGAAGCGGGGTTTTTATAATGTATTTTATTTATTAGTTTATATTTCGTAAGATAAATAAAGTGCCGTGAGTAAGTTTCTTGTTTTTATAGTTTTAACTGTTAATTACATCGTAATTTTTGTGATAGATCCTGTTTAATATCGTTTGATTGAATCTATTTCTACCAATTATTTCGACGTAAGAGTGTGCATTGAATTTCGTTCAGTTTCAATAACTTACGCACACATTTTTAGTTTTCATTTATTTAGATCTAGAGCATTGTTTAAGTTACTTTTTCAGACATGATATGGAAGAATGTTGAGAACGGCATTGTAAAACAATGGCGAGTTGGATTGACGGTCATACTGATTGTAAGTCCATTGTCAGTGATTCCGAAATTTATTACAAAATCCGTAAAATATCGTCAAAAATTCGTCACTTAGGATCGCAAACACATCTGAACTTTGTAAAACTTTTATGGCGGCTAATATTCCATTAAATAAATTTAGCAACCCCACTTTAAAAATATTTCTTCAAAAATATACTGGTCGAAATGTTCCTGATGAACCAACTTACGCAAATATTATGTTTCTAGGTGCTATACGAGAACAGTAGAACGCATTAGAAGCCATCTTTTAAATCAATACATATGGATAAGCGCCGACGAAACGGTGGAAATGTTAGGACGCTGTGTGGTAAATGTCGTAGCTGGTGTACTACATCCAACTATTCCCTATAACTCATACGTAATAGCAACAAGTGTTATAAATAGAGTTGATGCGGAAACAGTTGCTGAAACCATTAAGGAGAATATGCAAAAAATTCTTCATTCGGACGCCACGAACAAAGAAAAAATACTTGTATTTGTCAGTGACAGACTACTGAAGAAAACATATCCTATTATGCTGCATATTACTTGTGTAGCACATGCTCTCCACAGAATCTGTGAATATATCAGAGACACTTTTCCGGAAGTTGATAGACTTGTATCAGCTTTTAAAAAAGTTTTCAGAAAAGCACCATTGAGAGTAGCTCTTTTCAGGGAAAAATTTCCATCTCTGTCACTGCCTCCCACTCCAGTAATAACTAGATGGGGAACATGGCTGGAAGCTACTAGTTATTATGCTGAGAATTTCGATAGTCTAAAACATTTCGTAACACTGCTAAAGGAGGATGCTAGAAGTATTGGTGAGTGCAAGGAGCTCACGCAAATCCCAAATTTAAAAAATCAGTTGTACTTTCTTCACGAACACTTTGGAAAATTGCCAAAACTAATCACTTATTTTGAAAATCGAAATCTCAAATTAAATGACGGATTAACCACATTAGATGTGGCTGTTAATAATTTGAAAAGTATTCCAAGTGACTTCGGATGTGGCCTTCGGCAAAAGTTTGAAGCAATTCTTAATAGAAATTCAGATTTAATTACATTGCAGTAATTATGTATGGAGACAATTCCACAAAATCTAACGGCTAAATATGAAGAAATAAAAGAATATTTCCAGTATGCACCTATAACCAGTTGCGATGTAGAAAGGACGTTTTCTATTTATAAGGATGTACTTAATTCAAAGAGAACAAAATTGACAGAAGAAAACCTTGAGAAACTATTGCTAGTCAATATTAATACTCCTTTACTCAACTTGAACGACAAAATGAACAAATAAAAATGTTCCAATTATAGAAATAAAATTAAAAACTTTAAAAATACAACTTTTCAACAAATATATATGTATTTCGTAATTTTATAGATCACCACCCGTTTGTTTTCCAATTATATAAATAAAAATTCTTTCAATGGAGACTGTGGTTAAATAATAATTTAAAAAAGGTATATAACCCCTTACCACAATTATTAGTCGTATCCTAAATACGTATTTCGACAACTAAGTTGTCATCATCAGTAGGTAAAAACTACTAATTAAAAGTCACACATGGGGCACAGTAAAGTAACATAAACGCTTCCGCACAACTACTATACACTGCAACCCTGTAAAGACCTGGTCTTATATAAATAAAATTAAAAACTTTATAAATACAACTTTTTAACAAATAAATATGTATTTCGTAATTTTATAGATCACCACCCGTTTGTTTTCCAATTATATAAATAAAATTAAATATTTTAGAAATACAGCCTTTCGCCAGTACTGCACTAGGTGGTAAGCGTGTCCGTTCTCTAATCATAAGACTATCTCCTAGACAACCTATCCTTTTTATTTAATATAATATTTCAAAGACGTACGTCTTAACTCAAAATGACAAACGTCTGTAGTATTACAGCGCGTGTTCATGTGTGTTAGAAAGAGATAAAGTACAATTTGCGGTTCACACTTGGGCAGTACGAACTGAAAACTTATACTTTATAAACTGTAGTGTTATTTTACCCATTTCTCATTAAGCATAATTATTATTGCTTTAATAGAGGATATATTTCTTGTTCTAAATGAGCTTTCAGGATAACAAAATATTGTTTTGTAATAAATTTTGCCTTTAAAAATACAACATATTTGTAAAATTTGGTAATAATTAATTTTTATCAGAATTAAAGTCGCACGCTGCACCAGTACCTGGTATCCGATCAAAATGAAATTTTAGTGGGGATGTTTTTTCATTAAATGGAACATTTTTGAGGGGTGGCAGCACAATTTTACAAGGAGTGCATAAAATGGGCCACCCTAAATGCCACCTATGCATTGACAATACTTTTTTTTAGAATTACACATAGGGAAATGTATGTATGATTAAAAAAACGGTATATTCGCCATAATGAAACATTATGACGTTTAAAATTTTAAAAAAATTTTTAAAAATTTTCATTTTTATAGATGAAAACATTATTTCGAATACGAGAAGTTTTAAAATATTTATTTATGTATTTGTTATAACTAAAAACCGGATTATATCCAAAATATGATTTTTTTAATTGCCTTATTTTATACAGAAAACATTAAGTGAACCTAGAAAACTCATAATTTTGTTATTAAAAGGTATATCAACAAAATTATGAGCTGGGTTTATCTAATGTTTTTTTGAATAAAATAAGGCAATTACAAAAAGCATATTTTGCATATCATCCGGTCTTTAGTTATAACATATTGCTATGGATTCTTATTTAAAAATAATTATTTTAAAAATGTACAATTATTTGGGATACAAGTGTATATTGAAAATGTTTTAAAATTTAACGTGTGATAAAAACTAGTTATCCGAGGCCAATGTGTTGTAGAGGCCTAGGTAAATTCTGGGAGACCAAGATTTGCTGTATAACGAGAAAGTTGTGTTTTTTGAGATATATATTATATATATATTTAATTTAGTTCGGGTTCTTTTTGAAAGTGTCCATTAGTTGTTGGTATTTCATATTTAATTCCCGATATTTCTTTGAGATAGTTATTCTCGTATTTTGATATAGAATTTAATTAAACAACTTTTTCTCGTAAAAGTGTCTCCACAATTTTTTGTAAGTATTTAAAATTTTTATGTCGACATAAAACATAAATTATTATATATACAGGGTGAGTCGTGAGGAATCGATCAAACTGTAGGAGTGTATTCTACAGGTGAAAGTAATGTAAAAAAACTCAAATGTTGCTATCCGATTTTTATTTGTTTTCGAGTTATAGCGTAATTAAAAATAAACAAAATTTCATACATTGAAGTTTTTGTATTTTATTGGTATTATCGTTCTTTATAATATATTTTCAAAAATACCGCCATTCATTTCAAAACATTTTTTACATCGTCTACCAAGGGCGCTGGTTGCGTTCCTGATTGCGTCAGGTTGATGTTTGATATTGTCAGCAGCATTCATAATCCGTTGAATTAGTGCATCACGAGTGTCCACTTTTACTTGATACACTTCATTTTTTAACCAGCCCCATAAACAATAATCGAGTGGCGTGAGGTCTGGAGCCCTAGGAGGCCAACCAATGTGACTACCATGTTCAATCCAACTCCCTGGAAACCTTTCAGCCAAATGTTGCCTGACTGCACGAGCGTAATATGCAGGCGCTTCATCGTGCTGGTAGAAGATTTGGATTCTGATGTTTATGGGAACATCAGAAGATTTGGATTCTGATGTTTATGGGAACATCCTCTAGCAGTCCGTACAGTTCATTTTCTAAAAAATGTAAATAGGTGTCTCCCGTGAGGCGATTCTCAAAAATGTAAGGACCAATTAAAAAACCATCGATCATACCACACCACACGTTTACCGAAAATTTATGTTGAAAGTTACTTTCGACTGTTGCGTGTGGATTTTCGTCTGACCATACATGCTGGTTATGACAATTATTAATACCGTCACGGGTGAATGTCGCTTCATCCGTAAACAGTATACGCGATACAAAACGAGGATTATCATTTATCCATCGACAAAATTCCATACGTCTACGATTATCATCTCGTTGTAGGTGCTGTACTCTTTGTACATGGTACGGACGTAAGCCATGCTCGTGGAGTGTTTTTATCACCCTTGTTTGTGGAATGCCCAATCGAATACTAATTCTCCGTGAGCTGGTAGTTGCGTCTTCTTCTACTACATCCATATCTTCTACTTCTTGTAATTGTTGTCAACTGCCTCGTTCAGATATTATGTTTACACTGGGAAGCTTTCCGGCCGCGCACAATGTGTTGAATACACTAATAAATACAGTTTTATTAGGATGTCTGTGATGTGGAAACCTTTGACGATATTCATTAGCAGCAGCTGTAGCATTCCCATCACAAAATCCATAAACAAACACCATGTTAGCATATTCTAAATTAGAATAAGTGTGTAGCATTTTGTTACACTATAGTCGTACAAACGTCAAGTCAATGTCACAATACCCGAACACAATGTTATAATTTACTCCAAGGTATAGGGAATATTTGTTATGATGGCAGCGCCCTCACTATATCAACGATGAACTAGAGGTAGTGACATTAGACGCATTAGGCATAAAAACCACTCTACACTATTTCTCGACTGCTTTCAATGTCACTACCGCTAGTTCGGAAAACCACGAACAGGTAGCGCTTCAGCTAGGAAGACTTCCCTATAATGAATTGCTACCAGGGTTTCACTGTCTTTACGAATACATACATAAACATGGTATACTAAATCTACATTTCTAATTACGCTATAACTCGAAAACAAATAAAAATCGGATAATATTTGAGTTTTTTTACATTACTTTCACCAGTAGAATACACTCCTCGAGTTTGGTCGATTCCTCACGACTCACCCTGTATATAAAATTATTTTTATAATAATAGTTCTATTGTTTTGGAACAAGTAGGTAATAGTTGAATATTAAGAATAATAATAATTCAACTGATATTAAAAGTCTTCGTTATAAAGAGATAAATTTTGTTCGATTGAGTTCAGTTTTTTTTGGCTGTGTTGTTGTGCACATGCGTAAATTTGTTCGTGGTTCAGTATCTGTATGTTTATATACAGTGTGGTTTTCTTTGAAGAATTTAATATAAACTTTGATTATTTTAGTTAAGTTTGATCGGAGTCATTAACAGGAAGTTTTCCATTCGTTTAGCTGTCAATACAATGAATGGTTTTACCTCATGTATTTTTGTATGATACAACATCTTTATATTTTGTAAAGATAGATTTTTTTTCTTTTTTTTTATTTTTGTATTAAATATTCAGTTTAATTTTTATCCTGCTTTTGTTTTATTTTCATATCAATATTGCTGTTCAGGCTTAATATATATATATATATATAAGTAAATAAATTTGTGTGAACATTTCACTGGCGCCTAACATAATTCGCAGACACGACTTTCTTTATTGGAACTCGAGAAGTTAGAAGTCTCACATTTGAAAATCCACCGGCTGAGAAACCTAGTTGGGAAAACTAATTGTGGATGGTGGCGTGTTAAACCTTCAAACCACTATTCATAGCAATATGTAACATACCTCGTTTGGTTGATCCAGTAAAATAAAAATTAAATCGAAACGAGAAAGTAAGGGTGACCCAATTTTTAAATTTTCAGTTACAGTTTTAGCTTTGTTGTAGTGACCACCAACAGGATTAGCAGCGGCTAGAATACTCGCCTTGGTAGGAAGACTGCGGGAAATACCGGCTTTTGCAATACTTATACATTGCTGTTCCATGACTTCTAGAAGACTCTAAAAAAAAAATTATAATAGTAATTACATGCAAGGAAGAATATGTATGTGTATTTACAGCATGTTGAGTAGTCATTTTGTCAAATTCATCAATACAACAACATCCCTGATCTGCGAGAATAAGAGCGCCAGCTTCCAAGGAAAATTCTCCTGGTGATTCTCGAACCATTGTCACCGTTAATCCAGAGCCTGTACTCGTATTACCACATACGTATATACCTGGTAATATAAAGTACGTTTGTATAAATTAGGCATAGATTGTATGTTGTATAAATTAGGGATAAATCAAACTTCTTGTATAAATACTTTAGACTATAATTATTTTTAAGGATGTCTATAACGTTAGCAATGATGAAAAATCATGGTTTATTTTCTTGTCAAATTATTGTTGATAACAAGGACCTATAATCTACGAAGTTTGAATGAAATTTTAAAGAAAATAAAAAATTAGAAGAAAGTAAATTAAATTTTTAGTGTGTACTTCATTTAACATAGTATTCATATACGAGGGCGGATTGATATATAAGGTCTCCAACAACGCTATTGTATGAGTACTGGGGATAGAAACAAGTTCTAACCTGCAAATGGCAATTTTGAGTATCTTGTCTTAGCATGCAAAGTTTCATTTTCCTATGAGAGTTCGATTTCTAAGATGCATACCAAGCAACGGTCCGTGCTAGAACTTTTAACGATTGTATGCACATGAAGAATGTTCGCCAGTAGGTTTGTGCAAAACTCCGTCATAGAGGTGATATGAAGGTGTTTGTCGAAAACCGATAAGGTCGACCAGTATGAGTGATGCATGAGAACTCAGTGACGCATGAGGCATTAGTCAAGAAAGAGTTCACTACAGACGTTGAATTACAGAAAAATTATGTACCTGCGACTATTAGCGGGTATCATAAAAGAACAAATTTCTTTGTTCCTTCATGACCACTTCCAATTTAACCAGTATCGATGTAGTAGATGATTTTCTCATGAACATCATCACCAGGGATGAATCTTGGGTTCATCATTACGACCCTGAAAACAAGTCGCAGTCAATGGAATATTGTCGTAATGATTCTCCACGTGAACAAAACTTAAAAGAGTTCCATCAGCGCAGAAAGTTATGCTTATCATTTTCTGGGATGCAAAGGGAGTCGTTCATACCGAATATATGCTGGAGGGATCAACGATTAATTCAATAAGATATGTACTGCATAACTTTTTACGATCACTAAAGAATCGTATCTATAGGGTAATGCCAGAAAGAACGATTTTTTTCTTGCACCACGACAACGCCAGACCGCATTGCAGCAACGAAACGATGAAGTCAGTGACGAGCTTGAAATTCGCGGTTGTTTTGCACCCTCCGCACAGTTGATTTGGCATCTTCAGATTTCTGGTTGTTCCCAAAGGAGGTATCGAAAGGCACGAAAGGGGCATTTTTCGTCAGACACTAAACTTATTTATTTAAGGCAAAAATTATAAATAACTCTACAATATTTATGTTGAGAAAAGCAAAAATTACAAATATTTCATTACCGTCTATACTTTGTCCGCACCTTAGAAGACAGTATGGGCTCTTATGGAGTAATGTCCTCTTTTGCGCACTTGCCACATGTATATAACACGTCTCTGTCTATCATAGGCGATGTAAGATTTGTTCCGTATAATTCATAGTAATTTTTAGCATCATTGGTTGGTATGTGGCGCATGAGTAAATTACTGTCATTCATGAATGTCATTTTGGTTTATTGTTTATGTTATAGGTATATCGAAACAGTAAGTTATACAGTGTTGCCCAAAAGTCGCGCAACCGAATGAAAAAAAAGAAATGAAATTGTGTAGTACAAATACAAAGTTTATTCTTCTATAATAAAAATAATACAAATATGTTTGAACAAAAACTGACTCTTTGGGATCACAGCTTATGTTCGAAGTGTCCTCCACCTTCTTCAATGCATCTCAGACATCGCTTTTTAACCGCGTTACAAATGCGCCGAAGTAATTGTTTGTCATCATTGAGTTTGGCGACTTCTTCGGTTATAACATTTTTCTTGGTTTCAATATCCGGCAACTGATGATAGAATACCTTATCCTTTAAAATACCCCACACAGCGAAATCTAGTGGGGTTACGTCCGGAGAACGCGGAGGCCATTCGACTTGACCTCTTCTTCCAATCCATCCGGAGAAAAATTCATCGAGAAATTCGCGAACAATTAAAGCGTAATGTGCTGGAGCACCATCTTGCTGAAGAGTTAAACATTGACCAGCAAACACTGGGTTATTGGCAAGTTCTTCACGTAGTTCCATCAACAAATCGAGGTATGCAACACCTGTTACAGTATTGTCGATGAAATAGGGGCCGACGATTCCGAAGGCGCAAACACCAAGCCATACCGTTACTCCAGGCACGTTTAATTCTTCTTGAATGGTGATATGCGGATTTTCAGTGGACCAGTACACACAATTGTATCTATTGATGCGCCCATTTAATTTAAATTGTGCTTCGTCCGACCACAAAATTGTTTTCAAGAAATTTTGAAAGGCTTCACATTGAATGACATACCATTCTGCGAACTGTAGCCGACGATCCGGATCATCTTCTGTCAATGCTTGTAAGAGGCGTGGTCTGTAAACCTTCAAACCTAGTTCCTTCATTATTCGCTGTAGGGTAGAACGAGAAATATACAGTTCATTTGCGGTTTTTCGGACAGATCGCGCAGGCGATTCAATAAAACTCTGAGCTACAGTTTGTAAGTTATCATCTGTCCTCAGACTACGTGGCCGGCCTGTACGCTTGGAATCATCCACAGAACCGTTTTTTTCGAATCTTTTTATCAAGCGATAAACAGTCTCATGCCTCGGAACTTGACAGTCAGGGAATTTAACCGCGAAATCAGAAAAAATGTGTTCATAATCAGCATGGTAACGATAGTACGAAGACACCAAGAATACCCGTTGCGCTACGGTATACCGATAATGTGGGCTTGTTGCCATGATAACGCGTTCACGCACTTACAAACTCCGACAAGATATTGCTTCACACCCAGACAACCGCTGTACTGCCGACAGACCAGCCGTCAACCTTGCATTAGGGGGAGAATGGCGCATGTGTATTTCATTTTGACGTTGCGCGACTTTTGGGCCACGTGGTATATTGACAAGTAATAACATTGCGTGTGATTAATAACTTGTGTTTTAGAATATGGATCTATGGATATGATAAATATTTATTTAACACAAAAGCAACTATTAATTTTAGAATTCAAATTATTATCTACAAATGTTTTGAAACGACAGTCAGTGAGGTTATGTGATTATCTATCAAAACATTAATATTGCCAACAATAAACACTACGACAATTTTCACTGTTCTGTTCATAAATTATTGCATATATTTTATTACATTGTTTCACATACGTTTTAACGCGAAATAGAACGTAAATAAAACCATTATATTTTATTTGCGTTTATATCTTAATTTAAATTTTCTGCAACGAAACATGATATCGTTGCATCATATTTCCAAGGCCTGTACTGTCTTCTAAGGTGCGAATAAAGTATAACTAGTGAACTCTTGTAGGCAAGCTTATATATGTATTATATCAGTATGTGATTTTATGTTAACTATAGAGCATACCTCTAGGTGAAACATTAGCACATGCTTGTAGCATTTGCGACTTTCCTAATCCTGGATCGCCTACTACTAAAACATGGCAGACTGATCGTTTTTCAAACTCATTACGTGTTCCTCCAAATAATGCTAGCAGCAACCCTGCTTTAACCATATCATGACCATATATACTTGGACAAAGACTATGCACCAGTAAACGAAATAGTTCAGGTTCTGAATGTATTTTCTATAAATGTTATGAAAATTGTAATAATTGTTGCTTTAAGTTTGTAATATTTAATTTACCTGTATAAGTGAGATATCAGACATGTTAAATGATACTTTAGAGATCGATGCATTTTGAGAATTCGCCTTTTCATTGATAATGGAAATAGAATCTAAATATAATAAAAAAATTGATGATTGCTTAGTTTTGCGATTTTCCTCATTAGTACTCCTAACCTTATAGACACAATAAAAAATTGATAAAATATGCATTGTATTACAAAAATAAACATGTATACTTTAGCAATTCCTGTTAGTATCACATCATCACCAGGGATGCAACAGCCTACTAAATCTTCTGTTAGATCACATTCAATTGTTCTAGGAATACGACCACTTAAACCCTTCAACAGAAGTAGAAACATTAAATAACTGCACGCGGGTTTAATTATAGAAATTTTTAAGAGAATTGTTGCCTTGAGGAATTGCCTGTATTTTTAAAGAGTTTGTAATTAGAATTACTGTATATTTTACTTTTGGACTGCTAGGTGTTCAAATTTAATCAAGATTTTATTTTAAAAAACTAGCAATACGTCAACAATCTGGTAACTTTCTATCTCACTAAATTGTCTTTGGTTTGGTTGCGTATACGCTCTTAACCAGCTTCTGATCTCATCATTGGAAAGGAATCCCATTTAAAAAATCTTGCATACTGTAACATTATGACTCAGGAATGAAATAATTGCAATGAGGTTTCGTAAATAGTAAGAATTGAGTTCAAAAATTCATCTTCTTATACATATAACAGCAGTAATTTGCAAACGATTTAACTTTTTGGAATCCAACAGGCGTTAACCTTGCGATACTTCTGCCCGTTTTTTTCAATGTAATATATTTTCTTAATATAGTGATTTTTGGCACAATGTGATTTGTTATCAAATATTTGGGTATGGAGCCAATGCACGCTCGACTACTAACACAATCATTCAAACTTATTAACATTATAAATGACATTTTCATTTAAACACAATAACGTGTCTAAAATGTAAAGGCCATAAATTTGCAATTCGTGGCGGAATAGAATATTAATTTTTTAAAGGACTAAACACATTTAAATTTTGGTTGATATGCAACCAACTTTAGGTGGTAATGCTTTTTCGAAAACAACAATTTGCCACTGGGTTGCACATTATAGTAGAAAGCGACAGATATTTTAGGATTTGATGGCGATCACTTTTACAGACTCTTGTAAATGTCAAATCGTTAACGGATAATATTATGAAGCTCTATTGCACAAGTTGAAGAAAGCAAATTTTGAAAAGTGTGTTGGGATATGAAAAAGATAATTTTCAGACTTTCTTATAAAAGAGAAAACTGTTAACGTATTATGCCGCTTTACTAGACAAATTAAAGAACGTAATTTCTAAAAGCGACTTGGAATAGGCCATAGAAATGTTCTTTTTATCACGACAACGTATCCTCCCGCGATAATCAAGTTTGCAAAAAAATGGCTCAATTGATATTTCTGGTTGTGCCTCGCCCACTCTATTTCGTCATATTTAGCCCCAAGTGACTTCCTTTATTCCTTAAGTTCAAGCTTTTTCTTGGAAAGAAATTTCGGTCGGACAAAGAATTGATTGCAGCAACGAAGCAGTATTTTGAGGATCTTGAGAAAGACTGCTACAAAAATGGCATAATGGTACTCCAGCGTAGTAGGTACATTGAAGTTGAATAATGATAAAAAAAGAACTTAATGCCCTAACTCATTTGTTTCATTTAGAGTTTTAATTCCCGTCAAATCATCTACGTATACATATATGGAATTATTGATGTTATTCAATAAGTTTTTTTTTAGTTTTTTTATATTTATTTATATAATTTAATACGGATTTCTCGTCTTTGCTTTCAATTACGATTCTGATGTTTTTTAACTTTCTTGCATACAGTAAGATACTTTAAAAATAAGCTAGTGTTTTGTCAATTGCTATTTCAGGCAAATTTTTTTCCCGGAAGCAATTTCTTTATATTTTGAGACAGATGCTTGTCTGAAGACACTAAATCTTGTGAGCAGGAGAATGGCAAATAATTTTGTATCGTAAGTTCGTAAATTTTTTTGTAGTAATTGCAGAAGAATGGGTTGGCGCATTGTCTTGAAAAAAAATTCTTTTGTAGTCATTTGTTTCTTTATTTCTTCATTTACATGATGCAGCAAGGTTCCATAATATTGCCCAGTTATAGTTTTACCTTCCATCAGAAAGTGTATAAAAAAGTTATTCCGCAAGCATCACAGAAATCACTTTCGAAGTTAATGGAACGATGTTCGTCATCCTTTTCAACTGCAATTCATCGTTTTGATTGTTTTTTAGGTTCAGGTTGTTACTAATGTATTCAAATTCCATCTATTTGTTCACTTTTATTTCATTGTGAGTAAACGCGACACCCATCTTGCTGACAATTTTCTCATATGAAAATATTAGTGTAAATCCCTACTACCTTAAGCAATCTCATGTACTTTCCGTCTTCTATTCCTTAATCTTGTACAGGCCGTGCCGAACGTTCAACGTGGTTCGTGCATATATGGCGACAGTTCTAATTGATAGAGCAGAGATTCACATCGCCATGCTGCTTTGTTTAAACGTTTGATGACGATACGAAATTTTTTCATCCACTTTCCATGCATAAAAATTCCTGATTGACTCAAATGATGGTCAGAAACAGAACAAAGAATGGATTTAATTGAAACTTGGTATTGAACTATGGCCGGTTTTTCTCAGCTTGCAGGCTTATGGAATCCCCCCATAGTTAGGTGAGGTACTGGTTTTCAGAGCTAGTTCTTTTTCTTGAAATAGGCAATAATAGTAGCTACTTGATTTACCTGATAGTGTTGCAAGCCAAATAATTTAAAATAATATGTTCAAGAATTTAATATTAATGTGATTTTGATAATCTTATCTGCTATATTTTGGTTCAAAAAGTGCAAAGTACTATTTCCTCGAAATACAGTACAGTTAAGTGAATACGAAGATGGTTTTAGCGCAGAACGATCAACAATAGATCAAATTTTTGTAATGCAGCAAATATTGCAAAATATATACGCACAGAATTTAGGGCTCTATACATTATTTAATGACAATAATGCATATGATTCTATACTATAGTATATGTACTTCCATATTATACTATACTAGAAATAGATTGCATGAAGCACTGAAACAAATTAAAAGTACCAAAGAAACCTGATTAGCTTAATTAAATTAACTCTACAGAAAACTTCTTTTTCTCTTTAAAATGTTGAGGAAGGGCAGTATTTTTGATGAAGAAAATATATTCAATACAGGTAACTAAGTAATAAATTATTAAAAGTGATTAATAAAATGAGTGTTCAATAGTAGTAGATAAAATATCTGCTTTTTAAGAGTTTAACATACTGTGTAATCGAAAATGTGTGAAACTCAAAAGATACAAACCTGAGTGTCTTCAACAATCTCCTGTAGTTTTATAACTTGGTAGTTTATTGTTCTTGTATATGGAGAATTTAATTCAGGTTCAAAGTTGTGAGACTTACATCCTCTACTTAGGCATTTTGTTGGTAAAACATAATTTCCATCAGTTTGCTTAATTACTTGTGTTCCATTACACGTACAACATTTAAATGTCAAATATTGACAGTATAATTTTGGAACACTGACTTTTATTATGGTTCCTCTAATAGAAACCAGTTTTCCATAAAAACTGACTTTTAAATCTTTTAATTGTATAATCGGTTCAACATTGTGCAATCGTGCATTTATAATTTTGTGGGTGAAATCATCCTGTAATAAAAATTTTTCTTGATGTGTATATATTGTTTGATGAATAGCTAACCCCATACATTTTAGACACACTTCTGCATTTTCTATAATGTCAGTTTTAAAATTTTCCCATTGTAAGTTCAAATTTTTATCATTGAAAAGTGATTTTAAATCTATAGTAAAATAACCTTGTTCCTTAATTTTTGCTAAAGGAAATAAGTGTGAGCTTTTTTGGATAAATTCCTCAAAAGACTGAACATTTTTAATTATTTTTTCAACATTTTCTAATGCTAAAATACAGTTTGCAGAGATACATATTTAGAATCTGATGTTATATATACCTTCCACAAAATATAAACTAAATGCTTCATATCCATATTTAGACGAAATCTCATAATGATGTATTTCTTTACAAGTTGATATGCTTGGTTTTTTCTTGTACCAAGTCCTTCTGTATGGCTGTTGATTTAAATTCGACATAATCGTTTATTTTGGAAATATATCTTCTATTATCAATTATAACTATTATAAGACAAAATTAACTATTTGTATTATTATAAAGGTTTCTTTACAATAATTGTGTATGTTTTGAAATTATCCTCAAAACAAGTAAACATTAACCGTTACTACAACAGGTGTATTATTGAAAAATAAATAACGCTTCAAAATACGTACGAAACGTAATTGATTGGAGGAAAGCACAGCTGCTCCCTCTTACATCTTTAGGCACGTTCTAACTTTCAAGTGCGGATTATAACGGGTGTTCAGAAACATTCGAAGTCAAAGTAGTCCTTGAAAATATGAAGTCATGTCTGAGATAGATTGATTTTTGACAGACAACAGTTGACATTTAATAATTATTACAAAATCAGATACTTAAGTAAAGATATACGATTTTTTGTTCAAAGCCCACTTGACTTCGAATGTTTCTTAACACCCGTTATAAATAATATATTTATAATTTCATAATATAAGTTAAAATAAACAAAATAAAGTGTAAATACTTACACTATTTCTAACCATATAGAAATATTGCCTATTTATAAATATAGTACGTACAGCTGCGAGCAATAAATTTTGGTCGTTAATGTCACTTTAAACTTTGAGGAAATTGTCAGAATTACTCAGAATGTAGATTTTTGTCCTGATTGAATATATCAATTGCCAATGAAATGTCAATATAAATTTGCAGTTTGTCAAAGTCTTGTTTTTTGAATTATTTTTAATATGGTCTCAATATCCTATTTTAACAAAGTAGGGATTATTTCCTTAATATAAACTGTACTCTATGAAGCTACGGTAGCATCTCGTCTAGGACTTGTAAAAAGTTCCGTAAATTTTATTAACATGTGACAGATTAAATTATAGGTTATTACCATTACGACCGTTTTAATTACAAATTACATTTTGTCAAAGAATGACATTGAAGACCAACAAGAGCAAAATACGATTTTCGCTGGAACAATATTCCTCGCATCATTGTCTAATTACTTAAAACTAAAAATTTAAAACGTTAAATTAAAACTACTTGCAAAAACAAGATTAAATATAGACTCTATGTGTATCTAATCGTCTTAGATACCTACAAATTGTAGGTGTGCAAAGCCAATAAAGAAGAATGCGTCCATTTTAAACATTTACACTTCTAAATTAACAGCGACATCTCGAAATTTTAGTCATTATTTCTTCCCGCCAAAAAGTACTTTGCCATTAGTGTTTCCAAATCCTGACGAAAACACCAACTAATATGCAACTGGTTTAAAAAATGCAATTGCCAGTTGCCAATATATAAGAAAATATCGTTCAAATAATATATTTGATTAGCTTTTTGCTACTCCTGTTAACAGAATTATCGAATCATATTTTAAGAAATTAACACAAAAATATTTGAATTTGTGTGTTCAAATTTATAAAACAATTCCCACATATGGACATAAATATATTGAAAATAATTTGATTGTTGTAAACACTGTTGTTAACACATCTGTCACACTAATGTGTGAATGTATGTGTGGAATTCGAATATATCACTATGTCAGTAATTGATTTAAAGTGCTAAAAAATTGTTCTATAACTGTTTATTTTTGGCAAATAAGTAATATGACTAAATATTCTTTTACACTTAGAGTATTTTAGATGAAATATTTTTATATAGAAAAATGAGTGGAGGTTAGGAATGCGGAGAGTCGCCCAAACAAATATTCCTGGGCAAGTAAGTTATTTAGAATGAATACACCAAAAATTCTAAAAAGACTTATTTTTTAGTATGTAATGGAAAAATTGAAGAAATGGCAGAGTTCTTGCCACTATGTGACCTATTATTTAATGTCGTGTCACTGGCAGTTTATTTTTGCGATGTGGTTTTTGATATTCTAATGGTATATGCTTTATATGAAAAGGGATTAATAGGAATATTTTCCCAATGCTTAGTAGCAATTGCAATTTCAACAATTGTAACTCAAATCCTTTCATTACATTGGTCCTTAACAAGAAGTAAAAATAATATAAATAGGGTATTTATAATTTTATTGCATATATGCCAGCTAGGGGTGTTGTGGAGGTATGCTAGATTACTAGCACCAGTTCAGCTCTCTGGTGTTAAGCAGGAAGTTAGGGATTTATGTATATTAAGGCTAATACATGGATTTGTTCAAGCAGCACCAATGTTGCTTTTACAATTAAGTTTATTGTCATCTACAAATGTAGAGGGACCATCATCTGATCTTGTAATAGTATCAGCAACTCTGTCATTATTTTCAATATGTTGGGCCCTAGCATCATTCAGTAAACATATTCAAAGTGTTGAACGGTTAGTGTTAACATGGTTAGGAGTTATATCACAATTATTGTGGCGTGCTGGCACTGTAACATCTAGGGCAATTGCTTTAGCTGCTTATGCTGCAAGTTACCATTCATGGGTCTTCTTAGTTCTGGCATTACATTGGGCATGTATGTTTTTATGGTTAATATCACCAAGAAGTGCTTTTCATGGACAAAAGGGTAGTCGACTTGGAGTTTGTGTTTTAATGGCTGCTATATATGTTGTGGCATATATCAATCTGCAAGATAAGCCACATAGAAGAACTATGACTGTGTTTTATATTGTGATGTTGTTAGAAAATTTACTCTTAGTAATGGCTTGGTTGGCAGCTGTGTGGCCTGTACGTCCTACTAATTGGATTTTAGTTCCTCTTCTTACAATTGTTTTGTTTATAATTGGAATCTTATTTATGCTTGTATATTATCGATACTTTCACGTTAGAAGATTAATGGATAAACCATCAACACCACCAGGCGTTTTTAACTGTCGGTTTGCTAACCCAACTGCTGTTGCTTTGTATAGAAAGAAAAAGAAGCCGACAAGTTTTGTGCCACCACCTGGATTAAGTCCTGTTGCAGTGCCTTTTTGGAGGCGACCATTACCATCTTCTAGTGAAAATGAAGGCAGTAGTGTGGGATCACGTGTAAATATTCACCAAAAATTACAAGAGAAAAAGCAAAAACAATTAGCAGAACTAAAAATAATCGAAGAGGAAATTAAACAAGGCAAGTTAGTTGGTCCAGAAGGAGGAGATCCTGATGATAGACAACCAATACCAAGGACAAAAAAACATTTAGAACCACAATTGTTAAGTCTCGCTTCATTAAATAATCTTGCAAGTTATGGAGTTAATTTGAACAGAAGACCACCACCAAGGGCGCCTAGAAGTAGAACTCCCGAACTATTACTTACTCCGAGATATTTATATTGTAACTGTGTTCTCCCAGAACCCGAACCTGTTGAAATACCCGGGCCTCATACAACTTCCGATATAGAAAGTCAAGTTTCCTTACCCCGTTCGTATACATTACCTAGAGAATTTAAATATTATAGAAGGGGGCGATCGAGAAAACCGGTACGTCCCGTTGCTTCAACAAACAGTAGCGACGGTGATGTTGATTCGGCTGATGATGAATCAGATTATAATACGCCACCTGCAGTTGTGAGGCCTTTAAGAAGGCCCTTTAGACATGAAACTAAACTTTGAATCTTGTTTGCCATTACATATATTGTATATGATTAATGTATTATTGTGTATACTTAATTTAATTGAACCAAAAGTAACATTTTGTACAAATAATTTTGTAATGAAAATATATTTTTATATATTTGTATATAAACTGTTTTTTAATATTAAAAAAAAAAGTAAAATACTTTACAAGAACATGGTAAATACATGATAAATATACTACTAACAATGCGTAATGTACCTAATCAATATAGTTTTTTTGGCCAAAATTTATTAAATCGATTTTGAAAGCCACTGAATCTGCTTTTGCTTTACTATCTGCATTGTTTTATGAGATCCTAAGTAAAGTTATAACTATCAAGAAATTAAACTAACTATTAAAAAATAATTCTAATTGTTACGCATTGTAAATTATTAGATCTAATTGGACTGAAGTTAATCATTGTTGTTTTTTGTACATAAATAGAAATAGTAAATTATTATGGCCAAATGCCCTATTTTGATAAGTAAAATCGATAAACTACGATTAATTTAGATATTCGGAATTTACGCATAGTTAGTATTGAAGTAACTGGTTGGTGCATGTCAAGTTATAGTTTGCTTTAGAATAAGGAGTGATTCAAATGTACTGTTAAAATTTAGAGTACAGTTCATTTCAATGAAATCGAGTAAACCCTAAAAATCAATATACCTTTTTTAAGGGATTTTTAAGTCATGTAAATTTGACTTTCGTGAAGTCTAATGTCTAATTCTTCATAGAGGTTATTCTTGACAATCAAAATGTAATTATTATTACTTACAAAATACTTGTCACAGTGCCAGGTAAGTCACACAAAAGTGATGAATAAGAACGACTTAAACCATACAAAATTAGGTGTACTCAATTTCATTGAAATCAACTGCACCTACCTATATAGCTTAAGTAATTTGATATTTGAGATCAATAAAGTAGTGCTTTTTTATGCCAATAAGTCCTATTATGTGTTAAAAAAAAACAAATATCAGAGGCAGTTGGCAGGTTATGTCTGGAGATAACTTTGCACCGGCTTACTAAAGACAAATTATTCGTTTTTCGGCGCGATCTTTTAATAGCTCCTTATTTTGAGGTAGATAATGGAGACGGTCTTGTAACCTTTTCTTGTTTGTTGCACCAAAAGTAATGACCATGTTTTTATAAATGAAAATGTGACACCGTCTCAAAGAGTTAGAAAATAGTTTTTTATCAAAGACATATGAAAGGTGTAAAGTGTGTCGTCAAAATGCATACAGGTAGAACATTTGTCGATTTAGGAACGCAAGCCGTGAGTGAAGAATCGGAAATGGTGCGCGCCCAAGACCATCAAAGACAGATATGATAAACACTTTAGAAATGATAAAGTTAATATTATTTTTAACAGCCGAAGAATTGACATTGTGAGCATATCGACTGAACGTATACATAATATTTTACATATAGAATTGAGCATGTCCAAACTATTAGCAAAGTAGGTGCAACAAATCTTGAATTCGATCAAAAACATGAACGAATCCGAACGTCAAGCGATAGTCTGAAGCTGTTCAACAAGAATCAAGCTGATTTTTTTGCGAAGATTTTTTACGGTTGATGAAATCTGGTTTTATCACTATGTTCCTGAATCCAAAGGTAATTTCAACAGTGGACACATTATGGTGGTCGCCTCCTAAAGAAAGTCAAGATATTTCCATAGCTACAAATTTTTTTTTATTATTTGAAGGAGATAATTTTAATAGATTATTTTGTAACGGATTAAGCCGTTATTCTACTTTACTATACATATTGAAGAAAGCGATTTCTGAAAAACGACCTGGAATGGCCAATAAAAAGTTTTCTGCTGCTTTAAATGCTGTTAGTCCGTAGTAAGTTTTCTTTCATTACAATCTCCCCCGTCTCACACCAGTCGAGATGTTCGCGAAAAATTGAGTCAATTGAGATATCAGGTTGTGCTCCATATACCCTGTTTGGCTGATGTTGCTGCAGGTGATTTCCACTTATTATCCAAACTCAAATTTTTCCTTGCTAGAATTAAGTTGCGGTCGGATGATTTGAAGGTTTTGAGAAAGAATATTACAAAATAGCATAAATAATAATAGTTATTTACTTTATTAGTAGTATTATTACACTATGAGTGTGAATGATTACAAATGGCGAGGGCGTCAGCCCGAGCTTCATTTGTATATCACATGAGTTACTGTAATATGCTCTAGCCCACGTGTGATGTAAGAAACTATATTTACATCTGTCTAATTAAAAAAAACTAAAAAATCTAAATCTATAATTTCCATTCAAAATAAATATCAAGGAAACTTTCGGAGTATTATGGCAACCGCTCAAATTTGTTGTAGTCAACAATTTTTGGTACAAACTGTGCATCAACATTGTAATCACCATAATACCGAGTTATTCAGAAACGGAAAATCTGCCCTTGGAAATTGAAGCTGCTGCTGCAAATGTCTCTTGACTTTTACCAGATAAGTCGCAAGCTAATATGGAATTTTTATAAACGGTTTACTGATTTGTGTACATCTAAGAAAGTTAAGAATGAAGCAAAAGAAAAAGTTTTTTTTAGTCTTTTTGTTTTCTGTAATTTTTCTTTTTGTGAGCGCGATGTCTAACTCTCCGCCCCGCGCTTAGGTGGTCTTCCTATCGGTCGTTTGGTGTTCGATTTCTGTGTTTTTGCCCATTTTGCCAGTTTTTCTACGCCCATCTTATCAACATGATCTTTCCAGAAACGGCGTCGCGTTCTTGTCCGTCTTGCATTCCGATTTCTTTTAGTATGTCTTCGTTTTTTATTCTGTCTCTAAGCGTGGTGCCATTCATAGTCCTTAGTATTTTCATTTCTGTTGTTCTTATTGTTCCTTGACTTTACTTTCTTTACTCATGAATTTGTTTCGCCATATTATTTCTCGCAGGTATCCCGATATTCTAGCTGCTTTTGCTTGTTGTTCATCACCTGTTTTAGTATGTGCTCTATGACAACTAACTTGTATTTGGAAAAAGAATATATTTCGAATCGGGAGTTGAAACGTAACATCCTGGAATAATAAAGATCAGGAAATCATGCTTGAGATGGCAAAACATAAGGTAGACATCTGCACCTTGTCAGAAACGAAAAAAAAGAAGCAAAGGCAGCTCTAGATACCGAAATTACATTCCGTTCTATAGCGGAGTGGGCAAAGATATAAGAGCACAAGCAGGGTTAGGCATATTGATACACAGAAGACTAGAAAATTGCATAGAAGAAGTCAAATACAAAATGTTGATATTAGTAAATTTAATCTTTTAATTGCTTTTTTGAAAAAGCAATCAGTTGGTCACAGGCCAAAAAAATCCAGAGTGTTAATAAAAGACGATATTGCAAAATTTTTAAAAGATGCTGGAGATAAAGAATTTTTGTTAATAAAAGTAAAACCGTTTTTAATGTTTGATATAATGAAACTAATAATTTCATATTTAAGGTTGCCTTGATAATTGGACTGATAGGCGCTTGCAGAGTAGATGAACTAACTAACCTGCAATTAGAAAATGTGAAAAAAGAGGGACGGCTGTTTCATATTTTCATACCAAATACAAAGCCGAAAGTATCCCGAAAATTTTTTATTACTGTCGGAGGTATCGAAGGAGTGAACATGGTTGAAATAATTCAAAAATACCTTGCGGTGCGTCCTAATCATGCTGTTCATGGGAGGTTTTTCGACGGGTACAGAGGTGGTAATTGCATAAAGCTCGTTGGTATTAACATATTTGGTGAAATGCTAAAGAAGATTGCCAGCTTTCTTAATTAACCACAAGCTCAAGAATACACAGGGCATTGTTTTCGATGGTCGTCCGATCCACTCTTAGCAAATACCGGAGCAAATTATTAGTAATAAAGCGCCATGGTGGTTGGCGTTCTAAAGCTGTATGTGAGTGTTACATTGATACTTCAGTTGAAAACAAGAAAAAAACAGCCTCAAAAATTCTTGGTGTTTACTGACAACGAAGCTACCACCAGTGTTTTTAAGACTTCGTACCAAGATTTCAGCCTTCTTGGAGGAGAGCTTGCTATTCCACAAGTTATAGCAGGCATTTCCCAACAAAATTTAAATGTCATTAGCAAGAATTCATATCAGATGACTTCATCTTCCATTAATTTTACTGATTGTAAAAATTGTGTAATTAATACTTATCAGAATAATTGTTATTTAGTTAAATTAAGTACCTATCTATTATTGTGCATTTTTCATTTTAATAAAATTTGATTAAAGATTGGAAATTTTTTATTACACCACTAGTGGTTAATGGGCTTTATTACTCAATTCAAATAAATGCTATTGTAACGCTTATATAACACAGATGTAGATAAAAAACTAAATGCCCTAACCTCATTCATTTGTCTTATTTTGAACCTCACTTTCTGCCAAATCAACCTCCAAGATGGGTTTACTAAAGTTTTATTTAAAGAAAATTGAAATATTCTAATCAATTTGAACAAAACACATCATGTTTAATTTTGCTTATTGCCAATAAACCGATTTATCTACGACGAGTTACGAGGTGCCATACATACATTCCAGGAATTTGAACAGTTTTTGTGTTTGTTCTTGTTGAGTGGTGTTTGAGTTATTCTACGGCACTACAATGTCTGCTGTGAAAGAGCAAACACCCTGCATGAAATTCTGCTTCGAACTTGGTAAAACGGTGGCGGAAATTCTGAAAATGTTTTGAAAATGGGCGTGTTGATGATGATAAGCGTTCCGGTCGTCCATCGACGGAAAACATCAAAATGTGTTAAAAGAGCGTGATGAATCCATTTGTAATATTGTGGGCTTGTCGTACGGCGTTTAGCAGCGTATTCTGCCCGTCGAATCCAACATACGGCATATTGGGGCGAAGTTTGTGTCAAGGTTACTCAGCATTGAATAAAAACGGCACCGTGTTCATGTGTGCACAGAACTGAAAGAAACTGCCGTAAGGGATGCGAACTTCGGTACTAGAATCATTATTGGCGACGAATCATGAGTGTACGGGTATGATCCCGAAACAAAGCAGCAGTTATAGCAGTGGAAGACGCCATCGTCATTAAGACCGACGAAAGCATGGCAAGTTCGAAACAGTTAATGGACGATTTTATTGTGATGTTCGGCGACTAAGAGAAAACATTCGATGCAAGCGGCATCCACCACAACAATATACCAACCCATACGTCACTTGTTGTGCGCCAGTTTCCAGCCTACACGAAGACTGTAGTTCTATTCCATCTTCCAGACTCTCCAAATCTTACCCCGTGTGACTTGATCCTGTTTCCGAAATTGCAACTGCCCCGTTTTGAGATAATTGAGGAGATTCAGATCGACTCGCAGCCAGTGTTGAACATGTTAACACACGAAATTTCTAACACTGTTTACAGTCATGGACTAGTCGCTGGGATCGGTGTATTCACGCGGAAGGAAAGTACTTTGAAGGGGATGATAGTGAATAAGTTGTAAGTAAAATTTATTGCGTTTTTTTTAACATTCCGCACCTCGTATTTATTGTAAATACTGTTTAGAGGAAAATTATGAGAAGCTTGGTGGGATTCTGGAGATACAGGAAACTCACAAACACTTTATATTTTCTTAGTGTTTGTAGCGAACGTAGCATATCCTAGGCTAAAAAAAAGAAAAAAGCAAGCGAACACTTTACCCTTCGAGATGTCTTTAAACAGACAAGACTCACCATTCGGAAGGATGGAAACTCTACAAAGGGAAATACAAAGGATAGCCAGAGCTGTATTTATATTATAAAATACTTGTCTTTCTGGGTTCATTTAAATAAAACTAACGGCAATTTAAACACACACTATATTAATAATAAAACGCATTAAATAACATTTATCCACAATAACATTATAACAGGAGTTTTATCCATGCTTATGAAGCATATAAAGTGACCTATTATTCACTAGTGAAATAATGAAAAAAACATAGCAACCGGTAAGTATGACACAGCTTACCACATTTCATTTGATGAATACGAATATTTTTTAATTAAATTTCGAATAATTCTATTCTATTAATGTGGTGATTGTGGATAAAACGTTGTATTGCATGCATGTTTTAGATGCATTTTATCCGCTTAAGAAAATTAAACGCTCGAACTGACGTTTTCGCGTTTAAACATTTTTGCGTGAATAAAATGTTATCTAAAACTCTTATACAATAAATAATTATTAATAATAATTAATAACTAACAAGACATATAAACAATTAAATCGGTATTAAATAAAGTCAATATTAGTGCCGATACCGTGCTGTGACCTCCGAGCAGTTGAAGCGGGAATCAGTACGCACGATAGACAGAGACAAAAAGCCGGACAAAGGTCATCCTAGCAGTCGAACGTACGAGCGATACGACGAGCTGTGTGTAAGGGGGCCGGTCTGAATAAATATTCCGAAGAGATGAGTAGTGACGAAGAATATACGACGGATGAGGGAAAACGAAGGAAAGGTAGGAGTAAATTAGACACTATATTTAGTAAAAGTGCTAAAATGCAAAGAACCCCAGATGAGAAAGGTAAACAAAAGCAAGAGAAAGTTCCAAGCAGAAGAGACAAGCAGGAACAAGATGACAAATTGGAAAATTTGATGGAAATAATCCTACAAATGAATAAAGATTTAAAAGAAGAGTTACAGGAAATAAAAAATGAACAGAGGCAAAGTAAAGAAGAAATTAAAAAAATCAGAGAAGAAAATATGGAGCTTAGAAAAGAGAATAAAATACTGAAAGAAGGACTACAAGAAGTAAAAAATAAACTCGATAGAATAGAATCGGAGAGAAGAAGAAATAATGTAGTGGTCCATGGCCTTCCATTAAAAACAAAGGAAGACACAACAGTATCTGAGCAAATGTACACCTTCCTAAAAAAGAACTTGGAAGTAGATATCGATATACGAACTGTAAAAAAACTGGGAGACAGAATCTGGTTAATAGAGCTACAGAACACAAAAGATAAATACGACATTATGAGAAATAAAAGTAAACTAAGGAAAATTGAGGAGTATAGAATTTATATAAATGATGATATGACCAAGGAACAAAGAGAAATACAGACAAAAATCAGAACACAAGCGAGAGAAGAGGAAAAGGAAGGTAATGGGGTTCAAATCGGCTTCCGAAAATTAATTATTAATGGACAAAAATGGGTATGGAATAATGAACAAGGCAAACTAGTGAAATATAAAGGAGATAAAGAGAAAAAAAACTAATAAGTAGCGGAGTGGAGGAGGATGATAAGGATGACGGACACAGATATGGAAAAGGTAACGAGGAAATAAAATCACAAAAAAAAAATGGAAAGGAACGAACTGGAAATTACGAAATGGAAAATAGGTACATGGAACATTAAAAGTATAACAGGGAAAGAAAAAGAATTGGAAAAAGAATTCGAAGGAATGAGTTTGGATATACTGGGTATAACTGAAGTAAAAAGGAAAGGGAAGGGAATAGTTAAAACCGCTGAACAAAACACTATGATATATAGCGGAGTTCCAGAGGAATGCAGAGCCGCAGCCGGTGTTGGATGTATAATACATAGAAGAATAGAGAAACAACTGTACAACTGGAAAGCCTGGACAGAAAGAATATTGGCAATAGAAATGAGGGAAGCGAATATTTTTATTAAAACAGTAATAGTGGTGTATGGCCCCAACGAAGATGAGAAAGCAGAAACCAAGGACAGGTTTTGGGAGGATCTGACGAGAGCGACGGAAGAAGCAAAAGGAATGATATTTATAATCGGCGATTTTAACAGTAGAGTTGGTAAGAAGGACGAAGTATATAACAGGTCCATAGGAATACATGGAGAAAACAAGAGAAATAATAATGGTAAAAGAATGTTGGAATTCTGTCTAATGCACGACTTGGTGATTACGAACACTTACTTCCAACATAAGGAAATACACAAATACACTAGAGAAGTTCAAAGTAGAAATGAAAGGTCTATAATAGATTATGTATTGGTGGAAAATAACAATAGAACAGTAGTAATGGACACTAAAGTTAAAAGGGGTCCAGAGATAGGCAGCGACCACTTCTTAGTGGTATCAAAGATCAGGGAAGAAAAAAAATATATCACAAAGAACAAGAATATAAACGGACAAAAGAAACCCCAGGATGAGACAATAAAGTCGTATAAATTAAGAAATCCAGAAATAGCAAGAAAATATACAAAAGCGATAACGGATAAGATAAAAAAGATGGAGGGAAGTAGTGTGGATAAAAATGCAGACCAACTATGGAACTACTTTAAAGAAACTGTGATAGAAACAAGTACAGAAATATGTGGAGTGAGTAAGAAAAGAAAAGATAAAAAGCAGACTGTGTGGTGGACAAATGAAATTAAGGAACAAATAAAGAGAAAGAAAGAGACATGGAAGAAGTATCTATCAACAAAGACAATACATAGTTATGAGCTTTACAAAAACGAAAGGAAGAAAGTAAAGGAACTTGTAATAGAGTCAAAGAAAAACAGCTGGAAAGAATTTGGAGAGAGGATGGAAATAAACAGCAGCGAGAATCAAAAGCTGTTCTATCGAATATTAAAGACGTTTAGAAAGGAAAGAACGTATGAAATGATCCACATTAAAGATCATATGGGAAACTTAATAATGGAACAGGAAGAAATAACGAAAAGATGGAAAGAATATTTTCAAAAACTGCTGGAAGGAAAAGAATTAGAGAGAGACACTACAATTGAACAACAAATGATAACCAAAGAAGCCGAGGGAAAAGTAAATATGCAGGAGTTGGAAGAAGCAATTAAAAAGTTGAAGAATGGTAAAGCACCAGGATACGATAAAGTAAGCTCAGAAATGATAAAACATATCGGACAAAAAGGAAAAGAAATGATGCTAGATATGTATATGACCAAGAACAATTACCGAAAGACTGGAGGATGACATTGATAGTACCAATATATAAAAAAGGAGATAGGAAGGACTGCAATAATTATAGAGGTATATCCTTAATAAGTACAGCCATGAAAATTTATGAACAAATATTGGGAAATAAATTGAAAGACAAAATCGAGGAAACATTAGAAGAATCACAAAGCGGGTTTAGACGTGGAGGTAGTATACATGATCATATATTCTCCATTAGACAAATAACAGAAAAGGCACGACGAGAACAGAGAAAGGTTTATATGGCATTTGTGGATCTTGAAAAAGCATTTGACAAGGTACCAAGAGAAAAAGTGTGGAATTCACTAAAAGAAAGAAATATAAACGACAAGTTTATCAGGGTAATTAAACAAATATATGAAAATAATATTAATGCTGTAATAACTAATAATACGATGTCAGACCCATTTGAAATAAGTAAAAGAGTTGAAAAAACGATGAAACTTTATTATGCAATGAGTAACAAATTCATTAACAAAAATGAAATAACGCTGAAAACAAAACTGAAAGTGTTTAAATCGGTATACAGGCCTGTGTTGACATTCGCATGTGAGTCATGGATTTTGAACGATAGACAAAAAATAAGATACAGGCTGTTGAGATGAAGTATTTGAGAAGAGTACGAGGCGTGACCAAAAGAGAAAAAATGAGAAATAAGGACATAAGGAAAGATCTAGGAATTCAATCGGTTCTTGAATTTATTGAACAAAAACAATTGGAATGGTGGGGGCATCTCATGAGGATGGAAGAATCGAAACCAGTAAGAAGGATATGGGAAGCAAGAATACAACGAAGTAGACAACGGGGAAGACCAAGACAAACGTGGGATAATGCAGTGGCAAGAATATTACAAGGAAAGAACAAGGGATGGGTAGAGGCGAAACAACTAATACAAAACAGAAAGGAATGGAAGAAGTTTGTTCGCAGTTGAAGCATAAGGGAAACTTTCCTACACCATATTATGGTAGAAGGAATTACTGATTATATATATATATATAATAACTAACAATAACAGTATTTACTTCACAATATTTACATATTAGTATTTATATAACAATATAAGCACGACGGCGATTACTCGTTGATTGAATGCTGTTTCCCACTTCCCGGCCGCTTATAGAGGGTTGGAGATTTTCTTCTAGAGTTTTCGCGAGATATACCAGGACGTGCGGAGCGGTGACATCATCGCCTGATGTATCTTCGGATAATGCACATCACAATATTATAATTGACCAATCCTTTAAAAATTTGATTATGTAAGTATGTAATTCCACATAAACTTTCATTATTCAGTAATAAAATTTAATATACATATTTACGAAACGTGATTTTAAGAATGGATATCCAGATTAAACACTTTGTTCACTATGACCCTAGATAATAAACAATCGGTGTGCATCATAAAGTAGTAAATAAATTTGCAAATGTAATGGATGCCGATTACTAATAACTCTAGGTAATAAAACAGCGGTCTAATGTATAAAGTAATTAATAAATTTGCAAATATAAAGGATGCCGATTACTAATAACTCTAGGTAATAAAACAGCGGTCTAATGTATAAAGCAATTAATAAATTTGCAAATATAACAAATGCCGATTACTAATAACACTAAGAAATAAAGTGGTCTGAATCTGAAAATGCACGTTGAATATTTATAAAATTGGAAATGTTTTGTTTGAATTCTATATCCTAGATTTACTTATATTTAACAATGAAAAAATGTTTGAAACTAAAACATTACAAAAGGATATTAAATGTATCTTCGACAAATAGCAGCATTAACATTAAATAATGTTTCACTAGTCTATTATTTGACAATAATGAATATCTATAAGAATACATTAAGCGACAAATAATGCTCACAGGTATTTTAATTAAAAATGTCCTAGAGCAGGCCTTCACAACATACTGTCACTCACTTTGGGGCCCCACCACCACCCACTTTGCGACTCGCGAAGACTTTGGTGAAAATTCATAATATTATAAATTAAAAATAATCTCGCGCGTATGTATTCTCAATTAAGATAACCTACTGATCACGAACAGAAAGAAGTCGCTCGTAAATTGCAGAACGTGTTTTAGCCATTCGTTGCTTTGAAAAGAAAACATCTAAATTCCTAGAAGATGAAGCAAAGGAATTTCCTGAGCTTGAAGATGAGTCTTGGAATCATGACCTCTTCTTCTTTTGTGATATTACAACATATCTAGATGGCCTTAACGTTCAAGTTCAAGACGAGCAACAATTTGCATTCGAAATGTTTGCAGCAGTAAAAGCTTTTAAACTGAAAATGAAACTTTTCAAAACCTAGTTACTAAAGGGCAAAAATATCCTGGGAAAAAAATTTCAAATGAAATTAATCTGTTGATAGAAGAATTTGATAAAAGACTCTGTCTAAAGAAGAAGAAATTCAGTTTAAACTAATTGAAGATCCATTTTCTGTGGATCCCGAGGACATATCAGTTCAATTGCAATTAGAGGTTATTAAACTACAATTAACTATTATCAGGATAAAATAAAACAAATTTTAATGAATTTCACTTTTTAATTAACACTGTAACGATCGTTTTGCTCCAACCTGAGCTTCATCAGACATATAACAGTTGTATGTCTGAAGAAGCTCAGGTTGGAGCGAAACGATCGTTACAGTGTTAATTAAAAAGTTAAATTCATTAAAATTTGTTTTATTTTATTCTGATAATAGTTATAATGGAATTTCATCAAGTAAAGGCTGAAACAATCATATATTTTAAACTACAATGTTTGGCAATTTACCGAAGCAAGCACATGTAGGATTTCTACAAAAATCTGGACTGTGAGAAGTACAAGAATCTTTACGAAGTTTCACTAAAAACTTTTAGTGTATTTGGAACCGAACAGACATTTTCAATTATGAACATTAATAAATGCAAGCAACGCTTATGTTTGAGTGATTATTATTTGGAGGACATCCAGAGAACAGCTACTTCTACTATATCTCCTTAGTAACCTTATTATTTTCTTACTAATCTTCCCCCCTCTGTCCTATTTCCTTTCGGCCCGCAGAAGTTTTTCATAAAGTATTACGGCCCGTCTTTGAGTTGGACAAGCCTGTCCTAGAGCATTGTAAATTTATAAATAACACTACTTTTTGCTCACTTTTAATAATTCCTGCGTAGATATTCCATCTTTTGAAGTTAGAGTAATAAAAAAAGGGCGTGGACTTGCATGAATTTGTGATAATTGTTCCTCAATGGGTAACGACATCAATGAATGAAAAAGTGCTACAAGAAAGAGAAATTAGAAAGCATAGAGTAATAAACTTTACAGTATCGGAGCATTCCACAAGTAACACTGCTCCCAATGTTAGTGACTATTTGCGAAAATCTCGTTCGGCTTCGTTAATAAACAAAATTTTAGATATTGGTCAACAAGAAACCAACGTTAACTTCAAACACGTAACGGTTTGGTGTGCGCTATCAGACACAGGAATTATTGGCCCATATAGTAACATCAGAAAGATGTTATCACATGATTGAGACTTTTTCTGGCCAAGGCTTGAAGAACTTAATGGTAATTAGTGGTTCAACAGGATGGGCCAACGAGTCACACGGCGAGAATCAGTATTAATATGCTGCTTGATATGTTTCCCGACCGTTTAATTACTGGCAACGGAGACATAATCTATCTAGCTCGGTCGCCTAACTTAACTGCGCCAGACTTTTTTCTGTGGGGATATCTAAAAAGTCATGTGTTTAATAATCGACCCCGTAATCTTGAAGATCTTAAATAAAACATTTTAAAAGAAATTGAAGCGATTCCACTGGAGATGTTAGGCAGAGTGATTGATGATTTCGTGCGACGGCTAGAAGAATATCTAGCAGAAGAAGGCCATACGCCATTCAATTTTTAAATAAAAAATCTCTCAGAGTTATAGATTAAGGTGTTGTCGTTGTCGTTGTAATTTTTTAATGTTTAACAAATAAAAATTTATTCTATATTAAAAATCGTCAATGCATTTTGGAATTCCCTGTATTAGGGGCATCCTGAAGGTAGTTACTTTAAATTAGTTACCCAATATGATTAATTTCACTCTTTATTTTCAACACATTTGTGTTATCTATGCGACTAGCACACATTATTACAAATTTTGGTAATTATTAATCATTTTGAATACATAACAATGTAAAACAAACATCATTTTCATTTATATTAATGACAAATGAACTTAAATATACTTTTCAACGGATGCATACGAGTTGCGCCAAAGCACCTGAATTAATCTTAGAAATAAAATTTTAGGGATTATCCGACCCCCAATGAACAAATGTCATTTACTAGGTCCTTAAATATTTTGCATACGAGTTGCGCCACATTATACGGGTTACGCCAAAGATACACCTCGAGGGTTCAAGGTGAAAATAAAGTAGATATAACATACTTTTAAAGATTAATACAATTTATTTATGTTATTCTTACACTTTGAAACTCTAAAATAATTTCCAGTAATTATAATTAAAACAAACTGAAATATATTAATTGATGTTGCACACACTTGGAGACTTTGTGAAACATAATAAAATTTGTGAAATATAGCCAAGTATGTTATTCCTACAAAGTACATCAATAATGAAATATATATACAGTGTGTATAAGCCAAATGGAATAAATTCATTATTTCGGTTACTGTACGTATTTATAAAAAATCCCGAAACATGTCATATTTAATTTATAAATTAACATTCTTCAACGTGAAAATGCGATCCCTACTTTCAACCCCCTTCGAATGACAGGTACAACCCCCATTTTTTTAAATGGGAAGTATAGGCTTGTGATATATCGTTGTAAAGGTCTCTTTATTCTCTATTCAAAAATGTTATAATTTTCATGTTTGTTGCAACAATTAAGATATAATAAAATAAAATCATGTTGTTATCGAAATTCGCTACAATATACCCAAAAAATAAAATTTAATGCAAAATGTAAAGAAAAATTTAAAACGCCAGAAAAAAATATGAATGTCAATGAAGTAGATGCTCATTTGCGTTTATAAAGATTTAATACATACATCAAAGGCATCATTGCATTACTTACTTCCCGTTTAGGTCTTCATAATAAGAAAGTGAGTAAAAACCATACCAATGTGCTTTTTAGATGGTATCCTTTAAAAATACTTTAAAAAGTTTCCGTGGCAACATTAGTTTGTTTAAAACGCCTTAGTAAATTGTTTTGTATTTAAAAGTTGTCATTTAAATTGACAGTTTGATAATTTTAGTTTGAATTTCGTAAAATACAATTCTGGGAAATGGTTAGATTAACGGAAATGCATAAAATAACAGTCATACAAATGATTGGTTACGGAGATAGAACCCGAACACAACAAGAAGTAACCCGCCTATTTCATGAGAAATTTCCTGATTTACCGCCTATAGCTCAAGGAACAATAAGTAAGATAGAGAAGCAGTTTCGAGAGTTTGGTCATGTAAGGCAGATAAAAAAACCAGCTGCCAATGCACTGAGTGATGAAATCAAAGTAGATGTGATGCTTGAGTTTATGGAAAACCCACATACATCGAGTAGACATGCATCCACTACATTAAATGTTAGCCATACATCGATAGTAAACATATTAAAAGAAAATAAAATTCATCCCTATAAAATGATATCTACTCAGGAGCTTATGGAAGACGATTTTGATAGAAGAACTTATTTTTGTGAGCGAATGATGGACATGCTGGATAACAATATTATCAATTTAGAAGACGTTATGTTTTCTGATGAGTGCACTTTTTCTCTTAGCGGTCATGCTAATCGGCAAAATTGCCGCTACTGTTCTACGGAAAATCCTCACTGGATTAGGGAAGAACACACACAATACCCAGTAAAAGTTAATGTTTGGGCAGGTATTGTTGGAAACCATATCATTGGTCCCTTTTTCATTGAGGGCAATTTGAATGGCGATCGTTATTTGGCACTACTTCAAAATGATGTCATTCCAACTTTGGCAAATTTATATCCTGATCCAGGAAACCCTCAAGTTCCAATGAATACGATATGGTTTCAGCAGGATGGAGCACCACCACATTACCAACGCAATGTCCGGCAGAACCTCGATGCAATATCTCCCAATCGGTGGATAGGAAGGCGAGGATTGATAGAATGGCCAGCGCGATCACCTGATCTGACCTTACTTGATTTTTTTTATGGGGATATTTGAAGAGCATTGTGTACAAAACTAAACCTTTGGATTTAAATGACTTAAGAGAACGAATAACGCTTGCGATTAGGTCGATCACGCCTGATATGTTAAATAATGTTAGAAGACAGTTTTATTTAAGATTAGGATGTTGCCTGCACGTTCATGGTGAACATTTTGAACATCTACTTCATTGACATTCATATTTTTTTTTGGCGTTTTAAATTTATCTTTACATTTTGCATTAAATTTTATTTTTTGAGTATATTGTAGCGAATTTCGATAACAACATGATTTTATTTTATTCTATCTTAATTGTGCAACAAACATGAAAATTATAACATTTTTGAATAGAGAATAAAGAGACCTTTACAACGATATATCACAAGCCTATACTTCCCATTTAAAAAAATGGGGGGGTTGTACCTGTCATTCGAAGGGGGTTGAAGGTAGGGATCGCATTTTCACGTTGAAGAATGTTAATTTATAAATTAAATATGACATGTTTCGGGATTTTTTATAAATATGTACAGTAACCGAAATAATGAATTTATTCCATTTGGCTTATACACACTGTATGTATATTACACCTACATCAATATTATATTATACAGAGCTGGGCAAAAATTTATGTGAAACGCATTTGATATACCTAATCTATTTTACTAATTGTCTTATGCACATATACTTCATCGATTTTGCTTTATATATGCTTGCTTGTTTTTTATGTCAGTTCTAATTTTCTTCGCAAACTTATTTGCTGTATTAATTTTAACGTGTAAATTTACAAAGCATTTCTACAAAATTTATAATGTTCGGATGTGAATTATAAAAGAAATTGCCAGTTTGGAATGATATGACTCACATAGTATTCACTTCCATGATAACTAACTAACTTGACGAAAAATCAATATCGTCTAAAAATATGCAGAAATATTTAAGCAAAATATTTAAAGATCTAATGACATTTTAAAGTACTAGTTAAAGGCTTACTTTTACCTGGAACATTTACCACCCTCGAGGTGTATCTTTGGCGCAACCCGTATACGGATTTAATAGGGATTACTAATCCCTAGAAACTGTGGCGCAACTCGTACAAACCGTTTTCAACATATTCTCATCAGAACAAATACGTGTTTGTTATAGTTATAACTAGGGACCGAACACGAGAGGCCCATGACTCATCGCCCACGGGCGTATTATTGAAAATTTGTATTTTGAAAGAGTTTTTAATTTTATTTATATAATTGGAAAACAAACGGGTGGTGATCTATAAAATACGAAATACATTTTTATTTGTTCATTTTGTAGTTTAAGTTGAGTAAAGGAGTATTAATATTAACTAGCAATACTTTCTCAAGGTTCTCCTCTGTAAAATTTGTACTCTTTGAATGAAATACATCTTTGTAGATAGAAAATGTCCTTTTTACATTCCATCTGGTTATAGGAGCAATGTTATTCAATCTGGACTTCTATTAAAAACTGCGTCAAACTTTTGCCGACGGCCACATTCGAAGTCACTTGGAATATTTTTCAAATAGCTACATTTAATGTTGTTAATCCATCATTTAATTTGAGATTTTAATTTTCAATATAAGTGATTAGTTTTGGCAAATTTCCAAAGTGTTCCTGAAGAAAGTATAACTGATTTTTTAAATTTTGGATTTGTATTAGTTCCTTGCACTGAGAAATACTTCGAGCATTGTCATTAAAACATGTAACAAAATTTTGTGTAACTATCGAAATTCTATGCATAAAAATTATCCTCACCTAGTTATTACTGGAGAGGGAGGCGGTGACAAAGATGGAAGTTTTTCTCTGTAAAGAGCTACTCTCAATGGTGCTTTTCTGAAAACTTTTTTAAAAGCCGATACAAGTTATCAACTTCCGGAAAGGTGTCGCTGATATCTTCACAAATTCGGTGGAAAGCATGTGCTACACAAGTATGTAGCATATTAGGATATGTTTCCTTTAATAGTCTGTCTGTTTTTAACATATATGCAGTACTATCACTGACAAATAAAAGTATTTTTTTTTTGTACCTGTCGTCCGAATGAAGAATTTGGTGCATATTCTTGTAAATAGTTTTAGCTAATGCGTCGCTATTCAACGACATAAACCAGATGTGCGGTTAACCGAATGAATAGTGCTATTCAATAACTGCGTGTTGTATAGCAAGCGCCAGATAAGTTGGCGAGCGGAGGGGTAAGTTCGCGCAGGATTAGAAGTATTGGGGAGATCTGTATTTAGTTTTACATCAATTTGCAAGATACCTTAGGTGGCGTAAACTACACATCTATCACTTAATAAATTAATAATTTAAATAATAGATTATTAGAGTGAAATATATAACGTGGACGTTTATAAAAACGGCTTCTGCGCACTCCCTCCTCTCGCCATCTTATTTTGCGCTTGCTATACTTAGCGATGCTATAGACTATTACGAATTACGATGGACCATATACCATCGTAATTCGGACGCATCAGACCGAAATTATGATGGACCATCATAATTTCGGTCTGATGCGTCCGGCCTTTAGTTATAACTTATAAATTGGGGAACATATTTTATTTAATTGTAGCGTTCCAGTACGTTTCCCCCAATAACTTATTAGAAAAAGTTGTTTCTTTTGATGGTTTTTGTTAGGGGTTCCAATAACTTTTTTTCAAACATTTTTGGTACTTGTATTCTTGACTTTACCCGTAATATAGTTTGCCAACAATGCGATATACATACATTTAATTTAATTTTTAATAAAAAGCAAAATTAATAGTGATAATGTCTGAAAAAAATAATATATCTGAAGAAATACTAGCCAAGACACTTGTACTACAAAAACTAAATGGAAATATTATAAAAAGTATATGGTTAAAAAATATTCTGTGTATATCCATAAAATCATTATGATGGCTTATTTTCAAGATTTTTCGGAGTTATATTCTCCTAATTCGAGCCCTACGTTACACGATTTACACACTAAAACTTGATGTCATTAATGAAGTAGAAAATGTCAAAAGATTTAACATATTTCAGATTAAATAAGCAAACCAGTTGAACACGCTGAAGGTATCACAGGAGTTATAGGGGTGACAGCCCTCGGTGGACAAACTCTTCGGACCAGTGGTCCACGGGTTGTATACTGTCGACCTCGGTGTTATTTTTATCTGAAGAGTAAAAGTTTTCGTAAACAGTAAACAGTAGATTAAGAGAATTTATTTTAGGTCGTAATTTTAAGAGTATGAAGATACTTAATTATTAAGGTGGATCTATTTATAAATCAATGGCGTGATAATGTTGTATACTAATTATTAAATAATAACACGTGAGTTAAAAAATTATCTTCAAAGATTATCATAACAATAGAACTTTTAATAACGATAATTGTTTACCTGTTATAAAAAGGCATTTTACGATATAAAAGTTCTTCCAAATAGTCAACATATTTAAATTTTTGTTTATTATATGCATGTTTTATGTTTTTACATGTCTTATTTTAAGTGTGATTATTAAGATTTTCTAAGAATAGATTTAAGCTTGGATACCCTGAGATTTTTGTGGAAAACACCATCGTACAAAATAAACTAATTATTATCAAATATTTTGAAATATATATTTAAGGAGATATATAATATTATTATCTTCTACAGAATTCTTAATTGGAACCTCTTTAATAATATTGACTGTTTCAAACTTTTTTCAAAGTCAAAAATATGTACACAAGTACTACTAATGTAGTAACAGGTCTTTAATAATGGAGGCATTTTTAGTTGATATAATTCTTACAGTTTTTAAGAATAAAAAAGTGTAGAATAAGTAAATTTCAATTTTTTTTAAAATTTATTATTTAATTTATTCTAAAATATAATTATGTTCATATTTTCAACAAATCTGTTTTACTTTTGTTAATTTAGTCAAATTTTTAAATAAATGAATTTTAGATTCAATTTTATGTCTTTATTCATATTATGTAAATTTTAAATTAAATTTAAAAATAAATTACATTCTGTCAGAATTATAATTCATGTTAAATTTATGCAGTTTTAAAATTTTCATTTCATTATTTTATGAATTTTAAAAATTATCGACATTAACTTGATTGTAGTATATATGTTGAGCACTTGTGAAATTATTACACTATTAAACTTAAATAAAACACCTTATATTTCACAAACAATAGTATATTGACTATATGTACATTTCATGTGCACTGCACACATCCTCAATAGTTACTAATTTAAAAGTATTATTTTTTAAGTACATGTATAGTAAAAAATATCTATTTTTTTGGTTAGGGGTGTAAAAATTACAATTATAAATGGTCAACAAATGGTCAAAAAACATGGAAATAAAAATATAAAAATAAAAATAAAAAATTATGGTCGTATATTGTAACAGTGCCTGCTAAAATCTATTGAAATTCCAAGAAAGACAAATTATGGGAAAGACCGTCACCTATGAAAAACAAGACATCTGACTGTGTTTGGCATGTCGGGTTCTATTAAATAACAATATAGTAGCGTGAAAAGGAAATATTAGTTATTAGATACTGTAGGTATACAATTTAAAAGTTTATTATTAATAGGTGACATGTCATTGTTAAGGAGGTAATTTTTGTATTTTTTCATATGTATGGCTTCCCACATGTCTAAATTTTTGCTATTACATTTTTTAATTAATTTTACATTATCTAAGCTGAAATTATGTCCGGTATCTACATGATGTAGAGCTAATGCTGATTTATCTACATTGTGAAGTTTTACATGAGCTAAATGTTCTTTGAAACGGGTTTGAATATTTCTTCTTGTTTGGCCGATATATAATTTTGGGCAGGAATTACAGTTAATTCTGTAAATACCTGATTCTTTCAGTGGGTCTGGGTTAACTAACTTTGTTTGAAGATATTGTTGTAACTTATGAGTGTTGGAAAATGCAGGAGTTAGATTATATTTTTTTAACAATTTAGTTACGTTATTCTGCCAACTTTTGTGAAAAGTAATTTTGCAATATTTTTTGGTATTACTCTTTGTATTTGGAGTTAATCTGGTTTTAAAAGTTTTTAGCTTCTTCTTTTCTAGTTTGTTTTTGATTTTATCCACCAATTGTTTATCGTATCCGTTGGATTCTGCTACTTTTGTTATGTGGTCTAGTTCTTTCTTAAAATTCACTGGTGATAGAGGGATTGATAATAATCTATTAATTTAAAAATAAAAACTACTTTCTTTATATTTGTTAAAAGTGTCTGATTGTTTATGTATGTAATTGTCAGTCTGTGTTTCTTTTCTGTAAATGTCAAATTCAAACTTCCTGTCTAAAATAGTAATTTTTAAATCTAAGAAAGGTAAAGATTTGTTTTTATCCAACTCATACGTAAACTTGATTGATGGATATTGGGTATTTAATATATTTAAAAACGAAACTGTATCGAAAGAATCAGGTATCACGGTAAGTTTAATAGATTAACTTGATTGTATAGTATTTTTTTTTTATTTACGAAAGATGTTTTCAAAGTTCTGGGAGTAGCGATTCTGTTGTTTAATACAGGGGAAATAACTAAGCCTTGATAGGTTTTACCCAAGTAGCATGTCATATAAGAGTGCTACAATCCATGTTAAAAATTAGACCCTTACGCTAGCGCCTTTGATGTTCATAAGTTAGTACTAAATTCATAAAAAACTGCGATGGCGATATTTTTAAATTACAATGATTTTTTTGTTTTAAATATGCTGGAAATACATGTTTCGATCTTTTTTGATCTCATCAGTGCGATATATCTATAAATATAGAAACCACAGACACGTATTTACGTGTATATAACTTAAAATAATTCTGTTCAAAAAATTATTTAAACTCTATGTAAAAAAATAAATATTAAAATTCAACAGCTATATAAAAAAATGCAATATTCTTGCAATAAAACAAAATAAACTATATACTCATAACAATAAATAAGCAGAAATTCTAATAAACAGCAATATAAAATAAGGACAATTTTTCATATGCACAAAAGATTAGAAAACCCTAAACTTTCCAACGTACCAAGAACCTAATTTATCTTTTACAAATGCTATTTCAGACAACATAGAGAAAACACAATTAAGAGAGTTATTAAAGTTAATCCTAGATCAAAATTACTTCAAATTTAATAATGATATATATTCGCAAGTAGAAGGATTACCTATGGGAAATCCTCTCAGCTCAATATTAGCTAACATTTATATGCATAACTTCGAAATAGGTCTATTTAACAGAAATAACAACCTAATCAAACAAATCCTTTTCTGGACCAGGTATGTCGATGATATAATTTGCATCTGGATAGGTACAGACAGGCAACTAACAGAATTATTGAAATTATTAAACTCATTAAACCCCAAAATACAATTCACAATAGAAAAAGAAGAAAATAACAAATTAAATTTTTTAGATATTACCATATACAGAAACAATAACAATCTATCATATAAAATTTACAGAAAACCAACATTTGCAGATAATATAATACATGCGGAAGCGAAACAAGATACTAAAATAAAAATGTCAACATTCCATAGTTATATACATAGAGCAACTCACATACCATTGAATACTGATGCTTTTAAAGAAGAAATAACATAGCAGAAAATAATGGATACAATCCCAACATAGTAGACAAAATATTAAACCGAAAAGAACAAAAGAATATTCAGAAAAAATTCTTATATCAGGAAGATAAGAAATAAAAGAAAATAAACCCATTTTGGCACGCGATTACATATATTCCCCAAATCACAGACAAAGTAAACAAAATATTAAGAAAATTAGATATTCAAATCATATGTAGCAATAAAACAAAATTAGGTACAATGTTAAATAATAACAAAGATAAAATAGAAAATATAGAAAATCAGGAATATACACAATAAAATGTAATGACTGTGAAGCTATATATATAGGGCAAAGTGGAAGATCCATTAAAAAGCGCATATCCGAATACGTAAGAGACGTAAAATATAGTAATAAAAACACAGGTTTTTCGACACACTGTATCGAACAAAGCCATTTGCCTGACAGTAATAGCTCCACCGTGTTACATAACGTAATACAAAGTAGAAGACTGGACTTATTAGAAATACTAGAAATTAAAAGAGCGCAAAAACAAAATATAATAATTACGAATACACAGTTAGAATTTGTTAACACCCCCATAATAGACACGATTGTAAATATGTCTTAACCATCACCCCAGCACTAAAAAATAGGTATAAAAGTTAAAAGGGCACGTATTGTAAGTTAGTTTTAAGATACTCTTTGACAATGGCATAACAGCCGAAACATATGTTAGAAATATATCTAATAAAAAATTGTGAAATAGCCAAGTGTGTTTTTATAATAAATTTGTTAATTACAAAATGTTTCACCAAGAAGTGTCTGCTACGTCAATTAATGAAATTTTACAAATGCATCAGCTGCCTAATTTTTCTCGAGTTTCGATTCAGAGATCTATCATTAGCAGATCGACAAATGTCAGCATGAAATATCCTAATTGAACTCATAGATATATTTAACAATTGCTTTGAAACTAAAGTTTGATGATTGGATTTAATACAAGTATACCATGAAAAACTAACCTTCTGCAAAGTTACCAACATTTTCTTGTGAATAGAATTTACATAGTCAAAAGATTTTAACGACACAACCATCTTATCGTCAAGGGTATTAACATATAATACCAAACTAAGAGTGGGATAAAGATTATTTGATTCACTAAATTCCTTAAACATGGTAAATGTGTGATGAGACTCTACGTTAGCAGAAAATAAAGAAGATTTACAAACCTCACAATCCGATAAATTAAGCTTTTTTTAGGAAGAATCCACATACATAGGTGACAGCTTGATAATTAAAATCATCCTTATCATTAATTGGAATATTTAGAGAAGAATCTTCTAATTCATTCGTATCCAATGTAACTAATCTTAGCACTTTTAAGCTCAATAAAAAACATAAATGATTGCAAATGATAGTAAAGATTTGTTCACTATCGTCCTCACAATTTAACCTGATGAAATGAGAAGACACTAAATTATTTAGATGTTATTCAAAATGATCCTCGTAAACATATATTTGTTTTGAATTCGAAGAAACATCAATACCTGAAAAACTTTCAATAGGATTCAACCGTACCTGTTTTCTACCATCATCAGAAGGGAGAGTGAGGAAATGTTTATTTTGATAACTCGAAGCAGCAAAAATATTGGAATAATATCGATTTTTACAACCTAGAATTTTACGTTTATATTTGTGCGTACTTGGAAAAGTCATTACGAAAGTAAATTTTTATGCAAAATATTAAAATTAATCATTACTTACTACAACAATTAATAACAACAAAACAACAATTAATAATAATAAAACTTACCCAAAAGTTTGTTCCTTTTCAAAACTAATTTGTAAACACTACGCCATTATGACTTGCATTGCTATTATATTTTGTATCCTCGGTACCGTGCACTGTTGCCATGTCGCATAATTTTATAGTTAACCATATTTATTCAAAGATTTCTTAAGAATAAGAGCAACGAAGACTTTTTGGTGAAAATAACGCTAAAAATTATCTCATTTTTCATACCAAAACCTTCTTTGATGTTTGATTATAATCCTTTTAGATACAAATACTACAAAGACTTGGCAATATTACTATATTTAGTAGGCCATATGAAACAGAGATAGCGCACACATCTTGCCCGAAATTCCGTATTTGATAGAATACCCGGTGGTTTTACTAATGCAGTTAGTCTATGCTGATCAGTATACTTCTGCCGTTTAGCGACTACAGACGTGCTTTGAAGTATGTATTAATTTAGCCACTATGGAAGACGCTATAAAAGTACTATTTATCATTGAATCGATTGAGTAAAACCTAACAAACCAGCGATCATTTTCTTCAAGCCACTGTATAAATGAACAAGTTTTGTAGGTTTTGGCTCGCTTCGAAAGTTTCGTAGTTAGTAACGATATTGTAGATTAATTGAACCACCTCGGTCAAATTTTTCTAGTATCTGACACCATTTGACACGATTTTGCTTTTGAATTTCTGTCAAATTGTGTGTGATTCGACTGCAAAGCTTCCATGTATTGCTTTCAAGACAATACCCACGGATGCTTTTCAATTTCAGGCTGATCTCGTTTAATTATTTCACGCGCAGCAATAATATTAATGACAACAACAGACGTCGATGGAAATTCTGTAGCAAATACTCTTGGATGGTGTTTCAAACCCAAAGGCCAAATAAACGCATTTTTCTTCGTTAAGCCACATTCAAGATAACGAAAATCAGGAGTCCAAAAATTTTCATGTGAAAATTGTTTTTACACAAATTTACTTTTTTTTTAATGCAGTCTAAATAAAACTAGTTCACTTAAGTGAATGGTAACGAATTATTGGTTAGAATGTCAAATTTCACGAATATGAATAGTGAATAGTGGATAAATGCGGGTACTACTTAAAGTACTAGATTCCACTCGACGTGTTTATTGTATGATGAAGTAGATTTTCTGTCATAATATGATCTTTTAAATGGTTTTCCATCTTTCTGCTGAAGATAAATAACTTTAAATGTCTATTTAGGACGTTATACGTTATATAAAAGTTGCTTTGCTGAAAGTTCAAATTTGTTCAACGAGTTCAGCACCACCTTTAAAATCTCATCGGCAGTATAATTTTCAACTCTTTTGGAAGCAGTAAAAGAGAAGATTACGGTTGATGTGGTTGTGCATTGTACGTACTATTACATTAACCACACAATGTTTTTTTTGCGATCTGTTGTTTCGTCCACACATAACCACAACTTTTGATCTTTCAATTTAAATTTAATTCTTTATTGAATATGTTCACAAACAGATGGCAGTAAATTTCGTAATGTTTTCTGACTTGATTTACAGTACGCGTATTTAGTCCACCAGGAGATAAATGTCTAGTTGCCTAGTAAAATAAACGATAGATTACATACAATAAGGGTAATACATAGGTAAATCAAATTCAAATATTTTTATTTGGATTGTCTGCTGTGCGCTATTGACGCTGATAATCCCTTTTGAACCAACACATTAGAGGCAAATTACAAACTACACATTTAATTTTGCGCCATCATAAATTAGGTCCGGCGTATCTGCAATAAAGATTTTAACTGTGTCTGACATTGCTCGTTTTCGCGAAGTATGTAACTGTGATATTTTTAGAGCAAACGTACGACAATAAAGTAGTAGTTACGGCAGCCTACATATATGAATTAATTCAGAGCACGCTCCACATACCGTCTAGAAACGTGGTAAGTTAATGACACCGCTGCGACACTGCTGCGTGGTTAGTTATCGAGTTGTCTCCGCCGTTCACTTACTACGTTTACAGACGGTATATCAACTCTAGCACTCGGCTGAAGCTGTACTGCAGACTGAAGCGTTTGCAGCGCCATACTAAGTCATGTCGAGCGCGGGCCGCTGTCTCAAGTTGCATTTAATTATTTATATATTTTTTTCAGTACAACTAATAATAGTCTTTAAGCTTTAATTATTTTTTAAAATTTTTGCGGTTTTACAGTAACCTTGAAGGGCAACTTTGGGGATTAACTTTATAATACTTTTTCCTATGTGAAACACAACACGCATATGTCATATGCTAATTCTTTTTATTTTTTACAAAGCTTTTCTAGTTTATTCCCTACTTTAATAATACGCACATATATAATTTACGTATCTACTAATGTGTAAGTTGAGCTTCATAAAATATTTTGAGAAAAGTGTACTATTTTTAGTAAAAAATCTCAATAAAAAAGTACATTTAATTGAGAGATAGCTTTTAATTACTTCAAGGTAAAATTTCGAGAGAGACAAATGGGTGTACGCTTTTAAACATATTGCTGTGAACTTTGCTTGCAAATATAATTTATTTAAATGAATGGCTGTGTGGGCAGTTACACAAGCATAATTTTGTTGAGATTCTGTATAATCTTTGGATATCTCAGGGCCGTCTTTTTGGTTACACAAGTAGGTCTAGCGTCCAAAGTAAATGCAAAGAAATAATACAACAAGAAGTACCTACTTGTTTAAAAATATTTTATTGTTTGTAATTTCACATGTCATTTTTGTTGCAACTTAAAATATCTCATTCTTAACCTATATTGTAACATGAATATACAAATATTCTTTTGTGAATCACACACGGATAATATAGGAATTTGGGTTCTGATTTAATATAAATCTCGCCAACAAAGACTCTTGAGGATTTCACTAGAAAAAGGGGGTATTTGTCCTCCAAATGCTGAGATTAGTACTCAAAGTCTATCTCTGTCAGAAATGTGGATCTCTGGTCTCTTCTGATAACTTTCTACAAAGCGAGTGTGCTCTTCAGCGCTTATTTAAGTGGAAATGAGTCCCTACAGAATAGGACGCTTATCATCACACTGTTTAAATATTTCTTATTTCTCGGATATCTGGCCTAAGATACACTTCAATCGTGTATTTATGACTAGAGACCGGACACATCGGGCTGAAATGACGTCATTACGACGGACGATATAAATAGTCTACAACATCTGTAAGTACATTACGCAGTTATTGAATAGCACTATTCATTCGGTTAATCCCACACAAAAAATAGATGTGCAGTTAACCGAATGCAACCGGATGCAGTCCGGTAAGTAAGCATGAAATATGAATACTGTATTTCAAGAAATTGTTTTTTGATGCTTTGCTACATTAAAAAAAAAATTCCTTATAATAATCGCATCATTTAAATTTATATATCACTATAAGATTGCAGGGTCAAAAGAAAACAAAATTGACATTTGTTTTGAGTAATACACCTCATGTTAAGTATAGAAATATATTTTAATATTTTTATAGTACATACTGAATTACTAATTAGGACTTTTATAATTTTTAGAATGCCGAAGGGATATTTAATGGGTGAAGAAAATTTGTTGTTTAATGTTTTACTTTACCGGCCTGGTCAGATATTATGGATGACCGGGCTTTCCATACAATCCTGCGACACCGTTGCCGCTATTAATACGTGACACATGTGGACTTATGACAACCGTATACTTTTTATGGATTTCTCATTCAGTTTTCTTAGACGATCTTAAGTAGTTGAGTGCTTGACACCAGTATGATTACAGGTACAGATACGAATTTCTATCCTACTGACATACTCGAACAAACATTATTTAAAAATACAATTTACTTAAATGTAATACCACTCTTCATAAATAAAAGATATGCAGAATCAATTGTAAAAATAAACTGGTATCATATCGTAAAACATGAATAAATAAATACACCAATTTTTAAAAATAAGTGCAATTTATCCTTTCAAAGTAAATAAATGAACTTTACAAATCCTAATTTTGTTTTATATATTTTTTTTTATATTTCAATATAAATACCGAAAAATACGATGTTACTTGAAAATAATATATTAAATAATCAAATCATAGTCTGCAACTGCAGTAAAAGAAAAGATTAATCTTTAAAAGTAAATTCAATCCCAAAAAAAAGAAACAAATGCTTCTAAAATCGAAATATACGAATTATGGGCATATCAAAATAAATCGCAATTGTAATTGAATTTCGTCGTAAAATTTCATTGTATAATAGATTGTGATAACTAAAGTAGGATATCTATTTCCACACATTCAATGTAAAACTTATTTAACGCAACACGTCCTCTTTAATTACTGCATATTTCGACACTCTAGTTTAAGTATGTAACTAGGTTACATTAAATAGATTATTAGTAAGAAGAGGTGATATAAATACTAAAGACTGAGAAGAACGGGTCAGTCTTGTGTATCTGATCTTACCGTTATTATACAAGTGAACATCGTAACTGTGATGTTATTGTTATTTCTTTAATTAAACGTTATTTTATATTGTTTTCGAATGTGTTATTTAATCAACCAATAAAACCGGCCTCTAATAAGTCCGCCTCGGAAACGAAGCTATAACGAGGACCAGGGGGCATCACATGGCGATCCTGTTACTAGCTAGCTGAACCGACCTCACATGGCTATCCTACCAGCCACTTCTGACATCACATGGCGATCCAGCCAACCACTTCTGACTTCTGACAATCCAACTGCAGTAAGTGGAATTCGGAACGAACCCCCAAACGCATGTAAGCTGGGAAACTAAATTAATAATAATAATGTCTTTATTGTAAGTATATTAATTTACATGTATATAGCACAGTAACCTGCAAGAATACGCATGAGGAACTACATACTGCTAACATGAGGAAGTACGCGACGAAAGAAGAGATCATCATAGCAGCCAAGAGCAGGTTTAAGTCGTAACTAACATAATTTGTATATATATACACGCAGTATAGAAATGAATGTCATGTTTATTTCCGGTTAATGTGTACTGATGGCGCTACCTATCATTTTTTTTAGACAACCTACACCCGTCGCCACTGTCTAAGGGCATACACGATAAATAGAGGCTCCCTTTTTAAATTATGCGTTACGATTACCGATTTCGACAACTCACCGACCATCTTCATTTCGCCAGAAGCGCACATGCGCGCGTGGGTAGCAATATTTATAAATCACATTATATATGAAACACATGCTTACTTACCAACATTTTATAAAAAGGATTTATTTAATAAATCATTCTTTGTACACCAGTTCCACTGCTTATCTCAGGCATGCTGTTATTTTCCGGAAAAGGTCCGTTGTCTATAATATAAATTTTGTAATGGCTAATTCATTTTGAAACAAGAATAAATCCGAAAAATCAATAAACGACTGCAGTAAATGTTAATTATATTTAGGAATATTGCAGATAACAATGGTAATTGCTTACGTTCATAAACAAGTAATAAAACATATAAAATATAAACAACGTGAATGTCGAATCCGCATAACTAAGTAAGTTTAAATATATCAAAATGCGCATACCCAAGAAAACAGAAAACGAGAAGTTTGAGATGTCAGCGATGTGCACATCTAAAGCACATAGAACGCAAATATTGAATAGGAGAGACAAAGAAAAAGAAATGAATAAAGAGGATCTACCAATAAAAACGGTGAATTTTGTATTTCAACGCTAGCAAACTTAGGTCAAGGCCAATTTCGCATTAAAATTTTCTTAGGCAAAAGAAATATAGTCTCGTAAATTAAATTTGAGAACGATTAATTACAACAAAAGAAGGAAAAAGTAGAAAAAGGAAGTTAAAATATGAGAGTAAAAGATGAATTTATTCTTATTTATTTAAATAAATATATTTAGATGAAAGTACATTTATTCATTTAGCAGTCACCGAAGATTTAAAATGTTAAGTGTATACAGCCTTACAATCTGTGCACAGTGATGCAACATCGGGGTCGTGATTGTACTAATTGGGGTTGAAGCATCACTGCCAGAAACCGGCTTCATTGCAAACAGTTTGGTCTTCGAACCGCAACAATTTGGTTCCACAAGCTGAACATCTCGATCATTTTTCTTTCAGAAATTTTTGTATTATTATTATTTATTTATTTTCGTATATTATTTAGAATATAAGAATATCATTTTTTGTTAGAATTATTGTTTATTTTGTGTAACATTATTATGTGTAGATGATTTAACATATTTACATTTATTTCTTTATCATGTAATTGGATATATGTATATCTGTTGGGCAATAAATTATTATTATTCTTACTATTATAAGGCCAATTTGAAGGATTTATTTACTACTCTTATGAATTATAATTAATCTATATTAAAAAGTCGGAGTATTGTGCAAATACAAACTTGTAAAATATAATACTAAATATAATTTTGAAAATAAAAAGACTTGGAAATACTGGAAATATTTCGAAAACATAAACAAATCATAAAAATCGTGTTAAATTAAATTAGTATACTAAAGCAGTATGATAAGCAAAATTATATGGCGTTACTTGTGCGCATGAAAACTTAAGTGCCTCTTTTCTTAGAAAATCGCCTTTGGTCGTTTTATTTAATAATAGGATTAAGCTTCAAGATAATGTAAATATAAAGTAAATAGTTACAGCAAAGAAAGAATAGGATAAATATAGGATTAGAATGCGACATGTTTTAGTTGAATTCTCAAAGGCTACACGTTGGGTAAGGGTAAGTAATCTCAAGTGAGAAAATCTTGTCAAAAATTTATTAAAGAGTTTTTTAATTTATTTATAGACATGTGGAAGAGCTTTGTGTTGTTGACTACATTGGTCGCCCTTACCGCGGCTGTTCCAGGTACTTAAATTTTTAATTTCTTCAATTTATGTTATTTGATTAAATTAGTAAATTTTTAATAGTTAGTTTAAGGTCAGTCAAAATTCGAAAGCTGTGATAATGGCGAAGTACTTGTGTAATTAATAAAGGCAAAATTGACGGTTAAGTGCACTGTAAGCTTAATCGAAAATTTTCTCTTAGTAAATTGTAGGTATTGTTTTGAAAAAAAAATCGCTTTCTTAACACTCGTGTCGTAAATAACAATTATTGACTCAAAATTTCAATAAATGTTGAATATGTTGTCCTTCGTGGTCAATATATCTTAAAATTCTCCGTTAAAAATTGGCAACTATGACTGTTACAAATGTCACTTGAAAATATGAAAAAAGAAAACACGTTCCTTTTTATCTACATTTTCTTTGAATAAAATGTCAAAGTAAAGTAGATGAACTTTTCAGAAGTACACGTTATATACATACACATTCAAGCGGGTGCGTAGTGTTCAATAAACCAGTAATTTCTTAGAATGCTGAAAAATACCAAGAATATTTTTGACAGTGTTAACAATTTTAAATCATAGCAACAGGTGACCTTAAATGATTGATACTTTTCTTATTAAGATGGCAACAATTTGTATACTTTTAATTTATATACTCAATTATATTTTAATTCCGGAACGACATATTGGATACATTTATTTACGTTTATGGAGAAGTTTAGATTTATATACAAGGTTATCATAAAGTAAGGCATATATTTTTAACTTATTACTAGAGCTGAGGATGTTTGCGGTATAACCATGGTTATATCATGTAACCATAGTAAATTACTATGGTTACATGATATAACCATGGTTATACCGCAAACATCCTCAGCTCTACTTATTACATAACTTCAATAGAAACTAATTTTCTTGAATAACAGGGCGTCTTATGTCCAACACTGTTTGGACATGTTGGTGGTATAAAAGCACGAACTTTTCCTCCAAGTTATTCACCGCATTATACAGTATTTCTGGTTTAATTGCAGCAATTTGCTCCCTAATACTGTGTTTAAATTATTCAGACGTATGTGATCATATTCTAAATATTAATTTTTTTAAATAACTTCTAAGCCAAAAATTCGTTCCAATACGTTTTCAACAGTGTAATTGCATAATCTCTTAATATTTGTAGGCATCGTTCACCAGTAAGAGTTACAGTTACGACCTCGTTATTATGTATTTTCTCGAAAAATATACAAATCAATGACGAAATTACCGCACCAAGCAGTTACTTTCTTGTCATGGAGACCTTCCTGAATGATTCCACTAGTATGAGAAAAATAAGCATCATCTGTCAATAAAATATGGGATAACAATTCTGGCTTAATTTCAATCTGAGCCATTATTCACAAAGAAAAATCGTACCTGATTGCCAAATCTACCTCCTTCAAATCAAACAGTCAGTTTTTAGGATTTTTCGTAAAATGTTGCAAACCGTGGTATATGGCGTTTGCAGTCGTCTTAATATTGCATTAACATTGTTGATTTCTAGCAGATTAGTATTGGCTATACTATTATTCTCTGAAGAATTTCTGCAACTTGAACATCATTAATCCTTGGTCTTCATAATCTTGGTAGGTCAATTACAGATCCTGTTCTTTCAAATTTGCTAATCAAATAACGGTACTCTTTTATTTTACGAGGGCCTGTTTTCAATAGTGAAATTCCTACCACATTTATAATAACATTGTACTAAACTTATTCTTGTTTGTGGGTCCATTTTTTTAAGTTCAACTCTTTTGAATTTATGTTAAGATCGGTTTCATTTTGAGAATAAATCACTAAATTGCAATGACTTTGTTTTGACACTTGTGCCAGTAGTTGTCATGACGAAACTTTTGTTTTACATAATTACGCTAAAATATTATTATTGTAGCAACTAGGACCTAATTACAATTTTCAATTATTTCAATTTCCTAAAACTGTATAAGTACTTAAAGTATATCCATTACTTTGTGACAACTAGGGTTGGGCGAAGTATCGATACATCGTCCAATACCCAATACCATAATTGGTATCGATTCCCCGATACCTCATATAACGAAGGTATCGATTCTAAGGTATCGATTCCAAAGCATCGATACCTATCGATACTTTACCGATTCCAGTACTCGCTAAGTATCGATGTATCGGGTAGCGAGGTATCGATTCCAAAGCATCGATACCTATCGATACTTTACCGATTCCAGTACTCGCTAAGTATCGATGTCTCGGGTAGCGAGGTATCGATTCCAAAGCATCCATACCTATCGATACTTTACCGATTCTAGTACTCGCTAAGTATCGATGTATCGGGTAGCCTTATATCGGGTAGCCATGTATCGAGTAGCTTACCTTTGTGCATTTTTTTAAATGTACATAAAAGATGCAATAACTTTTTAAGTAAAGAATTTTTAAGTATATATAGCATTATATATATTATATAGTATATATTTCAAAGGATGTTGTTGAATTTTATATTATACGTAGCAAATATCCATATTATAACATAAACATAATAATATTACAAAAAGAAAAAAACAAAATATTACAATATTGCAAATTTCATATCGTAGATATGGAAGAATCGATAAATTAATTTTATTTCTCTTGAAACCGATATCAAACAAACGATACCTAGAAAACGGTTTATGAATACTGATTCCTAGGTATTGAATCAAGGTATCGATTCCAAGGTATCGATTCCAAGGTATCGATTCAAGGTATCGATGCCAAAGTATCGATTCCAAAGCATCGATACCTATCGATACTTTACCGATTCCAGTACTCGCTAAGTATCGATGTATCGCGTTAGCGATGTATCGGGTACCGATGTATCGGGTAGCCATGTATTGGGTAGCTTACCTTTGTGCATTTTTTAAATGTGCATAAAGGATGCAATAACTTTTTAAGTAAAGAATTTTTAAGTATATATGCATTATATATGCTATATAATATATATTTAAAAGGATGTTATTATCGTGTGTAGCAAATATTCTTATTATGACATAACTATAATTACAAAAAAAGAATCTCACAATATTGCAAATTTCATAGCGTAGTTAACTTATATATTAATTTTATATCTCGTGAAACCCATATCAAACAATCGACACCTAGAAAAAATGTTATGAATATTGATTTCTAGGTATCGAATTAAGGTATCGATTCCAAGGTATCGATTCCAAGGTATCGAATCCAAAGCATCGATACCTATCGATACTTTATCGAATCCAGTACTCAGAATCGATACCGTGCACAGACCCGATACATCGCTAAGTATCGATACCTCGATTGGTATCGGTACCCGATACCGAAAACGTCGGTATCGTCCAGCCCTAGAGACAACCCAATACATGTCTTTCACATTTTTTTGTTTTTATTTATTGCGGATGTACATATATGTTGTAACATAGGTTTTTATGTCAGAAATTTGTCAGTAGGCTCCTTCGGGTGTTTTGCCATGTATGTGTTCTTGACTGACTGACACATGTATATGTTCTTGACTGGTGTTCCGACAAGCTTTCGCCAATCTCGCCACTGCCATTTATAAGATAGAGATATTTATACTACACGTCAGCCTTCTGCCTGTTTGTATTTCTGTAACTCCACCAGTTCGACAATGTAACAGAATGCAGGAATATATGTTTATATATATATATATAGATACTCGTATATATATACAGGCTATCCCAGCTGACGCAGTTTCTTTGATAATTTGTTTATTTTACAGTATAGGGAAAAAAGTTTCAAATAAAAGTTGTCCCTATTTAAACCACGCATTGCTAGAAAATATTTTCAAATATACAGGCTGTCCCAGTTATAGAAAAAGCGTATGTAACTTTATTATTTTAAATGAATCACCCTATATATTATATTTTTTTTAGATTCTACATGATATTTTAAGTAACTTTTATTAAGACCTACCTATACCTATGTGCTTTTGTTTTCGAGAAAATAAATATTTTATCAAAAATTTTGCAATTGCAGCGCTCTCGTTAATGAGCTGTAGGATCAAAACTAAAAAAGGTAGAAAATTTTGGTTTGCGCAAATTGATACGTCTTGAATTGCTTTACTATTTCCAATATTAACATGTACGGATCCTTTTGTTGACATACAGTTACTGGCGCCAACATTTGGAAACATTTAAATGCTAGTAACTGTTTTTTTTAAATAGGACACCTATATCTGTTTACAGGGTTGGATGTAAAATTAAATTCTCTTTCTTTTGATATAAGAATGTACCCATTTATCTTCAACCGTTTTAGAGAAAAATGTATATTTCTTCTTCTACTGTCGAAACAGACCACTTCAATTTGCACGAAGTAGGCTACGTAACAATAATATTATGGCAGATATTATATTTAATAACCATTTGAACCATTTATAATTATACACAAGTAATAAGCTTAATTTAAATTTGTATAATAAACAATTTTAAAAAACAGGATTTCTCAACAAATAAAAACATAACATAAACATAAAACGCAACAAAAACAGTTTTAAAAAGACATAATGAAATGCGTGAAATACTAAACGCACATTACAAATGTAGTGTTCATTAATTTATTTTTCGAAATGTCTTCCGTTTTGGTCGAAACAATTACGAACACGTTTTTTAAACGATTGTTCAACATTTATCAACATGATTGGGCTGATTTCTTGAAATGCCAGGGTAATCCGCTGACACATATCTGCCGGTGTAATCGGTGACGTAACATAGACTTTGTCTTTAATGAAACCCCATAAAAAGAAATCACAACTTGTCAAGTCTGATGATATCGCGGGCCAGCTTACTGGACCTCCACGTCCAATCCATCTATTGGGGAACGTTTCGGTCAAGAACCGGCGCACTTCTACGGCATTATGTGGAGGTGCTCCATCCTGCTGCATCCACATTCTACGTAGAACTGCTAGAGGAACGTCTTCTAATAAATTATCAAACTCATTTTGTAAAAAGTTCAAATATATGGCTCCAGTCAGATGTTGGTTAAAAAAAAATGGTCCAATTATGCGAGTACCTAATATATTTGCCCACACATTTAGGGACCATCTTTGTTGGCTACCAGTTGTCTGGAATTGATAGGGATTGACGGTGTCATAATAATGATAATTGTGACGATTAACAAAACCGTTTTTGTGAAAAGTTGCTTCATCCGAAAACATAACAAAACTAAAAAAATGTTCATCGTTGTCAATTTTGTCAATGAGCCACTGGTAGAAGTTCTGTCGACGTTCAAAATCAGTTGGAAGTAATTCTTGATGATTAATTTCTGTGGTTCTGCTTACTAGTCGCACGCTGGTATGAGGATTTTCTTGAATGCAGCCCAACACTAAGAATTCATTTTCTTCCGTTATCGCCATACTAATACGGATTGGTTTTTTATAATTAATACTGCCTGAATTTTCAAATCTTTCTCGCAACAACTCAAACGCTGTACTTCGCGGATGCCTGCGTTCAGGATATTGCTGGGCATAACATCTCGACGCTAACAGGGGATTACGGTTGCATTCTCCCAAAACAAATATCATGTCAATCATTTCCTCTCGAGCCAATGATATTTTAAATTGGCGAAAACGTTTAATTTTTAAAGAAAAATTGGTATTTTGTATCCCCTTCAGGAAAAATGTTCCAAAATTCAAAATGTCTGTTGGATTGTGGTACTCTTACTACTATATGTGTTTGACATTTACAAACGTCATTTGTATGATTTTGTAACTTTTGTTTTTTTGATAGTATTATGTCAGCCTACTCAGTTGTATTTTGTCACAAAATAGAAAGTAATTACATTTTTTATTAAAGGATTGTGAACAAATGTTATCCTTAAAAATTGCTTTATAATACAAATTTAAATTAAGCTTATTACTTGTGTATAATTATAAATGGTTCAAATGGTTATTAAATATAATATCTGCCATAATATTATTGTTACGTAGCCTACTTCGTGCAAATTGAAGTGGTCCGTTTCGACAGTAGCAGAAGAAATATACATTTTTCTCTAAAACGGTTGAAGATAAAAGGGTACATTCTTATATCAAAAGAAAGAGAATTTAATTTTAGATCCAACCCTGTAAACAGATATAGGGTGTCCTATTTAAAAAGCGGAGTTACTGGCATTTAAATGTTTCCAAATGTTGGCGCCAGTAACTGTATGTCAACAAAAGGATCCGTACATGTTAATATTGGAAATAGTAAAGCAATTCAAGACGTATCAATTTGCGCAAACCAAAATTTTCTACCTTTTTTAGTTTTGATCCTACAGCTCATTAACGAGAGCGATGCAATTGCAAAATTTTTGATAAAATATTTATTTTCTCGAAAACAAAAGCACATAGGTATAGGTAGGTCTTAATAAAAGTTACTTAAAATATCATGTAGAATCTAAAAAGAATATAATATATAGGGTGATCCATTTAAAATAATAAAGTTACATACGCTTTTTCTATAACTGGCCTATAACAGCCTCTATATTTGAAAATATATTCTAGCAATGCGTCGTTTAAATAGGGACAACTTTTATTTGAAACTTTTTTCTCTATACTGTAAAATAAACAAATTATCAAAGAAACCGCGTCAGCTGGGACACCTGTATATATATATATATATATATTATACCTGCATTTTTGCGAAACAAATGTTCAATAATTGAATTACAATTGCTCCGCTACATTGTAGTATCATCAGATTCAACAATCTACTAAATTACAAGTAAAAATTTGACCTCCAGCAAATGTAATTCAGTAGATTGTATACGTAAATTAAGGTTGGTTGTTATTGTGTTTTAATCGAATTAACGATCAACTTGTAGAATATTAACGTGGTTAATATTTTTCAACTAATTTTTTAGTTGTTTGTAATGCAATCGAAATTTCTAGTACAAAATTATGGTATTCTCATATTTTAGACAAAATCGTTTGCTACCATGGCAGTTGGTCCCATTACAGACCAGGAGATGGACAATTTTCTGTGGATAGAATAGATCCTTTCTTGTGCACACATATAATATATGGTTTTGTCGGTATAAATTGGGATGGATCGATTCGTATTATGGATTCATGGCTTGAAATTGATCTAGGTAAAAAATAATTTAACTTATTTCGTGAATCTCATTGATTTCACTCTGTGAATTGCAGCCGCTTTGAAGAAATTCAATGCCTTGAAAAACCAAAATCCCTGTTTAAAAACACTTGTTGCTATCGGTGGCTGGAACGAAGGTTCGACAACATTTTCAGCAGTAGCTACGAGTGCCACACTTAGGACCGCTTTCGTAAATAATGCAGTAAAGTTTTTACAAACACATGGCTTTGACGGCTTTGACTTGGATTGGGAATATCCAGCACAAAGAGGTGGCGCCGCAAGTGATAAGGTAAGCATGTCTTTATTTTTTAGTTGTTTGTAATGCAATCGAAATTTCTTTTCTAAATGGAGAGAAAGCAATTTTACTAGAAATCTAGACTTGATGCAGTTGGTAACAAGCCGATCACATAACTTGTTAATTGCATCTCTCCCCTTTCATTATCTGTTTGTTCGTTGAACATGGAAAACAACTATTAATGAACAGCTCTCCAGCGACAGGCTCTGTTGGAAATCACAGGAGCCATGATTACTTCCATGGAGGCCATTCGCTGGAACTATTTGCAAAAGCGGAGGCCATGACTGCAATCCTGAGGATGAAGGTTAATTGCCTCATTGTGTGTTCTAATAATTTAGTTGGGGGCGATACAGATATTACGGGAATTGTACTGGAGGAGCTGGTATTACAAATACCGGCGGACACTATGGCACCTTAGATTATGTCTACAGTTAACCTGAATATATCTATACTGACCAGAGAAGGAAGAGACTAGTGAGTATGATGAAATACATGGCAGTTTTCCAGGTTGAATTGTTCGCAATCGCAGCCTGTGCCGAGGAAATTTGGGAAGCCGACTGTGCACATAGAAAAATGAACATAACATGACTCATAGTCAGGTGGTTATTACCAGGTCAAAACTAATGAAGCATTGGAGACAAGTCCTCAACAGACTGGCACAAGAAAATAATATGTCACTGATATGGGCGCCAGGACGCGAGGAGAGTCTTTCAGGTGAGATGGCTGATGAACTGATCAAGAAGGGTTCAACGGGGAACTTGATAGGATCGAAAGTTGTTTCTGGAATCGCTAAGGGAGAAGGGAGATCTGGTTATGGCTAGAAAGAGGATATAAAAAGTAATGGAGGTTAACGGAAGGTCAACTCCAAACTAAAGCACTACTAGGAGAGCTGGATGGATATTAGATTTCTAGCCAATTCAATTAGAAGTAACAAAAAAAAATTAAAATTATCACCGGCTTGATAACTGGACATTGTCCTTTAAGCAAGCATCTCTAAAGCATGGGCTCGGTTATCAAGCTCTGGTATTGGAGATGTCAAAACAAGAGGAAACTAACCTTCATGTAACATGCGCTTGTGAGGAATTGAAAGGATTCAGACAGAAACACTTCGGAAAAGATCTATTGGATCCTATGTGGATACTCAAATTTTCCATGAGGAAGCTTTTATCGAGATTGACAGATTTGAACCGAGAGATCTATTGGGGATGGTAAGAGTATTGCATTCAAGTGTCCAACTGGTGTCCAACACTAAAGAATTAGAAGAAAAACAACAACTATTAATGAAAACTCTTTATGTATTTAAATTAACTGTAGTAATCGTTCAGTTTATTCTTGAAGTGAATCTACTAACTAACATTTTAAAAATGTTGATGAATGTATGTATTTCCCCTCACCATACGCAAGGCTTTTATATTACAATAATCTTGACTGTGGCATAATTTAATAATATTGGTGATAAAATTTTGTCACTAGATGACAATACTTGTTTAGAATTGTGGAACATCGTATTCATACATCATAAGCTCATACAAACCGCGTTATTTAGGTCTAAAATACACAAATAGAGACTTTTGCAGTTTACCGATGCAATACAATAGGAAAATAATAAAATATTGTTGCTGTTATTAAAGATTACACTTTATTACCTTAACGGAACACAATAAACAAAACAAAATAAAGAACATAACAAAATAGTAACTTGTAATAACTACAAAAAAAAATTATGATTGTGGATAGTAAGTAGTCTTCTGCGTTGGTGCACCGTTCCTTAGCGTTTGCCGTAACTTCAGGCTCCTCAACCCCTACCAATTCGTTATTAATATTACCTGTTGGAAATACAAAAAAAAAGTACAATTCTAGGTTTGAATTTAGTTGCCAATTCGCCCCAAAATGTAGTTTAAAAAAAACTAGTAGTTTATTAATTGAGGATTTGTCTCCTTTGAGTTGCCTTTCATAACGCAAGAGATTTTGGTGACAAAAAATAAATTTTATTGCGTTTTTTACATAGTCCTTTTGCCATTCCAAAATCTACAAAGAAGTGGAGCTCCCCACGTAAAAGAATAATCATCTTTGCAACTTTTGTTGAAGATAAATCGCTTTATTTAATTAAACTGGAAATGCCACGCTGCTGGCATTTTTAAAACTCTGGTAGCTTCTGTCCTCCAGTCGAAGATGTTCCAGTCTCGGATGTTGCGAATTGTTGCATAATTTTCTATTATTTGATCATATTCAACTGGACTTACTATAACAGACTTTTTCCTCAGCTGTTTTTCAGTTACACCAAAATCTCGATCTGACGGTCCAAAAATTGAGAATGGGTGATTATGCTGAAAGACTTGAATACTGTGTCAGAATATTTGCTCTGCAATATGATAATTCAGTTTCATCACTAACATCTGGTACAGTGATGAATGTCATTTTTATTTGTCGCGTCATGTAAATAGGTGTAGCAATAGATTTTTAGGTTTCCAATGACCAGAAGAGGTGCAAGAAATACCGCTGCATAGTGAAAAAGTGACCGTCTGGTGCGCAGTTTCTGGATGAGGATTATTGGACTTTACTTCATTGAGGAAAACGGACGTACAGTAACTGTTAATCAAGAGTACTGTATTACTCAAGATCTCACACCGGATGTAGATGACCTTCGGAAGTTTTGCAAATCAAGAAACTTACCCTTCGGTAGCCAGTTTTTTCAGCAAGATAGGGCAACACAGTACATACTACAAGAACCTTTCTGCGGGAGACATTTGGAAACAATGTAATTTCACGTTTCACCGATTTTTCTTTTCCATCTCACTCTCCGGACTTAACATCATTTGGATGCATATGTTTGGGGTATGCTGAAACTATGGGTTTTCCTAGATAACCTTCTCCGTCTACAATACAGCAGTTAATAGAGAAAATTATAGAACACATACAAATATCCAAGAACGATACGAATTGTGCGTTCAACGCAATGGAGGGCGCTTGGAACATGTTATTCGTAACGCTAATATTGAAGTGTTAATTTATTATTACATATATTTTTAAGTGAATAAAGTTTGAAAGTTTCAGTACTATAAATTAATAGCTATAATGTGTTTGAATATAATGATGATTATTAGCATTCAAAATTGCTGAAATTAGTTTTAGTACGATAAATTATATTTGAGAAAGTGATAGTATAAAGTATTTTCATCTAGATTTTATCGCTTTTCCTACATTTTACTTAATCGCGTAATTTGAAAGTTGGTTCTCTTAGTCAGATAACGCATGCAAGATTTTTATCTCTTTGATCTTGTCACATCTAATAACTTGTGTTACCAAGTACGTACTTTATTTGAATTTTCCAACGTAAAGTTTTTTTTGTAAAATGCAACTAAAGTTCGGGCATAGTAATTTGTATAAAATTTTGAAAATTTTGAAAAATTACTTTGAATAGATGACATTTCTTTTCTCTTTAAATATTTACATCCTGAGCTAAATTATAATATTCATAAAAAATATAACTCAAGGATTCATATACTTATTTTAATTTTCATTGCAGGATAATTTCTCGAAGATGATCGCTGAGTTTAGACAAGTGTTCGATCAACATGGTTTCTTAATAACTGCTGCGGTAGCAGCTGCCGCATCATCCGTTGATCTATCTTACAATGTACCAGACTTAAATAGGTAAGTTTAAACTAAATGTAAACAAATTTGAAACTTTAAGGTAACAATATATTTTAATATAAGATACATTTCTCGCTCTTAATAAAGGAAGTAGTTTTCCTTCTTATGAGAAAAAAGTTTGTCGGTGATTAAAACAAAGATTTGTGAATATTTGCATATATATTTAATATTATTAATTTAAATGTGTATTTTGGATTTTTAGTTTTTATTTCTAAGTATTCAAAATTAATATTTTATTACTACTAAAACAATGCATATTAATTTACCAGTTCTTTTAGAAAAGAAATTGTTCGACAAATTAATTAATTTAATTATTTCTCATGTAATATTGTTAGAAGCTTGGTAATTAACTATATATGTATAAGTTATATTTCTCTAAACTTGTATGGCAATATTTAAATATTTAAAATTTATTTTTAGAGAAATGGAAAAAAAATGATTTGAAGAGGTAATATGGGTGATCTTTTAAAAAGAATAGAAATAACATATCCTGAGATTTATGTAGCTTAATTACTTATTTAATTCTTCTTTATCTACTTCACGGTGTAGAGATGTTGCAGTTGAATTTGGCCATTAAATGTAGTAAAACATTTTAATAGGATACATTTCTCGCCATTGATAAAGAAAACGTTTTTTTAAAGAAACATAAAATGACTGATTACGTTAAAATGGAGGGACTTGTAAACCATAGATTTTATAATATACCATAACTATTGCAAATATGCAGCTTATAATTATGTGATAAGTGGGATTTTTTTAAAATTCGTTTTTCTAGGATATATATATATATATATATATATATATATATATATATATCAAAAATTAATTAAAATTCGGGTAAGCGGTCAATTAAAAAACTCCTTTATTAAATTACCCTATATTTCGCAACACTTTGTCGCTTCTTCTAGGGTAAAAAATGTATAGTTAAAAAATAATAAAATTGACGTACAAAATATAAAAATGATTAGACGTCAATTTTATTATTTTTAACTCTACATTTTTTACCCCAGAAGAAGCGACAAAGTGTTGCGTAATATAGGGTAATTTAATAAAGGAGTTTTTTAATTGACCGCTTAGCCGAATTTTAATTAATTTTTGATAATATATCACGACCGATAATTTCTTTTCAGTAGGTTGTATTACCCGAAATGGGAACCGCCACCTCCACAATTAATTAATTAAAAGGGTTAAGTCGCGGGATTCGCGGTTTTATTCGCGGATTCGCGGTTTTATTCGCTGATTCGCGGTTTTATTCGCGGATTTTAGCGGGTCCGCGGTTTTATTCGCGGAACGAGTTTAATTAGATGCAAATTCGCGGATCCGAATGTAAATTTCAGTTTATAGCTAATTAATATCGTACTGTAGTTAGAGATATTTTCCAGAAGATGACGCCACATATTTTAGAATTATTCGATTTTTTTTTATTTATAAAAATGCCAGCAAGAGGATTTGAACCCGGAACCTTTAGAGTGTGAAGCCGATATTCTACCACTAGAACACATCGGTGACCAAGAATTATAAATTGTAAGATGCATATGTAGCCAACATGTCTTGAAGCATTTTATATTTTAAATTTATATCTCCTAAAGATTGGGAAATCTGTTTATAGATGGAGACACATATTTATTTGGATTTATTTTAAATTTTTATATATGTAGTTTGGAATTCTGTTTTTAGATGGAGCCACGTATTTATTTAGATTTATTTTAAATTTTTATATATGTAGTTTGGAATTCTGTTTTTAGATGGAGCCACGTATTTATTTAGATTTATTTTAAATTTTTGTATTTTAAAAAAATCAGACAAGGCTTGAACTTCGGCTATGCTTGCTATAAAGCCAGCATCTTAACTGTTCGACCATCTTGGTCACATGTTTTTATATTTTTAGAAGTTGCATATAAACTGCAATATATATGTCGAATTATTTTAAATTAGGTTTTATTTTTAAAATAGAATATAATAATTTGTAAGGGGCATATATATATATATATATATATATATATACAGTCTGACTTATATTCTGAATTATCTAAAATTAACGACCGTAATTTTATAGGTAATAATGCTTCATTAAAAATAGAACATATAATAAATTTCTATTTAGATTAGAATTACTATCATATGTAGATATATCGATCGGGTCTTATTATTAGTTAAATTTACGTTTAATTTGGCATATAATTAGTATCAATTACCCCCGTTGAAGACTCAATATATTTGACTACCGTAATTTTGCCCGTAATAATGATTCAGTAATAATTTTGTGTACAGGAGATTGAGACCAGTATGGAAGAGATAAAGATATATAAATAATATTTCTACTTTAAAATATAAAGAGCCGTTTTAGTTTTATCTCGATCCGCGGCTTTTGTATTGAGTAATATAATCTAGTATAATGTGTCTGAAATTAGATCCGATGGAAAAATATAGACAATTTAATATTTTTTTTTTTTTTTTAATATAATATACAAAGCATCTAGGCACTATAATTTACTTCGCTGGGACAAATCGCGGTATTATTCACTAAATTCGCGGCTAATTTACATAAAATTACTATGAATTCGTTTAATATAAAATATTTTCTATCGATAAAATTACATTCAACTTAGGCAGATATCGATCGTAGCTTTGTATGTGTATCGGTGGTAAATATATCTAAACAGATCGGTAAAACAGGTAACTACATCTCTCAACAGATATCGATCGTAGCTTTGTATGTGTATCAGTGGTAAATATATCTAAACAGGTCGGTAAAACAGGTAACTACAGCTCTCAACAGATATCGATCGTAGCTTTGTATGTGTATCGGTGATAAATATATCTAAACAGGTCACTACATCTCTCAGCAGATATCGATCGTAGTTTTGTATGTGTATCAAACAGTATATAAAAAATGTTATCGAATTTAAAGTGACTCAAACAATATATAAGTGAATATTGAAAATAAATTTTTTATAGTAATCTTTTTAATAAGCTCATCAACCACTGTAAACTTTTTATCTACATTAGTTTTGTTCGCACATACCGATATACTCTTTCTAAAATTATCTTCAACTGCTGTGAACTTTTTACCTACCCTAGTTTTGCTCACACATATAGATATACTCTTTCTAATATGCTCATCAACCGATGTAAACTTTTTATATCTTTTTATTTACATAGGCCATTATCACAGAATCATTAGCTTCTTCAGGTGATAGAATGTAACGTATTCGCTTATTTTAAAATCATAATATCCTTCGATATCTCTGGGTAAAATAGACTGAAGGTTACACGGTGCGAGTGATTTTTTTTTTTATTTCACTTTTGTTTAAATGTCGCTCGAATTCATTCGAATATTATTCATGACCGACTTTTACGGACAGTAATAGTGTACTAACATATTAATACATAGCTTCGATTAATTATACAATTACGCAGAATTCTTTGAGCTCTTCAACAATGGAGGCAATTTCATTTATATGTCCAGAGTGCCCGGCCGTTTTGATGCTAGGAGTAAACATAGTCGATCAACTAGGTCGTTTATATCATCCTAGTACACATACTGATAAAGAGCATTCCTCACTATTAATTCATCACCAACATGGTCACTACCCTGTATATATCCACTTGTAGACGGTGTGCCCAGAGTCACTGATGAAGTGTTTAGATTCAGCAAAGGTTTAATGATGTATGAATATTTATAGCTTCTGCTTCATTTTACTTGCTTTCGTCTATACTGTTCTTTGTCGCCCCCCGTAAACTCGCTTGGATGTGCCTTAAATATTAGCTCACATAGTCCTCACCCCCCTATATCACACGTTGTCGAGTAAGAAATCGCAGACCTGTTTATTCATGTTTCAGAGCCGTCTATCAGAACATTTATGGGTTACATGGATATATCGAAACAGGTCTATACATGTTTAAACAGATATCGACTCGCAGTTTTGTGTGCAGGAGATTGGTATGGAAGAGAAAAAAATTTTATTCAATATACATATGTTTTTATTAATCCTTCAATTTCATCACTTCGAAATCGAAATGAAGAGTATTAAAATGTAAATATAATGTCTCTAACATGTACATAGCATTTAAAGATATATCATGACAAGACAATAACGTTCTAATCTTATGCTGTAAGTCACCTTCCATCTGAGAGCATGCCTGCAGTGTTGTATTGTAGAAGTGCACAAAATCAGTAACCTTGAACACAGATAGCTTTTGGTTAATTAGCTGCATAAGATGTAACATATTGTTGTAGGTCTTTTCAGAGAAAACGATTGTTCGATTTCGGCTTTTAAGTCGTACAATTTTTATATGTTTATACGCACAAGCTCTAATACGATGTTCTGGACTGCTACCTTCGGTTTTGCAAAATTCTTCCCACTCATCTACAGTAAAGAAGATAAGGGTATTAGACGAACGAACTTGAATCAAGGGTACGAAGCCTGCTGCGGGGCTCAGACCTATCGTAATATATTTAGTGCCTGCCTTATTAAGTAGATATGTCGATTGTTCCAATAAGCTGCTTTTCACGAAAGATTGCATCTTCCTTCAATTTAAGAGAGGCAGTGATGAATTGGTTATAATTATTCGTATTTTCAACTGAAACAGAACAAAAAATATTAGAATGGAATAGTAAATATTTCAACTGAAACAGAACAAAAAATATTAGAAATGGAACAGTAAATATAAAATATAAATACCATGCGTCATTATGATAACACAGCTTAACAGCATTAATAAAAACGTAAAACTGAATTGTTCTGTGGTACATGCTTACCTATTAGCTTCGATCTGGTTAGGTGGGGGGCGGAAAGACATCCTCAGCGCAGGTCCACAGATGTAAGGTAGGGGTATTAGTTTTTGGCTTAAAATTAATAATGTTCAATCGAATCGTAAATGTGATATAAAATATATACTTGAATTATCTCTTAAGACGGTATCTCACCAACGAAGACCTCCCAAGCTAGAGTGTGTATACCATCAACATCAATCCACCGCTTGTCATCAAAAGGAGATAGAGATACTTTATTTTGCGTGATCGAAGAAATATCATGCAGTCGCGATTTGAATAAATTTTGAGACTATAATGTTTTTTCTAAGTTTTAAAATTCAATCTAGAAATTAAGCTCGAGGTCCTCCGCCTTTTACCTATATCTTCCCAATGAGATATTAATTTTTACATGTACACGCTTATCAACATTTTCCATCGTTTTACTGAAAACCGAGTTATTCATTGATAACATAATTCTAGAAAAATATGATACGTATATGTACTCTCATTTAGAATAACAGCACAGATAACACTGCACATATAAAACTTAAATTGAGATCATGTTCAGAAATACATAGAAAATATATTTATTGTATTTACAATATAACAGGGAAACAATTCTTCATAAATAAAAAACAGAACAATTGATATATATTTTATTTGCTTAACCTCGTAATGTGTGTACATATTTTGTAAGTATCTTAACATTGTTTTGCGAGCATGCAGAATCAGAATTACTATGATAAAAGCAGGCGTTAGATTGTATATACAAATTAGGGACATTTGTAGCATATTCTAAATTTATAATTTCTATGTCAACATATTTCTTTAGGAATTCAGCTTTCTGATACCCTTTAAGATATATTCGGCTGTAATTCCTACATACATTATCTAAAATTGATGATACATATTTTAATTCTATAAATCCGGAAGCATAAGGGATATGAAAAAAGTTATGCGTCAACCACCTTGCCTCCTTCTGGTTCTTTGAAGATAATTTATGAAATGGCTTCGTAGATTTAAATAGCAGATGTATCGAACGATCTCCATCGGTAATCGACATCTCCTTGGGGGTGAAGTCGGGTGTATTAAAACCCTGGATATCGATAATTAGAGCTGGGATAAAACGTTGTTTATATATTCGATCCCGATGAACGTGTGATAAGACAGGTCTGATGATATTGTCCACTTTCCTAATTCTATTTTCAAACCGGCATCTGTTGGCAGCTACAGACACCCAGTCAGATTTTCTGTCTTCGCTATCAAGCCATAAATATTGTATCGGAAGACTATCGAAGGTAACTTTCATGCTATCGTTTTAGATATATGATTTATTGGTAATAATTATAATATTTTTTCCACTATTCCAGTAGACGGAGCAATTCTCGGAAAATAATATAATTCGCGGTTAATTTGCATGTAATTACTATGAATTATCCCCGTTTAATATATAATTTTTTCGATTGATAAAATCACAAGCTGCCTCGAAAGCGATCGAGCGAATACTAGAGTTATATTAGAATTACTATCATATGAGATAGTGGGAGGGTAAATATATCGAAACAGGTCTGGTCATGTTTCACCAGACTCGCAGTTTTACATGTAACATGACCTAATCATTGTTCCACATAGAAATATTATTTTAACCAATTTCTACAAGGCGTCACGAGTGTTAAGTTTACGAGGGCAATATCCGGAGACACACATAATCCAGTATCCTATACACAGGTACCCTGAATTCGATTATAATAGAGATATTATATGTGATGTAGGGGGGCTGTGTTGTATACGGATATGAGAAATAGTTTCCCACCTCAGTCGTATCTTCGAGTTCGTCTTGAATGGATGATAATAAATAGTGTACATCGATATATAAATATATAAATTGTAAAATGGTAATTCAAGAAGATAAAGTGTATCAAGTTATACAAAAGTTAGAAGATAAGTTCGGTATGTTAGATGATATATCTAAAACAACAATCCAACACATACCGCTTCATATTCTCCAAACAAAGGTGAAGACAGGATCCTTAAGACGAAACTGGCACAAGATTCCTATAGAGAAAAGAGCTGATCTATAGGATTATTTACCCTGTGATAGACATTACAATCAACTGGACCAGGGCGATCATATAGATGGATTTCCGCCAGCAAAAATTAAGTGTAGGTTCTGTTTATTAGCATATTAATATATATATATATATATATATATATATATATAACTATGTAAATTAGAAATAAAAAAATATATCAATTCATCTATGTTTTATTTATAAGGTATAATATATAAGTAATGTTAATAAAATCGTAATATATTTTTATTGACTACCCATGAATTGTGCGAGTTGTTCAACCTACACCACTTTACGTAAGGGGTGTCTTTTGATAAGATGTGAACGTTTGAATATCTTTCCCCCCAATTCATTATTAAAACTAGCAATAAGAAAATAACTAATATGAGGTAAAAATCTAATACTCTTATAAAAAAAATATTGGCAATAAGTAAGATACTGGAAACTTAATTTCAAAATCTCGTAAAACATCTTTTGGAAAATATGTATATTCAAGTACGATTAAAAATAATATGAGACCCGTTTCCAAAAAATACTGATATATAAGATATATATATTAGAGATAGACAGCTAAATATAATAGATTACAAAGCAGAGTTAACGCAGGCGCTTTAAACATTATATTATATCGTAGGTATATATCTGATAAAAAGAGGGTCAAGATATAGGAAAAAGAGATACCTGCAACTGCATATTCATTGCTATCGAGACTGTATTTAGGAATAGATATAAATGTATCTATTATCTACAATATAATAAAGAAAAAATACTTAGTAAATAAAACAGAATAAATTTCTATATCAATATATGTCTATAGGAAATTGAGCTTTCCGATACTCTTTAACGCATATCCGACTATAATTTCTATATACATTATATCAGATGTATCTGTTTCAATAGCCGTTCAGACATGTTTCATATCTGGTAGCAGATGTCGGGTTTAAACAAGTCTGAATAGTTATAAAACATATATTAAGCAGATATGTAAAATGTCTGGAAGGATATCGAAACAGAGGGGAACTTTTCATCATAAGCTCCTACATCAAGTATAAAGACTTTATTGTAATCGAAAATAGTTCTAAAGTCTTTCTCAGACTCCCAGTCTCCTACATCAAGTATAAAGACTTTATTGAACGGATATTTATACAGATAAGATGTTTTCAGACTTAATCATTATCCGGTTAGATATGCTTCATATCTGATACCATATGTAGAGCCTGAACAGGTCTAAATAACGATAAAACAGATATTAGACAACTCTTAAACAGGTCTGAACGGATATTGAAACAGGTAAGCTGTTTTCAGACTTGATCATTATCCGTTCAGATATTAGACGTCGCTAACCTGAATAGTTATAAAACATATATTAAGCAGATATGTAAAATGTCTGTAAGGATATCGAAACAGAGGGGAACTATTCATCATAACCGTATACAACATAAGCTCCTACATCAAGTATAAAGACTTTACTATAATTGAAAATAATTCGACAGTCTTTCTCAAACTTGCTGCCATTTATATATTTTATATCACATTTACGACATCAAGTATAAAGACTTTACTATAATCGAAAATAATTCGATAGTCTTTCTCAAACTTAAAGCCTGAACGGATATATATATATATATATATATTATATCGTAGGTATATATCTGATACAAAGAAGACCAAGATATAGGAAAAAGAGATACCTACAACTGCATATTCATTGATATCGAGACTGTATTTAGAAATGTATCTATTATCTATAATATAATAAAGAAAAAATACTTAGTAAATAAAACAGAATAAATTTCTATATCAATATATGTCTGTAGGAAATTGAGCTTTCCGATGCTGTATAAAGACTTTATTGTAATCGAAAATAATTCGATAGTCTTTCTCAAACTTGAAGCCTGAACGGATATTGATACAGATAAGCTGTTTTCAGGCTTGATCATTATTCATTATCCGTTCAGATATTAGATGGCTCTGAAACAGGTCTGAACGGCTATCGAAACAGGTAAGCTGTTTTCATAGCCGTTCAGATATTAGATGGCTCTGAAACAGGTCTGAACGGCTATTGAAACAGGTAAGCTGTTTTCAGGCTTGATCATTATCAGCTCAGATATTAGATGACTCTGAAACAGGTCTGAACGGTTATTGAAACAGATATTAAACATCTATGTATAATGTCTGGTAGGATATCGAAACAGAAGAGAACTATTCATCATAGGATCCTACATCAAATATAAAGACTTTACTGTAATTGAAAATAATTCGACAGTCTTTCTCATACTGGGTAACATTTATATATTTTATATCGCATTTACGATCCGATGGAACATTATTAATTTTAGCAATAGCTGCACGGATATTGAAACAGGGGAAAACTCGATAGTCTTTCTCAAACTATCTGCTAGAGAATAGACACGAGAGCCCTACGGGTTCTCGTATAGCTGCACAGATATTGAAACAGGGGGAAAACTCGGCAGTCTTTCGCAAACCGACTGCGATTCGGGAATAGATACGAGAACCCGTAGGGCTCTCGTGTCTATTCCCTAGCAGATAGTTTGAGAAAGACTATCGAGTTTTCCTCCTGTTTCAATATCCGTGCAGCTATACGAGAACCCGTAGGGCTCTCGTGTCTATTCCCTAGCAGATAGTTTGAGAAAGACTATCGAGTTTTCCCCTGTTTCAATATCCGTGCAGCTATTGCTAAAATTAATAATGTTCCATCGGATCGTAAATGCGATATAAAATATGTAAATGGTACCCAGTATGAGAAAGACTGTCGAATTATTTTCAATTACAGTAAAGTCTTTATATTTGATGTAGGATCCTATGATGAATAGTTCTCTTCTGTTTCGATATCCTACCAGACATTATACATAGATGTTTAATATCTGTTTCAATAACCGTTCAGACCTGTTTCAGAGTCATCTAATATCTGAGCTGATAATGATCAAGCCTGAAAACAGCTTACCTGTTTCAATAGCCGTTCAGACCTGTTTCAGAGCCATCTAATATCTGAACGGCTATGAAAACAGCTTACCTGTTTCGATAGCCGTTCAGACCTGTTTCAGAGCCATCTAATATCTGAACGGATAATGAATAATGATCAAGCCTGAAAACAGCTTATCTGTATCAATATCCGTTCAGGCTTCAAGTTTGAGAAAGACTATCGAATTATTTTCGATTACAATAAAGTCTTTATACAGCATCGGAAAGCTCAATTTCCTACAGACATATATTGATATAGAAATTTATTCTGTTTTATTTACTAAGTATTTTTTCTTTATTATATTATAGATAATAGATACATTTCTAAATACAGTCTCGATATCAATGAATATGCAGTTGTAGGTATCTCTTTTTCCTATATCTTGGTCTTCTTTGTATCAGATATATACCTACGATATAATATATATATATATATATCCGTTCAGGCTTTAAGTTTGAGAAAGACTATCGAATTATTTTCGATTATAGTAAAGTCTTTATACTTGATGTCGTAAATGTGATATAAAATATATAAATGGCAGCAAGTTTGAGAAAGACTGTCGAATTATTTTCAATTATAGTAAAGTCTTTATACTTGATGTAGGAGCTTATGTTGTATACGGTTATGATGAATAGTTCCCCTCTGTTTCGATATCCTTACAGACATTTTACATATCTGCTTAATATATGTTTTATAACTATTCAGGTTAGCGACGTCTAATATCTGAACGGATAATGATCAAGTCTGAAAACAGCTTACCTGTTTCAATATCCGTTCAGACCTGTTTAAGAGTTGTCTAATATCTGTTTTATCGTTATTTAGACCTGTTCAGGCTCTACATATGGTATCAGATATGAAGCATATCTAACCGGATAATGATTAAGTCTGAAAACATCTTATCTGTATAAATATCCGTTCAATAAAGTCTTTATACTTGATGTAGGAGACTGGGAGTCTGAGAAAGACTTTAGAACTATTTTCGATTACAATAAAGTCTTTATACTTGATGTAGGAGCTTATGATGAAAAGTTCCCCTCTGTTTCGATATCCTTCCAGACATTTTACATATCTGCTTAATATATGTTTTATAACTATTCAGACTTGTTTAAACCCGACATCTGCTACCAGATATGAAACATGTCTGAACGGCTATTGAAACAGATACATCTGATATAATGTATATAGAAATTATAGTCGGATATGCGTTAAAGAGTATCGGAAAGCTCAATTTCCTATAGACATATATTGATATAGAAATTTATTCTGTTTTATTTACTAAGTATTTTTTCTTTATTATATTGTAGATAATAGATACATTTATATCTATTCCTAAATACAGTCTCGATAGCAATGAATATGCAGTTGCAGGTATCTCTTTTTCCTATATCTTGACCCTCTTTTTATCAGATATATACCTACGATATAATATAATGTTTAAAGCGCCTGCGTTAACTCTGCTTTGTAATCTATTATATTTAGCTGTCTATCTCTAATATATATATCTTATATATCAGTATTTTTTGGAAACGGGTCTCATATTATTTTTAATCGTACTTGAATATACATATTTTCCAAAAGATGTTTTACGAGATTTTGAAATTAAGTTTCCAGTATCTTACTTATTGCCAATATTTTTTTTATAAGAGTATTAGATTTTTACCTCATATTAGTTATTTTCTTATTGCTAGTTTTAATAATGAATTGGGGGAAAGATATTCAAACGTTCACATCTTATCAAAAGACACCCCTTACGTAAAGTGGTGTAGGTTGAACAACTCGCACAATTCATGGGTAGTCAATAAAAATATATTACGATTTTATTAACATTACTTATATATTATACCTTATAAATAAAACATAGATGAATTGATATATTTTTTTATTTCTAATTTACATAGTTATATATATATATATATATATATATATATATATATTAATATGCTAATAAACAGAACCTACACTTAATTTTTGCTGGCGGAAATCCATCTATATGATCGCCCTGGTCCAGTTGATTGTAATGTCTATCACAGGGTAAATAATCCTATAGATCAGCTCTTTTCTCTATAGGAATCTTGTGCCAGTTTCGTCTTAAGGATCCTGTCTTCACCTTTGTTTGGAGAATATGAAGCGGTATGTGTTGGATTGTTGTTTTAGATATATCATCTAACATACCGAACTTATCTTCTAACTTTTGTATAACTTGATACACTTTATCTTCTTGAATTACCATTTTACAATTTATATATTTATATATCGATGTACACTATTTATTATCATCCATTCAAGACGAACTCGAAGATACGACTGAGGTGGGAAACTATTTCTCATATCCGTATACAACACAGCCCCCCTACATCACATATAATATCTCTATTATAATCGAATTCAGGGTACCTGTGTATAGGATACTGGATTATGTGTGTCTCCGGATATTGCCCTCGTAAACTTAACACTCGTGACGCCTTGTAGAAATTGGTTAAAATAATATTTCTATGTGGAACAATGATTAGGTCATGTTACATGTAAAACTGCGAGTCTGTTGAAACATGACCAGACCTGTTTCGATATATTTACCCTCCCACTATCTCATATGATAGTAATTCTAATATAACTCTAGTATTCGCTCGATCGCTTTCGAGGCAGCTTGTGATTTTATCAATCGAAAAAATTATATATTAAACGGGGATAATTCATAGTAATTACATGCAAATTAACCGCGAATTATATTATTTTCCGAGAATTGCTCCGTCTACTGGAATAGTGGAAAAAATATTATAATTATTACCAATAAATCATATATCTAAAACGATAGCATGAAAGTTACCTTCGATAGTCTTCCGATACAATATTTATGGCTTGATAGCGAAGACAGAAAATCTGACTGGGTGTCTGTAGCTGCCAACAGATGCCGGTTTGAAAATAGAATTAGGAAAGTGGACAATATCATCAGACCTGTCTTATCACACGTTCATCGGGATCGAATATATAAACAACGTTTTATCCCAGCTCTAATTATCGATATCCAGGGTTTTAATACACCCGACTTCACCCCCAAGGAGATGTCGATTACCGATGGAGATCGTTCGATACATCTGCTATTTAAATCTACGAAGCCATTTCATAAATTATCTTCAAAGAACCAGAAGGAGGCAAGGTGGTTGACGCATAACTTTTTTCATATCCCTTATGCTTCCGGATTTATAGAATTAAAATATGTATCATCAATTTTAGATAATGTATGTAGGAATTACAGCCGAATATATCTTAAAGGGTATCAGAAAGCTGAATTCCTAAAGAAATATGTTGACATAGAAATTATAAATTTAGAATATGCTACAAATGTCCCTAATTTGTATATACAATCTAACGCCTGCTTTTATCATAGTAATTCTGATTCTGCATGCTCGCAAAACAATGTTAAGATACTTACAAAATATGTACACACATTACGAGGTTAAGCAAATAAAATATATATCAATTGTTCTGTTTTTTATTTATGAAGAATTGTTTCCCTGTTATATTGTAAATACAATAAATATATTTTCTATGTATTTCTGAACATGATCTCAATTTAAGTTTTATATGTGCAGTGTTATCTGTGCTGTTATTCTAAATGAGAGTACATATACGTATCATATTTTTCTAGAATTATGTTATCAATGAATAACTCGGTTTTCAGTAAAACGATGGAAAATGTTGATAAGCGTGTACATGTAAAAATTAATATCTCATTGGGAAGATATAGGTAAAAGGCGGAGGACCTCGAGCTTAATTTCTAGATTGAATTTTAAAACTTAGAAAAAACATTATAGTCTCAAAATTTATTCAAATCGCGACTGCATGATATTTCTTCGATCACGCAAAATAAAGTATCTCTATCTCCTTTTGATGACAAGCGGTGGATTGATGTTGATGGTATACACACTCTAGCTTGGGAGGTCTTCGTTGGTGAGATACCGTCTTAAGAGATAATTCAAGTATATATTTTATATCACATTTACGATTCGATTGAACATTATTAATTTTAAGCCAAAAACTAATACCCCTACCTTACATCTGTGGACCTGCGCTGAGGATGTCTTTCCGCCCCCCACCTAACCAGATCGAAGCTAATAGGTAAGCATGTACCACAGAACAATTCAGTTTTACGTTTTTATTAATGCTGTTAAGCTGTGTTATCATAATGACGCATGGTATTTATATTTTATATTTACTGTTCCATTTCTAATATTTTTTGTTCTGTTTCAGTTGAAATATTTACTATTCCATTCTAATATTTTTTGTTCTGTTTCAGTTGAAAATACGAATAATTATAACCAATTCATCACTGCCTCTCTTAAATTGAAGGAAGATGCAATCTTTCGTGAAAAGCAGCTTATTGGAACAATCGACATATCTACTTAATAAGGCAGGCACTAAATATATTACGATAGGTCTGAGCCCCGCAGCAGGCTTCGTACCCTTGATTCAAGTTCGTTCGTCTAATACCCTTATCTTCTTTACTGTAGATGAGTGGGAAGAATTTTGCAAAACCGAAGGTAGCAGTCCAGAACATCGTATTAGAGCTTGTGCGTATAAACATATAAAAATTGTACGACTTAAAAGCCGAAATCGAACAATCGTTTTCTCTGAAAAGACCTACAACAATATGTTACATCTTATGCAGCTAATTAACCAAAAGCTATCTGTGTTCAAGGTTACTGATTTTGTGCACTTCTACAATACAACACTGCAGGCATGCTCTCAGATGGAAGGTGACTTACAGCATAAGATTAGAACGTTATTGTCTTGTCATGATATATCTTTAAATGCTATGTACATGTTAGAGACATTATATTTACATTTTAATACTCTTCATTTCGATTTCGAAGTGATGAAATTGAAGGATTAATAAAAACATATGTATATTGAATAAATTTTTTTTCTCTTCCATACCAATCTCCTGCACACAAAACTGCGAGTCGATATCTGTTTAAACATGTATAGACCTGTTTCGATATATCCATGTAACCCATAAATGTTCTGATAGACGGCTCTGAAACATGAATAAACAGGTCTGCGATTTCTTACTCGACAACGTGTGATATAGGGGGGTGAGGACTATGTGAGCTAATATTTAAGGCACATCCAAGCGAGTTTACGGGGGGCGACAAAGAACAGTATAGACGAAAGCAAGTAAAATGAAGCAGAAGCTATAAATATTCATACATCATTAAACCTTTGCTGAATCTAAACACTTCATCAGTGACTCTGGGCACACCGTCTACAAGTGGATATATACAGGGTAGTGACCATGTTGGTGATGAATTAATAGTGAGGAATGCTCTTTATCAGTATGTGTACTAGGATGATATAAACGACCTAGTTGATCGACTATGTTTACTCCTAGCATCAAAACGGCCGGGCACTCTGGACATATAAATGAAATTGCCTCCATTGTTGAAGAGCTCAAAGAATTCTGCGTAATTGTATAATTAATCGAAGCTATGTATTAATATGTTAGTACACTATTACTGTCCGTAAAAGTCGGTCATGAATAATATTCGAATGAATTCGAGCGACATTTAAACAAAAGTGAAATAAAAAAAAAAATCACTCGCACCGTGTAACCTTCAGTCTATTTTACCCAGAGATATCGAAGGATATTATGATTTTAAAATAAGCGAATACGTTACATTCTATCACCTGAAGAAGCTAATGATTCTGTGATAATGGCCTATGTAAATAAAAAGATATAAAAAGTTTACATCGGTTGATGAGCATATTAGAAAGAGTATATCTATATGTGTGAGCAAAACTAGGGTAGGTAAAAAGTTCACAGCAGTTGAAGATAATTTTAGAAAGAGTATATCGGTATGTGCGAACAAAACTAATGTAGATAAAAAGTTTACAGTGGTTGATGAGCTTATTAAAAAGATTACTATAAAAAATTTATTTTCAATATTCACTTATATATTGTTTGAGTCACTTTAAATTCGATAACATTTTTTATATACTGTTTGATACACATACAAAACTACGATCGATATCTGCTGAGAGATGTAGTGACCTGTTTAGATATATTTATCACCGATACACATACAAAGCTACGATCGATATCTGTTGAGAGCTGTAGTTACCTGTTTTACCGACCTGTTTAGATATATTTACCACTGATACACATACAAAGCTACGATCGATATCTGTTGAGAGATGTAGTTACCTGTTTTACCGATCTGTTTAGATATATTTACCACCGATACACATACAAAGCTACGATCGATATCTGCCTAAGTTGAATGTAATTTTATCGATAGAAAATATTTTATATTAAACGAATTCATAGTAATTTTATGTAAATTAGCCGCGAATTTAGTGAATAATACCGCGATTTGTCCCAGCGAAGTAAATTATAGTGCCTAGATGCTTTGTATATTATATTAAAAAAAAAAAAAAAATATTAAATTGTCTATATTTTTCCATCGGATCTAATTTCAGACACATTATACTAGATTATATTACTCAATACAAAAGCCGCGGATCGAGATAAAACTAAAACGGCTCTTTATATTTTAAAGTAGAAATATTATTTATATATCTTTATCTCTTCCATACTGGTCTCAATCTCCTGTACACAAAATTATTACTGAATCATTATTACGGGCAAAATTACGGTAGTCAAATATATTGAGTCTTCAACGGGGGTAATTGATACTAATTATATGCCAAATTAAACGTAAATTTAACTAATAATAAGACCCGATCGATATATCTACATATGATAGTAATTCTAATCTAAATTGAAATTTATTATATGTTCTATTTTTAATGAAGCATTATTACCTATAAAATTACGGTCGTTAATTTTAGATAATTCAGAATATAAGTCAGACTGTATATATATATATATATATATATATATGCCCCTTACAAATTATTATATTCTATTTTAAAAATAAAATCTAATTTAAAATAATTCGACATATATATTGCAGTTTATATGCAACTTCTAAAAATATAAAAACATGTGACCAAGATGGTCGAACAGTTAAGATGCCGGCTTTATAGCAAGCATAGCCGAAGTTCAAGCCTTGTCTGATTTTTTTAAAATACAAAAATTTAAAATAAATCTAAATAAATACGTGGCTCCATCTAAAAACAGAATTCCAAACTACATATATAAAAATTTAAAATAAATCTAAATAAATACGTGGCTCCATCTAAAAACAGAATTCCAAACTACATATATAAAAATTTAAAATAAATCCAAATAAATATGTGTCTCCATCTATAAACAGATTTCCCAATCTTTAGGAGATATAAATTTAAAATATAAAATGCTTCAAGACATGTTGGCTACATATGCATCTTACAATTTATAATTCTTGGTCACCGATGTGTTCTAGTGGTAGAATATCGGCTTCACACTCTAAAGGTTCCGGGTTCAAATCCTCTTGCTGGCATTTTTATAAATAAAAAAAAATCGAATAATTCTAAAATATGTGGCGTCATCTTCTGGAAAATATCTCTAACTACAGTACGATATTAATTAGCTATAAACTGAAATTTACATTCGGATCCGCGAATTTGCATCTAATTAAACTCGTTCCGCGAATAAAACCGCGGACCCGCTAAAATCCGCGAATAAAACCGCGAATCAGCGAATAAAACCGCGAATCAGCGAATAAAACCGCGAATCAGCGAATAAAACCGCGAATCAGCGAATAAAACCGCGAATCAGCGAATAAAACCGCGAATCAGCGAATAAAACCGCGAATCAGCGAATAAAACCGCGAATCAGAGAATAAAACCGCGAATCAGCGAATAAAACCGCGAATCAGCGAATAAAACCGCGAATCCGCGAATAAAACCGCGAATCCCGCGACTTAACCCTTTTAATTAATTAATTGTGGAGGTGGCGGTTCCCATTTCGGGTAATACAACCTACTCTTTTCAATTATATATATATATATATATATATATATATACAGGTTGTCCCGTAAAAAACGCCAACATTCATAATTCCGTTATTTATTGTCCGGTTTTATTTAAACAAAAAGTAAATGTAATAGCATCAAAAACACTATAAGATAGCAGTGTTTTATTTGTTTTCAATTGTTTTCATTAATGTCAAACGACAGTCAAGTTTTTTATTTTAAATGGCAATACATATATTTTTGGTTATATTCGGATTGGTTTTTTTTTTCTGAATTCAACGATGTATAATATGTTTATTTTTGATAAACGTTTATTGCAAAAAAAAAACTTTATAAATTTCATCTTTGTCTTCCATTATTTATAAATATTCGAATGTGTCATGAATAGAGCTGAGGATGTTTGCGGTATAACCATGGTTATATCATGTAACCATAGTAATTTACTATGGTTACATGATATAACCATGGTTATACCGCAAACATCCTCAGCTCTAGTCATGAAACATTGGAAATGTAAGTATTATAAATATTATTATAAGAAACAAAACACTTTACAATAAATGTTGAAATTGCCCGCCACCTTGTTCAACACATATCGCACATCTCCTAATTACTCCAAAGGTCGCATTTAAAAGACAAGCGGCAGGTACTTCTTGACAAGTGTTAATAATTCTTTGTCTTAAAATGTCAACATTTTCTGGAGTTGTTAAATAATATAATAAATAATATAAAAATGATTAGATATAAAAAAAATTTTTTTTTATATCTAATCATTTTTATATTTTGTACGTCAATTTTATCATTTTTTAACTCTACATTTTTTACCCCAGAAGAAGCGACAAAGTGTTGCGAAATATAGGGTAATTTAATAAAGGAGTTTTTTAATTGACCGCTTACCCGAATTTAAATATATTTTTGATAATATATCACGGTCGATCATTTCTTTTCAATTATATATATATATATATATATATATATATATATATATATATATATATATATATATATAATATTTTCGTGACCTTGGTATGATATGGTAAATTCAATCAGTTGGCGATTAAAGGTCTGTTTTATTTCAAAGTATATATATTTAAAGAAACCCTACATGTTTCGGCAATGATGTCTTTATCAAGGATAAAGGCATCCTTGCTCTCAAATATTCAAACAAACTGTGACCTACATCAGTTGATATTTTGTTAAGATCAGTTTTCCTCGTTTGCGACATATACTATCTTAATTTTCCCATATTTTTTAACTTGTAGTACTGTTGATTTATTTAAATGAAATTCATCTGCGACTTGTTTAATGGTGCGGCTTTCCAAATTTAACAAAATTTGTACTTTGTCTGGCGGAGTCAGTTTTTTTGCCATTTTTGATATCAAAAATTGACAAATGCCATTTTGACGTTACTAGGATGAATTACAACAAAACAAAAATTCAAAAATGGTTTATACTAGATTTATGTGAGCTTAGCTGTACAATGATTCTAGAAGAATTAATGTTTGGAGGCAGCCAGGATGCGTAAATCGTTAGAATACAGTCCAAAAAGTCCATTCTTTCAGATGTGGTACAATCATGGTACGGGCTGGCATAAGTATTAGCGGAGGAACAGATTTCGTTTTGATTGAACCTAATATGACAGCTCAAGTTTATGTGGAACAGGTCATTTTACCTGTCGTTGTGCCATATGCAGGAGCAATAGGAGAAAATTTCAATTTATGTAAGATAATGCGCGTTTACGTGTGGCTCGAATTATAATGAATGTGCTAGAACAGCAACACATTTCGTTATTAGAGTGGCCAGCTCAGTCTTCGGATATGAATCCGTTAGAGCATTTGTGGGATAAGTTACAAAGGAGGGTTACAAATTCAAATGAACACATTAATGGCCCCCGAGTTCTTTAAAGAGAATGGAGAGTTCTTCAAACAGAATGAAGAGCAATACCACAAGTAAGAGGTTGAAAATTTAATTTTAACAGTACGTAAGTGTATTAGGGCAGTAATAAACAATCGCAGATATCATACTGATTACTAGAAGTTGCTTTTGATGATATGTTTTCCAAATTTAATCATCTTTAAGATTATATCGTTGTTCACAAAATTCGTGTTTGCAAACTTGAATTGATAAATTATTGAATTTACTTTTAATTTTATACTTTTTTTAGTTAAATTACGTTGTGAATATACAAATCTGGTCAATAAAGTGGCTCAACAATATTTAATAATTATTATACATTGTTAAGCCACTTTATTGACCATAAGTAGTTATTATGTAAATATCTCTGTACGATTTTGAGCATGTGTGTGTGTGTGTATCGGCCTAAAGCGTTCCCCGCCTTCTTCCGATGCCCAATCTCCATTGGTCTCCAAGCCTTTCACTTCTATTTCTTTGTCGAGTGCTTCCGTCCAACTTCTTCTAGGTTTCCCTCTCCTACACTTTCCTTGTGAGGTTCATTCCATCACTTGCTTGGGTAGCCTTTGTCCTGCCATCCATTGTACATGTTCACACCATTGGAGGTGTTTCATTCTGATGTCATTTACTATGGTATGCTTGACTCTCATGAGTTCCCTTATCCTCTTATTTAGTATCTCTCTCTTTCTCATTTCTTTGTCCCTTTCTCAGATCTACATCTATCTCTTCTCCAGAAGTCCATTTCTGTTGCCAGCAAAGCTTTTACTATTTTATTTTTAAGTGGCCAGACTTCAGAGCAATAAGTTACTATGTTCTTAACAATTGTTTTGAATATTAGGATCTTATTCCTTTTTGAGATCTTTTCAACCCAGAGAATACTATTTAAGTGAGCTTTGGCTTTTCTAGCCTCAGTATTTCTATAACAGATGGCTTTATTCAAGGTACGGTCTTGTGACACATGCAGTTCCAGATAGTAGTAAGTGCCGCAATGTTTAATTTTCGATATTGGCGAGAGACAACATCCCTGCTTGAGCCCGTTACTTATATTAAATGCGTTGGTTGTTTATCTTTACTCTGGTTTGGGCGCTTTTATAAAGGTTTCTAGCTGCCTTGATAAAGTTATTGTCGATAATTTGATCAGAGTAGTTAGAAACCGTTATAAAAACGCCCAGGCCAGAGTTTCCTTGGATATTATCTCGTTAAAAATTTCTATGTAATAATAGTAATAATATAACGGGTGTTCAGAAACATTCGAAGTCAAAGTAGTCCTTGAAAATATGAAGTCATGTCTGAGATAGATTGATACATTTACTTAATACAATTTTATAGGTTATCAAATTAGTATCTTCGATATTAGATTCTGACAATTTTTGACAGACAACAGTTGACATTTAATAATTATTACAAATCAGATACTTAATATACGATTTTTTGTTCAGAGCCCACTTGACTTCGAATGTTTCTGAACACCCGTTATTATTAGAAAGATAGAATAATTTAGCGTTAGAGTCTCATAATATTTTAGGAAACTAGACAGTAAGAAATATTTAGACATTTAATCTGAAAATAAATAAAAGGTAATAAATGCAGTTTTTCAAAAGAAAGAGAAATACATTTTTTGTTATTTGAGTAATAAGTATTTTACAGAATTCTTGTGTATTAATTCAAATATACTAATTAAATCTCTAAGAATTTTCTTTGTGTCTGTCAATAGACAGTTAATAGAGTTCATTATATCATCGCGACTAATTGTTTTTATTCTAGATATCTTCACTTTATTAATGTAATGGCATATGATTTACATGGTGCTTGGGATTCTACAGTAGGGCATAATGCACCTCTGTACCCATCTTCTTATGACGTAACAGATACTCAAAAACAACTTAACGTGGTACGTATTTTGCAAGGTGCGTTTGAGAAACGAAAATTTATAACTGGTATAATTTTAGGATGCCTGTATCAATGCCTGGATAAGTAGAGGAGCATCACCAGGGAACCTTATTCTTGGCGTTGGAACCTATGGTCGCAGTTTTACAGTAGCAAATGCTTGCGATAAATTTGGCCAATCTCATTCTGGTGGTGGTACTGCTGGTCTATATACTAGAGAAGCCGGTATACTTGGATATAACGAAGTAAGTTTCCTATAGATATATTGATTTTTGTATTTACGAATATTAATTCGAAAATATGTAACACTTCGCATATATGTTTGTATATTTGTAGATAAATCTAAATTCTTCAATGATGCATATATTTACGAATATATATATGACAACGAATTATTAAAACAATTCAATGAATACCAGCTTCTTTATGCAATTAACGGCCGTATCACCATGCTAAAATTAACAGATAGTTAACTAATAGTTCGATAAGCTTAGTCGCGCGGTTAAGGTTAGCTGAAATTCACCAACGTAAAATAACTGCTGGTTTATTAACTGATTGCTTAGACTAATTCCTAGCAACATCGGCGCATTTCCTCCAACATATACGGTTGTAAACTATCTTCATATATATTAATGTCATGTCATGATATGTGTCACATGGTCAAAAACGAATAGAAAGTATTCAAGTATACTGCTGTTCTGCCGACTATTACATATATACAGTGAGATCAAATAACATTGACCGTTCCGCTCCATACGAATAGTGAAAGAACCGCTCGTGTCTATGAATCGTGTCTGAATTGCATTTCATTCGTGCGACATCTATGGTTTAATATTCAAACTACTTCTATAAAATTTTACGGGACGATAAATGGTAATTATTAGAAATATTTCAAATAATTTATGACACAATAATTTGTGTTTTAATGAATGAATAAGTATACTCTCCAGTTTACAATATTTTTATTGGATATAGTTTTAAATAGACAACAATATTACATTTTATTCAGAATTTATTGTCACTAATAAATAAAATTTGTAATTTACACCACAAACAGTGTAGAAATTATAGCATATGTTCGAAATGATGTCCTTCATTTTCCAAACATGTATTAACACGAGCTTTTAGGGAATTAAAAACATTCACAATCGTTTCTTCTGTAACACTATTGACAGCTTCTGTAATTGCAATTTGCAACTCAGGTAACGTGTGTAACCGGTTTCTATATATTGTGTTCTTCAAGTACCCAAAGAGAAAAAAGTCTAAAGGCGTCAAGTCAGGTGAGCGAGGGGGGCATCTATTTTTGCTTACCAATCGATCATGAAACGTTCCTTCCAGAAATTCTATCGTATTATTCGCAGTGTGAGCAGTAGCACCATCCTGTTGAAAGTATCCAAATTGTATTTCATTATCATTGAGTTGTGCAAGAAATGGTTCCAAAATAAGAGTTCGATATCGCTGTGCATTAATTGTATCGTGGAAGAAAATTGGACCTATTATTCTTGTGCGTGACATTGCACACCAAACACCCATTTTAATCGGATGCATATTCGTTTCAACATAAACATGAGGGTTTACAGATGACCAGTGTCGATAATTTTGTGAATTGACATAACCACTAAGATGAACCAGGCCTCATCTGAGAAGAACGTATTGTCCAACAAATTATCATCAGCCAGATTATTGTTAAACCACGTACAAAATTCTCTCTGTTTTCCAAAGTCTGCTGGCAACAATTCCTGTACTACAGACACTTTATATGGGTGCAAATGTAGCTTCTTAGTAGCATTATGGCATGTTCCATAAGATGGTCCTATTTGAATACAAAATAACAATAAAAAATCTTTTATGCATTAAGCAAAATATGTATATAGTTTTACCTGGTTGTGCTGATAGTTGCCTCAAAGATTTTTTAGGGCTTACATTAAACCTTTCTTGAATATCTCCTAGTACTTGCTCTGTTAACAAACTAGGTTTACCAGCAGGTTGTTTCCTTGATACACTACCAGTTTCTCGAAAACGAGTTATAAGGCGATTAACGTATCTAGCAAAAATATCATATTGGAATTCCATTTCTGGAAATCGATCATGAAATTGATGCCTACATGAGTCAGTGGAATATTTCCACTCTCCATTCGGCAACAGTTCTCCGCTACGAAAATAAGCTTCTAAAAGAAACTAATCTTGTTCTCCAGTAAATGGCATTGTTGATATCAACGTAACCCTAAAATAAAGTAAAAATGTAAGTGATATTTGTGTATAATTAAATATAACAAATTTAACTTACAGTAACGATGTTAAGTAATTATTATTGTCTTGAGAAAGATAGCTTGTTAATATGTAATTAAAAATACAAGAAAACGAAGGCAAGAGAGAACGATAATGATATAAAACGATAATACTAATTGACAAATGACAATGAATATTTTGACAACCTTTCTAGCAAAATAATTCAAACTACAACAATAAGGTGTGGCAAAATCATACTTAGGGCGGCATATCAGTGACGCGGCACGGTCAATGTTATTTGATCTCATGGTATACCAGGTGTAGAATGGATTTTCGTACATAGGCATTTTACATGCAGAACTAATAATTTGCGAATATTCCCTCGTCTAATTATTTTATAGGAAAATGTTTAACACAAAAGTTGTGGACAAAAAAAAATGTATCTAAATTCTTTGTTATTTATTTTCTAACACCTTCTGGACCTGCTAGACTTGAAGAAAAAGTATTAGGAATGAACCGATAAATAGTACTAGCCATGAATCCTGACAGCAATAAATGTCACGTTTTGACAAACAAAATAAGTTTGCTGATTCTTAAAATGAATTCCTATAGCCAAGAAGAGAAAGTCAACTTTATTAAATGGTACTACTCTGGATTGTCTTTTAGGGACATACAAGCAACTTTTGCTGGATTCTACCCGGAGCGACCAATTCTAAATTTGAACACCCTGAATAGAATTGTTAGGCACTTTGAGACCAACGGCACTGTTAATAAGAAATGTAAGTGCCAGAAAGTAACAGCTTGTGCAAGTAGAGAGAAGGTAGATGCCGCTCTCTTAAGCGTTGCAGAGAACAAAAATGTCTCCTTAAGACAAATAGGTAATAATTTGGGGATTCATTTTACTACTGCTCAGAAAATTTAAAGAGTCAAGATCCGCGATTTCGGTCTTATAAATACGAAAAGCACCAAAAAATATTCGAGGAGGATAAAGAAAAAAGAATGCAGTTTTGTGAAATAATGATGGATATGGCCAATGATGACCGAAACTTATTATCTAGGATTTTATTCAGCGATGAGTGTCGATTTAAGTTAACTGGTGAACCAAATCAACAAAATTATCGCTACTGGAGCACACAAAATGAACATTTAACGTTGCAGACTCATACGCAATACCGGGGTAGTGTCAATTTTTGGGCTGGCATACTAGGTCCTCACATAATTGGACCGTTCTTTATTGCAGACCGCTTAACTTGTGCGGCGTATTTAAATTTTTTGCAAGAAGAAGTCGGGCCAGCTATCGACGAATTGGGAATTAATTACGAATTTTGGTACCAACATGATGGATGTCCGGCGCATTACCAGCGCGATGTTGTAGACTACTTAAATCATGTATTCCCAAATCGCTGGATAGGTCGAAGTGGAGAAATTCATTGGCCTCCAAGATCTCCGGATCTTTCGCCAAATGATTTTTTTCTGTGGGGCACATTGCATGATCGGCTATACAATGGAAGGACGTATCAAAATGTGGACGCTTTAAGAGCTGCAATACTTGCAGAATGTCGTCAAATATCATACTATCAACTGGCCGCAACTAGAAGAAATTTTTACGACAGATTGGGGTACTGCTCACCTGTCAACGGAGACTTGTTTGAGCATTTAATTTAGTTATTACTACAACTACCTTTATTACCACGTTCAATAAAATTTTAAAATCTCTTCAGCACGTTTTTTCTTTTCTGCAAACGACTTAAAAATTATGCTTAAAACAAATTTAAACGCCTCTACTAAAATTGTCACATTCTTTTGTTAAATGAAAGAATTTTGTTACTTTGGTTGTCACACATCACGGCTTTTGCTATTTTGTATCATTCCTTCAATTCTTTTTGCTTTAATTGTGAAGTCCCGGAGGCTGTTAATAAGCAAAGAAGAAAAAAAATGGGAACTATTTTTAATGCTCTACAACTTTTGTGTTTAACATTTTCCTATAAAATAATCAGGGGAGGGAATATTCGCAAATTATTAGTTCTGCATGTAAAATCCCTATGTACGAAAATCCATTCTACACCCGGTATATTTATTAGTTTATTTTAAGTGTTAATAAAAGAAGAAGCGTCTATAAAAGGTAATAATTACATTATTATATAGAATTCAGAGTTTAATCTAATTTAAACATGTTGAGAGAAGAAAAATCTTAAAAGTAAGAAGCCTGGATAATGAAATCAAAGTGATACAAAAAAGCCGCGGAGTTAGAAGTTGAAATAAAAAAAGCTCAGTTAGAGCAGATACTGAATTTATATAAATAATTCTTGTTTTGTATAGTATGTAATGTCATTCTTCTGTATATTACCGTACATACCTTAAATCTAAAATTTATGATAATGTAATTTTCACTAACATTGCCTGCGACGAATTACGAACCAAACCGGATTTTTTAACATTTTTTGCAGGAATTTCATAATCGACTCCCACAATGAATGGAATGTGAAGGTGGATATTTTCAACATTTATGAAAAAGTTAAAGAATTATAAATAAAAACAAACTTTTTTCAATTTACCTTAAAGTTCATTTTAATATTGTTTGTGTAAGTTAAATATTAAATAAATTATTTTCACACTTTGTTTACACTGACAACTAAAATGCCTTATTACGACAAGTGATGACATTCGCATTGTTGGTTGCATAACGTTTCCATGCATTGAAGCATTTATTTTAAAACTGAACATAGGCGTATTCATGTGTTATGTTCAGTGATATAAAAAACTCACGGTATATGTTGACTCTATAACTAGAAAGACATATATTTCCACGAGAGCTTCTACTGTTTTCTAAGATGCGAACCAATTTATATACAGGGTTAAACAAATGAATGGATCCATTCGAATATCTTTGATACGGCTACTTAGATTTTAATAAAATTTTCCACATTCAAGTTAATATAAATAGCAAATTCGGAGAGCATATTTATTTTTAAATCAGACTTCCGGGTTAGCCGGAAATACCCTGTATATTTTTGCAAATTTCAATAGAACTCTGCTCTGGGAGTTCAGGAATAAGAAGGTTTGGCGCCCATTTGTTCAAGGACAGAGATATTTAATTAAATATAATAATGCAAATTTTATTGAGAACATGAAAAATTAACAAAAAAATATAAGCAAATTTAATATCAGTTAAGAAAGTTTTCGAAATGATGACCGTTCACTTCTTGACAATATACAAGTCTGTGAACAAATTCTTAAATGATATTTGCCAAAGCCTCCTTACAAATGAATCTAGCGCAATTAAATCTGGAGACCGTGCGGGCCATTCAATGAATCCTCTACGACCAATCTACCGATTTGGGAATGTTTCGTTTAAAAAACTTTTAACATTAAGGGCATAGTGCACCATCTTGTTGGAACCACTTACAGGTAATTCCCCATCTTCCTCATCATTAGGAACAACCTGATTACGTAAAAGATCTAAATATCCCTGTCCAGTTAGTGTGAATGAAAAAAGGAGCAATAATACGATTCCTGAAAATACCCGCCCAAACATTTAATTTCTGTGGATGTTGTGTATGCGTTTTTAGCATCCAATGAGGGTTATCTATTGACCAATAATGACAATTATGGCGATTAACAATACCATTCAAGCAAAATGTAGCCTCCTCGGAAAACAGAAAATTGTATGTATAATATTTGTAATTTTTGCAAATCTCTATCATTTTTCCGCAAAATTCAATCCGGATATTGTAGAAGTTTGTGATAATTCTTCTAATGCTATAGCAATATCTTCTGGATGCTGATTTTGATACTTCTTCATGAGTTCTGACGCTGTCACCAAAACCAATCATCATCAGAATTTCAATACATTCTTTTTGAGTTAATTGAACCATTATTAATATTTGGACGTCTACAAAGTTAATTCTGATAGTTTAAGTCAGGTACTGAATTTTAATTTCATGATTTACTAAACATGAACATGATTTTAAAATATCAGTTTTAATTAAATATCTTTGTTGTTGTTGAACAAAAGTGTGCCAAACCTTATTATTGCTGAACTTCCAGAACAGAGATCTATTGAAATTCGTAAAAATATACAGGCTGTTTCATTTAAAATGAAAAAGTTAACATCGTTTCCGGCTAAATCGGAACTCTGATTCGGATATAAACATACTCATTGAATCCCCGATTTGTATTTAATTAATTGTGGAAAGTCTTATTAAAATCTAAGTAGCCATACCAAAGATATTAGAATGGATTCATACATTTGCCTAGCCTTGTATATCTATGAAGAAAGCGAATAAAAAGGTTGACGTACAGATAGCAATGGAACGAATTTACCTTATATTGCTTAGTTATCAAATTTTCAATGAAAAATTGATATGGATTTTGTCTTGATTTGTGTAATTATAAGCTTATTCGTATGTCGATTGTTTTTTTATTGGAGAATTTCATTCAATTTTACAAGATTAAGACATAATTTTCTTTTATATACTTGTGTGTTTAATGGTAGCATATTTGGTGTGTCTTCTAAAAAATAAAGTGTCCCTCATATTATGATCGTAGCCGTACATACTTAGAAGTTCTAAGTATGTACGGCTACGATCATAATATGAGGGACACTTTATTTTATACTTTTTAAAACAAGCCTTATGGCAATATAACTAAGGAATCGATGCTATTGAAAATGACATTTAGATTACCTATCTAATAATAATAAGAAAATTCAAAATGGAGTTAAGAGTTGTTTCGTAAATTACGGTCGTAACTGTACATAGATAAAAGTTATACTTCAAAGAAAATTTATCATTGAACAAAAATAAGTGCAACTTAGTGTAATTTTGTTAAAAATTTAAAATCAAGAATATTCAAGAACTTGTCATTAATTCATCTGTTCTAGATCTGCGAAAACCTTAACGCTGGGGGATGGACTGTAATTTGGGATGAACAACAGCAGGTACCGCATATGTGTAAAGGAAATCAATGGATTGGATACGATAACCCACAATCGATTGCAGTAAAGGTAATTATTATATTTGGAAAAGATATTATATTTGGGTTGAGATTTTCTTTTCTGATTTAATTTAATTAAAAATTAAAATTTGATAAGTACATATACGTATTTATTTTTGCAATGCAAATTTTGGTGTGCTTAATAAAGGCAAGTATAGGTGCATATAATAATAATAAATTCAGATTTTACATTATAATGAAACATGACACTATTAGTCATTAAAATGATTTTGGGTATCATGGAATGGAAAGAATAAAATATTGTCCTTATCAATATTTTTCATTTTTTATTTCATATAATTGGAGAGTCGTGAAGAGCCCCAGCGCTTACTACCATTGTGTACAATCAGTGTACCAATCTTGGCTTTAATCCCAAGGGTCCTACTAACAACTTTTCTACATTGCCAGAAGAGCTGTGTCGCCCTGTCTGTCACTTTGATTAGGTGTCTGCTTCAATTTAGTTTCGCATCAAGTGTTGTGCCTAGATACTACACTTCATTGGTTAGTACCAATTCTTGTCCTAACAGTATTGCTGCCAGACCATTAAATTTTCTGATGTTGGTAAACGTTATCAATTTTGTTTATTGTGGATTATATGTCAGTTCCTCATTAAGGTACTATTTTTCCACAATTCACAGATCACTTCGATTACATTTTAATGACAATATAATTGGAAAACCCCTGCGTTCACATTACCTCGTCATTTAATGTACTGATATTCGCACTAGACGTGATAGTAGCGGTTATAGTACTCTTTCTTGAAAACACCCTCTTGTTGTCCTCATAGAGATGGTTTTGTTTTGCATTTGGGCATGAAGTGCTCTGCTCAGTAGCATGTTATGGATGCAATTGCATGTGGTAACTTTTATTTTTCCATCCTTTAAAGATCGAAACTATGTAGGGCAGCTTCACCTGATTTCTCCATCTGGTATGTCCTTTGCAGTGAGTGGAGTGGAGATATGTCCAGGGCTCCTTTAATATTTAAATACCTATATCAGTTTTTCCATAGTTTTTAACATAAAAGAGGTAAGACTAATTGGCGTAAGTGATTTGTGGTGGATATATGTTTCTACTCCAGGTTTAGAAATAAAGACTTCCCAAGTGACCCTATGACTAGCCTTGAATATCTCCAATAAAGGACTGATTTCTACAATTCCGCCCGGATTTGTAAGGTTCAAACGACTCTATCGCCAATCTCATTAGACGAGGTCTAAAGATCTTGTTTGATAGATCTTAATCATTCCAATCACCTCTCCATGAGGTGACAAGTTGATTGGTATCACAGTCATCCATACGCTCAAACCTAAAAAGTGCACACCTAGGAAATACTCTGAAGTCTCTTCCGCGGTGTTGGTACACCTCCTGTTCAGTTTTAGTATAGATATAATTGCTTGGACGGGTCTGATAATCCTGTTGATTCTGACTATGTCAGGGTCACTAGATTTTCTAATGTTAGAGTTACCACTGCGTGAATGAACAACTTTCTTAGATTTTGACCCACTTTGAAAGATTCAAACGGTGGATTGTTGTTTACTTTCAGGATGTACAAAGTTTTGTTACCAGCAATGATGTTGTGGAGTAAATTCGACTAATTCTTTACACTATTTGACACGCCCTGTTATTGAGGTTCTGTCAAATTGCGTGGAGTCCAAAGACAGTAAAGCTTCCGTACGTTTAAATGTTCAAATATAACCGTGTGTATTGCTTTCATGATAATGCGTAAGGATAACACTAGTGGCAATAACAGACATCGATGAACGGATAAGGATAAAATTCGTCTCTGAGAGTGGTACGTTCGTATTTAAACACGTACTTAAACACTGTAAACAATATTTTTGGATGGCGTTTCATCCACAAAAGCCAAATAAAGTCGATCAATGCATTGTTTCGACGGAAAATTTTTAGCGCAAAAGATCTATTTTTGCAGAAAAATACTTGCTTTTAGATGTTGTGTAAGTAAAACTAGTAAAACACTTATGTATGAATTGTTAACTAAATTATTGATTAGAAATGTCAAATTTTACGGATATGATATTGTTTATAAACGCAGCCATCATTTAGTACCAGATTTTAGAAATTTTTCCAGCAGCCTATGGTTTGGAATTTCAGAATTATGATGTTTAAATACAATTATTGTAGCATGTTCTACATGGGTGCTAAACAAATGCGCGTTTCTTTACTCTGGCTTTCAACAATTTAAAAAAGTATTTAAACAACTGATAGTGTTTTTTTTTGTTGTAATTTTAAATATTACGAGTTGTAATACGTATTAATTAACACAATATATTTTATGCCTTAATGATAAATTGTGTGGTGTCTCACGTCAATGTATTTATATTTTTTTTCGAATCGCCAGGTTTCCTAGAATTGTCCTGGCCTTGCTCAGTAATGCGACATTTAACTTTTAAATTGTTTTACAATTTTATGTTTTTCGATAATACTTCTTCAATAATCTTTTAGAAATTAATAGTAACAATGAAATTTATTCTCTCAATTCAGTGAACGTGACTTGGTTTTAAATCTACCAGCTAATTGTAAATATTTTTCATGAAATTAAATAATTTTGTAGAAGTCTATTATTGAAATGAATTTATTTTCAGAACTTCATTATAAATTACCTGACTGCTTGTTAATGACCACTTTTGTTAGTAATTCGGATTGTTTTGAATACTTTTGAAGTAACTCGAAATTACCTTATTGTAGTAATAGATACAGTTATCATAAAGAAACTAACCTCAACTTTCGAAATGACATGCACATCATATGATTTAGTCTTAACTTGACATACAAACACTCAGATTTCGTATGACAGTGTTGAGAAAGCCATGAGGAAGTTAAAATTTCGTGTATATCATGTTCATATTGTTCAGGAATTGGAAGAACCGGATAAACGAAATTGTAGATGGTTTCGGACATTCGTCGACAACCATGGGATTGAAGAGCTTGTCCGTGTTTTCTTCACTGATTAGGCGTGATTCCACCTTAGTGCACACGTTGAAACTTCATTGTAATTAATGAATTTACTTTACATTAATTAATAACAATTTTTAAGCTTAAAAAAGATACAATGTAGAGGACTACATATGTTTTGCCACACTGTGGCTTCATTAGGTGGTGATATATACAAATTTAGTTTATAAAATTGGTGCTTATGTACATACAAATCCAGAAAAATTATTATTAGGAATGGGGGTTGTGTATTACAGATTTATATTTAATAGAGGAGACCTATTTACGCCTAACTCATCATTCAAAATTCCACCTATTTTATTAAATTTATTAATTTCCAAACTTTTCATTAGGTTAAGTTTTCTACCTTTCTCTAATATATGTAAAATTTGGAAATGGTTACTAAATTTATGATTGAATTCTAAGCAGCGGTTGGAAAAGGTAGAGTTCAATTTTTTATCCGTTTTATATTGTATCGCTTCAATAATTGATTCGTTATTAGATTTTTAAGCTCATGGAAATGTTCTGATCTGTAAAATTAACTCTTAACTTATAATTTGAAATTTTTCGTTATTAAATTTTACGATTTCTTATCGAGATGTTCAATTCAAATTACTATAACTTTAAAACGTCATAATCATTTTTGTATTTCTCACATTTGTTAAAATCATAATAGATATAATGAAAATATATATTTGTATTAATAAATGCATTTCTATTTATTGGTAAAGGAAAAGATATACCTCGTATTTCTCTTGCTTTGTGAATTTGTCTAAAATTATTTAGTGTCGCACGTTGTGCCACATCAGCATATAATACTTTTGTTTTCCAAAATAACATTGAGTTTTTTTAGTGTAATTATGCGAAGAACAGGAACTTGGGCGGAGTTATGGTATGGTCTGTAGAAACAGATGACTTCAGAGGTAAATGCGGTCAAGTTAATCCTCTTCTAAATACAATAAGAGCTACACTAAATTTGGTAATATTTTTCATTTTAGGCACATAAGTACTCATTACATTGATATTTTAGGCAAACTGTGGTGGAACACCAGAAGAAACAATAACAACTACTACCACTACTACTTCTCCTCCTATCGTCGTTCAACCCGGAAACATCTGTATTACTGAGGGATATGTCAGAGACCCAACAAACTGTGGAAAATTTTATCTATGTGTCAGTGGGGGAAATAATTCTTTCATTGAATATGCATTCGATTGTCCGCCTGGATTGTATTTCGACACAGCTATAATTGCTTGTAATTATGCTACCAACGTCGATTGTTAATTTTTTTATGAAACTGTTATCCAGTCAATGTGTATATAATTGGTCAAGTTACATAATTGTATAAATAATCTAAAAGATATTTCGTATTATAATGCATGAGTATATTTTCGTATTTTCTAAATTACCATTTCTCATAATAATAATAATTAGTCAATTTTCTTGATCTAATTGATCAGTTTATTTGAATAATATTAAGCTGAAAATGAAGAGAGCAAATAAAACTATTATATTATGATAGAGATTGATAGGCAAAAATATTAATCGAGGATGGTATGAGAAGTACCCGTTTTGGAGACAGATGACACTTTGTGCCAAAATCTGCATTACCGACAGTGAGTACTATTCTTTAGTCGATGTGTATCAAGTTTTTGGAGAGATTAATCGAGTCGTGTTGCTTTGAGAGCTGTTGAGCGTGAGCAAGTTTATGTATTTGTGGAATCTCAATTGAACGTGTGCAAAACATCCTTCGCGAAAAATTGAGTATCAGAAAGCTATCGGTGAAATGGGTGAAATCGGTGAAATCTGCTGACAATTGATCAAAAATGGAATCGCGCGATGACTTCAAAACAATGTTTGGATATGCTTAAACGCAATACGAATGAGTTTCAGCAGCGTTATGTGACAGTAAATGAGGCATAGATACATCACTACTTGCTAGAAACCAAAGGTGAATTGTCATAATGTGTTTTTCCCAGCGAAAGTACAGCAAAGGAGGCGAAGGCAATTCCATCAGCTGGAAGTTATGGCAACGATATTTTGGGATTCGCGAGACATAATCTTAATTGATTATTTCGAGAAGGGAAGGCCAATCACAGGGCAGTACTACAGTGATTTATTCTACCGATTTGACGTTGTAATAAAGAGAAAAAGGTTTCACTTAGCGAAGAAAATATTTCTCTATCATCGTGATAATGCTCCGGACCATTCATCAAAATTAGTTGATTTACGATACGAATTGGCGCCTACCATATTTAACAGATCTGGCCTCCTGTGAATTATTTCTTTTTACAAAATTGATAAAATGGCTTGGGGGAAAGCGGCTCATGTCAAAGGAAGAGGTTTTTGTCAAAGCAGAGGCACATTTTGCGGAGTTCGATCTTATTATTTGGATGACTTAAAAAGTTGGAATATCACTGGACCAAGTGTATAGAGCCACAAGGAGATTATGTCGAGAAATAAATTTACTGAATGTAAAACAATTGCGTTGCATTCCTTAACACAAGTATTTATTATACCATCCTTGTATGTATATGCATATATACACCGTGACCAGAAAAATGCGGATAGCGTCAGCTAGAGCGACTTTTGAGTTGACAATCCTAATTCAAAAAAGTTGTAATGTCTTTAGTTAAGTCACACGAGCTCCTTAAAAGATATGTGAATTTGGCAACACCGAATCAGGCAAGTACTGTAGCAGTTTAACAGTAATCACTTCAGTATCAATTACGAATTGGTTAAACACGCAAATGAGTATTGTACTAGGTTGTCATATGTACTTTAATTTACAAAAATGCGAATGAGCAAATGCTGAAAACGCAAAGTATCGGTATTAATCGATCAGCTACGTTAATGCGATTTTATTGAATTACACTAATGAACTACACTATTGAATTGCAATAAGGGATTAAAAATATTTTGCTTAATTCCAGTCGTTCGTTTCAATTCGATAGCCTCGTGTAGCTTAACGGCGGACGATATTTTGCTGTTACCACAGAGCTTTATTTAACCAAAAAATGAGTGATACTCAGAAGCGTGATAAAATTCTTGTCGAAAGAAGGAAATAGACCCAAAATATTCCTCAAAGGATAACTAACTTGTATAAGCAAGATGCGCTGTCAAATTTTATAGTAAAATTTTAGTCTAAGCAATTTAAAGGGGTAGGGAATCATTTCAAGACGAAGCAAGATGCGGAAGGTCTATCAAAGCGAGAACTAAGGAAAACACCAAGAAAGTCGAGGAACGGGTCTTAGCAGATCGAAGAAAGAAGGTCTCAATTATTGCTGTTGAAGTAGGGATATCAGAAGCCATAGTATTAAAAATTTAGATTAGGTTTAGGGATGAGATTTCCGAACCAAATTTGTGTCGGTATAAATTTGCGAGGAAAACTTGAGGATTATATCAAACGTTAAAAACTTTTTTTAAAAATTATAACAGACAATGATACGTGAGTGTATCACTGGGACCCACCGGCAAAACAAGAATTCATGCAGTGGGTCCACAATGGATCTACACCACCAAAAAATGGAAGGAACCAAAATTCATTTGGAAAATTGATGGGGATGGTGTTTTTGGAGACAGGAGGAATCTTGTTAGTTGAATACACAAAGGCTCTACAATTACAGGATCAGTATATAAGGAAACAATCCGAAATTTAAAAATTGCCGAACAGAAGAAAATACCCTAAAACTTTGATTAAAAGATTATGATTACTTCATGACAATTGCAGAGTTCACAAGGCTCGCCAAGTTCGAGAAATAATGAACGACTGTGATTTTATAGAAATTGAAGATCCACACTACAGCCCGAACTTGGCAACGAGTGATTATTATCTCCTTCCTAAATTAAAAAAGCATCTGCGTGGACGACGTTTTTCTTCAGATGATTACTGAAAGAAGCGGTGGAGGAGTTTTTTGAAGACTTATTAGAAAAACGCTGGAATCAGTCTGTAACCGTTAGTGGATCATGTGAAAAATGAAATATAGCTTTTCTTATAACGACTTTCATTAATATTCATTCGTATTTAACATCTAGAACATCTGGAATTTACCCTCCAAAGGATGGCGACTACGGAGAATTACTTTCATACTTTCTCTCTATCTGCACGCAGAGAAACTGCCACTGCTAATTTTGTGGTGAAGTTCGTGAACAACAAAATTGATGCGCCACACCTGCTCTCAACTATAAATACGATATGATATTCGATCGAATAATGTTTTCTTCATCTCCAGAGCCAAAGCAAACGTTTTTGTCAAGACATATCTCAATTATATAGCAAGAAGCGTGAATAAATTATGCACCGACTCTTTTTACTACCTACCTTCAACATCTTTCCAATTTTTGGTCTAATCATTTACGATCCTTTCCCTTCAACTATATTACTTATTCATTAAATCCTCTTGTGTGGAACGAACATCCTAATGGCTATTTTATGTTTTGGGTCATTACAGATTTATAAATAATACTATATATTATAGGATTGTTTCAGCCTTTACTTGATGAAATTCCATTATAACTATTATCAGGATAAAATAAAACAAATTTTAATGAATTTCACTTTTTACTTTTCACCGTAACGATCGTTTCACCACAACCTGAGCTTCATCAGACATAAAAAGTGAAATTCATTAAAATTTGTTTTATTTTATCCTGATAATAGTTACTATATATTAAAGAAAATAATAAAAGTAACTTTTATTAACTCAAATTTAAAATATTGGTTGTGTTTCAACTAATATCAAACTATAAAACTATTAATATAGAAAATGCAATTTTTAAATCGGTCAGAAAATTGTAAATTTCAAGTTAGTTTATTAGTTGCTAATAGAGTCTGTAATATTGCCAATAGATTCTTTTGTTTGTTTGTCGCTGTTATTACATTAGCTACAAGACAACCGTTCATGTATAGTTACTGATGAGCTTTTCCACACTCTTAATAGCATCAAACTTTCTGAACTCTCCTGTAGTAGAATGTAGCTGTGCGTTTTAGACAATAGCCAGTGTATGCTTTTGCTTGTGCTAAACTTGAATATATTTTATCTTGCAAGCTATACTTCTAGAGGCATTGTTGCCTACTGATTGCAAATTTACAATTTTATTTCGATAAAATAAAAAGTATGGTTTATCAGTGCGCCCTCGAGTCGCAACTATATAAAATGTCATCGGGTCTAATGCAAAACTATCAGTTTTTTTTCCGTAACATTAAAACTTCGTCCAAAATGTATTAGGAGAGTCTAAATCCGATAAATATAGAAAATAAGCAATCATAACGGTTTCTTTGATGCCATTTCCACATAATGTTTTTTAACCATTTCTCAAAACAAGTGTATTTTTATTATCACACATGCATTTAGTTTTTGGTGAGATAAGTGTCTTGTTGGCCTGTTCTGGTATTTCCTTATAGATGTAATTTTTTTTAGATATTATCACGATTTTAGTTTTGGTTTTCATTAAAAGTCAAATCAAATATGTATCGCATTCGCAAACTATCTTACTTAGTTACAGAATTTACATAAGGAGATGTGAGTCATTCGACACTACGTAGGCGACGTCACCCGCCGAGCACGTCATCGGTCTCCCGGACCCTCTAGAAAGCGACCGTTCGAGAACCAGCCAAGAAATATAAAAGCAATGAAGAGAGGGGTGACTCATTACTGAACCAGGAGACATCGTGTACTTAACATCATAGTTATAAATGAGTATATAAACAAATATAAATATCGTTATTAATTTTGAACTTATTGCAAATGAGAATTAATGACAATTGAATCTCATTTCTACATGAAAATGTCGCCTAATCTATCGCGTGAATTTTTATAATTTGATAAACTTAGTTTGTACCAGTTTTCGGAACGCATACGTCGCGACGTAACCTTTTCCCGATTGTTAGGATAATTAAAAATTCGTGAAGTCACACCTATCCTGGAACTACCGTACACTGACAAGTTCCAATGACAGCGAAATGTATTTGTGCTTTCCAGGATAGGTGTGACTTATTACGAATTTTTAATTATCCTAACAAGTGGGAAAATGTGACGTCGCGACGTGTGCGTTCTGCATAATGGTACAAACTTAGTTTGTTAAATTGTAGAAATTAACGCGACACATTAGGCGACATTTGCATGTAGAAGTGAGATTCAAGAGTCATTAATTCTCATTTGCAATAATTTCAATGTATTAACTATATACAGTGTGGTCATAAAGTTTGGAACAAAGCTTATAACCGCATTATTTTACATTTTTTGACATACAATTTTTTTCTATGACGTCATTGGTTTTCGAGTGATGACGTTATCAACACTTTCTTTAAATGGCAACCATATTATTTTTTTCTCGTTTTTGGTAGATCTTTATATCCACCAAATAGTGATATAAAACAATTTGTATGTAGCATCACAATTTTTTTGAAAAAAATGATATAAATTTAGAAAAAAATACGAAAATTTTATTTTTGTACAAAATTAAAATTAAATTAAAAAAAATACATCTGAACTTAAATTTATTGTAACAGTTAACGTAAATTTTCAAAATGGACCCCACCAACCAACTGACACTGTCCCAGCCGAGTGTAAATGCTTTGCGATCAATAGTAATCTGCGTTATTCGCTTCAGGTCAAAAGAAATTCGTCTTCCCAATCGGCCAATTACTTATTAAAAAATCTTATTTAACATTAAATAGTTTCACAAAAAAGGGCCAAAGAAGTTTAATTTATTTAAAAAATTGACATGATGTGGCAGACCATTTCTTAATTAAAATTATCGCCCAAAAATTGAAGATTTCATAAACTAATTAAGCTTACAAAATTTATTGAAATATGTAAGTAAGTTTTTTCACACTTCTGTCTTGTGTGAGGACTTAAATATTCTTCTTGAACAAACCGGATCGTCAAAAGCACATGTACTCATGTTACTATGCAAAAAATTTACAAAAACAAAAACACGCACTTTTTTGCAAGATATTTCTGTATGACATTCTTGCTTCTTTTTATACAATTTATGTACAAAAATTTTAGTTTGAAATTGTTTCTATGGCGACAACATTGTTGAATTATTTACTTCTATTTTTGACGTTAAATTTTTGAGATATTGCGTAAAAATTGTTCATTTTCGCTAATATAAAAAATGGCACATTTATCTGAGCGAGAAAGAATCGAAATTTTAATTATGGTTGGGTATGGGGACAGACAAAGAAAGCATGCAGAAGCATGCGATTTGTTTAACCATGAACACCCTGATAGACCTCCAATTACTAGGTCTACGGTGACAAAACTAGTTGGAAAGTTTACCGAAACTGGATCCGTAAAAGATCGACCACGGCAAGGTAGACCTCAAGTAGGAGAAGATGTGAAATTAAATGTGCTTCTAGAAGCAGAAGAAAGGCATCATGTTTCCACCAGACAACTTGCGTTAGCCAATCAGGTGGCTCACTCATTTGTCGTCAAATTATTTAAAAAAGAACACTATCGTCCTTACAAAGTTCAACTTGTACAGGAATTACATGAGGATGACGAAGATCGTCGACTGCAGTTCTGTGAAGACGTAATGTTACGTTGTGACCAAAATCCAAATTTCTTGGAAAACATCGTCTTCTCAGATGAAGCTACGTTCTGCCTAAATGGATCTGTCCACCGCCATAATTGGAGATATTGGTCGCAGAACAATCCGCATTGGACTCAAGCGTGTCATACTCAACGCAGAGGAAAAGTTAACGTATGGGTTGGAATGACTGGACGACGCATTTTAGGACCATATTTTTTTGAAGGAAATTTGACTGCTGTGCAATATTTAGAATTTTTAAGATTTGAACTGGTTCCAGCGCTCGCTGTTATTTTCACAAATCACGAGGATGGTGATGTACCCCATCCAAATATTTGGTTTCAACAAGGGGGCGCCTCCCCATTATGGTGTAGAGGTTCGCCACTATCTTGACGACATATTTCCCAATAAATGGATTGCACGGAGAGGCGCCATAGAATGGCCACCTCGTTCTCCTGACCTGACTCCGTTAGACTTTTTTTTGTGGGGTTATTTGAAATCGAAAGTGTATTTTAACAAACCGAACAATTTAGAAGATTTAAAAGAACGAATTCGCGTAGAACTTACACAAATATTCCCAGACATAATTGAGGCGAGTATACGAAGTGTTTTCACTCGGCTGGGACAGTGTCAGTTGATTGGTGGGGTCCATTTTGAAAATTTACGTTAACTGTTACAATAAATTTAAGTTCAGATGTATTTTTTTTAATTTAATTTTAATTTTGTACAAAAATAACATTTTCGCATTTTTTTCTAAATTTATATCATTTTTTCCAAAAAATTGTGATGCAACATACCAATTATTTTATATCACTATTTGGTGGATATAATGATCTACCAAAAACGAGAAAAAAATAATATGGTTGCCATTTAAAGAAAGTGTTGATAACGTCATCACTCGAAAACCAATGACGTCATAGAAAAAAATTGTATGTCAAAATATGGCGTTTTAAAAAAGAAAATTTACCTGTCCGAGCGTTTTTCCTAAAAATGTAAAATAATGCGGTTATAAGCTTGGTTCCAAACTTTATGACCACACTGTATATACACGAAGTATAGAAGTGAAAAATCATTTCTGTCCAGGATATCGTACATTGACAAGCTCCAATAACAGCGAAATGCAACTGTGCGTTCCAGGATAGGTGTGACTTTTCACGAATTTTTAATTGTTATTAGTTATTAAGCGTTATTATTTAGTATATTTTATTAATAATATAGTTATTATTGTTGTACTGGGTGATTTATTGAAACGAACCGAAGAGAAGTTTATCACCATAATTAGAAACTATGTCGTTAACAAAGAAAAAAATGTCAAAAGATTTAAAATTTTCAGATTAGGAAATCAGTCGAACATGTTGAAAGTTGAAGGTATCACGGAGTTATAGAAGTGATATGCTCTTGGTGGACACACTCTTCAGACCAGAGGCCCACGGGTTGTATAACGCTGACCTCTGTGTTTTATTTTTATCTACAGAGTAAAAGTTTTCGTATACAGTAGATTATGAAACATATTTTAGGGCAATCCGTCCTAGTTTAAGAATAGAGTTCATATGAGATAATAAGGTATTTAATTACCAAGGTGGATCTACTTATAAATCAATGGCGTAATAATTGTTTGTATACTAATTATTAAATAATAATACATAAGTTAAAAATTATCTTTAAGGATTATGATAACGGACATATTAATAACGATAGTTGTTTACTTGTTATAAAAAGGCATTTTGTTATACGAGTATAAAAGTTTTTCCCAAATAGTCAACATATTTAAATTTTTGCTTATTATATGTACGTTTTATGTGTTTAATATTTTCTAAGGATATGTTTAAGTTTGGACAGCCTGAAATCTTTGTGGTGGAAAACACTACTGTGTATGTTTTCAAATATTTTGAAATACCTATTTAAGGAGGAGATACGTAATATTCTTTATCCTTTACAGAATTCTTAATTGAAACCTCTTCAATAATATTGACTATATCAAACTTCTTTCAAAGCCAGAAACATGTAATTAAAAATATTGTAACAAACCCAATATGATGGAGGCATTTTTAGTTGATATAATTCTGACAGTTTTAGAGAATTTTAAAAACTCTAGAATAAGTAGGCTTTTATTTTTTTTAAATTTTTTATTTCATTTATTCTAAAAACATTATAATTATTTTCATACCTTCAACAAATCTGGTTTTTGTTAATCTAGTCAAATTTTGAAATAATGAATTTCAAATTCAGTTTTAAATATTTATTCAAATTATGTACATTTTAAATGGAATTAAAAAACAAAGTAATTTCATATATACTTGAGAAGGTAAAACCTCACCAAATTTTGTATAAAACAAAAACATTTTTAATATGTAATATAAAAATATTATTAAAAATCGGCGGTGGAGAACACAACACAAGTTCATATTTGTGTGAAAATATCCGATCTTTCATAATATTCTTATAATATTAAAAATGTTTTTGTTTTATTCAAAATTTGGTGAGATTTTCGCTACTCAAGTATGTTTCAAATTACTTTGTTATATACGCATTCGGTTGTGTCCGATATATAGTAGAGGCATGTTAATACAGTTTTCCGCAGGTTGCGGTTGTATCCGTCAGATGGAAACCTCTGACTAAGCCTAACGCTTGTTATGAAAACAGCGATGGTTGTTTTCGCGTTTGTGATGTTGACATTAGCCAATGAGCGGCGCTGGATGCTCTTCTACGCTCGGTCTTAATAACTTTTGTAATGTGGCAAAGGTGTCATTTATGGTGAAAGTATTTCTCCAGCAGCTTGTACTGATGATTCTTTAGTGATGATTCTATATTATTAAAAAACGTTTTTGTTGTATACTAAATTAAAAAAAATTTTGTTATAATTATAATTCATGTCAAATCTATACAGTTCTAACAATTTGCATTTCATTATTTTATGAATCTTTAAAATGATAAACATTAATTTGATTCTATCGTCTTTATTTGATTTAGTGGCGATCCAGTTGAATAATACTGGTGAAGCAACTAAGTTCTGATAGGTTTCACCAATTAAGTTAGTCAACGGTGGTCAGCATGGTTCAACCGTTTATCGAATGCAGGCGAGTCTTGAAGTGTTAATTTAGCCACTAGGGAAGACGCTGTAAAAAGTACTATTTATCACTGGTTCAATTGCTTTGAAGCTGCCAGAACATCTCCAGAAGATTTCGCCTTACCGGGATTCTACAGATTTGATGCTAACTTCTTGTAGACTTATTGTCGGTTGTTAGGATGACTTATTTTGGCAAGGAATAATAACAGCTGATGTAACTTGGATCCCTACTTAAATTCGGAAATAAACATCAGTCACGATGGAATAATTTTGGTAAATCATCTACCAAGAAGATCTACGATCAATGTAGAATATTACTCAAACCTTTTGTGCGGCACTTGTTACAGGTACTTATCTAATGGAAACCTCGAAAGTGGTATATATGACAATTATAGCAACAGGATAACGTAAGAACACAATCTGCTTGTCGATCTATGGACGTTTGAAAGAAATTGCGTTGGTAATTACACCCACATCCATCTTATTCGCCTAATCTGGTACACAGGAGCTATCATATTGTGATGTGCGTCATGTGAGGCTACGTCAGTCGGTGACCTGCCGATGACATCACCATGACATGACTGTACACGCTGTCTGAAATACACGAGACTGGATTATTCTCGAATACTCCGAGGACTATATATAGCGCTCCAGTGGAAGGAAGAAGCAATCAAGCCACGATCGTAGTGAACTTAATACCGTAGTTGTCAATGTGAATATAAATAAATATAAATATTGTTATTATAAGTAGTTATTGTTAAGAGTTATTTACTGTACTTTTTGTCAATATAGTTATTCTTAATTACCGTGTGTTTTATTAATCGAACTGGATAGAAGATTTATCATAAATGCTTTCATAATTGAAAAAACCTCTACTTGTTATGTGATTTCAGGACTTATATAAAGGAAAAAAAATTGTAAATCAGTGGATAAAAGATCCCCAAAAGGTTTGTTGAAAAAAAATAAAAAAACTAGTTTCGCGCTGGGGCAAGTGTATTATTACAAAATGTATTTAGAATTATTACTAGAAAAAAAAGATGAAATTAATAAAATAAAGAAATTATAACACAATTCCTAGAATTTAAGAACATCCCTCGAATATTGTAACAATGTGTGTAGACAACCATAAGACTATACGAGGGTGATACATAAGGTCTACAACTTCATAAAATAAGAATAAGAAAAAGCAAAATAATGGAGCTAGTCTAAAAATCAAGTAAATTTATTGTACTATCAATCTACGTAATTATTTTTCCACATAATTACCATTTAGCGCGATATATTTCTTCAAACGCAGAATCCATTTCTTCATTCCGTCCACGAAAAGACTTTCTTGTTTCTTGTGTCTGATGACAAATGTTGGCCTTTCATGACCTCCTTCAACTTTGGGTGCAAGCAGAAATCTGAAGGTTGCGGGTGCGAAACAATCGTATATTTCAAACTTATCACTGTTTTCATCGTTTCGTTGCAGCAATTGCTGTGTCTGGCATTGTTTGGTGTTTGTCATGTCTTTTACTAGGTAATTAACTCCTTTTCCTTCTTCCTATTCTATGGACGGTCATATACCTTAGAGTTGCTTCTTGAGGGATCTTGGGATAGTATTCGATCCCTGCTTAAACTTCAATTTGCACGTGCAAAACGTGTGCCTTTCAGTGAGTAAAATTTTAGGTTTTATCCTACAATTTACCAAATTTTTCAATAACGTCGATCTCCTCAAAACATTATATTTTGTGTTCGTTATGAGTAGACTTGAGTACAGATCTGTTGCTTGGTGTCCCCTTTACAACACTCAGAATGTTGCTGTAGAGATAATTCAGCGTTGGTTTCTGAAGTATCTGAGTTCCAAAACATCTGGTATTTATCCGGATTGTGGAATGGACTATTCTTTTTTGCTGGAGCAGCATGACGTTCAGTCACTGTCTGATCGTAGGAAGCTGCTAGCGCAGGTTTTTTGTATAAATTGATGTGTGGTCGGAATGACTGTCTAGATTTGCTTTCTGGCATTGGCCTTTGTGTTCCGCGCAAAGTTCCATATTTGCCTATCGGACACAAAACACGGACATCTTCTGGAAGGGCTCATTGATGCACTTCTTCTTCTATAAAACACTTATAACAACCTAGAATTGGCCTCTAGGAATAATTTTTTCGGTTTCGAATTATAAAAGTGAAAATGATACTTTTTTTTTTAAACATGTTTATCTGGTTTGCTAAATCCTTTTTAAATATTTAATTTTTATGGACGTAGAATTATAAAGAACATGTAAATTACCTACAATATGCATAGTAACATTCCACAAATTATTTATATATATATATACATGTCATCAACCTTTGTTCGTATTTATAATAAATAACTCATGAAAAATAGGTCGCCTGAACGTTGTTAAGTTAATTAAATAGATTAAAATTAATTAACACAAAGGAGTTTTATTAAACGCTTTCACATTGCCCACGCTGGATCATTTCATGTATTAATTGTACAAGTTTTGCCGGAAGGAATGTGAAGTTGATTCAAATTAATTATTCTAAAGCAAATATAATATTGATCGGTATTAAAGTTTTCTGTGTGCGTTTCGGTATTAGAAATATTTTTTTTAATTCCTCATTAAAAAGTAAAATAGAAAATGTTTTATACAACATTTTGTAGTTTATTAACTACATTTTCAAGAAATAATTTTTTTTTCTTACAGTAACTACTACTACTGTATAACGTATTGCTATGAATTGTGATTTTGAAATTTGCTTATTCACAATTCACGACAAATCTATCCAGCTAGGATACTCAGTCGGTTTAATTTCAAAAAATGGGACTGCTTTCCTCTCAGGGTTCCAATCGGAAAAGTGGTTGTCTCTTCTACAAATTTATAAAGCGCCAGTAAAAGAGTATTGACAAATGTTATAATTATATTTCTTTAAGTTACTTGTAAACTTATTGAAATAAGGTTTAATAATACTAAACACAATAAAATTTAAATGAAACTTTAATACAAAAATAAAAAAAAAGAATCTTTATAAAGTATAAAGATTAATATTGCCTCATTAAACAATATTATAAAGGTAAAAATAACGCATGGATGTGACAGCTGCATGCGATAAAAAATTCTTTGTGACTTCCGATCAAAATTAAAACTAATAAATTACAAAGATGCTTTTTAATTTCTCCCGCAAGAAACAAAATCAAAGAAAACCATTTGACAGACCGAAGCAAACTCTAACACACGTGCAACCACATGTAAAAATGCCCTTGATATCCCAAGCGTACCAAATTTCTAAATTTACTGAAAAGTTTTTTTTAATAATAGAAATTTTAAAAAAGCTTCTTTGTCATTTATATCAAATAACTAAGATTAAAATTTCAAAACGATAATACTAATACAATAGAAAATTACAATATTCAATTCGTTCAATATAAAAATAAGATATCTTTTATAAAATATATTACTTACGTAAAAAATATATATTCATAAACTCGAGACACATGAGTAAGAAAGTGTTAAAAATCAATTACGAGATTCACAAACTCGTAAATAAATCGGTAATGATTTGAAGCAAGCACAAAAACACAATTAAATCAAAAAACAAAAACCGAAATTACTAAAACAAAAATAAAGATTTTTCTTTAAATAAACACACCTTTCTTACTTCACTGAACATTTGTGTCTCTGTCAAGGTCAAATCAAGCGCGCAGGCTTAGAATATAAAACCAGTTTTTTCTCTCAAAAAATAATAGCAGTATGTTATTTTGACTTAAAATTATGTTTAAAAGTATTTGTTTTCTTGTGTGTTTTATGTGGTGCCATGTACTACATGCATGCCACTATTGAGCAAGTGGATTGCTTGGTGGAAATCATACACAGAGCATGTGAAAGGAAAGAATATTGTTCTGCAGTTTTCTTAGATATTTCCCAGGCTTTTGACAGGGTTTGGCACGACGGGTTATTGTTCAAACAAAAATTTAAATTACCGTACCTTTGCTATTAGATTCTGAAAATTTAACTTACTGATATTTTCTGGTCAAGTCCAGGATAAACTGACGTCACTGAACCGAATACAAGCTGGAGTACTACAAGGTAGTGTTTAGATACCCCAGAATGAAAGGTCCAAATATTTTGGAATCCACTTGGATAGACGGCTAACCTGCACTAAGCATATCTTTTCGAAGAGAAACCAGCTAGGATTGACGTTCTTCAAACTATAGTGGCTAATTGGGCAGCGATCTTCAATATCTCTGGAAAATAAACTTATTGCATTCAAAGTCATTTTGAAGCCAGTGTGGAACTATGTTGTTCAACTGTGGGGAACCGCGAGTGTCTCTAATATGGAAACACTTCAGCGGTTTCAAAAGTATTGAGAACAATTACAAATGCACTCTGGTTTGTAACGAATGCCCCGCTCCATCACAATTTTCATGTGCGGACAGTAAGCGAGAAAGTAAAATGGGCGAGTATCAAATATCTTACACGCTTTGAAGCGCATCCAAATCCTTTCGCATTGAATTTTTTGGATAATAGTGCACAAATATAGTGTAACGCCTTTAGATATAGTACACTCACACAGTTAATTAACTTACATAATAATGAATTGATTTTGCTTATTTTTTATTTGTTTATCTGTAGTCTGTAGATTTATAACTCCTGCCTTATTGTATATAATCACAACTTTAATTTAATACCCATCTGTGTAGATTATGAAACTTACATGGAGTCAAAAAAATGTACTATATACATATTGCTGTAAAATTCACCTTGATATAAATTGAATAAATTAAATGTAACATAAATAACCATTAAACATAGTCAAAACAGGTTGTTTTGAATGTACCTAGTATATTACGTGATAAAAATTGTATTCAATGTAATATGTAAATATATTATAGGTTACAATGTATTTACAATACTATTTATTATCCAATTAGGTACAAAACACATGCTTATGTACCAAAAATTTATAAAAAGGATATTTAATAAATCATTCTTAGCTTATTAGTTCCAATTTATATCTTAGACTTGCTGGTATTTTATGTCGAATGTCCAATGTTTATCATATAATTTTAGTAATGCATAATTCATTTGGAAATGGGAATAAATCCACATGTAAAGGATCTGGTATTAATTTGTGTGAGGATTGTGTTAGGTTAAGTACATAAAAATGTATACAAACGCCAAACAGAATACGAGAAATATGAAATGTTAGAGATGAACATATTGTAATGTTATTCTATTCTGTCTGTAAAATGTTTGTCTTTCTGCAGGGTTCTTAAATAAAACTAATGGTAATTTAAACACAGACTATATTAACAATAAAAAGCGAATAACAATTTAAAAACTAATTACTAACAATAACAACATTTATGTATTTATATTTATAGAAGATCACTTGGCGATGATTTGGTATGGAATGCCGTCCTATATTCTAGATTCACCCGTACTTCTCTCGTGTTTTCTTATTCTCGATCTCTCCTCTTCGATGTCTTTGAGCAGGTGCCAGGCCGTGTGAGACTTGACGCATCGTAGGATGACTCATCGTAATATCAAACACACGTAGCATATACAATAAATGGTATGCAAGACAAAGAAAGGAAATCACCGAGAAGTATCTATCAGAAGGTATGTTTTAATTTCAACGCTGGCACAAATAGGGCAAGGGCTGTTTTTCGTAAAAATGTTTTCGAAGCAAAAGAAATATAGCCTCACGAATTAATTTTGAAAATAATTATTTACAACAAAAGTAGGTAAAATGTAGAAATAAGAAGTTGACGGGAACAATGAAAAATGAATTTCTATACAGCTTAATATTTTTATATGAGGGTTGAAATGTAAGTAATGCACGAAAATGAAGAAAAAATAGATTTAAATACAGCAAGTGGACGAGAAAAATTGTCGTTTTCAAGAAAACGTAAAAAGTGCCGAGTGAAGGGTGAAACGATTCATTTCCTTCTTATTCTAACACTAGCAACGGTTTGGATAGGTATAAAATCTATTAAGAAAGTCTGTTATTTTTGCTGTACGAAAATTTTCAGGTATTCGAGAGAAAGTCAGAATAAGATTACTTATCCTAAACTTGCCATCCGCTACTTGACCATTACCTTATTCGGAAGCATTGTTTATGACAAGATCTATGGATTCAAATGAAGAACATTCTGTTACAGAAACAGAACTACTAGTGTCAGAGTAGTCAAACAGCGAAAAAATATTTTTACCATCTGAAGAAGACGGACCAGACTTAATAAATCTAATGGAATTAAATAACAGTTACATAGTTATGCCATTAATGTTTATTATTTAGTTATTCTTTTTTTCTAAATCTGAGGTTTTAGAAGAAATTTGTTTTTATTATTATTATTATTAGACCTAAATAAAATCAATAAAGAATGAATAAAAAATGAAAATTTATTGTCCATGTTATTGATCTAAACACGCTTATGTAGTGTAACGGGTTATGATTACTCGGTATATTTATAGATAGAACTTCCGTATGGTATACTTATTCTCTCTTTAAATTGTATAACTCTTTGATTTTTCCTAGAATCTCTATTTTCTGCAACTGTTCTGTGTGTTTGGATATTTATTGTTCTTTTTGTAAAGAGAAATTATATAGAGGAGGGTATTGTTGCAGCAATGCTATTTTTAATTTATTAGGTACGGTTATATTTTGTGAATTACATAATCGAATAAAAGGGATTCCTCTCAGATCATCCACATTTTTGTTTGTATTTGAATAACCTCATTTCGGGGTTAGAGCTTGCTTTTGTTAAAGATATCTCTTATCATTATGTCTATTTTAATCGCTTGTGATTTCCTAATGTGATGACTCATCCTACGGCTCGTAGCGCGTCAAACTGATCCGGAATTCTCTGGAGTGTTCGCCATGCGTCGGGAACATATAAGCCACGATATAAAAGCTGTCGAAGAAGGGATGGCGACATTGAATACTACAGCCTCGCGCATTGCACATAATTATAAATACATAAATGTGCTTATGGTTAATAGTTAGTTTTATATTGTTATACGTTTTATTATTAATATAGTGTGTGTCTAAAGTTATTGCTAGTTTTATTTAAGAACCCGAAAAGACAAACTTTACACTATAATGTAATAATTAATTATTTGACGGTTTTACAATTTGTAGCTATTTACCTTAATATCGTATTATCTTTACACAAGTCTTTTCCAGCAATTTATAAACTGTCTAAATTACATTTGTATTGTGTGGTTATGCCATTTTGTGTATATCATTGACAGCTACATGTACATACGTGCTCAGATGTGTGCGTAAATTTCTATAGGAAGCGTGGCTAAATTTAAGTGGACATTAGATTGGTAATTTAAATCGCTTTTTCTTGATTGCATCTTTTTTTGTAACTGCAAATTAGCTTAAATTTTCTGGTTATTCTTTTATTATTTTTCCCTTTCTCATAATTACATTTTGAATATCACACTTCGCCTATATTCAGACTATTTGTCGTGAATAGAATTTTTAGAAAGTCACATTTATTTAGGAAATTGAAGTGGATGTAATTAATATTTATTTTATTAATTATACTTTTTAATTAGTCAAATCTATTTTGTCTTGTGTATATTTTAGCATTTTAGGTGCAAGTTGTAATTTCATTATTTGTATCTTTTATATGTATAATTAACGACAAGTTATCATTCATAATTATTATTTATTTTTCTATAATATCGTTTTATTTTATGTATGTATGTGCTCTGTCTGAGGATCTGGAACCTACCTTGAGACCTGAGATTAAGAAGTGCTTTTGTAAGTATTGCTTTTTCTAAGTTATCGAATTTGAGCTAGTTATTCAGATATTTCATTTAATTTATTATACATAACACTTCATAGCATTCATATTATATCATATTGTCGCCCGAACGTATTAGCTTTTCTCTTCTTAACAATTCTGCACTATAACAATATATATATATATATATATATATATATATATATATATATATATAATATCTTCGTGACCTTGGTATGATAAGGTAAACTTAATAAGTCGGCGATTAAAGGTCTGGTTTACTTCAAAGTATATATATTTAAAACAACCCTACATGTTTCGGCAATACACCTTTGTCAAGGGAATACAAAATATAAATGACAGAATTCTGTCATTTATATTTTGTATTCCCTCGACAAAGGCGTATTGCCGAAACATGTAGGGTTGTTTTAAATATATATACTTTGAAGTAAACCAGACCTTTAATCGCCGACTTATTAAGTTTACCTTATATATATATATATATATATATATATATATATATATATATATATCTGTTTACGATATAATAAACCACACTTTGTCATTGTTATTGAACCTTGGGTTCTATTTCTGTCTGATTATTGTCTGCTCTTCGGATTTATTTGGCTTATCGTCGGCAGCTTCTGTGTTAGCTGTGTAGGCTGAGATCATAAACGGGATGGCGCCTATTTTAAAAAGAACCTCTCCCTAGCTTGCCTCTAAACTGGCTAGCATCTCAATCTAAGATCTTCGGGACATTCGTGTTAGGTAAGTAGGTAAGTCGAAAGCGTTATAAGCTAATTAGGAAAGGCGCGTGTGACAGTAGTTCAAAGTCAAAGTCATATAAATAAATTGACGTGAGATAAATAAAAAATTTAAATTCTTGTTTGTTTATAATAATTTTCGCGTCACATCTTGAATACTATGACGTAGTGATGATTATAATTGATAAAAATGATTTAGAGAAATAAAAAAAATAACCAATTGATTTTCGAGAATTGCTTTTGCTTGGAATCGGAATACTATACAGCATATAATGCTGCAGGATATCAGCGTTTTTAGAAAAAATATTTAAATTGTTCAATTTTATCCAAGAAAAGCTATTAAATACGTAAAATAAGTAAAGGTAGCATGAAAAGGAAAAGTTGTACAAACTGTCCCAATTAGAATACCTGATCAAATTTGCAGTTTTCCTTCTTTAATATGATTGAGCAAAGCGAATTAAGAATTTTTACGTTTGTTTGAGTTCCAGCATGACTTCTTCTTCTTCAGGTGCCATCTCCTCTCAGAAGGTTGGCTATCATCACGGCTATTCTCATTTTTGATGCTGCTGCTCTGAATAGTTCAATGGAGCTTCAGCATGCCTGCTGAATGCTTTATTTAGATGTTCAACTGCTATTATTATGTCGCTTGTGGTCTTTAGTTCTTAAGTTTAATTTATTGTTAATTGTGGTGCTAACCTTTCCCCAATATATTTTCCCAAAGTACTTTATTGTTATGTGTAACTTCTGAATTATAATAACACTGGCAATGGTCTGACAATAGTTTAAAATTAGGTTTAATTTGAAGATATTCCTTTAGTTACATAGAAATCGATAAGATCAGTTCTTCTGGGATCTGTGAGCCAGTAAGTTGGTTGTCCAGTAGAGAGGTGGTGTATATAATTCCCTGCTGTTCAATGCTTTAAGTCGTACCATAACCCACAATGGGGCTGCTTGGTATTGTAGTCACCACCTGCTATAAAATACTGGTAAAGAGGGTTATAAACTTATTCAAATTTCTCTTTCTTTATTTTATATTTAGGTTGGCAATAGATCGCAGTTACTGAAATTGAACCAGACCGGTCTTGTACTATGACATTTTGAATAAGTTGGAGTAACTCTTTATCTCTGCCTGTTTAGGAGATCCTAATGGCACACGTTAACTGGGACACTTGGTATATAAACCACGTGTTTTATAATATGGTGAATTAGTGGATTTTGTTACCTAATACGACCAAAATAAAATAGTATTTCATCCACCTGATGAAGCCATTGTATGGCGAAACAATATTGTAGTGGTATTTACAATAAAAGAATTTTTGAAACTAGAAGTTTAATTACTTATTTCTTAGCGTTAAAATAAAACAGTTTTTTACCGAAAATGACAATTATGGATTGAGATTGTATTTAGGATGTTACATCATATTGTGACTATTTGAATTTTCAAATAGTTGTGTACTATTCAAGAAAGTCAAGCTATATTTAATTCTTATACTCAAAAATGTTGTCTAGATTTTAGTTAAATTAATTCCAATTTCTGCGTGCAGAGAATGGTAGTTTTACAGTAACCTTGAAGATAAGCTTTGGTGATTCATTATTATATCACATTTTGTATATTAAATATAATACGCATATGTCATATGCTAATTCTTTTTTACATATTTAATTTTTACAAAGTTTTATTAAGTTATTCTCTACTTTAATAATGTACACATATATAATCTACATATTTACTACAGACGTAAGATGAGTTTCATAAAATATTTTGCGCAAGTTGTGTTATATTTAGCTGTAATTATTGCGATTTCATTGAGAGAGAGCTTTTAATTAATTTTAAGTAATATTTCGATAAAATGGGTGCATCCTTTTAGACATATGCATGCGTGGCTTACAGATCTAATTAGGAGGGTCATCATGATAAATATGTGCTCATCTTCTTTTAATGTCTATCTTGGTGATGCGGTAAAGGCTCTTGAACCTGCTAACTGACGTATGATGAATGAACAACGAGCTTTAGCTAATAACGTCTTTTATTTTATACATGTGATTGATGCATACATCATAAGTATTATGGATTAAGAACAACTTATTCGTCGACTCATAATGGCATTAGTATGTATACTTTGAAACAGCGTATTGATCAGTTAGCATTGCCATTGGTCTGCATGAGTGACATGAGTGATATATATCCCGATGGTTTAAAGATTGCTAAAATTAGACCTCTGCGCAAGGGTGGTTCTATATCATGTATAGAGAATTAGAGGTCTATTTTTTTCTAAGTTGTTTTTCAAACATTTTTGAGGCTATGGCAAATAATTTTTTTTTTTTGATAAATAGTATATTTTAAATAATAATCAGTTTGGGTTTCGTTCGGGGAGATTGACTACGTCCGTTACAGTTGAATTTGTAAGATTAGTCTTGCAAATGAGAGAACTAAGGCGGGAGACGACTGTCTGAGTGTGTATCTGGATCCTAACGAAGGCATTAGATTTCGTTGGCCATGACATCTTGCTCCATAGATCGTTTGTATTTGGTATTAATGGCAGTGTTTTAGCAGTCATCTTAGAGATAGGAAACCGTATCTTGAAATAGATACGGTTCAGCTCGGGTCAATGGTTTGTAGATAGAGATGTTCACAGGGAAGTATCTTGGGCCTGTTCTGTACATAATTTATGTGAATAATTTGACTATCAATAATGATGCCACGTTCGCTGGAAGGTGTAGTTGGACGAACCATATAGACAACATCTGCAAACGACTTTCTAGGGTGTTATGTGTGTTAAAACGGTCTAAAGAAAATATTAATAATTTGAAAAAATATTACTTATATTTTCATTCGGTTTTATCATACGGTATATTGGATTGTAGTATTTCGTCTGAATCGGAGACAGCATTTAGTTTACAAAAAATCATTTTATCGTTGTTACAAGTTGTACGTCATTTTTTGGCACTATGGGCAGCGTTGCCACCAAACACTCAGGACATTATCGTAAATCGTTTGCTAAATTACGGTAGATTATGGTAGACGGTTAAAAATTTGGCGCCATCTGGCGGCTGAAATTACTAGTATTCATTTTAGCGTTATTTTAAACATTTGAAGATAAATATACATCGATGAAAATAAATTGTATACCAATGTTAAAAATGTAATTGTTTATTTACTATATTACATGAATAAAAAAAAACTTTAACAGTGAATAAAATAAATAATAAAACAATAATAAATATTTTCAAAACATAAGTGTATATGCTATTACATAAATAAATTTTTGGAAAATAGAACTGATTTAAAATATAGAGTAATTCTAATTCAATAACGAGTCTTATAAAACAAAAATTATTCTGAACTTAATGGTTCTAAAACAATATCCCCCATATCGACGTCATCACTGTTGTTATCCTTCAATGTTGCAGTGTTATTGTGTCTAGCTAACATTATATCTGTTGGTTGAAATTCAACACAATTACCTACACGTGCACTGCATAATAAAAGACCATTAATAGTCTTTGTCACTAACTTGTTACGTAGCTTGGTCAAATTAACTTTTGAAAATATTCTTTCGCAAGTGGCATTCGAATGGGGTATTGATAATACATTTAAGCAGTCAGTGTTCGGCTAGTTCTTTGAATAATGGTTGACCATTGCCATCAAGAATTTTCCCCACTGCTACCCAAAACTTGTCTACATCATTATGAGAATATTGTGACACATCATAGCTAAGAAGTTCTCGCATTGACTATCAATTTCTTGAATTTGAGTATGCTGATTAATATCGACAATTCGAGGAGTTAGTTGCATTAAATTATATAATGATTGATTTCTTTTATTTATTACATTACTTGGATTAATACAATCTATTACTACCATGAGTTTATCTGAAAAATCATATCTCTGCTTTATTTGCAAGCAAGCTGATACTAAAAATTGCCTACAACGTTTATAAAAATCAGTTATCATATCTTGTGGATAATGTTCCTTAGTAACTAATGTCATAACATAGACACCCAAATATATATTTTGAATATGCATGTATGGAATTGGCTTCTGAATCTGGTTCTATAGAATGTAAATCTACTGACTGTACATATGAAGCATGCATATAGCTGAGTAATAAATCTTTGTATAACGAACACATTTTAGAATGTGTGGTGGAAATAAGTACTTTTTCAGATTGAAAATATGCATTAACACTTGCTATTTTAACCAAAATCCACTTTAAAAAAGCATAAAATAATTTAATTTGTGCATCTTGCAGACTATTGTAAATTGTATCAGCAACAATTAATCTCGATTGCATTTTTTCATGAGCGAAATACAATGATAATGCAGGCCATTGTTCATTAATTCTTTTTACAGCATGTGCTAGGGATAACCATCGAGTCTGAGAAGGTCTTAATATTTTATGCGGGTCCAATTCACTAAATATCTGAAATTCTTCTAACTCAGATCTGCGCTTAGCACTAGCTTTAAAATAATTGTGAATATCTCTACACAGGTCTTCACATCTACGTGGTAGCATTTTGCAGGCTTCGCTTGCAACCAAATGTAAGGAATGATATATACATTTCTGTATATGCAAATCTGGATAATCAGTGATCATTCTTGCAGATACTGAGCTTCTTCTCCCCACACCTAAAAAGCATTAATAAAATTATTATTAAAATATGACATTGCAAAAATTATTATCATACCCATCTGATGCAAAACCAAGTATATTTGTGAATGGCACATTCATTTCCTGAAATGAATCCAAAATCTGTTTGTAGAGTCGTTCTGCTGTAGCTGCCTTTTCTTCTTCATTTTCAGCTAGTTGTACAATACTCCAGAACTGTGATATTACAGATTCCACAGATTTGTCATAAAAACGTACAACTATACATAATGTTTTTATACATGCAATATCTGTGGCTTCATCAACTAAAATACTAAATTTAGTATGCTTTAATTTGTTAGCTAAATTTTCTTTTTGCACGGGAGCAATTATGTTTTTAATAATATTTGACGCTTTGGTTCGTTTAATGATATGTTTTTTGCTATATCAGAATCTGGAAATATTGATTTTAATAAATTGGTTAGGTGATCAATTGCTGAAAATGATATGTTATGTTCTGCAATATAGCCTACTAATTTTATCTCTGCTTCACGTGCTTTATATTTGCTGTGTAATGTTTGATTATTTTCAACGAATGACGTAATTGTAGGTTGCATCTTCAGTTGTTTACTTGCTCGAATGTGCTTTTTACTTTTTGAATGATTTTTAATTACAGTTATTTCAGATGTTAAATTTTCATTACAAATATTGCAATATGCAAAATTAGGTTTCATATTACTTGGTCTCAGCCACGTATATGTCTTTTCCCATTCTGCTCTATATTTTTGGGTGAACTTTTTTTGTTTCATTTCATGCCTTTTCTTCAATTTTCTTTCCGGTGTTCTGCTGCGTGACGTGGAAGGCTGCGGTTCCATTTCCTATCAAAATGCTGAAGAAATAAAGTAGAATAATTGAGCGCCCATCATTATTTTATTATTTAAAAATTTCACTTACTTCTACAATTTACACTACACTGCAAAGTCACAAAAATAATGAAAATCTTATAAAATAACGCGCACTACGTATAATGTATATACAGCTTAGCAACAAGAAAAGCAGGGTATTTCCCTACATTTCAATAATTTGAAATTTGAATATAATAGTCAATTTCAATAACAGTATGTATCTGTACCTCTGAATTCTAGATGTCGCTCGAAGTAAATAAAAAATGTAGGTCATAAAAAAACATGGTAACTAAAAAATTAAACATAAATATATCCGTATTTGTATTATAACAGAGTTTGCATAAATTATGGTAGATTTTGTTATTATGGGAGAGTTTTTATCGATTATCGTTTCTACTGCAAAATTATGGTAGATTCCGATAATTACGGTATGAATGGCAACACTGACTATGGGTCTTATGCCTTTGTCATGTGTTTATATATTTCTGGTGTTGTTATATGCTAGAAACGATATTCATAGTTTTAACATACTTGATAAATAACATAAGCTATAACACAAGGTATGGCTCATTCTTGAAAATAGGCACACATTATCAGGCTACCGTGACGTATAATTACCTTTCGGAAAGTTTTAAAATGTATGACGAAAATAAATTAAAAATGTTTTTGCCTTACGTCTTTCTCACATTGGTGATAGTTATAGAACGTATATACTTTTGTATTGTATTATTTGACGTGTATATTAAATATAAAAACGATGAAATCATATAGAAATTGAACCTTTTATTTTTTTAAATCACCTAAAAAGTGGTTATCACTGTAACTAATTCCAAAACGCTGTCTTTTTAACTTCATGGATTCAGTTTGATTGGATTTCTGCTTGCGTGCAGGTATTTATATAGGGACCACATTTGTAAGGCTATTGGCATTGGAAAATTCCCTGTTTATGGACTCGAGATACGACCTCATACGAGGAACGTTACGTTCTAGAAGGTCATGGAGAGATTTACAATCGGTATTCCAAAAAAGCAGCCCAATCCACCCAAAATTGTATGTAATGATTCTCTCTTGTAGAACAGTGTCATTTTATGTATCTAAATATTCTTTAAATATAAAATTCCTGTAAATTTCGGTTTTGAATGAATAATTCTGTAACAAAACATAAAATATGAACATTAGGTGTCGAAGTATTTGTATTTTAATGCTTTACTATATTTGCTTAAATAATTCCCTATAACAATTGTATAATTAAAATCTATCTATCGTTCCAAAGTTGCAGGTCCAAAACACTAGTTTACATTACATAGTTTAGATTTTGTGGAAAAACATTTGAGCTCTGTTATTGATGTAATTTGAGCATTGAAATTTGTTTTTTATATGACTTTGGTCGGTTTCACGTATTAATGTCCAGCAGTAGGTTCCGAGCTTATTTTCATCCCAATATCCTTGGTAACGCTTCTCAATGTTCAGTAAATCTTGATGAAAGCGTTCACCTTGCTCATTGTTTGTTGCGCTCAAGTTCTCTGGAAAGGTGTCAAGGTGGGAATGTAAGAAGTGGATTTTTAAGGACATACGTAGACACAGTGTTTTATAAGCTTTCAGCAATTCTGTAACAATTTTCTTAAAATTTCCAATTTTTTGTTACCTAGAAAAGCGTTAATAATACGTCAAAATGATGACCATGCTGCAGCTTCTATTGGTAATAGCAACTTGTCAAACTCTCTGACATTAAGTAGTTTTCTAATTTGAGGGTCCACAAATAAGCCTTCTTTAATTTTTGCATACGAAAGTTGTAGAAATGTGGTCGTCAAATATGTAAATGCAGAACTGTTTACATCCAAGGCTTATTTTGAATGTTTTCTATATCCGGTGAATAGATCTGTCTAGCAGATCACGCTTCCCACGTTATGTAGTAATGTGCAGTTGCACGACTATTCCACAGGCACAAAGAACAACTACATTTGATGAAACCACCAACACCTTGTAAATCAGTCAATAAACCAATCACCTTAACCTTAACTCTGCCTGAATTACTAAATGTCAATTTGTATCGGCTATGTATTCACTGGTCTCAAATCGCTCGCCGGTCGATACTTCCGATTCAGAAGTACCACCCACGCAATCAGGACAAATTGGCAATGGTTTAGCATCTGATCGAATAATTGGTTTTGTTATCGATGCAAACATCGGTGTTGTTTCATCCTCCTGGTTTGAAGGAAGTCGGTATGTGTAGACCGAAGTATGTGTTGAAATAATACAATATTTTTTGTGTTACACTTGTGATGACTCATCCAACAACGCGTAGCGCGTCATACACTCTCGCATTTACTCAATCGTTCTGCCTGCATCTAGAACATATTCACAATATAAAAGCCGCGTCGAAGAAGGGATGGGGGACATTCAATACCCAAGTCTCGCGAAGTATACATAAATATAGTTACATAAATATAGAATACATAAATGTACTTATTGTTGTTAATAGTTAGTTATACGTTTTAATATTAATATAGTGTGTGTGTCTAAAGTTATTGTTAGTTTTATTTAAGAACCCGTAAAGACCAAACGTTACAGTGGTGTCAGGTGTGGGGTAATTAATAAATAATAAACTAAGTAGACAATTAAGTGTTAATTAAGTATTCGATTAAATAAATATACAGTGCGGAAAGACGTTATTTTAAATATCGTGATGGCTAATAGAATGAAACTGTCGGAATTAAAAGTATCCGAGTTAAAACGAGAATTAGAAGAGAGGGATGAGGATACAACTGGCAAAAAGTCGATCCTCCAGCAACGGCTTCGCAATGTGTTGATCCAAGAAGGCGAGGATCCAGAGAATTATGTCTTTCAAGTTCCAGGCGGAGATGCTGACGTGAATTTGCTGTTAATTCAAATGAAACAAATGGAGCAGAAAAACCTGGAATCTTCTGGAAATTTAGCAAAAACTCTAGAACAAATGGAACAGAAGAATCTGGATAGTGCGAAAAATATGGAACAACGAATAATAGATTCACAAACTAAAATGGAGCAGAAGAACCTGGAAACTTCTGGAAACTTAGCGAAAACTCTAGAACAAAGACTAATAGATAATTCGCAAACCTTGGAACAGCGTCTAATAGATTCACAAACTCAAATGCAACAAATGGAGCAGAAGAACCTGGAAACTTCTGGAAACTTAGCGAAAACTCTAGAACAAATGGAACAGAAGAATCTGGATAGTGCGAAAAATATGGAACAACGAATAATAGATTCACAAACTAAAATGGAGCAGAAGAACCTGGAAACTTCTGGAAACTTAGCGAAAACTCTAGAACAAAGACTAATAGATAATTCGCAAACCTTGGAACAGCGTCTAATAGAGTCACAAACTCAAATGCAACAAATGGAGCAGAAGAACCTGGAAACTTCTGGAAACTTAGCGAAAACTTTAGAACAAATGGAACAAAGAAACCTAGAAACCGCTAGAATCCTCGAGAAAAATCTGGAAAAGAAATTACTAGAAAATTCTAGAAACTTCGAAAAAGTTCTAGAACAGCGACTAGCGGAAAAATCAGAAGCGTTAAAAGAAGAGGTTTTCACAGCTGTAGAAGAGAAAATTGGAGAACATTCTAGACTTTTAGAGGCAATAATGATTGAGATGAAATTACCCGCTACCATGAGTCATTCTGATCCCAGGCAGGTCAACGAAGAAGTCATACCGCGGCCCATCGAAATAAAAGAAGAACTTGTGGCTATTTCAAGGACCAGAATCAAGCCACCAACCTTTGATGGAAAGACGTCATGGGCAACTTACCTGACGCAATTCGAAGCGGCCGCAGAAGCAAACGCATGGTCTTCTGCCGAGAAGGCGACTGCTTTAGTCATAGCATTGAGGGGTGATGCTAGTGATATTTTGCAGACATTGCCTCCTGAGGAACGTAAAGATTATTCTCAACTCATTAAACGCTTGGAAATGAGATATGGCCATGCGCATTTGGAGCAAGTATACCATACCCAACTGGAGAATCGATCACAGAAGAAAGGCGAGAATCTTCAGGAATTTGAGGCAGATATTGCTCGTCTAGTTCGACTTGCATATCCGATGGCACCAGATAATTTCATGGAACACCTAGCGGTCCAGACATTCATAGATGGTCTCCGGGATATTGATACGCAGCAAGCATTAAGGTTGGCAAGACCGAAAACCTTGATCGATGCTTTGGCGCACGCGCTTGAGTTTGAGACTGCAAAGCAAGCCTCTCGGAACCATGCTCGTGTCTGCACTGTTGACAAGCAGGAGAATGAGGAGTTCATGGAGCAGGTGGTTAGTAGAGTTCTAAACCAGATCAAATCAAATAAAAGAGTACTGCGATGCTGGAATTGTGGAGAGATTGGTCACGTTCGGAGTAAATGTGGTAAGGTGGCCAAGATAGCATCGTCTGAGCAGCAGGAAAACTAAAGCGGGTCGATGAGCGATGGCAATCATCGATCCAGCATCAGGAAGCCCCAAAGACGCCTGGCGAAGTCGCATCCCTGCAACATCAAACCAACGGCCTGTATGTGGACGCTGTTATGGAAAGAAAGACCTATGCTTGCTTGCTAGATACTGGATCGACGAAAACCATCGTGCGACCCGATTTAATTCCCAGAAATAAAAAGTTATTTTCTAGCAAATGGAGACTTAGGACAGCAACAGGAGGAGCAGCTTCTGTGGCAGGTGAAGTAGATGTCAACTTTATCATAGGACCAACATCAGTCCGACATCGTGTTCTCGTAGCCGACATAGAAGAACAAATAATCTTGGGATTAGACATCATGAACACCTACGGCTTCCAGTTAAACATGAAAGAAGGCACTTTAAAAATAAATAATGAGGAATTGTTTCTCCATGGGAAAAATTGTGGGAATGTACAAGTAATTACTGCAGAGAATGTTGTTCTGGATGCAAGAAGTGAGACATTTTTGACGGCGTGTATGGAAGGTGATTATTTGGACGGAAATGTTACAATGTTGGAACCAAAGGCTGATGATGACGAGGTGGGCCGAGGAATAGTAGTTGCCAAAATGCTGGTTAAGACTCAGAAGACTGTACCGATAAGGGTAATGAATGTGAACCATTACCCTGTTTCATTGAAGAAGGGTACTATTCTGGGGTGGTGTTCGCCAGTGTCGGCCGTCGTTCATCGCATAGAGGCGAAGAAGAATGGATTCGTGCAGGTTCCTGAGAAATTGTCCAAGATAATCGACTCCGCCTGTCAAGGATTGAGCAAGAAGGAACAAAATCAAGTTAAGGACCTAATCAAACATTATGAAGACGTCTTTGAAACTGAGACTGGTACGAAAGGTAAAACCAATATTGTAATGCACAAAATAAATACCGGCGATGCAAGTCCAATTCGACAAGGACCAAGAAGGTTACCACTGGCAAAACGTGAGGAAGCCAAGCAAATTATACAAGATATGGAAGGCCAAGGAGTAATTGAACCATCAAATAGTCCATGGGCTTCACCGGTGGTCCTTGTCAGGAAGAAGGATGGATCTACCAGATTCTGTGTGGACTATCGTCGTTTGAATAGTGTGACCAAAAAGGACAGCTATCCTCTCCCAAGAATAGACGATACGCTAGACACCTTGGCAGGAGCAAAATGGTTCTCCACTCTCGACTTAAAGAGCGGTTATTGGCAAGTGGGAATGGATCCCAATGACAAAGAGAAGACTGCCTTCAGTTTAGGTACAGGACTCTGGCAATTTACAGTCATGCCATTTGGACTGTGTAACGCCCCAACTACTTTTGAGCGACTCATGGACACTGTACTGAGGGGATTGTCTTGGAATACCTGCCTGGTATATCTCGATGATGTGATTGTGGTAGGGAAGACCTTTGAAGATCACATGAAAAATTTGGAAGTAGTATTCCAGAGGTTGCGAGATGCCAACCTGAGATTAAGTCCAAAGAAGTGTCACCTTTTCCGCAAGGAGGTAAATTACCTTGGACATGTGGTTTCCGGAAAAGGAATTGCTGTGGATCCAGAAAAAGTAAAAGCTGTGGAAAAATGGCCGGTACCCAAAGACAAACATCAGCTAAGAAGCTTTTTGGGATTATGCACATATTATCGACGCTACGTTCCTGGATTCTCCAACATTGCAAAACCACTTACTCGCTTAACAGAAAATCGAGCATTCATTTGGAACAACGAATGCCAAGCGGCCTTTGAGTTGTTAAAAGGTACGTTGATCAGTGCACCCGTTTTGAACTATCCGCTGCCATCTGGGAGGTTTGTTTTGGATACGGATGCCAGTAACGTCGGGATTGGTGGCGTGCTCTCTCAAATCCAAGATGGACAAGAAAAGGTCATTGGATACTTCAGCAAGACCCTGTCCAAACCAGAGAGGAACTACTGCGTAACCAGGAGAGAACTATTGGCAGTAGTTAAGACCATTGAGCACTTTTACAAGTACCTGTATGGGCAGAAGTTCCTGATCCGCACTGATCATGCCGCCTTAAAGTGGCTCTTGCAATTTAAGAATCCAGAGGGTCAAGTAGCTAGATGGATTGAGAGGCTACAGGAGTACGACTTTGTCATTGAACACAGAGCAGGCCTCAAACATCAAAATGCAGATGCCCTTTCCAGAAGGCCCTGCCCAGAAGACTGTCGACATTGCAACAGAATCGAAGACAAATCGGCCAACGCTCTTCGAACCACCGTTGTTGATGACCAATGGCAACCTGACAATTTGCGCGCGGATCAAGAAGCTGATCCGGATCTTGCAGTCCTCAGGGTTTGGAAAAGGAATGGGCAAAGACCGACCTGGCAAGAAATTGCTCCCCATTCACGAGAATTGAAGTCATACTGGGCACAATGGGATTCTTTAACCATAGAAGACGATCTCCTGAGACGTGAGGTCGAAAATCACGATGGAAGCGAGCGGAAGATGCAAATGGTGGTTCCCAAGAAAAGAATACCAGAGGTATTGCGAGAACTCCATAATGGTGCTTCTGGGGGACATTTTGGAGTCCATAAAACACTGGAGAAGGTGCGCCAGAGATTTTACTGGGTGAATTGTTCACGAGATGTGAAAGAATGGTGCCGAAAGTGTGCTAATTGCGCCGGAAGCAATGGTCCCCAGAGGCGTCGACGTGCACCCATGCGCCAATACAATGTAGGAAGCCCATTTGAAAGGATCGCCATAGATGCCGCCGGCCCTTTTCCAGAAAGCGACAAAGGAAATAAATACATAATAGTGGTCATGGATTACTTTACCAAATGGGTTGAAGCATATGCTCTACCAAATCAAGAAGCTGGAACTGTAGCAGACGTGATTGTGAAGGAGTTAGTCAGCCGTTTTGGTGTACCCTTGGAACTTCATTCCGATCAAGGGCGGAATTTCGAGTCCAGTCTATTCGAAAAGATGTGTGGACTTTTGGGCATACGGAAGACGAGAACAACTCCCTTGCATCCACAATCAGATGGGATGGTAGAGCGAATGAACAAGACCATGATCAGACACTTATCCAAAGTGGTCTCCGAACACCAAGAGAGATTGGGACGAACATTTACCATTATTTCTAATGGCGTATCGGGCCGCCGTTCAAGAGACAACTGGCCAATCACCAGCAAACGTGCTATTCGGGAGGGAACTCCGATTGCCCTGTGATTTAAAGTTTGGGAGCAAGCCTTGTGAAGATCTTGCCGGAGAAGATTATGTCAGCACGCTCAGACGACGACTAGATAATATACATGAACAAGTCAGACGCAATATCCAAGATGCTAGTGACAGAATGAAGGAGAGCTATGACATCAACGCCGAGAAGAGTGGTTATGGAGGCGATCTGGTTTGGCTATATAATCCACAACGCCGACGGGGCCTATCCCCAAAACTTCAAAAGAATTGGGAGGGGCCATTCGAGGTGTTGAAGCGGATCAACGATGTAATATACCGCATCAGGCGAACACCTCACACCAAGCCAAGAGTCGTACATTTTAATCGATTAGCCCCATACTCTGGAGACAATGACGAAACCGTTGACTTGCGCCGATTGAATAGCCAATACCATGAACTAACCTTCGAAGACTTTATGCAAGAGTATTCTGGTTCGAGAAAAGCTCGATTTGGGGTAACCATCGAGAAACAGCAGGATTTGTTCACGGTGCCGCCAGACTACGCGCTTGCTCATTGCGTAGCCCGAGATCTACGAATGGCCAAAGGAATTGCCCGGGAATTTAAAGAGAGATTTGGCAAAATCGAAAAGCTAAGGCAGCAGGGACCAGCAATTGGGAAGAGTCTCCAAATAATAAATGAAGGACAGTCCATATTTTATTTGGTCACGAAAGAACTGTCGAGCCTAAAGCCAACCTATCGAGCCTTATGGGAGGCCCTGACCCACTTACGCGAACAAATGTTACAGCAAGACATTCTGAAATTAGCAGTTCCAAAATTGGGTTGTGGATTGGACCGCCTGGACTGGAGAATTGTAAGGAGCATGTTAGAAGTAATCTTCCGACATACTGGTATGGAAATTCGGGTATGCAGTTACCGGCTTGAATATTCCTGTCCATCCAGGCAAGATAAGACCGTGGACTGTTATTTCGCTATGACGTCACAATGTAACAAATGCCCTAACTGTCGATTTCGCCATCGGTTGAGGGAACCAAAACATGACATGTTTCGGGACGAAACTTCATTCTTAAGAAGGGGGCAATGTGATGACTCATCCAACAACGCGTAGCGCGTTATACACTCTCGCATTTACTTAATCGTTCTGCCTGCATCTAGAACATATTCACAATATAAAAGCCGCGTCGAAGAAGGGATGGGGGACATTCAATACCCAAGTCTCGCGAAGTATACATAAATATAGTTACATAAATATAGAATACATAAATGTACTTATTGTTGTTAATAGTTAGTTATACGTTTTAATATTAATATAGTGTGTGTGTCTAAAGTTATTGTTAGTTTTATTTAAGAACCCGTAAAGACCAAACGTTACACACTAATATATTTACAAGTTTAATCTTGGAGTTCCGTTAATAAATGCAGTATCTGGTCTTAATACTAAAGACCGAGAAAAACTGGCTTATAAATAATATTTGCTCCTATTTAGATCACTGAGATCTTCGTAGGAGCTGTTTGTTAGATCACTGAGACCTAAGCTTTAACTCGAAGAGATCGTACTTGTAACTGTGGTGAGCTCTAAGAGATCTTGTTTGGAACTACTTCTTCATTCTCTTATATTTCGGCAAGAAGTTTTCTCCCCGCCAGTCAAAGAGAGGGAGAAAACAATGAAAAGGAGTATACGGAAATTTCCAAATAACAATTATTTTACCTTGCCAAGAAAAGTATATGCTGTAGTTTCCGACGTCATAAATGTATTAAAATAGACAATATACGCCGGCAACCCTTAATTATAGAAAATAGTCTTAAAGTAATAAATATACAATGCACAGAGATAAACTAATATTTCGTAGAATCGCCTCGAACTAAATTATTAAATCTATTATAATAATATATAACAGGAAATATGTACAATATAACTTATTCTATTATAATTATGCTTATTCAAATACATTATTTACCTAATGGATGCAGAGGGTTGTGCCTGTAATAAAAATAAATAGTTTTTATGACTGTAGAAAATAAGACAATGAAGAAATGTAATACCTGACCAGTCCTAAAGTAATTAACAATATTAAATATCTCTGAACTCCAAGACCTTTTCTATATACAATATATAATATTTACAATTTAAAAACTAGAATTAAATATATTATACCTACATCTAAATAAAACTAAAAATACAAAATTAAATCTATTTTGCCCGAACAGGTGTATTATGAAATATTTGTGTTATGTATTAATTCCATTGACCTTCGTCAAGCAAAAATATCAATCGTCATCGTGGTTTGCAGGCTCCTTCCAAAGCATTGGTATACTATAAGGCAAATAAACTTTTTCTCCACTTGCCTATCTGTGTAAAATATCTCTGCAACTATTGCAAAACAAGTGCGGTGCCCATTGTTTATCCTGGTTGCCGACCGGGAAACCAAAATAATGTAAATAAGCGAATAGAAGATATTATGTAATTACGCATCTATTTTTCCCGAAAATATATTGGCCACATACATAACAAAAATTCCGGACGAGTTTCATACATACGGTTTGACATTTTCATGCGATATTATGAATGAAATCAACACGTCTGCACGATGCCTTCACAGATACACAATAATTGTAAACGCTGAATCATAACTAGAGAACGGATGCAATTTCCATAAAACGCAATCGGCAATTGGAATTGTGTATAACGTCGCTCAGTACATCCCGGCGTAATTCAATGAAGTATTTGATTGACTTACTCGGCCACCTGGTTTCGCAGCGATAACAATGGACAACCCAGCTATTGTATTCGGAGAATATAGTGTTTTCAGTGGTGTCGTGTACGTAGATAAAATAAATAAGTTTATCGTATTTCGTAAGAGAAATAGCACGTATATTCCTTTTCTTTTCATTTAAGCAACATCTTCCAATTATTTTCACGTAAGTGTGCATAAAATTTCGTTATTTAATTTCGTTTATTTGGATCTAGAATATTCTTACTTTTTCAGACAATGGAAGAGCGTCGAGAATGGCATCGTGAAACAATGGCGAGTTGGATTGAGGGCCATACTGATTGTATGTACATTGCCAGTGATTCCGAAATTTATTGTGAAGTGTGTGAAAAGTTATTGAAAAATTGCAATAAATCAACCGTAAAACGTCACGTAGGATCGTTAAAGCACGAAAAAAAATTGAACCCGTTGGAATCTGACATTTTTAACGAAGAACTCTGTGAAACTTTTATGGCAGCTAATATTCCATTATTTAAATTGAACAATCCAATTTTGAAGACATTTCTGAAAAAATATACTGGTCGAAATGTTCCTGATGAATCAACTTTACGCAAATATTATGTTTCTAGGTGCTATACGAGAACAGTAGAACGCATTAGAAGCCATTTTTTAAATCAATACATATGGATAAGCGCCGACGAAACGGTGGATATGTTAGGACGCTGTGTGGTAAATGTTGTAGCTGGTGTACTACATCCAACTATTCCCTATAACTCATATGTAATAGCAACAAGTGTTATAAATAGAGTTGATGCGGAAACAGTTGCTTAAGCCATTAAGGAGAATATGCAAAAAATGCTTCATTCGGACGCCACGTACAAAGAAAAAATACTTTTATTTGTCAGTGATAGTGCTGCGTATATGTTAAAAACAGGCAGACTATTGAAGAAAACATATCCTAATATGCTGCATATTACTTGTGTAGCACATGCTCTCCACAGAATCTGTGAATATATCAGAGACACTTTTCCGGAAGTTGATAGACTTGTATCAGCTTTTAAAAATGTTTTCAGAAAAGCACCATTGAGAGTAGCTCTTTTCAGGGAAAAATTTCCATCTCTGTCACTGCCTCCCACTCCAGTAATAACTAGATGGGGAACATGGCTGGAAGCTACTAGTTATTATGCTGAGAATTTCGATAGTCTAAAACATTTCGTAACACTGCTAAAGGAGGATGCTAGAAGTATTGGTGAGTGGAAGGAGCTCACACAAATCCCAAATTTAAAAAATCGGTTGTACTTTCTTCACGAACACTTTGGAAAATTTGCCAAAACTAATCACTTATTTTGAAAATCGAAATCTCAAATTAAATGACGGATTAACCACATTAGATGTGGCTGTAAATAATTTGAAAAGTATTACAAGTGACTTCGGATGTGGTCTTCGGCAAAAGTTTGAAGCAATTCTTAATAGAAATCCAGATTTAATTACATTGCAGCAATTATGTATGGAGACAATTCCACAAAATCTAACGGCTAAATATGAAGAAATAAAAGAATATTTCCAGTATGCACCTATAACCAAATGCGATGTAGAAAGGACGTTTTCTATTTATAAGGATGTACTTAATTGAAAGAGAACAAAATTGACAGAAGAAAACCTTGAGAAACTATTGCTAGTCAATATTAATACTCCTTTACTCAACTTGAACGACAAAATGAACAAATAAAAATGTTCCAATTATAGAAATAAAATTAAAAACTTCAAAAATACAACTTTTCAACAAACACATATGTATTTCGTAATTTTATAGATCACCACCCGTTTGTTTTCCAATTATATAAATAAAATTAATTAATAAATATGTATTTCGTAATTTTAGATAGATAGATCACCACCCGTATGTTTTCCAATTATATAAATAAAATTAAAAACTTTATAAATATAACTTTTCAACAAATAAATATTTATTTCGTAATTTTATAGATCACCACCCCTTCGTTTTCCAATTATATAAATAAAATTAAATATTTTAGAAATACAGCCTTTCGCCAGTACTGCACTGGGCTTTGCGTCATGTGGTAAGCGTGTCCGTTCTCTAATCATAACTAAACTTCAGTGGCGCTACTTTGCTAAAACTATAAGACTAGACGTGCTGGAATTTTTCTAGCGGCGGATTTGAATTAAGCATCACAAAATACACCAAATACAGTTGATTTAATATCTTGCGCGAAAAAAATTTAATTTGTAAACTCGTGAAATTTAAACAAAATTAATATTTCACGGTCAGTAACACGCTTCATGTTAAGGATAAAATAATGTGTTCATATTTCTATAGGACCAAAGTATCATTTAAGTTTTTCCTAATTTTTAGAATTCTGAACGATTATTCAATATTTGTACACAATGTTTATAATTGGGGGCTGTTTTAGTTTAGTCAGAAGTTTTTGGGTTCAAGTTCTCCCGGATCAGTTTATGCTATTTTTTCGATCCTCGCTCTACTCAGATTCTTATAAAATAAGTACTTGAAGGCAACTCTGGGGTACTAACAGGCGGTCAATATGTACCGCTACTGACGTTACCATCCCTAGCATATCAAACGACTCTTGGAATAACCTATCCTGTTACAAATTCATAGGCTTTAGAGGTCTGTTTGTTATTGTTATGTTAAAATTATTAAACTTATTGTAATGTAAAAAAAGAAAAATTTTACCACTCTATCGAATTATTATTAAAAGAATCTATAAGTATTAGAAAGTTGTAGTATTGTCCAAACATTTAACGAGTTTCTGAAAAAAATATATACGAGGGAAACACTCAAAATTTATAGAAAATCAAATCAATTTAATCCATTGTTCTTTTTGATCCGGAGTTAGTTGATATGGAATCCGTCGACAACAAAGTTTTTTCATATCTAACTATTGATGTAAAATGTTTTGGATTTAACTCGTAGCAAGTCCAAATGTCGCCCGAATAAATTAATATGATGTCCGTTGATCCTCCTGAAGTTTTGCTCGAATAGCGGAAATATTTTCGGCAGTTTTTGGGCGTCCTTCACGAAATTCATCACTAAGAAAAAACAATTCCTTTTGAATTCGTTGTACCAATTATAAATTATTGCCCAAGATGGGGTGGGGTTTCTTCGCCAAATGCATATATAAGCCGATATTCACATTGCTTAGGCGTTAATGACGATTTAAAAAACCATAGCCCAGAAATGTTCTCTAGTTAAATTCATTTTTGGCTGAACACAAAATTTTTAAATAATGATAATTAAGAAATTATTAGAGAAAATCGGACAAAGTACACGACAATCAACACCCAAAACATTAAAAAGTAGCTGATGAAAAAAAATTTAAATTTTTTTTAGAAACATGACCATTAAATTTTCTCAGTATAAGTAAAGAAGGACAAATCATATTTGTATAATACGAGTATATAATGCACAAATTTGAAAAAGGAAGTACTAAATTTAAAATAAAAAACAAAATAGAAGCGGAAATATGGAAAATTATTTATTACTTCTTATAAGGTCAATATAGGCATCGTATTATTTCCTACATTTTTATATTTTACACTATCGAGCAAAACAAACAAATTATAAAGATCCTGCTGAATTAATGTTGGTAAATTAAAGTAGAGTGATAAGCTAAATTATATTGTGTACTTTGTGCACGCGAAAAATTAGGTGTCTCTTTTTACAAAATCGCCTTTAGTCTTTTTATTTAATAATAGGATTAAGCTTCAAGATAATGTAAATATAATGTAAATAGTTAGAGTAAAGAAGAAAAATAGGATAAATATGGGATTCGAATGCGACCACTTTTAGTTGACTTCTCAAAGGCTACACGTTGGGTAAGGGTAAGTAATCATAAGTGAAAAAATGCTTTCGAGAGTTTGTTAAAGAAGTTTTCAATTTACTTACAGACATGTGGAAGAGCTTTGTGTTGTTGACTACATTGGTCGCCCTTACCGCGGCTGCTACAGGTACTTTTATTAAATTTTTAACTGCATTATTTGAAAAAAATTAGGTAAAAACGTAGTTTAACGTAAGTCGAAATTCTAAACCTGTTAAAATGATCAAATAAATTTGTAATAAATGATGAAAAAACAATCAAATTCTTCTAACGCATAAGCTAGTGTAAAGATCGGATGTTCAAATGTTCTGTATTTATTTCTTTTTTTGATTTTATGTTTTAAAAGGAAGAAAAAAATAAGCGTATGTAATTTTTCTTGTTTTAGTTATAGTTCTCGTCAAGATAATTTAAAATAACTTGTATAAAGGTCAAATTTGAAAGATTACCCGAATGGAATCTGTAAATAGTAGTTGTAAATACAGCAGAATCGCATTAAGGTGTAATATTCGGCTGGATGTAAATTGGGCACTAACCTACCTGAAATTTTAATCTCGTTGGTAATTCGGGCACTAGCTAAAAATGTACTCGCAGAGGGTCTATGTAAACTGGGCACCGTATAAAGCAAAGAAAAACAATAATATAGAAATAGTGTATTTCAAGTTGAAGTACAGCAAAAAGATAGAAAATAAAAAAAGTATGTACTCATATGAAAACAATAATAAAAGCAAATACTTAATTATATAAAAACTATAATAAATAAATAGTGTATTTGAAGTCATACTGATGAATAAAATGATATACACTTCACAAAGTGTAATCGTGATATTGTTCCATTATTTAGTTGTTCACACAGTTCATTTAGAGTTCTTAATTTTTGTTTTGCGCGTGTGTCTTTAACTCTTGCTGGTGTGTGTACACTTTGAATTTTAACATAAGTGTCTATTTGAAATTCCTTAAGCTTTTCGATATATAAATAGATGGATGTGTTGAATAAAATGACTCATTTAGTTTAGAATGAAACGCTTCGCATGCGTTTGTGGTGTTAGTGATCGATGGAGTAGCAGTAGCCCACATATGTGGAGGAAAAGGAGCATCGTCTTCTATATATGTCTCCAATAAATAATCGGCGTATTCGTCAGCCTGTGCATGAGCAGGTTTTTCGGCAAACAAATCTAAGGCGAAACAATCGCCTACTTCGTCAGGATTCAAATACGTTAATCCAAATGTATATCGCAGCCATTTTCCTACATCGGAATCTGTGTTCCTAAATTCTGCCGTTAAACCCAAAATTTGGATTTTCCTGAACCACGATTGGTGCAAATGGAAACGACAACCATAGATTTGTGCTGATGGACATATTGCGCGAACCGCTGCGTGAATGCTTTTCTCAAAATCTACAGAAACTTCAGCTGGTCGTAATATTGTAGAGTGACGTCGAAAGATTTCTTTGTTAGCATTTCAAATAATGTTGCATACGTTTCACTGCGTTTATCAGGCAACAAACAAAACATCAATGGAATATAATGTCCATTATTAAGTTCGTGGATTGTAAATAATTGTAAAAAATATTTTGTACAATACGAAAATGTACCGTCCATGTACACTTTACGCATTCTACATAAACTTCTAACATTCGTTTCACAAGAAAACACTATGATATTGCTCACTGGACAGTTTATAAAAACGAAACTTTCATCTTTGCTTGTTTTAACATTAGCAGCTTCCACTATATCATGGACTTCTGTCTTATTTTGTGGTAACGGCCCAAGAAGAAATTTTCTCCTTGCATTGTACAAATTTCTTCGGATATAAGTGAAATCTGTTATCGTAATTGTTTCCGGCAGTTCCTTAGCTAGTTCACGACGAATAATTTTCGCTGGTTTTTCGGAAATATCATCAACGGCTTTACGTTTACACGCATTTGAAATAACTTTTCGGTTTAATTTACTCTGATTCCGTTCATGATTATGTTCTAGCTGGCTTCTGCTCACTAAATTTTCTGCACCAAGCGTAAACAGTTTTGCGGGACAATTTAAGGATTTTTTTGTACAACGCCAAAACACTTAGATACACAATAGATGTACAAATAGAAATACATTTGAAATAATCTATTTGGTCATTAGGAAATTCCTTAATTTATTAACGTCTAATTTCTTACTTTAAGCTTTAAAGCAATCATTACCCGAACGGTACTGGTGCCTAGATTACCTGTAGTATTAAGCAATCCTTTTTGCAGGGCAGGTAAATTCATATACTTGGTGCACAGTTTACATCCGCCGAATATTCTTAAGTCCGATTTTACAATATTGTCGTTTACATTGAATAAACTAATTAGTTTATTAGTTTGCGGGCCGATTAAAAGGGACGGAAATGTATAGAAATTGGTATCAAGTAATGATACTATTAATTGATTTGTTATTATGAAATTCATTATTTGTGAAATATGTTGTTCTAAATATATTGTTTACCTTTATTATGAATTTCACGTTTAATTTTCTAAATAGTTAATTGAAAAAATTTTGTAGGTATTTGTGGATGAGATTTTAATTACCTGTTTATACATACTTAGAAATGCTCTAAGTATTAAATTGTTTAATATTACTTTGTCAGCAGTAGTACCTACATACTACTTATTATAGGTAGCTGGTGTAAGGGATATTAATTATTCGTGTTCATATAATACATAGTGCCGATGATAATGTGGCGACTATGGGCTTGTGAAGCAAGTACGAGTCAACTGGATTTTGAATCTTTTACAGAAGATATACTTGTATCATAACTCTCCCAATAATATCCTAAACATCCTAAACTTCGATGATTAATATTTTCAATATTGATTATTTAAAATAGCATATGTTGCCGCTTTACAATTTTTCGGAATACACTCCTGATAGACAATTACTATTTCTAAATGTTTCATGCCTCACAGGTAAACTTACTCACATATACTCCTTATAATCCGCTTAGTGTTAATTGCAGTCTTTTTAAAATATTTTGAATCTTACTATATACATAAATCATTTAGTCTCTATATTTGGTTTAAATGATATAAATCAAGATATAAATATTTATAAAATGTTAACTATTAAAAAAATTCTGTCCCTACATATTTTCGGATTTGCAATTAAATACTATTCGCGTATAAATAAAATTTATATTTTCAACTTCAGATACATGAATCTTATTTTCTTAAATGTTATTCAAACTTTATTTAATTCGCAAAGTGTTTCTATAAATAAAACAGTTTGCTGTTAATTTGTTAACGTGTAATGTAAACTTATTTGACAATTTAATAAAATATGTGTAATGGTTTATCTGTTTACGCATCTGTATACGCAAAGTTCAATGGACTAGTAGTTTATTAAAACAATGATATAAAAGTTTTTACCGTATTGACGATTTTAAATTATAGTATTAATTTCAAGTGAGATCTTATTCGTTTTCATTTTTTATTGTACCACATAATTGTAGGGTTTTCTTATAATATGAGAAGTACCCTAAAAATTTCCGGAAATGATCACTAGATGGCACTTGGGCTGTATATTTCAATATGATTGTCTTAAACTTTAACATTTAGTGTGATAAACATCAATGGCAGAAAAACAGTCGGCTGCGTAGTTATGTGTTAATAGTGCTTCAAAGAAATCAATTTAGTGAAAAAATGGACATTTCTAGTGAACATTTTTGTGCGATGATTTTTTACGATTCTAAATGTGCCCTAATTCAACATCAATGTATCGATCGACTTTATTTTGCTTTGGTGATGAAGCACAATCCAAAACCACAATTTATGACTTGCAAAATTTAAGCGTGGACGTACTAGTGTCAGTGACGAATTTTGTGAAGGTCGTTCATCAACTGCTGTTGTTCCGGCAAACATCAATGCTGTGGGAGAAATGATTGCAGCTGATCGACATGCGACGTATCGAGAAATAGAGGCATCCTTGGGCATTGGTAAAAGTCAAATACAAACGATTTTATGTGAGCATTTAGTAACCAAGAAACTTTGTCGTCGTTGGATTCCACACAATTTAACCAAAGCTCAAAAAGATGGTTCGTATGAGTTGGTTTAAAAAATGCATTAAAAATTCAATTATGGTGCTTCTGCCAACAGATACAGTATTGTAACAGGTGACGAAACTTGGATATATATATATATACATACGAACTAGAAACAAACCAACAATCGACTGTTTGGGTGTTCCAAAGTGAACCAAAACCAACAAAAGTTCTTAGTTCACGAAGCCCTTCAAAAAAAAAATGTTTGCTCTTTTCTTCCGTAAAACTAGGCTTGTTGCTACCATTGCTCTTGAGGATCGAAAAACAATAAACGCTGGTATACAACAAATTATTTGTCAGAAGTCTTAAATAAAATTAAAAAAAACAGCAAACATCGGCGTATCATCCTTCACCACGACGACGCCAGATTTCACACAGCACATCAAACAATCGATTATTTAAAGGAGGATAACATGGAATTAATGACGCATTGTCCGTATTCGCCTAACTTATCACATAATGACTTCTTCCTGTTCCCTTTTGTCAAAAAAATTGCTTGGTGAGCGGTTTTCGACACTGGAAGAGGGCGTTGAAGCATTTAAAAGAGAGAATTAGAACAAATGTTTCGACAACTGGTTTCTTCGAATGTAAAAGGTGCTTAAAACTTAAAGGCGAATATTTTGAGAAACAATAAAGTGTTTCTTTTTTGATAAAATATTTGTTTTTCTTTCTTTTTCCGGAAATTTCCCTTCGCATAGTGGATAGGTATTTAAATAACATCTAAATCCTCTGAAATTGTTTTGTACGTCAGAATTATTCGCATATGGTCCTTTCTTTCATGGTCTCTTCGCATTTAATTCCTATATCATAAAAGCTATTAAGTATTTCAGACGCCTGACGCCTGGTCAATGGAAGTGGTGGAAGCGTCGTTTTCCTGGCTTTTATAAAGTAAAACAATGTAATTTATTATTTTATTTTTGTTTCTGCAGTATATTAAATTTATTTATTTAATTTAATAGTAGTAAACATAATAATAATTCATGTTTTACCATTTTTCTACAGTTTAATGTTAATTACAAGGGACACCGTCAGGCCGTTGGGATTAAACAACGAATACTTTCTCGGACAGCAATCCCCGGATTTCACTCCGGAATCTCCGGTACGATAAGCCAGTATCTTACCATTGAGCTATCGGTCACCTTGATTTTGCAATTCCTGCTCATTGCTAATCAATTTTTAGCCAATTAATTGCAGTAAAGGCACTTGAGACGCTTCTGTAACCTCAGTGATCGTGTGACACGGGTATCACGAACTCCGATCAGGATCGGAGTTCGTCGCCCTCACTCCTATTTCGAATATTCGAATTTTGCTTCTCGAGAAGCGCCGTTCGTGGTCACAATTTTCAGTAGTTTTTCTACTTTTCTCCATTATAATGGAATGAACTATAACCTATCCTGCTCTGTGAGAAATAGTTGTCTTAAAGATTAATTGACCGGGTGTCTTCCGGTGTATTTGTATTTCGGAAAATGGAGTAATTGGATCAATTTGAGCTACTGACGGATGCTAACTACATAAAACGCTAGAGTTTTCTAATCCTCCTAGAAATTAAAGGATTGGGCGATTGTAAAACATTATTTGCCTATATGAATTGTTCGCAGTGTTCTGAATAGTCAGTTTCTTGTAATTATATTTTTATAATTGAATTGATTCGGCTTTTACTTGATGAAGATCCATAATTTAAAATAGAAATCAAACTAATGGTAAAATTTTCATTCTTTTAATACGCAATCGTAAAATGACGACAATTGTTTCGTCAGCACAGTGACATCATCAGGTACATACAGCTAAAGAGCATGTTACAAACTAAATTAAAAATATAAAATCAACAAGGTTAGTATTATTTTACACGGGTTTTAGAAAATCTAAAAATGTACAATAATATTGTAGGTAGAAAAAAATGTAACTCATTTGGTAGGCCCTAATTTGTTCCCTAGGGCCGACCAGATGAGCCACATTTTCTCACTACCTATAATATTTGTGTAAATTCTTAGATATTTAAAAACCGTTATTATTGGCCCCTATAAATGTTTAATAATTGTATAGAATGAATAAAAACATAACATTTAAATGTAGGTCCAATTGTGTTTTAGTAGAAATAGTTATTTGATCGTCAATTCGATGAAAATTAACTTAGTTGATCAGTGTTTGTAGAATAAATTTATAGTGTTTTAATATTTTAGACAAAATCGTTTGCTATCATGGGAGTTGGGCCCATTACAGACCAGGAGATGGACAATTTTCAGTAGATAAAATAGATCCTTTCTTATGCACACATATAATTTATGGCTTTGTTGGTATAAATTGGGATGGATCGATTCGTATTATGGATTCATGGCTTGATATTGATTTAGGTAAAAATAATAAATACATGCATTTAGTATATTTGATTGGTTTCATTTTATCGATTGTAGCTGCTCTGCAGAAATTCAATGCATTAAAGAAACAAAATCCCTCTTTAAAAACATTAGTTGCAATTGGTGGCTGGAACGAAGGTTCAACAACATTTTCAGCAGTAGCCACGAGTGCCACACTTAGGACTGCTTTTGTAAAGAATGCTATAAAATTTTTACAAACGCACGGTTTCGACGGTTTTGATTTAGATTGGGAGTATCCAGCTCAAAGAGGCGGTGCAGCAACTGATAAGGTGAGCATGCTTTTAATTGAATTATTCTGAAATATAATACTAATGTTGTTTGTATGTATTTTGATTGTAATTTGATTGTGAAAGTTTATAGAAAGGAGAAATAACTGGACAAAGCAGTTTAGAAACAGACTTTGTTAATTGTATCTTTTATCATCTCTTGTTACTTAATATTCTAGTAGTATCTAGTTCCTTTGATAAATACTTAATTCTATTGTTTTTGGTCCTTTCTGGTGGTAAGGCCTGTTGAGTTGAGTCGCAGTTCCAACTTTTTCTGTGCATATCATTTTTGGTCATCCCTTTTTCTTGTTTTTGTGTGGTATTGTCTCGCCTACCTTTTTCACTATTCTATTTTCTTTTATTCAAATTATGTATTCATACCATTTCAGTTGATATTAATTAATTGCGTGTTGGGTTGGTTTTGTTTTAACTTTTCTCTGAAGATAGCGTTTCTTATTTCTGGAGATTTCTGAAGATAACCCGTGCAATTGTAGACGAAACGTCGACCAGGACGGGAGCCAAATACGCGGTTTCGGCCGGAGACCGGAGAATTGTAGGCGTCTCCGGTTGCCAGATTGATTTCTGTGAATTTCTATCCATTTATTTCTGTTTTTTCTTAAAGCCGTTTCGGTAATTTTAGACAGAGGGTGTGGTTTTAAATATAGATTCAAATTCTGAAAACTTCCAAAAATTATTCAAGGATGCCCATGAAGATGTACATTAATTTTCATTGCAGGATAATTTTTCAAAGATGATAGCTGAATTTCGAGAAGAATTCGATAAATATGGTTTCTTAATAACGGCCGCTGTAGCGGCTTGCTCAGCATCTGTTGATTTATCTTACAATGTACCAGACTTAGACAAGTAAGTTAAAATTTTAAATTAATTCATTATTCATTATTAATATTATTATAATTAAGTAGAATATTTTAATATAAAATAAATAAAGGAAATAGCTTTTTCTTTTGAAAATGTAAAAATTATTGTCGAACTTAAAATGGATCTATGAAGATATATCCAGCTTATAACAAGAAAAATTTTCCCAAAATTAAAAAAAAGTTTCTGTTTAATTTACGTATTTAATTAGATATAATATAATATACCTATTAATGTATAAATAAATTTCTTGACAAATACACTTTCTCTATAGGAGAATGATTTCACGAAAGGCGAGACCAGTGTTTGTTTATGAAAATAATTGGTATCCTTTTTGAGTAGGCCGTCCCTTTATAAGAGGGTATTTAAATTAAATTTTTATCATTTGCGTTTCGTGCTAGATATAGTGCTTAAAGAAGCCGTGATAAAGGTGCAAATGAGTACTTGCTTTTTATGAAGATGGACACAATTGAGATTTTGGCGGATATGCAGCAAACATTGGGCAACGATGCTCGTTCTACGGCCATCATTTGTCGCCAGGTTGTTCGCTTTAAACCTGGCGACATGAGTCTTTAAAATGCAGAACGTCCTGGACCACGAAAATGTGTTACCTTCTCAGAAATGGTTGAAAAAGTTCATGATGTTGTGTTATGTGATCGAAGAGTGAAAGTGGAGAAGATGGCCAAGACTGTGAGCATGTCTATGAGCGTTTATATCACATTTTACGTGACGAATTAGGCATGTTGAAACTCTTTGCCAGGTGGGTGCCGCGTTTACTGAAAGTAAATAAAAAACGTGAAAGAGCCCAAATTTTCAGCGACCATTTGAAGTTCTTTAAGATCAACACAGTTTTTGATTGATTTGATTGATTTTTTGAGTCGCCTTGTTGCGGTCGATCAAACTTAGCTCTATTACTAGGTGCCAGAATCGAAACGGCAATTTCAGTAGAGGGAGCATCGTGGCAGTCGTTCGCCAAAGAATGTCAAGATGTTTTCTTCGACTGGAAAGATAATGGCCACGATGGCACTTCTTACGGACTATCTCGAAAGGGTAAAACTACCATCAGGACATATTATATTATACTTCTGGATAAAGTAAAAGTTCTTATTAGTGAAAAAAGACCAATGGCTCGAAAAAAAGCGGAATTACGATTCAAGGTTGTGCTCCAACCACCAAAACTAAAATTTTTTTCCATAAGCAATCAGAAATAACGCAGTATTTTGACGACCATGATACTAATGATTATGAAACTGGTATAATGGCACTCCAGTACTATTGGTTCAAGTGTATTTAATGGTGAAAGGGAATACATATTTCTATGAATAGTGAGTTCGTAGTTGAGATGTACCACTATTCACAACAACTCTGTCCAGCTTAAATACTCAGTCGGTTACTTGCTTTAAATGGAACTGCTTTCCTCTCCGGGTTTCCAATGGAAAACGTGGAAAACACAATAATGTTAGTTAACTATTCTTATATTGGACGCCACTCAAAACTTGTTTGAGAAAATATTTAATAAAGTCTTTGAGTTATTAAGAAGCACAAAAGAAAAAAGGTAGAATTCAAATATACAATGAAATTAAATGAAATTTTATTAAAATGATAAAAAAAGAAAAAAAATGCCTTTATGAAATATAAAGACCAATATTGCATGAATAAACAATATTGTTAAGGCAAACATATTATATGAATATTGACTAGGCCATATAATCACAACACCTTAATGACTCCGATCAAAATTACAACTAATAAATTACAAAGAAGTGTTCTAAATTTCTCCCACAATATAAAATGTAAACAACAAAATGTGACAGACCGAACTAACCTCTACGCATGTGTAATCCACATAAAAAAACTAAATGCCCTTGACACCAACGTGCAAAATTTTATCGTTAAAGAAACTTTTTTACTTAGAAATTTTTAAAATACATTCTTTGTCATCTAATACAACTATTAAGATTAAATAGAGAAATTCATACAAACAATAATACAATAAATGCATACAATAAAGAGATATTAATATAATAAAAATTCAACTTACGAAAAAATATATTTTTTCTTAGTACATGAGACACACACCTCGAGTAAAAATTTAATTAAATCAAAATTACGAAGTATACAACCTCGTATAAATTCGGTAATGAATAAAACAATCACAACCACTATTAATTCAAACAACAAAAACCGAAATTAATTGAAATAAGACATAAAAATTTTTATAATAAAATATACAACACTCTTACTCTGGTATCTAGACGTGTCTGAAGCGGATATCGTGGCAAATCGACATACTACCACACAAATCAAAAACAACTCAAAATAAAAACAATATTCATAAAATAAAATTATACACTGTCATCGAAAATAGTACACTATAAAAATAATATTTTTCAAAAATGTTCACTAAATGTTTGCGGGGAAAAAACCACTGCAATATGTTGAAAAATAAACGGAATAATTAAATGTTTCATTCTAAGTCTCATCTTTCGACAAATAATTTAGATATTTTCTAACATATATTAACTAAATTCTAAAAATTATTTGGTATTTCTTAATTATTTATTTGATTATTTGTCTATTTGAGACAATAGATAAACGTCCAGTAGATTTAAATGATAAACAAATGCAATTAGCAAAAACAGTTTCATATATTCATATAATCGTGATTAATTGTTTTTATTTTAGATCTCTTCACTTCATTAATGTAATGACATACGATTTACATGGTGCTTGGGATACTGCAATAGGCCATAATTCACCGTTGTACGCTTCTTCTTCTTGCGATCTAACGGCAGCTCAAAAAGAACTTAATGTGGTATGTATTTCACAATGTTGTTTGAGAGTCGTTTTTGAGATAACTGTATAATTTTAGGATGCTTGTATCAATACATGGATAACTAGAGGGGCTACACCAAAGAATCTTATTCTTGGCGTCGGAGCCTACGGTCGTAGTTTTACCGTAGCAAATGCTTGCGACAAATTTTGCCAATCTCATTCTGGTGGCGGTACTGCTGGTCCATATACTAGAGAAGCCGGTATACTGGGATATAGCGAAGTAAGCGTCCTACTTATAACATTTTATTTACGAATTTTATTTTAAAAGTATCTAACACTCCTGTATCTTTAACACACGTATTATGTGTGTACTCATAGATAGTGAGATTCTTAAAAGATTTAATTATGTTATGCGATATAATTGTGGCCTGTTAAGGTTCGCCACCGTTGTGCATATTAGTTTTATGTAATTTAAGTAGTAGGATTGCGTGCAAAGGCTGACGTGAAAATTATCGATTAATGAACATTTTTGGGATTTTGACAACCATTTGCACTAATAACCAAAATAACCATAAAAACTTTCCAAAATTAAAAATAAGAATGGGCAAATTATTATTTTTGATTTTATAAATTCTTGATCTTTGATTGCTACTTTTACTTTCTCATCTCCAAACCAGAAATATTAGTAAGTAGGTATATTATTATTAAGCTTGTTTTCTTAATTTCGTTGAAATGATATCTACATATATATATATAACATTTGATAAATTATTGGAGTTTTTCGGCTTTATTATATGAAATATTTACAAATATTAAATTAGAATGTATGTAATTGCAGAGTAAGTGGGGATGTAAACATTGCTGTCTACTGAAAAAGTGGTCTACTTTGGGACCATACGTAGACCATATTTTTCAAATAAAAAATTTCGTATGATTTGCTTTGTAATTTGTAGACAGCAATGCTTACATCCCCACTTACTCAGCAATTACATACATTCTAATTTAATATTTGTAAATATTTCATATAATAAAGACGAAAAACTCCAATAATTTATCAAATGTTATATTTAATGAACGGCTAAGAAATTATCTAAACACTTATATTTAAAGGGGTCGGCATAAGTCAGACAACAAATTTGCATTAAAAGAAAAAATGCAGCGTCAAAATGAATTTATTCAAAGAAATTACAAAAGGGATTCGAAAAAGGGTTACTGTAAGTGTTCAAATTGATGGCCATCTTGATCAATGCATTTACTGCAACGTTTCTCAACGGTGAGGCAGGTCTGGCGAAGCACGTCGAGCTGTCCGCGAAGATTTTTTAATTCTTCTTCAATTGCAGTTCGGAGGTCGGGAAGGATACGTGGTCCTCTTGCTTGAACGATTTGGTAGCGGCGAGTTCGGAAATTATTGTTAAACTTCGGTAAACATAGTTTCGAAATCCGCGTTCGTACGAAGATACAACGTAACAAAAAAAACTCTTTCTTGAAGCGTGAACTTGTATCGCTTATTCATTCTGAAAACGCGTCTACTCGACGAGCACGTGTTATCATGACACCGAGACAACTGTCTGAAGCACGAACATGCTTCGTTTTAATCTTTTTCGACAGCGTTGCCAGACTTATGAGCGTTGCCGGACTTATGCCGATTTTTCGAGAGCGTTGCCTAACTTATGCCGACCTTTGTATATATATATATATATATATATATATATATATATATATATATATATACATATATAATATTTTCGTGACCTTGGTATGATATGGTAAATTCAATCAGTTGGCGATTAAAGGTCCGGCTTTACATGTTTCGGCACTGATGCCTTTATCAAGGATATAAAATATAAATGACAGTATACAAATTTTATATAATTGAGTTCAACAATTATATGACATTTGTATACTGTCATTTATATTTTATATCCTTGATAAATACATCATTGCCGAAACATGTAGGGTTGTTTTAAATATATATACTTTAAAGTAAAGCCAGACCTTTAATCGCCAACTGATTGAATTTACTATATATATATATATATATATATATATATATATAAAGATAATTATTTCTTGACCTTTGTATGTTATAGTAGATTAAATTAGCTAACGATTTAGGGTGTGTTTAATCTTGATATGTATATATTTCAAATACTCTTACATGCCTTTATCAAAGCAATTTAAAATATAAACATATTTATATTTTATAAAGGCACTATGGACCGAAACATTTAAGAGAATTAAATATATACATATCAAAGTAAAACATACCTTAAATCGTCAACTAATTTAATCTACTATATATATATAGGTTAATAATAAATTAAAAACGTAAAAAATGTAAGTGACGTACATTGACATACCAAAATGTTTAAATTTAAATTTAAAAATTAAAACATTAAGGTAACTATAAATACATAGTTTCACATCAACCTTTAAAAAACATGTCTATTTAAAAGATAAAATATAAAAAATATAAAAAATATAGCAAAAAAAGAACTAATTGGTCTTTGTATTGTTAAATTTTTAGTGTATTGTTTTTTGGATTTGATATTTTTGTGACTTTAGTTTTTTTTTTTGCTATATGTTTTTTTATATTTTTTATATTCCTGGTTGTTAGGATCCTAACAACGTAGTTACTGAAGAGAATATAAATAAAATTAATTGAACAGTTTCTGATTTAAATATTCTTAGCTTAGTAAGTCTTAAATTAAGATTTTTTCATAATTGAATTAATGGAAAAAATAGTGCGTTTGGTAAAGGTAGTGCAATTGGTAGAATTGGATGTGTGCGGAAACTGTTAACATTTAAGATTAGTGCCAGAGTATCGAACCTGTATCTTTTATTGGTCTAATTTAAATTATAAATGTTACAGTTACTTACAAACGGAAATATCATTTGATATAAACTGACATTCATAGGATAACCTAAAAAACTGTGTTAAGTAAATGCAAGTAGATTATCGTTCTATTGTACATGACTTCAATTTTTCATGGATTACGAATTTTTCTGGACATTCGATTTTCATTATTATTTCATTCTAATATTTAATTAATTAAAAATTCTTTTGAATAGATCTATATACAGTTTCTAAACCATAGTTTTAAAAAAAAATGCCGATAAAAAGATTGAACTATCGATAGTATCGAAATAAACCCACCATATATTTAAGAAAATCATATGAACTACATTCGATCTATGGGATTATGAATCGTATTGGTGGGACGATTATTTTCTATTGACTAGAATTAATGTTGTCCGATTGTACTTATATTAAATATAATTTATTTGTAAATTTTATTATAGGATTAAAAATGATAATTACAATTAATACATCTGTTCTAGATCGTCGAAAAACTAAACGCAGGGGGATGGACTGTAATTTGGGATAATGAACAACAGGTGCCGCATATGTGCAGTGGAAATCAATGGGTTGGATACGATAATCCAAAATCGATCGGAATAAAGGTAATTATACGATGGATGTTCTGAAAATTGTTAGTACTGAGCCATAGATGTAAGTGTTTGGGTCAGTTCATAACCCGTTTCTTCGACAGTTTCCAAATGGAATTTTGCAAGATTCAAGTTAAAGCATGTGGAGGTACAAGTCTTTTATTGTTGTAAGTTGTATTCTTTTCAATAAGCAATATCGAATTGAATAATCTGCGGTAAATATCATATGAACAAATATCTACGTGTAAGGGGGGAGTTGGGTTTTAAAAACTGATTTAGCTCTTGTAATCTTTCAATAATTAGGGAAACAATAAGTTTTAATAATGAACTTAGTTTGGAAGAGTAGATGTTTCCCGAAGGAACTTCACACAGCTGCAATCTTTTCAATACACAAAAAGTGTCGTAGTAGAGGTTGTGGTAACTATACAGGGATCTCTTTATTCTGTTCAGATTTAAAGCTATATGAAATTACAAAATAATACAAATCTGTATAAAAACAAATTTGTATCTGTATATGCATGGACACACAGTACGTATTTACCAGCTTTTGCTTCAACTACCAGACGCATGCGTTTCTGTATAACCACTTTGTCAATGATAGGTTTACGTAGACAAAAGATTGTAGGTACACTTGCGGTCATGTAGCAAGTTTTTAGCTATTCGAGAAGAAACACTTTGCACCGGCGCGCGGCGTGGTCGGTTTTGTCCGTCAGATGGCATGAGGTTATCTGATGTCTTCGGATAGGACAAAACTTGCTACATGACCGCAAGTGTACCTACAATCTTTTGTCTTCGTAAACCTATCATTGACCAAGTGGTTACACAGAAACGCATGCGTCTGGTAGTTGAAGCAAAAGCTGGTAAATACGTACTGTGTGTCCATGCATATACATATACAAATTTGTTTTTATACAGGTTTGTATTATTTTGTATCAAAGCTTGATGTGAATTGTCGCATCGACATGCAATTTGTTTTTGCTATATGAAATTGTAATAGAAAACAAATTATGCAGGTAGTATACACAATTAATAGATGCACAAAGTGGATTTAGGTCAGTTACAGCTAATAGTTGAAAAAGTAGTTGCGAAAGATGAAATCATATTCCTAGGATTAGTCGACTTGAAGGAAAAGAAGAAAGTTTTTGATATAGTTGGTAGAACGAGGGTAGGGTGGAAAAATGTATGTACGAAGAAATAATAACTGGCATTAAAAGTATTTATAAAAACACGACCAATCAAGTGAGAACAGATAATTAAACTTCAATATTTTTATCAATATTGACTTGGTAAGATTGAGAGGGATATTAAGCTCCCCTGTTAGCTTCACACTCTTCGTGGTACTGATTACAGTAGGTGGTTGATGTTCTTTCAGAGTATGGTGTCCAAAGCAATCTGCAATTCATGGCGGAGAGCTTCTAATGTTTGCAAGGATTCGCTAAGTTCACCAGTTTTCTTGCAATAATATCCCACACGTACTAGATTGGCAAGTTATTGACATGGGCCTTTCCGAACCCGTTCTGAGAAGTTCTCGCTATGTGGGGAAGGGCATTCTCCTGGCGGAAAAGAGGGAGTTCGAGCTGTTGATGATAGTGAAGGATATGGGGTTCCAACGCCTCATCAACGTAACGCTGGGGGCTCATGGTGTCTCGTATGAATACCAATTGAGAGCTACTCCCATACGCTGTAGCAGTTCATACAATAACTCTTATGATTCGGTGTATACGTCTTTCAACAGAAAATTCATCGTTAAACGCCACCCCTTGTCACTCAGCGTTCCAGTGCATTTGCAACCTATACCACTCCAAACGTTGCGGTAGGTGTTGGGCTGTAAGTGGTAATGCAAGATGTGGCCGATAAGATTACAAGCTGAAAGCCCTGATTCAGCGATAAACGATTCGAAGAGTCACAGAACAATGTTCATTACTTAATCATACATCAAAGGTATTTTTAATAATATAAAATATTATAAATTATTAAAAATACCTTTGTATTATACAAAACTGGTGGGGTTTACCTACTCATGTATGTTTCAATTATTCTGATAATCATAGATCAGCGACTGATCTGGTACTATTAGGCGAAGGTGGCGGTCCTACAACTCATTAGTTATTCTTCGGTGTTTTTTCTTTCGTTTATCCCTAGTCCATGACTGATAATAGGGTATGGTGGATTGGTTCCGGGTAAGGCGATTTGTAATTTTATTGTGAAAAACCTCAAAACACCTTAAACAAAAGCATGACAAAAGAAAACGTGAAAATTAATTCAAAACTCGTAAAAATACACCTCACATTAATGTCAGAAAAAACTGCATAAAGTGCCATTACCATTTGGTCTATCACAACAACATTATTGTTAAGAAATTCGCACTTCTTCCTGGCGTAGCAATTCCCATGTCATATAGGGGTAAAGTCGCCAAAATCGTACCACTTTTCGGTTTTTATTTTTTATCTAGAAGGGTAAATTGAACTTTTTGCAACTGAATACTGCAAGTTATAGCAAGAAAATTTCTCTTTATTCCAGACTTTTTCTGGTAATTTTTAGATGCGACGATTAATGTCTTATTTTCTGAGTGTCTGCAAGCGATACGATTTTGGGATCAAGTTTTCTAAATCGTACCATCAAGTTTCTAAATCGTACCTCTATATACAATAAATACCCAAAGGAATAGGTCAAGCTGCGAGCAATAAATTTTGGTCGTCACTGTCACTGTAAAATTTGAGAAAATTTTAACAATGTAGATTTTGCTCGGATTGATTATATCCATTGTCAATGAAATGTCAATATAAATTTGCAGTTTGTTTATTTTTAATATGGTCTTAATATCCTATTTAAACAAAGTGAGGATTATTTCCTTAATAGAAACTGGACTCTCTGAGGCTACAGTAGCATCTCGTCTAGGATTTGCAAAAAGCTCCGTAAATTTTATTAACATGTGACAGATTAAATTATAGGTTATTACCATAACGACCGTTTTAGAAAACAGCAACTTACAATTCTGTCAAAGAATGACATTGACGACCTAAATTTATTGCTCGCAGCTGTACATTATAAATAAGTATCGGTAGAAATATTTTGAATTTATTTATTTGACACAAGAGCTGAATAACTAATATTAATATAAATAACAATAACAACCCAAATTATTTGCAAATGTCACATATGTAGGATTTTTGGAACTTATATATTCCTGCACACTGTTCATGCACACAGCGATTACACAAGTCACATTGTATCATGGTTTCAACAATAGTTATATTGTAAAGAAAGCAAAACCAGTCTTCCTCATTTACTTCAATAGCTACTGTTGAAGAAGAACTGTTTCTCTTGTTTTGAATTCTTAGACTCTGAGGTTCTCTTTTTGTCAGCAGATTTCTTTTTATTATTTTCTTTTAAATTTTGCAGTGGGCTTACTTAATTGATTGCGACAATTATTGCACTGATTGAAGGCTGAGAATTCTGTAGATTTCCGCTAGCATTTATATCTACGTCCCTTGCTATTTATTTATCTTCTTTATTTGCAACCAATTGAATTAACAAATGAAACAGATATGCATTACGCACATCTGTATCTGTACACGCGGACATACACCTTCTATTTTCCAACATTTACTTCTGCCAAAGGCACGTGCTTCTGTCACAACAATAGACTTCGTCAGTTTGGCCAGTGAAGTAAAGTATGATGGAACACCTCAAAGGTATAGCGAATCTTGTCCTATCTTGTCTATTTCAAATTTTAGTTTCAAACTTTAGTTCATTAGCCAAACTGACGAAGTCTATTGTTGTGACAAAAATACGTGTCTTTGGCAGAAGTAAATGATACATACAAGATGCCTGTCCATGTGTACTGATACATATGTGCGTAATGCATATTTGTTTCATATGTAACAAATTCATAATTTGTGCTTAACGTATTGATGTACTCAAATTTCTTTGGTACAATTCAATTAAGTTCTCACTTGCCACAAAATCTAAATCAGAAAAAACGGTCAAACTTCCAGAAACGCTCCATTCCTCGAGCCAGGGTGTATTCTCTGCCTTTAAAAAAAATAGAATAGGAGGTAGATAATTACCTAACGGATTGCAACTACATACAATACAAACATTTTATTTTATGTTTTCCCCGTTGCGCTAAAACCCTAGGTGACTTCTTCTGTACAGTAGAGAAACCTTATTCATCTACGTTGTAGATTTGTCTTGCATCAATATTATTTTCATCATTTAATTTTTCAAAGATATAAAAGAAGTCACAGACATTTTCGTGATTAAAACCTTTGCAGCGAGAAATGGAAGTATTTTCTGCTTGATGGAGACTTAAATTTTGGTGTCTCGATAAAAATGCAGAGTACCATTTTGTCTTGACAATTTTCTTATCGCAATTGAATCGATTTGGAAGATGGCGATTTGATTCAACTACAGTAGTACCCCGTTATCCGCTGACTCCGTATCCGCGGTTTCAGTCATCCGCGATTTACCTATGTTGAGCAGAAAACGCGTTATATCAATAAATATAAAAGTTATAGGAGCATTTGTCGATATATTGTCGTATATATCAGTCATCCCCTGAATTCGGCGCTCTCTTATGATAAGTTAAACAAGTTGGAACGTGCTTAAGGTACCACCCGCTTTACTATTCGAATTGTCGGACAAGACAGTGCATGCAATAGTTTTTAAATAAAGCAAGTAAATTTGAAAATCATTTTAAAATGGCTTCTAAACCAAAAAGAAAACGTGAAATGCTCACTATTAGTGAAAAAATAAAAATCATTAATATGATTGAAATAGAAAATAGTATATTAAAAAACGAGTTTCATAAGGCATCATTTTGCCGCACGAGATCAGTTTAGAAAACGAGCCGCTTGCGGCGAGTTTTCTAAAGAGCGAGTGCGGCAAAAGGCCTTATGAAACGAGTTTTATATACTATTTTTTCTATTTTGCGTTTTTTACATTAATAAATTGCTTAAATTGGAATTATTTAATTTGAAAGTTCAGAGTTTAATTTTTATATAAAGCATGCAGTTGGTCACATTGATACTTTACATTTTCAAATTTAAATCTTGCTATCCGCGAAGTATATTATATTACATATTATTTATTAATTTTCGTTAACATTACTTGATACTTCATTTAAAAATATAAACATGAGTGACATAGAAACATATATATGTTGTTGTCAATTGTATACAACATACGTTGTTTGTGTAAAATACGGACATATATCATATATGTCAAATGTACATAAATTCTTAAAATCATATGACAGCAATGATATTTATTTCTGTATTCGAACAACGCCAACATTGAAAAATGAAAAAAAGCGTATCGAAATGAGGCTCATTTCGATACTGTTTTGGGTTTCATAATGAGTTCATTTCGAACGCAAAATAGAAAAAAAATCTTTTGCAACTGTTCCTAAAATATACAATAAAAAAAACGAATCTTCGATACGAGAAGTGTTAAAAAACAGATAAGATTCGAGCTAGTTTTTCTAGTGCACCCCAAACTGCAAAAGTTGCAACCACAATACGTAATAAAGTGTTACTTAAGGTAGAAAATGCCTTAAATTTATGGGTGGAAGATATGACAAGAAAACATATTCATATCGATGGCAAAGTGCTACAACAAAAGGCGTTGGTTTTATATGAAGATATGCAAACCCAAGATTGTACTGAAGAGGAAGGAAAATCATTCACAGCAAGTAGGGGGTGGCTGCATAGATTTAAAACTCGGTTTAATATAAAAAATATAAAAATGACAGGGGAATCTGCGTCGGCTGATCATGGTAGCTGCTACCCTGTTTCCAGAAAAATTTAAACAAATTATTTCAGAAAAGAATTATCATCCTAAGCAAGTTTTTAACTGCGATGAGACTGGTCTTATGTGGAAAAAAATGCCTCAAGGGACTTATATTCATAAGACTGCAAAGAGTGCACCAGGCTTTAAAGCAATTAAGGATAGACTTACCTTGATATTTTGTACAAATGCAGCTGGTCATATGATTAAACCCGGACTTATTTACCGATAACAGAATCCACGTGTTCTTAAATACAAAGATAAAGCTTGCCTGCCTGTGTTTTGGCAATCAAATCGAAAGGCGTGGGTTGCGGCTGTTCTATTTACACAATGGTTTCATCAATGATTTATTGCGGAAGTGAAAAGATATTTGGAAAAGGAAGAATTACCATTTAAAGTGCTGCTGATACTAGACAATGCTCCTGGGCATCCTGTGTCACTAGGCACAGAAGATAAAAATGTTGAAGTGCTTTTTTTACCACCTAACACGACCTCATTGCTTCAGCCCCTTGATCAAGGTGTCATTAGATGCTTTAAAGCCATGTATATTCGACAGGTTTTGGAAATGCTGTATACAATGGCTAACGAATGCTCTGATATCGGGCTCATGTAATGCTGGAAGTCATTTACAATTGCTGACGCAATTCTATTTATCAAAGGAGCGATGGAGGAATTAAAGTCAGAAACGATAATAGCATGTTGGAAAAATCTGTGGAATGACATCGTTCTTAGTTCTGAAGACACACATGATATTAATTCACATCTAACAACGATATTTAACATAGCGCAGAAAATAGATGGAGAAGGATTTAACGATATAACCCAAGAGGAACTCAGTGATTACATAAACGAAGAGGATCAAGTATTCACCAACGAGGAATTGGAAGACCTTGTGAAATCTTCTCCAGAAGCGAGAGACTATGAGGATGAGGGTCAACAAGAACCGCCAGCTTGGACGCTTGAAAAATTTTCAGCGATATTTCGAACTGCTCAAACATTAAAAGAACAGATAGTAGAATATGATCCAATAATGGAATGCAGTATAAAAATTACTCGCACTATAACAGAAGCCTTGAAACCTTTGGAGGATTTGTTTATTGAAATGAAAAGACAAAAACGACAACTACCAATAACAATGTTCTTTGAAAAAGTCGACAAAACAATCGATAATGCACAGCCATCAACATCGTTTGCTTCGGATCTAAGTAAACAATCGACTGCTAACTTGGGCTTGGGGGAAGATGAATGAATATGTAGCTCACGATGATAAAGTTTTTCTTGTTGTATATTTTCTTGTTGTGTATGTAAATATGTACTATATGTACATATGTATGAACTTATATATTTATTAAACTTAAATTCTATTTGTGCCACAGCACAAGAATATTTATTTATTTATTTTAAATAAATATTACATAACTTATTTTTTCTTGTTTCATTGTTTTAACTTTGCTTCATATTTCATATTGTACTCGAAAATAAAGCGTTCGCTACTATCCGCGGTTTTCAGTATCCGCGGAAGACCACAGAACCAAACCCCCGCGGATATGGGGTACTACTGTATATCATATACAAGTTTTCTAGTATCAGTGGAAGTCAACCGAGAGAGACATTCTTCAAATCTCAGAATGTGTTCAACTAAGTCTTTCCCACTGTAGCAGGAAGTGCAGGTTCCTTACTATTAACACATCTTTTCTTTGTTAATGGATTTGTTTCTCCTCTTTTCTCTTTACCCTCCACGTGCAATTTAAATGTGGGTTTAGGAATTTCGTATTTACGACAGCAAGCATTTAAAGTAATATTACCATTCTTGTATTCTGCTAAAGCATTTTTCATGTTTGGAGCAGACTATTTTCCATATTTGTGTTTCGTCATTTTCAACTAAAAATTACAGTGTATAACAGATAATACAAATTACAATGCTTATTATAGTTTATGGTGCCTAAATCGTACTTGTACGATTTTGGAAACCGTGATGTGGTACGATTTAGAAAACCCGATACAAATATATATATCATGAACATGTATTCTGTGTTAACTGTGCTTGGTTAAAACGTTAAAACTACTCTTTGCAAAAATAGTGGTGGCACGATCTAGAAACCGGTACAATTTCGGCGAGTTTACCCTACCATATGTTGTTTCCTATCAAAAGGTTTATTTATATATTAAGAAATAATTTCTCGGAGTACGACGCTGCTAAAAGGACTAATTTAGAAACTTGACAGTACTAAAGTATTTTACGAAAAATAGCCTACCTATATTACGTGAAAACTGTTTATATTAATTAGTATAAGAAAATTAATACTGGTAGCCGTAACTTTGTGGTAATTCATTTTGAAAATAATAAAATGAAATAAAACAATAACTTTGTTTTACCACTTTATTCACATATAATCGTGACCGCGGTTTCGACATACAATGTCATTATCAAACTGCAAAAGTTACAAGCCTACATAGAACTTATAAATGACACAAAAATATATGGGGGTGGTTTATGATGTTATTTAAAATTACTACTATATACTTAACTATTATATACAACATTGGAAAAGAGGTGTATATATAAGAACCAACTGGTCGTTTAAAACGATATCTATTGTGTTGTTCCGGCTTTTAAAAATCTCTAGGGCCTTTAAAAGATTTAATTTACGACCTTTCTCGGCCAAATGCAATATTTTACGGTGACCAAATGTATGCCTTTCTGTAATAAGATGGTTTGCGAATGTTGAATCTGTCTTCTTTAGTTTATATGACCTCCTGTGTTCTTTTTCCCGTATAATAAAACTTCGTCCAGTCTGACCTATATATACACTTTTACAATCATTACAATATAATTTATACACTCCTGATTTGTTATTGATATCTGTTTTAGGTTTTGCGTTAAAAATGAAATTACTTGTTTTTACATATGGTTTGTAAGCTATAAAAACATTATTATTATTTTTTGAAATTATATTTCCAATTTGCTCGCTTATTTTACCGAAGTAAGTTAACGAGACAAATTGTTTCAAATTAGCACTATCTTTAGGATATACTAAACTAAGGGCCACTTGTAACTGTTTTTTCTTTAGTATACTGTCAATTACGCTACTTTTATAACTATTGTTTACCGCTATTTGTTTTATAGTATTGATTTCACGAACAAAAGATTCATTAGACAAAGGAATATTTAATGCTCTAAGTATCATAGAATTAAAAAATGAATGTTTGTGTGTCTTAGGGTGTAGTGAATCTTTGGGAATAATGCAATCAGTGAACGTAGGTTTACGATATATATCAAATTTTAGGCTCTGATCTAATTTGTTTAATTTTAAATCCAGGAAGTTAATACTGTTATTCTCTTCTATTTCTACTGTAAAATTGATATTAGAATGGATTGAATTTATGTAGTTCAGAAATGTTAGTAGTTGTCTATGAGTACCCTTAAAGCAAGCTAGGATGTCGTCTACATACCGATACCAAAATTTAATATGTTTTTTACCTAGTTGTGATGAAAGAATTTTTTTCTGTAATATGCTTCATGAAAATTTCAGCTAATAGAGGACTTAGAGGTGAGCCCATTGCCAGACCTTCTGTTTGTTTGTAGAATTTGTTGTTAAATGTAAAGTAACGGAGTTAGTCACCAACCAAAGTTACTTTACATTTAACAACAAATTCTACAAACAAACAGAAAGTCTGGCAATGGGCTCACCTCTAAGTCCTCTATTAGCTGAAATTTTCATGAAGTATAGTACAGAAAAAATTCTTTCATCACAACTAGGTAAAAAACATATTAAATTTTGGTATCGGTATGTAGACGACATCCTAGCTTGCTTTAAGGGTACTCATAGACAACTACAAACATTTCTGAACTACATAAATTCAATCCATTCTAATATCAATTTTACAGTAGAAATAGAAGAGAATAACAGTATTAACTTCCTGGATTTAAAATTAAAGAAATTAGATCAGAGCTTAAAATTTGATATATATCGTAAACCTACTTTCACTGATTGCATTATTCCCAAAGATTCACTACACCCTAAGACACACAAACATTCATTTTTTAATTCTATGATACATAGAGCATTAAATATTCCTTTGTCTAATGAATCTTTTGTTCGTGAAATCAATACGATAAAACAAATAGCGGTAAACAATAGTTATAAAAGTAGCGTAATTGACAGTATACTAAAGAAAAAACAGTTACAAGTGGCCCTTAGTTTAGTATATCCTAAAGATAGTGCTAATTTGAAACAATTTGTCTCGTTAACTTACTTCGGTAAAATAAGCGAGGAAATTGGAAATATAATTTCAAAAAATAATAGTAATGTTAGTATAGCTTACAAACCATATGTAAAAACAAGTAATTTCATTTTTAACGCAAAACCTAAAACAGATATCAATAACAAATCAGGAGTGTATAAGTTATATTGTAATGATTGTAAAAGTGTATATATAGGTCAGACTGGTCGAAGTTTTATTATACGGGAAAAAGAACACAGGAGGTCATATAAACTAAAGAAGACAGATTCAACATTCGCAAACCATCTTATTACAGGCAGACATACATTTGGTCACCGTAAAATATTGCATTTGGCCGAGAAAGGTCGTAAATTAAATATTTTAGAGGCCCTAGAGATTTTTAAAAGCCGGAACAACACAATGGATATCGTTTTAAATGAACAGTTGGATCTTATATATACACCTCTTTTCCAATGTTATATATAATAGTTAAGTATATAGTAGTAATTTTAAATAACATCATAAACCACCCCCATATATTTTTGTGTCATTTATAAGTTCTATGTAGGCCTGTAACTTTTGCAGTTTGATAATGACATTGTATGTCGAAACCGCGGTCACGATTATATGTGAATAACGTGGTAAAACAAAGTTATTGTTTTATTTTATTTTATTAATTAGTATTTTTTTAATGTGGCTTTTTTGATAGGAAAATATCCGCAAAATTATTTAGGGCGCGGCATGTGTATACGACGATTATTATTATATACTGTAATAAAATATGGTGATTTTTTAGTGTAATTATGCCAAAGCCAGAGGATTAGGTGGAATAATGGTATGGTCTGTAGAAACAGATGACTTCAAAGGGAAATCTGGTCAAGTCAACCCTCTTTTAAGTACAATAAAAGATTGTCTAGCGGTAGTATTTTTCATTTTTTAATTTCTTAAGTATTCATTATATTCATATTTTAGTGCGAAGATTGTACGACACCAACAGTGGGACCAGAAACAGAAACAACAACAACAGAAACAGTTACCGGTACAGGATCAGGAACAGAAACAGAAACAACTACTACTACCACAACTACTTCAACAGAAGGAACCGTTGGAACTATTTGTGTTAAAGACGGATATCTTAGAGACCCAACAAACTGTAGCGTATTTTATCAATGCGTCTGTTGGGGAAGCTCTTGCACCAAATATTCATTCTTGTGCCCGTCTGGCTTGTACTTCGATTTGACCGTAAATGTTTGCAACTATCCTGCTAATGTCGCATGTTGTTTATCGTAAAACTATGAATCTGTATAATGACTGGTTATGTCACGGAATTACATACATAATCTAAAATATATTTTATATTACATTGCATGAGTATATTGCAGTATTTTTTAAATTACCAGTCTACTCGATACATCTTTTTTGATGCATCTATGTAGCTCTAATAATCTCAGGACAGAAATTGAGGAGAATATTAAGCAAATAAAACATATTATGACAAAGAGTGTCGCAAAGATGTCATAAAGATATCGAACAAATTTTGAAATTTTCATTTCAATAGAAAAGTACTTGTTTAGACTCATGAAAAATTTCAATAAATTGATAATGGTTGTTTTATAATTTGCATATTCTGCTCATTAACGATAACATATTTGTAGTAGTAAATATAGGAGGCAGATGCCTAGTATTCTAATAAGATACACGTATTCTAAACAAGGTCATGAACATGGAATTGCCCTAAAAATTGTTAAACGCTTTGTTTAAGGAACCACAACATTGTTGCCTTTTATCTGTGAAAGTGAAAGAAATATCAAGCATTTACTTATTACATATTGATAAAAATTATGCGGACTACTTTTTAATATTTATAATTCTTAAAATATAGCACTTATAAATAACATACAAGTACATAAGCAAGAAATCAGAGGGTCACCGAACTTGAATCTTTTAAAAGCTGCACTATTTTATGTCTGCAGTTACATATTGATAATATCAATCTGTTTAGAGATGATAGAATTACACAATGCACATTTACGCCTCACTGGGTTGTTTAGTCCCAAATACTACATGAAATAAACCATACAACCTCCTCGAGAGACAAAGGCTCTGAAACAGAATTTGGCAGACTGTATATATTCATAGTTGTAAATGTTATTTAATCACAATTTTATATAAGGGTGAAATGTGTAATACTCTTCGACGTTCAATTGTCCAAGTCCAAGCCCAAGTGCGACTTAATATAGGGATTAAACACTTGTATAAATACCACAATCATCCTCTATTGCAGTACTGTAAGATCGCCGTATTATCAATACTACAGCACAACAATTGAAACCATACAGTACAGGGAGGATAAACAAAATTTATGATTCGAAAGTATATAGGTGGTGACTGTAGTTTTGCTTACAATGATAGATTGCAATTTTATGTATATTAACTATAATTAATACAAAAGTATTTTTAATAATATATAATATTATTAAAAATGGGGTGTGAAGAACACAATACAAGTTCATATGTATTTTTGAATCTATCTTCTCCAAAGACGTAGATACGTATTTCACATTTCTACATGATTATCAATACGCCCCTGTTGGAGAAGAGACCCATTCAACAAAACATAACTACCTAGCCATCTTGCAGATATTATTAAGACAGAGCGTGAAGGAATATTCAGCGCTGTCTCCATAATAATCGCTGAACCAGCCGGGTTTTCCTTATAGTCGGTAACCACCGTATCTATAAAAAACAGTATTATCGTGTCTTCACTACTTGTCGGCGTAAACCGAATACGTATATAACAACATAATTTGAAACATACTTGAGTAGGTAAACCTACCAATTTTGTATAATACAAAAGTATTTTTAATAATATATAATATTATTAAAAATGGGGTGTGAAGAACACAATACAAGTTCATATGTATTTTTGAATGTATCTTCTCCAAAGACGTAGATACGTATTTCACATTTCTACATGATTATCAATACGCCCCTGTTGGAGAAGAGACACATTCAACAAAACATAACTACCTAGCCATCTTGCAGATATTATTAAGACAGAGCGTGAAGGAATATTCAGCGCTGTCTCCATAATAATCGCTGAACCAGCCGGGTGTTCCTTATAGTCGGTAACCACCGTATCTATAAAAAACTGTATTATCGTGTCTTCACTACTTTGCGGCGTAAACCGAATACGTATATAACAACATAATTTGAAACATACTTGAGTAGGTAAACCTACCAATTTTGTATAAGCGCTGAATATTCCTTCACGCTCTGTCTTAATAATATCTGCAAGATGGCTAGGTAGTTATGTTTTGTTGAATGTGTCTCTTCTCCAACAGGGGCGTATTGATAATCTTGTAGAAATGTGAAATACGTATCTACGTCTTTGGAGAAGATACATTCAAAAATACATATGAACTTGTATTGTGTTCTTCACACCCCATTTTTAATAATATTATATATTATTAAAAATACTTTTGTATTATACAAAATTGGTAGGTTTACCTACTCAAGTATGTTTCAAATTATGTTGTTAACTATAATTGAACGTCGAAAAGTATTATACATTTCACCTTTATATAAAATCGTGATTAAATAACATTTGCGACATATAAATCCCAAGTGTTTATTAAATGTAGTAGTAACACTCTCCATACGATAATTGTGTTAGGGTATTATTGAATATAACACCCAAGTCCTTCACTATAGACATATTTTTGAGGAGAGAATTTATTAGTTAAAGAAAATGTTCAATACACCAGGCTTTAATGAGAGATAAATTATGTTGTAATTTTTCAAAAAATATAGCAATCCATTTAAACTGAAAAATCTGAATATTGTTACGTGTTCTTTACTTACACAAACGTAAAACCTAATTAACTTATCAACTTGCCCAACAACACGATTGCCCCGGAGATCTTCGGCTGAGAGGCTAACTTAGTGAAGAGGCGAGCTAGGGGAAAGTACTTCTTTATAGTAGGCGCCACCGTGATTATACTCCCACGTCGGTACAGCGAACACAGACACCGCCGACAGTAAGTTAAATAAATCGAAGGTGATACGTGGAAAATTGCTACCATAACAATAAAATATCAAATATAATAACAATAACAAGATGTAATTTACTAACGACTAGAATCGGCAAGCATATATGTTGAACAACAGAGCAATAAATTAAATCTACAAGACAAAATAGTGCAAAATCTTAATAAGACTCACGAGCCACAATAAATAATGAATTATAATTCAAAAATATCATTGACCAACATGTTTAATGAATACAAAGAAAAAATGAAATAAAGTAATAAATCGAAGTAAATGATTCACCAATTATAGTAATTTGTATATTATAGGAAAAATCATATACATTTAATATGCATTAAAAAGCAAATAAGAACTGAAGTTAAATTTAAGTAAAAGTATACTAATGAATTAAAAAAAAGTGATACAACTAAAGCAATAAAATCTCAATCATTAAGCCACAAGTAAGTAAATGGTATGCTTAGTCCAGATAATAAATTAGTTGGTAACTTATCTAAAGATGCTTCGCTAAATCTCACATCGAGATTCTTGTACATTTAGACCAATAATTAGATTATTAAATATCAGAATAAAAAACCAACATACAATTTAAGATCGTAATACAAAAAAAATTGAAACAACGCAATTATAATATTAAGGTTGATAATATGTTGGTCTAGATCATTTCACACAGTTATAATTAATTCTTAAGATTTAGAAATGTTTCATAAATTTACAAATAATAATTCACAGAAAAATCGAACATGACCCTAGTATGGTACAATAAATTCATATACAATGTACAATATGATCATTTATATTTACCCTCTAGCAAGCCATGAAATTATTTCTTGAAAATATCGTGTTGGTAGTGACAAATAAAATACATCTGTCATTATGTGTATGTTCTGATAAATAAAACTCATCTGTCATTAATGTATTTATTAATTGACACTTAAAAATGTTTACAAGAAATCATAAAGTTTTTCTGATCGAATCATACTTTAGGAATGGTGTAAAATTAGAAAATGGAGAATGGTCGTACTCCTTGCAGCCTTGTATAGAAGAATTTCGGGCAGAATTTCCAAATTTTCCAACAACATATGACAGTTTGCGGCAATTAATTCAAAAGCCAGTGGTTAAATTCCGTGAAACAGGGTCTGTGTCTCGAAAACCAGGTGCTGGTAGACCACTAAAGCGGACAGTTGAAAATATAGCAGATGTTGAGGGACGATAAATCAATCACCTAAGAAATCGATTCGTAAGCTTTCACAACAAACACAACTGTCATATGGGACCTGCCAGAGAATCCTTAAAAAAGACTTACAAAAATTTCCATACAAATTTCATTGCGTGCAAGAGCTTTTACCAATCGATCATGTAACCAGAGTTAATTACTGTCAGTGGTTCTTAGGTACGATTAATAACGATGACGTTCTTGACAAATCCTTCTGGTCCGATGAAGCATGGTTTCATTTATCAGGATATATAAATAAACAAACAATGCGCATCTGGTCTAGTGAAAATCAACATGAAATTCTTGAAACACCCTTGCATTCACAAAAAATAGGCGTTTGGCTTGCTGTTTCTCGTAGACGGATTATTGGTCCAATATTCTTTAATAATACGATAAATACAGAACGATATCGTAATAATTTATTGCTACCATTTGTAAATCAATTACATGATGATGAGCTCCGCGAGGGATATTTCCAGCAAGATAATGCAACAGCCCATAAGACAAGAGAAACGATGGAATTATTGCATGAATTCTTTGATAATCGAATAGTAGACTTTCCACCACGATCTCCGGATTTAACAATTATGGACTATTTCATTTATCCACATCTAAAAAATAGAATATTTACGAATCGTCCACATACAATTGAAGAACTTACTAATGCTATCCGAAATGTCTGTGAGGAAATTACACCACATAATTTAAGGAATGCCTTCAATAATATGAGACGAAGAGTTGCGCTATGCATAGAAAATGAAGGAGCTCACTTTGAACATTTATTGTAGCTGTTTTTATTATTAAACTTTTTATTTTTTCAACTGAAACGTTTGTATGTAATTATTTGTCAAAATGACAAAACCTAATCTGTCATCAGTATAAAATAACCTATATCACACACACGCTGCAAAATAAGTTAACTTAAATTATGGTACCAACTTAAGTTTAAAAAAGAAAAATGTCATTGCCTTCTAGAGGGTAGAAATATATGATCATATGGTATAAGCAAAGTGAGGGGTATCGATTGCTTAAAATTTACTAATAAAAAAGAATGTATGACTTTGTAATTTACGATAATCTGTACAATTGACACTAACAAGTTCGTAGAGGGTTAAATAATAGCACCAATTTGTTTATAAAGAAATGGGATTTTATTGTAACAAGAAGAAATAGGAAAATGTTAAATATGACCACCACCGTTGTTCAATAAGTATTAGTCGTTCTTCTATTGTATAAATGGCATTAGAGAGTGTATTCCTTGGTAGGTTTTCAGTGACATCTGATATCGTAGACCTAGTAGTAGGTCTACTAAGAAATACCCTTTCTTTAAGGTAACTCCATAACCGGTAGTTAGCTGGATTTATGTCTGGTGACCAAGCAGGCCAATTGTTTGGAAAATGCCTACCAATTCATTACTCGATCGCCAAATGTGTTACTTAATAGTATTTTTACGGTATTGTGTATGTTAGGTGGAGCTCCGTCTTGCATATAAATAATGTTTTCAATATCATCATTCTGTAATGCAGGTATTACGAAGTCTTGCATCATTTTACATTTCTTCATAGAAATATGGCCCTATTATAAAATTTTACGTAAAATCACACCAAACAGTAACCTGGACATCATGTAATCCTGGTTGAACAATCGTATTGGCATTATTATTCGACCATATCTTGCAATTAATTGTGTTTGTTAACACCTACATTTAACTCAAAATGTACCTTATCTGTCTATAAGATTTAGTCCAAACATTTAACGTTATTTTGAATTTCTGCTAACATTTGCAGAGCGAAAGTTACGGGAATCAGCTCTGAGTCAAATAACATTTTAGTTTCATAAGGATAGAGCCAAAGCTGTCTTCTCATAATTCGCCACATTGTAGAGTAACTCATTTTCAAACGCTTTGCAACTTTATTAGCACTACAAATATATGCTGAATTTTCACTAACTTCCCTCACTTGTTGTAAAACTACAGCTGAATTCACCTCGTTATTAACTAATTTCGGTCTACCAGATCGTTTTTTATCGGTAACTGAACCAGTTGCCCCAAATTTGCTCACAAGCTTACGAAATGATTTTACAGAGCAGGGTCCATTTCTCAAACCATGTATCGTACTAAATCTACTCAATGCATTTGTATATTTTCTATTTCATTCATAATAACACTGAATAATAATAATAATAATAATAATAATAATAATAATAATAATAATAATAATAATAATATACCTTTATTCGTTAAGACATACAAAATGTATTCGAAACGTCACAAATGCATAAATAAAATACAAAATCTGTATATATAAAATAATAAACATATAATTATAATGATTTTCAAGTGCATAGCACCTATTATATAATTCTTTCTAAAAAAAAATCTTCAACTTTATACAACACTTTGTTTATTAATAGTTCCTTGAGTCGGTATTTGAATTGTTTTGTTGACAATGATTTTAAAGTCTCTGGCAAGTGGTTGTATATTTTGATACACTGGTGAAGTACATTTCTTTGTATTTTTGTTAAATGAGAACGTGGAGGACACAAATATGACTCCGAAGTCCCTCTTGTATTATAACTATGCTTGAGTTCATATTTAGCAAAAAATTCAGAATAATGCACTTTGACAAACAATGCGCATGATATGCGTATACACTGCAAAATGTGTACCGCGGGTAGGGTATGCATTTTTTGATCCCTAAAAGTGTTCCTACAAGTATCTCGTGGGTTGATGTTAAATATAGATCAAATACATGCCTTTTGAATTACGAAAATTTGTCCCATATCAACTGAATTTCCCCAAAACATAACACCATATGCAAGTCTAGAATGCACGTAGGCATAATATGCACTCACCGCGGTATCAGCACTAACACTACGCGAAAATACTCCCAGAGCGTAATAAAAACCACTCAATTTAAATGCCAGCTGTTCGACGTGCGCCTCCCATGATAATTGGGAATCTAAGGTTCATCCCAAGAAGTCTGCCTCCTCGACAAAGGCAAGTTGCACATCCCTGTATTCGATATCAATTTCCGTTCTTTTGGCACCAAATCTTATTAGATTCGTTTTACTTACATTCATTTTTAAATTGTTTCTGTAAACCAATCCTCAAAGCATGACAAGTTCGTCGTTAACATTTCAGCAGCATTTTCTTGTGTTTTTGCTTTTACTACTGATGAAGAGTCATCGGCAAGTTGTATAGTTGGGCATGTAGCTACTGCTGGCAGGTCATTTACATATAAAAGAAACAATAATGGACCTAAAATGAATCCCTTTGGTACGCCATAATGAACATTGCCCCATTCAGATCGTACCTCTTGTCCAGAAATTCTATTGGCACTGACATACTGCCTCCTACCCGAAAGATATGAACCAATCCACTCAAATACCCTTCCACGAAAACGCATGATCTCCAACTTATCAAGAAGCACTCCATGATCTAGTCCATGAACATACAGATAGTCTCCACTGCTCAATCCATTCGAAATCTCTTCCAGTAACTGGAACATGGCTCTTGAGGTTGATCGGCCTTTTATAAATCCATTTTGTGTGTTATTTAATATTCCATGTTTATTAATGAAATTTGTCATTCTGGAAAACATAAGCTTCTCTAGAATTTTTGATAAGTTTGAGACCAACGCTATAGGACGGTAATTATTAAATACCGACCTATCACTCTTTTTATACACTGGTTTTGTTATGCTAAATTTCATCTTATCTGGGTATTGACCCTTTAAAAAAAGAGAGATTTGCTATATGTTGCAGCGGTACTGCTAGACTCTCTGCACAGTATTTTATAAGAGTATTAGGTACTTCGTTATCTCCTATAGATTTTGTATCATTCAAACTGGAAATTGTTTGTTTTATTTCGTCGGGATCTGTAAAATGAAGCGAACATGTCTCAGAAATGTGTTTGATGTTTTCATACATAGGTCCACAATTATTATTGTTTATATTTGCACAAATGTTCATAAAATATTCATTTAGATCTGTTAATACTTCTTCTGTACTTTTATTACCATTACAGAATTTTTGTATATTGAAACTCATTTTCTTTTTTATACCATTTATATTCTTTACTACATCCCACGTTGCTTTTGCTTTATTGTTTGAATTTATTATGTATTCTGAATATGTTTTCTTCTTCGAGGCTTGAATTTCCTACCAGTAGTCGGTGTACACTGTTTTTTGTATTCTATTACTTATCATAGCTTCGTAAAGTTGTCTCTTAATTTTTGACATAATTTTAATATTTTCTGTCAACCAGCATTTTCCTGTATTTCTTGAAACTTCGATAACCTTTCTCTTTGAATATTTTTCTATAATATTCATTAGAATTTCTAGGAATTTATTATAGCAATTGTAAATCTCCTCATTTACTGTAACTTCACTCCAATCAATATTGTTTAATTCATCCGCAATATCACCTAAGATATTTCGATTAAAAAACCTATTTTCGATTTTATTGGCATTCACTTGCAATGATTTCGAATTCGTCAATGATATTGTCTGTGCTTGATGATCTGACAAACCCGACGTTAGTACTTCGCTGCAATAGGATGCAATAGGATTTGTAAATATATTATCAATAAGAGTCCGACTAGTGTTTGTGATTCTAGTAGGTATGTAAATAGATTGTTTAAGATTGTGAGTTCTTAATATATCCATTACTCTATCAGATTTTTTACCTTTCTCGAGGAGGTCGAAATTAAAATCTCCACAAAGCAAGATTTGATACTTCGGATTTACCTCTTTCAATACAGTTTGCAGGAGAACAAAGAAATCATCGACATTTCCTGTCGGGGGCCTGTATATATTTATAATAATTGTATTCATATTAGTTAGTTTGACAGCGCTACACTCGAATACATGTTCTAGGCTTTTATCTTTTAGAGATATCGTTCGACATATTCGTTGCCACTCTCGATCAGTCTCGTACATGATCTACCGCGTTGCATCAAGTGTCTGCGGTAACAAGACGCAAGTTCATAACCAGTAATGTTGATATTTTCATTGGGTTCTAACAACTGCTCAGTCAGAGTAATAACTTTTATATTTGTATTTAAGCTCTCTATAAATATTAGCAAATCGTCAATTTTATTTCTTATAGTCCGTATATTTTGATGTACCAATGTAAATACATTTTTCATTTTAGTCATGTTCCTGTAATGTGAACGCGAAATGGCGCAATTGTTTTCAACAATTTTGTCGTTGTTTGTATTACTATAAAAAATCCTTGTTGTCATTTGCTTTATCATTACTTCTGTAGTTTCTATAGTAATTTAGTATTGCATGTTCCGGCCACAAGTCTGGAGAGAAAACTTTCACTGTGTCCCTACTTGTTACTCCAAATTTAAAAGCTGCAATATTTTTAGATCTTATATTTACTTTAAAACACTCATTAATTTATATAGAATTTTGTCTTAGCATCTTTATGATACATTCTTCTGTTGTTTCTGTATGTAATCTTGAAACGAAAATCCAATTCTTCTTTTCTATTGCTTTCACTGTGGAATTGCTATTTGTACCTATTATTGGTTTTGATTTACTTTTAGGCGATTTGTTTTTATTCGTTTATTGTTTTGTTTTTGATTCCTGTTTTTATCCGTAGTTTTTTAACACTTTTTACGCTCCACGTAATGTTTGTATTCTGCGTACCAATATCCGATGATGTGCAACTCCTCTTGTCGGTATTCATACGTGACCTTGTATTAATTGTGTCCGGGACCTTCGGTGAACTACCATTTGCTTCCTTAGGACAGTTCACCGTTTGAATTTCTCGTATTTTCACACATGACACTTATCACTTTTCATTGTTCACTTATTCTATTTTCTAATTGCTTTATGATGTTTTCATGTAGCTCTATTTCTTTCTTTAGATGCTTAACTTCGGTTTTTTCACTAACCTTTTCCATATCACCAGCCGATTCGTGAACAACTTCTAAATCCTGTTGTTGAAACAAATCGTTAATGAGGCCAATACGAATTCGTAAAGCCAAATCTTTGTGTAGGACAAATAAAATTGACACAGCTCCCATAGAAACGAAATAAATATTGAAAAGAAAACCCTCTAAAGCATAACGATAATTATAACAAGTGTTCATTTGAAAAGTCAATCTAGTAGCATGTGATTTACTGAGAAAATTTTGAAGTATGTCGTAAATTAAAATTTACTACTTAACCTACAAAGTCGTATATTTTGACAGTTTCATACATACAAATAAATAACAAATAATAGGTATTTATTGAAAACTATAACAAATGTTGAAAATGTTGTTCTTCAAGATCAATGCACTTTAAAATCCTCCGTTCAAAATTTCTGATGATATTCTGCAACATTACTGGATTGTTATTAATTTCCATGCATTTCTGTTCGATTCTCTGTAGCATATCATTCAAATTCAATATAGGTGTTCGAAATATGTTATTTTTTAGATAAGGCCACAAAAAGAAATCGCAAAGTGTTAAATCGCATGAACGTGCAGGCCAGGCAATTTCAGTATTTCGATTAATTATACGCTCATCAAAAAATTCTCTTAAATAATCCAAAGATTCTGCAGTACAGTGACAAGGTGCTCCGTCTTGTTGGAAATATGCATTTTGAAGTTCATCATCATGCAACTGATTGACAAATGGTTGTAAAATTTCCGAACGGTACCTTTGAACATTTAACGTTCCCTGAAAAAATATTAGTCCAATAAGCCTTTGACTTATCGCTGCCCAAACACCAATTTTCTCTGGATGTAGCGATTCTTCATTAATTACATGTGGATTTTCACTACTCCAAATTCTTGTATTTTGTGAATTTAGGTATCCCGTTTTAAAAAACCATGCTTCATCAGTAAAGATGACTCTTTGCGAAAGTTCTCCATTATTGTTCATATTTACAAACCAATTACAAAACTGTAGTCTACGTGGGTAATCAATTTCTAACAATTCTTGTACTGCTGTGACACGGTATGGATAAAGTTCAATATCTTTTTTTAATAACTTGTGAGTTGTACCAACAGAAAGGTTTATTTGTTGACTCACATGTCGAACAGATGTTTGTGGTTCATTTTCCATTATTTCTTCAACACGATTGACAACTTGAGGTGTACGTTTCTTAACTGCTCCGCTGCCTGATTTTCTTAAGAGACTACCAGTTTCAGAAAAAAGTTTTAAAGTTCTATCCAAAGTATTCTTAAATTGTATATAATCTATTATAAAATGTGGAAACTCAACTTGAAATTCTACCATGCAATCTTGAACTGAATAAACCCATAAACTATCAATTTTATTACCACTTCGAAAATAAGCTTGGACTAAAAAAATTTTATGTTCTAAAGTGAAAGCCATTTTAAAAATGAGAAGCAATTTATTTAAACCAGAATCGACGCATGATTATTTTATGCACTATAGTCTATTTTTAAACTAAGAGGAGCGTTTTAAATTAATCGCGCCAAAATTACTATGCGTGATTGGTTGCTTCAGAGGTAGAATTACGTTATGCAAAAATTGCGTGTTGACCTATCGATGTCAAACGCTTGTCAAATTTCGTTTTCTGTTGTGTTCCCGTTGTTCTATTCAGTTGTATAGTTGTATTAACGTAAATAAATCCGTTTTTTTTAGAATTTGCGAAACCTTTAAGATACCCTTCTGTAGTTATCGATAATTATTCAATATTCATATAAATATGGATACTGTTGCAACAAGTTCAGCATCATTTTCACCTCCGAAAAAACGCAAACGTTTAGATATAGGGCATTTATCTGTTGCTGAAAAGCAATGTGTTTTAAATATGTATAAACAGCTGCGAATTGAGGAACCGAATCTTAAAATAACTGTTATTTTTTCTAAAATTAGTAACACCGTGGGTAAGTTTTCATGGATTGAATAATGTAACCAATTTGATAATGTTCTGCTTTTAGGCGTTGCACAATCGACAGTATATCGCACCATAAAAGAGTATAATGAGACTGCTACAGTTACTGCATCTAAACACTATAGAGGACGACCTGGTAATGTTGCTGCATACGATGAAGTAGTTAAACAGTCTGTGCGGAAAATAGTGCATGCTTTCTTTTATAAAAACGAATTACCTACGTTGGACAAAATTTTGATGGAAATAAAGAAACGTCCAGATTTACCACAAATGTCCCGTTCGTCATTGTACAAATAAATTTATGAAGCAAATTAACTTCAAGTACATGAAAAGAAACCGTAAAAGTATTCTTATCGAACGGTATGATATCATTACATGGAGAAGAAAATACTTACTTAAAATGAAGGAATTTAGGAGAGAAGGTAGACCAATTTATTATTTAGATGAGACGTGGGTTAATGAAGGTCATACAAAAGAAAAAGTATGGATAGATAACAGTATAAGAGATCGGCGTCAAACATTCATCGAAGGGCTATCTACAGGACTAAAAAACCCGCCAGGAAAAGGGAGGAGGCTTATTGTGTTACATATTGGATCCGAACATGGCTTTGTAGATGGAGGGTTATTGCTTTTCGAAGGTAAGAAAACAGGAGATTATCATGAAGAAATGAATGCAGCCGTTTTTGAGACATGATTTAATAATGTGTTATCAAAATTACCTGACAACGCTGTTATCGTCATGGACAACGCGTCTTACCACAGCCGTAGAATGGAGAAAATTCCTACAGCAGGATCAAAGAAAAAAGATATGCAAGAGTGGTTGCGAAATAAGCAGACTGAATTCAGAGAAGAGATGGTACGAGCTGAACTTCTGAATTTAATCAAAATAAATAAAGAACAATATAATTTGTATGTGATTGATGAAATGGCAAAACGTAATAATAAAGTTCTATTAAGGTTGCCACCGTACCATTGTGAACTCAATCCAATAGAGTTGATATAGGCAAAAATAAAGAATGAAGTAGCATCGAAGAACATCACATTTAAATTGACAGAAGTGAGGGGGCTGTTATTGCAAGCTATCGAAAATGTTCAAAATGTTAATTGGAAAAGTTGTGTTGAGCATATAATTAAGGAAGAAATAAAAATGGCCACACTAGATGGCATCGTAGATGATCTAATCGAACCGTTTATTATTTCTATTGGTGCTGATAGTGACAGTGATACTTTCTCAGACAGTTCAGATTTATAATAGATTATTTTGTTTAATTTTTGCAAGTAACAAGTAGTTAACGGAGTCTTTGATTTCTTTAAATCCTTTATTCATGTTATTTTTGTGTTTAATGTAAATAATTTTTAATAAATGCTTAATTACGTTGTGACTTTATTGATGTAGAGTTTATATTCAAAATTAAGCGGGAAATAACGCTAAATTAAATGTTGCCTTTGAGCTCAATGAATAAAGAAAAACTAATAAAATACGAAAATTTAAAAAAACATTCAGAATGTCATTGATTTGGTAACTTTTACAGTGTAAATGTGGCTTTTCCATTTACTCCTCTTAGTTTAAAAATAGACTATAACTGATATTTGTGATTGACATTATCAAATGTCATTTGGATTTTATTTGCGTCTTATTCTATCAAAATTTCAAACTAACCTAGATTGAATTTTCAATTGAACACATGTTATGAATATAAACAGTTAATATGTACAGAAGATATAGCCATTTTGAACTGGGAACTTACTTTAAAATAACCTTATATATATTCAGAACGACTTATTATATATTTTTGACTTTATTGCTTTATTATTCACATATATCAGTGAGTATTAATTGATAGAAAGTAAAATATATGATAGGATAACTTATTATTACATGCATAGCGGCAAGTAACTGAAGTCATGCGATTTAAAGCGCAAACAATGTAATAAAATCAAAACAATATGGATTCAAGTCTCTGCTTTTATTAGTTTGTTTATGAATATTTGAATTATATAGATACAGCAATATTTGATTGTTAGCTAGTATAAGTATATATAAGTATATATAAGTATATAATAGTTGAGTATGTTGTACATAAATTTGCTGAATGTTACTTAATACCCGGTTACCACTAGGAAGTAAGAAACTCATTTAGGGAGTAGGAATTTTACGACGCTATCAAAACTATAGTAGACTAAGCTGTAAAGAAGATTTCCTCTAGTGTTTCCACGAAGTATAATTAAGATTTTTGGATGAATCGGTGATGTGTAACGTGGACGAAGATCCAGTCTTTACGCAAAGGACGTTAAAAAAATATAATGATTAAGAAACCATTGCCGAGGTGGCAAGAAGTTTATAAGTAACATTAGGCAAAAACAAAGCATGTACAGTTCGATTATTTTAAAGCTGTTTGCTCGTCACTCGCATGGGAAGATGATAAAACATTAGAAGCTGCAGCATCTGCTTTGATAGAAGAAGTAAAATCGATGTTTGAAGACTATGGAGTATAAAATACATTTAATGTTGGGTAAAACATTTTTAATTTAGAATTATATTCAGGTGGTGCATTAACATTGACAATAAAAAAAAGAATCGAGGTGCTATACGAGTACATTCAGTTTCTACGACAACGCAGTTACACAGTTCACCCACTAATATCTGCGAAAAATCGGATAGTATCTTACTGTTCACTGTTTTGAAGGAAGTTCAAAAACTCATTTTAGGTAATATTGAGGATTTAATAGTTGCTAAAATTTGTTATTTCCTATTTGTTGTTTTAAGACACATAATATATATGTTAAAGCATCCAATTCAGGAAAATTAGCCCATAAATTCTATACTCAGTCAAATCATATTTTCCGAACAATGAAATTTTTCGTTTTTATTGAGGACACTGCGCTGTATATAAAAGATAATGTTCTCGTTTTAGAATGTTGTGCATGGAATTCGTCTATGGAAATAATTCATCAGAAAACTTTCCGGTCTGGTTGTACTTGTAAATTATGATTCGATATGCGGTAAAGAAATCACTCTACGAAATTGAAATTATCAATGTATAACCAATTTGCACCTAAATAATGGTGTAGCTAACTGCAAAATGGACCCGAATGCTTCAAACAACCTTTTGAGTTTGCTTCTTTTGTGAAAAAATGTTCAACATGCAGCCAAATTTTATGTTTCCATCAAATACTTTTATGAAGATTATCATTACTATATACACAGATACATATGTATTTATACTTCAAATTATATACAACGTCCACCATATTGTTTGCACCATACGGAAAAACGTTTATTGTAGAGTTTTTTAAAAATCGTTTTCAACCAGTTGTTTGTCTGTTTGAAAACCTAAAATGGGGTACATGAAAAGTGACTGAATTGATTCGGCTTTTACTTGATGAAAATCCATAATTTAAAATAGAAATAAAACTACAGTTCAAATCTTCACTTTTTAATATTTAATCGTTACACGACAATTGTTTCGCCAGCACAGTAAAAAAGTGTTTTCCTTATACAGTGTCCGCAAAAAAGCCTAATTCATCTAGGAAACTTTTTGATTAATTGATTTATTGAAACATTGTTTTTGGGATTAACCTCTGCTTCACCTCCAACCGCCAAAAAACAAAAAGTAATTTTCATGGCACTTATTTATCAAAATAAGAATAACTATAGGGAAAACTAAAAATAATTTTGTATATTTTGGTGTTTAATTGACCTATTAAGTAGGAAGAAATAATATTTAAAAGCTATTTATGAGCTAAGTAAATAAAAAATTGAAATGACAAATTAAAAATTAAAATTTTGGTAACAAAAATGTCTCATATTTCCACGCTTTCCCTCGTTTTCTATGAATATAATAGTTCTGTTGTACAATTAATTTCACACATTTCAGAGGTATACAGGTGGAATCTGAACAGCACAGTTTCTAATGGTCTCTTCTAACTGGTCAAAATTTCTAAATGGGCGATATTTGATTTGTCAAATATCCCTAAAGAAAAAAATTACAAGGTGTCAGAACCGGGAATAGTGGTGGCCACGGATTCTCAGAAAAGCGACCTATCCATATTGGCGGAAAAAACTCATTTAGGTAGTTTCTAACTTCGATAATACTGTCAGCTGGACAACCATTTTGTTGGAAATACAGTTTTCTTCTTAATTCCAGGGGACAATTTTCAATATCATTGAAAAATTAATTTTGTAAAAATTCCACATATCTTCCTTAATTTAAATTATTTCTAAAAAAGTATAGTCCAACTATTTGGTTATTAACGATTCCATACCACACATTCGTTTTAAAGTGGTATTGATTACGTGCTTCTATTTGAAAATGTCGATTTTCATCGGTCCACCAACGACAATGCTGCGAGCTTACACCTCCATTGGAAGAAAAGGTGAACAACACATACTTCGCAAATGATCGTTATTCTTCTATTTTCCTTGAAAAAAAAATTCTAAATGCTGGTCGTAGTCCCGTTCTTGTAAAGCGTGAACAAATTTTGGTTTTTGGTGTAGAGCTTGAACTTGTTCATCTTTAAAATTCTTCTTACGGAAGCGCCAGAAATACTACTATTTAGTTCAATTTGTGATACAGGAGTTTAAGGATTCTGTATAACTGTTTGCAAAATTTGGAGCTACCAGCTCCAAATTTTGCAAATTTTCTTCATCAGTAATCCGGCCAACATATTGATGTTTAAATTTATTTGCAATAGTTCTTATACTTTTAAATTTTGAATAAATTCTGACAACTGTTGTACAGGAGATATTTCTACCAGGGTGTCGGTGGTTAAAAATTAAAGCTGTCTCTCTAATCGTTTTATAATTGTCACCTACAATTAAAACAATTTCAATTTTCTCACTTTTACTCCATTTACGTTCCATTGTGAAAATAATAATGGCACTGAATGCGACTGAATTAATATTTAAACTACAAATCACATACACACACACACACACACACACACACACACACACACACACACACACACACACACACACACACACACACACACACACACACACACACACACACACACACACACACACACACACACACACACACACACACACACACACACACACACACACACACACACACACACACACACACACACACACACACACACACACACACACACACCCACACACACACACACACACACACACACACACTAAATTCGGCGCTACCTGTTGTCAGACAGCCGAAGTACCTCACATACCGTCCACCGTCCACCGTCCATTACGGTGATAGGGCGATGTGGTTCTTTTCTGTGAATGTGTCTGGAAATATCCTTTCTCCAGCAGGGGCGTACCGATGAGCTTGTAGAAAAGCGAAATACGTATCAACGTCTCAGGGGATAGGATATATGCGGACACGTTCACAGAAAATATTAATAGTGAACCTGCATTTGTGTTCTTCACACCAGATTTTTAATAATATTTTATATTATTAAAAATACCTTTGTATTATACAAAACTGGTGGGGTTTACCTACTCATGTATGTTTCAATTATTCTGATACATTACACATGCGGTTAAGCCGTAGTATGAGTGAAGGCACAAACAAAATGCAGTTTTCTAGAGAGTTTGGCTGTGCTAACCTTTGGAAGGGCGTCGTTACTTCACATTAATTATGTAGACGGTATGCGAGGTACTTCGGCTGTCTGACAACAGGTAGCGACCAATTTACTTCTGCGCTCGGTCTGGATAATTACGGTGATAGGGCGAGGTGGTTCTTTTCTGTGAATGTGTCTGGAAATATCCTTTCTCCAGCAGGGGCGTACCGATGAGCTTGTAGAAAAGCGAAATACGTATCAACGTCTCAGGGGATAGGATATATGCGGACACGTTCACAGAAAATATTAATAGTGAACCTGCATTTGTGTTCTTCACACCAGATTTTTAATAATATTTTATATTATTAAAAATACCTTTGTATTATACAAAACTGGTGGGGTTTACCTACTCATGTATGTTTCAATTATTCTGATACATTACACATGCGGTTAAGCCGTAGTATGAGTGAAGGCACAAACAAAATGCAGTTTTCTAGAGAGTTTGGCTGTGCTAACCTTTGGAAGGGCGTCGTTACTTCCCATTAATTACGTGGACGGTATGCGAGGTACTTCGGCTGTCTGACAACAGGTAGCGCCGAATTTACTTCTGCGCTCGGTCTGGATAATTACGGTGATAAGGCGAGGTGGTTCTTTTCTGTGAATGTGTCTGGAAATATCCTTTCTCCAGCAGGGGCGTACCGATGAGCTTGTAGAAAAGCGAAATACGTATCTACGTCTCTGGGGATAGGATATATTCGGGCACGTTCACAGAAAATATTAATAGTGAACCTGCATTTGTGTTCTTCACACCAGATTTTTAATAATATTTTATATTTTTAAAAATACCTTTGAATTGTTTCTCACATTTGCAAATAAATAAATTATTATAATCTATTGAGTTATCTTGTAAATGAAACAATTTACAAGATTAACATCGTATTATGTTTCTATATTAATACCATCGAATAATGTAAATAAATAATAAAAAGTCCTGAGTTAAAATAAAACTGCGTATATATCAAACCATAATAAATCGTGCAGCATTTTTACATATAAAAAGGATTATGGGCCCCTTTTTATAGAATCACTTTAGGCCTTTTTATTTAACGACAGGATTAAAATTCCAGATAATTGAAACACAATGTAAATAATCACAAATAGAATAAAATCAGATTCAAATGTAACATATTTTAGTTGTCTTCTCAAAGGCAAGTATTACACAAGGATACGTTATAAGTGTATAAATCCTATTCGAAAGCTTATTCAATACGTTTTAGATATGTGGAAGAGCTTTCTGTTGTTAACTACATTGGTTGTTGTAGTTGTGGCTGCTCCAGGTATGATATAATATTTTTTATTAATTTTTTATTTATTTATTATTAATTTTTCATTATGTGACAAAATTACTTCATTTACAATGCGAAAATAAGATTTTATTTATTAGTAATTAGTTAGTAAGGATTAGTTTTTGAAAGAATTTTTTCATTATTATCTTCGGTTTCTACATATATACGAGAGCGATTCATAAGGTAAGTTCCGTTTGGTTATTAAAAAACACCAATACATGAAGAGGTTTTTGTTATATGCAACTTAAAGCTACTACTTTCAGCTATTTTTATACAAAGTTGCCCTTAAGTAAGATTGAGATTATTGAAATAGCGATGGTTTTTAATGCCCTCTTTATGGACCTCTGCCGCCTGTGAATTAAGCCATACTGTTACACTGTCCTGTAGCTCTTAATCGCTTTCAAACCGTTGACTTCCAACTCATTTCTTCATGTTAGGGAAGATATGATAGTCGCTAGGAGTCAAATCAGGACTGTAGAGAGTATGCTCAAAACTTCCCACTTAAAACTGAACAGTAGGTTAACCATGCGAGCGGCGGTATGCGGGATGCCGTTGTCATGAAGAAAAACGATGCCCGAACTTAATAATCCACGTCGCTTGTTCTGAATTGTTCTTTTGAGCTTCTTCGAAGCTTTATAGTAGACTTTCTTTTCCTAAAAGACAGTGACCATGACTTTTTTCGCAGAACAAGCTTGAAGGCACTTTAGGGTTCTTCGTAGACGAGGTAGAGTTAGAGTGACATCGTAGGAAAACAAATTTAGCGAATATTGCCTCCAATTTCGATCTTTGCAGAATTTTTTTCTTTTGAGGACGATATTAATTTGTATTCTGCACTTTGGCGGTTAGTTGTGGAATCATCTTAAAAACTTCAAGTTTCATTCTTTGCAACAATGAAATTGGCGAAATTTTATTCCTACGAGCAGTTTGAGGGATGTCTTTTGCGTATTGAACGCGGTTATATTTTTGATCTTTAGATAAAAAAATTGCTACAAATCGAGAAACAAATTTTTCACTAAGACGTGACAAGTCGTTTCCTGCCTTACACTAAATTGGTAACGTTTTACCTACTCAAGTATGTTTCAAATTACGTTGTTATATACGCATTCGGTTCACGCCGACAAGTAGTGAAGACACGATAATACAGTTTTTATAGATACGGTGGTTACCGACTATAAAAACACGATGCTAGTTCTGCGGTTATTATATAGACAGCGCTGAATATTTCTTCACGCTCTGTCTTAATATTTTCTGCGAGATAGCAACGTAGTTATGTTTTGTTGAATGTGTCTCTTCTCCAACAGGGGCGTACCGACGATCATGTGGAAATGTGAAATACGTATCTACGTCTTTGGAGAAGATACATTCAAAAATACATATATGAACTTGTATTGTGTTCATTTTTAATAATATTTTTTATATTATTAAAAATACTTTTGTATTACACTAAATTCATTAAGAGTCCCGCAGTCAAAACCATCTTCTTTAACCTGTTCTATCACGTTTTTCGGTGAAATACTCATTAGGCAATGAAATCAAACGCCTAGGCCATGCTTTACCATTCTAGAATCGCTCATATCACCTAAATATCTTAGCACGAGATAAAAAATTATGCCTATACCCTTGTATCAATTTCACAATCTCGGTGGCTGTTTTATAGAGTTTAAAAGATAGTTTAATATTCGCTCTGTTCTTCAAGCCGAACGTGGGAAGAGTTAATTCTGTAAGAAAAAAGTACATGTATATAAACTAATAAAATAATAAAAATTACAAAATATCTTCGAATAATTCTGTTATTGAGTAGTAGCACCTTTGAGTTAAGAATTTTTTCTATATTTTGGGGTTTCTTATTTCGAGTACTTATAATAGTGATTCTTGTTTAACTTTGGCCACCTATCAAAGTTTACTTTGGCTTACGAAAGCAAGGCCCAAATATAGACACTCGGCAGTCATAATTTATAATTTAGGAAACAAATTTCTATTCTAGGTCTACCAGAATTCCGTGTCATTATGCATACTGCTCAGTGTTTTGAAGTTTGGAAACCCGCGTCATATCCGTAGATGATTCTCACCCGAATACGCCATACATCATAATCGAGTGAAAATAGGCAAAGTAATACATCTTGAGTATCGAGAAATCAACCTCATATCTTAGTCTACTTAAGGCAAAACATATAGGACTAAATTTGCTTGCTTAAAATTTCTAATATGATCTTTCCAGTTACACATAGAATCAATACTTACAGCTAAAAATTTAGTATTATATACCTAGGCTATACTTGCCTGATGTGCTTTAACAAGATGAGACTGATTTCTAATGTTATAATTTGTTTTAAATTCAATAAATACGGTTTCAATATTTATATTATTAAGATTAAAAATTTCAAAGGTAATGATTCGAAAATTTAACAAAAAAATTATCATAAAGGAAAGACTGAATGAATCCACCTGCCAATGACGGTTTAAAAATAACTAAATGACGTAAGTTCGGGTGAGGCTTTGTCCCAAAATTATTTTATTGGATAGCGAAACTATATATAGATAGTAAATTTATAAATGCGGAATAAGCCCGAAGATTTGTGAAAAAGATTCCCACAAATAGTTTCTTAAGGAACAATTGCATATATTCACAGTAGTTCTATTTAACTGGGACGTAAAATTATTTATTATGATGGCAGGTCTGTTGACAAGACACTTTAAACTTAATCGTAAAAGCATATATGGAGTTTGAATATATAATTTAGAAGAAAAGTTGATTAAAAACTAACTGAATTCCGTGATATTTCTCTATAATTAGTAGTAAAAGATTAACAACAAAAATAAGAACGTTTGTAAAATAAATTAATGCGTGTACGTATTATAGATAAAATCGTGTGCTATTATGGGAGCTGGGCACATTATAGACAAGGAGATGGGCAATTTTCTGTAGATAGAATAGATCCTTTCTTATGTACACATGTAATATATGGTTTTATTGGTATTAATGGTATTGGATCGCCACGAATAATGGATTCGTGGCTCGATATCGATCTAGGTAAAAATTTCTTTGCACTAAATATATGTTCTTGATTTTATTGGGTCAAATGCAGGTGGCTATCGAAAACTTAATGCCTTGAAAGACCAAAACCCTTGTTTAAAAACATTAATTGCTATCGGTGGTTGGAACGAAGGATCGACAACTTTCTCAGCAGTAGCTGCAAGCCCCACACTTAGAACTGCTTTTGTGTATAATATTATAGTTTTTTTAAAAACACATGAATTCGACGGCCTTGATTTTGATTGGGAGTATCCAGGACAAAGAGGTGGTTCTGAACTGGAGGATAAGGTATTATAAAATATAATTGAAGTGCCGTCTTAAGTACGCATTGTATTTACAAATACGATATAATATATATATATATATATATATATATATATATATATATATACACACATAGGTCCAGCTCTCAACAGGCCATACCCTGCAATAAGTGGCAACAGCTAATCCCCTCTACGCGCAGTAGCTTACATTACCATACATTGCAGAATTATGAATTTAGTAAGACTTAAACCGCGCAAGGATATAGTCGTTTGCATATTCGTTCTGTATACGTAATTTGCCCATTTGTTTCAGATATAATATCTCCAAGCTATTATTATTGTATTCTTAGCTGCTACGGAAAAGTAATTTTAAGTAATAAAAACAATAACGTTTTCTAAAAGATAAAAGTAAAAAAATCAATAATTCTGCAAAATAAATTTAAATTCTAAGAAAGTCACTAAATATAGGATTCGAAAATACCGCCCTCTCTCCCCAAACAATAGCCGAGCCTATTGTAAAACTCCCGCCTCACCCCCTCGAGATTTCTAGGGCTTCATACATACGTTGCCACATCGCATTACGTTCCATACGTGTATTGTTTCGTATGGCCCGTAGCGGGTTGGACCTATCGGTATATACATAATTATTTCTTGATCTTTGTATATTATAGTAGATATAGATAGGCGGCAATTTAGGGACTGTTTTACTTTATTATGTATATATTTAAAATAATCTTAGACGTTTTGGCAATTACTGCCCTTTTCTAAGAATTTTAAATTATAAATGCAAATAAATAAAATTATAATTTCAAGAAAAAAATTTTTGAAAAAGGCGTTACGTGTCGAAACATGTAAGATTATTTTAAGTATATAAATATTAAAGGAAAACAGACTATAAATCGGCGACTAATTAAACCACTATATATATATATATATATATATAATTATTTCTTGACCTTTGTATGTTATAGTAGATTAATTAGTTGGCGATTTAAGGTCTGTGTTACCTTGATATGTATATATTTAAAACAATCTTACATGTTTCGACACATGGTGCCTTTTTCAATGAATGACTGTTCATCTTTCATATCATCTTTCATCGTTCATATTTGTCTTTGCGAACATTTGCTGTTATATTATTTACTAATGTAACAGAATAAGTTGAAACATACATGAGTGGGTAAAAACCTCACCAGTTTTGTATAACACAAAAGTATTTTCAATAATATAAAATATTATTAAAAATTTAGTGTGAAGAACACAAATACAAGTTCATTATTAATATTTTTGTGAACGTATCCCTCTCCAGAGACGCAGATACGTATTTCATCTTTCTACAGATTCTTCAGTACGCTCCTGCTGGAGAAGGATACCCTTACAAAAAGAGGTGAGGTTTTCACCCACTCATGTATGTTTCAAATTATTCTGTTACTTTACGCAGTCGGTTATCCCGTAAGAAGTCGTGAAGGCACGAAAAATACAGTTTCTAGAGATGCAGTAGTGCCATCTTTGGAAATATTTCGTTAGTTCTGCATTTTTTATGTAGACAGAGCGAGTGCTTTGGTTGGTTGCTAATATGCAGCACTGAATGTACTTCTACGCTCGGTCTTAATAATTTCTGTTGGATAGCGAAGTCGTTCTTTTTGTGAGGGCATCTTTCTCCAGCAGGGGCGTGCTGAGGAATCTGTAGAAAGACGAAATACGTATCTGCGCTCTCTGAAAAGGGATAAGTTCACAAAGAAATATTAATATTGAACTTGTATTTGTGTCTTTCACACCAGATTTTTAATACTGTTTTATATTATTAAAAATACTTTTTTATTATGTATAGCAAGCGCCAGATAAGCGAGCGGAGGGGTAAGTTCGGGCAGGATTAGAAGTATTGGGGAGATTTGTATTTAGTTCTACATGGCGTAAATTACACATCTATCACTTAAAAAATTAATAATTTATTAGAGTAAAATATATAACGTGGACGTTTATAAAAACGACTTCTGCCTATCCACTCCTCTCGCCATCTGATTTGGCGCTTGCTATACTAATATTTAAAATTTCATTTGTATTGTAGGAGAATTTTGTATTATTGCTCAAAGAATTAAGGGAAGCGTTTGATAAATGTGGTTTAATATTAAGTGCCGCTGTAGCAGCAACCGCATCATCAGTTGATATATCTTACAACGTGTCAAAACTAAATGAGTAAGTACATATTCTTAAAAGAAATTTGAAATTAAAAGAATGCTGTGCAGATTTAGTGATATATTTACATATTAGATAATGCAAGAAAAATTCGTCGCATTTAGTAAAGTGTAAACGTAGTTACTTTTAAATGAAATATTAAAGTTTGTTGATTGCAAAATTGCTAAAAAAATCGATAGACAAGCGTTTGAGTTTCGATAAATTTGGCACAACCTATTTAACACCCTGTATATATTTTTAAATTATACCATCTTGAAACATATAAAGTGTTAGACCCGGAATTGGTATCCTAAGAATAATTCGATGCACGATACCTAACCCCAGCCTACGTCTTAAAACGCCAGACGCTGCAACTGTAACATTTTTGATAAAAATTCCTATATAACCAAAACTAGTTGTCGGAAGGGCACATAACCATATATCACTGCAAGGGTAATTTAGGTGGCTATCGAAATAATTTCTAAAAAATATATTAATCCATTTAAAATGAAAAATCTGAAGGTGAGCGCGTGAATTTGTAACACACTGTATATTCGTAAATAATTTTACTAATTAAACTATCGGTTGTGATATACTGTATACGTATAGAAAACTTCATTTTCCAATTGTTGTTAATTTTCACGCCATATTTCGTCGACACACTAATTGCGCACCCGATATAACTTCCTTACGTTTGTGTACATTTTGTAGTATTTACATGTACTAAAAGAAATAGAAATTTTACATTTTAATTTTCTAAAGCTATTTTGTAAAAATTACATCCAACGACCAGAAATATTTTTTAGTAAACTAAGATGAAGTGATTTATAATAAATATGTAATAAACATATTTTGTGAAATTAGTATTTATTAATTGCAACAGTATTAGAAGAATACTTACTTTGTAATTTCTATTTTTGTTTGTTTTCAAAATTTGATATTCTAGTAATACATACTAAAAATAGTATATATATCTAAAAGTATTTCGGCAAATGAAATTGTTTGATTAATTGAATAATCTAATGCTTCTATATATTTGCTAGGTCCATATAAGTTTGACAATTGTGAATGCTAGTTGGTATGTGTATTTTACCAATGAGCACCAAATTGTTAAAAGATTGACGTTTGTAGCTTGTGTAGATTCGTTCCGGGCTAGCTGTAGCGTCTTAAAAATAACGTAAATTATTTAAAATAATAAATATTGTCATGATAGGCGTCAAAGGCTCAGGATGTGTGTAGTATGCTGAAATAAATGTTTATTAAATAAAACTTATTAATTAAAAGAAAACACAACGACGTTGTCTTGTAAAGTTTTAATTAATATTTACATAAAAGGAATTTCGCATTGAAATATATTAAACTAATTAAAAGGAAGATGATATGGTTAGATAAAATTTACAATAGTGATTTTAAATGTGGCTATTCAAATTATGTCAATATTAATACGGCATCAGTATAATTTGACATGCAGAAAAAATAGTTCACTAATAAATTAAAATTACTTATTAAGAAATAATTAGTGTAATTAATTATTAAATTAAAATGATATATAAGAAATTCTAAATGAAGATGAAATACCTGGGTTTATAACTTCTCGGAAGGCTTTTATGACCAGTGTGATACAAAAAAGGCTTTTTCTTGAAGATGTGAATATATATGGCACACAATGTAGTTTTCAGTATTTTCGATTAGATATATTTGTAAATAATATATTTTAAAAATGAGATTATAAAATTATTAATATATGCGAAGTGTAACACAAGTTAATTTTTTAATAAACCAATCGGTGGCAGTATTAAAATTTATTTTTTCAAAAGAAGTGGTAAAGGTTTAAAGAAAATGGGTACGATATTCAAGTACCAGCAAGGTATTATTTAGGATTTATACACCGTGTTAAAGTTATCGGTGCATTATTGTTATCTCCGTTATTTTTGGAGCTACGGCTTTGGCTAAATCTGCAAATTATTAGTATTTTTACATCTGATTAGTATGCAGTTCATGAAAAAACAATTGAATTACGCATTTCTGAGAAATTTGAAATTTTGTTTTTTTTTAACGACACCCCATATATTTGTATATATTTTGAAACAGCATAATATCTTGAAGAAAAACTATCAAATACATAACTATCTTTAACTAAAAAATAAACAAATGGGAGGTGCCTAAAGCTTAAGAAATTTGTTAACATTTAATTATATGTCGGTCATGGAAAATAATAACAAAATATAATATTCACGGTACAAAAAAATAACATACACAACACAATATACACAATAATCAAATAAGTGTCATTTTGTATTATCTATTCAACATTTTGCCTAACTTAGTAAATGTTCAAAGACATTGGCTTTGCTGTTCAATGCATTTTTCGGCTCCCACGATAACGCTTTGAGTAGTTTTTCTAATATTTCGACTAGAAATATTATTTAGCGTTTGTCTATTATTAGTTTCGAGTTCCATCTCATTTCGATATCGCCGCTTGTATACCTCATCCTTTACAGAACCTCAAGGATGAAAATATAGAGGTGTTAAGTCAGGAGAACGTGCAGGCCAACGAATGGGTGCGTTGGCTCCTATCCATTTTTGATTAAATGTTCCGTTTAACAAATTGGAGGTGTTAACGTAATTACGATGAGGTGCCCTATCCTGTCGAAAATAAATACGGAGCCTATCAAGCACTAGCATATCATATAAGAAACCAGTGGCGGCTCGTGCTAAAAACTTTAAGGTGTTCTGCAAGTTTTACAAAAAAAATTACCTTGCACGGGCAGTAAGAGGTTGTCTCCCATCGATCTTATCGTGCTTTCTTCGCCTTCCACACTGAAGTAATGGATTTCTGGAACGATTGTCAATTGTCACACAAAAAAATAAGAGTCACTAAGCACTACTTTACTAACAAATTATTTCTTATAAATTAAATCTATTCTACGTTCTTTTCGATTTGCAAATTTTGTTATCACTTTGTCATTAAAATTGTCTATTTCGGAGATAAACTTTTTTTCGATAGATAGCATGGAAAGAGATGTTAAACGATCTTCGGTCATTGAATTTCTGAGAAACGTCTTAATTAGATTTAGTGTTGAAAAGCATCGTTCGGCCTCTGATGTTGTCATGGGAGTTGTTATTACAATTTCTAATAATTTTCTAGTCTCCTTCAACGTATCTCCCAGATTGTTTTTTATTAAACATTTTAGAAGAGGTAGTGCGCCTTTTAAAGATCTACAATCAGTTCTTGAGTAAATAACAGACAATTCAGTTCGTAATCTTTCTTTATCAAGGGTGGGATAATAGGAGCATGCGGAAGTGAGTTTGTCCTCAGGAAATTTACTGCAATACTCTCCAAAACATTCCGAAAAAAAAGTGATGCCACTACTAGATGCTCTTTAAAATGAAATCGATCTTTTACACAGTTTAGAATAACATCACACACCTCTAAAGCCGAAATTCGATGATTAAATCTGCTGTTATTTGGACGTTTGCGTTTTTCTGGTGGTGGCTCATCGCTTATTAAATCTGATGCTTCACTTATGATGTTGTCAATATTATTTCGAACTTGGCCTATACTGCGTTCAAAATTTTCGATAGCGTCTTTTACTAGAGTGGGTTCAATTTTTCTTTGCTGCAATTGATTAAACAGGATATCTACATGGGGCATTACATGATTTAAAAAAGTCAGCCAAAAATTGAAGATCGGATCATTTAATGTACGGCGAATAGAGGCGGCTGCACTACAGACTGTGTTGTTGGAGAATTGTTCTTCTATTTCTTCCATACACTCAATGATAGAGGCCCTATTTTCGTACACAACATTAATGGTCCTGATATTAAAATTCCAACGGGTTGTAGCGCCGTGGGGGATCCTTCTGTTTACAATCTTGTTTAACACTTCTACTCGTTGGGGTGAATTATTAAAAAAGCCGGGAATGTCTTGTAGATTACCAAAAAATACACGTACTTGCGAATTTGCAGAAGCAGCTTTAGGTATAATTAAATTTAATTGATGGGCATAACAATGTACATAGTGCGCAAAAGGGTACTTTTTTTTAATCAATGCTTGAACGCCTGCGTGTTGTCCGCTCATCACCGCTGCTCCATCGTAACTCTGTGCAATCAGTTTGTTAGGTGAATTTTGAATTAAAGCATCTATGATACTTAAAATTGTTTTGCTAAGTGTTTCTGCATCACATTTTTCAGGAATGACGTAGTTCCAAAAACGTTCAATTGGCTCACCATCACGAACATATCTAAAAATAACTACCATTTGAGTTTTTGCAGCAACATCCGTTGTTTCGTCCGCCATGATCGCCAAAAACGGAGAATTATTAATTTCCTCAATTATTTGTTCTTGGCAGACTTCAAGTATGCACTGTAACAGATCATTATGTATTTCTTTGGAAGTGCCTTTAAATACCGAACAATTTTTTTGGTGCTCACTTAGAGTTGCATCTAATTCAGCCGAAAAATTAATAAGTCCACGAAATATCCCCGGATTCTCGGAAGTATCGCTCTCATCATGTCCCCGAAGGGCCAATTCAAAAGCTCCACAAAATTTTATACAATTAATAATTTTTGATAAAATATACCGATTCTTTGACACATTTTCATTATGTCTCTGTATATTTACCCAATAAGCAGAATCTAGTTGAGCCATAATATTAGTTGACCCTAGTAACGCAAATTCCATACAATTATGAAGATGGCTTTTAGAATTCCCATGTCTTTTTATTTTCAAACTCAAGTGCTCTAGATCCGTGACCCCTATTTCCGTCCAAGCTTTATCGCCACCAAAAAGTAAACAGGGAAAACAATATAAAGCATTTTTTTGTTGCATCCACAAATCCATTCGTTTTTTGAATAAATAACGCTACTAAATTTACGTGTATAATTTTTCCCTCTACTTACACCAGTTTTTTCAATAGTGATATCTACTAATGGCCTACCTTTTGCTTTTAATTCTATCTTTTCTTCGTATGAATATTTAAAGAATCTCTTCACATTAATTAAATTAAAGACCACCTCCATAATACACAGAGTTTATATAAATTGTCAACAATACACAAAAACAGAAGCACGCGCACTCTAATATTATTGTTTTTACGTTAAACTCGCCGCACCGTAAAAATAGTGGCGAACATATTAAATATACCGAATCATATCGCTCTCCGCGCTGGACTAAATGCAGCGAACAGGTCTGCTAAAATCACGCATTGGTTTTAAACAGCCGCGGGGTAGCGGGGTGCGCGCAGGTGTTTGAAAGAGCTCTGAGAGCACGTTCGTGTGGACCAGATAAGGAACAAGTGAGCGATCGCGCGAATTAGGTTGGTTATTCCACTGGTCGCCTATTGAATATTATTTGATAATAACCGGCGATCGTCGAGTTGCTGCACCAATGCGACTTTGATGTTTTTGCTTTCATTTTATGTTGGAATTTCGGAAGCGATATTCGCTTCCGAAATTCCAACATAAAATGAAAGCAAAAACATCTCGGCTTCTACTGGTCGGATTTTGATGATTGAGGTGTCAAATTGTAGGGTTTGATGTCCTCTACAGGATGATGTAGGATTAACAAAAAATATGCAAATTTTTTGATATACAGGGGGAGAATTTTCACAATAATATGTTACGCTTTTATAAACATCAGAAATGTCGGAAAAATTATGTAAAAGAAAACTAGTTATAACTAATACAGGTTCACCCGCCCAATTTTTTGGGAGCTCTGCAGCACTGCAGCGCTTATGCGCTAGCCGCCACTGTAAGAAACCATCCAAAATTTCTGTTAATAGCGGTCTCCAGTTAAAATACTAATAATAATTCTCTTACCCATTAATCTGCACCACACATTTAAACTAAATCGGTGCTGGGGATTGCGCGGATCAACTTTCAGAGGATTTTCTCTACTCCAATAATGCTGATTTTTCTTATTCCACACACTTAAACTAGAAAAGTTAGATTCGTCAGACCATAGAATGTAATTTAAATTATCTGGACGTTCATTATAAAAATTTCTAAACCAATTACAGAAAACTAATCTGTCTGCATCTCCGGGAAGTAAAGTCTAAAAATGGATTTTTCTGAATTTGTTTCAAAATAAGCTAACATATTTACGTCTGTTTCTTCATCTATTAGAAAATCCTTTTCCCTTCTGTATCTTAAATGTTTCTTCGTTACTTCGAAATTTTCTATACAATCTTAGAAAATAAACCTGATTTGCAGATTGACGATTCACATATGTGTTCTGATAGTAATGAAGCCCATTTCTTGCATTTCTTCTATAAATCAGATATGCAGTACGTTAATGACAATTTCAATGACCTTGCTATTTGTTTTGGCTTGAAGTGAAAGAAGCCTACTATGTATTGAAGCTTTTATATAACGAATGAAGTTATTTTTCAAAATATGTACAGATACACGTACAGAAATACGTAACTCAATTGTTTTTTCATGAATTGCATATTAATTAGCGTTAAAAATACTAATAATTTGCTAATTTGACCAAAACCGTATCTCCAAAACTAACGGAGATAGCAATAGTGCACCGATAATTTTGGAAACGGTGTATAGTTATTAGTAGAGTGGACCAATCAGAAGCGAAAGCAGAGGCGTGACTAACGAATTGGTTCCCGCGTGCCCCATCGCACATACGATTACTTAGAATGTTGTTCACGGTCATCGTGTGTACACGTATAATAGCAGCAGGAAAGTGTATTCTGTGTATTTAATAATGTTGAAGGAGCGTACAGTAAAACACCGCTATCATCAAAGTTAGTCAATATGTTTATTGAGAACCATCCTAGTTTATCTTACTATGGGGTAAATGTAAAATGTTTAGTGTGCAATATATATATATATATAAACCATTTAACAAAATCAAATTTGCAACGCCACGTGCATAGTGCAAGACATAAAGATAAAGACACTGGTGCCGATACAAAATACGAAGTGTTCTTATTTCATTTGTGTACAATGATGGTTGTGTGTAATTTGCCGTTTACTTTGTTACGCAATGATTCGTTTATTTCATTTCTTGAAAAATATGGCAATGTAGAATTACCGACCTGCACCCACTTACGACGTTATTTAAAATCTGTTCGTGTACATTTAGAAAATAAAATTAAGGCTGATCTGAAAAATAAAAAAGTGTGGTTGAGTGTGGATGAAACAACTGATAGCAAAAAAAGATCTGTACTTAATGTTATGGTGCGTAAAATGGAACCAAATCAATCGCCATCCTCAATTTTATTAGTTAGCAGACAAATAGAAGAATGTACTGCGCGGGTAATTTCAAAAGTGGTGTTAATTAAGTACATTGGAAAAATTTGAAATTTCCAGAGATCAAATCCTAATGTTTGTGACAGATGGTGCCGCACCCATGCTTTCTGTAGGTCGGTCTCTTAAGGAACAGTGTGGTAACTTTTTACATATTTCATGTAAAATTCATGCCCTACATCTTGTAGCAGAACGGATCCGTAAATATTACCCAAATGTAGATGCGTTAATATCGAGTACAAAGGCAGTATTCCTGAAATCTCCAAAACGTATTCGGAAATTTCACGAATTGTGTCCCCATACCCCTGAGCCACCACAGCCGATTCTGACACGATGGGGAACATGGCTACGAGCGGCATTTTACTATCATAAATATTTTGAGGATGTAAAAAAGTGGTTTTATTATTAAATCCGAAAGATAGTGACGCTATCGAAGAAAGTCGGAAAAAATTTCAAAATAGTCAGGTTAAAAGTGATTTACAAACTATTCACAACAATTACTTCGAAATAGTGCAAGCATTAGAAAGCCTACAAAATTCTTCGCTATCGCTACAGGAATCAGTGCTAGTTGTGAAAGATACATACACACGCACAGCTATGTTCGATAGAAGACGCAAGAAATGAGTGTATTTTAAGTAAGTTTGAAAGTGTTTTAGATAAAGATTTAGATTTTGCCAGACTTAGACAAATTTGTGAAGGTTCGTCTACAGATGTGTTAAGTTGTTTCAAAGATTATTTTAATTATGCAAACATCACATCACTAGATGTTGAGCGATCGTTTTCTTTATACAAGCACATATTTTCCTCACGGCGGACGCGTTTTCGAGAAATAACTTTGGAGACGCACCTTATGTTAACAATATTTCATCGCGCTTCTCCAGATTTTCAAATCACGGAAAACGCATATGCCGGTAAGTTTTTTTTTAATACTCTAATTACATACATTTTAGATTTTATTTTTTATACGTATCATCGAGAACGTTTCATAATCTAGAAAAACCGTCTTACATTTTTTTGTATCTAACATAATAACAGCACTATTCGTGATAGTATATCTCTAGATATTAATAATGTTTCGCATGCGGGAACCAATTCGTTAGTCACGCCTCTGCTTTCGCTCCGAATTGGTCCACTCTAGTTATTAGGGTATTTTACTAAGAAAAATTACTGGATTAGTTCACATTTATTAAAAATCTAGAAATTTTATTACTATTATATAAAAATATAATTACGATATCCTCGTCAATACAAACAATAATTTACTTTCATTGTAGATATCTTCACTTCATTAATGTAATGACATACGATTTACATGGTGCTTGGGATACTAAAATAGGACATAATTCACCATTGTATCCTTCTTCTTCATGTGATATAACAGATTCTCAAAAACAACTTAATGTGGTATGTACATTGTGTTTTTTAAAGTTAAAAATTATAACAGATGTGGTTTAGCATGCTTCTATCAATACCTGGATAGAGAGAGGCGCTTCTCCAGAGAATCTGGTTCTTGGTGTTGGAGCCTATGGTCGCAGTTTTACTGTAGCAAATGCTTGCGATAAATTCTGTCAATCTCATACTGGTGGTGGTACTGCTGGGCCATATACAGGAGAAGCCGGTATACTTGGATATAACGAAGTGAGTTTCCTACCTACAAACAATTCTTTGTTTAGAAACATTCAGAAATACGCAAACTTTTTAAATTTAAAGGTTATATGTAAACATATTTTAGATAAAACTCGGTTCATCACATATATAGTGTATATTATATAATGAATCACTAAGAATGAACATGTTTCTGTACATTTGTTTTGGTAACGCATCACTGTATATACGTGTTTTTATTTAGTTGAATTGACAGTTACATTTGAGCTTAAAAACTTGAATCTAAATTAGGGCTTTTACAAAACGGATAATACATAGGTAGGATTTCCGAAAATCTTCAATATGTTCATTTTTTATCAAATGTTTATTTTTAATTTTATAAATTATGTGAGCTCCTATTGTTACAATGAAGAATACAACAATTTCGGTTTATTTTACGCAATTCATCAATGATTTTTTTGGTAAACAAATTATTGTGTGCTTACCAGAATTAGCAGTGGTTTCGACCTTTAAAGTGACAGTAGCATGTGACCAGTGATTTGAAAAACGCAATATAATTTTTTTGGCCAGTTTAAGTAGTAAGCATTTTTTGCTATATTTTGCATAAGGTTATTTTGAGCTTCGATCAAATTTTATGGAATGTAACGTGCATGAAATTCTTTCACAGTCATATGTATCATTTTTACTCTACCATCGTGACAACAGGTGTTGATGGACGACCTTCGCGTAAAACAGTTGTATACAATGCCATTTGATGGTGTTTTCCCAATAAGAGCCAAATGAAACCGTTAACAACAATGCATCGTTGTTGATTTAACACAAGAAATCGTATTTATTATTTACTTCGTATGAAAAGCGAAAAACAACAAAAAATTGTTATATAACAAAAAATAATTTATACGCTGATATTTAATTTTTTCAACCAGTCTGCAGAAGTTGCCTTACTCAGCTCGTGGATGCCACTAGGAAAACTTCTTCGGGACAGTCGTTTACTATCTGGGTCATAGTTTGTTCCACATTTCCTCAGTCGCGGAGGCTAGTATCTGCTAGTATTCATTTATACAGCATTGAGTTGCACCTTTCGTAACCTGTGCGGAACCTATTTAATTGAAACCGTTGCCTACGTGAGGGTTTTGATGCATTAGAAATTAAATCTCTAGGATGTTGTTCGAGGAGGGCTATCCAGTAACCTCTCACATTGATGGGGTGTTGAACTTCCGTATCCAGTCAAATCTGTCCCCTAGATTTCAGGGGGGTCCTCGAGACGCTCTTAAAATAATCGTGTATAGAAAGATCGATGTTGTTGGTAATCCATTCATTCTGTGTTGCAGCGAGACATTTAATATACGGCGGGGCAATGTTAGGAAGAATCGGTAGCCAGAGACTAGGTGTGGATTGGCGACGATGCTCATTGTGTCGTTGAGTTGTAGATTTATTAGCTTGGTGTGAGAGCTTCGATAGCAGACAGCAGCACAGTGTTCAGCAGCAGATGCTGCCATAAAATCACGACAACTTGCTTTAATAATTTTCGAGATACAATAGCCTTCCAAGGACTTACCTTTCGTTAGCAAGTTGCTACTAAATATTCAAGCTAGCCAGCCAGTACCACGGATCTAGTGAAGGCGGGCGGTGTTTCTTACGAAACGTTGTTGTTAACCGGACTGAATTTATAATTAAAAGGGCATCACTTCGAGTTTAAGGCGGCTTTTAATAGTGGGTCTACATTACGTGGAGAACGTATATGCATTAACGTACCCATGTAAAACCAGGCTACATCTAAGGAAGCTATGTCTAAGGATTTAGAAATGAACGACAGCCAAATAATATGCAACAATATTTATTGGGAACGTTTGTCTTTCAAAACACTTTAACAGTATATATATATATATACATCAAAAATTAATTAAAATTCGGGTAAGCGGTCAATTAAAGAACTCCTTTATTAAATTACCCTATATTTCGCAACACTTTGTCGCTTCTTCTGGGGTAAAAAATGTAGAGTTAAAAAATAATAAAATTGACGTACAAAATATAAAAATGATGTTGTTCGAGGAGGGCTATCCAGTAACCTTTCACATTGATGGGGTGTTGAACTTCCGTATTCAGTCAAATCGGTCTCCTAGATTTCAGGGGGGGTCCTCGAATCATTATTATATTTTGTACGTCAATTTTATTATTTTTTAACTCTACATTTTTACCCCAGAATAAGCTACAAAGTGTTGCGAAATATAGGGTAATTTAATAAAGGAGTTTTTTAATTGACCGCTTACCCGAATTTTAATTAATTTTTGATAATATATCACGGTCGATAATTTCTCTTCAATTATATATATATATATATATATATATATATATATATATATATATATATATATATATATATATACTGTTAATAGTTGTCGTTCCTAAGGTCTTTCCATTCGCTCTCCATGAATTTCTGGCAAATTTATGTAATATATTATTGGCGGATTGTTACCTTTTAACTAGTATAACATCATCTTTCGAAATTGTGAGAAATTCCCTTTTTTCTTTTTTTAAGCGATGCACATGAAACTATTTGTCTTTTTTATGAACCGTCTGTATACGAAAATAATACTCTCAATTTTCAGGCATTCCATTTAGTACTGATGGTTTCTAAAAATTTTTGCAGTCATTTATGTATTTCTCCTGTATTAAATATTAGAATATTTAATATATATATATATATATATATATATATATATATATATATATATATATAGTAAACCTAATCAGTAGGCGATTAAAGGTCTGTATATTACTTCAAAATATATGTATTTAAAAAAACTCTACGTGTTTCGGCTGTATACGCCTTTTTCAAGAGAATACAAAATATGAATGACAGGATATAAATGTCAAGTAATTAAGTTGCTATGGTTTGAATTATTCAAAGATACATTCTAGTAATAATAATAAATCATGCCTTAGTATTCCAAAAAATAGATAACAAGGTGTGAAAATATGTGTTGTTCGCTGCTAGCAATTTGTGTCTCCTTCTGGGTATGAACTTGTGTGTTGGTTGTTGCTGGCAGCTTGCGTCTCTCTATGGGTGTGTGGTTTTGTTTGAGAGCGTAAGTGTAGGGTTTTGTATGTCGGTGCGTTCGTGCGTGTGTTTAGTGATCGGTCGCATGAATTTAGAGAGGACGGATAACCAGCCGTTGCGTAGGGCCGCCAACCCTTTCCCGACAACTTCTTTACAATTCCGTGCAGTACTTCGACGGTCTGACCCCCGCCCCAACGAGGCAAGGCGCAGACAGGCGAAGCGCACCCTGCACGGGGTTGCTCATCGCAACTAAGGGAACACTCTTAGTGGCTACCTCGGTCGACGATGGTCACACTTATGCCATCTTAACGTTTTCCGCCGAAGCGGGGGCATAGCACACACGTCGAACGTGTGTGTGCTGTTAACGGCAACCTAGCCAGGTTGTCGCCCAGGACCGGTCCTAGTGGTGTGTGCATTGCGCGGCGACGAGATAGCGCCGCGTAGCATGGTTCCTCACTCTTGCTGGAAAGGCGGAATGGCACCTGACTGCCCAACGGGCAGACCCCCCTAGAGTTTTGTAGCGCATATGCTAGGCTGCAACCCAGTAGAGGACCACATCAGCAAAAAACTGAAAACAGGGATAGGCAGGGAAAAGCAAGACATGAGTTATTATTACGTATGCGCCCGTGGAGCGACTTAAGATACAAAGTTGTCGGCATTCGCTCAAAACGAGAAGGAAAACCACGAAAACCTGCTCGGACAACTAGACAGGAATCAAAACACGGAACAGTCATCATGATAAGCAAAAGTATATGATATTTAAATGATATTTAAATAACATAAGGTATATAACAAAAAAAAAATATAATATGATGGTAAATTGTAGATCGTTACAAAATTAAATTATAGTATATACTGCTAAGATTTTTTATATCATTTCTGTTGTTAATTGAATTTTTTTCCTGTTTAATACTGATCATTTCTTTAATTTGTCTTTTCACTGTGTGTTGTTCTTTATCAATTATCTGTGTGTTTTCAAAATCGAAATGGTGATCGCGTTGTAGTTTGTGTGTAGACAATGCAGTTTTGTCTGTTCTAGAGTATTTGTGGGCTTGTATTCTTTTGTATAAATATTGTTTCGTTTGGCCTATGTAGTAACTATCGCAATCGCGACATGGTATTTTATATACGACATGTGTTTCTCGATTTTTTTCTATTTTAGGTTTAAGTTTTGAAAATAAATGTTTATTAGTATTACTAAGTTTATATGTTGTAGCTATATCATATTTTTTTAAAGTGTGTTTAATTTTTTCCGATAGTTGTGGAACATATGGAATTGTGATATATGTTGTGTCATTGTTCAAATTTTTATTGGTGTCTGCAGTGTTGTATATTTGGTGTACTCTGTTTTTAATAGTTTGGTCTATAAGTTGTGGTGGATAATTATTATCAGTTAGGATTGTTTTAATTTTTTTGATGTTATCTTTTCTGTATTTAGTATGTGATAGTTTTACTGCCCTATCAGTCAGATTATTTATAATCATTTTATTGAATACTGTAGGAGCATTTGAGTGGTAATTCATATATCGAAAAGAAGCTGTGGGTTTATTATACCAATTTGTATAAATAGTACCCTGTCTATCATAGCTCAAAGAAATATCAAGAAAATTAATACTGTTATTAAATTCTTCTTCAATAGTGAATTTTAATTTGTTGTGAAAACTGTTAAATTTATTTAAGAGATAGTTTATTTTGTTGGTCGGAATACATGTTATGATATCATCAACGTATCTTTTGAAAACCCCATTTTTTTCAAAAGATACGTTGATGATATCATAACATGTATTCCGACCAACAAAATAAACTATCTCTTAAATAAATTTAACAGTTTTCACAACAAATTAAAATTCACTATTGAAGAAGAATTTAATAACAGTATTAATTTTCTTGATATTTCTTTGAGCTATGATAGACAGGGTACTATTTATACAAATTGGTATAATAAACCCACAGCTTCTTTTCGATATATGAATTACCACTCAAATGCTCCTACAGTATTCAATAAAATGATTATAAATAATCTGACTGATAGGGCAGTAAAACTATCACATACTAAATACAGAAAAGATAACATCAAAAAAATTAAAACAATCCTAACTGATAATAATTATCCACCACAACTTATAGACCAAACTATTAAAAACAGAGTACACCAAATATACAACACTGCAGACACCAATAAAAATTTGAACAATGACACAACATATATCACAATTCCATATGTTCCACAACTATCGGAAAAAATTAAACACACTTTAAAAAAATATGATATAGCTACAACATATAAACTTAGTAATACTAATAAACATTTATTTTCAAAACTTAAACCTAAAATAGAAAAAAATCGAGAAACACATGTCGTATATAAAATACCATGTCGCGATTGCGATAGTTACTACATAGGCCAAACGAAACAATATTTATACAAAAGAATACAAGCCCACAAATACTCTAGAACAGACAAAACTGCATTGTCTACACACAAACTACAACGCGATCACCATTTCGATTTTGAAAACACACAGATAATTGATAAAGAACAACACACAGTGAAAAGACAAATTAAAGAAATGATCAGTATTAAACAGGAAAAAAATTCAATTAACAACAGAAATGATATAAAAAATCTTAGCAGTATATACTATAATTTAATTTTGTAACGATCTACAATTTACCATCATATTATATTTTTTTTTTGTTATATACCTTATGTTATTTAAATATCATTTAAATATCATATACTTTTGCTTATCATGATGACTGTTCCGTGTTTTGATTCCTGTCTAGTTGTCCGAGCAGGTTTTCGTGGTTTTCCTTCTCGTTTTGAGCGAATGCCGACAACTTTGTATCTTAAGTCGCTCCACGGGCGCATACGTAATAATAACTCATGTCTTGCTTTTCCCTGCCTATCCCTGTTTTCAGTTTTTTGCTGATGTGGTCCTCTACTGGGTTGCAGCCTAGCATATGCGCTACAAAACTCTAGGGGGGTCTGCCCGTTGGGCAGTCAGGTGCCATTCCGCCTTTCCAGCAAGAGTGAGGAACCATGCTACGCGGCGCTATCTCGTCGCCGCGCAATGCACACACCACTAGGACCGGTCCTGGGCGACAACCTGGCTAGGTTGCCGTTAACAGCACACACACGTTCGACGTGTGTGCTATGCCCCCGCTTCGGCGGAAAACGTTAAGATGGCATAAGTGTGACCATCGTCGACCGAGGTAGCCACTAAGAGTGTTCCCTTAGTTGCGATGAGCAACCCCGTGCAGGGTGCGCTTCGCCTGTCTGCGCCTTGCCTCGTTGGGGCGGGGGTCAGACCGTCGAAGTACTGCACGGAATTGTAAAGAAGTTGTCGGGAAAGGGTTGGCGGCCCTACGCAACGGCTGGTTATCCGTCCTCTCTAAATTCATGCGACCGATCACTAAACACACGCACGAACGCACCGACATACAAAACCCTACACTTACGCTCTCAAACAAAACCACACACCCATAGAGAGACGCAAGCTGCCAGCAACAACCAACACACAAGTTCATACCCAGAAGGAGACACAAATTGCTAGCAGCGAACAACACATATTTTCACACCTTGTTATCTATTTTTTGGAATACTAAGGCATGATTTATTATTATTACTAGAATGTATCTTTGAATAATTCAAACCATAGCAACTTAATTACTTGACATTTATATCCTGTCATTCATATTTTGTATTCTCTTGAAAAAGGCGTATACAGCCGAAACATGTAGAGTTTTTTTAAATACATATATTTTGAAGTAATATACAGACCTTTAATCGCCTACTGATTAGGTTTACCATATCATACCAAGGTCACGAAGTTATTATATATATATATATATATATATATATATATATATATATAAGCATTAAAGAAATAAAAAAAATAAGTTTAGTTAAATGTTATTTATATCATTATTTGAAATTTGAAACATAGATTGATCTAGTAATTGTAACTATTTCATATGTTTTAGATTTGCGAAAAACTTAACGCAGGAGGATGGACGGTAATTCGGGACAGTGAGCAGCAAGTACCGCATATGTGTAGGGAAAACCAATGGGTTGGATATGATGATCCAGAATCAATCGCAATAAAGGTAGTTAAGTGTATTTTCAAAAGATATTACATATGAATTCAGTCTATCATCCTTTTATTTTTGCATTTCTTATGATGTTTGGATCATTTTCTCGTTGATGGTTTTCAATTTTCGCGAATGACATATATGTATGACTTGATAGAAAAGTCAAGCCTGCCGTTTTTCAATTATCTTGTATGAAGTCAGAATCATAAGAATGCGATATGGTTCTTATAAATACTGGAAAGTATTGTTAATATTGAAATACGCCCCTATTCAACCATTTGTAATTTGTTTGAAGAGTTGGAGCAAAACCATTTGCGGTATACTATTTCGAATTAATAATTTAGTACAATCTATGTGTGTTTAATTGTGTCATAGTTCACGATTACAAAGAGCCCGCACATTTATATAGGGTGTCCTTGAAATAAGAAGACAACGTATGAAAAATGGAAAGATGTAATTTTATAGAATTTAAATCAAACATATTGTGGGTCAATTACGATGCGCATCCTAAAACTAAAAACCTCCTGAAAACTGTATCATGTTCCGAATATGAATTCAGAATGTGTATAAATAATAAATACCTCTATTGAAGTTACACACACACACACACACACGCACACGTGAATGTTTTTTTTATTGTTACGAGAAGTAAGAAATATAAAATAATAATATGGATTTAGAATACTGTTATTGAATTTACAGGCTGCAATGTTTATGTTTATAGAAACTCTAGAAGATAGCATTGTGTATAAGTTTGTATAGTAAGAGTTGGATAACCTGGTACGAAAGTCAGCTTTTAAATTTTTTGTGAATTATTAAAGATGTGTGCTCTACGAGCATTTAACGTTCTACTTGGTAATAATCTATCTCTAACCGAGGACGTAAATGCAAATCGTATTGAACGTACCTAACGGTCGCCAACTAGACGAAACTTAAAGGAGACCGACAATAACAAAATTATTCTTATTATTATTGTGAGTCCGGTTTAGGATATTGTCTCTGAACTTTTTATAATATAGTCGGTTGCACAGTGGCGTGACAAATTCTTTTTAAATATTTTTGTATTACAATGGCAAATTGGCCTATTAGTCAACGGATCTCTGCTGCAAAATCATTTATCTTGACCCAGTCCATCGTGCAAACCCAGAGGCGTTTCCGTCGTGAATTTAATTTGCTAGTGTGCACTGCAGTTCCATCAAGAAATGCAATTTTGAGATGGGCAAGAGATGTAGACGAAAGGGGTAGTGTAAACTCAAAATTTGTCGGAGGTACACGTACAGTTCGTACACAAGGTAATATTCAAAGAACCAGAGTAGCAGTTGAACGGAGTCCAAAACAATCTGCAATTCGGCATTTAATTGCACTGCGAATTTCAGAATGAAGTATGCGACGAATTTTAAAGCTGGATTTGAAATTTAATCCCTATAAGGTACAGATAGTCCAGAGGTTGAACCCTGTTGATAACCTTAACCGCCTCAATTTCTGCAGGCAATTTCTTGAAATATTGAACAATAATTTTGGAATTCTTGATAAATCATGTCTGACGAAGCTCGCTTCTATCTGAGTGGGTACGTTAATAAGCAGAACTATCGCTACTGGGCGGAATACAACTCAAGATATGCATGAACACCCACTTCATGACCAAAAGGTAGCGGTGTGGTGTGGAGTGTGCAGCTTTGTTGTGCCCGGGTCATACTTTTTTGAAGAAAACGACCACACCGTTACAATCAATTCACTTCGGTACGTTGAGATGTTGGAAACATTTGTGGCTGTGGAACTTCAAAGAATGGACCAAGATGGAGTATGGTTCCAACAGGATGGCGCCACAGCGCATTAAGCTAGACAGTAAATTACTCCTTTGCAGCGTATGTTCCCGAATCGCCTAATTTCCAGGTTTGGTGACATTGCATTGCCCGAAATATCACCGGACCGGACCTGATTCTTAAAGTCCAGTGTGTAAAGTGTACTTAATGAGTCCCCAAACACTTCTGGAACTGAAAGAAAGAATTCGTGAGGAAATAAATTTGATAAAAGAAGATTTACTCATACGCTTTATGGTCAATTTCAGAAATAGATTGGAGCAATGTATAGAAGAGAGACAGTGGTCATCTGCAAACTAAAAGTTTTAGAATTGTGTTTTTAGTTGTAATAATAAGTCAAAATATATTCTTTGTTTCTTAACAGTGTCCTATTAAAAACCGTTCAATCATGTTGCCGGACACTGTAAAATGCAGTATTAATTTATAATTCCTCTTTTTACCACCTTTCGGTGTCGATGGGCTGAACGAATCGACCTGTGGTATCATCTTATTTTTACTTGTCACCCATCCAGCAACTGACCACGTCAATTGTATTAGTGTTATCTAGAATACACGACTGTATGGACTGCTATCAAATTATACTCTTATGTAATATTATTACACATACCGTCTCGAAACGTGGTAAGTTAACGACACGTCTCCGCCGTTAACTTACCGCGTTACAGTAAGTTACGGTAAGTTAACGGCGGAGACGTGTCGTTAACTTACCACGCAGCAGTGTCGCAGCGGTGTCGTTAACTTTCCACGTTTCCAGACGGTATATCGGCACTAATTTACTCATCGGCGTAGGAATCGCGACAGTACAAAATAGTACTACACATAAAGAAGAATGAGTAATTTTCAGCGTTGCATTATAACACACAATATTAGTTGGTTCGATTTTAATAATCTTCTTCTACAAGGATCGAATACACATTGTTCTTCATATAAAAAATAATGGTTAATGTTACTTTTAGGTTAGTCAAATTATATTCACATTTATTTATTTGACTATTACACATTGTGTTGTGTATTACTACAGCATGCTAACTTCGAAAGTATCGTTTTATTTACATATAAAACGTTTGTAAAATCTACCACAATACTAAACTACAAAAAAAAAGTTTCTAGTATTTTGCTCAAGTTGGATTTAATACTCGTTTCTGTTTACTAAACTACAGTTGTAGTGTATATTTCTAAAATATATTCACTCCAAGTATAGTTATTTTCAAAAACATTCAAAAAGAGTCGACCAATTGCAATGAAATTTTTTATAGTACTCTGTTTTGTCTCCTTTTGTCTATTTTGTTATATCGAAAAATTATGTTTTTAAATTTGTGTTTCCTTCAGATTGAAGCAATATTTCATAGCGATTTGTTCTCAGTTTATTAAGTCATTATGCCTAGGCGCCGTAAGTGAATTCGAAAGAGGGCGAAGTGTTGGAATGTGGGAAGTCAGTTTTACATACGATAATTTTCCGACTGCATGGGACGCAGTGTGTCAACAGTGTTACATTGTTGGTTCAGGTGGTCTGAAGAAGGAATTCATAACCGTCCCCATGGATCCTGATGACCTCGAGCAACAACAGCACGGGAGGATCGTCATTTGAGGATTGCGCCTTTACAAGACAGAGTTTCCACAATCCGGTCGATTGGAAATGCTTGGTTGGGAATTTTACAACAAAGAGTCTCTATGGAAACGATGTATTCCAGAAAACTCGGTTTTGTGTTTCGTCCATATAGACCATTTTTATGTCTCTCACTGACACCTGGACATCGCGCTGCTCGGATTGAGTGATGTAACGCCAGATCAAATTGGGATAGTGAATGGAATCATGTTGTGTTCTCTGACGAGTCAAGATTCTGTCTCTGGGTCTACGATGATCGCAGACAACAGACTGACAAGACTCAGTCTTTAGTTTATATATCATCTCTCATTACTACTAACCTACCTAATGTGACCAGGTTACATACTTAAATTAAATGTCGAAAGATGCAGTAATTAAGAAGGACGTGTTGCGTTAAAAAAGTATTACATTGAATGTGTGGAAATAGATGTCCTACTTTAGTTATCACATCTTTCGCTTGGCGGAAAAGAAAAACAAAGGGCTTCTTTGCCGTTTTAGTTTTTCTTACCTGTGCTAAATATATATAGCTAACCTTCCTACATGCTTAGTTCTTGGCCTATTATAAAAATACATTAAAATTATTATAAATGGTAAATGGGCCGTTGTACACTGTCTCAAGTTTGTTCTCTGATTCGTTTTTGACTAAAACTTGATCTCCGTAATACGTGGTAGTCATTCAGAACTAGTTGCCGTGTTTCGTAGTCTTCCATTCTATGTTTTCAATTACTTGTCTCTAATTTTTTGTCTTCGATTATTTGTTGTCAATTCTTTGTATTCGATTATTTGTCTTCAATTCTTTACCCTCGATTATTTGTTTCCAATTCCTTGTTTTCGATTTGATGTTTATTGTCGTTTCGATATTTATATATAAATGCTTGGTTAAACAATTTTGAAATATTACGTTTATTGTGTGGCGCTTGGGTAACTAAAACGTCAGCATTTCACCCCTAGTTTTTATTGACAGAAGTTTGTGTAAAGATTTGCGGAAAATCCGACCGAAGATCCATGTAAAAATTTGCGGAGAATCCGTCTAAGAATTTCGCTGCCGTTTCCAGTTCTTCTTTTACTGGATAACAAAAATGCACTTTTAACTATATTAATTATTTATTGAATCCAACGCTTGATGTATATACTTAATTTTGATTTTGTATTAGTGTTTTAACTCTTGCTCGTTGATGTGTTGTGTTTCGAATGAATGTTGCTTACTTGTAGTTAGGATGAGACTCTACTTCTTACTGTTTTAAAAATACTACGAGCAGGCAAAATTTGCCATTACCCCCACGAACTATTATATAACAAAAATTCGAATCGCATCGACTGTACGGCCAGATGGTGACAATTCGAGGGAATTTTGAAGGTCTTGGTAGATGGTGTCTGCTAGCAATGATACCTGGCAATACAGTTTTTAAACTATGCTAATTAAGTCCTAATCTTAAACCTAAGTACAAAGTTTGGATTAAATTCTCATCTTAATAAATTTTATTGCAGTTCAATTAAGAATTGCGAAATTATGAATAGCAAGTGGGTATTAAATACTTTCAATAATTAAATAATAAATTAGTCTAATAAAAAGGGTAACAAACTTGTAAATGAAAAGGATGTCGCTTCTTAGAATAGAGGCAAGATTCATAATTTAAATAACACAATTGAAGTTTCAATATACATGGCGAGAATTTGAAGCGAACATTATTGAATTCTAAAAACTAAACTCTAGATATATTTAAGAAAAATAAACAAAAACAAATAAAAATTATTGTTCTCGCACTTAACAATTTGAATGCAAATGATTACATACAAAACGTACTGCAGCCTTTTGCACTGCTATACTTATGAAGGTTAATTTAATCCCTTTTTCAACAAGACAACGTACGTCCTCATACAGCAAGGGTTATTACAAGGTTCTTACAAGAAAATAACGTAACTCTGCTACCTTGGCCTTCTCGCTCGCCTAATCGACTAATCAAACATGTGTGGGATATGATTGGTGCTCGACTAGGTAATTTACCCCAATCACAAAATGACCTACTTGACCTTCGTCACTAAATTGAAGAAGCCTGGGATGACATTCTCCAGTTTAGCATAAATTATTTAATTTCAAGAATGTCTCGAAGAGTTATCGAATACATAAGAAATCGCGGCGGATTTACTCATTACACTGGTCTGCAACAAAATCCTCCTTCATAAAATTATATCATAAATATGAAGATTTCGATGCTCTGAATCTGTTCCCTATGGCCAATTTTTTATATCACGTCTAGTTTTTTCGATATGATTTTTTTTCCAAAATATCATAAATTCCGTTTTTTTTTAATTCGTTATATGCGTTAACATTATAAACAATGTATATACATTCGAAATAGCTTTTTGCTAGTTATAAGAGAAAGAAGGAAAGTCCCGAAAGTGATTTCTATGGTAGTACATATGCGTCTGCGCAGCATACACTGTGTCTTTACAACAGTTAGTTGAAAACTTGTCTTTTAATTGTTTACGTTCTATATCAAATACTTTGGTAAGTTTTGCACAAAATTCATGTTATACATATATTTGAAGTATTTTATGTGTAGGTTATCCATTTTTTTATGAACATAGATAATAAATATATAATAGCAATTTAAAATTATTTTTTAAAAGAATTCCATTCAATTTTAGGATATAAAATGCCGCGCGGTTGTAAGAATTCTACCGACTGTTTTTGCTACATTTGTGGTGAGTTTACTCTAAAGACACAGCGAAATGCGTTAACAGATCTTGTTAAAAAAGCTTATCAGCTTTATTTTGGATTCTCTATCGATGAGAGGGATAAAAGTTGGTTCCCAAAAATTTGCTGTAACTGTTGTTCAAGAACGTTGAGAGGTTGGCTTGAAGGAAGTCACAAATCTATGCCGTTTACGATGCCAATGCTTTGGAGTGAACCTCAGAATCATGAAAATGACTGTTTTTTCTGCATGACATCAACACGAGGATTCTCGAAAACAAATAAAAACAAGATTGTATATCCAAACATCGCATCTGCAAAGAGACCACTTCCTCGTGGTGAAGGCAGTTCACCTCCAGTACTTACAAAAAATAGCGAGAAGATGGAAAATAAAAATACTTCTGGTCTACAGCCTCAATCGAGTTCTATTTCTTCCTGTACATCTTCATCATCATACGCTTCATCAGGATCTTCAAGCCCATCAAAAGAACCTTATTTTCTTAAACAACCTGATTTAAATGATCTCGTTAGAGACTTGGGGCTATCAAAATCTAAGGCTCAATTACTCGGATCAAGATTGAAACAGTGGAATTTGTTGGATAAAAGTACAAGAGTCTCATATTTTCGCACAAGACAAGAAGATTTTACGAGTTACTTTTCCAAAGAAAATGATTTAGTATATTGTAATGATGCTGCAGGGCTTCTTAAAGAACTGAGTTTCCCAGAAAATTCTGAAGAATGGAGACTTTTTATTGATTCGTCGAAGATTAGTTTGAAAGCCGTTTTACTTCACAATGGAGATAAATACCCACCAGTGCCTCTAGCACATGCAACAAACATCAAAGAAAATTATGCAAATCTGGAGGTATTACTTGAAAAAATAAAATATTCTCAATACCTATGGAATATTTGTGCTGACTTAAAAGTTGTCGCTATACGCTATACTGGATTGCAAGGAGGATACACCAAGATTTGCTGTTTTTTATCTGAATGGGACAGTCGCGCAAGAGACAAACATTACAAAGTTAAAACTTGGCCGCAAAGAAAAAGCTTGACACCTGGACTTAAAAATGTATCTCAAGAACCTCTAGTGCCAAGTGACAAAATTTTTTTGCCACCACTTCATATAAAGCTGGGGCTCATGAAAAACTTAGTGAAAGCTATGAACAAGGATGGTGCAGGCTTTCAATATCTCAAAACAAAATTTCCTCGAATCATTGACGCGAAATTGAAAGAAGGGATTTTTGTAGGTCCGCAAATACGAGAGCTTATGAGGGATGAAGTTTTCAATTCGAAGTTGAGCAAAGCTGAAAAAAAAGCTTGGGTGGCTTTTGTAAAAGTGTGTCATAATTCTCTAGGTAATACAAAAGCTGACAACTACCGACAAATCATTCGAGAGCTTCTTTCTGCTTATAAAGCTTTAGGATGCAATATGTCACTCAAAATTCATTTTTTGGACTCGCATTTAGATTTCTTTCCGGAAAATCTCGGTGGCGTATCAGATGAGCATGGTGAAAGGTTTCATCAGGATATTATGCATATTGAAAGACGCTACAATGGAAAATGGTCAGCAGCAATGCTTGCTGATTTTTGTTGGTCGATTCGCCGAGACATTTCGATGGAAACGATGAAAAGAAAAAAAAAAACAATATAGCTTGAATTATATTACCATAATGGGATAAATATACTGATATTTCTGTAACTTGTAACTGTAAAATTAGCAGTTTTCGTTGTAAAACTTAGACCGTAGTCTTTTTTCACTTTTTTTGTAATTGTTGTTACTAAAATAATATCGTTTTTTAATTAAATGGACACTATATTTAAAATCTATGTGCTGTATTTTTTTGCATGTTAAATTCCGAGGTAAGAGCACCAAATATGATGTAATCATCAGAGCTGGGGATGTTTGCGGTGTGCCAGGATAGTATTCAGTTAAACGCACGAATATAATGACCTTGTTTCGATTGGTGATGCATGCGTGATTTTATTGCTTTACATGCATTCGCTATTTATATCACTTAGGTATGTCAGTTATGTGTACTGTATATAAATAACACTTCTTCTTCTTCTTCTTCTTTCGATAGGCGTATCGCCTGTTTAGTTCCGGTTTCTTTGTGGCGGCAGTTCTTGTGAATTTGATTGCCAGCTGTCTCGCCAGCGCTTTGGTGGTCGTCCTATGGGTCTTCTTCCGTGAGGTATGTTGTTTCGTACTATTCTGGCCATTCTGTCGGGATTCATTCGACTGACATGGTGGTTCCATTCTCTTCTTCTTTTCCGTATCCATCTGACTACGTCATCCGTTTGACACTTCTCCCTTATATCTGTATTTCTTTGCCTATCATGTAATGTGTATCCTGTTATCGTTCTTAGAGTCTTCATTTCGGTTGTTCTTAGTATCCTCTTTGTTATCGTCGTTTCCGCTCTCGTCTCCGCACCATATGTCATCACCGGTCGTACGCATGTTTTGTATATCCTTGATTTGCATTCCGTACTTAGGTGTTTGTTTCTCCAGATTGGATACCTAAGATGTCCCGATATTGCTGCTGCTTTGTTTACTTGTTTCCTCACCTTATCACCCAAAAACCCTGCGCCTGTAATTTTGCACCCAAGGTATTCGATTGACATGGTTTGGTCGACGGTCTTATTTTCTATTACCAATTTGCATAACACACCTTATTTACGATTATTATAGCATAGCGCCAAGTGGATAAGACTTGCAGTAAGTTTGTAGCATTAGATACGTTTCCATATTTGTAGCGGTGAGCGATGTACGCCGTGATGAATAAATTTTTTTATATTTTGAGAAAGACCGCTCGACATCTACGGATGTAACACACGCACAATTAAAATAATCTTTATAGATAGAAACCGAATCTACACTTGCACCATTACTAATTTGTTTTAATCTGGTAAAATCAAAATCATTGTTTATCACACTCTCGAACTTTTCTATTACATTAACATTTTTGTTGTCATTTACTGCGCATAGCTGGGCGTGTACATCGTCCAGTATTTGCAGTGACTCCGCTAACGATAATGCAGTATTTTGAAATTTCTCGATTGCGTTAAACAATCCTATATGATTGTTATAAATAGTTAGTAAATCTGCATCAAGGGAAGGGTTTTGAAAGAGTCTCTGGCTTTCCTTAATGGCTACAGCTTCGGCAGGATTGAATTGTAGAACCACAGATTTGATTTGTTGGAAATACTTGGCATAATAAAATGCCGCCTTTAACCAACTTCCCCAACGTGTAAGGATTGGCTCTGGTGGTTCGGGAATACCAGGGCACCGACTGTGAAACTCTCGAATTCGTTTGGGAGATTTTAGAAACACTTTTTTTGTGGTTGCTATTAATGCATCCACCTCTGAATAACATTGCCGAATAGTTTGTGCCACAAGGTGTAAAGCATGAACTTTACATGTCACATGCAAAAGTCTCTCACAATCTGCTTTAAGAGAACGGCCTACATAACGCATTGTCGCAGCACCATCGCTCATAAACATCAGGAGTTGATTAGTTGAAACTTGAAATTTTTGTAGCGTATCGAGCACTACCTTCGTAATTACTTCGCTAGTGCACTTTTCCAATCTTTTGCTGGCTAATAAAATGGGAAATGTTGATTTGACAAGATCTAGTACACGCACTATAATATTCACAATAGAATGTTTTTTTCGATCTGTCGTTTCGTCGACACATACCCATAACTGTTTATCATTTACTACTGCTTGCATTCTGTTTTCAATGTCCTCACGCACAATTGGTAAATAGGTGAGTAACGTTCTCCGTGACGGTAGCTTTTTGTTGGAATTGTATTTATTCCAAAAGTCGTGAAAGTTTTTTTTTAACTAGCAGGTGAACTGGCACATCACAGACGAGTAGCATTGTCAATAAATCGAAAATGAATTGCGTTTTAGACAGCACATTATTTTTTTTGTCTTTGTGGTGTACACTTTCAACATGTCTTTTACAGTCGTATTTGTCCCAGCAAAGTAACTGTTTATCGCATAATTTACAAACCACTTTTGCTCCATTATAATACAAATCGGGAAAGTCTCGGATAAATTTCTTCACGTCGTTATACAATGGGCGCTTTCTTGGCTTGGGCACGTCCGTCATACTTATTAAATAGAGCTCAAGACAACACACGATCACGTTGCCAGTTCACGACTAACTAAAGTGTTTCGCTGCATCGTGTTTATACGCTGGTGGGGATGCACTACATACGGTCCTGCCGTACCGCAAACATCCTCAGCTCTAGTAATCATGCATGAAAACAATGAGGAGAAAAAAATAATTTTTTTCTGCAGACCAGTGTTATTAAATAACATTGATATTTTTTAATATTTTAGTTTGTAATAATTTCTTCAGTTTGATTAAACAAACATTATGTATAAATTTTATTAAAAGTGATCAACTCCTACTGGGTGTTTAAATTTTTGTTAAAGTCCGTATGTTTTGTTTTCTGAACAACTACATTTTCTCTCTTCATCGGAGTTTTTTAAAGATTAATTCAAAAAGTCGATAGCAGCACTAAAGTCTCTTACAAAAGATAGCTATTTACATTAGCTGTAGGTTATTCATATAAATTCGATTTTTTTAACGCTTCTTGCTCATTAGAGCAATTTGTATAAAATGATTTAGTGTCACATATGCTAGTAATATATTTTTTAAATTTTATGAAATAATAACATTGGAACTTTTTAGTGTAATTATGCCAAATCCAGGGGATTGGGTGGTATCATGATGTGGTCTGTAGAAACGGATGATTTCAAAGGCAAATGTGGTCAAGTTAATCCTCTTTTAAATACAATAAGAGCTACTTTAAATTTGGTAATATTGTTCATTTTTATTTTTTAAAAGTATTCACTACATTGATATTTCAGGAAAACTGTGAGGATAGTATGCAAACAACATCATACGAAACGACGGAAGACACATGTGATATTACTCCTCCTACCCTTGATCCTGAATCGCCTACTACTACTACTGAATATAGTATTTGTACCACTCAAGGATATGTTAGAGATCCAACAAACTGTAGCGTATTTTACCAGTGCGTCCTTGTGGGAGGTTCTTTTATTGAATATCGATTCGAATGTACGAATGGATTGTATTTTGATACGACCATAAATGTTTGCAATTATGCCTCTTCAGTTAATTGTTGATTTATTATTCAACTGTTAGCCAATGAATTTGTATATTAATTGGCTATCCTACAGAATTACATAAATAGTTTTAAATATATTTCACATTACATTGCATGAGTATATTGCGGTATTTTTTAAACTACCAATTCCATTAATAATTTTTTTGATACACTTGTCTGTGTAATCATCGCAGAATGAAAACCGAAGATGTTACGTATTAAGAAAAATGAAACATATTATGAAAAAGTGGACCAGGAATTTTGGAAAAATATTAAGACAATCACCTTGGTAGAAATAATTATAGATTGCTTGCTTACATTGTATTGTGGTTTGCTTTTCTCGGTCTACCGTAGGAGTTTTTACCGTGACCTGCTACCAAGGACAATGTGTCAGAGCAACCAAAGTTAATTCTTCCCCTACGGAGATGGACACACAAGCTAAGATTTTCTATTGTTTTTAAATTGATTCAGCATTCTCTTATTTAACTTTATCACCGTCGGTTCATTTAAGTTCTTTTTTTTTGTTACACGCTACATACGTAATTTACGCGAGCAAAATCATAATTTAGCAAGTAAATAATATTCGATTTAGTTCAACGTGTTAAAATCATTTTTATTTTAACACGTAGCGTTGTCCGTCTTCGTAGGGGAAGAACTAACATTGATGACTCTGTCATATTGTTCTTGGTAGCAGGTCGCGGTAAAACTCTTACAGCGGGCCGGGAAAAGCAACGTGGATATTACAACGACCTGGAGTACGACGGTCGCACAGACCAACAAACCACCTGTTATAGAGTGCACAGAAAAAAACAAACGAGTAAAAATTCAAGGAAATAAATTGATTTAAAAATTACGTACCAGATTAGTTCGGATGGTTTCTTATAATACATCTATATCTTGTTAGTGAGAAACGATTCGCTTCTCGTTCAAAAATATCCCCTACGGGTAATTGATGTTTTCAATTAAATAACGTGTATCTAAAAAAAAATCCATGAAAATAGGAGGCTACGAGCGATACTCTACATAAAGAGAATAATTAAGCACTACAAATTAGCAAAAAAGTGTTGAACGAAAAAGAGATAACGACTTCTCGATATCGGTGTCGGTCTTACAACTTTCCGCTCGATCGAATCTTCGCGATCGGCAGACAGAGTGGAGAAAAGCGACGAAAAAACTAATACGTAATCATTTTTGCAGATATAGGAACGTAAGCGGATGAATATACAGGTAGGTTCACAATAAATAGAGCATAATAAAATAAAGTAACACGCTAATTGGCGACGAAATAATGAAGTGTCTACAAACAAGTAACAATCCTATTTTAGCAAAGTAATAATTATTTCCTTAATAGAAACTGGAGTCTCTGAAGCTACGGTGGCATCTCGTCTAGGACTTGCAAAAAGTTCCGTAAATTTTGTTAACATGTGACAAATTAAATTATGGGCTATTACCATTATGGACGTTTCACAATACAGCAACTTACATTTTGTCAAAGAATGACATTGACAACCAAAATTTATTGCTTGCAGCTGTACGTCGCTATTTCATATGCTCTTTATTTTCGAGTACCTCAGGAAAGGATCGGGTTTTGGATTTTTATTAGCTTTTTACAGGTTTTATAGTTAAAAGGCTACTTAGTGTTCGTGCTTATTAAACTTTACAGTCTTCAATCAGTGTACGGAGTGCCATCATAATATGTGATCAAAATGTTTTAAGTGCAAGAATAAGAAGGCAGTGCTATAAATTACAGGTAATTTTATTTACACACTTATTAAATACATAAATAAATACAAAATATCATTCACAAATTAAACAAAAGATATAATAGCAGCAACAAAATGGCGAATCGTTCGGTAAAATAATATGTATAATTAAACATCAAACATTCGGAGAATATATAACATTGGGACATATTGTAATAACTGTAATGTATAATGAATTTTAATCGCGAAATATCTTCGCGACAAGTCGTAGTAATTTAAAGAAAATGTGGTGCGTACAAAGAGCTGATCAAAGGCCTCACAAGAGTGGCCTTGACTTAGTGAAAATGATTTATTTGTTATTTAACAAGTAATATAAATTTACGTTTATAAATAATTACAGTTGGAATCAATATTTACAAAAAAAAGGCATAGAATTTTGTCTATTAAATTTGACTTTAATCTATTTACATATCTAGATTAAATTGTTACTTATACGGATTAAACTAATATGCTAATGCATATAATTTAATGTTTCTAATTGGTACGTTTTAACTAAAACATTCTTTTGAAATACATAATTCACAAGATAACTAAAACTAATTAGACTTTGCCTTTTACAGCAATGTTTGCTACAATATTTTATCGATTAGTACCCGTATACTCGTGGCGTTAATATCGTATTGCTGCGTTATCGGCAATGTGTGGTAGAATTTTTAGAGTAAGGCAAAGAGAGATTGCGCGTGACCTTCTACACATTTTGGATGATAGCAATATTCTAAGCTACATGGTTGTTTAAATTAGACGACGTCTTTTTGACTGTAATATTACCGTTATTGTTTTGTGGTTTTTGGGAAAAAGAAAGCACTCTTAAGGATGGATGCGACGTCGTGCTGATTATATAATTAAAGCTCCGATATTTGGTCGATTAAATAAACTGTAGCTGCAACAGAATCCCAAGATTTCCGCTTAGTAAATTACGCCCTTCTTCTTACTGCTGTTAACCCACCTTGGTTGTATTATTTAACGCTAAGACTCGCGGAATTTTCATTTAGGGTGTCAAGAATACCCCTAATTAATTAGGATACAAATCTCTGAGAGGCCACGCTGATGAGATTAGATTAAACTTCCAACAACTTGACCACGTTTCCGAGTCCGCTAACTTGGAGCAGACGCCACATGTTCCATTAAAATATTTGCGATTCTTTGGTAACAGATAGTGTAATCTATATAATTGCGTATTTTGAAGAATACCGAAATTTATTAATCTGAAACTTTAATTACCGAGTCAAGAAACTCAAAGGCATTTCACGTCGGCCATTTTGTGTACCATTACGTGTCCTCTTTGTGTAACAGCCAAATGGATATATTATATAAAATCGTTAATTAGATTTATTCATTTTGCTTTTGTAATTTTCATGTCCGGATTGTTATATTTTTGGTTGATTGTTATATTATTGGTTAACTAAGTAATTAGTTATACCTTTTTGGGCTTAAACATTTATTATTAATTTTTTATTTATTTCACGTAATTAAATTTACATAAGTCGAATCTCGCTCTCTTTTTTTAGCATTGCTAGTTAATCGTTATACCTGTAATTCTTTTTCTTTCCTGTGAAGTAATTCACTTTTGCGTATTATATTTAAATGTAGATTAGGCTTTGCGATAAATTAGTGTGCTTATGATAGTTAACTTTTTTTACTATACACTATGATAAATTGATTCTACTTTTTATTTTCAACTTTGTACTGTACTCAATGTTAATTGAAATTTTGTTGATGATATCCAACCCATGTTTTACCATATGTTAATTTCGATGGCATTGTAGTCGTTGACTTTCGTTATACCGCATGTTATTTTAGTTAACGCCAATTAGATAAAATTCTTTAGTAGATGTAAGAGGGAAACTCTGTTTAAGGAATTGATTTATGAAAATTTTATACGCTTTGTTTCTTAATTTGTCACAGTTTAATTAGTTGTTTCCTCTGTTGCTTCTTTTTTGTTTATGAAAGCAACCACAATAAATTTAGTAGCTCCCTACGCAAACCATCTTTCTTTTAATATCACCTGGTGGTTTTCAATATCTTCTATGAGTTCCGTGTGGTGTGCATACTAACCAACAATGTTAGAAGATAAATGGTGGCGCCATTTTACTAATTTTTGAGCCGTATAATTTTTGACAACGTTTCGAAAGGAACTGCAGGACCGTCTTCATTCAACGCTACTGTGGGTCTGGTTTGTTGATTCTGTGTTTGTCTACAACATCTCGCTCGCCAAGGTAAGTCCCAGGAGCGCCACTAAGTTTCGACAAATTTAAGAGCCAGTTTCGTGTTAATTCTTTATTGTTAAGTTTACCGGTACATTTTCGCCTTTATATTTGCTGAAAGATAAATAAAGCGCTTGACTCAGGGACAGGAAAATTAAGTTACATTTGCTTTTACACCAACTAAATGTTAAAAGAAAACGATGTAGGGCCTATCTTGTCTTCCAAACAATTATAGGGGTTTTTCGATATCAAAATTCACGAAAGAAAGTATACAAAGAAAATTTGTTTCAGGCGTTTTATCCAGTTTTTGTAATTACAGTCGACATTCAGATAAGATAAAAAAAGAGTTTAGCTAAGATCTGACGTGTTCGATTTCTTTTAACCCTTGGATGGTAGACTATTTCGATGAGAATTACTGCATGGCGGTGGTAGAGAACTCCTCGGCGATAGTCATAACGTGTGCCAGTCGAGTTTGCAGCACCTCTGACGTCGGGACGTCTCTTCTTGTGCCGGAAATACATGGGATGCACAAAAAGAACGTAAACGGAGAGTCGCAAAAATGCTACAACGAGACTAAAAAGACGGGGTCACAAAATCCTATGTGACGCTGCAGGAATCTTCCCTTAAGTGCATCTCAACTGGCGCAGTAAGAGGGTGAAGGGTTATGGTTATATCTCTAGCTTAATCAGAAGTCATCTTAACCGACGCCAATTGATTAATTCCATTTCACAGTAAAACTATTCCTTTTATATCAATTGAAGAATGTAAAAGATAGTTATTTGGATGGGAGAAATATACGTAGCTTCCAGTAAATGATTCTGCGACGGCGCTAAAGGTGGGGAGTCTTTGTGTGACATAGCGACATACGTGGCGAACTAAAGTAGTACAATAAAAAGTTTCATAATAGTAAATACATTAAAAATATACACGTGGGCTCAAAACTTATGAATATGTTGCATGCACCATTCATTCAGAATTTGAAGGCGCTCAAACCGCTCTTAAATTCAAAGTTCGGGACGAGGTTCGCTACAACACATCGAAAAATTTAATAAACTGACAGCTGGTTGTTTTATAATTTACTCTATTTTGTTAAACGGTAATAATATATTTGTAATAGTTAATATGGCCAGCAATGACCTAATACAACAATAAGTGCATACTAAACAGGGGCAACAACCAAGAATTGTTATAAAAAGTGGTAAAAACAAAACATAAAATGTTACGATATTTTGGCGATTTGTTGGTTGGCCCCTATATGTTCCTACTGTGATATAACGTATCGCTACGTCATCAGATTTTTGGGGAAGAATTTTAGAGAAGGAGATGCGCGCGGTGTTTTACATACACTTACTTTTTGGTTTGTCGGCAGAAATATTTATATTCGAATGTGTTTATTAAATTAGTTCTAATTACATTTAAATTATCATATTAATTTGTCATAAATACTATTGAGTTCATTTAAAGTAATCAGGAATTTGTGAAACTCAGTTCTAAAAGTTTGTGCATAAGAATGCAAATCCTTTGTTTTTGCTATATTGTAATTGCATTATCAAATATGTACTCTTAGGTGTACGTAATTAAGTGGGAAAATTAATTAGTGAAGAATTTGCATAAGATCTTGTGTATGCGTATGGCGTTTCCTTTGGCACCTTTTCTTGTTTTGTTTAATGCCTATATCAATAATATTTTTATACACTAACGTTCAAGAGTTTTACTCTCTAATATTTGGCCTTCGATTTATATTATTTAAATTTACACTCAAGATGCATTCGATTGGAAAATGCATTTAACCTAGGTACTTATTATATACAGGGAAATTATTAATTTATTGGAAACCCCAACGTTTTCTTTACCGTTTGTTTAGACTGTATAATTTATTCCTTAGTAGAGCGGTTAGAAAAACTTGTCTCTTTCTCTTTACTGTGGAATGTTAACTTTATCTGCTCATTACCTGCAGATTTCTTTTAAAATGACCCTGGATATTTTGTGGTCAGTTCGTTAGCAGGAATATGAAGTCCGAGTGACGTATAATTCGACAAGCACTTTCTAATTTATAGTTAGTTCCGCATCGGTTCGTCAAGAATCGCAGGACCATCTTCACTGAGCTGTACGCCGTTGGCACTGGCTGGTTGTTTTGTCAAGGTAAGAACTTCTCACACACGCAAGGTAAGTTCGAGGAGGGTGTTTGTATTGAGCAACATTTTAGCAAAGCCAGTTTCGTGGACTTTTATTGTTTGCACCTTTTGTAGGTAGCAAAAATTATTACCTATCTTGTGTTAAGATTGTTTATGCCTTTGTGCCTTAAGGCATAAATATTATTTTTACTTTGTCCACAAGCTTTTTGTTCTCTTAATTAATGGGTACGAAACAGCAGATGCAATAAAAATGTCCGTGTACGTCACTTTTATTATTTTTTGAACTTTTTGTACATTTATATCTCCTGAAGAAGCAACACAGTTGTTGCGAAATATAGAAATAATTAATAAATGAGTTTTTAATTGACAGACCGCTTGCCCGCTTTTAATTTATTTTATCCAATATAGTACGGTCGCTAATTTCTTTGAAATTATATATATATATATATATATATATATATATATATATAAATATGTTATTGAATGATTTGAGCCAAACGTTGGAGTGACAAAATATAATATAATATGCTTCACGTTGGAAACTTATTAAATAAATAATTTGTAAATGTAATTGCTATTTGAATCACCACCAAGAACTTATGTGGTGTTTAATTATCGTTCTCTATTTATATAATCGTTAAGTTCGATCTATTTATCTCTTAAAACGTCTACTAAGGAAAGTTTAACTTGAAGATATAAAATGAATTTAAATTCGAATTTACACACGCAATATTACATATATTTCTGCGCATGATCAATTATAGATGGTAAGCGTTCGAAGTTAACGATCATAAAACTTGGAGAACCAAAATAGTATTTTGTTTTAAAAATAGCTGGTCTTTAATGAAATTAGTAGAAATAATTAACATGAGCTCTCTAAATATCTCAAGGGTCATGAAAAATCCTTATTTGGCAAGAAAGGTATGTTAGTTGTATATATCTCGGTGAATGTAGGTTAATATGATAATATTTTATTAACTTATCGTACACACAAACAACTTGTTTTAGTGGCTTAAACTCTGTTTATTAAGAAAATGTTATTTATTTGATTTGAATATTTAGCTAGATAACAAATTATTCTGTACAAACAATGGATTAACTATTGTTATTAAAACATAATTCATAATGTTTATAGGTTATGTGTGGATTTCTTTTGTAGGTGGAAAATTAAATGAATCAGCAGATATGTAACAAATATTTGGATATTCAAACTCAATAGGCTCTGGTAAATTAAGCCACGCATAAAATTGGTATATCACTTCCCTACTTACAATATTTAAATGATTATTTTTGGAATTCTAATCTACTTTCGGTAAGCATATATCTGTTTATTTATTAAGTTAAATTTTTGATAGTAAACCAAATAATACAGACTTAGCTCAATACTTTATAACTTCACAATTTTCGTCTAAAGACATCTAATCTCTGCAATCAATCTTGGTTCTCCTGACGTACAGCTGGAATATTACCCAAACGGGAAAAATGGTCACGATCCTAACAAATCTTTCAGGTGTTGAGTCCTCCAGAATACACAATAATTTGAAACATGCATGAGTGGGTAAAACTACACCAATTTGTATAATACAAAAGTATTTTTAATAATATAAAATATTATTAAAAATGGGGTGTGAAGAACACAATACCAGTTATATATTTGTGAATATATCTCCTCTCCAGAGACGCAGATACGTATTTCACCTTTCTACAGGATCGTCGGTACGCCCCTGCTGGAGAAAAGATACATTCAACCAAACATAACTACCTTGCTATTAAGCAGAAATTATTAAGACAGAGCGTGAAAGAATATTCAGCGCTGTCTACATAATAACTGCCGAACTAAGCAACGTGTTTCTATAGACGGTAACAACCATATCTATAAAAACTGTATTATCGTGTCTTCACTACTTGTCGGGCGAACCGAATGCGTATATAACAAAATAATTTGAAACATACATGAGTGGGTAAAACCACACCAATTTGTATAATACAAAAGTATTTTTAATAATATAAAATATTATTAAAAATGGGGTGTGAAGAACACAATACCAGTTATATATTTGTGAATGTATCTCCTCTCCAGAGACGCAGATACGTATTTCACCTTTCTACAGGATCGTCGGTACGCCCCTGCTGGAGAAGAGATATATTCAACAAAACATAACTACCTTGCTATCAAACAGAAATTATTAAGACAGAGCGTGAAAGAATATTCAGCGCTGTCTACATAATAACTGCCGAACTAAGCAACTTGTTTCTATAGACGGTAACAACCATATCTATAAAAACTGTATTATTGTGTCTTCACTACTTGTCGGGCGAACCGAATGCGTATATAACAAAATAATTTGAAACATACATGAGTGGGTAAAACCACACCAATTTGTATAATACAAAAGTATTTTTAATAATATATATATATAATCCAAAAATCCCTATTACCATAACAATGGTGTAGGGCGTTTATCTTCTAGCTTTTTATAAACGTTTTCCATTCATTTCTATTCCTTGTCATGTTCTTCGCTTCTGTCCATGTTTTGCCTTTCCTTCCCAGTATTTCTGCTATGACATCATTCCATGTTGTCCTTGGCCTTCCTCTTCTTTTATTTTTCATTATCCTTGCTTCCCATATCCTTCTTGTTTGTCTTGTATTTTCCATTCTATATAAATGTCCCCACCATCCTAGCTGTCTTTGTTCAATGTATTCTAACACTGACTGCATTTTCAAATCTTTTCGTATTTCCAAGTTTCTTATTCTGTCCATCCTTGTAACTCCTCTAACTCTTCTTAAATACTTCATTTCTACTGCCTGTAATTTATTCTTTTGTCTTCTATTTAATATCCAGGATTCACAGCCATATGTTAATATCGGTCGGTAAATTGCCTTATATACTTTTAGTTTTGTTTCTCGGGATATCTCTTTTTTGTTAATGAAATTATTCCTCATGCTGTGGTACAGCTTTGTTGTTTTTTCTATTCTTTGATTAATCTCAGCGTCCTGGGTCCCTCTTCCATCAATTCGTACTCCCAAGTACTGGAATGTTCTCACTTGTTCTATTTCAGTTCCTTCTATTACGATTTTCGTATCTACCTGTTCATCTCCCACTACCATTACTTTAGTTTTGCTCTTACTCATCGTCATTCCACTGTCCTTTAGTGTCATATTCCATGTTGTTAAATTACGTTTCAGATCTTCCTCATTGTCGGCTATAACTACTATGTCGTCTGCGAATGCCCCTTCCGAAACTTCGACTGCATTCAAGTTAAGGTGTCCAACCCTGAACTTTTTACTTTTACATGCACACTGTTTGATAATGTCATCCATATAAACAATGAACAGCATTGGGCTCAGACTTCCCCCTTGGCGCAGTCCCTCGTTTGTTTTAAATATCTCAGATTCTAAATTGTTAGCTATTACAGCATTAGTATTGTGGTTATATATTTTCTGTATTAATCGTCTTATTTTGCCATTGACACCTCTTTCTCTTAATACATTCCACAATCTTTCTCTTGGTACTTTATCGAAGGCTTTTTCCAAGTCTATAAATGCTAAGAACACTTTCTTCTGTTCTCTAGAGGCTTTTTGTATTATTTGTTTCACAGAGAATATTTGGTCTTGTGTGCTCCTTCCTCTTCTAAACCCACTTTGTGACTCATGTAACGTATTTTCGAGTTTTGTTCTTAGTCTTTTATCTATTATTTGCTCGAGTATCTTCATTGCAGTACTTAGAAAGGATATTCCTCTGTAATTATTGCATTCTTTCTTATTTCCTTTATTCTTGTATATTGGTACTATCAATGACTTCTTCCAATCGTTTGGTATTTCCTCTTCTCTCCATATTCTGTTATATATTTTCAACATTAATTCTCTTCCTCTTTGTCCTATATTTTTTATCATTTCTGCTGTTATTTTGTCACAGCCTGGCGCTTTTCCATTTTTCTGTTTTTGTATTGCTTCTTCCAGTTCGTCCATGGTAATTATTTCTTCTGTCTCTTCTTCTCCTATTATTTGTTGTTCACTAGCATTCTCGTTTTCCACTCCTCCGCTTAACAATTCCTGAAAGTATTCTTTCCACCTTTCTATAATCTTCATTCTATCGCTTAGGATCTCTACCTTCTTATTTTGTATATAATGTGTAGATTGTGACCTTTCTTCATTCCTTACTGATTTCAAGACTCTATAAAATAGTTTTTGGTTCTCTTTACTGTTTTTTTCCATCTTTTCCCCAAATTCTTTCCATGTCTCCTTTTTTGCTTGTACTACTAAATGTTTCACTTTTTTTCTTTCTTCTTTGTATATATCGTATTTTTCCACTGTTTGTTCTGCTAAGTATGTTTTCCATGCTTTTTTCTTTATCTTAATTTGATGTCTTATTTCATTTGTCCACCATTTTGTTTGTTTTTTCTTTTTATTTTTCCTTACGCCACATAACTCTTTCGTTGTAGTTATTATTATTTCTTTAAACCTATTCCAAATTTCTTCGATAGTTCCATTAATTTCTATATTTTCTACTCTTTCGGCTATCCTTTTCTGGAATTTTTCAGCAATGACTTCACTTCTTAATTTGTATATTCTAAGTGATTCTATTTGGTCTTGTTTCTGTGTATATATATATTGCTTTTCCTTGTTTTGAACTTTTTCTTTTATTCTTGATATAACCACAAAGTGATCGCTTCCTATTTCCGGCCCTCTTCTTACTTTCGTGTCGCTCACAATTCTTCTGTTATTTTTGTCAACTAATATGTAGTCAATTATGGACCTCTCCCCCCTACTCTTGACTTCTCTAGTATATCTGTGTATATCTTTGTGTTGGAAAAGAGTGTTAGTTATTACCAAGTTGTGTACAATGCAGAAGTCCAGCATTCTTTTTCCATTGTTATTTCTAACAGTCTCCCCGTTTGTTCCCAATACTTCACTATATTCATCGTCTCTTATGCCAACTCTACTGTTGAAATCTCCTACTACAAACATTATACCTTTCACGTCTTCCACCACTAATGTTAGTTCTTCCCAAAATTTATTCTTATTTTCTGATGTATCATCTTCGTTTGGCCCGTACACCACTATTATTGTTTTCGTTCTGTTTCTTTCCTTCATCTCTATTAGTAATATTCTTTCTGACCAGGCATTCCATCTATAAATTTGGTTTTCTAATTTCTTGTGTATAATGCATCCCACTCCTGCAGCTGCTCTTTTTTCTTTTCCTACACCACTATACATCATAATATGACCATTGTCCGTCTTAATAACTCCCTGTGCCTTTTTCTTTGTTTCCGTAATTGCTAATACATCCACTCCTAACTCTTCAAACTCCTTTTCTAATTCCTTTTCTTTTCCTGTTATGCTCTTTATATTCCAAGTACCAATTTTCCATGTTTCACTTTCTTTATCCTTACTTTTCTCTATCTTTTTTATTTTTTGTGTATCATCATTATCATACTGATCATTATTTTGTTTATTTTCGTTTATCATATCCTTTTTCTTGTCCGGGTCATCATCTTTATTTTCACTAGTCTTTACTATTAGTTTTTTGACACTATTTTTGGGATTTTCTTTTCTCGTGCCAATTCTCGTTCCTCCTTATTCCAATTCCCCTTTTCCCTATTCCATCTCCATTGTTCTCCCTCTACTATTAACTTTTGGAATCCTATCTTAACAGTTTTTCCTTTCATTCTCTCTTCTTTGGCCTTTCTTCGTATCTTTTCTTGTATTTCTCTTTCCTCTTTTGTCATGTCATCGTTAATGTATATATTTTGTTCCATAAACCCTCTCAATTTGCCCTTATTTTTCATTATTTTTATCTTATCATCTATATTCTTCAGTTCTATTAAGCAAGTTTTTGGACCCAGTTGTTTCACCGCTTTAATTTCAATTTGTATTTCCATGTACTTCTTGATAATATCTTCCACCGCTACCTTTAATTGATCTTGATCACTCCCATCTATTTTCAAGCCTACCATAACTGCGTTCTTTCTTCTATTCATACCCTCGAGTTTATCTAATCTTCCTTTGGCACTTCTAATTTCTTTTTTCAGTTCTTCGTTTTCTTTTCTAATCTTCTCATTTTCTAATTTGATTTCTTTCATTTCTTCCATATATTTATCTTGTTTTCCCTCTATGTGCTGCACTTGTGTAACTAATCCTCGCATCATTTCCATTAATTTATCTAATTTACTTTCGTCACTGCTTGCTTCTTTGTCTGGTGTTCTGGTCAGCTTTTTACTCTTTTTGAAGATTTCGGCTACGTCTTTTTTATTTCTCTTTCTTTTTCCTTCATCCGTGTTACTCCCATCACTGTCCATCGCAAACAATGTCTATCCAGGCCCCCAAACCACTAAGCTAGTTATCTCGTTAATATTTCCTAATATTTTATAAGCCGGACCTGTTCCTTATTGATATATTTAACCATTTATTTAACTAATTGCTATTTAATTAATAGTTAAAAAGCAGGTAAGGACAAAACCACGTTTAATTCATGTTTGTATAACCATTTCAAATATTTATTTTAAAATTTTCGGATCACATTTATTTGATTTTATTTCACACTAATTTGAAATTCGCTCGTGCGCCACAAATTTATTTATGTCTTACTAGTCCTTGTTTTTATTGTGCCATATGTTTATATTGTCGGATGCTGGCCTCTTTAGCGAGTCACCGCCCACATCTCTCTCTATCTCTTTTCTGTTGTTATTGCAAACACTAACATATATTATTTATTTTAATCATGTACTTATCTCTTCCACTATTTCACAAATTTACACCTTTGTGTATCACTTCTAATTATTTACTAACAATATTAATTTATTACACTCGCAAAAACCTCGTATTCGATAAATTCTTGCGGAGCCAAAATTACACGTCTATTCTCTATAACTACACGCTACTACTTCTCTTTAATAATATAAAATATTATTAAAAAGTGGGGTGTGAAGACCACAATACCAGTTATATATTTGTGAATGTATCTCCTCTCCAGAGACGCAGATATTATGTAGACAGCGCTGAATATTCTTTCACGCTCTGTCTTAATAATTTCTGTTTGATAGCAAGGTAGTTATGTTTGGTTGAATGTATCTCTTCTCCAGCAGGGGCGTACCGACGATCCTGTAGAAAGGTGAAATACGTATCTGCGTCTCTGGAGAGGAGATACATTTACAAATATATAACTGGTATTGTGTTCTTCACACCCCATTTTTTATAATATTTTATATTATTAAAAATAGTTTTGTAAATAATCTCCGTTAATAATAAATAATCTTGATTATAGATTGTATGGTCGCTAGAGTTAGTCCAATTCATTCCAAGGTTGATTCAGAGTGATCCGATCTCATTAGGTTTGGAACGGCTAAATGGTTTCACTCGAAATAAAAATGTGTAATTACAATTTGAACACAAAAAGAATATGTGAACACATACAATAAACGGAAAAAGGAGTACAACAACCTTTTTAAGAAATGTCTTCTGAGGTTTTCCCGTTCAAACAATGATATTTTCTTCAGTATCCAACTATACAAAATATTACTGGTTTACCAGTTTCTATTATGAATATATATAAAAGTAATTTGATTTGAATTACTATTACTTTAATTTTTCTAATTTTAGACGTTTTCTAAAATATTAAACCACAAAAATACCACTGAATTTTATAGTGCAAAAATTATTCTTTCCAATTTTATAAATAAGTAGCCATAGCGACCCAACAGCTTTTCCTCTTTTTGAAAATCATTGGTAGCTTTAGTTATATAGATTTTCCAAAATATTTGACATTTCAAACATAATTTTGATCTTTGATTAATATTATAACTTATTGATTTACAAGTAATTACAAGTAAAATTAACTATTTTAGATAATTTAATAATATATTTGACACTACATGTTAGTAAATATTCAATATAAATATAATATAGTCTTCCACTTTCTAAGAAATCTTATACCTTTATAATAATAATAGAAAAGTAACTAATTAAAATTAGTGCTTTCCATAAGCTAATGAACATTTTATTATAATATATATTGGGCCTTCCCATCCATTGTAAGTCCTGGGAACAAGACTTAAAATTTGAAAACCCGATAAATGTCGTGTTAGAATTTAAGAATCGAGCAGAACTGTATATTTCAAATGTCAAAAATTAACTAAATTAATTTCGCGTGTTTATTCATATAAAATTCTACTTTTCATTTTATGTATCCATTTTCATTAATACTTTTGTAACTCCGAAGGTTTTTAACTTGGTAGATTGCATATATTATATTTATGAAGTACCTGTACATGTTCAAATTTGTCCAAGGCGGGAAAATTCCAATTTAGTTTCAGACGCATAGCGCAAACTTGTATATTTTAACGTTAGGCTAACGGATGTTAAAATTAAATTTATAAATTATAAAAAATATCCAAACGATTAGAATATTAAAATAAACTCATTTCGAACTTTTAAAAATAACTTAAAAATTGCAAATATTGATATACGAATCAGAAGCGGCGAAAAGAAACAATGGATAGTAAAATATTTCTAATTTCATCAATATAAACAACCAGAATACTAATGTTCATATTGATGAAATTAGAAATATTTTACAGCTCAAATATGACACATGTTTGATATTTTAATAATAGTTTTTTTTAATGTGTAAGTAAATGTGAAAAATTTTTTTAAACGAAAATGGGATTTAAGTATATGCAAAGAAAATGTTCTGTTGAAGACACGATTGCCGATATGTAATAAATAGTTGTCGAAACGTTAACTGACTTATTAACGTTAATATATACATATACATATATATATATATATATATATATATATATATATATATATATATATATATATATATATATATCTTTATATTTGATTCGGTATAATAATGGTGGATCTTTAATTAATTAAAGGTAAAACAAAAAATTAGTGCCGCCTACAGTGAAAGAAAAATTTGGTTAATAAAAGTGGTGCAGTTGGTCTGCTGAAGAGATTTGAGTCCGAGGATATAATAAGTAGATTTAGTTAGAAAAATAATACTACCAGAATTAGATAGTATGTTTTTATGATCTAAATTTTGCTTACCTGCATTTTTTTTAGTCCGTTCTGTATTTTACTTTTAGAGTATGTTATAATTCGAACTTCCATAGAATATACTGTCTTCTTATACTTAATTACCTAACGTTTAATTTTTCCCATGAGCATTTATTTAACTGTATGTTGAATATAGGTATCAATTGTCTTTTTTCTGTCAACATGAAACTATATCAGCGAGGGTATTGTTATTTGCTTAGCTAACTTTAAATTCTCTACGTACTATATATTCTGTCGGATTACATCATCAAATAAAAGAAAGTCTTTTCCAGACATGCAGACACATGTTTCATCTTACTATAGAATCATCAGTGCATGCTGCTGGAAAAATACTTACACAAAAATTACACCCTTACTACATTACAAAAGTCATCCAGACAAAGCATTGAAAAACATTCAGCGCTGCTCATTGACTAATGTCAACATCACGAACATCAAAACAACCACCGCTGTCTTCATGACAAATGTAAAAACTAAGTCAGGGTTTCCATCTAACGGACACAGCTGCAACCTGCGGAAACTGTATTAACGTGCCTCCATTCTACATCGGACACAACCGATAGCATATATCGTATGTCAAGTACGTTTCAAAACAATTTGAAACATACTTAATTAGGTAATCTCACCATATTTAATATGTATAGAATGAAGGTACGTTAATACAGTTTCTGCAAGTTACGGTCGCAGCCGTCAGATGGAAACCCATGGCTTAGTTTTGCACTTGTTATGAAGACAATGCTGGTTGTTTTAGCATTCGTGATGTTGACATTAGTCAATGAGCAGCGCTGAATCTTGTTCCACCTCTGTCTTACTAACTTTTGTTAATATGGTAAGAGTATAATTACGGTGAAGGTATCTCTCTAGTGATGCGCACTGATGATTCTGTAGTAAAATGAAACACGTCCCAACGTATCTGGAAAAGATACTTTCACAAAAATATGAACTGGTGTTCTACACACCCGATTTTTAGTAATATTTTATATTATTAAAAATGTTTTTGTTTTGGTCGTAATATTAGAATTCCCTAATCTATATATATATATATATATATATATATATATATATATATATATATATATATATATATATATATATATATAGTAAACTTAATAAGTCGGCGATTAAAGGTCTGCTTTATTACTTCAAAGTATATATATTTAAAACAACCCTACATGTTTCGGCAATGATGCCTTTGTCAAGGATATAAAAAATATAAATGACAGAATATTCTGTCATTTATATTTTTTATATCCTTGACAAAGGCATCATTGCCGAAACATGTAGGGTAGTTTTAAATATATATATATACTTTGAAGTAATAAACCAGACCTTTAATCGCCGACTTATTAAGTTTACCATATCATACCAAGGTCACGAAAATATTATATTTATATATATATATATATATATATATATAAAATTAATTTAAATTCGGGTAAGCGGTCTGTCTATTAAAAGACTCGTTTATTAAATAACCCTATATTTCGCAACAGAATTTGTTGCTTCTTCTGGGGAAAATAATGTAGAGTTGCAAAATAATGATGATTCTTCCCCAGAAGAAGCAACAAATTCTGTTGCGAAATATAGGGTTATTTAATAAAGGAGTTTTTTAATTGACACACCGCTTACCCGAATTTAAATTAATTTTTTATAATATATCACGGTCGATCATTTCATTTCAATTATATATATATATATATATATATATATATATATATATTTTTTTTTTTATATATATATAAATGTAATTCTCTTCAGATCTGCAGAGAACCTTACACATTCAGTAATAATTAGAAAAATCATTGGCAAGAGAAATTACAGTTTACAGTCTTATATAACAAATGAACAATTGTTACTTATAAAAAAAACTAGTGCAATCATTGGTCGGAAATTCTACATACAGTATATATATGAAATGTTGAAATTTATGAAACGATGGCAAAGTAATTGACAAAAATTAAACATGACCCGAGTCCATGAATGAAGTTCGATCGCCCTGTGTATGATAAAATCAGCAGTTATCGAAAGACTTTAAATTATGTATAACTATAAAACTTACCTTAGATAGAAAAGTTAATTATGATATAAAATTCAGTTCACTAAACACACACGAAGAAAGTTTATCTCGGGTATCTTTAAGTCCCAATAGAACGAAAATTTGTACGGTTGTACCTTGAATATTGATACATCGAAACACAATCGAAACCTACCTTCATCTCGTAATTTCAAATCAGATATTTTCTCTGTTGAAGTTCTATGTATGACTCCACGCCGTAGAAATATCTTTCTTCCAAAGTAAACTTCAAAAGTGGATTTCCTCCAACTCGAAACAGTAGGATATATATATATATATATATATATATATATATATATATATATATATATTTAAATGAGACTGTGGATCAGTGAAATAATAATACGTGAATAATATTGAAGGATCAAGGTCAAGGATATAAAAAATATAAATAACAGAATATTCTGTCATTTATATTTTTTATATTCTTGACAAAGGCATCATTGTCGAAACTTGTAGGGTAGTTTTAAATATATATACTTTGAAGTAATAAACCAGACCTTTAATCGCCGACTTATTAAGTTTACTATATATATATATATATATATATATCTAGATTAAGGAATTCTAATATTACGACCAAAACAAAAACATTTTTAATAATATAAAATATTACTAAAAATCGGGTGTGTAGAATACCAGTTCATATTTTTGTGAAAGTATCTTTTCCAGATACGTTGGGACGTGTTTCATTTTACTACAGAATCATCAGTGCGCATCACTAGAGAGATACCTTCACCGTAATTATACTCTTACCATATTAACAAAAGTTAGTAAGACAGAGGTGGAAGAAGATTCAGCGCTGCTCATTGACTAATGTCAACATCACGAATGCTAAAACAACCAGCATTGTCTTCATAACAAGTGCAAAAGCGACTTCAAATACTGTTTACAGTTTGGATAAGATTTTATTATGTATTGTTTTACATACATTTTTTCTTGTTTTATCTTTAGAACATCACAGGTGCTCCAGATTATGAAAAGCAAACTTTGACATCAATAATGAAACTATGGAAGTTTATTAATTTTAACATTTCATTCAAATAAAATGCAGTTTTGGCGAAAGTAATAACTTTTTCAAGAAACTTTTTTTCTTATTTAGGCTAAGAACTATTAAGAATGCTTTTTTCACATCAAATAGCTCACGGACATCTAGTTAATTTACGTATCCATTGACATTTCTTTCCATTGGTGTTTCTTTTTGGAGTTTGGCTTTAATTATATATTTAAAAAAATATGTTACCATTTAACGTTTCGACATTGTATTATCTTCTTCAGAAAATAAATTATTCAGGTTGTTTGTAAATCATTTCTGAAAAATTTGAACGTTTCGTGTATTATATTATTATTTAATATATTGTCATTATTAGTTATTTATGTATTAAGGGCATTAAGATTATGTTCATGCGCGGAGCCGACGAATTTAAAAGATCGAGGGCTGTTACGCTCGTGACCTTCTAAGTCATCTGAGGTCATAGACATCAAGTAATGCTCGTGGCACATACAATATTTTATGTATGTGCCAACCACTTCTATACCCTCGAGAACAATAATTTAATACTGATGTGATAAAAGTTTATCGTTACGAGTGGTTTGTGAATTTGGTAGTTAGGGAAGCTCTATAAACAAACAAAACTTCGTTTTGCACAAAACGCTGATAACATGAAATACAAAATGAATAATAATGGGGAAATCGTTGAAATTCCGGAAGGAATTCTGGAAATTGCTGCGAGAGCAACGCAAAATATACTGCTTCGAAAGTCAAAATGATTGTACGAACTGGAATTTGACAAATTTCGAAAATGAATGACTGGTAATGGTGTTGCACTCATTAATGAAACAGTTTTATTGGAATATTTTGAAGAATTGGTATGTCGAACAATGTTATTGTTATTACTATTATAATTTGTTTCCAGACTTATTTACAGTCTAGAAAGTTTTCTCCAAATTCGCTCTGTAGAAAGTTTTTTATGCTGAAGAAAACAGTACTACTGAACCAAAATATTGACATTGTAAAATACTTCAAGTTAGTAGCCTATTTAAAACAAGGATCTAAAGGATATGAACCAAAAAAAAATTCTAAAAAGGTTCTAACCCGAGAGGAAGCGGTAAAGTTTATTCAGGAAGTACAAAACGAAAAGTTTCTTATGATAAAAGTGACGTTGTTATTTGGGGCCTTTGGAGGTTTCAGGCTGGAGGACTTAGTGAATATGTTAATTGATCACATAGACGACAGGGGTGAGGTCATTGTTGTGATACTTTCAGAATAAATTTATCAAATCGTTCTCGAATGTGATACATCAAAGTTGTTTGTCGTTATAATGGAATAGCATACAGAACATTCGTTATTATATTTTTGAGATATTGTTCCAAAATATAATTCGTCTATTTCTTAATTTAATATTGATTAGGTGAAGATATTACTACTACATAAAAACTTAGCTACACTATAGTAGATTTTATATAGACTTACAATGTAAATGTACATTGTACAAAGTAAATATGCTTAGTACTTTGTTGTGATATTTGCTATAAGTTAGTGTTGGGGTTTTAGGAGAAATTAAAGTTTAAATTGTTTTACATCAAAATGTTAAATATGACTATACGACTATATGACTATATTAGAATTCGTTAATGAAATACTAACATTAATACCAATTATTATTTGTTAAGTAAGATAAGTTAAGTAAGTCTTTGATTGTTTCTATTATAAATTTATAAGACTATTCTGTCGAAATAAGATCTATGTATGTATTAATGTTAAGAGATTGCTATCACTAAGGTAATGTATACTGTGTGGAACTACTTGTGGAATTCCGTAATTTTAAAATGAATGATATTTTTGCAAAAACACTGAAACAGGTCAACTTATATTTTAAATTGCGCTGGTTTTAAATTACTGCACCTATTAGTGAGGTCATCTCTTTCAGAGCACTGACGTCAAACGCATTTTTTTGTAATGTAATGCTATATTTTTTTATAAATTAGAAAATAGTATTATTAAAAACATTTTCAATGAATCCACACTGGTTAACACTATTTTCAACAATTCTTGAGCTTGAGATTTTTGCGTTCCAACCACAACAACAACAATAATTATAAAAACGTCATAGTTGATGATTTTACTGATTGTTTTTTGATCAAGGCAAAATTACTATTTTCTTGTATTCTGCTATTGTTAAGTGTTATGAATTTTATCATACAGTTTTTTTGTGTTGATTTTTTTTTCTAAATATTTTTGTTGCGATCCATTTAAGCCGTTATTAGTTAAATTATTTGCTGTCATTAGTGACAATCCGACATTTGATTAAAATCGATATTTTTGATTGAAAGTTTGTAACAAGAATGAAATATTTAACGGAACCTCTTAGAATTGAAATTTTGATAATGACCGGATACGAAGCCAAATGTAGGAAGCATTTTGAGGCAGTACGACTGTTCCAAGAGAGGCATCCCAAAAAGCCCCTACCCTATTTCACAAAGACCTGTATTCAAAATTTAAGCACAGTTTGCAGAGACAGCCTACTTTTGTTCCTGATGACACTAAATTAAACGTTCTCCTCAGTATTGCAGAATCTACGTTATGCCAAGTAGCTTTGAAAAATGGCATCAGCTATACAACTGTATTAAAGTGTTTTAAAAAAGAGAAGCTTCGTCCTCATAAACTTCAATACGTTTAAAAGTTAACAGAAGATGATCTGGACCACCGTATTCAATTTTGTGAGCAAATGATGGATATGTTGGATAGAAATGAAATTTCTTTAAACAACATAATGTTTTCTGATGAATCTACTTTTACTCTAAATGCAGAAGTGAACCGCCAAACTTGTAGATATTGGGTTGTCACGAATCCTCAATGGATGCGTGAAAATCACAGTCAACACCAGACAAAGTAAAAGCTAGGGCGGACATATTTAATGATAGTATATTAGATCATATTTTTATTGATGGCAATCTTACAGGAGCAAAATATCTAAATCTTCTGAGGGATCAACTTGTGCCAGCCTTAGTAATTCTATATTCAGATTCTTAAGATTCAGATATTCCTTGGAACACATTATCGATTCAGCTGGATGGAGCACCAGTTCATTATTGTGTTCGACAATATATAAATCATATTTCTTCAAATAAATGGATTGGGAGGAGGGTCATGGAATGATCAGCCAGACCGTCTGATTTAACTTCGATCAATTTCTTCCTTTAGGGTTATTTAAAAAATAAAGTTTTTAAAACAAAACCTAACAATTTACGTGATTTTAAAGAGGGTATCCGAACAGAAATTATAAATATTACACCTGCAACTTTATGTAACGTTAAAAAAGAGTTTCATTTTAGATTAGTAGTTTGCCAACAAGTGAACCGAGAACACTTTGAGCATTTGCTACGTTAGTAACGAATCTAAAGTTGTCCTTTTTTTAGTGATGTTTACTTACAGTATTTTTTAGTTAGACAAAATGTGTTTATTTAAAAACTATTGCAGGTAAAGATATTGCGTAGGATTTGTTACTAAGGTTTAAAAACTATTGCAGATAAAGATATCTCGTAGGATTTGTTACTAAGGCTGTTAAGAGTACTATACAAAACTAAAACAAAAAGTATTGCAGTGCATAAAATACAAAAATAGTGTAACGTCATAGTTCAAAATAGATGACGTCATGTAGCGACTTACAATAAGAATTATGAGAAATAATAATTGGCCTGTTTCAGCGTTTTCGATAAATATCATTAGTTTTGAAGTTACTGGATTTATTCCATAAGTAGTTTCCACCCAGTATATAGGGACACACATGGACTGCACAAATTTTAAGACAAGTATTCAGTAGGCTAATTACTTAATCCCTAAACTGAAGTTCACAAACTTTAAAAGGTCTGGGATTAAGAGATTTATTTTATTTCTTCATAGACTAATTAAATATGTAGTTATTCATTAAGTAAAACGAGGGTAGCACCGATTATTTTTGCAAACTAATATTTCTATTGAATTAAAGGAATCAAACATGTTATGATACAAATGTTTACTGTTTTCTATTTTGACAGTTCGAATTTAGTTTTGATAACTGTAATAGTGTTAATATAGTGTAATATGTTGCAAGCTAATTTCAAACCGAGTGGTCTGCAGTAAAAGTGCATTTAACGGGAGAAAATTTTAGAGCCATGATTTACTAGGATTTTAAAAGTACTATAACTCCAAAACAAAGTGTTTCAAGACTTCATGCTGCATTTGGTGATCAAGCTCCTTCTCAGAGGAGTGTTTACAACTGGCATAACGAATTTAAATTTCAAAGAATTTGACTGACGATTTTCGCGAACGAAGGCCAATCTCAGCTGTTATTGAAACAAATATAGACGCCGTACGAAGAATGATTCAAGACGACGATCGAGCCACGTATAGGATTAATAGGAGCACCTTGAATATTGGCATGACTGAAATAAACAAGATTTTACATAATTATTTGAATGTGAGGAAAGTCTGTTGTCGTTGGATACCCCATAATTTAACATAGGAACAAAAACAATACCGAGTGGAGTGGAGTAAAAAATCGCTTAAGAAATATGATGGGGATCAGTCTAAAGCAGTTTACATCATTACTGGTGATAAAAGCTGGATATATGCATTTGAACCGGAATAAAAACGGCAGTCGGCTCAATGGGGTGTTTCCAACAGAACTTAATCCAGTCAATGTGAAAAAATCTCGAAGTGGTGGAAAGAAAATGGTAGCCAGTTTCAAAATCAGGACCTATCACAAGAGTCGTGCTTGAAAATAAATCGGTTATCGCATAATGGTACACGACAGTATGTCTGCCAGATGTTGTTCCAAAGGCTCGTTTACGACGCCCTAGATCAAAGATTGCCCTTCATCATGACAATGCAAACAAACGAATTTTTGAAAGCTTCCGAATTAAGTTACTAGATCTTCCGCTATATAGTCTAGATCTGGCACCTTCAAATTTCTTTATATTTCCAAGACTGAAGGATAAAATGCATGATGTACGATTTTCAAATCCAGAAGATGCAGTGGAGAGGTTCAAAAACCTTATATCTGAAGTGACTCAAGAAGAGTGTAATTTATGCTATGATAACTGGTTTTATCGAATGTCTAAATGCATTGAGTTTAAGGGCGAATATTTTCAAAAACACTATTAAAAATAATTTTTGAATACAACATTTGGTTTTATTAGTTTGCAGAAATAATCGGTGCTACCCTCGTATGTAATTAAATAATCTACCCTGGAAAATGTAAATTTCGTTATTATCATCTTAAACAATGTAAGAAAATTATATAAGAGGGATGTCCCCAAATAATTGATTTATTTTATCTTTACTGTAAATGAATATGATGTATTTTCTAAAAAAGTTGAAATAAATAATCACGGTGGCGTTACTGAAAACTAATTTGACAAAAGCTTAGCAACTCCGTCAAGAGGGACGCTGAAGAGAGGGTAGCAGAAACTTCCGCGAAACTAATAAAAAGTGAAATAAATACCAGAATGTTAGAGACATTCACAAAGGCGTTACATATGTTCTTAGTAATCTGTATAATTTATATTCTAGTTTAGCGTTACTTGTCTGCCAGACCTTCCGGCTTGTATTATTTTATGTCAATATTATATATTTTAACCAATTTTGTAATTCGTTTAGTTTTTGATGTGTATGTGTTTATTAATAATATAAATAAACTTGCTCTATGTAAAGCTCTTTTTTTATGATTTGTATACCTACCTAATCTACCTGAACTTGAAAGTTTTGAAGTTTATGTAATGATTACATACGGATTAAATCAATTATGCAGTTCGTCTGCACGTAAAGTATGTTAAAATTGGGGATATTCCTTTATGGCTTATTATTTTGGCGTTTTCCTAGTAGTATCATAGATATTTGCACATTAATTAGATTAAAGCATAATGAAACAAGTTAACAAAATGTAAATATATTAATTACTTTAAATGAAATTTTTCGTTTTTAGTGTTAGATTAAAGCATTACGATATTAAACAGTGCATTGTAAACATTTAGACAATGCAAAAAACTAGATTAAAAGGGAAATGTAATCTTCTGGATATTTATATCCTGCATAAAATTATATATTAAACAGAATAGCAATTCATTTATAGTTGCAATTCGTTGTTAGATACAATTAGTGAGAATGTGGGCCAATTTTGCATTATTAATAACAACGTTTGCAACTGTGTTAGCTGCAACTGGTAAGTAATTTCATATTTTTTGTATACAATATATATATTTTTTATAACAAAATATTATTATATATTGGTTTATTATATTACTTTAATCAATTTAAAAGTTTTATATATCATTGATATTAGTGAAAATTCCAAGTTGAAGTCGAATTTATTATTGCCCTTAATTTGAAAATTATTCTACGTTGGGGTGCCAAATTATTCTTGCATATGATGGAGTCCTTGGCTAATTATATTATTACAATAATTAAGGAAATAGTCAGTAAACTCATGATGAACATCGAAGGTGTATGGAAAATTGAAGAAGAAAACCATAAGAGCAGAAACGATAAAGTTGTCCTTAAAATTTTATTTAATTAATAAATAGGAAAAAATATTCAAATAAAAAATTTAGTACTTAAAAAAAATAAATAAATAAGAAAATAATAGAAATTCAGGAGGAACGGTTAAAAAGAAATAAGTATCGAATGAAACGTTGATATTTGTCCTTGTAGATACGAGAGATATTTTGGAACACATTAAAATTTAGTTAACAACTTTATTGTTTTCCAAAATATTCGTCTGTAACAATAAAACACTTTTGCATATGCTCGAACTAACTTGCTAAGTACAAAGTGATCTATCTCAAGTGAAGGAGGTTGGTATGAGAAAAAATAATAGCGCATTTCAATAATTCGCAAACTTGAATGTATGTTTAAAGGTTATGTCGTTAAATACATGTAACTTCAAAATTATTTTTTACTGTCACATAATTCTAACCAACTAAACAGATTAAGTATGTATAACAAGTCTTGACGTTTGATTTTATATATTTATTAAGAAAGAGGGCATTAAAGCAATAATTTTAATTTTTAAATAAAAATCGATACCCAACTGCATTAATAATACTAATAATAATAACAATAAATGTTCAAAGTGGCTTCTATTATTTTGTAAGCATAAATTGATACGCCTATTCGTGATATTAAAAACATTCTGTAATGTTTCTGGGGAAATACTATCTTCTTCTATAACTGCATTACAATAAATGTTCAAAGTGGCTTCTATTATTTTGTAAGCATAAATTGATACGCCTATTCGTGTTATTAAAAACATTCTGTAATGTTTCTGGGGAAATACTATCTTCTTCTATAATGGCCTGCTGCAATTCTCCAAGTGTGTGTAAACGTCTACTAAAAACCTGTTTCTCGAATGCCCAAAAAGGAAAAACTCAAATCGTCAAGGGTCATATCAGAAGAATTAGTCATCATCCTATACTAATAAGCCTATCAGTAAAAAATTATTCTAGATATGCTATTGTTGAATGTGCTGTATGAGGTGTAGCTCCATCTTGTTGAAAATGGCCATAAATTAACTCTTTATCATCTAGGTTATTAATAAAGGTCTCTAATTTGCTATCTCTGTACCTAGTGGCATTATTTGTATCGTTGAAAGAGATTGATCCTAGCATACGTCTCCTTAATATTGCAATCCATACGCCGATCTATGACGAAAGAAGACTCGTTTCTTGAAGCTCATGTGGATTTACATTTCACCAAGTACTACAGTTTTGGCTATTTATGTAACCAGAAAAAAGTCTACCCAATGTCTCATCATTGTTTAACGCATTATTCGCAATTATTCGCAATATTCTATTCTATGTTGAAAATCACGAGGATACCTACCTTATAAGGGTGATATGTAGAGATGTTTAATTAATGCCTTTTGGCAACTACCATATATTTGTAAATAAATTTATATAATGTAAGTACTTCAAGGTTTTAAGCTAATTAATACTTGTTTGCGCAGATAATTTTCTTAATGATTTGTTGCGGATATCAGAAAATAGTTAGCTATCGCAAAACTGGTTTTTGTAACTCAGCTATAGACAATGGTTTTTCCGAGGACTTACCTTTGTGGACGGTTTGCTAATAAACATTAAATTCACCAAGCCAGTACCAGGCTAGTCACAGTGGAGATGGTCGTGCGGTTCGCTGAGAAACGTTGGGACTAGTGCGGCTTACTTATAATTTAAAAGGGCGCCACCGTGTATTATTGGGATGAACTGGAAAACGTGTTGATACGTTATACGGATGACGTACAGGCTGAAACGTTTCACGAAGCCTGAAAACCACAAAGATGCCCCAAAGAACGTAATAAACAAAGTCACACAGATAAGGATGGAAGGTTGCACTACAAATTGATATTCGCCAAAATAAGCAACAACTTAACAAATTTATTCATTCGAAAATGCTAATACAACAAATTACTTAACATTTATAAGTCACACCCAAATGTGATCAACCCTCGTTTTATGCCTTGCATACGTAAGCGACAAATGCAAGAAAAAAAGAGAATATTCAACTACCATAAGTTAAATTAGATGTATATCGGCATGTAATTAAATAATTCAATAAACTATTGGCAAATTTTACGATGCTTTCGTATGAGACAGAATAAAATTAAAAACAAGGAAAAAATGGTTTATGCAAATCTTATAAACTATCTCAAATGTCAGTTCTGATTCGAATAAGATTACAAAATAAATCCAGCTCTGGGTATGACGTATTTGCATGTTATGACAAAACAAGTATTAATTAAGTAAATGATATGCCAGATAAAATTTTAGATCAATCTGCAAAATATTAGGAAATTTTCATTTCTTACATGTGAGACAAAGAAAACAAGCTGTCGCAAAAAGAAATAAAGCATACGTTAGTTCCTTTTAAAACAAAATAAGGAACGGCAAAAACAAAAGAACGAAAAAGTTACAGCATTCGAACATCCGCGATTTCAGACCGTACGTTTTTTTTTTATTAACGGTTGTAAGATCTTTATAAACTCTAATATTATTCTTTCATTAAAAAGAGACTACGTATTAAAATTAACATAGGAATTATACAAGATTTAATATTAACAAAAAACAGATTTCAATTACTGGTTTATCGCTCGTTCATTTGCTAACGGAAAATTGAATAATTCTGTACTGACGTCCATTCTTCCTTCAAATCTTAAGTTGCTTATTTCTGCAAGATGAAATACGCGTAGCGATAGTTTCTAATCAGGAAATCTCGACTAGTTAACTTGATGAAGAATAGTACTAACTACGTGGCGACGATTCCGACAAAAAACGGCAACTTTAAGCAGGGCATTTATTTCCCAGTTCTCCACAATTCCCTTCTTTGATTTTTTGCTCTATCGAAAATCAGAGGAGCAAAAGTCGTTACTCAAAAAAGAAAGGCGATAAGCTCTAACCAAATATACACCACAATAGGTGATTTCGTACAGCTTTCTACACGATACTTCAACTAATTTCCTCACAAAATGGCAAGAAGCTTATTCGCACCACGTCTTATCAATACTTGTTCGTGGTGAAAGATATCTCCCAATTCCGGCAAATGTGAATGTCCCTCTCTGACCATGGTCTCCGCCTTTTTCTGCTAAGAACTTTCGTACGCGTCCACGACAATACGCTACAGATCGAATAAATATATTTGAATTTCAACGTACAACATCTCGTATACGCGGGTCGCTGCCATAATATTGTAACACAGCAACAGTATTATCATTTAAAACAGTAGGTATGTTTGCGCGTTTCCGTATTAATACACTGCCAGTTTGATTAAATCGTTTAACCAATCTAGAATAGTGTTGTATAAATGCGTTATAATGCACAACTTCATCAGGATATTCAGCGGTAATTTGTTCATGACGTGAGTGCATGCGTTCCACTACTTCAAAAGTATGCCGTAACAATAAAAATATCCTGCTGGATAGAAAACGGCATCGCTGTTTCGATTTTTTTCTGCAAAATAATAGCAAGAGTAAGAACTGGATTTAATTTTATATCATGTGCAATTGATACAGAAGCATCATGCATACTCACAGAAAAATGAAGGTAGAACTAAAAAATGTGTATTTAAAAAGACAATTTGAAAATGATGTCAAGAAATAACAGAATAAAAGCAAGAGAAACTTTGAAAACGACAACTAACATACATACAAATGATAGGACTGTCAAACAAACTGTAAATAGCCATGATCGGTATCTGACAAACGTAAAAATGCTCTAATCTAGGGAATTTTATGGTACGAAATGTTTTTATAAAATATAAATTTCATTGTTTTTATTGTTTATATCTCCTTATTGTATCAAGGAAAAACCCTTTCAGGAGACTTGGAAAATACAAATCTTGAAAAATCAATATTTCTGTTGAAGCTTCGGACCTATAGTACATAATTCTTTACTTGATTATTAAAACACTCCTGTAAATCTGTTATTCATTGCTACTGAATTGACACAAGGGGATATAATTTTTAGGAAAATATTAAAAATGAAAATTTGGTAAAATCATTTGTCTACTTAAAAATTTTGAAACTAATGCTTTTTTGGTATTAAAAAAAAATAAAATAAAATTTAGTAAGATGTATTGTTACGCCCAACTTGCAAGCAATAAAACTTGCAAAAACTGGCTTTAATAAATTTCCAGATCCAATGGCCCTCCTCGGACGTTTGTGGGCGTGTTGCTCTTTAACCTATAAGTCAGCCAGGTAGTACCACGGATCTAGCTCAAGTGAAGACAGCGTCGGTTTCTTGACGAAATGTTGTTAACCTTACAGATCTATATTTAAATAGGGCGCCACCGCGATTTAAAGGCTGCTTGCGAAAGTGGATATACGTTACGCGGAGGACGTACAGAAGTGTGCAAAAAAAATGGGACTAAACTATTACTGTGTGAAGCGGACATTCATTATTAGCCCTGCACCTGAACCCCCATTTTAATTTAACATAGATTGGACCTTGGTTAGGGTTTTACGTACCCCAACTAAAAAATAAACATTTTTACTTTTTTTTTAATATGTTCGTGTATTTTTTTTATAGGCATGTTAGGTGACGATGAATCAATCATTTTGTAAGAAACATAAGGTGGGATTACATTCAAAACCTTTTTTTTAGCTGATAAGTTAGATTTTTATTGATATTTTTAAAACGTTTCTACATAGAGAATAATTGGAACAAAATTGAATAAACCATCTTTAAAAATATAAACAAAAACAATATAAATGAGTTTAAACAAACAAAAAATCTTTCTTGACATAACACACAACTTTAATTATTCAAGATGTTGAATATGTGACTCACAATTACCATATATTCTAGCTCTATGTTCTATACAATAAGGTTTGCAGTAATTTAAACACGAATGGTTAGTTTTTCTATCCTCATTCCTTGGATAAATACTACACCTGACTTTGTTTGGTAAAACTGCTTCTGTATTTTCTTTTTAATTTTCTGATATTCCAAATATTTCACAAATTTTGGTTTTCAGAGATCGTGGCAAAGAAGATATTTGTAGCCTAACGTTAAAATGAGGCTTTACCAGTGACATGCCTAAATCCTTAAAAAAATTTCGACGGTTATTGCTCTTAGTTCTCTTCCAATCCGGATTTGCTAATGAAAATAGGACCATCGCATTAATGCCACTGGCGTCAAGTATATTAAACCACATTCTCATAGGCCATCTTCGTGTTTTACAGGATGTTGTGTAGGAGTGACATAATTGGTCGAATGTATCCGTACCGCCTTTTGTTTCGTTATATGCGTGAATGATATCAGGTTTGCATGTTGATTCATTAACTTTATTATCATGATGTATAGTTGATAAAAGTAAAACGATTTTGTTCTTTTTTGGCGTATATGACACTATTGTTTTCTTACCATCGAAAGCAAATACGGATGTACCTTCAGTTTTCTTTGACAAAAAATGTGGAGGTATCTCCCGTTTGTTTTTTCTTAACGTTCCAATGAGAGCCAGTTTATATTTTTCTAATAACATGTCAGCTAGTGGCACTGATGTAAACCAGTTGTCTACTGTTATGTTACGGTTTGTTTCGTTAATTGTTTTTGGATAAATTTCTAACAAAATAAGTTGGCACTGACTCCGTTTTCTCACATTTTACTTTACCAAATATGGAATAGCATTGATCATGTCCGCGGTTTTTGAATCATTCATCATTACCACTTTCATCCCGTAGTTGTCTGGTTTGCTCCCTATATATACTTTAAATGGACACTTCCCTCTAAAACTTACAAGTTGTTCATCTATTGCAAAATTCGAAGGGAGTATAATACCGTTTTGAATTTTCTACGAATATATTCCATATTTGGCTTCTCACTTTTCTCGTATTTTTATCGTCAAACCTCAGGCAAGCTGCTAAAAATTGAAATCTACGTTCAGATATAGTCACTCCATATATCCATAATATTCCATTGCCAAATGTCGTAGACCACAATTTTTCTGTACTACAATTTGAAACACGTAATGCACCAGCTATGTATAATAAACCTATAAAAGTTTGTATTTCGGTCTTATCTGTTAATCTCTTGTAGCGCGGTTGTGGATCACCTGGAGTTTTACAACGAATCTCTTCGTCAATATGAAATAACACAATATTTAACATTTCCTTAGATTTCATGAGACGCATATGTTTTGACATTTCGGGCTTCTAGTTTTGGCCCAGGTAAGTGTAAAACTATATTGTGTTGGGCTGGACGACCTACTCTGGGTGGAATAGAACTCCACCTGTGTCTGTTTTTTCCTTGCACACTGAATTATTTCGTTGTTATATAGAAGAGATTTCATCATTTTCATTTGGTGCTTCATCTAATATCTCTTCATCTTCGTCAACGCTTTGTCCACTACCGCTGTCTGTTTGTTCTAGAATGTAGTGTTCATCTTCACCAGTTATCTCCAAACAGATCGTTATCCTCTTCATTGTCATATTCCTCGTCCCATAAGTTTTCTGCAATACGTTGTAACTCAACGTCAGACAATGGACGCTTTCTATCTTGATTAGAAGAACATTCCAATAAAACTAACTGTTACACAAATCGACAGCCACTACATACCACCTTGCACTTGTTATTCAATTCTGACTTTACATACAAAGATTAAGATATTATGAGCATTACTGCGCATGTGTGAACGCTATTAAAAAGTCTGGGGTTTTTAAGACCCCAGGGTTCAGGTACAGGGTTAGATATTTGATTAATTACATTAATGTCAAAGTGCTTGTCGAAGATTGGAAGCGTCAGAAACGTCAGATATCTATTAATAATCTCGCCAAAATGCCAAGTCAATTAGATACGGTAATGAAGACTAGGATTATTACCATTTTGGAATATGGTTGGTCAATTCGAGCAATTGCTCGAAATTCAAATTTAAATGAAAATACCGTATTTAAAGTTGTAAAAACGTTGGGAGGATAGCGACACAATGACAAGAAAAATTGGTTCAAGTCGATTATTAGCTAGCGGTATAGTGCAAGACAATCACTTTTGAATTATATCAGAAATCATTCTTTCGATATTCGCTAAGATGTGCCATCGCTCACTCGAATTTTCCTGCATTTCGCTTGACGGCGAGTGGAAGCATAGGCAATTCAGAATTAAAAAATTATAGCGCGATAACCAAATTCTTGCTTAATAGACAACAAAAGCTATTGAGATTACTGTTTGCATTAAATAATATTAACAATAATGGAAACTATTGGAGCAGGGTAATATTTAGTGCCGAAAAAACTTATCAATCCACTTACAATGGCCATTTTCGTGTATACAGACCTCCAGATATGATGAGCAAAATACATTGTCACAACAAAACGGACGCTTTCCTCTAAATGTATCGGCCAGGATGAGCATCCATGGCCTTGGTGCTTGCTGGCATATAGATAGAAGATTCGAATCTGCAGCTTATCTTGATATACTTGAAAATATAAGTCAGTTTTTGAATTATTCCCGGAAAATAATTTTATTTTTCATTTTTCAACATGATAATTGTTCGGTCCACACAGCTAATATCGTAAGTAAATGGATTAGAAATCGTAATATCGAAGTATTAAACTGGCCAAGTAATAGTCCTGATCTGAATCCAATAGAAAATGTATGGGGTCTCATAACGAGGAAAATGTATAGAAGGAATTTTCATTCTGAAACTGTTGCAGAGCTATGGCAAAATATTGAGGAACGTGGGAAGAACTAGCCGCTGATCAAAATTTAACAATAAATTTAATCAATTCAATTCCTAGAAGACTAAATGAGGCAATAATAGTTAAAGATGGGGGAACTACAAAGAATTAAAATTAATACATTTTCAATAATTTTTACTTTTGTTAGTGTTGCTGCTAGTGTTTTATATTTATTATATTAGATATTGGTATCTTTTGCGTTAATCTTGTGCGAGGCACGGTGAAAGCACCGTATTTCGACTGTAGTTACATACACGATGCGTCGCACTATATTAAAGTAACATATCCGAGCTTTAATTATTATTTATGTTATTAATTTAGGTATTTATTTATATTAATAAAGAAAAATTTTCATTTTCTTTGATTAAAAAAAAACCTACACACTCGTAGACTAGTAGTCTTGTCAAATTTGACTTGTCTTTATAGCAATGCCGTAATTTGACATATTCATGTCTAACCTATGAAGCCTATTAGTGGCAATCTGAATATGCTGTACGCCCCGGCACATATCTGTACATGCAATGACGTACCCACTACAAACAACAAGTCCGGAACCAGGCATAACGAAGCTAAACTACGATTTAAAAAAAAACGAACAACAACCAAATAATATGTAACAATATTTATTATGAACGTTTTCGTATATAAAATTGCAAAATAGTTAAAATGTATTACTTAGTAAAACTTAACGATGGGGGAAGCCCTATATAAATATTTATCATCAAATATATTAATAAATGATCCATACAAAGACATGAATATTTATGCAAGTTTCGAAATAATAGTAAATGTACAAAACTTTTGAACTGGCCTGTATATATTAACATACGGTATATTACATATGAATAAAAATGTATGCATACTAGAGGTCTCGGTAAACCGTAAAAACAAAAATATAAACCTGAAGATGAAACTTACTACTAAAAAGGTGACGTTAAATATTTATGTAAATAAAGACAACATAAAGATTGGATATTAAATAACAAATATAAAATGATGTACACAATATTAAGCTATTAACTGTTCAAATGGATTATTAAGTAGTAAAAATAAAAGCTGACAAACTAATACTAATAATTATTAACGTGACGTTGATTATATTAATGAATTTCAAGCAAATGAGACACAATCTATACTTATATTACATTATAAACGAATACGAATCATCGGTAGATAAATGGACAATATTTGATGGAATAAAAGGTATAAACAAATCAAATATGTGTCATAAAACCTAACTGGTGGGTGGCCGTATGTCGATATGATGTAACGCTACGCGAACTTTACAAGGACGTCTCTTCGGCTACCAGGAAGATCCAGACAGCTTCCGGTCCCACGTTAATTAATATAAATATTCCAGTCAGTAATGAAGATCTGCAGTCCCTGATTGAAGCGGCAACTAAGAAGCCTGAAGATATAATTCATGCTTAGAGAGAAGACATGCGTAGATAACGAACATGGATGTCGCCTAAGACGAAAGCGTCACTCACCTTATAGATGTTTACGAGCACAATAAATATCGATGTCGAGGGTTCGTAAAACCGATAATCGGTGCTAAACTAGCTACACAGTTCGGCCTTAATATTCACCGTTCCGGTGTTTACTTAAAATTCTCACAAATAACTCACAACTACATAATACGGCAACCCAAGCATGGCACATCACTTGACATTACGATACTTTGACGATAAGTGAAAGGTAAGCGTTACTCACGCGTACGCATACGAGATCGGAAGGCGGAAGCGAAAACGTAGTACGGACACCTGCATACATTTCCGACGGCGTATATTCATATTAACATCAGCAATACATTCTGACCCAGAAACGAATAATTAACATTTAAAAACATGTTAAAGGCAACAGTCTTTGAAAAAATTATTGGTAATGTCAATAATGCATTTGTTGATGATGTCATAGAGAGCTGACAGATGATTGTTAAATCTGTGAAGATGGCAATTAATTCCATCAATTAAAGCATTTTACTTTCCGCTTGCAGTTGTGCTTTGTGTAGTAAATATGGTTATTTTAAATTTTTCTTCTTTTTTAGATAATTTTATATGCTATTATGGGAGTTGGGCTGTGTACAGATCTGGAAATGGTAAACTTTCAGCTGATGCTATAGACCCCACTTTGTGTACTCACGTAGTATATGCCTTTGTTGGCATAAAAACTGATGGATCAATTCGTCTTATTGATTCTTGGAATGACATAGATTTAGGTGAGAAATATATATACGTATTTGGTTTTCCAAGAAAATATAGCATATCGATGTGAAATACGTCAAGCGTATACAAAAATTAATACAAATATGCATCAAATATATCTGTATCTGAACAGATGGACATACATGACATATTTGACTTGTGGTAATTTTTGTATACACTTTATGCGTTTCATATCGATATACTATATTTTTTTTGGTATATTAAGCTATCTGGCTACGAGTTAATGGATTACACTATTATACGTGTTTTTTCCTCCCTTGTAATGGCATAGCCATTCGCGAGGATACCGCTTCCATCGGTGAGTCTCTTTTGTTCGACAGATGTCACGAGATATCTCTTGTCATCTATTAGGATAAAATTGTTATAACTTGCGAATAGCGAACCTTTGGATGTCACTTCGTGAACCCGCATTGATGAAATCATTTAGATTGAAACGCATGTGTCTGCGGTTGAAATGACCAACTAATTAAATATGTACATGTGTACAGATACAGATGTGGTTGATACATATTTGTACTAGTTTTTATATTTGGTTTTATTTGTCGTCAAAGTGTGTAGCTATATATTGTTCATATCTCGTTAATTTTTTAAGGTTCTTTCGAAAAATTTATTAATTTAAAAAAGGAAAATGCTGATTTGAAAACACTGGTTGCTGTAGGTGGCTACAATGAAGGTTCAACGAATTTCTCTACTGTAGTTAGTAGTGCATCACTTAGAACGGCTTTTGTAAATAGTGCAGTTACTTTCTTACAAAACTATGGGTTCGACGGGTTGGTTATAGATTGGGAATATCCATGCTTAAGAGGTGGCGCATCCACGGATAAAGTAAGTTTTTCTTTTTTAATATATACATATCTTCTCCGCAGAATATGAATTTATACAAATTAATACAAATATGTTAAAACATATTTGTATCTGTATTCATACACAACATCTTTAATCAATGGTTACTGCAACTGCAGACCCTGCTGGAGAAAGGATATCTTCAGATACATTCACAAAAAAAGAACGACTTCGCTATCTCACAGAAATTATTAAGACCGAGCGTAGAAGTACATTCAGCGCTGCATATGGTCAGACGGCCGAAGTACTGGCTTTGTCTACATAACCAATGAAGAACTAACAGAGTGTTTCCAGAGGTAGCACTGCCTTATCTCTAGAAACTGTATTTTGTTTGTGTAAAATATTGTCGTCATAACTTTTCCGAATGATGGAATCGTCCCCGCCTTCTTCAGTGTACGTACACCGGGAAAAACCCATTGGGTCGCTTGACATTTGGTTTCTGGAATATAGTGATGTATCCATATCTCATCTATAGTCACGTAACGCCTCAGAAATTCATTCGTATTGCGCTTAAACATGTCCATACATTGTTTTGAAGTTATCACGCGATTTCGTTTTTAATCAATCATCAGCAGAAGTGACACTCACCTCACCAACAGCTTTTTCATAATTAGTTTTTTGTGAAGAATGTTTTGCACACATTCAACATGTTAGAAATCTCTCTAATTTTCATTCGGCACTGTGCTCACATGATATCACAAACTTTATTAATAATTCGTCTATTCATTAAACCAGTATGTGATTGTAGTCATCGACGTACATAGCTCTTATAAAATACATCCAACTTATCTTTGATTTCGACATACGTTTTCCATCCAAAAAAACGAATCAAATCACTAACCGGTATTGTTCCTTTTCCATGATTCCATAAATACATAAACTTTCAACATATTCAGCAGCACTCAAAAGGACACTACTCAAGGAATCTCTCCGAAATGTTTACGGACGTCAACTAAAGTATAGCGTTCATAGTTGGTAATGCAGATTTTGACACGGTGTCCTTTGTCTCTAAACACGGGTACTTCTCATACCATCCTCGAACTTTAAAAAAAAATTTATATTGCTTAGTTATGTATTCATATTTCATATCAATAATGAAACGAAGCACACGGGGTCCATCAAAAAGATTTTTACTAATTAATTGCTAAATATACCATACAAAAACTATTGCACAAAAAAGTTTTATTAATGAAATATTGTTTGCTTCATGTGATCTTCATTTTCTCTTCATTTATATACTTGATGAAATTGGACTTTATTGAATTATTTTTGGGATATCTGTCGTCTAATGTTTTTTTTAGTTCTTCAAGATTTCTTAGTTTTGAAGCATAAGCCCTACTTCTCAAAAACCTTATAAGAAAAAATGTGGAATGGTAAAGTCCGGAGACCTGGAAGGTTAGCTCAAATCATTATTTTGAGAAATTGCACAATTTGGAAATGTTTTCCCTAAGGTTGCCAATGATGTTCTAGCATTGTGGCTGCTTGATCTGTCTTGCTGAAAACAGTGTTGACTTGTCGTTTCTTTGATTTGAAGAATAGCGTTTCAAGAATTTGCAAATATTTTTATTACGTTAGTGTGGGCCTCAGTTTATTTCCTAGAAAAAAATGTCCATTTATCCTTGCACAACAAACCGCCACTTTTGGTGAATACAACAGGACTTGCTTCAACTAAAATTGCGCATAGATTTTCGGTCAATCGGTAATGACGGTTTTTTCTATTCATATCTGCACTCAAATAAAAATTAGGGTCGTCTCTTATGTCCAACTGCGGGTTAATACTTCTAAGCTGTAAAAATTCGTTCGATTTTGTCTTGATCGGTTAGTTTTTGAACTTTGGCAATCTTGTACCCATGAAACTTAATTTTTTAAGCATATTAGTTTCGGATCGCATGCTTATAATAACTCTTTCAGTGTTACGAATAATATCTTGACGGATCCTCTTCATTTTGACTATTGCAGGAAGAGCTGTGCTTTCTTGTTGATTTGCTATTCAAAATTGGCCAACTATTTTGAAATTTTCTAATTTCATGTGAAATAGATGTATTATAGGTATTTTAAAATTTCCTCGAAAGACATGCTGCATTTGAATAAATGATTCAGCTTTAATAAATTTTGAAATGGAAGAAATTCTCTGTGAACTGTTAGTGTTAGATATCTGATGGTTTCTTAAAATAGCTGAAAACCCTACACTTTGAAATAATACCAAATGAAAAGGAATCACTTTGGAATTTAATTTTTAATTTCAGAAATAAATTATGTAATGCATTTTAGCGTGCTCTGTAAATCTTGGATTAGATAATTCGTTTTCGGTAAATCATATGATGTAGCTTTTTGAGATTTTCTGACTCTGATAATACTACCTGAAGACTTTTTGTCTTATTAAGATCAAGTGTCCACATTTGCAATTTGGTATTCATGACGACGATCGCAGTGTATTAAATATAGTATATACCTGCGAACGAATCCATGTAGAAATCCAGTTCGCATTTCTAAAACACCTATAAAATAATTTTTTTATTTTAATCCGTAAATTCTGGAAATGTAAATAAATTTTTAAGAGCTTAAATAATTAGTATTTGGAATGTTAGATAGATTAAAAAATACATTATAATAAATGAAATAATGTAAAAACAGGTCTTCAATAAATGGAAGATATATTATTGGGATATCTCTTTTTTAGGATAATTTTTCTACATTACTAGCAGAATTCAGAAGTGCTTTTGATATATATGGTTACACATTGACTGTGAGTGTGTCGGCTGTAGAATCTTCTGTTGATACGTCCTATGATGTACCTCAATTATCTAAGTAAGTATTTTGTGTTCGCATTAATTGTTCGTTGAATATAATAATAGCGCATTTAACATAAGATTAATAATATATATTTGTAATGAGAAGTATATATATTGTAATGGGATATTTCTAGTTTTAACATAATAATCAAATCCAAATATAAGCAAGAGATATTTGAAACACATATTTTTCAAACAATAATAATGCTTATTAAATATTAATGAACAACTTATTTATGTTTCATTTAGTATTGTACAGTGATTATGCAATCAAAAGCTTTACGAGCATCTTTAATTAGTTACAGATAGTTCAAAAGTTGACAGATATTGTAAATATGTAATTAATGTTAATGTTTAGTAGTTGTATGTAAAGATATGTTAAGAAACTTATACAAGAGAGACAAGTAAGAATTGAACAATTAATTATGTCATAAATATTTAACTTTTTAAAATGAAATTGAGTATAAACATGAAATTAACAAAATTGTTAGCCAGCTTATCTAAAAGGTAAGAGTTTATGGGGTTGATCTTGCATGAAAATTCGTCTAGTCTTGTTGAGGATTAAATTAAAAAAAACTATATTAGATTAACGACAAGGTCAATAAATAAAGTGGCAATTATTTTCTTCTAATGGATACAAATAGGTACACATTTTAAGGTTTTCTTATTGTTTGGCATTTTTGGAAGGTCGTAATATATGTAGATCTCGGTTTCCGGGTTGGAACCGCGTCGAGTTAGGCGTAATTGCCAACGTTTCGTCCACTGCTCAAGGGACATCTGTACGTAGATGTTCGTCGTTTCGCAGTAGCTTGAAGAATACTATGACAGAGACCGGTACAACTTATATAGGGGGGACCGGGTCAGATGGTGGCCTGCTCGACGAACATTTACGTACAGCCCTGAAGATGTCCCTTGAAACAGTGGAAGAAACGTTGGCAATTACGTCTAACTCGACGCGGTTCCAACCCGGAAACCGAGATCTACATCTAGAGAACGACCGCGGAAACCTACACCTACGTCGTAATATATCTTTAGCAGTACTTGTAATATTAATAGTTTGAATAAAACAGCCTATTGCCGGAAGAATATCTGAAATAGTCCTAAAACGAAAACCACGAAGTGATTCCTTGTAAAATATTGTGAATAAAGTCAAAATTGTAAACGATTGCTATTGGATTCCGAGCTGGAACCATGTCCTTGGCACTATTTCTTCCTTGGCCGACATTCTGTCCACTGCTGCAAAAGGAACATTTTCAGGGCTACTCCTGCTACTGTTGCTGCACTAACACTGAAAGTCTGATAGTTTGGAACAGGGTTATATAGAAGCTGTTCCGGGTCATTGAAGCATTACGTTTATGATTAAGTTTTTGCGATAGAAGGGTTTGCCAGGTGTTGTGTAGAGAGTATCTGTCATTACGGATGATATTATTGGAATTCTTTAGGAAGTAGTAGTTGTTGTAGCCCCGAAGATGTTCATTGCAACTGTGAACGAATCGTCGATCAAGAAGGAAGCAGTGGTAAAGACGTGATCCCAACCTATAATACCAACAGCAATCATGGACAGATACTGCGGAACAAATCAGATCGAAGCTGTAATGATTTAAATCTAGAAGTTAATCGGTTTTGAAGGAAGTTGCCGTACTTTTCTCAAAGCTGACCACAGCATGAATTCTAAAAGTTATCGTAATACTGTGCATTGGCAGTGTGTGTTATACACGAGACTTATTATAACTTTTAATTTTTGTAGTTATCTATGATGACGTAATTTGTTTACTTGACGTTTCAATTATGGTTTGAATAATTCGGCCCATGCCTTATCTACTATAGATGGTAAAAAGGAACTCTCCCCTTTGGGTCCGCAGCGCTCCAATTAGGTACCACCATCGCCCTTGGAATTTTTGTTTTCGTGCTATTTTATGCTCAGATATCTCTTATAATGTAAAGTATAGTTATGTACTGAGTTAGCAGTCTCAAGTGTTTGCAGTTCGTAGTAGAATATTTGGCTATATTGTTTTCCTTACTTGACATTTGTTAGTTAAGAAAACGGCTCCGACCTATGGTGATGACATTAACCTATCATAACAATGTACATAAATTATTCACATAACGATTACATAAAACAAGGCATTTCATATTACATATTTTGATTAAAAGTCATAACAAAAAATTAATATTTAAAAAAATAAATTTCGGTTTACTATTTGTAAAACAGTACAGTCTTGGGTTAATAAAAACAGCATGCTACTTAAAAGTAATCATTACACCTTACTCAAAAAACGACTTACTGCACCTCTAAAGTATTATACACTATAGGAGATGCTTAAAATGATCTTCCTTGACGTCAAGACGGGGATTGAAACGCTCTTCAACATAATAAAATAAATATTAACGTATGTCTCAAAAGTTTTGGCATACATTTCTTAAGAACATGTCCTTGGCACTATTTCTTCCTTGGCCGACATTCTGTCCACTGCTGCAAAAGGAACATTTTCAGGGCTACTCCTGCTACTGTTGCTGCACTAACACTGAAAGTCTGATAGTTTGGAACAGGGTTATATAGAAGCTGTTCCGGGTCATTGAAGCATTACGTTTATGATTAAGTTTTTGCCATAGAAGGGTTTGCCAGGTGTTGTGTAGAGAGTATCTGTCATTACGGATGATATTATTGGAATTCTTTAGGAAGTAGTAGTTGTTGTAGCCCCGAAGATGTTCATTGCAACTGTGAACGAATCGTCGATCAAGAAGGAAGCAGTGGTAAAGACGTGATCCCAACCTATAATACCAACAGCAATCATGGACAGATACTGCGGAACAAATCAGATCGAAGCTGTAATGATTTAAATCTAGAAGTTAATCGGTTTTGAAGGAAGTTGCCGTACTTTTCTCAAAGCTGACCACAGCATGAATTCTAAAAGTTATCATTACACCTTACTCAAAAAACGACTTACTGCACCTCTAAAGTATTATACACTATAGGAGATGCTTAAAATGATCTTCCTTGACGTCAAGACGGGGATTGAAACGCTCTTCAACATAATAAAATAAATATTAACGTATGTCTCAAAAGTTTTGGCATACATTTCTTAAGAACATTCAAAATGGTAAAAATGGTTTTACGGAAATTTTTGAGAATAGATATAATTAATATATATATATATATATATATATATATATATATATATATACCGGGTGCGGCAATAGTGTGTCGGCGGAGCTTAGCATGAAAACTAATAAAGTTGTAGCAATGAAATTTTACGTACACATGTAGTATGCTACAGTCCATTTTCTATTTTTATTTATATATTTACAGGGTGTTCCAAATTTCCGCAACCACTTTCAACTTTTTGTTAATAGATTGCTGTACTTTATTGTTATTATGATGGTAGCCACCCAAATTATATTTGCAATGATATACGACAATGTGCACTTACAACTGGTAGTTTTGGTTGTATTGCAAATTTTGTTAAAATCTTGACAGTTGCAGCGTCTAACATTTTAAGTCAGCCTGAAAATGGGTGCAGTGCCTCACGTAACTCTTTCGTTACCAATTTATGGACTAACACGTTATATGTTTTGAGGGTGAACAACGTGACAACATATACAGAGTGTTAAATATGTCGTGCCAAAGTTATCGAAGTTTAAAGGCTATTTTCTCCTTTTTTTTAAATTGAACCTATAATTTTTTTTAGTCAGTAAATTACTTGTAAAATTGCCGTCAATAACATAGTACTTATTTCTAGTATTTTCGAAGTTATAACCCTTTAATGGGATATACCTATTTTCATAATATTCAATGCGGTGCTGCATCTAATACTTGGTTGGTTGGCCATGAAATGATATTAGGCAAAAATTTCTGTGTAACCAAACGTCAAATATCTACTTAAAATTTCCGTATAAAGTGGTTTCCTGTAGTTCCTCTTTGCTGTAATCGCGTTTAATTGTTATAATTAAAGTTCGGCTAGTTAATTATCAATTTCCGTTAGTTCGTTATTAGTTGTTATCTTGTTGTCAGTTATATCGTTTTGATGTCATTATTTTTTATTTACATGCCGTAATAGTGTTTCTTTAGAATGAATTTTTCGAAAGAGGAGCTAATAGACATGGTATTTGTTCTTGGTGCTAACAATAGAAATCCACTTTTAGCATCAAGAACATATGCTATGGAGTATCCTCACCGAAGAGCACCAGATATTAAGGCGTTTGAAAATTTGTTGACAAGGTTTCTTCGGACGGGTTCAGTGAATTACGTCAAACATTAAAGAATTAAGACTATGGTTACAGACGATAATGAAGTGACAGTCATCCAGTCCGTTGTGGAAAATCCGCGCGTATCTACAAGGATAATTTCGAATGAACAAGGGATAGAAGTCACTGTTGTAAGAAGGATTTTAAAAAAACATAAATTTCACTCTTACAAAATTCAAAATCATCAAGGCTTATTACAAACGGATTTTGAAATTAGACTTGTTTACTGTGAATGGCTACTTTTCCAATTACAAGATCTAACTTTTCTAGATCATGTGCTTTTCACAGATGAAGCAAAATTTGCTAATTGTGGAATAACGAACAGAAAAAATTCTCATTATTATGACACTAGAAACCCTCATTTTGTGCAACCCATTTTACACCAACAAAAATGGAGTGTTAACACCTGGGAAGGCATCATAGGAAACACTATTATAGGTCCATTCTTTTTTAACTACTTTAAATTGTGAAATCTACACAAATTTCCTTCAAAATAATTTACCATTGCTGTTAGAAGGCCTACCAGATATCGTCATAAAGAGATTGTGGTATCAACATGATGGTGCACTTGCACATTACGGTGCTGCTGCAAGAGCACATCTAGATAGGGTTTTCACCAATAGGTGGTTTGGGAGAGGAAGCTTTATAAACTGACCACCGCGATCACCAGATTTAACCCCTTGTGATTTCTTTCTGTGGCCTATTGTAAAAATAAAGTTTACGAAACACCTCCTACAACAGCAGAGAACATGCAGCAACGAATCAGAAAAGCTTTTCTTCAATTAAGTGCAAACAACATGGTTCAAAATGTAAGTCTGTCGATGCAGAGGCGACTAAGAGCAGGTGTAGGACAGAATGGACATATATTTGAACACATTTTAAATTAATTTTGTTTTATTATGGAAAAATTGCAAAATGTAATTCTAAAACTAATAATAAAGAATTAAAAAACAGGTGTTTGAAAAAGTTACTTTGTTTGATATCATTTCATGGCCAACCAACTATTAGATGCACCGCATATTGAATATTATAAACATAGGTATATCCTATTAAAGGGTTATAACTTCGAAAATATTAGAAATAAGGACTATGTTATTGGTACCATTTTAACGGCCATTTTACAAAGAATTTTCTGCCTAATAAAAAAAATATAGGTTCAATTTAAAAAAAAAGAGAAAACAGCGTTGTTTACCCTCAAAACATATAACGTGTTAGTCCATAAATTGGCAACAAAAGAGTTACGTCCTAGGGGTGAAAATACACAAAACAGGAACTATGGAGGCAGAACTGAATGACAGGTTAGATGCAGCATCTGCACTTTACTACTCCTTGAACAATTCGTTCCTGGGAAAAAGAGAAGTGTCAAGGGAAACTAAGACCTCAGTTTATAAAACTATATTTAAGCCCGTATTGATATACGGAAGCGAAAGTTGGACATTGACGAAACGAATGGAAAACAAAATACAAGCAATGGGGATGAGGTTTTTAAGAGGAATAATGGGAATTACTAAGAGAGACAGAGTAAGAAATGGCAAAATAAGGGAAGAACTTAAAGTACGGACGCTGAAGGAAGATATACAACGAAATCAATTAAGATGGTTTGGACACTTGACAAGAATGGGAGAGGAGAGAACAACAAGAAAAGTATGGCAAGCAAGAAGATATCAGAGAAGACCAAGAGGTAGACCTAGGAATTAGTGGGACAGACAAGTGGAAGACATATTGAGAGCCAAGGGAATGTCAGGGAGAGAGGCGAAAAGAATGGCAATCAACAAGAAAGAATGGGCAAGGATGATATACGGAACGAAATTGGAATAAAATAATAATGATAGATTCTGATAGGCTGCACTTACTGATCTCATGTACTGTAACTTTAAGGAATTGTTTGATTTTTGTATTTAACCTTAACACCTAACGGTAAATAAGGTATTGATGATATATATATATATAAAAGAGTTACGTGAGGCACTGCACCCATTTTCAGGTTAAGACTTAAAATGTTAGACGCTGCAACTGTCAAGATTTTAACAAAATAATTTGGGTGGCTATCATCAGAGTAACAAGAAAGTATTGATTTAAAAAAAAATAGAAAGTTGTTGCGGAAATTTGGAACACCCTGTAAATATATCAATAAAAATAGAAAATGCACTGTAGCATACTACATGGGTACGTAAAATTTCATTGCTACAACTTTATTAGTTTTCATGCTAAGCTCCGCCGACACACTATTGCCGCACCCGGTATATATAAAATTAATTTCGGGGGTTGTCGTTTTTCGGCTCAAAAGGTGTATTGTGAGCATTCAGCTAACATTGAGTTTCGTGTGCATAATGCCAGGAAGTCCGGTCAAAATATAATATCATCTTGAGTATGATTCTGGCGCATCAGTTTAATCAATTTTGTTATGCAGTTGTTAATATAACTTCGATCCACAGCTTGGTCTCTAAATCGTCCAATATAAGGCCTGAAAATCTCACCTATTGATTGCAACCAAACTAAAACTTATTCTGCAAATTTAGCCTTTTGTTTTTATTTTATATTGTTTGGACATTTCTTCTACATCGTCGGCGTAAAAACCGTCGTTTCCTTTAATTTCGGAATTACTTAGAGTAAAGTACTTTTAATCATCTATGACGATGACTTCGTTATTTGCAAAATGAGTGCGCCTTAAAGCACGGCAACATCTCGGTATTCTAGCTAACTGATTTGGCGTATATTTAGGATATATCTTTATTTTGCGATATTCTACACCTCTTCTCTTCAGTTCTCTGGAAACTGCATCCTTGGAAACACTGTAACGTCGTGAAAGTTTTCTCAATGAGTGTCTAATCTTATTCTTGGCTTTTTCGACTAAATGGTCTCTATGTCCAGTTAACAGTATCGGTCTTCCACTTTTGTTCTCCAACCTTGCTCACATTCTGTTATCGCACAATAGAATGGTTCTCCACGACACATTTTGATTTTCAAAATGTTGGACTATTTGAACTTTACGCATTTGTCCAACTAAATTATAAACGCTTTTTATAACTTCTAATTTATAAACCATTACAATGCAATCGATTTCGGTAACTGAATTGTCATTAAAATGACTAATCATTGAATTACTTTTGTTTGCAAAGTCAACCATTACAATGCAATCGATTTCGGTAACTGAATTGTCATTAAAATGACTAATCAACGCGATACCTTGATATTTTTTATTTCTTCATAGAGTTGTATTTTGTGCCAAAACTTTTGGGACATACGTTATTTACGTCTTTATCTAAATACGTTTCATCTAAATTATGAAGTCTGTTGAAATACAGTGTTCTTTAAATGTCCAAACAAGAAAAAATCCAAAAGTGTCAAGTCTGATGAATTTGTCGGTCATCATAAAATTGTTGTAAATAATTTATTGTAGTTTGTTGAAAAATTATATATTATATAAAGGTATGAGAATGCTCGCGCACGCTTATTGATCTCGTATGTTTTCATAAAATAGTTGCATTTGTAGAAAGATATTGTTGTATGCTATCCATTGAAATGTTTCTTTGTTTTAGATATGTGGACTTTATTAATGTGATGACATATGATTTACATGCTTACTGGGACGGTGTAACGGGACAAAATTCGCCCTTGTATGCTTCCTCTATCGATGCAACTGATTATCAAAAAACGCTTAATGTGGTATGTACAGCAGTCAGTTTAGTGTTTAAATATGTAAATACACATAGATATATCAGATTATATACTATTCTTATAATACTTCAGTTAAAAATGACGTTATAATATCTAGTAACGCGCCAAGTATCTTCGGCGTCGTCGTGCGAAATACTGATAGGCGCCTTTACCCTATATGTATTGAGCCAAAATTACCAGCCACTCTCCCACAGTTCAACATTGAAATTTATGACGAACTCTTTAGACTTGTTAGTACTGGTAGGTATTTTTTATTTGAGGCAAACAATAGGTTCACATACAAAAAAAATATTATTAAAATTTTTATTGCACACTGAAACAACAGTAACAAAATAAAAAACAGTATTCCAAATTATTAAAAAACAAAAGGTCAAATAAAATATTTTTAGAGTGCCCGTGTTTTTAAATAGATAAACGTGAAGGAAAACAACGGAAATGTCTTATAGAAATTGGACTTTTCTAGCTTTACTTTTGGCAAATTCATTAATAAGATTTTCAATATTCAGCTGATTTAAAAAGTCAGACTCTATAGAAATGATAGCAAGATTTTCTAGCCGCTCCTGGCCTATTCTAGATCGTAAGTAATCCTTAATTAACTTTAATTTAGAAAATGATCTTTCGGCACAAGCGGCCGTAGGCGCCTTTAAGGCCTTGGCGCCGTTGTGCACTGCACGACCTTGCCCATATGGACGGCGCGTCACTGATAATATCCTGTAATAAAATAGGGTATTATGATATCACTACGAACCCCGAAGATCGCGTTAACATTATTCGTTCTGTGGTGTTCTATCTTTTCTATGTTTAAGCGGATGTAAACAGCCATACCTTTCAGTTGTTAATTGTGCATGCAAGATATCAATAGTACGTTCAAACTGAAATAGACAGACAATTTCTCTGAAGCTGTTATCAAGATGGTGCTGTTCTATAACAAACCTTTATTGTCGAAGAGAAAAAAATATACTTAATGAAATATGAGGCCAGTAAATTTATAAGAAAGAAATAATAACGAATGTGACAAAACAAAGAAAAAAATAACATTCAAAATACAAACTAAATATAATGTTGAACAAAACGAAATCAAAATGAAATAGCACTCAATTGGGGAAAATGTATGTACGGGAGCTGATCTGACTTTGCTGCTCTAAAAGTAATACGCCACTACGACCTATTCAGTCGAATAATGCATTATGCATGGTTGGAGATCATTCTTACTTCTTTTCGTGCGCTCATGACTATATGGATGCTGTTTTTGTTGTATATTGAAGCTATTGCAACATCCTTCTAACGAAGGATGATTATTTATTTAGCGTATGGCTTAGATGGTTTGAAATTTAAAGTAACATATGCATCTGTACAGAGCAGAGTTAAATTTTAAAATCCAGGTCATTGATCCAGTCCAACACGGAGTCAGTGGCTTTAAAAAAGTAATTCTTCTCACCTCCATATGTTGTAAGGGGACCACACAGTTGTAATATTGTGAATAGTAGCTGTAATATGATGAATAGTCTGGTGCGGTTCTCCGCATACGCAAGTCGATGTCTCAGTCAGTCCCCATTTATAGAATGAGACATGACAGAGATGCAGTGGGACGTTCTTATTGTATTAAGTATCTTCCATTCGTGGCCAGACAGCTCTATTCCTGGTAAGACAGATACTGTAGGATCGGTAATATGAGCCGCTTGAGTGGCTTTCAAAGCCTCCTAATACCCTATCCATCTATCATTTGAGTGGAAATTGTTTACTATAAATTTCTCTGCTAGCAGTAGTGGAGGAGATTTAGACTTCAATCGCGACAAACCGGCATCAGGCAGATCACTGTGTACTGGGAGGTGGGGATCCGATATTATTTTATTATATTCTCTAACCAGGCTTTCGTCTTTGGATGGTGGGAGGTGCAATATGGCTTATACTGGCGAGCCACGGTAGAGGTGTACTTTTTAAACAACCCCTGATTATTCTCATGGTCTCTTTGAGTTTGATGCCGATCATCTTTGCATGGTAGTTGTTTAGCCAGACTTCTATATTTTCAGTTTACACTAATTTATCTATAGGTTATTGCGACTTTTTTCCATTTTCTTTCGTAAACAGTGTGCATTTTTTATTTCCTTAGATATGTATTAGGATTCTTATGTTACGGTTTGCTACTACAGGTAATTTATTCTTATTTCTTATAGCTTCATATTTTTACACTTGACTTTTTTCTGCTGGGTTATTTTCTTTTGTTTTCTTATCTCAAGTTGTCAGTACTGCACCGTTTCAATCTGGTAAATTCTATAATATATCTTTTAAGAACAATAAAAATAATACTCGACTTTCAACTATTTTGACATTTTTTCTGAAATTCTAACGTTGCCTGTTCATAATTTGCTCAAATGCAAATATTCCATATAAATCAAGCAAAACGTCGAACAAAAATGAATCGAATTTAGGCATTTATTTTCAAAAACTTCTACAAGAACTGGTCCAGAATATATTCTCCTCCATTATCTACGATTGTCTCTCAACGATCTGATAATTTTTCGATTTCACGCCTGAAGAAATCTGGTGGTTTTCAAGTGGAGAAGTCTTCAACCCTCTTTATAAGCGCGATATCGTTATTAACAAAGATATCCCGAAAGTTGTTCGATAGAGAGCGAAGGAGGTGGAAATTAGGTATGGCGTGATCTGGAAAATAAGGTGAATGTGGAATAACTTCCTCTCCTAGTTCTTGAATAGAGGTTTTTAGCAGCTTGAGGGTGAACGTTATCGTGTTACAAAGTGACTTGATGATGTTTACCCGGTCTATTTTCTAGCACTTCGGCCTCAAGCTGAGAAAATTGTTGACCGTAAGTCTCAGTAGTGATGGCTACATTTTTCTCAAGCAACCAATTTTTAGCAGGTTTTTAGCAGCTTGAGGGTGAACGTTATCGTGTTACAAAGTGACTTGATGATGTTTACCCGGTCTATTTTCTAGCACTTCGGCCTCAAGCTGAGAAAATTGTCGACCGTAAGTCTCAGTAGTGATGGCTACATTTTTCTCAAGCAATCAATAGTAGATGATACCTTCTTCGTCTCACCAGATGCACAATATCAGCGTACGTGGATGAATATCAGATTTTGCTCGGGGAGTTACCCTCCTGTTAGGTCTAAACCATTTTTTGCTGTTCTTAATGTTAACACGAAGGCACCATTTTTCGTCATGAGTAACAATGGGGGACAAAAACGTTTTATGTTTCGACAGTTAAAGGACGACGAATTAGCTAAGAGGCACGATTGTTAAGAACGCTGATTCTTGTTGTTTCTCTCAAAATATGCGGCCGCCAAATGCCCAATTTTTGCTTACTTTAAATCGAGAAAACTGTTTTCCTGTTGTATTCTCCGTTATAGAAGCTTCCGTTGTACTAACTCCTCCTTTGAACTCGAGCAAAAGCATTTAGACTCTTTAGCAAGGTCTGACAGTCTTCCTTAAGATAGAAAATGTCAAAATTGTCCACTTTAAATCGAGAAAACTATTTCCGTGCTGTACGTTCCTCAATTACGTTGTCTCTGTAAATGTTAGAAATGGTTCTACTAGTTTGCAAGGCGTTATGTCGGAAATGCTTTTTTTTTCCTTGACGTTCCATTTTTATTTTGTCATTAATTAATGCAATCTTTACATAATCTCTCAAATTCAAAAAGCTCTTGAATCAAACAATAATATAATAATATAATTCAAATAGTTTGACATATGCCTAACAATCTTTTTTCAAGGCACTATAATTCTAGAAACTAAAAATGCAACGAATTTATGCGTGGACCTTATATAATATTCGGAAATTGTGAAATTTCTTGATAAAACTTGATTTATCTATGTTCACAAACTTTTTTTCACCGTTACTGACTGATGATAAACACAAAATTTTGTAAAATAAGATTCAAATTTTTTGAATTGGCCAAATAAATTATGAATAAACAGACGTGAAGTCGTTGGAAAGAATGCGGAAAGTCTTTGTTATGACACCAAAAACATTTTAAACTCGAGGAAATGTAACGGGATATCCATGTTTTTCGAGTTGAACGATGCCATTCATTATCGCACGGGTTGAAATCAACGAGAACTTCATTTGAAAGTAATACCAGGTTGTTTTGAAATGTGTGTAAAAAGATGTAGGTGCATGAAGATACTATTTTTCGCGCATTTGATACTCCCTACTCAAGAGTGTTTGGTGAAGCATAATTAAAACGCGGGCTAGCTCGTCAATTTGCGTAATTAGACGCGGACAGGTTTATATATTTTGTTTTTTAGAATGAAACTTACTTCGAAAGGACGCTGTTCTCATAGAAGGACAAAATTGGTTATATGATATACAGATTATTCCACAAAATGCGTTAGGGGACACATTTTAATAACGAATAATATGCAAAATTAGCAAAATATCCGTAGTAGAGGAAACCAACAAAATAAAACACATTCCGAAATGTTCGGTATTCCTTTGAACAAATTTTGAATAGTGAATGCCTTTTTAGGTTTCATACTGTTATATATAATTGATGAAATAAAATTTCACTTTGAATTCAGTTAAAATTCACTACGTTCGTTTCGCACTACTAGAGCTTCATCAGGTGATGACAATTGTAATACAAAATCAATAATTTATTTCACAATATACTAAATTCAAACCCACATTTTCAATAAAGAAACTTGAGTGAATTAATAAATAAAATGTTTAAATTAAAATTACCAGATATTCTAAATTCATTTTATTTGACGCTATAAATTTATTTACTAACATTCTCGGCAAGGCAGTATTGAATTTAATAGAAACAAAATTAGAATTCCATAAAGTGAACTCTATTATAAAAGCAGAGATCTTAAATCTACTTAACATCTGTATCGACTATAACTACTTTGTATTCAACGAGAACTATTACAAACCAACCGAAGGTTTAGCAATGAGAAATCCACTAAGCCCGTTATTATCAGAAATATTTATGGACAACATCGAAGATACTATTAGTGAACATCCGTTATTTAAAAATTGCATATGCTGGGTAAGATACGTTGATGATATTTTGATTTGTTTTAGGGTCGGTATTATAAACAGCGAATAAATCTCTGAATAACAACTTGAAGAATAAATTGAAATCTAGTATTATACAAAATGTATGCAAGTAAAATACATTGTAGAATAACTTTGAATAGCTATGTATTTCGCAGTTTAGCGTTTCGATAAACGATGGAGCCAGTGAATAAAATGAAAAAATACAAAAAAATCCTAATTCTCTACGTTTACTTTTGCTTATATTTGTAAAATACAAACCGTTAAATCGAGCATTATCAAAATTTAAGTTATCAAACACAAACATAATATAAACTTTTAAAAATAAGGTTTTGTTTATTTGAAATAGTGAAGCAAACAGCTGTTCGCATTTAACCAACGAATAAAATTTAGTACCACGATATTCTAGGATGTAAATTAATTGGTAGATTTGCTTGCTGAGTTTTCTCATTCACTATTTATAATACCCAATCTATAGAGTAAATTAAATTTACTTTTTTACGTTTAGAATACCGGCCCTTAAAGGGACGGAGAGACAATTAAACTCATTTCATAATTATATTAATATTATATTGATTCTATTTACGCAAGCTATTACATAGAACATAAACATAATAATTTAATAATAAATTTGACATATTATACATAACTTGAACTCAAAGTGAAATTTTATGTCGTCAATTATATATTATTATGGAGTTTCAACACATATCTTCTTCGTCAATTAATCATTTCATTCTGTTGTTCTTGTGGACTTACTTTGTTTATTTTTTCCTATAATTTTTATTTAGAATTTTACTTATTAATGATTGCCCTTGCGATTCCGGGCTAGAACCGCGCCCTTGGAACTGCTTCGGTTTCGTCCACTGTTGCAAGGTGCTACGGTGCTAATTAAACCCGTTTTGTTAAACAAATAAAAAAACAAAGAAAGGAAAAAAGAAACAAAGTTTCGGGCGACGTGGATTGCTCCACCTATCCGCCCTGCTAACCTCTACTAAGACAGCGCTCAGGGGTGGGAGAAGTACTAAAAGAAAGTTGGTAATGGGCGCCACCGAATTTGGTACCGGTAGACGCAGCAAATTCGGAAAATTATGATAACTCAAAAAAAGGGAAGCCACGTTGTGGGTAAATGACGCAACCATGCCGTCCGAAACGATCTCGAAAGGAAAAAAAAGAAGTTCCGAATTCAACCAAGTAACACAATGATTTATTTTAATTTATATTAACGACAGAGGAAAAAAACAAGAGAAAATATCTAATATATATCTAAATGTTTTCAGAAAGGATGTCTATAATAGAGATTTTGAAACTTAGCAAGAAAAGATAGAGGAAATGAGTTACATAGCATTAAATTAATTAATAGGATACTGAATTTAAAATTACGTAGACAAATTTAACCCTCCTGGTGTTCTCAACTATTAAAACTAATCAAGTACTTAATATTTCAAATAAAAAAAAAGAATAATTAAAATAATATAAAGATAAGATGTCTTAGCTTGATTCGGGTGGTGTCCGAAGCAGTTGATCTGGATTTTCCGCTGATTAATGCGTGAGACCGCTGGAAATCGATGGAATGGTCGTCGCAGGCCGCAAAAACAATCTGTGCTATCTACTGTAGCCCAAAATTAGGACCATCAGAATGTTCTGATGAATTATGAATTTTTTTTTCTAAGACACAGTTTATACGTTGTTAATATGGAACGATGTCCGCTCGACACCGTAATATCCTCGTTCGGGTTAATTGGTACATCCAATAAAATTACGGTTTAAAAAAAAACATATGTGGGAAGGGTTCGGAACAAAAGAGAGACGTCGTAAGAGAACGATAATTACGCCCTTTTATAAAGAACACGTGGTGTACGAGTCCAGGAGTTCGATTGATGATTTCACAACGGATAGATGTCGATCCCTGACTTACATCTGGGCGATGAACAGCTCACACTCGGTGACCGACATGGGGAAGAAACCAACAAAGACAACAAAGAAGGCTAATACGCAAATATACCTACAGATATAGGAACGTAAGCATATGAACTTACAGGTAGGTTCAAAATTAATGGAACAGAATAAAATAAAGAAAGATACTAATTTGCGACAAAATAAGGAAGTGTCTATGAACACGTAACAAAGGAATATCTTCAGGGCTGGTGACTGTTACAGCATTGAAACTGATTCAATGTTAGAGTGGTTCAGCGAAAAGAGCTTCTGTGGTAAGCCTTCATCCTACTATGGTCTCTCGTTTTGAGTAAAGCGTAGCAATCTATCATCTACGTTTTTTAATAAAATCGCCATCAATATACAGGTTTTCCACTGAATAGCTCCTAAGCTATGCGAATCTGAAGAATGCGTATAAATGTTTAGCGGAAAATCAAAAAAGAAATTTATTTGAAATTAATCAAAAGAAATCCAAATTTTTTAGGGCCAAAATTTAGTTAAAGTCGGTCCATATCTTTGTTTATCCTATATTTAGGAAAATACAGCTGTTAATTCAATTTTATGGACCTGCAAAAATATATAAATTTCTTAGACTTATTGTTAGAGGATAACGTTTAACAATATGTTCACTATTCATAAGAATAGTGAATGTTTTTTTTTTAGGATTTATGGGTTATAGATTTATGGATTTATGCAGTATAGTCAACCGCGCATATGGTCTTCTTCTTGCGATTTTTTTTTGTGAATATAAATAATAGCCTTTACGTCAAATACGTCGACAATATTATGGCGTATTTCTAATACAGTTAAGTAGAAGTATTTGTTGGTATGCAATTATTTATATTTATTTATTTTTTCATTAAATTTGTGGTGGTACTGACAAATACCGACGTAGGTGACAAATAGAATAAAATAATTCGTCGGTAAAGAGAATTGCTGATGAACCTTTCTGTGTTGAAATCAGTCATAGTGGGAAAAATGTGCGCGTTAAATATGATACAAATGAAGTATAAATTAGATGCATCGCAGTTTACATTTATTTTCCATGCTAAGGTTGTCGTACTAACGCCGGGATCCGATCTTACGATATTTAAAATATCCTCTTCTTCTTGTTGCACTCTGCGTAATCTTTGAATGCTACGATCGTCGAAACGTGGAATTATTGATCGTGTATCCCGAAGTCGATACGTGGCTCTCACAATTGTCTTGGTCGAAGGAAGACGTCGATTTGGAAAACGTTCTGCGTATAAAATTTATTGCTGTAAGACTATTTTGTTCTGTTTCGCCATAAATTAGAATCATTAGTATATTCGCCATTCGTATAAAATGCCATTACCAACACATATAGCCATAGCGAAGATTACGTCCATACTAAATGCAAATCTCAGTGATGTTTGTAGTGGTTGATTTTCGTATTGCTGCCCATATATTAACTGCGACAGAGCCGGACTCGAATAAAGAAAAACGATTTTCTCGTTACTACGTGAACATTGGGTCACGATTGTTTTTCTGAAGGCAATACTCATATGTATCTTTCACCCTTTTTTTTATTTGTCGCTATACAAAACTAAGGGTGTATAATTATATCGAAATTATTCTTCTTCATGATTCTATAATAACTTAAATATTGGACATTGCACAGTACTAACGACTTTCATATTTATTTATAATTTGCACATGTATTTAAATATAGGTATGTTTTATATTACTTACATCAATACATATTTTTCATTTTAATGTTTAGTTGCTGCACTGAAGTTTCAGTGCAGCAACAGTGGTAGCCACCATGAACATGTCATTTGCAACAGTGAACGAAACGCCGGTTAAGAAGAAGTAGTTCCAAGGACGGGGTTCCAGTTTGGACATGGATTAATTTCAGGCAATGACCAGAAAAATTTAAAGCACATTGGTCAATTGTCCGCGAGGCTATATTTTCCAGAGAACAATTGCGCTAAAACTACTAAGTGCAACCAACTATGGATTACACAGGCCTGCATAAAATTTGTGATGACCTGATATTTGTTTGTTAAGCTCAGTTTTTATATAGCAATAACTAATTAAAGTACATTTGGTCTCTACCACCCACAGATTTTTTTTGCACAAAAGAAAAAGAAAAAAATATAAAAAAAAACTTATAATAGGCATTTTAATACATTTTAAAATGAATGTACTACTTCAAATTCTAGGTATTAACCCAAAAATGATTTTCTGTTGTGGTTTTAAAGAAATTTGTTAAATAGGCTCTCATTACCTTATGTAAATCCTTTATTACATGTATTAATTTTGGACAAGATTTCCGGGAATTTTTACCTGCTAAATCCTATTTATTATGCTTTCACTTTATTAGTACTGCGAAGAAGGATTTCAAGTTTATCACTCCAAACAAAACATATATTTTAATGTCATTTACTTCATTATACCTCTGAGTGTCGATCAGTAAACAAGTAAAATTAATTTGTCTTTAGTGTTGTGCGTGGTATTTGATAAATAAACATTGCTTAAAAATATGTCTAGCCGGTGTTGCAAAAACAAACCAGATGATTTCTGTTATATTTGTGGATATTTCGTCTTGAAAAAGTTTAAGAGACCAATTGGTGAATTTGTGAAAAATGCATATTATGCTTATTTCAAAATCAAATTAGGAGAACAAGATAAAGATTGGGCACCGCACGTTGTTTGTAAGGTATGTGAAGAAGGTTTAAGACATTGGACAAAAGGCAATAGAAAAAGCCTTCCTTTTGGAGAGAACCGCAAAATCATCATGAAGATTGCTACTTTTGTTTTTGTGATATTAAGGGGCATAATAGAAAAACTTTGAAACATATTTTGTACCCAAACAATATTAAATCAGCTATCAGACCAGTTGCTCACAGTGATCATATACCTATACCCCCTAAAGTACTACAAGAAGATATTGAAATCTCTTCAACTTCCGGCTCCGTACAGATGGATAGTGATTTTGAACCATCAACCTCAGGTCAAAACCAACCTCAGCTATTTTCACAAGCCGAACTGAATGACTTAGTAAGAGATTTGGGACTTTCAAAAGATCTTTCTGAACCTACTGGGGTCTAGGTTGAAGCAAAAAATTTGCTTGCCCCAGAAACTAACTTCTCTTGGTATAGAAATCGTGAGACTGGATTTGTAAAATATTTTGCACAAAACGGACCACTCGTGTACTGCCAAGCAATTGCTGATTTACTTACTTTCCTCGGAGCTCCTAAGTAGACACCTTCTGACTGGAGACTTTTCATCGACTCTTCAAAAAGGAGCGTTAAAGCTGTTCTTTTACATAATGGCAAGGTTTTTGCTTCTGTTCCGGTCAGCTATTCTGTTCATTTAAAGGAAAACTATGAAAATTTACAGGAATTACTTTTAAGAATACAATATGAAAATCACAACTGGGAAGTGTGTGGAGATTTAAAAATTTTAGGCCTTCTCTTGGGTCAGCAGTCTGGATATACTAAATTTCCATGTTTCCTGTGCGAGTGGGATAGCAGAAATCAAGAACAGCATTGGATAAAAAGAGACTGGCCACAAAGGGTGACTTTAACACCTGGAACCAAAAATGTAATTCGCGAAAGTCTTATTGACCCTCAAAAAGTGTTACTTCCACCGCTTCACATAAAACTTGGACTTATGAAACAATTTGTTAAGGCATTAAACAAAGAAGGAGATTGTTTTAAATATTTGTGTTAAACATTTCCGACTCTGTCAAAGGCCAAATTAAAGGAGGGAATCTTTGTAGGCTCGCAGATTAGGAGCTTGGTGAAAGATCAAGAATTTGAAAATGTGATGGAAGATAAGGAAAAACATGCATGGCATGCTTTTAACGAAGTTGTACATAAATTTCTAAGGATTTCTAAAGACACAAACTATGTTGAGATCGTTGAAAATGTGCTGGAAAAATTCAGGATTCTTGGTTGCAATATGAGCATAAAAATTCACTTTTTACATTCCCATTTGGACTATTTCCCGGAAAACCTTGGGGACGTGAGTGAAGAGCAAGGAGAAAGATTTCATCAGGATATTAAAGAGATCGAAAAAAGATACCAAGGGTGCTGGGACACAAAAATGATGGCCGATTACTGTTGGACATTGAGAAGAGATCTTCCTTTAGCTGAATATGACAGAAAAACAACCAAACGAAGCTTTTCTGAAAAACGAAAACGTATTTTTAAGAAGCATAAAGAATAAATAACTATTTCTAATAGTTTCTATGTGTATATTTTTGTATTTTTTTAAATATAATATAAAACTAGCTTATAAATGAAATAAATCGTGTTTTTTCTATATTTTTTTATTTTACTGGTTTGAAAAATAACCTTACGTGATACAAAAAAAATAAAAGCAGATTTGAAATCAGCGCTACCCAATTACTAGAAAACAGTTAAAATTTTTAAATCAACTTTCAAAGTGTTGAAAAATGCAGGCCTGTGTTATCTATTATTTACTATGTGGACAAAAAGTAACGGAACCGTATTTGTTAAAAATACGCGCTCTCTGAATATAAACATCTATCGATGTTTATATTTGTTTTGTAGGTTGGACTGATTGTTGTGTACAGCTTACAGAAATCCCTAGACATTTTCTTTGTTAGTTTAGAAATTACAGCGTCTTTTGAAATTGTGAAAAAATTGTTGCGTTGATTTTTTAATATGGTTAAATATTGAACAAAAAAGAATTAACATTAAATTTTATGTAAAAAACGAAATTTCTTGTACGGACACACTAAAAGTGTTAGGAAAATGTTACGGTGATCAGTGTTTATCAAGATTACAAGTTTTTAAATGGTATAAATTGGTGAGGGTCGTGAAGTAGTCGAAGACGAACCTCGTTCAGGGAGGCCATCAACCTCAACTATCGATGAAAACATCAACAAAATCAAGGGGTTTGTACTTTCCAATCACCGATTGACTCACAGAGACCTTGTAGACATTGTTGGTATATCGAAAAGGATGAATACAAACAATTTTAAAGGACGATTTGAGCTTGTCTTGTGTTTCTTCTCGCCTTGTTCCAAAGTCATTGAATTTGTTTGAAAAACAAATGATAATGATCTGAAATGCATAATTACTGGCGATGAGACTTGGACCTATGCTTATGATCCGAAAACAGCTCAGCAATCGAGTGAACATCGTGCTGCAGGTGCATTAAAACAAAGCAAGTCAAAAATAAAGGTCATTTTGACTGTTTTCTTCGACTACCTTGGTGTTCTCCATAAAGAATTCTTTTCAAGTGGCCAAACAGTCGACAAAGAATACTATTTAAGCCTTTTGCGTCGTACACGTGAGTCAATTAGTAAAAAACGACCACAATTATGGCGAAACAATTCATGGCATCACATACCGCCACCATTATTCGTCAGTTTTTCATAAAAAAATATGTGAATGTCGTTCCGCAAGCACCGTATTTGCTAGATATGGCTCCGTGTTTTTTTTTTATTTTCTCGATTGAAATCACCATTTCATGGACATCGTTTTGTGTCAATAGATGCCATCCAAGAGAATTCGCTGGCCGATTTGCAGGCTATACCTGAAACTGGGTATAACTAGGATCGATTGGAAATGATTTTTTTTAAATACTTCGTTTCAATTCTAAATTTCTTTGTCCATTTGTTTGCTATAAAATATTCTAGATTTTTAAAATATTATTATGAAGCACTCTTCACGTTGGACCGTTAAAAATATTACACAATGTGCAAATAAATTATTTCAAAACCTCAGGGCCTGGGATTCTTTTCTTCTTTTTTTCTTTTTAACATAGTTATCTCCGTTTATATCTACATTTTCTATTAATATTTAATATTTAGATAACTCAAGTTAGATACTTTTCTTAGTATATATGTTCTCATTGTTTATATTTAAACAATAAATTTATATGAAATATTCCGTCTTATTAATTTTTTAATTAATTAACTCATACGTAGTTTTTCCAAACTTCTTAATGACTTTATAAGGTCTTTCTTATATTGGTAAAAACTTTCCACATATTTTCTTTCCATAATTTCCTCTTCTTAAGCTTTTAACCATCACCAAATCTCCTATATAAAATTCCTGTATTTTCATTTTCTGATTCTTTCTCTTTTTTTATAAACTTCTCTTGCTTTATTCAATCGTTTCTTAATGTTTTCTAAAGTTTCTTTAATAGTCTCACTTTCGCATGGTCTACTTACTTTTCCTTTATACATTACCCAATTTGGATTTTCTTTCGTTGTTGTATTTAGTGTATTGTTAATCACTTTTTCCACTTGTTGTAAATACTAATGCCACTGTACATGTTCTTCCTGTTTTATAAATACTTGAATGGTATAATTTACACTGTTTACTACTTACAATTTTTTTTAAATTTATCAGACTGGAAATTATGTTGCATTATCTGTTATAATAATTTCTGGATTTCTACATTGTTTGTCTTGCATAATCTCGTGTTGTTTCTTCAACATTTTTCTTTATTAACTTTAATACCCGTCGTTTATCTTTTTTTGTTTAACTTTTATATATCTTCATTTTTTCTCTCACATTAGTATTTAACACATTTATATATTATTTTTTTCATTATATGCAATAAAACTTACAAGATAATACCCTTTTATCAGCTTTTCCAGAATTTTTAACGTCTCTTCTTCTTATTAAAATTTTCCGTTGGAATCATTAATGAATAACACACTTTTTTTTCTTTCTTTACTAAAAGTCCCGACTACTTATAACGAGCCATCGAAAAAATTCATAATTGGAGTAGACTGTGAAATTGGGTTGGTACTTTAACCACTTCCACATAATGACATTTATTATTTGACATTGAAACTATATATATTGTGTCAAAATTTTTAAAACTCTTATTAAGAAAATTGTTTGTGTTTAGATGTAAATGGACAACATTTTCAACAACTTCTGTAGCTATATGTAAATTTTGATTATGATTTCGATATTAAATAAATTATTTGTCTTCTTTTTTGTTGTAACGGGTGTTCAGAAACATTCGAAGTCAAAGTAGTCCTTGAAAATATGAAGTCATGTCTGATATAGATCGATACATTTACTTAATACAATTTTATAGGTTATCATACATGCATAGATTCTGACAATTTTTGACAGACAACAGTTGACATGTAATAATTATTACAAATCAGATGCTTAAGTAAAGATATACGATTTTTTGATCAGAGCCCACTTGACTTCGAATGTTTCTGAACACCCGTTAGTATCATTTCAATGCCATAACCTTTTTTTACAATGAAACCAAATGAAACTGTCAAGCATCAAGTAATATGTCATTATGTGGAAGTGGTTAAAGTACCAACCCAATTTCACAGTCTACTCCAATTATGAATTTTTTCGATGGCTCGTTATATATCAAAACAATTTCCTTAATACTTTAACTAATACATTTGACAATGTCACATCTTGCAACAATCTATTTTTGACATTTAAAATATTTCATACTCATTAACATCTAAACCCTCTTTCCAATAATTATTTCAAATTCAATATATTTGCATAGACGAGTATCTATATTTTAGGATGCTTGTATCCAAGGTTGGATAAGTAGAGGGGCGGCTCCAGAAAAGCTTATTATGGGTATTCCAACATATGGTCGAACGTACACCTTAGCAGTTAGCAGCAACAATGGTTTAGGTGCAAGTACAAGTGGTGCCGGTACAGCCGGTCCGTATACAGAAGAAAGTGGATATCTAGGATACAACGAAGTAAGTACTTTGATATTTCATCAATTTTTTTGTGTCGTGTAGGGCGAATAAAAACCGTTTTGTATTGGTATCCTATTATGTACAAGTACACTGCGCGACATGTAAAACCCGTACAGCTTTTATGAGCAGGAAATCAGAAATTGCGTAAATGTGATAAATATATTTATTCATTCTGTCACTTAGAGACTTCATAGGTTATACATACACTGCTAATACCTATAATTTAAGTCAAATTTGACAAATCAAATAAGACATGTCAAATTTGATAAGGTTTTATACGTGGATTGTCCGTAAATTAAGGATTCCAATTTTTTTTTACATAGTAAACATTATTTTATTGTAAAAACAAGTACAGATTCTGAAAGGTTGGACTTTCAACTATTTTTATACGTAGTGTCCGTCACGATCGATGCACTTTTGCAGTTGTACCAGGAGCTTTTTCGTACCAGCGTCGCACCAGTCTCCCGCCGACTCACGCAGGAAGAAATCGACAGCTGTCTTTAGCTCCTCGACCAGAAGAACGCCTTTTCTGTCCCAGAATACCGAAGCCATCGCCTTCCCCGCTGACAGCGTTTGCTTGAACTTCCCCGACTTTCGACACTGTCTCGTCCGAAACTGATAGACGCCCGCGGCCGGCCTCGTCGTGCACGTTTGTACGATCTTCTGCGAACTCCCTACACCACTTCCGCATATTCTTTATGTTCACGCACTTTTCTCCATACACATCGGTCAACTGGCGATGGATTTTAATAGGGGGTGACCCCTTAAACAACAGAAATCTAATCACTGAACGCAATTCACACTTGGGGTGTGCGTCGATTTTCCCTTCCATCGTTAACGGCTGCTAAGCCAAAACTGAGCGTCGCAGCGAGATGGGGACCGGCCAGAATAGTCGTGGGGGAGCAAGGAACACGGCGCTGTTGTCAGATTTAAGCTAGCTCACTCCGTCGCAACGGGAATTCGTTGGAGACCTTAATTTACGGACAACCCTCGTATATCGGGCAGCGTACTTAAACCAAATTTGATTTTTTAGTGATATTGTTATCATTCGTAAGTGTAAATTTTTTGTAGAAATATTTTTGACATATTTTACAAGTAATTCAAATTACAACTAAATATTATAAAATTATTTTAAAAAGAAATGATTCCATTGTTCTTATTTTTAATTAGTTCAATTATAAATGTACGAATGGAACTACAAATTGTAACAATAGAGTTTTAATTATCACATTCTTTCAAAATAGTTTCCATTACATTCTACGCACTTGACCATTTTTGGAAAACAGTCATAAAATCAACTCTTCTTTTGAAAGCTGGGTGCATTCGTTATCCCCTGTCACAAAAAGATCCTAATCGTTGGAAATCTTCTTCTTTTTTAGTCTTCTCACATGAACAAACATAACAACGTTGCATCGAGCAAGAACTTGGCTGTAGGTGGAATTTCCTGGTACTTTTAACCCCGTTTCTTGTTAAATATCTAGTAATAGACGTGGTTTTAATGCATTTTTTCATTTAAATATTCAGTACAGACGTTGAGAGATTTCCGTACTGACATGAACATCTTCAAAGGGCCCGACCTTCTTCTGCGTTCTGTTGGGCTCGTTTTTGTAGTAAAGCCAGGTTTCTTCAACTGTTAAGATGTTTCATAGCAACGTGTTCCATTTTAAAACCTTTTTGAGCATCTTGTGTATCCCAGAAATGCATCGTGTCATCTGGTCCCCAGTTAAGGCATGGCATCCAGCGGCACACACTTTTTTTACTTGAAGATGTTCTTGCAGAATAGTATGTTATCGGTGTCTGAATGTCCAAATATTATTGTATGTCGCAATAACTTATATGCCTATCGGATTCGGGTATTTTTCTGAAAACATCAATTGTCTCCTGAATAATGAACGAAGAGGAGCGTCCTGACTTGAAGTTTCTTCCAAATCTGAATTTTCTCTCTGCAACTAAACCCGCATACAATGTGGACAATAATCTTCTAGCATAGGAGCCATTTTGTTCACACACTATTCAATATTCAATCCACTGGCAGTGTAAGTGGTATCGTAAAATTGTCCAGTACTACGTTCTTGACCAATATGACATAATGAGCTGTTTACACTGCCACAATTAGGGAGCAACAAACGCAGAAAGGCCGAGTTGTCAGTTACAATGTAGGATTGAGCAAGGCTTAACTTACACCTAAACTTTGCCATAGCGTGAAACAATTATTTGCCCCACATTACATAACTTTTGTATTTCATAGCCAAGCAGTAAAACGAGCCGGAATTATATTATTGTCACTTGCTGCTATCCATAGACCAATTAAATTTGGCGTTGTTCGCTTTTTGAGAATTAGAAAAAGTGATGAATTCGAAGTTTCAATTTGCCGGAAAAATAATTTGAGGCCTTAAAAACTATTTGCCTGCATTTACTGTGTAATTTAGAAGACTACACTTATGATAGTGAAGCTCAGATGGATTTTAGTAAAATGATTGTAAAAATCTATGATGTTTCATCAGCAACTTTCATCATCTTATATTTTCAAATATAAAAAAAGTTTAACGAAAATATATTTGTGCAAGCCATATTGTGCAATATGTGATTATAGTATTTTTCTTATCAGACAATTTCCTCTTTTAAATGTAACACCCTCTTAGACTTCTAAATGTATTAAAGTTTTTCACTGATGTATAGGACTAGTAGAAAATTATAGAAAATAATTTATAAACCTAAAAAGGTTCTGTAGAATATATGTGTAAATGGGCAATTTGAAAAGCTAAGAGCTATATGCTGAAAAATAAAAGAAGCAAAAAACATACATAGTACGCGGGAGAAATTGATGAAAAACGTTACAAATAACGACGTTCTAGAAAATATACTTTCAAGGAAAGCTAAATTAGTTCAATAAAAAAGAATGATGTTTTCGGTCTGTCGTTTTAATATTCGATATGAACGCTGCTGTTGCAAATTATATTGCGTTTCTTCGGTTTCTGAAACAATAAGTCGAAAAAAAAGTTATTGCTACGGAACATAAATGTGTACGCTTCCTTATTATCACAATTCAGACATTCTACATGCAATTGTAGTTGTAGGCAATTTAGAAATTAATATTTGTATGACCAAATCTTTAATCTCTGTCAAATTATGGAAATGATATATATGCCGGCTGTTCTTGAAATAAATAGGCAACATATAAAATGGAAAGATGTAATTAAATAGAATATACATCCAAAATTTTCTTTCATAAGCGAGAAAAAATGACAATGATATTTAAACAAAAGTTGTCACGCCACTGTGCGACTGACTTTATCGAAAATACTATCGAAGACGATATCTTAGAGCTGAGGGACAATAACTTTGTTATTGTTGGTTTCGTTTAAATTGTGAACAGCTGCCTTTTCTCGAATCCTTATCATATAAAGCAGTCTAAACAATTTATTCTTCAAGAGTTTTTATAAACATAAATATTGAGTGGAAACTCAACGGCGGCATTCTAAATTCATATTAATATTTTATATTTATTACATCTCGTAAAAAAAAAAACATGAAATTTTTAATAATTCCCTTCAATGTATAAACAGCTGATTTTGTACGACGTTATTGACCATAGCATACAATAATATTATAGTTTTTATAACATTGTCAGTTGCTAAGTACGTAAACACACGCTATAGCTTATGTGCTTGTGTGACTTCAATAGAGGTATTTATTATTTATACATATTTTCAATATTTTAAATTCATAGGCGGAATATGATAGAATTTTCAGGGGTGTTTTAAATTGGGGTTTGCGTCGTAATTGACTCATAATATTTTGGATTTATATTCTATATAATTACATCTTTCTATTTTTCATATATCTCTTTATTTCAAGGACACCGTGCATATCTAAAATTATATATATATACGTACGTTTGCAGAAGGAATGTATTATAGGAAACAGTCTTCATTTGTATCATTGCCTAAATTCGCCAGAACGTCCAGGCATTTGAGCACTTTGAGCTCTTTGTTCTATCACCAATAGATCTCTCAGTTCCACTATGTTAGTTTTGTGTCCTCGATAAAAGCCACAATCCTCCTCAGGAGAAGTTTGAGTACACTCGATGGATACAATAGATCTCTCCCGAAATATATCTGTCCTTCAGTTCCTCACACGTGCATATTACATGAAGGCTAGTTTCCTCCTGTTTTTCACATCTCCTACACCAGGGCTCGCTAACCAAACCCATGCTGTACAGATGCTTCCTTAAAGGACAATGTCCGGTTATTAATCCGGTAATTATTTTAATTTAGTTTTTTTTTTGTTACTACGAATTAGGTTGGCAGAAAACTTTCCGTAGTAGTGTTTTGGTATGGAGTTGACCTTCCGTTAATCTCCATTTAGTTTTATGTTCTTTTTCTAGCCATAACCAGATCTCCATTTTAGGGGAATCCTTAGCGATTCCACATACAGGTTCTAGTCCGATGAAGTTCCTATTAGTACCTTCTTTGGCCAGTTCGTCGACTATCTCATTTCCTTTAATTCCCTCATGTCCTGGCACCTATATCAGCGAATAACGAGACTTATTTGCGTCCGAGATGGCATCATCGATGCTGCTAACTATATCAACACATTCATTAGTTCCTGTTAGTTGCAAATTGTAAAAGAAAAAATGCGTGAGAGGCACGTCCATCCCAAAACTTGAAACTAGGCTTTCATTCTTATTAGAAATCGTCAGTACAGGACATTCGGAAACAGACATGCCTCTGACTTCTATACTGCGTGTATATATACATACTCAACAAGTTTAACTTAATGCAAATGAGAATTAATAATCATTAAAATTTCATTTCACATGCGAAGTCTATAGATCTCCATCCGCTAGGATCATACGATGGAACCCCTAAGGCACATATTAAACAAGCGATATCATTGCAATATACCAGAGGACCTTCTTGTAAAAAATATTACATGAACTCACTTTCACGATTTCTGTACCAGGAAAATGGTGTATTCGTTCTTCTCCAGAAGTCTTTCTATTCTCCAGAATATTTTCCGATTGATAACATTCTTGCTCACTAACCTATGAAGTTTCTGCGTCAATGCGGAATCGGCCTTATAGGTGACGGTAAATCGGGATATTTAATGACTTTTTTATTTTTTGAATTGTAACCTTTAACGTCACATATACTAAAGTAATATGCCACAAGGCTTACTGGTTGGCACCACACCTTAGTAATGGCAAATAGTGAATGGCAAGTAGGCAATTTGTCTGCGACTCCATTTCCTAAGGTGTTCGACACATGCATGATATATTTTATTCGGTGACCATAATTTACCCTGATCGCCTAAGTGTATATCAAAGTAAGCATAATACAATTTTCTTACAAAATCGGTAACATTTCGCATCTGCTTAGCAGGAACAAAACAGCCATATATTCAACAAAATATGTCTGGACTATTTATACGCATTCTGCTTGCCAGATTAAAATAAACTATCGCACAATAAAAGCTCACGACAGTGTTTGCACGAATAGTGTGACTACATAAGAGATATACCACTTATATACGCTCTGTGGTTGAGTGAACTTTACAAACAAGTCAGCGAATGCTCAGACAAGCTTATACATGCACAAGCTGCTGTACTTGGGATAAATATGTAATACGATTACGAATGCAATGGTATTAAGCTTGGAAACCGTGGTTGATACTCTAGTTATGTACAGATCTTAGTAATACCTTCTTACTAACTTCTGAAAAATCTTTACGTGATAGAAACAAACGGACTTGGGTTTAATAATCAGTAAACATCAGTAAACCAGTGTTATTGATAACGTCAGAATACGTCTCATTATTTCGTTGCAATTTTACCACGTTATGCTATATGAATTTCGTAGAGGTTCAATATTGAGGAAGTATTACCAAACAATGCATCTTCAGAATACCTATGTGTTATTATCCTTGATGATATTCCATAAATTTCTTCAAGAGTGGGAGTGTTCCTTTTTGCGATATACCGATATGTAAAATATGTGAAGACTACTTAACGTAGATTAATGTAATAGAACTGCTGGAAAAAGTTACTTATCCTACTTGCTTCATATTGGAAACTGATAAGTTGGAAAATTCATCTTTTGTGTGTCTAGCCTCAACAATTTTAGAGTGCCCCTAATACAATATAGTGAATAAAAGCAATTTTTTCTTCGAATTTGAAAATTTAAACCTCAACTGTATTTATAGAAAAGCAAATACAGATTTATTGAGGTTTAGTATACAGGGTATTGGAATTCGGACGGCACTATTGTAGGTATGTGTCCTCTAGTCCAAAATGAACCAAAAAGTTCATATCAACGCATGTCTCAAATTAATTTATTACCAAGATATTGGTGTCTAAAGGTATTTATTTGACAATACAACATTTAGATTAGCTGTTCAAAGTGACCACCGTTTTGTTGAATGCAAGATTTAGCACGACGAATTCATGCTTTTTTGGCACATCGTTTAGCATCAGGACGATCCCTGATAGTTGCTGTGGCTTCCACGATCCGATTCCTAAGCTCTTCTTGTGTGTCGATAGACGTAGAATAAACCCTAGACTTCATTCAGAATCACAAAAAATAACGGAGTTAGATCGGGAGATCATGGTGGCCATTACAGGTTCGTTTCGACCAATACATCGGTTACCGTATGTTGTGTTTAAATAATCAACGACAATATGAGAATATTGGGCTGGATCACCGTCACGCATAAACCCTGCCCTGCAAATTGGCAAGCGAAATATCTTCTGGTAGCTCATGAAGATGATTTTGCAAAAAATACAAGTAAGATATTTCAGAAAGCCTATGTGGCAAAAAGAAGGGGTCGATGAGATGATTGCCAAGGAGACCACACTAGACATTTAATGAAAAGGTATGTTGGTAATGTGTAGTACCAGTCGTATGAGGGTTTTCTTCGGCCCAAGTATGGGTGTTTCGAAAATTAGTAATCCCATTTCTTGTAAAGCAAGATTCATTGGTAACCAGCAGGCAGTTCAGGAAGTTACAATCACGTGTGCATTGTTTAAATAACCACTGACAGAAGTTTCTGTGTTTGTTATAATCTTGTGGTAACAAGTCTTGCATAGGCGTAACGTGAAATGGTCGCCATACACTGGTCGAGGAAACATCGAAACGAAGTCATAATCTTCTGGTGCTAGTACTAGGAGATAACTAAACAGCGTCGAGTATTTCTTCTTCATCGTTTGTAGTTCATCGAAATCTTTGTCGACCGGCATTTACTCTTACAGGTTTCAGCGTGTCACTTTCCTTAAAACGTCTTTCAGGCTTCAAACGTTTTACGATTTGGTAAACTTCGGTTTGGAAATTTTGCATATCTTCGAACAGCAGTCACACCATTTCCATTTACCTCGCCAGAAGTTAAAAGCATATCTGTTTATTCTGCAAAAGCGAACAAATTTGTGGCGTCTCCCATGATAATTAACAATTGAAGTGTCTCACAGTATTCACTCACACGAAAATGCATAGAACTAGTAACAGTAACAGCAACAGTAACAGCAACAGTAACAGCAACAGTAACAGCAACAGTAACAGCAACAGTAACAGCAACAGAAATAGCAACAGTAACAGCAACAGTAACAGCAACAGTAACAGCAACAGTAACAGCAACAGTAACAGCAACAGTAACAGTAACAGTAACAGCAACAGTAACAGCAACAGTAACAGCAACAGTAACAGCAACAGTAACAGCAACAGTAACAGCAACAGTAACAGCAACAGTAACAGCAACAGTAACAGCAACAGTAACAGCAACAGTAACAGCAACAGTAACAGCAACAGTAACAGCAACAGTAACAGCAACAGTAACAGCAACAGTAACAGCAACAGTAACAGCAACAGTAACAGCAACAGTAACAGTAACAGCAACAGTAACAGTAACAGCAACAGTAACAGCAACAGTAACAGCAACAGTAACAGCAACAGTAACAGCAACAGTAACAGCAACAGTAACAGCAACAGTAACAGCAACAGTAACAGCAACAGTAACAGCAACAGTAACAGCAACAGTAACAGCAACAGTAACAGCAACAGTAACAGCAACAGTAACAGCAACAGTAACAGCAACAGTAACAGCAACAGTAACAGCAACAGTAACAGCAACAGTAACAGCAACAGTAACAGCAACAGTAACAGCAACAGTAACAGCAACAGTAACAGCAACAGTAACAGCAACAGTAACAGCAACAGTAACAGCAACAGTAACAGCAACAGTAACAGCAACAGTAACAGCAACAGTAACAGCAACAGTAACAGCAACAGTAACAGCAACAGTAACAGCAACAGTAACAGCAACAGTAACAGCAACAGTAACAGCAACAGTAACAGCAACAGTAACAGCAACAGTAACAGCAACAGTAACAGCAACAGTAACAGCAACAGTAACAGCAACAGTAACAGCAACAGTAACAGTAACAGCAACAGTAACAGCAACAGTAACAGCAACAGTAACAGCAACAGTAACAGCAACAGTAACAGCAACAGTAACAGCAACAGCAACAGTAACAGCAACAGTAACAGCAACAGTAACAGCAACAGTAACAGCAACAGTAACAGCAACAGTAACAGCAACAGTAACAGCAACAGTAACAGCAACAGTAACAGCAACAGTAACAGCAACAGTAACAGCAACAGTAACAGCAACAGTAACAGCAACAGTAACAGCAACAGTAACAGCAACAGTAACAGCAACAGTAACAGCAACAGTAACAGCAACAGTAACAGCAACAGTAACAGCAACAGTAACAGCAACAGTAACAGCAACAGTAACAGCAACAGTAACAGCAACAGTAACAGCAACAGTAACAGCAACAGTAACAGCAACAGTAACAGCAACAGTAACAGCAACAGTAACAGCAACAGTAACAGCAACAGTAACAGCAACAGTAACAGCAACAGTAACAGCAACAGTAACAGCAACAGTAACAGCAACAGTAACAGCAACAGTAACAGCAACAGTAACAGCAACAGTAGCAGCAACAGTAACAGCAACAGTAACAGCAACAGTAACAGCAACAGCAACAGTGTTTAATACTAATTGACAAATTTTTAATCACCTGTCACACAAAAGAACGATATTCAATTGTTTCAAAGCTTCTAAACCACGGCTACTTAATTAACATCTATTTGATTTTTAGATAAATAAATCTTTAACCTTAAATATCTTGGTAATAAATTAATTTGAGACATATGTTTATATGAACTTTTTTGTCTATTTTGTACTAGAGAACACATGCCTACAATAGTGCCGTGCAATTCTGGAATAATATAATATAGTATATAATTTAACAACTTACCTATGTATACATGTAATTATATTTTATTAACAGGAAATAATTCCATGTTTAATTCAACCATTTATCTTAGATTAGAAATTGAAGGACGATTATTATGTACGAAAAAATAAAATTTTTTTCTTATCTGTCTATTTCTATATTTTGATTGACTCAAGTTTGCGATAATTACTTGCTGTAATTTTACTGGTTGAGGTTTTGTATTTTTCTGTAAAAACAAGTATGTTTTGTTTACTCTCTATATATTAAGAAGCACAGACAACTACTATAAACTTTTTATAGAGAATAATATATTGCTGATAATAAATAAAAAGTTTTTCTCGAAGTCAATTCAATTCGAAAACATTTGCAATTTATAATATGCGTGTCTGTAACTAATTTTTTTGTATTCTAGATCTGTGCGGAACTGGCAGCTGGTGGGTGGACGGTAGTATGGGATGATGAACAGAAGACGCCATATGCATATAATGGAAATCAATGGGTGGGTTATGACGATCCAACATCGGTCGCAATAAAGGTAACAGATTAGAAATAGTCTCTTTAATGAAAACTTTTACAGAAAAATTACGAAGTAATTAACATAAATACGATAATTTCTTCATAATGTGATTATTATTTTGTGCCTTCTAACTATTTGTAAAATAAATATGTGTATGTATTTTTTCTTAAATGGAAGTAACGCGAGACATACTTATTTATAATATAAATTTCTTAATATACGAGGAAAGTGGTACACGAGTTGGTAGAAGTAATATTTTTCAACATATTACCTTCAACTTCAATGAATTTGGACGAACATTGCAGCAATAATGTTTCAGACCAACATTTCTTTCCAGCTTATTCTCCAAAATTAAAGGATTTTGGAGAATAAGTGGAAGGTACTCATGGCTAGATCTGGTGATGTGGTGAGACACGTCCTGGAATCTGAATTAATCCAATTTTTCGAGAATAATTTGTGGCTGTTGCATCCTGGAATCTGAATTAATCCAATTTTTCGAGAATAATTTGTGGCTGTTATAAGAAGGCCCGTTGTCATGAGGACTTTTTTAAGGGAAATTTCAGATCGTTTCTAGGAAATCGCTTTCTTTAATTTGTCTAGTAGCCCTTTGCATAACGTCTATGAAAATTATCACCTTCGAATCCTAAAAAATTGCAGCCATTGTCTTGCTCGTGTTCGAAGCAAGATATTACCCAAAGGTAATATCTTGCTTCGAAGGAGTTTTGGAGTACCTATTATTGCAATTATATTACATTCAGGAACATAACAGTGAAGCCAGGTTTCATCAGCTGAAGCAAATCTTGATTCATTCTTGTTAATTAATTTCAAATTATCACTTGACGTTTGCTTTCTTTCAAGTTTTTTATTAAAATTCAAGAATAGCGACATCCACCAAGTTGATAGTTTGAGCATACTTAACTTTACCTGTAAAATGTGACCACGCATACAGTCGATATGCTCACGATGTTAGCTATCTCCTTGATATCTATTCTACGGTCGTTTAAAACAAAATAATTAATTCTAGCGATCATTACCGGAGTCGTTGCAGTTTTTGTCGGTTCTGGTCGCATTTTCCATGCTCATATCACCATATTTTCTAAGAAGGATTGTCACTCAATGTTTGTGGTATATCAATCAAAATTTCAGATATATTTAGTTCTTCTATAAATATTAGATTGCAGCACAAATTGCGCGACAAAATTTCCGCTTCTATTAAAATGTAGTGTGACGATATTGTTTTGCCTGTTTTATTCATAATTTTGCCATAAATCTTAACGACAATTCAATTCAATACTGGATTGAATTTTACTATTCTTTCTGCTTTTGACGTGTTCAAATAGTAATTTTTATGAACTACTATTATTCATGTATTGATGTATTGTTACTGTTTCATTTTATTTACTGTTGTTTGTAGTAATTGTAGTATTCGTACATAATACTCGTAAATGTAGCTTGTACATCATAAAGCTAAACATCGAGTATATAATGCCTTATTGATATTTCAAAATTATTTAGTCGAATGCAATATACTTTGGAGTATAGCAGAAAAACAAATATATCGCGTGTTCTCGAAAGAAAAAGGAAAAATGGAAAGATGTAATTATATAGAATACTAGTAAAACCCGGCCTTGCTTCGCTATGGCTCAGTCTGATATAAAATTAGTCGAAAAGTCAATAAAAGTATTGTAGCGAACATAGGTTCACCGAGAAAACACATCATTTAATTCAATACTCTGCCGTGCGTTACTGTGGCTATGTGGAATGAAAGACGTTTTTTACAAAAAAATATTTTTTATCGTAAAGCTGGTGGATTGACTACGTTTTTTGTTTGTACATTTTCTGCATAAACGTAAAAATCAGACGGTTTACAGATTTGGAGCATGAGACGTATAATTGCCCATGAGAGAATCGATTGTTTTCTAAATTCAAACCGCAGACTTGCACTTTTCACTTTCACTTTATTGATAGTCATAACAAACGCAAAGGCGTATTGGAAATTGAAGTCGTTTGAAATCTAACGCTATGTCGGTTAGAATGAGCGGTATTCATGGAAGTAGTACGTCTTCACTTTTATGAGGTCCAATCAGAATTGTTGCTTCACTTAGCTCATTCATCAATTTTTTAACTACTACTCGTGTGCCATTGCATAACTTTGGCAGATTAATGTTTCGGAGTAATATAATTGGCACTCGAATTTTCAAATTCAGAATGTGTGACGGTAATCCGGGAACATCGAGAGAATTTGTTTGGCTTGTTTCCAAAAGATAGCGCTACTTATGTTGAAGGTTGTGTAAAAAAATCATTTCACTCTAAAAACACTTGCGTATTCCAGTGCAACGTTGTGTTAAAATTTCAAGTTAATCGACCGACAGCTTTTCCAGTATTGCGAGCACAAACATACGCAGGCTAAATTTTTATATACAGGGTGTTACAAAAATTTAGGGCTGGCTATATATAGACGGTTTCTACAACTAAAAATAAGCAAAAAAGTTTATATAAAAATATGTCCTAAAATGGTTCGTTACTGAGTTACGGCCAATTGAAGTTTTTTATTTTTATTTTAGAAATGTTTATAGAAAACGGGAGTTTCTTATGTTTCTTATAGTAAATGTTCAAAATGACCTCCACGGGAAGCAACACAAGTTTTTCGAGAAAAATTACTGATAGGAAAAATTTTGAGTTAAAAAGAAAATTAATCGGTGAAAGAAAAGCTCGAGTGTTTTTTGGCAAGATAAATTAACGATTTAAATAAATAATAAATAATTATTTTTATTTGAAAGCAGGAGAACAGTTATTAAATGTACAATTATTATAAATTGTTTGGTTTGGTGTACTAATTTTAATATTATTTTCTTTGTTGCTTTCTACACATGCTGAATAATTGTTTTGTCTTATTTTATTGGATTCGCGTAAATGACAAGTTTTTTGGATATCATATTTGTTCCTATTGGAACATTTTTATACCAATTATTAGAATTTGTCTTGTTCCAAAAGGGATTTGAAATTAAAAAAAAAGTCGTTCAGATGTTACAAAAATTTAGGGCTGGCTATACATATACGGTTTCTACAACTAAAAATAAGCAAAAAAGTTTAAATAAATTTGTGTCCTATAATGTTTCGTTACTGAGTTACGGCCACTTGAAGTTTTTCATATTGCATGTCCGACACGTGTGTATCTCGTCACAAATTATCGCGCAGACGCTAAGCGTTCGTATTGCATGTTTGAACAAGTCGCCGACAAGTGAGTAACTTATGTTAATCATATTCAGTAGGCAGTCCGTGTTTTTTGCTGTCAGTCGTGAAAGTTGATTAAGTCATTTGTGATTAGTACTGTTTTCTAATTAATAGTATAAAATGGCAGATTATTCTTTCGAAGAGATGTCCGACATGCATTTAATGTATGGTTTGGCACATTGCAACAGAGCAGAAGCAAGAAGACTTTACGCAGAATATTTCCCAAAGCGACGTTTACCAAATGAAAAAACTTTCGAAAGGCTTCATATTAGATTAAGAGAAACAGGATCATTCAAACCAGTAGTCCGAGATCGCGGCAGAACACGAACCACAAGAAATTTGGAATTGGAAGAACGTTTGTTGGATCGTGTTGAAGAAAATGCAGGTGCTAGTACTCGAAGAATGGCATTGGCGGAAGATGTCGATCATGTGAGTGTATGGCGTATTTTAAGAACTAATCAGCTTTTTCCTTGCCACCTGCAAAGAGTACAGGAACTTAGTGAGAATGATTTCCCATCACGAGAAGCTTACCGTGTATGGTTGTTACGGACATGCGCCGTCGATCATCTCTTTCTGTCGTGTGTGCTCTTTAGTGATGAAGCTGGCTTTACATGAGATGGTATCGTCAATTTTCATAATTTACACCAGTGGCAACAAGAAAACCCTCATGCTATTATTCAGTCCAGACATCAAGCGCAGTTTTCATTTAGTGTGTGGGCCGGAATTATTAACGAATTTGTGATTGGTCCTTTTGTACTTCCACCACGACTTACTGGGCAGAATTATCTTTATTTTTTAGAAAACGACTTACCAGGTTTGCTGGACGATGTTCGACTAAATGTTAGAGGACGCATGTGGTTCATGCACGACTGTGCACCGGCTCACTTCAGTCACACAGCACGCGAATTTTTAAATGCCGTATATCCTGGAAGATGGATTGGTCGCGGTGGCCCTGTAGCATGGCCTGCACGGTCTCCAGATTTAAATCCAATAGATTTTTACGCATGGGGACATTTAAAGTCTATGGTATATTCTACTTCAATTCAAAATATTGAAGATCTTCAACGTAGAGTGGAAAATGGATGCCACCAAATTCGAAATACACCAGGAATTTTTCAGCGCGTGAGGCAGTCCATGATACGACGAGCTGAAGCTTGTGTTGCTTCCCGTGGAGGTCATTTTGAACATTTACTATAAGAAACATAAGAAACTCCCGTTTTCTGTAACCTTTTCTAAAATAAAAAGAAAAAAACCTCAAGTGGCAACGAACCATTTTAGGACATAAATTTATTTAAACTTTTTTGCTTATTTTTAGTTGTAGAAACCGTCTATGTATATCCAGCCCTACATTTTTGTAACACCCTGTATAATAAGATGAATCCAAAATATTTTCAGCAAATTCCTCCACAGACGCGACAAAAAAATTACAAAGATATTTATAAAATATTTGTCCCGCCGCTGCATTTCAAGAAGAGTAACTATAACATAAGGAGGTAGCGTTAAGTAGCGAAACAATTTATTCAATCAGTTTCGATCGTTACATGTGTACGTTCGATATTATTTATATTTACTTGTTGCAATTAAGGATAACAGGTAGATTGTTACGAAGGTTGCAGACGTAAAAGGCCCCGTAGAGCACACATATTAATTTTTAATACTCGTAATTCACTTGCATACAAAATAGAAGTATACATTTTTAACAGCTGACATTTTTGTATGTGAATATATTGAGGTTATTGAGCTCTTAGCATACAAAGCTGTTTAAGGAATGATATCTTGTAGTTTTTATAACATTGAAAGCTGTTACTGTATGTAATACTCACACATACGCTGTACCATGTGTGTGTACAGACGTTATGAATTCATAGGGGGCACATAATACAATTGACTCAAAACTTTTTGCAATCATATTCTATATAATCGCATCCTTCCATATTACATACGTTGTCTTTTCTTTCAAGGATACCCCGTGTAAGCAGTAGAGATGTTTTAAATTAGAACATATGTTTAAGTTTGTTCTGCAACTACAACCCGTGGCAGAGAAGTGAAATGCAGATGATCAGCCTTCAAACAGTTTCTCAGTTTTTTCAACTTTCCTTTCAAAAAAAAGTTCTCTAAGAGTTTAATGATCTTAATTGATTGTATGATTGGTGCTATTTTCTTACTGTTGAGCCTAATAAAGTGAAACACAATATGTTGTTTTAGTTATTTGCTGTTATAGTCAATGCAATTTTATATTTGAGGAAATCAGTTATCACACTATTTTTTTATGTTTATGGGGGTATGCAATTAATCTATTTTAAAAGCATAAAGAGCTTCATTAGCCATACTAAAATAGATTATCCGTAACTTATTTACAACATGAGGGAATATCAAAAAATAGTTGGGTTCCTAAGCTGAAATTATATGTTGGATGACTAGTTTCAACTTTAGTGTCTGTTACAAGGTTACAAGACAAGTAAGTTTTACATCATTTGCCTCGAACCGTCTTCTGAGTTAGTGTTAAGTTATACAGCGAGTACATCTATATAATCGCTCAAGACGGTTTTGGAATTTTTGTATCGATGACCAGACTTGCTTGAATCGTGCGAACACCAACATGACGATCTTTTTCTATTACGTTGTGTGCGAAGGAGGGGGGATAATAAGTCCGTGAAAAGTTCAGGAAGAGCGGCTATAGTGCAATTTCAAAGTCATTTTCAGTTTTTATTTGTAGGACATACACCAAGTTTAAGTTATATTCGTTCATTGTTTACTATACGAAACTCTTTCATGAATTTTCCACAAACAAAATTCTATAGTGATCGAATATTTCTTTTTGAAAAACAAAACGGCACCGAAAACTAAAGCTAGGCTGGGCAAACATTACGATGAGTCTTCTCCATTAATTTCAATTAGTTACAAGTGATTCAGTAATTTTTCTTTTTGATCTTTGATATGGCTATACGGATTGTAATAAAACTTTCCACAATTAATTAAATTCAAATCGAGGATTCGATGAGTATATTTATATACAGATCAGGCCTCCGGTATAGCCGAAAACTTTTTGACTTTAAATGAAACAACTTCATATTTCAATAGTTTTGTTCAAAACGACAAATATATTTAATTAAAATTGATATTTTAAAATCATGCTTATGTTTAGTAAACCATGGAATTTAAAAAAAAGTAACTTAATTTAAACTGTTAGAATTAATTTTGTAGACGTTCAAATATTAATAATGGTTCAATTAACTTAAAAAGAATGTATTGAAATTCTGATGATGATTGGTTTTGATGACCGCGTCAGAACTCACGAAGAAGTATGCAATTTATTTAATAATTTTCATCAAGATCAGCATCCAACATCACGAACTGTCTTCATTGGTAAAACTTTGAGAAGGTATAACTTGACCGGAAATGTTAGAAATTTACCGACAAGCGGACGATCTATGATGTAAGTTGCTGATCAGTAGTCAGAATATTGTAGCACGTACAAGAATTACTGGATGGGGATTATGATTGTAGAATTGAATTTTACGAAACAGTAATGGAGATTTGCAAAAATGACCAATATTTTACATACAATTTGTTGTTTACCGACGAGCCTACATTTTGTTTGAATGGTACCGTTAATCGCCATAATTGTCGATATTGGTCAATAGATAACCCTCATTGGATACTAGAAACACATATACAACATCCGCTGAAGTTAAACGTTTGGGCTGGTATTTTCAGGAAGCGTATGATTGGTCCTTTTTCATGGTAAACTAACTTAACAGATATATTTAGATCTTTTACGTGATCAGGTTGTTTCTAATATTGAGGAAGGCGGGAAACACCTGTAAGTATTTGGTTGCAACAAGATGGCGCACCCCCTTACTATGCCCTTAATGTTCGAAGTTTTTTAAACGAAACATTCTCAAATCGGTAGATTGGTCGTAGAGGATTCATTGAATGTCCCGCACAGTCTCCAGATTTCAATTACCTAGGCTTTTTCCTTTGGGGTCATTTAAAATCCGTGGTTTATACTAGACGACCGTATAATCTGGACGAGTTACGGCAGAGAATAATTGAGGAAGTGCAATTAATTGGTGAGGAGGCTTTGGCAAATATCATTCAAGCATTTGTTCACACATCTGCATATTGTCAAGAAGTGAAAATTTCGAAACTTTCATAACTGATATTGATTTTGTTTATATTTTTTTATTAATTTTTCTTGTTCTGAATAAAATTTGCATTATCAGATTTAATTAAATATCTCTGTCGTTGTTGAACAAAAGGGAGCCAAATCTTATTATTGCTGAACTGCCAGAGCAGAGCTCTATTGAAATTCGTACAAATATTCAAGGTGTTTCATGTAAAATAAAAAAGTTAAGATCGTTATGACTAAACTGGAAGTTTGATTTGGAAATAAATATGCTTTTCGAATTCCCTATTTTCATTAACTTATATTTAATTTTTAGTTTATATTAAAATTTTTGTTAAAATCTAAGTAGCCGTATCAAAGATATTCGAACGGATCCATTTGACTAACTCTGTATATTATGAAATAAGGTTCTTGTAATCACTTGACTGATTCTTATTTTTTAGATTTTAATGAAAGTAATGTTAATTATTGTAGGTTAATTATGCGAAAAGTATAGGATTGGGTGGAGTAATGGTTTGGTCATTAGAAGAAGACGATTTTACTGGAGCATGTGGGACAGTTAATCCTATTTTAAATACCATAAAAGATAATTTAGGATCGGTAAATTAATTATATACGATCGAATTCTAAATACTGATTACATTTGATTTTTAGTCAAGCACGGAAGACTCTTCCTCTAACTCAACGTCTGCAAACACAACTGCAAGTACGTCAACATCTTCAAAAACGACAACTACAACCACTACATCTACAACGACGACAACAACAACAACTAGTAAGACATCGGCAAGTAATGATGATAATGTTTGTACTACTGAAGGCTACGTTAGAGACTCATCAGATTGTTCAGTATTTTACTTTTGCTATGAAAGTGAAAGTACTTTTGTTGCAGTTGCATTTCAATGTTCATCTGGTTTATACTACGATGCAACATTAGGCGTTTGTAATTATAGTTCTGAAGTCGAATGCTAAACTGTATCAATAAATAAAATTGCATTCCAAATACTATGTTAAGAATATTGTATTGTAATATATTTCTCTCAACTTGGCAAAATTTATTATCACCTTATTATCACATAGTTTCCTACATATATAACAACATAATTGAATAAAAAGTTATTTATATATATTTAAAACTTAATATTTTGCAGCCACGTTGAAGTTAATAAAATGTTACTTCAATGTTGAATAACTCAAATAATACAAGAATTTGGTTAAAATATTACTTTAACCCATTTTATCCCATTGTTCCATTAATGGAACATGTTATATTAGCCCCCTTCACCTGATGCAGATTAGTCATACGTATTTACTGCAAGTCTCAACGTGATTTCGATACTATTGTGCAGTGAATAAAGAATCTTTCTAGTGTATCGGGCGTTTTGTTTGAAAAATCTATAGTGCTACATATTTTGAGACAGTGTGAAAAAAATGGCGTACCGAAAGTAAGTAAAATAAAATGTTTACATTTTTTTAACCAAATCTATAGTGGTATTTATCTCTTATTGGTTAGTACCCAAACTAATTGGCATGCACCGAAAAAATATATATTTGATACCCTCATGACAGTAGATTTTTTTTCTAAAAGTTCCATTATTGGAACATTGGGCATGGATGGCTTCATGCTATTTTTTTCTCAATTTTAGGTATTACACTACTGAAGAGCTTATACAACTAGTAGAGGACGAAGAGTTCTGGCGGGCGGATGTTTTTATAACACCCCCGAATGACGGTGATGAAAGTGCGGAAGATAGTGGTGACGAGGAGGACTGTAATGATATAAATAAGTTAAGCGGTCGTCAACTTCAAGCTGAAGCTGTGGCAAAAATTACAAACAGAGGGGAAACATTTACTGTTGGTGATGACACTGACACAGATAGTGATGAAGATGAATACCATGATGAAGAAATTAGCCAAGAGGAGATAGAGACAGAAACTCAAATAGAAAATAATATCGAGGAAAATAATGATGGCTATTCAAGCGAAGATAATATTTCATTATCAGAACTAAGAAAAAAGTTGCCGAGAACATATACCAGAGTTTGGCAAAATTCCACCGACGATCTTGACGACAACTTACCCGCTTTTGTTTCTCCCAAGCAAATGCCACCGATTCCAGAAGACGCGGTGGAATGTTTTGAGTTATTTTTTGACGGAATTATTTGCAGTTTTCTAACTGAAATGACGAATATATATGGAAAAAAAAGAACCAGCATTTCAGGTTAGCGAGGAAGAAATTCGTTGCTTTATAGCTATACTTCTATTATCCGGCTATTGTTCAGTACCTCGTTGGCGTATGTGGTGGGAGATTGGAACTGAGACCTGTAACTTGTCTGTCGTAAATGCAATGCGTAGAAATAGGTTTGAGGAAATAAAAAGATATCTGCATTGCTCTGACAATAATAACTTACCTACTAATGACAAATTCGGAAAAATGAGACCTTTGATGAATATGCTAAATGAAAGATTTCTTAAGTATTCAGAACTTCAAGAAAAACTAAGCATTGATGAAAGCATGGTACCATACTTTGGGAGACATGGGGCTAAACAATTCCTAAAGGGAAAACCAATAAGATATGGTTATAAAATGTGGTGCCTGTGCGAACCTCTTGGATATCTTATGAAATTTGAGCCTCACCAAGGGAAAGTAAAACAAGCTGAAGACTCTATACCAACTAAAACTGTCATAGCAGGGTGTTCCACAACAAGAAACAACAAAACAAAGGTAGTCTCAAAATTATTGCAGAATGAATTGGGAGTAGGTGGGACCGTTGTACTTGCTCTCTGGAAAGATCTACCGCAAAACACATCCTTCAAAATATACGGCGATCGCTTTTTTTCATCATTAAAACTAGTTAACCGTTTACAAGATATAGGTATCGGTTATACAGGAACTATAAAGTACAACAGAATTGAAAAATGCCCCGCTATAATGTCTTCAAAACTTATCGAGAAAAAACCCAGGGGTTACTACGATTTCTGCACTGATAAAAAAACTAATGTTACAATTACAAGTTGGCATGACAATAGAATTGTGCTTACTGTTAGCAGCTGCGATCCTACCGGTCCTGTAGGTACTGTAGACAGATGGATGTCTGCAGAAAAGAAAAAAGTTCCTGTTACTCGGCCATTTGTGGTATCTCAATACAATAAGTTTATGGGGGGTGTCGATCGGTTAGACCAAAATGTCGACAATTATAGAATATCAATTAGATCGAAAAAGTGGTGGTGGTCGGTCTTTGCATATTGCGTAGACACTAGTGTTCATAATGCTTGGCAACTACATAGAAAAAGCTACGGAAAAAAGGTTGATCTTCTAAAGTTTAGACGAACAATAGATCAGACCTATCTGACAAAATATGGTAAGCCTGGAAAAGGTGCTGGTCGTCCTATCACACATAAAGAAATTTCCTCAAGAGTGTCCGACCAGGTCAGGTATGATCGATTAGACCATTGGATTATTGCAGCCCAGAAACAAAATCGCTGCGCTGTCTGCAAAAAAAATACTACAAAAGCATGTGAAAAATGTGGTGTTAACTGTCATGAAGACTGTTTTGCATTGTTCCACTCTAAATAACTTTTGTTTGTGAATCAGTTTTATAATATTTTCCATTAGGTATATAAAATGCAAAAACACGTTTTTTTAAAATAAATTATACTTTTATATTAAAAAAGATACTTGGTTTTATTAATTCTTTTGACATAAGTGTACCTAAAATATAGCTGTCATTCATGCCCATTGTTCCATTATTGGAACTACACTAAAATCACAAAAGTAGAATGTAAAATGTAAAAATTTATAACCAGATAGCTTATAAAATATCCCCAACAATTAAAATTTACACCGCAACGAAAGAATTGCGAAAAGAAATAATTCGGGCATAAACGGGTTAAAGAAGTTTAAAAAAAAAATAGAAGAATTAGATGGTATTAGAAATATTTATGAAAAATAGATATTGTTAATATAAATACATTTAGAAACCCAATTAGAAATTTATTTAAACAAAACTTGTAGAAGATGCTAATAATTCCTTATTTCCATTGGTGCCATTAGTACTACGGTTACTATTGTTTCATGTCTAAATTATTAAAATTTCCACACCTGAATACAGAAGTTCAAGATTTCATCCTATTACACTGGTCTACGTGTTATTTTTTTTGTCTCAGGTCAAAGTTTTTGTAACTGTTTTTGGATAAATGCTATGTGCTGATTTAAAAAATGTAGCTCATTTTTGTATATCAGGTCAAGTTTTTTTGGTAAACGTATATTTTGACAAAATTAGAAGCTGAACAATATGATCCTAAATATTTCGTACAAATTTAATTTAACAAACACAAATTAAAGATGGATTTATTTAAAGTGAAGTTGTAATGATATAACAATTTTGTACAAAAAATTATTGGGTGCTTGATGTCTTGAACATCCCTTTTTAGGCACCAGCAGTAGTCTGCCAACATATTTACTTCCCACTCGCCCTGATATCTTTCTTCCATCGCCTTACTTTTCACTAAAATCCCCACAATTTTTTGGAAAATAATCCAAATGCGAACTTAAAAAATGCATTTTTATAGATATGCGTGCACCAAGAGATTGTAAGCTAGGTAGTTTCCCAAAAAGTTTTGGAAAGTGGATTTAAATACTAACCATGCATTTTTTCATTACTTCCATATTCTGGTCAAATTCCTGGTCCTTCATCAGTTCTCGGATTTGAAGACCGTCAAAAATTCCAGCTTTCAGTTTGGCATCACTGATGTTTAGAAATTTGATAAATTCTTACCTCGTAGATTAGTCATACAAGAGTAACAATCAGTAGTATAATCTGTTCCTTCCCGACAAATCATCGGTATACCAAAAGGTAGGCTTTTCTGTTTCTTGGTGCTCCAACGCTGCAAACCTTCTACGCCTTCTATTTTGCAGCATATGTGAGATGCGAATGACCTGTCTTGATCACCGAGTTTGATTCCAAAGTAGGCTAGGTACATTTTTTTCACAAAACTCGTGATGCTTGATTTACGATTAGCTAAAGTGATTTGTCCACATATGTTACAAAACCTGTCTAGGTCATTTTTACATTTTTTTATGTTTATTATGAAAATACTAATGTTCGCACTCAAATCAAAATACACGTACTACCGCTTTGTGTGCACCGAGAAAATAAAATCAATTGCTCATAGCACACTGTTCGCGCGGCATTGCCAGTATTTGCAAAATTTCCTTTAATTTCTCTTATTAATAAATAAATACTTTTTTTTTACGATAGAATGAAGACTTGACCTGATCGAGAAAAATTGCGCATTGTTCTGAATTTAGCATGCAAAAATGGTAATAAGTCACCTAACAAAACCATGACTTCAGAAACGCAGATCTCTGTTATTAATTAATACATATTACATTAGTGATTCATCTGGATTTTAAGAAAATCTTTAATATTATCATAATTATCAATTTGTGGAAATAATTGATATTTAGCATCGTTGAGGACTTTCGGAGTTGGCTTATTGAAAATATTAAACAAAGCGTATACTACGGCCGTGCCGTTTGGCGCTACCGGTAGCGTTACAACTAATAACCAGAAGGAAAAAAAGACCAGATTTCGGGCAACTAGGATTGCTCTACCTACCCTGCCAACGTCTAGCGGCCCGCCCGGATACTAAGAAGCCTCCGTTCAGGGGAGACCCAAAGGTATCAGAAGGTAAAAGAGAAGGCGGAATAGGGCTTCACCTAATTTGGTACCGCTAGACGCCGCAAATTCGGAAATCTTGAACACACAAAAAAAAACTAGGCAAGTCAGGCGGCGGGCAGATAGCGCAACCAAGTCGTCTGAAACGATAAAGATGAGGTAAGAAAAAAGAAAGTCTGGTCCAGGCTAAGCTACACTATAGTTTATTTTAATTAATATTTATGAAAGGGCGAAAATAAAATAGTAAAATTAAATCAAAAACCAAAGTGGCATCAACGTAAGATGGTCTAAATTAATTATACACCAGAACATACAAAAAAAAAAAGAGAAAGGGAAAACTTTCATGCATGTAATAACAAATACTGTATAAACTCTCTTTATTGGGCAGACCTGGTGTATGTCTGGAGGATTTTATATTTTCAAATACACTAAGTTAAAATTTACAAAGTTGAATATTGCATAAATTAGACAAAATTTTACGGTTTTAATAATATATAAAAAGAAAAAGGAATGAATGATTATTTAATTAAAATAACAAATAATAGAGAAAAGGTAAATCTGAATTTAAAATCACAAACTTAAAAAACTAGAAAACTGAATTTATTTTATCGTGTCTAGTAAGAAACACAAGAAACAAATATCCTTGTACACGTTTTCGACTTTGCGTAAACAACAAAGAAAAACACCACGAAAATATCTTTACATTTTATGCAAAAGTTGTTTTTTGTCAAAGAGTGTGTGTAATTATGTTGTATTCTTGAAATAAATTTAAGCGTTTAAATATAGCAAACCAATGAAAAAGACAAAATAAATGATGCCTTTAAATTAATTTAAATTGATATAATGAATAGAATAACGTAGTAAAAAAAGTAAAGAAAAAATTGAATATGTATAGAGAAAGACTAAATCTGAATATTTCAATAGCGTATGAATAGATTGATTAGTAGTTATTAGCTAAATTATGAATTTGAACTTGTAAATTACGTACGTCGTGTTTACAATAAAAAAAATTATCTCAAATGATTTTGGTAAATAAGAGAATAATAAATAAATTCAAAAGAGCAAAATAGAAAACCCTTAGCTCGGTTATAAGTCTGTGTAGTGGGTAGCTTAGTCCTGATTTACGCTGTAATTGTCCTTTGCTTCACGTAGATCGGGAATCTCCTACATCAAGCAGTGGAAGAATAGAACAATAGGTATTTCAATAAACTACGAGACTTCAGTCGCCCATAAAAAAAATACCTGTTTTAGAGATGCAAATAAACGAATAAAATTTAAAGAAAAAAATAATTTCGAAATTACCAGAATTATTCCAATGGTTTTTTATAGACACAATTAATAAATCGTTAGTGGAAACGATCCCCTCTCGTCACCGTAAAAAAATTCCCGTACGGGTAATTGGTACTTACAATAAAAATGCGTGATATTTAATAAATCCCTATAGACAGGAGGGCTACAATAGCGATAATATACATTAAGAGGTAATTAAAGCCCCATAGTTAAGCAACCACGTGATGAACGAGAGCGGGGCACGACAGATCGATATCGATGTCTAGCTTACATCTGCGCGAAAGATATCTCGCACTCGGTAATCGAAGTGGAGAGGAAAACAACGAAGAAAGCTAATACGCAATTATACCTACAGATAAATGATCGTAAGCATATGAACTTACAGGTAGGTTCAAAATTGATAAAATAAAATAAAATGGCAAAATAAATGTCTACGTACACGTAACGCGTATTTCAAAAATTGAAGATAGTATTTACATTTTCCTAAACTTGTTATTAATTTAGATAATATATACATTATTTGAAGTTAAATGTCATTATTATAAGAATAATTTATTAATAATTAATTTAAAGATTTGTAAATTAAAACTTACAAGTACTAGGGCCTAGGATAATTCTAAAATTTAAATTGTTTACTATATTTTGAGACTTACTAAATTAACCTTACAGAAGAAATTCGAACGAGAATCAGCCAAGCTAGGAATATATTCAACAAGATGAGGAAAGTATTGTGTGGCAATGACCTTAGTCTGCGTCTCAAGATCAGGGTATTGAAATGTTACGTGTTCCCGGTGCTGCTGTACGGGATGGAAGCCTGGACGCTAAAGCAAGACACTAACAAGCGTCTAGAGGCATTTGAAATGTGGGCATATAGGAGGATCCTGAAGATAAGATGGATAGATAGGGTTTCGAATAGTGAAGTACTTAAAAGAATTGGGAAAGAGAAGGAACTATTGAACACAATAAAGATAAGAAAACTACAATATCTGGGCCACGTGTTGAGAGGGGAAAGATATGCTCTGCTACAGATAATTATTCAGGGTAAGATACAGGGAAGAAGAAATATAGGAAGAAGACGTATTTCCTGGTTAAATAATTTGAGACAGTGGTATAAATGCAGCTCCATTGAACTATTCAGAGCCGCAGCATCAAAAATGAGAATAGCCGTGATGATAACCAACCTTCTGAGAGGAGATGGCACCTGAAGAAGAAGAAATTAACCTTGAAATCTTTCATCAATGTTAAATACAACAAATATTTGCTTTGATACCTAATATGATTTTCACATATACTCTTTTTTTGCAATTAAGTTTCCTTCCTGTTATGTTTTCTGAAAGAATACATACAAATAATTAGAAAAGATGTTGAGTAAGATATAAAAAATTGAATTCATTATATTTACAAAGCAAAACGGATATTTACAATTTAATCCGATTTGGCTGTTAAATTATTAAACAGAGATAAATATATGTTCATATTAAAAATAACTAATGATACAAATCATTACATTTTTTTTAATTCTCGAGATAGTAACAAACTTTTTAAAATAAAGTATTTATATTCAAACTTGAAACACTCTCATCTAGTAAGTAAGTTCAGCAGTAGAGAAAAGTGGCACTGAAAATTGTAAAAATTTTCACAAAAAATATGAAATCCTAAACCACAGCGAGCGCCAGTTAAATACTGGTTACCCAAAAACATTTAGGTTTACAGGACAATTTACGGATTGGGAAGAGTTCGTCAATTACGCAATTGTTAAAAATAGCACGAAGCAGAAATTTTTTTAAATTTAATTTAAATTTAATCAATTGTATCAGCAATTAAGGTATTCTTAAATATTTCATTTTATCATAAAGACAACATTGTGAAAGTTTACAACTTAGTACCTTTCATGACGTCTAATGTTAATTGTAGTAAAGTTGATAATGTATATTTTTATGCATTGCAATGAATAATACCATGCAAATTACAGTTTTATTTGTCAAACATTTGCAGTTCACGTGTTACTGTTACGAATAATCTAAAATATGGACGCTGAAGATAGTTACAAAGATATATCTAAGAGAGAAAATATATTAATAAAGAATAAAAGTTCGTGAAATTTATGTAAAGACAGAACAATATTTTGAAAATAAATTAGCCACAGCGACTTATGAAACATCTGGAGAAAATTTCGTATTTTCAGGAGATAAATATCACTGGAGCGTCTATTCGTGTGTGAAATATATACTTTTTTATAATACGGAGACATGCAAACCCGAAAAATATTGCATTCATTTATAATTTTATTATGTCGACATACTTTCAAACCCTATATTTACATTATACGATATAAGAATTTGTACCATAGGGTACTGGAAATAATAATAATAATAATAATACTCAACGCATGCAGTATAATTCGTAAATTCTTACAAATAAAATAAATTCGAATCCCTGATTAAACACCTCCATATAGACATCTATAAATTCAAGAATTACCAAAATAAAAAAAAATAACAATGAATCAAATCATAGAACTTGTAGTAAAGACCGATCCATAATGTAAACCAACACCGCAACATCAACCGCGTACCACGAAGCTTATCCCCACGGATATGTGGGTAGAGCAAAATGTTTTCTGGCTAAAGGTTAAGGAAGTTTTATAATTCTAATCATAGTAATAATATAATATTTATTTAAATTGTCCAACAGGTATCCCAGCATGCGCAATGTAAAAGTATCATAAATGAGATAGACACAAACATACATACTTAGATAAAGATGCAGTAAATAAACAGAGTATAGTCTGTCCATATTTATAACGACATAACATTTTGTAATTTAAAAGGATTATCTGTCATTATCTGCTACCTCGTACCGCACGTACAAGAAATCTTGTTAATGAGGTAATGAACCATATTAGGTAAAATTAGATTGTCTTGGTAGAGAATTAATTACGTTTAGTTTAATATAATCCACTGTTTACAATTTAAACTTTATTATTTAGAAGTAAGCAAAAAAAATTTACGCACGTTTGAAAAAACTAAATCAGAGTTTTTATCCGAATGCCACAAAGATACTTTTAAAAACAAATAAATTCTAGGAGTTGCTACTGCAACTGTTTCGGATGTACATGCCGACAAGTGTGGTACACGGGAATCAACCCTAGACAGGAAAGTAGGAAAATCAATTTTGTTCGTTATTAATTTTTTGAAGAAGCTTCCACTATAATCTGTCGTCTTTTAGCTAGTGATTTAAACTCGTGTTGTGTCAGTATACTCTGTTTTTAATAAGGAAGAGAAACAGCCTCAACCCGCATCACATTAGGTATATTCCACTGAAACTAATTTTGGCGGTAAATTTAAATGATAAATTATAATGAAATGAAGTAGCACTTGCTATTTACACTTCGATAGTTAACTACAGATCACAGTTGCAAAAAAATAAATTGAAATAGCTTTAATATCTATTTTATAACTTGAATTATATTTGCAATACATATTTATTTATATTTATATAATTTTTATAATATTTATATTTATATAAAATATATATTTGCATAAAAATTATATTCATTTAAGAAATTTCATATTGGATGTGATAATCTAAAAAATATATAAGTAAATAAATACATTTATTAGGTTACAACAGACAGAATATTCGTTTGCTGACACAAATTTAATTACTTGTACATAAATAAATAATTGACAACATTTTCTCTATAATAGTTATATTATCTCCCACTTACATTTAATAAGCCTAAACTGTATTGATTATTATACAATTTCCAATTCCAAAAGGTTGATTACATTGATTTAAATACTTCAAACTGATTTACATTCAAAATATAAGAATATTATTTGATTTAAATTCAATAAACAGTAGCATCACTATCATTGTCCATACTAAAATCACTGTCGCTACTGTTATGATTTCCAAGCGAAATAATAAATGGCTCCATTACATCATCTATGAAACCATCTAAATTATAGCAAACGCCACTTAAGTTGGCGCGAGGAGGGGTATGTTTAGGCAGGGTTAAAAGTAGTGGGGAGATTTGTATTTGGTTTTCCATCAAGTGTCAGATAATTCTAACCTCTGAGCGTGTATCACTTTATGATCCCCTAACAAAGACATTATGTTCCGTCAAACGTCAATGACAAATGTATTCTGACAATTACTTGAGTAGTGGGGGTGGACGTTTTTAAAAACGGCTTCTGCGCACCCCCTCCTCGCGCCAACTTAATTGGCGCTTGCTATACACATTTTATCTGCCTCTCTGATTATATGTTCTTCACATTTCGCTAATTACACTATTGTCAGGTAATTTTCTTTAAATGTTACTGAACCACGCCTCAAAAACATTTGCAGCCATTTCATCCTGGTAATCAGCAGTTTCTCTTCCCTTCAAATACCAAGAACCCATCGTCAACAAAACCGTTTTTATAGCCAATATGTAAAATAATTTAGCGTCTTCCTTTACCACTGGGATTTTTTAGACTGATCTATAAATGCTTGTCTGCGTGTTATAACATTAACATCTGCCCACACTTTTGCTTTTGTGTTTCCTTCATTAAGCTATGTTCCGTCTAAGTAATAGATTGGGCATTGTTCAGTTCTATATTTTTTAATTGAAGATAAATATCTTCCACGATAAATATCATCACGTTCAAGCAGCAGGCTTTTGCGATTACCTTTTAAATACCTATGAATACATAGGTACACTATATTGCATAAAACGCTTATATAATTTAATACCACAACTTACTTAAAATTAAGCATCGTCATTAGTTTATATAAAGTTGAAATTTTTCTTTAAAATTTTGTTTAACGTAGGAAGTTCTCCATCATAACAAAAAATATGTACCGTTCCTCTTATCATGTATTTAACAGTGTCGTCAAATGTAGATAGAAGCGATTTTCTTCTTAACTGTTTTCGTGGTGGTGAACTTAGTTCTTTTGTTTTGTATTCGTAAATAATACACTTGACCTTGAAACACCTACTATTATTTTTATATATAAATACATAAATACTTATGTATACTACCTAAAATGTTTGATATTTGTAGTTTAATCCGTGTTTTCTTTATTGTAGGATCGCTATGAATAATTTCCTTGTAGATGTTCAATATAGCTTGCTTTTCCTGTATAGACAAATGTCCACGTCCGAAGGTAGCACGCTTTCTTGGAGGCGATACTGATAGTCCACTTTTACTAGGTTGTGGATCCATTTTCACAAGCAAACAATTTTTCAAAAAAATTATTATATTGTCATTATAGAAACAAAAAAATAATCGGAAATACTTAACAAAAATATTTACTCGATCAACTGGCGGCTACAATATGGCGGCACTAAATTAGAATTTAAGCGTATGTTGAAAAATTCTTTCCCAAATTAAATTTCATTATTTCCTCTCGCGTTTTATACAAAGTAAAAGCTTTTAAATTTACTGTAAAAATGGTCGTTATTGAGAAAGAAAGTCGGAAATAAATGAGAAACGTTGATTATTTCTGTGGTTTACTTATCAAAATAAACTTAAACATGAAAATGGAATATCAGATTATGAACGGTATACATTAAAAAGCTTACTATGTATCTGTCTAAAATTTCGTTTGTAAGACTTGCTAAAATTAATTATAATACTAGGTAGTTAGAAAATTTAATTTTATTAATTTTATTTCATGCCAATATTTCGCACTTGTTTCAGTGCTTCCCCAGGAATATATGATAAAATATAATAGATATTAGTTATAAGGTATACAAAACAAAATGATAACCAACAAAAATTGACTTCTGTGTGGAAAAACTACACGACTAAACATATAAAACCCATCACCATACGTTGTCTAAGTTACATAATTCCAAAAAATATTCAATGAGCTAATAAATTCATGGATATCAGTACAAATATAGGATATTTTGCTTTTTTCAAGAGAAAGAAATATGTCGCTCTTAGCAATCAATTAATTATTTATACTTTACCTTCTTTGAACTTATGATTTATGAATTTTATTAAAAATTAAACTTTTCGCTACAAGCTTTGTATTAAGAACATAATTTAATTGATCATTTATTCCCTCATGATCATAAATTGGCATTATCTTCTTTCGTAACTGAAATTTTTTTATATTTATTTTATCAAAAATTAGAGTGTCCTACAGTTTCTCTGTTAGGAATAGTGGACAACTTTGGATTCTTTATTTCCATATTTGCAAACGGAGGTTTTATAATCATCTTTATAATTTTTGGTAAATAACCAAAAATAAAATTTTTCTATATTATTTATTATAACTGTAATCTGAAATAATTCAGGTGGTCGTTTACGAAAAGATAACTTTTGTGGTACTACATACTATATAATATAATATTTATAAACAAAGTATATAAACATTTTGAACTGTCGGAACATAATAAAATTGAATTGAATTAATTACGATTAATACAGCTTTCTTTATTCGGAAAAGTTATGTAATGCTTTAATTTCTAAATCGTCCGTGGTGCTTTCGTAGCTTCGAGAGACATTGATGACGTCTTGTATACTGCTTATTTACATTTACAGTTGTAATGTAATTATCTAATTATCTAAACTATCATAGAAGTTCTAAAATTGAAACAGAAAGCAGGAGTACTTAGGAAGTTTTTTAATTATATTAACAAGATATAACATTCAACAAAATTTACACATGATACATGTAGATAGAGTAGGCCTAGTTTAATAAGAAAACTAAGTTTCTGTAAAGTGTGCCTTCACGTTAGATTAATTAGTACGTTAATTGTCTTTACATAATAATGATGAGGCTTCATGCTTTGTCTTACATTTGACATGCAAAGCAAAAGATCATAATGTTTGTATAGTCATTGTATTCATTGTCCGGTTGTCAGAGCTATTTCTAGTAACGAATGATTGGGGAAATATTTCGCCTTAAACAATTAATGATACACCACTCACAGGAACTTAGTTTCTTAACCACCGAACTTATGTTATATATAAATAATAAATTATTCTAGTTCATATAAAGCTAAGTTGTTTCGCAATCTAATAGTGAAGTCGTAAATATGGTCAAAGTCTACTATTTATAAACTTGCTTTTCCATTAAATTGCTTTTATATTTATTCCTGTTATTGCTGCATAATAACATTAATAACACTGGTCACACTGGTCACCAAGGTTTTCTTCTTATACATTAATAAGTGTATATTATGGATTTTAGATGCTGATTCAGAATCCAGTTTCAAAATTTTTAACTAAGAATAATAGTTGTAATGTCCTATATAGTTTTATCGGAGCGACGAATTCTTACAAGTTGGTTATGTTATCGTGTATTTATCATAAAATGAATTTAATTTGAACATTTTAACCCTATTATTCCGATCATCCTAAAATAAGAGTTCATGCAAGAGAAATTATTTTTCCAAAAAAATCTAGTGTGTTTGTCAATTAAATGCCATTATATGTCATTAGATACTAAAAGCGTATCATGAGGTACCAAAATGAAGCTGAAATTCTAAAAGCTGTAGCATTAATCGAAAAAGAAGGAAAAAGAAGAAAAAAGTAGGAAAAAGAAGGATACAGCTTACGTCATGTTGCAAGACAATTTAATGTAAGTCCATCTGTGATGTGCAGAGTTTGGAATCGGTACTTGGAGACAGTAAGATATGTTAGAAGAGCTGGTTAAGGTCGTAAACGTGCGACAACCGCTGAACAAGACAGATACTTGCGCAACTGCGCACTTAGACGGCGCACATCTACTGCTAGAGACTTGCAGACTGACCTTAGAATAGCAACGGGAAATAAAGTTTGTACGGAAACCGTACGAAAAAGGTTGCGAGAACATAATCTTAGGTCGAGGGGACCAATCCGAAAGCCACGACTGACTTTGGCTCTTAAAATAAACCGATTGGTGTTTGCTCAACACGATGTAGATTGAGAGATGGAGCAGTGGTCCTCAATGCCTTTCAGCGATGAGTCAAGATTTCGGTTAACACGTTGTGAAGGACGTCTTCGAATTTGGGCGCGTACAGGTGAACGCCATCGTGAAGGACTGGTTCAGGAAGTGGACAGGTTTAGAAGAGGATTTGACATGGTGTGGGCTGGAATCTCATTTCATACTCGCACAGATCTTGTTCACATATCTGGGCGAATTAATGCTGCCCCGACATATTAAAGATATACTTACGAATCATGTGATAGTTGCTACAGCTCTTACAGGCCATAGATTTCTGTTCCAGTATGATAATGCAAGACCACATCTAGCAGGTCAGACAAGACAATTCCTGGAAGAACATCAAATTCAAGTTATAGATTTGGCACCTCTTAGCCCAGATCTAAATCCGATCAAGCATTTGTGGGATGAGCTGGATCGGAAGCTCAGGAGTCGACCTGTGGCTACCGAAACTCTTCAACAACTTCTGGTGGCACTTCCCGAAGAATGGGTTGCCATACCCCAAGAGAACATCCAGAGGTTGATGGAAAGTATGCCACGAAAAAATCGAGCAGTCATTCAATCTCGTGGAGGACATACCTGTTATTAGATTCCCATTAAAGCTTAATTTTCTTTAGTTACTTAAGTCTAATTTGTTAGTTCTTTAAGAATTTTTTTAAATTTATTGTATTGTTTGGCAGTGTTTGATTGTTTATTGGTTTGAAATGTTCGAATTGAACTCATTTTATGATAAATAAACGATAATATGACCAGCTTACGAGATTTTGTTGATTTCATAAAACTATGCAACACATTATAACTATAATTCTTAGTGTTCGTCTAATTTATTTTAGCAGTATATTTAAAATTACATTTTATGTTAGGAACTTAAATGCAAAATGTTACAAGGAATATTATACTGATTAATACTGCTTACAACTCATTAAATTAAAAAATTAGTAGTTCTGCGCTATGTGGGTATAAAACAAGCTATCTACTAGCTATTACAATTAAATTTAATCAATTGGTAATAGCCGAACATGTGTTTATATTAACAATATCACCAGCGTGTGTGAATGGCATGGAATATTACATTTTTAATAGATAAAGAGTATTAATTACACTGCTCCACAAATTAAAAAAGCAGTTTTCGGAACAGAAGCCTAAATAAGGGCATTTCAATTTATTTTGTGTGCTGAATCTAAAGATCAAGTCAGCTTCTCTCCATCGCCCTCCATTTCTTTGTATACACCCTTCACAATTTCTAAATAATATCAAATTTTGAAAGTAATCAAGTTTTATAGACTTTTTTAATTTATAATATTTAACTTCAAAACTCATATTTGATTATGCTTATTGAATATAACAGAATCTGGTAAAATACAGCTATAATGGATAAAACGTACATAAAACTGGTGATTGTGAACTAATAAATTACCTCTTCCTTTTGTGTACAGTAGGGTCCTCTCTTTTTAGAAACCAAAGGTAGTCGCTTATTATTGATTCGTTCCATCTTCCTTGGTAACGCTGCTCCATTTGTAATATATCTTGATATATCTTAATATATCTTGATGGAAGTGTTCTCCCTGCTCATCACAAAAAGTCAAGATGCGAATGCTAAAAAATGAATTTTTAATGACATTCTGCAGCCTAAATTTTTATAAAACAAAAAGCCTTTCTAATAATATAACATATTATTAAAAATCGGATGTGAAGAACACAATACAAGTTTACAGAGACGTAGATACGTACGAGTATTTCATTTTTCTACAGAATCAGCGGTACTCCCCTGTTGGAGAGGTACATTTACAAATACAACAACTTCGCTATCTTACAGAAATTATTAAGACAGAGCGTAGAAGAACGAACATTCAGCGCTGCTCATTGACAAAATACCGAAACAGCTAACACTGTCTCAATAACAAATGCAGAACTAAGCACAGTGCTTCCATAGACGGTAACAACCATATCTATAGAAATTGTAATAACGTGTCTTCACTCCTTGTCGAACAAACCAAATGCGTATATAACAAAATAATTTGAAACATATTTGAGTAGGTAAAACTTCACCAATTTTGTATAAAGCAAAAATTATTTTTAATAATATAATATAATATTAAACATCGGGTGTGAAGAACACAATACAAGTTTCCAGAGACGTAGATACGTATTTCATCTTTCTACAAAATTATCGGTACGCCCCTGCTGGACAGATACATTTACAAATATTATATCTTCGCTATCTCACAGAAATTATTAAGACAGAGTGTAGAAGAACGAACATTCAGCGCTGCTCATTAACAAAACGCCGAAACAACTAATACTGTCTAAATAACAAATGCAGAACTAAGCAGAGTGCTTCCATAGACGGTAGCAACCACATCTATAGAAATTGTATTAATGTGTCTCTTCACTCCTTGTCGGACGAACCAAATGCGTATATAACAAAATAATTTGAAACATACTTGAGTAGGTAAAACCTCACCAATTTTGTATAATTTCATTATTTAAAGTTTTAACAAAATTCTTTATCAACCCTAGTTTGATATGTAAAGGTGGCAAAAGAACATGATGAGAAACTAAAGGAACATATTTAATATTATTTTGTTCAGGAGTGAAAGGGTCTCATTTTGGTCACTCGTTGATCGTATAATGTTCACTTGTTGCAAACATAAGAAACAGCAGTCTTTTGTAAAGTCGTCTTGCAGACCGAGAAGAAGACCAATAACCTTGAGGTCGCCACAGATACTCCATAAGTAATGACTGCTTTCAAAATTAATGTCATACTTTCAAATGTTTGTTTCATTCCAACCACATGCGCTATGGGTACGGAAGGATTCTTGTTTGAATTATGCAATAGCACTGCCTTTAAGCTTGTTTTGGAAGAGTCAATGAACAACCGCCAATGAAATACCGAGAGCAGACATCAAACCTTCTATATCACAACAGAAACACAGCTGATCTTTCTTTCAGAAATATTTCCTTAGATCATTATCTCTGTTTCTATAATGAGAAATTTTAGTGTTCTTATTTAATAAATTCTACTCCTTTAAGCGTGAAGCTAGAACTGCTGCCTGCTGTTCCGATAAATACAAGTTTCGAACCAGATCATTAAGTTCCACTAGTAAAATGAGATGTGGAGAGAATCTGAAATCGCATGCCAGAAAACTGGAGCTGTCGGAACAGTTAAATCGTCTCCACGAGGAATTTGTCTCATAGCCGATGGAACATTTGGGTAGACAATATTCCTTTTATTCTTTGAAGAAAACCGAGTGATATGTGTCATATAGAAATAGCAGTTGTCATAATGATTTGTTGGTTCGCGCCAAACCATAGGAATAGTAAACGGCATATGTTCCTTTGCTCCTTGTAACCTTGTAATACTTAATGCAAGTTATATGCGGTGCTCATTGTTTATCTTGATCTCCTAGTTGACAACTGAAGTATAACCCGTATGCAGTTTTCGTCAATTTTGAAATTGGTCGTCGCAGATTCCTTATGGTGAATTCACCACAGACGTATCAAAAAATATTTGGAGTATTTTACACGAACTTGATTGCCGCTTTATTATGTAAATATAAGCATATGTAATCGAACTGAGAAAAAAACACTACTTCGACATTTGATTGATTTAACTCGACTTGTACAATTTGACACCGCAGACAAGTTTATCCACCTGTGGCTCAAGTTGCAAGATCAAGTGTTGTCAATAAGCTGGATACTATTATCACTATAATATGACTCGTTCCTTAAATTGCTATCAAGGTAATGTCATTCCCTTGTTTCTTTGTAATAAGTATTTATCATAATAAATGACTAATGCTTGTAATGTTTCTTAGTCATGTTCTTTGTACGACATCACATACCTATTGTACGTCGTGTACGCTGTAATGAGGATCTTTAAACAAACATAACTAAAAAACGTGATGTAAGGGAGTATTTTCGATTATATTTTCAGTTTCAGAATAAAAAATGCTTTATAAAACACTTACTAACGTAACTGTTACGAAAATGATGTAGACCAGTGTTATTGTTCGTTTGGTTAAAAAGAAATGAAGACAACGCACTTACACTTTGTGTGCACGATGCGCCGTTACTTTGTGAGGATGAACTAGATTGTAACATAAGCCTGAAAATACATTTTTCGCATTTCTGTTTGAACCTCCTTCTCCCAAATCTAATCGATATTAGTAATGATTAGGGACAGGACAGGAGAGGCCCATAACTCATCGCCCAAGAGCGTAATATTGAAAATTTGTATTTTTAAAGAGTATCTAATTTTATTTATATAATTGGAAAACAAAACGGGTGTTGATCTATAAAATAAGAAATACATTTTTATTTGTTCATTTTGTAGTTCTAGTTTAGTAAAGGAGTATTAATATTAATTAGTAATACTTTCTCAAGGTTCTCTTCTGTAAAATTTGTTCTCTTTGAATGAAATACATCCTTGTAGATAGAAAACGTCTTTTCTACATCATAACTGGTTATAGGTGCATTTTGGAAATATTCTTTTATATCAGCGTATTTAGCAGTTAGATTTTGAGGCATTGTCCCCATACAGTGTTATTAAATCTGGATTTCTATTAAAAACTGCGTTTAACTTTTGCCGAAGGCCACATCCGAAGTCACTTGGAATATTTTTCAAATTATTAATAGCCACATCTAATGTACTTAATTCATCATTTAATTTGAGATTTTGATTTTCAAAATAGGTGATTAGTTTTGGCAAATTTCCAAAGTGTTCCTGAAGAAAGTATAACTGATTTTTTAAATTTGGAATTTTTATTAGTTCCTTGCACTCAGAACTACTTCGAGCATTGTCATTTAAACATGTAACGAAATTTTGTAAACTATCGAAATTCTCTGCATAAAAACTAGTAGCTTCCAACCATGTTCCCAATGTAGTTATTACTGAAGAGGGAGATAGTGACAAAGGCGGAAGTTTTTCCTTGTAAAGTGCTACTATTAATAGTGTTTTCTACAGTCAGCTACAAAATTTACTACACAGTGTCCTAATATATCGATAGTTTCGTCGGCACTTATCCAAAAGTACTGATTTGAAAGATGGTTTCTAATGCGATCTTCTGCTTTCGTGTAGCACTTAGAAACATACTATTTGCGTAAGGTGGATGCATCAGGAACATTTCGACCAGTATGTTTTGGAGATATTTTAGAAGGTGAGATTGTTAAGTTCATTTAATGGAATATTTGCCGACATTAAAGTTTCACAGTTCTTCCTTAAAATTTTCAAATTCCAACTGGTCTAATTTCTGTGTATGTGTGCTAAGTGACGTTTTCGTGCGACTTCTTGAAATTTTTTAACGATATTTTACAGACTTTGCAATAAATTTGGGAATCACTCGGAATGGATATACAATCAGTTTAACCCGCCATTATTGTTTCACAGTGCCATTCTCGACGTTATTCCATATCATATCTGAAAAAGTAACTTAACCCAGATATACCTGTAGTCCTATATGTAGGTCGATTTTTCAAAAGTCCCTCTCCACTTTATAATTTAATTCTATTGGCGGTATGTACGACTAATGTTGCGAGTTGTTCTAGAAATTCTGCGTCACGTGTCGTTTGATGTTGCTTTTATCAGTTGCAGTGTTTTATAGAGGTTTTTGTGATGTGTAAAATGGACTACTGCGACGTTCGATTTACAGGGTGAGTATCTAAACACTACTTGACATAGGATTTATTTCACGAGCACGTTTTCTGTTAAAAAACATGTTAAATATTCATGTGTTATATCCTAATTATAGGTTATGTGCGAATTATCCAAGTAATATGTATTTAGTTATTGACGTCCTACATATAGGACGTTAGGAAGTTACAATATGGCGACTAGAATGTTACAGTTTTTTTATTTACAACAGATTTTTGTTATATTTATGAAAATATTCAAAGATAAAAGAAGTAGGTAATTTGTATGTGTTATTTATTTTCAGCGGATTGACCCTAACTGAAGCTCTCACACTGCTAGAAGACGACAATTTTCCATACCAAGAAGCGGATATAACTATATTTCCTCCTGAAAATGCTTGCGGAAATATTACCGACGAAGACTCTGGAGATGAGGACATTGTAAATATAAACAATCTACCAGCAAGTCAGCTTAGAGCTCCAGCAGAATTAAGAGTCACTAACAACGAAATATTCGATCAACAATATGACGAGGAAGATGATTGTCCACTTGCACAGTTAGCAGCTCGACGGAATAGCAGTCCCAAAGTCAAACAAAAGAAAACTGCACCGTATATATGGACCGAAGAAGATTTTGATGTAGCTGCTGCCACCGAATGGCCAATTGACGTTTCAGAGGAGTTTGCAAAAATTAGCCCTTTAGATCTTTTTGAAAAATTCTTTGATGATGACGTTATCAAACTTTTTATGGAAGAATCAAGCAGGTAATATAATTTTTGCAATATATTGTGGGCATTATTGAAGTGAATTTATTCAGATATGCTGCACAGAAGAACAAACCCAGCAAAATAACTGCTTACGAAGTAATGTCTTTTTTGGGCGTTCTTATTTAGAGTGGGTATCATCCATTACCTAGGCGTAGGGTGTTTTGGGAACGTGAAAAAGATTGTCATAGTGATCTAGTCAGCGACACGATATCAAGAGATAGGTTTGACTTTATAATGTTCATTTAGTCAACAACAACAATTTGAACACAAATGACAAATTTGGAAAACTAAGGCCATTGTTTGATCATTTGAATAAAGCGTTTCTCAAATTGGCTCATGTTCAAGAAATGCATAGTGTGGATGAGGCAATGGTGCCTTACTATGGGAGACATGGCTGCAAGCAATACATCCATGGAAACCCATTCGATATGGTTTCAAACTTTGGCTGGGATCTACTCGCCTGGGTTATGTCAATTGGATCGAGCCGTATCAAGGTGCAACGACTCATATTGGAACTCAATATAAGGATCTTGTAGTTGGAGCCGGAGTTGTTTTGACTTATGCGGATACTCTGAAATCTAAGTGGCCGGATGCAACTACTTCGACAATTTTGTTACCCCTTGTGCATTGCTGACAAATTCGTCCGAAAAAAATCTCAAAGGGACTGGAACAATTCGAACTAACAGACTTACAAACAATCCATTCAAGTCCATAGACATGAAAAAGAAAAATCGGGGAGAGCTTGAGTATCGCATGTGTACCGAAAATAATCTCGTGACAGTGCATGGCAAATACAAAAATATAATAAGAGAACTATGGATCATATAACATTTAGGCGACAAATTGCTCTTGGATTATTGGAACAAAATAAAAAAATAAAGAACAATACCAGTAGAAGAAACCAGTAGTATAGTACGTAAAAGCACCTTGTAGAAATGTGTCCAAACAGTTAATATATTTAATTCTTACACACACTAAATTCAAATCTAAGTTTTCCGTTAAAAATTCCCAGGAATTAATTAACAACATTTCAAACTTGCAATTACCAAACAAATGTAAACTCATTTCTTTTGATGTCTCGAATTTGTTCACTAGTATCCCACCCCAGGAGGTAATAGATTTAATTACTTTACAACTAGAACGTAGAAACACGAACATTGCCACAAAGACCGAAATTTTACAGCTCTTAGAAACGTGCCTGGAACAAAATTATTTTCAATTTAAAAAGAAATTTTATAAACAAACAGAGGGTCTAGCAATGGGAAACCCACTAAGCCCCTTATTAGCGAAAATTTTCATGAATAATTTAGAAACTATAATTAGTACACATCCCTTGTTTGATAATTGTGTATATTGGTTTAGGTATGCTGATGACATATTAATTTGCTTTAACGGTTCAGATAGACAATTAAAAACTTTACATAATTATATCAACACTATTCACCCTAAAATAAATTTTACTATAGAAACAGAAATAAATAAAAGCATTAATTTTCTAGATTTAACCATAGCACACAAAACTAATAAACACGAGTTCGCTATATACCATAAACCAACACATACAGATACCATAATACATGCTGATTCTTTTAATCCTATAACACACAAATTATCAGCATACCAATCAATGGTATATAGATTAATTCATGTACCTATGAGTAAAAGTAATTTTGACCTTGAACTAAATAGAATATACACAATAGCATTAAACATTGGTTACTCTATAAATATTGTCAATAACATCCTAAATAGCCAACAAAAATCTAAAACCCTTTCCTTAGTTTATCCAAAATTAAAATACAAGATATTTAATTCCCATAATTCAATCACTTACATAGGAAAAATTTCGGAAAAATTGGTACTTTCATTAAAAAACTTAACGAACATATATCATTTAAAACAGACAATACTATACAGAACATTAAAAACAACAAAGATAAAATAGACAAAGAATCAAACTCTGGTGTATATAAGTTAACATGCGAAGATTGTAATACGGTATACATAGGACAAACGGGGAGGACATTCAAAATTAGGATGAAAGAACACGAGAGATGCCATAAAGAAAAGAAAACAGATTCAACTTTCGCAAGTCATTGTATAGATATCAATCATAGATTTAATATAGATTTCAAAATTTTACACATTCAAGAAAAAAGTAAAAAACTTAACCTGTTAGAAAACTTAGAAATTAATAGATACAATAGTTTAGGATTAGCTTTAAATGACCAACTAGATTTAAACAACTCCCTCTATTAAATTTAAGATTGTAAAAATTTTTCCACCACCATTTCCCCAATAATTTTCACATAAATATTCAAACTTGTATTATACATATTCAGTATTTCATCCACCTGATGAAGCCATTGTATGGCGAAACAATATTGTAGTGGTATTTACAATAAAAGAATTTTTGAAACTAGAAGTTTCATTACTTATTTCTTAGCGAAATACATATATAAATATATAATAATCTGAAATTGTCTTTAAATGGGAAGTATCCTTTAATACTGCTACGAAAATGTAAACATGACGTTCTTTATTTAAAATTATGTTGAAATAATTGCTTTTGTTTGAAATAAGTAAAAATAAAAGCGTCATGATATACGACATAAAGCGTTGGAGTAAACAACATTGAAAAATTTATTAAATATAACTCTATTATCCAAACAGCGTTTATTTCGTTTATTTATTACTTTTTTTTTTGTTTTTAATGTAAAAACCATGGGTTAGTAAAGAAAAGAAAATCAACCGGAAGAATGAAATCTGCATGCAATGCTATTTGTGAAGATCAAGTAAGACAAACCATTGTGCGTAGCTTTAATCGATCAATTTGACGACATGCGGCAACATTACATATATCCAACACAAATACACTTATAATTATGCACAAAATGAAGTTTCACCCATATAAAATGGCAGTGATGCATGCGTTAACTAATCGTGATAAACAACAGCACGTTGAGTTTCGTCGACATTTTTTTTGGAACTAAGGAGTCAGCAACCGAATATTACACAACATCTACTCATGAACGACGAAGCGCATTTTACATTGCACGGTACTGAGAACCCATGTGAAATCTGGGAAAGGCCTTTACATTTCCTAAAAGTTACCGTGTAGTGTGCTGTATCATCGTGCAAAATAATTTTTCGAAGCAAACGCAAGAAATTCTAAACGGTATGCACATATGCTAGAAACATTTTTTATTTGCCTCAACTAGACATTGAAAAAAGAAATTAAAATTGGCCGGCGAGCTCTCCTGACATTTTCATCCTTAATTTTTTTCTCTGGGGCTATTTAAAGGGCAAAGTTTTCAAAAGCAAGCCAAGAAATATGGAGGAGCTCAATAAAATTATTCGGCAAGAAGTTCAATCTATTCCCCAGGATATGTTTCAAAGAGTGATGGGTGATTTTACGCTTAGAAGAGTGTCTGACGAAAGAAACATGACATTTAACGAATACAGTATTCAAGAAATAAAACTTCCATTCTTAACGTTTAAGATTATATAATAATTATTTAAATATTTAACGTACTTGTTATGTTACTAACAATTAAATTTGAACAAAATATTTTGGCTCTCACTGTATTTGAAAATGCGCATGATAACATACACGTGTAGAAATGATCAAATCTAGTATAAATACGATAATTTAAACTTAAAAAGTTACACAATTTAACACGTTTTATATTTATATAAATAAATACGCTTACATTATGCTATTTTTACTTGTTTTTGTTTGATATTATCTAAGTTCCTGAATGTAATTATATGACTTAGATATTTTCAAGATAATATTAAGAATAATGAAAGGTATAAAAATATAGTGGAGAAGAGTTAAACTTCAGTTTATATAGCCGCTTACTACATGTTGGTACCAACAGTAGTAATAGGTACCTACTTATATAATACAAAAGTATTTTTAATAATATAAAATATTATTAGAAATGGGGTGTGAAGGACACAATACAAGTTATATATATGTGAATGTATCTCCTCTCCAGAGACGCAGATACGTATTTCACCTTTCTACAGGATCGTCGGTACGCCCCTGCTGGAGAAGAGATACATTCAACCAAACATAACTACCTTGCTATCAACCAGAAATTATTAAGACAGAGCGTGAAAGAATATTCAGCGCTGTCTACATAATAACTGCCGAACTAAGCAACGTGTTTCTATAGACGGTAACAACCATATCTATAAAAAACTGTATTATCGTGTCTTCACTACTTGTCGGGCGAACCGAATGCGTATATAACAAAATAATTTGAAACATACATGAGTGGGTAAAAACCACACCAATTTGTATAATACAAAAGTATTTTTAATAATATAAAATATTATTAAAAATGGGGTGTGACGAACACAATACAAGTTATATATTTGTGAATGTATCTCCTCTCCAGAGACGCAGATACGTATTTCACCTTTCTACAGGATTGTCGGTACGCCCCTGCTGGAGAAGAGATACATTCAACCAAACATAACTACCTTGCTATCAGCAGGGGCGTACCGACGATCCTGTAGAAAGTGAAATACGTATCTGCTTCTCTGGAGAGGAGATACATTCACAAATATATAACTTGTATTGTGTTCTTCACACCCCATTTTTAATATTTTATATTATTAAAAATACTTTTGTATTATACAAATAGGTGTGGTTTTTACCCACTCATGTATGTTTCAAATTATTTTGTTATATACGCATTCGGTTCGCCCGACAAGTAGTGAAGACACGATAATACAGTTTTTTAAAGATATGGTTGTTACCGTCTATAAAAACACGTTGCTTAGTTCGGCAGTTATTATGTAGACAGCGCTGAATATTCTTTCACGCTCTGTCTTCATAATTTCTGGTTGATAGCAAGGTAGTTATGTTTTGTTGAATGTATCTCTTCTCCAGCAGTGGCGTACCGACGATCCTCTAGAAAGGTGAAATACGTATCTGCGTCTCTGGAGAGGAGATACATTCACAAATATATAACTTGTATTGTGTTCTTCACACCCCATTTTTAATAATATTTTATATTATTAAAAATACTTTTGTATTATACAAATTGGTGTGGTTTTTACTCATGTATGTTTCAAATTATTTTGTTACCTACTTATATTTTCTAAATGTATTTGGGTACTTTAGAAGCATATACCAGGATGATTTGACAGGAAGTGTAAGATTCTAAATAAAACAAATGAGTGAAGAAATTAAGTTTTTTGTTATTTGCAAAAAAATATTGATACGTTGCTGCTATGAGTTCTTTATCAGATAGAAACTTCTCTTTAGCGAGGAGTAAGTTTTAGAAATTAGCGGAAGCCATTTGCGGTTAGTTCTGGCGAATGAGGTAAAATCTGAAATCTCAATTTTTCACGAATAAGTTGACTGATGACGCGTTGTGACGAAAGAGAACTTTTTAATGGATCATTATAGGCTTTCTTCAGAAATTGACCCCAAAATACGAATACTATGGGTATTTACCTTCCCACTTCGACGAAAAGTCGTCTCATCACACGATTGAGAAAGTCATCTTTTCACTGTATGTGGCACTGCAAGAAAGAGAACAACAAAGCAGCACTCTAAAACTTCTAGAGTTACTCTTTAATAGTGATCTTGAACTAACACTCTACAACGCTTACAGTTGATACTATTAAAATTTTTAACTGGGATTTTCTTTTATGGACATACGGTATAATAATAGCGGTTTGGCCATTTGGAAGATACTCCTAAAAAATCATAGCCATTATCTTTTTTTTTGTCAGATGGAACGCTCATGCCCGCCTTAGCTATTCTGCGCTTAAGGCAACGTGGGACTCAATTGCTCTACTTTCTACTTTCCAATTGCCTACCAACCAAAACCACCTCATCTTCTTCAACCTACACTCTGGAATCCACAGTATCTGTTTCCCCTAATACGTGTGAGCTATTTTTTATCCACTTCTAATTTTATTTCTTCGACCTTTTTCGTGGATATTACCGCCCTTATGTAATAGCCATTACCTTACTCGCGATGGAAATGTCTTAGTTTTCTTTTGGAGGGCATGTTGTATCTACTGGTGTGATTTTCGTTTATGTTCAGGACCATAATGATGTTTTTTTTTTATTAAACAGTCTCAAATTATAACTTGATGTTTGCATTTTTTTACCGTTTTGATCACAACTTGAGATTTGTCGAATCCATCTTACGGACAGCTAGGATATGCCTATTACGTATAAAATATGATGTATACTTGACATCTCTTTTATGTTAATTCTTTGATCATCCAAAACAATATCATTAATTTTATTCATCATTTCCTGAGTTGTTGTAATTTTTGATGGTTTGGCCTTTAATATTCGTGCACGTTTAAATTGCAAACCCAGCGACAAATTATATCCTTTGAAAGAGCATTGTCAATTACATATGAGGTAAAAATTGAAATGTGTTCGGTCCTTTAAGAAATATATACTGAATTGCGTCACGAATTGCGAGTTTATGAATTTTGGAATTTTTCAATTAGGCACATTATTAACACTACTGTAACTTTCAATCATCATAAATTAAGTAAACTTCGCATGTCGCATCTAGAACATAATGCTAAGTGAATAGAGTCGAAGGTCTATGAATAGGTGATTAAAGAACAATACATTCCTTAATCTTGATTAAACAAAGTGCCAACTCTCAATTCTCGCAAGAGAAGTTGCCTGTCTTCATCATGATGGGATCGCCTTGATGATTCTCGGCTTGGTTTTGATTGACGTATGCCGCCGTCTGGTGATACCTACATAAATAAATAGATTTAATAAATAGATTAAATTGATATTGTTTAATCTGCGGATAAGCAAAGTGCCAACTCTTTAGCAAGGGAACGTGGCCTGCCTTCACCATAACGGGTCGCCTTGAGGAGTCTTTGGCTTAGGTTTGATCGGCGTTTGTCGCCGTCTGGAGATACTTGACGATTGGATATAGCACTAATTTTGTTTCATCTTGGATCACCTCTGGTTCTGGTTTGATGGTCAGTGGTATAATGTTCGTAAATGGACCTTTTACGGTGTTCTCTCCGGCTTTCTCTACGGACACCACTCTGACTTTCCCATCTGTCCCGGGGTATACTCCACGGCTTATACCTTCTTTTGTATTTATTGGATAAATAGGCTTCACTCCTCTCATTTGTTGTTCGGTGGTAGGTTCATCGTTTCTTCTATTGTGTGATCGTGGAGGTTGACTTTCGCTTTGTCGACATCGTTTTATGCCTTGATACCCAGCCCATGTCACTTGCAACTTTTCTTTTCTTTTGCGAGCCAGTTGTTGATCTTGATCCGTTCGTGACATCGTACTAGGATTTGTCCTGGAGGCCCGTTTTCTATTTTTCGGATGCCATTTGATATGATTTAACCATATTGACATGCAACTGTATTATTGGGTTGATGTGGTTTCTTGTGACTTTTCTTCCGTGTGTTGGATATTGTTTCTAATGACTGAAATCTTCTTTCTAAAAATCTTAACAGCTATTATGCAATGTTGCCGAAGTTTTTTGAATCTTTAATTTATGAACAAATAGTGTCTGAGGCACGTCATCTGCCAACAATCCTTGCTAACATGGTTTTGTTGCAGGACGTTCTGCCACCACTAATTTGGTAGAAATAACGCAATTTATAAGAAAAGCTATCGATGATCGCCTTCAGGTCGATGTACTATACACGGATTTCGCCAAGGCTTTCGATTCCATTGATCATTCAATACTAATATCCAAATTAGGTGTCTTTGGTTTCTCTCCTTTGTTGTTGAATCTCATTTCTTCTTACTTAGCTTCTCGCTCGTGTTATGTCTGCTTCAATTGTTACTACTTTTGACGTTACCATCCAACATCCGATGTACCACAAGGCTCTAATTTGGGGCCTTTACTTTTTAATATATATCTTAATGATTTACTTTGTTCACTGGATTGTGGAGTTTTGACTTACGCGGACGACTTAAAGCTCTATATGAAAGTTACGAACATTGAAGATGTTACGAGCTTGATAACAACTTGAAATTGGTGTAATGAAAACAACATCTCTTTAAATATTGACAAATGTGTCATTGTTACATATTTGTGAATCCACATCATTTTCCATACAGTGTAGACCAAGTGGTCATACCTCGTAGATCTGAGTTAAGGACTTATGGATTTTGTTTGATGTGTCGCTTCAATTTGTCGTCCAAATCTTCTCTGTGTGTAACGCGGCTTCAAAGTATTTGGGCTTACTCATACGAACTTGTCGTGACTTCAGTAATGCGCCTATTTTAAAGTGTCTCTTCTATGCTTGTGTGCGGAGTATGTTCGAGTATGGTGCAGTTGTGTGGTATCCATACTACGTCTACCAACAAATCGCTTTGGAGAGAATACAGAGACGTTTCCTTAAATACCTCACCTTCAGGTGCGATGGAATTTATCCAATGCGTGGGATGTATTATGGCGTTTTGCTCAATAGACATGGTTTTCGCTATCTAACTGGTAGAAGGGGAGAAGCAAGTGCCACTTTTCTTTTGAAACTGGTCAACAACTCCATGGATGCATCTGGTCTTCTGTCTCAGGTTGATTTTCTTGTGCCAGCTTACCGTACACGCTCGTGTGCCTCGTTTCTATTGCCAACCGCCAGATCTAATGTTGTGGAATTGCAACACCTTGGATCTGGACCCATTCTGCAGTTAGCATTGTTCTCTTTTACACTTACTTTTCTATGTTAAGGCTGTTTTCGTTAAATAAATTTTAATTTTTATATAAGCATCTTTTGTATTAATTTAGAATTTTCTTTTTTTTGTGTTATGTTAATTCTTCGTTTTTTATTTTTTTTAATATTTTTATTTATGTATATATACTATTGTAGATAGCAACCGTTTATAATTATCTTAATTATTATCCTGTAAATGGTTTGTTGTTCGATAATAAAGGTTATTAATATTATTATTATTATTATTATTCATAAATCGTAAACTTTCAACATTCTCACAAAGCAAATGGCGCACAATTCAAACCCGGAAGTTCAATTTTAATCACTCTGTACTAAATGGCAACAATTTAACCTATAAACGGAATTTTTTAAAGACAGTATTTTCAAAATTTACTTTTTATTTGTGTTTCCTATTGAAATTTGACTCGTTATTTTCATTATAAAAGTTAGGGATTAGCAAACTACAAAGAAGTAAAATTACTGTATGCACTTTACAGCGCTCGTATCAACATATGTTTTAAATGTAAGTTTTAGATGCTTCAATTTTATTAACGTGATGACGTACGATTTACATGGTTCATGGGATGAAAGGAGTGAATAAAGTTCACTCTTATACTATCCTTATCAGAGATTATTAAATGTGGTGCGTATTCATAGTCTTGAATTTGTGCAGCCGCTGCAAATCTTTTTCGTTTCATGCTATCAAAACCGCACGGCACAGCTATTACCTATTTTCTATTTGGAATCAATTTTATTTACACTTTGTAAAATTTGGTGTATTATTGCGGTATCGTAAAGTCTTTATTATGGCTTTATTGTTGTTACTGAGTTCTCTGTTATTTGCGATTTTGTTTTATAAACTTTCATGTTAATTAATGTACATAATTCATTTTATTAATGTTAATTTTGTTTGCGAATGACATGCCTTTAATGTCGAAACTGTAGTAACCTTATTTATTATTATAAAATTATGAATTTATGAAAAACAAAGTAATAGTTTTTTGTGTATCAAATATGATTAATTATCACGAAGAAGCGGCTTCGATAATATTTTTTAGAAATACTAGTTTACTGTAGTCCTTAGTTTCTTATATAATGCCATATTTTTTGTTATTTTGTGTTTAATTTAGATTAATATGTAGTAAAAGTGCTTGGAAAATATAATATTTATTAATATAATGCTTTTTAAAAGGCAAATAAACAAAAATGTTTAAGCAAATAATGAATAATTATACTATTTGAACTGATGTCTGAGATCTGACTTTTTCCTTGCTTCGTTCTTTCACAACTTCTTTCGTAATGTGTCCTTAGCCAACAATGCAAATATGTATATCGTAGCTTAATCTTAATAATCCAGAATACATATTTGATGATAAAAAATACTAATGATATATGCTAGAAATCATTTTTGGTATAAAATGTGTATCGCTTTATTTACATATAATTTAACTGTTAGAAATTTGCTCAGTTTCCGCAATTTGTTTTAATCTCAAAATTAAAATTGATTACATTTTTCAAATTTAAGACAAATAATTGAAAAAATATATAAAAGATAGAATGAACGTGTTTTTCTTTAGTTAGATTTCCTTATCCGTCACGTTTTATTAGATTGGCCAACAACAAACAATAATTTTTTTAAAATGTGGCTCAACCTTTTGTTGTTAGCTGTGTTATCAGCACTTGTATCAGCATCTACTGGTAATTAGTTACATTTAATATTTGTTTGTTATTGTGCATTTTCAAATTTTATTTAAAATTTTTAAACAATTTTTTTAAATAATAATCCGTACATTGTAATATGTAATATTTGAATAACGTAAATTTTCTTATTTAATTTGGAAAAGAAATTTTAATGGTTATTAGTAATAACCTTTAAAATTTCTTTTTGTATAAAACAAAACAAACATGTGCTTGTATTGTGTTCTGCACACCTAACTTTTATTAATATTTTGATATTATTAAAAATGTTCTTGATTTAGTTCACATTTAAATGTATTGTCACGTTAGGAAATTAACAAGACAATCTTATCGCTTATCGGTGTAATAAGTTATTACACCTGCGATAAGATTGTCTTGTTAATTTCCTAACGTGACATCTAGGATGTTGAGAAATTATAGCTATTTTTAAAAATCATCGAAAAAGGCTTCATATGAAAGCGTCTGTTACAGTTCGTATTCATTTAAATGTGAACTAAATCAAGAACATTTTTAATAATATCAAAATATTAATAAAAGTTAGGTGTGCAGAGCACAATACAAGTACATGTTTGTTTTGTTTTATACAAATGGTGAGGTTTTATCCACTCAAGCATGTATTAAATTGTTTATGTCTTGTATACTGTCGTAAATGTTCGATTTATAGTGGAGACTCGTTAAAACAGTTTACCGTCAGTTACGGCTGTGATGGGCGAAGTTTTATTCCATATTGTTTTTTATGACTTGACTGTGTGTAATAAGAGAGTTGTTGTTATGAAATTTGTCTATTACAAAATTATGCCCTGACGGGTCTATTGCAGGACGAGACATGTGTCTGTATGTTTGGATAGAAATTTTCACACAAATATCTAGAGGCCAGATTTTTAATATTTTGATATTATTAAAAATATTTTTGTTTTATTAAAGAAATGGTGAAGTCTTGTTACCCTTAAGTATGTTTCAAAATGGTTTTGTTATGTACGCTATCGGAGGTGTTCGACTTATAGTGGAAACATTTTAATATAGTTTTCCTTCTGTTACGATTGTGATTGTCCGATGGAAACCACTTGCCAAGTCTAACGATTGTTATGAGAATTTCGCTGGTTGGCTTAGCGTCCTTAATGTTAACCTCATTTTTTACCTACGGTTTCCTAAGATAGCGGTGCCGTAATATATCGGCCGTGTAATAGCGACGTTCACGTTACGTAGCGAAGGAAGAGAATTATAGGCGTCTTTGCAGTGAACCTAGATGTAAAGTAAGAGCAGAAGAGTTACGGTCAATGCTTTAATCTTTTACACAAAAATTTAGTGAAGGAGTTTACTTTATCAAAATGGATTATCTTGATTTGGCTATATATAATAGTTTTGGAAGATGAAAAGTCAGCAGAAGAGGCAGATCGTTTGGAAGAATCTGAACTAGTTAAGAGATGTATATAGAAGGATCATATAAAATTTTAGATTGTCATAACATACTGAGTAATGAAACTAAATTCAGGGAATATTTTCCATTAACCCGTTTTATTTGAATATGTACTCGGCAACATAAAGACCGATATTGCTTCCGTGTTGTGGTCTTTAGTCTTTACTTTTCACACTGTAAATAATATCATGATCTTTTACAAAAACTATTAATATTTCGTCTTCTTCGCAACTCAAACTTTCAGACATTGCTAAAATCGTTTATCGTACTGGTCACTACACCATACAAAAGCGTTGGAATAAGTGTTCTTCACCGTTATCGTCTCCGCAACCAAAATGACGCTGCCGCTTGTTCAAATGACGGTGGTAGTTACCGCCCTCTAAATAAGCAACCATATTTCAACCCATGGAATCGTTTTTGTGACGTCATTTACTGTTATGTGATGGCCGTTATTTTACGCCATCTCTATCTTAGGAAACCGTAGGGCGCTGAGTTTTTTCCGTGCGGTTTCTTATGAATTAATTGTATTGTATTGTAAGGGCGTTTTATTACAAAATTTGTCTATTCCAGCATCATGCACTGACGAAATGCAATACTGTATGTCTGTATGTCTGGATAGCAATGTGTTCTTTATAACCAATTTTTGATAATATTTTGATATTATTGAAAATGTTCTGTTTTTACAAATGGTTAGGTTTTACCGACTCAAATTTCAAATTGTTTTAGTTTTATAAACTATATCCTTGCAAAATGAAAACATACACTTCCGAACAATAGTTAGATATAAGTAAAAGTGGAAATATTGTGTTAAATCTAAAACTGAATTAAATAAAATGCTCATATTTTGAGTCGTTATGTTCCCGTGGATAAATGTAGGCTTAATACATCCAATAAAATACAAAAAAAACAGTATTCACTGGTTACAAATGAAACAGATATGCATTATACACATCTGTATCTGTGCACATGGACTTTCATCCTGTATTTTCCAACATTTACTTCTGCCAAAGATACGTGTTTCTGCCACATCAAAAGACTTTGTCAATTTGGCTAGTGAAGTAAAGTTTGATGGAACGCCTCATACTTGTAGGTATAGCAAATTTTGTCCTATCAGGTGACAATCTGGCGGACAAAAGAGACTATGCCGAAAGTAGCGATTTTCTGTTGTCCAGATGTCACCAGATTTATCTGGTGCCACTTGATAGGACAAAATTTGCTATACCAATGAGGCGTTCCATCAAACTTTACTTCACTAGGCCAACTGGCGAAGTCTATTGTTGTGACAGAAGCACGTGTCTTTGGCGGAAGTAAATGTTGGAAAATACAAGGTGTATGTTCATGTGTACAGACACAGATGTGTATAATTCATATCTGTTTCATTTGTAACAAATGCGTGCTTAACGTATTACTATACTCAAATTTATTTGGTATAAGTACTCAGCAGGGTCTAAAATCTATTTGATTTTCCAAGGCAATAATTTTCTTGCTTAAAAATTGGTTGCAAATTATTTAGATATACTATGAACATAGCAAATTCATACTATTTTGCATTATTGATTTGCATTATTGATAAGTATATAAAGAAGGATTGAAAAAACATGTAAAATATTGATTAAGATCCTTTATGTATATCAGTACATAAAACATTGGTATGATTACAGTTCGCGCTCGTCTCACTTATAATTGGAAAATTCGATTCAATTACTCCTTCATTTAAGAAAGAATTGGTAAAAATTCTTATATCGATAAAGCACTAGAAAGTGCGAACTGCTGTTTTGCAGAGGAGGAAGAAGCATTTCCTGAAAATTTTAAGAAACATTGTAAACTTGTTAGAAAAAACTAACAAAATAAGGCTTAAAATTTTGTCGTTTTAGCCACCTGAGAGTAAATTACTAGTTTCTCGCATGTAGCTAATTTTAAAATAAAATTTAATTATTGTTGTTTTACATAGTTTTCTTTCTGGTAATATTTATATTAATACCGCTTTATCATTAATATGTAATTACTTCAATTTAAAACGTCGACGACCCTTTTATGGTTCTAAGAATGAGAAGAGACAAGTGAAGGGGATTGGACCTTTATCACCGCTCATGGAGTGTTGTATGTTTTTAGCGATATGTATACTTTCGTAGGCGTCAAGATCGCGGATTACGATATAATACGCCCGGGTTATTAATGCCCTTGACCAGCTTTAACCCTTTAATCGACACATTGTGTAGTGTACTTAAAGCATGGTTCAGTTGTTCATAGTAATGTTTTACACTTTCAATATTTCACAGAAAATACATAGTTTTGAGTTTTGTTCTTTGTAAATGATTTTTATTCAAAATTTGATATGCAATTCGCTTGTCAGCATTAGTTTTGTTTCAGCAGTAGTTGCTGGCGGTTACGAAACCGTTTAATGCATTCGCTCTGTTGTGCATTAACAGGTACATGTTAACTGCATATGTAGGTATGTGCTACTTATGTAGTGGCCACACGTATCATATTGTTCGAAACTCACGGGTCGCTTACAGAAACAAATCTGTTGCGAATACAAGACAGACGCCTATGAGCTATGAATCATCAATTGCTCGAGTCCGCTCTCTGGTTATAATGCACGCCCTTTTACTTTGTGACAATGGTGGCAGAACATAGTTTATGCAAATATCTTTAAAGTACGAAAAAATATTTAAACAGGTCTAAACGTAATTTTTAAGTGCAAGTACATCTGTGTTTAGACTAGTAAATATTGTGGGGAATCTTTGAGTTTTGGTTTTGTAAATACCATAGTTGATGGTGAAGAGTAACGCAGTGTATAATATGTGTTTAAATTTTGACTGCTAATAGTATGGAACCAAGTAAACTAAAGAGGAAATTGTAGATTCAGTTGTGAAGAAATCCACAGAAGAATTAGCCTTCAACACAGTTTAGTAGTTGCTCTGTTTACGTCTGATAACGATGTGTTTCGTATTACGCAAGTTTAATAAACTTCACCCTATTGCGAAAGCTTTTATTCTTCCTGCTGCCGATGATATGACCGTACATACATACATAATCGTAAGCCTTTCTATCCGTAAGAGTCTAAGATACCAGTATTGAATAACATTATGGACTGGTGCATTGATTACATGGCAGGTGATTTGCAGGAGCGGCTACTTTCAAAATTTGCTAACACATAATGCTGTTCGTTATGGCGTTAATACATTTGGAAAAGAAGCCATTTCTACTGTAAGAACTATAGGTGTTGATCTGTTTCAAGCAACTGGTAATTATATGTTAAACTCTTGACTGCAGTGAAAGCTGTTGGTGTTAGTATTGATGGGGCATAGGAAAATATTAATAGCCACTTAGCACGATTACATAATATAGAGAATGTCACCCGCTCCGAAATTGATCAGCCCAGGGATTAATTCGGTATTATTCATTGCAATTTTTGTTATAATTTACATAAAAACAACGCCTTTAAAGACAAGACTATTCGCGATAATATGGATGAAATCAATTCAGTACTATTATTTTAGTAAAAATCTCAGTGTATATCACGTGTAAACGTTATATAGCTAGTCTTTGAGCCTAGGTAGCAAATATATACGTTTTCGAAAGAAGAAAATTACGAAGATGTCGAGAATTTTGGTCGATGAGTTTACTGTTTATAATGTGGCTGGTTTGCATGATTAGCATTTAAAAAAAAATGAAATATTTTAAATGCTCGGTTGCGAGGGCTTTCACGAGTATTTTAACGTTTCTAAAGGTTACTTCTTTTAAGATTATAATCCTCTATTCATATATTTAACATCAAGCTCAGAAAAGAAGCTACAATTTTCGTTGACGACCATTGTCGAGTTTTGGATTAATTCACTAGAACAATTTACAGTGTTATTCAAAAGAGTTATGCAGATTGTATTAACAGTTCTTATATTTTTTTTGTAAAAGATGATTTGTTAGCAGTAGCTTGTAATAAATCGAAATAAAAAGCGGGTCTAGATCTAATGCGAATTAATGGTAGTGGATACTCATTTAGAATTAATTAAACTTGGATAAATTTGCTTAAATGAATAGTTTCATGTAGTTTTGCAATTTTTAGTTAAAAGTGGTATGGTAACCATTCAGTTTTTTGTAACATGTGACTGATGATGATGACATGATTCAAAATTTTTATCTTAAGCTGGCAACAAAATTGTAACTTTATGCTGGCATCCGATTTTCAAATTCAAATTTGTCAAAATTTTACAAAGTAAAAATCAAGCAAATAAATAAAATAATTTATTGTTATTAAAATTGTTTTAAAAATGGTCTTTACTATCAAGCAAAATTTATTTATTGTAATGGGTTATTTTCAAATTGACTTGCAAAAAGAGGCTTCAAAGTGGTAATTGGATAGGTGTATTTGAAGCAGCTGACTTATGATCAATGTATAAAAATGTATCCAGAAGAATAAATTGAATATCGCTACTTTTCATAACACAATGTTATAATAATTGAAAGGCTTTTAAATACTGGTAATGTGGGTAAATATACTGATTGTTCTATTGTTGTTACACCTGATATTTTGGAAAATGTAAATCAATTATTGAACAAAATCCTCATATTTCTGTACGCCATCTCTTCCGACCAACAGGTAAGTTCCACGTAACAATTAATCTGCTCTTTCCCACATCCATTCTAGAACTTTTCAAAGAGTCTCGAAAGATCCTGAAAGAAAAGCTACATTTACACCAACATAAATTTTCAATTATCCTTCAAATTTACCCACCTAATTTTCTACGAATCCAGTTTCGCCAGTGATATAATGATCATTTGCATCATAACATTGATCAGCAAAATATTACTTTCTGTTTCGATGAAGCATGGCTTTACCTGTCTGGTTATTTTATTTCGCAGAATTATTGAACTTCGTCGGCAGATAATCCACCCAATTTATTGCATCCTGTTAAAATAGGTGTTAGGGTTATAATATATATATATATATATATAACGAGCCATCGAAAAAATTCATAATTGGAGTAGACTGTGAAATTGGGTTGATACTTTAACCACTTCCACATAATGACACATTACTTGATGCTTGACAGTTTTATTGTAAAAAAAAGGTTATGGCATTGAAATGATACTACAACAAAAAAGAAAACAAATAATTTATTTAATATCGAAATCATAATCAAAATTTACATATAGCTACAGAAGTTGTTGAAAATATTATCCATTTACATCTAAACACAAACAATATTCTTGATAAGAGTTTTGAAAAATTTGACACAAACTTATAGTTTCAATGTCAAATAATAAATGTCATTATGTGGAAGTGGTTAAAGTACCAACCCAATTTCTGTCTACCCCAATTATGAATTTTTTCGATGGCTCGTTATTATTGAGCCAGTCTTCTTTTTAAAAACAATTAACTTCCAAAGAGAGGAAACCATTATCAAGTCATTTTTAAAAGAGTTGGACAATATAGAATTAATTAATGGTTATTTCTATTAGAATTTTGCAATACCAGACAGTGGGTAATTTACAGCAATTTTTCTCAAATCGTTTGGTAAGTGTAGGTTTATGGTCAAGTAGACCGCCTCACTTGACGACTCTGGATTTCCTTACTTAGAAAACGTAGTATTCCGGAATCCAATAAACAATTTGCATGAACTACGGTACGCAATTAACGAGGCTATTACAAATGTTGGACCTGAAATATTAAATAATATATTTAGCCGAGATCACTGTTGTTTACAAATTGCAACATTTTGAGCATTTTCTTTGAATAATCTTTTTGAATAAAATGGTATTATTTCTAATAAAGGTTCATAAAATTTGTTTAAACTATCGTTTTGTATAAAACTCATTAATATTATCTTATTAATATTGATTTACTTATAATTGTAATCTTACATCATTCATATTTAAATAAAATATTCTAACCCAGTAACTTAGAGCTTGTTTTAGATAAAATTGTCTGTTACTATGGCAGCTGGGCAGTGTACCGCCAAGGAAATGGAAAATTCAGAGTAGATGATATAGATCCCACTTTGTGTACTCACTTAATATATGGCTTTGTTGGTATAAATAAAGATGGATCGATTCGTGTTGTGGACTCCTGGAATGATATTGTTTCAGGTATAAATTGCCTGCGTAATAGATATTATTTTATAAAGTTATTTGCAGGCGCTTTTAAAAGGTTCAATAACTTGAGGAGTAGAAATAACAACTTAAAAACATTGATTGCCATAGGTGGTTGGAATGAGGGTTCAGAAAATTTTTCTATCGTAGTTAGTAGTAAATCGCTTAGAAAAGCGTTTATATCGAACGCTGTTAGTTTCTTACGCACGTATGGTTTTAATGGATTTGATTTAGATTGGGAGTATCCAGGTCAAAGAGGTGGCGCACCTACAGATAAAGTACGTACTTTGTATTACTTAAGTTTTGTTAGCTTCAATAAAAAAACACAATTAGTTCTAAGTTCATTGTCGTTATATTTTAATGTTTCTTCTGAGATCGTATAGATGAGAATTTTCATAATTATGCTAAAATCTGTGACTGAAAAAATTCAAAATTCCAACAGTTCATTATATTACTATTTAGAACAGGAACAATTTCTTTTGTATACAAGGCTCTATTGTTTAAAAACTACCCTGTGCCAAATCGCGTATTGACGTTTGTCATAAGTTTAAGTATGTTTGAATATACAACAATTTAAAATACAGTTGGAACAAAAAATTAAAGCTAATTGTGGCGATTGTTAAGAAGAAACGTCACCTCCAAATGCTCGTTGTAAGTTTTGGTCGACTATTAGTTCTTGTGCGAAGTAGATAAAATTTTATAATAAAATGAGTTTTGCATACGGGAAAAGTTGCTACCGGTAAATAGGAAATATAGGTCTTACAGATGCGTTACGATATAAGGCAGAAATAGCGTATAGGTCCGAAGACTTACCTGTGTGGGAGGGTTAATGGTCAAAATAATATTCAGCCAGCCGGTATCCGGGCTACGGTCAGTGAAGACGGCGTGGGGTTCTTATGGAAATGTTAATAAATGTCTTTCTATAATAAAAGAGAATAAGGGAATTACGGTTAAAGTATAAATAGAGTTCATACGTCACACGGAGTACATATATCTTATAACGTACTCACAAGGTGTAATGCCTATAAAAGGTATTCAAATACAGTATATAAACCAATAACGGCCAAATATAGTAATACTACAACAATATTTATTAAATACGTTTTCCCAAAATAGCTCAACAGATATATAGATATATAATTACAGACGGATCTGTAAATAAGTTATACTAAAAGTTTCACATTCCTGAAGGAGGAATAGTTATTACCGGAGATCTCCATTAATGTACGCGTGGTACATACAAATTTACGAAAATAAATGTGTGGGAAATTTATAAATAAACTATTAAAAGCAAATATTAATATATGATGTAAACAAGATTTATTAGAAAAGCAATACTACTACAAGACACTTAGCTGCGAAAGTATAATTGTCTAAATGGTCCCATTCCGGACCTGTTCGAAGGTAATTCGCACCTGCAAGTTAAAATAAGGGGAATAGTTCCTACTTCTTTGGATTGGTAATAATTCTCAGAGGTTTCTGTAATTAACGCTCTCTAATTATTCGTAACTAGTTAACTGTTAATTGTTAAGTGTTAATTGTTAACTGTCAACTGTCAACTGTCAACTGCTAACTGTTCCCTAGATCATCATACGAAACGAGTATTAGAAAACTTTCTAATACTGTGCCTTCATTTAATCCCGAGTACCACGTGACTACTAAACGTATGCAACCCAACCTACACCGTTGGCAGACCTGTTTCTTGAAAGTAACTAAATGCCTACTACATGTACATCAGTGGCGTACCACTAAATTTTCCAATCAGTTTTAAAAGAAACCTATAATTTTTTTAATGCTAAATTTAACCTAAAGGAATACAACCTCCGACAATTTTAAAATAACCAAAGAAATGCAAATTAATTTTTTATTGTAATTCAAACATTTACGAAAACAGAAAATTTTCACATTTTATAAAATATTACAACAAATGTTGAAAATGGTTCCCCTCAGCTTGCAAACATAAATTAATTCGCCTCTTCATGTTATCAAATACACAGCGATGTTCATTGTCAGTTATGTTGTGTATTTCTTGTTCAATGGCTTGTTGTAATTCATCAAGATTATGCAAGCGGTTTCTGTAGATACTGTTTTTTATTTTTCCAAAAACGTAAAAATCTAATGGTTTAAGATCTGGTGATCGAGAAGGCCACACCCCTCTACTAATAATCATATCGTCATAAAACTCTTAGATACATCTTATAGTTTCACCCGCTGTGTGGGCAGTAGCACCATCTTGCTGAAAGTAACCTAGCTGCAATTCATCATGAAGCAAATTTGCAAAAAATGGTTCCAAAATATTGGTTCGATATCTCTCAGCAGTAATGGTGTCATGAAAAAATATTGGTCCTACTATTCTTCGTCTGGAAATGGCTACCCAAATACCAATTTTAATTGGATGTAAACTTGTTTCAATGTAATTGTGAGGATTTTCGGATGCCCATGTACTGTAGTTTTGACTGTTCATGTAGCCAGACAGGTGAAACCAAGCTTCATCTGAGAAAAATACCCTGTACAATATATTATCGTCATGTAAATTATTGTTAAACCAGTTACAGTAGTTTATTCTTTGTTGAAAGTCAGGTGGATAGAGTTGATGAATGACGGATACATATGAAGTTTTTTCTTCAATGCTTTATGAAAAGTTCCAACTGATAAACCTACAAAGTATGTAGAAAATATATAATTATTAAAAATTATGAAATATTGCCATTACCTGTTTGTGCCGACAATTTTGCAATTGATTTCTGAGGACTAACTTCCATGCGGTGTTGGATATCATCCATAACATCTTGTGTTAGAACAGTTGGCCTGCCAGTAGGTTTCCCTTTACATATGCAATGTTTATCAGTAAACCGTTTCACTAGTACGTTTTTGTGATTAACAAAAACAGAATATGGTATTTCTACGTCTGGAAATACTTCACTAAACTGGTCGATACACGACTGTAGAGAATATGACCATGTTCCGTCCAGGTTGCGATTTCCCCTTCGAAAATGTGCCATCAAAATGAAAGTGTCCTGTTCTGGCGTAAAAACCATCTTGACAGAGTGCTGAAACTGAATATTATTGTAATGCAATTTACGTCGGTTGGAAATGTAAATATGATTACTTACCTAAATAATGACAAAATGGAAATATAAAGCTCTGAAAAGCACTGGTATTAATCAATAACGATTTAAGATTTGATAAATTTTACTGCAAACACCACTGAAAACTAACACGGGACGACAATGAACAAAATGATACACATTTAACACACATACATTTGACATTTTTATATTCTTAGTGATTTCGATTTGGTTAGATCATGCTGACAAATATCAGAAAACTAAAAAAACTAGTGGACAGCACTAAAGTGGTCACGTGATACTCGGGATTAAATGAAGGCACGTTATAAATAAGTGTACTAAAAATGATGACATACCGTTTAGATGGACACGGGCAAATCGGCATGTGTTTTAATCAACGAAAGGTTTTCGCCAAATATCATCAGCGACAAACAAATCCCCTGAAAGGGTTCTATTTATTCGAAATTTAATACGATATTACACAATATATAACTGCTATAAGCCTTATGCAGCTACAGCATCGAAAACACATCTCGAACGAAAGTGAAGTCGACAGCACTATGTCATTCTTAGAAAATTCACAGAGATCTTAATATGTATGCACATACAGTGTCGCCCGGCATTTCCTGTCGCCGTCTCTTATTAGTTAATTATACACACGCGCTACCAGGAAAGTTAACCACAATGTATAGAAATACGCTCTAATCGCACGGTTCGGTAAATGACCGTAATAACGTTTCGAGATGGTTTTCTTGTGTGTATGCCTAAAAGGACAAAATACTAAAGTAAATGCAGCTGCAAAATATTTACGAAAGCTGAGGGTTTCGTATGATTATATAGATTAATTAATATACATTAATAAAAACAGTAGATGATATCCCAAGTCGAGGCTAATCGCGACAGCAACAAGACAAATTAGCTTTATAGTTAACTTGTTAAGAAAAGCCTTGATTAGTGATGTGAAAAGTTCAGACAGAACTGGTAAGGAAGAATATACGAATTAGTTTGATGTCTTAATGGAATAGAAACACAAGAGTAATGTTATTAATAGCAGTAGATTAACAGAACTGTTGGTGTCAGAAAATCAATGCGAAAGTGGCGAAAGACGTCTTGCTTTGGTGCGCAATAACATAGAGGGAGATGGTCCGAATGTGTTTTCCAACGAGGGCTATTCATGGCCCTGGATGTTTAGAAAAAAGTATGGTTTTCTGACAAAAATTGTCTTGCAGAATGTAGTCTAGAACATCTGGTTAAGTGCACGCGTGGTGGTGTTTCGACCTGAAGGGTTTTGGATCATTGGATGTGTTTAATTTATAACGAAATGGATTCTTAACGTTCGTACGAAAATAGTTCGACAATAATACAAAGAAATAGTTAATGCAAGCGGACAACGATCCGAAACATTACAGTAAAGTGTGCGTTGAATGGAAATTAGCAAATTCTATTTAAATGATGCGGTGGTTTTCGCAGATAGCGTGAAAGCCATTATGAAGCAAAAGCTTATTGGAAAGTTAAGACGCTGTGACAGTACCACTAAGCAAATTTTACATAATATAAGAATAATATCAGCTGGTTATACTGAAAATTTTGTGCTAAACTTGAAGAGATAATGTGAAGCAATAGTTTATAACAACCCAGCTTAATACATTTTATTAATTAGTCAACCCATTAGTATTTCATGTATATATTTTAGTAAAATAAAGTTTTTGATTACATCGATGTCCGTATCATGATATATCATTATCAGAATTTTAAATACATATCTTTCTTAATTTTTATAGAGATTGTAAATGAATTGGATCGTATCTTTCAAAAGTGTTTAAAAAAAATGTAATAATAGACGCACAGGGAATTTTTTTAAAAGAATTAGCCTCTATCATTGTTTGAACGTGTATATGTTTGAATTGATACTGTAGAATTCGTTCTAATAATTATACATATTCTAATTCTAATTCTATAATATGTAAATCTAATATAATAAAACTACTAGAAGGAAATCCAGTAACAAGTGATATTTTTTCTAAAATTGCAGATTAATGTTGGTTAAAATTATAAGCAATTATAAGCATAGTAATTGTATTTGTTTGATTAAATATTCGAGACAGTTTCGTGAATAAAAATTTATTTTTAACTTCGCCAAATAATTAGTACTTTACACAAGTAGTTACGAGTGATATTGCTTTTTAGGATAACTTTTCCAAACTTTTGGCTGAATTTAGAAGTGCTTTCGATCGGGAAGGATTTTTACTGACTGCAGCCGTAGCTGCTTCTGGTTCATCTGTTGATGCTTCTTACGACGTGCCTTTACTATCTAAGTAAGTAATATGCATCTTATTAGGGACAGTTTGGGGTTATTGTGATGCTGAGAAACCATCGAAGTTAAACACATAAAACTTAATACATGTCTAAAGTACTTTGTTCCAAGATCAAAATGTTACACCAACCGTTCTTGGAAAAGGAGTTGAAAATTTTTCTTATAGTGGTATCGCCTTTTTTTCGGGAAGAAAGCAACACGTTTGTAAATTCATGTTGGGATTAAAGAGTTCATTACGAGATCCAGGCAGTATGAATGTAGCATGTTGTGATAAAAGTTTTAAGGGACGTTTTCTCAAATTTCGCGAATTTCAGACAGTCAACGTTGCGTGTATCAAGATGCTGTGATAGTTTTCTATATTTTTCTTGTTTAATAGCTTTTACAAGTCCAGTAGTTTTGAAGAAAACGGTATGCTACTTTTTTCATGGTCCCATCTTTTCGCATTATTTTTATTTTTCGATGTTGTTTGGTATAATTTTAGAATCTGGTGACGGTCAACTTTTTGTAATCACAATGTTCGTTAACCGATTGTCGTATGCTCCATCTTTTCTTGTTTCATCAGTTGGTATGGAATCTTAGGTGAGATATATTTTTTTTAATTTTGAAGTCCTCGAGAAGGGCATTTATGAGGTGTTATAAAGAAATTACAGGAATTTAAATGTGACGCGCGAAGAATGGTATTATAGTTTTAGAGCGGTAGTTGGTGTGAGTTTCGTCTATACTAAGTCAGTCAACTCGGTACTTTGCTGGGTGGTGATAACCAGATTTTGTGTTTATATTTGTTGAGCTGTGTTTGACTTATTCTGTGGCACTAGAATGTCTGATGTGAATTTTGTCTGCGTGTTCCGTCTGGCGAACTCAACATGCGCCGTATTGTTGTGAAGTTTGTGCCAAGGTTACTCAGCTGTGAACAAAACCGGCATCGTGTTCATGTTTGAAAGTTGAAGGAAGCTGCTGAAAGGGATACGAACTTCCGTACCAGAATCATAACTGACAACGATACATGGGTGTGCAGGTATGCCGAAACAAAGCAGTAGGTATCTTAGTGAAAGACGTCATTGTCTCCACAACCGAAGAAAACAGGGCAAGTTCGAAGCAACGTTAAGTCGATGTTGATTTGTTTCTTTGACGCTGATGGCATCGTGCATATAGAATTTCTCCCAACAGGTGAAACAGTTAATGGACCACTTTATTGCAATGTTCTTCGTCCACTAAGAGAAAACATTTGACGTAAGCGGCCTGCTAAGTGGCGTAACAATTTGTGAATCTTATACCACGACAATGCACCAACCCACAGGGCGGTTGTTATGCGTACGTCAACGAAGACGGCAGTACTACGCCACCCACCTTACTCCCCAGATCTTGCTCCTTGTGACTTCTTCCTGTTTTCGAAGTTGAAACTGAAGCTAAGGGGCGCTGTTTTGTGACGATTGAGGAGATCGAGACCGAATCGCAGGCAGTGTTGAACACGCTGGATACTCCGGCACTGCTTCCAGTCATAAAAAGTCGCTGGGATCGGTGTATTCATGCGGCAAGAGAATACTTTGAAGGAGGTGGTAGGGAATAAGTTGTAATAACAATTTTTTTAACTTCTTTTCACATTATGGGAATTTCTGGGTAGCACCTCGTATTAATACGGATTTAACATAATCTCTTTCATTAAGTAAGTTCATAGGTTGTTGTTTGTCATCATTTTGTGGACGTGATGCACAGTTTCTCTAGTAACAACTATAGAGGTCTTGTTACATTCTTCGTCATTGTATGGCGAAAAACAGTCCTTAAGGAATTTTCTAAAACTTACATAAGACAGCTTCTGGAGGCACTGATCCATCTCCGAAACGAACATAATCGTTATATGAATTCTTCTTGTGATCAATCGTCATTAAAATCATAAATAATTATATCGAGGTAGTGCTTTTGTTTTAAATCCATGAGACGTTATTTTATATTGTACCTTATAGCTGGTAAATTAGAACTGGGGGAGAGCAATTGCTTCTCTATCTTCAGTATGACGAACTTCAACATATACGAAATAAATTGAGGTCATTGAGGTTAGTATCTACGAATAATTTCAGAATATCCGCCATAATTTAAGTTGATTTTGTACCGAGAGTAAGTAAAAAAAATATTTGTAAATTTTTGACTAGCTTTCAAATACAAAATTTAGTTGCACTTTTTAAGGGTTACGAGTTTTAATATTTCTACTTAAAAATAAGAGTTATAAGAGTGATTTGCGAAGCGACTTAGTTCTTGCATTTGGAGGAGAGAAGTGAAATATTGATGTCGAGTTTTATTTCTTTTTAGTCAATCAAATTAATGTGTAAATATTTCTTTCATTATATAATTCTTTGATAATTGTATTAACAGAAAAATTTTGTCTGATGAGTAATTCGATGTTGGAGTTTCTTAAATAATTTTACAATTTCTTACAAGTTTTTTTGATATTCTTATTAGAGGACTGTCGATGTCTTTAATGGAAAAGAGATTCGAGGGACTAGACGTGCAAACAAAGTTCATTTTGTGGAATGTTGTTTGATTAGAAAGTTCCAAACTAACTTTTTAGAATTATATATTAAATATTCAACGAATATTACGTGGTATTTTGTGATTGTAGAATCGGAATTGAAGCCGTACCAGTAGAAAAGCCGTGGTGAAATAGTTCATAAAAGTTATTGACCGAAGAGACTTCGTTCGCCATTTAGTATTCTGAAAATTAAAATGTTCACTATTCATTTCTCACATTTTGTGAGGTTGTTGGGGCTTTAATAATTGTTTGGTAGGAATTGGTAGATTTTATTAAATAAAAATTTGAAGTTAATAACTTGAAATGATAACAAAAAATAAGTTCAAGTCGGGCTTACTTTATGGTAGTTAATGAAAGACTTTTCTCGTTAGAAATTTTATCTTCAAGGAAATATATACTGGAATTATTAAATTCATTATTGAAAGAAATGTTGCTGTTGGTGGTTTAAAAATAGTTTATATAAATTTAGAAATGTCGGAAAAAATTGCATTAGGATAATTTAGTCTGTAGGCCTCCGTGGTCGCTGTCTATGATTGCTTCTGGGGTTCTAGATTGGATGACCTTCCTTGGCACTGTATCCCTTTTGGTCGACGTTTTGTTCACCGTTGCAAGAGACATCTTCCGGGTTGCTACTACTGTTAATGTAGTAGCAGTTAATATTGGTTGTGTGCAGTGCGTTATCGTTCAAGAAATGATAATTTAATGTATAGAATCCACGGTTGGCTCTTGGTGAAACATAATGAATAATTTACTAAAGACAACACTCGGTATGTTTTGTTTCACAAAATATATTTAATTTAATCTCTAACATATGTTTCGCCTTTTCAGGCATTATCAAAGAGTTATTTTTAAAAACAGTTTTTTTGAAAATAACTCTTTGATAATGCCTGAAAAGGCGAAACATATGTTAGAGATTAAATTAAATATATTTTGAGAAAAAAAACATACCGAGTGTTTTCTTTAGTAAATGATAATTGTAATATTCCTTGCACCAATATTATAATTACATGTCACAATACAACCAAAGAAGAGGTTGAAATATAAAATAATATAAAATTCTATATTTAGGATAAATCGTTAGATATATGACAAAGAAATTTTTTAGGAAATTCGAATGCATGGTTTTGCTAATAACAATTTAGATATTACGTTAACAAAACTTAATACAAAACTAATTGCTAATTAAAATGAAGACAAAACAATTAACAAGATAAAATTCTATATTTAGGATAAACCGTTAGATACATGACAAAGAATTTTTTTAGGAAATTCGATGCATGGCTTTGCTAATAACAATTTAGATATTACGTTAATAAAACTTAATACAAAACTAATTGCTAATTAAAATAAAGACAAAACAATTAACAAGATAAAATTTTTGTTGAGACTATTACAATCTGTCCCAATGGAACCTTCAGTAATTAGTATGACTGAGCAAGATGGAATGTAGAAGGTAACTCATTGGCTTATTCCTTTATTAAAATTAAATAACTTGATTAATGTTTGACTACTGCGTCTTCATACAGCGCTTAGGTCTACTATTACCAAGAAGTTTTCTATGGAGTTGGGTTATTGAATTGTTAAGAGGGGCACTAAATCTGTCAAGAGTTCGTACTGAACTTTTTTCACTTTACGCCCACACTGAGGTCGCTGCTGAGAACATCGTTGGGTACAAAGCATGCGGCTTCTGTCATTACTCGCAGCACTTTCGACTGAAATCGTTCAATAAATCAATATTGGAGATGGAAGCTGCTTCCAATAGCTGTATTGATATGTCCAGATTAGTTTTAAAGTATATTTGTAAATCCGCAATCCATTTTTTAGCGTTAGTTGCGACATTCTGCCTATAAGCAAAGTTTGTGGAGTTCTAGTCCTAGTTGTATTCTCTTCTGGAATATTTGCTATCACCAGGTAAGTCTACGATCTGGGTACATTTCTAAGTAATTGGCTTCTTCCAACAAGCTACCTTGGACTAACTTCTGATTATTCAGCTGGAAGGTAGGGCAAGTTACGTTAAGTGCGAATATCATTTGCGCTTACTTGTATCCATTAACTTTTTGTTGTTTGCCTTGTTCAAGTTTTGAAGTGGCTCTCACTTCAGAACATACAATTTTTTAGTTCCAGCTTATTTTCGAAATGGTAATAAAGTTGATGACATGTAGATGTACTGTATTTAGGACTTGCAAGCCAAGATTTAAATTATACGCAATAAAAAACTCTAGACATAGTCGTAAAAATGTTTTCTCTAACTGGCAGTGTTTCATGATAATCAGCCAGTGGCGTATTTAAGAAATGTATATGATAAGTTATCATACATGTTGAACAAATAATGGAAAATAAACCAATACATCTGTTTTACAATTAAGTCAATAAATTAATCGTTTTGTTGGTAGAACTTACATAATATTAAGAAATGACTTACAGTTTTAAGCATATTGTGACACAGAAGTACAAGAATTGCTAAAGAAGTTTTATTATCTACGAAGAAGTTTTATAATTGGGGATACCTAAATTCACAAATTGGTGTATTGCTACAAGAGTGCTATATCCAGGAAAAATGTTTTTTGGGTAGCTTTGAGCCAAAGACGAATAATTAGACCAATATTTTTCAAGAAGATTCACACTCAAAGGTTCTCTCATAAATTTTAGAAGTATTTATTGTATGATGATGACATTCATTATGTAATCTTCAACAAGATGGGACAGCTTCTCACTGTACTATTTTAAGGCATGCTTTTGGGGACTAAATAATTAGTAAAAAATATCGAAATTTCTTGACCTAATTTCACGTCAGGTGATTTCTTTTTGTGATCTTATTTAAAAATAACATAGTTGGTACACCTGTATTGAATTTGAATGATGTACAGAAAAAATAGACCAGAAATGCTTAGAAATTAACAATTTGAAAATATTGCAAGATGTAATTTTGAGTCAATAAAATAAATTTAAGTTACTTATTATCTGTTGTAATTAAAGACATTACTTCAAAATATTCAGTATATATCGAGGACTATTAGACGAACTTTTAAATTGAACACATGTTCAATTAAAATATTTACAAAAGTAAAATCCATAATGTGTAAAATACTATAAAAGTATAAATATAAGTTCAATACAATAAGATTAACGTTGTCCTATTTCAGATATCTTGATTTTATAAATGTAATGGCTTACGATTTACATGGATCGTGGGAGCCTAGAACTGGCCAAAATGCACCTCTATTTGCTTCTTCTATTGATGTAACCGATGCTCAAAAAGCACTTAATGTTGTATGTATTTACACATAAGATTCTGTCAAAATATTTACAGAACGTACTTCTGTATACTTCTAGGACGCTTCTGTCACAGGCTGGATAAGGAGAGGTGCAGATCCAAGTAAAATTATCTTGGGTGTTGGTACTTATGGTCGTAGTTTCACATTAGCAAGTAGTAGTAATCCTAATCTGGGTGCACGCGCTAAAGGTGCTGGTACTGGTGGCCCATACACATCTGAAAGTGGTATGCTAGGATATAATGAAGTAGGTCTAATAAAATTCTTTACTCTGGGTTGCCTTATTACTCATATGACGTATATATTGCAATAATTATCTTCAATTTTATTTAAGATATGTGAGAAGATAGTTGTAGATGAATGGATAGTAAAATGGGATGATGAACAAAAAGTACCTTTCGCATATAAAGGGAATCAGTGGGTCGGTTATGATAATGAGAAGTCTATCGGTATTAAGGTAATGTACATAGTTTATATAACTAGAATTTAAGCACCTCTGTGGCTAATCTATTTACATAGGAATAGAGTCAGGGCAAAACCGCCAAATAAATATTAATCCATTTAGTCAGAAACATAAATTTATTATATATGACATTTTAATTATATTCTTCTTAATACACCGTTTCACTAAATTAAAATTAATATGTGACTGTGCTTCTTTCGACAAATTAATAAGAAACATATGCAGAGGCGACACAGAAAGCCCTCGCAAAGGCATAAACAGAACAATAAATTTTGCTGTTTTGTTTCTCGAGTGTTCGCTTTGACAATCTAGATATTATCGCATTCAATGGGAGTAACTTAAGCCATCAAAATACTACCTCCAATATCGTGGTTACCCGCGACACCTTCGCTACTTTATTACACTTTTACCTCCTCCTCCTCTTCTTATTTTTCTTCCTCTTCGGCTCCTACTGCTTCCATTTCCTCTTCTGCTCCTTCTTCTCCTCCTCTTCTTCCTCCTGCTTCTCTTCGGTTCTGTTGAATGCCGTTACAATTGTCTGAGTTTTTATTGTTGAAAAGCTCAAGAAGCTGCAGGGTGTCAGGTCAGAAGTGTAATGCGAAGAGGATATCAGCTACACTTTAGGTGGAAAGTTTATATAGGATATCCGTTTCAAAGAAACCTGTTCTGTCGAACACTGTTGGCAAGTACAGTATCCGCCAGAATAAACAGTAGCGAAAATAGAAGTTATATTTACTTTTTAATTTTTTTTTTAATTTAAATTTTCAAAATGTTCACCATTACGACGCAATCGATTTCGTAAGTCGCTAAACATATTTATAAAAAGTAGTTGATGTAACTGCCGGAAAAATGTTTGTATTCTTTCTCGTAGTTCTACAATATTTTCCGGCGGATTTTCTGAGCGAAATATTTTGTCTTTCACCATATTCCAAATGTATGCATCAGGTGGCGTCAGATCCAGTGGATGAGAAGGATATTCGATGTCTGTTCTTCGGGAAATTATTCTATCATCAAAATGCTGACGGAGTAAGTTTAAGGTGCGCGCAGCTGTATGGCTCGGTGCACCATTTTGTTGAAACCATTGTGTGCGTACTACTAGATTTCGTGCAAGGCAAAAGTTCTGTAAATCTTCCACAAAAGGTACAATAATGTTCTCTCTGTAACGGTCTTGGTTGGCAGTAAGTGTATTCTGATTATAGTCTCCCACGAAATTCGGACCAATTATCCTATAACCAGAAACCGCGCACCAAATGGTAAATGTGGAGTGGTTTCTCTATAATAAAATCAGGACGGTCAAATCCAAGGAATCCAGTTGTTTCACGATTAATATAGCCGTTAAGATGAACGTGAGTCTTGTCTGAAAACCATATGTTTTTCAAGAATTCGGGTTCGTCGTAAATTAAGCTCAATATGCGACCACAGTAAATTCCTTTTCACATTTGTTAGCAGCGTTTAGTCGTTGTCCAACTTGAATGGATAATCACCAATTGATGTGAACAGCCGACCTGTGGATGCTTGACTGATGTTGAGTTTACATGCAGTTCTTACAAGGCTTCTTTGCGGTGAATGCACAACTTGTTCAAAAATACGTCCTGTGTTTTCGTTGATGCACACTGTTTTTCGACGATCTGAAGAACCTTTACGTTCACACAATAGATTATCAGTGCGACAACATTTCTCAACAACAGCTAATATTACACTACACCACTGGGGGCTACTTTATTAAACTGTTGTCCATATCTAACTAACACTTGCGGCAAGCTTGGATTTTCATTGCGACCATTTTCGCATGAGTGAAAATAATGTTCTACCAAGAACACTTGTTTGCCGTCGTTAGAACAATTTTCAATTCAAATTCAACTGCAGCGTAACATTGTTTTGTTAAATAATGACAATTAAGTCAATAATAACAAATGCATATTATGTAAGCAACTCCATAGCACCGTAAGTTCCGGTACTGTTTATTCTGGCGGATACCGTAGTTGGAAAACGTACCATTTAGCACTTATAGTACAATAACTGACTAAGGAAAGAAACCATCATTTTCTTGTAAACACCCTTGTGTTTGCTTCACTTGGATCGATTGTTCTGGATCTTTTGTATTCGGTTTATAACGGGTGACAGTAAATGAAAGGAAATTTTTTCTTAAGCTGGCAATAATTTTGCAATTTTATGTTGGCATGCCTGATTCTTAAATTTAAATTTGTTGAAAATTTGACAAAGTAAAAGTCAAGCAAATAATTCTACCTATACTGTCTGGAAACGTGGTAAGTTAACGGCGGAGACGTGTCGTTAACTTATCACGCAGCAGTGTCGCAGCGGTGTCGTTAACTTACCACGTTTACAGCCGCTATTTGTCATCCATATTTATACTAAATATTCTAACCCAAAAAGATAAATATAAAGCGAATGATTAGGCAGGCCAATCTCTCAGAGTTTCCAAATTAAATATTTACTTCGAGCGTTTATAGTCACTCAGAACGTGTAAATAGTGTTGCACGAATGTCGGCCTAAAATAAATTTCATCGTACTTCTTAACCATCAACGCTATTTGTGACCACTGTGGTATTACGGAAATCGTCACCAAGGTTAGAATGGTGACACATTATCTTCAAAAGAAAGCTGTAGACTTTAGGTACAGTATTTTGTTTAACATAATCGCTTAATATCATAGAAAATTGTTTCGCGAAAATTTTCTCATCTCAACCTTCATTCTTCATTAACAAATTTGTTTGCAAAATAATACGTACTGCATGCTTGAATATTTAATACTATATTGCGGAAATTTTTAGTATTTTTTGCTTTTGCATTATATTTTAATTGAAGTAACTTAATTTAGGTTGATTATGCAAAGAGTAAAGGACTTGGAGGAATTATGATTTGGTCAGTAGAAACGGATGATTTCAAAGGTAAATGTGGTACAGTCAATCCAATTTTGAATACAATAAAGAGCAACTTAGGGCAGGTAATATATTGTCCTCCGATTGTTGATATTATTACTTTTTTTTAATATAGGTAATCGTATCCGATATTCTACCTACGCCAACAAGTTTCTCATCCTCTACTTCAACAACTACTCCATCGATCTCTGTTGAAAATATTTGCACAAGGACAGAATTTGTGAGAGATCCAGCGAACTGCTCTGTATTCTACTATTGCAGCCAAAGTGGTGGCTCTTTTGTTGCAGTTCCTTTAAATTGTCCAAGCGGTTTATATTTCGATTCATCTACAAACGCTTGTGATTATCCATCAATGGTCGCATGTTGATTTACTAATTAATGCAACACAAAGATATAAAAAATATTAAATACTAATTGACTGCGCTAAGTATTATATTGTACTTTATTTTGAGATTATATGTATTAAAAATAAATTAACGCTTTGTTACTAACCTTGAGTAATTATTTAATTATTGCAAGTTTCTAATTCTAACGACGACGACACCCATCAAGAATGTGGAATCATCAAGAAACGAACGTTAAGTCTAATTCATCAATATTTCCTCTTACATATTGTTCATACAATAACATATTGCTGAGAAGTTTTACTTGGTGAATAAATGAAGTAAGTGATTGTTGTGTGGGCAGTCATTCGAGCATATTTTTCTTTAGACTCTTAAAATTGATTGTGTATCTCAGGACTATTGGAGCTATTGGCTATATATTTAAACTTTCAAATGTTTAATCAAATCTTTTCTAATAATTCAAGTCTATGATTTTTTTTCTCTTTATATAGTGAAAAACTCTTTATAGTGAAATTTCGGTCAACATTGTGGTCTTTCACTATATAGGGTGTCGACGTAATTCTATGGATGTTACTTAATAACATAATAACTTATTATGTTATTAAGTAATATCCGTTATAAGTAACGGGTGTTCAGAAACATTCGAAGTCAAAGTAGGCCTTGAAAATATGAAGTCATGTCTGAGATAGATTTATTTTTGACAGACAACAGTTGACATTTAATAATTATTACAAATCAGATACTTAAGTAAAGATATACGATTTTTTTTTCAGAGCCCACTTGACTTCGAATGTTTCTGAACACCCGTTATATAGCTATTAATTGTAATCTTTTACAATATTATTATGTAATGTTCTTATCATATAATAATTATTTTTTGTGTATAAATATAATTTAGACTACTTTTTTTTAAATTTTCTACTCTTCCTTGATTTCCAGTAATACATATGTGCATTAATTAATAAATAAGATTTTAAGCAAGCATTTGACAGCCTGAGACGTGATGCGATCTTAAAAGATGCCGAAAATTTAGGAATACCTAGAAAATTGATAAGTCTAATGAAAATGACGATGAAACGATCCAGAGCAGCAGTTTGCTGTGTACAAAAAAGGAAATCCAATACTATGTGAAAACTATAGAGGAATATCACTTTTGAGTGTATGTTACAAGTTAGTGACATCCTTAATAAATGAAAAAGTGAAAAATCAGACAGAGGACATCATTGGAGAATATCAGTTGGGATTTAGACCGAGAAGATCAACTATCGATGCTATATATGTATTAACCCAAATTATAGAGAAATGTTATGAACAAAACATCGAACTTCTAATATTATTCATTGATTTTAAGCAAGTATTTGGCAGCCTGAGACGTGATGCGATCTTCAAAGATGCCGAAAATTTAGGAATACCTAGAAAATTGATAAGTCTAATGAAAATGACGATGAAACGATCCAGAGCAGCAGTTTTGCTGCAGGACGATCAATACGTCAATATTCCATTTAGCTGTAGAAGGAATTATAAGAGATTGTGGTTTTAAAGGGACAATTATTGAGAAATCAATGCAAATAATAGCGTATGCAGATGATACAGCATTAATAGCAAGAGATCCAAATAGTCTAAAAGAAGCCTTGCTGAGACTCGATTCGGAAGCAAAGAAGAGAGGACTTTAGATAAATCAAGTCAAAACAAAATATATGAGAATCGCAAGACAAGAAAACATTGGGGAAACCAAAGAAGTAGCGATAGGAAATTACAAATTTGAGATAGTGGATACATTTAAGTACCTAGGATCCATGATAAGTAGTAATAATTAGAAAACAGAAGAGGTGGAACATCGAATTCAAGCAGGGAACAGGGCATACTATAGATACAAGAAATACATGAAAAATAAGAAAATCAGCATTTACAGAAAAATAAGAATATATAAAACTGCCATTAGACAGGTAGTGACATATGCTGGAGAAACAAGGAGATCAACACAGAAAGATGAAGAAGCTCTAAGAACATTTGAAAGAAAAATAATCAGAAGAATTTATGGAGCAAAGAAAGAAGATGGCGGTTATAGAATCCTTACGAATTATGAGATAGAGGAGTTATTGGAGAGAGAAAACATAGTAAGAGTTATTAAATCGATGAGAATAAGGTGGTTTGGGCATGTCAACAGAAGAGAAGAAGGGTCAACATTGAGACGAATTACAAGATGGAAGCCATATGGAGCACGAACAAGAGGTAGACCAAAAATTAGGTGGGAGGACCAGGTAGTAGATGATATCAAAGACCTGGGGACCGTAGCAGGGAGAGCATTAATGTTAAACAGGGAAGAATGGCGAAAAGTTGTGAAGAGGACAAGAAGATATCTATAGACCATAGAAAATGGAGTGACTCACCACAAAACGAGTCTTACAAGCTCAAAGAGTGGCTGCAATTCCAGACTGAAATGTATAGTCTTATATATATATCTCAGGGCTATATTTTTTGGGTTCTATTTAACTAGGCCTAGCATCTAATGTAAATGTAAAGAAATAATACAACAAGATGTAAACTGTTAAAATTATTTTATTGTATGTTTGTATTTTCGCAAGTCATTTATTTAACATTTAAGATATCTCATTACTTAAACCAAAAACTTCGTCATTATCAAATTTTGTGTAAATTGTTTACTAAAACACACATATATGTTTGAAGTCTTTCTTGAGGTTTTAATAAATGTTACAAAAATACCACTCTCCAGTATTTCACTTAACCAAGGGAGTGCTAACCCTCCGAGCATTAAGCTAGAACTCAAGGTGTCTGCTTTGACTCTTTAGAATGTGGAAATCTTGATTCTACTGATATCTTGTTTCTAGGTAAATGTGTTATTCAATGGTTGTTTCAGTGTAAGTTGGGTTCCTACAGGACAACACGTCTATCTCCACAATGTATATCGGTTTATTTGATCCATAATTAGTTTAATCTTTAATTACCTATATTAATTACGCAGATATCATGAGGTCATTCGTGGAAATCTTATTCTGCTCGCAAAATACATAAGCAGGTATTTATTATTTTGAAAATTGCTAATTCACGGTTGGTTTTATTCTCTTGAAATTTATGTATCAAACATATTGAAATACAAATACTTATGTGAATGATACCAAGTCACAGTTCCATCAATGTAGTACATACTACTAATATTATATTTTTATGTTGTTCGAAGCCTCAATTTATATCATACTACTTTAAACATGAAATTTTTTGTTAGTTTAATTTATTTAATGTAGTACACATTAAGGATTACTTTCTAATGATAACATCCTATTTCTGTAGAATTATCACCAAGTCATAAATTATGATTATAGGAGAAAAAATATTTCAAGTTAAGGCTTCGTATTTACGAAAGATATATTTATTTTTTCTTGATGTATTAGTTTTGGACGTTGAATTTATTATAGGATTATAACTATATGGCATATGTATTTTGGTAATGTAAATATTTCAAAGGTATAAACAGATAAGATACAAAAAAAGCAGTTAGAAGTATTTCAGAGTATCAAAAGTTTTATAAAGTTCAACTCAATTTCAGTTTCTGTTCAGCTAATTGCAGGAATTATGAACTATATTGTACTACTATTGTCAAGCTTCGCATTTCTAACTATATCAACTGCTAGTGGTATTTATTAATCTTTTCTATATGCATATGTACATGTATTTAATGTGTATTGAATGCGTGTAAGCTACTTTTTCTAAATTTTCTGCTTAACCATGTGAAACACTTTTGAGAAAAGTCAATATGTTGATATAGATATAATCATGTTACTGTATAGATTTTCATGAGAAAATATGTCAACGGTTTCTTTCAGGTGTGGTGCCATATATATATATATATATATATATATATATATATATATCGTGGAGATATGGACTGGGCTGCTCTCTTAATGAGCTTTCGGCAATCCCGTTTCTATTCTCAGGTAGTTGCTGCTGCAGTATCAGTCAGATGTGGAGAATAACAACTGCGAGATTGCTAAAAGCTTCTCAAGAGAATAGCCCTGTTCAGGCGCAACACCAAAAGAAGCAGTTGACAGATATATGCATCCCTATTTGTTTGGGCGAGTAAGAGTTAAGTATTATAAAACCTACTCAATTCTTTTTCTTGTGAATCGTATAATTTTATTGATATATTATAGGATATATCCTTGTTATACTAATGTATATATTACTATGATCCATTCTTCACTTTAGATAGAAGAATTGTGTGTTATTTTGGAAGCTGGTCAGTATATAGAACAGGGAATGGTAAATTTTCAGTAGATAATATAAATCCTAATTTATGCACTCATTTAATATATACTTTTATTGGTATAAATGGTGACGGTTCGATTCGTATTCTTGATTCATGGAACGATATATCTTTAGGTAGAAAATTTAGTTTTATTTCTAATATTTATCGGTTTCACTTACTATTTTTTACAGGTTCTTTCGTAAAATTCAATAACTTGAAAACACAAAATCCGGCTTTAAAAACTTTAGTAGCCATTGGTGGCTGGAATGAAGGTTCAACCAATTTTTCTACAGTGGTTAGTAATGCTAGTCTTAGAGAAACGTTTATTAACAATTCTGTGAATTTCTTATATAATTACGGTTTCGACGGATTGGATATAGATTGGGAATATCCAGGTCAAAGGGGTGGTGCGTCAACTGACAAAGTGAGTAATTATTTATTTTGCTTTGGAAGTATGTAATATTGAAAAATATATTCAATTAATTTTGAACTTATCTAGTAATATCAAAATTCTAATAATCTTTGAAATAATATTGAAAATTTTTATACAAAATGTGTTATTTATTGATTGCTTTTTACCTAACTACTTTAATGTACAGCGTGTAATTCCTAATGAGAGGACAATTAAAATAATACAATTCGTGTTCATATTATATTATAGTTAAGGTCTTCAAGGCAGTCGGCTGAAATGGTGGAAGTGTCTTCTATCGGGGTCTGTTGCGTTGCTTTTGTAGATGCTGTTATTTCGTCTCCTACTGCGACTGACATCATCGGCGATGCGGTGTACATAGGTATAATAGGAAGGTCGATAATTATCAGGATGAAAGACTATGAATGGAAACGATAAAAATAGTAAGATAAATAGGCTATCGCAGAACATATTGGTAGAGAACCAGAACATTATTTACAGTTCGATAACACAACAGCCTTGGTAAAAACAAGCAGTTATTATAACAGACAGAATGTAGACTCCAGATAATCTCAATAAAGACGACGATCTATAACTAAAAAAATATGGTGTACATCATTGGTACAACCGCTGGTCAGTCACAAGCGATGGGGGAACCGGACGGAGGTATATAAAGAGGCTCCTTATAATTAATATCAACATGCATTCTCACTGCGATATCTGAACTAGCAGTATCGTATTTGAGAGAACCTACGACGACATTCGTTAAACGAACCCGGAAGAAATGGCCGGAGAAGGAGTAAATTATAATATTATTTACATTACTAATCTGGCGCTGAGACCCAACTTCAGAAGAAGATGTACCCACCAGCAACTAAGAGACGCTGAAACCATAATTCAAGAAACCACTGAGGAAGAAGACACACAACGTCTTTTGCGCAATCAATCACAAATATTCATGGTAGATCGCGACAATCCGACAGCAAAACTGGAAATTACCATACATCACACAGAAGAAACAAGCCCAATAAAACCGACAAAAAGCCAACTGGAACAGGAAAATGAAGACATAATCACCGACGCATACACAAACCCGAAAAAAACAGCGAAAAAACAGAAAACAGAACACGTAAGCACACCAATAGAAACAAAGAACTCCTACAGTTTCCTCGAAAAAACTAACGCCGAGGAAAAGATGGAACAAGACACAAACGAACTCACTCCACAACCGTCAACTTCAGCACTCCCAGGGTAAGTGATAAGACAAACACTACACAAAACACAAAAACCGAAACACGCAATACACAACACAAAATCGAATCAATAATAATAACTGAAAAAGACAAATGGGCACATATACGACACATACTTAAAACACACAAAATTAACACTGTACAAAAAAAACTCGTGAAACCAGGCATACACATCGAACCGAAAACTGACGAAGACTACCGTACACTTAAACAAATACTCGACAATGAACACATACAATTTTATACCTTTCAATTAAGAAGTGAAAAGACACTAAAGGTAGTTATGCGAGGCATTCCTACCTTTATCACTGACACTGACATTACAGACGACTTGACTGACCAAGGCTACCCAACAATAAGAATTAAACGTATGAACGGTAAACACGGCATACCTGCACCACTAGTATTGATCGAACTGACGAGACAATACAAATCAATCTACAACATACACGACTGCTGCGGACTCGCAATTACAATCGAACTATTAAACAAACGGACAGACATAATACAATGCCACAAATGCCAGACTTTCGGACACCACCAAAACAACTGTAATGTGAACTACAAATGCATGAAATGCGGAGAGGAACACTCGACACACTTATGTACAAAGACGAAAACAACCCCACCAAAGTGTGCAAACTGGGGTGGTCCTCACCTATCCACATTCATAAACTGTCCTAACAACCCAAACAACCCTGCAAACAAAACCACTCCCAAACCTAAATATATACCAGCACCACCCCCAACAACTAATCCCTGGACACAAAAACAAAAAAACACAACACTTAACAGAGTTGACGAATTAGCACTTGCCTTAGGCAATATGCTAATAACATTACACTCGACAAACGCAACAAAAGAACAGATACAATACTTCGTAACGCAAACACAGACAATAATATCACTTTACAACAATAAACATTAAATACACACACAACAGAAACGCAAAAAAGCGATGATGACCAGGAAACCCACACATATGACTTAAACGCAAAAAAAGCGACGGACACACAGACTACACACACACAACACAGGACCGCACAAAAACACAACAACACACGATTAATTAATAATCAGACTCAAACACATCACAACCCTGGGAGATACGAAACAATGGAGTGGAAATGGAGGCAACTTCGACCACGAAACAAAATTCAAAGACTCATAAAAAGGATTAATATCATTATTGCTTCAATAGTAACAGGCGAAACATCAGTGTGTTTAAAACCAAGATATCAGAGTCCAATAAAAGACAATTATATCACTACAAAGAAGTGAAAAGTGTAAAATCTGTAAGATGATGAAGTTTAAATTGCCTCTAAGTGAAATATTGTTGTATTGTGGTACAGTAAGTTATTTTTAAAATAAAATAGGAATTATACCACATATACAAGGGCGGTCTGAAAACTAAGGTACTTAAGTAATACAAAAGAAAATACTTTATTCCAGTTTTTACATTTATTTTTCGACATAGTCCCCTTCTAATTCGATGCACTTGTTCCAACGATGTTCAAGTCGTTTAAGGCCTTCACTGTAATAGGTCGAATCAAACGCCGCAAAATAATCATTTGTTGCTGCCATTACCTCTTCATTAGATGCAAAACGCTTTCCACCTAGCCATTTTTTCAAGTTGGGAAACATGAAAATGTCAGATGGACCTAAATTTGAACTGTAATGTGTATGGTGAAGTATTTCGAATCGCAATTCAAATAATTTTGTCTCGACAATGTTCGATGCATGAGCTGCTGCGTTGTCATAATGAAACAAAATTTCTTTCGTGTCAAATGTGGTCGTTTTTCCTTTAAGTTTTCACTCAGCTGGTTCAATAACGACGCGTAGTACTTGTCTGTAATTGTTTTGTCCTTTTACAGATAATCTATAAAGACAAAGCCACGAGCCAAAATACGGTGGCCATAAAAGTTGGTAGCTGCAACCGGCTTCTGCCAATTGTTTGGATTAAATTCGAAGGTATAGTGGTGTGTCCAAATTTCGTCAACGGTAATATATCGGCGCAAAAATTCCAAGGGATTATGTTTAAAAACGGTCAAACAACACCCACAATTTGTTACGCGTATTTGTTTCTGGTCTATACTTAGCGGACGCGGCACCCACCTTACTGGGAGCTTTCTCATACCCAAGTGTTCATGTAAGATATGACCAACACGTTCTTTAGACATACCTATGATGTCTGCTATCTCACGCACCTTTAATCGACGATAATTTAAAACAAGATTATGAACTTTGATGAACATTTCGTCAGTATTAGCCTCTTTCGGACGTCCTGCTCTTGGTTCATCTTCAGTGCTCCTACAGCCACGTTGAAATTCATTCACGCAGAAACAAACTGTCTTAAATTATGGCGCAGATTCGTCGTGAACATTATTCAACCCTTTTTTAATGTCTTTGGGTTTTTTCCGGGCAATATGAAGTAATTGGCACGAAATTCTCTTTTGTCCATATTTACAAAACGACGTAAGACGTTTACTTTAAGGAACTGTAAGAGACAACGGATGCAACGTTTTTACTCAAACTTTTACAGCTCTTTTCTAACATATGATAGACTTGATAGATGACACGCATACGTTGATTATTGCGCCATCTATGTGTTAGTTACCTGAATTATCAGACACCTCTCGTATTATGTCGGAAATGAGATGATATATTATAAAATAGAAAGTATAAAGACGTACGAAGAAGTGACACTCTAGAGCGAAGTTGAGACATTTTATATGCATAGAATGTTGTTATTCTAAAATAAATAAAAAAAGCATTCTGTGTTGATTTACAAACTTAATTTGAACAATTGATCTTTGATAAGGTTTGCTATGAAAGTGTGATTCATAAGATCAGAAATATGTTTCCAGAATCATTTATTAAAACATTAAAATCGTATATATTCGATAGAATATTTAAGGTAAGACAAGAAGAACAATACTCATGTATTAAAGAGATAAAAGCAGAGATACATCAAGGCAGAATACTGCCTCTATGTGCTATAAATAGAATATCTCAACAACAGATAATATTAGAATACCACTTATGTGGATTGTATGAGCATTCCACTCAGAAAATAGCACTAACGACATACTAATGAAACTCCTCCAAACATATAACATAGTAAATTAATGATGAATACGCTAGAATAGCGTATATACCTGCCCACTGCCCCACGTTCAATTCCTTCTGGAGGACCTTATCGCAGCAAAGCCAAATGCAATCGACTTCGCTCGCTTCTGGGCGAGAAATGTTTAGCTAAAATCTAGTATAGCATGTGACGTCCTTTTTATTTTTGTTGTACTGTAATCTTCACAAGTGTTATATCCGGATATATGAATAAATAAATATGTGAAAAAAAAAACAATGTGTATTAAATTTGTATACAGGGTGTAACTGAAATATCCTGACGTACGCTAATATATAATAGATACGTAAGACAGCAATTCAAATCTACAAAAAAAAATATTCTATCGAAACTTTAATTTTTGCGGTAATTTAGAAACACAAACTTTTCTAATACAGTTCTATATTCAGATTGCTTCTAAATAAATAGAAATTATATGTTTATGCATTGTCGATTCAATAAACAAATAAGCTTTTATTTGTTTAATTTCACTAAAAAAATCCCCTTGACATTTCGGCAATGTAATAGATACGTCTTTGTGTAAAAAGTTTTATAGACATATATCATATGTATTCATTATTATTATATTGTCTTATGCATCAGCTGTTCGGTTGTTATTTACAAATAGGTCAATGGCCTGACCTGATCGAGTTTCTTTAAGAATTTTAAACGGTGTAAGAGTTTTGTGGTGATATGGCATTTGTAACTTTTAGTTGTCTTAATATTAATTAAATTTACATCGTGTTCTATTTGCCTCGTTTTTTAATAATAATTGCTTTGCTCTAAAAAGGGCAAATTTTTGTGAAATGCGTGGAAAGCTTATAGAAGATGTTCGATCGGTAAATTTTCGAAGTATGTACACGCTTTAACACGGCTCGGTCTTCACGGATATAGCCCACAGCTTGAAAAATACGTTGCCGAAAAGTGTCTCTCACGGTCACGGCCGTCATAACTTGGATGCAATGTAGCGCGATTTCTCAATCTTCATGATCTGTGAAATTAAATCATTTTTTGGACATCTTCGGTTCGGAAACCACTTTCATAAATACGTCTAGTAGTTCTAACATTACCACCTGTTTCACCGTATAGAAAGACGATATCTGTTAATTCGTGATTTGAACAAGCCATACTTCATGGAAGTTGTAATAAACGCCGTAATTACGCTTCGGTAGGGGTAGCGCTGCAATTATAAAGGAATACTAAATTTACCAGAGTCGAATCGACCCACGCGCATTTATTAATTATATTTTCGTGCATTTTATGCATAATATTATTACAGCTATTACATATTAAAGTATGCAGGCATATTTCGTTTACACCCTGTATATTGATTTTACTTATAAGCATTAAAATATTGCAAAATATGTGGGAATGAATTTCAATATGTAACTAAGGTAGAAGGAGCATGTAAAGAAATGAAAAGAAAAGAGTTAGACCATAAATATAAGAAAAACTAGGAAGAAAATCGCTGCTTGTATAGAATAAAACACTATCTGTTCATCTGTTCAAAAAAGGTTGTCGGATATTTTACCCAATTACAGTACTGGTGGAAACAAATAAAAAAGTCTTAGACAACATGGGTTTCAACTGTTTTTGACATGCAGTCGACTTTTTGTTTTAAAAATAATTTTTGTGTTTTGAGAGTGATCGCTTTTGTTAAATATAACTTATTGTGACATCAAATTAGTTCCGTCAAACATCTGTCACTACCTATCATTTTTGTATCTTTTTCTAATCTTAAATTACGTCTGAGTATACGAATGCAGAAATGATCGATATGCATTTTAGGTAAGGGTGCGAACGGTAAAGCCACGGTGTAAGTATGCCAAAGCATTTTCATATCGGTCGTTACCGAGCGATCAAATTTTCGTAAAACCTCATAACCGGCTGTCCGAAACTGGTGCATTTAAAATTAATTAAGGTTCTAATAGATCTAGATCAATTTCTACTTCCTACAGGATATTTTGAGACAGGTAGAAAATAACCCAAATATTAGAACTCCAAGACTTGCTGCTGGACTAAACGTCAGTCATCCCCTGATTAAGAGAATTCTGCGTGAACATCAGCTATATCCCTACTACATTCAACGCATGCAAGTTCTTACTGCTCTCTATGATGTACGTATGGATTTTTGTTAATGGGTTTCATGAAAACTAAGACAAAATCCTACTTTTGCGGCTCAGATTTGATCAAAATCACGTGTGGGCAGATGAAAATCTCCATGACGTCGTTGAACTGCATCACTAAAACTGTTTTTCGACAAATGTTTGATAAGAAATTAATTATCCGTTTTTTTGGAAGACGTGCCACTCTTTAACAGATTAAATATGCGGTGTAGGATAGTATACATGATGTAATTACTGCAATTTTCCCATTATAGTCTTTACATCATGATTACAAAGGAAGATTGATAGGATGAGGTGGTCTAACTACATGACTTCTTAGGTCCTCTGAACACCTCTCGACTTCTATGTTTGGGGACATCTAAACTAATAAGTGCACGTACGACCTATAAACAATTCAGGCAACGAATCGTAAATTGTTGTGGGAAATTCGGAACACCCCAGAAATTTGCGAATGGGTGCGCCGATCTTCCATAACGAAGTGTGAAGCGTGGTTTGAAATAAACGGTTGGTATGTAGAAAATTTCGTTTTACATACATTGTCAACAGAAATTCTTTCGAATTTTTATTCTAATAAAACAATGTTATTAAATCGACTCTACAATAAGAGTAAAGACAACTGGAAACACTGAAAATACCGCACAACAATTTGGATGTGCCGGACTATGGATAGGAATTACTTAAGTGCAATATGTCATTGTGATATGTCAGTTTTGAATTTTGCAAAGTACTATTTATTAATTTATTGATATAAAATGACACAATATAGCTTTATTAGAAAAAAAACAAATTATAAAGTGATATTATAGAGATAACTTAAAAAGGTATATAACCCCTTACCACAATTATTAATCGTATCCGAAATACGTATTTCGACAACTAAGTTGTCATCATCAGTAGGTAAAACTACTAATCAAGTTGGCGCACATGGGGCACACTAAAGCTAGCACAACTGATCACGCAACAACTTTACACAGCGTCCACGTATACACTGACTTAAAAATACAAATATATCGACTGAAAAGATCGACAAAAATTACCTCTCTTAAGGAAACGGCACCCACATGCGTTTTTACTCTTCTTGAAACGTCTACGACCTTTTTACCTACTTTTTATTATTTATTATATTTTATTATATTATTTATTGATTATTTCTATGTCAAAGCCATTATATCAATAAATTAATTAGAAAAACAAAACTAAAAAAATACAATCCGCGAATCCGTAAGTTTGGTATCTCAAAGTAGCCAGGAGAAAGAGTACATGTGTTTACCATACCACTTTATCACGAAAAACATTAATGAAGTTGTGAAAGAACGAGGTCTCCAAGTTGCCTTTCGGTCCGAAAATACTATCAAAAGTCTCATAGGGAATACCAAAGATAAAGTTAATTTTAATTCGAAATCAGGTATATACGAAATTAATTGCGATGATTGTAATTTGAAATATATAGGCCAAACAAAGCGATCAATAATAACCCGGTTTAAAGAACACATATCACATATTAAATACAATAGACCGAATAAATCTAACGTTGCCAACCATGCTTTAAATACACTACACAATATGTTGATTAAAGGGTTAAAACGTGTCAAGGCCATTAATAATCCTCGCGATATTGACGCATACGAAAGTATTCATATCGCTAAAAACAAACAGAATTCTATGAACGGAGATAAGGGACCGATCGCCTACAGCTGTCTCTTTTCATTCTTAGAAAAGTAGGTAAAAAGGTCCTAGACGGTCCTACACATGTGGGTGCCGTTTCCTTAAGAGAGGTAATTTTTGTCGACCTTTTCAGTCCATATATTTGTATTTTTAAGTCAGTGTAGACGTGGATGCTGTGTAAAGTTGTTGCGTGATCAGATGTGCTAGCTTTACTGTGCCCCATGTGCGACACCTTGATTAGTGGTTTCCACCAGTGGATTAGTTGTCGAAATTCGTATTTAATTTTTTAAGTTTTTAAGTTTTTACTTAACCACAGTCTCAAAAGAAAGACTTATTATAGACATAATTCAATAAGAAATATAGTTCATTTATTTGAAAAGACATACAATGTACGTCCGTCGTGTGGTACTATTCATAAAATTATAAAAGTATTTGAAACTGGTGGTTGTCTTTCACCGCGGCGGCACAAAAGTATTAGGCGAGCTAATATTGATAGTTCTGAAGAACGAGATACACTTATTTGCGCCAGTGTAGAAGAAACTCCGACCACATTAAGCAAAGCCATAGCAGAGCAATTCGTTGTTACTTAAAAGTTCGCAATGTTTTAAAGAAAAATAAATATTGATCTTATAAATCAAAATCTTATAAAATTATATATATAAACAACCAAATGAATTATTTCCGGATGACGAACAGCACAGAATGGAATTTTGTGATTAAATATTTGAGAAAGACAATGCGGATGAAAATTTAATAAAAAAAAATTTTACTAATGAATGTACTTTTACATTGCACAGTAAGCATAATCCATCAAGAGCGCGATATTGGTCTAAAGAAAACCGTCATTTACATTATCCTGCATAATGCTGGGTTACTTGGAGATAATATTATTGGACCATTTTTTACAGATGGGAAATTGAATGAACAGAAATATTTAAATTTGCTGCAGAATTATATTATACCTGCCATTTGTAAATTGTCCGACATTAATTTTGATGAAACAACAAGATGAATATCCTACACATGACTCCAGAAATGTGCGAAATTACTTAAATGATATCGTTCCTGGACGTATGCTAAGTAATTAGAGTGGAATACATTGGCCAGCTAGGTCCGCGGACTCAGCGCCAAACGACTTCTTTTTGTGGAGGCATACAAAATCAGAAATCAATGGTTTCTGGCAAGATAGAGCCAGAAATTTAGCAGAACTAAGAGAAAAGATAGTAGAAACACTTCATAGAATTACACCTGAAATGTTATTAAATGTTCAACAGGGTTTATAGGACAGATTAGGGTATTGTTAAACTGAAATTGTTGAAATAAGTAATGAACTTATTACACTAGTTTACAAAATGACATTTTTTTCATGTACATTTGATGAGAGATAGATTTCCTTATGTATTTTCTTCCGCTGAATTCGAAAATCAAGGTTAAATTTTTTTTTATGGAACAGTTTTTGAGATATTGTAATTTTTTCATTTTTTCGACCTTTTTTCACTTGACAAATCATATCTCGAGCTAGAAATGTCCGATTGGGTCGTTATTGGTACCCAAATGCAAGGTATTGAGATGACGAACAAATATGTATAATCGGATCTTTGATTGGTAAAGCGGTTCAAAATATATCGATGAAAATAGGGCACATTTTCAAAAAAATCATATTTTACAGTGATTCTGTGCCGACAGAAAAGTACAAATCGTTAAAAAACCTCTGGTTTCTGTTCATGTACGTAAAGATGATACTTTTACGTAAGAACTAAGACCAACCAGAAGAAAATCGACCGAAAAATGACAAAGTTATAAGCAATTGAGTGAATAAATCCAAATCCCATATTTTCCGAATATTTTATTTTTTTCGACAATTTATGAGTTCGGTTGCTCACACGCAAATATATTGAATTTATTATTTGTTATTTTTATGTATTTTGACTTTCTTATTACTATTATAATAATTATTATTATTCGTACCAATAAACAGCTGACTCTTGCTATATCTTGATATTTATATGTCTTTGGTATAGGAACATGATTTTATATCGATAGCCTGTTGGTATATTGGCAACGTATATTAGTTCTCACGTTGACGCTAGAGTTCTTAGATTTTATTCCAAACAAAACATCAACACATCACATTTAGGAACCTTAGAAGTCTTAGAACCCTGACATTTTGTTTTGACATCTTCTATAAAACGTAGTGTCGGTTGTTTGTATATTATAGGAACTCACAAATTTGATTGAAATTATATTTCATTGTGTTCACCAAAATGCCTAAAAGAAAACGAGAATTTAAGTGCGTAAACAATTCAAATAATTTCTGTTACGTGTGTGGCAATTTTGTCCCCCAACCAAATAGACGTAGATTCACCGATTCATTACAACATAATTATCTGCAAATATTTTGGAATAGCACCTGCAACTTTTCATGAGCAATGGACACCAAATAATGTTTGTTTATCGTGCCATATAACTCTTGCCGCGTGGGCTTCTGGTTCATCACAGTAAGATTAAATTTATATATACAAATGAATTAATAATAAAGTGAATTTTTATTCCAAATTAGACGATACATGAAATTCGGTGTACCGATGATATGGAGAGAGCCGCTCTGCCATTCGGTTGATTGTTACTTTTGCCTGAGCAAATCCACTGGTTTTGGAAAGAGTGCCAAATGGGTTTATGCGACAGTAGCATCTGTTTCGCTTCCAGTTCCACATTCAAGTGAAATTTCTCATCCAAAGTGCCCCGATTCAACGATTGAATTTTTCGAATCATCACTACAGACAGACACAAGCAGTGATAATGAATTTCAACAGGAGTCGCAATTGCAACATTTTACGCAGCCTGAACTGAATGATTTGGTGAGAGATCTCGAGCTGTTAAAGGAAAAAGCGGAGTTACTTGCATCTCGCCTGAAGCAACGGAACTGTTTGGCTCCGGGAGTAAATGGAACATTTTACAGAAACCGTGATAAACCTTACGCACAACATTTTAAGAAGGAAAACGACATATGCTACTGCAAACGATATTCCTGCATTGTTTGAGCAACTCGGAGAGCCTTATGATCCAAATAAGTGGCGCTTGTTCATTGACGGTAGTAAGGAGAGTTTGAAAGCAGTCCTACTGCATATTGGAAATGAAAAACCTTCTATCCCCATCGCTCATGCCATCAACACTAAAGAATCATACGCCACAATGGCCAGTTTGCTAAAATACATTCAATATGAGCATCACAACTGGAAAATATGTTCAGATCTCAAAGTCGTCGGCATGTTGTGTGGAATGCAGGGTGGATACACAAAATATTGCTGCTTTCTTTGCCTCTGGGATAGTCGTGCTCGTGAACATCATTATAGAAGAAAATACTGGCCAGAAAGGGAGAACGTCACAGTGGGCAAAGACAATATTAAATACGTGCCTCTTGTCAAAAAAGAAAATATAATCCTTCCAGCGTTGCACATTAAACTTGGCCTCATTAAAAATTTTGTGAAGGCCTTAGACAAGGAAGGCCAAGTATTTTCCTATTTGAAAACCCTTTTCCCGCAGCTTTCTTTAGCAAAAATCAAGGAAGGCGTCTTCGATGGTCCACACCTAAAGAAATTGGTAAAAAGCACAGATTTTCCAAAATATTTAACACCCGTTGAAAACGAGACCTGGAATTCATTTCAGCGGGTTGTTACCAATTTTCTTGGGAACAATAAAAGCCCTAACTACGAGGGAATTATTACCGATTTGCTGAAGAACTACAACAAGATGGGTACGGAATGCCATTATTTAATTTCATTCCTGGTTGTTTTCTATTGTATTGTTTTTACCATTTTATTTATTTCTTACAGGTGTAAATATGTCTCTAAAAATCCATTTCTTGCATTCGCATTTGAATTTCTTTCCGGACAATCTTGGTGACGTAAGTGACGAACACGGCGAGAGATTTCACCAACAAATTAAGACCATTGAGCGGCGCTATCAAGGATTTTGGGATGAAGCAATGTTGGGAGACTATGTATGGTTTCTCACTAGAGAAACGGATCCCAAAAGCAACCGAAGACAAAGCAAAAGCCACAACTATTTCTAACACACAAAAATGTCAAGAATGTATTGCAAGCGTTTAAACCCAATAAATTGTCGAAAAAAATAAAATATTCGGAAAATATGGGATTTGGATTTATTCACTCAATTGCTTATAACTTTGTCATTTTTCGGTCGATTTTCTTCTGGTTGGTCTTAGTTCTTACGTAAGAGTATCATCTTTACGTACATGAACAGAAACCAGACGATTTTTTAACGATTTGTACTTTTCTGTCGGCACAGAATCACTGTAAAATATGATTTTTTTGAAAATGTGCCCTATTTTCATCGATATATTTTGAACCGCTTTACCAATCAAAGATCCGATTATACATATTTGTTCGTCATCTGAATACCTTGTATTTGGGTACCAAGAACGACCCAATCGGGCATTTCTAGCTCGAGATATGATTTGTCAAGTGAAAAAAGGCCGAAAAAATGAAAAAATTACAATATCTCAAAAACTGTTCCATAAAAAATAATTTAACCTTGATTTTCGAATTCAGCGGAAGAAAATACATAAGGAAATCTATCTCTCATCAAATGTACATTTTCGGTGTAAAGTAGTGTTACCTATTTATTCTTGAGGAATTTTTTTATTTTATTTTTGCCGTTGGAAGAAACTATTTTTTTTTGTTTTAGAGTTAATTTTCGAATATTCTCTTTATTTATCTATTTACCGTTTATAAGATCAACTTGTTGAATAAACGCATACAAAAAATAAAAGTGTATTTAACTTACTTAAAAAAGTATAGTTTGGTTACTGTTCTGGTGCATTGCAGTGACAAATGTCACCGTCATGCACCAGAACAGTAACTATGCCATATATAGTACGGCACACCCAAATTGTTGTGCGATATTTTCAGTGTTTCCAGTTGTATTTACCCTTACGGTATGTTAAAAGCAGCTGTATTGCGAACCCATGTTGACTAAGACTTTTTCGTTTGTTTCCACCAGTAGTATAATTGGGACAAATTTTCAGAAATCCTTTCTTAACACCTGGTTAAACAAGTATTTAAATTAGCTTGGATATATGTTATTCAAATTTGAGGATACATATTTAAAAAAAATATATAAGCACTTGAAAATAAAGCTCTCTGCAATATCGCAATATTGCAATTGCACTATAATAGTGATCACCTACGCAGGGATCTTAAGATCCCAATAGTAAAAGAGAAAGACCAGAGGCTTGCAGTATAACATGAGCTCTATACCTACGTAAATCTTGAATGATTGCATATCATTAATAACAGAGTCAAAGGAGCATAATAAAAATTATGAAACTTTTTAAGCCTGTTTAAATGTAAATTGGGGTAAGTGTCAAATCAGAGCAAAGTGCTTTTTATGTTTAACAAGTTAATGTTGTGTTTATTATAAATAAAAACAAATAAATAGCAATGGGACATTATAGGATAGGTACTAAGTATTAAGGCTATAAAGTTTAATTGCAAGATAGTTGCCATGACATTTGCAACTAATAACGATATTTTTCCTTAAAAAATTATTACGTCTGTGAAGACATCACTTATTATCAAATAAAAAGTCCAAAAATATGTAAGGTAGGGGCACTTTATAGTGAAGTAGAAACTTTGTAAATGGTTAGAATGTTATCATTGAAGTAAACAAAAGAAAAAACATTTCTTGTTAATTTACAAACTTGATTTGAATAATTGTAAATTTATATAACTTATCAGCTGATGTTAAAATTGCGGATTTTATTAACACTCTTTTCTTGCTGAACATTCATTTCTTACTGAAAATATTTATATTATTATTATTATAAAATCTGCTGGCTACATGCTTTGATATGTTCTTGGGCTAAAAATTGTATTTGAATATTTATTATATATGTTTGTGTTTATTAGAGTAATTTCGCCACATTGTTAGCCGAATTTAGAAGTATATTCAACTTGCATGGCTATTTATTGACAGCTGCTGTTGCGGCTCAAGAAACATCTGCTGCTATTTCCTATGATGTGCCTCAGTTATCACAGTGAGTATATATTTAATTTTGACTTATCGTTTTTATAATACATATTCATTTATTCGCTTAAGATAATTACCGGCTTGTTCGACAAAAAGTAATAATTAATTATGTAAAACAGAAAATAAAGTATAAAAACTATAGTACAATTTTTTTAATTTTAACGACAAAAGAATTAAAGTTTTACAAACTTAAAATCCGGCACAAAAAATTAATTAAACGGATCTATGATTCTCGGGTCTCCATAAGTTGTCATGTGTTCAAGTTTTAATGTTTTAACTATGTTTGAATTACTTCATTAGAAAACTTAATATCAGTTTTAAAACTTTGGATTGGCATCTTCGTATTATATTAATATTCAGATACAGACGTGCAAGTCAGACCAGAATGTCAATGACATTCTGGTCTGACGTGCACGTCTGTATCTTGATCATCTGTATATTGTACAAAGTCTATCTGGACATATGCTCATATGATGACTCATCATAGGAGCATATGTCCAGATAGACTTTGTACAATAGCTACTTACTTCCTATGGATAATTGTGATTTGGATCCCAGTAACCGGTACAGCTGGAAACATTTTAACTCTAGCTGCCTGTATTTGGATAATATACTGTAGTCGACAAATTTTAATTTCTATTTGCGTATAAAGTGTATGCTTGTTATATCCAACGTTGCCTGCTTTCAAACAGTGGAGGGAGAAGCAGAGTGGTGGACACACATACACGTTTAACATGCCCTATTCCCTAATAGGCACTTACCGGGTGTACAACACTTATTTCTCTATGTGCGTATATTAATAGTTGATTTCAACATACATGTTTTTACAACTCAAGAAATGGCACAAATCATAAATGAAATGGTTTTATGCTGGTAGACACCTCAATGTATCTGTACATACCCGGTATCCACAAAAATTAAATGTATGGGCTGATATTTTAAATAATTCAATAGTCATTTCTTTTTATAGGGACTGCATAATATAAATGAAATGCGAGAAAAAATATTCTTAACATTAACACCTGATATGCTTATGATATTATTATAGGAGAAGAGTTGATTTATTTTCTTTTCAAAAGAGTTACATTTATTATTTATTACATAATTTAGAATTAATATTTCATTTCATTTTATTTATACGCGGAAAATATAAGCTTTGTTGACATCCTCATAAAAGTAATACACCACGAAATAAATATTTTTCTGTAAATATTCGTGGCGAATTTTATACGTATTTCTAAGATGCGTTCTACATCCCTCTGAAGCAATAGGCTTACTGACTAGCTATAATCTGACTGAACCTTATCGTACCCTATTTCATCTACTTCATACATTCATTGGCAACCTCGCTATATGTCTTTCTTTACTTTTCTCAGTCGCGCTCTTTTCCTCTTCTACTTTCGTACCAGAAATTAAAATTTTTCGGTTACGCGATATGTTTTTTAAACGTTATGGCAGCCATATTTAAAATGGTAGAAATGTCTCTAGATGTCATTTGTTATCCAAAAATTTTATAAAAATAAGCGTTCTCTTGTTCAAACTTAACGTAATCTTCGTGAATATTATTGTCCACATAATCGTCCTTCTGTACTTGCTATTCGTCGAATCGTTAAAAAATTCGAAATAAATTTCACTTTACACGGTATCAGAACACCCATAAGACAGCGAAACGTAAGAAACCAAGAGAATATTGAGGCTGTACGTGCCATTGTTACAGAAGATGCTAATCGGTCGGTTAATCGACGTTCTCACGAACTTGGCCTTTCAAGAATGACAACTTGGCATATTATGAGAAAAAAATTGGGTTTACATCCGTATAAGATTGTGTCGATTCAAGAACTGAAGCCACTTGACCATCATAAGTGTCGTGTGTTTGCTTATTGGGCTTCAGAGCAACTTGAAATTGAACTTGATTTAAAAAAAAACATCTTTTCAGATGAAGCACATTTCTGGTTAAACGGGTTTGTTAACAAACAAAATTGTCGTTTTTGGTGTGAAAATAGTCCCCAACAAATTCATGACAAGTCTTTGCATACAGAAACAGTTACTGTTGGTGTGGTTTATGACATGGCAGTATCATCGGACCTTATTTTTTCTAAATGCAAATGAAGATACAATAACAGTGAATGGTGAGCATTCTCGATCAATGTTAACAGATTTTTTGTGGCCAAAATTGGATGCAATTGATTTGCAAGACATGTCTTTCCGACAAAATGGTGCAACACCACATTTTGCCAATGCCACTATGAAGTTATTGGGAGAAAAGTTTGGTGAGTCTGTAACTTCCAGAAATGGAACTGTTAATTGGTCTCCAAGAAGTTATGATTTAACATTTTTGGATTTCTTTTTGTGGGGAAATTTGAAGACCTTGATCTATGCCAACAAACCTCGAACTAGAGATGCTTTGGAATTGAACATTGAACGCTGCATTAATGAAATTATATCTGATTTATTGCAAAAAGTCACTGAAAATTGAGTTCATCTAATTCGATCCTGCAAATGTAGCTGAGGTGGACATTTGAATGAAAATGTTATTCAAAACATAGTTGTCATAAGTTGCATTATAAAATAAAGAAAAAGTTTTACTTTATCTCAAATAGTTTGTATGTCATTTAATTTTAAAAATATGCGTCTTTATTGGAAAACCTTTTAGTTTATATTGGAATTGGAATGTGGGTTTTGTTGAGAATTGTGAACGACAAAAAGAAAATGCACTTTTGGCACGTTGATTTTAATGAGTTATAGTTTGCAGCATTTTTTCAATATGTTTAAATCTATATTTCTTAATTTTTCAAAGACAATTTCTGGTGTTATATGTGAAAGCAAAGGGGCAGCATCGTTTGCAGCAGTAGATTTACTATTATATTATTCAAATACAGAACGTTTTAGATGTTTCGTTTTGTTGCAACTGCACTATTATCTTTTTAAATTTGAAATACTCTTGCATGACCTTACATGCATCTTTCTCTTCTTCCTCAGACCTTTAAGAATATTGCCCTTAGACAATAACGTAACTGTTATTGAAATTTTTCCTCTTGGCATATTTTCCAAGTCTAACAAATTTTATATTAGTATAACATGAACAGAATTATGTATAGAGTGGACAAATTCCCCAAATTCACAATTGATTCAAAACAATATGACTTACTTCTTATTGATGTGAAGCTGTACGTTCTTCTAATTAAATATAATTAAATTCGATTCTCTAGATTGGCCATCGCGTAGCTCATCAATAATTTTGTTAAAATTCAGATAATTCATAGTCTTGAGAGATTTTATTCCATCTTCCAATTTTTTAACAGTTATCAAGGAAACTGTTGGACAATGTTGTAAATTTATTATACAATTAAGTCATAACTAGTTTGTATGTGGTATTGCTTTAAATATATTCAATAAAAATTTTAAATTGAATATAAAATACTATCACAATGCAACAATAACTACTTAATTTTCATTTCACTTATATTAATTATAATGTATACAACGGAATTTTATCTTATTGTTAAAATAAGCAAAATTATTAAAAAAGTAATCTGTTTCATAATAGATAAGATTATCGTGCACGGCCTAAAATAGTATATTAAAAAACGAGTTTCATAAGGCACCATTTTGCCGCACGAGATCAGTTTTTTTCTATTTTGCGTTTTTACATTAATAAATTGCTTAAATTGGAATTATTTAATTTGAAAGTTCAGAGTTTAATTTTTATATAAAGCATGCAGTTGGTCACATTGATACTTGACATTTTCAAATTTAAATCTTGCTATCCGCGAAGTATATTATATTACATATTATTTATTAATTTTCGTTAACATTACTTGATATTTCATCTAAAAATATAACATGAGTGACATAGAAACATATATGCTCAATGACATGGAAACTGCAACACCAAGAAGTGGTGCGAATTTTTTGACCAAACTTGGTAGAAACGTATAACTAGTCAAACGTAATAATTGATTAAAATTTTGTTGCGATATATCAAGTGGTCATGGCACTTCTGACACTTCATTCAGTTTTCGCTGACATTAATGTGTGGTGTATTTATTGTTTGTTTCAAATTTATTTCAACGGTTTTGTCTTATTATACCTTTGTTTAACGTGTTTAGAGAGTTTTATTATGCCTAGAGTGCGGTAACGTGGAAATTATCGCCAATTAAGCGAATTCGACAGAGGTCAAATTGTTGGTTTGCGAGAAGGTGGTTTTTCATACAGGGAAATTGCAAATCGCCTTAACCGGAACCAATCCACCATTATGCGCTGTTATCAATCATGGACTAGGGAGGGTCAGGAAAGACGTCGAAGAGGAACCGGAGGCCGAAGAAGAACTAATGGGATACAGGACCGCCGCCTTCGCCTAATGGCACTAAGAGACAGGTTCTCCAGTACCAGATCAATTGCTGACGTGTGGTTAGGTAATCAAGGTCGTCCAGTAACCCTTCGAACCATTTATCGCCGAATTAGGGGTTTCGGCTTACAATCTTATCATCCACATCTTGTGTTACCACTTACGGCTCAACACCGACAGCAACGTTTGGAGTGGTGTAGACTGCGAATGCATTGTATCGTGGAGTGGCATAAGATGGTGTTTAGTGATGAATCTCGATTTTGTCTAGGGATGCATGATGGCCGTATGAGGGTCAGACGAAGACGTGGGGAACGTAGTGATATTCAGTTTTCCGTTGAAAGGCATGTGCATCGAGCAGTGGGTGTTATGGTATGGAGTGCTATGGCATATGGGAGTAGGTCTCAGTTGGTGTTCATCCAAGCCACCATGAACGCCCAGCGTTACATTGATGAGGTGGTAGAACCCCATATTCTTCCATATCTTCAAATGCTCGAAGACCCAGTTTTCCAGCAGGATAATGCCCCTCCCCACGTAGCGAGAATTTCTATAAACCGCTTCAAAAGGAGGCTCATGTCAATATCTTGCCATGGCCACCCGAATCCCCAGACCTCTCGCCAATAGAACATGTGTGGGACATTATGGGATGAGAACTTATGAATTTATTGGTTGACTTCGCAGATATTTCTTGGTGAAACATTCTTGTAATAACTTGATTAATTATTAGAAAATAAAACACTTGGCTTAGTTTCACGACTTCTTTAATTAGATATACTAACAATTGTTTCGGCTATTAGGCCATTATCAAAGAGCTATCTAAAACTAAACTTACTCTACTTAAGGTTAACTTATATACCTGTGTTCATTATGGGTGGGAGAATGAGGGTAATTGATATTTAAAATTGCATCGATATAGGGGGTATTTATGAATTCTAATTGTGTGTTTGTGATAACTCGATTTTGTTTTTGGGCTTTTTAATTTCAAAAATCTCTAATATATTTAACTTTTTACTTTTTACTACATTATGAATGAGGTTACAGCTCTTTATATCGGGTAAGTGGTTCTGGTCTATACAATGTTCTGCGAACCCTGTGTGTTTAACACTATATTTTATATCTCTAATATGTTCTGTTAACCGTTTATTAATACATCTGCCACTCTGTCCGATATAAATAGCTTCACAATTCTGGCATTTTATGGAATATACTCCTGATTTATATAAGTTATCTATTTTATCTTTAGTATTATTCAACAATGTACCTAAATTTACTTTATTTATCCACACTATGTTAATGTTGAGTTTCTTTAGTAATTTGTTTATTTTCTGTGTTATGGGAGGGATATAGGTGATTACATGCCAACTAGGTTTCTTTAATTCTTTTATTTCTGGGTATAACAATTTTTGAAGTATTTTCCTTTCTTTATGTTTTATCAACTTATCGATGATATCTGGGTTGTAACCATTATTTTTTGCTATTATTTTAATTGTATTCATTTCATTATTAAAGGCTTCCTTATTTAGTGGTATACTTATTGCTCTATGTATATAGCTATAATGCGGCGATAATGTATATAGTATACATTATTGGGCTAGGTACGTAGATGACATTCTGTGTATTTGGAAGGGAACCGATAGACTATTAACAGAATTCCTAACACTACTTAATACATTAAACCCCAAAATACAGTTTACTATAGAAAAAGAACACAATAACACATTGAATTTCCTAGATATTACAATACACAAAAAAGACAATAAGTTATTATATAAAATATATAGAAAACCAACATTTTCGGATAATATAGTACACGCTAACGCAAATCAATCACAAAAAATTAAAATGTCAACTTTCCATAGCTATATACATAGAGCAATAAGTATACCACTAAATAAGGAAGCCTTTAATAATGAAATGAACACAATTAAAATAATAGCAAAAAATAATGGTTACAACCCAGATATCATCGATAAGTTGATAAAACATAAAAAAAGGAAAATACTTCAAAAATTGTTATACCCAGAAATAAAAGAATTAAAGAAACCTAGTTGGCATGTAATCACCTATATCCCTCCCATAACACAGAAAATAAACAAATTACTAAAGAAACTCAACATTAACATAGTGTGGATAAATAAAGTAAATTTAGGTACATTGTTGAATAATACTAAAGATAAAATAGATAACTTAGATAAATCAGGAGTATATTCCATAAAATGCCAGAATTGTGAAGCTATTTATATCGGACAGAGTGGCAGATGTATTAATAAACGGTTAACAGAACATATTAGAGATATAAAATATAGTGTTAAACACACAGGGTTCGCAGAACATTGTATAGACCAGAACCACTTACCCGATATAAAGAGCTGTAACCTCATTCATAATGTAGTAAAAAGTAAAAAGTTAAATATATTAGAGATTTTTGAAATTAAAAAAGCCCAAAAACAAAATCGAGTTATCACAAACACACAATTAGAATTCATAAATACCCCCTATATCGATGCAATTTTAAATATCAATTACCCTCATTCTCCCACCCATAATGAACACAGGTATATAAGTTAACCTTAAGTAGAGTAAGTTTAGTTTTAGATAGCTCTTTGATAATGGCCTAATAGCCGAAACAATTGTTAGTATATCTAATTAAAGAAGTCGTGAAACTAAGCCAAGTGTTTTATTTTCTAATAATTAATCAAGTTATTATGAATTTAGCCAATCCCCCGCAGACACTAATAGCTCTCCGGCATGAATTACAGGTTGCTTGGGGCTCCATAGATAATTCCAGTTTATTATGATAGTTTAGAATATCGCAAATGTTATGCAGGAATTATTAAGCGATGAGGCGATGAGATTATCAATTTAATTAATAACATAAAAGAAGAAAATAATGCTTGGTTTACTATTTTTGGTCTCACGATAAAATTACATAAAAAAATTACACAAGGAAGAAGTTACACATAGAATAAATGTTTATAAAACATTTATAGCCTGTGTTGGCAAATTAACTATTTTTTAATTATTAAACCGAATGGATAATGATTTTTAACTGTTAAACCGACAGTTTCCAAAGTGATTAAAGACGTGGATTAGGATTACCCAAACTTTTATATTTTAATATAAATTTCTAGGATTTATTAGGTTGTTTTAATATATTGACAGTAAAGTCGTGTTTTATTTTCTACAGTTTTTGTTTGGTTACGCGAATTCAACAAGTGTTATAAAGTATACAATAACATTTTGCTATTGCATTTTAAGTGGCATTTCATAAGTAACAATATTTAAAATTTTATAGGCATTTTTATTCAAAACTGAATTCTTGAAGATGCAGCTCATGAACTTGCAAATTAAATGAAAATTGAAATGTCGCATCGACAGGCAACCGCGATAAGCAACCATATATACCAATTTCTTTTGAGAAACGTTACCAATGTTTATTTTTAATCCTTCTTTCGTTTCTTATTCTTTAGTAGTCATCGTATGCTTGCCGTGTCCTTTTTGACATTTACTTCAGGTGTGCTTTCTTCGTTTCTTTGCATTTTTTCTTGACTTTTGTACAAATCCATGGAGCTTTCCGCCTCTTGGGCGCCTCTGTTTAGTTTATTTTTCTTTCTCCGAGTGATTCCTGAGCTGATTTTAGGATTGTTGATTTGAATTTTGCCAAGCTTTCTTCTACTTCATAACTTTCTAATATTGGTGTGTTTTTACATATTTTTGTTACTCTCTTTTGGTATATGTATCTAATTGAGTTGTCTTGCAAGATCTCGATTTTTATTTTAGAAAAATTAGTTAAGACTCATTTGAGTTCATCCCCTCCACGGAAACCCTTAGTAAAAGGCGAAGGATGTATTCGCAATGAAGGGGATCCAGGGTACTTATATTAATGCTTTTTAATTTTTAGATATCTCGATTTTATTAATGTAATGACGTACGATTTACATGGTTCATGGGATAATAGAACTGGACAAAATTCTCCTTTGTACTATTCCTCCATTGCAGATACAACTACTTATCAGAAAACATTTAATGTGGTACGTATCTTATCGTTCCTTAACACATTGCATAAACTAATAATGTAATTGAATAAAATTTTTGTATAATATTTACTTTCAAACAGTGGCGGCTCTTTAATGAGAGCAAATGAGCAATTGCACCCCCTGGAAATATGAAACAAAACAACCCAAGCGGCGACTCACTGTGAAAGTATTTATTTATTATGTATTCATACTTTCATAGTTATTGACGAGGAACGTGGCACGCTACCAACGTACTTAAATCAATCGTCGTCACAGATATACTGAGCAAAGCCAAACTGTAAGGCATTAACATTACATTGATGGTGGGGAGAACTGTATATTGCCGTACTTCAATGTCGTATAATACATAGCGTTGGAGCAACTGAACCAGACTGCTCTCGGGCGTTCTTACAATGAATACGGTATCTTTTTTACAGAATAACTCGTTTTCGCGGTTAACGTATAATGAAAAAATCGCAGTAAAAAATCTTAAACAGCCGATGCCTCAATTATGTTTAGAAAATAAACAATCTGTTAAAGGTAAAGACGTTATAAGAAAATTCAAAATGAATATTTATCAGAAAAATGACTGGATTTGTGGGTGTGAAATTAAAAATACTTTGTTTTGTTTTCCGTGTCTTTTGTTTGGTGGTGAACCGTCTTGGTCAAAGAACGGAACAAGAGACTTAATTCATCTTAGTGCTAAAATTATTAAACATGAAAATTCCGAAGGGCATTTGAAAAATATATTTAGTCTAAGAATGTTAGGAAAAAATAACATTCAGAATGTTTTAGATTCATCATATAGAAAAGCAATTCAACAACACAATGAAAAGGTAACAAAAAATAGGCATGTGTTAAATTTAATAATAAATTGCATTAGATTTTGTGGCACTTTTGAACTGGCACTTCGGGGTCATGATGAACAGCAAACGTCGAATAACTAGGGCATTTTTCGGGAATTGATAAATTTTACGGCAGAATTGGATAAATCGCTCAGAGATCACATCGAAGCAGCACCGGTTTTTGAGGGATTATCAAAAACGATACAGAATGAGCTGCTTGATGCAATGTTGAACGTGTATCATGAACAAGTTGCCAGTGAAATTAAAGCAACCGACTTCATATCTGTGATAGCTGATGAAACCACAGATGTGTCCAATCAGTTTCAGTTGGTGGTTGTTTTAAGATATATTGTGAACGCGAGACCGGTTGAAAGATTTTGGAAATTTCTTCTGCCTAGTGGACATGATGCTAATTCTTTATCTGCTTCCATCCTTAACGAAATTAGTTTGCTTGTTGATGACCCAGAAAAACTGATTGCACAGAGCTATGATGGTGCAGCAGTCATGAGTGGTGCTATTAACGGCGTGCAAAGACATGTCCAAGACCAGTATCCAAGGGCTAATTTTGTACATTGTTATGCACATCAGACAAATCTAATTATGTCACATGCTACATCGAGCAGTTGTAGTTGCAGAATTTTTTTTGCCAATCTGACGGGATTATGTACATTTTTCTCCACTTCACCACAACGAGCTGCAAGATTGGAAGAATTCCTTCAGAGAAAAAACTTACCTCGTTCTTAAAAAATAAGATGGAACTTCAATTCTAGATCAGTGAATACAATATATGAGCACCGAGAAGAAATAATTGAAGCTCTAGAACAAATCGAGGGACAAGCTAGTTTACAAACTACCATTCATCGAGCTAGTGCCAATTTGCGAATTTTAGAGGAGGAATATTTTATCTATTGGTTAACTTTCTTTCATAAAATTATGCCACATGTGGACATATTGTTTAATCAATTACAAAATGTCAATACAGATGCATTAAAAATCAAGAATAATTTAGATAATTTTGAACGTGCTATTGGAAAAATTCGAACCGAAATCGCTGACACAGATAATCAGTTGGTTAAACAAAATGACCCAGAACTGACTCCTCGACCATCAAAGCGGCGAAGAGTAACTGATGGTAGCCAAAGAAGGAGGGAAACTATTGAAGTGTGCGATATTATTTTGCTAGAAATAAAAACTAGATTTCGGTATACAGGGCACTCAATATTAGCAAACTTAATTTCTTTTAAACAGTTCTCCTCATTTCAAAAAAAAATTTCCGAAAGATTGCCTTAAAGAAGCAGTAAAATTCTATCCATGCCTCAATGAAAGCAGACTATGAACTGAATTAAGCGTTCTATATTCTAGAGAAGAATTTAGGCAAAATATAGAAGTCGGTGCTGTAGGTCTGCTAGGTCTTCTGCTGGATGGATTAAGCGACACCTTTAATGAAGTTGTTACGCTTTTAAAAATTGTCATTACAATCCCAATGACAACGTCCGAAGCGGAACGCCAGTTTTCACGGCTGAAGAGAATAAAAACTTTCCTGAGAAATACAATGAAAGAAGAGAGATTAAATGCCCTTACTATATTATCTTGTGAAAAAGAAAGTATAAGCGATTTCCCAAACTTTAATGAAAAAGTGATAGAACTGTTCTGCAAGTCAAAGACACGTAAAATGGACTTCGTTTATCGTCAGATGTAATTAAACTGTGTAATGTAATATTTACTATTCCGTCAAAACAAACTGTACAATGAACAGTACCTGTCTGGAACAGTACGTCGGTGAAATTTATAAGGAGTGGGTAAGCGTTTTTGTATTACACTTTTTAATTTTGAAATTATGCACTCCCTATGTGAACCACCCCGAGCCGCCACTGCTTTCAAAATATACTTTTGAAATACTTATGATGCTTTGAGTACTTATTATAAAAATTAATAATGTTTATTAATGATTGATAAATAAAGCCATACAACATATTACTAACACTGTCTTATTAGCATGTCTCATTACCATGTCTCATTAGAATTTTTTGCTAATACCTCAATGCTCTAATCCACACGTATTTAGTATTTCATTATCTTGGAATAAATGTAACAGTAGTCGTTCAATATTATCTATTAAAAAAATAGGTGTATGGTATATGCCTTTCAATTTAAATTACAATGTAGAAGATGAATAAGATATAAAAAAGATTGAATCGAAAATTATGGAAATGAAGGTTCGATTTAATTTTAACAGCGCGTTAATATTTTTATAATTAAGAAAATGCGTTCGACATGGTCGTAACAAAGGACGTAAAACATGTGTCACAAAAATAGCATTAATTAGTTATGAAGTCATCATCCTTTGTGCCGCAGGATCGATATCATCCTTCCCTTAGTATAACGTTTCTGGTGGAGTGTACGCAGACTTATTTAATTCGAACAAAAACCCACGATACAACTTTCGTAGAGCGGACCTACCTTTGTTGTACTCCGATTTGTCGAGTACAAACTGGGCATTTTTATTGAACTTTTCCGATGTCGATTTAGCTGTGGATGCATTTTATGAAAAGCTTTATGTCTCTTCGACAGATTTGTTCCCAAATTTCAAATTCCCAGGCGTATATTTCCTGAATGGTTCACAAATGATATAAAACGATCAGCTTTTATGAAAGAACTTTCTTAAAAAAAATGGAAATCTACGAAAGCTTTATATTACCTGCGTGAATTTAGGAGACCGAAATGTAAAGTAAAAAACATGACCCAGACGGCTTTCATAGACAGATTGATCGCAACCAATCCGAAAACGTTTTGGACATTTATTAACAACAAACGATCTTCATCTAGAATATCTGGACTCATGTTTTGTGACGACGAGTAACTCACTCAACCTTTAGACATTGTTAACGCATTTGCACTTGAATTCTCTAATATTTACCAGCCAAATACATCTTTGCCCGCAAAATTAATTAGCAACTACCTCTCTTTTAATGTTGGTTGTATTGACCAAAATGATCTGATGTGCAGTGCCTCTAAACTAAAACCCGACATGACTTCCGGTGATGATGGTGTCCCGAGTTTCTTGGTGCGCAATTGTGCGTCTGTGCTGTCATATCCATCGTGTGTTCTGTTTAGGTTGGTGTCCCAGACATCGACGTTGCCACAGGTTTGGAAAATTAGTAAACTTGTGTCAGTGCTTAAAAATGATGACAAGTCAAATATTGCGAACTACAAATCAATAAGTATCTTATCCAATTTTAGCAAAGTATATCCACGGTTACAAACTCCACGGAGATCGCGCAATACCTCTCATTTGAGAAGAAATATCATTTAAAATTAAATTAAAACATTCTTCTATATATTAAGTGTAACAATATATAAGGTCTACAACTCTATAAAATAGGAATAAGAAAAGACAAAGTAATGAGACCGAATTCAAAATGAAAAAAAAATATTAAAGTTATTATTTATCTACATAATAACCATCTACTGCAAGCACATTTCTCCAAACGCTGAATCTATTTCATGATATAACTTTATTGTTTACTATTGATTCAATTGTGCACAGCAGTTCGAACTTCAGTGTCTAATAAAAGAATGTTGACTTTTCAATACCTCCTTCAACATTGGGAACAACCAGAAATCTGAAGAAGTCAAATTAGGACGAATGCGATTCTTTAGTGGTCGTAAAGTTTTGCAATATCGTATTGAACTAAGCGTTGATCCCTACGGCAGATATTCGGTATAAATTATTCCCTTTGCATACCAGAAAATGGTGAGCATGGCTTTCTATGCTAATCAATCTATTTTAAATTTTCGTATACGTGGAGAATCTGGAAGATGATATTTCATTGAATGTCGCTTGTATTCCGGGTAATAATGAATGACTCAATATTCGTTCCCAGTTGTGATGTTCACGAGAAAACTTTCTTACGTTAATGCTGGTTAAGAAGTTCTTGACAAATGATTTTTTTTGTTCTTTCATGACCCATTAATTGTTGCGGTACCCATTTGGGGCAATTTTTTCTGTAATTCATCGTTTGAACAAGGTACTGAGCTCTCTTGTCTTTTTTGTATCCCCACTACTCACACAATGGCCTTGTTGGAGACCTTATTTATCAATCTGCTTTTTACTGTGGATGCCGTATTTTATATTACGCTTTTCTGTATTTGCAAACCAAATATGTGTACGTTTTGAATTAAATTCTTGATTTTACGTGTGACTGATATTATAAATGGTGTTATAATTATTATATTTTGCTTTCATATCCTTCTAACTTCGTGAGGTAATCGTAAGTATTTGATAATTTTGTTCAAATATTTTGTTTTCACATTGTGGACATTGGGGATTGCTATTTTAATGAGATACGTAACTTTATTTGAATAATAGAATTGATTCGTCTTTTACTTGATGAAGATACGTAATTTAAAATAGAAATAAAAGTAAAGGTTAAAATCTTCACATCTTTAATACATAATCGTAACACGACAATTGTTTCGCCAGCCTGATGAAGCCACTGTGCTGGCAAAACAGTTGTCGTTTTACGATTACGTATTAAAAAAGTGAAGAATTTTAACAATTAGTTTTATTTCTATTGTAACTTTATTTATTTATTTTTTATATTATTATTATATTAAAAAAACATTTTATAGATTATCAAATAATTTCCCTTTCTCAAAATTATCAATACAAGTTTTAATGTTCATAATAAGTAGTTACTTGTAAGCTTTCCTTACTTGATATTAATATACCCCTGCTTGTTTTAGGACGCCTGCATTCAATATTGGATAAGTAAAGGAGCTGATCCTCGAAAGCTTACTCTTGGTGTTCCAACATATGCTAGGACTTTCACCTTAACTAATAACAGTAACACTGCTGTAGGTGCGCCCTCTAGTGGTAGTGGTACCGCAGGCCCTTATACATTAGCAAGTGGAATGCTGGCCTATTATGAAGTAAGTATTTTTTTTCTTAATAGTGTGTGTATATATGTCTTATGTTGAAAGGTTGTCAAGATCATAGGACCGCTGAGATTGTGTACCTACGGTGTGCGTAAAGAATTCCATGGCTTTGCTACTACACCGTGGCTGTAAGAGGGTAGAAATGTTGATTTGATGGCCACTTATTCAACATTTAAGGGTAACTAAAGAGAGAGATTTCTCACACCCCGGTCTGGGTATTCGAACCTTTGAACAATAGGACTCTCACTCTCGTTCAAAGGTCTCTCACTCTCGTTTACATGCATGTATTGATGATTCTTTAGTAAGATGAAACACGTGTCTACATGTCTGGAAAGATACTTTCACACAAATATGAACTTGTATTATGTTCTCGACACCCAATTTTTAATATTATTTTAATTCATTTAAAATGCTTTTGTTTTATTTAAAATTACTTAAACTTACTCATGTAGGTTTCAAACTGTTTTGAATGGAATATCCCAAAATTATATTTATAGTTGCTTTAATTTTTAGTATACGTGTATGTATGTCGCCCCTCCCTTCCGCCTCGATTGTCGTCTTGATATAAGGAGTTCGTGCTCGAGCCGTAAGTAAGATCAGTTGGTGGTTCTAAGTTCATGTTATATTCTTGAGGAAATTAAGTTTTACGTAATTCTACGTATTTTGCAAAATATCGCATTGGGGATAAGAATGTATAACATAATACGAATTAGAAATTGCCAATACCGTTCCGTGTAAGATTTGGAAATTTAAAAGGAGAAAATAAAACCTTCTTTTTGCATAAGTTTTTGACGGCATTTCTGTGTCGTAACCGGCGGAACAACTGTATACCCTCTGGAAGTAATCTAGGCACCGACGTTTTATTTTTTTTTCCCGTAACCACGACAATTTGTCGAATCTCGAATTGAGGAGAATCCATCGTGTATCCTGATATCGGCAGTTAATTGCAGAAACCGACACCTCCTGACAATCCCTGTGTTCAAAGGATAACACTGGAACTCGTTTGTTTTGTATTTAATGTATAATTTAAAATTTTAAGTAGCATCGTAAATTAATATTGCATTTGGTTATATATATTTGTAATCTATTTTCAATTTGATTTCAACTTTATTTGCTTTAGTGATATACATATATAGTAATTTTTAAGGTAATATTTTCTGTTCATTTACCGCTTTTATATTTTATTCTCTTAAAAATATTCTAAATTTATTTTTAAAGTAAGAATTTTTCTTGTCTGTAACCTTTCTTTTGGGCAAACCATCTGTACTTGGCCGTCGCATAATATAAACAAAAAACTGTCTACAGTGTGCTTGGTACTTAATATAATATAGATTATTTGATTTATAAATTTTTGAAATACACGCAAAACAATTTTATTATGTGTATAATTGCTTAAATACTATTCAGAATATCATATTTGTATATACACAGGGTGACACATATACAGGGTGTATGTTTTATTAATTTTATTTTGAACAGAATTATGTTGGTTTATTACGAACTAAATTAAAATTGTTAATACACGAGTTAACTGTTGTCGAGCCTTTTCTTTACCTCTGCTTTTTTTCTCTAGCAAGTTGAAGTTTGAGCGTATATTTTCAGGTCGCAGATATCCTGTGTAACATTTTGCCGCTTCGTCTTTGTATTTAGCGTTTGTATTTTTGTAGTCTGCATGTGCATGCGCCTAACATCGCGCAATCCATTTTCTCCGTTTTCAAACTGAGCTTCCGTAAGCAAAACGGAATGGCGCTACCTACCATCTTTTATTTAGTCACCCACACCCGTCTCCACTTACTAAGGGCATACACAATAAATAGAAGCTCCCAGACTATTGTGCGATACGACTACGGATTTTGTTTTGATTTTGATCAAATTCAGACGCCATCGCTGGGCCTGCGCGCGCCATAGGTAGCAATGTCCCAAGTTGCAACGCCACCTGTAATTGACGTTAAGCTATTGGGGGATATTATTATCATTATTATTATTTATAAATGTTAACGAATACGAATAAATTGGTATGTATTGAATTATAATCTTTATAACAACTCCACTATTACAGATATGTGAAATATTGGTCGGAGGTGAATGGACAATTGTATGGGACGACGAACAAAAGGTGCCTTATGCATATAAGGATAATCAATGGGTTAGCTACGATAATCCAAGATCGATTGCATTAAAGGTAATGTATTGGGCTTTGTAAGATTTGTTTAAGTGTTAGTCGCTGATATGCTTACAATCGAAAAAGATTCTGTTACTTAAGATATCGATATCAGTAACAGAACCTGTACATTTAGTGCCTCTTAAAACGTTTCAGTTTTGAGTTTGCGGTGTTTTATTGGGTTATTAATTATTCTACAAGTAATTATGAAATTATTTATTGTGTTTTAAATACGAAGATATATTAAAACCTCGTTATACAATATAAGTCCCATTATTGTATAAGATAGAATAATTAATCAAATTTCTGCATTCTACATTATTTAGGAAACGAAAGTATATTCCATCACTGGAACCAAATTTATTCGGAAATAGTTTTAAAATTGTACTTTTATTGAAATAGTTTATTTATTTATTGCCAGCCAAAAATATTTATGTAAATTGAAAATACTGATTGAAAACACTATTTTTCAGGCCGACTACGCAAAAAGAATGGGCTTGGGAGGAATTATGATATGGTCAGTAGAAACAGATGACTTTAAAGGAACATGTGGCATAACAAATCCAATCTTGACTACGATAAACTTAATTAACAGCTATTAATACTTACAAATACTTTCATGTAATAATAGTAGCAATAAGTTGCACGAGCATTGTATTTAGAGCTCGACAATAGAAAAGTATTATAAAATATATTTTTTTCTGTGGTTTTATTTTTAATAACAGTAATTAATATGGTCATCTCCAAAACATTCAAGTAAAACTGGAACTAGCGGACCATAGTATAACATATAGAATTGATTAGAACATAGCAAGAGAAACAGTTTTAAAAGTTTAAAAACCGATGTGCGGCATTATCCAGCGCATTTTGGTTTTCTGGGCTTTCGCCCATATCCCATTCAAAGAAGAGTTGCCCCCTATAACTTTAACGAACTTTAATCGTTCAATTTAGGGACGAAGAAGGCAATGTCACTTCGAGTTCAATAACTGAATGGGGAGGATCGGCAAAGCGGATGTGCTCCACCCTCCCATAGTCTCCCTATATTAGATGGATTCTTCCGTCAGTGTTGGATATGCTAGCGGTCTCCTAAACCAACTTCTCTCTTGATAGCCCAGAGCCGCCTATTGTCCCAGTGCGACTAATTCCACTGCTACACTAACACCCGAACTGTGGAATTTGTTGAGTTGGCCCGTGTAGATTGCCGAAAGATGGGTAGTGGCCGAACTGGCGCTCTATCTCATGGTTATGATGGCAGACGGCTAAACTAGGTACTTCCCAATACCTGGTATAAAGTACGTCAGATGCGATACAGCTATCCTGGAGATCCGGGCAAAATATAGCCAGTTTTAGGATGAATTACAGGGATTTCTCCAATCCAATTGGCAGTGGTTGGTTCGGTTAATTTGGCAGTAATAAGAATCTCGCTCACTTGCCTGCCTTCGGATACTGATGAGACTATCCATTGGCCCATACGGCAAAAACCACCTGTATAGGCTAGATCAATGTCGACTTTAGGAGTGTTCACTAGCAGGTCCATAAACACTAACTTTAAAAGTTGAAAGTACAAATAAAAAATATCCATATTCAGAATAAATTACTGTGCCGTTATTTTCTTCTTATATAACTTTATATTATATTGTTGGTGTTATAGAATACATTTATATTTATTTTAAGTTATGATATAATGAAAATACTTAAAAACTTAATTTTTAATATTAGTAATGATTTAGTAATGCGTTGATACCTCTCTCACTTGTGTTGTTACTGATTAGCTGGCGCTGAAGGTTAGATACATCGTAATTAATTCGGGGAACTGTACTTTAGGCTTTTAATGCTTGTGAATTTGATCACTAGTTTTCTAAAAGATTCTAAAACACATACTTTCTATACTAACGTGATTTATTTGTCTAGTACTTAACACAGAAATCTACATGGTTGTATTTAATAATGAACCCTCAACCAACTATTATGTTTTTCTAAAGGACAGAGATTGCATGACGGTCGATCGTTGTAGGAGAGGGGGAGTATTGGCGGCTATTCGGCACGACATTTCATATCGCATTGTGAATACGAGCCATGTAAGTGCACTAGTACCTTTTGTGGATCTATTGATATGTAAATGCAGTATTAGTGGTTCTACTATTTATCTTGCACTATACTCCTCAAAATATTTGTTTAGAAGATCTGGAAACTTTTACTGCTGAGTCTTTTCTGGTCAATAATCCATTTATTCTTATTGGGAATTCTAATCTATCAAATCTGTATTCGCGTGCTCACTAGTATTGGAATAAGGTTAATATCTTTAAAAACTTTCTTGGTATTTTTATGTAAAACAATGCAACAATATTGTTAATAGTAAAGGTGTTGGATCTGTCATTATCTAATATTAGTACTAACTTTTAAGTAGAGCAGTCCGCATCCCCTATTGTGAATGAAGATTTAGTTCAACCTTGAAATTTTATTCTACCTTTTATATACTTCCTCAGTGAAACTGTTCTCTTCCCCCAATGACTTTATACGGGAAAGTCATTAAATAAGTCACAAACTGCTGTAGGAAAGCTGAAAATAGGAGCGAGTTGATTTCCTATTTGTCAGTAGGTGTCACCACAATCCAGCTTTATAATTCTCAAGTGACAGTTGGTGTGCGCGAACACAGGCAGTGTCAAAATGGCGACCGTGCTCGAAGATTGTGCTGTGGAAGATCAACGTGCTATTGTGCGTTTTTTCTGGGCAAAAGGACTTTCTGCAAAAGATATTCATAAGGAAATGTCTCCTGTTTACGGTGAAAAGTGTTTGTCGCGTAAAGCCGTATATAACTGGGTCGAGAAATTCTCTCAAGGACGCTCAAAAGTTGTTGCCGATCAGCGAAGTGGCCGCCCCGTTCAGATTTCGACAGATTCAACACTTCGACGGGTGGAAGAGATGATTCGAACTGACAGGCGGGTAACAATAGACGGTATAGCAACTGCAATAGGGTGTTCTCATGGTTTAGCCTACGAACTGATGCACGATCGTTTGAATTTCCGAAAAGTTTGCGCACTGTGGGTACCTAGACAACTGACCGAGGAACACAGAAGAATTCGAATGGGCTTGTCCTTGCAACACCTCTCTCGATACACAGTGGAAGGGGAGAACATGCTTAACAGGATTGTTACTGGTGATGAGTCATGGGTGCACCACTACCAACCCGAAACAAAGCGTGCTTCAATGCAATGGAAACATCCTTCTTCGGCGTCAACAAAGAAATTTAAGGTTGTGCCCTCAGCTGGTAAGGTTATGCTTACCGTATTCTGGGATTCTCAGGGAGTGCTCCTAGCCCATTTCCAGAACAAAAAAGAGAACGTGACTGCTGAATCATACTGTAGAGTTTTGTTGTTGCTTCGCGATGAAATTCGACGAAAACGTCCAGGCCTACTGACGAGAGGAATATTGCTGCATCACGATAATGCCAGCCCCCATTCGGCCCACTTGACCCAGGCGAGAATTGCGCAATTAGGGTGGGAACTTCTTGAACATCCGGCTTACAGTCCCGACCTGGCCCCAAGCGACTATCATCTGTTCCGTCCACTCAAAAAGCATCTTGGCGGCAAACATTTCGAGGGTGACAACGATGTTCAACAAGAGGTACGCACGTGGTTCAGACGCCAGCCCAAACACTTTTATGCAGCAGGCATTGGGGCATTGGTAAAGCGATGGGATAAGTGTATTAATGTAGATGGAGACTTTGTTGAAAAATAAAACTTGTTTTGGCTAACTATTTCTCTAATTATTTTTATAATACCTTTTTGTGACCTAATTACTGACTTTCCCTCGTATTTAACTTTCATAACGCAATTTACGTTTCTTTACACAGTTATTTAATAAATATTAATTGGACTTTTCTAACACATTTTTCAGACGTAAATTTAGCTGAATGCTTTTATGATATATTATACCATCTGTTGAATCTATATGTGCCTCGCAAAGTCCAATCCGGATCTTCTTACCTACCATGGTTTTTATCTGAAATAATTTCTATTCTCAAAAATAGGAACTATTATCATAAAAAGTTAATCGAAACTAGAAATATTCAATCTTACAATGAATTTAACATTTCGGTCTATAGCAAAGTAGAAAATACAGAATAATTACTAGAGACTGGAAAATATGCACTAAAAAGTTTGCCAAATATGCATGCAATATGCACTTAAAAAATCCCTAAATATGCACTTACAATATGCAATATGCACTTATGATGTGCATTTATTTATGTTTTAGGAAATTAAAATTTATTTGTCGTATTTACAAATTGTATATTTATTTATTACAATAAATAACCATATATTTCTTTAAATTTTCCATAGTTAAATTATGTCTACGATCTGTAACTATATGTTTATATTGGGAAAATGTTCTTTCAACATTGCAAGATGTGATCGGTGCATTCTTAAAACTAGGTATTAATGAGGGGCTTATATTAATGTCTTCATTAAAATTGCCATTAATTACATTATTTATAGATTTTAATGTAACAAAACCTCCATTTTTGCTTAGAATTGCGGCTAATTTTTTTTTTTTTCCAGTCAATCCGTTGACTTTTCCAATTTTCTATTGAATATCATTTACAATTCCAACACCATCATTTAAAGATAAATTTCTATCTTCTAATCTAGTAATTGCCTGCTCAATTATTGCCAAGTTAGATTTAATATATGATAGCTGATTTTGTATTGTCGAATTATTGAAAATTACGTTACACTTTTCAAGACTGGTTGCTGAATCAAATTGAGTTACATTTTTGATGCCTTCGTAATTATCGGCAAGAAACACAGCACATTTAAGCCATGTTCCCCATCTTGTTAAGATAGGTTCTGGGGGCAATGGAATGCCGGGAAGCATTTCGTTATATAATTGCACTCGTAAGGGCGCTTTTAAAAATACTTTTTTGATATTACTAATTAAATTATTTACATTTGGAAACTCTAATCTAACTTTTTCAGCAACCCTATTTAAACCATGAGCCAAACAAGTACAATGGATTAAATTGGGAAAAACATTTTTCAGACTTTGAGCTGATTTTAACATATACGAAGCTGCGTCAGTTACCATTAACAGAAATTTTTCAAAAGGTACTTTGTCGGGTAAAAAGAAATTCGCTAAGGACTCATTAATAGACCTGGCTATGGTAACATGATGTGTTTTGTCTAAATTACCTACATTAATTAAATGTCTTTTAGATTGAGTTGAACCATTTAAGGTTCCAATAATCAAATTAGCAACCTGACGGCCCTTTGTGTCGGTAGTTTCATCAACAGAGACCCAAAGATTTTGGTTTTTCAACTCCTTTCTAATACCATCGGTAACATCTTCATACATTTCGTTTATGTATTTCTTGCGTAGAGTTGAGGAACTGGGTACATAAATGGGTTTATCATCGACTTTGCAATAAGTTTTCAGGAATTCTTGAAATATCGGATTGTCCAATTTATGTAAAGGAATATTACAACCCACAAAAAGATTACACAAATCTTTGGAAAATGCTTCTTGTGGATTCTTCGAATTATTGAGAAAACTTTCCTCCAAAAGTTGCTGTCGCGGTTTATTCAAATTTTAAGAAACCCTGTTCTGATGAAATGTTGTGTTCAAATGTTGCATTACTTGAAATTTCTTCTGGCAGGTAATCTGTGTAACAAATATATATTTTTAACATTCAGTTATAATAATAATTATTAATTACTATATTACTACAAAAACTAGAAAAATAAATCGTCTGGTTTCGTAAATGTTGTTTACATTTGTTGTTTAAATTTGATTGATTTTGGTTATTTTGGTGTTTATGACAAAGAAATATTACAAAGATATATTAGCTTTAAAGAACTTAAAATTAAACATATCTAGTAATAATTTATTATGATATTGTTTCATTATATTTATGAACACAAAAAAAATTCTCATAATTGTAGAACTTGTTATTGACAAAATATTTCAAAATTCAACTTTCCCTTTTGTCGCAGAGTGTGCACAAAACACTTTCTTCGTCAATAATTTTTAGTGCACTGCAATCACTTATCCAATTTTTATTAGAGATGACTTCGCTTTAGCTATTCTCGGCATTTTCAAAAATTTTTAATTCACTTTTGTTTCACCAAATAGCACAGACCTTAACACGTTTACGAATGAACAAACTATGAAGGAAATTATTTCTTTTTCTTATATTGATATTAGTCGTACGGTATAATATACCTGCATTAATACCTACATTTCTGAAAAGGATTTCTTACGTAAGTTCTAATTGCCCTGTAAACCGATTATCACTACAGTTAAATCCTATTTTTGGGAAAGTCCATCTCATTATTAATGAGATGGACTTTTAATGAGTCATTAATGCAAAGTTGAAGGAATGCCTTCACGTTTACACAAACAAATTAAATGTCTTTAAATATCAGATTTTATTATGGTTCTTATGAAAATGGCGAATATATGCATAAATATGCAAAATAATTATGATATATGTACGTGCATATGCAGTTATGGTAAAGTGTCCAAATATGCATTATATGCACAAAAAAAAATGGTAAAAAACGTATTCTGAGGGTGGAAAATGGATAAGTACACAGTATAGAAGGAATATACAAAAAAAAAACAACAAATATGCATTTTGCATAAAATCCAGTCTCTAATAATTACATATCTTACCTTTCTGCAATGGAGCTTTCAATCAGAACAACCCTTTCTAAGCTTTGGGGTTTCCTTCGCAAAACACAGCTCTGAAGTAGGCTACCTAATTTACTTCATATTAGTAATTGTAACATTTTTTAGAACCCATTGTTATTGTTTTACATATGATGGATCGGAGTACTATTTCCTATCTTTGTCCTTCTCGTTATTCTCTGAGGACAAGTTAATTAATTTAATGGTCACTATTCCTAATAAAAACACCACTGGAGATGATTACTTACCGAGCTTTTAGATGCGCGACTGTAGATTCATCCTAGCATAACCTCTGAAACTACTTATTAACATATCCAAAAAAAAACGAATATCTTTCTTGTTCGGTGGAAGAACACAAGAATTATTCCCGCGAATAGCAAAGGAGATCGTGCGTTCATTAGTAATTATTGGCCGATCTCTATTATATCAAACTTTGCCAAATTCTATGAGAAGGTATTATACTCTAGACTTTTTAGTCGTATGCGCTTTCATATCTCACTGAACCAGCATGGTTTTATCACGGGTAGATCCACTTTCACCAATTTGGCTTCGATTGACTTGTATGTTGATGAAGTTTTGGACAATCGAGGACAGGTCGATGTAATTTATACTGATCTGTCTAAGGCATTCGATTTAATTGATCACGAGCTTTTGCTTAATAAGCTACGATCTCTTGGTCTCGTGCCAGCTTCTATGAGTCTTCTTCGGTCATATCTATTTCAAAGAAAATGCTATGTAACGTGTAATGAATTATGCTCCAATGATTTCGTTTATGCTTTCGGCATTCCTTAGAGATCAAATTTGGGCTCTTTGTAATTTGTTTACTAATGATCTTCCCCAAGCGAAGTGCTCATTATCGTTTACGCAGATTATATAAAAATATGTTCTGAGATTTCAACAATTGATGATATCGTTAAACCTCAGCAGAATCTGGACATGTTAGTTGCATGGTGTGACGGTTTTAACCTTAAATTAAATATTGAAAAACGTTGTGTAGTTACTTTTAGTCGACCTGACATGCCTTAAAAATCCTCGTATTGTTCTAAAAGCAGTGTCTTAGCCAGTAAAACTGAAATAAAGGATCTTGTAGTTTTATTTGATTCAAATTTTCTTTCAGATTGCTTTAATACCCACCTGCTAGTTATATTTAAGTTAATTAAAGTGCATTATATACACTAGCACATATTGCTATAGATTTTTCCTTGGACAAGAAAGGAAAAATGATTGAACAATTTTGAACTCTATAATGAAGTACATTTATAAAAAAAATTAGCTATTTCAATTGTATGTTTATTTATTTCAGACGGGGATCGTTATATATATATTTTATTTTATAAGTAAAAATTTTTATAATGTATGAAATTATGATTAGCCCTCGCATATTTAGGTTGACCAGAGGATTGAACTTGCCGCTTTTCCGGATATTGTATTTATTAAAATGTGTTGTCTGTATATATTTTGATTTTATAGATGGTAGGGATGTTCAGGCGGATGTTGAAATTTCATTTTGAGTTAGAGATATCTTAACGTTTAAAGTGATCGGTTTATTAAAGAATAAAATACTCAATTTTATTCTTTGTTTTATAAAATCGGGTTGAATGTTGTTTATGCATTTATTGTGAGGTGCATGTAAATCTTAATTCGATTTTTGCGAGTGTTTTGTTGGTTATAAAATATTTTTTTATGAATAAGATATCTCTCGTGCATTTTATAAATTGTACATGGATCTATGTAAGTTGATAAAATATTTTGTTTATATATTTGATATCACGATTAATTTCATTATTATAATTTCATGTATTTCTTGTAATAATTTATATTTGAAAGTAGTATATGGGTATTAGAGAAAGTTGTCATGTTTTTGTAAGGGAAGTTTTTTTCTTAAAATAAAATTCGAGAACATTTTGAAATTCAAGGTTGGAGTTTTCTTTAGTGGGGATTGACCTTGTGTTATTTTTGCGCATGACAAAAATTCAATTTTCGTGGGTTTCGAAAACTTAGTTGTTTTTGACATTTGTTGAAGGGGTCAAAGTAGAGGTTAAACTTGACAAATTTCACTAGTATTTATTAGTTTTATGTTTGATCGAGTGTCACAAGGGGTTTTTCTCTGTGTGCGAGTCATTATTCACAAAGAGTGTTTCCCCATTGCTACTGTTTGATGATGCTTTAGCACCCTATACACTTTGTAGAGGGATTTTTTTAAATTTTTTTTTAAATAAACTAACAAATGAACAGATAAGATTTTTATTTGTGTTTATCGTTTTATTTTCGGATAAAAACTTGGACCTGATCCGCGAGGAACGATTCATGAGATGGGAGTCCGTGGATTCTACTAGACTGAATAGCCGGCAATATAAGCTGTAGTGTGAATAAAAAAATTAATAAGCAATTTCAAAGTAAATTCCACTGCACAAATATGGCGCAATCCAACGTGGGGCCGATATTGTAATTGAGGCTAATCCGACGTGTCTGCGAGAATATCGTATAATTGGAAGAAATAAAACAATATAATTCAAATATGGAAAATATAATGGAAAATTTGAAACAAAGAATGGGTAATGCTGGTTACATACATGAAGAGGGGGACGACGAAGTAGGCAGTCAGCAGATGATGGATATGATGCACACAATGACACAAATGATAATGAATATGATGGAACAAAACTATAATGAAATGGAACGAAAGATGCAACAAAAACATAAGGAGAAGGAACAGATAAGATTTTTATTTGTGTTTATCGTTTTACTTTCGGATAAAAACTTGGACCTGATCCGCGAGGAACGATTCATGAGATGGGAGTCCGTGGATTCTACTAGACTGAATAGCCGGCAATATAAGCTGTAGTGTGAATAAAAAAATTAATAAGCAATTTCAAAGTAAATTCCACTGCAATATGTATACGGTAAAAATATTAAAAAAAAACAATAGAATCAGTTTTCCTCTTCATTAAAATTTAACTTTATAACCCTGTAGCTTTATAAAATTTTGCCGGAATCAATAATACGCAAGTTCCTTACACAAATGTGTTTTACTTAAGTTTGAGAAAATTCATGTTTTATTAAGCTTTAGCTATGTTAGAAATATGTTAACATATTTTTTGAAATCAAGTTACTGGACGAATATTATGCTTAGGTTTCTAAAAGAAGTAACTTTTTCCCAACACTGTACTATCTATTGTATAATCTTAACAAACGCAAAAGAGTTCTTGCTTTTTTGGAATGTTTTGCATTAAGTATTTATTTCAAGATCATTCTGTCTACAGGTATTTATGATCGTTGAAATAACAAATTTACAAGATTTTTAAGTTATCGGAATACAATAGAAAATTTTAATTAACCTAACATTACGAATAAAATAAAAAGTGGGGCCTCCAAAACAAAACCTTGACGAAGTACACTATATAATTGAAAGTTTTATTGCATTCAAACAAGCTCGGGCGATTTAACAAATAGTTGTTGTGACTAGTTAGTGTAACTTTTAAACAGCGATTCGTGCGAGATATTTTATGTTTGTTAAAACCTATATAAACAATGTCCACTTGAAACATCTTGTCGTTATATTATTACATTAATACGTATTCATAAAACTCATTGTTACATCTAGAACAGCATTGTCAATAAGATTTTGGTTTTTCGTCATTGGCTGTATGGCAAATGGAAACAAATCCTTAAAATAATCTCTACGATATCGACGTGTCGACAACATCTAGTTCCTTTTCATCGGAAGCTTGCCGGCGAAGACTAATGGAATATCGACAATGCGTCGAGATAATAGAGGCACTTTTAAGGATTAAACCGACACGCGGAACAGAACTCAAGAAATCTCATCGATTCTTATTTTAAAAGATAACTAAAATTGAACAAACTTTATATAATTTTATTAAATTAATTTCCAATATTAAACTTGAATTAAATTTAATGTCAGTTTTCCTCTAATCTTAATGATTGTATCTAATATAATTATATACGAGGGCGATTCGTAAGGAAATTTCGTTTCCGGCTAGTGGGCAGAGGAGTGAGGATAGACTACACCGCAGCGATCGCAGCGCTGCGGTGTAGTCTGGTTCAGTGTGAGCCTGGCAGCGCTAGTGAGAGAATCGTTCGGACATTCTTTCGTGCTATATTGGTCGTTTAAAATAGCTGCTGCAATGGAAAATCTCGCCGACAGTGAATTGCGTGCTGTTATCTGATTTCTGTGTGTAAAGAGCCGGAAGGCCGCTGAGAGTTATCGTGAACTTGGTTCTATTTATGGTGAAAATGGCATGAGTGACTGTATGGTTAGAAGATGGTGTCGTATCTTTCGAGAAGGACGAACTAATATCCATGATGAAGAACGGAGTGGAAGACCAACGGTTGTAACGAAGGACTTGAAGTTATCGTCGATGAAAAAATTCGTGAAAATTGGCGATTCACAATCATAGAACTGAGTGCCTTTTCCCCTCAAATTTCGTGTACAATTTTGTGTAAGGTTGTTAGCGAACATTTAGGTTACCACAAATTTTATTCACGATGGGTGCCAAACCTTTTTTCCGAAGACCATAAAGCAAAGAGACCGAGATCGGCACTAAAATTTCTGACACGTTGCGGTATACAGCAACCAAATACTTTCGCTTGCCGATGTATACACTGTCACGAAAGCATCAAATTCTGTTAACACCCGGTTTTTAGTTGGTTGCCATCCTTAGTAGAAAAGGGGGCCAATAATGAGGTGTGGGGTTTAATGGTTTTGATGTTGTAATTGCTAAGGATTTTGGTGATATGCCCGATAACGCTTTGTATCTAGGGGGAATGAGTTTTCGAAATGGCAGAAGTGTGTTGAGAAACGGAACTGGATTGTCTTAAATTAAGGTGTTTGTTTATAATGTGTTGTATATCGTGCTTGGAATAATTGTTGTAGCTTAAGGTATTGGAAATATAGTTGATTTATTGGAATAAAGATTTGGGTTCAGATGTAGGAGAAGGCTTTTTGATCTAAGGAATTTCTAACACCACATTTTTATGCTAGAGGATCGTACGAAGGGGCGTTTAGGTACCAGTTCTGTTGGTATGAATAGGTTTGTGAAAAACGGAAATTCCTAATGAATCATCACAATGAAGATTCGCTGCGTTGGCCAAGAAGGAAGCAGCTCCAAACACGCGATCCCAGCTCGAAATCTCAGAATTAACAATAGACAATAATCGCGGACGCTTACAACCCATACAAATCTATACCTTATATTCATTTTTAATACAAGCCTTTAGGTATCTTAAAAGCCTCAGGGTAGTAAATAAGCAAGATAACTTTGCTTGATTTGCTTAACTTATTCAGGTTAAAAAATTGACTAAACATAATGCACTGCCTAAATGGCTATTTTGGGATTCCATGGTTTTAAATGTTGGGGCTTCAATTTGCCTTTTTTGGGCGGAGTTCGGTGAGCAGCATTTTTTAGAATATTTTTTAATAAACGCAACACGTCGAAAACAACCAATATTAAAATATACTAGACAATGTCGATTTCGATGTTCACATATGGATACATTTACGGATAATAAAAAACAAAGTCGAAGCGTGTGGATGAGGATATTAAGAAGAATAGAAGGAGAGACAGAGGTTGACAAAGTGGATAAAGTAAAAAGTAAAGTGATTAAATGAAGATCAAGAATAAAAAGTGTATTAGAAAGAATAAAAACAATTAATAGGATGGTTCGATAGTTCGTCTTGGCTGTGCTACAGAGATAAGATAGCCAAGATGCCAAGACAGCCAAAATTGACAAAACATCGAAAAAAGAAAAGGCTCAAATGAAAACAAGCAAAGAAAGAAGGAACATATAGGGAAATATAGAGAAGGACCATAAGATAGAAGAGGTCCTGGAAAAACTAAGCATAATGTCATATTTATACATATTGCTATGAATAGTGGTTTGAAAATTGGGCACGCCACTATCCACAACCAGTTCTCCCAACTAGGTTTCTGAGCCAGAGAATTTTCAAATGTGAGACTTCTAACTTCTCGGTTTCCAATTCGGAAAGTCGTGTAATTTCTACAATGAGTTAGGCGCCAGTGAATTGTTTACAAAAATTTATATACTTATATTTTTAATTAATGAGCAATAAAGGTATTAGCACAAAAATCAAACACAGGGTAAAATTTAAACTGAATATTTAAACAAAAAATCAAAGAAAGAAAAAAAATCTATCTTTATAAAGTATAAAGATTCTGTATTCCACAAAAATACATGAGGTAAAAATATTCACTGTAATATTGACAGCTAAGTGAATGAAAAAACTTTCTCTTAATTACTCTGATCAAACTTATCTAAAAATAATAAAGTTTATTTTTAATTTCTCCCCAAAGAACCATACTGTATAATAAGATACTGATACACGTACAAAAATTAACACGTGTTCAATCGACACGCAGAAAAAACCCTTGAATCCAAACGGACAAACTTTTCAATTATAATATTAACATAGAAATGTTAATAATAAACTGTATTATCTATATTCTTAAACTAAATCTCTTAATTACATGTATAAACTTCAATACAATAGAAATATAATTGTAATATTTATGAATTCATAAAAATTTTATATACTTATAAAAAAAACTAATATGAAGACTCACGAACAAAGATGCTTTCAATTTAATCAAAAATACAAAGAGAAAAGAAACTCTATAAAAATCGGGCATATAATACTAATATCTCAAAATCACATCCAATCAAACACCCCGAAATAATTAAATTAATATAACATATATCAAAGAAAACAACCTTAACGTTTCATGGCTTATAGTCGTCTCCCTGAACTGGCCTCAACTTTCACATGAGATCGACATCGGCCTCGGATAACTAGTTTTTATCACACGTTAAATTTTAAAATATTTTAAAAAATATACAACTTATCCCACAATAATTAAACATTTATTTTAAAGAAAATTAATACTGGTAGCCGTAACTTTGTGGTAATTCACAGTTTGATAATGACATTGTATGTCGAAACCGCGGTCACGATTATATGTGAATAAAGTGGTATATATAACAAAGTTATTGTTTTATTTTATTTTATTTATTTTAAATTATTTTTAAATATTATTTTAGAAAAAATCCATAGCAATATAAATACATAGCAATATAAAAAATTTAAGCAGTATATACTACAACCTAATTATGTAACGATATGCAATTTACCATCATAATATATGTTGCTGTTATAAAAATATATGTCTTATGTTTTATTTAAATATCTGTATATTTGCTTATCATGCTGACAGCTCCATGTTTGGATCCCTGACTGGCTGTCCGAGTAGGTATTCGTAGTTTTCCTTCTCGTTTAAGGCGAATGCCTACAGCTTAACTTCTTAAGTCGCGCATACATAATAATAACTCATGCCTTGCCATTCCCCGTTTTTGTTGTCTAACTATTTTTTTAATACTGAGGCATGATTTATTATTATTAAACTGGATGTATCTTTGAATAATTTTATCCATGACAACTACAAATGTATAAGTATGACATTAATATACTGTTATTTATATTTTAAATTCTTTGAGAAAGGCATCACTTGCCGAAACATGTAAGATTGTTTCAAATATATCCATTTTTAAGTAAAACCAGACCTTAAATCGCCAACTGATTGAATGTACTATATATATACATATATAGTTCATAAATTACTTCTTTTCTGTCCTAGGCCAAATTTTAGGCATAAGAATACCTTAATTGACTAACGTCTGTAGCGTTATAGCGGGTATTTATGTGTGTTAGGAAGAGATAAAGTACAATTTGTGGTTCACGTTTTGAGCAATACGAACTGCAAGGAAATACTTTATCAACTGTATACGTGCATATTTTGCTATTTTTACATGCATATAATCCGAACTTTACTTATTACAACTGTAAAGGCTAAAGTAAACAATAGAAATATTTCGTAAAAGACAAACCGAGCGTGAGTTTTTCGTCAGTTAATTCGTCTTATCCACCACGTTTTATTGAACTGATCAGCAACAAACAATAATTTGCTATGTGGATCAACGTTTTGTTGTTAGCTATAATATCAGCGCTTATATCAGCTGTGTGTAATTACATTTCATATTTGACTTAGAAAAAAACAATAGTAGGTTTTAATTCTGTATATTTCAAGATTGACTTTGTAACAATATTTCCACAATTTTGAAAAGGCAAGGTTATTCTCAAAAAAGAAAAACTGATGAAAACCAGATTAAAACGCAAAATTCGTTTCTTTCTTAAAATAATGTTTAAAATTTTTATTCAGGAGAAAATTGATTTCCTTTCAAGTTAGCTTCAGGATAGTTCGTTTCTAACACAGCCCTTTCAAATATTGTTCAATTTTGCTGAAGTTTTCGAAAATATAATTTATAACTATATTTAAAATATTCAATATGATTTTTAACATGGGTTCCTTCCTGGAAGATCAAATACGACCAACCTCAGTATCACCATGCAATTCATCTATGAACAATTGAATGATCGAAGTAAGGTCGATGCATTTCATACTCTTAGCGGATTTGGTTCTTTTTAATGTACATCTTTATTAGGTGTGTCTACGCGAACATTATTACGTCTACTATTTTTAATAATTTATACGAACGACCACCTACAGTTTTCATTGTCATACGCTGATTTAATGATATTTTTTAAAATATCATTCGATCTAGATTTAGAGAGACCTTTCAAGAAAATACTAATTAATATTTATGTAATTATTATACCGGGCGTATTTTTTAACTTGAAATATTCAAATACTTCGCGGACCTCTCCCGCGGGGGTTGGGCTACCCACCAGGCGCGTCCCTAGGTGGCGGATAAGGGGACGGTCAGGTCTCTCTTGGGGGACCTGATTAGTGGCAGTCATAAGCGGAATGGATAGGTCTAAAAACCTTCTAATCCTTAGCGAAAGCTGTCACCAGCTCTCCCAAGCTACAGTGTAAGGCAACGTGCTTAGAGCTGAATGGCCACTGGGGTATATGTGGTCTCAAACGTTCCCCTGGGGGCACTAGGCGGCACTCCCTTGTATTTACGCCTTCTGCCCGTAATGGAAGCTCTGCGGGCATTGACCTCATACTTCTTCCATACTCGTGGGAATCAAATGAACCAAGAGAAGAACCAAACATTTAAAAAGATGGAGTCTGAAGAGAATCCAAAATGTGAGTAGTCTATAGAGACTCCCTTGGCAATGGAGACTCATGAGACTCCAAGAAACAAAACTAAAACGCAACGGACTGAAACTGAGAACGTTGCGAAAACAGAGGGTGCACCCAAGGAAAGAAAACATCTTTCCGGGACACAAAGAAAGAAATTAAAGAAGATGAGGAAACAGGGGGTGGATACGAGTAAAATAAGGCTCCCCCTTTCCCAAAAAGAACCTCAGGGAGAACCTAAGCCAACAGGGGCCGTTAAGCGACCCGTGTCGGCTAGGGGCACTCCTGATGATAAAGTAACTAAGCGCACGAAGTTTTCTGCTTCGGGCGTGAGTTACAAAGCAGCTCTTAAAAGTATTAGGGCTGCAATAGTTCCTAAGGAATACCCGGTCAGCTTAGTGACTGAGAGAAATGTTATACAAGAGGCCCGGATGATGGTCATAGATAAGGCGCAGAAGGCGCCGCGGTTTGAATCCTCCCGTCTTATGGACGGCCACTATTGAGTCATCTGTGCAGATGAGGACTCGTACAACACTACAAGAGATTACTTGGAAAAGGAAACTGTTTGGAAACTCGTGAAGAGCGAGGAGCTGCCAAAACAGGAAAGGGGTTTAGCGTTTCTGCCAGAGACTAAAAAAGAGGATCTGCCAGTGGGCTTGAAAAGACTCGAGAGGCAAAATCCAGGGTTTAAAGTGGACCGATTGATTACCTTCAGTTCCAGGTTTTCCGAAAAGGGCCTACATGTGGGCTTTCGGATTGACAAGAGTCCGAGGAAACGTTGGTGAGGACTGATTGGAGACCTTACTATTGCTTTCAGAGGGCTAGCTTTGTAACCCTCGAAATAAAGAAAGACCAGAAACCGGTGATGCAGAATGAGAGTACTCTAGGAGAACTTCAGGCATCAACCTTTAAGGACCAAAGTGTTGAAGATTCTCCAAATAAATCTTCAACATAAGAAAACAGTCACGGCGGCACTTTGTCAAAGGACGCTGGCTAAAGATATCGATATCCTCCTTATCCAAGAGCCATGGATAAGTAGAGATTAGGCGAGAAGACTACAGATTAGGAGAAGGGATCTGTTGGATGGTGCCCTAGACACTGAAATTAGAACTTGTATCTGTTTCAGAGCCGACCTGGACCTGAATATCTCCAATAGAGGACCCATAATTTCACCAATTCCCTCTTGAAGGAGCTTGGGATACACTTCGCCTGGTCCTGCGGATTTATATGGTTCAAACGATCTTGTCGCCCATCTAATTAAATGGGGCTTGAAGATCTCGTTTGATATCTCCCAATCATTCCTAGTCGCCTTCCAAGAGGTGACAACTTTATTGGTATCACAATCATCCCTACACTCCGAACCTGGAAAGTGTACCCCCAGAAGATACTCTAAAGTCTCTTCCACAGTATTGGTACGCCTCCCGTCCGATTTTTGTATAGATCTAATTGCGTTGGAAGGATCTTTTTTGAGAATTCTGTTAATTCTGGCCATGTGAGGGACACCTTCGATGTCCTCACAGAATTTTCTCCAGGCCTTCCTTTTTCTCCTCATGGAACTATGCAGTGGGGATATTACGGCAGCCAGGATCAGACCGAGTGTCGATGGGGGATATTGGAGACGACAATTGCGTCCCTACACCTACCCATTGACTCTTCAGAGGCACCAGGGCCTGATCTTGAGGCCTTGGCGGCATATACCAATAAGAACAATCTGGAATTGATTATCGGCGCAGATAGCAATGCTCATCATAGGGCCTGGGGCAGGAAGGATAACAATATAGGGGTAAGTCTCTCTTTAGCTATCTCTGTGGTACTGAACTTGACTGTCTAAATCAAGGTGATAAACCGACATTTAGGACATCAAGGGGGGAATCAGTTATAGATGTAACCTAATGCACGTTGGAAATATGGGATATTGTAAGGGGGTGGCATGGATCCGACTAGCCTTCGCTCTCTGATCATGCGTATATCCGCTTTGAATTATGTATAGATTTAACGGAACCCAGACTATACAGGGATCCCAAGAGAACAGACTGGGGCTCTTACAAGGAAGACCTGTTAGCTGCAACCCGAAACATCCCTGTTAGAATAGGGAATGTGGAAGAGCTGGAGTTGGCTGTGGCATGTTTGCAACGGACCATTCTTCCCTACTATGAATATAACTGTCGCCTTAGGGAGCGACGTATAGCTAGACAGGCTGCCTGGTGGAATTAACATTACAGTTAGAATTCTCAAAAAAAGATCCTTCCAACGCAATTAGATCTATACAAAAATCGGACGTGAGGTGTACCAGTACCGTGGAAGAGACTTTAGAGTATCTTCTGTGGGTACACGTTCCAGGTTAGGAGTGTATGGATGATTGTGATACCAATCATGTTGTCACCTCTTGGAGGGCGACTAGGAATGATTGGGAGATATCAAACGAGATCTTCAAGCCCCATTTAATTAGATGGGCGATAAGACCGTTTGAATCATATAAATCCGCAGGACCAAGCGAAGAGTTTCCCAAGCTCCTTCAAGAGGGAATTGGTGAAATTATGGGTCCTCTATTGGATATCTCTGGATACATCTCCTCTACACCCACTGCAATGGGCATACCAGATGGGAAAATCAGGTGAGGATGCCTTGCATACCTTGGTGAGAGGGCTCGAAAGGAGCCTACACTACAAGGAAATTGCACTTGCAGACTTCTTAGACATAGAGGAAGCTTTCGATAACACCTCGACGTCTTCTATTATGCGATCTTTAAGAGATCGAAAAATAAAAAGCACCACATGCAACTGGGTTCATGACATGCTGCGTAGCAGAGTAGTTCATGCCCAAATGCAAAACAAAACGATCTCCATGAGGACAACAAAAGGGTGTCCCCAAGGAGGCGTATTGTCACCGCTACTATGGAGTCTAGTAGTGGATAATCTCCTCAGGACGTTAAATGACCAGGGAAAATGGACGCAGTGACTCGCCGATGACATTGTCGTAGTGTCTCAGGGGATTTTACCGGGGACAGTGGCAGGCATCATGCGAAATGCTCTGCGAATTGTAGAAAAATGGTGCCTTGAGGAGGGATTAACTGTCCATCCTCAAAAAACCAAGTTGGTAGCCTTTACCAACATGAGAAAACTAAATGATCTGGGCAGCGTAAGGCTGTTTGGACAAGAGTTAGAACTAACCAATGAAGTGAAGTATCTAGGCATAACACTTGATGCGAAACTGAATTGGAGCAGACACCTAGTCAAAGTAGCAGACAGGGCGGCGCAGCTCTTTTGGAAATGCAGAAGAGCTGTTGGCAAGACCTGGGGACTAAAACCAAATGTGGTACACTGGTTGTACACAGTAATAATAATACCAACGATTACATATGGAGCAGTTGTTTGGTGGAGGAGGACGGAGCGGATATTGTCGGTGGGGCTCCTCACGACTCTCCAGCGACTGGCCCTGTTGGGAATCACGAAAGCTATGAACAGCATGGGAACCGCTTCCATGGAGGCCATCGTGGGTCTCCGTCCGCTGGAACTATTTGTAAAGGCGGAGGCAATGGCTGCGATACTGAGGCTGAAGGCCAATGACGTATGGTGTCCTAATAATGTTGTAGGGTGCCATACAGATATCACAGGAACTATACTGGAAGAGCCGATATTTCAAATGCCGGCGGACAGTATGGCAGCTGAGATTATGTTTACAGCTAAGCTGAACATATTTATACCGATCAGGGAACAGGCAAAAAGTCGCTCGATCGATTGTGGTGTCGGCGCCTGGTACAATATTGGATCACAATCTAGTCAGGCGGTGGGTGCAGACATATGCGGAATGTGCCCTAGAAGGAAGATATCGATATGTCTGGGGAAACATACTACGGTTTCCCAGGCCGAATTGTTTGCAGTCGCCGCCTGCGCCGAGGAAATTCGGGAGGGCGGCTGCGCAAGCAAAAAAATTAACATAATGTCTGATAGTCAGGCGGCTATTAAAGCCATTATGAACCCATCTACCAGGTCTAAGCTGGTGTAATATTGTAAAAAGGTCCTCAATAAACTGGCACAAGACAATACTGTGTCGCTGATACGGGTGCCAGGACATGAGGGAATTAAAGACAATGAGATATCCGACAAACTAGCCAAAGAAGGTACTAATAGGAACTTCATAGGACCAGAACCTGTATGTGGAATCACTATGGATTCCGCTAAAAGGGAGATCTGGTTATGGTTAGAAAGAGAATATAAAAATAAAGGTTAACGGAAGGTCAACTCCATACCAAAACACTATTAAGGGTGCTGGACGGAAAGCTTTCAGCCAACCTAATTCGTAGTAGCAAAAAAGAAATTAAAATAATTACCGGGTTAATAACCGGACATTGTCCTTTAAGGAAGCATTTGTACAGCATGGGCTTGATTAGCGAGCCCTGGTATAGGTGATGTGAAAAACAGGAGGACACTAGCCTTCATGCAATATGCACGTGTGAGGAACTGAAGAAACTCAGACAGAAATATTTCGGGAGAGATTTATTGGATCCTTCGAGTGTACTCAAACTTCCCCCGAGGAGGATAGTGACTTTTATCGAGAACACAAGACTGACAGAGTGGAACTGAGAGATCTATTGGGGATAGTACAAAGAGCAGTGTGCTCAAGAGCCTGGACGTGCTGGCGTCCAACTCAAAACAGAAGAGAAGAGAGAAGAGAGATTAAAATATTTCGAAAAATAAGCAATTCATGAAAAAATGTTCAGATTTAAAAATTAAAGTAAAGGAAGAGTAATTTATTCACCAGAATTTTACATTTCTACAGGTGACATTTTCTCAGTTATTCGACATTTGTAACATTAATAAAGTTTTTCTGAAACCAATTTTGATTATTTACAAAAAAACTTATTCTTTATTGCACACGTATTCCAGAATCATATGAATAGGCTCTCAGTGCGAGAAATTGAAAAAAAATTCAGCGCCAAATACAGCGCAATATATCATGAATTAAAAAAATGTTTCAGATAAATCCTGCGTACTTTTTTCTAGTAAAATTCGAATCCGTAATAAAATATAAGGGTTCCTATTTAAGATTTTACATAGAGGAAGAGATAGGGACTAATTCTGGCAATAATGTACTTCCTCCATTGAACATTTTTTTGTGAACTGCTTATTTTTCGAGATTTTCGGGAAAATTTCAAGTTAAAAAATATACCTGGTATATCGATTCCGCTTAATTGGGTCCTCGGATAATTGGGACAACTGCTTTTTTGGGACATTTTTAATAAAACGGAATCAAAGATAAGTAAAACTTCACCGTTTTATCGCGACAAAACACCGTTTTATCGGGACAAATCATCGAATAATCGAGGGAACTCCCTAATTCTCCGAGAAGCGAAATGTAAGCCGAGGGGACAAAACTCGACTAATTTCTTAATGTGCGCTCTTCCAAGTTGTACATTATACAAATTGTGTGTGGGCGCGCGCGTTCGTTCAAAATACCCCGTAGTGTTGTTCAGAAAGTGGAACTGTTAAACAAAATAAAAGAGTATCCAAATACAACGAATGGGAGTTTGTCTGAAATTTTAAAGGTACCGAAAACTACTATTGCGCGAATTCGTGCAAATGAAAGGGAACTCTGTGAACAAATTAGCATCGCAGGTGCAAGTGGGTGTGGAGTGCAGAAAGAACGTGAACGAGAAGGAAAAGGTGCTGAAGTTGACGAAGCGCTGACCCAACCCAACCAGAAAATGGTTTGGCATTGTTACCAAAAAAGTGTTCATGTGTCCGGGCCTATGTTAAAATGCAAAGCCGAAAAGAGTTTGCAAAGAAGAATGACAATTTTAAGCCGACCGAGCGGTGGCTTTCTTATTGGAAGAAGAGACACGAAATCAAGTTTTTTAAAAAAGTTCATGGGGAAAAAGCGGGTGCTGATGTTTTGTCTGCTGATAGGTGGAAACTCGAAAGGCTTCCCGAAATTATGAACGAATTTACACCGGAAAACATTTACAACGCCGATGAGACAAGGTTGTATTATAGAACAACTCTAGATGGTTCTCTTTGTTTTAAAAAAGACAATCTAGCAGATTAGAAGAAAGCAACGGAAAGAATATGTTTTATGCTGTACGAACATGACGGGAATGACAAGAAAAAACTGCTTGTTATTGTAAAAAGCAAAAGACCTCGCTGTTTTACAGAATTAGATATCGAGAGATTGCCAGACGAATATCATGCTAATTCGAATGCATGGATGACGTCGTTAATTTTTCTAGATTGGCTGAAAAGTTGGAATAAAGAATTGCAACGGCAATCCAGATCCATAATTCTGATTCTAGGCAATTGTACTACTCATCCATACACTGGTACTCTAAAGAACATAACCCTTGAATATCTGCCACCAAACAAAACATCCTTGTTTCACTCCTTGGACATGGGCATTATTAAAAACCTAAAAACTAAGTACAGAACTAAAAATAAATTTCATTTTAGAAAAAATTGAAGAAAATTTATTGGGATCAAACTCGACAGCTAAAGATGTAAGCAGTAAAGCCAACATTCTGTAAGCCATAAACTTCATTGCAGACAGCTGGAGGGATATTAATATGAAAACAATAAAAAATAGTTTTACTTATTGCAATTTTAAAGTGAACTCGGAAAACTTGAGTGAAAGCCTCGAGAAAATGGATGAAGCTGTCAACGATAACATTGTGTTGAAAGAGACGTGATTACAAAATTAAGAGGAATTCACCGATTTAGATAAAAAATTGAGTTGCTGCGATGAAAAGGAAAATCTTGATGAAGATATCATTGATGAAATAAAAGAACGCCTACGAGAAACCGAAAAATCTTGATTCTGACAGCGAAGAAGAAATCGATGCACCGTCCGTTTCTTTGCCAGAAGTACGAAATTGCAGCGAAAAGTTAAGATAATTTTTTTTGCACAAAGGGAATGAGGGAAGTCCTTTAAACGCCATTATCACGTGCTCCAATTTTGTTAATACTGAGTCAATTAAGAAAAGAAACCAAAGTACTGTTGACTCTTACTTGTTAAATAAGATGACTAATTTTTCTTACATTGTTTTCGCTGTTTTTTATACCTAATAATGTACATGCTTTGTATAATATGTACATACAGGTGGCCTAAAATGGCCGAAGGGGTTTGAGTTCATTATAACTTCTTATTTAAGACATAATTATTAATTTTTTTTTTAATTTTAAATACAGTATATTAATGGAGAATATTTTTAATTTAATTATGAAAAATTATATCTCGCAAGTGGTGGCCATTTTCTGCTTCGCATATTCGTGCTCTTTCCAAAACATTTTCCATAACCTTTCGCAAAACTTCAGGTGTTATGTTGTTGATATCGACGCGTATATTATTTTTTAATTGCTGTATGGTTCGAGGCTTATTAATATAGACTTTTCCTTTCAAGTAACCCCAAAGGAAACAGTCTGAAGCGGTTAAATCCGGTGAACGCGGAGGCCAATTAAAATCGCTTGTACGGGAAATAATTCGTTCACCAAAGATGTCGCGTAAAAGAGCCATTGTGTCCCTCGCAGTGTGCGCTGTGGCTCCATCCTGTTGGAACCATACTTGCGGATGGTTTTCCACGGCTGGCCTTAAAAAATTTTCCAACATTGTCCGATATCTAACACCAGTGATGGAAACGGCGACACCGTGTTCATTTTAAAAAAAAAATATGGGCCAATTATCCTTTCCGACGAAACACCGCACCAAACGGTACACTTAAGTGGGTGTAATTCTCGCTGTTGAACTACTCTTGGATTTTCCGTAGCCCATATCCTGCAGTTTTGCCTATTAACGAATCCATTTAATTGGAAATGGGCTTCGTCGCTCATAATTAAATTATGAATAAAATCATGATTTTCTTCTGCTCTTTGACGAAAATAAATTGCATAATCAAGTCGTTGCTGGTAATCTGTCGGTTTAAATTGTTGGACAAGCTGAATTTTGTATGGAATCATTCTTATTGTATGCAAAATTCTCTGCAGCGACCCTCTTGAGAGGCCAAGTTGTGTCGAACGTCTCCTGGTTGATGTTTCTCCATCTTCCCGAATACTCTCCTGTACCCGTTCAATATTGTCATCCGTGTGCACCGTTCGTCGTCTGCCGGCACCAGGAAGGTTCCTTACTGCCCCTTGTTCTCGAAAATTTGCAACCAGACGGTTTATTGTTGACTCTGAAGGTCCAACCCGCACATTAACATAACGACGATATGCACGCTGAGTCAAAACAATGGATCGTTGATTTGAGAAATAAAGTTCAACGGTTTTGGCACGTTGTTCAATTGTGTACTGTTCCATTTTAAATTCCCCAAGTCTTATTTACAAAATACTGAAAACAAAAAAAAATTATAATAAAAAAGTTATAAGGAATTAAAACCCCTTGGGTCATTTTGGGCCACCCTGCATATGTATTATATCTACCAGTATACATACATAACCCCGTAATTTGGATTTTGTTTTATGTACATATATTGTATTTATTGTTTATTATGTATGTATTTAGTACTGAAGACAATACTTAATGTATATGTTTGTAAGCAAACCAGTCAATGCACATTGAAATGTTTTTCTTTGGTTTATTCATGATCTCCGATTTATTGGAACCTCTGGATTATTAGTACGAAATACTTTCCCAATTTTTTTCCCGATTAAGCCGAATTGATTGTATATAATTTACTCTTTCCATAATATATCATTGTCTAACTTGTCATTTATCTAAATAACGTGTTTATACAACTAAAATACTATTTCGTTTACACTTAAAGTAATTTAATAAAGATATGAACACCACTAAGAAATAATACAAATTTATAAGTATTATAGTACGGATTAATTAGGCAAACTCTAAACAGTGATGAAAATATTCTTTTACATCAAGTTCATATTACCGTATGTATTTTTAAAATTTTATCAAGGCCATTTAAAAACGAAATTATATTATTCTTGTGTGTGTTTACAAAGGTTTGTATATAGTTACATTTTGAATGGGCAATATTTTATACCAGTACGTTGATATTTACTTGTGTTTACAAAAACTCAAATTTACGGGATATTGGTAATCAGTAAAGACGGCAGACTATGTGCCCGAACAGTAGCGTGATGTGGAGGGATCGAGTAGAGCCGTACGACGATCAATTCAGTTGCCGTTGAGACGTTGTAAGCCTTAACACAATCGTGTTGAAAATGTCGGGGGTGCGTAGAAACAATGCATCGACTCGGTTGCATGCTAACGTAGTAAATAAATTTTTACATCGGTTTCCCGATTTAATATATGACGGTATCGTAGTGAAATGTTTAGTTTGTGAAACAACTTTATTAACTTGGAAAGCAAGTCAGTGCCAAAGACATATAAATAGTGACAAACATAAATCGAATAATAGTGGACGCAGATCATATAATAAATTTGTGTGTGATTTAACAATGATGTTAATTGCGACCAATATACCAATGCAGAAAGTGGAACACCCAATGTTTCGTCAGTTTTGGAAGAAATACAATCCTACGTGGAAATTACCAGCAAGAAGTACGCTACGGAATTACGTACCGTCAGTGCGTGAGAGAATTGTAAATTGTACGAAAAATACGGTAAAAAAAAATTCCTGTGGTTAACAATAGACGAAACTACAGATATCAAAAAACAGTCCATCCTAGCCATTCTAGTATGGACGCTGACTCCGCAAGGACCTTCTCCTCCTTATTTACTAACCTGTAAACGAATGCAAGGGTGTACTGCCAGAGCGATATATGATGTATTAATAGAAACACTACACAAATTTGAGATTTTACCGAAGCAAGTGTTAATGTTAGTTACCGATGCTGCCAAGGTTATGTGTTCCACGGCAAACTTACTCAAAACGATTCAACCAAACCTGCTGCATGTCACATGTTTGCTTCACGCTTTACACCTTGTAACAAACACTATACGTACAACTTATCCTGAAGTGGATCAACTGATATACCCGAGCCGCCGCAACCAATTCTTATACGATGGGGTACTTGGTTAGAAGCAGCATTTTATTATTATAAACATTTTGAAAAAATTATGTCAGTGATTTTACAACTAGATGCCAAAGAAGCAGCTGCAATACGGCTCAGCCAGGTTCAATTTAACAATCCTCAAGTTGCAGCAAATTTAAAAATTATTTACGACAGTTACGTTCCAATACTGGACGCAATAAAAAATTTACAGAACACTGCGCTGTCCTTATCGGACTCATTAGCAATTATTGACCACGTAAAACTAGTGCTGCATATCCTTGAAGATGAAAAAAGTGATTGTGTCCGTGAAAAATTTAACAGTGTAATAGATAAAAATGTAGATTTTACAAAATTAGGGCAACTTTTTACCGATACTGAAGATCCGTTGCACAGATACAAAGAGCGCTTTAACTATGCAAATATAACATCTCTCAACGTCGAACAATCCTTCTCTGTATATAAACATATATATACGTCGCTACATAGGAACCTTTCCGAGACTAATACAGAAACATATATTATGGTGCAGTTTCTTCATCGCGCACATCCGCATTTTTTTGCAACAATGTAAACATGTTGGGTAAGTTATTTATGTTTTTTCTTAACGTTTTGTATAGGGATTCGATATATTTATTTTGAAGTAAGCGCACTGTTATTCTGCTAAACTCTCCACGCAACGCCACTGCTGGGGCACATAGTCTGCCGTCTTTAGTAATCAGTATTAAGTTACATTTATGGTTTTAGATAAAACCAAAACTCGTTAACATTAAACAGTTGGTTATTTTTACTAAGTAAAATTTATCATGTATTGAACAACTGGATGATGGTGTTTAGCGCAAAAACTAAGAGATTATGTATTATAAAAATGAAACCGGAACGAGATAGTATACAAGGGTTTCGTTTATGGGTTCAGACACCTTCAACTGTTGATAAAAAATAATTAGTCTTTACTCGCTTTTAAAAAGAGGTAATGTAAGTAATAAAAGTAGAATCTTTTGTATCCATAACTGATTTAAATTTTGGATTAAGTTAGGTTATAAACCAAAATAAATTATTTAAATATGATGCAACGTTCAAATATTTAGCATATTGATGATTCCAAGCTGGGTAGTATATCATCAAAGAAATTGAGAATTTGGAGTAAATGATATAGATTCCTTTTGGGTAGGTACTTTTAATATATGGATTTTAAATAGTGATAAATCGATCTGAGATATGGGGTGCTGAAATCTCATTGATTTTATAAAAATATTTACATTATTTTTCTGCCTAAAATTGCTTTTTCATAAAATTACTTTAACTTTAAAAAGGATTAAAAACATTGATGACAAACCGATCATCTGAAATTTATTAATTAATTTTTTATACATAACGCAAAAAGTTTCTTATGCAGTTAACGCTTTGATGGAGAGGATCTAGAGTGCAATTAAACTCATGGAAGATGTATTACACCTACTGATAAGGTACGTTATTTATACTTTTTACTAGTTTCAATCAAGCGTTGCTCTACCTTAATATTTTATATTCCCTTAGTACAAAATTTTTATAAATAAAGTACTTGTGACAATTTTGAAAAATTTTGTGAATTAGCCTTATGGGGGACGAAACCTGAAGTTTTTTCGAAACTAAACCTCGGGGTGCGGAATAGAGGTCACCATTGTCACCACAGAGAAAAAAAAGCGTCTGCATAAGTCGAAAGTGGTGACGATATTGGTATGTTTTTATGATAGCAGGCGACTTATTCAAGCCGAATTTGTTTCTGGACAGACCGATACTGAAAAATTTTATTTTAGTATTTCGGAATTCGACATCAGGTAATTGGGTCCTGCTTCATGACAATGCAAAAATTCAGAAGACAGCAGTTGTACAGGAATTTTTGGCCCGAAAATAAACGTGTGCACTCAATCACTTACACAATTCACCAGTTTTGCTAAACTGCGAGTATTTTCTTTTTTCAACATAGAAGTCAAAACAAGATATTTTGATGATGTTGAAGACATTCAAAAGATCGAATCTTCAGAACATACAACATTACTGAATGTAGAGATCATTTCAGTGCTTACTTGATCGTGTTATTCGATGTCTCGCTTCGGAATGAATGTATTATCAGATTAAATTCTTTTTGGGGTAAAATCGAAAAAAAAATAAATAAAATATATCAGAATAATTGAAACATACATGAGTAGGTAAACCCCACCAGTTTTGTATAATACAAAGGTATTTTTAATAATATAAAATATTATTAATATTTTATATTATTAAAAATACCTTTGTATTATACAAAACTGGTGGGGTTTACCTACTCATGTATGTTTCAATTATTCTGATACATTACACATGCGGTTAGTCCGTAGTATGAGTGAAGACACAAACAAAATGCAGTTTCTAGAGAGATTGGCTGTGCTACCTTTGGAAGGGCGTCGTTACTTCACATTGGTTATGTGGACGGGGCGAGGTACTTCGGCTGTCTGACAACAGGCAGCGCTGAATTTACTTCTACGCCCGGTCTGGATAATTTCGATGATGTGGTGATGTGGTTCTTTTTTGTGAATGTATCTGAGATATCCTTTCTCCAGCAGGGGCGTACCGACGAGCCTGTAGAAAGGCGAAATACGAATCTACGTCTCTGGGGAGAGATATGTTCGGACACGTTCACAAAAAATATTAATAGTGAACCTGTATTTGTGTTCTTCACACCACATTTTTAATAATATTTAATATTATTAAAAATACCTTTGTATTATACAAAACTGGTGGGGTTTACCTACTCATGTATGTTTCAATTATTCTGATACATTACACATGCGGTTAGTGCGTAGTATGAGTGAAGACACAAACAAAATGCAGTTTCTAGAGAGATTGGCTGTACCACCTTTGGAAGGGCGTCGTTACTTCACATTGGTTATGTGGACGGGGCGAGGTACTTCGGCTGTCTGACAACAGGCAGCCCTGAATTTACTTCTACGCCCGGCCTGGATAATTTCGGTGATGTGCGATTTGTGAATGTGTCTGAGAATATCTTTTCTCCAGCAGGGGCGTACCGACGAGCCTGTAGAAAGGCGAAATACGGATCCACGTCTCTGGGGAGGGATATGTTCGGACACGTTCACAAAAAATATTAATAGTGAACCTGTATTTGTGTCCTTCACACCAGATTTTTAATAATATTTTATATTATTAAAAATACCTTTGCATTAAATAAAATATACATAGGAGATAAGCATCATATGTTCTCAGCATAACATTAGATTCTCGCAAACAAGTTGATATCACTTACATTGACTTCCCTAAGGTATTTGACTTCATAGGTCATAGATTATTGCTTTCAAAATTAGAGCATTGGCTTTTGTCCATTACTTTTAAAGTTAATGTCATCTTATGTAGCTGATAGAATTGAATATGTTTTGTGAAACGCATACGCATCCACTATAATTTAAATGATTATTCTCACTATTTAATATTTATATTAATAACCATCGAATTAAGCTAAATATCTGGATTATGCTAACGACTCGAAAATGTACAATACAATCAACCTGTATCAAAATTGTATTCGACTACAAACTAATTTGGTCCTAATTCATGAGTGGTGTAAACTAAACAAAATACATCTAAATGTCGAATTTTTAACCAATCACAAGTTTGGAAACTTTTTTAAATTAACAATCAAAATAGAAGAAAGCGACTATTGACTAATCGACTATTTAGCACGGTAGCACAAAGAGTACATTTTAATTTTCTTCGTCGTGTAAATCTTTGTATACGTGTAAATGGTGGATGCTTTCAACAATTTCTATGATATATTTATTAATTTTTTCCAACTTTTAGTAACATATTTTTTTTCTTTACCGTTACTTTGAATTATTAAAATACAAGTTTCACAGAAATAGAAATTTGAAATGCCTAAAGTTCCACGCTTATGGAATGATGTTACTCAAAATTTTGAGTTCTTTTGTATCATAAAACTTTGTAACCGTACCAAATTTCAGCAAAATCGCGTTAGCCGTTTTATATTTATAATAAGAAAACGGTTTCAGAAGTGTAACATCAGCGTCGTATAGCGTCCAAACCAAGCAACTTTGTAATAAGGTAAGTTGTCTTAAATTGGTTTATCTTGGCGTAAGGAATATTTAGTAGGTTTTTGTAAAGCGCTTTTACAGACACGGGCAAAATATACGGGCAATAACTCTTCGCCAATACACCCTGTAATTGGCATCAATACGCTAGGGGATGCTGAGGCTTAAGGGTATCTGTTTCACCTTCCGTTACTCGCGGACAGACAGTCAGTCCGCATCAAATTATTATTTGTAATATTTTGCGTAATACGCATTTGAGCAGATTTTCTGCGCATGTACCTTTTAAAGAACTATTAGTCTCCATAACCTTTCAGTGTCTAGTACTGTCATACGCTGCACAGTGTTAATTGCGGACCGCCAGTCCGCAGCGAGTAACAATGTTTTTTCGTAATAATATTTAGCTTGGTCTTTAGGGAAAGGTGAGTAAATAATTTTTATAGTGGTTTATTTTTTCTATACAAACAAAACTCTTTGAAGTATGGATTACTATGAACGCGAACAAGAACGATTGCGTCAGTAGATGGAGGAATGCTTACGTGAATTGGATATAGAAAGAGCTGAAATTGTTTATGACGATGATGAAGAAGATGGCAAAATCGAAGAGGATATAAGGTGGAGAAACGAGAGCTAGACTCAGAAAGTGAGCAAGAAATTTCCGACGCTGAGGAAACGGACAACTCCTCAACAAATTTTATTGGCAAATACAACTCTACTTCCTGGAAAAAGCATGTGCCAAAGAATATAAGAACTCGTGCTGAAAATCTCATTACGCATTTACCGGGTGTGAAACTCCCTTTAAAAGGTGTTACAAAAGCTATCGATTTATGGAGAAGTTTTTTAACGCACAGATATTACATAGTATAGTAGAATATACTAACAAACATACAGAAATCGCAAGAAAATTACAGTCGCGAAAGAGATGCTAAATGCACTGATGTTCTGAAATCGAAACATTAATAGGATTGGTGTATTTAGCATGTGTGCTAAAGTCATATCGTCTCAATGTAAATGATCTTTGGAGCACAAACGGCACAGGAATAGAACAGTTTCGTCTTCTTATGTACCAAAATAGTTTCCAATTTTTACTACAACACTTCCGATTTGACGATCTAGACACACGTACCGACAGAAAACAAATTGACAAATTGGCTCCAGTACAGGACATATTTGATCAATTTAATATAAACTGTAAAACTGCCTATACACCGTTTAAATATCTCACTCTAGACGAAAAATTGGAAGGTTTTAGAGGAAGATGTAGCTTTAAACAGTACATCCCTAGCAAACCGAATAAATATGAGATAAAAATTTTTGCGCTTGCTGATGCAAAAACTTTTTACACATGTAATTTATAAGTCTATGTGGGTATTCAACCAACAGGTCCATACGCTGTAAGTAATTCAGCATCTGCTGTTGTACAAAGACTTTGTAAACCTATAAAAGGAACCAACACCTCTATAGAATTAGTAGAAAATTTAAGGGCTAATTTTAAGCTCACATATCTTGGCCTTTTTAGAAAAAATAAAAGAGAACAGACAATTGAGTTTACCAATCCAAAAAGACAAATCCAATCTAGTATGTTTGCCTATCGTAAAGATATTACTCTTGTGTCATATATAACTAAGAGAAAAAAAAGTGTTATTAGTTTCCAGTCTTCATCATGACGATAGACGCGACGAAGCTTTTCGTAAACCAGATATAATACTTCATTACAATATCACGAAAGGAGGGGTGGATACAGTTGACAAGCTATGCGCAGCTTATAATTGTGCTAGTAACACTCTACGATGGCCTATGGTTGTTTTCTACGCAGTCCTAAATATTGCCAGCATAAATGCAATGGTAATATATTGTTTGAATCAGCTCGAACTAACACGCTTTCGTAGAAGGGAGTTTTTGCAGAATCTTTCATTTCAATTGGTAGAAGATCACATGCGTCTAAGATATCAACAAAGAAATATTTTTCGAAGCATAAAAATTAGAATTCGTAAATTATTGGGTTTGAGAGCAGTTGAAATTGCACAGCAAACTCTAACACTCATGGACGTTGTCGTTTTTGCGATAGCAAGACGAATCGACCGACAAAATATTGTTGCAGGAAATGTGGAGTATACATAAGTACCGTATGTGTTAAGTATCATTAGGCATAGAGAATCAACGTATGAGTACATACAATGTATACATACATGAGAAAGCCAGTCCAATGCCAGCGAAGACCGCGACGACTGACGATTGTCTCCGATACCGATTGACTGGAAATTTTGCATTCAGTCTAGCTGCGGCCGTTACAGTTTGAAAGCGTACAATAAAATTAATGTATAATGGCTCTTTATACACCCGCTGAAAAGCTTCAGTGAGTAAAATGGTTTTATGCTGGCAAGTGTGTAATTGAATTCGTGAATTTGTTTGCGCTGACTTTTGCAGACCGTTCTGTACCTTGCAGACAAACAATTTATAATATTTTAAATAAATTTGGAACTTGCTTCTGTTTCAATAACTGTACGAAATGCAAACCAAGAGGGGTATCACCACAAAAAATTGAGGAAAGGATGTATTAATTTGTAGTATTGTGGAAATTGATAATACGAGATCTACTAGAAGTGCTGCCGAGGAATTGGGTACAAGTAACACAACTTTTTCACGTATTTGGAAACGTAATGGTTTAAAATATTACAAAGATGAAAATTTCCTTAAAAATATTCTCTTCACCGATTAATCAACTGTTCCATTACACGGAAAGCACAATCCCTCTGTTCTTCGATATTGGGCTTCTGAAAATCAACACCGGCATTTTGCAAATTGCACTCAGTATCCTCAAAAACTAAACGTTTGGGCAGGTATTTTAGGTGACCATTCTATAGGCGCCTATTTTATTGATGGTATATTAAATGCCGACAAGTATCTCGAATTACTGAAAAATCAAATACTTCCCGCCATTCAAAACATTGGAATAAATCAGGAAATCGTTTGGTTTCAACATGGTGACTGTCCAGCACATAATGCAGTGAGGGTAAAGGAATTTCTAGGAAATACTTTTCCCGACCTTCTTATTACTGGAACAGGAAACATGAAATGGCCCCCGCGATCTCCTGATCTATCTCCAAATGATTTCTTTTTGTGGGGTTATCTAAAAAATATTGTTTATACTCATGAACCTGGTAGAGCAGAAAATCTAGTTGCCTTGAGAGAAAAAATAACTGAGGCTGCGAATTCATTAACTGCCGACATGTTAGCAAATGTAACAGCTAATTTCTACGACCGCCTAAGACAATATCTTGCTGTGCAAGGAGGAATTTTTAAACCTCTTGTATAATTTATTATAATTTTTAGAATTCTTTCTTATTTATTTTATTAGGATTATCCTTTAATTTTATTAGAATTACGCTTTTGTTTATGCGACGCACCGCAGCTTAAAAATTTCCTGCATTTTCTGAAAGAATTAAGAAAAGCAAATCCCTTGCAATTCGTAAATGTTATTTTAGAACGCATTACAAGTACCTATGTCGATGGTCAAATGATTACTGCTAACTTGTATTTGCGAAACAATCGGAGATAATCGTTGCCGGCCGTCGCGGTCTTCGCCGGCATTGGATCGGCTTTTCCATATACATATACATCGTATGTACTCATACGTATTCCCTATGCCTAATGATATTTGACACATGTGGTATGTGGGCAACATTCCACATATGTATGTTACCTAGTATTAGTATTTTGTATCTGAATATATTAACTAAGTATAGTAATAAGAGTTTAATTTCTTTTTTTATATATTTTGTGATGTGATAATGATAATAAAAAACTTTTTAATATTTCTAAAAGCTTATTTACTGAATTTCCAGCAAAACCTAACTTAAAAACTTTATTTAAATTTTAAACGATATTTCCTTTCGCGGACTGTTAGTCCGCAGCGAGCAACAATGTGATAAAATTTCACGCGAGTAGCGGACGGTTAAAAAGATAGGTTTCCTTCAATACATGTTCTAATGACTTATTTTAAAAAATACTTGGAGGTTTTTGTTAGTGTCACGTTTTGTATTGTATATTATACTACAACATTACGAGAACTTCAAGTAGCATATTACGTACAAGTGCAAAAAGTTATGTGAATGCTTTACAACTCGCGTTGTGTACTATATTTTTAGACGACCACACTATAACTTCATATCGCAAGTATGGCAGAAAAGTCATAAATACTTCATTGTTTCCGATTCAATTATTAATTGGGAGTATATGACATATGATTGTCGTCAAGTCACTTTTGATATATCATTTGGAATTTTTCTTTAGACTTTACTGGTCGTGTCCTACAATTTTCGAAAGTGTTAATTGGATTTCGTCATCCGATTCAGAATACGCTTGATAAAATATATTAGACAAACTGTCAACAGTCAATTTGTCAAAGCTGGGAATGCGAATACGAGCTATATTTGCGCAAGGCGATAATTTACACTGTAAAATAGGTGCATTTAGTAACGGATACTGTATTATAAAATACGACAATGGAACACAACTGAAGTAAGTTCTTTCATTACATGTTTGTGTTCGTTATGACATATTTACGCTGGACGTAAATCGTTTGAAATACGCTACTTACATATATAGGGGTAGAAAATCTTTTTATTTGTTATTGAACTGTGTAGATATACAGTTAGTTCTCTTTAATAAATCGCATTTTATAAAATAATTAGAAAAACCTACACTTAATTTCCTTTTTTGATTGCACCGTTATAATTAGCCGAAACAACTACAGGTTCCAACATTATTAGTTCAAAATTTTGGATAAGTTAATATATCAAATGATTGTTTGAAAATATTGGTACCTATTGTCGAAGCGGTAATTCAAGTTTTACTTCGTCATAATCGTACGTATTCAAGTGCATTAGAGAAATGAAACAAACTAAGTATAACAATTTGATAAAAAGTTTGTGAAGGTGGAACATATCTAATATATACAAGTATATACAGAGTTAGGCAAATGTATGGATCCATTCGAATATATTTGATATGGTTACTTAGATTTTAATAAAATTTTTATCAATTAATTATTCAAATCGGAGATTCGATAAGTATATTTATATCTGAATCAGACTTCTGGCCAGAAGCGATGTTAACTTTTTTATTTTAACTGAAACACTCTGTATATTTTTAGGAATTTCAATAGAGCTCTGCTCTCGCAGTTCAGCAATAATAAGGTTTGGCACTCTTTTGTTCAACAACGACAAAGATATTTTATTAAAACTGATATTTTAAAATTATGTTTATGATTAGTAAGTTATGAAATTAAAATTTAGTACTTGACTTAAACTGTCAGAATTAACTTTGTAGACGTCCAAATATTGATTCAATGAACTGAAGAAGAACGTATTGAGGTTCTGATAATGATTAGTTTTGGTGACCGCGTCAGAACTCTTGAAGAATTATGCGATTTATTTAACAATTTGCATCAATATCGGCATCCAATTCACGCACTGTTGTTGCTAATATATTGAGAAGGTACAACTTAACCGGAAATGTTTGAAATGTACCGAAGAGCGGACGATCAAAAGTCGCAACTAATGAAGTCATTGGTTAAGATATTGCTATAGCATGAAAAGAATTACCACAAACTTCTACCACATCTCTTGGTATAAGTTGCCATTTACATACAAGTTGCTGTTTTCCAACAAGTCTAGGTTTTGTTTGAATGGTACCGTTAATCGCCATAATTGTCGATATTTGTCAACAGATAACCTTAATTGGATGCTAGTGCACTTTGACTAGGTGTCTGCGCCAATTCAGTTTCGCATCAAGTGTTATGCCTACATACTTCACTTCATTGGTTAGTTCTAACTCTTGTCCAAACAGCCTTACGCTACCCAGATCATTTAGTTTTCTCATGTTGGTAAAGGCTACCAACTTGGCTTTTTTGAGGATTGACAGTTAATCCTTCCTCAAGGCACCATCTTTCCACAACTCGTCGAGCAGAGGGCACTCTGACAATGTCATCGGCGAACCCCTGCGTCCATATTCCCTGGTCATTTAATGTCCTGAGGAGATTATCAACTACTAGACTCCGTAGTAGCGGTGACAATACGCCTTCTTGAGGACACCCTTTTGTTGTCCTCATGGAGATCGTTTTGTTTTGCATTTGGGCATGAACTACTCTGCTACGCAGCATGTTATGAAACCAGTTGCATGTGGTGCTTTTTATTTTTCGACCTCTTAAAGATCGAATAATAGAAGGCGTCTAGGTGTTATCGAAAGCTCTCTCTAAGTCCAAGAAGACTGCAAGTGCAATTTCCTTGTAGTGTAGACTCCTTTCGAGCCCTCTCACCAGGCTATGCAGGGCACCCTCACCTGATTTTCCCATCTGGTATGCCCATTGCAGTGGGTGTAGAGGAGATCTATCCATCTATCTATAAATATATCATTTTTTCCATAGTCTTCAACATAAAAGAAGTAAGACTAATTGGTCTAAATGATTTAGGGTGGGTATATGTTTCTTTTCCGGGCTGGCTTCGGAATAATAAACACTACCCTAGATTCTCTCCATGCCCTAGAGATATAACCCATAGCATGGCTAGACCTGAATATCTCCAATAAAAAGCTCATTTTATACTTCTATTTCTAGCACGTTTATTTGGAGTTGTAGAGGAAAACTAAAAACACATTCTTTTGATCTACTATTTAATGGTAAACACGAAATTTCCATATGGCCTTTCGGTTCTATCTGGTTACTATCAACTTTCTTATTTCTTATCGGCATTATGTAAGATGTTGACACCGCCAGAAAGAGTTTTTTTCTGATTTCAATCATGTATGACGTGTCGATGGAAGTTTTTGATATTATGCTATAATTCACGAAGAGTACATTTTATCATTAAGTAAGTAGCCATGAAATTTCAAACGTAAAACATTTCAATAATCCTACATTACTAATAGAAAAATGTCGTACACCAACGAAGAGAAGCAAGATATGTTAAGTATTTTTTATTCATCGAATCGAAATACAAAAACAGCGACTAAAAGATAGTTACAATTGTATCCAGAGCGACAGATAACAGCCACATCGTATCATTTTTATGGATCTTGATAGAAACGTGGTCGAGATTGGATCGTTTACCAAAATGCGTGATGTTTATCTTAAGAGGAATTTGAATAAAAATCAACGGTCCATGGAAACCTGTAGCAATAAAAAAAGTAGACTCTTAAACGGAGTCTGCTATCGTAAATGGTGATTCAATGTATTCATAAGCTTTTAATATGATGAAACAGATCCCTAGAGAAGGTTCTGGTGATGTTTGATTAATAAAATAATTTTCTATTACCCTGTGAAGGGTTCAGGTTTCAGTGAGCCCTGAAGTTAATAGAATTAGAGTATTAAGTAGGTGAATATATAATATACTATAATAAACAAAGATCTAGAAATAATTATCTTTATATATACAGCGTGTTTTAGTATTAAATGAAAAAAATAAAAATTTTTGTTCAGGGCACCAAAACAAGAGAAAAACAAAAAAGAATTTGTTCAAAAATTTCCTGCAGGCAGGCGTTACATCATGTAATCACTGAACGAATAGCCGATCGACACTGTTCGGTAGTCACTTCTGTACTTCTGTCTTGAACAACTCCATTTCTTAATATCTCGACGTTATCCACCGATTGTTCGTACACTTTCATTTGATGGCAACCCATGCTAAAAAATCTAACGGTATTCAATCTGACGACCGTGTAGGTCAAGCAACTGGTCCTCCACGGCCGATCCATCATCCAGAGTAGTATACATTTAGCCATTGTCGCGTGTTCCTTGGGTAGCAGTCTAGTTGCAACCAGCTATCACGTCTAAGGTTCAAATGAATGTTATCTAAGAGGTCATAGGAACTGTTGTTTAAGAAGTCAAAATATCCATCCGCATTTAATCGAAGAGGAAGAAAATATGATCTAATTAAATGAGAGTCCAGTATCCCCAACCACACAGTTTTTTACAATTTTTTATAACAAAACCAAAAATAAAAGAGACAAAAATGTTTCTAAATGAATCCCGCTTAACCATTTTAATTTTTATTTCACAAAATTCCGCTCCATGTATCAATGCAACATACAGTAAAGGTGACTGACTTTACCACTTCCTAATAGTAGAGGATCATTGATAAATTGCTTGTTAGAAGTTATTTACTTAGCTGGTCACAAGTGAGAAAATTTATAAAAACTGGGTTTACACTCTTATCTTTGAAGGACTGTAATTATTTATCAAAGCGTTTTCGGATATAGCTTCATAGGAAGTTTTCTCCTATTTTGGTGCCCGGAATCCAAATTTTAATTTTTTTCATATAATCCTAAAACACCCTGTATATATAATTATATATCTGAGAGTTTAAAAAGTTACTTTAGAACGAATTGCTAATAAGTAAGTCCTTCTTTTTAATAATTATGCTCTATTATTAGTATTTCAAATATAACAATAATTACATATTTTTTATATAAGCACCTTTGCTAAAGCAATGTTAAATCTTTTAGATACCACAAAAAACAAATCTTTTATTGCCAGACTATCTATATCAATATGAAAAGAATATAATTAAATTTGATTTTTTGAATTTATATAACAAATTAATATATTCAATATTAATGGATTATCAAATTTGTTCAGTCTTCTATGAAATTTTTTTAAGCACATATGCTCATTAATAAGGTTATTAATTAATACTTCTTTAGTGATCAATTATACACACTAACTTTCATATTCTTTATCTATTCTTTGTCAGTTCTACTTGATATAAGGTGTATGAATAATAATTATTAATTTACTACCTTGAATACAAGAGGGAAAGTAGGGACCAGGAAAATAGCAGGAAATGGATGATCTAGATGACTATATGTCCTTGGATTAATCTTCTTTAAATTATTGTACCAATTAATATCTTGTTTAAGTTAAGTAAAATAGAATCTTACTTAGAATTATATAAATTTCCAATTTGGCGGCGAGATTAAAATTTTGAAATTTGTAATTTAAATAGAACTATGTTAATTAATTGTCGAATAATTATACAGTTCTTACTTACACTGCTTAATATATTTTTATCACTGAAATTCATTTGTTTTAATATAAATACATTAATAATTCTTCGTCTGTAAACGTATAGCAAAATATATATTTTTATACTTAAATAACTTCTATTCATCTTGTTTTAATTTATTTCTCATTATCATGCCTTGCGTAGTCCAGTGGAATCAGATAGATATGATTTGTAAAATTTGAATAAATATGAATATAAAAAATTCTTATTTCAAATTCGGGATGATATGATATAACACCTACTTTTGCAACTTTTACAATTTGAAAAACGTTAAATAAAAAATTAAATGTTTAAAGTATTAGTAATACAGTAGAATTTTACTTGCTTAACTTACTATGCGTACCTAAAAACAATACTATAATCTTTTTTAATATTCCCTTAATAATAATAATAGGAATGAATGTATTTAAAACAAAATACATATTTTAAATAAAATGTACATTTATTTAAATTATAGAAGATATGTTTATTCTTAAGTATGTATATTAAATTACAACAATGAAGGATGACCCATGCATGAGTAGATCGGCGCTGTATATGTAATTGATATAATATTTTTGTTTTGTATATATTTTTTATTTAAAAAATTATATAAACAATACCAGGAATAAAAAACAACATAAGTTTTGTCTTGTTTGTCTTGTAAAACATCACGTTCTACGATAAATTTTGTAGCAAATATAAAAAGGTGAATTTTAAATGTTTGTTAAGTCTATATGAAAATGTTGAACTGGTTTTTGTTATTTGTTACCGCACTTGCAAGTGTTTCAGCCGCAACAGGTAACTACCCAGCCTTTAAGTTTATATATTGTTCTGTTCCTATGTTCTTTACCTAAAATAAATTTGATTAAATAGACGATTAGGTTCTTTCGATATCACGTTCTAAGATAAATTTTGTAGCAAATATAAAAAGGTGAATTCTAAGTGTTTGTTAAGTCTGCATGAAAATGTTGAACTGGTTTTTGTTATTTGTTACCGCACTTGCAAGTGTTTCAGCCGCAACAGGTAACTACCCAGCCTTTAAGTTTCTATATTGTTCTGTTCCTATGTTCTTTACCTAAAATAAATTTGATTAAATTGACGATTAGGTTCTTTCGATCAAAATTTATATGTTTTGCTTAAAATATGATCGTTGTCTAATTTTAAAAGTTTGTACAATCTAATTTAATTTTGAAGAATTAAATTTAAATATAGCCGAGCGAGTTTTGAACAAGTATTATTAAAATTATGTATTGTACAGTTTATGGTCATTTGTACCACTAAAATCTGTCGAATTGTCGAATTATTAAATTTTGTTTGGTGTGGTGGAGACTTATATTTTATCTTGTAGCCTATTAGAAGTAAATACTGGTCAGTTAAATTTAATAGAACGAAATTGTAAAAATATAATAAATAGTTCATGTTTTATTGAGCCGTCATTTGTATTAATAATTGCATTTTCTATAGAATTTATCTTTACTCTTTTAGGGACCTATTCTAATGTGTCAGAATTATTACAATGAAATCACTGTATACTGTAAACTTGCAGTATAAATAGGACTGTTATCGCGCCGTAATACGTAATTATTAGGCTTAGGATAATTATGCTCTAAAAACTCCAAAATATGCATGCAAATATGTACCAAAAGCTTTCAGAATATGCACTTAAATATGCACTAAAAATCAGTTTTTAAAAAATAAATATTAATTTTTATAAAAACTTAAAAATGATATATAACCCCCTACCACAATTATTAATCGTATCCTAAATACGCATTTCGACAACTAAGTTGTCATCATCAGTAGGTAAAACCACTAATCAAGGTGTCGCATATGGGGCACAATAAAGCTAGAACACCGCTTACGCAACAACTACTTTACACGGAGTCCACGTATGGACTAATTTAAACATGCAAATATATCTAACGAAAAAGATCGGCAAATTTACCTGTCTTAGGGAAACGGCATTCACATATGTTTAAACTACAATTTGAAATATATCGAACGAAAGATCGACAAACATTACCTCTCTTAAGGAAACGGCACTCAACATGTGTTAATACTTCAATTTAAAACGTCGACGACCCTTTTATGGTTCTAAGAATGTAAAGAGACAAGTGAAAGGAATCGGTGCTATATTACCGTTCATGGAATATTGTTTGTTTTTAACGATATGAATGCTTTTGTAGGCGTCAAGATCGCGGGGGTTATTTATGCCCTTTAAAAGCTTTAACCCTTTAATCGACACATTGTGTAGTGTACTTAAAGCATGGTTGGCAACGTTAGATTTATCCGGTCTATTGTATTTAATATGTGATATGTGTTCTTTAAACCGGGTTATTATTGGTCGTTTTGTTTGGCCTATATATTTCAAATTACAATCATCGCAACTAATTTCGTATATACCTGATTTCGAATTAAAATTAACTGTATCTTTAGTATTCCCTAGGAGACTTTTGATAGTATTTTCGGACCGAAAGGCAACTTGGAGACCTCTGGAGAGAGATATGAAATAGAACTGGATTTCATTAAAAATATCGCGACATATAATAGCTTTGACATAGAAATAATCAATAATTTAATTAGAAAAACAAAAATAAAAAATACAATCCGCGAATCCACAAGTTTGATATCTCAAAGTAACCAGGAGAAAAAGTACATGTGTTCACCATACCACCCCATCACGAAAAACATTAATAAAGTTGTGAAAGAAAGAGGTCTCCAAGTTGCCTTTCGGTCCGAAAATACTATCAAAAGTCTCCTAGGGAATACTAAAGATAGAGTTAATTTTAATTCGAAATCAGGTATATACGAAATTAGTTGCGATGATTGTAATTTGAAATATATAGGCCAGACAAAACGACCAATAATAACCCGGTTTAAAGAACACATATCACATATTAAATACAATACACCGGATAAATCTAACGTTGCCAACCATGCTTTAAGTACACTACACAATGTGTCGATTAAAGGGTTAAAGCTTTTAAAGGACATAAATAACCCCCGCGATCTTGACGCCTACGAAAGCATTCATATCGTTAAAAACAAACAATATTCCATGAACGGTAATATAGCACCGATTCCTTCCACTTGTCTCTTTACATTCTTAGAACCATAAAAGGGTCGTCGACGTTTTAAATTGAAGTATTAACACATGTTGAGTGCCGTTTCCTTAAGAGAGGTAATTTTTGTCGATCTTTCGTTCGATATATTTCAAATTGGAGTTTAAACATATGTGAATGCCGTTTCCCTAAGAGAGGTAAATTTATCGATCTTGTTCGTTAGATATATTTGCATGTTTAAATTAGTCTATACGTGGACGCCGTGTAAAGTAGTTGCTGCGTAAGCGGTGTTCTAGCTTTACTGTGCCCCATGTACGACACCTTGATTAGTGGTTTTTACCTACTGATGATGACAACTTAGTTGTCGAAATACGTATTTAGGATACGATTAATAATTGTGGTAAGGGGTTATATACCTTTTTTAAGTTTTTACTTAACCACAGTCTCCAAAGAAAGACTTTTCATTAATTTTTATGTTAAGTATATATTTTTGTTTTTTCATTAAAACACATCAAGAATTTTTTTAGATTCAAAATTATTGTAAACAAAATATAATTACATTTAACTACAACGTGATGTAACAAATTTTCAAAAATAAATTTGCCCTTATTATCGGCTAGAACATTTTTGTAATGTAAAAAATATCGAGATGTTGGGGCACTATTGGTGAAAAATCATATTTTACGTTATTGGCATTAAAATGTTCATTTTTTTCATTATATATTCTGATATATTTTTATCCGTATTTTCTGACAGCAGTGCGTTTAATTTATTGATGAAATAATTTTTCCGGAGTTTTGTTAAACGTTTAACTACTATATTTTCTACTATTTCAATGCTATCTTGTAAAGATAATCCTTTAGTTTCAAGCGTAGAGATTTCAGTCGAAATTTACGCCAGATTAGATCAAATAAAAATGAAATCCTCCTGAACATTTGTTTTTCTCAGAACACTATGTGTTACTTCAATGCACTGCGCTTCTTCAGAGTCGAATTCATCAATAATTTTCTTCAGAATTTCAAAATGTTCAATGGAATATACAGCAGTGTCCCTATCTTGTATTGATTAGAGCGGGTGGTATTTGAATGTCTTCTGCGATTCCTCGAAACCGCCGGACACGAGTTGGGGCTTTAAGAAAAATCTTTTTCACAGGCGATATCAGCATATTAACGTCTGGATAAAGAATACGAACTAAATCAGCCACTTGGTGTAGAATATGCGCTACACAGGTATCATGTATCATGTTTGGGTACAAAATCTGTAGTTCCCGCATTGCTTTGCGCATATATGGTGCAGTATCGCTACAAACTAGTAGCACTTTTTCGTATAAAATCCCAGACGGCCACAATAAACTTAGAGAATCGTTGAAAACAGCAGCGACTGTTGAATGATTCACTTTGTCCAGCACTTTTAAAGTCAGTAGATATGATTTTTATTTTTCTTCATTAACTCCTAATATATCAAATATGAAATTTGGTATGCATGTTTGTCCTACGTCGGTTGTTTCAGCTAACGACACCCAAATAGAATGATCTTTTACTTTTTATCTTAATTTGTTCAGTATTGTTCTATATAACTCGGAAACGTAATTTTATCTTAACGTTGATTCATCTGAATAACTTCCTTTTCTCCATAAAGTTTCCAAAAACTTCATTCTTTAATTTAGCTAGCGGAATGTCAGCGTAAATAAATGCCGTATGAAGTTCTTCACTGAATACCCTGCGTTTAGGTCCATGCTGGAGTAAATTAGAAATTAACACTTGTCCTTCATTATTTTCAGTTTTAAAATTTTTAGCTTGCATGTTTTCCAGATTGAAGATGCTGAGACTTGAAACTTTTTTGTCACCGTGATATGAACTTTGCAGTATTTACAAAATAACACACGTCAATCTGTTGTTGATTACCGCCCCTCCCATGTCTTTAGACACAATAGTCTGCAACTTTCGTTTGAATAAGATTAATTTTTTTGTTTTATCGGAAAAATGATAAGTGTTTTATCAGAGCAACGAATTGTCGTGAAATTTCATATGAAACTTGAGTGAGTAATGCGTTTCCAAGATGGCCGAGACGACGTTAAAGATGACGTACGCCCTTCCACGTCAAAAACTGATGAAAATATTGAAAGAAATCAGTAATCTGTTCCGATCTAACTGTCGGTTAACTATTCCTACTATTGCTGAATTAGCAAAGAATGTATAAAGCACATTTTGCACAAGAATTTAAACATGCAAACATAACATAAAGAAACTCGTGAAAATATTTGTATTGACATTTTAAATGTCATTGAAAATGACCCAAACTTTTTGAAAAGAAAGTCTCATGACATATTATCCTGTCATGAGACTTGGTTTTTCACCTATGATCTAGAAACTAAACGTCAGTCAATGCATTGTAAGAACGCATTTCATCGAGAGCTAAAAAAGCGCGAATAAGCAAATCAAAACTATATGATATTTGCTTTTCCCGATGTTCATGGGATTGCGTACCTTAACTGAGTTTCTGAAGATCGAACTACTAATCAGCACTGTTCTTCTTGTTCAACACCATGAGAAATCAGAGAAAAGGGCCCGAACTGTGAAAAAAAGTCATGGATTCTTCATTAGGACAACGCATCGGAGCACACTGCTCGATCTGTCAAGACGTTTCTAGTCAAGTATAACATCCCACTGTCAGACCATTCGCCTTATTCGCCTAATCTGGCACCATTTGACTTTTATCTGTTCTCCAAGAATAAAACTACACTACTCACAGGCAAAACCCAGCACTGCTTTGCACAATGAAAAATTCGAAGGGAGCGGTGGAGGAATAGAGGAGGCCTGTATATTGAAGGGCATAATAATTAAATATGTATAGCAAACGCCAATTAAGTTGGCGCGAGGAGGGGTAAGTTCGCGCAGGATTAGAAGTAGTGGGGAGATTTGTATTTGGTTTTACATCAAATGTCAGATAATTCTAACCTCTGAGCGTGATCCCCTAACAAAGACATTATGTTCCGTCAAACGTCAATGACAAATGTATTCTGACAATTACTTGAGTAGTGGGGGTGGACGTTTTTAAAAACGGCTTCTGCGCACCCCCTCCTCGCGCCAACTTAATTGGCGCTTGCTATACATATTTAAAATAAAAGTTTTGCAGCATCACCATTTTATAGTCACACCTTGTATTTTCCCCATATATTTTTATAGCGAATCCCTTTAAATTTAGTGTAATATTTTCGATAATACAAATAATATGTTATGATATTGATAACATAATACTAATTGATATTATGAGTTTTTATTAATTGAAACATTTACTGAATGTATGATAAATCAAGTCCGTATAAATATATTGGCTAGAAACATTAATTATTTCTTTGTCCAAATTTATGCTACGAGTAAATATGATCAACGATGCTAGCAGTAAATTCGGTGTAACTCAAGCGAAGCAAATTTGTTAATGAACGTATTATCGATTGATTTTCTTATAATAGATTGAGGCCCGGCTCATTCAGGTACCAGTAAAACTTCTATTAAGTACTTGACATTTTAATTTATTTAGGGTATTTATTATTTTAGGATTTGCTCGGGCGCTTTAACGCAGTTTGTTATTTATAGGAACACTGTGCTTATTTCGTCAGTATACTCGCTTAAACCTTTGGGGCTAATCGGGGATAATAGAACATTTCACCTCGGTATAGTTCAAAGAGAAAAATTAAATTCTATCAGTGAGATTACAATAGTAATCTCACTGATAGAATCTCATTTTTCTCTTTGAACTACACCGAATTGTTAGTTGGGTAATAGCCCAACTAACAACATTGTTACTGAAGTTGTTGTTAAAATTTGCATGTTACCGCTGAATAGCGCCCAAGTTATGCTAATCTGACGAATACGTATGAAAATCAACAAAGACATTTCTTTGTAATTCATCAAAAGTTTCCGAATTTGTAGAGCCAAAATGTTGTTAAAGTCGGTCCATATATTTATTCCATATTTACCAAAATACAGCTGTATTCAAGTTCATTGACCTGAAAGAAATCGATAAAATCCCGAGCAATACTTTTAACAATAAGGTCCTATACATACAAATTTTAACGTGAATAGTGAATGTTGCTGTTTTCTACCAAAACATTCTCGGCCGCATTTATTGCGATGTTTTTTTTGTGGACATCAATAATAAGCTTTTACGTCGAATATGTCGACAAAGCTATGCCGTGTTAATTAAAATGCTATTAAAATTAATAGTTTGAATGTTAACTGCTGTTAAAAGTAAACTTATTACGTTCCTATTAAAACAAAAATTGTCATAAAACAAAAACCTTTACTTAAAAGCTTAATTATTTGTACATATATTTTTTTTTGTCTTTAAATTTGTGGTGTTATTGACAAATACCGATTAAACAATATAATTGATCGGTAAAAAGAATTACCGATGAGTTAGAGGTGGAAGCACGTATATTTACCTGCGACAGAGGCCGACTCGAATCAAGAAAAATCATTTTCTCGTTACTACGTGCACATTGGACCGCGATTTTTTATATGAAGGCATTACTTATATATGTCTTTCCCGCGTTTTATTCTTTGTCGCTATATACAGCTAGGATTGTATAAGGAACTTTTTTTTTATTTGGTTTATTAAATTCGAATTAGAATGAATTATATATAGGATTCTTATAAGTCTTTACAGTACAAGCTAACGACACTTATGAAGTCAATTTTGGGAATAATAGCATAAAATACAAATTTAGGTAAAATTTGTGGTTTATATTATACTTTTAATAAATACACAATTAAGCAACTCGTAAACTAAAAACATGATATTATGAAAGCGACAAAACTTAGAAGAAACCTTAACTTTTCCTTTAATACTTCTCATCAATATATGTGTTCTCACTGGTCACCGTTCACTAGCTGCATTACGCACTCGTTTAAATTTTTCATCCGCTATACTCTTTGTGCCTTCTTCATTCAATTTGCGTTTAATAATTGATAAATAATTTTCGATGGAATATAATTTCGTACAATTTAAAGCATTGGCAATTTACGGTATAATTTCAACATTATTACTATACTAGTATAATGGCAAACCAGGTCGAAGCAATACCGAACCATTTTGACTATTAAGTAATGATAAGAGACGTTTTTTCAAAGATTCTCAAATATATTTGCTTGTTATTTGTACCGGTAGTAATAAATGACTGTTTGTTCTTAAGAGTAAATTGCCTTTCTTAATGGAGATTTTAGTTTTCAGTTTTAAATATTTATCATAATTATCGTCTCATTGAGTTTCAACGGAAAATTGTTGAGCTGGTTTTCTTCAAGAAATTTGCATAGAACTTACGTGCATGCGTTTTACAGAATCGTTCATTTGTTGAATCGCGATTTGAAACTACAAACACGTTCCAGGCTTGTAATTCTCCATTTTCTATTTTTTTTTATGTGCCTTTTTGATAAATTTTCATGCGATTTTACGGACAAAAGGCTTGGATATTTCTTAAACTCATCAATTACTCTTTTTATCTTTATTTTACCTAGTGATTGATTTTGTTGCAGAAACATTTTTTGTTTCAACTGACAGACTTAATTTATAAGTTTCCAGTACTTTTTGAACCTTTGATTTTGAAATTGTTAAAATATTCACTAACTTTGATTGAGAAATATCTAGGGATGCGCCAATTCGATTAAAAAGATCGATTCAAGATCGAACTGAAAAATATCGATGCATAAAAAAATCGAACAAAAAAATCGATTCTTGGAAAATCGAAGATCGATTCAGTTTAGAATAAGAAAGTGTTTAAAAATCGAGCGCTTTGATGCATAAATTGGATAGGATTTTGTTTTTAAACATTTTACATGATATGACATGTTTTACTATATTTTAACACAGTGTTTTTCAACCCTTTTCATGACACGACCCCCCTAGTATCAAAAAATATTTCCCAACCCTTTTTTTTCATGTATGTTAAAAATATTTAATCCATATCCATAATTTTAGGCGTTTGCGTTATTAGGATTCAGATATAAATATACAATTAAGTACGTAAAACATATAATTTTAAATCGAATACGTGGCCAATTGATAACTAACAAACAAATACAAAGATATTGTTAGGGCCGAGACTCCCAGCGCCATCTGTTGGTAACATTCGGAACTAGTACAGGTTCCGAGTGTTACCAACGGATGGCGCTGGTAGTCCCCCGCGCGCTCCACGGCCCGCGCTAAAGGTCCACAAGTTTCGAGACGTTTCGTTACGCTTCGAGATGATTCTCGCTAGAATGCGCAGGCCTATAAATAGGGCGGTCGACCGCGGCCACGGCAGTTGAGTGCAAGACCGCGAAGCAAGTGGTCGTGTCATCTGCTGTTTAGTTGTTTGAAGAGCGCGAATCACTTGTGTTACGTATTTATTTGAGTTGTTTGTTATAATTGAAAATGGATAAATTCCTGAAAAGATCATCAGAACCATCAACGTCTAAGTATAGCGGCAGTAGTGTAATAAAGAAAAAACGTCTTTATGACGACAATTATTTGAAATTTGGGTTTACTGTGATTGAGAATAAACCGCAGTGCGTAATTTGCTTTGAAACTTTGTCAAGAGAAAGCATGAAGCCATCGAAGTTGGTACGCCACCTAAACAGAAAACATCCTAATGAAAAAAATAAACCCGTGGAATTTTTTGAGCGAAAATTAAAAGCTCTTGAACATCAAAAAACTGCTATAGGACAAATGTCCAACCTAAATGAGAAAGCGTTGCTCGCTTGTTATCGAGTAGCTTTTCGTGTGGCTAAAGCAGGAAAACCTCACAGTATTGCCGAAAATTTGATTTTACCAGCAGCTTTAGATATAGCAGAGATTATGTTTGGCAAGCAAGAGGTCGAAAAGCTCAAAAGTATACCTCTTTCTGACAATACCATTCAACGCAGGATAAGCAATATGGCGACTGACGTTCGTGATCAAGTCATAGAAAAAATTAAGAAAAGTTCTTTTGTGTCCTCGCAATTTGATGAATCAACGGATATTGCGGGATGTGCGCAGTTTGTAGCTATTGTGCGTTTTGAATCCAATGAAATATTAATGGAAGAAATACTATTTTGCAAGGCACTACCCAAAAATACTACAGGTCAGTGCTTGCATGACACGTTCCTTGAAGCTACGCAAGATATGAATATCGATTGGGCACAAAAATGCATTGCTATTTGTAGTGACGGAGCAAAAGCCATGATTGGTGCGAAGAGTGGATTTATTGCTAGATTGAAAGAACAGATGCCAAACGCTTGTTGGATGCATTGCTTTCTCCATCGCCAAGCTCTTGCAGCCAAAACTTTGCCACAAGAATACAGTCAAGTTCTAAATATTATTATTAACATTGTAAATTCTATTAAAGGAAAAGCGTTGCAGACTCGATTGCTTCTAATTATTTGTGAAGATATGGGAGCACTACACCGCAATTTGCTTTACCATACAGAAGTTAGGTGGTTATCAAAAGGCAAAGTACTGACCAGAATTATGGAACTTCGCGCTGAACTATTAGTATATTTACAACAAGCCAAGTCACATTACTCTGAATTCATTTCTGACCCGGAATTCCTTTTGAAATTGGCTTTTCTTTCTGACTTATTTGAGCATTTAAATAACTTGAATAAAAGTCTTCAAGGGCGGGATGAAAATGTCATTACAGCAAAAGACAAACTCTATGGCTTTATAAAAAAAATTGAATTGTGGTCATCATCTATAAATCAAAACAACTTTGATTTATTTTCGTCGACACAGTCTTTTATTGAAGAAGTCGAAAGCGAGATAAACATCAACTCATATATATTTGGTATGAAAATGGTGTTAGATAATTAGAAGAAAGAATTGTGTCATTACTTCTCAGTGCAAGAGATATCGGATAACACTGGGCAAAGATGGATCTTAAATCCGTTTTTAAATGCAGCTATAAATGAGGCAAATTTATCAACTAAGCTCAAAGAGAATCTGCTGGAACTATCTGCCGATGGGATGTTACACTTGGAATTCAAGTCTGAAAATTTGGATACCTTTTGGTTAAAAAGAAAAACAGAATACCCGGAATTAACAACCGAGGCTTTGAAGTGTTTGATTCCATTTTCTACCTCGTACTTGTGCGAGTTGGCATTTTCATCAATGGCCCAAATAAAAAGTAAACTAAGAAATCGCTTAAATTTGGAAAACGATTTAATACTTAAAGTTGCAAAAACTGATCCACGATGGGAGAAATTGATTGAACAAACTCAAGGGCAACCTTCACATTAAATGAACGAGTACTCGAAGATTTTATTTTTTGTTAATGTGTTTGTACAAATAACATAACGAGTATCATTTTGTTAACTTTTTTTTAATATATCTACCTTTTTAAAATTTATTGATTTTTTTACTGAGTTCTCTCGACCTCTCGCGACCCCCCTACAGAGGCTTCGCGACCCCCCAGGGGGTCACGACCCACAGGTTGAAAAACACTGATAACAGAAACAAAACTTATACTTTTTAAGCTAAAAGAGATACTTTTATTAGCACAAAAAAATGTTATATATAGTGTATTATTTAAACATGAAACAAAATTTTGCCACTGCATTTTTTAAATATTGCAATAAATCGAATGCGATGTTATCGAAAACGTCAATAAAAATGTTGATGCTCATTTCATGAGACGATTCATGCGCATCCCTACACGAAGATCGTAAAGCTGTTTTCATTTCGATCTTCTAGTCAAAAGAATTGAATCGAAAAAATCGATTCAAAAATCGGAGATCGTGTTACGAAAGAATCGATCTCGGGAAAGATCGATTCAGATCATGCATCCCTAGAAATATCTTTATATTGGTTATGCCCCTCTTCAATATCTTTTCACCGTATTTCAAATTTGTTTTGATGACATTCTAACTATTATATTTCAACAACAACAAGTTGACTTTATCTTCGTAAAGAACGATTTGTTAATATGACAAATGATTACGAATAACTAGAAGTGCGCCACAGCTAACTTGATTACTTTTTTCGTAGACAGTCTTTATTTATTAAAATATATGAAACATCTCAACGTTATTCTAATTAGTATTCTTTAATGTCGGTGGAGGCTACTTTTGATGGCATTAAAATAATCTGCTATTGCTTCTTTGTTTTAGATAAATCATTAAACTACTAAGCACCATTAAAAATACAATTTAAAAAATATTAGTAAATTATTATTCATTTCTAGTTTAGCACAAAATTTTAATAACTTGAAAAATTGATATACGAGGTGCTATCCAGAAATTCCAGGAATTTGAAAAAAAAACACAATGCTTTTTTTACAACTTATTCACTGCCATCCCCTTCATAGTACTCGTCGCCCGTTGAGCTTCAGTTTTCCCTTCGGCAACAGGAGGAACTCGCAAGGGGCGGGATCTGGAGAGTAGGGAAGGATGAGGTAGCGCTGCCGTCTCCATTGAAACTAGAAACTGACGCACAATAAGTGACATGTTGGTTGATGTATTGTCGTGGTGTAGAATCCACGAATTGTTGCGCCACTCCGCGTCAAATGTTATCTTTTAGTCGTCCAAGAACATCGCATTAAAATCGTCCATTAACTGTTTCACCTGGTGGGAGAAATTCTTTGTGAGTGATGCCATCAGCGTCAAAGAAGCAAATCATCGATAACTTGTCGTGCTTCTTTCGGTCGTGGTGACGATGGCATTTTCCACTGGGATGACTGCTGACTGATTTCATACACGTTACATCCATAATTCATCATAACTAATGATCCCGGTACTGAAGCTCGCATCCCTTTCGGCAGTTTCTTTCAGCTCTGTGCACACATGAACACGTTGTCGCTTTTGGTCAATGCTGAGTAACCTCGGCGCAAACTTTGCAGCAATGCGTTACATATTGAGTTTGCTGGACAGAATACACTTACAAATGCCGTACCACAAGCTGACAATGTTACAAATTTCATGTGCATTGTACTCCTTCGGTCTTGCAGGATACCATCACGCACTTTTGGCATATGTTGATGTTTTCAATCCATGAACGACCGGAACCCTCATCATTAGATTCGGCAAAGAGGAGCAAGTTACCAAAATTAGTGTATTGTAGTTTCGAGTATTATTATAATCCTAGTTGGCTATGTAATTATGACACCTGTCAAATGACTATTGCATTAATTTATTAAAGTTTTTCGTGGTCTTGATTACGTTTGTATTTTATTTTGCTGTTGGTCTTTTCTAATATTAATTTTAAACATGGATCTCCTTATTTTTCAAGAACACAGGGACATGATTATGTGTTAAGGTGAAGCTCGATCAAATTTTTCCAAAGCTCAACGTATCTGTCGAGAGAGATATTTATTAAGACCTGTTCCTAATGTTAGAACATTTATTGACGTGCATACAGGTTTGGCAAAAGCTGTCTATTTCAATAAATTGAAAGTTAATAGTGGTGTTACCGGAGCTCATCGTACTGTTGAAAATGAAGAAGCCGTTTTACAAATTGTAGAAAATAGTCCGAGAATAAGCACCAGAAAAACAAGTTCAGCTGTACGGAATTTTAACCGTGAATCAGTTAGACATGTCTTCAAAGAACAGCTTCTTCACCTGTTTCATTTTCAAAAAGTTAATCACCTATTGGAACAGAATTATTTATCCCGTGTAGAATATTGCGAGTGGTTGCTAAATCAAGGGTAAAATTTTCTATCATTAGTTTTGTTCACCGATGAAGGAGGTTTTAGTCGCGTGGGTGTTTTCAACTGACATAACATGTAGTATTGGAGTGATGAAAACCGTAATACGAAATTACCAGTATGGCTTTTCTATTAATGTGTGGGCAGGTATAATCGACAATTACCAATTGATTCATTTAGATTGCCAAATCGATAGACAGGCGAGCTCTATCGACACTTTTTGGATAATGAACTGAACAATTTATTAGAAAATGTTCCATTGAACATTATTGAAAGAATATACTACATGGATGGCAGCGTGCCAGGCCACTTTTCTCATAGAGCAAGGGAATTTTGCAAGGAAGATTCGGAAAAAGGTGGATTGGTCGTGAAGGACCTATACCATGGCCAGCTCGTAATCCTGACTTTAATCCTCTCGTCTTTTCATTTTGTGAGTTTATGAAAACATAAATGTGTGCCGTAGAAATAAATAGTGAAGAGCAATTATGGAACAGAATGTGGAGTCTGATGATAGATTCCGTAATAATCCAGGCATTTATTACATATGCCGTCAATCATTAACACAGATTGGAAAAGTGTATCCAAGAACAAGGTCGTCAATTTGAACACCTTTAGAGCTAGGTACCTTAAACATATTTTTTTAATTTAGTTGGTGTTTTTAAGTTGTTATGTTCTTGTTTTTAAAGCTCATGTCGACCAAGTGGCATTTTTTTTTTGTGGCTACTGAAGATAAATAAATTTTCTAATGAAGTATGTTAAGATTTTTTCTTTTAATCAGCATTACGTCAAATTTTGATAAATTATTGGAATAATTAGGTTAACAGCTCTGTCATTGGGAAGAAATTTAATAAGATTTTCTGGCAAACTCTTAAGATCCTGTATCTTGAAAACAAAAGGCGATAGGACATTAGTGTATAAGAACTTATTTTAGTATTTTATGGTTTTCTATTGCGTAGTACTATGCATTGTAGTTTTTCAAATGTCACCTTGTATATGAAATTTTGATTTTATTGATACCTTTATCAACAGTGTTGAGCGTATAATCAAATTCACATTTTATCCGACGATATCTTAAATACGCCTTATGTATTAGTTTAGTAATTTCGAAGTTTAATCATACCAACTTTACAAATTACGAATGTCTACAGTTATTACAAACTTTGATTTATTACGGATTTTACAAGAAGATTTAATATTTTTTTCCTGGCATAGAACGATCGACACTTCTTTTAAATAGTTAATTGACGAAGGAGATACTTGTTGAAACTGCATTATAACACTAAGAAATAAGTAATTAAACTTCTAGTTTCAAAAAAATTATTTTATTGTAAACACTACAATATTGTTTCGCCATACAATGGCTTCATCAGGTGGATTAATACTGAATATGTACAATGCATGTTAGAATATTTATGTGAAAAATTATTGGGGAATGGTGGTGGAAAAATTTTTACAATCTTAAATTTAGTAGAGGTGAGTTGTTTAAATCTAGTTGGTCATTTAAAGCTAATCCTAAACTATTGTATCTATTAATTTCTAAGTTTTCTAACAGGTTAAGTTTTTTACTTTTTCCTTGAACGTGTAAAATTTTGAAATCTATATTAAATCTATGATTAATTTCTAAACAATGATTTGCGAAAGTTGAATCTGTTTTCTTTTCTTTATGGCTTCTCTCGTGTTCTTTCATCCTAATTTTGAATGTCCTCCCCGTTTGTCCTATGTATACCTTATTGCAATCTTCGCATGTTAACTTATACACACCAGAGTTTGATTCTTTGTCTATTTTATCTTTGTTATTTTTAATAATGTTCTGTATAGTATTGTCTGTTTTAAATGATATATGTTCGTTATTAAGTTTTTTAATGAAAGTACCATTTCTTTACGAAATTTTTCTTAAGTAAGTGATTGAATTATAGGAATTAATTATCTTGTATTTTAATTTTGGATAAACTAAGGAAAGGGCTTTAGATTTTTGTTGGCTATTTAGGATGTTATTGACAATATTTATAGAGTAACCATTGTTTAATGCTATTGTATATATTCTATTTAGTTCAAGGTCGAAATTACTATTACTCATAGGTACATGAATTAATCTATATACCATTGATTGGTATGCTGACAATTTGTGTGTTATAGGATGAAAAGAATTAGCGTGTATTGTGGTATCTGTATGTGTTGGTTTATGGTATATAGCGAACTCGTGTTTATTAGTTTTGTGTGATATGGTTAAATCTAGAAAATTAATGCTTTTGTTTATTTCTGTTTCTATAGTAAAATTTATTTTGGGGTGAATAGTGTTGATATAATTATGTAAAGTTTTTAATTGTCTATCTGAACCGTTAAAGCAAATTAATATGTCATCAATATATCTAAACCAATATAGACAATTACCAAACAGGGGATGTGTACTAATTATAGTTTCTAAATTATTCATGAAAATTTCCGCTAATAAAGGGCTTAGTGGATTTCCCATTGCTAGACCCTCTGTTTGTTTATAAAATTTCTTTTTAAATTGAAAATAATTTTGTTCCAGGCGCGTTTGTAAAAGCTGTAAAATTTCGGTCTTTGTGACAAAGTTGGTGTTTTTACGTTCTAGTTGTAAAGTAATTAAATCTATTACCTCCTGAGGTGGGATACTAGTAAACAAATTCGAGACATCAAAAGAAATGAGTTTACATTTGTTTGGTAATTGCAAGTTTGAAATGTTGTTAATTAATTCCTGTGAATTTTTAACGGAGAACTTGGATTTGAATTTAGTGTGTGTAAGAAATAAATCTATTAAGTGTTTGGACACATTTCTACAAGGTGCTTTTACGTACGATACTACTGGTCGTATAGGTGTATTTTCTTTATGTAGTTTAATTAAACCGTATAAATTGGGAGGTAGGGGATTCATTCACCACCATTCCCCAATAATTTTTCACATAAATATTCTAACTTGCATTGTACATATTCAGTATTCATCCACCTGATGAAGCCGTTGTATGGCGAAACAATATTGTAGTGTTTACAATAAAATATTTTTTTTGAAACTAGAAGTTTAATTACTTATTTCTTAGTGACACTTCTTTTCTTTATGTTAATAACGACATTTTTTTTAGACAAAATAATATGCTATTATTCCAATTTGGCAGTACATAGGCCGGGCGATGGTAGATTTTCTGTAAAGAAAATAAATCCTCATCTATGTACTCATATAATATACAGTTTTATTGGTATTAAGGATGACGGATCTGTCCGTATTTTGGATCCTTCGATCGATATCGACTCAGGTAACGCAAATAATTTTCATTTGCAAATGTTTTACTGTTTTTTTTTCAGGTGGTTTTAGAAAATTTAATGCATTAAAGAAAAAAAATAAAAATTTAAAAACTTTAGTCGCTATTGGCGGTTCGAACGAAGATTCAGAAATTTTTTCTAAGGTTGTGACCAGTGATTCTTTAAGAGCAATATTTGTAAATAATGTCGTAAAATTCTTATTAGAATATAGTTTCGATGGTTTTGATTTAGACTGGGAATATCCAACACAAAAACGTGGTGCGCCAACAGATAAGGTAAGTATATATTTTTTAAGTTATTAAGTTAGTAGAAATAAAAATAAATAAATATTCTTAATTCTGCGTATTACTTAAAATAATTCATTTTTATTTAGAATAATATTACTTATCATTCTTTTAGTACTTTGCTAACGTATTATATACACAAGTGCAGAAAGTAACAAAGTGCAAGTTAGTGATGCCATCGGTTGGTGTGAGATTGATTTATGAAGTGTCAACCTTCCTAAATAATCTGTAAAAATTTCTTAGTATTTATTCCATCACATTATTATAGCATGAATAAGTATAGATACTCGAAGTAAATTTTACTTTAGCTAAAATTATTATCCCAGTATTAAATTAGTATTAAATTTTTTATTTTTAGGCGAAAGGTGTATTTTAAGCTCTGTTTTTTCGCATACTGTTGTACACTTTCTGTGTTCTTTTTCGTTAAGTATTACTTGGGATTATAACAGGATTTTTAAAATAACTGAAACAAATTCCTTCATTTATATGATTTGTATTGAACAATAGCTTTCTTAGTTATTTTTAAATAGTAGTCTTCAGTTGCGCCTTCAGCATTCAGGGAGCTAATTGAGGTAGATTAATAGAATAATGAAGAATTTTATAGCTCAATACACGCATATAAAATGTAATAATTGAATACGTCATTTCCCAATGATCTTGAAAGTTGTAGAAATTAATAGGATTCTAAAGTCTGAAAAGGAACCAGAGAAAATGACTTTGTAATGATCCGTTAGCCTTCTATTTTTACTATTCAAAATATGCAACGATAGTTAAAGAAAATAGTCAATATTATTTTGATTTTTGAATGACCCTGATGCGTTTTTATTGATGGTTTGCATGTCAAACTTATGAACCAACATTTAGTCATCTATAATGATGCGCCTCATTAATATTAGGCCCGAAGTGGCTCGTTCAAGCACGTCTTCAGCTACCTATTTATGTTGCCCTTTTCGAAGAAAATTCGGCTCCTTCAGAGCAAGCCATGCTACGACGAATCTGATGACCAAAATATCGGCTAAAATAGTGCGAAAGAATTCGTTAAACGTATTTAGGTACTTAGCCATCGCTTTTAAGCTTAAATGATGATTTTACCCTATCATTTGCTTCGCTTTGTCGATATTTCTGTGAGTCAAAGACCAGAACGGGGCAGGTTATCAACCACATCTCAGTTTTCTTTGTATTTTTTGTACCAATCGTATGCTAGTGTTTTCGATCAAGCTGTCTCGTCTTTCCAAACATTTTCAAGGATTCAGAAATTTGATTTGCAACATGTAATTTGAGACAAACTCTTTATTTTATATTTTTATCTGTTTTAAAAATTAATTAGTTCACTTGAGTCGACAATCAAAACCAACATATGTGAACCAAATGGTCGCGAGCTTACACCGAAAATTTATGTGAGAATTATATATATTGGTACCACCTTACAGCGAAAACAAGTTTTACATAATAACTTCTGCGTAGGCTTTTTAAATGAACAAATCCCGGCATTTGTTTGACAGAATGTACAAGTATATCGAAGATTTATCAAAACAACCCTCTTCCAATGTTAAATTTTAGCTAAATTCTGTAAACATAATGTGAAATTTACATCTATATAAGCATAAAAAAAGAAAGCAACAAAAATAGATGAAAAATTAAAAAAATTTCTTTTAGATTTTCACCAAATTGAGTATGATTGGAAATTTTTCTGAAATTTTGTTTTTGCGAAGGAATAAATGGATATTAACTACGATAGAATAAATTAAATCTTAAATTGAATTTACTCTTAGTTAAATATTAACTGTATGTTGACTATGTAATGCTTTGACAAGCTTACACATAATGTCTATGTTTAATTATAAAGAAATACATAATTATAGACACACTTTATTAATATGTAGTATTATTTGTGTTTTAGATTAATTTTTCCAAATTGATAGCTGAACTTAGAGAAGCTTTCAGTGCGTTCAATTTTATACTATCCGCAGCTATACCTGCTACCCTTGCATCTATTCAAATTTCCTATGAAATATCTGAGTTGTCCAAGTAAGTATAAGAAATTCTAATTTTTAATAGATATAAAGACAATACAAAGATGCGCAATAGTAAAATTATTAGTAAGAATATATTAGAATCATTAAACAAAACATAAGATATGCGAAGTTTCTTGATAAAGTAATATATTCTGCTCGTCACTAGAATATTAGTTCCGACATGGAATCAGGATACCGTTGATCTATCTAAAACTTTTTGAACTTCTCGACTGGAGTGTGCTGGTGCGCCGTCGTGTTGAAACTAGTTGTTAAAATGAAAAAGAAGTGGAATATATTTAAGCAAATTGTGAAGTTTTGCGTTCAAAAATTCTGTATAAATATGTCCCGTTAACCGTGCAGATAGTTCAACAGGTTCTACCTAAAGAGAGAAGCTAGATAATATGTAAACTAGTTTCTATTGACAACCAGCCCACAAATTGATGAAAAATCGTTTTTGAAATGCTCTTGAAAATAGAGCACGTGGATTTTATTCTGCCCAGATATGCCATTTATGCGCATCGTAGCGTCCTTGTCTACCAAAAAGTGATTCATCAGTAAAAAAAATCCGAGATACAAACTTACTTCTTGATTTAAAAGCCATGTACAGAATTCCCGTCTGACAGAGTAATCTTCTGTCTGAAAATGCTGCACCCGAGTATAATGATACGGATGGCGTTGTTCAATTCCTGTGCAACTTCTCTAATGCTTTCAGTACTTTCTTCAGAGGCATCTGAAATAGACCATTTGTTTTCAACAGTGCGTATAGTCCTGGGCGCGTCAACAATCTCCTTTATATTATGTAAAATTTGGCCTGTCTCGATTGTTCGTGCGATAGTCCCAAGGATCACTTTGTGATCGTGATGACTCCTGTTAGGTAAACGTTGGAAATAAATGCTTGTTGTTGCTCTAGCATTCCGTCTACATTCTCCGCAAATTATCAACATTTCCACATAATCCGTGGCAGTATACATAATAAAAGAGCATGGTTGAGCACGATGGCGGTACTAAAGTGATTTGAAGAGATTCGAAAAAACCTTTGACACTGATGTTTGTTAAAGTTTCCATAGTCGACCAGCTTATTGACAGCGTAATAACCTAGCAACAACTATGAAATGAAATCCTCCTACATGGCTTACAAAGCTCTGATATGTTGAATTAAAATGTTCTTTTCTTGATTGCTGTTCAAGATACGAAATTTTTTCTTTGACATTATTTATTTGTCATTTTATGGTAATTTCTCTTTTTTCTTATTTGGGATGCGAGTTCTGGGAAACCCTGTATCTGCTTTGTCGAATGCCATCTTGATATCCTCCTCTGTGCAGGTTTAACCTATGTTCGGGCACCCAGATGTAGTTGGTTCCGAATCGTGTCGTGTATTTCGTGTGTTTCGTAGCCTCATGTCTTCAGGTTGTTGTTACAGAGTTAAACGTCTGTTCTTAGTTTATTGACAGTTGTCACAAGACCAACGATCACCAGACCAACAGTCACCAGACTCGCGTCATAATGTTGTTCGGCGTGTTTTAGCTGTTTTGCTCCGCGGGGTGGTGGAAAGCATATATAGATAACTTTTCTAATAGATACTTTTGTTTAAGGCATCTTGACTTCATTAATGTAATGACCTATGATTTACATGGTGCTTATGATGGTAAAACAGGACAAAATGCACCATTATATCTTTCCTCTATTGATCAAACACCGTCCGAAAAAGAGCGTAATGTGGTACGTATTATATTTTTCTATTTAAGCAATTTTCTTGCTTATAACAAAATAGAAAAATCAAACTCGATGAAGAGATCTATATTATTCGTTAACGTTAAAATGTTTGGTGGAGATGATTTGCTTTTTAATGTTCTAAAATTACTGAGTTAAAAGGTAAAAGTCTGTCTACTTAAGTTGGAATCGTATGGAAAATTTGTTTATTAATTTTAAGAAAAAAAGTTATTTTTCATGAAAAATTCTGCATGGGCTAAAACCTAAAATACAACCATCAGAAACTAACATTTTTCAGTCGTATATTTAACTATGTCAAAAAATGTGAATTTGGTACAAGAGTAAAGTACTTTTATTTTTGACAACTTTAATTACAAAAAGTTGTTCAGAATTAAAAATTACTTTCAAATATGTAATCATACATCTACTCGAAAAGAACGACCATTTTTACTTTTTCAAATTTTAATTTGATAAAATTGCGAATTACATTTAATTTTGCAAATCCCAATGCTAAATATTTATCTCTTTTGTTTATTAAAAATACGATACCATTTTGGTTTATTAATAAGTTCTGAAACAATTTAGTATTGTATTTACTTACATAATTAATGCAAACATAGCAAAATAATTTATTGATTTATTTATTATTAGTTGTAATAACGAACATAACATTATTGGAAATAATAGTAAGTAGATTTTGTCTCACTTCACTAAAGCCTCGACATATCCACCCTCTCTTTCTAAACTTGGAATCGTTCTATTACCAAATTCCCGTAATACATTCCTTATCATATCTGTAGTAATTTTTTGTCAAGCTTCTGAAATGATTCTCTCCAAATGATCAATATCTTGAAACGGCCTTTGTTGGTAAACCTTCTGTTTTAAGTAACCTCATAAGAAATAGTCGAGAGGGGTTAAATCAGGAGATCTAGCTGGCCAAAAAAGTTTTGAATATCTACGTAACAATTTTTCATTGAAAATATTTCCAAACACACTACATGTTAGTTTTAAACGAGTAATTGTCATGAATCTTTATTGTACAGTTGGGTCTAGTGTTAGACCACCAGCGACAATTTTGTGACGTGATAGTTACATTTGAAGAAAAATTATACGTCTTATTAAAAAAGGTTCCTCTTCTATCTCTCCTTAGATGAGAGAGCAAAAATCAAACCGTCTGTCATAATCGCTTACTTTCAATGTGTGAACGAACTGTGGTTTGCATGGATGACATTTACCTATTATGTTTTCAAATATTTGCAACTATATCTTTACCTACATTATTTTGCACGAAAGACGCCCTTCTGCGCAATGACATTTTTGGATATTTTACGACAGATAGCATTACTTCTAATATACAAAAAGATTGTGTTTATATATGACAATACGTTATGCACGTATAAAGCATTGTTACAATATGAAACAGACATGTAAATAATTTACATATCTGTAACTGTGCACATGGACAATACACCTTGTATTTTCAGTATTTACTTCTGCTTAATACATATGTTTCTGCCTATGTTTTGCCATTTTTGGATATTCTACGACAGATAGCATTACTTCTAATATACAAAAAGCTTGTGTTTATGTATGACAATACGTTATGCACGTATAAAGCATTGTTACAATATGAAACAGACATGTAAATAATTTACATATCTGTAACTGTACACATGGACAATACACCTTGTATTTTCAGCATTTACTTCTGCATAATACATATTGTCATGGATTTTTCCATGGAGAAGAAAGGAAAATAATAGAACTATATATTAAACTTTTTTGTGTAGTACATTTATTAAACTTATGTATTTCATTTTGGTGTTTATTTTATTTCAGACGGGGATCGTTATAAATATATATTTAATTTTAAGTGATGAATTTTATTATGTTTGAAATTTTGATCTATCCTCGTATATTTAGGTTGATCAGATGTTTAAAGCTGCCGCCATCCCGGATATTATATTGAAATAAGATGTATATTTTTCTCTATATTTTGATTTTATAGTTGGTGGGGATATCCGTGCGGATGCTGGAACTTCATTTTCAGAGATTATTTGAATGTCCTTGAAGATAGGTGTGTATAAGAGTATATTGGACACGACTTAATTTTGTCTAATAAAATTGAAATTTTGAATAATTCGTTTATAGTTTAGTGCGTCGTATGTGAGTTAAACGTAATTTTTCGTGAATTTACAAATCTTTTATATTTGTAATTTTAATTAAATGATACACCTATCTGGAAAAAAGGAATCTCTCGTGTTTAATTGTGACTTACTTGAATTAATGTAGGTATCTTTATAATTATTAATATATATTGATGAAAGCGCTATAATTAACTTGTAAAACTTTTGTGAATTTTTTATATATATTCAGAATAATATCTAGAAAATTTATTAGAAGATTTTTTTTGTGGAGGTTAGTTGTTTTTAGTCACTTTGAATATTTCAATACGTAGGAAGGTGGGGACGAGTTTGCAAGGTCATGTGATTGCATTCATGACAGTTCAGATTTGATTTCGCGCGCAGAGTAAACAATTCTTTACTTTGACGTTTTAGCTTTGGATATATTTTATTGTTGTTTAATAAATTTTCTTGTATATTAAAAATTTATAATTTTGATCGTGGATAGTCAGATAGAGGTTTTTAATGATTTGTATCTTCATATGATATCCAAATATTTTTGTCCTCAGTACTGTGCCTTTAGCAGTTCAACGTTACGCTTGGTAAAGTTGATTTTTTTTTTATTTTTTTTTTATTATACAAATGTAAAGGGAAAATGTGTGTATAATTTATCTGACACCTTGTGTTTTATTTTATGATATAACCTGAATCCGAGAGGATCGACCCGAGTGACATAAGCTCAAGGAAATCTACCAGACTGAACAGCCGGAAGCATAAGTTGTAGTGTGAAGAAAAAAATTAATAAGCAATCAAAAGCACATTCCACTGCAATATGTTTCTGCCATCTAGGCGTCATCAGTCAAGCTAGTGAAGCAATGTATACAAATTGATGCAAATCAATTAAACAAATGATTTGTACCTGTATTTACATTTTACTGAAATCACCCAACAAAGATAAAGCAAGTTTCGTCCTATAAGGTGACACTATTTCGTTCCGTAAGATGTCACTTATTAAATAGTGTCACCTTATAGGACGAAACTTGCTTTATCTTTGTAAATACAGATACAAATCATTTGTTTAATTGATTTGTATCAATTTGTATACATTGCTTCACTAGCTTGACTGATGACGCCTAGATGGCAGAAACATATGCATTAAGCAGAAGTAAATGCTGAAAATACGAGGTGTATTGTCCATGTGTACAGTTACAGATATGTAAATTATTTACATGTCTGTTTCATATTGTAACAATGATTTATACGTTCATAACGCATTGTCATACATAAACACAAGCTTTTTGTATATTTACCGCCATCTGGCACGTTGTTAATGGACTACACCGACATACGTATTTTTTTGTTCCTGTAATAGCATAGCTATTCGAACGAAAGGTCGCCTTCCGACGTAGTTTCTTTCGTTCCGTAAGATGTCACTTATTAAATAGTGTCACCTTATAGGACGAAACTTGCTTTATCTTTGTTGGGTGATTTCAGTAAAATGTAAATACAGATACAAATCATTTGTTTAATTGATTTGTATTGATTTGTATTAATTTGTATACATTGCTTCACTAGCTTGACTAATGACGCCTAGATGGCAGAATCATATGTATTAAGCAGAAGTAAATGCTGAAAATACGAGGTGTATTGTCCATGTGTACAGTTACAGATATGTAAATTATTTACATGTCTGTTTCATATTGATTACTTCTAATACCGGGTCCTCATTGGCAACCAGTTTTCAGCGTTTTCGAATAGAATTATTGTGAACACTTCCATAAGTCTTGGATTTATTTACTATTTCCGTAACTGTTGATTGCTGAATATTTCTATTCGGATGTCTATTGTTAAAAATAACTGCTGCTTCTTGATGCGTTTTATAGTTTTCTCCCACAATACTAACAATTTCAATTTTTTCTTCACAAGTTAATAACGCTGCCGTTTCTATGTATTTTATAAATTCCACCCGGTGTTTTGACGTTCTACGTGAAACATTTATTGTCAGTGCATCCTAGATTCCATGTAATTAATGTGTAGGTACGTTTAAATTTTCGATGTTAGAGAAAACTTTCAAAAACTTAAAAATATCGTTTTTTAATATGCAAGTGGATATGATTGCATATTTGAACGTGGTTCTTAATTCTGAACAACTTTTCATAATAACAACTTTTCATAATAACAGTTTTTGATATTGTCAAAAGTAAAAAGTACTTTACTCTTGTACCAAATTTACATTTTTTGACATACATATACGACTAAAAAATTTTGATTTCTGATGGTTAAATATTAGGTTTTAGCCCAAACAGAACTTATTATGAATAACTTTTTTTCATAAAATTCATAATAAAAAAGTTTTCCATTTGATTCCAACTTAAGTAGACATACTGTATGTATACGTTTTCTCCATATTTCTTCGTTCATTATCTACGAGGGCGATTTGATCATAAAGTGGCTTTTCAAAAGTTCAACTATTTTGCCGTGATAAGTATATTGTTGACTTCAGCAATAAAATGTGTTATCGACATAAGGTTTTACAATCGTTTAAACTAAACTACTTGAATAAGTAGAATAATTATTTCATATGTTAAATGAACTTTATTTTTACGTCGAAAAATTAAAAAAAACTGAAGAAAAGTTAATATTATGATGAGTTTGTTCCTTTCCCTGGAATGATTTGTGCTAAAGTGGTTGTTCAATGCTTTCGAAAGTGGTCATATGGGAACAGAAGATTCTAAACGTCCAGGACTTTTGTTTACAGTAAATTTTGCAGAAATTATTAATAAGGTCCATACCAATGTGAAGAGCGATCGCCGAATAAAGTGAACTCTCACCGAACGGGTACCCAATATTTTGCATCAACATTTAGGTATGAAAACGCAACATGGGCCGCGTTTGCTTGTTTTTGAGAAAATACAAACTAGTGTAACAGTTTCAAGTGGCTATTTGGATAAGTTCAAAAAAAATTCAAGACAATATTTTCATCGATATTTTACCGTAGACGAAACCTGAATACAGTTGATAAAGTAATTCTTTGCAATTCGTACTGCTCAAAGTGCGAACCGCAAATTGTACTTTATCTCTTTCTAACACACATAAATACGCACTGAAATACAACACGCGTTAGTCATTTTAAGGTATTCATATGGATTAAATTTGATATTTTATGAACTATATATCTCTATACTCAAGAAATAAAACATATTACGGGGACGCTAGTTTGGTACGAGGTGTATTTTACCACGTGGGACCGCCAAATTGTTAAAAAATGGACGCTTGTGGATTGTGATGATTACTTCCGGGCTAGCTATAGCGCTGTAACAATAACGTAAATGATTTAAAATAATAAAGAATGTAATGATGAGCATCAAACGTCCAGAACGTGTGTAGTTCCTGAAATGAATGTTGATTAACTACAACTTATTAAATAAAATGAAATACAACAACGTTGCCCTTAGAGTTTATTTAATGTTTCTATAAGAAATTGCTTGGAAATGTATTAAAGTAACTAACTCTAGAACCTACCTATTGTATACATCCATAGATATACAGGTTGATTCAAATTAAGTGCGCACCATTGCTATCTCTGTTATTATTGATTCTAGAAAGTAGGTTAAATTAGCAAAGTATTAGTGTTTTTAGCATTGATTAGCATGCAGTTTATGAAAAAAAAATTTAATAACGCATTTTCGAGAAATTTTGAAATTTATATTTAAATGGAACAGCCTGTATGTTTTTAAAAATTCTGAATGCTAATGTTATTTGTAATATAAAAGTTTCAATACACTATTGTCCTAAAACAAATAATAAAGTAGTTATAGCAGTTTCTATTTCCTTCTAAATGTTGTCATTGCTCCGCTATTTCTTGCTAAAATTGCAAAATTTGCAAATTTTGCAAAAATTTGTAGCTAATTCCTAATAAAATCAACTGTTTTCTGTACTGTAATTTGTAGTGTTATCTACGGACTTTTTCATGGGTTTCTGTTTCCGTACCTTCGGTCAACAAAGAATATCTTAAAGTTAATTTTCATTCTTCTAGTATTTGGATAAGAATTTCTTCTAAAATTATCAATTTGCTATTTTTGTTAATTTTGGAAATGCAAAATATTTTGCAACAGTTATTTGTTTCGCGAAGTGTAACGTTCGTCACTTATCAAAGTTAGTGCCTTTCGGTCGTTTACAACTACAAAATTTAAATTCAATTTACCCACTCCATCTAATGTGAACCCACATTAGCGGTTTATGGAAAATTAAGCAAAATTATTTTTCCGATTATGGAAAAGATTGTTCGAAAAAAGAAATTGTACATCATTGGTCAAAATCACTTTCGTAGTATTTCTAAACAACAAACTTTTACTTTTACTTTATCTATATCTCCATTTTCTTGGGGATTTGGAGATTTACGAGATTACAGGCGTATTGTTTACATGTAAAGTAATTTCACGTTTTTGCAAGAATATTATACAATACTTATAGCAAAAAATTAGTAGGACTGTGACTTTCTGAAAAATAGTATATTAAAACACAAGTTTCACGAGGCACCATTTTGTCGCACGGGTTTTGTAAAGAATGAGTGAAGGCCTTATGAAATTAGTTTTTATACTATTTTTTATATTTTGCATAAATTGCAATGAAATTATTTAATTTCAAAGTATCGAGTTATTTTTATACAGGATGTCCAGAAACTCTCCTGACAAACGAAGACCGGAGTTTCCTCAGATAATTTTAAGACAATTAAACCCAAATTCACCTAGTCCGAAAATGCTTCCTAAGGGAGCTAGAGTTCTTTGAAGATGGCGCCTTGTATTTATTTTTCTTTAAATTCCTCCAGAACGCTTCTATTTAGAAAAACAAAAACTGGTATGCTTATTTATCCTCCAGAGATGAATCGATTCCATCAATTGCGAATTTCTAGTACCGGTCATAGGCGTCCGTTTTGGGTAGGTCAACGGTTATTTTAAGGCATAACTTTTTTGTCTTTAACTTTTAAGCATTTGTGACACTAGATTATTAAATTTTCAGGTATTCCAGTACTAAAATGTACTCTTACTTTAAGTCGGTAGGATACACCGTTTTCTATAAAAATCGATTTGTAAATTTTGCGTTTTTTCTTCATTAAAGTTCAATTTCTTATTTTTTGCAATAGTTAGCTCTGAACTGCCAACAGAAGTAAAACCTACGTTTTTCATTGTCAAATTGTTGTCAGTTCGCGAAGTTTATCTTTTCATTTTTTACTTTGTGATATTCAAACACAACGATTTCAATTTAAAAAAAAATGGTTTTTACTAATGAGGAATACGCCGATATGCATTTAGTTTATGGCTAAATGAGGTGTAACGCTCAAGCGGCGCAACGTAGATACGCTGAAAAATTTCCCAATCGTCAGCATCCCACTCACTCAACATTTACAGCTCTTCATCAACGATTAAGAGAAACAGGTTAAGTGGTCCCAAAAAATAATGAAACAGGGAGACATAATGATGCAGACGCAGCGTCTGGTAGTTGAAGCAAAAGCTGGTAAATACGTACTGTGTGTCCATGCATATACAGATACAAATTTGTTTTTATACAGATTTGTATTATTTTGTATCAAAGCTTGATGTGAACTATCGCATCGACATGCAATCTATTTTTTGCTATACTACGCCACCTGGCGACGAGTTAATGGACTCACAGTAATATGCGTATTTTTCTTCTTTATCAGTAATAGCTTTGCTATTCGAGAAGAACACTTTGCACAGGCGTGGTCGGTTTTGTCCGTCAGATGGCAAGAGGTTATCTGTTGTCTTCGGATAGGACAAAACTTACTACATGATCGCAAGTGTACTACAGTCTTTTGCTTCGTAAATCTATCATTGACAAAGTGGTTACACAGAAACGCATGCGTCTGGTAGTTGAAGCAAAAGCTGGTAAATACGTACTGTGTGTCCATGCATATACAGATACAAATTTGTTTTTATACAGATTTGTATTATTTTGTATTTATTTCTATGTTTGAACAATGCCAACATTGAAAAACGAAAAAAAGGGTGTATCAAAATGAAGCTCGTTTCGATACTGATTTGGAAAAATATATTTTTTTAGGACAGATGCATTAAAGATTTGATCAAGAATGGAGCTGATCCAAGTAAGCTTATTCTTGGTGTTGCTTCATATGGTCGTTCTTTCACGTTAGCAGATCCTAATAATTTCAAGTTGGGAGCACCTGTTACGGGTACCGGTTTTCCTGGCCCATATACACAAGAAGCTGGTGTTCTTGGATATAATGAGGTAAGTATAATTTCACGAAGTTTAAATATAAATAGACGCTAATAAGATTTTCTATTTTCTCTTGTCATATTTTGCTGTCTCTAATCTCATTAATTATTAATTTTGGACGATCCTGTAATTTGTGCTATATATTTTCTACATGTTCATAAATTGAACTTTTTGTTCCTTATAGCTAACTAATATTGGTCTGCGGTGTAACACATTTTGCACTGAAAGTGATTTTTCTTTAAATATTTCTATAAATATTGGCAGCTTCAAATAAGGACATTATCGATATTTTCACATGTTCTTATGTATTAAATGCGAAGCTTTATCCAAGATACATTTTTATGATTTTGTAAAATTTGGTTTCGAATTTCGCTTCCCTAGCTAGTGACTACTAAACCCATGTTAATTCGTTACATATGAATTATTAATTTCTATTAGACTTCTCTAACTGAAACTTATATTTCATAAAGAACAAATATTTTACCGAATTTTTGTCTGATCAAATATTGTTCCTAATATTTAGGTAAATTAAATTAATAGATTCACACCGAAAATGTGGGCAGGAGTGAATTAAGATATAAATTTAACTAATTTAATAGACAATTATATGATAAATGTACAACAGAAATATGAGTGGAAGTAATTGAGCAATTCAAACTAAACAACATGATCTTAATTTAAGAAACTATCTTGACATTGGTGAATGAAGTGGCCCTTACTCATCTAGAAAGTTTGAGAACAAATAAGGCAATGAACTAATAACAACCAATAATAAACAAACTTAACTCTTATTCACGAAAAATAGATAAATAAATAGAAATGCTACGAATAGTAAAGTAAGTGAAACTAATGAGAATAAATGCAAATAATTAGTCTACTGAACGGAGAATGTATTGAAGTCGTCCCTAAATTGGTTTGAAGAATTTAGGGGTTTAGTTTGCACTATCACTAATGATTAAATACCGACACTTGTAGGTAAACAGCGGCATCCGTGTTCTGGGTTTACACAAATAAAAGTACTTGTTATTTAGAAAAATGCTTTCAGTTCGAATTACACATACGCGAGAATGTCGGTCTTTACTATTGATTTTTTATAATATTTGATTCTTTGCGGAAAAAGAAAGAATAATTTTAAGAAGTGTTAATTATGGCATTAAACAAAATACGGAACTACAAAATGTACGAGAGCGGATTGGTATGTAGAGTCGCCAGCAACGCCATTGTATGAGTAGTAGGAATTGAAAGAAGTTCTAACATGCAAACGGTAATTTTGAGTATCTCATCTTAATATGCAAAGTTTTATTTTCCTGTATATCGTCGTTGAGTAACAGTGTCGTTTGTCGTGGATCCGAGATTTCTGAATCTGAGAATCTGATTTCTGTGATAGAATTTTTAACGCTGGAAATTTGCACATGCATTGAAATTTGCAGGCATTTATGCCAATATCGTCGTACAGATTTTCCACCTGTATGAAAATACAAAAGACTTCTATTACCACAGAAAGACATGCCTATGATTTTCTGGGCTGCAAGGGGAGTCATCCATACCGAATATCTGGCGAAGGGATCAACGATTAATTCAATAAGGTATCTATCACTAAAGAATCGTATCCGTACAGTAATGCCGAAAAGAATAAATTTTTTCTTTCACTACGACAATTCCAGATCGTATTGCAGCAACGAAACAATGACGACACTGAAATTCATAGTTATTTCGCATTCTTCGTATAGTCCTGATTTGGTACTTTCAGATTTCTGGTTACTCCCAAAGTTGAAGAATCTATTGAAAGGCCAATATCATTAGACACTGAAGTTTGGACTGCTTTTCCAAATTGGTCAATTCCGTCCAGTTTTTTCGTGGACAGCATGAAGAAATGGAGTCAGCGTCTGGAGAAATGTTTTGCGCTAAATGGTGATTATGTGGAAAAATAATATTGGTATCACAATAAGTTTATTTCAATTTGAGGAGGTTTCATTATTTTTTCTTTTCTTATTTTATAGAGTTGAAGGCGTTATATCAATCCGCCCTCGTAGTTTTATATTTTAATTCTGTCTTTTTATGGTAATGTCTGGTTAAATTCTGACATCTGAGTTGAGGGTTGCTACACTGTGAACAAAATGTCTAAATGAAAAATTTCAAAATGCAACCCAATACTTATTTTCTAAAAGATTAAATGCTTTTGAAATATCGACGAAAGCCACAATTTGATGCATTTAGACGAGATTATATAAGCGTTGAAGATAATGTACTATCAGAACCATCAAAAACTGCATCTACTCTGAAAGGCGTCTAAAAAATTAATGTTATTGCTTTTGGCGACCAAAGTATTGATATCAGAAAGATAGCATTGTCGACTGAATGTATACATTACATCTTATGCTTAGAATTGGGTGCATCTAAGCTATCAGTAAGGTGGGTGCGGCGAATCTTAAATTGTATTAAAACCGTGAAAGAATTCGTACATCCAGTGATAATAATTAGAAGTTGTTTGACAAAAATCTACCTTATTTCTTGGGAACATTTGTTACGGCTGAGGAAACCTGGCTTTTCTATCATATTCTCGAATCCAGACAGAAATCTCAACAGTGGACATACCATGGTAGTCATTTCCCAAAGAAACTCAGGATATTTCCGTTTTTGAGTAAGGCAATGGTTTTGATGTGGAGATAATTTTCATAAATTATCTTGCAAAATGTGAAACCGTTAATTGATTATTATGCCTATATATTAGACGAATTGAAGGAACTTATTAAAAAAAAACAGTGTGGAATTTATCAAAGAAGTTGTTCTTAATTACGAGTGCGTCTTATTCGCAAAAAGTTAGATCAATTGAGATTTTGAGTTTTGTTTCATTCTATTCGCTGGGTCTAGATCTAAATGACTCCCGAACTCAAACTTTCCATGCTGGAAAGAAATTTCGGTCAGACAAATAGGTTATTGCAGATCTTGAAAAAAACTATTACAGAAATAACAGAATGGCATTTAAGCATCGTTGGTCCAAGGTCGCTGAAGTTGAAAGGCAAATATGTTGAAATGTAATAACAAACTGAATGTCCTAACTCTTTTTTTCATTTCGAATTCTACATCCCGTCAAATAATTTTCGCATATTTGTTCGTGTTTTAAAGTTAATTATTATATTTTTAGTAATAGGATAATTATGCAATAATAATCTATCGATGTTAACTACATATCAACGCACTATGTACATGTAATAAACTCCTGGAATTTTATCAGAAAATAATTGTGGCATGCCGAAACATGATTTCAGAATGAGTTAATTATAACTGATACTAATTCTGGAATGAAAATTAGATATACGAGGTATGTCTTAGAAGTAATGAGATCAATCTATTTTAAAGTTTTTTATTGAATGTGTATACATTGTTCTCTTCAAATTATACTCCTTTCTAACGCACAGTGATTTTGACATTCCTGTTAACAATTCTGGAAGTCTTGTTGTTTTAGGTTGTTTAGAATCTGCGCCGTGACTCTTTGAGTGTTGCATATTACTTCGTAATTGTAACGTTTCTATTTAAGTTCTGGAAAAATAAAATAATCACATGCAGCCATATCTGGAGCTATAGGTGGGTGTAGTACTGGAATGTGTTTCTCTGCCAAAAATTCTCTAACCGACAAGGAGATGTCACTGAGAGTACTATCGTGATGTAAGATCTAAGAGCTGGCAATATCAGGTCGCATACGCAAATCCCTTTTCTTCAAACGTTCAAGGACCTCGCGATAAAAGGCTTGATTCATTGTCTGGCACTGCGGTACGAATTTTTTATGGACAGTTCCATGACAATAAAAGAACATTATAAGTATAGACTTGATTAAGGATTTGCTCAAGCAAGCTTTTTTCGACCGTGGTGATGATAGTGTTCTTCTGTTTCAGGATTGTATTCAAATACCCATGAGTCGTCATCTGTTACCAACCTGTGTATGAGGTTAGGTTCGGTTATCAAGCGAGCAAACAGCTCTTGGCTAATGGATAAGCGATTTTCTTTTTGTTTATCAGACAACTTCTAGGGAATCAGCTTTCCACAAATTTTTCTCATGCCTTGTTCCTCTGCCAAGATTCGACGAACTCATATTTCATGCTTACGTCATATGCGATCATTCTGATTGTTAACCGTTTGTCTCGTGCTAGCACAGAACGCACCTTCGACAGGCGTTCATCGGCGTTCGATGTAGACGGCGCCTTGTGCCATTTGAAAAGTTATGCTGAAGACAAAGAAGTATCTCCACATGCTGTTCTTAACATTTGTTCGGGTTTAACGCAAAATTTTATTTCATATCGCTGTTCGGTATTTGGAACACTGAATTGGGTGGCCTGCACCTTTTCTATTGCGTACTTACTCCTTCCATTCACATGCATTTCTTTCCAGACTGATGCAATGTTGCTCCTTTTGAGATTTCCGAGACATTCGTCGTATAAATGTAGATGTTTTAAAAATATATAAATTACAAGTTATTTAATAGTCGCTGATTAACGAAGGAGATACTTGTTGAAACTTTATTACAACGATAAGAAATAAGTATTAAACTTCTAGTTTGAATTTTTTTTGTTGTTGTAAATCCACTACAATATTGTTTCGCCATACAATGGCGAAAATATTATCAATAATATCCTGAATAGTCAACAAAAATCTAAAACTTTTTCTTTAGTTTACCCAAAATTAAAAAGCAGTATAAGTAATTCCTACAATTCAATCACTTAGGAAAAATTTCGCAAAAAATTGATACTTTCATTAAAAAATTTAATAACGAACATGCGAAATAGACAGTGTTATACAAAGCATTATTAAAAACAACAAAGATAAAATAGAAAAAGAATGAAGCTTTGGTGTATACCGTGTAGAAACATGGTGTTCGAACGATACTGCTGCGCAAGACGCGTCCCCATCAACTTAAATTCTCCGATATGTTTATTCAATGTATAGTGTAGCATTTGATTGAATAAATAGGTGTGGTATACACATACTGCTGTGAATTGTGATTTTTTTTAGCTTATTGACTTTTAATTCACACTGCAACTTATTCTGCCTGCTATCTTCAGTCGGGTCGCCTTCCTTGAGCTCTTTTTCTTCAGGGGTAATCCGCCCGGATTCGTGGTATAAATAAATTAAAACAACAAGCATTAATTAAAAGTTACGATCATGCGCAATAAAACATGACAAATATCAATCCCGCCAAAAACCAACCTGAATACAAAACGATCTAGAACATCTTGACTTAAAAAAAAAACTCCATCACAAAAACATGACAATTTTCTTGAATATTCATATACTATTTTAATATCAAAATTATGCAAATTGTAATCTAACAATACAATCATCAACAAATCATCGCATTAGCAATTATATAAATCAACTGTGTCTTGTACTTACATCGATCTAAACACATTAACACAAACTATGCGAGAGAGACCAATACTTAATTAAAATATTAACAACGAGATCACAATACCTCGAAAAATCGTACTTGAATTAAATGCACAAATTTAAAGCACTGCAAATCAAATAACCCGACTTTACTCAAAAACATAAGGACAAAAAATGAAGTTTTTTAATCCATCCACATGCTTTACAAGCCCTGGTATCTCTAAATAAAATATCCCGGAAAATCTCATACATCGAACTCGGGTAGTACCTAAAACTGCCGAGTCCAACAGTCTAATGTAAAATTATACAGTCCCGGACATAAAGCTAAATTCAAACATGATAAAAATTTAAATATACATAATAAAATAAAATACATTTTAAATCAATGTTATGCAAATAATGTTCAATATAATTCTTCTTTTTTCTACGGGGAAAAATCCACGGCAATACGTATTGCCTATGTACTCGTATTTCAACACAGACACGACTTTTGATAGGTCACAAGTAGGTGTGGTATACACATACCAATTTGGTATATACTCGTATTTTAACACAGACACGCCTGGCGCCTGGTGTTCTGGAGGGGTATCGCTTACGTCTCCGCCGTTCTTCCACCACATTTGCGTACGGTATAAGTTAACATGTGAAGATCGTAATAACTTAATAAGGTATACATAGGACAAATGGGTGGACGTTCAAAATTAGGATGAAAGAACAGATTAAACTTTCGGAAATCATTGTTTAGATATCAATCATAGATTTAATATAGATTTCAAAATTTTACATATTTAAGATAAAAGCAAAAAACTTATAAATTAATAGATACAATAATTTAGGATTACTTTTTAATTACCATTTTAAATAACTCCCCTCTACTAAATTTAACATTGTAAAAAATTTTCCGCCGCCATTTTTTCCACAATAATTTGTATTTAAATATTCAAACTTGTATTTTAAATATTGAGTTTTTCATACACCCGATGAAGCTATTGTATGGCGAAACAATATTCTAGCGGATTTACAATAAAAAAATTTTGAAACTAGAAGTTTCGTACTTATTTCTTATCGTTATTTAATAGTACATAATAATAAGAGTAATATTAATTAATAAGTTGTAATTCTTATAATCTGGTTTTAAGGCTTTCATGGTCGTTGTCCGTGATTGCTTCTGGGCTTTTGCCCAGCAGTCGCGTCTTTTGCATTATTTCCTTCTTGGCCAAGAAGGAAGTAGTGCCAAGGACTTTGTTCTAGCCAGCACTCCTAGAATAAATAATGAAATTTCTATATTTAAAATTGTTGGTAATTAAGTTAATTAACCTAGCATGGCTATAAATATTCATTTAATGAACGAATGAAATAATTATGACCATCATTTTATGTTATAGATATGTGAAGGTTGGAAGACCGGTAAATGGAAAGTAGCTTGGGATGAAGAACAAAAGGTACCTTATGCATATAGTGAAAATCAATGGGTCGGTTATGAAGACGCAAGATCTGCTGAAATAAAGGTAACATTAAATGATTTGTAATTATTAGAGTTAGGATAGTTGGCAAAATAGAGTCTCGAAAAAGGTAGCCGAAAAGGCGAAAAAAGATTTTAAAAAGTACTAAAAAGGCAAAGATAAAATAAAAAAAGGCAAAAACGAAAAATTAAAACTGTTTATTTGAAAAGAAAGACGTAAGTAAAATAGTGAAACAGTACTATAATTTATTTAGTATAGGTACGCACATTATTTTTTAAAAATTGGTTTTATTACACTGCTAACTAGTCACCAGTAATGTCTCTGTGTTCTCCGAACCCAAACAAGTTCTCTTGTCGCGGACGATTTGTTTGCAGCTTGAAAAGGACCTTTCCACGTCACATGACGTTATCGGAGCGTATTTCAGAGAACTGATTTATTGCAGTGACAATATATCAAACATACAATCTCGAATGGAAATCCCTTGGTGAATTTCGAAAATTATTTTAAATTTTTTTGAGAAATTTTTTTTTTAAAACAGTTTTAAGTTTATCCTTTATTTTTAATCCTGCTGGCCCTGGGGCCCTCGATGTGAGATTAACTGCTTATAATTTCTTTATTTCGTTGGGCAACCAAGAGAAATTTGTTTGAATATATCTTAAGGCTTGTAATACCTCACTGTCATTAAAGGCTTCTTGTGATTTTGAGATGGCTTTGGAATTTGAAGCATTAAATGAGAGTACAACCTGTAAAAGAATATGTATTGGTTGGAAAATAATTAAACCAATGAATTTATGCATGTTTGCTGTTTTTCTTTACATGTACCTATATCATAATTAAAAATTAGTGAAAAGCTATTTCCATCATCGAGAACGTACAGACGCGTTTCGCCTTAATTGAGGCTTATCAATGTACGGTATCTCAAAGACAGTCACAGCTTTTCACTTCTCTACTTCGTGTATATATAGTTAACATTCAGTAAGTTCAGAATGTTAACTATATATACACGAAGTAGAGAAGTGAAAAGCTGTGACTGTCTTTGAGATACCGTACATTGATAAGCCTCAATTAAGGCGAAACGCGTCTGTACGTTCTCGATGATGGAAATAGCTTTTCACTAATTTTTAGTTATCCTAACAACCTGTAAGATCGTAGTCGCGACGAGGTGTGTTATACATGCTAGTACAAACTTGGTTTGTCGGATTGTAGTTATTAATGCATCACATAAGGCGACATTGACATGTAAAAATGAGATTTAATATTCATTAATTCTCATTTGCAGTAAGTTCAGAATGTTAAATGTATATCATGATTAAAAATATAACAAAATGCTAATGTGTCAATATACCTGTTTAATTGCTGTATTAGTAAGTAGTGGCATAAAAGTCGGATGCAGATATCCACGTTCTCGATCTAGTGATCATTGATTCAGGTGGTAGCGGAATTCCCTGGATCTTTTCTTTGTAAACCGTTACTCGTAACGGTTTTTAAAAACAACTTAGAAAAACAGGAACTATGTTTATATAATCAGAAAAATAATATAAATGTACCTTTTTTGTTGACGAAATTAATTTATTAACTTTCATAAATTCATTGCGTTTGCGATAAAAGGGAGCTTGTCTATGAATGAATGAAAATAAAACAATTAATAAAAACATAATAATTGGCACACTTACCTGTTCTCACAAACTTGACAAAGAAGTAAGTTTCCATCCGTTGCTAAATTAGAAAATAACTTTGCTCACTGGCTATAGTTGACACTTTATGACTGCTTGTCGCCGGGCATTTTCGAAATTCAAAATCACTTGAAATACTGTTGAATCACTTCACAAATCACAATAGGTTTGTTCCAACTGCAGGTTTCGTTACGGCATGCGTATCGTTTGGTGATCGACGTAAAATCAGCTTTGTTCTGTCCTATTATATTGTGTGATATTGCTATTGAGAACTGTAGTTCTCAGAAGATAAAGTATGTAATGCGCATGTCAGTACAAGAGGTATGTGCTTCAGTCTGGAAACTGTTTTGATCGTCCCGTGACTGGTTTGTGTACGATGAAAATTTAGTTGGAACATTTTTGGTATCGTTCAATTTACGGTCAGAAATGAAGTTGGAACCGCTTTTTCTGAATAATACTTTCTACAATTTATTTCAAAAATTTAAAATCTGCATTTTTCTTGGAAATATCTTAAAATTTTTAATGTAGTATACCACAAAAAGCAAGAAAAATAGGAACTTCTTTAAAAAAGGCAGAATCCTAAAAAAGGCGCAAAAAAGGCAAAATAAGGCAATTTGTCTAACTATCCTATTTATAGTAATTACTTTCCAATTAATTGTCGATTATTATTTTTCGAACTCAAGTGCAAATTCTTATATTTTAAAAGTTTGTAAGTGGATATTTTATCTATTCAATTTACTATGTAAAAGAAAAGAAGAAAATAGACTACATAACAATAAAAAATTAAGATAGCCTTGGATTTTAAATATGCGACAAGAAAGAAAATGAAAATGCAAATAGCTAAAAACATCCAACCATTTCCTTATATCCGTATACGAAATTTCATTTAGATATCTCGAACCATTCTTGAGATATTTTATCGTTTTCATTCATAATAACGACCGTGTATACTGTCTGTAAACGTGGTAAGTTAACGACATTGCTGCGTAAGACGCGTCCCCGCCAACTTTACTTCTCCGATATATTTATTCAATGTATAGTGTAGCCTTTGATTGGATAAGCAATAGGGATAGGTCAGAAGTAGTTTTGGTACACACATACGTAATGCGTATGTATATATCGGACTGGGTACAGACACGCCGGGTGCCTGGTATGGTATTTCCTTTCTCTCTTATGTAGTGTACTGGTGTGGTATCGTTCACGTCTCCAACGTAACTCACTACGTTTACAGACGGTGTAATGTGTTTATGAAGAATTATTAGTAGAAAGTTTCTGATAATTAGTAAAAGTTTATGTTTGAACAATGTAATGCAATAATCTATTATTAAAATTTGTTTTATTTATATACTTTCAGGCGGATTATGCTAAAGCGATGAAATTAGGAGGAGTGGCGGTCTGGTCTGTAGATACAGATGATTTTAGAGGGAGTTGCGGTCGAGCTTATCCCATTTTAAAAGCAATAAAGCGTAGTTTAGAGGTAAACAAAATACTGAGATTAATAACTTATGTGTTAACCGTATTAAAATTTCAGTCGAAGGACAACATTTCAATTAAATCATTACCTGTCAGTGACGAAGAATTCGAATGTACTGATGAAGGTTACTTTAGAGATCCATTCGATTGCAGCGTATTTTATTATTGCCATCGTACTCGTAAAAGTTTCTTCAAATCCGAATTACGATGTCCACGTGGCTTGTATTTTGATAAGAAGAATTATTCTTGCCGCGACCCTTCTCAGGTTCCATGCTGAATTATATTTAATAATCATGTACCGTTATAAAATATGTTGAAATAAAAATTACATTCTAAGTTTAGTAACTTATTTCGCCTTGAGTTCATGGTTTCTAAACTGAGACAGGATTTTAAGCTAAATATATAATATGACGCAGGATTTATACCTCTTATTTCCAGATGAAGAGTGCGAAACACCTGTCATAAATGTTGATGATTTTAATCAATATGCAATTAGAAACACAGTTTATGACATATATAAAAGCAGTAAGTTTAAAGTAATTTAGTACTTATATTTATAAAATAAATGTTTCAATTAATTACAGAACAGACAACAGCATATTAAGATTTTATCATTGAATACCCTCAACGAAACGGAACTTTTTTCTTGTGGTAATACATCTTTATGGAAAATATTACATGGTATAAATTTTCATAACAAGAAGGATGATTTAAAACGAGCATTAATGTAATTCCCACATATTATATTAAAACGTGTTACGTTCTTGCAACAATATGTTCATATGAAACATGAGCATTTTTGTGAGTTTGTTTTCTTCGATGAAACTTAGGTTTTCCAAGATGGAACTATTTGCAAATCTTGACAAAATGATTCAATAAAAACAGTCAAAGCTACAAAAATGGGTGGTAAAATGTACAATCTATTACTAACATAATAATATTGGTACGTAAAGTGTATTTATCTTGTTATAGATACGTTGTATTACATACAGGTAATTCTAATGGATTTATTTCTGAAGCTGAATTAATATTTACAACAAATAGACAGCATCTGGATTACCACCGTGACATGAACAGGAATTCTTATACTAGTTTGAACATCAACTACTTATGAATTTAGAAGAACCCTCCACAATTGTTTTAGATAATGTCAGTTATCATAGTACTATTAAAAATAAAAGTGATATTCAATAAAAATGATATTTATTGGGTTGCGAAAGGCAAGACATAATACCATTTATAATCAATGAAAGTAATTATGATTCTGAAGACAGCGTAAATGCTTAATAAAATTAGTATTTCATATTAATATTGCTTTCTTTTTATTTATATCATATGTTAATCATAATGCTACAAGCCCTTTAATCTTTATGTATTTTGTTTTTGTGTATATTATTTTCGTATATGTAGTCAAAAATAAATAAATTTACACATACATATTGATTTTGTTTGTATTTTTTTTTCGTATATATAATAACAACATAAAGCATATTAGGAGTTGTAAATATTTTAAAATGACCTAACCTAACCTAACCTAACCTAACCACATAGATTATTTACTAACAACAGCTGACTTAAAGCAATATAGATTTGTTTAACCCTGTTTTATAACTATTTATCACGTGTCTCGTCTGTTATCGTGAAAGACCTATAGCAATCAGATTTAAAATTATATAGTCTGGAGATAAATATTTCATACGTAGTGATTATTTTCTACTAAATAAATATTGACTAACAAACTGTTTTAGTACAACAATATATAGTACAACAATGCTATGACAGAAAACACTTCGTGTTATAGTTAAGCATTTGGAGGGTTTTACATCCCATAAACTAAGATAATACACAAGTGTGCTGATTCAAAATACTTATAAAATCTGAAAAAGACTTCAAGGTTATTTGTGTATATTTATATGTTTGTGATTTGATTTGGATAAATAAATGATTCATAATGCCTTTATTGAGTTTATGATTTATAAATATATATTGAAAGTATGAGCAATAAATGTATTTAATTAGACATCCTGTCGTCTTATTTCTTTACCTGTTATATTATATGGTAGGCCTAGTTACAAAGAACCCGAAAGCAAACCCTGAAAGCTCTACTTATTCAAAGAGTCAAATATTATACATGCGTGTGTAACGATTTGCATTTAATATAATTAGAGCCCGACTTATTAGAGTCAAACTACACAGCAATACGTCAAAGATAAAGCTACCAATCTAGGAAGAAAATATTAAGTCCGATTGTATTAATTTGCGTGGGTTGTATGAACGGTGTCGATATTTTCAGAAGTATTTAGAATACCAAAATTTAGCAAACTAATTTAGAAGAGAGAAGTCGGTGAGATTTGTAGATATTAAACAAGTATTACATTTATTTTTGAAACTCACATATCTTTTTATGACATCACAACACTTCCGGCAAGTAATAAAAAATCAATCACACGTGTTTTACTCTGTGTGGCAGAAATGTAATGTATAATTTTAAACGTTTTGTCTACCTATGAAAGACAAAACTCCATACATCTTCGTCTTTGTAGGACACAATTAATGAAGGCACGTTGTGTTCAGTCACTAATTATTAGAGCTGGGGATGTTTGCGGTGTACCAGGATAGTATTCAGTTAAACGCACGAATATAATGACCTTGTTTCGATCGGTGATGCATGCGTGATTTTATTGCTTTACATGCATTCGCTATTTATATCACTTAGGTATGTCAGTTATGTGTACTGTATATAAATAACACACTTACCTTATTTACGATTATTATAGCATAGCGCCAAGTGGATAAGACTTGCAGTAAGTTTGTAGCATTAGATACGTTTCCATATTTGTAGCGGTGAGCGATGTACGCCGTGATGAATAAATTTTTTTATATTTTGAGAAAGACCGCTCGACATCTACGGATGTAACACACGCACAATTAAAATAATCTTTATAGATAGAAACCGAATTTACACTTGCACCATTACTAATTTGTTTTAATCTGGTAAAATCAAAATCATTGTTTATCACACTCTCGAACTTTTCTATTACATTAACATTTTTGTTGTCATTTACTGCGCAAAGCTGGGCGTGTACATCGTCCAGTATTTGCAGTGACTCCGCTAACGATAATGCAGTATTTTGAAATTTCTCGATTGCGTTAAACAATCCTATATGATTGTTATAAATAGTTTGTAAATCTGCATCAAGGGAAGGGTTTTGAAAGAGTCTCTGGCTTTCCTTAATGGCTACAGCTTCGGCAGGATTGAATTGTAGAACCACAGATTTTATTTGTTGGAAATACTTGGCATAATAAAATGCCGCCTCTAACCAACTTCCCCAACGTGTAAGGATTGGCTCTGGTGGTTCGGGAATACCAGGGCACCGACTGTGAAACTCTCGAATTCGTTTGGGAGATTTTATAAACACTTTTTTTGTGGTTGCTATTAATGCATCCACCTCTGGATAACATTGCCGAATAGTTTGTGCCACAGGGTGTAAAGCATGAACTTTACATGTCACATGCAAAAGTCTCTCACAATCTGCTTTAAGAGAACGGCCTACAGAACGCATTGTCGCAGCACCATCGCTCATAAACATCAGGAGTTGATTAGTTGAAACTTGAAATTTTTGTAGCGTATCGAGCACTACCTTCGTAATTACTTCGCTAGTGCACTTTTCCAATCTTTTGCTGGCTAATAAAATGGGAAATGTTGATTTGACAGGATCTAGTACACGCACTATAACACACTATCACAATAGAATGTTTTTTTCGATCTGTCGTTTCGTCGACACATACCCATAACTGTTTATCATTTACTACTGCTTTCATTCTGTTTTCAATGTCCTCACGCACAATTGGTAAATAGGTGAGTAACGTTCTCCGTGACGGTAGCTTTATGTTGGAACTGTATTTATTCCAAAAGTCGTGAAAGGCTTTTTTATCTAGCAGGTGAACTGGCACATCGCAGACGAGTAGCATTGTCAATAAATCGAAAATGAATTGCGTTTTAGACAGCACATTATTTTTTTTGTCTTTGTGGTGTACACTTTCAACATGTCTTTTACAGTCGTATTTGTCCCAGCAACGTAACTGTTTATCGCATAATTTACAAACAACTTTTGCTCCATTATAATACAAATCGGGAAAGTCTCGGATAAATTTCTTCACGTCGTTATACAATGGGCGCTTTCTTGGCTTGGGCACGTCCGTCATACTTATTAAATAGAGCTCAAGGCAACACACGATCACGTTGCCAGTTCACGACTAACTAAAGTGTTTCGCTGCATCGTGTTTATACGCTGGTGGGGATGCACTACATACGGTCCTGCCGTACCGCAAACATCCTCAGCTCTACTAATTATATTACCATATGTATCATATGGCGAATTTTACGGCAAGTAAAATTAATTAATGATCTACGAGGATTATTCTGAAAAATTTTAGTTACAAAAAAATACATGATTTATAGAGTAAATAATGTTATCGTTTTTCAAAATAATTCCCTTTAGATAAAGAACGGAAGAATACTGTTGTTTTAGCAAGAATCAAAATGTGGATGAAATTCAGCAATGGCGTCAGAAAATCTCTTACCTCGCATAAAATTTTTAATCTAATATATGGAAATCGTTGCGGGTAATATCTGGTCATATATCTCGCGGAAGAGTGACGAGTTGGTTTCCAAATCCGTGATTTTTTTACAGGCTTAAGTAAGCGAATGTGAATGAAGTGAATGAAAAAACTTCCTCTTAATGACTCCGATCAAACTTATCTAAAAATAATAAAGCTTATTTTTAATTTCTCCCCAGAAAAAAACACTCTGTAAAATCAAATTCTGAAACACGTTCTAAATTACATATGCACAATAAACATGTACAAAAAAAAATTGACTTCTCTCGAACAAATTCTAATTACTATAATTTTAACATAGAATTTTAATAATAAGCTTTATTATTTATATTTCTAATAATAAATCTCTTAAATAACAATCTTGGATACACTAGAAATATTCCTATAATTTTAAATGTGAAAAGCAATCATGCAGTGTTTATTTAGAACAACTCTTTATCTGCCATTTGACGTTTTGTTGTTGAAGTTACGTTCGTTATAACTCAACTACTTACTGTTTAAAAGTAAAAGAAAATTGAATTAAAGAGACAGCACTTTCGAATCATAATTTATTATGATTTTAAAAGGGTTTTAGGCGCTTATAAGTGCAAAGATAGTTTAGATTCAGTTTTTAGTGAACAAACATCTTCCTTGGCTACAATTTGCCGATGGTATAAGGAATTTGAACACGAAAGGAATTCAGCATCAGAAAGGGGCGAGCGTCTTCCTATGGCTGTTACCGACAAAAAGATTGCTGCTGTTAAGAAAAATAATTGAAACTAACAATAAAGGCACTGATGCGATAATAGAGCATAAATTCAAGATTCGATCCTCAGCTGTTAAAACAATCATACACGATCATCTGCATTTAAGAAAAAGTGGTAAGTTGTTGTGGTGCAGCATCACCTTTCTGACTTCCAAAAAGCAGAGCGTGTAATTTGCCATGAAACTTTAAATTTCTTAAATAATGGCTAGCACTAAATTTTTTCCAAAATAGTGGTAGGTGACGAAACATGTATTCACTTTTTCGACCTTCCTACTCGCCAAGAGAGTCGTGCATGGATTCACAAAGATGAGGAAACTCCGACAATGACTAAGAAGCAGCGAGCTATGAAAAAGGTTATGTTTGCAGTAATTTTCAGAAGTAAGGGTTTAGTAAATGCAATTAAGTTAAATGCACAAAAAACAGTGGTACATTGAAAAATGTTTGCCTGAAGTATTCAATAAAGTTCCAGACAAGAGAATTATCCTCCACCAGGAAAATGCATTGTCCCATGTGGCAGTTATAACTCTCCAGTTTTTGTCTGGAAAAATATAAAAATAATAGAACATTCGCCGTACTCACTTGATGTAGCAAGGTGTGACTTTTGACTATTTTTTGGGCTTAACGCAATTTGTGTGGTAGAAATTCACACTTATTTTGAAGGTATTCCGAAAGAAGATTGGTTAGGAGCTTTTAAACGGAATAAAGAAAGAACGGTCAAGTATATCATTACCGAAGAGAATTACTTTGAGCATATTTGATATAAAATCCTAGAAAATATTAACAATGTTTCTTATTCTCGATAATTTCAGCTTGTCCCTCGTATTAAGACAATATCGAATAAAAAATTATAGAAAACGCTTATGTTTGCAGACATCTAACTAGATCAGGATATACATATCGAAAAATATATATTTGGATTACACAAATATATTCACAAATACGTCTACTCTTTCCAGGACGCTGTTCTCGCTCGAATAGCATCGTGATAGTTTGTAGACGTTTTTCCATTGCCGTTGGTGCTTTTGAGAATTTACGATTTTCATAATATCAGCATATCTTGTTTTCGTGTTTTTCTCTTTATATTGATTGTTTCGGACTTTTCTATAGCTTCATATTCTTACTATATGTATTAATCGATAATTTTAACATGTTATGTAGCGTACACGTATATATGAAATGTAGTAAATATTTGCCTTTATTGTAATCGTTCATGTGGCTCATCAATAATACACAATTAATTAATATTACATGAAACTACTTTAATCAATAATAATCAATAATATATATAATCAATATAATAATTTGTCCTGTCACCTCCCACACGTGATAATTCCGGGGAACGAGAGGCGCTGATAATTGATCAACATTAGCATTATCCAGAAACTCTATAGTTATCTCATGGTATGCGGCCACGTAGTATCCTGTTGAAAAATTGGACTTACCAGTTGCTGAAAATATATGATTAATACTGGTTCAAGAACATTATTGATGTCATGGGTTGTATTTAACGTTTTTTAAATTACTACTAGAGTAGATCTACTTCTATGGTAGATATTTCTCTATATCGCACTTTTAGTAAGGGCCGTATGTCGCTGTACAGAACACTGCAAGTTCCTTCTTTTCCCGAGAATCCTTTACAATAAAATTTTTATTTTCACTTTAATTTTTGTTTTATTTTTCTGATCATAATATATACCTCATTTGATGATGGGGTTTTGTATTGAGAACCCTATGAACACCCTGAGATAAGCACATAAACAGAATCTGTGGAAATATATATTTGTGAAATTTTTCATTCAATAACAAATTTTACATTCGCCCCAACAAACAGAATACGCAGCATCATATTAGTTTGCGTCAAATGATTCAATAATATGCTAAAAATTCTGTGAAACATGGTGTTTAACTGAAAATCAGGTGGTGGCGGACAAATAAATCATCCTCGTTGAGAGGAACTATTCACAATGTCTGTGAGCGATTACATAACAAAATTTAAGAAACGCCTTCAACTACAGAAGCAAAGAGTAGCATTAGGTATGAAAAAGAAGTAGCAAACTTTTTTTTCTAACTGATTTTTATTATTACACTCTTTATTTTTTCAATGGAATCATTTTCATGCAGCTGTTTGTCAAAAATACATTACATCATTTGTGAATGGTGTCACTTAATTCATTTATACTGCCAACTTAAGTTTGAAGAAAAAAATAATAGTTTTCTATAGTGTAGAGTGTTTTCTTCTGCAAAAGAAACAAGATGTGAGAGAGTAAATGTATTTTAATAAATAATTGAAAAGGTGTTTCCTTGACGCTTGGAATATTTAAAAATATTTTTTCTATTTTGCGTCCCTAATGAACTCATTATGAAACCCAAAACAGTATCGAAATGAGCTCCATTTCGATACGCTTTTTTTCATTTTTCAATGTTGGCGTTGTTCGAACACAGAAATAAATATCATTGCTGTCATTTGATTTTAAGAATTTAAGTACGTTTGACAGATATGATATATGTTCGTACTCTACACAAACAACGTATATTGTATACAATTGACAACAAGATATATTAGTTTCTAAATCACTCATGTCTATATTTTTAAATAAAATATCAAGTAATGTTAACGAAAATTAATAAATAATATGTAATATAATATACTTCGCGGATAGCAAGATTTAAATTTGACAATGTCAAGTATCAATGTGACCAACTGCATGCTTTATATAAAAATTAAACTCTGAACTTCCAAATTAAATAATTCCAATATTAATGTAAAAAATGCAAAATAGAAAAAATAGTATAAAAAACTCGTTTCATAAGGCCTTTTGCTGCACTCGCTCTTTGAAAAACTCGCCGCTGTCGCGGCTCGTTTTCTAAACTGATCTAGTGCGGCAAAATGGTGCCTTATGAAACTTGTTTTTTAATATACTATTGTACACTATATTCAGGTTCATATGATAATGTAGAACTAGTAACAAAAATACACAATATGTGGCCAACTACAGCTTGGTTAATATTTTTTCATTAAAGTCATCTGAAAGTAATAAGAATAATAAGACGCGTAAAGGAAAAGAAATGATCATATGTTATCTAATTTGTTATAAAGTGATACATTTGTTTCTTCGCTGCGTCATGAATTTAAACAAATAATAGTTTTCAAATTATGTTATTACTACGGCTTAATTTACATTGGAATTAAAGCTACATTTGGCAAATAAAAACTCGATATCTCCACTGTTTACATAAAAACTGATCTACCAAGTTAAAAAGTTGAATAAATAAACTTAGAAAATACAAAGTTGCAATACATTTGATTTCGGTTTTTACAATATGGGCAACGAAAGCTTTTTCACAACAAGCGATTAAGCCACACTGACACTATATCTGAATCTATTCTAAATAAATTGCAATAAATATTTTGGTGACAGAGATAGAGCTGGGAAATGCAATGTTTAAGCGAAATCGGTATCGGCTAAAAAAATAATATTACGTATGATGCAATCCATTCACGTTTTAATATAGTTAATATAGAACCAATTAACATGAAAATTTATAATAATTTTTCTGTAAATATTATAAAAACACAGACACAGAATATTTTACTTCCTTTATGATTAATTTGATTTAGAGTAAACGAAAATTTTTTGTTACTCAAGAACAACTGTAACTTAATTTTGCGTTTGGTCGGCAAACGACGACGACGACGACAATAATTAGTAGTATTTCGAATTGCAATTAAAATAATTTTGTCGCGACAATGTTCGATGCATGAGCCGGTGACTAGTCATGATGAAACAAAACATTCTGTCGTGCCAAATGCGGTCATGTTTCCTTTAATTTTTCACTCAGCTGGTCCAATCACGACGTGTAGTAAGTGTTTTGCCCTCTTGCAGATAATTTACAAAGACAACACCACGAGCATCCCAAAATACGGTGGCCATAGCTCGTTAGCTGATGGAATAACTTTTGCTTTCTTCGGTGCACTGCAACCGGCTTTTACCCATTGCTTGAAATGAACTTTTGTTTCGGGGGTATAGTGGTGTATCTACGTTTCATCAACGGTAATATATTGGCGCAAAAATTCGGAAGGATTATGGTTAAAAACAGTACTCAGAAGTTGTAACGCGCATTTGTTTCTGGTTCACACTTATCAGACGCGACACCCACCAAAATAATTTTATATATCAACAAGACAATTGCCCCATTCATACAGCCAGAGTGACCTCAAACTGGATGCAGCAACAGAATATACAAGTTCTACCATGGCCTTCACGTAGCCCGGACTTGAACCCCATTGAAAATATGTGGGGTTTGATGGGAAAAAAAAATTAATAGAGGTAATAATTTTCGCCCACAAAATGTAGAACAGTTATGGGAAAGAATTCAAGAAGCATGGATCGAATTAATTCCAAATTATACTGCAGAATTAGTAGCATCAATGCCCAGAAGGTTAAATAATGTTATTGAAAAAATGGAGCTGCTACAAAATATTAATTTTTTATATCATTTGTTTATGTTTTTCGTTTCTTAAATAAACATCAAAACTTTTAATTTAATTTAAGATCAATAATATGGTTGGTCAAAACCAAACTAATTTCAGTTTAAAGACATCCCTTTTTAAGGTAATGACTATTGATTATTGAGATAACCATCACATGATGGCTCATGCCCTAAGTGCGTATCCAGAGTAACGTAGATTGTAGCAAAGCCTGATTTACCAAATTTCATGAAAAAGTCATAAAATGTCAAATCACTGCCCAGATTATATTGGCCGCAACCGTACATGAAACTCTTTAAATTTATTACGGAGCTGTTTGTTTTATCAGTAAAAAATATTTTATTTAAAATTTATTCGTTTTCATTTAAGAAATTAAACATTATATCGCAAAAAATCTGTTCGTTTTACTTTATCTTCCTCGAAAAGCTTTTGATGGTTTGATATCTCGCACGTCTTATATGTGAATTCTTTCAGGGATTTGAACACCGAACTGTACGATACTCCAAAATGATCTGGCTACATCTAAAAGCGATCCTACATAACACAGGATATTCAGCATATTAATGTCAAAGAGAAAAAGAAAATGACATTAATATACTATCATTTATATTTTAAACTGCATTAAATGCATTATGTGCCAAAACATGTAAGATTATTTTAAATATATACATATTGAGGTAAAACATATATATATATATATATATATATATATATATATATCGCCTACTGATTAGGTTTACCATATATATATATATATATATATATATATATATATATATATTGTTATGATACAAATAGCTCAGTTATTCCAGCTATCTGTAAATGAAAAAGTAAGAATTAATACAGGAAATACACTCAATTGAATAGCTAAATTTGGTAGACACAACATGTAAAATTAGTGTCGAAATATTAATAAATTAATATCACGATACCTTTGTATATATCAGATTAAATTATATTTATTTAAAAATTTACTTTTCATATTTTTAATGTTCATTTTTATTATTCAAGTCAATTACGCGAAATAAAAAAAAGATAGTTAATTTATTTACATTTGAATTTTATATCGATACTAATTGAACACGCCCACTTTTCAAAACATAAGAAAAACCCGCGAACAGGTTATATTTGTATTGGAAATTGTACATAACCTAAATTCAAAAAGCCAGTCATATCTACTTGTTAATTAATATTTTAATTTTGTCTTTCTGTCTAAATTAAAATTTTGTCTACATTTTGATTATTATAAATAATTGTGAAAGTACAAATCAGGACAATTTTTAATTTCTAATAAGGCTTTGAAAAAGAAATAATTGATAGTTAGCGTGGGTGCAGAATTTTTATACGAGTTATCTAAAAAAGTTCTCCGGTCTATTAAATTATTTATATACCAAAATACTAGTGCTAAAAGAATAAAAATATATAGAAAAGGTGTAATTAATACTGGCGCAACATTTGAAACACTTTTTGCGAGAACAATATCCGACACCGGCAAGAAAACTACTAAAGCATCTTTTGGCCGCAGAGCGTCGACCCGATAGCTACATACAAGAATAAGTTTCTACATACCTGCACCGTATAACCCAAGAATACCTATCTTGATCCTGTACAGCTGAATATCCTGAGTAGCCGAAACCTTTCTTGATACCATAACGCTCCCTACAAGGCAAAGGTTAATTTAATTTAATTCTTTTGTAAAAGCCTAATTGATAACTTTTTCTTAACCAATCAAATTACTAAATAATTACATCTTGATTTTACTTTTAAAGAGACCACTATTTTGATAAAATTTGTGAAAGGAACTTTACTAATTAAGAATTTGTAGTATTTACGATAAGTCTTTATTTATTTAAATAACAACAAACTTTATTTTCTCATTTCACTAGTTACATAACCATAATTTCACACGTGCATATAATTCTAATTCCTTGTTTTGCCGTTAGTCAAGTTACTCATTATTGTATACAGATACCTTGCGTTAAATAAACATTTTATATTTATTATTTTAAAGAAGTTCTTTTATTTATCAATGCGTAGCTAGAAATATCTTTTTGATATTATTAATTAATTTTCCTTCAGTTTTATAGGAGTATAAGCCACCGACGATGATCCTTAGTAAGAGTCAAATTTATTTAGTATCTTGGTCATGCTCTACCGACATCTAGTCGTAGTCAGAGATACCACGTACTATTGGCTGGTAATCTAACTTTACCTGTTCATATTAAATAAAGCGCCTAACACATCTTAAAGCTAAAGTACGATTTATTCAAATTTACATATTTATTCACTCATTATTACTATTATTCAGCTCATTCGCCCCTTATCAATATATATACTTAAGTTACTATGCCTATGACTCTTGCTAGGTTACAATGTAGCGGTTTTAAATTGACCGCCGTAACTTTGTAATGAAAATATGGATTTTAAGTAGACGGCATGTGCACCTGCTTTTGCCCTGCTTGAGTTTAGATTTAAGTGAATAGGAGACTAAGTCCTTTTACTCATAGTGTTCTATAGTTCACAGTTCTTTAATTTAGGAAGGAAAGTTAAAGTTGAGTTTCTTTTTGCACAATTTGTCAATATACTAATAATTTTGATATGGTCAGTATCGAGTCTGAACTATACGGCAAGTGACCTTCTAATTAAACGTATTGGCCATCCCAATATTCAATACTTCGAGCAATAGCGTGAGTTTTAATGTTATGATGATGTAAAATTATTGTTCTTCTTGGAGGATTTTTGCGAATATTTTGGAGAAGTTGAGGCAAACAAAGAGCGTCTTTCCGCTTCGGCTTTTTTTCCCGAAGAATATCGGCCTACCCATCTTCAAATTACTAATTGTCACGCGACCTTTTTATACTAGAGTCAAGTTTCGAAAATCCAGCGGGAACAAAGTTTATATATTTTAAAATGATTATGTAAAATGGTATTAATTTGCTCTCGACTTAATGTTTAGTGTTATTTGAATACTATTTAATAACGTTTCGATCCTCTGTAATATGTCTTGAACGAGATATATTCTTTTTGGTAAAAGTCGTTGTTAACTTGGGAACTCGAGATGTATCATTTAAGGAAAGTCAGGAATGTTGTTGAAATTTAATATACTACTGCCTGGAATATTACTTGTTACCATATTAATAATTGATTTCCTAAAAAAATCAAAGCACGATAATGTTCTTTGTTGAATTCCATGATTTCTTGTGTAAACGATTACTTTAAGTCTTTGCAACTTAAAAATACACAATTATATTTTTCAACTGTCATTGTCATTTATCTTGTAAATAACTAAGTTAAAATGCTAAACAAAACTTATTGGCAAAATATCTTGGTCTGCTGCAGAGGCTTAGCGTAAAGATAATAGCCCTGGTATATACATAAGAACGTTATACAAAAATCTGTATTTTTAATCATAGAAATAAAATAATTAATAGTTAATTATTAATTTATGTTTTATTCAGTCATGTAAAGGGCTCGGCAAGAATATTTTACGTAGTAATAGTACATAATAAATAAAAATTTATATTTTTGCATTAATTTATGTAAGAAATTGATAATAGAAAAAGTTGTTTGTTTTAAATGGTAACATACTCAAAATAGGTGCATACAATGTATGGCGGCAAAATCAGGATTAATACGTGAAAAACTGCACAAATAAAATTCAGTTATCAGTGAAAAACTAAACATTAATTTTGTATTGCATGTGTTTTGCAAAAAAAATCACGTCCTGATAAGCACAAACCGTAGATATAAAAGGATGGATTTTCGAAAATTTGTTAAGTCTTCGCCAAGATGTTGAATTGGTTTGTGTTATTAGCTACAGCACTTGCAGCTGTTTCAGCTGGAACTGGTAAATATTTTTCTTATTTTCGATATTAGCTAACTTTTTTAACTAAATTTCCTATTTACTGCAAATTCTTTTATTGATTTTACAATGCACATATACGCAGTTCATACATTAGAAATGTATTTTTACTTATAAATTTTGTATAATAGCCCTATTTGTGATAATTGTATAATTTTAAAAGTTTAAAAAAATTCTTGGCATTTTTGCACTATATTCTTCCTTGACCTGCGTTTCGTCCTCTGTCGCATACCGTAGTAGTAGCTCTAAATATTTGCCTTGTAATAGTGGACAAAACGTCGGCCAAGAAGGAAACAGTGCCAAGAACGCGGTCACAGCCGGGAATTCCAGAAGCAATCACGAACAACGAGCGCGGAAAACTACAAAGTGTTTCAAAAATTACTTGTTTGAATGGTCACAAATGTAGATGCGTTTAATAATGATAAGTTTTCACTTCAATTAAGATAAATTGTAAATCTGGAGTGCGGCAGGGATTAAATTTAAACTCAATTGTATTCTTAATTTTTAGTTTTAGGCGCTCAAGTTTACGAATGACATGATAGAACTAACTTTTAATACTTGTTTGCAATTACAAGTGATTGATTCTTAAAATAAAATAAATAGTTTGAAAATGGTGTAGATTATCAATATTAAAGAGATGACTTTCGAAAATCGCTATATTGTATATTATTTTTATGTAATATTTTTCTATAAATATAGTTTTGTGGATTATATTAGTAATTACCATGAACTTAATTTTTGAAAGCTTTTTGCTTGAAATTTAAGTACCTACGCATATAACCGTGATACGTCTTTTGTGGAATTCTATTTACTGTGAATTGTAATAGTATGGTATTTAATGAAAGAGGATTTTAAAGAATACTAAATTCTTATTTTTTATCGAGGTGCTTGTTCCATGTGGAGTTGTTGTTATTGTTATTAGGCTTCTAGTTATACATGGTTATTTATTTTTAGAATTCAAAAAAAAACGTAAAAAAAACGAAATTTAATTTTTGATGAAATTTTATTTTTATTATAAAATTACCTTACCATTATGTGTTAAATACAATATGATCCAAATGGTCGCCTCGATCCTTTGAGGTAATTTTGGACCACTTTTCGGTCACATATCACCGGTATCTCGGCCATCGGTTGATGAATGTTGTCTTTCAAATGCTCTGAAGTTAGAGGATTGTTCGCATAAACACGGTATTTCGCGTAGCCCCACAAAAAAAGTCTAACGGTGTCAAATCGCATGATCTTCGTGGCCAATTGATATCGCCAATACGTGCAATTAGACGGCCAGCAAACTTCTCGCGCAATAGGTCGTGTTGTGAGGCTTGTTACATCATCTTGCTGGGACCACATATTGATCGCAGTCCAAAAAAGTCTGTTATCATTTGGCCATATTGCTCCGAATTGAAAGTAGCCGCTCATCCCTCGTCGTCTTCGAAAAAATGCGGACCTATGACGCCTCCAGACCATAATGCGCACGACATAGTCACTTTTTCTTGGTGTGATGGCTTCTCTTCAATTATTTGAGGATCTTGAGAGCCCCAAATGCGACAATTTTGCTTATTTACATATCCACCGAATGAGAAATGTGCCTCATCGCTGAAGAGAATTTTATTCGAAAAATCATCATTTATGGCCTGTTGCTTAAGGACCCATTTGACGTACCTCCTTGTTCTTGATGGTCAGCCAGCTTTAATTGTTGCGTGAGCTGGACTTTATATGCATGTAGGTATAAATCCAGATAAAAAATTCGCCAGAATGAGCGGTAAGAGAGGTCCAATTGCTGAGAACCCAATTAGGTGGCGATATTTTCAGCAGAACGTATATTTAGATGATGCACATGCATCTGAATATCTAACACGGTTCCCGTTTCTTCAAATTTTTTCACTATCTTGCCAATTGCTTCTGCTGTAAACCTTATGTTATTTTGCTTGCTTTATTTCCCTTCATTAATTGTGTTTTCTCCTTTCCAACTTGAATTTTTCTCAATTTATTTTCTACTTGTTGTTTTCATTGAGTTTTTGGTTTTCCCTTAGGTCTTCTTTCTATGAGTCCGTTCATCTAACATTCTTCCCGGTTTGTCTGTTTCCCTTCGAAGTTTACGTTTATATCGTTTAATTCTCTGAGAGATATTCGTATTATATTTTCGTATCTTAAACGACGCTCAATTTCAAGATTCCTTACTGATCTCATTTCATCATCGTTTGTCCATTTAGATAAAGATTCAAATATTCCGTGGTCATCATTATTAATTATTAAGCATTTAATTTTTCAAAATTTGGCAAGAAAACAAATATTTTATATTGCATATATTAATTTAACTTGATACAGGATTAATATACAAGGTCACCCGTATCATTATGTTCAAATTTTAGGAGTGTAAAGTAGACTTCATTTCAAGTAACAAAAACGCAAAACTTTTATATCCATTTTCATTTGTTTCAAAGTTACAGATCTATGAATGTGATTGTCAGATCATGAAAAAAAATGTAATCCCAAAGTCAATAAAAACTGATTTTATTTAAAAAAGTTCAATTAATAATATTTTCGAAATGTCCACCTCCTTGTTGAATGCATGCTTGTGCCCGTAAGCCAACAGAAGAAGTACTTATCCGAATTTCATACTTGTTTTGTCGGATTTGCTCGACAGCCAGGTGAATACGATCCAACAACTCTTCTCTTGTGTTCGAAACTTGCTCGTAGACTAAATAGTGATATGGATATAAGCCCTCACGTTTTAAAATTCGTTTTAAAACTGTCGTTCGTGGCACTCTTAGTTGTCTAGCGATTCGACGTACACTGAGACTTGGATCCCTTGTAACAATAGCTACTGCTTCTTCCTCTAAGTCGGCTAGCAAATTTACTCCTCGGTCGAAAAAATAATCACGCAGTCCGCATTCCCGAAATTGTCTGTGTACTTACAGAAACGTTCAGTAATGAGAAGTGCGCCTATCGGGAAACCGATGTCGGTATTCAATAACTGCTTGACGTGCACTGCCGTTACAGTAGTCATATACAAAATGCATGTCAGCATACCCTTGAGAAGAAAATCGGTAAGGCATTTTGAGTAAAGAAAACGTGTCCACTCACTAATAAGCTGTTGTATGAACTGAAACGTAATGTAATCCTTTATTAAAAAATATAACGTTAACAGTCATCTGAACATTCGTTTATTGTATTATATTCATGGTTCAGCACTTACGAAATAAGTAAGAACCTTCTTTATCATAAATCAATTTCCAGTACTCTTTTTTGTAGATCTCCAAGAAATTACTGTATGCACTACGACACGTGTATATTTATTTTAGGATAACATTTTATTATGCGACGTTAAAAATCACAGGCCTGTTATTGAATCGTATAACTTTTTTTAAATAAAATCAGTTTGTATTGACTTTAGGATTATATTTTTTTCCATGATCTGACCATCACATTCATAGATCTGTAACTTTGAAACGAATAAAAATGGATATACAAGTTTTGCGTTTTTGTTACTTGAAATGAAGTCTACTTTACACCCCAACATAACGATACGGTACACTTGTATATGTGTGAAATAGAAGGTAAGTTCCTACTCGTGCTAATTTTTGAACAGGTAAGAGCTATTTTACCAAGTTGCATCCATATCTAAGGTTTCAAATCTGTTAGTCTGTCTATCCTTTATTTTCCATACTATGTACTACAATTCCTTCCTTTCATTCTATATTCTTTCGCATGGTATGCCATTCAGTCGATTTATAGTTTGCCTTCTTAACTTATTTATTATATTTGTTGGCCAACTTGAGTTGTTGTTTTTTTTTTTCTATTGCTATAAATTTATTCAAAGAATCTTCCGAATATATTAAATGATAACGATATTTGTATTCTTCTTCTTCCCTTCTTTATCTACAGCTGTTTGCCTCTGTAGTGTCAGCAGTTAATAATTTGTTCTATATACTTGCGTTTGAAGATAAAATAGTACATGTTATTCCACGTAAAAGTGTCTTTATGTACCTCGGCTGAATTTATTTGCCTCACTACATTCGGCAAAATAAACGTTCAGCTTCGTCACATAAAGTATCACTTTTCGCCTAATGACATAATCTATTATTTTTACTTGTGAAATTATAAAATAAATATATAATGACTCAAAACTTAATTATTAGTATTTAGTACCTTTTTTTATATAGTGGCAATAACTCCTTACCTTTTAGACAAAATAATATGTCAGTATGATGGTTCAGCCGCACATAGACCAGGACGTGGAAAATTTACATTAAAGAATGTAGACCCCAATTTATGCACCCACTTAATATACAGTTCTGTTACCATTCATAGTAACGCATCAGTTTGTGTCTTGGATGTTTGGCGTGATGTCAAAGAAGGTAAAGTAGACAAAAAACTGCATCAACTATTTCTATGACGTTATGTATTTTTTGCAGGTGGTTTTAGAAAGCTGACTCAACTGAGACATCAAAATATGAACTTAAAAATTATGATATCTATTGAAGCCCAAAAGGCTACTTCGATAGCTTTTTCGAGGGTTGCAAATAGTCACACTCTTAGAAAAAGGTTCGTCAGGAACGCTGTAAAATTCCTGCTGAAATACGGCTTTGATGGCATGAATATAGATTGGGAATATCCTTATCAAGGAACTGATGCTTCCAATGATAAAGTAAGTAAATATGCATTTTTAATATCTATATTTCGTTCCAGTCTTTGGTATGTATAAATATTTTTTTGTGATATACGAAAAATATATATTTCGTGTGGTTAAAGTTGCATAGAATAATATTTTTAATGAAATGGAAAAATTGGATTGATTCGACTTGTATTTGACGAAGATCAATAATTTAAAATAGAAATAAAACTAATAGTTAACATCTTCACTTTATTATTATGTGATCGTAAAACGACAGTTGTTTCACAACACAGTGGCTTCGTCAATTACGTACTAAAGCAACTTACAAATTAGTTACTAACAGGTTTGTAGCCTGCTCTAGTACATACCTGACGAAATTACTGTGTTGGCGAAACAATTGTTTTACGATCACATATTAATAAAGTGAAGATTACATCCAAATCCACTAGCTCTGGGTCTCCTAGGTAACAGCGAAGATATCCAGAAGAAGAGTCTGAAACTCCGAAAAACTTTGAAATTACCATTTGTAAATTCAAAATTACTGATATAACATACATTATGCTATAAACTCATTTACTCGTACATTGAAATTGTGCCATATAGAGTTATATTCAGTGAAATAGGACTTTCCCACGTCATTTTTGTCTTAAATCAAATATGCTTATTGTTTGTATAAAGACAGATTCCATAATAATCGTAAAACAAAACCAAAAATTATCTTACATCTTGATTTTGTTGCAAATTGCACAAAATAAATACGTCTATCTATTTAGAGCATACTATGGTAGTAACGTGGCCAGCTACGAAATGTCTGTTATTATTCGAAAGTTTTATATTCAAAATTTTTGTCAACCTAAGAAAAGCTAGTACCGAAAAAACGTTACCGATATCGCATATCCGAATGTACATACTTACTCAATTATCTAAGTACGAATATGGACTTCAGAAAATATAATATTATTAAGAGATTGTGTCGTAGGACTGCAATCTATTGGATTTGGATACGATTGTATGCAGGATATAACTTAGGAAGTCTGTAATACCAACAACTATGCATGACATCATCTACTAAATTGAAGAGATGGACTGAAAAAGTCGTTATGATATTTATCAGGATATTAAAAAATTAGGCTATGTTTCAAAGCTGCAGGTGTGGTACTGAGTAAGAAGAATGAGATGCATTTCAAATTATTACATAATTCTTATTATAAGGGCTAGAAAACGATCTTCTTTTATACCATATAGTTATAGGTGATGGTAAATTGGTATAATAAGACAATGAATAGGATAATTGAAAGTTAGACACTTTTACATAAAGTTGTCAAATGGTCACAAAGACTGATTTGAACTCATGGAAAGCATTTCATCAGTTGGGTTTGCATTGAAGTTATTTTCTATACAATTTTGCTAAATCAGATAATTCAGGAGAAATTAATGTGAATATGAAATAAATATGTTTCGTTAATCAAAGAGAAATCTAAAGCTGATGGAATTAAACTGGCATTCTTATTAATTTTTCGAGCAAACATTTTCAGATTTTAATACCTTTTGCTAATTACTAAGCAAATAGCTTGAAACCACTTCCTAGAACCCACTTTCTTGATAAAATTAGCCAAATTTTCAGAGGTATTCCAATCCTCTCTTGCTTTCTAATTAGTTTTTATTTATTATATATAAAATCGTATTCATACTTTGCAATGAATCACCATTCCTTTCAATTGTTCACGTAATGAAAAAACAAATAATAAAAAATTAATAGGAAAATTTGTCGCCGATCTCCGAGGAATTTACAATAAGCCATGAAAATAGTTTAAAGAACAAAATGACTCGTATGCTCGTACAATCACAGATAAATTAGGAAATTTGAAGGAAAAGTAAAGTTTAGCATTTTCGTGAAACATTAATTTACCTTTATTTGAGATATTTGTGCATGGCGAACATGGAAATTGTATTCCATCTATATTCATAAATAATTTTATAACGATTCTCAATTTCATGGCAATTCAAAAACTGCAATTTCATGATTTATTTTCTACAAAATCCTTATTCCTTTTTAAAAATACATTTTACAACCTTAGCTATCATAATTGGCGTAATTATCGTCAATGCACAGTAACGATCACTCTTCAGAACTATATTAGCTTATTAGATTTTGAACTAACTTTGTAAGGTTATGAGTTTACTTATGGTAAAGTGTTCAAGATGATGACTTTTATAAACAATTTCAATATGTATTAAAAACAAAAACTTACGAATTCTAAAGTTAATTTATAAAATTGTGCGTTAACTTTCTTAAGATCAAACCGTTTTACATTTTACCTCGGATAAAATAGAACTTTTGTTATTAAGTTTGAAGATGTCGTAAATATTCATGAAGTTAACGGTAAGGATATATGAAATTGAGCGGAAGTTCTTCTTTTACATAATAGTAATCTAGTCTTATTTGTTTCTTGGTATACTCAATATTATATAAAAGCATCGTGATATTAATATGCTAATGGACTTCTGTTTATCATAAAATTCTAAGGAAATTTGTGTATTAAAAGATTGACTTGATTTTGAAATTTGTGTTAGATGTGCAATTTATTCAATGCCTTTTCTTAGTTAAAGAAATACATTTTATTAACGCCTTAATATAAAATTCTCTCATTTGAATAAACTTAAAAATTTGTGCGTCATGGCCAATTCTTGATGAATTTGAGGAGCAGCTTATCCCAAATTTACTTAACAATTGCTGTATATTTGTTAAATTCAGTACCCCAGTGTTGTACATATATTTACCATAATTTACATACAAAATAGTTTCAGTAAGTACGTGAAACATTTAAGAATACCGAATTTATTGGAAGAAAACTTCAAAATTAGTTATTGTTTCCTCGCTAATCCTTGATTTAAATCTATTTCGTACAAGTTATTATATATAATACTTTAATACTTTCATATTTGAAAAATAATTGAAAATGATTTTCTTTTTGGCCAAATGTGGTCGCTTTTTCTTTATTTCTTTAAATGATTCACCAACGTTGCACAATTTTTCTTAGCCTTCTTTAGAAAGTCAAAATTATGCGAACAACTTAGAAAACAGTGCTTATCAACTTTCCAGTTAAAGAAACAGTTTTGATCATCTTTAGAGTAAATTCTCTGACTGAAGCCCTGTCTTGATTATTCTGTTGTTTCAGGTTGGCAATACTGTACACAAGCTTCATATACTGTTCTAAGATCACGAAGAAATTTCTATTAATTGTCTTCTAATAGCCTCAAACTGAGCCTGTAAAGGATTACTCATTCACCGTTCTACTGTATCGGTCTTGCTTACTATTTTCTCATATGTAAATATTTGTGTAAAATATTGCCAATTCGATCATTTCAGATTCCTACTGTCTTTGAAGTTTTTTGCACTTTTCGTCTATCTTCCATGAATTTCTTCGACATTCTTTATAGTTGTGGCTTCAACATCTCTCCAGAACGTTAACTGTAGTGTGTGTTCATATGGACACTGACAAAATTACTAAATCTATCCTAAACAATTCTAGTTGATGTTTTACTGTGAAAAAATAACGTCATCATTATAAGAAATTCTCTCTCATTTATTTGTCACAATCTAAAATTTTGATTCACTGTCACGAACAAAACAATGAACAGATATGAGCAGCGGAGATGCCAAAATTTGAAAATGACTAGCATTTCACTATGAGTGCCTTCTTTCACATTTGTAAGCACTTATCTAATTTCCCTCGTATGTATATTATGGATACAAATATATTTTCTTTGTCGGTTTTGCCAAAATTATTTTATTCATCATCCAGAATTCCTTTTTCTAGCAAAATTTATCGTTCTCATTCGTTTTTTTAACATTAGATTCCATATTTTTAAATATAATGATGAGCATTGCTGAAGGAAAACGCAATACATTTTTGTCGACTTATCCAAAGCTTTTTTCTTGAATATATGCGAGGGTGGCACCGATTATTTCTGCAAACTAATAAAACAAAATGTTGCAGTCAAAAATTATTTTTATTATTGTTTTTCAAAATATTTGCCCTTAAACTCAATGCAATTAGACAATCGATAAAACCAGTTATCGTAGCATAAATTCCACTCTTCTTGAGTCATTTCAGATATAAGATTATTGAAGCTCTCCTCCGCATCCTCTGGGCTTGCAAGTCATACACCACCCATTTTATCCTTTAGTCTTGGAAATAGAAGGAAATCTGAAGGTGCCTGGTCCACACTATATGGCGGATGATCTAGTAATTTTAATTCAGAAGCTTTGAAAAATTTGTTTGTTTGATGCGCAATCTGACTTGAAGGATTGTCGTGATAAAGGACTCCGTTCTAGGGTGTCGTAAGCGAGCCTTTTGAACAACATTTGGCAGACATACTGTCGTGTATTTTGTGTAATCGTTGAACAATTTCGAATGTTTTAGCACCTTTTTTCAATAGAAAGAAAAACTAGATCGTAATTCTTAGGACTTTGGAAACGTTCCTTACGTATTTTATTTAGGTGATTTAAGAATTTGTACTGAAAGGTTTCTATTAATCTTTCTTACAGATTTTTCGGAGGACGTCTTGAAATTTCGAATAAATGATAAATTACAAGTAATTTGCAGTTATGCGAAGTTTTATTTAAATCAGTAGTTCAAGGTCGATACATTAATGTTATTAACATCGTACAGATACTAGTGTAGATACTTACATAGATACTAAATGTACGTTTCCAGTCTATTATACTTTAACAAATTTCCAATTAAAAAAGCGTTTCCTATCTGATTTAGAGTTTAATTATTACTACGTTAGAATTTTTATTAATATAGAGTTCTACTTGGATTAGAATTTAAATAAATAACACTTTCATTTATGAAACTAATATATACAATTATTTATATTTTAGAGAAACTTCTCCAAATTGTTAGCCGAACTTAGAAGAGCTTTCAATGAACATGGTTTATTATTATCTGCGGCTGTATCTCCTACCGGAACAGAGGCTGATATCGCTTACGAAGTACCCAAACTGTGCAAGTAAGTACAGGGATGTAGTTGATTGTACATGTTTACTTACACTGGCCAGTAAGGTTATTGAAACACCTGTATTTACACATAGCCCTTTCTGCATACGGCTATAGGATAAATTTCGTTCTGATTTACAATACTTTGTTTCAAAATATTTGCTTGCCAGTGTAGATTGAACAACAAAGCTATTAAATTACGAGTACATAGTGAAACTTGAAATGAATTATAATAACAAAGTTGCCCCTATCTTGAGAAAGCGATTTCATTTTAGACAGTGACCCACTACGGTAGAATAAACACAGTACATATAATCTATAAAAATTATTTTTTAATATAGCGGAGTTAATACTTAACCAACTGAAATGATTCCAGTACTATTAATAATAAAACTAATAATAGTATATTTTGATTAGATACTAGAATATTGCTATTTTCAACAAATAGAATAATATGTGTAATAAACGAACAATAATAATAGTAATTATTATTTTTATTGTGCCGGTGAGATATTACAGACTATATACGTAAAGTCATAACAATATAATAAACTCTTTATCATTAGTTAATTAATTTTTATTATTTTATTAAGTAATTTTTCAATATTGTTTGTTTGTGTTTGAGTAAAGTTACTTTTTATAACTCCATATTAAAATTCAATAATTAAGTAAAAGTTGTTTCAAATAATTTATCGTACCTGATAAAGTCAAAGTATGGCGAAACAATATTGTAGCGTATGTTAGTGTATAATAAATTATTTGAAACAACTTTTATTTAATTATTGAATTTTAAGATTGATTAAGTAAAAGTTGCTTTTATATACGAGAGATGATCTGTTGTTGTTAAGTCTAAAATAAGAGAATATGAAACAAATGAGTTGGGATACTCCTTTTTTTATTACTTGCCAATACATTCCTATTCAACATTAATGCACTTGGACCAACGATGCTGGAGATATTTCTGTAAAAATCTTTCTCAGAATTCTTCAAAATACTGCTCCTTTGCTGCAATAAGTTTTTCATCCAATCGAAACTTTTTTCCAGGAAAGAAAAAGTTTGAGTTTGATCACTGAATGTAATTTACTTGGGTTTAGATCGAGCGCAAATAGAGTGGGTAAGGTACAACGTAAAATCTCAATTCATTCAACGAACTCACTGGTGCGAGAAGGGTGTATTGCTGTGATGAAATTGACTGTTGATCCAATTGCGAACAGCGGTCCGAACTCCAGGTTTAATGAAAAACGTCGACCATTCAATATCTCCTTCATTCAACATTAGAAACAATTAGAGATCTGAAGGCACCAAGTCAGATAAATTGCTCCTTTTGCATCCCAGAATATGATGGGCACGATCTTCTGCGTTGATGAAACCCTTTTGAATTTTTATACATGTGGAGACGTTATATTATGAATCATTATTGCCATAAACAGCATTGCCTGTAAATTTCGATAGGCGCGCAGTTTTATTGCGTTAAACATTCTATCGCGAATCGTTGCTTGGTACACATTCCAGAAATTGAACTCACGGTATACATGAAAATGAAACTTTGCCTGTTATGACAAGATACTAGAAATTACTGTTAGCAGGTTAGGGCTTCCATCCCCACTACTCAGACAATGGCGTTGTTGGAGACTTTATATATCAATTAGGTCTCGTATAATAATAGTTAATGCATTCTCTGAAGAAGAAATCTATCAAAAAGAGAAATGATCCTCACTTTTAGATAATATTACAGCTATACGCTTTATCGATAACAATATATAGAAGAAAATGAAGATAAATGAAACAGTATTTAGAATTATTAAACACATATTTCTCTCTAATTGTATATTTTTATTTAAGGTATCTCGACTTCATTAATGTAATGGCATACAGCTTACATGATGATTCTGAACAGAAAACAGGCCAAAGTGCACCCTTGTATGCTTCACCTGCTGATAGAACACGAGCTGACAAAGAGCGCAATGTGGTACGTATTATATTTTTGATTTAATGAAAATGCTTATTTTAGAATACTTATCCTTGTTTCTAATAAATTACCTAAAAATGAGTTGATGTAGATATAGTAATTGTAATAAGTATATAGAGTAAGAGCGAGCGTCCTATAATTTTCCGATGACAGATGAAATAAGCGCTTCTAAGCGTAATACAACATAGAGAGAAGTGGTAGATACAATAAGTGTATTACAATATTCCGAATATTACTGATTATTGTAGGTGACAATAGAACGCTTTGACGAAGGATGATTTAAAATGAAACGTTTTAATTACAGCAATGATTTTTTTGTTTTCCAAACTATTTTGCCGTCAACACTAATACATTTGGACTATCCGTGCTTGACTGTCGTTATACCTTTTTATAATAATCAGCATCGTGGTCGTCAAAATACTGCTCTACGTCTGCAATAACTACCTTCTGTCTTCAATTTCCTTCTAGCGAGAAACAGTTTGGGAATAAGTGAAAGTCTAAACGAACTAGATTCGGTGAATAGAGTAACCTGAAATTGTAATTTATCCAGCCTTTCCAGAACAATGCGACTGATGTGTGACGATGCCAATTGCTCATTGCCATACTTTTAGTCGCGCCATTGCGGATTTTTAGTAATGGCAACTTTAAATTTGTCCAGAAGGGCAGCATAATATGTCCTGTTAAGAGTTTTGTCTTTTGCTAGTTAAGTATCCCGTTAGCATCTCAAGATATCGTGGCTATTACAGCTTTTCAAGCCGAACAAAATATCTTGGTCTTGGTGGAGAACTACCATACTGATTCCACTGCTGATTGCTGTTTCGATTCCGGCACAGAGTAATGCAGCCAAGTTTCGCCAATCGTACAAACATCGATTGTAATAAAGCGCGAAAAACGAATGGCAAAGAGTTCCAAATTGTCATAGGAAATTCGCGCTTTTTCATGTTCTTGATCTACATTCAGTAAACGCGACACTCACCCGATAGAGCTTATACATACCGAATTTGACATGCAAGGTGTGACTTACAGGTTCAGTAGATATGCTCACAATTTTGAGAATCTTCTCCTCTTTCACTCTTTGGTCATACAACGTTATGAATTTTTACAAAAATTTTTGGAATGGTAACATGTTTTGGTAGTATTGGGCGTTATTCATTTTCAAGACTCATGTCGCCACGTTTAAAGCACGTTTATTATTCGTATTATTAAAGCGAATAATAAAATTAAGAAACAGTTAATTCAATATGATACAGTAGAGTTTTACGATCACTTAAGAATCGTGTCCGTAGAGTAAGGACGGAACGAACAATTTTTTTCTTGCATCACTACTACACTATAATTGAACATCGAAGCTATGAAGAGAATGACGAGCCTGAAATTCGCGTTTCTTTCGCAATTTTCCGTACAGTTCTAATTTGGCACGCTCAGATTTCTTGTTGTTTCTAAAGTTGAAAGAGGTTTTAAAATGTCAACATTTTTCATTGGACACTGAAGCTGAGGCTACTGTACGCTATTAGCAAGAAAGTTTTTTCATGGACGGAACGAAGAAATGAAGTAATTCAGCGTTTGGAGAAATGTGTTGCTCTAAATGGTGATTATCTGGAAAATAATTATGTATCTTGTTAATACAGTAAATTTTCTTCATTTTGAGTCTGGCTTCATTTTTTCGTCTTTTCTTGTTTTTATTTTATAGAGTTAGAGACCTTATATATCAATTCGCTCTCATATGATTTTATATCCCTCTTCTTTAAAGTCGTTATTCATTTGTTTTTTTTTATAAATCTGTCTACTGTTTGTTCTTCTTCTTCTTCTTCGTAGGTATTCTTTATATAATATTCTGTAATAGATACATCTACTTTGACATGAAACAAACTTGTTCTTTGTTAGTTTCATTTTTTAATTCTCTATAAATTTTTCACATATATTTGAAGTAAATATTCTAATTTTGACACATAAAATGACACTTTTCGAAACTGTATGACGTTAGGAAACGCTTTACTTGTCGTTACGTAATGTAATGTAGTTACGTAATGAAAATATTTCGTAACCAGCGATGAAATAGTATATTGTACAACTACTGCTGAAAATAGGATATTTCACACGAGCATGAAGTTTGAGCCACGAGCCGTAGGCGAGTGGTTTAATTATGCGAGTGTGAAATATTTTCAGCACGTGTTGTACACTATACTTTTCCGACGACCGCTTAGTGACAAGAATTAGTTTCAATGAAAATAAAAGAATGATTCACAAAATAATGATATATGATGTATTTCATAACAACAATTTGACATTTGAGAGTCATTCATTTGACAGTTTCCTATTTGTTATTTTATGATTAGTAGGTTGGCACGTCTGTTACTTTGCACACGGTTCTGCGACGATTCTAATTGGCCCTCTTGAACTTTTCAGCACAGCTTTAGTTACAAGATAACTTTTCAACACAGTTTTGGGGATACAATGCAATTTGCAATTTTCAGTGCTAGTAAATCATGCGAATTTGTTCTTTTTACATTGTGGTCGTCGGAAAAATTCATTTCATCACTAGTTAATAAAGACAACACAGAAAAGAGGAACGTTTAATGACACAAACTGGTTCAATCTTCGTTTTGTGTATTATAAACATTTATAATACTGGAAAGTTATAAAACAATTTTTTGGTCAAAATTAGATAAAATCTTGCATGCGAAACGTTATGAAATATTATGTAACTCATGTCATTTTACAGGATAAATTCCATTTCGTTACACAAAATAACCCATTTCATAACTGGTTACATAAATAGCTATTGCGAAACTTGTAAACTTAACAGTAGCTAAGTTTTAGATATAGATAGTCATTGATTTTGGTAGTTTGAGAATAATACATTTAAGTTTGAGTATTGCAAAATATTTTTATGTTTCGGAAGTAGTTTTGAAATGAATTAAAAAAAAAATATTACAAGCAATTTAAGTCGTTTAGGAGTATATTTATAAAACTATTAACATTACTTAGATCTCAAATAATAGTTTTACAGGCGTATTGCGCTATTCAGAAAAATATTTCCATAATAGAATTATTATATCATATACTCTACAAGTAGTTCTTTTTCAGGACGCATGCATTAAGGCTTGGATCAAAAGAGGAGCTAATCCAAGAAAACTCATTCTTGGCATTGGGTCATATGGTCGTTCGTACACCTTAGCTAGTTCTCGTAATTTCAAACTTCGTTCACCTGCTATTGGCGCTGGTCTTCCTGGTCCATATTTAGGAGAGGCTGGTATACTTGGATATAATGAAGTAAGTTAAATAATTTTCTGCCTTTACGATGTATAAATATAAACATATATATATATATTTAACATTTGGAATTTTACTGCAAGTGAGAATTAATGAATATTAAATCACATTCTTACATGTAAATGTCGACTTATTTAATGCGTATAAATCTACAATCCGTCAAACTAAGTTTGTACTAGTATGCAGAACACACTCTTTCGCGACAACGAACTTCCTGGTAGTTAGGTTAATTAAGAATTAAGAAATACTGAAAAAACAAGCCTATCAACGCGAGGACACGTACAGACGACCGTTTCGTTCTAATTGGAACTTCTCAATGTACGGCATTCCCTTTCGATGACGACCTTGCTTTTTCATTTCTATACTTTCTGTATATATAGTTAACATTTGGAATTTTACTGCAAGTGAGAATTAATGAATATTAAATCACATTCTGAATGTGATTTAATATTCATTAATTCTCACTTGCAGTAAAATTCCAAATGTTAACTATATATACAGAAAGTATAGAAATGAAAAAGCAAGGTCGTCATCGAAAGGGAATGCCGTACATTGAGAAGTTCCAATTAGAACGAAACGGTCGTCTGTACGTGTCCTCGCGTTGATAGGCTTGTTTTTTCAGTATTTCTTAATTCTTAATTAACCTAACTACCAGGAAGTTCGTTGTCGCGAAAGAGTGTGTTCTGCATACTAGTACAAACTTAGTTTGACGGATTGTAGATTTATACGCATTAAATAAGTCGACATTTACATGTAAGAATGTGATTTAATATTCATTAATTCTCACTTGCAGTAAAATTCCAAATGTTAACTATATATACAGAAAGTATAGAAATGAAAAAGCAAGGTCGTCATCGAAAGGGAATGCCGTACATTGAGAAGTTCCAATTAGAACGAAACGGTCGTCTGTACGTGTCCTCGCGTTGATAGGCTTGTTTTTTCAGTATTTCTTAATTCTATATATATATATATATATATATATATATATATATATTAAATTTATTTGCTTAAATTTAGTCCATGTAATTAATGTACATAGGAAAAAAATGTTTTACACCAAAATGCTACTTAAAAAAATCGATTCAATGGTAACTTAATCAAATCTGTGTTACGTAAAGATCCTTGACTGACAACTTGGTATCATCTGCTTGAGGGTGAGGTAATGAACCAATTTATTTTCTATGCAGCTACCAATATTTTTTTAAATTAAATCGGGAAATCGAAAAAAAATGCAGAACAATGGATTCTGGAATTGGAGAAATAAAGTGGACAAAATATTAATAGGCTCAAATATTAAAGATCGGAGGAAGAAGTCTAATATCTTCGTTGCGTGAAAGAACTGTTACTATTTGTCAATTCGAACGCATTAAATAGATTGAGAGTAAAATAATAAATGCACTTTTCTGGGCAGTTCGGCGCGAATATATTAATATTCACAAATTAATAACATCTCCAATTTGAACCCTCAATTAGTTCTTTTGACTCTTCTGTGATATTTAGACAACAAATCGTGTGTAACCTAAAAGTTCATGATCTCATATGTGCCTCTTTTGTAGCCATGTTTTTACTGCTCAGTAGGTAACCTAGACGTTGCTATGTATAAGATAAATAAGTGCCATAATTTCCTGTGTGTGATGTATAAATATCCATTTTTCGACATGAATGTAATCTTTTACTTTCCACTTATACAAATTTATTACGTGGCCTCTTTATTCGTAGCTTCCTATTGATATAAATGAAGTCAGAAGTCTGGATTCTTAAATAAGCTGGCACGGCTACCGAAACTATGTTTTCGTTCTGACAATGTATCCCCTGAAATTTTATTTTGAATTTAACTAAACGAGAAATAATTACTTTGAAGCAAGTCTAGGCTGTACGAATATTGATAATTTTTTTAATTCACAGTCGTTAATTACATTTTGAGCAACGTCAGTAATTTGAGTGTTCCGATGAAATTACGCTTTTCGTAGATTTATTTTCTAAAATCTATCGATATTACACATAGATGTGTTCGCTAGGTCGTCGCCGTTTCATAGTCTTTCATTTTGGTAGCCGGTTATCATAAAAAATTGTGGTTTCATCTCCTTTCATGATATCGTATCTTTAATTTACTTCCCGTAATTATAAAAATGAAGAAGATAAATTTCCAAAACTATTGAGGTATAGTCACGCAATATGCTATAAATAATTGCTTCATTATTTGAAATAATTCACCAAAATGTAGTTCGTACATTCATCCTTGACCTCATATCGCGCGCGATGTACGAAGGAGGGTGATTCCAATATCTAGGATCTAAACGTTGTTTAATTTGATGTGGTATTTGAATTTCCTTTATTAGGAACTTTATTACCACACAATGCTTCTTTTTAAATACCGGCGTAGCCTTGTAGTATTTATCCGAGTCTTATACATCTACTAGTAATACTAAAAGGTTGGACCAAGTCTATCAGCGCTTTACGCTCAATAGTGCAGCTATATAATCCTACCTAATTATACACGATCCGAATTAGATAGAGACCTCACAGTTGTTACTACGTATGACTATTTACATATCAATAATACCACAAGCCTGAAATTTTAACCGTACTTTATTAATACAATAGTAATGTTGCGCCATTATATAATTATGTTAAAATATGTCTCATAATCAGTGCAATCTGAAAAATTATGGTGCTAGCTATCAATATACGATATGAAACAATCTTTTTCTCTTATTATTGAATGTGTATTGAAAAAGCCTATAGAAATTTCTATAATAGGTTTTGCCTTCTGTTGTAGATATGTGTAAACTGTCAGACAGCTCATTGGAACACAATCTGGGATGAACAACAAAAGGTGCCCTTTGCACACCATGGAAATCAATGGGTTGGTTATGAGAGTCCAAGATCTGTCCAAATAAAGGTAACATTAAAATATCGACGGTTATTTCTTGTTTGAACATAAAGCGAATGTTGAATTTATTTAGTAGTAACCTTTTTTATTTTATTTTTATTATTAAAAAAGAATACCCGTGTCAAAAAAGGAAATACTTATCTTCAATTTATTTCCCAACATAATAACTTTTTAGCTTAATAGTCTTAGTTTAGCGACTCTCAAACTCTGTTATAAGACATTCAAGAAATATTATCTGATGAATGAGTAGACATGAACCGCTTTCAGCCAAGCCATTTGTTCATATTTGGAAACAAAAGAAAATCATAGGAGGTGAGATGGGAAAAATACGGTAACGCGTAAGGTTTTGTAACCAACCAGTGAGTAGGTGTGTCATCATGGCGATAGAATGATTTTCTTCTTAAAATGCGACCGTTTCTTCTTAAAAAAAATGGCTTTACCAGAATTTAAAATGTCAGCGTCGAATTGGCCACTAAATCAATACATGTAATACTAGTAGACGGCTGTCCTTCTCTTCTCCAAATAGTCAATGTGGCTCATATTTTACCAATCCGTAAATACGATGGCGATGATCTTTCCGGGTGATGAGACCGTCCTCGCTTTCTTTGGAGCATGCTTGTTCAAGTGAAAACACTGGATTAACCAGTGGCGGCTCTTGATGACGTTAAACGTGGGCACTTGTACGGATGAGAGTGCTTAGTTTAAGCTTTAATATATACAGAGAAGCGAGTAGATGCAACTAAAATTGTTTTATGCTTTATATTATGTATTTTTAATATTTGATGAGTTGATGTTTATTCTGACTGATTGGTGGAGCTCAAATCTCCAAAAAATATGTAAGAATTATGGAAGAAGTACTTTGATACAAGAGGCAAGAAGATTATGAGAAATATAAATAGAAGAAATCAGAAGTAAAAATACCCGCAAAGAAACGAAAAAAGGAATCAGGAAATAATGGAAAGATGAGAAAAAAACACTTTTACAGGATATATATTTTGAGAGAATATAAGTGTCACTTCTCAGAAAAGGACAGAAATTCTTTATTGGAATAAACGCAGCCGCCCAGTAAAGTTTGCGGCAATTCACACCTGAATTATTATTATTATTATTAAGGTTCTATACATCGCTCAACCCATCCGGCATTTGATTGAACAGCTGTAGATCCATTGAAATCGGAGACCCCTTTATAATGTTTGATCTATTACATAGTACTTGAAAATTGTTTTTATATCTAGTGTTGTGACAGTGGGGACGTGGGCGATGAGTCATGGGCCTCTCATGTTCAGTCCCAAGTAACAAGTGCTTTATGCGGATAACGCATTCATATACTAAATTTTTTTGGCATATTGCCGCCATCTGGTGACGAGTTTATGGAGTACACCAATATACATATTTTTTCTTCTTTATGTATAGGCCTAGCCTGTCGATAGGAAATCACTATTAGCGGCGAAGTCTCTTTTATCCGAAAGATATCACGAGTTTATTTGTTGCCAGGTAGCCAGACTGATGACGTCGTATTTTGGTTTTTGAGAAAATTTGTTTTATTGATAAAAATATAAGATAGAAATTCTAAACTATACACACTAAGCAAGAAGCAAAATATCATATTTTTTAAAGTACTGCCTATGAGATGTGGCTGAATGTGTATTGCCTATAAAACAAATTAGGTGTTTCTGACAGAAACACATCGTGGACGTTTTCGGAAGATCGCAAGAAAATGATGACGTACGACAGACATATGCTGATACTTTCGCAATGATCTTGCCAGTTTAACTATTCATCATATTATACACTAAGCATACTTATCGATGATTTGCGATTTATTGAGGTAAGCACAAACACTTACGACAACTCGAAAATTTCCTTCACCTTGTGTGTTGTGGAAAAATATAAATTGGTTTCCTAAAAATTCGAATGAAAATTATTCCATTGAAACCATTATTACGTACGTTCACAGGATCAACCCCTGAAATCACCGTACTCATATTGTCAGCATCTATAATTGAAGAACACTTAATAAAATAAATCAAGTCATTTATAAAGAGTAAAAACAACACTGGGCCGAAACCTGATCCATGCGGGACATCCAATCACAGGCAAGACTGATGAATAAAAATATCCATTTATGTAGTTTTTTTTTATAAGATATTCTAACAAATTGTGACGATTTGACTTGCTGGAAAGACAAGTTAATCAGCTGTATCAACTGTTGAAGGCACATAGGTGCAACGGAACGTTAAATATCGCATGTGGAGACTAGTTCCGTGTATTCTTTATTTCACTAATAACATCGTGTACTTCACGTTCCGTCAACGGAGGAGCACATATGGCGCTGTAATTAAAATTAGTATTATTGAAGACAGAGTGTGGCACATTATACCCCATTCCTGGAAAATACTAATTGATTATTTTATAAAGAATTTATTGAACTCCTCTGTAACATTTATAATTATCTATATTTAGAAATATGTCATTTACAGGTTTTTTTTCTTTTTTTCAAATATTTTATACATTTTCGTACAGATATCACAACATATTACAGACTATGTTGCGCGACTGAAGCTATTTGAATTTAAAATTATATTTGAATAAAACGGTTGTTTGGTTTTCTACAAAAGAATAGCGTCTTTTTAAGCAGTGGAATGCGTCTCTTGAACATTCATATCACAATATATCTAAATATATAAATATTTTTTACACACACAGAACTATATTTTAATAATTTTTATAATTGTTGTTTTATTTTTGTTGTATGAATAGTTTCTTTTTTAATTCAATTAACTTTTCTCCGAATTTATCTCGTATACGGCAAATTTTATTTGTTAAACAAATTTACATGGTTTCAATATATCTGCCACTGGATGAGATATTGAAATAAAATCTAACTAAAAGTTAAAAAATCTCATTCTAATATTTTCGGGAACGAAAGGAATTTTCGATTTAATTAGTGCTGCTTTTTCAGGTAAACTACGCAAAAAGTATGAAGCTAGGAGGTGTAATACTTGCTTCCTTAGATACAGATGACTTTAGGGGAGATTGTGGTCCTATTTATCCTCTCTTAAATACAATTAAACGCACCATGGCTGTGAGTATAATATAGTTTGTATTTTAGCAATAATTATTAACTACACAAAATTTTCAGTCAAAACCTGGAGTTATAGTAAGAACACATGTCAGTGACAAGAGATTCTTGTGTGTTGCCGAAGGTTATGTCAGAGATCCACATGATTGCAGCAAATTCTACTACTGTCACCAAAGCCAAGATTCTTTCGCTATATCCGAATTACTTTGCCCTGGAGGTCTATACTTCGACAAGAAACAACATGCTTGTCGCGACCCTAATTTAGTTTCATGCTGAATTATAGCAAATCTTTTATTCAATAATAATGTTATATGGGAATAAAAATATATTAATTGCAATAATTGTTTTCTATTAGTTCCTTAACTATAAGTATTCTGACAAGAAATAAGTTAATGTATTCTTCAAATCTATGAAGTTTTATTCAAATTAACTTCTAAAATTTGGAATATTTTCTTATTAGCTCTTGTTTGAAACGATATAAACAATATGGTTCAGAACAATATAAACTCTTTATCGACGAGTACTCGTACCGCAGGCATCATAAGCACTTTTATTGTGAATATCATTGGTTCGTCATATAAATAGTTATAAGTAGGAGTTCAATTTTCGTCAAGACCTTTTACCATTTCTATTTCTGTGAACTGTGGATTGGATCTTGATACAGTTAAAAAATAATGTGAATGATGATTCTAAAGTCAATGGGGGTGAGGTATTTCTGTAGGTATAAATTATATATATATATATATATATATATATATATATATATGGTATATATGGTAGAGACTATTAAGTGTTATCGACCGTACTATATAAGTAAAAATTCATTAACGGGTGAGCGGTCTGTCAAGTAAAAATAAAACTCCTTTATTACACTCTATATTTCATAACGCATTGGTTACTTCATCAGGAGTGTAATTAGAGTTAAAATTTAGCAAATAACGGCACTAAACATGTTAAAATTCGTCAAATTTAAAACATCACATCAATATGTTGCTAGTTTGTCGTCAATCTCTTAAAAACAAATGAATGAGTTCCAAGAATTAAGTTAAAAATTTATTAAATAAAGTACAATATCCATACCCGAAGTCCTATCTTTCGAATCACCAACATTTCAAGCATCGATAGACGCAGTATCCAACTCCAACTCCTACCTAGAAGATATTAAAACGAATTTCCTATCCCGAGGGACGCTAACTTGCCTAATTCCTTAACCAGAGTCTTCATCCTGTAGAAAAGGATCCCGAAACCGTTTGAATATCCAGAAGCCTAAATCTACCAAACTTGAGTACTTTTTAATCTATTTTCTATAACACCAAAATTATTTATATTATAATTTGAATACAATCGTTTGATATTATTTATTTAAGTATACCTTTATATCGAAAAATACAGTTCCCTTGTGTTTAATTTAAGTAAATTTAGTCATTGTAGTTATGTATTATTTTATAAATATAAAGATAACCTAGTTTTCAAATCATAACATGAACACGTGACCGTATATAGGTTAATGTAATCGTATATCAATGTAAACACTTACCTTAGACAAAAAGTTCTAATTAAACCTCTATTTATTCTCATAACTCTTCTTTATTATTACATATCCAGAATTTAATTATATATTAACTTGTTTATTCACACACATCTATATTACACTGAGTACCAGACATACATTATTGTTATTAATAAATTATAAATTCACTTTATCAATCTGAGCTAGCAGGTGCCCATTAAAACATACTAATCAAAAAATAAACTAGAAGATTATGTACCCTGAAGAGAACGATTAAGATAAGTACAAACTTTATTTACTTTTACGAATAATTGCTGTTTATGCTCATAGTTCAAGCGACATCTGTAAACATAAGTATTAGCAACATCTATAGGTCGTTTATTGAACTTTATCAGCATAGTCAATATTTAAAATTACATAATCTTAAATATTCATTACATTTCAATTAATATATAACGTGGTGGCATTTTTAATACACCACCAACGTACCTTAACAATATATATATATATATATATATATATATATATATATATATATATATATGGTAAATATATATAAAAAGGATACAAAAAATATTTTTTGTATCCTTGATAAAGGCATCATTGCCGAAACATGTAGGGTTATTTTAAATATATATACTTTGAAGTAATAAACCAGACCTTTAATCGCCGACTGATTGAGTTTACCATATCATACCAAGGTCACGAAAATATTATATATATATATGAATACCCATTTTGTATCTGTTGTACACATAGAAATACACTTCGCATTTTACAAACGTTCGCTTCAGCCAAAGACACGTGTTTTGTATTACGACGTCATCAGTCTGGCTAATTAGTTGACGTTTAATGGCCCGCCCTTTGGAACAAATAGCAAATTTTGTCAGATTGCACCAAATAAACTCGTGATATCTGACGGATAAAAGAGACTACCACGCTAATAGTGATTTCCTCTCGACAGGCTAGGCCTATACATAAAGGAGAAAAAATATGTATATTGGTGTACTTCATAAACTTGTCACCAGATGGCGGCAATATGCCAAAGAAATTTAGTATATGAATGCGTAATCCGCATTTAAGCACTTGTTACAAGAGACTGAACATGAGAGGCCCATGAATCATTGCCCACGGGCGTACTATTGAAAATTTTTAATTTTAAAGAGTTTTTAATATAATTGATATAATTGGAAAACACACGGGTGGTGATCTATAAAATATGAAATAAATTTTTGTTTGTTCATTTTGTAGTTCAAGTTGAGTAAAGAAGTATTAATATTAACTAGCAATACTTTCTCAAAGTTCTCTTCTGTAAAATTTGTTCTCTTTGAATGAAATACATCCTTGTATATAGAAAACGTCCTTTCTACATCGCAACTGGTTATAGGTACATACTGGAAATATTCGCTTATTTCAGTGTATTTAGCAGTTTTGAGGCATTGTCCCCATACACTCTTGTCGCAATGTTACTAAATCTGGATTTCTATTAAAACTGCGTCTAACTTTTGCCGAAGGCCACATTCGAAGTCACTTGGAATATTTTTCAAATTATTAATAGCCATATCTAATGTGGTTAATCTATTATTTAATGTATGATTTTGATTTTCAAAATAAGTGATTAGTTTTGGCAAATTTCCAAAGTGTTCCTGAAGAAAGTACAACTGATATTTTAAATTTGAAATTTGCGTTAGTTCCTTGCACTCAGAAATACTTCGAGAATCGTCATTTAAACATGTAACGAAATTTTGTAAACTGTCGAAATTCTCTGCATGGAAACTATTAACTTCCAACCATGTTCCCCATCTAGTTATTACTGGAGAGGAAAGAAGTGACAAAGCTGGAAGTTTTTCTCTGTAAAGAGCTACTCCCCATGGTGCTTTTCTGAAAACTTTTATAAAAGCGGATACAAGTCTATCAACTTCCGGAAAAATGGCTCTGCTATATTCACAGATTCTGGGGAGAGCATGTGCGACACAAGTACTTTTCAGCATATGAGGATGTTTTCCTTTAATAGTCTGTCTGTTTTTAACATATATGCAGCACTGTCACTGACTAATAAAAGTATTTTTTCTTTGTACCCGTCGTCAGAATGAAGCATTTCGTGCATATTCTCGTAAATGGTCTTAGCTACTGCTTCCGCATCAACTGTATTTATAACTTTTGTTACTATTACATATGCGTTATATGGAATAGTTGGATGTTGTATACCAGCTACAACATTTACAACACAGTGTCCTAATATATCGACAGTTTCGTGGGCATTTATCCATAGGTACATAGGAAAGATGACGTTTAGTGCGTTCTACTGTTTTCGTGTATGGAATATTTGCTGCCATTAAAGTTTCTCGTTAAAATTGTCAGATTCCAACGGGTCTAATTTCTGTGAATGTGTTTGCGATAGTAAGCGACGTTCTGCGTGCGATTTCTTGCAATTTTTTAACGATATTTTAGTGACTTTGCAACAAATTTCGGAATCACTGGCAATGGCCATACAATCAGTATGACCCTTAATCCAACTTGAAAAAGTATCTTAAAATGAAAATTAAAAAGTATGCGTAAGTTATTGAAACTTAACGAAATTTCTCGAACACTCACGTCGAAGAAATTCGGAGAGGTAGATTCGATGAAACGATACTGAACAGAACCTATTACAAAAATTACGAAATACCTATGTAATTAACAGTTAAAACAATTAAAAAAGGAACTAACTTACCGTACTTTATTTGTCTTACGAAACATTAACTAATAAATTAAATAATTTTTAAAAACACCTCACGCTATCTACGCCCACGAAGAAAAGAACTGTTATATTGAAGTAATTGCGTCACAATTCAACGACAAAAAACAGATGTGCGGTTAATCGAATGTATAGTGCTATTCAATAACGTGTTGTACTTAGCGATGTTATAAACTATTTATATGGTCCATCGTAATTTCGGCCCGATACAATCGGTTCTACTTGTTACAAATGCTACACATATATGCATACACATTGTGCATCTGTAAACATGGAAATACACCTCGTATTTTACCAACGTTCATTTCAGCCAAAGACACGTGTTTCTATCTTATGACGTCATCAGTCTGGCTATTGCAGTGACGTTTCTCCTCTCGACAGGCTAGGCCTATATAGTCCTTTTACGAAAACAGACGAGGCACGTCATAACCGGAAACTTCAGAATTACCTACCTATACAATACTAAACCCAAAAAGAACTGTCTTTCACTATCGTATATCTAGAGATTTCTTCTTTGCAAACGTTCCTATCCTGCGTAACGTTGCCAACTTCTATTTTCGCTACTGTCATTCGTATCTGTCACTTGTGCGCCATTTGTTGTTCTGTATTTTTCGTGTCCCTTTTATTCAGTTTTGTGGTATTATTTGCATTTCATTAGTTCGCAGTTTGTTCTTTAGTTTTCGTGTCCCTTTTATCCAGTTTCGTCGTATTATTCGTATTGTATTAAAACAACGGTTCCTTTAATAACCAATAAAACATGCCTAAGCCACTAAGCAGGCAATCAAAAGCGCTCATTGCGTCTTTAATCTCGTATTTCGAGAAAGAACGCGATAACAATGCCACGCTATTGCCGTTGAAAGCAGTAAGAGAGGTAATTCTAATAATTAATATATTTTTAGAGTATTAAACATTGCGTATTTTATAGAGAGTAGCCGATGCTTTAAATATCCACATTTCTACGGTTAATAAGATTTCTTCAATGACTAAACAAGGGATTATTCCATCTAGTCCAAAGAAGAAAAGGGTAAAAAAGAAACCAGTAGTGAACATTGATGCTTTTAATCAGTGTGCCATTAGAAACGAAGTTTATAACATGTATAGAGACAGTAAGTATTTATTATCTTATTTCGAACTGTAACATTAAGTTTCCCTTAAACACATTTTAGAAGAACATATCACCTTATGTACTTTAAACAACGTACTTAAAAGAAGCGATATTTTTAATGGTTGTACTACTTCCCTATGGAAAGTGCTACGAAACATTGGTTTTCACTTCACGAAAGATGATCCTAAACGAGCGTTGATGGAACTGCCTCATATTGCTTTAAAGCGGATCTCTTTTCTACAGCAGTATATACGCATAAAACAAGAACATATATATCAGTTTATATTTCTTGATGAAACCTGGATCTTTCAAGATGGAAGCACTTCAAGAACCTGGCAAGATGAACATGTCAAAACTGTGAAAGCGAAACAAATAGGTGGCAAAAGGTAATCGTTTTTCTTTTTCTTTGTTGCATAAATTTTATTATGTTCTGTTCTAATAGGTATATAATATTACATGCTGGAAACGAAGATGGCTTTATTCCTGGTTCTGAATTAATATTTACATCCAATAACAAAAACTCTGATTATCATGGTGATATGAACCGTGACAATTTTCTGTTTTGGTTAGAAAATCAACTACTACGTAATTTAGAAAATCCTTCTGTGATTGTAATGGATAATACAAGTTATCACAGTACAATTTAGAATAAGCCTCCAACATCTTCCACAACAAAATTAGAAATTACGAACTGGTTAAATGCAAACTCTATTGATTATGATGCATCAGCGTTAAAGCTACAGTTGCTAGATTTAGTTGAGCGGTTAGTATAATTATTCTTTTTTTTAATAATTACTGGCTATTATTATTTATAGATTTAAACCACCACCCATTTATGAGGCTGATGAGTTGGCTAATAAATATGGTCACGTTGTGCTCCGTCTACCTCCATATCATTGCATTTTTAATCCTATTGAACTGATATGGGGTATTAGCAAACGCTATTATAATAACCATATTGGCAAATACGGCAGAACAGAAGAAGGCTGCATAAAATTATGGAAGGAAGCGCTCAGTGAAGTAACCCCAACATGTTGGGCAAACAGCATCAAACACATCGAAACAGAAATTAAAAAATGGTGGGATAGAGAAATTGGCTTTGAACGAGAAGATGTAAGGCCTTTAGTTATTAATATAGGCGCAGAAGAAAGCTCAACCGATGACAGCGATTTTGAATAAAAATTATGTTTGTCATTTATATCATGTTATATTAAATTTGCTTTTCTTTATTATAATGTCAATTTATTGTGTATACTGATAATAATATTTATTGAAATAAACGTATTTCTATTTTATTTCGATAGCTTAATTGCTGTTAATAACATGTCTCAATTATGCTAATTGTCAGTTATAATTTACCACGTACATAAAACTATAGTTAGAATGAGAGGCGTTAGGTTTATCTAATTGTTTTAAAAGTATGTAAATTATCGTTATTTCCTAAGTATGAACAAGACCTACGTAACTGTCAACGCGGATTACATGTCAACTGATTTTTAATACATAACCTCTGTGATAGATGTAAACAAAAGATTTGGCAAGAGTGCGTGACGCAAACATGACGTATGTTGATGACGTGCCTCGTCTGTTATCGTAAAAGGACATTACATAAAAAAGAAAAAATACGTATATTGCTATACTTGATTAACTCGTCGCCAGATGGCGGCAATATACCAAAGAGTATATCAATACAGATTCTGTATCTGCATACATGTAAATATACCGCGTATTTTACCAACGTTCACTTCAGTCAAAGACACGTGTTTAACTAACATTATTCAATTATAGACAAAAAATGTAGACTTTAAAAAATTAACGAAATTGATGAGATTTTGAATGGTGAGTGTTCTGCGAGAGAGACCAATTAACTACATATTTAAATACATAAATGTATATTTGAGTGCATACATTCTTTGTGAGACCTTCTGTTTTAGCGTCAGTCTATTCTTTAGTTTAGGTTTAAATATGTTTGTATTGACGCAAGACTGAGGTCTTGTGACACTGTAAACTTTTCAATAAATTGAACGTGCTTAGAATATATTGCGCTCCTTCTGGATAGGAGGACTGTAATATAATTTGGCGCGTTTGATAATACTGTCTAGTGGACTAAGAAACAAATATGCAAATGTCTGCACCTCAGAATACTAACCACATTATTTCATTCAATAAATACGATATCATTGAACCGTAAGTAAATCGAATACATGCGTTTTGATTATTTATTATCTTGGCATATATTTATAGAATAGAGAGTAGTAATATAGCACATATGACATCTTTAAATGTGCTCCGCGTTTTAGATTCGAAATTATAATTTTCTGTGTTTTGTGGTATTTTTTATAAATGGAACTTTGATTAACTGTTGGTTGCATTCCCGATTAAAGGTCGGTTTTTCAATATCCAGATAAAGTCTCAGTTAGCTATTCGTTAGAGAAACTTATCTGCCTTTTAAATCTGTCCGATAACTTTTATACGTCTTTCCAAGCGCTTCATTCTAATAGTTAGTTATCCCACAGTTTATAACATTTTAGGTAAATCTGCAATGCGGCGTTAAACGGTTATATTCAAACGAGTTTAGTCGGAGCGAGAACAGTTGACGCACATAAGGTAGTTAGAAAGAGATGGGCTGTTCATAATTATCCTACCATTTTCCAGGTGAGGGACGATTCTGGCTTTATCTACTTCGCTTAAATGAGGCATTGCACAAGTTGGTAGAAATTTAATGACAGTGATTTAAATATTTTCGATAGATATTGTCAAGTAGACAATTGACAAATAGGTAAATAGGTAAAATTTCACTTACCTTTTTCTGATTTCCGCTGTACGTTTAATATTGTTCTTTGGTTAAGTTTCTTATTATTTGGTTGTTTCTCGGTGTATTTGTTTTTTGACCGATATGTCTGAAAAAAAGTCAAACGCGCGCGGTATCCTAATTATTCCGACGAAGAAACCAGGTTGCTAGTGCACCTCGTACTCTAGCATAAGCATATTATCGAAAGTAAAGTTTCCGATGCTTTCATGTAACGGGTGGGGCAAAAGTCCCGCTACCATTTTGATTGCCTATAAGTTTGTTGAAAGAAAAGATAAGTAAGTTTGGTTTTCATAAAAAGTTTATTTGCTCTTTACATTTTTTTCGTTATGATTGGAAAATTATATCGGCTAAATGGTGACCGCGATTCGCTATGCAACTTTCGGCTCTCTTTAAGGCATTTTTCATGCCATCCTGCAACATCTCAGGCTGAATTTCTTCTCTTTAAGATGTTGAATCGTTTGGGGCTTATTCACATAAACTTTTGATTTTAAAAAACCCCATAAGAAAAAGTCAGGTGCAGCTAAATCCGGAGATCTGGCTGGCCATGCTAAATCGCCATTTCGCGAAATTAGTCTTCGTGGAAAAACGTCATTCAATAATTGAATGGTTGAACGAGCTGTGTGTGCTGTGGACCCATCCTGCTGAAACTACATTTCCTCCTTGCTCTTCCATTTCAGGCACAAGAAAATTTCGAAACATGTCTTGGTACCGTTCAGCAGTAACAGTAACTCCAACACCTACGTCAGTTTCAAAAAAATAGGGACCAGTGATGTTTCCAGAATGAATACCACACCATACAGTTGTTTTTTTGTGGATGCAATGACGTTTCATGAATTAATTGAGGATTCTGTGTCCCCCAAAACCGACTGTTCTGTTTATTGACGTGGCCACTGAGAAGAAAATGGGCTTCATCGCTCATTATCAATTTAGACGAAAAATCTTCAATTTCATCAGACAGCCTTAGAATTGCATTACTGTACTCAACTCGTTGATCATGATCTCTCGGTAGCAATTTATGGACTAATTGAATTTTTTATGGGAACATTTTCAAATCAGTTTTCAAAATTCGCCTTAAACTGTGTGCAGACATGTGTAACTGGGAACCACGTCTCCGAATTGATGTTTCTGGAGACTCTGCAACACTATCGCGCACCAAAGCCACATTTTCAGCGTTACGAGACGTCCGTTGTCTTCCAGAACGAGGCCTGTCTGCTGTCGTACAGTACTGTCGAAAATTCGCATGTAAACGATAAATTGTGGTTTTGTGAGGCACTGGGCGATTAGGATATTTTTAACCCAATTTCCGCTTAGTGGCAATAATGGAACGATTATTTTCAATAAATATTGTCACTATTTCTGCTCGTTCTTGTGGCGTATATTTATCCATAATCAAATTTGGACGTCTACACAACACAATGGTTAAAGCTAAACTGAACTAAACGTCACATAACCAAGATGGCGCGCAATCAAAATGGTAGCGGGACTTTTGCCCCACCCGTTAGAAAGAAGAAAATGAATGCTAATTAATGCTAGGAATTCTATATTTGCAATTCCACATTTGTGAACTACCTGTTAGTACGGTGTACCAAGCTATGCTCGATTTGTTGCAGCAGTCTTTCCAAGTAGGTACTTTTCTTTAGCCGAAGCCTTCGAAAAAATGCCAGATCATTCCATATTTCGAAATTATCAATTCGTTCACCAATAGGTCGACGATCCGGGTTTATCTCGTTTATAATTTATATTTCTTCTACTTCCAACGCATCGTCAATAAAATCATCTATAATTAACAAAAAAAGTAGAGTTTAAACACGCAAAACGTAATAAATAAATAAAACCAGAGGGTGACAGTTTGACGTTATGATGTGACCGCAATTAACCAACAGATGCGACTTTACCGGAAACGTCGCTCACCAGCTAAGTTTATTCCTCAGATAAGGCCGTAAACTGTTGGATAAGGGGTAACTGACGATAAAAAGATGGAAAATGTATCGGTAAAATGTATCTGAAAGATAATAACCGAGACTTTATCTGGACATTGAAAGACCGGTGGGTTTGATTTCTTTCGCCGACTTTTGATGAGACAATCCACACAATTTCACATGCACACAATTTTAAATATAGTTGTCAAAGTGACATCTTTATATTACACCATTATTATTTTTTTATTTATCGTTCTGAGTTGGATACTCGTTTGTTATTTTATTAATTTATTATAGATCGTTCCAACCTCCGTATTCAGTATGGGATATAATAGCAACTTTTATCTCTTCTGCTACAGACTTACATATCTGAAAACATTTAATCCTTATCAAACCTAAGAGGTAATGCATCTGGTGACGATGAAACTAAAACCGTTTTTCGTGTAGAGGTGAGTACATTATGCATCAGAACTTAGAAAATTAGATAGATTACGAGTAATTGGAAATTATTCAAAAAATGGTTCACTACTTATAAATTGTCCTAAACGTTGTAGCATGGCATAAAAAACGTCGATTTAAAATGATCTTAGTTTTGGATAATGCACCAAGTCATCTTGCTACTTTGAATATGTTAAATAAAAATGTTAGAGTTACCTTCCTTCTAATACACCTTCATTACTGTAGCCAGTAGACCAAGGTGCTATCGTCACATTTAAACCATACTATTTAAGAAGAGTATTATCGCAAGCAATATTCTTAACAACGGAAGAGAAAGCAGTTACGGTACCAGAATTTTGGAAAAAATTGACATTAAGAACCATCCGTGAATCGTAAGAGAAAACCGTAAAAAAATTGAAAGACATATGGATCAAAATTTTACCACATCGAACTAGTATAATCAAATTGTTGGTGTTGGAAAATAATTTACAGATATGTCACACGATATTGTTAACTTTGCACAAACGTTAAGATTTAACAATTTAGAAACCTTTTGCAACAGATTCAATCACATTTTGAAGGATTGAACGATAATTTCTTAACAATTGCACAACAAATGACATATGAAGACGCATGAAGAATAATCAGATAACTTTTCCACTGAAAAAGTTATAGAGGACTTTCTTAAGCAACTTGAAAATGTACTTAACTTACTGGGGGAAACGGAAAATATAATTCTGATTTCCGACATGAATTTAAAGCCGAATATTCGGGTGTGAATTAAAAAAAAAACACTATTCGATATTATAGAAAACACAAAGTCAATTCAAACTACTTTGAACAAGTTTCTTTTGGTATGAAATTGAATTATGTAATGGTATAATTACCAAATTTTTGCAAATGTGTATTCAAATTCGAAGTTCTAAGGAGTTCTAAGCTTCTGCTTAGTTGCTGTCATTAACGCTATCTTCACTTCCGGTTACTATGTTGCAATTTATTGACATATGCTGTCGGCATCGACAACAGTATCTATCTGTCTATTAAAATCAACTGTCAACCGTCTTCGTCCTACTTTTAAAATATTTCGTTAAATTGTTAATTTGTTTATATAGTTGTACAAATTGAACACTTCTATCTTTTTCAAGCGTGCACAGGGTAATATGGGTATTTTTATTGATTTCTATAAACGTTATAACATAATATAAATGTAATTACAGTTTTCACTGCATTAATGGAGCCTGCAGGAAGAAAACGGCGCAGAGGAGACAAATTTAGCCGTAAGGAGAAGTGTATGATTGCAAATGTTTTCAATTATTTCAATAAATCAATGAATGTTAGTGCTGCCGTTCAAGAAGCAAGTAAAGTTTTGGGAATCTCAGACCGTGCAATATATCATGTAAAATAGGATCAACGAACTGGTTTATTATCAAGTCCAAAAAAACCTAAAAAAAGGAAAGGCATACAACTAAATGATCGACTACATATACATATGATGAGAACACGCAAGCAGCTATTCTACGTAAAGTGCATGGCTTTTTTTATACAGAATATGCCACCTACATTAAATACAATTCTTGCTGCTGTCAATGCTGATGATGAACTTCCTAACTTCAGTCGTACAACTTTACATAGATTGTTACACGATATGGGTTTCGAATTTAAAAAAGTAGGACGAAATATAATATAAAAAGATATAAATATAAATATAAATATAATAGGAAAAATATACGTATTTGTATGATCCCAGTTCTTTTTGTAACAATAGTGGGAACTATTATTTGTTAAAGGATCATAATCGTTTTTAATTTAATAAATTGCATAACACCCCAATATCGAAGTAAATATTCACTGTACGTTGCATAGATATCGTTCATATGTATATTTGTTTAGAAATGTGTGTAGTATTGTTAATAAATATTGAAATACAGCTATTTTCCTTGTAGAATTCTTTCCTATAATTTTACTTGCATCGAATTCGCTATGCACTCTGTTAAAATTTAGTTACTTTAATAATAATAAACAAAATGTCATATGAATCTCAATAATTTTGCACCTTCAACGTCAAAAAACGTAAATAAATTTTTTGATCGCGTGAAATGTCAAATAATTAACCGGAAATGGTAATGTACAGCTGATTGGATGATTTGGCAACCATGAAACAAATTCCCATAAGACGTATACTAATACGGAGGTTGGAACGATCTATAGTTTGCTTGTTATGGTGCTTTTTTTGGTGAAAAGGTTTAATTTTTATAAGTAAATGTCAATCAGACAATTTTGTTCTTGTTTTTTCTTCTTTTTGATCAGTTTTAATTCTGTTTGTGGGTGTAAGTATGGATTATCTCCTCGAGGTACACCCTGGGCAACGTTGAGCAACCTCAACGGCAAAAAGTCCAGACACATAGAGAAGCGATATTTAACGATATTGATAACATTCTTCCTACGATATCTAACTAAAATATGAGAGGCCGTTATAATGGCCAATTTATTAGACGACTTGGTCAGTCACGAAATATATTACAACTAAATATGGAAGGACTTGCTAGACTCAAATGCGACAATATACATCGTTTGGCATTTGACAATGGAACTGGATGTCATCTGGGCAATCTACGTTTCAATAATCAATAAGGTATTAATGGAGACTATGTGGAATCGGGGATACCAATTGGTGACTTATACAGCTTCTCGACAATACGGATCAGTAAAGGAGGGAATAAATAACATTCATTCTGGAATTTTAATGAACGACGTTGTAGGATTTGTATTGAGTATAACACTGGATAGTACAAGTATCATCTCCATATACAAAGCTCCTGTATTAGAGTGGCCACTACATGCTTTACCTGCCCTGGCCCATCCTACTGTTTATACAGGCCATTATAATAGTCGCCACAACTCCTGCGGATACACAAAAAATAACCAGAATGGAGTGGAACTTTTTAATTGGGCAGAAGCGAAAACTTTAGCTTACTGTATGATGTTCTGCTAGCTGGAATACAAATACTAATCCAGATCTTGCTTTTGTGACTTATGACATCATGTGGGGTTCTGAATATCTTCCCTCATAGCCTACATAGACCGTAATTTATCACTCTGAGAACGGATCTGCCATATATTGAACCAGCACAGATACCGAGATGGAACTTCCAAAAGGTAAACTGGAGTACTTTTAAGCAAAAGGTCAATCAGCGTATACTGGATCCGATAATTAAAAACAATCCTAAATTCGTATCAGTACTGATTGATTAATTGAATTTACTGCAAATAAGAACTAATAAATTTCACTCTACATGTAAATGTCTCCTAATGTGTGGCGCTAATTTCTACAATTCGACAAACTAAGTTTGCACCAATATGCAGAACGCTACACGTCGCGACGTCACATTATTCTAACAACCAGAAAAGTGGCGCCAAATGGCGTCAATGGATTCCAACCGTTTAGCTGAACGACTCCGAAATATTTCAAATAATGTGCCAGCCGACAGAGCTTTTGCTAGAGATATTAAAACAAAAGGTAAGCAATCCTTTTCTGATCTACCTCAGAATTCGAAATGGTAATCTCCTTTTTCTACTGAAGAAATTAATTCGGCCATTGCCTGATTCATGTTAAGAAAGGCTCCTGGTGTTGACAATGTCATACCTGAATTTATCAAAATCTTGGAATAGTTACTCGAGAATGGTTGAGAAACTTTTATAACAGTATCTTAGATAGAGACATCCTTAACATTTACTGGAAAGCAAAAAATCCTACCAATATTAAAAACTGGTAAGTCCCTGGAGGATCCTGGAAGCTACGGACCTATAGCTGTCTTATCTGTTTGCTATAAACTTCTGGAACTGCTTATTTACAATAGAATAGCTCCAATCGTTGACGAGATTATCACTAAGGAGCAACCCAACATGGCAAACGACTGCCCCAGAAGAAGTTTCTCTGGTGTATCCACGAGCTGAGTTAGACAACTCTTGAAACTCTGGACTGGTTGAAAAATTTAGATATTAGTGTATAAATTAGTTTAATGACTCTTTTTGTTATAAAAATAATTTATACACTAATATCGATTTGCTTCTATTACGAAATAAATAGATATAAATAGATTAAAAAACGTAATTAGTGTTTCAAATAATCAAATAGAAACTGGTGATTCTTCATTATTAAATACATTTCAATAATACCAATTTCATGGGGAGAAAAGAAGATACCGAACGATTAACAAATGGGTAATAAGTAGTCATAACGTTTTTAACCACATTAGTAAAATTATATAAATGAATTCTGGACAAAGGGCTAAAACGTGGAACCTATGCCAGCAGAAGCATAAACTGGTGTGGAGTGTGCTACCTGCTTCCTCGGCACTAGTTCTGCGCATACTTACATACAAACGTAATACCTATTTAACTTACCAACTTACCCCAACAACACGATTTCCCCGGAGATCTTCGTCTGGGAGACCTGTTCAATTAAGAGGCGAGCTATGGGAGGTTCTTTTATAATAGATGCCACCGTGGTTATGCTCTCAAGCCGGTACAGTGAACACAGACACTGCCGACAGTAAGTTAACTAAATCGCAGGTAAATATGTGGACGCTTGTTACCATAACAATAAAGCACAAAGTAATATAACAATAACAAGAAACAGCTTATTAACAACAAAAAAACAAAACAAGGAAAATATCAATAAGCATATAAGTTGAACAACGCTGTAGTAAATTAAATTTAGAGGACAAAATGTGTAAAAATCTAAGCAAGGCTCACAAACTACAGTAAAATAATGAAATATAATTCAACAATATCATTGAACAACATATTTAATGAATAAAAAAACGAATTAAAGTGAATAAGTTACACCGAGTAAATGGTTCACCTAGTATAGTAATTTTGTATATTATAATAAATTAATACAAAAAATCAAGTAAAGTAACAGTAAAGTATATTAATAAATGAAGGAAACTAAAATTTAAAGTGATGCAACATAAGCAAAAAAAAAAGATCTGTATTTAAATTATTAGCCGTAAATACGTAAACGGTATGATTAGTCTAAATAATAAATTGGCGGTTAATTTATCGAAAGATCTTTCGATAAATCTCACATTGAGATTCTTGTACATTCAGTATACCAATTAGGTAATTAAATAAAGAAAACAATCAATCTACACTTCAATATCGCAATAAAAAAATAAGAACAACGCAATTATAAAGTTAAGGTTGATATTATGTTGGTTTCGATCAGTTACAAAGTTATAATTAATTCTTAAGCTTTAAAAATATTCTGTAAGATAACGAATAATAATTCACAAGAAAAAATCGGGCATAACCCTACTGTGACATATTAAATTCGATTACCTTATACGTAAAATAATGGATATTGCTTAAATTTTACTAAATGAAACATCTACAAAACAAATGTATGACCCTAAATTACAATAATCTTATTCAATAAGCATTAACAATTCTGTCGGAGAGTTAATTTGGACGGTCTGTAGTCTTCCGAGAAAATATATACACAGTTCGTACCTTGTGGGTTGACGAAAGGATCACTACCTTATGATTTCGCTTGAGTAAGAGCGTCTTGGAAACGCTCACCATACGATTGACTAATACTTCGGGCTGCAAAGGAACGTCACGAGTTCGGACAATTCCAAATCCCCATGTTTAACAAAACAACTACCACGTGTTTGAAAAATAGGCTCAACTTGTACAAATATCCTTGTGCTTGCGAAAGTAGTCTAGACTTGAAAAAATAGCCTCGACTTACTAAAGTACCACCTGCTTACACCCTAGTATACTAGGAATAACCTACGAAAACGTGTTCCGCATGTACACCAATTTCGCTCCAACATAACGAAAACGGCCATTCCGTATATTAAATAACCATCTGACGTTTAACTTAATTAATAATAACTCAAAGTCGCATCAGCGAAGTAAAGAAAATTAGTTATAAGAAGTCATTAATAATAACCCAGTACGTCTTCAGTACAACGTGTACTTGATTCAATTTCAACAGGAGAAGACTAGAATTCCTCTACTCGATACTTATATACGAAATGGTACGTAGTTCTTACAAAATTAACTGATAGATGAAGCTACTGTAGAGAAGAAATTAATGATGAATTATATATTTAGAAAATTATTTCGATACATCAAAATTAAGGTAATAAAATGCATAAAGAATATTAATTAATTACTTTCTTAATTAAGAATTATTAATCGAAGACCATAGTCTTAAAAAAACACGAGATGTCTCTGATGCTATAATAACCAAGTAGATCTTAAATAAAAATACCAATGTCAATTCTAACGTAACTCACTACAAACCAAGCCGTAAAATATTCTCATTAATTTTAAGATAAAGATTCGCCTTAAACCTGTTATAATTTAAACCAGTTAACAAATTAACTGTATACGATATAACACCTCTACCATTTTTTATCGAGATCTCTAACGCCATCCACCGCGTAAAATATGAATTAAACTATAATGAAAACCAAGTTGCTAATATTAACGTGAAATATATCGCAATTTTTAATTAAATTCAAATAATACCAAAAAATTACTACTACGAAATTTCCAATTTAATCTAATAATATGATAAATATCCGCCAAAGAAAATTCTTATGCAAATATTTAAAGATCAAAATTACAATTTATAGGCAAAACTTCTACCATAAATAGATCCGTTTAAAAATTATGAAATTAGCGACTAAAAATGACAATGGGCGATTTTAGCCCGTTACCAGTGAAAGACTGCCAAGCATACAATAGCAATTAGCTGAAGAGTAACTCAAAAGCATAATTTGCATTTATAGATCGGGACAAAGCTTTCGACAGAGTAATGAGAAATATAATTTAGAAAATTTTAGAACAAAGAGGGATCGAAGGGCTTGATAGATGCGATAAATAGTTTTTACAATGAAAACATCAATTAAATTATGACTAGAAACATGAAATCTGATACATTTAGAACGACCGAAGGCCTATGACAAAGAGTAATGAATGTACTGCAATTTATAGTGTTTAATAACGAAATCATGAAAGAATGTCGACCAAATCTTAGAAAATTAATTAGAAAATGATTGTACGAGGTGCATTCAAGTTCTAAGGCTTCCGATTTTTTTTCTAACTAACTACTCACCCGAAAACTATGAAACTGGTGTTACTTTTCGACGTGATCTCCTTGCAGACGTACACATTTTTCACAACGTCGACGCCATGATTCCATGGCCGCGGCGAAGGCTTCTTTAAGAGTCTGTTTCGACTACTGGAAAATCGCTGAAGCAATAGCAGCACGGCTGGTGAATGTGCGGCCACGGACAGTGTCTTTCATTGTTGGAAACAGCAAAAAGTCACTAGGAGCCAGGCCAGGTGAGTAGGGAGCATGAAAAATCACTTCAAAGTTGTTTTCACTAAGAAACTGTTGCGTAACGTTAGCCCGATGTGCGGGTGCGTTGTCTTGGTGAAACAGCACACGCGCAGCCTTTCCCGGACGTTTTTGTTGCAGTGCAGGAAGGAACTTGTTCTTCAAAACATTTTCGTAGGATGCACCTGTCACCATAGTGCCCTTTGGAACACAATGGGTAAGGATTACGCCCTCACTGTCCTAGAACATGGACACCATCATTTTTTCAACACTGGCGGTTACCCGAAATTTTTTTGGTGGCGGTGAATTTTTGTGCTTCCATTGAGCTGACTGGCGCTTTGTTTCTGGATTGAAAAATGGCATCCACGTCTCATCCATTGTCACAATCGACGAAAAGAAAGTACCATTCATGCCTTGGTTGCGCGTCAACATTGCTTGGCAACATGCCACACGAGCAGCCTTGTGTCGTCCGTCAGCATTCGTGGCACCCACCTGGAGGACACTTTTCGCATTTTCAGGTCGTCATGCAGGATTGTGTGCACAGAACCCACGGAAATGCTAACACTGGAGGCGATCTGTTCAACTGTCATTCGGCGATTCCCCAAAACAAGTCTCTCCACTTTTTCGATCATGTCGTCAGACCGGCTTGTGAGAGCCCGAGGTTGTTTCGGTTGTTATCACACGATGTTCTGCCTTCATTAAACTGTCGCACCCACGAACGCACTTTCGACACATCCATAACTCCATCACCATCTCCTTCAACTGTCGATGAATTTCAATTGGTGTCACACCACGCAAATTCAGAAAACGAATGATTGCACGCTGTTCAAGTAAGGAAAACGTGGCCATTTTAAGTATCTAAAACAGTTCTCATTCTCGACGCTGGCGCTACAATTCCATCTGCCGTACAGTGCTGCTATCTCTGTGACGTATTGACAACGAACGCACGCTCATTTTAAAACAATGCACATGCTTCTATCTCTTTCCAGTCTGGAGAAAAAAAATCGGAGGCCTTAGAACTTGAATGCACCTCGTAGAAACAAACGAAACACATTTGGCGAAGAATGTATGTGGAATGAGATTTTAATGAGTATTTCGTATTATTAGAAATTGTAGAAAATGTAGTGAGCATACTACGAAACCTTGTGAAGTATAACATTTTTTATTTTATTTTTTTAATGCATAATTAAAAAATATATATTAAGATTGAAACGTCTGAAGAAGCAACACTGAGAATCAGCATCTATATAGAATATTAGTTAAATCGGGTTATTTTAATTTTCATATTCATTCATTTTGTTCTGTCAAATTATTATATGTAATCGGTAAATATTCACGAAGAATCCCCACCATTAAAAGCCAAATAAAACTCATAAAAACATGAGAAATAAAACAATAATAAAGGCGTCTTGGATATATTGTCAACAACTTTCAACAGTTTCTGGGTAGATCCAAAGCTTTTAAAAAATAATTTTATTCGTAACTTCATCCATAATTTTAAACGAAATAAATCAATGAAAGGACATTATAATTTAACTTACTAAAAGTTTTCGAACTACTTTCCCTTGAATGTTTTGTAGTTAGGTTTTTATTCGATGATAAAATATATTGCTCCGATTTTTCTATAAATACTATTACTTATTGAGCGCTTCTATACAACTAAATTTAAGATGCGTCTGTCATAGTGGGCTCATGGGGATTTTTGAAGACGTAACTATTTTTGTTGACACTATTAAATGTCGTTTATTGGATCGACATGTCGGAAATAAGTGGGAGACTTGTTAAATGTCGATAATCAGACAGGCGACAATCGTTATCTTCGCTTTCTGTGTGCCGACATTAATTGGCTTCAAAAATAACATGTTCCTCGATATTGAACCATGTATACTTCTAAAAATAACACCGTATAGCCAGCAAGACCATGAATGATCTACTTTATAAACATTAGCAGATTTATTCGTTAAATAAATTCATGATAGTTAGGTCTATATATTTAACGAATTTGTTCCCATTGCCAAAACGCAGTTTTCTGTTTCACTTTATATTACAATCAAATTCTTTTCTAAGATTTTCTGGCTAGAATTACAAAATTTTTGATTTTAGAATTAATAATGTAAAATATACCATTTTATAACATGCAAAATTATTTTCATGTCTGTGATCTCAGTTCGAAAGTTTTCTAAAAGTGTCTCCTAAATTAATTTTTTTAAATCATTTTTCTAAGAAAAACTGATAACTACCATTACCTTTAAGTGTAAAGAATGACAAAACATCGCAAGCATTTAAACGTGTTGGTTCGAGGAATATTCTCTTTAGGTTGAGCCTTTCTAGCAGGACGTGAACTATTTACACAAATTTTGTTTGACATTTTGACCTAATTATTTACAAAATCGCAATTACAGTTGAAAAATATACTTAAGTATTTTAATTATAGAGGTATATTTAGAATATTTCTTTCAATCATCTAATACGACCACTGTACTGAATAATAGGCTCTTTTGTAATATAATATTAAAATAGAGAATATGCTGACGTATTATAATTATTCATATTTTAATTAAGATTATCAGGATTGTTCTCTTTCCGCTGAGTCCCTCTAGCAGGCTATGATATTTTGCTGCAAATTTTGTTTGACATTTTATCCTAGTATTCCACAAGCTTGCTGACAATGACAGTTAAAAAACATACTTGACTATATTTAAACTGCAAAGGTTTAAGAAACAATTTGCATAAAGAATCGTTGAATTAAACTAAGAATATCGTAATGTGCGTCATACGATGGTAACCAATCGATGACGTTACCGGCTGTGCACGTCAGCACATCCTAAAATTTTACCGAATATACTAAAATGGAAGCGTCGAGAAAAAATCCCAGGTCTATATAAACAGTCAAGGGAGGCATGATTTATTCAACCAGCAACCGTCGTGTATTTAATATCGTAATAATAAATTTGTATATAAGTAAATATTCTTCTATAAAATTATTATAGTTATAAGCACGTGTTATTTAATGTATTTTTTAGTAATATAGTTTTTCGTAAATTAACGTTAGGGTTATTTCAATGAATCGAATAAAAAAATTATCACAGTATTATCGAACTATAAGTTTAAAGCGGTAGTTCAATTAAATTTAACGTGGTCGACTTTCCTTAGGAGGAGCCCTTCTACCCTTTGTAATTATAGATGGCGCTATGAACGAAAACCATTAAATTTTGTAAAATGATAAATAAAAAACTATTTTGTAAAACTAAGAATGGGTGTATTAATTTAATGACAAACATTCAATATCAGGCATTCAGATATTTCCACTGAAAAGAGTTTTTGCATAAAAGTATTTCAAAGAATTCAGGTGACCGCATTTTTTCGTGCAGTTATAAAAAAATTTACATTCCCTACATAAATTATTCAATAACATATATACAAAATATTACTGTCAGACTGCATTGCAGAAGTCAGTAAGCATTTGCCAAAATTTACTTCTTATAGGCAACTTAAGACACATTCATGAAATCATGACGTAATGTAGTATCGATATAAACCACTTATTTAAAAAGAGGGCACTGATGAGGCAATCATTAAAAGAATGTAGCGCGTATTTCGAAATTTTAAAAGTATATTAAAGAAATCTTGTTATAAGACAGATCCTATGGCGCGAGCCCAAGTTTAGAACCTGTGGAGTGAAGCGATGTGAGTCCTAAATGGGAAGTCGATAAATGTCTTGTAACTATTAGTCATAAGACACTTATATCAGAAGTTATGCCAGAAGTTCTTTATGTTATTGTTTCTCATATCTCTTTTCAGGACCTCTTTTACATAAATAATAGAATTTAAAAATTTAATAATTTTTATGGTAGTTAGTCAAACATTATATTTGAAATCAAATGAAAATTTTATGAGTTTTATGTTAAATATTTATGAATGAGGTTTTATCAGGAATTGTTTTAATTGTATATTTAAATTACAACATTCTAAATGTAAATTATCTACTTTATGGATAATTTATTCGTGATTATTTTCTGGCTTCTACGCACTTATAGCAGAGTGTAAGCTTCAAAAAAATAAAATAAAATTATTAAGCCTTAAGTGGTTTAAAATTTGATATTTTACACTATAACTTATAAATAAGCTTAGGATAATTATGCACTAAAAATCTTCAAAATACGCATTTAAATATGCACCAAAAACATCAGAATTTGCACTTAAATATGCACTAAAAATCAACTTTTAAAAAATGAATACTCATTATTTAAATTAAGTTAAAACACATAAAGAATTTTTTTAGATTCAACATAATTGAAATTATAGAAAAAAATTATAATTACATTTAACTAAAACGTGACGTAATAAATTTTTAAAGACAAATTTGCGTCTATTGTCGGCTAGAATATTTTTGTGCTGTGAAAAAACTCTCTCGATATCACACGAAACTATTGGTACAAATTCATATTTTACAATGTTATTGGCATTTAAATGTTCATTTTTTTCATTAAGGGTTGTTTTATTTCGCAACACCTCACTGATATTCTTCATTTGTACTTTTGACAGTACTGTACATGGTAATCCTCTTAATATTTTCAAGTATCTCAGTTTTATAGTAAATCCAGCTTTAACTTAGTATTCACTTCACTTATCTATTCAATGGTTAAGAAGATTATTTAATTGTCTGTTATAAAATGTGTATTTGCGTTTGGTATTCAGTTAATGGGTGTTATTTCACAAGTATGCGAAATGTCTTAGTGCTAAGAAGTTTTAAGAAAAATTAACCGGTGGACATATAAACAACAGAAATAATCGCAAAAGTGAAATTATACTAATAAGAACATTAAATATTTATGTGAAGCCATAGACTATAAACAATATTTTGCTAAAAAAAGGTCAAATATGCATTTATAATAAAAAAGGTTAAAAATATGCACTTATACATAATAACTAAAATATGCATTTGCATATGCACTTGTGCAAATGCATAATTATCCGAAGCCTACAGTTATTAATATTATTATAATTTTAGGAAAGGAGAAGAAGAGAGAAATATTATTTTTATAATATTTTATTTCTTTGTTCGATAATGTTTTAATATTCCGATAATATGTAATGTTCGATAATTAGCTCAACAAATCAAAGAATCAAGAAATAAATTAAATAAAATTCAGCGATATTAGCGCTGCGAAAGCAATCGGCAGCAGAAGGCCACTCTTAAATTACAAGTTTCGAGTTTCTAAACCAAGAACGGCTGTTACCGAAGATATATTAGAATTTTTTGCAAAGTAATAACGCAGGATTATTTGGTAACATTCTCAATTAGAAAAAAACAAGAATTCTTTTAGACAGAGATAAGTAAAGTTAAAGAAAGATAGAATTAAATAGAGTAAACAGAGTGAAAGAAAACAATAAAGTGAGTATGTAGTGAATGATTGGTTTTATTTGTTAAAATAGAAATAAAACTAATGGTTAAAATCGTCACTCTATTAATCGTAAAATAACAATTGTTTCGCCAGCATAGTGACTTCACCAAGTATTTACAGCTAAAGAACACTTTACAACGTCAACTTAAACTTTGAACTTACTGAGTTTGTAACGTGCTCTTTAGCTGTAAATACCTCATGAAGACACTGTGCTGACGAAACAATTGTTGTTTTACGATTATGTATTAATAAAGTAAAGCTTTTACTTGATGAAGATCCATAATTTAAAATAGAAATAAAGCAAATAACTAACAAACTATTTGCTTTATTTCTATTTTAAATTATGGATCTTCAGCAATTAAAGGCCGAATCAATTTAATTATTTAATTTGCTGGGTTCAGTTTTTCTCTTTATAAAAATTGTATTCATTAAAATGCTATGTAGGTCATAGGCAAGTATTAGGGTCCGTCCAAAATCTAAAATTCGATTTGTTGTTATCTGCGCCTTCCTAATTATGACAGTAACATTTGTCGCTTCATTGTTTTACTTTATTATTTTTTCAGTAGTCGTATAGTATGTTATATTTAATCAATTGCTTATAAGTAAGGCTGTCAACGAGCATTGTATGCCATAGCCTCTACATTTATTGCGTTAACTCTGCTTTAATATCTGAACAGTTTTCACATAACGGAGTGATAACCCTAAAATAAGGTCAGCGAACAGTCGATGAGCCATAGTGCAAGGAGATCACCGACGTATAGCAAGCGCCAATTAAGTTGGCGCGAGGAGGGGGGTGCGCAGAAAACGTTTTTAAAAACTTCCACCCCCACTACTCAAGTAATTGTCAGAATACATTTGTCATTGACGTTTGACGGAACATAATTTCTTTGCTAGGGGATCATAAAGTGATACACGCTCAGAGGTTAGAATTATCTGACATTTGATGTAAAACCAAATACAAATCTCCCCACTACTTCTAATCCTGCGCGAACTTACCCCTCCTCGCGCCAACTTAATTGGCGTTTGCTATACTTCCCCCAGCCGCAGTTGATATTGAGTTATCGAGATGTATGTATGTTGGACTTTATGCTGTATTAGTTGGCACATTCTAACTTAATAATTAAGTATGTCGCACGTGAGAAAGCCCAGAAAACCTTTAAATGCACACCACGCGAAAATTTTATTGGTGAATTTGGTGATTTATTCTACGATGGAGCGAAAATAATGTGTAAAGTATGCGATAAATCGTTAACGTGCTAGAGAAAATCCGACTGTACACGTCACGTGAATTCTGTGCAACATCAAAATAGAAAACAGGGCGTACCCTGGCAAATTGAATTTAGGTGTGATTTATTGCTAGTGTTGATAGTATTACAAATTGGGGGATTTTGGTGTGCTAATAATAATGAAATTATTTGATAGATAATAAAATAATTACGGATGCTGGTCCAGGACGTGTGTGATGATGGTTAATTAAATAAAATACACAAAAACTTAATATACTACAACTTACTTACTAAATAAATAAAACACATGTTGTCCTTAAAGTTTGTATTTATATTTACATAAGAAGAAATTGAAATTGATATATTTAAAAGTAATTAATCAAAGTAATATGTACACGAGGAGCGGTAATTAAGTAACTGAAAATTTACACAAAAAATACTCTGAAACGAACGTTTAATTGAGCAGTAAATTAAGGGTTAATTAATATATATATATATATATATATATATATATATATATAAAATAACCTTTGTATAGAACAATACAGAGTTACCTTTGAGTTGCCAGTTGGTCACGTGGTCTTAGAAGCGAAAGAGGCCGGACGGCGTGGCATCGTGAACTTGCACAGTACGATGAGTAAGATGTGTAACCTTCGAAGGTACTAAAGGGAAGATCGACTGATAGTTTCTGTGTCGATAGAAAAGGTCTAGAAAACGGTCTCTTTTATGATCTGGCGAAGAGAGGGGTCGATATCTTGAATAATAGTTAATTAAGAGCGGGACCTGAAGATGTGTTTTATCGATGTCATAAATATTATTAAGATAACGCTTGTGACATAAGATTTCTAATAATATGAAACACAACATATAAAGGAAGATGTATAATTAAATAAGACAATCTAAAATGAAATGTAAATAGAAAGAAATTCCACAGAGTCAGGTAGAAACTAAGGGTCTCGTCGGGCAGGAATATAACAATAGAAAAACACTTTCTCTTTGGACACGAATACACAGAAAATGTCTTAAGCTAATATCGAGATATTTTAAGAAGAAATAGGATTAAAAATAGATTAAAATATTCTATATGCTAAGCGTAACAATAGCTTGTAATATTTTATTAATAACATATTAGATAAACAACCATGTAGAAAGTTTTAGCACAAATTCAATCCACAGACCCAGTACCAAATCGCACCCAGTCGACATTATAAAGAGGATTACATGTACGTTACAAAATAGTCGAATTTGGTTATGTTATTACTATTGACGAGACGACAGATCGTACAAGAAATTTATTGTCAATCTATTATTGTACGTGTCATGGACACTAGCCAATTGGCGTTTCCATTGCCACTAGTTAGCAAAGGATACACTCAGTGTACTGACAACACAATTACCCAGATGGTGTTGGAGACGTGTAAAAATTTAATGTGCCAACAAGACAAATATTGCTGTTTGTGACCGATGGTGTCGCGACAATGCGTTTGGTTGGCTGTTCTCTTTCACAACATAGTTGTAGATTGTTACATGCTACATGCATGCTTTTGCTCTTATGACAGTAACTAGTCTACAATGTTTTGCCAAGGTAGATGTTTTAATAACGAGTACAAAAAAAGGTTGTGATACAGTTGGTTGCTACTTGTTGGAATTCCATTTAAAAAATGCACAAAACACTTGAAATAAAGCACGTGTTAGAATTTCCAAAAATTATATTAATAAAAATAGGGCATGCTTCGCTCACACTGTGGCTTTATCAAGTACAAAATACTAACTAAACTTAGGTGCTAATTGAATTTACAGTATTAGTGTCTAACTGACCTAAAAACCACCACCACGGTGGTTTTTATTTACAATGAATAAATTTAGAAGTGGGGAGTTGGATATATTTAATTGGTTTTTTAATAAGTTTGTATTTTTGAATTTATCAATTTCTAAAACTTCTAAATTATTTAAGTTATGTTTTACATTTTAACAAATGCTTTGCATAATGAGAATATGTTTTTTTGGTTATAAAAGGACCTCATGGATCTGTATATTTTTTGTTCTTTGTTATATGTAGGCAATGTAAGGTTTACAGCCTGTTTTAATTGTTTCTTCCTCAACATGTTACCTACTATCACCGGGGCAAAATTATTATTCACTGCTATTTGTTTAATTAAATTTAATTCAGTTTCGAAATTTTTAGTGTTGAGGGGTATAATTATTAGCATGTGTAACATGTTATAAAATGTTCCTAGTTTGTGTTGTGAATATATACCGGGTTTTTCTTTTGTCATTACACATAGGAATAATACATTGACTGACTTACTTTCATTTCCAATTACACGTAGGCATAAATATATGGTGGCGTAAGCAACCAGTTATACACGAGTCACATTTTCAGACTGTCAAAAATTTCTGTTTTTCGTTCATACTTAAATCTTAAATTAAATACATTTTATTGAAAAATACATCATTTGAAACAGTTAGTTATCCCAACAGGCGTATAGCTTGTGCGAAGTCAATTTTAAATATTTTTAACAAATTCAAAGAACTGAAAAATCAAAGAAGATAGATAGTATTTCTTTAAGGTTGAAATACCTATATCTAAGATAGTAATATTAGTGTATCAAAAAGGTCGAAAATATAACAAAAACTCTATTTCTTTAATAAACACAATAACATTTGGTCTGTACAATTATTTGACAGCATCACTACTGGAATTAAAGATTGAGGGAGGAAAGCAAGGCTATTTTCATATGAAGGAGGATCAGTTACTAGAGTAGCAACTGTTTGAGAACCTCGATTTAAAGAGAAAGTTTTCAAAGAACTGAAAAATCAAAGAAGATGGATAGTATTTCTTTAAGGTTGAAATACCTATATCTAAGATAGTAATATTAGTGTATCAAAAAGGTCGAAAATATAACAAAAACTTTATTTCTTTAATAAACACAATAACATTTGGTCTGTACAATTATTTGACAGCATCACTACTGGAATTAAAGATTGAGGGAGGAAAGCAAGGCTATTTTCATATGAAGGAGGATCAGTTACTAGAGTAGCAACTGTTTGAGAACCTCGATTTAAAGAGAAAGTTTTCGTTGTACTGAAAATGTTACCGGGGTTACTTCTTTTCTAGATCAAGAAATGTTTAATATTATGAAGAAAGTAGATTCTGAAAATAAAGAACAAATGTCTGTAATCGAAACAGACATTAGTCCCATCATAAGTCATTTCATTATTTGGATTTTTGCAAGAAAGAATAAGAGAAAGTAAAATCAATTACAGCCGATGTAATAATAACTATAGGGGAATACTTCGAAAGGCCAAATTCAATTCAGGACGTAGATCCTCTTTTATTTTTTAAGGTAAATTTCAAGAAAATGGGGTAAATATATTTTTTATTTGGATTTTCTTTTAGGCAACAGGAATGGAGTTGAAACCCTTAAAACGATGTGCTAGGAAATACTTCTGTATTCGAGCGAGTTCAGCAGAAAGTGAGAGTGTATAGTACAGCTCGTTTAATAATAGAACAAAGGGTGCAAGATAAAAACCGAAAAATGTGAATATAATATTGTTCCTAAATAAAAATATTAATAAGAAAACTAAGTATTTATTTTATTAAAATTACACTCTACCTTTTCCTATTAGCTAAAGATATAACTCAATGAGTTTTATCTTACTATACTCTCTAACTATTAAAGATATGAATTAAGAAATACTGAAAAAACAAGTCAATCAACGGGAGGAAACGTACAGACGGCGTTTCGTTCTGGTTGGAACTTTTCAATGCACGGTATTCCTCGAAGACGGACATTGCTTTTTCATTTCTATACTTTCTGTATATATAGTTAACATTTGGAACTTACTGCAAGTGAGAATTAATGAATATTAAATCACATTCTTACATGCACACGTACAGACGGCGTTTCGAAACGCCGTCTGTACGTTTCCTCCCGTTGATTGACTTGTTTTTTTCAGTATTTCTTAATTCTTAATTAACCTAATTACCAGGAAGTTCGTTGTCGCGAAAGGGTGTGTTCTGCATACTGGTACAAACTTAGTTTGTCGGATTGTAGTTACGAACGCATCATATAAGTCGACATTTACATGTAAGAATGTGATTTATTATTCATTAATTCTCACTTGCAGTAAGTTCCAAATGTTAAAGATATGAATGTTTAAGCATTCAAAGGGAAATTATTTAGATTGCCATACAGAATGTACATGAAACTCTTTAAATCTATTTCAAAACTTAAAATTTATCGCGAAAGTATTCCGGAATCTAGTTTGGAAATAAAAATTGAGAAATATGTGACATTAACAAAAATATTATTTACTCTCCATGGCAATCTATTTAAGAATTAATGTATTGTTTTGTCGTAGATTTTGGTGTATAACTTGCCTACCCCACCATATATTTATGCCTATGTGTAATTGGAAATGAAAATAAGTCAGTCAATGCTTTATATCTATGTGTAATGACAAAAGAAAAACCCGGTATATTGTTATATGCCTAAAGATTAAAAAATAACAATAAACGAGTCCCACAATTGGGCGACCATAAATGTTATAACCCGGCTCGGAAAGAGAAGAGACATTACAGAGAAAGAGATAATAATATATTTATTTAGTAAAACAATGCTGCAATGAGACTCTATAATGTTGAATATCCCAGGGCGAGCAGTAGGAAACTCCGCACAAAACCCTAAACAACGGGGGTCGTGAAAGTATCGGTGCTAATCAGTATATGAAAGTCCGCACAGGTAAAATAAAGGTATCATGTAATCATATCACGCTCATCCGTCACTATTTGTATTTGTTGATACATTATTAATAATTCAGATGCAGGTATATATTAAAATAAGCTGTGTCAATGCTCTCTACAAGTATCATAATGCTGTTTCGAAAAAACGTGAAATGTATTTCAAACAGCACATTTTGAATTACCAAAGTGACAGTATTAGCACTCTAGAATTTGTGAAGCTAGCTTCTTATTATTATTCTCACAAAACTTAATAAGATGATAATGAATGTATGTCAATGTAAATACCTATTTGTGTGTGAATAAAGATTTTTATTTGAATAACTTACTTTTATTAAAATTAAATAAAACACTTATTTGTGGGGAGTTTCGTACACCACTTTCTAAGCAAAATTTTGAGATGTGCGGAGATTCGTATACATTTAATCCTTTTACCTGATTCCGTGCGGAGTTTCGAATCGTCCCCCAGGGTGTATAAGTGATTCGTCTGCTCCGTTTTAAAGATGCTGAAAATCAACATATACTTCATAAAACCTTTATTTTATTTTATTGATTTAACAGGAAATTTATCGATCACTCAAAATTTTGTTATAAAACCTGACGTTTATCTCAGGATAGCATGAACTTACTATATACAATAACAATATAGCTTCTCACTTAAAACATGTGTTTATTAACCTCCCTAACATAAAAAATATACGACATTAAATAATAACACTTCTTTTCAAAAGACAAAACAAAAACATTTACTTTTTTGTAAAAATTCTAAATGGTGGCAAATACAGAAGTTTATTAGTTAACAAGTAAGTAATTATTCTAAAGTTTTACGAATCAAAATACAAATATAACACAAAGTAATAATTCTTTCAGAAACTGTAATGTGATATTGTTTGTGGCATACTCATCAAAAGAAATATAACCAATATGGAACTAAAATATATGTATCTGCACTCAGGAATAGCAAGGAATACTAATATACGATAAGTTCGGTGAAGGTATAACCTTTACGATGGTATACAAATCTAAACCGATTCAAAATCTAGGAAAGTGCCTTCTTAAATGAACAGTAATCTTATAGAATAACTAAAATTGACTTACAAAAGGTTTCTTTGGATAGTTTGCTAGATTCGTATAGTTACGATTTATTTTCGTGATGTATATTTTATAAAAATAAGTAAATTATATATAATACAAAGGTATTTTTAATAATATAAAATATTATTAAAAATCTGGTGTGAAGAACACAAATGCAGGTTCACTATTAATATTTATATTTTCTGTGAACGTGTCCGAATATATCCTATCCCCAGAGACGTAGATACGTATTTCACCTTTCTACAGGCTCATCGGTACGCCCCTGCTGGAGAAAGGATATTCCCAGACACATTCACAGAAAAGAACAACATCGCCCTATCACCGTAATTATCCAGACCGAGCGCAGAAGTAAATTCGGCGCTACCTGTTGTCAGACAGCCGAAGTACCTCGCATACCGTCCACATAATTAGTGTGAAGTAGCGACGCCCTTCCAAAGGTTGGCACAGCCAATCTTTCTAGAAAACTGCATTTTTGTTTGTGTCTTCACTCACACTACGGCTTAACCGCATGTGTAATGTATCAGAATAATTGAAACATACATGAGTAGGTAAACCCCACCAGTTTTGTATAATACAAAGGTATTTTTAATAATATAAAATATTATTAAAAATCTGGTGTGTCTCACCGAATATATCCTATCCCCAGAGACGTAGATACGTATTCCACTGGGGATAGGATATATTCGGACACGTTCACAGAAAATATTAATAGTGAACCTGCATTTGTGTTCTTCACACCAGATTTTTAATAATATTTTATATTATTAAAAATACCTTTGTATTATACAAAACCTACTCATGTATGTTTCAATTATTCTGACACATTACACATGCGGTTAAGCCGTAGTATGAGTGAAGACACAAACAAAAATGCAGTTTTCTAGAGAGATTGGCTGTGCCAACCTTTGGAAGGGCGTCGTTACTTCACACTAATTATGTGGACGGTATGCGAGGTACTTCGGCTGTCTGACAACAGGCAGCGCCGAATTTACTTCTGCGCTCGGTCTGGATAATTACTGTGATAGGGCGATGTGGTTATTTTCTGTGAATGTGTCTGGGAATATCCTTTCTCCAGCAGGGGCGTACCGATGAGCCTGTAGAAAGGTGAAATACGTATCTACGTCTCTTGGGATAGGATATATTCGGACACGTTCACAGAAAATATTAATAGTGAACCTGCATTTGTGTTCTTCACACCAGATTTTTAATAATATTTTATATTATTAAAAATACCTTTGTATTATACAAAACTGGTGGGGTTTACCTACTCATGTATGTTTCAATTATTCTGATAAATAATATATTTTTCTTTGAACGATATTGTTTTTAGGTACCTTTAAATTGTAATAACTGGAGTATTCAGGAAATAGGGAATGAGCGGGTGTGTTCTCGAAAACCTCAGGAAACTGATAAAATTGCTTGTTTTTAAAAAATTCTGGCCTCTACTTTGGAAGGTCTGGTATTTGTGGAATTAATGCGTCAGATACCAAAATGCGGTTATATCTTAATTTAAATCAATATTTTTGAATTTTTCATCTATCAATATTTATGTGCAACAAAGATGCTTTTGAAGATAATTCAATAAATACTTGGTTTAAGTCGTTCAAGTAACTTTCAATGAATAAAATGCGGTTATATCTTAATTTAAATCAATATTTTTGAATTTGTCATCTATCAATATTTATATGTAAAAAATATGCTTTTATCAATAAATACTTGGTTTAAGTCGTTCAAGTAACTTTCAATTAATAAATTAAACTTTATACTGTATTTTGGATATTTTTTTAAATACTTTTAGTCGTTGGAATTAATTTAATCTTGATTCTTAGAAAATGCGGACTACTGAAAATGCTTCAATTTTACGGAATATGGCGACCGTATCTAATAGAAGATCTACAACGACTGGGGAGGACGTCTTTTTCAATAAAAGACGAATAGCGTCCTAAATTAGGAAACTGATCCCCATATCCTATTGGTTTGCTTAAAATCAACGCAAGTGAAGCGGTAACATATATATGTCTTTGAATTAATATTTCAAATTATCTAATACAATTTACTTCAGAATCAAATTAATACTTACAACTAATAACTTGTTTAAAACTAGATAGTAAAAACAAATCAAAATAATGTATTTATATTTCATTTGATTTCCTTAAATCTTATTTACTTTTAAAATTCTTAAATATTTAAATAGTAATTTTAATTTTTCAAAATTTCATGTAAATTTAAATTTCAATTAATTAATATTTTGTTTTGAGGTAATTTTCCTCACAACAATATATATATATATATATATATATATCATGAGTTTTTTTATCTCTATACATAGTCTATGTTCAGTTTAAAAAAAAAAGCCTCAATGCACGGGAATGTTATGCAACCAACATCGCTCGATTATGTATTTCGACAAATGTCAAAATCAATGTCAGTAATGTGCATACAAGAAATGACATTTTAAATATTTTAGTTTTTAACATTTAACCTAATTAAAAAAATGATATAAAGCTGGAAACAGTTTAAGGAAAGTGCGGGATTTGTTTCCTAACAAATATCTTGACAGGCCCATATGTACTATAAATCGGAACAATTCAGGCGATTACTAGGAAATTTGGTTCTGATGGCTACATAATAAATACACACAGAAAGAAAATTAAAACCCCCCCACATTCTTTCAGAAGACCTAAAATTAAATGTGTTATGTTATATTGAAGAACACCATTAAGTAAAATAGCACACAGTACAAATATAAACCTTACAAGTTTTCATATAATAATAATCACATTATTTAATGAAGATAAAATAAGACGTGTTGTTTTGCGAAACACTAATTCATTAAATGAAAATCATAGTATGTATGTTGAATTTTATCGTTTTAATTACATTTTAAGGTAAAGGTTGCGGACGAATGACACACGATAGAACGCTAGAGTTAATCTATGGACAGGTATAATCAGCACTGAACTTGTGGGACCATACTTTATTGACAAAAATTTTAATTCCAATAAATTCTTGGAATTATTTCGAACACGTATTGTTCCGCAAATTGAAAATTTAGCCATTGAAGATCCCTGGTTTTAAATGGATGAAGCCTCAATTAATTAAACTGCAGCAATTACAAATTCTCTAAATTCAAGTTTTCCTGGTCGATGGATAGGGAGGTTTGGTCGCCAAATGACTTTTTCTTTAAGGATACTTTAAATCTAAAATATATATTAATGTAATTTTCACTAACATTGAAGATTCAAATGCACGCATAAGTACAGCCTGCGACGAACTACAAACCAAACCGGATTTTTTAACTTTTTTTAATTTCATAATCGACTCGCGTATTGTATGGAATGTCATTTCGACCATTTACTACAAACTTAAAGAATTATAAAAAAAACTTTTTTCAATTTATTATAAAATTCATTTTAAAATTGTCCGTGTAAGTTAAATGTTAAATAAACTATTTTCACACTTTGTTGACATTGACAACTAAAATGCTTTATTACGACAAGTGATTCTCATGGATTGAAACATTTATTTTACTGCAAAGGTATTTTTAATAATATAAAATATTATTAAAAATCTGGTGTGAAGAACACAAACACAGGTTCACTATTAATATTTTTGTGAATGTGTCCGAACATATCCCTCCCCAGAGACGTAGATACGTATTTCGCCTTTCTACAGGCTCATCGGTACGCCCCTGCTGGAGTGTGTTCTTCACACCAGATTTTTAATAATATTTTATATTATTAAAAATACCTTTGCTTTATACAAAACTGGTGGGGTTTACCTACTCATGTATGTTTCAATTATTCTGATACATTTATTTTAAAACTGAACATTTATGTGTTATGTTTAGTGATAAAAAAGCTCACGGTGTACATATATACATATATATATATATATATATATATATATATATATATATATATATATATATATATGATAAACGTACTGTTAATGAGAATTCATAATTATTGAATTCTCATATTACATGCCATTGCCGCTCTAATCGTTGCATCAATCTCTACACATGACAAAATCGCATTTGTCTAAGAATGTAGCCGCAACGTGTCACGGCGCCAACCGTCCAGGTTGTCCGAGAAAATGAAAAAAATGTGTGTGAAAGCCGTATCCATCCGGGATGTGCAGACGTCGACGTTTCATAGTTATTACTAATTGTCAATACCCCTTACCCAGAAATAGATACGACTTTCATTTCTATACTGCGTGTATATATACTAATGATGATAAACGTACTGTTAATGAGAATTCATAATTATTGAATTCTCACATTACATGCCATTGCCGCTCCAATCGTTGCTTCAATCTCTACACATGACAAAATCGCATTTGTCTAAGAATGTAGCTGCAACGTGTCACGGCGCCAACCGTCCAGGTTGTCCGGGAAAATGAAAAAATGTGTGTGAAAGCCGTATCCATCTGGGATGTGCAGACGTCGACGTTTCATAGTTATTACTAATTGTCAATACACCTTACCCAGAAATAGATACGACTTTCATTTATACTGCGTGTATATATACTAATGATGATAAACGTACTGTTAATGAGAAACGTCGACGTCTGCACATCCCGGATGGATACGCCTTTCACACACATTTTTTCATTTTCCCGGACAACCTGGACGGTTGGCGCCGTAATATATAAATGACAGAATACAAATGTCAAATAATTGAGTTGCTCAGCAACTCAATTATTTGACATTTGTATTCTGTCATTTATATTTTATATCCTTGATAAACGTATCATTGCCGAAACATGTAGGGTTGTTTTAAATATATATACTTTGAAGTAAACCAGACCTTTAATCGCCGACTGATTGAATTTACTATATATATATATATATATATATATATATATATATATATATATATATATATATATATATTGTTGTGAGTCAACCTACCCTCTTAATTAATTCTTTTACTAATAAGTTTTCAGTTTCAACAATGTTATATCTTGAATGTTAAGATTTGTAAAGTATTTCTTTATAGTAAGAATTTTGTAATTTTGATTTTATTTCTCATATTTTATTATCTGTTTGTCTTATGTGAATTTCATTTACAAAATTTGTAATTGAGATTACGTGAGTGGATTTTCTATAATATTATCTTTTAAATTATTTTAGTAACCTTTGCACGAATTTTCGTAGAATATCTGATTTTTACTTTTACAAAATTGCTGTTAGGAGTCTTGACGACGAAAAAACAGGATTATTTTTATTATTTTTGACTGATTGAAAGAGATCTTTATCTGCATTTTATAATTTGAGTCTTTTTATCAATATTCCATTTATATTCCTATACAAAATGCTTATGGACGTATATTGTACATAAGGAAGTGTTTTAATAAGTATTCTGGATGTATTAATCATATAAGGAGAATTTAATCATACATTTGAATACGGAAGATTATATTTATATCAAAGGAACACTTTTAAAGAAGAAATCAGATTTCTTTTGAATCATCTTGGAATAAGAACAACTCATCTGGATCCCATATTGAACATAACCTGGTGGTTTACTCTGCTAATTTGGATTATAAGCAACGCAGCGACTAGGATATTATCCAGAAATTTGAATCGAGCAACGGACATTCATTCTTGACGTATTAGATAGAAATTTTCCTGTGAACTTCATACAAAGAACATATTGAAAATTGTGATCTCCAAAATTTTAACATATTCTTCAGGTATTTAAGTGTAATTGTTGTATAATAATTTGTTAAAGATATAACATTGCTTGATATCACTTTTCTATACACGTTATAAACTCACGTCATCTCAAACGTCATTTTCCTTTATATTTATATGTCAGATTTGATAGTTATATTTGTATCTTGTGATAATTGATATAATTTCATTTAAATATATATTTATACATAAATTTGACGCTTTCGTATTATTTCATGTATTAGTAGAAGTCTTTTTGTGTATGGAGAACTTACTTTTAGACCCTTGAGATTAAGCAGAATCCTTGCAATTATTATTTTTATATCTGAAGTTATCGAGCTAGCATTTTGTTATTTCATTTAATTTTTCATTTATTTTTATTTCTCAGCATTCCGCGTTATTACATTTTTGGCATCAGCAACGTGGGGCAAATTTATACATACACAAACAGTTCATATTAGATACATGAAATAAAAAGGTGCAATATATCAGTTTATCAAAATAAATAAGGAACGTAGTTATATTAGAAATTGTATAATAAAGACATTTCTATAAACATTAATTACAGAACAACTTATATCATATTATCTATAACTTAATAGACAACTTTTACAAATAAGATTTATATTAATTCATATTATCAACTATGGAAACACGTTCACGTTCCGGTACAAGAACAGGAAAATCAGATGATGGTCAGGAAATAGGTGAAGGAGAGAGGTCCACAATTACAGAGGTTCATGTTGCACAAGAAGAAGCGCCAGTCGATCAGATGAAGATCTTGTTAGAAGCGATAATGGGTATTAAAGTTAGGATTGAAGATAATCAACAAGCAATGAAAATACAGACAGAGAAGATTGAACAAAATCAACGAGAAATGAAAATACAGACAGAGAAATTAGATCATAATCAACAAGAAATGAAGAGGATGAATGAAGAGAATCAACAAGAAATGAAGAGGATGAATGAGAAGATGGAACAAAACATAATTACTAAATTAGAAGTGATAATACATTTACAAAACAGGCAATGGGGATTGCAAGTAAAGAATATCGAAGAAGACAAAATAATTACAAGAATCCAACAAGAAGAGGTAATATGCAATCCGGTACTGAAAGAACAACATTTGAGCACTAGTATGAACACAAATAACAACAAAAAGGTAACTAAAATTATGTCTGACTGTAAATTTAATAAACCGTTGAGATACAAAACTAAATCTAATTTACGTAATCAATTTCAAATAAATGATAGAGCATATCAGAATTTTCTATTAACTTATGCAAAGGAGTATGATAATTTTAATATAGAGACATCGGGGATCAATCAAATTAATACTAATGTTCATAAAGTTAAAAACTTTATTCATGATAATGCTACCTATATGACTCAAGCAAGTTATAATATTTATATACAAAACACTACTCTAATTTTACAAAACTCATTTATATACACTGACATTGATGAAACATTTTATAAAGTAGGTAACATAAATAATAATAATAATAATGAATATTTTAATATTAACAATTTTCTGAACACTATACTTAACACGAAAATCAACACCAGTTTACATACTTATACAAAAATGGTAATTACACATACACTAATTATTAAAAACCTTCACAAAACACTAGGTAGAGGCAATATGATATTTTTATACATAGATAACAGCATCAATATCTATAAAATCGTTCGTCGGAAAATAATAATTTAAATGAATTTTGTTAGAATCTCGGTGTTCTAATATTCATACAATGACGAACTAAGCTAAGAAGAGGTTATGATTTCTTATTACTCACAAATTAAACTAATTAGATTTATATATAATACTAACAAAGATATGCAGATCACTTTTGTATAAAAAAAGAACATAATATAAAACTTAAATATATTTATGAACGTATAACAAGACAAATTATTAACATATTAAAAGAGGTATTACTTCTATAACTGGAGCTTAAATATTAAAACTGTTGAACAATAATAAAGAAATATTATATTCTGAGTTTAAAAAAAATAACGTCATATATTCTAATGGTATAGATAAACTTACAAAAGAACAATTATTTAAATAATTTTGTACAATAAATCAAAATATATAATGGGGAAAACGACCACATATAAGTATGTTAAAGTTAATAAATGAAAGATTAAACGTTTTATATTGAAACAGATAGTTAGACTGAAAATAAATATGAGGCTTGATGAATTGATAATTGAAATGGATAAGGTACAGATTTATAAAGTTAGTAGGAAGCATTATATGATTATGGGGTATATAGAATTAATTATGATTAATAATAGATAAAGACAAATAGGTCTTATTATGGGTAGATTATATATGTTAAAGGAATGGATATGAAGATTTGCGTATGGTTTGGAAAGCGATGATTTGTATGTAAGGGAAGCATTATTTATTATGGGAGCTAAAACTTATATGGAAAGATATCATTTATAAATGAGGATTATATATAACAATTTATTATAAGAGAATATTAAGCTTATACCATCAATTCAAGAGATTAACAAAACAATAACCCCAAGTATAACAACATTTTCTAATACCAGAATATCGAATACAAATAAAACAAGAATTTAATACAAAATTTAGATTACAGAAAACAGCCCAGTTTTTCAGGTATGTTACAGGTCGAAAAGATTTAATTATATATATTAAACTCATAATAAATATTCAACTAGTAATATAAATAATTATTTACAATTCGGAAAAAAATAATATATTTGTATACGATAATTTTATTTTAATTAACAATGACTAGTTAATATTATATTTTAAAAATTTTCCTATAATTTAAACATAAAAACTATGTTAAGATTTAGTTATGTAACACTGATATATTTTGTTTTATGGAAATAGTTTCTTTAATATACAGTTCTTAACTAAGTATTGTATGAACGTTATAAAAGTTTTAGTTTGTTGAGTTTCTTCACACATATTGAACAATCATTTTCAGATTTACAAGACCAGTATTTTAATTGACTATTACAAGATACAATCTTCGTTTTTAATTTTTTTTTTTTCCTTATATACCTTCTATTATTGAATTTAATTTTCTGAAAAAATTCCGACTTAATCGAATTTATTTCATTAACAATGGGGATAATGTTGTGAGTCAACCTACCCTCTTAATTAATTCTTTTACTAATAAGTTTTCAGTTTCAACAATGTTATATCTTGAATGTTAAGATTTGTAAAGTATTTCTTTATAGTAAGAATTTTGTAATTTTGATTTTATTTCTCATATTTTATTATCTGTTTGTCTTATGTGAATTTCATTTACAAGATTTGTAATTGAGATTACGTGAGTGGATTTTCTATAATATTATCTTTTAAATTATTTTAGTAACCTTTGCACGAATTTTCGTAGAATATCTGATTTTTACTTTTACAAAATTGCTGTTAGGAGTCTTGACGACGAAAAAACAGGATTATTTTTATTATTTTTGACTGATTGAAAGAGATCTTTATCTGCATTTTATAATTTGAGTCTTTTTATCAATATTCCATTTATATTCCTATACAAAATGCTTATGGACGTATATTGTACATAAGGAAGTGTTTTAATAAGTATTCTGGATGTATTAATCATATAAGGAGAATTTAATCATACATTTGAATACGGAAGATTATATTTATATCAAAGGAACACTTTTAAAGAAGAAATCAGATTTCTTTTGAATCATCTTGGAATAAGAACAACTCATCTGGATCCCATATTGAACATAACCTGGTGGTTTACTCTGCTAATTTGGATTATAAGCAACGCAGCGACTAGGATATTATCCAGAAATTTGAATCGAGCAACGGACATTCATTCTTGACGTATTAGATAGAAATTTTCCTGTGAACTTCATACAAAGAACATATTGAAAATTGTGATCTCCAAAATTTTAACATATTCTTCAGGTATTTAAGTGTAATTGTTGTATAATAATTTGTTAAAGATATAACATTGCTTGATATCACTTTTCTACACGTTATAAACTCACGTCATCTCAAACGTCATTTTCCTTTATATTTATATGTCAGATTTGATAGTTATATTTGTATCTTGTGATAATTGATATAATTTCATTTAAATATATATTTATACATAAATTTGACGCTTTCGTATTATTTCATGTATTAGTAGAAGTCTTTTTGTGTATGGAGAACTTACTTTTAGACCCTTGAGATTAAGCAGAATCCTTGCAATTATTATTTTTATATCTGAAGTTATCGAGCTAGCATTTTGTTATTTCATTTAATTTTTCATTTATTTTTATTTCTCAGCATTCCGCGTTATTACAATATATATATATATATATATATATATATATATATATATATATGTATATATAAAGTAAACTAGGTCAAGAAAAGAAAGTGAAAGAAATGACATTATCGTGTTAGTCAAGACACTTACGGTAAGAAATAAAAAAGGAATCACACGTGCTTTATTATTCTGTTTCATTATGTATCGCAGAAATGTATATGTATAATTTTGAAAGTTTTACGTACCCCAAAAAAAATTCATATATTTGTATCTTTCTTGGACACATTTAGTCTTTAATTTAGTCAAGGATTTATGATGTATCGGTAAAAAATTATGAATTCTACCCTATAGTTTCACCCAAGTAAATATCTCTTAGTCAATTTTAAGTATACATAATTTGGTTTTCGGCAACTTAATTCCAACTAAATAAATTTGTTGTAAAAGCATCTTCCGTCCTTAATTACTTTGGGGTATTTAGATCTAGTTGCGAGGAAACCACGCAACCCAGAAAATAGTTGTAGTGTCTTTAAATATTTACGACATGTTTTCCCTCTCGTTGACACATATTGTCAGGCGAAAAATTATACGGAGTGTGGTATCAAACTGTTTTTTACACATTCTAGATGTTTATAGCGCTAACATACGTCATTGGGCAAGCAAAATTACGAAAAAAAAAATCGATGCCTACGCCGACATTGTTCAGGCATCATAATGATATCCTTATTATCAGAGGCGGTTTCGAACATAAGTTTCATACTTGTTTCATTACACTCTCCTGTCCCAGTCATTAAACATGTCATAAATATTAACGTCGAAGTGTTCGGCCGGGCGCGTCAATAAACTTGAAAATTCCATTATCAGATGTACGTAAAATCAATGCGCGTGACGTCACGGCGCGCGTCGTCGCCGTCATGTCGAATGCCGGCGCTCATTCCAGTTTAACGATGCCTCTGATCTGGAGGCTCCTGCTCGCCTCGTTTTCGCTGTTCTTGTGTACGTCGGCGGCGGAAATCTTCAGCAACTCATTCCTGGTGAGGTTTCGCCGAGAAGTGGAACCCCAGGAAGCTAAAGATGTCGCTGAGAGGAATGGATTTGTCAATATGGGACCGGTGAGTAAAAGCAGCTGTTTTATGTATGTACATTACATCAAATAATGAAATGTTGATAACCAACCGAAGCAAAAAAAAAAGATGTAAATAAGGAAGAATGAACGTTTGTATTATATAAATTAAAATTTAAGATTTCATTATTATTTTAACACGAGAAGGAAAGTGAATGTTTACTGTACGTAAATAATACGTGTTTGACAGTCTATTTCAAATCGTAAAGTTGTAATTAGTGTGCATCTTCTTAGTGTATTGTCAGATAGGTAGTTTGATAAGTTGTACGAGAACTTTGAATTAGGATTTCTTTGTTTACATAGACAACTTTATATACCAAATTAGTAGTAAAATAATTTTGTTTAGATTATAAATGAATAATACTAATTTGATGAAAAATACGTAAAAATGAGTTATATGTATATCTAGACTCATGGACACAATTATCGAATATTTTAAATTTTAATTTTTTTTGTATATAAATTCTAATGAAAGAAAAATATTATACAAGAAAAATAGTTTATTTTTTACTGTTTACTTAACGAATATTAATTTTTAATTAGCAGAAAATAATTAAAAAAATTAATGATAAATTTGATGAAAATTTAGGATAATTATTTTAAACTTAAATGCAACTCGGGTAGCAAATGCTAGTCTTTCGATTGAAATAAGAGCATAGTTAATAATTAGTATTCTCATCTCGAGCTCTAATTACTGCATGCATCCTTCTCAACACGCTACTAATTAGAGTTTGAATATATTCTTGAGGAATTGCGTTCCATTCACATTGTGTTGCAAATCGAAGTTCTTCTATTGTATTTGGAACAGGACTTCTTTGTCGTTAGCGGCGTTTTAGCTGATCTCACATGTTTTTTAAAAAAGGTATATAACCCCGTACCACAATTATTAGTCGTATCCTAAATACGTATTTCGACAACTAAGTTGTCATCATCAGTAGGTAAAAACTACTAATTAAAAGTCGCACATGGGGCACAGTAAAGTAAGAAAAACGCTTCCGCACAACTACTATATACTGCAACCCTGTAAAGACTAAATTTAACATGCCAATCTCAAAACTACGAGACAAACACTTGCCTCTTAAGGAAAAGGTTTAAACATGTGTTAAATTGTCGAACAAAGGAACGGCAGAAATTCATCTCTAAAGGAGGCGCCAACTAAAAACTATTTAAAAAAAAAAACCCTACCCAGAATAGATATTGTCACTATACATGTACTCGAAATAATACGTTTAAATAATACCTACTGATGTGTGCAATGCACATGAAATATACATATAGGTAGATATACTAGTGTTTTGTGAAAATATAAGGTGTTTCATTTAAGTTTAATAGTGGGTCATCGTAGTTTTTAAAAATCGTTTTTAGTTGGCGCCTCGTTTAGAGATGAATTTCTGCCGTTCCTTTGTCCGACAATTTAACACATGTTTAAACCTTTTCCTTAAGAGGCAAGTGTTTGTCTCGTAGTTTTGAGATTGGCATGTTAAATTTAGTCTTTACAGGGTTGCAGTGTATAGTAGTTGTGCGGAAGCGTTTTTCTTACTTTACTGTGCTCCATGTGCGACTTTTAATTAGTAGTTTTTACCTACTGATGATGACAACTTAGTTGTCGAAATACGTATTTAGGATACGACTAATAATTGTGGTAAGGGGTTATATACCTTTTTTAAATTTTTATTTAACCACAGTCTCCATTGAAAGAAAGATCTCACATGTGTTCAATAGGATTCAGGTCTGGGCTATACGGTGGACAATCTAATCTTTGAATCTGAGCTGCATCAAGGTAATTAGTCACTATGCCAGTTACGTGTGGTCGAGCATTATCGTGCATAAGAACGAGTCTCTCGTAACCAATGTGGCCCACATATGGCAAAACATAATCTTGAAGGATGTTTTCGATATACAAGTCGCTAGTTATAATTCCATTGGCTTCCACAAGTTCGGTGCGTCCATCCCAACTTATGTCCCCCAAAGTATTATGCCACCACCTTCAAAACTAACAGTTTGTATGAGATTGCAGCTGCTGTACCGTTCCCCAACTCTTCTATAGGCATGATTTCGCCCATTTGGCTTCCATAATTGGATTCTAGTCTCATCAGTGAATAGAATATTTTTCCAATTCTCGATATTTCACTGATCATGTATTCTGGCAAATTGTAATCGACGAGTTTTGTGATTTTGGAGAAGTCGTGAAACATTGGCAGGCCGTCCTGACTCTAATCTACTTCCTTTAGTCTTTATTTAACCGATCTCGAACTAACATTAACATGTCTTACATTTAGTAACTCATTTTTGAGATATGTGGATGTCAATGTGCGATTTCGTGTCAAAAAACGATCATCAATTGCTGTTGTGCACATTTTGCGTTCATAACCGGGTCTTCGTACAAAATTTTCAGTCTCTTAATACCTTTTCAAAATATTCGATACTGTAGATTGACCTCTCCTGAGACGTCGTGCGAAATCTTTTTTGTCTATATCCTTCTTCAAACAGAGTTACAATTTGTCGGTTCACTGCAGTAGCTAACTGGTGACATAATGCTTGTTTTTAAGAGAAAGCAACAAACGAAAATCACTAACACTTACTTAAGTTCACCACAAATAAGTTAATTCACCTTAATTCTTAAATTATGTGAGGAATTTTTAAATGACGCAACCCACGATAGAAAATATACGCCATTAAAATCATTAAAATGAATTAAACATCAATATATTTTAAAGCAATTGAATATATTCATCTACTACATCAATAAAATCAGCACATATATAAGTTTACGGCGATAATTTAAAATTATATTTGAGTAATAGAGATAACAAGAAATATTCGATAATTTTGTCCATGAGTGTATTATATATATACAGCCTGGAGATTATTGGAGATAGAGGGTAGGTTTAAATTTGGCAAAGTTGCTAACTTTTATTTTTGTTATGAACACGAAGAGAAAATGGACCTGTGTTAAATGATTTTCGAGATTTCTTTAAAAAACGAAAGAAGCTTATTTTCTTTTTCTACCTCCAGCACAATTATTTTGGGGCGCAGAGGAAAGCTAAAAACACATTCTCGAGGCCACTTTTAATTTACTAACTAATGGTAAACCCGAAATTTACATATGACGTTTCGGTTATATCTGGCCATCATCAAATTTCTTATTTCTTATGGCACTGTATCGGATTTTAATACCGCTAGAAAGACTTTCCTTTCTGATTTCAACTATGTATGACATATTGACACAAGCTTTTGATATCATGCTTTAATTCTTTTAAGATTAAGTAAGGTAGTCATGAAATTTCAAACTGTCAAACATTTCAATTATCGTACATTACTAATAGAAAAATGTCGTACATCAACGAAGAGAAACGAGATATGTTAAGTATTTTTTACTGATCGAATCGAAATACAACAATAGCGAGTACAAGATATTTACAATTGTATCCAGAACGACAATAGCCTCACCGTACCATTTTTCTGGATCTTGATAGTGGATCTTAGTCGAGATTGGATCGTTTACCAAACCTCGTGATGTTTATGTTAACAGGAATTTGAATGAAAATCACCGGGATATTTTACAAATGGTAAATTAAAGGCGTGTCGAGTAGATATTTCAGGGTTCGCAACAACTGCTTGTAAAATATTATTTTAAGTTTCTTCCTTTGAACGTTTATGTCGAAACTTCGCAGGTTTCTTAAATGAACCTTTTCTTTTAAATTGTAATGCAAACGTCTAAAAATGGATTTACTTGGTTGCTTTCTTTATGGAAATCTATTAAAATACATTGCCTGGGCACTCACAGAATTTTAGTGGTACAGAATATGGTATGTTAGTACATATATATTTTTCTTCACTGCTAAATCGTACCCTCTTCAAAAGTAAATTAAACCATAAGGGTAATTCAGTAAAACAGCGTGCAACAAACAACAACGAACAACAAAAATATTAAACGGCAATAACAAGCATAAAAACAGCAACAACCACACAGTAAAGCGTTTCTTTACAAGAAGTAGCACGTAAGTGACAAATACTAACGTCAAAATTGTTGTAAAATAATAAATCGTTGTTTTGTAGTGCTTACGCAGATACTATTGAACATCTGTTGTGAGTTCAGAATTGTAAAATACACATGCAATTTATAAAATAATAAATATGCATTTCTCAAAATACTATTTTAGATTGTGTTTAATAATTTTCATTAAAACATTGTATTCGGTTCAGTTATATAGCGCGTTATTATCACTAGGGAAGAACTACTACAAAAAATAAGAAAAAAATAATAAATTTACTTTTTCAGCAAAAAGCAACTTCTAAAATATAATATGTGATACACCGTTGAATTTGTAATGAAAAATTTCATGAGATAATGGATGTACTTTTTTCTCCGTTCATATAAAAAATTAAGTTTATGATGGTCGAAACGTCGCACTAAAAATATAACAACACTATATTGTAGAGTTTTAAAAGTGCCAATGAAAAAGTTTTATTTATTTTTCGATAACTTGTAAAATAAAGTCAGATAAAATAAAAACAAAAAATTAAAAAAAAACATTTTCCTAAATATCTAAAAAAACCACAAACACAATTGAATTACGGAAATGCCACGTGAAAGGTTACTCAAGTTTCTTCCCATTTAAACAATTTTATATCTCTTACCGTTCCCGAGATTCTCATGCAGTTCATTCTTATCTTGGACACAGTGTATAATAATATGTTTTAAAGTAATTTTTTAAGAAACTAGTGAAATATTGTCGCAAACATTATTATTAAAGATCTGGTTTGAAGAACACAATATAAGTTCACATTTGTGTGAAAATTTGCAGACACGTGTTTCGTGTCCATGTCCGTAGATTCGTCAGTCCATGATGGCATAGACAAAATTCACCACCCCAATTCACTTACTGTTTAAAGTAAAGTCATAAAAGACAGTATGGAAAAAATTTTCGGCCTCATTGCCCAATATCAACATTTATTGTAGGTTTATTTTAGGACGAAACACATGTCTTTATAAATGTAAACTAATATAGCGTTCTCCACCTCCGATATATTATTAATATATATATAAAATATATTAATATTTTCGACATTATTAAAACTGTTTTCGTTTTATACAAATGATGAGGTTTTACACGCTCAAATTGTTTTTGCTTTGTACCGTATTGGAGCTGTGCGACTTACAGGGAAGATACCTTAATACAGTTTCCCTCGTTTTCGCGATCGTTATCATCTGACGAAAGCCATGAGAATAACGTTTGAATAGATGTTTTGATGATGAGGATGATTTGACGGAAAATAATATTAGAAGAATAGTTAATATAATAATTAAAAAGAACATTTCGGTAGCTTTTTTTCTTTAAAATTATTTTGAAACATATTATCCCTAAAGTGATTGTAAAAGGATGTAGAATTGTTTTCAATCTGTATTTTCAATCAAATAGTATACAATATCTATAAATGTATTTATACTCACCAGAGGAAAATTAACTATTATGGATGTTTCTCTATTCTTCTTTCAGAAACAGCTACTTTTTTGCACAGTACTGAATATTTTATTTAAGTCACGTTATTCTAAGGTTTGCTTTAAAAAAGTTGATGTTTTAACATCTGGCAGTCTTAAAAAGTTTGCCTGTATTGTGTTTTGTCTGCTTAGACTTTTCTTAGATGAACACAAATCTATAAAAGGAACTTTTTAAATACAAGCATTAACTTGATTTAGACATATTACAAAAATTATGATGTTAACCAATAATAATTTGATATCTCACATCGTATTTTCAACGAAATAACACTATACAATATCCTTAAATGTATTTATATTCACCAGAGGAAAATTAACTATTATGGATGTTTCTCTATTCTTCTTACAGAAACAGCTACTTTTTTGCACAGTACTGAATATTTTATTTAAGTTACGTTGTTCTAAGGTTTGCTTTAAAAAAGTTGAGGTTTTAATATCTGGCAGTCTTGAAAAGTTTGCTTGTATTGTGTTTTGTCTGCTTAGACTTTTCTTAGATGAACACAAATCTATAAAAGGAACTTTTTAAATACAAGCATTAACTTGATTTAGAGATATTACAAAAATTATGATGTTAACCAATAATAATTTAATATCTTACATCATAGATTGTGATAGAAATTTAAGTTTCATTTCTATCACTATGAGTTTAACCAAGTTTAGATATACAGCGTCCGCCATATTGACCGCACCATATGGGAAAAACTTTTATTGTAGAGTTTTTTAAAAATCATTTTGCACCCATGTTTGAAAACCTATAATAGGGTACATGAAAAGTTTTTTCCTTATATAGTGTTCGGCAAAAAGCCAAATCCATAAGGGAAACTTTTTGATTAATTGATTTATTAAAAAATTATTTTTGACATTAGCCTCTGCTTCACCTCCAACCATCAAAAAGCAAACAATAATTTTCATGGCACTCTTGTTCTACCATTAAACTTGAAATTTTAAAATGAGCCAAAATGGCCTTAAAATGAAAGAAACTATAGGAAAACTAAGAATAATTTGGTATATTTTGGTGTTTAATTGACCTATTAAGCAGGAAGAAATAATATTTAACAGCTATTTATAAGCTAAATAAAAAGTTTAAATAAAAACTTAAAAATTTAAATTTTGGTTGCAAAAATGTCTATTTTGACATGTCTTCCCTTGTTTTCTATGCACATAGTTGTGGACGGGTGGAATCTGAACAACACATTTTGTAATGGTCTCTTCTAGGTGGTCAATATTTTTAAATGGGCGATATTTGTATACTTGATTTTTCAAATATCTCCAAAAGAATCATAAGGTGTCAGATCCGGGGATCGTGGTGGCCACCGATTTAAAGCGTCTTACCCATTTTGCCGGAAAAAACTCATTTAGGTAATTTTTTATTTCGATGATACTGTGAGCTGGACAATTGTTATGTTGGAAATACATTTTTCTTCTTAATTCCAGGGGACAATTTTCAATTTCTTTGAAAAACTGATTTTGTAAAAATTCCAAATATCTTCCTGAGTTTAAATTATTTCTAAAAAAGTATGGTCCAAATATTTGGTTATTAAAGACTCCATACCACACATTCGTTTTAAAATGGTATCGATTACGTGCTTCTATTTGAAAATGTGGATTTTCATTGGCCCACAACGACAATTCTGCGAGCTTACAACTCCATTGGAAAAAAAGTGGACTCGTTACTAAACAATACATATTTCGCAAATGATCGTTGTTCTTCTAATTTTCCTTGAAAAGAAAAACAGAATTCTAGAAGCTGGTCGTAGTCCCGTTCTTGTAAAGTGTGAATAAATTTTGGCTTGTAAGGTTTGAACTTGTTGATCTTTAAAATTATTTTTACAGAAGTACCAGAAATACCACTATTTATCTCAATTTGTAATACATAAGTTTTAGGATTCGGTATAACTGTTTGCAAAATTTGGAGCTGGTGTTCTACGTCAGTGATCCAGTCAACATGTGGATGTTTAAATTTATTTACAATAGTTTCCGTACTTTTAAATTTAGAATAAATTCTGCCAACTGTTTTATGGGAGATATTTTTACCAGGATGTCGGTGGTTAAAAATTAAAGCTGTCTCTCTAAACGTTTTATAATTGCCGCCAACAATTTTTTCACTTTCACTTAATGTACTTTCCAATGTGAAAATAATAATGACACTGAATACGACTGAATTAATATTTAAACTGTCAAAACATAAAACAGCTATTTGACTAACAAAACAATATCAATGGCTGCTTACGAATTTGTGGAAAATATAACGATGATATTATCATAACTTTCAAGTGCTTTAACGAAAAAATACACTTTTTTGTTGCATTTATTCACATTAATCGTTAAGTTTCATTGATTTAACGTGAATTATAAAGCAAGCTGAAACTTTCTCTCTCTCACGATAAAAAGGCTTTGCACCAAAAATGTGAAATACCGTAACAAAATCTCTTTTCAAATAAAAAATTTCTTTTGTAATATCAGATTTTACTAGTTTAGTTAATTTTTTAAGACAAATATAAACAAACTAACTAAGCCTAAGAGTTGAAATAATTGAAATTCAAAATTATACGTGGAAAGTGGACGTTGAAATTTGAAAAATAACAATTTTTTGGACATCTGTTGAAGAAACTTATCTGGTTTCATAATTGGCATAACATTTACTGAATATTTAACTAAAATTTCGTCAAAAATACTTTTCTTCATTTTGAATTAAAATTTTTTTTATTTTTTGAAATTTGGATAAATGCAATTTTCTCTAAAACCAAAAATCGCTTGCAGAATCCGAGTAGTCCATTTTGGGTTTTTTAATATGCACCAGCTTTTGCCGGATTTAGATTTTTAAATAAATAAAAAATACGAATTTTTCCCATATTGTGCGAACAATATGGCGGGCACGATATAAAACATTAAATTCGTATTTTTCTAATATCCTAAATTTTATATCTCTAAACTGTTCTAATATTATTATTTGACTTGAGAAATGCTGATCTATTGTAATATAATATTTGATTAATGCTTTAAAACGATTTTGTTATATTTTCTTAAAAACTAAAGTTATATCTTATATCTTAAGAATATGTGAAAGTACTGCCTATATTCATTGAATGGACGCAAAAGAGATCTGAAATACTTGCCTTTTTAAACTAAGGGTTTATCCGAATCGTACTCATTACACAAGCCTGTTGGACTCAAACTTTGCGAATTGTCTAACGCCAAAGGGCGAGGTTGGAAGTAGTACACATTTTAGTCATAAAATCATGTTGATTTGGCGACTTGTTAGAGTCAATATGGTCATATAGTATAGCCTCATACACCTCTGCAAAGTTTGGTAGGATTGATATGGGCCTGTAATTATTAATATCAGAGTTATTTCTTTTTTTGTATACAGGACATATAGTGGCGACTTTCTAGGTAACAGGGAAGACAGGTGTTTGGAGCGGTAAATTAAATATCTTGCAAAGAGGTTTAGCAAATATTGAAGCACAATCACGAAGAAGGAAGCTGGGAATGCTATTATGCCCGGAGGTGAAAGTATTCTTTGATTTTTTTCAAGTGTTCGTTAACAAATTGCTGATTTGTGGCCGGAGCTTTCTAGTGATGCATGATGCGGATGTCTTAATAAAGCAGCCATTTTTCTTTAATTTTGCAATCTGAAGCATATTGGAATAGCACTCTCCACTTACTGTGTATTCTCTAGGTACAATGTGCATCTCTTTACTGACGCTTTTCACCGTTTTCGCCTTCTGCGGTCTTGGACTGCCTTTGTGCTCTATTGCATACTTTAGGACTTTAATTGAGGATCGTAACGATAAAACCAACTCTCGTCACATGTAATCACATTGTTTAAAAACTGTGGGTTATGTTGCAATTGCCTTTTCCACTGCCGACAAATTGTCACTCGATTGAGTTTTTGTTCATCAGTTATCACCTTTGGAATCCATTTTGCCGCGACCTTTTGGTATCCTAAATCTTCATGAATAATTTTTTGAGTGGAACCATAAAACAAATTAAGAATATCAGAAATTTGATATATGCCATTCCCAAGATCATTTGGCATAAAGTCGTTAATTTTTGAAATTTTTGAATTATTTGAATAATTGAATTTGGTGGTCGCACGCGTCGACGTTAACCCTTCACTGATTCACAACCGTCTTTGAATTTCTTATGCCACTCAAACACTCTACGTCATGATAAACTATCATCTGGGTTTGCAGTTTTAATAATTTCAAATTTCAGTTGAAGTTTTACCCAACCGAACACATATTTTATCGAATATCTTTGCTCTACTGTAATTTTTTCGATGGGAACGTCAAACACTGACAATTCAGTAATTAATTTGTAATAAACGTCAAAAGTTAAGTCAGAGCCTACTTGAGGATACGTACATTAGATATGGGGGTTTATATTCTATTCTTTGTCGTGATTGGTCTTGATACAGTTGACATATTAATAACATCCAGTTAAAGTGTCACGTCCTTGTCAAATTTACAAGTCCAAAAAATGGTGCATCTTATGTATGGTTATGAAGAAACTAAAATTGTTAGTATGTTATGAAGTGGATATTCAAAATATTTATTACTTATTTTATTACGTATTCCGTCTTTAAAAATATTCTATTTGCGATTATTCATTATTAGTGCGTTATCTTTTATTCGAATGCAAATAAAATCAGTATCACATCATTAAAATAACTCGTAAAATGTGTATAGGAGCCGTTTAATTTTCTATGCTCCCAATGCTACCAGTCTCGTTATATTTTGATATACCCTCGTAATTCACTCATTTTGTGATTAATACAACAAAACAGGTGCGTAGTGAGGCTAAGGACTCGAGTTGGATATCGGTTCATTCCTCCAAGTATTGGTAGAAACAATAACGGGCGCTGAATAAGTAGTCGAATTTTCGCACTCAATAGGTTGCACACGATGAGTCAAAAAGTTTGTGTCAGTAGTAATATAATCTTAACTGAAAATATACATAACAGGGAAACGAATAGGATACAGTCTATAATATATAGGACAAAGATAAATAATAATTCAATAATACGTTAACGTTAGTGGAAATAACATAAATACTGGCAAGTTCTTAACAAAAAGCGCATTTTAGGTTAATTTTCACGAAATACAAACGCAAACACAAGACACAAATTGCATGTGATATAAAGTGCCAAATACCTCCAGGGAAATTGAACTTCAACATATATTAGATACTAAAACACAGCGCACATGTAGCTCGCAAAAAGAGACATTAAAAACAGTATCAATATTGTTGCCGCGGTAGAGAATAATTACAAAAACTCTTACGATTCTTTCGTACTTTTCCGTAGGAAAGATATTAGAAAAAATTTTGGCTAAGTAATAGCGAAGATTTTTTGAATCGTTTATTTCTTTCGTTCACTTAGATAATTTGCACCATTTCGTCTTAATATATCAAAGGTTTAGCATACTTTAATGGATTGTTATATTATTAATTAACTATATATACGAAGGCTATCCAGGAATTAGATTATGTTTTGGTATTAAAAAAACGAAGTACTCGTATAGGAAAAAAATGTTACATTCATTTTAAAGTGACATTTAAATAGTACTTTTCAACATAGTCCCCATACAAATTTAGACACTTATCATAGCGGAGAATAAACTTTGAAATTCCATCGTCATGAAATTCTGTCGCTTGAAACTTTAACTAGGTGGTCACGCCCTGCCGCAGCTCCACGTCGTCGTCAAAGCGCTGCATTACAAGCCAGGTCTTCATCATTGGAAACAGGTGGTAGCCGCTGGGGGCAAGATCCGAAAGCATTCAGGACATCTCAAGTGCGATTCGCCATGTGTGGTCGGACGCTGTCGTGCGAAAATCAACTTTCCTTTCTTGCTTGTATTGAATTGCTCTTCTTAATTTTTCCAAAGTTTGACAATACCTCGCAGTTTATTGTTTTTCCTCGATCAAGAAAATCGATAGGAGGCACACCTTTCCTGTCTTAAGGAAATAGTCGCCATAATCTTCCTTGTAGAAAATATTAGCAAGCATTTCTTTTTGTTTTTTTGGACGAATTTGGAGTTTCCATCCACATCACACAGTTCCGATCAATTTCAATCGGTTTATATTTTATCACCTTATTACTGATCGTACCTCATAACTCGCGGAGTTTTCAATTGCAGCACACATTTTAAACTTTTATTGTGAAATGACGGGAAACGACACGAACCACAGCTGGATGTCGATTGAACCGAAAACCGCTCAGATACCAAGATGGCGGCGTTAGCCCCGTCCCTTACTGCTACAGACGAAAACGTAATCTTATTCCTGGATAGCCCTGGTACATTAGATAAAAAAATGTCCTAGTTGATGTTTGATTAAATAAATTGTTTTATTTAATTTTATTAAAGTAACAAATTAGTGTAATTGTATCTATACAGGCTGTTCTTGAAATAAAGAGACAACGTGATAAATGGAAAGATGTAATTATGTATCCAAAATATTATGACTCAATTACCATACGAATCCCGAAATTAAAAACAACCCGAAAATTGTATTACATGCCTACGCCTATGAATTCAAAATATTCAAAATGTGTATAAAAATAAATACTTCACACACATACGTAACAGATGGATGAGATGGACAATAACAAAACTATTATTTTTGTTATTGTCAGTCAACTTTAAGATATCGTCTCTGATACTTTTTATAATCGCACAGTGGCGTGACAAAAGTGTTTGAAATATCTTTTTCATTTCTCGTTTATGAGAGGAAATTTTGGGAAAATATTTTTGTCTTTTTATTTCAAGGACACCTGTATAGATTACCCAACAGATATCAACTGCAAGTATATGGTGTCAAATACAGTTCAGTTTAGATTAATTAAATATTGCGTAATAGGGAACCTTGCGATAAATTGCAATGAATTCAGTATGTAAAAATTTCTTAGTTGTGCTATTATATTCGATTTTATTTCGTTGTTCGCGTTTTGTACATACCCCAAACACCCAGGCAAGAATCGTCCAAAGTTCACTGCGGAAGAATATTTTCTTTCGCTTGTTTCTCTCGTATTATTGGAGAAGATTTGGGCGTGATGGCTGGCGTAAAGAGCAAATACCATCTTTTAACATCATGGTCGAAGTTTCTTAGAAACCTAGATTAGATTGCCAGACTGGTCTAGCGTGGTTACAATCCAGATTGGTTTGGTAGCGTGTTTTCTTGAAATATGAAAGATTTTTGCGAGATTGGGATTGAGAATATCGGTCCGAGTGCGCAAAGAACCTTTGGTGGAACCTATGATAGACTCCTTGTTGAGGAGCCGTCTGGTAACTTTGACAGGAATCTTGTCGATTATAGATTATGGGATGTTCTCGAAGGTGTAGCTTGTAAAATTTGCAGCAATAAAAATATCACTAGAAACAGTGCTTAATTCCATAGACAGGGAATGGCCTGGTCGTTCTCAACTCGTTTTACATTCGTAGAAAGCTTATTTTCTGTACTTTTGGAATGTATGTACTTAAGTTTCGTACAATTTTTTTATGTCCCACTAAAATACTAATAGTTTTTATGGGTAGACAGTACAGAATTAGTTTTTTTTATTTTATATACCTACGATAAATCTGCGGTGGTTTCGTAGGCTGGTCCTGTGGACGTACGAAACGAGACAAATGTGCTTCTCAACCAGCTTCACAAATGGTTTCAATTCATTAATTTGTATTTTAAGAAAAACATATTATGATTTCCGACAGCACACAAGCTGAAGCAAATTTTAGCGTTGACGTGAGTGCTTGTGGTGTCTCAGTAAATCACAAATCATCGATAAGTATGCTTATGTCCAGTTAGATGAATTGCTAAATTGACAAGGTCATTGCGAAAAGTTAATCACCGCTATCAGTGTCTCTTACTATTAAATAAGAATTTTAAAGAACTCACTGAGTATCATGAATTCGATAACATTTTATTATCGACAGGTAAATTCGATTATATCGTACGGTATCATTTCCTGAGGATCTTCCCAATACCACCATGATGTGGTTCTGGCACAGAAAAGTCAAAGTCGTTGTATTGGCATTAGACATTTCACTACATCTTGTAGACAGTACTTTACAGAATATAATATTTTGTCTACATATATTTTCATTGCATTTTTATATTTTAGAATTGCTTTTGAAAATTCAACATGCTCATATCTATTGGCACAATACTAGGTATGAAAACGATTTTCGGGTACCATATAATAGATTAAATATTTCAAAATTGCTGTTCATTGACTGTTCAATCAATGGATGGATTGAAGGATGGGAGAGACTTATGAGGAATTTCTGTCTGTACTTGAGCAGTGATACTTATATATTTATATATATATATATATATATATATATATATACCGATAGGTCCAGCCCGCTACGGGCCATAGGCAACAATATACGTATGGAACGTAATGCGATGTGGCAACGTGTGTACGAAGCCACTCCGCGTGCGCAACATAAGTCCGATGGGCGAGCGCAACAGATTGCCCGTCATTCGTATTTAGCTGTGCATACGTAAAGGTAGTTATCATGTCAGTGTATACAACCGCAGAGAAGGTACAAATAGTTTCGTGGTATCTTGCCGGCAATTCCTTTCGAACAACTGCTGATTTATTTGCTGTAGAGTACGTAAATCCGCCTATTTCTTCGCATTCGACGATTGAAAGGATCGTAAATGCGTTTAGGAAATATGACTGTGTAGTCGGAAATTGCCGCAAATGCCAACAAATTGACGAACAGCCTCATATCCCTCTAATACCTGCCGATCGGGAGGAGAGAGACGTGAGGGTTTGTTCGTTAGTTGAAATGGGCGACCTTAAGTGTACACGGAAAATTGCAGACGAAACCGGTGTTAGTAGAAGTACAGTAAAGCGGATTCTAAAACGCAACAAATATAAAAGTTACAAAGTTCGAAAGTGCCAGGAGATTTTTCCCGAGGACAATTTTGCAAGAATGGAGTTTTGTGAGTCCGTGATGGAAAAGGCTAACAGGCACGAATATTTTATAGAAAATATTCTGTTTACCGACGAGTCTTCTTTTCCACATCATGGCAAGCATAATCCCTCAGTCGTGCGATATTGGTCTCGAGAAAATAAACATCTAGCTCGTTATGTTAAAACTCAATACCCCGAAAAACTGTTGTTTGGGAAGAGAGGGCGGTATTTTCGAATCCTATATTGAGTGACTTTCTTAAAATTTAATTTTATTTTGCAGAATTATTTATTTTTTTACTTTAATCTTTTAGAAAACGTTATTGTTTTTTATTACTTAAAATTACTTTTCCGTAGCAGCTAAGAATACAATAATAATAATAAACTGGACCTTATTATGTCTGAAACAAATGGGCAAATTACGTATACAGAACGAATATGCAAACGACTATATCCTTACGCGGTTTAAGTCTTACTAAATTCTTAACTGCAATGTGCTGCAATTGAATCTGCTGCGGCGCGTAGAGGGGATTCGCTGTTGCCACTCATTGCTGACTATGGCCCGTTCCGAGCTGGTCCTATCGGTATATATACATAGACATTCGGTACTTGGAATTTAGCTATAATTTTTTTATTTTGTCAATTTTCATCAATATTACAATGTAGTTTTTCAACATAATCGTCATTTAATTGAATACATTTATCCCAACGATAAATTAGTTTTTTTAAGCCATCCTATGCAACTTCTTAGGCCGTTTCTGATAAGTGCCCGCCGCAGTGGTTCGGATAATCAGTTCGAATAATATTCTGCGTTAGTTGTAGTACCTTTCGCTCGATAATCCAGAAAAATAATCCTTTCGCAATCCCAGAATACAGTAAGCATTAACTTTCCAACAGATGGAAATGCACGAGCTATAAGTGGATGCCTTTCTTCGGGTTTACATTCTTTGGATTGACTTTTGGTCTCAGGTTTGAAATAAGGAATCCACGTTTAATCAGTGGTTATGATCCGTTGCCAAAATTCATCACCGTAACCGGCTAACAGCTCTTGAAGTAAACAAGTGTCAGACCTATTGAGTTTCGGTTCCAACAGCCTTGGCACCCAGCGGGCAGAAACCTTCCTTACGACGAAACAATCATGGAAGATCTCATGAACTTGTCGTGTACCTATTCCTAGGCGTACACTAATTTGAGAAATAGTCATTCATCTGTTCTCTTTCAGTAGGTTCTTCACAGCAGTAATGTTTCTTTTATTTACCGACGTGCTCGGGCGATCCCTGCATGGATCATCTTCTAATGATGTTCTGCCTCTTTTAAAATGATCGATCCACCGATATACATACTTTTAGATTCTGCAGACTCACCAAACATTCCTTGCAGACGTTTGAAGAGAAGGAAAAACCAACACGTCATCCCGAAATAAGGTTCGAAAATAAAGCTGTATGGATATTTTGGAATAGGTAGTATAGATAGAGCAACAGCGTATAATAAACCTGATGTCGTGACAGTAAATAAAAATAACAAAACAACTTACGTAATTGATAAAACCATTGCCATTTCTATGAACTTGCAAACAGCTTTAGCAGAAATAAAAGAAATACTCAAATCTTGTTATAAAGATTAAGTGATGGCAGCATATGTTTTAATAATATTGTATACTGTTTTAATAACATTATAAGTAGAGAAATAAAATTTATAATCTTAGCTCAACATTATAATTGTCAAAAGCCCTAAACGAGATCTATGTAAATATGTACCATGCAGTAATTTATTTACCTAGAATATTCTTAAGCAATACTTCAAATTTAAGCTTGACTTTACGCGCAATAGTAATAAATTATATTAAATCGGAGACACTAAAGGAAGTAAAAAACTATTGAAATATATTGTATACTGGAAATAAATTTATTTTTTCTCTTTTTATAATTGCTGTGTTGTTGTTTTTGTTATATACATTTCTCGGCGACGCTGATATAATATCAGAGAACTAATCCTTATGTTTAGCAAAAATGGATGTAATATTTTACATTTTCTTTACCTTTCTTTCGATGGATATTGAACAAATTTGAAATGTCAGGCTTTCATACATGCTCAACCTTTTCGTGTCAGTTAAGTCCTTTATTTTTCAAATAATTTCTTATTGATTTGAATTTCATTAGATACCTACTTGTTGTTTTTTCATAGATTTACAAATACAATTCAGAATACTGTATTTAAGCTAATAAAAAGCTTTATTGGATTATAATGTAACGAAATGTTAAGTACTTTTCAAATATTGTGAAATGTTTGTTGAAATTAAACAATGGATCTGTTTTATTAGTCTTTAAATTTCACTTTTCTGTTTTTGCTAATGTTTGAGCAGGGTATGCGAAAGTACATTACAGTTATTGAATATTTAATTTCGAATTTCGGAGAAGATAAATGACAAACAGCGAGACAAGAGATTATAATTTATATAGAATATTTGTTGGAAAATTCGACTGAGGTTTTATTGAGACTGAGGGAAAACAAGCGAAAGCTTTGCGTGTTTATTATACCAGTGCTTAAAGTAATTATTAAACATTTATATTTGGAAGTCTTAAACATACCTTTAAGATAATTATTTATAATACTGAGTGCGTCATACACATATTATTATTTTTAAATTGCGCTTATAAAGTAGGGCTCAAAAAATTATTAATAATACTTGTTCATAGGGTAAGTTTGGGAATTTAAAATTTAAAAAATGGGTTCTCATCTAATTCATCAGCACATATTTTTTGTCGACATTTTTGTGAAAACTACGTCAATTATTGTAGCTAAAAGTCGTTTTCGACGTTAACTTAATGTTCCATACACCTCTTCCAATTTTAAAATTAATAAATGATTTTTATAGTTTAGTGGTATACAAGAGAATCTGGGTGGCAGAAAGCGCAAATTGATTCGTATTATTGATAACTACAGCTGGCAAATAGCGCCAGCAAGCCGTGGTGTAGATTCGATAATAATAATAGTGATGGGTTGGCGCGGTAATTCAACCTTCAGTATTATTTCGACTCTGTATATGCAATGCATGTACGCTGCCGTAAGTACTATTTCGTAGTTACATGTTTGTTTTAAAAATTTCGCAGTTACATACGTCGTGAAAACGACTAATGCCGGACACTGTTAAAAACTTTATAGCAGAAATATCTGACTTATATTATGAATTCTCCTCAACATCAATGCGAATGCATATTTATGTTGGTGCGAATGTCCAGTGTTGATACATATCGTGTTGTCATATTTTACTTGTGTTTGTTTACTCTTGGTTTGAAATGCGGAAAGCGTTTTGAAGCCAATGTAAGCGACTTATTGCATCCGCGATTGCAAACTGTGAAGCTAACGCGAGAATAATGGACCGTTGCTGCCTATATCAACTGTGAGAGAAGTAAAATCGTATTTGTATTTGCTATAATTTCATATTACATATTGCACTTTTTTTTTTGTAGCGTGCAGTAAAAGTTTTAAGAGTAAGCGTGACATCTGTTAGCAGAATTTTCTCGGAAATACGAAAAGGACACACAATTTGCAGCTTCAAACAGACACATGACAAAAAGAAAGATGCAAATAAGTAGTAAGATATTTGAAAAAATTGACTGTATTATAACAATATATTACCCTAACATCTGTAAATACTATACTTGTCGAAAGGGATATTTTTAGGGGTGGCAAAACATCTTTATGGAAAGTGTTGCGGAACATTGGGTTCCAGTATAAAAAGGATAATCTAATGGAATTACCACATATTGCTCTAAAACGAGTAACTTATTTTTAAGTCAATTTATAATACCTGGAATCTCATTTTCTTTCAACATATACACGGATGTAACACAAATGTCTTTTTAGTATTCTATTTATTATTAATAATAGGTATAAAGTTTTCACCTGTTTTTATTGTTTAATTACTTTGTAAGAGAATTAATGAATTCCACTATTTACAAATTATAACCTAAATATTGCAGGTTTGACATAAGCTTTTAATACCCTAACCTGAAATGTAAACAAATCGATTTTGCCAATAGATTTTCCAAATGATTTCGCAACGTTGATGACGTTTACGCCTTCAAATCGTGAACGGCGTTTAAGATTATTTCTTGCATAAGCAAAACCAATGATAATGCATCGATATTGACAAATACATCATTATCAGAAAATAGTTCTAATATTACCTATAATCATTGTACGTTCAATTTTTACAATAAATAATTAGTGCAGTGTTCCATACTTTTTTGCTTTATCCGTTGTATAATGTACGATTACACAACTCATAAATTATGAGTTGTGTAATCATACAAGCATTATGAGTCATAATGCTTGTCTGTGATGACATTTCCTATATTAGCAGCCGTCACAGATTGACTCAAAATGTCGTAATGTAATTTGACGAAATTTTCGACGAAATAAAGGCCAAGCGGGTGATAAATAAACTAAAATATTTGGAAAATTGTATAAATCAATTTAAATCAGGTCATTTGTCTAGACTAGATTTCATAAAATGTATTTGTCATTCATCATTAGTAATGATTCATTACCCAACCCGATTGAAAAGCGTTTCACCAATCAGATTTAGTACGTCACAATTACATGTAGGATACATTATGTAGCAATTAAATGAAATATACTATCAAAAACAGAGTTAAAATAACGAAACCGTACAAGGGTGTTTAGCAAGTACGTAGAAACTTTTTATAACTTCACTCTTATAATTAAGAAAAGCGTCTCGTTCAAAATGTTAAGTAACAATAAAAGGGTTGCTTACGGAAAAAGTTTTAATAAGTTTTTTCCAGTAATAAAAAGCACCCATCCCTCTGACTATTTTTAAAATAAAACATGTGTTTTTGCTTGTTACCGTTTACTTGTGTTTAATATAAAAAATATTTTGTAAATAAGTTAGTTATATGTCTGACGAAGCCCAGGTTGGTGCGAAACGACTCGTTACAGTGATAATTAAAAAGTGAAATTCATAAAATTTGCTTTATTTTATCTTAATAGTTATAATGGAATTTCATCAAATAAAGGCCGAAACAATCATATACTCTAACAATAACCTCAAACACTAAAAAGCGCAGAAATAACAGTATTTAAATTGTGTTTTCAAAATGACGACCTTGTACCATTTGACAATACCCAAGACTATTATAAAATTAATTTCTCCCATTTTGAATAGTTTGAGCTGATATTAACCTAATCTCCTGCTGAATTATTTGCCTGAGATCTTCTAAATTATGTGATTTTTGCCTACTTTACTTTTTAAGTAGCCCCATAGAAGTCTAATTGCGTTAAATCAGGTGATCTAGCCAGCCGTCCTTTCCTATCCATCTTCCAGGAAAAACTTGATCTAAGTTCTGTAATTAATTGCGTAATGAGCCGGAACACCGTCATGTTATAACCAAATGCTATTATTTCGTAGGTCAGGATTGTTTGCATTGAGGAATAATGCAGCTACTGTAGACACTAAATGCAACTGTATGCATTTCAGGTAGTTTCTACATTCGAATTCTTTGCAAAAAAGAATGGACCCAAAATATTGTCATCAAAAATTCCTGCCCATACATTAACTTTTTGAGGAAAGTGTGTATGAATTTCATTAATTAAATGGTGATTTTCTCTTGACCAATATCTTAAATTCTGCTTGGCCGTTATATTTAAACAAAATGTTGCTTCATCGGAAAATAATATACGTTGCAAATTTCCATAATTTGGTCGCAAAATTCTTGCCTACGAACAAAGTCTTCTGTCAATTCATTTAAAAATTGCAGCTTATATGGATGAAATATACTTATGGACTTATTTTGTAGTCCAAAGCAATGCTTCTGCTACTTGAATGTTGATTGTTTTCAGTTTCCAGTAACACATTAAGTTGTGCCTCTTCATTTAACAGCGCTGGACATCCAGTTTTTGATGTTCATGAAATTTATTTTCAATATTACTGACTGTTAATTGACTTATGAACTTAACCGGGTAATTTTGATGCATTATAGTTCTGTCACCGTGATCAATCATAATTAACAGTAACAATATTAATTTAATGAATTTTTAATAATTGAACTTTGAAAGTCTTTTTCTCAATTTTTACTACAGAAATCAATAAAGAAAATATAGGTTATCATTAAAAAAAATATCGATGACGGCATAACATGAAAAACAAATGACATTAGAAACTGATGCTAAAAATATTTACTATAGTTAAAACCGCTATACTTCTTGAGATTTTTCTTCCAAAAAATTAATGTTAGCAAATTTATTTGTTACATTATTTTCACACTGTATAGACCGATGCTTAGAATTAAAAAAATCTTGCAGTGCGAGTATTTGAGGCAATTTTTTCCGCCCATACAATTGTAGGAAATGTAGTATTTTCCTCTATATACGTTTTTAACAAATAATCTGGGTATTTATCTAGAGTTATAATGTCTGGCTTACAGATTATTAAATAAAAACTAAAACAGTCTGCAACATTTTTTGATGATGATTTAAACCACAGGCAAGTTTCTATTTGTGAATTATTATTTTTATAATGTTCACTTAATCCAAGAGATTTTTCCTAGAGAGCATTTTCCTATGCCATGCTTGATGTAGGTGAAATCTACAGCCACTGATTTTTACACTAGGCTCTATCGTTTTTTCAAATTCAACATTCTAGTTTCGAAAGAAAAACTGAATGATTAAAAAATGCTAGATTTCAACAATAGAAAAAGTGTTCTATATGTGTTCCAAATTTTGTTTGGCAACAAGCAATACAGTAGTGGAACATAATGTACATACCGAATTTTATGAATGGTAAAAAATTGAAAATAGGAAATATTTCGTACAATATGAGAAAAAGTTTTCACCTTTTGAGGTTTTTGTTTTAGGCAAATATAGAGTTACAACTTTGCGTACTTCCTTTATATTTGAAAGGGTAGGCGACTAAGAAATATTTTCCGACGAGAGTTATACATATTTCTTAGTACGCAGTGTCAACTGCGTACCATTTGTTGTAATACACTCTGGAATATTGGCACTAAGAACTGCACGGATAGGCTTTGAACGTTTTTCAAATAAATCTTCTTCTGCTTTTCGCTTGTATAAAATTCGTAAGCATTTTCCTGCTGCCTTCTGCTCATCTACTTCCTAGTCATGAACTAAATCACTCATTGATATTGCAAGCTCAGGACCAATAGTAAATACTTTGTCATTACACATTCTTCTTCGTACACATCTCCAGAAAGTTTCCCCGCTGTTCAATTGTTTTTCTCTAATATAGGTAAAATTCTCAAAAAGAAGTAAATCTTTGCCCTGTATACTTTTCACTAACGTGGCTGATATATTGTAAATTGGACCGATGCTGTTGATCTACACTTTAATTAAATCATTGCCAGAATATACAACACTAATAATAAGTATTGAAGTCTTATAAAACTAAATAACTTTGCAAGGAAACTGTTATTAACATTCAATCAAAATGATGTTTTACTGAAGTACAAAGATCTAGAAATTTCCAAATTATAGAGGTATATACAGGGTCAGGCAAACGTGTGGATACATTCGAATATATTTGATATCACTACTTAGATTTAGTATATTTATATCCGAATGACACTTTCGGTTTAGCCGGAAACGAAGTTAATTTTTTTTACTTTAAAAGAAACATTCTGTATATTTTTACGAATTTCAATAGAGCTGTGCTCTGGAAGTTCAACAATAGTAAGGTTTGGCACCCTTTTATTCAAAAACGACAGAGATATTTAATTAAGTCGAAAAATGCAAATTTTATTGAGAACAAGAAAAATGAAGACAAAGAATATATCAATATGAGTCAAGAAACTTTTCGAAATGATGACCGTTCACTTCTTGACAAAATGCAAGTGTGTGAACAAATTTTTGAATGACATTTTCCAAAGCCCCCTCACGGATTAATTGCACTTCCTCAATTATTCTCTGTCGTAGTTCGTCCAGGTTGCAAGGCCGCCTAATATGAACCACAGATTTTAAATGACCCCAAAGGAAAAAATTTTGAGAATTTAATCTGGAGACCGTGCGGCCCATTCAAAGAATTTCTACGACCAATCTACCGATTTGGGAATGCATCGTTTGAAAAACTTCTAACATTAAGGGTATAGTGAGGAGGTCCTCCGTCTTGATGGAACCAAACACTTATGGGTAATTCCCCATCTTTCTCAATATTCGGAATGACCTGATCACGTAAAAGATTTAAATATCTCTGTCCAGTTAGTGTACCATGAGTGAAGACCAACAAAACCGTTTCTGAAAATACCGGCCCAAGCGTCCAATAATCCCGTCCAATAATTTTGCACTAAATGTTTATACGGACGATATTCTTCGTGCTTCAATATTCTGGCTACTGATATCATACTTATATCATAGTTTAGTGCGCGCGAAATAGTAGAAATTTGTGGTAATTCTTCTAATGCTATATCAATATCTTGAGCAATAACTTCATTAGTTGCGATTTTGGTCGTCCGATTTTCGGCAAAATTTCTAACATTTCTGGTCAAGTTGTACCTTCTCAAAATTTTACCAACGATAGTTCGTAATATTGCATGCCGATCTTGATGAAAATTGTAAATAAGTCGCATACTTCTTCATGAGTTCTGACGCGGTCACCAAAACCAATCATCATAAGAATTTCAATACGGTCCTTTTCAGTTAATTGAACCACTGTGTTCATTCACGCATCGATGACCTTTAGTTAATTCATCGTAAATAAACGGATCATGTCAAAGGATGAATTATAATTTTTGGCGATTTGCCGTTTGCAATTTACGTAGGTTTGAGGAAAATATAACCCAACCTTGGTTTTTGCGTGGCGTTCCATTTCGTTTTCGTAAACGGAAAAAAATAGCTTTCTGCTGAAGAGATGACGAGCACTGCAGCCTATACTTCAAGGGCAATTTATGGTCGTCTAATTACCCGAACAGCTATCTACCTGAAGAATTAATTACCACCTTCAACGGACAGGTCCAGGATATCTAGTAATTCGTATTATTGAAGTTTTTGTGTAATTTAAATTTCGTATAATTGAATTGATTCGGCATTTACTTGATGAAGATCTATAATTAAGAATAGAAATAAAACTACGGTTTTAATCTTTCACTTAAAAGTGAAGATTAAAACCGTAGTTTTATTTCTATTCTTAAATTTCGTCTTATAATTTTTTACATATATTGCTTTCATGTTTTGCCGCAATCAATTTAACTTCTTTTAGCATAACTTAAATTCATTTTGTGATATTAATATAGTTATTAGCATTTTTAATGCCATATTAATCAATTTGCATATCGGGTTAGAGCCCAATTCATTTAAAATTCAATATATCTTGTATAGTATAATCTTAAAAGAATTAATTCTTGTGAATTAATTTCTTTAAATTTTTTAAATTATTTTTCTTAATTGCATTTAAGGTCAAATTATTCTTTCGTATATTGAAAATTAAAATCTAAATTTTGTAGTATTTTCCGATATTGATATATTTTATAGTAATTTCTTCTGCGGTCACAATTGTTTTTGCTGTCGTTCTTTTTGATGTTCTTTCAGATGTTCTTATTTCATACATGCAGGTGTCGATAAATGACGACGCATTTTTGTAATTTCATAATTTTGAATTTAGAATTTAAATAATTTGTATTTGTGAGTAGGATATTTTGACTATCGCTATTTCTGTTTATAAGATTATTGTGAATTTATCTCTAAGGGCACCCTTGCAAAAAAATCTGCGGGAATGAACTATGTAATTAACTTAAGTAATTATTTTCAATTTTCTATTAACAGTATTATTACGTTCAACTTTTGAGATATTATGTTTACCGTCTTTTTGCGATATATAGTTTTGGATTTTGTATAGAGTTATATATTTTTTTTATCTTAACATACAGGCGGTATCATTATACAGGGTGAAGATTTCAATTGATTTATATTTCTTTATTTGATTTTAATCAATGCTTAAATATAATACATCCATTTACTTAATTATATTCTAATCATTTATTTTCCTTTGATCGTGAATATACGAATTATTTGTTCATAAGTTTTTTTCTTTACCTTGGCACTCCCCCTAGCAATTTCCTTTTCAGGTATCCTGGGCAGCAATTTTGGAGTTAGTACGTAGGTATTTAGTAAGTCTAGATAGATAGTGTGAATTTGAATAGTTTGTATGATCATGCGCCGAAGATCGTGCAATCTCTTTTCTCAGTTTTCAGTCTGAGCTTCCGTAAGCAAAACCGAGTGGCGCTACCTTCAAACTTTTATTTTAGTCACCCACACCCGTCACCACTCACTAAGGGCATATATAATAAATAGAAGCTCCCATACCTTGTGCGATACAACTACGGCTTTTTTTTTGTCTTGTTCATCTTCAGACGCCTTCGCTGCGCCAGCTTCCCGAGTAGGTAGCAACTATTAATATTTTAACGTCTACAAAGTGAATTTTGATTTTAAAATATCAGTTTTAATTAAATATCTTTTTCGTTGTTGAACAAAATGGTGCCAAATCTTATTATTGTTGAACTCCCAGTGCTCTAGGAGTTCAACAATACAAATTTACGAATTTCAATGAGTTCTATTGAAATTCGTAAAAATATATAGGCTGTTAGATTTAAAATAAAAAACATCGTTTCAGGCTAAATAGGAAGTCTCATTCGCATATAAATACACTCACCGAATGTTTTATTAAAGTCTAGGTAGAAATATTAAAGATATTCGAATGGATCCACATATTTGCCTAACCCTGTATAATCCTTTTATTACTTGAATTCTGTTAGCGACTCTGTAATCGATGCAGGTAAAGGGCAACATTTGGTGGTGAGATTATCGCCGCCTTCTGAAACTCTCCTGATTTTACTTTATCTTCCGAATTCTTTATTAGGACTAATCTTTTAACCATGTAATTTGTGTGAATATTGAAACTTTTTAAATTACATGTTTTTTAAATTTTATATTTGTTTCGTAAGTTCTGTGACAGGTGGGTATCCTGGTGGTCTTAATTATTTTTTTGCTCTTTTGATTTCCTTAAAAGTAGTCAATTTTGTTTGTTGTGCCACTCAAAGATTATATTTACAGAATTATTTAATCTTAAGTATAGCTTCGTAATTAGGAGGAATAGTTAACGTAAAGAGAGTAACGAGAATTGTGGAGTATTTGCAGCTGAAAATCAAATGAAAATATTAAGTGCACAGTTTTATTATACAGATATCGATGAGATAATATCAATTTTCCCAGAAGCTAAATATAAAAACAGAGGAACGAACGGAACAGGAAGTATGCGATAGAATAAAAAAAATTGTTAATAAAATAGTACACGAGGAAATTGGATATCATCAGAAATTTTGAAAGGAGAAGGAAAAAAGTTAATAAAAAATTGTATTACTTGATATTCAGTACATGAAGCGAGAATGCCTGTTCGATGTTAGATACACAATTTTCAAAAAAGCGAAACAGATAAATTATTTTATTAGATATCGTATAGAAGGTATTATACGAGGGTCGATCGATAAGTTATTCAACAGCACCATCCTGTGAGTAGTGGAATAGAAATAAGTTCCAACTTGCAAACGGTAATTTTCAAAGAAGAAAAACATTAGTTATGCTAGTCGGCCCTCTGCTACTCGTCTAGTACCTCATTGTCAAGTCTTGTCAGTACCAAGAACAATAGGTGTTTCGAGTGAAGATTATGATGTTACATAAGCCGAAGAAACAAATGTCAAGTTATCGATGAGCGATGATAAATATTTGCAATTTGAAGGAAACGGAATATATCTAATAATTCAGTTAGAATTAAATAATCTTATTCGAGACCTGAATTTGTCATAAACTAAAGCAGAAATACCAGGATCTAGATTCCAAGAATGGAAACCGTTAGCTCCAGGCACACATATTTCTGTGTATCGTAATTATTAGAAAGAATTATCACAGTATTTTTCAATCGACGAGGGTCTTGCATAGCGCAATAATGTCGACGATTTGATGTTGGTATTAGGTCACCATCACCATCCCGAAAAAATGGCGTCTTTTTATCGATTCTCAAAATTGAGTTTGAAAGCTGTCCTTCATATAGGAAATGTTTACACATCCATCTCCAGTGGACATGCAAAATGTGACTTTTCTTCTAAACAGAATTAATAACAAAATATACAAATGGTATATCAGCGCAGACCTCAAAGTAGCAATTCCATTCGGTTTACAACTAGGGTATACAAAGAATTGCTCTTTTCTTTGTGAGTTGGACAGTCGATCAAGAAATTCCCACTGCCATGTTAAAGACTGGCCAGTCAGAGCTCAGTATATTCCATGCATTCCATAAGTCATTAGTTGAACCTGATAAAATACTTCAACCGCCATTACACATAAAATTAGGTTTATCAGAATAATTGAAACATACATGAGTAGGTAAACCCCACCAGTTTTGTATAATACAAAGGTATTTTTAATAATATAAAATATTATTAAAAATCTGGTGTGAAGAACACAAATACAGGTTCACTATTAATATGTTTTGTGAACGTGTCCGAACATATCCCTCCCCAGAGACGTTGATACGTATTTCGCCTTTCTACAGGCTCATCGGTACGCCCCTGATGGAGAAAGGATATCTTCAGACACATTCACGAAAAAGAACCACATCGCCATATCACAGAAATTATCCAGACCGAGCGTAGAAGTAAATTCAGCGCTGCCTGTTGTCAGACAGCTGAAGTACCTCGCCCTGTCCACATAACCAATGCGAACCAACGACGCCCTTCCAAAGGTGGCACAGCCATCTCTCTAGAAACTGTATTTTGTTAGGTTTGATGAAAAATTTCGCGAAAGCAATGGATAAAGATGGCCGTGGTGTCCATTACCTTAAACAAGAATTACCCAAAATCTCACATGCAAACTTAAAGAGGCAATTTTTGTAGGACTCTAAATTAAATTTCTAGAACTAGATAAAACATTGGAAGAAATTTTAAGTGAGTTGGAGCGTGTTGCTTGGAATTCTTTCAAAAATGTGATCCACAATTTCCTAGGAGACAGAAAGTCTGACGATTATATAGCACTTGTTAATAAACTTCTTAGAGGTTACCATAAATTGTACTGTAACATGAGCCTTAAAATATATTTTTTGGACTCGCATCTGGATTTCTTTCACCTGAACCTCGGCGACGTGTGTGATGAACACGGCGAAAGGCTTCAACAAGCTATTTCTGTTACTGAAAACGTTATCAAGCCAAGTGGTACAGTGAAATGCTTGCTGATTATTGTTGGACATTGATATCAGAAAGTACCGAAGAACAGCATAAAAGAAAAGTGAAAAGAAACACATTTTAAACAGGACAATACCATACAGCTCCATATAATGTATATACCTAAACAATAATACATATTTCATTTACTGTTCAGTATTTTCACAATCTGGAATGCCAGAATTTGTTGTTATTACTATTCTTAGAATTATAAAAGAAACAAAAGTTGTACATAGTTTCTAAAGAAAAATGAAAAAAATGAAAATTTGTTGACCAGTGTTACAAAAAACCTATTAGCACGTACAAGCTAACGTACAACGTACAAGCCTATAACATATGCATAACCAGAGTTGGTAATCAGAGACTATCGAAAAAAATTGAAGAAACTACAAGAGTCAAGAAGCAATGATGTATAACTTTCGTTTTATGATTATTACTAATGTATTACTAGATGATGAAATAATAGGCAATGCAATCATAGGTGTTAAATGTGGATTGGGATGTGCACACCACACGACATAGAGCACGAATTATGTTTGTTGTTCCTGACTGGCTAGTATATACAAAAAAGGTAGATCCTTTTAAAGAAAATAGAGTTGAAAAAGATAAAATTAGTCAAATATTCAATATAGAAAAGAACGATCAATAAAAATAAAAGATGGAAGTTCCAGCGAAAAGAATAACAAAATCTTGAAGCGTGTTCGCAAGATTAGATAAGATATGACGCGTTCGTTCACTCACAATAAATAAGAAAATTAGTCTGCTCAAATCAATGTTATTATGCAATTATGCAACCTGGAAGCGAGTAAATTGATCGATGTGAGAGGTGGCGATTACCCCACTTATTTCAATTTTCTCTCCTTTCGTAGTTAAGCGTTGGTTAAAGTTGGGCAATAAGAGTGGATAAGAAGCATCTAACTTTATCCATAGTGGAGTGTAGTTTGACCCGTCGAGCAAAATTCTTAATACGATATGCAAAAGCGCAAAAAATTAAGTTGGTAATCCAGCTAATCATCATAATCCAGTTTTCAAAGGGTGCGATTTTTTTGCTAAAATAAACCCTAACAGATTAATTCCATTCGACGCAACGACTTTGAATGCAGTGAAGAAATAGAACGAAAACGGAAAACTGATGTAAAAAAATCGCTTCCCAGTTTAAGTTGTAGATTTAGGACTATTTAATTATTTTATATTAAAATCCCTAAAAATAACGTTACAAGTTGTGGAAACATCAAGAGTTACTTTGTGATGACATGTTTGGAAAAGTGTAATTTTGTGAATCTATAATAGAAACACTCAAAATTGTAATAATTTTGTTAAAAACATGTTATTTGTGGCTTCCTGTAAATAAAAAGAACAATTCTTCCATAGACAGGTGCTGCGTCAAGTAAAATGGACACAATAGTTTATCGTCACATACTCAATATCGGTAAAAGTTAAATGTGTGGTGTGGTATACTTAATATCACATAATAGGTACTTTTTTTATTCATGGCATTTTAATAGGGAATGAATATCTTGAATTACTCAGGTCTCAAATTCTGTTGACAGTTCGAAGTTTTGTCGATATTTATATGCAGGCGAAACAGTTTCAACAAGTTGGATGTCCTACTCTACACTAATAGTACGAAATTATCTAAGCGAACAGTTTTCTAATCGACTGATGTATAGCAAGCGCCAAATAAGATGGCGAGCGGCAGGAGTAAGTCCGAGCAGCATTAGAAATAGTGGGAAACTTTGTATTTGGTTTTACATAAAGTTGTAAGTTATTAAGTAGTCGTGCGCGTTTTTAAAAACGACTACGCACATCCCCACCGCTCGCCATCTTATTTGGCGCTTGCTATACCCACTCTAATCCAATTTCTTGGCCGCTCCGCTTCCCGGATTTGTCCGCGTTTGATTTCTTATGAGAGTCACCAAAAAATTTACAGTTGCGAAAGGCCAGCTACTTTGGATGAATTGCGTTACAAAATTATAGACACGAATAACATCACTGCTTAAGCTTTGGTTAATGTACAAAATATTTCTATGATTGCTTACGGTTTCGTTTGGTTAAAAAGGTGGAATATTCGACCATTTATTTAATAAATACTGTTTATTCAAGGTTTCTCTTTTAGTTACTATAGTTTGTTGCTTCAGGAGAATGTTTAATTTTTCGTTTTTATTTCTTAATAAGCAGAAATTCTTCCTTTATTTTTACGAATAATTAAATGAAGAATATTTTATTTATTTTTGGAAGGAATGTTTATTTTCCTTATCTAACATTCTATTTTATTCAATTTTATTTATTCAAATACATTTAGCTGTAATATATTATTAGTTAGTTTTCCATATTCTACCATTACACATAAGTGAGAAGTGCTTATATCTATTTATTTAATTCAAAATTTTGGCACGTAATTCTGGCTTTTAAATTAATTAAATCAAAATGCCATTTTACTTTTACTATGTCTGTCTGTTTCTTAATGCATTTATGGTAAGTAGTGTGCCTGCTGCCGAATAAGACGTGATAGAGCGTATATAATGATGGGTAACTGTATCCGCGTCGTACCGTTTAGTTACCTGGTTTCCACCGTGCATGTAATTCATAGACAATTAGGAACATAATTCAAAATAAACTACTTCCGTTTATAAATAGGTGCCTAAAAATATTTTAGGGGTATTTGGTCCATTAACCAAGGATTATGGACGTAGGCAGAAGCAGAGACGAAAAAGATACAAATAAGGAAAAGAAAATTAAGAATACTGGGTCATACGCTAAAGAAAAATAATAACGAAATTCCGAAGAGAGCACTTCATGTCTGGTATTCATAGCCACAGATAGGGAGAAACCGAAACAGTTAATGACCAGCTATGCCCCCGAGGATATAACGGGAAATACTACTAGTTCTGTATCTACGATATATATGTCATGTCATTATATTATATGTTCCATTTAAACTTGAGCACCCATTTAAAGCCATATATGAATTATTATTAATTAGTTTACATTAGTTTTATTTATAAATATATGAGATATATTTACTTTTTAAACAAAAAGCTGCGTTGTTTCTTGTACCAGTATACTGAATCTTTTATGTATCATTACGACTTAAATTCTCATTATTTTACACACTCTTACCATGACATATACCTTACAACTTATCTAGAAGAACACCAAGTCACTAAAGGTAACAGAAACTGTAATTTTGGGAATATTCCAGACGCACGAGACAAAACCCAACTATAGAATATTTAAGAGATATGTATGTAAACACACTCTCTATATAAATGTCTAATAATATTATTTAATATTATTTAAAAAAATTATCAATTATATCTCTTGTAATGAATCATTATTTGCCTTTTCGACATGAAAATATTTTATTAAGTAACACTAGAAAACATTTTCATTAAAACTATTTATGTGATGCCGAGGTATAAGATTTTCTTGTGGTTCAAATAAAGATATGGAAAGAAAATTAAATTAACAGTCTTATATTCGCAAGGGTAGAAAGAAAAAGATTTAGTAGCTTGAACACACACAACACATGTGTATGTAGTTAAGTAGATGGATTTGTTCCGCTTTCGCGGTAAAAGAACGCGTGCAAGATTAGCTTTTTTATGTTAGTAAAAAGAAATAACTTAAAATTCCTTTAATTTAAATATAATTATTATCTCGGATATGATTCACAAGCTGTAGATTACATTAACTAAATCTCAATTGTTTAAGTATAATATTAATCTTTTAGTATTTAACACACGTGAATTATTAGTAGTATTTTTATTTGTCGCTAGACACATATATTTGTTAAAATTACAGATTCCTTATTTATTTCAATAAATTATTTATTTTTATCACTTTACTCACTCTTTTATTGATAGTGTTTGGTTGTAAGAGTTATTTTATATTAGATTTATCTATTTAAACACCATACAAAGGAATAAACATTCACATTCTATCGACGATGATCCTGAAGAGTCATGTTCTAATTATTACATGCTCACGACTGCTAGTTGGTATATTAAGAACATAGATAGCGTTGATCTAAATATATTTTCATATTAAAAGGCGCCCAATTATAAATTCAAATCTATTTACTTTTACTTTTTGATACTTTAATTCATTATTCAATTATATACTTATAGATCATCAGCTACTTCAATATATATATATACATATATAAATATATATATATATATATATATATATATATATATATATATGGATAACTTAAAATTGTTTTTCATTCATTTAGATTTTGTTTGGAACAAGGCTTTGAGAATAATTGTTTATTGGTTAAGATTTACCAAATTATTTAACAAAATCTTCCTCTTAATAAGATTTTATAATATATTATGTTAGAAGTATTTTAGAATATGGGATCATTTTATGATAATGCTATTTGTGACATTGAACGAGTACAGCACATCTTTCTAAAATCTATGTATTTTCGTTGATAAGGCTGCACCACAGTTTTCGATATAGTTTCTTGATACGCTTAAAAATCTCGCACAAATTAAAAAAAGACCTTCATGGAAAACACCTGACCAAACCATTTCTGAAACTAGATGGTGAACATGCTGAATCGGTTGCACGGTCTTCATAGTTTGAACTTAGAACATAAGCCCTATCATTGTGTAGACTCAATTTTCCTCGGAAGATTTTCTCATCCGAGAATAAGATTTTGCGAGAGAATTGTCAAAATGACTTAATAACTCGCTTGCTCTTTCGTTATTATGACCTTTAAGGTCAAATGTTAAGAAATGGTGTTTGTACTTTTTATAAGCTTTCATGCGTTAATCTTCCCATATGACGCGTGTAGACGTTCGATACAAGGACAACATATCAATGTCTCGTACTATATATTAATAATGCGCAAAAGAAGAACTGTAGTCTGACGCACTCTTTCCCACTATACAATGCAAGAATAGCCACGCAGTTTTGGCAGTCCGGACAATACGTTTATGCTGTTATGAATTTGTTTCGAGCCACAGAGTTCTTAACGTACTCTTTCATATTTTGGTTTAAATAAGATATATTTAGTAAAAATTCGAAAAGTTTTCTAGTGCGCCTTAAAAGATAATTAGAATTTATATATTAATAAAAATAAATAGAGCGTTGGGGTGATGTAACAATCTATTTACTTAAAATATTCCGCCTAGCAAACATAAATTAAGAGAACGTTTGACTTTATTTCTAAAGTATATAAATAACTACGCGTTTTGTTTATTTATATACTTTGTTTACAGAGATAATTTACAGAGATCTCACTGCCATTTATCTTTGAGTAAGTAGTCTCGCAGGACGATTTAGAATCTTGCAAAGGCACAATAAATATCAATACACTCCTTTTTAGTACGGAAACAACAAACAACTTATATGACAGCGTTCAAATAATATCCGGAACGCTCTGTTTAATTATGTACGGTGTTAAAGAAAGCAATAGTAAGTAATTTAAGTTTTGTTAAACATCAAACGCGCATGCGCCAACCTCTTCCTATTGCGCATGCCCTAACACCTAAGACCTGTCTGTAAATTAGACAGGTCTGATTTCAAGACAGGATTGTCTCTGAGACAGTCAGGTTTGTCTCTGAAACAGACAGGTCTGTCTGTTTCGGAGACAGACCTGTCTGTTTTTCAAACAGACCTGTCTATTTTGGAGACAGACAGGTTTTAGGTGTTCAGGCATGAGCAATGGGGCCAGCGCCTGGAGCATTGGCCTCGGTAAGAAGGTAAGTAATAATCAACGTGAGGTTAGTCGCGTTACTTAGTTATGACGTCACAGCTCAAACGACCTTGAAAGTGCAAAATCAGCTTTCATATAACAATACATGAGATTTTGTTTTCAAACTCCCAAGTACTTGAAAAATAACACATAATAAATTCACAATGAAAAGTAAGTTAGTTATTCCGTAAATTAATTGTTTGGTAAATATAATTAAAATAACATCTATATCGAACAATATAGTGGTTGCCTTTATATAATGTCACGATCGGAGATGTGCTTCACTGTGTATGTTTGAACAAGCACATGTAGTAAGAGATGTCACCTCAGGAAAGGTTGGGGAGCAAGAGAGAGCTTTCTGTAAGAGAAAACTCGAGGTAGAAGGCAGTTTCATGATTTAGTTTAATGACAACAAATTATATCGAAACTAGCGATGTCTAAAGAATAATATTAAAGACACGTGGCAGAGGGTTGTAGCATCGATAAAATTAATATCATTAAAATATTCCTTGCGAAAGATACTTTAAATTATATCTTACACGATATGGCTTAGATCAAGTTTACAATGGTGATTTAAATGTGGCTATATTATGTAAATTTTAATGTGGACTTGGGTTATAACTTTGGCATGTAGAAAACAAAATAGCACGATAATAAACAACATTACTAATTAATAAATAATTAAAATCGAAGTTGTAAGTAATTAATAATAACTAATTTAAAATGTACAAGTCAAATTAACATTTTTATCCTTTTATTTCGAGGAGGTATAGTACCAAAGCCATGCACCTCTTTACGCACACTATATACAGTTACTCTAAACGATCCTCAACTCTTGACAAGTTTTCAAGGCCGCTATAGGCACCATACAAAAAAAATTAAGCCTTATATCCAAACAAACACCTATCGATAACGTCGTGTAACTGATAATTTAATTTCTTGTCACAGTTTCGTAATGGATTTCTTAGTTTTCCATTTCCGGTCGAATATCTTCAATGCAATTTGTAATTCTATTTTTAGTGTCTCCGCTCTCATATCTACGAACTATTGAAACATAATTTGTCAATACAAGTATGAATCTGGCTGTTTATAGAGGATTGCGAGATTAGATGATTGTTAGTAAAAATCCTGCATGGAATAATTAATTGCATAAGCTCACTGTCCACTTTCTAATCTGTCAGAAAATAGCTTTCAACAACAGAAACTTTCGGTTGTAACTCTAGTACAATAATAATACTTTATTTGAAGATGCAGATTTTAATAAAATAAGTTTAAAATAACTGTCAAAATTTTATATTTCAATGGCACCAACTTCATATTAAAATCATAAGCTACTCTAAATAAGAATTATGTTGAAGGTACAGTTTGTACCGTTGATATTCTGCGTCAGAAATATAAAAAAAAGTTTTTCTTGCAAAAAATATTTAGACGTTTAAATTCATATGTAGACTAATTGCTTGTTATTTATCAGTCGTTTATTTATTACTTCTCAGACAGCTTTTTATGATACTTAGATGGATGCTCAAGACTTATAACTGCCCTAGAAAAGCGAGAAATAAAATATTTTTCTTAAACATGTACATAGATGTCTTTGTTGTCTCTCTAGAACTTGAGTGTATATGATTTCGCTTTCCTTCAGATATATTATAGAAGAAAATTAGACGAAAGAAACGTTTATATTAACAATAATGCATCTTTAACGAGATACAAGTGTTACATCCAATTTTATGGTAGGCTGTCAAAATTTCGATGACGAAGTTCTTGAAATTTTCGGCTTTGTTTTTGCCCAGAAAGCCGTTTATACCAGATTTGAAATAATTGCACGCCACTTTTTCTTGTAGAATCACATCAAAATTACTGTCGTTCATTAATTTTCGAATTTGGAGACCCACAATTATGCCCCGGATGTATCTATTTTATGCAGTAAACACTTTAACCGCCGTCCATACCTTTTACAAATTTCTTTATCAGTCTTAGCTTTATATGGAAAGAAATATTGTTTCTATCAACAAGACTTTCAGATACTCGTAAAATATTATTTTCTTTCACAAATATCTGTTTATTTGGACAACTTTTCACAATATAAAGTTACAATTTAACACTGTCCCACTCACACAAAAGGCATCTGTATTTTGTAAATCCTAGTTGAATCCCAGTTGCATTCCTAATAACAAAGTTACAACTTTCCAATCCACACAGATTTTTCACTCGTATAGTATACGATCGTTAAAAAGCATTGAATAGTTTCATAAGTTTCCTTTAGGTCACATGGGAACTGAAGGCAATACGTTGCCATTGTTCAATAGAATTACTTTCGAACTAAATATACATGTATAAGGGTTATCCAGGAATTAGATTTGGAATCTTTTGGTATCAAAAAATTGTAGGAAGAAAATAAGTTATATTCATTTGAAAGCGACACTTAAATACTATTTTTCAACAAAGTCTCCTTAGAAATTTAGACACTTATCATAGCGGTAAACAAGCTTTGAAATTCCATAGTCATAAAATTCTGCCGCCTGAGACTAACCAGTTAGTCACGCCCTTCCGCAGTTCCACGTCGTCAAAGCGCTGCGTTGGAAACAGGTGATAGTCGCTGGGTGCAATATCTGAACTCTACAGTGGATGAGGAAACATCTCCCACTTGGAAGCATCCCGGAGATCTCGAATGCAATTCGCCGTGTGCGGTCGGACGTTGCCGTGCAATAACAAACTGTTTGAGCTCAACTTTCCTCTACGCTTGTTTTGAATTGCTCTTCTTAATTTTTCCAAATATCTTGCAGAGTTTATTGTTGCGCTCGTTCCAGAAAATCTATAAAAAGCACACCTTTCCTGTCCCAAAAGATAATTGCCATAATCTTCCACACAGAAAACGTTTGCAACCATTTTATTGTTTTTTAGGGGAATTTGTATACCCTCACTGCATAGACTTCAATTTGGTCTCGCAGTTCGCATGTTTCACGCAAGTCTTGTCTCCAGTTCTGACTCGATCTAGTAACATGTCACTTCTTTTTGTAAAATTACAGAAATGTTAATGATGCACCCATACGCTGGTTCTTGTGGTTTTTGTCAAGATTTTTGGAACTCATCTAGCACAAAATTTGTAATAGCCTAGCTTATGTGCAACGATTTCATGCAATAAACCTCACGAAATTTCTGGTAAATTAAGCGAGAACTCCGTTATTGTGAATCGGCGGTTTTCCTGAATTTTCTCATGAAATTTTGCGATCAGTTCATCATTTACAATGCTTGGTCGTCCACTGAACGGAAAAACGCTCAGACCCCAATATGGCCGCATTAGCCCCGCCCTTTGTTGCTACAGAGGAAAATGTAATCTAATTCCTGGATAACCCTTGTATAAATGAACACCATTCTTCAGATTTACACCCAAGGGTTTCCATATAACTGGCAGCATCACTGCACTAGGTAAGATTGTCGTCGATAGAATAAAATTCAGAAAATTTCTTTGTGTGGTTACGGAAATGACGAATTTTGGTACTGGGTTGTAATAAATTCCAACTTTTCAATCGGGAGCCAAACAACTCGGCTTTGCTCTTGCTTGAGTTCAAATATGCGATCAAATGTGGGATCAGTGGGACCTTGAAGAATAAATTTAAGATCATTGCTAGAAACAAGGTGAACACTTTTCTCATATTATTATGTTTCCTCAAATGTTCCTGATAGCACAGGAACGGGAATATCAGTGCATAGAAGAAATAATCTTATCGTCGATATTTATTTTTATGAACATCTTTTCTTTTTTGGGAACGGTACCTACTCAAGTACTCTGGCATTCTATGTTTCATAATTTCGTTTCTTATACAGGCTGATTCATTTTCGGCCCTCACCATGGGGATCTCTCTTATTATTGGAGATAGAGTATAGGTTTAAATTTGTCAAAGTTGTTAAATTTTGTGTTTGTTATAAATCCGCAAAGAAAATAGACCTGTGACAAATGACCTTTGTTATTAAAAAAAAAAAACGCGAAAACCCCATTTTCTTCTTTTACCTGTAGCACCGACATTTGGCCTTGTAGAGAAAAAATAAAAACACGTCCTTGTGGCCATTTCTAAACCTCTGTCCAGTGGTGTACTTTAAATTTTTACACGACGTTTCGTTTCTTTCTGGACATCATCAACTATCGAATTTCTTATAGGCATCATATTGGATTTAGACATCTTCAGAAAGAGTTTTTTTTCTGATTTCAACCATGTACCACATGCTGACTATAGTTTTTGACATTAGGTTTTATTTGAAAGAATAAATTATAAGATTAAATAAGGTAGCCTTTGGAATTTCAATCTGTCAAACATTTCATTTATTGTTCATTAATAATACAAAAATGTCATACACTAACGAAGAGAAACGAGATATGATAAGTATTTTTTATTCTTCGAAACTAAATTCAACAGTAGCGAGTACAAGATAACAAAAACATTAATAAAAATACATAGAAAAGTAAACAATAAACAATTACAGTAAATATTCAATTATCTGGCCATCTTCGGTAATGCCCAATTGGGTACGCCTTCTGGCATTTTGTACTGCCCTTTGTATAGTTCTTCTAGGAACTGCATCGAAGGCATTCTGATGTCTGTCTCGTAATTCTTCAATGTTTTGTGGCGCATCTACTTTATAAATATTATTTTTAACATATTCCCATAAAAAAAAATCTAGCGGACTTAAATTAGGTGATCTCGCAGGCCATTCAACAACTCCCCTATTTCCAATCCAACGGTTTGCAAACTTTTGATTTAAGAAATTTCTAACAACAGCTGCATTGTGTGCTGGTGCGCCATCTTGTTGCCACCATAAATATTGTAATTGATTTAATGGGATATTGTCGTCAAGGTAGTCAGATACGTATGTACGTAAAATGTTTAAATATATTTCTCCATTTAAATGTTCTTCATACATAACTGTTCCTAAGAGACGATTTGCCAAAATACCCATCCAAAAGTTTATTCCAAAACGATGTTGTGGTCTTCTAGCCCTGTTTTGTCGGGGATTTTGTACTGCCCAATAGTGCTCCGTATTTCTGTTGAACATTCCAGAATTTGTAAATTTTGTTTCATCTGACCAGATAATTTTGCTTAAAAAATTTTCGTCCTTTTCTATCCTTCCAATTAACCAATTACAATATTCTAGACTTCTCAAATTATCCCCAGGCATTAAAGAGTGACTAACATGGATCCTGTATGGTTTAAACCTACTTTTGTGTAAAGTTCTCCACACTCTGGACTGTCACAAATTTAATTCTGACGCTACTTCGCGTGTAGAAATTGATGGATTATTATTTATCTATAAAATACAAGATTCACATGAAATTTGAAAACACGCTTTTAATTTACCATTTGTAAAATATCTTGTCGATTTTCATTTAAATTCCTGTTGACTTGACTATTACGAGGCTTAGTAAACGATCCATTTGCGACCAAATTTCTGTCGAGATTTAGAAAAATGGTACGATGAGGCTGTTGTCGTTCTGAATATAATTGTAGATATCTTGTACTCGCACAAAGTTAAACTTAAAAATCAAGGCCATTGATCCAGTCCAACACAAAGTCAGTGGGTTCAAAGAAGTTACTCATCTCACCTCCATATAAGCGGATACTCAACCTGTAATATAATTGAATCGCTTATTATTAAAAGGAACTAAGTTATTTTAACAGGTTTTGAGAAAAAGAGAAAAAACATCCCAAGTTCAAAAATTATTTTTTTTTCGTTGAATTCAGTTACTGTTTCATTATTTAATTGGATAATAAGTATTGTTTTAAGTTTTGTTAGTATATATGTTTTTTGTTTTCTAACTAAAAATTATGTTTTAGTAAGCTGGCTTAGTCCAATTTAGTAATAAAAAACAAAATAGTCGATACTTTGTGTAATATCTTTATTAAATGTGTTTGAAACATGCGTAAATATTGTTGTTTGACTTGGAAAATATAACAAATATCAAAATTATGTGTTTAAGGGTCTTCATTTATTCCGCTTTTATCCTTTCTAGACTTCCTATCCCAGGTGTCGATCAAATTCTGGTAAAATGGAATATTATCTTCATCCACCCACTTAATCAGCTGCTTAAGGTGTTCAATTTTGGTGTCCAGTATTGGAATTTTATCTCCGGTGTAGGCTTTTCGTGAAGGCATGGATATGTTGTACCTTTTATTTGGTAGTGCTAAATCGAAATGATGAACAGTAAGCCCATTAATGAAATCGCGAGCTTCAACAATTCCAGGCATGTCCTTGTTGTGTAAAATATGGTGATATTTGGAAATTGTAAAGCTTACTTTCTGATTCCTAGGTAGATTTAAGGAATCATTTGATATACCTGTCTTTTTATAGTAAGTCGGCCACCGTTTTCTCCAATCTAAAATGTCATTCGTTAGCACCTCTTTTACAACAAATTTGCTGCTTTGACTGGAATGAATGATTTTTTCAGTATATTCGTGTACTGAATATATTCTGTCAAATTTTCTTAAATGATGACAGCGATATACCTGTCGCAGGGAAGAAAAGAGTGTCCCCGAATTGGAAAAAATTGTTGTACTTTTTCAAATCTTCCTATCTGAATGAGTGCCATACAGAACCGTACCATAGTATGTTTTTTTTCTGACCGGGGCAATTGTCTGAAAAAAGCCTAAATTCTTTTGAACCTGGATCTGCGTAGTTGTCAAGGTAGTCCATAAAAAATGAACATACTTCGTCTGGTGTCTTGGCAGCTATACCTTCATGATAAACGTAATAGTAAACTTTTCCAGTTTTCAAGTCATGGATTCCAAAAACACTAACGCTTAGTTGAGTTAAATAGAAAGAGTCTTGAACAGGAACGAGTGGTAGTTGCAGATTCGGCAAAAAATCAAATGCTACAGCAGTAATTCTATCAGTTTTTTTTATTTCAGCAATAGAATTTTTCAATGAAGCGTAAAATTTCATAGCTCTACGTTGATGTATTATTTTTTCGGCAACGGCCACCCGTTTAGCAGCTTCACCTAACGATGGACTTTTAATTTTAAGAGAGAGCTCTTCACATTGACAACATGTGCAATTTGGGGACGACCGAAGTGCAAAGCAAAATTTTCATTAAAAAATTTAATGCAGTAACTATATTTAACATTGCTGCTAGGGTATTTTTCTTTGAACATGTTGTACATTATTTTGACATTCAGTCTGCTATCGAGATAGTGATAGTCTTTTCCAGAGTAATGTGTATCTTTGACAGGAAAAGAAGATATATGGAGACGAATTAACATGTTTTCTGCATCGGATATGGCATGGTTTTTAAGCATTTTCCTCGTTTATCACGAGGAGTGGATTTATTTATCAACAATGCTTTTAGTAATTTAACTCTTTTAACACTAATCCCATGCAGACTTAAAAATGCATTCTGACATACTTTTACTTTGTCATTGTCAGATTGTGGAGCAAAATGAATAAAAGACCTTTCTCTTTCTTTCCCGTGTTTTAAACGTTTTCGTCTCTTAGCAACGTCAGTGACTACAATAAGTGATTGTAAGTATACATCCTGTTCACCTTTAGTTATCAAATTAGTATAAAACTTTTCGAATATGTACTTTCGTTGAGCGTCACTGAATTTTTCAAAGCACTTCATTGCGCATCTATACAGAAACAAAAAAAAAAATAAAAACACTTTCTCATACGTTTCTCAAATATAATTTTCTTACCTGCAAGGGGCGCCCTGCTTTCTTGCTAAAACTGTACGGCCCTTATGATTAACATATCGGGCACCTTTAACCCTACATTTCTTAATAACGTTTTTCTTATAATTTTCATCATTTCGTATACCTTTGCGTCGCTTTTTTGGTATTTCATCAACACTCGCTCTATCGTCCTCACTCTCAATAAAATGTTCGCTTTGTTTATTAGAGATTCTTGTTTAAACAGCGTTATTAAGCGTAATAATATTAACAATCATGCTACAGAGCACACAACGTTTTATTGTCCGTACTATTTTGAGAAATGTGTTATAGGTTAAGTTATTACTCAACTATCAAAACCGGCGGTAATTTCAAAAGGGATCAAGTCAAGCGACTTAGACCCATTCAAAAATAAACCTAAATAAACACATTTACATACCATAATATGGCACAGTGGCACTTAGTTCCTTTTATCATCAAACGATTCAGTTATATCGCTTTAGTAAAGAGCAATGTATATCTCGAAAAAGCCGAAAAGTGACTTAATCCCTTTTAATAATAAGCGATTCAATTATAATGAAGAGTGTGGCTCTACATTAACACAAGTCTCTCGGGCCCAACTCTTCCCACATTATCCTGCACATATGCGCATGGATCTACAACGTGTTATTATACAATAATATGAATAAGTAATAAATAATAATCAATAGAGAGCGGGCGTAACAGGAAGAAATTACAATGAATCCTATAAATAGTCTATAACATCGCTAAGTACAATACGCACTTATTGAATAGTACTATACATTCGGTTAACCGCAAATCTGTTTTTTGTCGTTGAATTGTGACGCAATTACTTCAATATTAGGGTTAAATTCCTTTCTTCAAGGGCGTAGATAGAAGCGTGCGGATTTTCTATAATTTATTTTATAATTTTTATAATTTATTTTATATATTTCGTAAGATAAATAAGGTACGGTGAGTTAGTTCCTTTTTTTGATTGTTTTAACTGTTAACTGTTAGACCCATTAGAATCTGTCAATTTTAACGAAGAACTCTGTGAAACTTTGATGGCAGCAAATCCGGTGGTGAATCCACCTTACGCAAATATTATGTTTCTAAGTGCCACACGAAAGCAGTAGAACATATTAGAGAGAGAACATATTATAGTTTTCATTTTATTACTACATAAGATTTCAAAATAAGTTTTCGTTTGGTTTGTATTTTATCAGTTCGAAATTCAATTGTTTTCCATAAAAACCATAAAAATGTCTATATCATCTTTATTTTTTAAAATAACCATATCATAATATCAAAAATCATAATATCAAACCTTATATCGTTGTAATCAGCAAAAAATAAGCTTTTTAATGATGTCACAACCAACTATAGTTTCTATTTAAAAAAACAAAAGTTAGTGTCATAACTCGATAATGGTGAACGAAAAAAAAAAATTAGCTACACAGTTTTATTTGGCGTACAATTATCTATTACTTTTGTCTGAACACTTTTTGTCTAAAATGACTATTAACGATGCTAAGCATGTTTAAAAAAAATCGTAAAATTTAATTTTCTTTGAATATCTAATAAGCCATGAAAGTTATAGGAGAAACAAAAGCAGTTTTAAATCAAACTCGTAAAACTGCGCATCTTTCCCCATTTAAGCGTTTTTCTATCTCCAGTAGTTTCTGAGATCCCAATGCTAAACATTCAAAAAAACTCATCCTGTATATATACTGATGTCTTTTTAGTATTCTATTTATTATTAAATACGTATCAAATTTTTGGGTTTTTGTCATTTGATTACTTTGTAAGAGAATTAATAAATTCGGTTATTTATAAATTATATCCTAAATATTGCAAGTTTGACATAAGCGTTTGCTATCCTAACCTAAAATGTAAACGAATTGATTTTTCCAATGGATTTTGCAAATGATTTCGTAACATTGTTTTGACAACATTGATGATGTGCACGTTTTCGAATCGTGAACGGCGTTTAGCTACAAAAGTTATAAATACAGTCGATGCGGAAGCAGTAGCTAAAACTATTTACGAGAATATGTTCTCCACAGAATCTGTGAATATATTAGAGACCCGTTTCCGGAAGTTGATAGACTTGTATTCGCTTTTAAAAAAGTTTTTTTTAACTAACTAATCACTCATTTTGAAAACTAAAATTTCAAATTAAATGATGGGTTAACCACATTAGATGTAGCTATTAATAATTTGAAAAATATTTCAAGTCACTTCGGATGTGGCCTTCGACAAAAGTTTGACGCCGTTTTTGATAGAAATCCAGATTAAATAACATTGCAGCAATTGTGTATAGGGACAATACCACCAAATCTAACTGCTAAATACGCTGAAATAAAAGAATATTTACAGTATGCATCGATAGCAAGTTGCGATGTAGAAAGGACGTTTTCTATCTACAAGGATGCATTTCATTCAAATGGAACAAATTTTACAGAGGAGATCCTTGAGAAAGTATTGCTAGTTAATATTAATACTCCTTTACTCAACTTGAACTACAAAATGAACAAATAAAAATGTATTTCGTATTTTATAGATCACCACCCGTTTGTTATCCAATTATATAAATAAAATTAAAAACTCTTTAAAAATACAAATTTTCAATAGTACGCCCGTGGGCGATGAGTCATCGGCCTCTCGTGGCCGGTCTCTAATAATTACATTAATCTTTTCTATGTCTATTTAATAATAATACAACTTTTCCACGCAGTTATTACTTTTTTATTTTTATTTTTTCTCCAACATAAATTTTAAATATATGTACTTCATTTTCATTAGTGATGCACATTTCACAGAACACTTACGTCGCATTCTATTAGTTATTATTGCTTTTTTTTTTGGTGTTGTTTCTTATTATGATGATTAAATTTGTAAATATTGATAAAAAAGATGTTACAATGATTACATTTATATTTGAAATTTTCAGCCACTTTTACGGTAATGTAAGCAATAGGTTAGGTATTGTCGTTGGGATGAAATTTTTTTACATGTCGTCTGAAATTATATAATTAGAAACTTATTTTGCTCAACTAACAAACATACAAATGTTGTTAATATTCATATTATTATTATTCATTACGATTCATATTATATCATAAAACGTCGCATAGGCGCAGGATAACTTGGAAAGAGTTGGGCTCTACAGGCTTGTCTAGATTTTCCACATTTGCAAGTCGGTGTCTCAGTCAATCCCCATTATAGCACGAGCTAAAACAGATGCCGTGGGACGTTATTATTCTATCCAGTGTCTTCCATTCCATTCTTGGTAAGGGTATGGTACCTGATATGGGCTGCTCGAGCGGTTTTCAAGGCTTCTCATTATTCTCTTCCATCTACCATTTGGGTTGAAATTTTCTACTATAAGTTGTTCTGCTAGCGGTAGTGGAGATCTAATCTTCAGTCTCGACAGGCTACCATCAAACATTTTCTTATATTATCTAATCGGGCGTTCTTTTCTTCGAATGGTGGGATATGCAATATGGCTTAGAATGGGGAGCCAGGTGAAAATTTTAATAAATAATACTTACAGGTAATTCGTGTAGGTGGTATGTCGGTACTGATATCTTTTTTAATGGCAGCCGCCATTTTTGATTACAGAATATGAAGGAAATTATGAGTAGACCAAATAAAAAAAATGAGAAAAACAATTTAGAAATTATTAATATTAAATTTAATGGCAATGATAGATTAAAAAAGCAATTAAATCAAACGTTCAAATTGTGTACCGCTGACGACCTAACTATTGCCACTTGCCTGATAGTAACTTTCACAACCTAAATTTAGTTATTTATTGATGTTAGCCATAAAAACTTGAAATCCTATTTCGTTAAATTGTTTTTTTTTAATTTATTTCTTGAAAGAATTAAAGTATTTCCTTTTGTTTGTCAAAAGCAGTGCATTTGTAGGGTTTATTATTGTCATTTCACGAAAAATGGTTAAATTGTAAACGATAAAGAATTGAAATAGTTTACATAATAGGATTTGGAGACAGAATACGCACTCAAATAGAAGTAATTGAATTGGTCAATGCAACTCAATATGATCTGTAACCCATTTAGCCAAAGCATGATAAACAGAGTTGACTCTAAATACTACGAGTTTGAGCGTGATCGTGATGTTTCTAAATTTCGTCGACCCTCACCACCAGCACGCGTTCAGTTTAATGTTTTGTTAGCAGTACAAGAAAATCATCACTTAACATTGAATCAATAATTGTCTTCTAATTTTAATATGGCATCGCCTGTAGTCCATAAAATTCTGAAAAAAGCAAGGCACCATCCTTATAGGGTATGCCTTATCCATGAACTGAATGAAGACGAATTCGAACTGTACAATTAATTCTGCGAGTAAACGAAACAGCTACAGTGATAATGATTTTCTAAAAAAACTACTTTTTCTGACTGCCTTTGCTTTGAATGGAAGAATGAATAGGCACAACAACTGTTATTAAGGTACGAAAATCCCCGATAAATGATGGAAGTAACACACTAAAAACCCATAAAAAGTGGTCTTACAAGTTGTTGGTAAGATCAATGAAGATGAAGTGGTCAGCTTGTAAAAGTCGAGAATATGACGAGGGAGGTAGAACATCGTAGTATAATGTCTGGAATATCGGTTGGGTGTCCCGTGGTCGAAAAATGTAGATCGCATTTATTTATGGTTAATAACTCTAAAGATACTATTTATTTTGGCAGCGGAAACTTAATAAATTGTTTGTGAATATTTTACAGTAACTGGATTTATTATCATAGCTGCGGACAATTAGTAATACTAATAAAACTTCACCAATGGTTGAATGGCGTAAGTGGTAAAAGCGTCGGACAACTGGAGTGAGAGTTTTATCGGTCGAAGGTTCGGATCACGGGATCGGCTTGTAAGAGGTTTCTTTCGGGATTGGTATACTTTTCAGTTATCCTTAAATGTTGAGGAAGTGAAATTCAAATTAACATTTCTACTCATTTAAGGTTAAGAGGCAGTAACAAAACCATAGAATACTTTGTGTACACCATATACAGTGTGTATAAGCCAAATGGAATAAATTCATTATTTAGGTTACTCTACATATTTATAAAAAATCCCGAAACATGTCATATTTAATTTATAAATTAACATTCTTCAACGTGAAAATGCGATCCCTACCTTCAACCCCCTTCGAATGACAGGTACAACCCCAATTTTTTTAAATGGGAAGTATAGACTTGTGATATATCGTTGTAAAGGGCTCTTTATTCTCTATTCAAAAATGTTATAATTTTCATGTTTGTTGCAACAATTAAGATAGAATAAAATAAAATCATGTTGTTATCGAAATTCGCTACAATATACTCAAAAAATAAAATTTAATGCAAAATGTAAAGAAAAATTTAAAACGCCAAAAAAATATATGAATGTCAATGAAGTAGATGTTCAAAATGTTCACCATGAACGTCTTGGCAACATCCCAATCTTAAATAAAACTGTCTTCTAACATTATTTAACATATCAGGCGTAATCGACTTAATCGCAAGCGTTATTCGTTCTCTTAAGTCATTTAAATCCAAAGGTTTAGTTTTGTACACGATGCTCTTCAAATATCCACATAAAAAAATCAAGTAAGGTCAGATCAGGTGATCGCGCTGGCCATTCTATCGATCCTCGCCTTCCTATCCACCGGTTGGGAAATATTGCATCGAGGTACTGCCGGACATTGCGTTGGTAATGTGGTGGTGCTCCATCCTGCTGAAACCATATCGTATTCATTGGAACTTGAGGGTTTCCTGGATCAGGATATAAATTTGCCAAAGTTGGAATGACATCATTTTGAAGTAGTGCCAAATAACGATCGCCATTCAAATTGCCCTCAATGAAAAAGGGACCAATGATATGGTTTCCAACAATACCTGCCCAAACATTAACTTTTACTGGGTATTGTGTGTGTTCTTCCCTCATCCAGTGAGGATTTTCCGTAGACCAGTAGCGGCAATTTTGCCGATTAGCATGACCGCTAAGAGAAAAAGTGCACTCATCAGAAAACATAACGTCTTCTAAATTGATAATATTGTTATCCAGCATGTCCATCATTCGCTCACAAAAATAAGTTCTTCTATCAAAATCGTTTGCCATAAGCTCCTGAGTAGATATCATTTTATAGGGATGCATTTTATTTTCTTTTAATATGTTTACTATCGATGTATGGCTAACATTTAATGTAGTGGATGCATGTCTACTCGATGTATGTGGGTTTTCCATAAACTCAAGCATCACATCTACTTTGATTTCATCACTCAGTGCATTGGCAGCTGGTTTTTTATCTGCCTTACATGACCAAACTCTCGAAACTGATTCTCTATCTTACTTATTGTTCCTTGAGCTATAGGCGGTAAATCAGGAAATTTCTCATGAAATAGGCGGGTTACTTCTTGTTGTGTTCGGGTTCTATCTCCGTAACCAATCATTTGTATGACTGTTATTTTATGCATTTCCGTTAATCTAACCATTTCCCAGAATTGTATTTTACGAAATTCAAACTAAAATTATCAAACTGTCAATTTAAATGACAACTTTTAAATACAAAACAATTTACTAAGGCGTTTTAAACAAACTAATGTTGCCACGGAAACTTTTTAAAGTATTTTTAATGGATACCATCTAAAAAGCACATTGGTATGGTTTTTACTCACTTTCTTATTATGAAGACCTAAACGGGAAGTAAGTCATGCAATGGTGCCTTTGATGTATGTATTAAATCTTTATAAACGCAAATGAGCATCTACTTCATTGACATTCATATTTTTTTCTGGCGTTTTAAATTTTTCTTTACATTTTGCATTAAATTTTATTTTTTGAGTATATTGTAGCGAATTTCGATAACAACATGATTTTATTTTATTCTATCTTAATTGTTGCAACAAACATGAAAATTATAACATTTTTGAATAGAGAATAAAGAGACCTTTACAACGATATATCACAAGCCTATACTTCCTATTTAAAAAAAATGGGGGTTGTACCTGTCATTCGAAGGGGGTTGAAGGTAGGGATCGCATTTTCACGTTGAAGAATGTTAATTTATAAATTAAATATGACATGTTTCGGGATTTTTTATAGATATGTACAGTAACCGAAATAATGAATTTATTTCATTTGGCTTATACACACTGTATACTCTAAGCAGTCCTGGAGTCTTGACAAGCTTTCATCTTAAGAGAATAGGCCTCTATAGTAACCACAAAAAAAACTATAGGAACAAAAAACACATGTTTACTTATCGAATTACAAAGGAATACTATAGGCTATTATAAAGACGTCTAATAACAATAATTATTTAAATATGACTTCTATCGTGATATAAATATAGTTTGCCGATTTTAATTAAAACTTGTGTTTTAATATCTATGCGAATTTTGTAAGACTTTTATGTCAATCTTTATGTCAAAAGTTTAAAGGCAAATAAGTTCAAATGACGAAAAGTCATCAAGTAAAAGTCGCATCAATTCAATGTATTTTCTAGAATTAATTGGATAATAAAGGAGCATATAGCACCAAAGAGATTTAATTATAATTTAATACTACTATTACTTTCATTATAAAAGCTTTTTAGCTTTGGAAGTGTACTTCGCTTTTGCTTTATGAAATTTCGCGGTATCTTTCGTTCACGATTTCTTTTAACTTCATTTAAGTATCCTGTAAAAGCTTTTTGAGAGCTCTTTGTGCTCTATTTATTCACCTCTCCGTGGTAGATTAATATTTAAAAATAACTGAATATTTTTTATTAAGATCAGAATCTATTTTAGATAAATTTCTTGCCAAGAATTCCAAGAAAAGTATTTATCTTTTAGGTGTTCTAATTATTTTGTGTTATATTACTTCGAAAAAGCTTCCTCTTGATATATTGCTGGAGCCCCATGAAAGGTTGGTGCCCAACTCAAGTCTCCTGTCAATTATAATATTAATATTTGCTAATTACTTTACTGAAAATTCGAGTAGAGAATGTAGATACGAGAGTAAGTTATAATAAAGATGTTGACGAAATGCAGTTAAATTCTTTTTAATGTTATAGTTCCCATAAGGAACAAGAAAAAGTAATTAATTAATGTTATTTAACGCGAGAAATTTACATCTTGTTTTAGCAAATAGTATCATAAACTTTGGGTAGACCTGTATACAAAGTAAGGTCAAATATTAAACAAGTTAATATGACGTTTAAAGTAATAAAAAGTAGTAGTAATACTGATAAACATTCAATATTTCGATTTCCACAATAAAATTAATTTATGTCATGTTTATTTTGTACTGAGATTTATTAACTTATTAAATATTATTAAATATAGTAGCCATTCTCTGCTCTCTTGAAATAACTGTACTATTTAAATAGTTCGCTGTAAAAACCATGCATTTTTGGGTATGCGTATATTTAGTGAAATGACATTTGGAAATTAGCGAAACATAAATGTAAATTTAAGCTGAGATTTTAGACGTATATTAAAGCAATGAGAACTGCTCAATTTTCCATATTATATAAAAAATAAAAATTCACCTTATAATAATACGAAAGCCAGGCTTTGAAAAAACAATTGACGAAGAAGCGCCCCTAGCAAGAACTTTTAATAGCGTGGCTAAATTTTGGTCTTCGCATTCTAAATTAAAATATACCGATACCTAAAATAGATATCCATAGGTTTAGAAAAATTAACTATTCTTTTGTAAACAAAAATGGATCACTTAAGACGAATTTTGTGGTTAGAATTCTGTTCTGTGACTTACCTCACGTCCAAAAAGTACCTGGTTTCTATCTACGAGTACAAGATACCTGAGAATCCAAAACCCATCCTAACAGTCCTCGTTAGATATTTATTAATTGCAAGTATTACAAATTTCAATCGGTGTTGATTTTTGCCGCTAAAAGACATCAAATTAAGCATTATTTCAAAATACATTTCTTAAACATTATTACTCACTTAAATTAGTACAAAATTGTCTTACCTGTTGTATTCGGTCTATCCATATTCATATTTATATTTTTACTTATTTTTAGTGGCATTTAACGATTGTTAAATTCAATTAATTTATGTAAAAATATCTAACTGTATAAATAATAGATCTGTTAACAATACCTTAAAAGCAAAAGGATTGTCTAACCTACAGTCAAGTTTATAAAGATCATATATCAAATTACTTCCTTTGATCCTTTTTGTATTTATATTGTAATTCACTGGTTTGGTTGCACATTCAAATAACAAACAGGGATATTTCTACGGATCCCGCCTTAATCTGAGAATCCATATGCACACTTTACAACTAGCAGAGTGCATAAAAAACTAATAAAAGATCGGAGATAATTAGCTACCACAGTTAATTTACCCCGTATCAATTGACACTATAAAGTAAGACAATTATGCAAGCTATTTGCGTACTGTATATATATATGTATATATATATATATATATATATATATATATATAAAATTATTTCTTGACCTTTGTATATTATAGTAGATTTAGATAGTCGCCAATTTAAGGTCTGTTTTGCTTTAATATGTATATATTTAAAATAATCTTACAAAGTAGTGAACGCGTTCCAGTTTGAGAATACACAGATAATGGATAAAGAACAATGCACAATTAAAAGAGAAATCAAAGAAATGATTAATATTAAACAAGAAAAAAAAATTATTAACAACAGAAGTGACAAAAAATCTGAGCAGTATATACTATAAATTAATAATGTAGAGCAACGATCTGCAATTTACCATCATTAATATATACAATTGTTATATAAATATCTATCATATGTCATTTAAATATATTCACACTGGCTCATCATGCTGGCAGTCCCGAGTTTAGATCCGGGACTAGTCTGTTTGAGTAGGTTTTCGTGGTTTTCCTTCTCATTGTAGGCGAATGCGGACAGCAGAACTGCTTAAGTCGCTCGACGGGCGCATACATAATAATAACTCATAGCTTGCCAATGCCCCCTGTAATTGGCATCAACCTCTTGGGGAATGCTAAGGCATGAATTATTATTATTAAACTTGAATGTATTTTTGAATAATATACTTTTATCCATGACAACTTGACTCACATAAATATAACATTAATAATATGTACATATAATAAATATAATATACTAAAAAATTAAAATTTCTTTCAAAAAAGTACTATGTGTGGAAACATGTAAAATTATTTTAAATATATACATATCAAAGTAAAACAGATCTTATATCGCCGACTAATTTAATCTACTATAACATACAAAGGTCAAGAAATAAATATCTATATATATATGGTAAATTCAATTTGTTGGCGATTTAAAGTCTGGTTTTACTTCAAAATGTATATATTTAAAACAATCCTACATGTTTCGGCAAATGATGCCTATATATATATATATATATATATATATATATATATATATATGAAGCGTTGTTCTTCGGGATATTTCGCCGCGTTTGGATGATTTCGTCTGAGAAGGACAACTTTCTTCAGTCAGACAGGCGTCCCCACTACGACGGGACCATATAATGCGAGCGGCACAGGAAATCGACGCACTCTTGCAGTTACCATCGCAACGAGAAGATCCTCTAGATAACGGTGAAAGTGATGTCACCGAAACGTCAGGAAGAAAGTTGTCCTTCTCAGGACGAAATCATCCAAATGCGGCGAAATATCCCGAAGAACAACGCTTCAACAAACGACCGCGAAAACATTCGACGAAATGTATATATATATGTATATATATATATATATGATAAACGTAATGTTAATGAGAATTAATAATCATTAAATTCTCACATTACTGCCAATGCCGTTCTAATTCGTTGCATTGTTCATCGTTCACACATTTTTTCATATATATATATACATATATATATATATATACATATATATATATATATATATATATATATATATATATATATATATGTATATATATATATATATTGACGTGGTTCGTCTTGTTACCAGAAACTGGAAGAAAAAGAACATAAATGTTAGTAATTAGCGTTAGATTAAGAAGTACGTATGAAGACGTACATCGTAAGTGTATACTTACGGTGTAAGATATGAAACAAATTAATACCGCGTATTTAATTATAAAATTTATTTGAAATAATTTTGATTATTTATAGAGGATTTTTCATTATAAAAATTCACTAATTTATTTGTAATTCAGAAAATAATTAACCTGATTGATAATATTAATATCATATGCATATCGATTTTATCGACCGTAATATTTTTGATATGAATTAATTTATCGCGGGAATCATCTATTTTAACTTGCACACATATGAATTTAATAGACATGTCTATTCTGCTGATTCAGATATGTACAAGTTTAAAACCTAATTTCCATAAAAAAATAATTATTAAACTTAAATATTCACAATCCTCATACAACATTTGTATTTATCATTATTTAATTATATTCCTTATGCTTGTGATATTGCACATTTAACATATTATCAGTGTGAATGCAAGATTTTGGAAAATTTATACAAAAGAAGCTTTGATTTGAAAAGAGAACCGGCTCCTGAGAAAGAGGTCTTGCTCTACCTATGAATAATACAATTTCATTTTTATTTTGTTAACATAACTTAACTTGTTAAATTAACTGGCGTCCATTGAGTAAAAAATTATTTATATTATTAAATTATTTATCTATTCATATTATTATTCCAATCAAAGTCATTCGGTACAACTATATATATATATATATATATATATATATATATATATATATATATTTTAATACAATTTCATTTTTATTTTGTTAACATAACTTAACTTGTTAAATTAACTGGCGTCCATTGAGTAAAAAATTATTTATATTATTAAATTATTTATCTATTCATATTATTATTCCAATCAAAGTCATTCGGTACAACTATATATATATATATATATATATATGAAAAATTTTTGTGAAAAACTTATCTGCGCGGAATGTGCATATATCGATATTTCACTGTTTTTTACAGATCATCAGTGCACCTTACCGAAGACAGACATGTTATTCACTTCTATACTACGTGTATATATACGAACTGTAATGAACTTCATGTGTATGAGAATTAATAATTATTAAATCTCATTTTACATGCGATTGTCGTTATAATTTGTTGCATTTAATTCTACAATTGCAACAAATTATAACGACAATCGCATGTAAAATGAGATTTAATAATTATTAATTCTCATGCACATGAAGTTCATTACAGTTCGTATATATACACGTAGTATAGAAGTGAATAACATGTCTGTCTTCGGTAAGGTGCACTGATGATCTGTAAAAAACAGTGAAATATCGATATATGCACATTCCGCGCAGATAAGTTTTTCACAAAAATTTTTCATTTGTACTGACAACTTGTACAGTTGATGTCGCGGCTTGTTGCGTCTACAATCTAGGGCAAAAGTGATTTGCCGAATTGTAGAATTAAATGCAACAAATTATAACGACAATCGCATGTAAAATGAGATTTAATAATTATTAATTCTCATACACATGAAGTTCATTACAGTTCGTATATATACACGTAGTATAGAAGTGAATAACATGTCTGTCTTCGGTAAGGTGCACTGATGATCTGTAAAAAACAGTGAAATATCGATATATGCACATTCCGCGCAGATAAGTTTTTCACAAAAATTTTTCATTTGTACTGACAACTTGTACAGTTGATGTCGCGGCTTGTTGCGTCTACAATCTAGGGCAAAAGTGATTTGCCGAATTGTAGAATTAAATGCAACAAATTATAACGACAATCGCATGTAAAATGAGATTTAATAATTATTAATTCTCATACACATGAAGTTCATATATATATATATATATATATATATATATATATATATATATATATAGTTGTACCGAATGACTTTGATTGGAATAATAATATGAATAGATAAATAATTTAATAATATAAATAATTTTTTACTCAATGGACGCCAGTTAATTTAACAAGTTAAGTTATGTTAACAAAATAAAAATGAAATTGTATTATTCATAGGTAGAGCAAGACCTCTTTCTCAGGAGCCGGTTCTCTTTTCAAATCAAAGCTTCTTTTGTATAAATTTTCCAAAATCTTGCATTCACACTGATAATATGTTAAATGTGCAATATCACAAGCATAAGGAATTTAATTAAATAATGATAAATAAAAATGTTGTATGAGGATTGTGAATATTTAAGTTTAATAATTATTTTTTTATGGAAATTAGGTTTTAAACTTGTACATATCTGAATCAGCAGAATAGACATGTCTATTAAATTCATATGTGTGCAAGTTAAAATAGATGATTCCCGCGATAAATTAATTCATATCAAAAATATTACGGTCGATAAAATCGATATGCATATGATATTAATATTATCAATCAGGTTAATTATTTTCTGAATTACAAATAAATTAGTGAATTTTTATAATGAAAAATCCTCTATAAATAATCAAAATTATTTCAAATAAATTTTATAATTAAATACGCGGTATTAATTTGTTTCATATCTTACACCGTAAGTATACACTTACGATGTACGTCTTCATACGTACTTCTTAATCTAACGCTAATTACTAACATTTATGTTCTTTTTCTTCCAGTTTCTGGTAACAAGACGAACCACGTCAATATATATATATATATATACATATATATATATATATATATATATATATATATATATGTATATATATATATATATATATATATATATATATATATATATATATATATATGAAAAAATGTGTGAACGATGAACAATGCAACGAATTATAACGGCATTGGCAGTAATGTGAGAATTTAATGATTATTAATTCTCATTATCATTACGTTTATCATATATATATATATACATATATATATATACATTTCGTCGAATGTTTTCGCGGTCGTTTGTTGAAGCGTTGTTCTTCGGGATATTTCGCCGCATTTGGATGATTTCGTCCTGAGAAGGACAACTTTCTTCCTGACGTTTCGGTGACATCACTTTCACCGTTATCTAGAGGATCTTCTCGTTGCGATGGTAACTGCAAGAGTGCGTCGATTTCCTGTGCCGCTCGCATTATATGGTCCCGTCGTAGTGGGGACGCCTGTCTGACTGAAGAAAGTTGTCCTTCTCAGGACGAAATCATCCAAACGCGGCGAAATATCCCGAAGAACAACGCTTCATATATATATATATATATATATATATATAGGCATCATTTGCCGAAACATGTAGGATTGTTTTAAATATATACATTTTGAAGTAAAACCAGACTTTAAATCGCCAACAAATTGAATTTACCATATATATATATAGATAATTATTTCTTGACCTTTGTATGTTATAGTAGATTAAATTAGTCGGCGATATAAGATCTGTTTTACTTTGATATGTATATATTTAAAATAATTTTACATGTTTCCACACATAGTACATTATATATATTTATGTGAGTCAAGTTGTCATGGATAAAAGTATATTATTCAAAAATACATTCAAGTTTAATAATAATAATTCATGCCTTAGCATTCCCCAAGAGGTTGATGCCAATTACAGGGGGCATTGGCAAGCTATGAGTTATTATTATGTATGCGCCCGTCGAGCGACTTAAGCAGTTCTGCTGTCCGCATTCGCCTACAATGAGAAGGAAAACCACGAAAACCTACTCGAACAGACTAGTCCCGGAGAAAATAATTAACCTGATTGATAATATTAATATCATATGCATATCGATTTTATCGACCGTAATATTTTTGATATGAATTAATTTATCGCGGGAATCATCTATTTTAACTTGCACACATATGAATTTAATAGACATGTCTATTCTGCTGATTCAGATATGTACAAGTTTAAAACCTAATTTCCATAAAAAAATAATTATTAAACTTAAATATTCACAATCCTCATACAACATTTTTATTTATCATTATTTAATTAAATTCCTTATGCTTGTGATATTGCACATTTAACATATTATCAGTGTGAATGCAAGATTTTGGAAAATTTATACAAAAGAAGCTTTGATTTGAAAAGAGAACCGGCTCCTGAGAAAGAGGTCTTGCTCTACCTATGAATAATACAATTTCATTTTTATTTTGTTAACATAACTTAACTTGTTAAATTAACTGGCGTCCATTGAGTAAAAAATTATTTATATTATTAAATTATTTATCTATTCATATTATTATTCCAATCAAAGTCATTCGGTACAACTATATATATATATATATATATATATATATATATATATATATATATATATATATATATATATATTTAACGATTTACGCTGGATTTTTCACTTTTTTGTTTTGTTGAAAAGAATACTCGCATGTAAATATGTATACGGATTTATTTACTACGAGATTAATACACTTGATACAGGAGATACATAACAATTGCTAAGTTATTTCTCGTTTGTACGTTAAAGACCAAGACATGTTATGTCTTGCCTTGGTGAACTTCTCGAATGAATTTTTCTTACATTATCTTTCCTGGGTGAAATGGTCCCCACCCTTGTGAAAGGGGGTTGGGGTAAATAACGGTTCATAGTAGATATTGCAACAATATTTCTCAGATGCATTGATTACGTATTTGTGGAATTTCCAAACTTAAATTGAGAATAAATGATTATTGCAATATCTTTACAAAGTATAATAACATTACCGTAATAAAATGTATTGATACAAACAATTTCTCTTATGACCCATGGTTATAATACGCATTTATTTTATGGCAATAAGCGGCTCGGACTTTCAAAGTAAGCTACATAAATTCCCATCTGCTAAGTTTAGGGGATAATTACCTTCGAAGGTTTTGTAGTATAACGCTGTAATATAAATATTAACGAGATTTGCATGTCTTATTCTAAAATAATTCTAGTTAAATGCTTTTGTGCACAGCGGTTGATATTACATGGATATGTATACGAATATACAGGTGCGTCCAAAAGAAACATACATTAAATCATATGATAGTAATAAAGAAAAACTAAAGTAAAGAAAAAATAAGATAGAAACAAAACCTTATTATAAATATTTCCGGGAAACCGGAACATATATATATATATATATATATAATAACTTCGTGACCTTGGTATGATATGGTAAACCTAATCAGTAGGCGATTAAAGGTCTGTATATTACTTCAAAATATATGTATTTAAAAAACTCTACATGTTTCGGCTGTATACGCCTTTTTCAAGAGAATACAAAATATGAATGATATTTTGTATTCTCTTGAAAAAGGCGTATACAGCCGAAACATGTAGAGTTTTTTAAATACATATATTTTGAAGTAATATACAGACCTTTAATCGCCTACTGATTAGGTTTACCATATATATATATATATATATATATGTTGTAACTGGATTCCGGGTTTTCTTCCGCGTTTCCATTGTTTGGTCTTTGTAAAGACCGGTGCTGGTTTCTGGACGACGTTTCGGAAAAATCACATTTGCCATCTTCAGGTCTGCGATAACTGTCTGCTTCTGCTTCTGGTTACTCGTAAAACAGTTTTACGAGTAACCAGAAGCAGAAGCAGACAGTTATCGCAGACCTGAAGATGGCAAATGTGATTTTGCCGAAACGTCGTCCAGAAACCAGCACCGGTCTTTACAAAGACCAAACAATGGAAACGCGGAAGAAAACCCGGAATCCAGTTACAACACATACTACTACCCGCGGAAACCTGAAAGAAAACATATATATATATATATATATATATCAATTTTTCAAGTTGAGTAATATGAATACAAAGGGAATCTAATGATAGCGGAACAAGTTTTATACAAACTTTTACCCATTACTGAAATATTTTCAAAATGAATTAATGAAGACTTCAAAAATTTGCAAACGAAGCGTAATACATTATAAAGTACAATAGAGCAAATAAAAGTAAACATAATTAATTACGTACAAAATACCTTAAATTGAATCTTTCTAAAATTAAAATATTGTAACAAAAGAAAGTTCCATCGTTTTGAAGTTGCGATTCGGAGTATTCCTTTTGTTTTTCAGTTCAAAACATAAAACTTAAATGGAATTTCTAATACTTAAACATTAAAAATTTAAATACGATTATAACTTATAAGGCGCTAGTAATTATGAACCATGAAAGCCAAACGAAAAAAGCATTTTTTATTTTATATTCTATAGCGGATTGTGGGCACAAAGAAACGAATTTTAAGAGGACGCCTGGAAAATTTACTAAATTTGAAATTAAAATACGCCTACACATTTATCAAACACACTGGCGCGATTTAAAATTCAAAGACTGTAGGTATCTAAAAAGAGCTGTTAAATGTATATACCGGGAATGGAAATGCTCTTTATTATTTACTAAGCCCTTTTGCATTTTATTTTCCCTGAATAACATTTCTATATACCGTAAATAGTAATACATTATATGAATTCGTTAATTTTTGTGACGACGGTATATTTTTAATGATAATGTCTTATTCTTGGTCGAACATTTGGTAAACCAAGTATTTTCAAAATTACCTCGTAAAAATTTTCGAAAAAGAGAGACAACGCAATCTTTCTATCGAAACAATGAATACCATTATTCTATAAATTATGATGGTAAAACTTTAATGAAATAAAACAATAAGTCAATCTATACTTAATTATTTATAAACTAAATTGAAATTAAAAGATTTTCAAATGAAAGTATGATGGGCAGTTGCGACACATTACTTCACATTAAAGTAATATAATAAAAATATATGTGCAACAATAGAACCTGATTTTGAATTTCTAATACAAGCTATAAATTAATGAATCAATGAAATTGTAGATACCTTCATTTTTAAGTCATGTGTTTCATTAATCGAAATAGTAGTATACCAACTCGAAATACTATATACAGCGTGTCCGGGAAAACGTGGGAAATTTCTCGGATGCAGATAGAACATGAGAAAATAACAGTAGTATATATGTTGAGCACTTGTGAAATTATTACACTATTAAACTTAAATAAAACACCTTATATTTCACAAACAATAGTATATTTACTATATGTACATTTCATTGTATTCATTGTATTTCATTGTATTTACAGAATTAACTGTAATTCCTGCCAAAATTATATATCGGCCAAACAAGAAGAAATATTCAAACCCGTTTCAAAGAACATTTAGCTCATGTAAAACTTCACAATGTAGATAAATCAGCATTAGCTCTACATCATTTAGATACCGGACATAATTTCAGCGTAGATAATGTTAAATTAATTAAAAAATGTAATAGCAAAAATTTAGACATGTGGGAAGCCATACATATGAAAAAATACAAAAATTACCTCCTAAATAATGACATGTCACCTATTAATAATAAACTTTTAAATTGTATACCTACAGTATCTAATAACTAATAGATCCTCTTCACGCTACTATATTGTTATTTAATAGAACCCGACATGCCAAACACAGTCAGATGTCTTGTTTTTCATAGGTAACGGTCTTTCCCATAATTTGTCCCTCTTGGAATTTCAATAGATTTTAGCAGACACTGTTACAATACATCCATAAATTTTTTATTTTTATTTTTATTGTTATATTTTTATTTGCATGTTTTTGACCATTTGTTGACCATTTATAATTGTAATTTTTACACCCCCTAACCAAAAAATAGATATTTTTTACTAGACATGTACTAAAAAATAATACTTTTAAATTAGTAACTACTGACGATGTGTGCAGTGCACATGAAATGTACATATAGTAAATATACTATTGTTTGTGAAATATAAGGTGTTTTATTTAAGTTTAATAATGAGAAAATAACATGACAAGTTCCTATAATGTTTTTTCCTACAGGAGATATGCGTCCCTGAAGGACGCCGCTGGAAATCGGTTTTTCTTGATTTTTTTTAGCGTACTTGATATAAACGCAGTGGCGTCCCAGGAGGCACCTTAACGAAATTATTGAAAAATTTCATAAGAGGGTTCAACATGGGTTCCGTGAAGTCTGATACACTCGCGGGCACGACGAATTAAGGACTGTTGTACCCGCAACAATAACTCAGCCGTGTTCCTTATCACATCACAATGATGAAACGTAATTCTCTGTAGAAGTTCCTCCCTAGTGACGACCGGGAAGGGGGACACCACAAACCCACAGCTAAAAATCCAATGGCCTTAGGTAGGGAGATCGAGGAGGCCAGGCAATAGGCCCCCCTCTACCTATTCAAGGGTTTGGGTAGACGTTATTCATGTGCTCTCGCACACGACCGCTGAAATGAGGTGGTGCGCCATCATGCATGAAGTACATGTTTCGGCGAGTTTCAAGTGGTAAGTGCTCTATTAAATCTTGATAAGCGTTCTGAAGGAACTCCAAATAAAGTTGTCCATTCAATCGTTCTGGCAATATGAATGGTCCAATTAAAAAATTGTCAATGATTCCTGGCCAAATATTAATTGATTGGAACTGATGATGATTCGAAACAATAGTGGCATGAGGATTTTCATCAGCCTATACATGTGCGTTGTGTAAATTGGTGATACCATTTTTGGTAAACCTTACTTCATCCGTGAAAAGAATAATGCTCATGAAGTTTACATTATTTCTTTGTTGATGCAATACCCAGTTTGCAAACTGCATTCTACGAGGATAATCTTCAGGAATCAGTTCATGTATTTTCTGCAAATGATATAGATATAACAGCTGTTCACGAAGAACATCATGTACTATTGTTTTCGAAGTATTAAGCTGTGTTGATAATTGTCCAGTGCTCGTTGATGGATTGTCATCTACAGCATTTAAAATATGTACTTCTAATCTCGGCATACGTACGGTTCTTCTCACACCAGCATCATTACCATTTTTTCCAAACTTTCCTAAAATTATGAAGAAAATCAATAATATATATTGCTTTATTAACTGGAATCGCCCACCATTCTCTCTTAGACGTTGGTCAACTCGTTGAAATGTCTTCTCGTAGAACACGATTAATAAATAATAAATAATAAATCTTTCGTGATATAATCTTCTGGCTTCTAAAGCATTGCAAGGCGCAAGACCGTACATCAGATACATATCTGCATATTCAATAAACGTGTATTCCATACTTCAAACAAATTCACAATTAAATTCACCACAAAATCAAAAACTCATTAAATTAATATTGAATAAAGGCATCAATATGTCAGCGATGTGAAAGATGGCAACTTCTAAAATGCCGGATATTTTATTCATTTCGTATCGTAGTAACGTTTGCAATAGAAATAGGTTTTCTTGGTGCTGATAAAAAGTAAAACGCACATTTTTTACGAACATAGGTAGAACTTCTTCTCGTAAACGGTTCATTTTATCGACAATAAACAAGAGTACTTTTTTTTAAATCTAAGGTTCAAGCTATCCAGTTTTATTTTTTTTTGAAGTCTTTATAAAACATTGTGTTAAAAATTTAGGCATTCAGTTGTAAAGATTAGCCCGCCCCTGGTAAACTAAAAAGCTAAATATGTTTCAAGGACACTATCTTAGGAGGTCTTTACTAGTGTCCATCACATTAAATTATATTAAGAACTTTTTAAAAAATTTAAAAAAAAACGATTTTCAGAGGCATCCTACAGGGACGGATATCCCCGTAGGAAGGGCCTGTAGGAAAAAAAATTATAGGAACTGGTCATCTTATTTTTAATGTTCTCTCTACATTCGAGAGATTTCTCACACTTTCCCGGATACCCTGTGAAACAAGCGATGAAATAAATCCGGAGTCGATGTAGGTCTTGCATGAAAAATGTATTTCTCTCTCGTCTCATATTTGGATTTTTCGAAGCGAGCTAAAATCTAAGAAAGTTGTGAAGGGTGCGAAGCAAATGGCCGTTTATTTCATCGGTTTTACTGGACATGAAGCGTAATTTTAGAGAATCGAAGAACCATGAACGTTGATTGGTATACCAAAATTTTTTGTCGGAGTCGTCGATGAAATAAGAAGAAATTATCGAAATCGCGGAGCCTGTAAAAATGTCGAATTAACAACTAGTTGCCCGCATTCAACTGATTCATCTTGTTATTTCTGTTTGTTCCCAAATATTTAAAATAAAATCCGTGGTGAGAGTTTTCACCTCCTCAAGCAGAGTTTGAAAAATTCCGAACACTAATTTCCGAAGTTGGTTGGAGTGAATGTAAAAGTCTATTGATGCTAAAGTTCGAGACTTTGAAAACAATAAAGTAGTTTACTAACGGCCAGTTTCATAATAACTTTTCCTTTAAGATGTATAAAATACATTTTAAAGGCACTTTAAATTTATTATGAAATTGGGCCTAAATTTTATGTTTCTTCCATTGTTTCCAGAAATATCCCCAGTAGTTTTCGTAAGATATTTTATAATGAATTCCTTGAAATCTTTATTTTGGCCTACTAGTTTTGTTTATAAAATGTTTTTTTGTCACAATTAGTATCAATGTTCTAAAAAGGCATTGGTTAGTCATATGGTCCTTGATATTTTCTTAATGAATCGATTTAAATAAAGACGAAGATTGTTTAATATTTTTAATTTTTATCTAAAACAATGTAGACAATAATGCATCTTGCAATTTCTTACATTTTCAAATGAATAGGTTGTGGAATTTAATATAAGAACTTTCTTAGTTGTTTTCAATAATAATAAAATTGAAGTTCCTTTATTTAAAATTTGAAATTTCTTTCCGTATTTCTTGGAAAATAAATTTGTGAAATTTATTGCATTTGCGATTTATAAATTTTTCAAAATTTAATTCTACGTATTTAATTTAAGGAGGCAGCAAATATTTTGTTTATAAGAGAAATGTAAATTAAATTCCATTTAAGGGAAAAGAGTAAATGTCAAAATGATCCTTACTTCCTTATTTAAGGGTTTTTTTTGTCAATTTTGTTTGGTTTAGCCTTTTATTACCGACATTTGAACTGATATAACGCTATAGTAAAGTTTTCTAAGAAAACCAGAAACATTTTAGATTTTAAGTAGTCTCCAAAGCTAGAAATTATAAGGGGTATCCGTTTAATAAATGATGACAGTTTGTGTCAAATTTTGATTAAGTTAGCATTTCTGCACATGAGTTCGGCCGCAACAATTAACATAGCGTACTATGCGGTAATCACTTTTTACGTAAATATAAAAATTGTTAAAATCGAACACGATAACCTTACTTTTCAAAATGTTTATTGCCAATATTTGCTAATTAGAATAATTTCAGAAAAATGGGATAGATTTGTGCCATGTCTCAAACAAAAAATGTGAATAATAAAAGCTAATGGAAAACAGGCACGTACCTACGACTATGGCAAGAGATGTTAAACACCGATGAATAATAACTATAATTCTCATGGCCCGTATTCAGAAAAGCTTGTAATTGTAACATAACGCTCCGTTAAGATTTAACGGTGAGTTATATACTTATTCTTGTATACTTATATTAAATACCTCGTTAAATGCATTGTTAAAATAACGCGAATTCTTTTACCAATTAAATGATTTAACGAAACGTTATAGTTGTTAAAATCGTGTATATTAAATAGTAAATTAGACCAAAAGGAAATTATATATGAACAAGTGAGTACATATGCTTAAATCATATATGATTTCTTATGATTTTACATTTTAATATGGATTCATCCTCTGAAGAATCTGATATAAAATTTGTTGAAGTGTTGCAGACAATGCCACGGCCCAGAATAATTAAAGTTAGAAATGATCCATTTCAAATATTTGATAAAGATTTTAAGATGCGTTACAGATTTTATAAAAATACCGCGAGAGAGCCTATTAATATAATTAAGCCACAATCAGAAAAAGCCACACAAAAAATAATGCAGTGCTTGTTGCAAATCAGATTTTAATTGCATTAAAATTTTAATAATAAAATGTTTCGGTTATTTTCTTACACGCCTTAGCCTTTTCTTTGAACGTAACATCATCCGTTTTCTTATTTTCAATAAATTTTACATATTGTTGAATAGTGTTTATTAATAAAGATATTTCCTGGTCAGAAAAGTTCTTGCCCTTGACGCGTTTCTTGAAATCCATTTTTAAGTTTCACAAGAAAATCAAAATTCAATCATTCAAAAACAAACAACTTGTAGGTAGTATCGAATTAAAAAAAAGTGGTACAGTTATATTTTAATGGGATTAAATTAGGCTGTGTGAATGTAGGTATACAGACTGTCCCGTAAAAGACGCCAACATTCATAATTCCGTTATTTATTGTCCGGTTTTATTTAAACAAAAAGTAAATTTAATAGCATCAAAAACACTATAAGATAGCGTGTTTTATTTGTTTTCAATTGTTTTCATTAATGTCAAACGACAGTCAAGTTTTTTATTTTAAATGGCAACATATATATTTTTGGCTATATTCGGATTGTATTTTTTTTTCTGAATTCAACGATGTATAACATGTTTATTTTTGATAAACGTTTATTTAAAAAAAAAAACTTTATAAATTTCATCTTTGTCTTCCATTATTTATAAATATTCGAATGTGTCATGAAACATTGGAAATGTAAGTATTATAAATATTATTATAAGAAACAAAACACTTTACAACAAATGTTGAAATTGCCCGCCACCTTGTTCAACACATATCGCACATCTCCTAATTACTCCAAAGGTCGCATTTAAAAGACAAGCGGCAGGTACTTCTTGACAAGTGTTAATAATTTTTTGTCTTAAAATGTCAACATTTTCTGGAGTTGTTAAATAAACTCGATCTTGTAGATAAGCCCACAACCAAAAATCGAGGGGCGTAAGATCCGGTGAACGCGCAGGCCACTCGATAGGACCGGATGTTCCTATCCACCTATTTCCAAATTGGGTGTTCAACAAATCAGTATTTACTCTGGCGTTGTGCGCGGGAGCCCCATCTTGTTGAAAAAATATTCTATTTCAATTTGCCAAAGGTAATTCATCTAAAAAGTTTTGGAGATTTTCGTGTAATAAAGTGTAGTATTTTTCTTGATTTAAGCAACCATTTATGAAAAATGACCCAATTAATTGATCACCTAAAATGCCACACCAAACATTTACGTTGAAACGTCTTTGAAAATTATTTTCAATTACAAATCTCGGATTGTCTGCACTCCACTGTCGATGTATGTTTCTATTAAAAATACCGTTGTTGCTAAAAGTGCATTCATCAGACCAAATTATCCTTCTGTAAAAATTCGGGTCTTGTTCTAATGCATTTAAATAAAAAAGACAAAACTGGATTCTTCGGCCAGGATCATTTTGTTCTAATGCATGAACTTTTCGAGCTATGTACGGTTTAAGTTTGTGTTTTCTTAAAATACCATGAACTGTAGTTTTTGATACCCCAATATTATGTGCAATTTGGCGAATCGAAGTTCGTGAATTTTGCTGTACTGCAAGAAGAACATCTAATTCCTTATCTTCGGAGAATTTCCGTTTTTGTGTTTTTGGTTTGGTAAATGATTCAATTCTCTGAAATATTTTCGAACCTGGAACTTCTCTGTTCGGAAAACGAGCACTGTACCGACGAACTGCTTGAACGCGATTTTTATCACATTCAAAGAACACTTGTAACATGTCCGTTAATTCATTGTTATTCATTTTTAACGAAAATACGCTTTTTGTTGCGGCAAAACGTTCAAACAGGCTAATACAGAAAACTTAATAAAGTCAAACTGACACTTAAGGCATATTGACATAATGCTAGTGGACTGGGCCAAGTCTACTATAATGAAAGATGAAATTTATAAAGTTTTTTTTAAATTTTTTATTATTAGGAGATGTGCGATATGTGTTAAACAAGGTGGCGGGCAATTTCAACATTTATTGTAAAGTGTTTTGTTTCTTATAATAATATTTATAATACTTACATTTCAAATGTTTCATGACACATTCGAATATTTATAAATAATGGAAGACAAAGATGAAATTTATAAAGTTCTTTTTTTGCAATAAACGTTTATCAAAAATAAACATGTTATACATCGTTGAATTCAGAAAAAAAAATACAATTCGAATATAGCCAAAAATATATATGTCGCCATTTAAAATAAAAAACTTGACTGTCGTTTGACATTAATGAAAACAATTGAAAACAAATAAAACACTGCTATCTTATAGTGTTTTTGATGCTATTAAATTTACTTTTTGTTTAAATAAAACCGGACAATAAATAACGGAATTATGAATGTTGGCGTTTTTTACGGGACAGTCTGTATATTAAATGTATACGTCAAATTTAAATATTCAAATAATGGTGTCAAAAATGACTTTTGCACGTTACTACGATTTTAAGTACGTTAGCAACGTCACAATACTAAAATGTTTAAAAATTAACTTTACTACTGTACCACTTTTTTTTTTAATTCGGTAGTACCATACATTATAAACCGCAATTTATACTACATAGGTTATATTCAGAAAACATGCGACATTCAATAATAGTCGAGAAGTATGTTTTCCACCAAATTCATGGTAAAATGTTACTAAAAGTTTATGTATTGACATGTTAAGAAACGATCCGTTAAAAATTTCACCGTTAAGTTTATGAATATAGTATTTCATATAAAGATTGTTTTAATTTAGCGAAATGTTACGAAATCAGCCGCTACTGAGTCTTTTATGAATACGGCCATCAGTGTGGCAAATGCAAAGCAAAGAAGACACCTGATACTTTGAAACGTTAAGCAGTTAAAAGGGCTGTTGGAGAATTCACTTTTTTTATGAAGTATGTTTTACACAGAAAAAATGCTTTCCGCGTTAGTTTGAACGTTTGCATAAGGGTATTCCTAACGAACGCAATACTTTTTTACATCGTTTTCAAAAATATTTCAAGTAGCCTTCGCAGCGCCAGAGCATTGAGAAAAATTAAGTTGTACAGAGAACAAAATATTTGTAGTAAAAGTACTGTAGAAATATACACTACCTCTGCAGTTCAGTAAATAAAAACGAGTATTAAAGCCAACTAGAGTAAAAGTACTAGAAACTATCTTATTATAGTTTGATAATTGTGGTAGATTTCACAAACGTTTAATATGCAAATAGAACAATACCTTCGATGTTAACATGTGGTAATACACAACACAAATACAGAAATGCGAATATCAAATTTGACAATCGTAAAAGTAAAATAAACCATTATTTGTTGTATGAAGAATAATATACATTTTATCTTTGTAGAAGATTATTAAAAACGAAACAATTAGCATTATTTGATATTAGTACCTAATCGCATTCTGTAGTAATAAAATTACTTTATTTTTATTAATATACATTGTGCTATTTTTACAACACCAACAATTTCTACGCCGATGAAAAACTTAAGGGCGATATAACTGTACTAATATTATAGTTATGTAATTTTTAGCAAAAATTCTCATGCCAACGAAGAATTCATTCCCAACACCATAGTACAGCAAAGTAGTTAAGGTAACGGTTAATGGTAACGGTATAATCCTTTCGACGATATAAAGGTGGATCGTACTTTATCTACTTTTAGCATAGTGTAGCGTGAAACTAATATCACTGACTATGACTATTCTGACAACTGTGAAGACCTCTATTATATTTATTTAATTAGTTTATAAATATTTAGTATTATATTTTTACCTTATATAATTTTATATAATTATATAAATATATAATACAGGTGCATTGTGTGATTTTGTGAATACCGTCCTGGTTGGGTATCGATATATTATAACATTTCTAATCGCTCGTTTGTATGAACTTATCTGCCACTGTGCTCAGGTAGTAGTCCGTAATAGACTTTACGGTTTTAATCCTGTAGTCGTGTCGTTATATCGTCAAAAGGACTATAACAGACATTGTTGTGGTCAGTTTCTGGATGTGTGACCAGGAAAAATGTGGCATTCTGCCTCGGTGAGTTCGATTGTCCTCGACACCGAAAGGAAAAAAGGCATTACAAATAAAGAAAGAAAGAAGAAGGATTTTAATCCTTCTTCTTTCTTGTATACTAATACATGGTATGTATACCAATACTGAGTACTTTTTTGTATACTACTAACTAACGATTTCTATGCTATAGTAAATTGTACACCACGAACTTATTATATTGCTCTACCACAATTGGTGTTTCGTCATAAAACGAAATATCTTATATTGTATATATTTATGTTACAGATAAGTAAATTTAATATAACCGAATTAAATTATAACATTTCAAATTTTATAAATATTCAACGTCCATTTTCAAGTGTAAACCATTATATAACGTACTTTATTAACATATTCAAAATTATAATATTTTCCTTAGATTCAAAGAATTTACATTTACTAATCTATTAATACGTAATTAGGAATTTCATTTTATTATTATATTTATTTATCAGTAAGGTCTTAAAGACATCCTAAATATTTGGTATTGTTTGCATGCAGATGTTACCGTGAATGACCGAAAGTAGTGGTTGTCGACATACACCGGTTAATGTCGACAGACACCAGATGAATAGGTGAAAGACCGAACAATTATTAGTTATATTATAAATTCGGTCCTTCACCAGTGTATGTCGACAAACACATATAAGCTTCGGTCAATATCAGAAACGACAGGACATTTATTATAATATAAGTTTATTATTCATATCATTCACGTCACTGCAAACCATTCATTCTGGAATTTCCAGCTATATTTAATTTACCCTTCACAGGTATTTGTAATTTCTTGCATCTATTCAAATTCACAATAGACTTATTAAGAAACGAATATTTAGTTCTTAGTTTTGTTCCATTTATTACCGTAGTTCATTACAATAGCTCTAGGATTTCCCAAATTCAGAGGGTTGTAAACTGTTTATATATTCTTTTAAATTCAAATTCATAGATCAGTTCCAAATGATCAATCGGTAAAGACAGTTCTCGCAGAGACTTATCTAATAGACAACCCGTGGCAGGTGAAACATCATCAACAGGTATTATAATTTGTGCTCGATGGCTACTGCAGTAAATAGTGATCAATTTCTTGAAAAGTTAAATACCCTAATAAGAAATAAACGAGAAGACAATTGTTTTTATTTTTCTCAAGAAAGGTACTCTAAAATCGTTTCTGAAGTAATTTTTGCTAAAAGTAAGTGCAGTACCCCTTTGGACTGCAGACGTTTAAAACGTTTTGACATTTTAAAAGTTAGTGACGAACAAAAGTTAATTGTGCCATTAAAACCAGGAGAAACGAATATCCAGTATTATGTTACAAACGAAGAGTTGCTTAATATACTTTCCGAAACTCACATACGAACAGGCCATGGAGGAAGAACACGAATGCTAAAAGAATTGCAAGTTAAATACAAAAATACTACTTATGAAGTCATAATGCTCTATTTAAATTTATGTCAACAATGTCAAATGAAACACAGTGCTCCTAAAAAAGGTATTGTTGTAAAACCAATGGTGAGTTCCGAATTAAACTCTAGATGCCAAGTCGATTTGATAGACTTGCAATCACACAGCGATGGCGATTACAAATTTATAATGGTTTACCAAGATCACTTAACCAAGTTTGTCCAGTTACGAGCGTTAAAAACCAAGAGAGCAGAAGAAGTAGCATATCAGGTTCTTCAAATTTTTTTAATATTTGGTGCTCCCGCTATATTGCATTCGGATAATGGCAGAGAGTTCAGTAACCAAGTCATATCTGAACTATGCGCTATGTGGAAAGATGTTAAAATAGTGCACTGAATGCCTCGTCACGGCCAAACACAAGGCTGAGTCGAAAGAGCCAATCAAGACATACAGAATATGTTAACTGCGTGGATGCATGATAATGATTCAAATAAATGGTCAGAAGGATTGTCGTTTGTCCAATTCGCAAAAAAAAAACAACTTACCATGAAGGAATACGCCAGAGTCCATATGAAGCTCTGTTTGGCGTTAAACCAAAAAGAGGCATAGCATCGTCATCTCTCCCCAACGAGCAAATTACAAACATTGAAACCGAGGAACAGCTAGAAGCTTACGTTAATACTTGGGAAGAAAATTTGGTTAGTGACCATATTGATGACCATGTTTTAGATGTAAGTGATATGGATTACCGAAATACCATTGGAGCCAATCCACCTTCATCTGCCACCAACATGTCTTCATCTGAAGTGCCGACTGATCCACAACCCAGCACGTCTTCAATTCAAACACTGACTGATCTGCAACCGATTACGTCTTCATCTCAAGTGCTGACTAGGCAACACGAGCTAATCAATTCAAAAAGAGTAGCAGCAAAAGAGAATCTACTACTCCAAGCAAAAAAATGTTGCGAACCTCAAAGAAAAAGTTTACTGCGGCCCAAATTGGTGATACCGTAAGAATGAAAGTCATTAAAGAAATGTGTTAGCCATTGTTGTTGGGATAGAAAATATAGGCTTTTATAAATTAGCGAACAAAAATGGCACCTTCAAGCAGCTTTTCACTCGTAATCAATTCGCAATTTGCAGAGAAAAGTTCATTTCCATGGATGAGATTTCAGGTCAAGAAATTTCGGTAAGAGAAGCAGGTTCTGCTTTTTCAAAAAGTGGAGGGCAAGGCTATACACGCTGTAACTGCAAAAGGAAGTGTTCCACGGTTAAATGTAGCTGTAAAAACAATAGGCTTTTGTGTAATTCGAAGTGTCATGGTAGCTTAAGTTGTTGCAATAAATAAGGTTGCCATACATTTCCTTTTTTTTTTTTAAATTTCATTTCAAGAAACAAAATGCATTTTATTTGTTATATTAATATTATGTTTGTTGTGTTTGTTTTAAGTTCAACCAATTCTTTATGTTCATTTGAAAACTTCTTCCATGTTTTAATCAAAATAAATAATAACCTATAGAGTTTTATTTTGTTTTCTTTTTATAAACAAATTCTTTTAAACATACACCATGAGTCCATGATGAATGTTGACATTCGCCGGTGTAAGTTAGAAATAATGATATTTGATGTTGATGAATATATCGGACATACGCCAAGTAACTTGGTGAATGTTGACATTCACCGGTATATCTCGACTATCACCGGTTTTCGGACTTTCACGGTAACATAGATACAATTTCTAAGAAGTAATAATGTAGCTAAATTCCACAACAATGACGCAAAGCACATACAAGCATTTTAGTTATGTTAAGGTAGGGGTAGTGATATATTTTATATATACTTGTAACACAACAATCATATAGACAGAACACAATATACATCCTACAACAACCATTCTGTATACAACAGACAATATACAACAACCAAACAGTAAATAATTCATTTTAGGTTTACATTAAGTGCTACATTGTGAGAATTATTTTATGAAATTACGTTTACATGTTTTCTTTTTGTAAAATAAATGAAAAATTCAGAAAACACCAATTTTCAGAACCAAAAGAAATAACCAGCTTATACGGAAGTTACGCCAAACACAAAATTATGGTCCTTCGAGAATTGAGTACATCGCAACATTCGGTACTTTGACCAGATATAAGATTTACATGGTCCTTCAAACCAGGAGGGCTACCAATTGAGTGGTACAACCTGCCGCTTTAAGAAACTACAGTAATGTTTTTTTTGCTACACTTCGATAGATGTCACTATAGTAACTATCGTTTACGGTATCACATATTGCCATTGTACTAATTTGTTCTATATATTATTCTCTGCCCAGTAATCCTGGGAGATTCAATCATTTAAGGGTTTTGATGCAATTCCTTTGCTTTTATTGATGTATTGAAATCATGATATTCACGAAAATATTTTATACGACTGAAAGTGATTGTTAAATAATGTATTGACTGCGAAACACTACAAACGTCATTCTACTAAACATATCGTGTGTTAGTATGTTAGTAGTGTTAGTATCATCTCTGTAGTTTCTGAGTACATTTTCGATATTTAGAGAATACATATCTTGAGCAGTGCCTAGGATCTATAGTGTACCCGGAAATATACCGTTGACTATATAAGCGGCGAATAGTTTAAGCCAACCCAAGTACCTGGAATTTCGGCTGTAGGTAGTCGACATACAGATAACCACACACAAAACCGTATTCGAAGATACATATTATTACTATTTTATAAAATTTAAGGCTACAAAAATAGGGATATTGTATATTACTTCTTAGAAATATTTTTGAATTTTTTTTAATATGTGCAGGTACACTCTGCATTAGAATTTTATTAATTGAAGCCATTACTTAATGACTTTTTAATACCAACAAATTTAAACTAACACCGACTCTGCCACACTAATGTTTCTCTTTCTGTTAGAGTTCGACCTCGTGCTGCTTTCATTACGGGGCAATGAATACGATTTAAATTTTACTTAAAAGTCAACGGTATATTTCCAGATGAACTGCACAACAGATTTCTACTCTCCTAGCTACATTCTGTCACTAAGAGAAGATGTAAATTAATTCCACGAAATGCCATTATCCTAGGATTACTTATTGTCGGTAGAATTTCATAATAATATTTTGAAAGTATTTATGATAACGAACAGAAATTAATTTTTTATCCATAGTAGTTGTAACGTTGAAATTGCTTCGAGAGGTATTCACACTTCTATCCTTAAAAAAATTAAAATAAGCTCACAAAAGCTTTACGTAACGACAGTATAATTAAGCTTTCAAAATATTCTGTACTACGCCAAAATAGGTAAGTTATGTAAATTGAATTTAATTTTCCCTTTTGTAACTTTCATTAACAAAGTAGATGTAAAATTGTTTTAGAATGAGGTTGTTATTTTAGTATGTTTCAATTATTTATACTATTACAGAAAAAAATTACAGTATTAGCATTAATGGAGAATAATTAGTTTTAGTTAGGTACAGAAGAATTCTAAAACGCAAACAAAAAGCAATGAAAACAAAATATGTTTTAAAGGAATTGGTGTAACTAATTTCTATAGTCAAAAGCACTTAGATTAACTATATATTATGTATTGTGTATTGTCTACTATTGTCGTATTAGCAAAATTATTACTGCTTAAGTTAGTTACAGAGAATTGATTGTGGTAAAGTGCGATTTAATTATATATGTATATTAGCAATGCCTAATATTAAGGAACAAGGCTGATAACTGCTTAAAGCGAAATTGTATGCAAATGTATGGGAACTTAAACAGACACGCTTTATTAGATTTCTCCAAGGAAAGCAGATTATCGTATAAACGATGCTTCGTGTATTCTCTCTTCGTATATTAGGCTAATTTTGAATTGACATGATTGTATTTTCCTCTATAATAGATTACATAATTCAATTTAAAAATAAACAATCTTCGGTTCAGATAATGGATGTAAATTAACAAACAATAAATTAAGAAGATACCGTTTTTTAACCAGTAAAAAAGTCATAACTTAAGGCCGGATTACATGCAAAAAAAACTGAAAATATTCGCATAAATATGCAGATGTTTTAGCCTAAATATGCACTTCCTTATGAAAACATGCAGGTAAAAAAATACGAGGAATGTTAGAAAATGGAATACTGTAGAAAAAAATATTCTATTATGTTTACTACAAGTTTATTTAGAACATTTTACAACATAATTAACTATGAAAACAATTTACAATAACATATTTCTCAAAGTTTTCAACAGAAAAATTGTGACGCTTGTCTGAAAACATGTACATATACTGAAAATGTTTGTTCTACGTCGATGCTTGTTATAGGAGCATATTTCAAATTAGAAGTATCATCTATTGTCTGCTCAATATTTTTTACTGAATCACCACACAAGATTTTAGTAATGTCCTTTAGCTTTTTAAAATCCTCATTTTTTCCTATTACACCTAAAAAATTTTCATACACGGACTGTCCCACTCCTCCTTTAACATCAAAACATGACTTTTCAAATTTGTTTATTATTTCAACGCTCTCGATTAGCGACATAAATTGTTTTTCCAACTGCAATATAGAAGTGGAAATAAAACTGTAATTGGCTTTAATAAACGCCAACTGTTGATGTATTTCTTTACTCAAATACACCTTTTGGGCGTCTATCACAGATTGTGCATCCATATTAAGATCCATAATAATTGTCTTTATTCCTTCATAATGATTTGCATGAAAAATAGCAGCCTCCAACCACTTTTCCCATTGTATGATTACTGGTTGAGGAGGAAGCGGAACACTGAGTAGATGTTGTTTGTAAAACTAAACTCGTAATGGGGCCTTTAAAATAGTATATTAAAAAACGAGTTTCATAAGGCACCATTTTGCCGCACGAGATCAGTTTAGAAAACGAGCCGCTTGCGGCGAGTTTTCTAAAGAGGGAGTGCGGCAAAAGGCCTTATGAAACGAGTTTTTTATACTATTTTTTCTATTTTGCGTTTTTTACATTAATAAATTGCTTAAATTGGAATTATTTAATTTGAAAGTTCAGAGTTTAATTTTTATATAAAGCATGCAGTTGGTTACATTGATACTTGATATTTTCAAATTTAAATCTTGCTATCCGCGAAGTATATTATATTACATATTATTTACTAATTTTCGTTAACATTACTTGATACTTCATTTAAAAATATAAACATGAGGGACATAGAAACATATATATGTTGTTGTCAATTGTATACAAAATACGTTGTTTGTGTAAAATACGACATATATCATATATGTCAAATGTACATAAATTCTTAAAATCAAATGACAGCAATGCTATTTATTTATGTATTCGAATAACGCCAACATTGAAAAATGAAAAAAAGCGTATCGAAATGGAGCTCATTTCGATACTGTTTTGGGTTTCATAATGAGTTCATTTCGAACGCAAAATAGAAAAATACTTTTTTAACACTACTAATTAAAGTATTTACTAAGAGAAAATGGTTTCTGACTTCTTCTACAACACGATTTAGTCTGTGCGCCAAGCAAGTTGTGTGAATTAAATTTGAGTAAAAGATTTTCAATATACAGGGTAGTCCTTAAGTTTGTCGAGAAATTTTAGGGTGCGATTCCTTGGGTTATCTCGAGAGAAATAGTTCCTGTAAACATTTGTCCTAAATTTTTCCGTTGTAGAGATACAGGCTGTTTAATTTTTCCAAAAAAAATTTTTATTTCAAAAATTTAAGAAACGGTTACAATAAACCCTAAAGGCACTGTTGAAAATGACCACCAACAGCTAATATGCAGGCTTCTATCCTCCTATTCAATTGCATACTCACACGCTGAAGAAGTCCGGGAGTGTTTCGAATTGTTTCGCATCCAACAATTATGCGATTTCTTAGATCATCGAGATCTTGAATTGTCGAAGTATAAACAAGGGATTTTAAATGTCCCCACAGAAAAAAGTCTAGAGGGTTCAAATCAGGTGACCTTGGAGGCCACGGCTGATTCGGAACTTCCACTCCTCGACTTATCCATCTATTCTGATATGTCCTATTTAAAAATTGCCTAGCTTGTAAACAAAAGTGTGCTGGAGCGCCGTCATGCATAAACCAAAGTTCATTTCGGATCAAAAGTGGAATATCTTCTAAAAGGCCAGGCAACTCGTTTTCAAGAAATAGCCGATATGATGCACCATTAAGTCGTATAGGAAGGAAAAACGGACCAATTAAATAATTATTAATTATCCCAGCCCATACATTTAAGGAAAATTGCTCTTGAAAGTGCATCTCCCTTATGGCATGCGAATTTTCATCTGACCATAAATGGTTGTTGTGGAAGTTCCTAATACCATTTCTGGAGAAGTTCGCCTCGTCAGTAAATAGAATGTAGGTTAGAAATTGTGCATTTTGGGCAATTTTTTGTCGGAACCAATCACAAAGGACTAAGCGTTGCGGAAAGTCACGTGGAAGAAGAGCCTGTACTCTCTGAATATGGAAAGGATATAATTGTTGATCGTGTAATATCCTTAAGATGGTTTGATGGCTTGCGTTTACCGTTACACCAATCTTTCTTGTACTGGTTTCTGGATGTTCATCGATTATCTGCAGAACAGCTTCCTCTAAATCGGGTGTTCTTTTAGTTTGAGGTCTTCCCGGAGTATTTTTGTTTCTCTCAAATGTACCAGTTTCTGCTAGACGACGGTGAATATTACTGAAGGTTTCCGCACAAGGTACAAGTCGTCGAGGATATTTTTGTTGGTAAATACGCCTTGCTTCATAACTATGTCCATTAGCTAGACCGTACACAAAATGCATATCTGCCATTTCAGCATTTGTATAATTCACCATAATTACAAAAAAAGATTTGTAGGTACGAACTTTCAAATTAATTATTGTTTGACAATACTTATGACAGTTACGTAAGTACAAATAAATGCTGTAAACATGACAACCAACACAACAGTTCCCTAAATCGATTTCTAAATTTTTGAAATAAATTTTTTTTTTGTGAAAAATTAATCAGCCTGTATCTCTACAACGGAAAACTTTAGAACAAATGTTTATAGGAAGTATTTCTCTCGAGATTACCCAAGGAATCGAAATTAAGGACCAGCCTGTATATGCAAAGATTTTCAAGTTAAAAGCTCATTTCACCATGTATGGTGCAGCATCCGTCAAAAACACTAGAACTCTGTTGGAATCGATTCCGGTAAGAAGAAAGTTGCCAGTTCTTCCTGTATAAACCTTGTTATTGTCAAATTATTTGCCATTTTCAACTGTTTCGATGAAAATAAATAAGATTTTGCTGGAACCGATACGTTAAGGATACTAATCATTAAATGAACTATGTATCGGCCCACACTATCAGTAGTTTCATCTACGCATATATAAAGATAATTGTTTGGAACAACCTTCTTAATGCTATTAAATGTTTCTGCATAGATACAGCGAATATATTTTTTTCTTAACGTGCTCTCTTTGGGAATGTTATATTTGCTCATTTAAATTGTTTAATTTATGTAGTGAAATATTTGCCGACACAAACGTTTGACACAAATCTTCATTAAATTGCATTAAAGTGTTCTTGTTCCGATTTTTTGGAAGTTTGGAAGCAAACATTGCGGTAATGTTTGCTGACTCTTCTTCGCCGATTTTCATTTGTTACTCGTTTTGGAACTTTCTCTCACTTGTAATTTGTAATCTACAAAAAAATATAACATCATCAGTTGTTTTCTTATAAAATAAATGTTAATAAAAGATTAACGAATAATTAACAACTTAATTAATTAATAAGAGGAAATAAACTTAAAATTTTACTCACAATCTTGCAGCATGCTACGCAAAACACTTTTTCTCCATCCATACGCAATTCTGAATAAGGTGCAATCCATCCAGGCACAGTCGCTATTTTCGACATTTTTGCTATTATATATCACAACTCACAAGTTTACACTTCGAAAAGCCAACGTAAAATGATATTTAAAATAAAATTTTATCTCAGCCTGGATGTATGGGAAGAGGATTAATAAATTTTTGAAGACGCTTATCGGAAAAGTAACGAGAAGCGGCTTAATAAAATGCTATTTTTAATTTAAAGAAGGCTGTTTAATTGTTGTTTGTTACATCCACGATATATTTTTAGTAATGCCTATAATAAATTTGATTTAACAAATAAATAAAACTCGGATACTTAAAATATGCAAAAATGCTGAATTACTACAAAATATGCAAATAATATACAAAATGCATATATTATGCAAATATGCAAATTTATGCAAACTGCATATACTCGTAATCCGGCCTTTAATCATAACGATGTCATGTATGCGTATAGGTATAGTTAACCGTGGTAAAATTCAGTACTAAAATGGCCATAATATAAGAGTAGGTGCTTTATATCTTTTTCACTTTTCTTATTGTCCTTTACACGTAGTATTGACTATTATTCTTTTGTGTAGAAACTACGTTCCTGAAAGCAGCATTCATCTTCTAAATGTAGAAATATTATATGCTGCGTCGATATCTGCAGAAGTACTTTACTATATTACAATATGTTGTCGACTGACGTGGGTGTACATGTGGATACATTTTATGCTTTTTATCGATTATATTTGTTACCTTCTTCTTATGTCCAATTATAACGCTATATATACCCAAGTTTTATGGCATATCATGAAATCAATTTTATGTTTACGTATTCTTTCTATGTATTATTTAGCAAAAACAGTTTGGAAGATATTTGGGTGGGTAAAAAAATGCTTACCATCTGTATAAAAAAAAATTTTTAATAATATTTTGATATTAAATATAATACTAGTCAAGAAATTTAAAGTTTTTAGAAGTAACATTAATGAAAATACTGCGCTTACATTTAATATCGTAACATTACACTTATTCAACCCAATTTGCAATGAATGTTTGTGGTGGTATCAATGTAGCGACAACATTTTCAACATTTATTGTAAATATTAAATTTACCACGATAAATAATAAATACAATCTGTACAATAAAAATCATAATATAATTCTAAATCTTTTATTATTAATAAAATGTCTGATTTTATTCGCAAAAGAAAGTTACTTTATTTTAAGTCTTCTCACAAAATTTTCACATTTCAAAAATATCTGTTTCAAGTTGAGGACTTTTATTCAGACTATTACCAATCTGTTAAACTAGTTGCATAAGTGTCATGTTATGATATTAAATGAAGGCACAGTAGGAGTATATCAAGGATGGTAAACTAAAGAGGATGGCTAGATCTCTATCTTGCAATGTTTGCCAATTGGCATTAGCGTTGTGATGTCAAAATGAGACCCAAATTGGCGGGAATACATTTATTTCATTTATATTTTAAAATTTACAATAAATTCAGTGAAACTGAACATAATAGCAGAATTAGTAGATCCAAAGCTAGTACCTGTGTACACATTTATAGTGAAAATGAGTAGTAAAAAATTGCGTGAAAATATATGGCTTCCATGAAAACGTTTCTATGAAAACAATAAATTTGCACACTTTTTTATTGTTCCAGTATTTATTCTCATTACAAATTTATGTACAGGTTCTAGTGGGTATCAGTTTTAAGTCTAATAATGTTGTTATTATTAGAGTGTACCAATTCGGAGCGAAAGCAGAGGCGTGACTAACGAATTGGTTCCCGCATGCGAAACATTATTAATATCTAGAGATATACTATCACGAAGGGTGCTGTTATTATGTTAGATACAAAAAAAATGTAAGACAGTTTTTCTAGATAATGAAACGTTCTCGATGATACGTATAAAAAATAAAATCTAAAATGTATGTAATTAGATTATTAAAAAAAACTTACCGTCTTATGCGTTTTCCGTGACTTGAAAATCTGGAGAAGCGCGATGAAATATTGTTAACATTAGGTGTGTCTCCAAAGTTATTTCTCGAAAACGCGTCCGCCGTGAGGAAAATATGTGCTTGTATAAAGAAAACGATCGCTCCACATCTACTGATGTAGTATTATACGTGTACACACGATGACCGTGAACAACATACTAAGTAATCGTATGTGCGATGGGGCACTCGGTAACCAATTCGTTAGTCACGCCTCTGCTTTCGCTCCGGATTGGTCCACTCTATTTATTATAATTCCTACCTTTATCCGTCGTCTAAAGCTTAATATAAGCACTTATATAATATAAGTGTTTATATTAAACTTTAGACGACGGATAAAGGTACGAATTATAATCAATCAAAACTAGGGAACAGCAAAAATTTGTTGACACATAATTTCTATAAAGCAGTGTTGAGAGAAATATAGGTGATATTCATATTCATATAAATATAAAACACTTTCCCGTTCTATAAAATTCACAATACACAATACACGACTGTAAATTGTAACTAAAATAAACAAAATATAATACAAATATGTAGTATTAAGTATTATAATAACTTATTATATTACTTAATAACATAATAACAGCACCGTTCGTGATAGTATATCTCTAGATATTAATAATGTTTCGCATGCGGGAACCAATTCGTTAGTCACGCCTCTGCTTTCGCTCCGAATTGGTCCACTCTAATTATTATATTATATTTCACTGAATTTACAGTAAACTTAAAAATATTGATTAACCAAATTGATTCATTTTTACGTATGTTTACATTATTTCCCTAAATTTATTCGACGGCAGAAGACCTTTAAATTTTTATCGTGTTGATATTATTATATCTAAAAACTAAAAACTAGTAAAAGAAATTTGTATACACCAAGAAACCTACAGCCATAGCTTTCCCAACATTGAATTCCCTGTGTAGGTTAGTTTTGCATGCTGTGTGCAAGGATGGTAAACTAATCTATACACTTCCTATTTTGGGAAAATTTACTTACTTATAAAGTAAAACAAGACAACAGCTATAGTATTCCATCCTGGATTCAACAATTGTCATAGGCAGAACTTATAAAACCGACTGAGTAATGGCAAAGTCATATTAAAAAGTGGAATAAATATTTTGAAATTCATTATGGAGAGTCCTTTCGCAAATGTTCTGGAGTTGTAAAAAGTTAGGCTAACAAAATCTTTAAAAAAGAAAATGATCAAAGTTTATATCATGTACTGAAAGATTTTTGCAAATTAAGAACTATAATTCGCATGAATTTCAGGAATTTAAAAGCTAACCATTCTACAACTAAAAAAAGCTGATTAAAATAGAAATCAAATTAAAAAGTTAAAATGTTAAACAAAACAATAAACTAGATCAGTGTTTCGCAAAGTGTGTTCCGTATCAGTACTTGCACCTCTTCAAGTGCATATCTATTATATTCAGATACATATATTAATAAAATCGTTTTAAGGTGCCGAACAATACTTAATGTTAATATTGGTCGGGTTCCACACACCTTACATTTAGAAAATAGTGTTCTACGTGAAAACTGAACTTGATTATGTTTTTCTAACTGATATGATAGACCTTGGTTCAAGCTAATTAGAAATGCATTATAAAGTAACAGTGTTATGAACCAAGGTCTATCGTGGCTTAATTGATAAAGCAAGGGTCCGGCAAACCGTAGACTTGGGTTCAAGTTCCAACGTAGACAAAATTTTTCAATTAAAACTTCGTCTGATTTAGGTTGTAATTTGTAGACAGCAATGTTTACGTTCACATTTATTTCGCAATTACATACTAATTTGATAATATTTGTAAATATTTCACATAAAAGCCGAAAAACTCCTAGAATTTATCAACTGATATATTAAATGAACGGCTAAGAAATTATCTAAACATATATATATATATATATATATATATATATAACTGTATATATATATATATATATACAGGCTGATTCATTTTCGGCCCTCACCATGGGGATCTCGCTTATTATTGGAGATAGAGTATAGGTTTAAATTTGGCAAAGTTGTTAAATTTGGTCTTTGTTATAAATCCGTAAAGAAAATAGACCTGTGACAAATGACTTCGTTATTTAAAAAAAAGACGCGAAAACCCCATTTTCTTCTTTTACCTGTAGCACCGACATTTGGCCTTGTAGAGAAAAAATAAAAACACATCCTTGTGGCCATTTCTAAACCTCTATCCAGTGGTGTACTCTAAATTTTTAGACGACGTTTCGTTTCTTTCTGGCCATCATCAACTATCTAATTTCTTATAGGCGCCATATTGGATTTAGACATCTTCAGAAAGAGTTTTTTTTCCGATTTCAACCATGTACCACATGCTGACTAAAGTTTTTGACATTAGGTTTTATTTGAAAGAATAAATTATAAGATTAAATAAGGTAGCCATGGAATTTCAATCTGGCAAACATTTCATTTATTGTTCATTAATAATACAAAAATGTCATACACTAACGAAGAGAAACGAGATATGATAAGTATTTTTTATTCTTCGAACCGAAATTCAACAGTGGCAAGTACAAGATATCTACAATTATACCCAGAACGACAACAGCCTCATCGTACCATTTTTCTAGATCTCGACAGAAATTGTTCGAAAATGGATCGTTTACTAAGCCGCGTAATGGTCAAGACAACAGGAATTTAAATGAAAATCGACAAGATATTTTACAAATGGTAAATTAAAAGCGTGTTTTCAAATTTCATGTTAATCTTGTATTTTTATAGATAAATAATAATCCATCAATTTCTACACGCGAAGTAGCGTCAGAATTAAATTTGTGCCAGTCCAGAGTTTGGAGAACTTTACATAAAAGTAGGTTTAAACCATACAGGATCCATGTTAGTCACTCTTTACTGCCTGGAGATAATTTGAGAAGACTAGAATATTGTAATTAGTTAATGGGAAGGATAGAAAATGACGAAAATTTTTTAAGCAAAATCATCTGGTCAGATGAAACAAAATTTACAAATTCTGGAAAGTTCAACAGAAATACGGAGCACTATTGGGCAGTACAAAATCCCCGACAAAACAGGGCTAGAAGACCACAACATCGTTTTGGAATAAACGTTTGGATGGGCATTTTGGCAAATCGTCTCTTAGGACCAGTTATGTATGAAGAACATTTAAATGGAAAAAGACATTTAAACATTTTACGTACATACGTATCTGACTATCTTGACGACAATATCCCATTAAATCAATTACAATATTTATGGTGGCAACAAGATGGCGCTCCAGCACACAATGCAGCTGTTGTTAGAAATTTCTTTAATCAAGAGTTTGCAAACCGTTGGATTGGAAATAGGGCAGTTGTTGAATGGCCTGCGAGATCACCTGATTTAAGTCCGCTAGATTTTTTTTTATGGGGATATGTTAAAAATAATATATATAAAGTAGATGCGCCACAAAACATTGAAGAATTACGAGACAGACTTCAGAATGCCTTCGATGCAGTTCCTAGAAGAACTATACAAAGGGCAGTACAAAATGCCAGAAGGCGTGCCCAATTGTGCATTACCGAAGATGGCTAGATAATTGAACATTTACTGTAATTGTTTATTGTTTACTTTTCTATGTATTTTTAATAATGTTTTTGTTATTTTGTACTCGCTACTGTTGAATTTCGTTTCCAAGAATAAAAAATACTTATCATATCTCGTTTCTCTTCGTTAGTGTATGACATTTTTGTATTATTAATGAACAATAAATGAAAAAATGAAATGTTTGACAGATTGAAATTCCAAAGGCTACCTTATTTAATCTTATAATTTATTCTTTCAAGTAAAACCTAATGTCAAAAACTTTAGTCAGCATGTGGTACATGGTTGAAATCAGAAAAAAAAACTCTTTCTGAAGATGTCTAAATAAAATATGGCGCCTATAAGAAGTTAGATAGTTGATGATGGTCAGAAAGAAACGAAACGTCGTATAAAATTTAGAGTACACCACTGGATAGAGGTTTAGAAATGGCCACAAGGATGTGTTTTTATTTTTTCTCTTCAAGGCCAAATGTCGGTGCTACAGGTAAAAGAAGAAAATGGGGTTTTCGCTTTTTTTTTTAAATAACGAAGGTCATTTGTCACAGGTCTATTTTCTTTACGGATTTATAACAAACACAAAATTTAACAACTTTGCCAAATTTAAACCTATACTCTATCTCCAATAATAAGAGAGATCCCCATGGTGAGGGACGAAAATTAATCAGCCTGTATATATATATATATATATATATATATATATATAAATGTAGGGTGTCTTTTAAAAATTTCGTGATTTGCTTTGTAATTTGTAGACAGCAATGTTTACAGCTCCACTTACTCTGCAATTACATACATTCCAATTTGATATTTGTAAATATTTCATATAAAAGCCGAAAAACTCCAATAATTTATCAAATGCTATATATATATATATATATATATATATATATATATATATATATATATATATATAGAGACTATTAAGTATTATCGACCGTACTGTATAAGTAAAAATTCATTAACGGGTGAGCGGTCTGTCAAGTAAAAATAAAACTCCTTTATTCCACTCTATATTTCATAACCGGTTTGTTACTTCATCAGGAATGTCTACATGTTTAATAAAACCACAATATATTAAACAATATAACAATAACTAAATACTTACAATTGAGAGTTAAAATTTGGCAAACAACGGCACTAAGTATGTTAAAATTCATCAAATTTAAAACATCAAATCAATAAGCTGCTAGTTTGTCGCCAACCTCTTAAAAACAAATATACATAAATGTTAAAATATAAAACTATAGGTACAAAACACACACCAAAAAACTGATGTCATAAAAAATCGAAACCAACAACAATTACAAATCAAATGATACAAGGACTGGTTAATAAAACTTGGCAGGTAAAATTAACCGCCAACATTTACCAATTTAAAATGATCGAGTTGTTCTCATCCCGAATCACTGAAACGTTCAAGAAAGGTACACTGTTATTGTCTTCTTTTTCCACAGTAAATTGTAAATTTTTGCTATAGCTGTTGAATATTTGTAGCGTCACATCTATTTTATCATTTGGTACAGAGCAAACAATGTCATCAACATACTTGTACAAAAACGGTATTTGAAATGGTAACTTAACCATCACAATCTCCAACAACTGATCCATAACTATTTGGGCTAAAATGGGACTAATGGGCGATCCCATAGGCGTTCCAAATATCTGACTGATATAGAATTTTTCGTCGAACGAAAAAACCACTCACGATACTTTTGAAAATTTGCGGCACGTAATCTTGATACTTGATGTGGTTAAAATAACATATTTACACACATGAACCACTTCTTGTAAAGTACACTTTATGTTAAAGTTTTTTTTGTAAAAAATTAACCGTTTTTGAATTATTTAGATTTTTGTGAATTTTTTTATTTTTTCAAAGTACTTTTTAAAATCACATATCTGTTCAAAATTCATTGATTATTTGAGTGATATTTAATTAAAGAAAAATCGATTCTTTTAAATGGAACAGCCTATAGATGAGCCCGCCATAGTAAGTAGATAAATATTTTGCATCGTACAGGTATAGATTTCCTTATGTCTATCTCTCATAGTTTTAGAGTTATTAATGATTATTTTGTAAATTGAGCATTATCAAGAAAAGTCGTAGTAGTAAGCCTTGAAAAGTAAATCTGATCTGTCAAAATTGTCACAAAGTTTATTTCGTGTCTAACTAGTTTTATGTTGTTCGCAAATATGCCAGACGAATTAAATATTTATTCGAATAGAGATATCTTGAATTTACTTTATTCATGGTGAATCTCTTCAACTTATAAAAAACATGTCGACCTTTTAATGAAAGATACCCACATTTACCAGCAATGAATAAAACCAAATTCAAGCGAATAGAATCAAATTTCATTCGCTTTGGTATTCAAGATTACGGGCGACGAAGTTGGTAAAATCATTTTTGGGATATTTTCATGCATTTCCAACCAGTTCTATACCGGCAGCGTCTGCAGATGTAGGAATTTCATGTTCCTTTAAAGGATTTAAAAAAAATATAATGCATCCTTATTCTTTTCAATCAGTTTAGGCCTTTCGTCCAGGAGATCAAGATACAAGAATTCAGTATTGCGAGTTTATTATAACCAAAATACAAGATCTCTTTTTTTTATCTAAAATTATCTGGACATAAGAATCGAAATTTAACCATGAAGAGATTTTCAATAGAAGAAATTGTCATCATTGGGCACAACAAAATCCATATGTCATTAGAGAAGCAAATTTTCAAGACACTTTTAGCTCTAATGTTTTTGGAATAATTATACATAACCACGTAAAACGAAATTGATAACGAGAATTTAATAAGCGTCAGGTATCTACAATTGTTAAGGGTAGTAGTACTGCCATTTTTGAATAAACTACCATAAAATCTGATTCGGCAATGCTGGTTTCAAATGGATGGAGTACCCGCTCACTATTCACATGAGGTATATCGGGAATTAACCAGTATCCTTGAGGATGGGTGGATTGGCTGTAATGGACCTTGGTTCTGGCCACCTAGATCCCCCGACCTGACTCAAATAAAATGAAAAATGAGGTTTATGCATCTCCCGTGCAAAACAGAGAATAGCTTATAATTCGACTAAGAGACGGTTTTCGAAACTTGAATGCTGAGCAAGTAAAAATAGCAACTACAACAGACTTAAGAAGAAGAGTGGTGCTTTCTTTAGATCGGAACGCAGATCATTTTGAACATTTGCGAATATCATTCTTAACGCAAGCATTATGTGTCTTTAATATGTTGATTTTATTAATTTTGTTGCTTGTTAATGTATGGCTATTTTTGTTATCTCATATGATATAAAATCTTTTCTCAGTTTTGCAATTTATTTTGTTTTCTAACCTTTTCGCAAGAAGTTTGATGAATTTAAATACAATTGGTATAATTCCAAAACTATTTAGATTTTTTCCAAAACTTTCTACTAATAATGCTCAATTTAGAAAATAATCATTAATAACTCCAAAACTGAGAGATAGGCATAGGGAAACCTATACTTGCACGATGCAAAATGTTTATCTACTTACTATGGCGTGCACATCTACAGGTGTTCCATTAAAAAAAATCAATTTTTCTTTAATTAAAAATTACTTAAATAATCAATAAATTTTGAAACACCCTGTATGATATACCTTAAATGTTCAAACATTACTCGAAATCTTATACCATTCGATGTCTCCAGTAGAAATATGAGGCAGTTCAGATCAAATACGCCCAAGATATGTGGTTTTAAAGAGTACATTGAAAAAACAAATAATTTAACAAAAATCTAAATAATTCAAAAACGGTTATTTTTTTACAAAAGAAACCTTAATATAAAGTGTTATAGTACTTTAGAAGGAATCTAAAATAGCAATAAATAATATGACATTCCATTTAAAATATCAAAGTTGGCTATGACTTCCGGTATAACCGAAAGTGGTTCATGAGTGTAAATATTTTATTTTAACACATCAAGTATCAAGATTACGTGCCGCAAATTTTCAGAAGTGTTAACATAGAAATCTTCTAATGAACGGGTTACGTGAAAAACCTTGTATATATACAAGTAGAGATGATTGAATAAATGTCTTATATATAATATCGATAACGACCGTTCTACCTATAGCGATGTTATAATTTGCATAGTTAAAATTATCTTTGATACAACTTTATGTATCTTTAACAAATTTGTTTTAAAATGAGAAAATTTAAATCTTTGTCTAAAACACTTTTTTAAACACTCGATTTTCTCGCCTGCTTCAGCGTATAGCTATGCGTGAACATTGCTATAAAGTTTTTAATAGCGCTCGACATTGGTCGTTTACGCGACATTTTTGAAACAAACGTAGAATTACGAAATATTACTTACGGCTCCACATAAAGTATGTTTTTTATAGAGGTATAGAACTTTGAAATGGAATAAAACAAAGATGAATTTTTTAAATTGACATGAAATTTACTTTATTCGAAAGATAATCTTCTGGCATTATAATTTAAATATGACTTCTGGCATATGACCGCCACGGCTGGCTCGGACGTAGTCTAATCTGGAGGTCCAATTTTCGATAACTTTTTCCAACATTTGTGGCTGTATATCGGCAATAACGCGGCGAATGTTGTCCTCCAAGTGGTCAATCGTTTCGGGCTTATCGACGTAGACTAGCGACTTCACATATCCCCACAGAAAATAGTCTAGCGTCGTTAAATCGCACGATCTTGGAGGCCAATTCACGGGTCTGAAACGTGAAACTATGCGGTTACCAAACGTTTCCTTCAATAAATCAATTGTGGCACGAGTTGTGTGACATGTTGCGCCGTCTTGTTGAAACCACAGCTTCTACACATCATGGTTGTTCAATTGATGAACGAAAAAGTCAGTAATCATGGCTCTATAGCGGTCACCATTGACTGTAACGTTCTGACCAGCATCGTTTTAAAATAAGTACGGACCAATGATTCCACCAGCCCATAAAGCACACCAAACAGTCAGTTTTTCTGGATGTAACGGTGTCTCAACATACACTTGAGGAATACCATCACTCCAAATACGGCAGTTTTGTTTATTTACGTATCCATTCAAACAAAAGTGAGCTTCATCGCTAAACAAAATTCGCTTATGAAAATCGGGATCAACGGCAATCTTGTTTTGGGCCCATTCACCAAATCTACGCGTTGCTAGGTGATCGTGTGGCTTCAATTCTGGCACGACTTGGATTTTGTAAGCATGCAAACCAAGATCTTTTCGCAAAATCTTCCATAAAGTGGATGGACACATATCCAATTCTTGTGCACGATGGCGGATAGACTTATTCGGGTCTTCTTCTACGCTACGCTCTACAGCAGCAATGACTTCTTCTGTACGCACTGTACGACATCTCTGTGGATGCGTATTATCATTTAGAGTAAACGTGGTGCGAAAACGTTCCATAGTTAATCGAATTAATTGCTCTGATGGACGATTATGTTGACCGTAAAAAGAACGTAGTGCGCGATACGTATTTCGAACAGAACCATGATTTTCAAAATAAATTAGCACAATTTGGCAGCGTTGTTCAGACGTCAGTCTACTCATGTTGAAATGCCAAACCAAACTAAACATAAATCACTTGACGGCTGACAAAATGGCCGCCAGTTAAAAAAGTGTTGCCAAGTTAAAGTTTTATACCTCTATAAAAAACACCCGTTATATATAACAGATTTCGTACAGAGAAGCAATGCTGAAGGTTGTATTACCACCGGAGCCCCACCATTTATTTGTCGAACCTACCACACTGCCTGTTGGCTCTATTAGCCAGCTCGAGTTATAAATCCGAAATTAATATGCTAAATACTTTAACACGTACATTTTTTTTGTTACGGGGGTGTTGGTGGACGGACAAAAAAAAAGAAAGCGTCATATTTTTGCAATCTATTATTTATTAATATAAAAATATTAAGGATCATCGTAGAAAAATTAAAAAATGCTACATGAGATATTATACAGCGACAAAATATTTCACTTTTTCTCTTGTGTTCAGTATAACCATTTGTTTTTGAAAACCTATAGTAGTCGCTCAACGAAAATGGGTTCCAGCGTCCCTGATAACGTGTTTAAATTGTCCCGATGTCTTGATGAAATTTCTATTTTTGTACGTCACTTATTGCACCTAAATTTATTGGAAAAAGTCCAAATACGAGTGCAAAAATGGATTTTTAAGGACATTCGACATCCTAGTAGTTCATAGGCTTTCAAGAGTTCATCTATGAGGGTTTTACAGTTCTCATATTTCTTGTGACCTGGAAATCCCTTCACTATAGTTACAAAACAGTTTCAAGCTGCTAATTACTTGTTATTTCATTTTGTTTGAAAAAGAAAATCTCTTAAAAGTTTCTTAATTTGAGGTCTGATAGTGATGCTTTCTTTTAATTTTGCATAACTTAACTGAGGAAATATTCCTTTAAGGTACTTGAAACCATTGTCTTCTTTGTCAGCGACGCCCTTTTAAATACATGACATTTAATCCAGCGGAATGCTTCCGGAGTGAAGTTCTGATTATTCTTTAATGTTATCAAGGTTTATTATGATATCATTATATAAAAGAAATATTTTAAATTAAAAATATTATTTGGTTTGTTAAATAACAGAATAGGTATGCTTTTAAATAATAAGCCCTCTATTGAAAGGAAAAATAATATCTTTTAAACAAACAGTTTCTTAAAAATTTGTTTGTAAACAAAATAAAATGAGCAACTTTCTTCAAAAGGAATGATGTTGATGTGCATCCTTTGCTAATTGTACTGTACTATGCAGACTTTGAATTTAATTCAATTTAAATACTGTACGTTCCCCTCAATAAATAGTACGTATTTTATGTATTGTGCATTAAATTTAAATATGGTTATTACAAAAGGATGATGTTCCTTATACGTTTAGCCATGCAGCATTACTCGAGAGATCAATGAAAGCTCCGAGTACAGAGAATATTTAATTAAGCAGAATGGTGCAAAAATAAGTTTTCCCGAATAATATAATGAATACATTCAGAATATGAACTCTTCTATTTATTGAGCGGAACATAATTGCTATTTATATTGTTATACTTTAATCAATAGACGGTTTTGTTCAAGTTAACATGATATATATGTGTTCATTCCAGTTAACGAAATAGGATTATAAATTCCAATTTTATACGAGATGAAATTACAACCCTCGCATTGTTCGCGGGCAGTAAAGTGTGTGATACATATATAATGCTGTACATACTTTGAAAATATAATATATTTCCAGCGATATCATAGTGTAGATTTGCAGATATATTTTGGGAAAACCAATATAAATGTAAAATATATTGTTTCATTACATTAAACATTAGAGTATAAGTGCGAAATGTCTTATCGCTAACAAAGATATTTAATTTCTGTACAAAACTTAAACTGCGTAAACATTAAGGGGTGCTATTGTTTAAAATATATAAAATATTAAAAGTAGTTGTTTAATTTGCAGATGATGATTAAATTAAATTCTACATTTACAACTACGGACATGTAATTGTAAATCTGGACAAAGCAAAGGGAAAACGATATTATGTATTACATGTTATACATGAAACAATCCAAACAAATATATATTTTTCCCCACAAACGAAATTTCTGTAAAATGCCGCTTTTAAATTGAATTCTTCTGTTGTGTTGTGATATATCAATATTCGGACGGTATCTGAATTGCATGATTCTACTGTGTTCTAGGTTACAAGTCGGAGGGTTGTCTTTTATAATTTGCATATAGAACAGTAGATAACTTTTAAAGAGTTTAGTGTTTTTTGAGGTATTCTCCACGAAGATTTATGCTCTTTTGCATGCGCTCGAATCAACTCTGGAAGCAGTTATTCCACTCGTTTGTTGGTACAGTCAAAATTGCGTTATTGATGGCATCGACTGCTCCTTCTGACGACTGGAATTTTCGGAAAGGTAAAGAAATCGTTGGAACTTAGGTCGGGACTGTATGGAGGAAGGTCTAACAATTCGACATTTTGTTGTGTTAATAATTCAATTGTCTTGCGAGATGTGTGCGAACTTACATTGTCTTGGTGGAGCATGATTCGTCGTTATGGGTTGGTTTCTCGGAGCTCAGCGACAAACAAATGTATATCAATCGGTAGTAATAGTTCTTTGATTTTGTAGAAAAATTGTTGCTACATGACCTGCTTTCGAGACAAATGTCGCGACGATCTTTTTGGAGACACTTCGAGAACGGATGATTTTTCCCAGTTTTTCTTCACTTTGGAACAACCAAACAGACGACTGGCGTTTATTTTCTGGCTCGTATGAGTAAATCCAAGATTCATTACCAATCACGATTGCACTCGCTTTTAGAGTGTCCTGCGTTGAAGCGGTATATAGTTTTTTGACACCAATTCACTTTATCTGTTTTCTGTTCTTCAGTCAACAGATGCGATATCCAACGGGAAACTAAATTTTTTGCACACAATTCTTCATGCAAAATTTTTTGAATTGAGATATATGAAATCCCCATTTCATGTCGATGTTCGTTAATGAGCTTGCGTACAGCATCGACGCTTTCTTGAGTGACTGCCGTTTTTAATGCACCTACTCTTGGATCCTCGCTAAGACTAATCCACCCACGTTTGATTTCTCCATACCAACAAGAAATTGTTGACTGATGTGGTGCTTCATTACCGAAAACAGAAACCAATTCGCCGAGGCATTCTTGTTGAGATAATTGTCTTCGAAAATTATTGCGCGAAAATTTTCACGGTTTAATTCAATTTTTCGACTAACTTGTCAATTTTGACAGTTCGTTGTCACGTATAGCACTGAAACTATGGATTTAGGCTAACTAAAGGTGAAAGTTAATTAATACTGACATTTGATTAGTGGCGCCCTCTATGTCCTTGCATGCAAAACATAAAGGACATCCCTCGTTTGACAACACAATAGGGCAGTATTTTACAGAATTTCCAGTTGTAAGAAAAAACATACGTTTATCTAAATTGCTACATGATACAATATCTATATATGTCACATCGCATATCCTTTCGTTCGTCTAGCTTTAGTAGTTAGCCCACCAATTTATAAATTTAAAAATCATTTAGATTTTACTTATTGCTCAATAATGAACAAGGGTTAGAAATTGTGTTAGAAACATATCTTTTACAATTATAAATGTTGAAAATTGAATTAAATTTAGGTTCTTTCATTTTCAGTTAATAAAACTAATCTCAACTGAAGGAAATTAAGGACAAATCCAAACTTTAAAATAAAATTTATTTATCCACAAGCTATTTATAATTCGTACATAGTGCATATTAATATTTAGTAGGACACTCTTTAGCTTTAATAATCGTTGTACATCTTTTTAGCCTGATAGATTTCCTCGCTGATATACTCTCAGGCTCATTAGATTTGGTTAAATAAATCGTCTATATCTTTTTAATTATATTTTGCCTTTTCCGTTTTCACAACTTGCCACAAGAAGGCTATTGGATAACTGTCACACTATTTTGCAAAAGCCATTTTTACGGCCTTTGCAGAATGCTCAAGGTTATTATCATATTGAAATTGCCATACGATAAGCAAATACACCTACCTCTGAGGATACCTATATATTATGTTTTACGCATAATACCATTTATGCGATGTACGCGACTCATTCCTCGCCTTGAAAAACAGACCCCACATTCATTATAGTTACACTTAAGTCTCTTGATATTGTCTAGCTATACTTTGGATTAAATGCTTGTCATTCCGAACGCCTTATATAATTTTTTCATCTGAAGAAAGCTTATTAATTTGTTTCATTGAATCACAGAATATATTCAATTGATCTTCGACCTAATACACATGACCCTTGAATGAGACATTTGATTTGTTTTTGACACCAAAGGCTTTTTCCTTACCTGACCGTCCATGCAGATTTCGTAGCGTCGTTTTCTAATTGGTCTTATAAATATTCCTGTGATTCCAACATCCAAGGATCACCAATAATTTCAACTGCCGTGGTATGGCGCAAGTCTATTTCCGTGTTCGTAACTCGCTTGAAGTAACTTCTGTTGTCTTTTTAAGTTATAATAGTTAATTGCATTATATATCATCTTTCTAAAGTGTGAACAATTTTGGGACACTTCGTCCTTAAAATATATGTTTATTATAATTTCTCTTATAGATATTTTACAACTTTTGTTTTCCCTAATTCAGGATCAGCATTCTCACTTTGTTTAAATTACGTTAGATCTCAGAAGTATATATTATACTTTATGGCATAAAACTTAAAATGCAACTAAATATCTTTCAAAGTGATAAAATAATCCAGAGGAGTTTCAAGTTTTTTATTGTTCATGACAATACTGTTTCGACAAACTTTGGCTTCATCAGATGATGATAAACTCTACAATTTTACATTTATTTCTTTTACAGAAGTGTATGTGTATATTCTAAGTGGTGGTATATATTTAATATAAGTTGTAGAGGGAAGTTATTGAATTCTGTATTTCTATTTAGAGTTAAACCTAATTTGTTATCTATTTATTTCTATATTTTCTAACAGATTAAGTTTGTCCCATTTGTCTTGTACATGCAGAATCTTGAATTCTCTATTTAATTTATGATTTGAATCTAAACAATAGTTTGCGAAAGTTGAGTCCGCCTTTTTGTCTTTGTAGCTTCTTTCTTGGTTCTCTGTTCAAAGGTACGCCTTGTCTGACCAATATAGACTTTATTGCACTCGCATGTCAACATATAAACCTTCGCCTTATTTTCTGTTTTGTCTTTATCATTTCTAATATATTTCTGGACTGAATTATTTGTTTTAGAGGATATAAATTCATTATTTGCTTTTTTAATTAGTTTACCTATTTCTACAGATGTTGGTCCCATGTATGTGCTTGAATTATATTTGTTTTCTGTCTTGTTCGATATTCTGGAGTAAATTAAAGATTGAGTCTGAATTTTTAGTTTACGTTGCAGAATTTTATTAGGTAACTAAATTTACGGAGTATCTATTATTGACAGCTATAGTACATATTCTATTGAGTTTGTTACGTGTCCGTAACGCTCAACGCTTCATCACGTTATTTTGTAATAAAATTAATGATATCTTTAGTATATTTTGCTCCATTTCCAACGAACCTACTTGTATAGGTATCGTTCTTCGTTATTTGTTAATATATTTGATTTCTTTCAAGTTTTTTTTCTTTTTTTCTCGTACCTCAGTACTTGCTTTTTTCAAAGGAAAAGTACGGGACTCGCTCTCTACACTCCGTCGTTAGTTGCCGATCTTAAAACGTGGTTACGTTCTCCCTCGTCACCGATATTTATCAATGTAGTCTTAATGTAATTTGTATAATTACGGCCCCGTGAGGGATTTGGCTGATATTAGTATCGAAATTAATCGCTAATGCGATATCTCAATTTGAGGATCTTAAGTGATGAGATAAGGGAAAAATAATAGCACGTTAAACACCACCTAATTAATTTCACCGCCATCGAACGCTTTCTTCGGTATGTATCTGGGCTTCCTTTTTTTTCCTTTCGCTTATTTCGTTGTTTATTCCTTTATTTAGATGGTGTAACCGACGGGCGAGGAAAAACGAACGAAAAAAAACCACCTGATTATTCCCGCATGTGACGCTTTCTTGAAAGAGAGAAGGGACACAGTAGCCGTTTCACCCGACAGATAAGCTCTCGTTTTGTCTATTTAATTTTTGTCATTCGCAGTTTCTTATTTTTTTTTTTATATATAATTATTGCAATTAACTTATCGACCGTTTTAATAAATTCCCAGGTGTTTTCAAACCAACATCACCTGTGTTGCCTGACCTGTTTTTTTGGGTCTTTTCTTAATACTTTTCTTCATTCGCTTCACGATCAGATGTAAAACTTTTCAATATTAACTTGCTTTTATTCATGTATATTATTTGAATACTTTAGTTTTATGCATTACATATTTTTGCCAACTTATTTTAATTAAAAACGTCCTAGATTAAGATTGATATATTTCCAATGTATTGTTAAAATTGTAAATACCTCGTGAACCAACAAAAAGAAAGGGATACGAATTGTTTTTTTTTTAGGGCGAACTAAGGCCATCAGCCGCATTGTAATAAATTCACTATATCTATTTATTCTTTTTTTTATATATATATTACACATTGTTTCTAATTAAATTTTTAACTTAATCATATAAGTTCACCTTTTCAAGATTTGTAAAATCTTTTTTCATCTCATATACCGAGTGTGATAATAAACAGGATTTGTTTGGTTGGAAACAGCGCAGTTTCCTTTCTCGTTTCTCGATCCTCGAGAGTGGAGCGAGTCTCGGTCGTGGAACCGGCCTTCTACCCAACGCTACTTGCCTTTTTTTTAGATTTGATTATCATTGTTTCCGAGTTTGCGACGTCCAGCAGCATAAATTCGGTGGCGCCCTTTGACAATCGTTTTAGGTTGTTATACTTACCTCTGGGTCTCCCCACCCCTGGGCTGAGGCTGCCTCAGAAGCCGGGTGGGCCGTTGGACGTTGGCAAGAACGGACAGGGGGCGGTTTCTGTTGCCCGAGGCCGGGCCTGGTCCGGGGTGCACATAGAATTTTTCTTTTTTTTTAAGCGCGACGTACTGGTCGTAACAAGTTCTATATCCAAGTTGTTCTTATTTAGAGGTCCAATTATTAGTTTGTGTATCATGGATTCGTATGATGATCATTTGTGTGAAATGGGGTGAAAGGAGCTTCTGTGTATTGTTGTGTCTATGTGTGTTCATTTGTGGTATATTGCAAATTCGTGTATCCCTGTTTGAAATTGTTAGATCTAGAAAATTAATTGACTTATCTTTTTCCATTTCAGCTGCAAGTTTTATATTAGAGTGAATAGTGTTAATGTGGTTTTGAAAAGTTTTTAATTGTCTATATATATCTTTAAAATAGCTACACCAATAAATGCAATTATTATATAACAGGTATTTGCTTATTTCATTTTCGATATAGTTTACAAATATATGTGCCATTAATGGACTCAATGAGTTACCCATCGCTAAGTCTGAAACACGAATTTGCAATATACCACAAACCAACACACACAGACACAACAATACACGCGAGCTCCTTTCACCCCATTTTACATAAGTTATCAGCATATGAATCCATGATACACAAACTAATAAATGGATCTTTAAATAAGAACAACTTTGATATAGAACTCAATAGAATATACACCATAGCTGTCAATAATGGATGCTCACTAAATTTAGTCAATAAAATTCTGCAACGTAAACTAAGAATTCAGTCCCAATCTTTAATGTACCCTAGAATATCGAACCAGACGGAAAATAAATATAATTCAATCACATACATGGGACCAACATCTGTGAAAATGGGTAAACTAATTAAAAACGCAAATAATATATGTATATCCTCTAAAACAAATAATTCAGTACATAAATATATTAGAAATGATAAAGACAAAATAGAAAAGAAGGCGAACTCAAGGGTTTATATGAGGACTATATTGGTCAGACAGGACATACCTTTGAACAGAGAATGAAGGAGCATGAAATAAGACAAAAAGACCGAGTCAACTTTCGGAAACCATTATTTAGATTCAAATCATAAATTTAATAGATAATTCAAGATTCTGCATGTACAAGACGAAGGCAAAAAACATAATCTGTTAGAAAATATAGAAATAAATAGTTATATTAAGTTAGGTTTAACTCTAAATGAACAAATATAATTCAATAACTTTCCTCTCTATTACTTATATAAAATATGTAACATATCCTCACTTAGAATATACCCATACACTTATATAAAAGAAATATATGTAAAATTGTTTAGTTTATTATCATCTGATGAAGCCAAAGTTTGGTGAACAGTATTGTAGTGAACAATAAAAAACTTTGAAATTACTCTGGTTTATTTGATTACTTTGAAATGGAGTTTCAACAAGTATCAACCAGTTCAGTTCACTGTTTGAAATATCTATTACATTATTTTATTTTATGAAATTATTAAACAACAAAGATAAAATAGACAAAGAATCAAACTCTGGTGTATATAAGTTAACATGCGAAGATTGTAATAAGGTGTACATAGGACAAACGGGGAGGACATTCAAAATTAGGATGAAAGAACACGAGAGAAGCCATAAAGAAAAGAAAACAGATTCAACTTTCGCAAGTCATTGTATAGATATCAATCATAGATTTAATATAGATTTCAAAATTTTACACATTCAAGAAAATAGTAAAAAACTTAATCTGTTAGAAAACTTAGAAATTAATAGACACAATAGTTTAGGATTAGCTTTAAATGACCAACTAGATTTAAACAACTCCTCTCTACTAAATTTAAGATTGTAAAAATTTTTCCCCCACCATTTCCTCAATAATTTTCACATAAATATTCAAACTTGTATTGTACATATTCAGTATTTCATCCACCTGATGAAGCCATTGTATGGCGAAACAATATTGTAGTGGTATTTACAATATAAGAATTTTTGAAACTAGAAGTTTAATTACTTATTTCTTAGAGTTGTAATGAAGTTTCAACAAGTATCTCCTTCGTCAATTAACTATTATTTTCTTTTCTTATATACTATGCGTGTCCAGTCTAGGTTCTATTCTAAGGACGCTTTCAACGTGAGGTACGTATCTTATTGAATTAGATGTTCACATGATTGGCTCAAATAATGTACACAATTCCATGATATTTATTATTTTAAGTAACCATATTTTTAGTTACAAAAGAGTGTGCTAGTTATATGTCCGTGACTATTTCGTCACTTTCCTTAAATCATTGTACCTTGCTTATGTATTAAGAGAAATTGAATACGCCTCATTAGTTTGGTAACCTGTATATGCTTGTGATTCCATTCCTTTGACCCGTGTTTGCCGTAAGTTTTTGAAGTTTCTCACATTCAAAACTGTTGGGAGTTTACCCGGAAAGAGGTTCATCCAAGGACGATTTGCTTTTAAGCCATAGTATTTCTGACCGCAAGAAGGGAGAACATTTGTGGAAAAACCTTAAGTAACAATATAGAGTGACCCTTCATACTTCAGCGAATGATGTTTATATTTCCCAGTAAGAACTTCAGGAATGGCCCTACATTCATTGTTCCTTTTGCGAGAACGAACGTCAGGAAACGAACTCCGAGATATATTCTGTCAAATGTAGCCAATAGTATGCTGGATTTGTGTTTGCATTGAGAATTGTTCGCTGAATAAACAACAATAGATATATCCATACTTACTTTGTAATTGTATATTAATATTTATGCATATACGAGGGTGATTCGTAAAGGAAGTTACATAATTAAAAAAAAGACATCAATACAAGGAGGTTTTTGTTATATACAAATTAAAGCTACTACTTTCAGCTATTTTTATACATTGTTGCCATTAAGATTGAGACATTTGTCACCCCGATGATCCAGCTTTTTAATGTCCTCTTCGTAGAACCCTGCCGCCTGTGAATTAAGCGATGCTCTAACACTGTTCCACAGTAGACTTCAGTATTTATTATGGTCCCTCGTTTTATAAAGTTTACAAGAAGGACGTCTTTCTTGTCTAATAACTTTTGTCCCAGAAAAACTTTGACGGCACTTTTAAGGTTTCCTTGTAGGCGAGTTAGAGGGAAGCCATTGCATTGACTGCTTTTTCGTCTCAACGTTGACATAGGCGACCCAAGTCTCATCACCTGTTACGATATGTCTGAGGAAATCTTTACCTTCGACATCGTAACGAAAAGTTAGTACCCATCCCATTCCCTTTGTTTTACAGTTTTCATTAACGAGTTTTGGCACCCATCGTGAAAAAAACTTGTGGTAATCTAAATATCCAATTAAGACCTCGTACGAAACTGTAGGTAAAATTTGAAAGAAAGAGGCACATAGTTCTGTGATTGTAAATTGCCAATTTTCGCGAATTTTTTCCTCAACATTGCCCACAAGTTCGTTACAACAGTTGGTCTTGCACTCCGTTCTTCATCATGGGCATTAGTTCGTCCTTCTCGAAAGATACGGCACCATCTTGTAACCATACTGCCATTCAAGATATTTTCACCATAAACAGAGCAAACAATGATTCTCAGTAGCCTTCATGTTCTTTACCAACAGAAATCGGATAACAGCATGCAATTCACGGCTGGCGGGATTTTCCCTTACAGCAGCCATTTTAAACGACCAAAATAGCACGAAGGAATGTCCGAATGATTCTCTAACTAGCACTTTCAGACTCGCACTGAACCAGACTATACCGCAGCGGTGCGACCGCACCGAGTGGGTACTAAATGATCTTATTATTTTATTATTATGATAAATTCAGTTCATGATAGATGTACAAAGTGTATTAAGTCAATTTTATTGTAAACAGTTATTTTAAAAACTTAAACTTTATATATTTCTTTTTGCTTTACGTTTATTATGCAATATGTATTTATAAAAAGAATGAACGTATCTGATTTAAGACGTAAATGGCGCGGGAGAGTCCTGTTCCACTGAATATAACTTCATATGACACAACTTCAATGTTCATAAACTTTATATGCTTACATTGTCTAGTATGATATAAGCAAGAAAGGAATTTAATCGAAAAGTAAGTGATTGACAGTGAACGAAAACGATTTAAGCGCAAAAGAACTGAAATTCAAATTTTCGTTAACTTTTTTCAATAGCGAATGTCGTGTTCGTCAACAAAAATCCCTTCGCAGCAGTTGCTTTAAATTACGTGCGAAAAGTGAATTAAGTTGACAAGTTTTGATGTTATATTTTCGTCCACCCTTCATTTCACCAACAAAATATATTCTAGCTTTTGAAAGCAGTACATGTACATATTGTGATGAATTTTTCCCCGAAGAGAAAAATTAAAGGAACAGTAAAAGACTATATATTTATGTACATTTTATTCCAGGAAAATATTTAGAAATATTTAATATTTATTTAAATTTTGATTATAATGTGTATTTTGGTCCACCTCTGTAGGTTATTCGAGCGTAGTCTTGATGTACGCAGTACCGGTCAAGCGGAAGTACATCGTTGTAGCCGGTCTTTTGATTTTGTTTTAGGCAGGGTGATATTTTCGTTTCCGAGAGGAAGGAGTTAGAGATTTTCTATCCATTAGACAGATAGGTTCAGTTAATTTTTGCTGAATAAAGACTTCCTTTTTATTCAGTACATTATTGTTAATTTCGGTTTATGTTTTTAGTTGAGTTATTGCTGATGTGTTTAAAGTAATTCCCGATTAATTATGAGTTTCTGATACTTGTAATTTTTGATTTATGCGACCTATCTGAAGTCTCTCTGTTAGTATTTTTTGTGAAGTGTGACGACTACATTAATTAATGTACGTGTATATTTGCAAGTATAATTATTTATATATATATATATATATATTAATTTATTTCTAGGATTTTGTATATTGATTGAGCTCGTAAATTCAGTAAATTATTAGTTTATAAAATATATTTATAGTCAAATAAATATCAAGGAAAATGTTCATACTTTTTATGAAGTATTTTTTTTATCAGTAAATTATTTTAGAAAGTAGGAATTGGCGGGAAAATTACATTTTTACCATGTTGAATGTGCGCATGGGTTAGTTTTGATGCGCGCGCTTACAGTTATCATTTTTCTGTTTGACGTTTGAATTTGGGAATAACGTAATTTTTGAAGTCTGATAGTTTCCTAAATATTTAATTAGTTTAATTTTGTTCGCGGTCATAGTTAGGTTTCTTACCTTTTATTAGTCATTTTGTGTAAAAGTTTTCCTCACGCTGTGGCACTTTTATTGCCTCAGCTCTTCTTTATACTCTATAAAGCTGAAATTTTTTTTGTAGTAAATGTTTGTGTTGTTAATCCGAGTCTTATTACGTTGCTAACACCTTTTGTTTTATTTAACACATACCCTTTGAGGGTAACCCTGAAGATACAAGAGCTCCTGGAAGGCTGTACCGATTTGAGTGAAACTGGGCAAGCTATTGTGTATTGTGGGCCAATTTAAATAATTTATCAACTCCACAATACATAGCAATATGTAATAAACCTCCACCTCACTGTAGAAACGGTTGAAATATATTTTGCTATAAATCAGCGATAATGTCTTTTATTAAATGAGTAAATAGAAAATGTATATCCAAGAAAAGAAGCTTCGAATTTCTTCTTAATGAATACCTACTATATATTTTTGTAGTATAAGTATGACATTAAATTTGGGACTTGCACGAGAGCTGGTAGTATATTAATTGAATGTCTAAAATATCCCATGTTTTTTCTTCACCTTTGACCACAACAAAAACAAAATGAAAAGTGACTGAAAGTAATTATAATTTTAGCAATTAATATTTCATATTTTAGAATTACGAAATTCGCATTCTAGACATTTCGCCTCCTGTAGACATTTTGTAATTTACATTATTCAGACCTTTAAATCGCCATTATTCATCCTCTGACGCATTACACCTTTTTAAAAATTGATATGAAAATATAATATTTTGGTCTAGTTCATTGATTTGATACAAAATAGTCTTTATTTGAATTGATACATTGATTTATAAGAACAATTACTGCTTCGAAAAACTTTTTAATGTCGTTTGAAAAAGAATAACGTATAGTATATCGGTTATCGCTTTTTTTAATCGTCACCATATGATCGTATAGCTTTCCTGTCGCTACCAAATGAGGATGAGGAACTAAAAAATAATCTCCTCTAGCCAAATTGAGTTGATGTAGTGAATGATTCGTTAGTAAAAAAATTGGTTACAAACCGTGTCCTTGGAACTCCTTTCTTCGCCGGCGTTTTGTACACTGTTGCAAGAGACATCTTCAGGACTGCTATTAGTATTGCTGAATGAAACTAATAGTCTCTTAATTTAGGAAGGGGTTATATATGAGCTGTTTCGGGTCACTGAAGCGTCGCGGTGACTGTGGAGTTTGTGAAATAGAAGGGTTTGCCTAGTACCGTCTAGAGCAATGTTTTCCAACCACTGGTCTGTGGACCGACGCTTGTCCGCGGGACTTTTGCTGCCAGTCCCCGAAAAGTTTTACAATTTTAATGTCTATTCTAAGTTTATTTAAGACTCTTAGTTACTGATGAAATATGCGTCCATTACTATACGGTGTCAAAACAATGGATGTTATCTGATGAGCTTACTCCGAGGAAGACAAAAATCACTTTTTCGGCAAGATTATAGATTTTCTTTATGATTTAAAAGATTTAAATGATTTATTTAAAAGGGGAAGTACAACTATCCAATATTATACTGATGTACTTACGTGTTTCCATCACGAACTGAAGAAAACACCTCATTTATTCAGAAAGAGATTTTGTTCCATCAGGATAACGTATTGATACATTTGCTATGGCAATCCCTAAATTTGTCGAATTTGTATACGCATTTCTGGCTCCTTCACCACATTAGCCAGATACCTATGGTTCCAAGTTGTTATTTCTCGTTCTCAAACTTGAAAAAATGGCTTGTTGGAAAGAAATTCGGCACAAATGAGGAGTTGATACGCAACGAATGCCTATTTTGGCAAGATTCTAAAAGATTCCTTTTTAGACAGCTTCAAAAATTTGAAAGTCTAAGTGAGGCTATGTGTATGGACTTGAGTGTAAATTATAATGAAAAATAAAATGTATTCTTTATCTTAAAATAAGTATTTTACTCCCTTTAATTTACCCTGATATATGCACCCTGATATGAATCTACATGAAAAAAAAAAATTCAAATATTCTAGAAATCCTAGATGTTCTGGATCTTCGTAAGAGAAAGTATTCATTAAAAGCTACAATAAAATCTTCATTAACACAAAAATGCTTTCCGAGCACGGGAAATTATTTTTTGTCGTTTTTGATGAATCTTATTCTTTACATATAGCTAGAAAAGAGTTTCTGATAATTTAAAGAGACATTGCGAAAGGCACTTCAATATTTTAATCATTGTCGGGCAGCCTTTGTAAAAAATTGATGTTTTCCCTCTAGAATTAATTATAAATTATTTGATTGAATTGTAGATTGTCATTTAAGTTAAATTTTATAAAAATTTCAGGGAATTTCTGTTAATTTTGAAAATATAATTCTGTGCTTAGACTTCTAAATTAACTTATTTATACAAACAAGAAATACTTTTTAATAAATTTACAAAAATGGAGTTGCAACACTTTAACAATTTTCATTTAGAATTTTAATTACCATCCAGATCCGGAATTTAAATTTAATTAAAAAAAGGAAGTAATTAAATCGCTACACTGTTAAATATATAAGTAAGAGCTTTTGAAAAATGGCGCTATTCATCGACCAGAAGTACAAGAACTTAGTATGTACTTATACGAGGTGCTACCCAGAAATTCCTGGAATTCGAATTTGGTATCCGAAGAGATAGTAGTAAACCTCTATGGCGCTAGAAGGTGTGAGTTGCGTCTAGATGAAATCAACCTCTCAAACGGTACTTTGCTAGTTGTGGACCAACAATTTTTGTGTTTATATTTGTTAAGTTGTGTTTGAGTTATTCTGCGACACTACAATGTCTGATGTGAAAGAGGAAAGACCGTGCATCAAATTCAGCTTCAAACAGCCGCGGAAGCTCTGAAAATGCTTAAACAGGTCTTTGGTGAGGTGAGGATGCTTTAGGCCAGATGTAAATTTGTGAGTGGTACAGCCGTTTTAAAAATAGACGTGTGTCGATTCATGATAGTGAGCGTTCCGGTCGTCCATCTACGGAAGACACACCACAAAATGTGTGATGCTATCCTGCAAAACCGAAGGGGAACGATCCATGACATTTGTGACATTGTCGGCTTATCGTACGACGCAAGTCGGCTTACTAGGTGGCGCAACAATTAATGTATCCCGCACCACGACGATGCACCAATCCACATGTCACTCATATGTCAGTTTCTAGCCTCAACAAAGACGGCAGTACTACTCCACCCTCCTTACTCACCAGATCTTGCCCTTTGTGACCTCTTCTTATTTCCGAAGATGAAACTGAAGCCCAAGGGTGCCGTTTTGAAACGATTGGGGAGATCTAGACCGAATCGCTGGCAGTGTTGATCATGGGCAGTCGCTGGGACCGGTGTATTCATGCTGAACGAGAGTAGTTTGCAGGGGATGGTAGAGAATAAGTTGTAAGAACAATTTATTGTGTTTTTTTTTCACATTTAGGGAATTTCTGGGAAGAAACTCGTACGCAACTTTTGACTAAAACTCGTCAAAAGTGTAACGGAAATATACGAAATTATTAAAATGGTGTACGGTGAGTCAATATCGTACGCAATAACTTTTAATTGGTTTAAGCGTTTCAAGGACGGCGGGCTATTGTTAGAAACAAACCATAAGCAGCGTTTATAGTTCGAGGCGGAAAAAGAGAATGCGCTCATCATTCGTCAAGGATTCTTAACTATGAGATTTGCGGAGGTAGTCCCTAGTCAATTGACTAGAATGAAACTTGGTCAGTAGATAGGATTTGCAGGTTTAGGACCAGCCTCCGCCTCCCTGACATCACAGGACGTGACGTAGTAGAAACTTTGAACTTGAAACTTTGCGACAGTCATCCTGACTGTATAGGACCTTATATGACCTTAGGTTAGCTAAATTTGTCTGACGTCACAGGACGTGACGTAGTAGAAACTTTGAACTTGAAACTTGTGACGCTTTATGACGCTCATCCTAACTGTATATGACCTTATATGACCTTAGGTCAGCTAAATATGTCGCGGCGATAAGTTTATATCTGCTGCGTGTGCGGATAAGAGTTGGCAAAACAAGTGTTAGTATTAGTTGTTAGTATTGACATTTTATCGCACCAGAGGGATGGTAAAATGTTCTTCTTTGAAACAGACCTGTCTGTTTCAAAGACGAACCTGTCTGTTTCAGACTTGATCTGAACAGACGCGTCTGTTTCAGACCTGGTCTGAACATCTAGATCTGTCTGTTCAGACCTGGTCTGAACAGACAGGTCTGCCCTTGAAACAGACAGATCTGTTTCAAAGAAGAATATTTTCATCCCTTTGGTGCGATAAAATGTCAATACTAAAAAGCCGCTTACGTCAGAGCCAGACGAAAACACCGGGCAACACTTGTTTTGACAAATGATTCGCTTGCGTCAGAGCCAGACGAAAAAACACACCATACTTGTTTTACCAACTTTTATTTGCACACGCTGCACAAACAAGCTTATCGTCGCGACAAATTTAGCTTACCTAAGGTTATGTAAGGTCATATACAGTTAGAATGACCGTCACAAAGTTTCAAGTTCAAAGTTTCTACTATGTCACGTCCTGTGACGTCAGGAAGGCGGAGGCGAGTGTCGGCCTCGCGAATCCTACCTACTATCGTCAATTTGCCTTTCCTGGACAAGCGGTAAATTTGGCATTTTATTTGGAGGTTTCAAAACGACTTTTAAAACGAAAGGCACGCATCAGAAGAAATTTAACCACTTCAAGTAATTGGTCGCTCCTTCACAACAGTGCCACTGCTCACACACTTACAATTATTCTACAGTTCTTGATTAAGAAAGAGGTTTTAGTGATTCCACCGCAGTCTTCGTAGTCCCGGCGGATTATTTTTAATTTTCCAGAATAAAAATAGCTCTAAAAGAACATCATTATGGAGATGTTCTTGTGATTCAAGCGAACGTAAGGCGTGAATTGACGGCGATTCCAGAAAGGGACTATTACAATAGCATCTTGTAATTATATTGTCATAGTTCTTCTATTCGTTTAATAAAACACACGGTATAATATAATGAACTGACTGTGAATGAGAATCAATGATTATTAAATCTTACTTTACATAAAAAAGTCGCCTAATGTGTTGCGCTAATTTCTACATTTCGACAAACTAAGTTTGTACCAGTATGCAGAAACGCCACACGTCGCAATGCCATCTTCCTGGCTGTTAGGATAATGAAAAATTCGTGAGAAGGCACACCTGTCACGGAATGTTTGGATACATTTCGCTCTTATTGAAGCTTGTCAACACACAGAATCCTGGATAGACATGACTTTTCACTTCTATACTTTGAGTATATACAAATGCATACTGGTACAAACTTAGTTTGTCGAAATGTAGAAATTAGCGCAACATATTAGGCGACATTTGCATGTATAGTGGGATTCAATACTCATTGGTTCTCAGTTACAGTAAGTTCATTATACTAACTACATATATGTGAAGAACAAAAGGGAAAGGATCATGTCTGTGCAGGATACTGTGTGTTGACAAGCTCTAATAAGAGCGAAATACATCACACATTCCGGGATATTTGCCAGTTTTCACGAATTTTTCAGTATACTAACACGGTATAATAATAAATATACCAGTATAAAAAATACACATAAATAACACCTAACAAATAATTAACTATAATAATATTTCTATTTATTTACATACATATTTATTATTACGATATAAAGTACACAACGGTTGCTGGTTCAATGAGTCATGCTTCCCTTAACTGTTATATACTTCTTGGCTAGTTCTCCGAACTTTCACTTTCTAGTCTCTTTAAGAAGCATTATGACGTGCTGAGGTGCACAGCCGGTGACGTCATCGATTAGATCACCATCACATGACGCACATTACAATACTTTAGTTTTAAGACGTGCATTGAGAAAGGAAAATACTATGTAGTAACCTAAATAAAATTAAACCTGAAGTCCTAAATATCTATAGATTTAGATAGATTTCTTTTTATCCTGAGACTTAAAATTTTTAAACAAACTGTGTGCATACATTCATTAGTATTGCTACCAAATTTTCTCTGGTAGAAATTTATTTTACATTTGGAAATAAACTCCTAAAAAATGTAAATAATATATACGAGTATGTATGAACTAGATTTCTGTAATTGAAAGTTAATTTATTGGTCGTTAAGTTTTTTATGGACATCGATAATAACATAAAATTTAAATGAGAATACAAAATGAAAGAAGCCCTTCTTCGTCAGAATGAAGCTCAATGGGAAACTTTTAATTTGAAATCGGCTGCGAATAAGAATGAGCACATAAAATAAAATAACAACGAGCCAATTGCTTAATGGAAAGCGAACGCTTTTAAAAGTAAACAGTGAAAATTTACGAGGAATTCAATCACGCAAATGCTTTTCGAAAGTAAAACGTATAAATCGGAGCTGTAAAATTATAAGAGAATTCTTTGAATATTAACACAATAGGCATTACTTCATACTCATATTTTCACGTTAGTAATTCATAATTTTAATTTCTATTATGTATATTTATTTAAAGTATAAATAATTTATTCTAACCTATCGGAAATTTCAATAATGCTAGGATATTTGCTTTATCTTAATCAATATCATAAACATATATTTATTTCAGATAGTTGGATAAATGATTCATCTTTCAAATTAGATAAAAATAATAACAAAATATAAGCTATTTTACACAGAATTGTTAGGATAAGATTGTGAAGATGATTATTTTCTATTTCATCCCACATTTAAATATTTCTTTTTGGTCAGTATTTTTAAGCAATAGATATTTGAACATTATCAGTTAGACGCTTATTCTGTAAACTAATCAATCTGTATGAATTACTCCATATACGACGGCGAATCGTTAAAAAAAACACCAATATATGAAGAGATTTTTATTATATACAAAGCCAGTAGATATATAGAGTACTGCATTATAATTATCGGTAGCCATTTTTACTCCAAATAGTTGCGCGGGTAGAATGAAATCCGATACATATTTGCTTCTACATCCAAAGTTTATGGAGTTTCTTAAATATGTAATATTAAATAAGAAACCTAGTGACTGAACTACAAATCAAATGGAGATATAACAAATTTCTGTTGATATAAAATATAGTTAACTAAACTATAAAATATTGAAAATCAGCTTCTACCTATATGAGGTATTGGCAGAGCAAATTAGAAATATGTAATATATCTTTCAACAATAAAAGTGGAGACTTTTATTTCTTTGTTCAAATAAAATAAAAAGAACATATTCTTACAAGTTTCGTTTATTATAATAAAATCATATTACAACGAAAAAATATAAAGATTAGAACAATACAATTATATTTTTTTTAGCAATTCGCATTCAAGCACGGAATACGGAATCATCTAAATGTGGAAGTTGAAGAACTAACTTCCACATTTAGATGATTCCGTATTCCGTGCTTCAGTCGTACACTTTTTGTAAGTATATTTTTGTCTTAAAAAAAAACTTTTTAAAATCTTTTCACTGATGTATGACGACAATCAGTAAATATATTAATGAAAGAATTTCTAAATTTTGATGTAAATGCTTTTACTGTTAATTTTCCTTGTAATAATTTCTCAGTAGCACCTCTAAAGAGTTTCTCATCTTGCGATATATGTTAAAAAGGAGGCTTGCTTGCGTATACAGGAGAGTTTTCCTTATAGCACTTAAGATCCACTAATTTGCTAATAGAAGCAATGGATTCCTCATTATCACTGATTACTGATGATAGACAAGTATCACAAATTTTTAAATTACTTTTGATTTTAAACAAAATTGAACCAATTAAATAATATAGTGATTACTGCTCATCAGTGGTGATTATATAATTACTAAATTCCCATGAATTAAATATTTGCACATACGTCCCTTCCTCCTCTTCGTCATTTGTGTCCACATATTTATTGCAATTTAAAAATTCTATATTCAACGGGATCTATGTTCATTACTTCAGCATAGCCTATAAAAGTTGTGATTATTAATTTATTGTGGCTCTAAAATTATTTATATACTTCTAGATTTTGCATCCGTATTTCACCTAACTGTTGGTGGCTTTCTTTTCTTAACTACTTTATTATGACTAAATATAGTAGGAACAGCGTTCGAGCGTAATGGTCTTTTATTGTCAGCTCTATTATTTTCAAATTGGTCTTATGTAAAATGTTTTTGAAACACCCATAGATTATTATATTAGTTTCGTAAACATGTGTAAATAATATCAAAAGTAAAAATCAGTTAAACTCACAAACATAGGCTCTCTTAGGCAGTGTTTTCAGATTCATTATCTATTTCTGAGTTCTTTTTTATTTTTGTTACCTTGTGGCAATAAGAATAGTCTAATACCTTCCTCGGCAGTTTGCTAGGAAAATATTAATATGTAACAATATTTCCCATGTAAACAACGCTTACACTGGAGTAAAAATGGGCGTTATGCGGCTACTTTGACACTTAAAGAGAATGCGGGGCTCTATAATATCTATTGGCTCTGATTATATATGTTACCGTGAAAGACCGAAAGTAGTGGTTGTCGACATACACCGGTTAATGTCGACAGATACCAGATGAATAGGTGAAAGACCGAACAATTATTAGTTATATTATAAATTCGGTCCTTCACCAGTGTATGTCGACAAACACATATAAGCTTCGGTCAATGTCAGAAACAACAGGACATTTATTATAATATAAGTTTATTATTCATATTATTCACGTCACTGCAAACCATTCATTCTGGAATTTCCAGCTATATTTAATTTACCCTTCACAGGTATTTGTAATTTCTTGCATCTATTCAAATTCACAATAGGCTTATTAAGAAATTAATATTTAGTTCTTAGTTTTGTTCCATTTATTACCGTAGTTCATTACAATAGCTCTAGCATTTCCCAAATTCAGAGGGTTATAAACTGTTTCTATATATTTTTTTAAATTCAAATTCATAGATCACTTCCAAATGATCAATCGGTAAAGACAGTTCTCGCCGAGACTTATCTAATAGACAACCCGTGGCAGGTGAAACATCATCAACAGGTATTATAATTTGTTCTCGATGGCTACTGCAGTAAATAGTGATCAATTTCTTGAAAAGTTAAATACCCTAATAAGAAATAAACGAGAAGACAATTGTTTTTATTTTTCTCAAGAAAGGTACTCTAAAATCGTTTCTGAAGTAATTTCTGCTAAAAGTAAGTGCAGTACCCATTGGACTACAGACGTTTAAAACGTTTTGACATTTTAAAAGTTAGTGACGAACAAAAGTTAATTGTGCCATTAAAACCAGGAGAAACGAATATCCAGTATTATGTTACAAACGAAGAGTTGTTTAATATACTTTCCGAAACTCACATACGAACAGGCCATGGAGGAAGAACACGAATGCTAAAAGAATTGCAACTTAAATACAAAAATATTACTTATGAAGTCATAATGCTCTATTTAAATTTATGTCAACAATGTCAAATGAAACACAGTGCTCCTAAAAAAGGTATTGTTGTAAAACCAATGGGGAGTTCCGAATTAAACTCTAGATGCCAAGTCGATTTGATAGACTTGCAATCACACAGCGATGGCGATTACAAATTTATAATAGTTTACCAAGATCACTTAACCAAGTTTGTCCAGTTACGAGCGTTAAAAACCAAGAGAGCAGAAGAAGTAGCATATCACCTTCTTCAAATTTTTTTAATATTTGGTTCTCCTGCTATATTGCATTCGGATAATGGCAGAGAGTTCAGTAACCAAGTCATATCTGAACTATGCGCTATGTGGAAAGATGTTAAAATAGTGCACGGAAAGCCTCGTCACAGCCAAACACAAGGCTCAGTCGAAAGTGCCAATCAAGACGTACAGAATATGTTAACTGCGTAGATTCATGATAATGATTCAAATAAATGGTCAGAAGGGTTGTCGTTTGTCTAATTCGCAAAAAACACAACTTACCATGAAGGAATACGCCAGAGTCCATATGAAGCTCTGTTTGGCGTTAAACCAAAAAGAGGCATAGCATCGTCATCTCTCCCAAACGAGCAAATTGCAATCATTGAAATCGAGGAACAGCTAGAAGCTTACGTTAATACTTGTGAAGAAAATTTGGTTAGTGACCATATTGATGCCCATGTTTTAGATGTAAGTGATATGGATGACCAAAATACCATTAGAGCCAATCCACCTTCATCTGCCACCAACAGGTCTTCATCTGAAGTGCCGACTGATCCACAACCCAGCACGTCTTCAACTCAAACACTGACTGATCTGCAACCGATTACTTCTTCATCTCAAGTGCTGACTAGGCAGCACGAGCTAATCAATTCAAAAAGAGTAGCAGCAAAAGAGAATCTAATCTACTACTCCAAGCAAGAAAAATGTTGCGAACGTCAAAGAAAAAGTTTCCTGCGGTCCAAATTGGTGATACCGTAAGAATTAAAGTCCCTGACGTCGATCGTGGTCGTACAGATCCCCGAAATGTGTTAGCCATTGTTGTTGGGATAGAGAATATAGACGTTTATAAATTAGCGAACAAAAATGGCACCTTCAAGCAGCTTTTCACTCGTAATCAATTCGCAATTTGCAAAGAAAAGTTAATTTCCATGGATGAGATTTCAGCTCAAGAAATTTCGGTAAGAGAAGCAGCTTCTGCTAATTCAAAAAGTGTAGGGCAAGGCTATACACGCTGTAACTGCAAAAAGAAGTGTTCCACGGCTAAATGTAGCTGTAAAAACAATAGGCTTTCGTGTAATTCGAAGTGTTATGGTAGCTTAAGTTGTTGCAATAAATAAGGCTGATATATTTACTTTGTTTTTTTAATTTCATTTCAAGAAATAAAATGCATTTTAATTTCATTTCAAGAAATAAAATGCATTTTATTTGTTATATTAATATTATGTTAGTTGTGTTTGTTTTAAGTTCAACAATTTCTTTATGTTCATTTGAAAACTTCTTCCATGTTTTAATCAAAATAAATAATAACCAATAGAGTTTTATTTTGTTTTCTTTTTATAAACAAATTCTTTTAAACTTACACCATGAGTCCATGATGAATGTTGACATTCGCCGGTGTAAGTTAGAAATAATGATATTTGATGAATATATCGGACATACGCCATAACTTGGTGAATGTTGACATTCACCGGTATATCTCGACTATCACCGGTTTTCGGACTTTCACGGTAACATATACACTGTAAAGCTACTACTTTCAGTTATTTTTCTACATAGTTGCCATCAAGATCCGAGACATTTGTTATATCGATGAATCAGCTTTTAAATGCCGTCTTCATAGAACTCTGCCGCCTGTGAATTAAGCGATGCTGTAACACTGTCTTTCAGTGTTTATTGTGTTCCCTAGCTTCATAAAGTCTACAAGAAGGACGCCTTTCTTGTCCCAAAAGACAGTGACCATGACTTTTCTCGCCGAAAAAGTTTGACGGCACATTAAAAATTTCCTCGTATTCAAGTTAGAGCGACCCCACTGCATTGACTGTCTTTTCGTCTTAACGTTAATATAGGCGACCCAAGTCTCATCACTTGTTACGATATGCCTGAGGAAATCGTCACCTTCAATTTAATTATCGAAATGAGAGTCGATGCAGTGTCACGTTTAGGGCTCGAGTCACCCCAACAAGTTTAAAGTAACCCCCACTTCTGACGAACTTATAGCAGCTGTAGTGAACCATTTTGCAGAAAAACCAAATGAATATTTTTATGACGGATTAAAGATTGTTATTGAAACCGTGTAATACTTGTATTCAAAAGCAAGGAAACTATATTGAAAAATAATGCATGCTCTAGTTTCCATGCGTAGTTTAGGAAGATAAAACGTCCCATCGTATTAAATGAAATGAGTTGTCTGAAGAGGCTAAGGTAAGTAAATTGTACAATCTAGCTGATCGCAGTGAAATATCATCAGGAGGTTATAGCAAATAAAGAATTGTGAAGACAACGTGGAATACAATTAACATCAAGTATATGCTATCCAATTGAACTCAAGTCAAAAATAAAATGGCTTGTCTGATGCATCCATGAAGTTGTCGAAAAGTTTCAAAAGAAAGATAGTACTCGCCTCTTCTCTCCTACTAGTGAGGGAGCGAAAACCATGTTTGTTTGGCAAAGGGTTATAATCCGTTTCACGTATAGGATAAATTCCATCGCACTTGAAGGTGAGTTATTTAAGAAAACGCTTTTGAATTCTCTCTGAAACGGTCTGTATGTAGTTGTAAAATGGATACCATACAACTTCCATCGTTTGGTGCTCGCTCGGGTGACACGTTTCATGTTAATTTCCATCGAACTGAATATGGTAAGCATAATCCCATGGACCGAGTTTTATTAGAACTAAATCTTTTATCTGGAATCGATTTGCTTGATATTTCAACCACGCCTTTCTGCAATTACCAAAAAATTCGCGGTTTCCTTGATTCTTCTTTTTTTGCTGTTTGTAATTGTTACAGTGGAATCGTTTTAAGTTTTGAATTCTATGTTTCTCCCTATTTATAATACACATTTGTAACTATAATTTACAAGCTTGTGAATGCTTTATTTTGGATTATAAAATTGTACTATTTGGCATTTTTTCCCTTGTAATGTATAACAAGTAAATAAATAAATAAACTACACCATGCTCCAGAACGCTCCGTATATAATCATACAACACACACTTTAAAGTCAAAGAATTGTTAAGGTCACGCACATTGGTGTCAAGAAGCTCATCGACGAGTTTGAGGCAGCATTACAAACAGAAAAAATATGGGCGGTAAATTTGAAGAGACACATCAAACGAAATTCCCTTTATTTCAAGTCTACGAGATATCTCCATTGGGTCTATACTAAACGGAAAGTGATATGGATTTGGAATCCTGGAATATGTCACAATGGAACTGTTGGGGCGTATGTGGCTGGATTTGACACTTCTGCGTAATCACGGGTCGTAAATCAGTAATGACTAATATTTGTTGAATGGTAGTTGATTGAACTTGTGAATAGAAGGTCTTTTCTTGCTCAGTGGTTCGTAGAATAAAAAAAACACTTGTGGAATGAACGACACTCTTTAATCATTAAATACAGAAAACTAATGTTACATAAGCTGCAGCAAAATATATTATTACAAAAACTTATATTTCTAATTTTAGTAACGCTTGAAGCTGCTTGGAATGGCACGTATTATTCCGTTGATGGATCTTAGCAAACATAACTTTTAATTCAAAAATTTTAGGCAGGTAAAGAAAAATGCAATCATAAGATTCCACTCTATTTCTTACGATTGGTCGAAACAGGATAAGCACACGGTTTTACCCAGACTCGACCTTAGATAAATCGTGTCTCTGAAATGCTATTGTTTAATTCAAGAGACCTTTGAAAATGTGATCGTAATGAAAATTTGGAAAAGGTTCGTTTGGTTTAACGGGCAACTGCGTGTTTATCACAATAGGCGGTAAGCTTTTGATTTAACCGACGTGCCTAAACATTTGGTGACCATAGCGGCTATGCCTTAAGTAGAAACAATAAAAAATAACCATAAACTAGATGATAAATTCTCATTTTAAAATACATTTTCTAAGAAGGATGAACTAAGTAAAAGTACGTTATAAAATTATGTTTAACACTACCATAAATATTAATAACGGGGTATGCCTGGTCCCTCTGAATGAAGTGAATAAATTTCAAATTATAAAGAAATCTTTATTGTATAAAATTTAATAAGTTAATCGAAAAAACTTATTTATTGAAAATTAATTAATAACGTTGTCGTATTTCTGGACAAGCACGTTTGTTAATATTTAGAGGAATGTTTTCATTACATTGTGCAGCTCTACACTCCAGTGAACAGAGTAGATTATTAAGAAATATATTAAAAGTAAAGGCCTCAAATTAGAGCGCTTGGGTACACAGGATGTTGGATGGAAACGCTAAGAGTGGAAACCATTAAGGCAAACATATCATGCTAATAACATACGAGAGAAATCCAGAAAGAAGTACCCCGTTTACAAATGGCGCTACTGATCTAATTAAAAGCAAAGGAACGCGGGTGTCAACATTGTCATCGTAGCTTTGCGAAGACAAGGAGTTCGAGTTCTTCCGGAGCGTGGTGTAAGTTTTGTGACTGTTTACAATAACGGATATGAAGTTCGATCCGCGATCCATTTTTTTAATGCAGAAAGCGTCCGATCAAGCGAATTCATCGCAGGATTACTGAAGTGTCCGGTACGGGAACAACACATGAGTCTTTTATCAGGCGCTGGGTTCGAAATTTCAAAGAGGGAAGAGATAACGTGCACGATGAAGAGCGGTCAGGTCTCTTTTCGCGTAATACTTAATGAAATGAGAAAGTAATGATGACTTAGAAGAAGATGTACAGCGTTGGCTGGATAATTTCGCGGTAGAGGTTTACGAGGAAGGCATAAACAAACTGGTTTACTTTCCTTCATTTTTCTTTTATAATTATATGTAAACTGGTACTACGTTCTGGACTTCCATCATATCATGATAATATGTGAAGTTGTGTATTCATGCGTCTAGCTTTTATGTATATATTTTTTTGATTCTCATTTTTTTAACGACCATGTATGGAATATTGTCAGCGGGAAGAAATGACGTTAGGAGCTTATATGTAATCGTATTTACTTACGCCAATTTTAAATTTATAAAAAGCTTGTGTTTAATTTCAAGATTATGCACTTGGAAAGTTAGATAGTACTAGAGAACAGAAGATACTTTATTCTTTACTAGACGGTAAATGGCTGATTATAGTGAGTCTGATAAGTTATAAAATATCAATAGTTTTTCACCAGTTTTTCCGGAAAATGTAAAAAAAAATATTTTCGCTAATATTCAGACATTTTCATTAACGAACAAGTACAAATGTGAAGAAGGTGTAAACAAAACATGTATGAAGCCAATAAAAACATAAAACTTCCAAATTAAATACAGAAATAGGAAAAATCCCTAACTAAAATAAATTAATAAACTCTAAATACGCATTTCCTCAACTAAGCTGCCATTTTCAGTGGAACAATCTGAAAAAGAAAGATGGTGTTAAATGTAGCGTCTTTGAGTAAAGTACAACCTTTGAAGATATATAAAAATTAAGGAATCGTGATGCGTGTAAAAACATGAAGTATATAAGTACAACTGAGGTATCGTTTGTACTCCTTTGACCGGGAAGACATGGTGATCCGAATTGGTGGAGACTGTGGCCTAAAATCTGAAACAAACAGAAACAAGAAAAATCCTGAACTATAATAAATTAATAAACTCTAAATACGCTTTTCGGTGACTAATTTGCTATCTTCAGTAAAACAATCCGAAAAAAAAGATTGTGTTAAATGTAGCGTCTTTGGCTAAGGTACAACCATTGAAGATATGCTCTTCACAAAATTGCGAGTAGGATAACACTGAATTCCTAACATTAAAAGAAACCTTTATATATATATATGTGTATTGCGTGAAAAAACATGCAGCGTTTTTTGCTTGTGTATGAAAACATACCATGCTTTTAATATATTTATCTGTTTTGCTCTCAGTTATGAAAAGTTGTGACTAGTGGCGTCGTCTCCTCATTGTTTTCGGAAACTGCTAATTTGTTTCGTGGTTTCACCATTGTAACTGGTATTGAAAGTATTTTCTTATTATCATCAACTTTGTCAACAATAAAAATATAACAACTTTGACTTTGTACATTTCATATGTATATAGTTATTGTGATTAGATAAAATAGGTGGATTAATAGTTAAACAGAAAAATTTATCTATGTACAACTATATTGAAGCATTATTACACTAGATAAGATTAGATACATCCTTTGCGGTGCTGAAATATTTACATATGTAACACGTAATAAGCTAGCAAACGTACAAAACAAATACTAATAATATAATTACAGTTACGTAAACAAAATTATGCAGGATTACATTTATACACGCTTTTTAATATATACTTACATTTTTGAAGATAATAGTCAAAAAATAATGTGTGTTCTTTTAAGACCTTTTCTTCAATAGGGAGAAACTCCGATATTATGATAGTTAATTTGACAAGTCATACCGCCATTTTATTAAGTATTGTTTGACATTTCACAATGCAAAGACTTACACCCGAACAACGTTTACAAATTGTGGAAATTCATTTTCAAAGTCGGTGTTCAGTAAAAAATGTTCACAGAGCACTTCGCCCAATTTACGGCATACATCATCGGTCAACTGAGACAACTATTCGCAACACAATTGAAAAATCTCGCACTCAATTTACTCTTTTGGACTCCCGTCCATCAACAAGACTGCGTAGAGTGCACACTAATGAAAATATCGTCGCCGTTGGGGCCAGTGTTGAGGATGATTCAAAATCATTGATTCGTCATCGGGCGCAAGAACTTGGCGTGTGTCTATCGGCTTTGTGGAAGATTTTGGGCATGGATGTTGGCTTTCACGCCTACAAGATTAAATTGGTGCAAGAATTGAAGCCAACCGACCATGGTTTTCGACGTCAGTTCTGTAATTGGACGCATGAAAAGTTGGAAATCGTTCAACGGTTTTACCGTCAAATTACGTTCAGTGATGAGGCTCACTTCTGGCTCAGTGGCTTTGTGAATAAGCAAAATTGTCGCATTTGGGGCGACACTAATTCATAGGTGACTCATTAACTAACGATGCACCCCAAAAAATGCATTGTTTAGTGGGATTTGTGGGCCGCAGGCATAATCGGGCATACTGAATCAAGCTGTCACGTAATCGATTTTTTTGTTCCAAAGAGTGCGTGAAAATGGTCTGAAAGACTTTTACTTTCAGCAGGACGGTGCTACATGCCATACTGCCCACACAAAATCGATTTATTGAAGGAAGTGTTAGATTATCTCCAGAAATGGACTTATACACTGCCCCCCAAGATCATGTGGTTTGAAGCCTTTGGACTATTTTCTGTCGGCCTATTTGAAGTCATTGGTCTACAGGAACAAGTTAATAATTATTGCAGCCCTAAAAAGCAACATCGAGCACACCATTCGCGACATAGGGCCTCAAATACTCGAAAAAGTAGTTGAAAATAGGTGCTCCAGGGTAACATACCTCGGACGCTCCCGTGGTGGTCATATGCCTGAAATCATTTTCCATCACTAATGTCATGAAATTATCTACAGATTAAAAAAAAATCATTTCCTCAACACCTGTGTTTTTTATTTCAATTTATAATCCTATACCTCTTAAAAAGACACATTTTATATAAATTGATATAATGGGTGACTCAAAATGAAATTTGATTTTGTTTTATGTATCTAGGGAAAGTGTCAGTGTCAGATTATTTTTACTGCCACCATTTGAATTATCGTCTTGTAGAATTTTTCCCCAATGGAACATTTTAGTGGTCAACAGCGTGCTTTTTGTGTAAAAGCATTCTACGAAAATGCACGTTCTTACGTGTAAGTCCACAGAGTGTTTCAAAATCACAATTTGCGGTATGCTCATCAAGGTACATCTGCTAATATAATTAAGCAATGGATACGCAAATTTCAAGCAAGTGTTTCTACAGTTCTAAGCACCGTGGCCGCAGAGGATCTGTTAGAAATGAAGCTGTAAGTGCTGCTGTACGCCAAAATCCACATAGTTCGATAATAAAATATGCGTTTGCTTTACATTTAAACCGGTCTAGTATTCAAAGAATTTTGAAAAAGGATTTATATTATCAGTATTTCATCCACCTGATGAAGCCATTGTATGGCGAAACAATATTGTAGTGGTATTTACAATAAAAGAATTTTTTAAACTAGAAGTTTAATTACTTATTTCTTAGATTTATATTATCATCCATATAAGATCCAGTTGTTTCAAGCTTGATCGTGATGATCACTGTAGTACCTGTTTTGCTACAATAATACTACATGAGTTTTGAAATTCAACGGTTTTAACTATGAAATTTAAAAATCTGGATGACTTCTTAGGGAGGAAATAATTTCAAATTTTACTCATCATTTTCGACATATCATATGTTTCACTTTTATATTAATATATAACAAAGTAGAAATTTCGTTACGCAGAAGTAAGTCCGATTGCAAGTAAATATGAACTAATTCTCATCTATAGTGCGAGCTTCTTCGAAATGATTCATGAAGAAACTATAAGCACTCACCCCCTTTTTAAAAAATGTATTTACTGGTTTAGATACGTTGATGATGTGCTGGTCTGCTTTAATGGTACGGATAGACAATTAAAAATGTTTTTTGATTATTTAAATAATATTCACCCTAATATTAAATTTACACTAGAAATAGAAAAGAATGGCTTAATTAATTTCCTAGATCTTACTATATCACATAATGCTAATAAACATGAATTTTCCATTTACCATAAACCTACACATACAGATACAACAATACATGCGTCCTCTTTTCATCCTTTAAAACACAAATTAGCCGCGTATGAATCTATGATACATAGACTTTTACATATACCCCTTAATAGAAACAATTTCAACATAGAATTAAACAGAATACACACTATTGCTAAAAATAATGGATATTCATACAATATTATCAATAGAATCCTCCAACACAAACAAAAAATACTTACCCGCTCTTTAATATACCCTAAACAATTAAAAGATTTAGTATATTATTCTTCCTTAACGTATATCGGGAAAACTTCAGACATAATTAGTAATCTTATCAAGAGAGCCACTAATACTATCGTAGCGTACAAAATCAATAATACAGTTGGAAGTTTTTTAAAAAACAATAAGGACAAAACGGATAAAAAACTTGGTTCAGGCGTCTATAAGTTAACTTGCGAGTGTAATATGTCATATATTAGTCAAACAGGACGAACATTCACTCAAAGGATATCCGAACATCAAAATAGCTATAGAAATAATAAATCAGATTCAACTTTTGCTAATCATTGTATAGATAATAACCACAACTTTAATACAAACTTCAAAATTCTTCATATTCAAGATAAAAGTAGAAAACTAGATTTGCTAGAATCATTAGAAAGTTCTAGATATAAGAAATTAGGGTTAGTATTAAACGACCAAACAGAAATTTGTAATTCCCCCCTACTTTCATTAAATTTATAATTATCAGGCTTTGTATATATACCTTGTACATTTGTAAATTCACTATTTATTCATCCACCTGATGAAGTCACAGTGTGACGAAACGATATTGTAGTGGAAAGTTAGATTAAATTATTTGAAACTTAAAATCAGTGCACTTTTTATAATATCATAGTTATGGAGCTTCAACAAGTGTCTCCCTTATCAATTAATTATTTAAAATCTATAACTATCATAACCGCTCGGAAAGAAAATTACATTTTTCTCTTGATTGTGACTAATTTTAATCTTAAAGTTTTCTTATTATGGTAAACGGGCTTGCTTTGTTTTGACAGTGACAGTTTACTGTCGTAAACGTTTACAAAATGTTTACTTTGAAGCAGATTATTTATTTGATTCAATGTTATGGCACATGTGCGCAAAGTTATCGTTATGTTATTGAAAAGTTCAATGAGAAATTTCCGAATATTCAAGTTTCGCATGTGGGAACCAAAAAACTGATAAAAAAGTTGTTAACAACTGGATATCTTAAAAATTTAAAGAAACAGAAGAAATCGTACGACAAAGACGACACTGCTACCCTTTTGGCGTTCGAATCTATGCGGGATCAACCAAAAATCTCACTAAGAAGACGGTCAGTACAACTGGGCATTAGTAAGTCCCATATTCAAATAATTTTGAAGGAGAACAAAATTCAGCCAAACAAACCGATATCTAATCATACTTTGGAACCGGGGGATGATGCATAACGATTATATTTTTGTTTGTGGATGGGAGATGAAATATCGAGAGACCGAAACTTTTATCACAGATGAGATCACAGATTCCTGATGAGACAACATTTGCTACTAATGGGGCAGTTGTCCCACAGCATGTAAGATATTGGAGAATATTAATCCACATTTCGGAATTTTAAGAGGTCGTCAGTATTTTGGCAAAGTAAATGTATGATGTGCCGTTGGTTATCACGGGGAAATAGGTCCTTTCTTTTTTGATAACAACGTTAATCAGTACACATATTCGATATAAATTTTCTTAACGATGGGCTTAATGCTTTAGAAATTAATTACCGGTGTACAATTTTTTTTTCAGCAAGACGGTTGTCCTGCACATTATGCTCGCATTGCTACAAACTAGTTAAGCGTTAAATTTCGAGATCAGTGGATTGGAAGATATGGTCCAGTATTGTAGCCTGTCAGAATTCTGGATTTAATAATTTTGGATTTTCATTTGTAGCGACGTTTAAAGCAAGTTGTGTATAGGGATAATCTACCTAATAATGATGAGGAAATAACAAATTTAATAAGAGACGCCGTGGCATCATTGTCCATTGAAGAAATTCAAAAAAGTTTCAAGGAGCTTCCTTTTAGAGTAGAATTGTCCTCAAAAATTGGTGAGGGGTTATCTAAATAATGATTGTTCTTCTTAAAAATGACTTTTTCTTCTTAAAGCTGTTACTTTGAGTTGCCATATATTAAAATTATATTTTTCAAAAACATTTTTGTTATTTAACTTGCGTAAAGTCATTAGTCAAAGTGACATAGTTGTTAAAAAAAATTAAATCGCCAATGTGATGGAATTTGAAAGGCAGACAATAGCTATTTATGTAACAAGTACATAATGTAGGACTCTATTTGACGAGCCGAGTTTATTAGCCTAGCGAGCTTTGTGAGCGAGGCTAATAAAGAAGGAGAGTCAATAAAGTCCATTATGTACGAGTTGCATATATAGTTTTATGTTTGACTGCTTTGAATGCTTAAAAGTAGGTAATTATTTTTTGAAAATTCCAGTGTCGGTTAATGATTTTTGCTGTTGTCATTAGTTACCCAGATTAATGTCAAGTTTAATAATTTTGACATTTGGTAAAAATAAATTTAAAATGAAGGAGTTTGAGGAGATAATTTCTGCCGATATAAATGAAATAGCGTTGAATGCTAAACGATTACTTTTGCAAACACTTATACGAAGAAACATATAGTATATATCGCAAATGGTGTTCAAAAAATAAACTTTCATTTTGACACTGACAGTAGAGTATTTTTTGCAGGCGTAAAATAATATATTAAAAAACAAGTTTCATAATGCACCATTTTGCCGCACGAGATCAGTGCGAGTGCGGCAAAAGGCCTTATGAAACGAGCTTTTTATACTATTTTTTCTATTTTGCGTTTTTTTACATTAATAAATTGCTTAAATTGGAATTATTTAATTTGAAAGTTCAGAGTTTAATTTTTATATAAAGCATGCATTTGATCACATTGATACTTGACATTTTCAAATTTAAATATTGCTATCCGCGAAGTATATTATATTACATATTATTTATTAATTTTCGTTAACATTACTTGATACTTAATTTAAAAATATAAACATGAGTGACATAGAAACATATATATGTTGTTGTCAATTGTATACAACATACGTTGTTTGTGTAAAATACGGACATATATCATATCTGTCAAATGTACATAAATTCTTAAAATCAAATGACAGCAATGATATTTATTTCTGTATTCGAACAACGCCAACATTGGAAAATGAAAAAAAAGCGTATCGAAATGAAGCTCATATCGATACTGTTTTGGGTTTCATAATGAGTTCATTTCGAACGCAAAATAGAAAAAAGTATTATAAAGCGTCTGTTTCTAATGCAGTCGTACATAAAAATTATTACAAGTCCAAAATCAAGAGAAAAATTAACTTTTCCCTCCACCGAGTCAGAATAATAATGCAAATTACAGATTTGGTGGTTTCAGGACAAGCAATAAATGTTATTCCTTTGAAGTTTTGGCGCAAAATTAAAGATCATTTTTTTTCCTCTCGTAAACTTAATCCGGGGACATCCAGTATATTAGATCGATATTTAGACGAGAATAGAAATTAAAAAAATGTATAAAATTGCTAGAATTTGAAGCAAGACGATTACAATGTTACATGAAAATTAAAAATAATTTACCTGAAATATATAAAGTTCTAATGGTTAAAATCTTTAATTTTTAATACGTAATCGTAAAAGGACGACAATTGTTTCGCCAGCCCAGTGGCTTCATCAGGTACTTACAGGTAAAGAGCATGTTACAAACTAAATTAAAAATATAAAATCAACAAGGCTAGTATTATGTTACAAAGTTTTTAAAAATGTAAGAATTTATACAAATATTGTAGGTAGTGAGAAAATGTGGCCCATCTGGTTGGCCCTAACTGTTATACTATAGAGTACTAAACATGTTTACGCATAAAATTTGTTTGAATAAACTAAACTACTATCTATGTTATCTTACTAAACTATTTTATGTGTTGGGTTATTAAGTTGAGTCGATAGGACTTTGCGCCATTGTATAAAAGATGCTTTGTGTTAAGTGTTAATATCCTATTTAGTTCGTTTAATAACGCCTTGGTTATTTATAACCGTAACTATAATGTTCCTGGGTTTGAAACTCGTTATAGATCAATGCTCTATTTTACTCCTGATAAAACCTATCTTAATGTGGTTTTCTGTATTTATAATGTATTGTTATGATTATTATTATGAATATTCACATACAAAACTACCTGATTACGTTTCTGTATTTATTTTTACATATACTTTCTGTGTTTGGGTTTATGAAATTTTTAAAATAGATTAATTACACAGGCCTGTATTTTTCAACTCTTTGAATGTTGATTTAAAAATTTTAACTGTTTTCTAGTACTTGGGTAGCGCTGATTTCAAATCTGCTTTTATTTTTTTTGTATCACGTAAGGTTATTTTTCAAACCAGTAAAATCAAAAAGAAAAAACACGATTTATTTCATTTAAAAGCAAGTTTTATATTATATTTAAAAAAATACAAAAATATACACATAGAAACTATTAGAAATAGTTATTTATTCTTTATGCTTCTTAAAAAAACGTTTTCGTTTTTCAGAAAAGCTTGGTTTGGTTGTTTTTCTGTCATATTCAGCTAAAGGAAGATCTGAAGGTAGTTTCTGGGGCAAGCAAATTTTTTTGTTTCAAACTAGACCCCAGTACTTCAGAAAGATCTTTTGAAAGTCCCAAATCGCTTACTAAATCATTCAGTTCGGCTTGTGAAAATAGCTGAGGTTGGTTTTGACCTGAGGTTGATGGTTCAAAATCACTATCCATCTGTACGGAGACGGAAGTTGAAGAGGTTTCAATATCTTCTTGTAGTACTTAGGGGGGTATAGGTATAGGTACATGATCACTGTGAGGAACTGGTCTGATAGCTGATTTAATATTCTTTGGGTACAAAATATGTTTCAAAGTTTTTCTATAATGCCCCTTAATATCACAAAGACAAAAGTAGCAATCTTCATGATGATTTTGCGGTTCTCTCCAAACCATCGGTATTCCAAAAGGAAGGCTTTTTCTATTCCCTTTGGTCCAATGTCTTAAACCTTCTTCACATACCTTACAAACAACGTGCGGTACCCAATCTTTATCTTGATCTCCTAATTTGATTTTGAAATAAGCATAATATGCATTTTTCACAAATTCACAAATTGGTCTCTTTAACTTTTTCAAAACGAAATATCCACAAATATAACAGAAATCATCTGGTTTGTTTTTGCAACCCCGGCTAGACATATTTTTAAGCAATGTTTATTTATCAAATAACACGCACAACACTAAAGACAAATTAATTTTACTTGTTTACTGATCGACAATCAGAGCTATAATGAAGTAAATGACATTAAAATATACATTTTGTTTGGAGTGATAAACTTGAAATCCTTCTTCGCAGTACTAATAAAGTGAAAGCATAATAAATAGGATTTAGCAGGTAAAAATTCCCGGAAATCTTGTCCAAAATTAATACATGTAATACAAGATTTACATCAGGTAATGAGAGCCTATTTAACAAATTTCTTTAAAACCATAAAAGAAAATAATTTTTGGGTTAATACCTAGAATTTGAAGTAGTACATTCATTTTAAAATGTATCAAAACGCCTATTATAAGATTTTTTTATGTTTTTTTCTTTTTCTTATGTGCAAAAAAAACCTGTGGGTGGTAGAGACCAACTGTATTATAATTAGTTATTGCTATATAAAAACTGAGCTTAACAAACAAAAATCACGTCATCACAAATTTTATGCAGGCCTGTGTTATTATTATATCTTAGACTAGGTTGTCATTTTTAGCCAGGTCATGTATAAAATCGCTAAAATTTCTTGTAAAAAAATCTAACCCATAATTTTGTAATCTTCAAGCAATCAATTAAGCACTTTTATTAGTTGATTTTTGTAATTTCTATAAACGTTATATTTTTAGCAGCATTTCAAACTGGTTGCTATGTGGTTTCTTGTCAAATCGATTACCAATGATCAAATGCTCTTAATAGCTATAAATAAAGAAATTATAGCAATACACATATCACTAATAGGTAAAAACAGTGGTGCCTCGTAAAAATATTGAGTGGTAAGGCCGATCTCTCCCCTTTTCCCTACCCTCCTCTCTCCTACACCTGTATTTAATAGAAATGTTTAAATTAGCTCAGTTCCTTAACTAGCTTATTATTAGGGATTGGTAGTCAGGGGTACATTCCAGGAGGGAAATGAATAATGTAATTCGAAATTGGACATAGTAAAAACAGTAATACAATAACGTAACAAGCTGTTTATTAGTATTTATCAAAATAAAAGTACTTACTGAGAGTACCTATCTAACAAAATATTGATACTTAAACTGAAGGTTTTGCATTTTCCATATTCGGTTTTTAAATAGAACATATTTAGTCTTTAAATAACACGCATATAAAAAGATGCTTAAATGTTAAATTCAAAACAAACATGATAATTAAAGAACTCTTAAAATAATAATAATAACAATATTGTTTATTGTCCAACAGAATTTAAATAAACTTCATATACACCTGGATAAAATATAACATAAATAAATACAATTTCACTGTAACTAAATATAATAACGTATGTAGAAATAAATAAAAATTAAAAATACTATTTAAAAAATTACAAAACACGAATAAGAATTCATAATAATAGATTAGCTAGAATATAATAAATGCAATTGTCAAGTTACAAATTAAAGTAACACTGCACGAAGACTGACGTCCATCCTTAGATTTTTTTAATTGGAAAATAGATCACATTGATTTTTTAAAAGGTATTAATTCTATTCACTTTGGTAACACAAAATAACACGCTCACTCAATTAAAACAGAGAAAAACAAAAAAAAAACAGTACTGGAAGTCACGAAAATAAAATATAAAATACGCAAGCTAGCTCGTCAACACTGAGTGCAGGTTAGATCTAACTGAGCTAGAAAAGATCTCACGCCAATGCTTTATGGAATTGCCGGTTCTCTGACCACCTACCTCCTCGCAGACGTCCACAAACTTGAATTGCCGCCCGTTTTATACATGGCTCAAATGCGGTGAAATAAAGTGATTATTATAAAGCATCTAACAGGGCGTAGAAACCAGCTCACGGCGTTTAATGTTTAACAGGTGAAATTCTAATAACAATTACGTGTCGATGGCGTTTATTAATCAATGAATTGTTATTTTTAAGGAAAATAAATAGCTAATACTGTCGATATCTCAACCGATCGGGTACACAATATTTAGCATAGACATATAAATATGACAAAATAATTTTAAAATACTTGAGAAGGTAAAACCTCACCAATTTTGTATAATACAAAAGTATTTTTAATAATAGTTATAAAATATTATTAAAAATGGGGTGTGAAGAACACAATACAAGTTCATATATTTGTGAATGTATCCTCTCCAGAGGCGTAGATACGTATTTCACCTTTCTACAGGATCATCCGTACACCCCTGCTGGAGAAGAGACACATTCACAAAAACAACAACTTCACTATCTCACAGAAATTTTTAAAACAGAGCGTAGTAGAATATTCAGCGCTGTCTACAAAAACTAATAATTTCTGTATTTTTGTGAATGTGTCTCTTCTCCAGCAGGGGTGTACGGATGATCCTGTAGAAAGGTGAAATACGTATCTACGCCTCTGGAGAGGATACATTCACAAATATATGAACTTGTATTGTGTTCTTCACACCCCATTTTTAATAATATTTTATAACTATTATTAAAAATACTTTTGTATTATACAAAATTGGTGAGGTTTTACCTTCTCAAGTATTTTAAAATTATTTTGTCATATTTATATGTCTATGCTAAATATTGTGTACCCGATCGGTTGAGATATCGACAGTATTAGCTATTTATTTTCCTTAAAAATAACAATTCATTGATTAATAAACGCCATCGACACGTAATTGTTATTAGAATTTCACCTGTTAAACATTAAACGCCGTGAGCTGGTTTCTACGCCCTGTTAGATGCTTTATAATAATCACTTTATTTCACCGCATTTGAGCCATGTATAAAACGGGCGGCAATTCAAGTTTGTGGACGTCTGCGAGGAGGTAGGTGGTCAGAGAACCGGCAATTCCATAAAGCATTGGCGTGAGATCTTTTCTAGCTCAGTTAGATCTAACCTGCACTCAGTGTTGACGAGCTAGCTTGCGTATTTTATATTTTATTTTCGTGACTTCCAGTACTGTTTTTTTTTTGTTTTTCTCTGTTTTAATTGAGTGAGCGTGTTATTTTGTGTTACCAAAGTGAATAGAATTAATACCTTTTAAAAAATCAATGTGATCTATTTTCCAATTAAAAAAATCTAAGGATGGACGTCAGTCTTCGTGCAGTGTTACTTTAATTTGTAACTTGACAATTGCATTTATTATATTCTAGCTAATCTATTATTATGAATTCTTATTCGTGTTTTGTAATTTTTTAAATAGTATTTTTAATTTTTATTTATTTCTACATACGTTATTATATTTAGTTACAGTGAAATTGTATTTATTTATGTTATATTTTATCCAGGTGTATATGAAGTTTATTTAAATTCTGTTGGACAATAAACAATATTGTTATTATTATTATTTTAAGAGTTCTTTAATTATCATGTTTGTTTTGAATTTAACATTTAAGCATCTTTTTATATGCGTGTTATTTAAAGACTAAATATGTTCTATTTAAAAACCGAATATGGAAAATGCAAAACCTTCAGTTTAAGTATCAATATTTTGTTAGATAGGTACTCTCAGTAAGTACTTTTATTTTGATAAATACTAATAAACAGCTTGTTACGTTATTGTATTACTGTTTTTACTATGTCCAATTTCGAATTACATTATTCATTTCCCTCCTGGAATGTACCCCTGACTACCAATCCCTAATAATAAGCTAGTTAAGGAACTGAGCTAATTTAAACATTTCTATTAAATACAGGTGTAGGAGAGAGGAGGGTAGGGAAAAGGGGAGAGATCGGCCTTACCACTCAATATTTTTACGAGGCACCACTGTTTTTACCTATTAGTGATATGTGTATTGCTATAATTTCTTTATTTATAGCTATTAAGAGCATTTGATCATTGGTAATCGATTTGACAAGAAACCACATAGCAACCAGTTTGAAATGCTGCTAAAAATATAACGTTTATAGAAATTACAAAAATCAACTAATAAAAGTGCTTAATTGATTGCTTGAAGATTACAAAATTATGGGTTAGATTTTTTTACAAGAAATTTTAGCGATTTTATACATGACCTGGCTAAAAATGACAACCTAGTCTAAGATATAATAATAACACAGGCCTGCATAAAATTTGTGATGACGTGATTTTTGTTTGTTAAGCTCAGTTTTTATATAGCAATAACTAATTATAATACAGTTGGTCTCTACCACCCACAGGTTTTTTTTGCACATAAGAAAAAGAAAAAAACATAAAAAAATCTTATAATAGGCGTTTTGATACATTTTAAAATGAATGTACTACTTCAAATTCTAGGTATTAACCCAAAAATTATTTTCTTTTATGGTTTTAAAGAAATTTGTTAAATAGGCTCTCATTACCTGATGTAAATCTTGTATTACATGTATTAATTTTGGACAAGATTTCCGGGAATTTTTACCTGCTAAATCCTATTTATTATGCTTTCACTTTATTAGTACTGCGAAGAAGGATTTCAAGTTTATCACTCCAAACAAAATGTATATTTTAATGTCATTTACTTCATTATAGCTCTGATTGTCGATCAGTAAACAAGTAAAATTAATTTGTCTTTAGTGTTGTGCGTGTTATTTGATAAATAAACATTGCTTAAAAATATGTCTAGCCGGTGTTGCAAAAACAAACCAGATGATTTCTGTTATATTTGTGGATATTTCGTTTTGAAAAAGTTAAAGAGACCAATTTGTGAATTTGTGAAAAATGCATATTATGCTTATTTCAAAATCAAATTAGGAGATCAAGATAAAGATTGGGTACCGCACGTTGTTTGTAAGGTATGTGAAGAAGGTTTAAGACATTGGACCAAAGGGAATAGAAAAAGCCTTCCTTTTGGAATACCGATGGTTTGGAGAGAACCGCAAAATCATCATGAAGATTGCTACTTTTGTCTTTGTGATATTAAGGGGCATTATAGAAAAACTTTGAAACATATTTTGTACCCAAAGAATATTAAATCAGCTATCAGACCAGTTCCTCACAGTGATCATGTACCTATACCTATACCCCCCTAAGTACTACAAGAAGATATTGAAACCTCTTCAACTTCCGTCTCCGTACAGATGGATAGTGATTTTGAACCATCAACCTCAGGTCAAAACCAACCTCAGCTATTTTCACAAGCCGAACTGAATGATTTAGTAAGCGATTTGGGACTTTCAAAAGATCTTTCTGAAGTACTGGGGTCTAGTTTGAAACAAAAAAATTTGCTTGCCCCAGAAACTACCTTCAGATCTTCCTTTAGCTGAATATGACAGAAAAACAACCAAACCAAGCTTTTCTGAAAAACGAAAACGTTTTTTTAAGAAGCATAAAGAATAAATAACTATTTCTAATAGTTTCTATGTGTATATTTTTGTATTTTTTTAAATATAATATAAAACTTGCTTATAAATGAAATAAATCGTGTTTTTTCTTTTTGATTTTACTGGTTTGAAAAATAACCTTACGTGATACAAAAAAAATAAAAGCAGATTTGAAATCAGCGCTACCCAAGTACTAGAAAACAGTTAAAATTTTTAAATCAACATTCAAAGAGTTGAAAAATACAGGCCTGTGTAATTAATCTATTTTAAAAATTTCATAAACCCAAACACAGAAAGTATATGTAAAAATAAATACAGAAACGTAATCAGGTAGTTTTGTATGTGAATATTCATAATAATAATCATAACAATACATTATAAATACAGAAAACAACATTAAGATAGGTTCTATCAGGAGTAAAATAGAGCATTGATCTATAACGAGTTTCAAACCCAGGAACATTATAGTTACGGTTATAAATAACCAAGGCGTTATTAAACGAACTAAATATGATATTAACACTTAACACAAAGCATCTTTTATACAATGGCGCAAAGTCCTATCGACTCAACTTAATAACCCAACACATAAAATAGTTTAGTAAGATAACATAGATAGTAGTTTAGTTTATTCAAACAAATTTTATGCGTAAACATGTTTAGTACTCTATAGTATAACAGTTAGGGCTAACCAGATGGGCCACATTTTCTCACTACCTACAATATTTGTATAAATTCTTACATTTTTAAAAACTTTGTAACATAATACTAGCCTTGTTGATTTTATATTTTTAATTTAGTTTGTAACATGCTCTTTACCTGTAAGTACCTGATGAAGCCACTTGAGAAGGTAAAACCTCACCAATTTTGTATAATACAAAAGTATTTTTAATAATAGTTATAAAATATTATTAAAAATGGGGTGTGAAGAACACAATACAAGTTCATATATTTGTGAATGTATCCTCTCCAGAGGCGTAGATACGTATTTCACCTTTCTACAGGTATCATCGGTACACCCCTGCTGGAGAAGAGACACATTCACAAAAACAACAACTTCACTATCTCACAGAAATTTTTAAAACAGAGCGTAGTAGAATATTCAGCGCTGTCTACAAAAACTAATAATTTCTGTATTTTTGTGAATGTGTCTCTTCTCCAGCAGGGGTGTACGGATGATCCTGTAGAAAGGCGAAATACTTATCTACGTCTCTGGAGACGATATATTCACAAATATATGAACTTGTATCTTCTTCACACCCGATTTTTAATAATATTTTATATTATTAAAAATACTTTGATATTACACAAAATTGGTGAGGTTTTACCTACTCAAGTATGTTACAAATTATTTTGTAATATACGCATGCGGCTCGTCCGTTAAAGAGTGAAAACAGGCTAGCACAGTTTCTACAGATACAGTTGTTACTATCTGATGGAAACACTTTGCTGGGTCTGCAGTTGTTATGTACAGTGTTTAATATTCTTCTTTGTTCTGTTTTAATAATTTTTGTGAGATAGCGAAGTTGTTTTTTTGTGTATGTATCTCTTCTCCAGCAAGGGCGAACCAATGATCCTGTGGAAAGGTGAAATACGAATGTACGTTTCTGGAGAGGGTACATTCATAAATATATTAACTTGTAGTGTGTTCTTCATACCCGATTTTTAATAATATTTTATATTATTAAAAATACTTATGTATTATATAAATATGAAAAACCTGAACCTAGCTAAGGTGTCGCGTTTGCTTACTGTTGACCAAATACCTCCTTGAGAACAAGAGCCGCCGTTGGGTAAAAAGATTTGTTTTTTTTTTACTATAGTTTTGGTGTATTTTTTGCACATATTTTCACTTCAGAGAAGAATTTCCTTTTTGAATAGTATTATCTACAAACAATTACTCAAATATTACAACACAAAAGCACTAATTTATGGGAAAAGTAGCACGCCTTGATGTCACACGACACTTGCCATTAATTAACTGCAATGTATTGAATTATTGTGTTAGAAATACATTCTATGTTATATGGGTATGTATACTGATATTGGGCGTTGATGTATTATTGATTGATTGAGTGCATGTGCTGAGTATTTGTTTTTATTGTACAGCATTATGCTGGAATGTATTAATATGAATATACATCTATCATACTTTTATGCAATTAAACGGCGTTCGAAATTGATGCTGTTTCAGAACGTAATAATTATTATATCATAAACGAAGAAAGAAAAGAACTATTTGACGGAATGTCGCAATGGTTGTACATGCAATATTTATTATTTAAGCATATACATGTAAACATGATTAATATTTACTTTGAAAGTTGTTATAGTCTCTTTATATATCCAGGCAGTGAATTATGCAACTAATTTTTTGAACTCGCATAATTTGTAGTTATTAAGTATTAAAGTTATCGTTGCTTTTTAAGATATAACATCTGACTCCAAAATATTCATATATAGAAGGTAACGCATGTAAATTAAAATTTTTAATAGTAGATTTGCATGGGTTAATGAAATATACTTCAAACATGTTTCGTAATACGTATAATTTACATAATAGGTAGCTGCGGAAGATTAGTACCTAGTATACTTGCAGTTGTGCAGATCAGGTCGTTGCCTTGACAACGTTTATAGATGCTAGTTTTCAAATAAAACAGAAGACTTCAGCTGTTTTTATTGATCTGACAGCGGTTTATGACACTCTGTGGAGATTCGGTGTAATATGTAAACTTTTAGTTATTCCGTGTCCGAAAATTGCTAATATTATCAAGGCCGTGCTTAGCAATAGAACCATCCAAGTAATTATGGGCAGTACAATGAGCCATCAAAAGAATCTTATTAATGATTTACCGCAAGGCTCTGTCCTGACACCACTTCTCGTCAGTCACTACATACCCGACATGCGTGATACTATGTCAAAGATCTCGAAATTATCGAAACCATCTTGAACAGAGACTTACATAACATTGGCGCATTCTTCCGTAAATAGAGGCTGGTCTCTAATGCAGCTAAGACGCAGGTAACTACGTTACACCTCAACAACAAACTGGTGAACAAGGAAATCACTGTCTATTTCGAAAGCAGATTGTTGTCATGTAATGAATGCCCTAGATATATTGGGATCTTCTTGGATAGAACACTGAGCTTCAAAGAGCATTTATCTAGAACAGCTACCAAGGTCATAACGAGGAATAATATCATCCAGAAACTTTGTGGGACAACATGGTGTTTGTCAATCTCAACATTGAGAACTTCTGCTCATGGGGAGTTCTGTGCTGCAGTGTGGATTAACAGTGCTCATACCAGATTTATTGATGTCCAGCTTAATCAGAAATGCGAAACAGACATATTAAAATTGATTAATGCGAATTATTTCGGAAAGAATGCGAGTATCTATTTAATGTAAGTGATATGTTAAAGGTATTGGGCTGGTTATATGAAAAATACTAATAGAAATCAATGCAAAATGTTTATCTATGAAATAAAATTAAGGCCGTGAGATATTTTAATTAAGTATTATGAAATGTAGTCTTCTTCAAGAAGACTCTAATAACATTATTATTCATATATTACCCACTACTGTTTCCTCTTTGTATAACAAATAATTCCTAAACAATGTAGGTTGCTTTACTAAAAATTTTGTAAATACTCTTAGTTATACGTACAGAAAAGTAAAAACAATTATATTTAGAAGCGAATATGAATATTTTTGACGACAGCTGCATTAATACAACGTAAGCATCTACTTTCTTAAATTTTACATTGGTTTCGCCAGTAATATGTATTAGCTTTTATTATGATAATGTGCGAAAAATATTCGCCCTTATGTATTATAATATTCTCTAATGTACTTAATGCGACTATATAATAACAAACGTGAGAGAAAATTTGTGAAATTTTATGTTCAGTGACATATTTTCATTCCGTGTTATTACAGTTTCGCTTAGTTCTGTTCAAGACATGTCGACAATGTGCCTGCGAAGCATTTATTATGGGCAAATAACTTTTACGATTTTTGTAATGTAATGTTGGAATGTTTCGAGTTGACTTTTGGGTATAGTTTTTCTATATAATATCCTTTTATGAGCTAATTTATATTTTATATTTGAAAGAAATCATTATTTATTTTTTAGGCGTTTAAATGTATATATAAACAATTTAGCACTGTATTATAACATTTTATTTGTTTCCCTTGGCAATTTTTCTTGTTTACAAGCATTACTAAATATAAAATACGACGTCTATATTTACCAGTGTTTATTTTATCTTTAAGTTCTCGTTTTGCCTACTTTTTTTGATTAAGTTATTCTTACTACCAGCATTTTCCTTACTTCCAATAGCTTTTCTGTTATTACCAGAGAACGGACACATCGGGTTGATATTTAAATTTCTGTTTTCATGGGCGTAGATCCACACGCTTCTATCTACGCCCATGAAAACTCCAGTTTTAATAATTTAGTCTCTTTAGATTATATTTCGTAAGATTAATAAAGTGCTGTGAGTTAGTTTCTTGTTTTCATAGCTTTAGCTGTTAATTACACCGTAATTTTTGTGATAGATCCTGTTTAATATCGTTTGATTGAATCTACTTCTCCCAATTATTTCTCGTAAGTGTGTATTGAATTTAGTTCAGTTTCAATAACTTGCATACATTTTTAGTTTTCTTTTATTTAGATCTAGAGCATTGTTTAAGTTACTTTTTCAGAATGATATGGAAGAACGTCGAGAACGACATCGTAAAACAATGGCGAGTTGGATTGACCGTCATACTAATTGTATGTTCATTGTCAGTGATACCGAAATTTATTGCAAAATCTGTAAAGTATCGTTTAAAAAATTCCATGAAATCGCACGTACAACGTCACTTAGCATCGCAAACAGATGCACAGAAATTGGAACAGTTGGAATCTGACAATTTTAACGAATAACTCTGTGAAATTTTTATGGCGGCTAATATTCCATTAAATAAACTTAACAATCCCACTTTAAAAATATTTCTCCAAAAATTACTGGTCGAAATGTTCCTGATGAATTCACCTTACGCAAATATTATGTTTCTAAGTGCTACACGAAAACAGTAGACGCATTAGAAGCCATCTTTCAAATCAGTACCTCTGGATAAGTGCCGACGAAACTGTCGATGTATTTGGACGCTGTGTGGTAAATGTTGTAGTTGGTGTACTACATCCAACTATTCCATATAACCCATATGTAATAGCAACAAACGCTATACATACAGTTGATGAGAAAACAGTTACTAAAACCATTAACGAGAATATTAAAAGAATACTCCATTCGGAGTGCGTAATGCAACATTTCAGCCCGATGTGTCCGGTCTCTAGTCTGTGAACTAAATGATGACGTCACCGAATGTGCATGACATGGGACTCCCGCTTCCTCTAGAAGGCGAAGAATCTAGAAAACCCGGTGACTATAGAAACACTCAAGGAGAAAGATTATTCTTTCAACTAGTAATCGCTGTCAAATAAATACCGCAATAATAAATGTGTATATAAATACTGTTATTTACTGTTAGTTATTATTTAGTGTAAGCCATTCTTTTATTAATACAGTCATTTATAACTACTGTGTGTTTTATTAATCGAACCTGAACTGAAGATTTATCATAATATTAAGTGTGTGTTTCGTCCTAACAGTTGTCGGATTAAAACCTTCGTCAAAAATTTCGCTTATTTTAGTTCACTAACAGTCCAGATATCGAATAATAGTTACTTCTTATTTCTGCTAAATAGCAGATCTTGAAAACAATATTGGAATTAGTTAGGCGTTTCTACTCATTTATATTATGCTAATACTTCTAAGTAAATTTAAAAAAAACACCATTTTTTTGACAGAACATATTTAAGTATAATTTTTCAAAGTATTTTGCTCCACAGTTAATACATTTTTGCATCCGTGAAAATCAATCTTCAAAACATTTTCTGCAATTTTTCAGTTTTAGGTTGTTTATTTTATTTTTGAATGTGTTAATAGCTTTGGATGATGTAAAACGTTAATTGCACAGGTTAGCTTATACACGTAGAAATGAAAAGGAATAATTAGCTCCCAAGTCTTGACGGTTTTCCAACACTATAATGGAAGCGTGTCCAATTATTAAAAAAAAAAATTGCCGACAATCGTTTTGTTTCGGTTTTCGAACAGTTTTTGTTCGAGTCGACCCATTTTCAATCTTCAAACTATTGCTTCATTGACAAAGCAATCTAACGTAGGTTTAGACCATTTCACATAGTTTTATTTTTGAACTGGAGTAAAATTGTCAATCACGTTGGAATTTATTGTACCATTTCTGTATAGCTAAGCAACGTAATCAGCAAATACCTGAATAATTTCTATAAGATATTTCTTACTTCTTACGACATAAGCCGCGTAAAAAAGAATAAATTTCTTGTGAAAATAATTACTTTAAACCATTGTACTTTAAAAATACTCAATTCTATTTTGCAATCGTCACTATCATTAGGCTGACATAACTAGGTTAGAATTATATTATTCTTGGGTTACTTGTAATTTATATTTACATATTTTTGTATATACGAGATGTGATCAAAAAATACGGTGAATAATTTTATTAAAAATAAAGTAATAAATAAGCTTACATCAAATTTGAATTAATCTCCTTCGAAGTACTCTGAGCGTCGCACTTATTCCAACGTTGATTCTATGATTCGAAACATTTCTGGAAGGCTTCTTTCAGGAGGCCTTCAGCTGTTCCGTCGTGCCCCTCCCAACGTCGGATATGGCGTCAAAACATTTTCCTTTCAGCAAGGTTCTTTTTTTTTTTTGGAAGAGCCAGAAGTGGCATGGGATTAAATTCAGAGAGTAAGGCGGATGTGAACAAACGGGAATCATTTTTTCGGTCAAAAATTCGAAGATTAGAAACGCTGTATGGCACGACGTAGTGATGAAGGAGGAAGCCACTGGCCTATTTTTCTTGTCTTTTTCTCCGTATATCGTTTCGCAAACGTTGCAGTACGTCCTTGTAATGTTCGGAGTTGACAGTTGTTTTCCATGCAACGAACTCTGATCGCACTATAACCTCACTGTAAAAAAAAACAATAAGCATGACCTTAACTTTCGACTTTGACTGACGTGCCTTCTTAGGTCGAGGAGAGACATTTGTTTTCCATTAGAAACTCTTAATCTTTGTCTCAGGGTCATAGCTATACACTTAGCTTTCATCTGTAGTTATAATTTTTGCCATGAAGTCTAGATCGGAATCAAGACGATCTTTAATTCCGTGGAAATTGACACACGGTATCCCTTCTGTTCGTCAGTCAAAAGTCTGGAAACAAATATCATAATTACTCGTCTCATTTGCAAATTATTGGTTAAAATGCATTGCATTGGAAAGCTCTCGAATAGTCAATCGCCTGTTTGGACTGGACGAACCATTTTTGCCACATTTTCGTGTGTTTTTGAGTTCAATGGACGTCTCGACCGTTGCTCGTCTTCAACTGCCTCATGTCTGTTTTTAAAGTGCTCATACCACTTGTACACAGTATTCAACACGGTCTTCAGAGTTACTACGAGGAAAGTCCAGAAAGTAGTACCTGTTCACATATAATTAAAAGAAAAATGAAGGAAAGTAAATAATGATTCTATTAAATGAAAGTAATACATTTACTAATTTTTCTGTGTAACGGCCGCCGTAGTTGAGACTTTGTCGTATTTTGAAACCAGTTTGTTGATGCCTTCCTCGTAAACCTCAACTGATATATTGTCTGGCCAATGCTGTACACCTTCTTTTAGGTCCTAATCACTTTGGAGACGTTCTCCTGATAGGAAATCCTTGAGTTTAATAAACAAGTGAAAGACACTTGGGACCTAGTCGGAGCTATACGGAGGGTGGCTGGAACCCCCCCTCCCACTTGAACTTCCGAAGAAGGTAATTGGTTTTTCGAGCCGTATGGGAACAAACTTTGTCAGAAGAACAATGCCACGTGTCAGCATTCCCCTCTCGTTTTGGATGGTCCTACGCAGCTTCTGGATTATTTCACAGTACGCATCCTTTTTTGTGGAAATCGATTGCTTAAACTTGCGCGGGCTAGTTGATGGTCCTGGATGGAACCACTCCATGGACTTGAGCGTGGTCTCAGGTGTGAAATGGCACACCAGGTTTCATCCCTAGTCACAATTTGGTCAAGGAATGCATTGCCCTGTTGCTCGTAATGAGTCAAAAAGGACAACGCTGAATACACGCAATTGCCCTTGTGCTCGTCGGTAAGCATTCTGGGCAAACATCTTGAGCAAATTTTTCTGTAATTTAGATGGTCCGTTACGATTTCATAGAGAATTTATCGTGAAATTTGAGGAAATTGCTTACTCATTTCATTAAGTTTTACACGTCGATCTTCTTTGATGAAATCATCAATATGTTTCTACAGATGGTCGGTGACAAGGGAAGGCCGACTTGATCGCTTTTCACAGTGTACATTGTCTCTTCTTTCTTTTAAATTTTGAACCAAGCGCCTTACAAACGACTCATCCATTGTTTCTGTATCGTACACTTCAGTAATGTTGCGATGAATTTTGCTTGTACGGACGTTTTCTGCATTCAAAAAATGTATCACGGATCGCACTTCGCATTTAGCGGGATTTTCTATCTTATGCGCAATTGTAAATTGTAAAACTCACACCGCGCACCGGAGGAACTCGAACTCTTTCTCTCCACAAAGCTACGGTGACACTGTTGACACATGCGTCGCTTTGCTTTTAAATGGATCAGTAGCGCCATCTGTATGAGTAAATGGGTACTACTTTATGGATTTCCTTCGTACATTATCGCCATACACTGATTTTAACATTTCATGCGCTTTTATGGCACTTTTATGGCACTTTTTTGCAACTTAAAACAAAAATTAATGTTAACGCGTTGTTCGAAACCCATGATGAGGAAGGGACACGGTAAACACGACCTTATTCCTTCGGCTCTGATAGCCGATCAACAAGTCACAACTTGTTCTAGCGTGCCACCGACTGTCCCAGCGAATCAGGCTATCAGATTTATTATTTGAAATAAATGCAGCGTCAGCAGTTGCTGCTATATAAATTTATTAGCCGTATTTTTTGATTACACCTCGCACCTATTGTCCCATTATTGGTATCGCTTTACTCCTAGGCATTAAATGTTATTATTATTATTGTTATAGGTTCTGGGATCAAATACAGAATATCACTTCATCAATCATGCCATTCCACTAGCTAGAACTAAAAGAAGTATACCTCATATGCGAAGATTGAAAGTAGATCCGTTGGTAAGTTGAATTAGTACATTAAATTGTATTTTTTTTTGCTTTACGTTACAAAATATAATTCCTTAATTAACTTCACCACACCATATCATATTTCGCAATACAAAGTTTATAGCTTTTAGGAATTTTAATGAAATTCGCTCTGAAATGAACGTATTTTTTGGACGATACTTTTAACTTTGATTTTAATGAAATTCGTTTTATAATTAAAATCGATAATGAAAGTTTCTAGCCGGTGATAGGCGATAATAGATTGAGACTGAAAATAAATATAAAATATTTTACTCCTACCATAAATAAAACATAAGCAAAATATAGGCACGGTAATATTATATTTGATGAATAAAATTTAAAACAAATTTTCATTAACCAGAGTAATTTCCATCTGTTTGAACAGTCTCCTGCCAGGGACTAACTAGCTTTTAAAAAAAAATCTGAATCTCTCGAGCCGAAGAAGGTTTCAATAACGCCTTTAATGTCTTTTTCACGAAAAAATTGTTTTGCATTTAAAATGAAGTCAAAATGATAATTTCTTAGAAATAAGTTTGACGAATTTCGAAAGTTTTGTTTTCTATGTGAAGGCTTTTGAATTATTGTGTGTAACACAATAAATCCTTTACCCTAAAAAAGGCATTGAAACATTTATTATAATTTTATTAATAATATTTTGTACTAAATATTTGGATTGACTCGGCTTATAATTGATTAAGATTCATATTTCAAAATGGTAATAAAACTAATACTTTAATTTTCAATTCATTAATATGTAATCGTAATACAATGTTTTATCAATAGCTTCGTCAGGCACGTATTAAATTAGGTTTAAACGCGGTTTTTAAAACAAATAATAACACAGTGCAACATTGATTCTGCGGCATGGGATTTATTAGTTAAACTCAGGCAATCCTAGTCTATTAAATACGAAAATAATAACATATTCGTTAAATTGACTCCACTTTTTGAGATAAAGGCAATCCATTCATACTTGAAATAAAATTAAATAAAAGTCTAATATATTTGAAAGCTTTTACTCAAATGATTTCAAATGAAAATAATGCTATAACTTATATCTGATAAACAACAAAATTAATAATAAAAACCGAAAGACACAAATATGAATTAAGAAAAACGTTTTGTATCTGATTGTTTATTGTAACATTTGATCAAAATATCTTTGGATCGCGATAGCTATGAAGTGTAAAAAACATCTACAGAATTATTTACTTGTGTACTTCTTTACTTTGAAGTACACATAAGTCACAAATAAAATAGATTATAGGTTATGGAAATTAGTTGCATTTTATGTATATTTTATAACATTTATAGAGAATATAGAATGTATTTATTAATAAACAACGCTTTAATAACTAATACGAAAATCAGGTTCATTACAGGTAAGAAAAGAACAGTGAAGCAATAACATTCAGGCAGGTACACTTTTACAATAAAAAATTATCAAAAAAGTTGAAAATGTCTTCCTTGTTCTTGAATACACAGGTTAACACGTTGGCCAATGTTATTAAAAACTTTATTTAAATTATTTTCTTAAGGAATGGGAATAAGAAATAATCTAATAAATCACAAGGCCTAGGTGGGTAACGACCGTCTGATATTAACGTTTCGTCATAAAATTGACGCAAATATTCCAGGGTTATTCGACCAACAACATGCAGTCTCGCACTATCATGCTGAAAGTATCCATTATGTAGCTCATTATCGTGCAATTGATTGAGAAATGCTCAAGTATTTGATTTATATATCTTTCAGCGGTTATGGTTTATTGAAAAAATATTTGCCCCATTATTCGTCTGCTGGACATTGCAACCCAAGCACCAATTTTAGGACTATGTAAAGGAGCCTCACCATAAAAATTAGGATTATTCTCACTCCAAATACGCGTAACTTGTTTATTAATGTACCCAGATAGGTAAAAATAGTCTGTAAAAAATGTGAAGTCAAGGATATCGTGATTCATATGGTCATTAAACCAGGTACAGTATGATACTCTCTTTGGCAATCTGGTGGCAGTAACTCCTTATACATCTGCATTTTATAAGGAAATAAGTTCAGGTCATGTTTAACAATGGTTTCACACGTCCCATAACTTCTGTTGGTGTCTTGTTTCAATCAATGCAAGGATAAGGTAGGTTCTTCCTGCATGCGTTGCCTAACCTGATCAATAACATCATCATTTCTAACCCGTCTTCTTCCAGATCGAAAACTGTCACTTATATTACCAGTTTCTTCAAATTTGCCTACAGTTCATAAACGAGGCGAATAAACTCAAATACCATTTTTACCAAGATTTCCATTACTGTAGTATGATTTAATAATAAAAATTTTATGTTTCGTTTGAAACATTTTGAATTATAACCAGTTGACTTGAAAGTTGTCAAGTAAATGTCAAAACTAATTGAAATAAATAATTTCATAGATATCTCGTAAATTCCACGGCAATAGCGATCCAAAGACTTTTTGATTAAACGTTATTTTTGACCAGAAAAGGTCCAGCATATAGCGATGCCACCGGTGTTGATATCTTTCGTCCATTATCTTGTTGTCCAGGTGGAACCGTTCCCTTTGTTCTTCACTGTAATCACACAGATTGTCAAGAAATTTATCTAAATGTTTATGTAAATAATGTAATTTGATACTCGGTTCCCAGTTTTTCAAAATTTTGAAGAAATTTAGCAACGATTTAGGAATATTTTTCAGTTTTATGAAAAAAAACTTTGGACAACTGATATAAAGTTTGTCCATGCTTTCAGTTCAATCTGAGTCATGTGATTTATGTAATCATCGTTGTTTACAAGAGTACGGATTTGTGGTCTATCAAAGATGCCTGTTTTTAATTTTTTGTACTGGGACCAGGAAATGATTGACTAATATATATGAAGCAATCACGATTCGCATCTAAAACTTTCACAAACTGTTTCATAAGCCCAAGATTAATATGTAGTAGCGCAAGAATTATTTTGTCTCGACTTATCAATGGTTTATGAACGATGGTTAGTTTTTTCTATAACTATATTTATTCTCGACGGCCAGTCTTTCCTACACCAGTGTTCATTGCATTACTGTCCTACAGACAAAGAAAACAGGGTTTATTTAGTGTATTCACTTTGCTGGCCCAATAAAAAATTTACCATTTTGAAATCTACACATACTGACCACTGATGCTGGACAAACGAAATTTTCTCTAAAACAAGTTTAATATTTTGGTATTATTCCTTAAGTTTAGTTGAATGACCTATCAGGATCGAAGCTAACTTATTTCCATTATGCTGTAATACACATTTAAAACTTTTCTTGAGCTATCTATGAAGAATCACCAATCTTTTGGTTCATATACTGGGGCCCATTAAATTTAAAAGCCCAGAAATATTGTTACAATATAACATATCATTCGTCTCAGTAAAATATGGAAGAATATCGCGCTCTCTGGTTCGATAAAATGTTATTGATACGCCAGACTGAAAGCAAGCTTTTTCTTTAAGTCTTGATGCAAGAAGCTCAGCTGATTTCTTCGAAAAATTTAAATCTTGAATCAAGTCGTTCAACTTACCCTGAGAAAAACCCTGATGTGTGTACTGACTGCACCCTTCAAATTCACTTTCACTGTTGCTTTCACTCTGAGCATCTAACATTTCAACATCATCGCAGTGAACCTCTGATAACGCAGTAAATATCGATATTGTCAAATCTTCACTATGCAGTGTTGGTGGCTTAGCCGATTGTATGTTTGGATAAACACAAGAGCGCTTTTTGTATCGATTCATACTTAACTTACAAACACAAAAATTTCGTATAAAACTCATACTTTTCTCGTAACAATAACGGCCAATAAAACAAAGTAAATTAGCTAAAGTAGCAGATGTGGGAGATAAATCGCCTTGCGTTAATGAAAATAGACTGAACCGATGTAGATGGTGAACATGTGAGCATAAACATATGAGTTTCTTATCGAATGTTTTCATAAAGATGAGAGTCATCTGTGATTTTATTAACGAAGCCTCATAGTGTTGTGTAACGCAGTGGAGAATTTAACGCGTGATTTTCTTAATATACACTATACTTTTAATTGCATGGTTTATCAACGAACCGGAATCAATCCAAACAAACCACTAACACGATGAGTACTTGTAAATTGACTGCACAAACTCATGGCAGAAATTTTTTTTTGTTGCCCTGTGTAATATATCAAATACATTAAAAACAGTAAAAATATTACAGATAGAAATAAGAAATCTGGAGTCTCTAAGTTAACGTGTGTGATACTGTAAGATATATGAGGGCGATTCGTAAAGTAAGTTCCATTTGATTATCAAAAAAATACTAATAGATGAAGAGATTTTTATTATATACAACTGAAAGCTACTACGTTCAACAATTTTTATACATAGTTTTCATTAAGATTGGAACATTTGACATAGAGAAGAACCAGCTTCTGAATACCCTCTTCATAGAATACTGCCGCCTGTGAATTAAGCCATGACTGCAGCTGTTCATCGCTCTCAAACAATTGGCTCGTTTTACAAAATCTACAAGAGAAGAAGGACGCCTTTCCTGTTTCAAAACATAGTGACCATGACTTTTCTTGCAAAAAAAAAGTTTGACAGCACTTCAAAAGTTTCCTTGTTGGCGAGTTAGAGCGACCCCACTGCATTAACCCATTTGTTCCCACAACTTTTTTTTCTACAAAATTTCAATAAGGTCGTTTTTTTCTTATTAAAGGTATGCCCAAAGAACAAAATATGACAGTTTTTCGATAAATTTTTGAATAGAATATGAAAAAAAGGTATGTACTCAAATGAGTACAACGGGAATATAGGGACGTTAATGAAAATATAAATTATATAATATTTAGCTAATTTATTTTAGTGATTTACAATAGAAAATGTTATTCACTATGGAACTTTATAAAACATTCCCTTTCTAAACAAAGTGTAACATTACACTTCATCCAAATCCACCTAGCTCGTTGATGGCACTGGCGACAGCGCAATTGCTTTTCAATTTTTTTGGGAAAATGCCCTCTTTGATCTTCTACAATACTTTTTGGGACAGTGCTTGGGTGCCTGGAGTGTTGAGCTTTCTCAAAAACTCTCAAGTAACTCTCAATGCTTCTTATAAAGTTGAGCAAATCCATATTACCGCCTGCCAATGAATGTAACCTCCAGGCGTTGATTGCTGCAACATTCAGCATGTGGGTCCAAAGGGGCCACCACCACTTCTTACCTTGGATGGACACTCGGTAATTATTTACAGATTGGTCTAGCAAGTCTACGCCGCCCATAGCTGAATTATAATTGGCAAAGAGACGAGGTTGAGGTACATCAATTTTTTCTTTCTGTTCCTTGGACCAACGTTTTTCATTTGAAAGGGGGTGAATACTGTCGTAATTGGTCATCATAGACACGATACTGTTGTCCTTCCATTTTACTAGAAGTAATGAATGTTCTTTATCGTATTTGTATTGAAAAAAACCGCGATTTTCTTTTTTCAATTGCTGCTGATCAGGCAAAAGACATTTTTTTGTGCGATTGTCCCTCACTGTCCCCGTCGTTCTATAGCCCAAATTCCTAAGAGTTTTCAACAAACCGTGACTTGTGAAGTAGTTGTCGAAAAATATTATATGATCTTGCGGTTCTGTCACTACTTCTAATAAGTCCAACACAACTTTTGACCCTAAAGGCAAATTTTGATCCGTCCCTTTTCTATTTTGTTTTGCCCCACAGTAGGTATCGAACTGATAGCAATAACCAGAAGAACTGCAAATCATCCAGTCTTTATAGCCGAAACGCACTGGCTTTCCACGGATAAATTGTTTTGACGAGTGATGTCCGAAGTATTTTACCATAGCCTCGTCAATGGAGAGCTTGTCATGGAATATACCCCACTGCAGGAATCGCTTATTCAGTTTTTCCATGAGAGGACGAATTTTAAACATCTTGTCGTTTTTATCAACTGTTTCGTTATTTGCTAAATGAAAGTATTTTTTTATTTCATAATATTTATTGCGGGACATACTACCTCTAACTAGTGGTATGTTTAGATCTTCATCTGTACACCAATATAATTTCTCTCTTGGTAATCGATGATATCCAGTGAATAATAAGATACCTATAAATATTTTTATCTCGTTGTTTGTTACAGTAAATGAATGATTGTTTTGCTGAGCAGCATATCTCTGAGTTTCTTTGGTAATATAAGTTATTATTTCATCGTCAAATAATTTTTCAAAAATCTGGACAGGATTTCGTCCTGCTAATTCTTGTTTGACAATATCTTCGCGAGCTAAATATCCATTTCCTTGGTTTATTTCGTCAGTCCAATTTGGTTCTTTTTCTGCAATTTTTCCCTTTTTCGTAGATGATTCGCCAGTATTACTAATACTGCGTAACATCATCAACGGAATATTATCTTCTGGGTCACTCTCTGTACTGTCCTGAGAAAAAATTTCAACAGCACCAGGAACATCGAATGGGAGGGTATCTGCTTGAATACCATCTTCATCAATATCGTCCTCATCTGTTTGATAATCGGCATCCGGTGGTATTATAACGATATCAATATCTTTTTCATTTTCAGTAATATCGTCTATGGCAGCTTGCAAATTCTGGTAGGATCTGCCATAAAACATATTAGTGCTGATGGGCTTGGAATCCATAGTAATTTATCTACAAAAAATGAATACAGCTCTAACAACGTATTGTTCCCGCTGTACTCATATGAGTACACCTATATGTAAATATGAAAAAATACCAGCGCATGTATTTTATGTAAAATTCACAAAAATAATAGTAAAACATACTAATTTTAGTAGAATAAAATGTTTTTTTTTATAGATAGGTAAAAAATAACAAAAAGTTACAGTTACAATGGCACAATTTGTAGCAAAAAGTAAGGTTACGTTTTCCATACATAAAAGCGACATCTAGTGGCCAATTTCTAAAAGAATATTCCTTCTTTAGTGTACTTTGCACCGCCACTAAGCATAGAACTCTGAATGTACCATATGGAGCCTAAAAAAATATTTCATTAACCGTACTCAAATGGGTACACTGGGAACAAATGGGTTAACTGTCTTTTGGTCTCAACGTTGACATAGGCGACCCAAGTCTCACAACCTGTTACAATATGTGAGGAAATCTTCACCTTAAACGTGCCGTCGTAACGTGCCAGAAAAGTTAGTACCGATCTCATTCTCTTAGTTTTATGGTCTTCGGTAAGAAGTTTTGTCAGCCATCGTGAACAAAATTTGTGGTAACTTAAATGTTCAGTAACAACTTCGTACAAAACTGTACGTGAAATTTGAATGAAAAAGTAGCTCATTTCTGTAATTCTGAATCGTCAATTTTAACGAATTTTTTCCTCGACATTACCCACAAGTTCGCTCGTCACAACAGTTGTTCTTCGACTCCGTTCTTCATCATGGGCATTAGTTCATCCTTCTCGAAAGATACAGCACCATCTTCTAACATACTGTCACCCACGACATTTTCACCATAAAGAGAACAAAGTTAACGATGAATCTCAGCGGTTTTCATGTTCTTTGCACGCAGAAATCGGATAACAGCAGGCAATTCACAGTCGGCGGCATTTTTAATTGCAGAAACTATTTTATAGGGCCAAAATAGAATGAAAGAATGTCTGAATGATTCTCTCACTAGCACTGACAGACTCATACTAAACCAGACAACACTTCAACGTTACGGTCGCGTCGATATCCCCACTCTTTTGTTCACTAAGCGGAAACGGAACTTACTTACTTTACGAATTGCTCTCGTATGTTGGTCAAACAGAATGATCATTTCAAACACGTATTGCGGAACATTGTTCTTCCTTGAAGAAGATATGACAAGATTCAACGTTTACCAATTATCTAATAGCAGAAACCATATATTCAATAATTATTTTTAACTTATACATTTAGGGTATCTAGGCATAAAATTAAATTTACTGGAAAGCTTAGAAATTAATAAAGTAAAACAATCACAAATTTTACTTAATAATCTTTTAGAATTAAGTAACTTATCTTTGTTAACTTTATTGATTTAAAGCAATCATTTAGGGGGTAATAAAAATTCACATTTAGTTTATAAATATAAGTTTGCCAATAGTATAACAGAAAGGGGTAATCAGTTGGTTTACACATTGTCGTATATTTGTGTAATTTCTAGAGTCGGCATTGTGAACATTCGGTCAGTAGCGTGCTTTGAAAAAGTGCAAGGAGTAGCAGATAGTAAATGCAAATAAACACCCTTTCGAGTAGCTAATGCACAAAGTGGATATGTTCGGTTAAATATTTACTGCATCAGGTATGTTTCAACAATTTCTTCATGTAACCGTGTGCGCCTCGAGGAATAAATGTTCTTATATGTAGAGAACGACTGTTCGACATTTGATGATGTAGTATTAGCATAATTACAACAATTTTTCTAAATACTTCTTTCTATTTTTCCTTAACACACTAAATACTTTAGGGACAACACTAATATTTCTTGCGTCGTTGAATGCATGTAGTGTACAGTGTCCACTATTTGCAATGACTCCACTAATGATAACGAAAAATTTTGAAAATATGTGCTTGAACTAATCTATTACAATTGCTGTAAATAATTTGTAAATCGGATTCAACTTAGCCATATTGCACTTTCTTTTGACTTTGCTTGGATGCTTCCTTGTAAAACTACAGACTTAATTTTTTTGAATTGTAGAAAGCAAGAAAATGCTGTCTTTAGCCATGTACCCCAGCGCGTAAGAATTGGCTGTTAAAGTTCAGTAATGTCGAGACTTTTTGTGTGAAAGTATATTCATGAACACCTTGTGGGGATTTGAGAAACACTGCTTTTGTATGGGCTATTAAAACGTTACCGTTTTAATAGCGCGTTACGTTTAAGTGTAAAATTCATGCATTACATCTTGTGGTAGAAACTATTCGCAAGGGTTCTCGGGATAACCCTTTTGAATCATTTCTGCCATAAGATGTGATGTATGGATTTTACACTTAGACATAAGACATAACAAGTAACTACAATGTTATTTACGAGACCGGAACACGGAAAACATGGTTACAGCACCATTGGTCATAAACATAAATAAATGAAAATATAAAAAAATAAATAAAATCGAAGCTGGCGGTTTTAAAGCTTTCATTGTCCGCACCGTGACATTAAGAATATAATTTATTTAACGATCAGTCGACACATCCATACATAACCAGATTTTTATATTTTTTTAAACCTGATATAATGCTGCTTTCAATTTTATGGCGCACTGGAAAATTTTTTCGTAAAGTTAGCCGGCTAGGTAATTTCCAGTTCGAGTACTTATTCCAGGAAGGGTAAAATAACTCATCATTTAATGAAGTAAAGCATAGATAATAAGTAATCGATGTTAATCCTTAATCGAATATAAATTGGTTGTTCAACACAATTTTTTAATTTTTGTGCTGTGCTCAATCACAGTGATTCTTAGATTCAAATCTATTCCGGAACGTGAATGCTTTTTTACAAGCAAAAATTATTTTGCTTTCATCGTATATTAAATATGAAAATTTACCGATGTACTTTGTGAACCGATGGTAGCTTTATCGCCGTTTGTGATTGCCATATTATTACACTGAGTCATAATACAAAACTTTTAACATAATAAAGACAATCGTACAAACCAGGGATGTCTAAAGATGGTGCCGTATCTTCCGAAAAGGACATGATCAAGAACGGAGTGGAAGACCAACTGTTGTGACGAACGAACTTGTGGATAATGTCGAAGAAAATATTCGTGAAAATCGACAATTCACAATTTAAGAACTAAATGCTCTTTTACCTAAAATTTCACTACAGTTTTAAATGATATTGTTACTGAACATTTAGGTACCACTAATTTTGTTCACGATTGGTGCCAAATCTCTCACCGAAGACCATATAGTAAAGAGAATGAGATCGTCATTGACTTTTCTGACACGTTACGATGTTGAAGGTGAAGATTTCTTCAGGCTTATCGTAGTAGGTGATGAGACTTGGGTCGTCTATGACAACGTTGGGGCGAAAATATATTCAGTGCAGTTGGGTCGCTCTAACAAGCCTACGAGGAAACCTTTAAAAGTGCCGTCAAACTTTTTCTGCGAGAAAAGCCATGATCACTGTCTTTTGAGACAAAGAAGGTCTTCTTGTAGACTTTATGGAACGAGAGACCACAATAAACACTGAAGAACAGTGTTACAGCATGGCTTAATTCACAGGCGGAGTTCTATGAAAAAGGCATTAAAAAGCTGGTTCATCGCAATGACAAATATCTCAATATTAATAGCAACTATGTAAGAAAATAGTTGAAAATAGTAGCTTTAAGTTTTATTTATTAAAACCCTCTTCATGTATTGGTGTTTTTTTAACGACCAAACGGGACTTACCTTAGGAATCGCCCTCGTACAAATAGCGGGGTTTTGCAGATTATTAATAAATATTTTATTCGAAAAACAACTCAATCATTTTTGCAAATGGAGTAGATACAATATTCTGAAAATATCTAACGTGGTGTTCTGGTAAAGTTTACCGTGTAGAAGCCATACTTGGTTATTATTCTATGTAAAAGTTATTATCGGAGTTACTTACGTGTAACAATATTTGTATTAATAGCTGCAGATTGCAATAATTTGATGTGTAGCCACAACTTGTAGTAAAAGTTTCTCTAACTGGTGTAATTTCTTATGCAGATTTATAATTGTGTATATTGGTAGTGCCTGTTCGTTCTTATACTTCTACCAGCTTGTTTTTCTATGAATGGTTATCGCATCTGTTCGCAAGTTCTCTGTGATTTCTGTTTTATCTTTTCCCGCCTTAATATTGCTTTATCAGCCAAAGCTTAGTGTATAATTCGAGATTCACTTTCTATACCAATTTCATCTTAATCATCTTCACTGGGAAACTTCTACCCTCTTATTATTAAGTAAGAAAATACTTGAGCGAAATAACATAGTACAGTACCAGTGGACAAATGCACACTGCATTTCTTTTTGTTAAGTCGGTTCTTGGCGAAACATTGTGTTTACAGGGTTCCCCATATTGAGCTACACATCTTGATATGGAGTTAGTAGATAAGATATGCCGGTTCTAAAACAAAATCCCAGGTTCATTTTGCATTTTTCGGGGTGAGACGTCAATATATATATATATATATATTCCCTTATAGACAGGCCTGCCTTTGAAACAGACAGGTATGTCTTTGAAACTGACAGATATGCCTTTAAAACAGACAGGTTTGTCTTTGAAACAGACAGGTCTGTCTTTGTAACAGACAGACCTCTGTTTCAAACACAGACCTGTCTGTTTCAAAGACAGACCTGTCTGTTTCAAAGACAGACCTGTCTGTTTTAAAGACATACCTGTCAGTTTCAAAGACAGACCTGTCTGTTTCAAAGACAGACCTGTCTGTTTTAAAGACGTACCTGTCAGTTTCAAAGACATACCTGTCAGTTTCCAAGACAGACCTGTCAGTTTCAAAGACAGACCTGTCTGTTTCAAAGGCAGACCTTTGCTAATTGTATTCAAGTTGATGCAGGGCATTTTACAGACATGATTTTTAAATAATGAAGAAAAGTTTAAGTCAATTATAAATCCAAGAGAATTACTTGTACATTAGTGTGTTAGTGTATTAAAAGATTTTTTACTCCACTTAGAAGGATTTTATTCGAAATATAAAATGGGTAGTCTAAATTAGTCTAATATGAGGAACCTGTAGAAATAATACAAATTATAAAAAGACGGTTCATAAGTTTTACTTTTTTATTTTATTTTTGTGACAATATTTCGGTAATATCTACCATTTTATACGACAGAGCTTACTAAACTAAATGAAGGGGCACAACCCAGACACACAAATATATATATATATATATATATATATATATATATATATATATATATATATATATTAAAAATAATAGATTTTTACTGGTTTTAGCGACCTTTTATTGAATTTAGATGTTTGTTTGCGACGTTTCGACTTTTATCAATTCAGTCTTTTTCAAGCATCTGGAAACAAGAATCATTACAATGAACATGAGAACTGTGTTTGTTTTGTGTGATATAACAATTGAATTAATCATTTTAAATTTAACATTATATTAAGAAATGAATTACGGATTAGGTTAGTGTTACGTTGAAAATTAAATAACATTAAATTAAAATAGCTTAGAATGGTAGGGGGACATTTATGTGATTAATATCTGTATGAATTAATTGGAGACTTAACAAATATTAACAATTTTTAAGTTTAAAATTAGATTAAAGATGATTACAAATTGAGTTAACATTTAACGTTGAAACTTACATAAAATAAAAATAAGAATGGCTAAAATGAACAGGAATTACAATACAATACGTAAAGAGAACAAAGAACAGTCAAATAAACTCACATTGTTGTTTTTTCTACACGGGTACGCATTCATGTGCCACATGTGTTTGGACACCCAGGACCAATTTTCTTAGAACGAACATGCTTGTGCGGATTTTGTAAGTGAACTAATGCTTTAGTTTGCGGGGGTTTAATTTCTGTTTTTTGGAATGAGCATGGTAGTCAGGACCGTATTTAGGGATATAAGTTAACATTGTTATTTCTAATGGGAGATATTTTTTCCCGTTTTTGTCTTGTGCGTGCAGGGGTTTTTTTTTGTGATTTTTCTATTGTTTTATGAGAGGGTAATAAAGTTTTGAAAGCCCATCGATTTCGTTTCTGTCGTTGATTGTTTTGCTCTTGTTTCCAGATGCTTGAAAAAGACTGAATTGATAAAAGTCGAAACGTCGCAAACAAACATCTAAATTCAATAGCAAAACAATCAACGACAGGAACGAAATCGATGGGCTTTCAAAACTTTATTACCCTCTCATAAAACAATAGAAAAATCACAAAAAAAAACCCCCTGCACGCACAAGACAAAAACGGGAAGAAAATATCTCCCATTAGAAATAACAATGTTAACTTATACCCCTAAATACGGTCCTGACTACCATGCTCATTCCAAAAAACAGAAATTAAACCCCCGCAAACTAAAGCATTAGTTCACTTACAAAATCCGCACAAGCATGTTCGTTCTAAGAAAATTGGTCCTGGGTGTCCAAACACATGTGGCACATGAATGCGTACCCGTGTAGAAAAAACAACAATGTGAGTTTATTTGACTGTTCTTTGTTCTCTTTACGTATTGTATTGTAATTCCTGTTCATTTTAGCCATTCTTATTTTTATTTTATGTAAGTTTCAACGTTAAATGTTAACTCAATTTGTAATCATCTTTAATCTAATTTTAAACTTAAAAATTGTTAATATTTGTTAAGTCTCCAATTAATTCATACAGATATTAATCACATAAATGTCCCCCTACCATTCTAAGCTATTTTAATTTAATGTTATTTAATTTTCAACGTAAAACACTAACCTAATCCGTAATTCATTTCTTAATATAATGTTAAATTTAAAATGGTTAATTCAATTGTTATATCACACAAAACAAACACAGTTCTCATGTTCATTGTAATGATTCTTGTTTCCAGATGCTTGAAAAAGACTGAATTGATAAAAGTCGAAACGTCGCAAACAAACATCTAAATTCAATAAAAGGTCGCTAAAACCAATAAAAATCTATTATTTTTAATATTAAAACACGGCCAATAAAATAAAAAAGAAAAACAAAATTCTTTAAACACTAAATATATATATATATATATATATATATATATATATATATATATATATATATTGTATGACATTAATATACTGTCATTTATATATTATACTCCTTGAAAAAGGCATCATTTGCCGAAACATGTAGGATTGTTTTAAATATATATATTTTGAAGTAAAACCAGACCTTAAATCGCCAACAAAATGAATTTACCATAACATACAAAGGTCACGAAATAATTATCTATATATTTACATATATAGATACATATTTCTTTGCAGTTTGTACTGTTCAAAGTGCGAACGGCAAATTGTACCTTATCTCTCTGAAATTAAATTATTAACGAAATACGGAAAGTTCCCCCAACTGATTCTGAATGTAGAACAAGCTATCTAAAGATATGGACCCTTCATGATTTATAAATAGCATGACCCTTTTGGTACATTTCGTTGCTTAATCTATATATTAATATTTTGAATAAGTTCTTGATATTAAATTGTATTTCATCATTTTCTAACGTATTTCACAGCCATTGTATAGAATTTACTGTAGTTCAAATAATTAACTGTGAGATATTTAACACTTAGGGTCGTTACTTTGTGATATTCCGTATTTCATAAAATAAAAATACACGCTATACTTTGTAACAATAATATTTTATTGAGTGTAACCAACGACAGCAGTTTCGACACACAATGAGTTTGATAATGACATTGTATGTCGAAATTGCAGTTGCTGGTTATTAAATAAAGTGATATTACTACAAAGTATAGTGAGTATTTTTATTTTATTTTAAACTCTTAAGTTTATGAGTATTACTTGAACCTATTTTAAGATTTTTATCAAATGATAATTGGTCTTTAAGGCCTTTGCAATTATTAATATAATATTACTCTACTAAATTAAGCACTACAGTACAATACTTCAAAGAAAGTTTTTATCGTGCCAGAAGAGCAATTTCTATGGTTTATAAAAATTAACTTCAGAATGTACAAGACGCCATCTGAAACTTTCCCGCAATTTATTCAATCTAAACGAGGTACCTCCAGGATTAAAGTCTATTTTAACAATACCCATTGTAATAAATCACAGGACGTAGCGAACTTATTTCCTGCAGCTTTCTCGTTGGTATTTATGCTGTCATCATTTGTTACATCACTGTCTGATATGCTGTCTAACATTCCTCCAACTGTGATTGTTGATGTTGACATTAGTGACGTCGTTGTATAGGCTAGATATTAATATTAGCAAATGCAGCTCTGTATCTTACTGGCATAAAACAAACCCTCTAATATTGTTTTGGATTTGGTTTGGTAATTAATTGAACTTCACCCAACATCTGATCAACATTACTTAATCAGCTGTCAAGTCACTTGGCTATATTATACGTTTTTACTAGAAATTTTGAAGACCCCAGAACATTAATTAATCTATATTATTCGAGCTTAGAGCGCACATATATGCGCTCTAAGCTCGAATATGAATTAATTGTGTGGTATTCCTATTAAGCAATTCAACAGCAGGTGGTTCAGAACGTGCAGAGGAGATTTTTGAAGTTTATGTCTTTTAAAGTGAATGGAGCATATCCAGAACGCAATTATCGACTACAATATTCTCTTGCACCCGCATAACAAGAAATCTTTTTGAGTGCGCTAGAGTGCAAATGAGTGCTAAACCCTTAAAGAAAATTGTCAGCAATGAAATTGATTCGCCGTGTTTGCTTTCTCAAGTTAGTTTTCATGTGCCGAGCTTTCGTCTAGAAACGTTCAGATGTTCTCTATGCCTAATGCTAGAACTAATATTATGATGAAAGCGCCCCATACGCATACTTTTGTGAATGCCAATAAACTCTGAGATGACATATACTTTTTACCGGTTAATTTGTGAAATTCTAGCATTATTTATGAAATCTTTCTTCTTCTCTATTTATTATCATATAGTAGGTATGGTATGCACTTTTTTTCATATTTTGCTATATGTATAGCGTTATTTTTACCCACATTCCGGAGTTCTGCTCAGTTCAAGTTAATATGTAAATATGTAGGAATGTTTTCAATATACATCGCGTTTTGTAAAGAAGGCGTGTCCGTAAGAAATTATAACTCAGCACGAGATAAAAGAAACACTTACTAAAATGGATGAAATCGGCAAAAGGCTTGCACCATTAAATAAGTTTCTACATTTGTCTCGGTAAGCAATGTTCGCCGTGATGAGAATATTTTCTTATAATTTGAGAAAGATTGTTCGACATCTATAGACACTATCGAACTTTTCTACTATGTAAACATTTTTTGCGTGGTCTATATTGTGCAGTAATGTTTTCACTTTGTCCACTATTTGTACTGACTTTACTAACGACGACAGAGTATTCAATACCACTTAACTAAAATATAAACATCTTTTATAACTGGGTGCGTCTCGTAAAAAAACAAAACTTTTCGCAAACATCTCTTACAGTAAGTAATTTCTTTGTCAATACTTTAATCTTATCGAACTATATATAGTAACAAAAATACTGAGTTCTAATTTCATACGAACATATGTTCTTCATAAAACCCGATGTGTTTTGAAAGCGTTCGTACGTTTTAACTTATACTGAGTAGGACTGTGGGAAAAATACTGACAACTCTAAATATGTATCAGTTTTCCGTCTTCTTCTTCTTGTTATTATTATTGCTGAATCTGTTCGTTAACGGTTACATTGGAGAAGTAATATTCTACACTTAAAGCTGAGTGTATTTACAGATATTTCATCTGTGCGTTGTGATTTTTTAACATTGTAATTTTATTTCTGCAAGTTTACTCTTTTCAAAATTACAGCATAAGCTCAATAAAATAATATTTGACAATTCAGTTAATAATGCGAGTACAGCTTCAACATCTGAAAAGTATTAAGTAATTTTTCCAGCACATTATCACTGTTCGAGTTTTATTTAATTTCCAGAAACATTTGTTAGAAGTAGATGAGTGGAAATAACCTCATCGATTATATATAGGTACCCTACATTTTTAATTTTATTGACGGATATTATATAAGCCTGCTACCAAGACGCTAGTAGAGTTGTCTAGTGCTACACGTTTCGGATTTGTATTTTACCACGTGGAATCCCCAAATTGTTAGAAGATGGAGCCTTGTGGATTGTGTGGGTTTGTTCCGGGCTAGTTGCAGAGGTAATGAAAATGAGTTAGCTATAATGTAATGACGACATATCAAAGGTATAGGATGTATGTGAAATCCGAAAACAAATACTTATTAAATAGAAGAAAACACAACCTTGACCTTCAAGTTTTATTTAGTATTTAGATAAAATAAATGAATCTTTGAAATATATTAAAATAGTTAGATGAAAGCTATAGATACAGGTAACAATGAGTATATATTTACAAACTGAAAATAAATTAATAGGTTTGTAAATGTAACAATATTTGTGAGCGACACAGAATTTACTCGGTTGGAATGGTACCGCGTGGTAGAAAACTCAAAGAAACGCCCAGAGCTTCACTGTGTATGCTTGACGATCCACTTGGGGCGGTGACTATAAACTGTAAAGAAAACCTGCTTTGAAAATTAATTAAAGACACGAGCTAAAGTGACGAAATGTAAATGAAATTAATAGATACGCAAAGTTGTTGTTTTTGTGAATTTATCCCTCCAGATGTAGAAAGATAATATACGTATTTACGTCTCTGCAGAGATACTTTCACAAATACATGAACTTGCATTGCGTCTTTCACACACAATAATATTTTATATTACTAGAAATATTTTTGTTTTATACAAAATTTGGTGATGTTTTATCTACTCAAATATGTCTCAAATTATTTTATTATACATGCATTCGGTTGGTCCGATAAAGAGTGAAGGCGTATTAATACAGCTTCTGTAGATGCGGATGGTCATGGAAATATGGACATAAGTGCATTGAAGTCGAGGGTCATCATTTTGAGCACTTCCTTTAATTGAAAGATGATGAGGCAAAGGAAATCTGGCACTCTGATAAGTGAGAGGCGAAGGAACTTACATAAATGAAGGCTAGAGACTCATGTTAACCAAGCACCCCAAGGTGGTACTAGTACACGTCGTTGTTGTTCGGTTACGCTAAAAGTAATTTATTCACCATCAATTTACATTTCTACAGGTGACATTTTCCCGGTTTTCGAAATTTGTAAAATGAATAAAGTTCTTCTAAGACTAATTTTGATTATTGACCAAAAAAACGTATTTTTTATTGCACATGTATTTCAGAATCGTATGCAAAGTTTCTCAATACGAGAAATTAAAACAAAATTATTTCATAGATTACAGCGATTTAGATTACTAAAATCACGATTTTCAAAACGGTATACTTACCAACTTTATTATACGGATGCGAAACATGGGTACTAACCAAGAAACAGCACAAGAAAATTCAGGTACTGGAAATGAAGTATTTGCGAAAACTAGCAAAAGACAGTATGAGAACGTATATAGAGAGGGCCCAGCTAAGATGGTGGGGACATATAAAAAGACTACCTGAAGAAAGGCAAGTCAGACAGGTATGGGAGGCAAGGACGACCGGAAGGAAAAAGAGAGGCAGGCCAAACAGGACCTGGGATGAAGAGGTGGAAGACCCACTGAGGAGCAGGGGAATAACATGGAATCGGGCCGCGATCCTGGCGACAGATAGGAGGGAATGGAGAGCAGTAATTAAATGAATATCAAAGTAATAGACTGTATTAAATATGATATTGTATTATTTACTTACCCTCTACACTTAACGGTAGAAGAGGGATGGATTATATATAAATAAATATTTCATAGATTACAGCGGTATCTGTCATGAATTGAAAAAAATGTGCAGAAGAAGGCTACATACTTTTTTCATTAGAATTTGAATCTGTAATCAAATATATTCCCCCTCGCTCACCTACATGGAGGGAGAGAGAGACAGATAGACTAGTTCTAGCGCTAATGTATTTTCTCCATTGAATTTTTTTTGAGAACTGTTTAATTTTCGAGATATTTGAAAGTTTCAAGTTAAAAAACTCGGTATTTAACAACAGTTTTAGAATTTGGAATAAAATTTTATAAAGAAAGTAATACTGACGGAAATCCTTCGAAGAGAAAGCATAGACATGTTAGCGCGATAATAGAAAAGAATTATCAAAATTTCTAGGAAGGTAGTAAGAGTCGCTTAAGAACCAAAGAAACTTGACAAATTTTCTCTGAATTAATTCAAGCTTGTGTTTATGCAATTATTAATGTTTGTTCTAAATTAAATAACAGTATTCGGGACGAGATTTGACTAAGAGAAAAGACCGATTTGTTACTATAAGACAATTAACATCAACTTATCTTATCATCTTGCACTATTTTTCAATGACTACTCTCTTAAATCTTTCGTTGGCTGTTCTAGAGTTTCACAGGGACCACTTCTACTCCTCCTTTTATGAATGATATTTTAGATTTTTAACGAAGCCTCGCTCGAAAATGATCGGCAGTTACGCATAATGAATACCAAGTTCTGTTCAGCACGAATGGCAATACTCCCAATGTGTCCGCTGAAAGGCAACTTGTGATCTTATAATACATTCAGATCTTTGACACTGTAAGTGCGATTATATGAGGGGTTTTTAAATTTGAAAGTATAGTTTATAACGTTAGATCTTCTGGGAAAGCACAATTTTGGACTTATGAGGATTGAGTGGGCGATTGTTAGTTTTACACTGTACAGCTACATTAAATAAGCCTGAATGAAGTAGCTCACAATCTCTAGCATCATTTACTAAACAGTTTCAAGTAAACAGAAAAAAAAGCTTTTCTGATCGCATCTCAGAACAAAATATCATTAATTATTAGAAAGAATTGAGGTGGTCCAAATTTGGTCCCTGTGGAACTCTAGAACAGTCAGTGAAAGATTTAGAAGAGTAGTCATTGGAAAATAGTGCAAGATGATAAGATAAGTTTATGTTAGTTTTCTTATAGTAACAAATCGGTCGTCTTCAAGCGTCGCGACCAGGTTCAAAATTAGGAGTTTTTGGCGTTAGACCTCGAAAGTCGGTAGCTGAAGAATATGATTTTTGTCACCAAACGCCAGGCTGATTTTCCCAAAACTTTTATGGCCTTAAGTCATGTTTGAAATTGTAAAAAATCACAGCTCTAATCATACTATTAAATATTATTGATAATTAACAAATTTTAATGCAAAAATAATAAAAATTGCAGCTTTTAGTCGATAGGAAAGAAATTATATTGAAGCATGTTAACTAAGCGGGAAAGTCTTACCACATGCATCATACAATATGATTCATATTGTTTATATATAACGTTTTCATATTTTCACTTTCCCGGTTAATGTAAAAAATTTCTAATAACAGATTGTTCGTATCTAAGATGATACTAAATTGCCTTCAATAATCAAGTACGTAAAACCAGCAAAAGCTATTAATAGCATGTCTGAAAAATTTAAAACATTCATTTAGAATAATGGGCAATGCATTGGTGATTATTTTAATATATATCCATATAAGTTAATATTTTCTGTATTTAAAGAAACAAAAGAATATTCCTGCATACCTGATATATTCTAGTATTTTGTATCGCATCGCGCATTCGAAATGATTCATCCAAATATACAATTAGAACCTCTAATTGTATGTTTTTTAATAATTTCTCGTATTTATGACCTGGCATAGAATCGAATTTATGAATCTTTTACATTCAGGGAATAAATTAGATTAAATAAAAGTGAAATTGTTAAATTTTCAATTTTAGGTAGTATAAAAACTCATCAAAATCAATTTTTATATTATATGATTCACTAACGTGCAATTATGACGGTATCGAAACTCCCCCCAGAACACCAATTCGTTATCCTGCTGTGTTCTTGAGTTTTGTCCCCAGTATTACATATACGAATTCAGATATATTTGTTGCTTTGTGAACACAAGTTAACGCGGCCTGTTTTCTTGTAACTAGCATACGAACATGTGTATAAGATGCATGAACTTTAGTCAACTTTATTATTATTGCTGGTATATAAATAGTTAATCTATATGTAATGGGTATAAGTTCTACTGAGTATAGTTTATATAATAGTATTGTTGTTTTGATAAATGGTTTTAATTATGTAAAACAATGGACCTGTTTCTGGACAGAAGATAAATTTTTGATGATAAGATGATGACTCAAATATATTCGTAGACTGTTTAATAAAAATATACACGTATGGTAAATATAAGTAAGTAAGTGCTGTTGTCCCGCGATAATTACATTAAAAGGCAAATTTACTCCATAAATGATTTTATATACCGTATTATGACATCGTCTTTCAACTTTGCTACTTTTTCTCTGCTGGTTCAAGTAGCTACAATTAAAAAAATATTTACTTATAATTTATATAAAAAAATAACTCTACATTTTAAGAAAGGTTCTTTTAATTTGTTTACGATTCTACTACATAAGTTTACGTAATCAAGAATACATATCCCGTATCTATGCCTAGATAAATGAAATTATTCTCTATTATCTCCTGTACATATAATAATTTTTTCGCATTTTGACAAGTAATGTGCTACTTTACTACAATCAAAATCGTTTATTAAAGTGGCACTTTACCACATAGATACGTCACTTTACTACATAGTTATGTCATGTCAATAAAACACAGTTTGACCGAAAATTATTTATTTAAATATTGGAATTGGAACTACTGTGAAATATATTAAAAGTACAATTATTCAAATTTTATTTTCAGTTTTTTATATTGTGATATATCTATATTATCGTTAATTTGTATAGTACTTTTCAACATTGAATATGTAGACCACAAACTGGATGCCTTAAGGACTTTTGCCTAAAATAATGAAAGACATTGTATGAATAACACTAAAATATATAGAAACTAATAGCTTACCTTCTCAAAAAAATACACTTTCATCAATTATTAGTGCTTTTTTTGTTATCTTCTAAATACAAAATATTTCATATGTCTTCTCGTATTTTTCTTTTGATTTCAAAGGAAGTAAACCCGAAGACGCTTCTCGAGCGGCATTTAAAATATCTTCAGAATAATGTTCTAAAGTATGTTTAGTAGCAAGACTCATTTTTAACTAAAACTCAAATCGACTTACAAAAAATAAAGTTTGTTTACTGTTACTGTGTCGTTACTATAATAATAATAATAATAATACGTTTATTGACACTTACATGTGTATACAACTCGTCACATAAGAAAAATTAAAAGTTAATTATATAACATATTAGTATAATACTAGGATACAACTCTACTTAAAAAGAAAAGAAACAGATACAAGCAAATTCATAATGAAAAAGATTAATCAAAATACATAACAATACAATAAATATCAAAACTAATAATTGATGATAAATCACAGCTGCATAAAGCAACCATAGTAGCAACCGAACAACAGAAAAAAAAGCATAGAAAATCAGTATAAAAATATTTTTTGAAATAAAAAGATTTTCGTCTCTATGTAATAAATTGTGGCAGGCACAGCGCTCCCAAACAGTATAGACGGAAACAAATTACAACAAGAACTCGTCGACCGAATAGTACATTTGCTGAAGCAGAAACGCTTTAAACTAAGCTCTAAAGTAGTTGTATCTCCTAATCTCTTTAATATGTTTGGGAATACGATTGTAAATTTTAATGCCAATGTTATTGACACCCAGGCTAGTTACATGTAGCGTACTTTTGGGATAATGCATCTGATTTTTTTTCGGGTATCATAGCCATGAATTTCTGAGTTTCGTTGAAATGACTCGACATTCCTGTAAAGATGACAACCAGCCTCCAAGATATACAAGCAAGGCAAATGTAATATGTTAAGCTTCCGGAATATAGGCCTACATGAATCGGTATAACGGGCTCCAACGATGTTTCTCACGACTGCCCTCTGAGACAAGAACACTCGGCGCGCACCCGACGATAGACCCTACAATAGAACACCATATTGAAGTCGCGACTGGATCTCCGAGTAATACAATAACATCAAAGTCGACGTCGAAATTTGCGATGTTAAACAGCGGAAAGCATAAGATTTGCTGGAAATTTTGTTAGAAAGGCCATCGCAGTGATCCGTCCACAGCAGCGTATCTTGAAGAGTAACTCCAAGAAATCTAATGTCATGGTTTTCCGTTAAATTGTGGTCGTTGATATGCAGGTCCGGCAAACCAACGTTTCTTTGGCTGGTGTGAAACAACATGTATTTGGTCTTTTCCAGGCTTAATGTGAGCTTATTTCCCTCGAACCACTATGTAAATAAACAAAACCGAATCAGATTACGGAAAACCTGTACAAATACCTACTATAACATTTTAAATTTTTAAGTTTATAATGCTTATTCTTGCAAAATGCGAAAAAATAGTGTAAACAAACTCGTAAGAAAAGCAGTTTTACTAAACTCATACAGCTTTAAGTTACTCGCTCGCTCCGCTCGCTCGTACTCAAACGCTATATTCGATTAGTAAAACATTGATTTTCTATACTTGTTGTTTAATATACTACAGTATAACCTCCTTATAATGGACACTGACGGGGAATCCTAAAATGTCCAATATATGGAGGTGTCCAAAATGTGGAGGTGAAAAAAAAACGAAAAAATTCATTCTCATATCAATTTAATCACACATAATAAGACGAAAGTCGAAAAAAAATTACAATACTTAATACACATACATACATACATATTTTATGCTAGATTTTACTTGAAATAATCATTAATTATTGTTTGTCTTGCTTTTTTCATTTTATGTTTAAATATCTCAGATTCACATTCAAGAAAAGCTTGACAAATATTGTCAGCAATGTTAAAACTGTTAGTGCTTAAGAAATAGTTCTCAAGATCTTTTAATTTTTGATGGGCTTCTGAAATATTTGATATACTAGTTACAAATTCCTCTTCAATCTCATTTTACATTTCATCAATGATATCAGTAATTTCATCGATACAATCTATAATGGAAACATTAGGATTTTCAGTAAATAACTCATTATCAATTAATGCGTATGTGCTTAAATCTAAATTAGTGATGTTAAAATTGGGAAATAAAAATGCTAATGGTATATTATCTTCTATATCCCACTCTGCACTTAGATCACTGTCACTTTGATTGAATCCGCATTTTTGAAAACAGTTTTTTACGGTCACAGGCGAGAGTTTTTTCCAAGCAGCTGATATCCATATTAATGCAGTGACTACCGTAATGTTCTTTTCTACCATTTCCAGTGAATTTTCAGTATCCATTAACGCCAAAAGCCTTTTTACAAGCATGCTCCGGTAAATTACCTTAAAGTTTTGAATCACACCCTGGTCCATAGGTTGACAATGCGAGGTAGTATTTGGAGGCAGAAAAACCAATTTTACGTTTTCCAATGAAATCTTCGGATGAGAAGTGGCATTATCAAGAAACAAAATTACATGCCTTTTTCTTTCTTCATCTTGTTATCAAAGTTCTTTAACCAAGCTGACATAATATCCAAAGTCATCCACGCTTTTTTGTTAGATATCCATCTTATCGGCAACTTATCCACATGAGCTCCTTTAAAACATCTAGGTTTCTTACTTTTACCGATGACTAACGGCCTTTCCTTATCACCCTCCATATTTGAACACAACAATATAGTTAGTCGTTCTTTTTCAGATTTTCCTCCGGCACATTTATCACTTCTTAACGCAAATGTTTTTGTCGGAAGGGCGCGGAAAAATATACCGGTTTCATCAGCATTAAAAATATCTTTCGGAGAGTAATCTTTGCATATTGATTGCAACTTGACTTTCCAATCGTCTACATTTTGCATGTTTACATAGGCAGATTCACCACACACTATTTTAAATGATATTTTATGTCTTTGACAAAATTTCTCCAACCAACCATTAGACGCTTTGAATTTGGTGAGTTGTAAACTTTGTGCTACTTCCAGCGCCTTTTCTTTGAGTAGGGATCCTGACATGGGAATATTTTTGTTTCGCACCTTACAGAACCAGTTGAACACTGCTCCGTCGATTGCTAAACCACTAGTTTTTGGAAACTTCCTTTTTTGAGCTAGGTTTCCATTTTTCTCGAAAAGTTCTTTTATTTCACTTTTGTTTTTCACTATATCACTAATTTGCGACTTTCCGACACCAAACTTTTCCGCGAGCTTTCGGACACTTAAGCTTTGCTGTTCACTAACCGCAATAATATCAATTTTATCTTGGATTGTTAACCGCTTTCTTTTAATAGAATCCATGTTGACACTATCAAAGTCTAGTTTAAACTGATTCAAAATACATATCACTCCACTTATCACCTGACGACTAGGCTAGTGGTAAACCGTCGTTCCTTTGTATTATGGGAAAAACCCGAGTAGATATACTTCCACGTGTGCAGCAATAAAAGTACATACATACATACATAATTGCAAAATTTTATTCGGCGCCGCCCGTCTTGTCTGTCCTTAATTAAGAGATATATTTACAGATGTTTTATTGCTTCGGTGAAATAAAGGGTGTCCGCGTCCGATTTATGGAGGGTCCAATATTAGGAGTGACTATTGTTAAGAAAACCCATTATAAAATTTCGTACCACAAAAAATGTCCATTTTTTAGAGGTGTCCGATTGTCGGAGGTGTCCATAGTTAGAGGTTTTACTGTATTATCAAATACATAGCTTCTAAGTTTAATATTAGTGTTTGTTAAGTTACTGCTACTCTACTTTACTTAATTTACTAAAATGTTTTCTACGATGCTCTATTTTCTGTGTTTGAAAGACACGTTCCGACTTATGTGAATCGTCCACGACGTTTTCTAATGGTATACTCCTGAAATAATTTATAACCTAAAATTAAAATATAAATACTTTTAGCATTTTAAAAGTACCAAAAGGCACTAATACTGTTGAACTATCTGAGAGCATAAGTTAAGAAACAAATATCTTCAGCTTATAAGGAGTATCTTACAAATACTGAAAATAAGCTTAGAGACAATCGCAGACAATTTTGGTCTTATATTGGTGAAAGGAAGAAGAGAAGTTGTATTCCAGGTAGAATGCAGCTCTCGGGGGTCAGTCTTGAGGATCTTCAATCTATAGTTAACGCATTTGCTGATCAATTTAAGAACGTTGATAATATACCCTCTACGACTAATAACGTAGATCTCCTATCAACCAATTCAGTGCTTCTCCATTACTCCACTTATCTGATGATGATGTGCTGCTCAGCACTAAGATGCTTAATAATAAATTAACGTGTTTGCTACACCATTGGCGAAAATATTTAATTTGGCTCTCGCTACATCTACTTTTCCAGCTATTTGGAAAAGTACTAGAATTGTTCTCGTTTGAAAAACTGATGATACTTCGGACACTATGAACTATTGTCCCATTGCTATCATATCGAAGTTAGCGAAAATTTTTAAAATTGCACTGTACCGAAAAGTATACCCTTTTATTAAGACTGCAATATCACCGAATCAGCATGGCTTCATGAAAAAGAGATCTACTGCCTCTAACCTTGCGGTATTTGCTGACGCGTTGGATTGCGGGTCACAGGTTGATGTCGTATATACTGACTTTGCCAAGGCATTTGATTGAGTAGCGATCTTGCCACCTAAATTGGCGAGTTTTGGATTTAGTAAGCCGCTAGTTGGCTTTTAACATCGTACTTATATAATAGACCTCAACGTGTATTCTACAACGGATATTTATCATCACCTTACATCTGTCACTTCTGGAGTTCCGCAAGGCTCTAGCTTAGGTACACTGCTTTTTATTATTTTAATTAACGATCTTTCAAAGCAGATCGAGTCTAATAACCTTTTCTTTGCCGATGACTTGAAGTTGTCTTCTAAAGTCTCCGACGCGAGGGCTTTAACTACAGGCTTATCTGGTTAACATACAGACTTGGTGCAAAAATAAAAATTTACCATTGAACTCCGTCCATCCTGGTAGCAGTTTTGATCACACTCAACTCCTTTCTAGCTTTAACATGCCTTCTCTCCCCTTTAGACGTTTTGCAGCCAGCCTCAACTTCCTTCATAGGATACTTCACAACGAAGTTGAATGCACAACGCTCTTATCTTACTTTAACTTTCTTGTCCACTATTCTTCACACGTCCTTCCCGTACTTTCTGCCCTCCTTTTCCTCGAACCAATGTGTTAGTAAGGCCTTCTATCTACGTTATGAGCAGCAACTTCAATCAGATTTCTTCTGATATAGACATTCATTTCCATAGTTTGTTGACCTTCAAACCGTTCCTCTAAGACACCTGCGATAAATATTCCTTTTAGTATTTATCTTGGTTTAATTAATTGCTGGATATTCTTGTTTCATGTCCTTGTTTTTCTGTTTCAATTAACTTTGTTGATATTACAGACTTTTGATTATATTCATATATCTTAGTAGTTTCTATTTTGTTTAATTTTTTTATGCTTTTTTTATATTTAGAGGAGGTTAGTATTTATAATACCTTTCTTTGTTACTAATAGTACTTGTTATCTATGTATATGATTTACAATTTTATTTTGTATTTTATCCTGTAAATGGAATATTTTGTTGGGTAAATAAATAAATCAATAAATAAAATAAATGAAACCTAAATTGTAGCTCGCTCAGTATCAGTATGGTGCAAATGCTTTGACTAAGTTTTACGATTTATTTTTCACTTGCCTTAAGTGATGCAAACACTTGCTTTAAAATTTTCCAGAACTTCTTTAATTTTCAATATTGTCTTGACAAATATCAAAATATGTATATTTAATTTGATTTTCTCGTAGTGATATAATGTCATCGCCTTCTAATCACCAGCACTACCATCTAGTATTTGTCTTATTTTAATACTAAACAAGAGAAAAATTCAATTAACAACAGAAGTGATATAAAAAATCTTAGCACTATATACTACAACCTAATAATGTAAAGTAACGATCTCCAATTTACCATCATGAATATATGTTGCTGTTAAATAAATATCTATCATATGATATCTAAATATCTGTACACTAGTTTATCATTTCCGTGTTTAGATTCCTGACTAGGTTGTCCGAGTAGGTTTTCGTGGTTTTCCTTCTCGTTCCCGGCGAATTCCGACAGCTTAACATCTTAAATCGCTCCACGGGCGCAGACATAATAATAATGCATGGCTTGCCAATCCCCCATAATTGGTGTCTAGCTGTTTGGGAAATTATTAAACTTGAATGTATCTTTGAATAATATAATTTTATCCATGACAATTACAGATATATAAATATGACATTAATATACCCTCATATATAATTTAAAATTCTTTGAAAAAGCCATTATTTGCCGAAACATATAAGATTATTTCAAATATATACATATTAAAGTAAAAACAGACCCTAAATCGCCGACTAATTGGATATGAATATATATATACAACGTGTCCACGAACAATCCGCAAAGCATGAAAGGGCGGATTGTACATACAAAATTATGAAAAAAGTTTGACCAAAAACCAGTTTTTGGTCAAAAAATTGGTACATGATTTACAAATGATAATTCATACTTTCTATGTTTATTAACCAGTGACTATCTCATACAGTTTTGGAGGTGTCAGGGGCCCTATACATTTTTGACACTAACTTTTTTCCTTTGTGGTTAATTATAATTTTTTTGCAACATTATAATTCTATGATATTTTTAATGTTAAAAAGGTTCTCTTGCTAAACATCGGAAAAACCAACCGTTTTCAAGAAAATACGTCCAATATGGAGCATTCTTGTTTTTTCTTATTTCATATTTAGTACAAATGTGAAAACTAGATGCAAGGATTTTGTTACATTACGGCTTAAACAAAAAAACAATACAGCATAGTATCGTTTGAAAATTGTCAATGTCAAAAATTGTTACAGTCATACCAATTTTATGACACCATCTATAAACTACGATAACTTCCTTAAGAAGCATTTCCGGACCGAAGTTGATAGAGATTTTTTCATAGTTTTGTATGTACAATCACCCTTTTCATTCTTTATGGATTGTTCGTGGACACGCAGTATGTATATATATATATATATATATATATATATATATATATATATATGTATGTGTGTGCGTGTACGATTCTATTTCTATATTTGATTTAGTTATTGATTATTTACTTCTGATATATCATGTAATCTCTTTCATGATCAATAAATCATCCATTCATTTATTTAACTTAGCCTGTAGATTGTGTTGGCAAAAATATTTCAGTGAACTGAAAAAAATGTTAAATAGTAGGTCATGTTCATTAGCTCCCGGAAAACGCTGATATAATGAATGAGAGGAAATTCGCTTTGTTATTATTCGCTCGATTCAAACAACAGAGTATTGTTGGAAAGTGATCATTATATTATGCGATTATTTACGAACATGGAAACTATGTCTTTATTAGATGACCCAAATTTTCTCACGAACTCAAAAAGCAATTTGTGCCAACTGTAGCCACTCTCACTCGCGGATTATTTCGGTTGATTTATAGCATTTTTTATATTCTGTGTATAATGATCAGGCGCAAGGTGTTGTTAATATTATACGACGTAATATATTTACATTTGATAAATATTACACGTGCCTCTCGATTGATAGCGAATGAAACATTTGCAAAAAACTGTTTACAAAATATATATTTTATATTTTATTTATTTAAATAACAATAAACAATTAAGGAATTTGCATTGATATGATGTGCTAGTACCTAGATGGTGTGAGTTAAGTCAGTCTGTCAAACGGTACTTTGCTAGGTGGTTACAAATAGTTGCGTTTGAATTATTCTGCGACACTACAATATCTGATGTGAAAGAGCAAAGAACGTGTATTAAATCCTGCATCAAACTTGGTAAAACGGCAGAACCTGAAAATGCTTAAATAAGTATTAGGTGCGAATGCTTTAGGCCAGACACAAGCTTGTGAGTGGTAAAACAGATTTAAAAAAATGTACGTGTGTCGGTTGAAGATGACGAGCGGTCGAATCAACGGAAATACGTTACAAAATACGTTACAAAATGTGGCAAAAGTGTGTGATACTATCCTGCAAGACCGAAGGAGAACAACCTATGAAATTTGTAATATTGTTGGCTTGTTGTACGGCGATCGTCAGCGTATTCTGTGGGCGACCTCAACTTGCAGCGTATTGCTACGAAGTTTGTGTTGAGGTTACTCTACATTAAATAAAAACGGCACCCTGTTCATGTTTGCATGTGCACAGAGCCGAAAAAAATTGACCAAAGGGATGCGAACTTCGGCACCAGAATCATTACTGACGACGCAAAGGTGTACGGGTATAATCCCAAAACAAAGCAGCAGTCATCGCAGTGGAAGACGCCATTGTCACCATGATCAAGAAAACCTCAAGTTCGACGCAACGTCAAGTCGATGTTGATTTGCTTCTTTGACGCTGATGGCATCGTGCACAAAAAATTTCTCCTACCAGGTGAAACAGTTAATGGACGATTGTATTGTGACGTTTTTCGGCGACTAAGAGAAAATATTCGATGCAAGCGGCCAGCCATGTGGCACAACAGTTCGTGGATCCTACACCACCAAATGCACCCATCCACACGTCACTTCTTTCGCGTCAGTTTCGAGCCTCAATGAAGGCAGCAGTACTACCATACCTTCCCTGCTCCCCAGATTTTGCCCCTTGTGACTTCTTCCTGTTTGCGAAGTTGAAAGTAAAACTCAAGGGGCGCCGTTTTAAGACAATTGAGAAGATACAGACCGAATCGCAGGCAGTGTTGAACATGTTAACATGTGAAGACTTCCAGCACTGCTTCAAGTCATGGGCAAGTTGCTGGGATCTGTGTATTCATGCGAAACGAGAGTATTTTGAAGGGGATTGTAGTGAATAAGTTGTAAGAAGAATTTATTGCGTTTTTTTCCACATTTAGTGAATGTGGATAGTAATTGCGGGGTACCACCTAGCAATTATTAACTTTCCTTCAATTAATCTGTTTCCTTTGAGTTTACTATTCTTTGGAATTCGAAAATATCCCCTCTACGACACAGTTGTATTTAAAGAGAGGTGATTAAAGTTTTTTCTAAATTACATATAGTTCATAACTGCTCTTAGAGTTTGGAATGCTTGGAAATTTGTCGTAATGTGTGAATGTCCGAATTTCTATTAAATATTAAATTGATTTTATTTTAGTCTAGAACGAAAATAGTTCTTGATTTAGTTTCCTCGTTTCTTCCGTATTTTTGATAGATTTTAGTGAAATGTTGGAAATGCATTTCAATATGTTTCAATTGATTGAATTTCCGTTTATCGCAATAACTGTTTGCAATTGAAAATAATCGTGTAATGAGAAAATTATGTCTCTGAATAATGAGATGAGTAAAAAGAGTAGTTTCCATTCATCGACTATGATGGAAATAAGAGGTAATGTAAGAAATGAATATATTTCTTTATATAGAGATATTATTTCTGGGGCTTTCAAGAACATTTTATTTCCCAAATTTATTAATGAATCTACCATTCGTTTTTAATACTCGTACATTCACGTAAGCGATGCAAGGCTTGGGCAATGTATATAATAATGACTTAAGAATAATAAAATACTTGCATATTTCAATTGTATATTATTGATACCTTTAACAATAATCTAGCTGATAAATTTAGTACTTATTTTGTTTGATACAAATTTATTGAAAACCATACACCAATGTACTACCTAATGACCTAGTATATCGGTAGTTTCGTCGGCATTATTAAGTACATGACTTTGGAATGTTGTTTAGGCAACTGATATTTGCTTATTGTTGATGAATATGGAATATATCTGTTGTTATATTGGTCCAATAAATTCCACCGAACTGAATTTTGATAGAGAAATATTGGCAGAAACAAAACCTTACAAAACTTGTAAACAATTCCAATTGTGACTTGATTAATTGGTTCTGGCTGAATTATTGTTTTAATATGTCACGGTAATTGTGATTTTTGACTGAAATGAACGTTTTTATAACGATATTACTAATAACATTTTACCTAATTAGCAATACAGTATGTATAATGACTATACATTCCAGTCTGGAATTTCGGCCGCCCCTTGAGCTCGTAAGACTCGTTCTGTGGTGAGTCACTCCATTTTCTGTGGTCTATAGATATGTTCTTGCCCTCTTCACAACTTTTCGCCATTGCAACGGTTCCCAGGTCTTTGATTTCATCCACTACTTGGTCCTGCCACCTAATTTTTGGTCTACCTCTTGTTCGTGCCCCACATGGCTTCCATCTTGTAATTCGTCTCAACGTTGACCCTTCTTCTCTTCTGTTGACATGCCCATACCACCTTATTCTCATCGATTTAATAACTCTTACTATGTTTTCTCTCTCCAGTAACTCCTCTATCTCATGATTCATAAGGATTCTATAACCACCATCTTCTTTCTTTGGTCCATAAATTCTTCTGATTATTTTTGTTTCAAATGTTCTTAGAGCTTCTTCATCTTTCTGAGTTAATCTCATTGTTTCTCCAGCATATGTCACTACCGGTCTAATGGCAGTTTTATATATTCTTATTTTTCTGTTAATGCTGATTTTTTATTTTTCATATATTTCTTGTATCTATAATATGCTCTGTTTCCTGCTTGAATTCGATGTTTCACCTCGTCTTTTTTCTGATTCTTACTACTTATCATAGATCCTAGGTACTTAAATGTATCAACTTTTTCAAAATTGTAATTTTCCATCGCTACTTCTTTGCTTTCTCCAATGTTTTCTTGTCTTGCGATTCTCATATATTTTGTGTTGACTTGATTTATCTCAAGTCCTCTCTTCTTTGCTTCCGAGTCGAGTCTCAGCAAGGCTTCTCTTAGACTATTTGGACCTCTTGCTATTAATGCTATATCATCTGCATACGCTATGATTTGTATTGATTTTGCAATAATCATCCCTCTAAAACCACAATCTCTTATTATTCCTTCTACAGCTAAATTGAATATTGACGCAGATAATCCATCTCTCTGCCGTACCTCCGAATTAAATTCAAATTCTTTTGATACATCGTCCTGTAGCAAAACTGCTGCTCTGGATCGTTTCATCGTCATTTTCATTGGTCTTATCACCTTTCTAGGTATTCCTAAATTTTCGGCCTCTTTGAAGATCGCATCACGTCTCAGGCTGTCAAATGCTTGCTTAAAATCAATGAATAATATTAGAAGTTCGATGTTTTGTTCATAGCATTTCTCTATAATTTGGTTTAATATATATATATATATATATATATATATATATATATATATATATATAGCATCGATAGTTGATCTTCTCGGTCTAAATCCCAGCTGATATTCTCCAATGATGTCCTCTGTCTGATTTTTCACTTTTTCATATAGTAAGGATGTCACTAACTTGTAACATACACTCAAAAGTGATATTCTTCTATAGTTTTCACATAGCATTGGATTCCTTTCTTTGTACACTGGAATTATTAATGCACAACTACATTCATTAGGCATAGCTTCTTCTTTCCATATCTGTAGGATTAATTTATATATTTGTTGTTTAAGCTCATCTCCTCCGTGTTTTATCAACTCACTGCATATTTCGTCTAGGCCAGGGATTTTCTTTGCTTCATTTTTCCAATCATCTCATAACATTCTTCCTCAGAGGGTATCATTTGGTCTTCATACTCTTCTATGCCAAAAGAATCGCTATATTCATCTTGTTGTAACTGCTTATGTTTATTTAGTAGCCCTTTAAAGTATTTCTCCCATTCTTCACTATCGATATTCGTAGTCAGATTTCTCGTGTTTTCTTTTCTTACTTGTTGATATAACTTGTTGTTGTTATTGCTATCATTATTAATATCATCCATCATTTCGTCAATCCATTGTGTTTTCTTCAGTCTTATAAGTTTCGTACGTTCTCTTCTCTTTTTACTATATTCTTCATAGTCTTCTTTCGCTCCTGTATTTAACCATTTTAGTCTCATTTCTTTCTTCCTCTTCATTGCTCTTTCACATTCAATATCAAACCATCAATTCCTTTTCTCTGCTTGTTTCCTTCCTAATACTTCCTCTGCTGCTGTTGTGATACTGTGTTTTATTTTGCTCCATTCCGCTTCAATATATTCATTTTCATACCTTTCCATTAGTTGCACTTCCATTTCCTTCTCATATCTCTCCCTCATTTCTTTTACATACAGGCTTTCCATATTCCATTTTTTCCTCCTTGCTTTCTTTCTTTCATTTCTAATTATTTTTAAGTTTATTTTTGCAATTACTAGATAGTGATCTGTGTCAACATTTGCACCTCTCTTAGATCATAAAATGATACAAGATGTATCATTTTATGTCGTTTTTTAGTATTTAAAACATGGTCTATTTGGTTACCAGTTGTTTGCCCAGGGAATAACAAAGTTACTTTGTGTTCCTTCTTGAGTTTGAATCTTGTGCTCATTATATACATATCCATTCCTGCCGCCAAGTTACAGCATCGGCTTCCATTTTCATTCGTTAGATCGTGTATTGTTTCTCGTCCAGCTACACTGCTCAAGTACTCTTCTTTGTCTATCTTGGCATTGAAGTCTCCTATTACCATTAATGTATTGTGTTTAGGTATTTGTTCACATGTCATTTCTAATTGCTCGTAAAATATTTCTTTTTCTTCTGGACTCTCATCTTCTGTTGGTGTATAGATGTTGACAATTGTTATGTTCGCTACGTTATTCCTTATTCTTAGGTAGGATATTCTTCCAATTATTCTTTGGAATTCCATAATATGGTCCCTAAATATTTTATCTATTATAAAGCCAGTTCCGTTACTGCCTTGTTTGTCCTCCCATCCATAAAACATCGTATATTTGTCTTTATCAATTCTTTATTGTCCTTTCCATCTTATTTCTTGTAGTGCTAGTATTCAAATATTGTATCTCATCATTTCCTTCGCTATTTCCTCCATTTTCCTTACTTGCAGCATTGTTTTTACATTCCAGGTCCCGATTCTAGCTTTATTCCGCTTTCTATTTTTATTTTTATTCCTGTTCCTTTTATTTTATTCGGTTCGTATTCTTTTTTTCATTGCCACGTTGTCAGCGTTTTCTCCAGTCTCATGCATTCCTTTTACCTTATCTCATGTTCCTTTAACACTTGCAGTATTGTATCGACCTCGCCCTTCATGTCGTTACTGTTTATACTTCTAAGTTTTTTGGAATGGTCGTAATGTATCTTGGGACTTTGTGGGTTCTATTTGTATTTTCTGTTTCCTCAGTTTCCCCTTCAGGAGACCTTTCGCTATATTTTCTCCCTCCTTGTTTTAACGCTTGGATTTGGGTAGTGTTTTCTATATTTTCCCCTTTCTCTCTTTTATATCCTAGCGTTTCTACTGTATGCATGTTTCCATTAATAATCAAATTTGTTGTATAATAATTTAGCCGTATTGCCTTCTTTTTTTTGCATCATTAAATGTATTCTTAGAATTTTTCGTTGTTCCTGGATGCCTTTGGGAAAGTCCTCACTAATAAAGATGTTTGTTTTCTTTAGCTTTGGGGCAGCTTTCATTATTTCTCTCTTTTTGTTGTAGTTCTTTACTTCCATCAACAGTGGTCTGCTGTGTGATTTATTCGGCCTTCCTATTCTTCTTATATCGATAATTTCTTTTGTTTCGTCGAAAGGTATTTCTAACTTATTAATTAGTTCTTTTATTTTCCGATTCATTTCCAGCACATTTTCTTCGTCTGATTCTGCCACTCCAAAGAATACCACATTCTTTTTCCTGACCTCTCTTTAGAGATCTTCAATTTTCTCTTCTTGAATTTTGAGTTCCTTTTTCAAATATATACATTCCTGCTTGAGATATTAATTTTCTGCCTTTATATTCTTTATCCCCTTAGCCGTCTCATCCAGTTTGTCCTCGACTCTTTTGTCTGTTTCTTCCATCTTTTGCAATTTGTCCTTTACATCTTGCAACATCCTTCCCAGTTCTTCCATGTTAGTATTAACAGAGGTCATGCTTTATAAACCAATGAAAAACTTTTGCTCAAAACGATAGAGAATTTTCCCCAAGTCGTCCCGTCGGAAGGATAGTCTCTCTTTTCGAGCTCTAGAATAGTAATCTGGCAGTACACACCTCTTTAATGCTCTAACAGTTTATCTCTTCCTCCAATTTTATGTATCTTAATTTTCTCTCAATTAATCTAAATTCCTTTCTTATTTTTGAATAATACGATTAATTTAGTAATTATATATTCTGATTCTTTACTTAATAATAAATAATAAACCTAGAAATAGCCCATATCCCTAGCTTACCTAATAAATCCACTCTAACAATAATAAATTTAGTCTATAAGTCTCTTTTTTCACTTTCGGTAGTAAAATACTTTATATTCATAAATTAAATACTATTCATAACCGACGCCTTAGTCCTGTCCTGTCTCATATCATACACTTTTACATTGAATCTTCTTTTATCACCAGCTGTTGCTTCTTTGTTTGTTTTTAACTTCTTTTATTTCATATTATGATGTGTGATTTACTTAAAAACCTTAAATTTCGCACTTACCGACTGGGTTTTTTTACTGCCAAAATTTCTTTATCTGTTGTTAATCACTTTAGGCACTGATTTTTACAAATATTTTCATTTATTTATTTGTTTTTGTCGCAAAAATTAACTTTATTAACAGAAACTATTCCAATATCACTACAGGACCGTATCGTCCTAGCAACACAGTAACAATCGTTTTTTCAGTATTAAAGAGTATATAATATGACTGATATGAAGTATGAAGTTGAAAAAGCTTCAACAAAGAAGATGTGTATTTAGTACACAATGTAATAAATAATAGTGCATTAATAAAAAATCTACTATAAATGGGAAAAAAGGAATAATATGAGGTTCCAAAATGTTTCTTATTTACCTATCCGTATTTACCGCTTGTCTAACCATTGTAAATGGTTCTAAATCTGTACGTTTATGCTCCCTTATACCATAACCGAGCCACCTCCAATATTTACACTTGATTAAATGTTACACTGAGCATAACGTTCTCCTGGTCTTCTGTAAATCTTTGCACGATTTCAGATGAAAATAAACAAAATTTCGATTCATCTGTAGAAGAACTTTGCCTCATTCATTAACTCCCCAATGAACATATTGTTCAGCAAATTCTGAACGTGCTCTACGGCGGTCCCTGGTAAGGAGAGGACCTTCGGTTGGCACTTGTGGTGTCAATTGGTATTTTATCAACATATACCTAACAGTCTGACTGTGAATGTGTCAGTTGTGTATATTGGCTAACTCAATCTGGAGTTTCCGTGCAGTAACAAACCGCTGTCGAGGGTACACAATCTCAAAAAAACATCTTGCACGATATTTGTTTACCGTTTTCTGTTTTGTCCAGGTCTCCTTTTATTACTATACGTTTCAATAAACCTTCGAGTATGTCTGCGGATGGTTGAAGGATGGACATTTAGAGTTGTGGTAACATTCATAACACTGTTGGCTAAAGCGACTACTTGAGCCGTTTCTTTCCTGACAATACATTTTAACCAAAATTTAAAAAGTGTAAGAAAATTTCACAAAACTTAACAGAACGACACAATCTGTCAGAATTTTTTGGTTAAATTGTTAAAAAAAATAATAATGCAACCACGGTAATACTGTGGTGACAGTTCTTTAGTTTAAATGTGTGTAATATCTTATTTATGCATTTTTTCGTATAAATCTCAAGAAGCATTTGCTAACAGAACAGAAATAAGTAAATGTTGCGATAATTTTTTGGCGCAGTGTATCGGCTAAAAAACACTGTTGGCAGAGACAACAGAATCGTAAATTAATAGCAAGACGTATTCTCTATGCTCCGTTATTCTCATAATTTAATAATAACAAAGGACATATATGTCAACGTTTGAAGTTCACTAGAAAGTCTCGAAACTGTCCTAAAGCATGCTGGCGTAACATCTTGCGAAGTAATGAATGTAAAATAGTATTATGGTTTTAGTGGTCGTAGAATGTATATTACCGAATTACATTACAGCGAATAGAATATTGCGGTTGTAAGATTATATGCCTTGGGAATGTTTCGTAGTACAGATCATTTCCTTAGAGATTGGGACATTACATAATCAAAACATACGCGATATTGAGACGTAAAAATACTATTACAATTTACAGTGGTGGCCCATTTGGGTGTTCGCTTATAAGAAATATTTTTATTTATGCGCACTTAAATAAATAATAATAAACTTACTCTATACTTTATCTATATAAAGTATACACAAATATTGAGTCTTTAAAAAGACCGATCGTAGAAATCTAAAAGGAAAAAGAAATAAAAACTAACACTAACCTTAATAAACACAACAATTGCTTTTGGTAATAGCGGTTGCAGCATGATAATACGAGCGCAATGCTGGTAGCGCCCCTGTTGTCTAGCAACAGTAACTATTAACTCAAAAATTGTCTCCTGCACATGTGACTTAATGTCTTAATCTCTAAAGAAATGAACTGTACGGTACAACTACCAAGTATTGAATCAAAGACTTTAATGCAACTGGATTATGTCACTGTATTAGATAATGCTACCGTATATAGAAGAGGAGACGCCTGTCAAATGGGTGTTCATGCAAGACAATGGGCTTAATATACGAGTAGGAGGTCAAAACTTTTTTGCAGAGCACGCGAATGATTTGTGCAATTATCAGGTCTTGAGTTTATAGAGAATTTGGCAAATATCACACAACAAATATTTACGCTAAGCCAAAAACATTACAAGGGTTATAGGCAATTATCGAATCGAGTTAATGGTCTATTCCATAAAAACGCTGCCACCTATGAGGGTCACCTTCTATATTTTTACAAAATCAGACAAGAAAACATTTTTGGGAACAAACTATTTGATTGTTTTTCAAAATATTCGCCTTTATAGTCTATACACTTTTGCATGAGTACGAACCAGTTCTCAAAACATTTTTTCTACTCTGAAGGTTCTATCTCAGAAACATGGTTTTCAAAGGCTTGGACTGCTTCTTGAGGTGTTAAAAATCGCTGTCCACGCATTTTTTGTTTCACAGTTGGGAACAAAACAAAATCATTCGGCGACAAGTCAGGTGAATATGGACAATGAGACATTATTTCAACACTTTTCTCCTTTAAATAGTCAACTGTTAGACGTGCTGTATGGGAACTCGCATTGTCGTGATGAAGAATAATGCGACGTTTTCGGTTGTTCTTCCTGATTTCGTCTATAACTTTTGGCAAACAAGTTACTGTATACCATTCAGCGTTAACAGTTTTTCGATCCTCTAAAGGAATTATTGCGATGTGTCCTGTTCAGCCGAAGAAACAAGCGACAATTTTCTTGGAAGTGCTCCTGGCACGAACAACTTTTGTGGGGTTCGGTTCTCTTAGAACACACATACAGTAGATTGTTGCTTGGTTTCTTGGTTGCTTGGCTCATACGCATATATCCATGTTTCGTCACCTGTGGCGATGTTGTATACGGATTTTGCGGTTCCTACGACGAATTTTTTGCGCATCTCTTTACACCAATTGACACGAGCTGCTTTCTGTGCTTCGGGCAAGTTATGTGGAATCCATCTGGAAAATATTTTTTGTTATAAATAAATGTTCATGTAAAATCGATGAATTTCAGTCTGCGATATGCCAATCTAACTCTCAATGTAACTCATATGTCGATCGTGTTCTATCATTTACGCACAGCATCGATGTTTTCTGATTCATCACTCACTGAGGCACGACCATGACGAAATTCTGCAAACCCATTATAAACCTTCTTCTCTGATGGTGTTTCATTACCAAAAGTTGACCGAGGCGATATAATGCATTCTTGTGGAGTTAGGCCCTTTTTGTAATCGTAAATAATCATCCAACGAAAACCTTCACCAATAATCTCCATTATTTTACAAACTAACTGTCTTAAAACTATCACTGTAAACAAACAACTGACTCAATTCCTAAGCTATCGCGGATTTCTCATTGACAAATGCCAAACTTTAAGAATATAGTCATTACATATGTCAAAAGCATGTCAAAAGTGGTCGATTGTAAAAATATATAAGTGTCCCTTGTATTAGCCTACGATATACAGCAGTGTTACAAAATCGTAGCTATGGAAGGAAGTATTGAATATGTACATAAACTGTTATAACTTTTACATAAATTATTAAATTAAATTTCATCTTTGCATTATGTATTTGCCTCTATTCTTCCATTGTTCTATTATTTTGGCCAGACCCTTTAAAGTTTATATATTAATAACAACATTGGTTCAATAGTTTTTATTTAACCATTTTTTACCCAAAATATCTACGTGTAACAATAGATCTCACACCCTCATATAAAAACATCTTGAGAACGTAGATGCGCGAACGCATCCACCCTTAAAACGTCAGCTCTTAGCCTTGTTTACTCGGTAGCTGAATACTTCGCCCCTGCCTGACTAAACAGCTAACACGCAAAGACGATCGACAAACTCAATGAGACAACGAGAATAATTAGCGGTGGTTTAAAAAGTACACCTATATACTGGCTTCCCGTTCTAATCCATATTTATCGAATCCTCGCCTTTTAGTACACAGCGACGTTCCTAATGCCGACCTGTCGAGACTGAAGTCTAGATTTCCTCCACTACTGTTAGCAGAACAACTTGTAGCAGAAAATTTCGACCCAAATGATGGAGAGAGTACTGGAAAGCTTTGAAACTCGTTCAAAGGAGCCATATCATCGATCCTGCCGCACCCATACCAGGAATAGAGTTGCGTCGTCACGAGTGGAAGATACTGAATAGAATAAGAACATCCTATGGCATCTGTCGCGACTCATTCTATAAATGGGGACTGACTGAGGCACCGACTTCCTAATGCGGGGATCTTCGCCAATTTTTTCACCATAGTACAACTGAGTGTCCTTTTGCAGCATATGTGGATAAGATGGATGACTTTTTTGAAGACACTGACTTCGTGTTGAACAGGAGCAATGGCCTTTATTTTAAAATTTAACTCTGTTCTATGTAGATATATATGTAACTTTAAATTTCAATCTATATGAATACGTCATACGCTAAATAATAATCGTTTTTCTTCAAAATAATACCTACGTTTCAATTACGTAAAAATAATATTGATTTTGTTGTGTGTTTCCTGCACTGTTGTAATAACTGCCGGAATAGTACAGAGAAATGTTTACTTAGCAAATTAAGATTATAATTAACTTTGAAATTATCGGTACAACTCTCAAGTTATACGGATAATTTCAAAGTTAATTTGCATTACACTCAGTACGCGTACTGACTGTAATGCAAACACAAATTTAATTTATAAACCGTTTTATTAAAATAAACGAATGCTTTCAGACATAATGCATGATTCGTTTCAGCAAATTAAATTTGCTGACTATTAATATGATATTTGAATGTAAATAACCAAATGATTACACGTCTATTATATGCCCGTAACGTGTTCTGCATGTATAATTTTACATCAAACAAGCGCATATTCTAGCATATTTACTTAATATAATTTCAGGTACATGCGGCGATCCAGCAGCAGGGATTTGTGCGGGTGAAGCGTGGATATAAGCCGTTGAAAGTGGAAAATCTCGTTAAGCATATCAGTCCACATAGGGACCCTACGGATCCCTACTTCTCCTTTCAGTGGTATTTGAAAAACACCGGTCAAAATGGTGGTAAGGCAAAATTGGATCTTAACGTGGAAGCAGCTTGGGCTCAAGGGGTTACTGGAAAAAATATCACAACAGCTATTATGGATGACGGTAATATTTTTTGGAATTTTTTTTTTTTTTGTAAATACAAAATAAATACTAAAAAAAATATAGAGCGAAGAAAAGCTTATTATTTAAGAAATTTTAGAAGACTAATTATCAAAATTGCATTTGAAATTGAGTAATTTGGTCTAATTACCAATTTAACTTTAAATTTTAACAATGAAATTGTTTTTCGGAGCTATTTTGAAAAGATTTTATTATATTAATAAAAGTAGTGGTATAGATTGATAAAAATTTATTAATTAGACTACAATAATAATTAGAGAACGGACACGCTTACGACATGACGCAAAGCCCAGTGCAGTACTGGCGAAAGGCTGTATTTCTAAAATATTTTATTTTATTTATATAATTGGAAAACGAACGGGTGGTGATCTATAAAATTACGAAGTACATATTTATTTGTTGAAAAGTTGTATTTATAAAGTTTTTAATTTTATTTATATAATTGGAAAACATACGGGTGGTGATCTATCTATCTAAAACTACGAAATACATATTTATTAATTAATTTTATTTATATAATTGGAAAACAAACGGGTGGTGATCTATAAAATTACGAAATACATATGTATTTGTTCAAAAGTTGTATTTTTAAAGTTTTTAATTTTATTTCTATAATTGGAACATTTTTATTTGTTCATTTTGTCGTTCAAGTTGAGTAAAGGAGTATTAATATTGACTAGCAATAGTTTCTCAAGGCTTTCTTCTGTCAATTTTGTTCTCTTTGAATTAAGTACATCCTTATAAATAGAAAAAAAAAAGAATATTCTAGATCCAAATAAACGAAATTAAATAACGAAATTTTATGCACACTTACGTGAAAATAATTGGAATATGTTGCTTAAATGAAAAGAAAAGGAATGTACGTGCTATTTCTCTTACGAAATACGATAAACTTATTTATTTTATCTACGTACACGACACCACTACAAAACACTATATTCTCCGAATACAATAGCTGGGTTGTCCATTGTTATCGCTGCGAGACCAGGTGGCCGAGTAAGTCAAACAAATTCTTCATTGAATTACGCCGGGATGTACTGAGCGACGTTATACACAATTCCAATTGCCGATTGCGTTTTATGGAAATTGCATCCGTTCTCGAATAATAATTATAATACGATATATAAAGTTAACTACTTAGACAATAAAAGGGATAAACTGAATTTATTGAGAATGAGAAAATCTAGTAGACTGTGAAAAACAATCATTCAGTGTTTATTTAGAGCAATTCCTTATCTGTCATTTGACGTTTTGTTACTGAAGTTACGTTCGTTATAAGTCAGCTACTTATTTTTCAAAAATAAAAGGAAATGGAATTTTAACCAGCGGGCACTTTCGAATCATTACTCATTTTACTACTTACTTTACTACTACTTATTTTTCAAAAATAAAAGGAAATGGAATTTTAACCAGCGGGCACTTTCGAATCATAATTTATTATGATTTTAAAAGAGGTTTAAGCGCTTATGAGTGCAAAGGGAGTTGAGATTCATTTTTTGTAGTGAACAAGAACCTTCCTTGACTACAATTCATCGATGGTACAAGGAATTTGAACGCTTAAGGAATCTTGTTCGGCTCCCACGGCTGTTACCGACAAAAGCGTTGCTGCTGTTAAAAAAATAATTAAAGAGGACAATAAAGTCACTTATGCAGTAATAGAGTATCAACTAAAATTGGATCCTCAACTGTTAAAACAATCATACACGATCACCTGCATTTAAAAAAGTGGTAAGTCGTTATGTACCTCATCACCTTTGTGACTTCCAAAAAGCAGAGCGTGTAAGAATTTTCCAACAAACTCAAAATTTCTTAAATAATGGCGGACGCCAAATTTTTTCCAAAATAGTGACAGGTGCCGAAACTTATATTCCCTTTTTCACCTTCCTACCGGCTAAGAGGGTCGGGACTGGATTAACAAAGGGAATGAGGAAACTCCTGTAATTAAGGAACAGCGAGCTATGAAAAAGGTTATACCGCGTAGAAATGTGGTGACCGAACGATACTGCTGCGCAAGACGCGTCCCCGTCAACTTAACTTCTCCGATATGTTTATTCAAAGTATAGTGTAGCGTATTACCTATATACTCGTATTTCACCACAGACACGCCTATTGATAGGTCACAAGTAGGTGTGGTACACACATACGTATTGTGTATATACTCGTATTTCAACACAGACACGCCTGGCGCCTGGTGTACTGGTATACTGGAGGGGTATCGTTTACCTCTCCGCCGTTCTTCTACTACATCTCCGTATGGTATAAGCGGTATTCTTCAGAAGTACGGGCTTAGTAAATGCAATTAAGCCAGATCAACAAAAGAGAGTTACAGCTAGGTGGTAAACTGAAACATGTTTGCTTGAAGTGTTCAGAAAATTTCCAGACAATGGAATACGGCAGTTTTAACTCTCCAGTTTTTGGCTGAAAAAAATATAAAAATAATTCTGCTCTTGCTGTTTATTCCTCCTGGCTTGAAGGAAGTTTTCGGAATGTATCGACCGAACTATTTGAGGTGAAATAATGCAATAGTTTCGAATAACACTAATATATTTACAAGATAATTAATTAATTTAATCTTGGAGTTCCGTTAAACTTAATACAAATTCATGAATCTGGTCTTAATAGTAAAGACCGACAAACTGGCTAATACATAATATTTTCTTGTAGTGAGATCTCTGAGATCTGATTTGGAATTAAATTTTGCTTTAACTTATTTTTGCCAAGAAAGTTTTGTCCTCGCCAGTTACAAGAGAGGGAGAAAACAACTAAATTGATTATATAGAAATTGCCATACAAATATTTTACCCTTCTTCAAGGAAAAGTGTATGCTGTAATTTTGCAACGTCGTAAATGAATTAAAATAAACAATATGCACGTGAAACTTTAATTATGGGGAAATAAAATAAATTTTAAATACTCAATGGTTATTGAATGGCAATCTACGAAGTAAGTAAATTACAATAAACAGGAAGTGGGCTAGAGATAACGCACAGTATTCGAAGAATACAGGAAACATGTAATAAATCGAGATCTCTAAACCTATCGTAAAATATGAATACATTAAAAACAATACAAGAAATATATCAACAAAACTTATGCTATTATAAAGGTTTACAATAAGCAACAGAACGTATTTAAAAGAAGGTTGTAGGCACAATCTTTTTTTACAGGCGTATTGAATAAATAGATTTATGGCCGTAGAAAACAAAACAATGCATAAAGCAATATAATAGCTGACCAGACCTAGGTAATTAACAAAATTAAATATGTTTGAAGCTCCAAGACCTTTCTATAAACTTTATATTTACAATTAATATACAATTTAGACCTATGATTGAATACATAAAATAAATATACAAAAAGGTTTAAGTATATCAGTACTTTATGCACGTATTACGCATTTGTTACAAATGAAACAGACATGCAATATACATATCTGTAACTGTACATATGGACAATACACCTCGTATTTTCAGCATTTACTTCTGCTTAAGACACGTATTTCTGCCATCTATAGGCGTCATCAGTCAAGCTAGTGAAGCAATGTAATACAAATGATACTAATCTTTTTAAAAACAGATTTGTATCTGTATATACATTTACGCTGAAATCGCCTACAAGATATAGCAAATTTCGTCCTATAAGGTGGCACTATTTAATAAGTGACATCTGACGGACGAAAGAGACTATGCCGAAAAAGGCGACCTTTCGCTTGACTAGCTAAGCTAGTACATAAGCGAAAAAATACGTATAGGTGTAGTCCATTAACACGAGTCAGATGGCGGTAAATATACAAAAAGGTTTAAGTATATCAATACGTTATGCACGTATTACGCATTTGTTACAAATGAAACAGACATGCAATATACATATCTGTAGCTGTACACATGGACAATACACCTCGTATTTTCAGCATTTACTTCTGCTTAAGACACGTGTTTCTGCCATCTATAGGCGTCATCAGTCAAGCTAGTGAAGCAATGTAATACAAATGATACAAATCTTTTTAAAAACAGATTTGTATCTGTATATACATTTACGCTGAAATCGCCTACAAGATATAGCAAATTTCGTCCTATAAGGTGGCACTATTTAATAAGTGACATCTGACGGACGAAAGAGACTATACCGAAAAAGGCGACCTTTCGCTTGAATAGCTAAGCTAGTACATAAGCGAAAAAATACGTATAGGTGTAGTCCATTAACACGAGCCAGATGGCGGTAAATATACAAAAAGGTTTAAGTATATCAATACGTTATGCACGTATTACGCATTTGTTACAAATGAAACAGACATGCAATATACATATCTGTAGCTGTACACATGGACAATACACCTCGTATTTTCAGCATTTACTTCTGCTTAAGACACGTGTTTCTGCCATCTATAGGCGTCATCAGTCAAGCTAGTGAAGCAATGTAATACAAATGATACAAATCTTTTTAAAAACAGATTTGTATCTGTATATACATTTACGCTGAAATCGCCTACAAGATATAGCAAATTTCGTCCTATAAGGTGGCACTATTTAATAACTGACATCTGACGAACGAAAGATGACGAAAAATTTTTCGGCATAGTCTCTTTCGACCGTCAGATGTCACTTATTAAATAGTGCCACCTTATAGGACGAAATTTGCTATATCTTGTAGGCGATTTCAGCGTAAATGTATATACAGATACAAATATGTTTTTAAAAAGATTTGTATCATTTGTATTACATTGCTTCACTAGCTTGACTGATGACGCCTATAGATGGCAGAAACACGTGTCTTAAGCAGAAGTAAATGCTGAAAATACGAGGTGTATTGGCCATGTGTACAGTTACAGATATGTATATTGCATGTCTGTTTCATTTGTAACATAAAATAAATACAACTAAATCTATTTGATTATATTTAAATAAAATTAAAAATACAAATTAAATCTATATTGACCGAACAGTAGCAATGTGTGACTCTTTGCTATTTTTTGGGCATAAACGCAATTTTCGGGGTAGAAGGTTTTCGTCTGAAGAAGAGATTGCTAAAGCAGTTCACGCTGATTTTAAATGTATTCCGAAAGATGATTGGTTGAGAGCTTTTAAACAGTTGTATCAATGTATCATTGCTGAAGGGAATTACTTTGAGCATTTAATTTAAAATGAAATCCTAGAAAATATTAACCGCGATTTTTATTCTCAATAATTTCAGCTTGTTCCTCATATTATAACAATTCAAGATTCAAATATTTTAAGACTATTAAAATTTTTAAATTATCTAGGTAATATATTATATAGTTACACCTCATAAAAAACAGACTTTCTGATAAATAGAAAATTTATGAGCATTAGATAACAGATAGTTTGTAGTACGAGCATTATACTCATGATTAATGCTATTAAAAGAGAACTTAGACACATATTCATAGGCATATAAAAGAGTTTCCAGATTGCATAGGTTAAAAAATCAACATACGTTTTACTCAAATAAAATGTAAACTTAATACTAGACTTATACTTCGATGCCTAATTGGTTAAATGAAGGAAACCTGAATATAAAAGACAACTATAAAAAACAAATAAATAATAATAATGATAATAAAAAGTTTATTTTCTTTTTCCTTTATTTCCATAACATAACAAAAATAAACGATAAAAACTTAAATAATAATAAAAAAACAAATTCACAGCTAATAGAAAAAAAAATCATGTACAATCCTTGCTACACGCAATGTGCAACAATAAAAGTCCACGAAAACTGGATTTTCTATAATGTTGCGCAATAAAAACACCCTCCTGGGACTTACCTTGCGTGGGTGGGATGAGTAAATCTCAGTCAGATGATCGTGCGATTCTTGTTAAAACGTTGTTAAACTGACTAAAAATTAATAAGGGCGCCACGGTGATTTTAAGAGCTGCTTGTCGTGGAGTTCGTACTTGTGCTAACCAATCTCACTATGGAAACACTTGCACAATTACAGAAATCAGGAGGTAATATCAAATAAAAGAAAACGTTCTACATTAAAGAAAAAGAAACAAGTTTATTATAAACGTTTTCGTCGTTAATAAAATTAACAAAATTAAAGAAAAAGTACAAAAAAAAACCGTAGTATGTTTCACTCAAAACTGATAGAGCGAAGCCCTGTATATAACTAAATTAAAGTATATAATAAGTTAAATAAATATATAATTATCAAACAATATAATTTAACTGTATAAATTCAAAATGTAAATGCTAGTACGATAGTGTATATTCACAGTTTGTATATTCTAGGCCACACAAAAAAAGTAAGGAAATAATACAAGCAAATACCATACGCATACGCAAGCTCTTTGAGTACCTATTCTCAAGTTAATTGAATTCTTATATACGTAAACTTAGGGCTACATATTCGGTAACGTAATTAAAATATAGTAAAAACAAAAAGAACAATTGAAATGCTTTCTTAAGCGCGAAAATTTTTATATAATTTGAATCAACAAATTTCCGGTTAAACTAAATTGCTTCAGCGTAAATATTAAATACATTAAATTATCTACAAAATGGAATAAACAACTATACCCGAAACTAATGTACGTTCAAGACAAAGGAATATAATGAAAAATTACGCCGAACGCTCCTAGAGTATTTACAACAAATTAATGAATCTTATTACTTCATGGAGCTAATTTTCCTTAACACACGCTGCAAGTTTTCGAGTGATAATTTTTCAGACGAATCGGCGTAATTATTGTCAAAACTACCTTAGTGCTGGATAATTTTTTTCTGAGTCAAACAGTTGCTATGGCGACGTTTCCGTCTCACACATGGTCTTCGAAAGTAATTTCCGGAACACGTAACTGATACTGTTCTCCAAAAGATTCTCCATTTCCGGTGATTTAACTACTTATACGGCAAATTTCAGCAACCAATTAGTCAAAAGAATTGGAAGCAAAAACCCTGTAGATGGTAACTATGCATTAAAAATAGCGAATCACGAAGATGAAGACACAGAAGGCCATAAAGAAAATTAGCGGGAAAATTTGCTCACCCAGATAATCGATGGGGTTAATTAGTTTCTTGGCCTAGACAATAACGTCAACAATCAAATAAAATGCCACAAACACTGTATATCGCTACATAAGCCCCTACTTCAGGGTAGAACTTTCTCGCTAAGAAATTCAACTAGTGACACACACAAAAGAAAACTGCACGGTCTTAAATACTCGACTAAGGTGATCGAGGTCAACCGCACCGAAAATTCTGTAATACATCTTTAAGTCGCGCAGGCTCATAACACCTGGATATCGCTACGGTTATTTATATCGGTGTACACCCAACGCCAAGATATTGTAACATCCTCTCTTTTTTTGTAAGAGAAAGGTTCTTTCACCATAGGGCGACACTCCACATAGCCATATATACCAGAATGCACACGCGGAAAAAAGCTCGAATGGTAAAATATTAATAACACATTAATAGTACGAGATTTTTTAAGCTGCAAAACAGGTTCTGGCTAAAAGTCAACATGAGAAAAACATTTCAAGTTTTCTTGAATTATAATTCCTAATACTTTGGCGGAAGTTGTTCAAGAATAATTACGTCCGTGAGCTTCTATATCTAGACCATGCTTGATTTTGTTGTGAAAATAAAACAAGCTTGTTTTATTGGCGTTCAATACTAATAGATTAGCTGTCATCCAACATCTAATATTTAAGAAACAATTTCTGTTTTTTTGTATATATCTGTGAAAGTAATTAATACATTGATATCGTCTGCATACAAAGTCATCTGATCGACAAAACTAATACCGTGTGACAAATCGTTAATATAAAGTAGAAACAGACTAGGGTTCAACACAGAACTTTGAAGTACATTTATAGTTCATAAAGTATAAGTTTTCAGTTCAAGGCCAAATTCAAAGCATGTGATTCAAATCGGTACTGCAGAGTCAAATAAAGTCAATATTCAATCGCGGAAATAACCGTTCGTCAACATAAATTATAAACGTCATGTTTTGCAATATTGTTAAAATTTTAGTATGTTACTTGCAAAATAACAAAAGAAAGCATATACATAACCTACCTACATGTCAAAATAATAATAATTAGTAAAGTAGGAACACGAATAGTTCAAAAGTATTGTTTCTTTTCTAGTCTTGTATAAATATATTCTATCCAAGAAAACTATTCGAAAATTATTACTTTAATATTCAAAAAAGGCTGTAAGATTTAATACAAGCCGTTGAGCTTGAGAACCCAGAGGTTTATCAGGCATCAAATATTCTCTAAATAAATAGGTTAGAAATGTCAAAGTGATAATCAAACAATTTCTTAGTTATTGCCACTAATTGATATTGTAAAGTTTGTCTTTTCGGGTTCTTAAATGAAACTATCGATAACTTTAGACACACACTATATTAATAATAATACGTATAACAATATAAAACTTAACTACCAACAATAAGCACATTTGTGTATTTATATTTATATAACTTTAATACGCGATGATTCGGTATGGAATGGTCCAATCCTTTCTTCGACGGCTTTTATATCGTGGCTTATATTTTCTCGATGCATGCAGAATGCTCGAGAAAATGCCAGAGGTATGAGGCGCTACGCGTCGTTGGATGAGTCATCACATTGCCCCCTTCTTAAGAATGAAGTTTCGTCCCGAAACATGTCATGCTTTGGTTCCCTCAACCGATGGCGAAATCGACAGGTTACATTGTCACGTCATATCTAAATAACAGTCCACGGTCTTATTTTGCCTGGATGGACAGGAATATTCAAGCCGGTAACTGCATACCAGAATTTCCATACCAGTATGTCGGAATATTACTTCCAACATGCTCCTTACAATTCTCCAGTCCAGGCGGTCCAATCCACAACCCAATTTTGGAACTGCTAATATCAGAATGTCTTGTTGTAACATTTGTTTGCGTAAGTGGGCCAGGGCCTACCATAAGGCACGATAGGTTGGCTTCAGGCTTGATAGCTCTTTCGTGGCCAAATAAAATATTGGCTCTTCTTCATTTGTTATTTGAAGACTCTTCCCAATTGCTGGTCCCTGCTGCCTTAATTTTTCGATTCTGCCAAATCTCTCTTTAAATTCCCTGGCGATTCCTTTGGCCATTCGCAGGTCTCGGGCTACGCAATGAGCAAGCGCGTAGTCTGGCACCACCGTAAACAAATCTTGCTGTTTCTCGATGCAGAACACAAATGCAGGTTCACTATTAATATTTTCTGTGAACGTGTCGATATATTCGGACACGTTCACAGAAAATATTAATAGTGAACCTGTATTTGTGTTCTTCACACCAGATTTTTAGTAATATTTTATATTATTAAAAATACCTTTGTATTATACAAAACTTGTAAAAATGCTCAATGGTCTTAACTGCTGCCAATAACTCTCTCCTGGTAACGCAGTAGTTCCTCTCTGGTTTGAACAGGGTCTTGCTGAAGTCTCCAATGACCTATTCTTGTCCTTCTTGGATTTGAGAGAGCACACCACCAATCCCGACATTACTGGCATCCGTATCCAGAACAAACCTCCCAGATGGCAGTGAATAGTTTAAAACCGATGCACTGATCAACGTACCTTTTAACAACTCAAAGTCTGCTTGGCATTCGTTGTTCCATATTTTTCGCACTATCTCCAGATTCTTCTCTTCCATTTGTTCTAGAGTTTTTGCTAAGTTTCCAGAAGTTTCCAAGCTTTTCTGCTCCATTTTAGTTTGTGAATCTATTAGACGCTGTTAGATGGTTTGTGAATTGTCTATCACTCGTTGTTCCATTTTCATCAACAGCGAATTCATGTCAGACTCTCCGCCCGGAACTTGAAAGACATAATTCTCTGAATCCTCGCCTTCTTGGATCAAGACATTGCGAAGCCGTTGCTGGAAGATCGCCTTTTTGCCAGTTGTATCCTCATCCATCTCCTCTAATTCTCGTTTTAAATCAGCCACTTTTAATTCCGTCAGTTAAATTCTATTGGCCATCACGATATTTAAAATAACTGTATATTTATTTAGATAGATATCTAATTAACACTTAATTGTCTACTTATTTTATTATTTATAAAACCATACACCTGCACCACTGTAAAGTTTGTCTTTTCGGGTTCTTAGATAAAACTATCGGTAACTTTAGACACACACTATATTAATAATAATACGTATAACAATATAAAACTTAACTACTAACAATAAGCACATTTGTGTATTTATAATTATGTAACTTTAATCCACGAAGACTCGGTATAGTATGGTCGAATTCCTTCTTCCACGGTTTTTATATCGTGGCTTATATTTTCTCGATGCATGCAGAACGCTCGAGAAAATGCCGGAGGTATGACGCGCTACGCGTCGTTGGATGAGTCATCACAATATTACTATTTATTATTAGTATTGTTCTCAAAAGAACAGATTTTGTAATTTTTAGTGACAAACTAAGTATTCAAATTAGAAGAATACTTAACCTAGAAGTCAGAATACCGGAAACAAAGTCAATAAACAATAACATTGAAATATTTTGACAGTAAGCCGAATATCATAAGACTGTCTCCTGGACAACTTATCCTTTTTATTTAATATAATATTTCAAAGACGTACGCCTTAACTTAAAATGATAAACGGGTGTAGTATTACAGCGCGTATTCATGTGTATTAGAAAGAGTTAAAGTACAATTTTCGGTTCACACTTGGGAAGTTTGAACTGAAAACTTATATGCATTAACATTACCACACGTGGATTGGACACCCCGTATCATAACTGTTTGCCTGCGATCAGACAGCTGCGATTGGAATTAATTTTTGGCAAACTCATTTCTCTAAAATCGTTCAACTTTGTACAACAAAATTTCATGATTGATACAATGAAAAGCTTCCAAGAAGTCAATGGATATATCTAGAAAGGGAATACTTTTGTAAATTTGTATGGACAGCATTTTACAATGTAGAAAATGCAGCATCAATATCTTTTTTGGACAGAAACCATGCTGACTGTTATACAATAAATTAGATTTTACTTAATAATCTATTAGTTTCTTATTTGTGGCAACTAGATAGATTTTTGCGAAAGCAAGTAGCAAGCTAATAGTTATTAAAATAATTGCAATCACCTTTCTTAAAAAAGTGGTTTAATAATATACAGGCTGTCCAGAAACTCTCCTGACAAACGAAGACCGGAGTTTCCTCAGATAATTTTAAGACAATTAAACCCAAATTCACCTAGTCCGAAAATGCTTCCTAAGGGAGCTAGAGTTCTTTGAAGATGGCGCCTTGTATTTATTTTTTTTTAAATTCCTCCATAACGCTTCTAATTAGAAAAACAGAAACTGGTATGCTTATTTATCCTCCAGCGATGAATCGATTCCATCAATTGCGAATTTCTAGTACCGGTCAGGCGTCCGTTTTGGGTAGGTCAACGGTTATTTTAAGGCATAACTTTTTTGTCTTTAACTTTTAAGCATTTGTGACACTAGATTATTAAATTTTCAGGTATTCCAGTACTAAAAGGTACTCTTACTTTAAGTCGGTAGGATACACCGTTTTCTAGAAAAATCGATTTGTAAATTTTTCGTTTTTTCTTCATTAAAGTTCAATTTTTTATTTTTTGCAATAGTTAGCTCTGAACTGCCAACAGAAGTAAAACCTACGTTTTTCATTGTCAAATTGTTGTCAGTTCGCGAAGTTTATCTTTTCATTTTTTACTTTGTGTTATTCAAACACAACGATTTCAATTTTTAAAAAAATGGTTTTTACTAATGAGGAATACGCTGATATGCATTTAGTTTATGGCGAAATGAGGTGTAACGCTCGAACGGCGCAACGTAGATACGCTGAAAAATTTCCCAATCGTCAGCATCCCACTTACTCAACATTTACAGCTCTTCATCAACGATTAAGAGAAACAAGTTCAGTGGTCCCAAAAAATAATGAAACAGGAAGACATAATGATGTAACAGCAGAACATGAAGATGTTATTTTAATGGAAGTTGAGGAAAATCCAGAAATTAGCGTTCGAAGACTATCTGCCATGTACCCCACAATTTCAAAATCTTCCGTAGGAAATATCTTACACAAAGAAAATTTATATTCTTTTCATTTTACAAAGGTGCAAGCACTGCTAGAAGGAGATTTTCCTGCTCGCGTAGAATTCGCTAGATGGTTAAAGAATCAGAAAAATCAAGATGAAGATTTCTTCAGGAACATTTTGTTTGGTGACGAAGCTACATTCTCAAAAAATGGAATTTTTAATGTACATAATGCACATTATTATTCGTACGATGGTGACAATCCCCACGTTGTTCAAGAATTTAAGCATCAGCATAGGTTTAGCATAAACGTCTGGATAGGAGTAGTTGACGATTATCTACTTGGACCTGTGGAATTACCTGCTCGTTTAAATGGTGCTGATTACTTACATTTCCTGCAAAATATTTTACCTGATTTGTTAGATAAGGTGCGTTTTAATATTCGGCAAAACTTATGGTTTCTACAGGACGGCTGTCCGGCCCACTTTAGCAGGAATGTACGAGACTTTCTAGATAATAACTACGAAGACCATTGGATTGGAAGAGGCGGTCCAGTTGCTTGGCCAGCAAGGTCGCCGGATTTGAATCCTTGCGATTATTGTGTTTGGGGATACATAAAAGCATTTGTTTATTCCGTTCCGATACAAAATCGCGCACAACTCTGGCTAAGGAATTTAGAAATAACTTTGGAATTTTTGCAAGAATTCGGCGTTCTCTAAGTAAAAGGGTAAACTTATGCATAGAGACTAATGGCCATCACATCGAGCAACTTTTGTAACAATCTACCTTTGATACTTGTTCTTTTTTTGTTAGTTTCGTTCCATTGTAATAAATAATTTGTTTTTAATTTATTAAATTAATTTTCATCCATGCCTTGATAGTCCAAGCCAACTTCGTCGCTAAAAATAAGTAGGTACATAATAAATTGAACTTTAATGAAGAAAAAACGAAAAATTTACAAATCGATTTTTCTAGAAAACGGTGTATCCTACCGACTTAAAGTGAGAGTACATTTTAGTACTGGAATACCTGAGAATTTAATAGTCTAGTGTCACAAATGCTTAAAAGTTAAAGACAAAAAAGTTATGCCTTAAAATAACCGTTGACCTACCCAAAACGGACGCCTATGACCGGTACTAGAAATTCGCAATTGATGGAATCGATTCATCTCTGGAGGATAAATAAGCATACCAGTTTTTGTTTTTCTATATAGAAGCGTTCTGGAGGAATTTAAAAAAAAATAAATACAAGGCGCCATCTTCAAAGAACTCTAGCTCCCTTAGGAAGCATTTTCGGACTAGGTGAATTTGGGTTTAATTGTCTTAAAATTATCAGAGGAATCTCCGGTCTTCGTTTGTCAGAAGAGTTTCTGGAAACCCTGTATACATTCAAGTTGGAAGAAAATAGACCTTTCTGAAAGACAAATTTATCATAACTGATAGTATCGCACAGATAAAAGACAGAAGGTGAAGGACTTAATTGGTTTGCTGGCTTCTGAACATCATGGTCTATTACAGGAGTAATAAATATTTCAATAATTTGTCTACTTCACTGTTGAAATTGAAAGGTTATGAAAATAATTATTTAACAAATTTTCAGGAAATTTGATAAAAGTTCATCAAAATTGTTACATAAATTAGATGTACTGGAAAAATTTGTCAAAACTTGATTAGATGCGGCAGGGGTATTTTTAGTTACTATTGATCATACAGCTTTGATTTTGTTTGAGGCTGCTAAATCATTGGGATGCATTTGAAATTTTATACTCTGACTATACTTTCTGATTTCGTCACGCACTAGCGGAATTTTTAGGTTAATGTGAGTTAGTGCATTAGGCACATGCCATGGTGCACTAACTATTGATCGAAGCATTTTGTTTTGGAATCTTTACGGAATCTTTAAGTTCAAATAACTGGCTGTATCCCATAGTTTTATTTTATTTGCCCTGATCGGTTTGATCATAGTTTTGTAAAGGAGTAGTGTGCTTTCTGGCGTCAGTTGCTGTCTAACATTGCAGTATATGCCTTTTTTTTTGAATTTTTGTACATGAAAACAGAAAACAAGTCTTCTTTTAGCTATGTTTTCTTTTATTAAAATATCAAAGTCTATGTACTGGATGAACATTTATATAAACATTATATAAAAGTTATCTTAATAATGAAAGAAAAAGTATTAGATTTAACCCAAACGAAAAGCTTATAAATATTTAAATTGAACAATTCATAATAGACTTTGAAGTATATGCTAACACCTTAAATGTAGTTATATATTCTTTGAGGTTGTGCACTAAAATAACTATGTATATAATTGGTTCAAAATAGGTAATATCTTTGAAGAAAAGCGTCAGACACCAAATAATCTCTGGAATATTAACTGAACAGACGAGCGTTTGAATAACTAATATTCGACAAACAGTGTTCGTGGTGGGTAGCATTACAGTCCATAGTAGAAAGTTACTCGGTTGATAGAGTGGGTACATTACGCTTACACGTCCTACTTCCTAACAAAAGCAGTATCCTATGTAATTTGCATTTAAATTTAATACCTCTGCTGGATCGAAATTACTTACATTGACGTAAGTTACATACGAGAGATGTCTTCTTAATATTGAGCCTAATAAAAAGGTGGTGGGTGATGTATAAATCTAAAAAATAAAGTGACATTTTTAAGTAACAAACCTTTAAAATTAATATCCCTCTGAAGTGTATAACGAGCACTTTCGAAGGATAAGAATGTGTCGACAAATTGGAGAAGGTGTTTGATAGTGAATGGTACATTTTATTATTATTGTAATATTGTGAAATACTAAAATATTTATTTTTAAACATAGTTTTCTTTCAACTCTGCATACTTAGGCCATTCGTATAAAATTGTTCGAGACCTTAAAATAGACATCAATTTCAGACATTACCTCGTCGTCTGCATTAAATCCCTGTCTAGACAACCAATTTTTCTTTCAATAAAAAAATAAAACTTTTTTTTCCCGAAAAAACAACTTTCATTCAAAAAGTCACCGACATACTATTCGCCTTCGTAACATAGAATCACGCGTTTGTAGGCTGATATGTTTACATTATTTCGATTATTCCTACGCGTTCAGAGGAAAACGAGATCAATATCTGGCAAACAGTATGATATATTTCCATTCTGTGTTTTTTAGATGTTTGAATTAAAGATAGAACATTATACGTAATGTTTATTATTAATTAATCCGGAAATTCTACATCATACATGATATTAGTTCATTTAATAGGTATTTATTCTGCTATTGCAACTTAATGACGCAAATTTAGATACATAAAAACAACTATATGTTGCGAAATAACATTTATAACTTTTAACATAATAATATTATTATTTTTTGTAATTAATTTGTTTGCCGAAATAGTATTTATTGCCATAGTTCTGTCAGGCAATACTATTATAAAGGAATAAATTAAAATATACGATTTCCGAAAATGCATATGCATATCATGCCAATGTATAGACACTATATTCAGTGAGAGTTTTTTCAATAAGCAGTTAATAAAAATGCAGAAATTATAGGTACTTCGCTGCTAAAAGAGGCACAGTAAATTTCCATTCTTTAAATTTTCGGTTATGTTAGCAACTTACGACTGAGTCGCATAATTTGGTAGTGTTAATAATTTGGTGCTGTTAAAACTATTGTTCAGGTTTTAAAGTAAAATATCAATAAAAAAGATGCTCAGGTATTAAAATATAAATAATAAATAAAAGAATATAAATACTTGGTTATCGTAAAGTTAGAAGTAATATACAGGGTTTTTCACGTAACCCGTCCGTTACAAGTTTTCTATGTTAACGTCTAAGGACACTTTTTAAAAATGGCACGTAATCTTGATACTTGGTGTGTTAAAATAAAATATTTACACTCCTGAACCACTTTCCGATATTACCCCTTAATTTATTTACTGCCGTTGTAAAGCTTTGGCTGGTTGACATTTCGCAACATGACAATTGGCACGCTTAGTTTCAATTGCAGTACGTGTGGTGATATTTCTGGGAGATCGAGTGAATTCAAAAATTCTATTGGATAATTAATCGCTTCATATGCTTCTACAACAGTGTCGACGGACTTGTATGTGACTGCCTTGTTTTGAATGTTAGACTGAATAATATTGTTTCATAGTTCGTAGACGTATTTGTTCTTGGTGGCAAGAATAGCTCGTTCACTCAGCCAATCATGATTCTTATAACTGATTTGAATATTGGGAAATATTTTTTCAACAAGTTCTTCTTTTGAGGTCATTAAATTGCAGAAGTTATGAGGCAATGAAATTCGTCCTGAGGTCAGATCAACCGGCACCTTTCCGTTTCCATACTCCGAAGAAGTCAATTCCACGATCTAATTTGAATTCCAATGAACACCAATCGACACAGCTCAACTCCACCGCTAACTGCGCTTAAAAATATTTAAAAAACGAAATGGAAAACAATGAAAAAACAAACAAACTATACTCACGAAATGAATGTTATGGTAAACGATACAGGTAAATTCCAACGCAAAGTAACATGAAATAATTAAATCAAAATGAAAATAAACCGAAATCTATTAAAATTTCAGTTTAGCAATGCAATCGGATACATTGAAAATGCTAACAGTAACTGTCAAGAAGCACGTTGTCCGGCATGAGCAATGTTTAGTAGTACTGCGTGAGTTGCTGTTACGTCCAATAGATGGCGCCGTTTTTCAAAAAAGCATGTTTTTACCTGTCACAGGTGTGACACGCATGTTTTTACCTGTCACAGGTGTAACATCTATATAATAGGTATATAAAAACGCGCACATTCGAATCAGACGTTCTGTCAAAATGTCAAAGCAATCGGCGAAGAACTTTCGGAGATTTAAGATTTTAAACAAACGAACATTTGCATTTTTACTTCTATAAATTTCCGTGTCAAAACCATTGCAAAGTGTTTTGCGATTCCTTGAGTTAGCTTTACTGTGCCCCGTGTTCAACACTGTGATTATTAATTTTACCTACTGAGGATGACAACTTAGTTGTCGAAATAGTTATTTAGAATACGAGTATTAATAGTGGTAAGGGGTTTCATACCCTTTTTTAACCTATTTGTTGTTATTGAGTTAAGATCGAGGAAATAGGATTGCGTGTTTGAATTAAACATTATTTTTTACGTGGAAAACCATTAAGGAAACTAAAAGTTACATCCAAGAATTATAATGAATTTGTTCCTTCCACTAAATGATATGAAAGTAGTTCACTGCCTTTAAAAGATGGAATATGAGCACAAAACACGCTGAACGTGCCGGGTCTTCATTTACTCTTCCTTTTACCTATAATTGGTTAATAAGTTCAATAGAATTGTTCAATAGTGATAACTTAATAAGAGTGTGTAAGACAGCGAATGCCGTAAACATCTCCACCTAATCGGTATATAATATCTTGCATCAACATTTAAATATGAAAAACTAACAGTAAAATAAGTGGTGCGTTAGCAAATGCGAACTTTTGTTATATTTTAGATGACTGGATGTCCAAGATTTAACGAAATCCAGATAATTTATTCCGTTGATATATCACCGTGGATGAATGAAAAAACAGTCAAGAAAGTAGATTTCTTCTGATAAACGTGCTTTGAAGAAGAAATCTACTCTCCATTGGCTAAAGAAAAAACCGTTTCTTCAGCCAATGGACATGATTTTTGGGAATTTCCAAGGCGTAATATTTATTGGCTATTTACAGAAGAAAAGTACAATGATTGGCTAAAATTATGCTCATGCGTCGATGTCGAACAGATTAAAGAACGACCGCACTTATTCAGAAAGAGTTTTGTCCCATCAGGATAACGCGCCTTCTCATTCTTTCGCTACAGTAACCGCCAAATTTATTGAATTAGGACATGAAATGCTGCCTTATCCAACACATTCTCTAGATCTAGCTGCAAATTTTTTTTTCCTACAAACACCGTTAAAAGTTAACATTTTGACACGGCTAACTTTAATTAAAAATGCGACATTATAGCGTAGCGTGTTAAAAGTAGTATTTTTAACACTAGTGTTAAAAGTAAATTGACATGACAGTTTGTCAAAAATGACTACATATATTAAAATGATTGAAAATTACATATTTCTTGGATAATTAATATTAAATGTACAGTTTGTGTAATTCGAGATATTTATTACCTGTGTTGCAGTACTTTCAGAATTATTATTCTCGCTATTACTTCATTTTCTTTACACGAACTTAAACACGAACTCATCTTTTGTATGAATTGTCAATTAATTTGACGTTATTTTTACGGTTGCGTCCAGTTGTGTCAAAACGTATTCATGAGCTGTCAAATTTGGTCAGTGGATTTTCATTATATTTTATAATAAAAATTGTGTTTGTAAACTGCGTGTAAATTGCGTTAACATTTTGACACGGCTAACTTTAATTAAAATTGCGATATTATAGCGTAGCGTGTTAAAAGTAGTACTTTTAACACTAGTGTTAACAGTAAATTGACATGACAGTTTGTCAAAAATGACAACAAATAAAATGATTGAAAATTACATATTTCTTGGATAATTAATGTACAGTTTGTGTAATTCGAGATATTTATTTCCTGTGTTGCAGTACTTTCAGAATTATTATTCTCGCTATTACTTCATTTTCTTTATTAAAATACGAACTCATCTTTTGTATGAATTGTGACTTAATTTGACGTAATTTAACGGCTGCGTCCAGTTGTGTCAAAACGTATTCATGAGCTGTCAAATTTGGTCAGTGGAGTTTCTTTATATTTTATAATAAAAAATGTGTTTGTTGAAAAAATATTGTACCATACACATGTTAAAAATGGTATTTTATTTCACTCGTAAATTGCGACACTCGCTAACGCTCGTGTTGCAAACTTTTACTCGTGAAATAAAATCGCACTTTTAATACTTGTATCGTAAATAACTATTTTCTACTCCTATTTAGTAATGCACTAATTAACATAGCAATTTATGAGAGATAATATTATTCATTATTCTCAATATTGATTAATACTCATTAATCAATACTTTAAATGCAATCACAGTTCTGAGTATTCATTACTCAACACTTTAGAACCAATCACAGATCTGAATTTCTCATTATCCAACACTTCGATCATGTTACCGCGCGCTCTAAGAGTGTTGTGGAACCGTGGCGCACACCTGTCAAATTTATTAAAAATTGTTGTATACGTCGTTTGCGTTTACAATTATTATTTTGCTATAATTTTCATAATCATAAATGAAAAGTATGGACGGAGAATCAGATGAAATTTGCACTCCTCCTGAGATAGTAAAGGCAGCGCAAGTACATTATTTGAATTTGTTGCTCGAAAGATCTAGAAAAAAATACGAGCAAGTCTACAAAGCTGTCATGGAATGGCGAATACGGAAAAATTTAACTCTTTTCGGAGAATGTTCGCATTGCGTATTTTGGAAGACTTTCTGATAAACACAAGTCGTCGTCATTATGATCGACTTTTTTTTTCTATATTGAGAAGTACGCTCACGATTAATAATTATATAAACATAGAAACTTATTCCAAACTAAGAGTACTTTTGAAACGGAAATCGGAAGGGTATCAGGCTAAGAAAGCCAGAACATTTACTGCAGATCAAGTGAAAAAATTTATAAATGAAGCGCCCAACGATATTTATCTAGCAACTAAGGTGGGAAATTTTAATTTTTAATGTCGAATTGTCGAGATGTGCAACTCAAAACACTTTTGTACGAAGTTATCTCTGGCATGAAATTCTAAGTAATATATCTATATTGTTTAAAGGATGGTCTGATCATGAGAATAATTGGAGCTTGTAGGTCGGATGAATTACACAATATATGAAAATTCAAGATAGGGAAGATTTAGGAACGGCTTTGTTGATGAAAGTTCCAAATACTAAAACAAAAATTTCTCGTAAATTTACAGTAACCGAACCCTTTTTATCAAATCTGTAAGAATTATATTAACTTGCGTCCAAAACAATATAGATTTAGATTAATTTTTTTCTAAATTATCAGAAGGGAAAAATAAGGGCTCAAAAAATTGGAAATAATAAATTTTCACTGATGGGTAAACAGATCGCCACATTCTTGAAAATGCCACACTCAGAAACCTACACTGAATCGGCCACCATGCTCGTTGATGCTGGAGGGGATATAACTGCTCTCAAGCGGCATGGTGGTTGGCGGTCTACAATGGTGCTCGAGGGATACATTGACGATTCGATTAAAAATAAAATGAATACCGCAGAGAAAATTATAAATTCAGTTACGGAACATGATCCTCATAACTTTGTAACTTATTAGCATACCATCATCTTCATTCACTCATACAAATGAAATTAATTTTAAAATGAATTCTAATTTCATTGCTTCAATAAATTTAACAAATTGTTCAAATGTAACCATTAACTTTAATAATAATAAATGAAGTATGTATTGTTTAACCCTACGAGGTTCAACCAGGTCTGTGCAGACCTTTTGCATATAAATGTATGTATAACTCTTTTGTTTTACGTGTTAGAGATAAGCCCGTCCATGACTTCCTAGAAACGGCTACGGAGAACACAATAAGTATGGAATTATAGCACTTATGTGGGTATTTTCGGTTTTATTCCTGTTTACAAGCGAAACGGTTCATACATACCAAGCAGGTCTGTGCAGACCTAGCTTGTTGCTAAGGTAGAGAATGTGAATTGTGTGTAACGGCTTTTATTTTAAAAAGAAGACAGGCAATTTGCCAGTACAGCAGCAGTGGTTGTTGTGTAAAGATCTGAGTGTTTTAGTTTGAAGTGAGTTTATTTGGGGGTTTTCCCAAAAATATATATAATATATATATATATATATATATATAATATATATATATATATATATATATATATATATATATAATAAATATATAATATATATACATATATAATAATAAATATAAATTGGCAATTAGTTCCCTTTGGTTACATGTAGCAAAATGACTTCAGCATCTATTATCGATGATGATATAATGGACGTGATGAATTGCACTAGAAGATATCAAAATTTATCGGAAGAAGAGAGGAATCAAATGGATAACAAATTAGCCAAATGGATGACTGATGCGGATGAAGAGGCCGGGGAACTCAATCCATTCGAAGGCGACGACGACATTACGGACCCTGATTATGTTCCACTGTTAGAAGATGCGGCTTCTGATGCTGAGGCAGACATCGTTATAGAAACTGAGAGCACATATGACGATGATGAGGATTTAGAAGATTTCTGTGAAGGCGCTACAGCTGCCACCGAAGCTCTTGAATTCGTCGATATGGAAATGGAGCCCCGTTCAGCGAACTCGGTTATCAAATACCGTTCGAAAGATTGTAAAATTTGGTCAAGTGCTCCACCGGGTATAGGTAGGCTTCGTGCTCATAACTGCGCCCCTATGGGACGTGAAGGCCCTGCTCCAGGGATTATGCGAAACCAGGTTTCAATATTTAAGTCACTAATAACACCTGAAATCGTAAGTATAATTGTACGTGAAACAAACCGGAAAGCCCAGGAGCTATGCCGTCTATGGTGTGTCAATAATCCTGACAAGACACCGCGGTTATGGACGAAACCTGTAGCGGAAAATGAAATATACGCATTTTTTGGCTTAACCTTGTTTGCTGGCATTTTCGGGTCAAATAGTCACCCTGCTCTTGAGTTGTGGGACAACAACAGAAACCCTATCTATAAGGCGACGATGTCGGCTCACCGATATAAAGCTATTTTACAATATATTCGATTCGACAACGGCAACACTAGAACTGCTCGGTTATTAGAAAGCAAATCAGCCGGTATCGACGACGTTTGGAATATGCTCATGAGCAATTTAGAGCGTTTATATGTTCTAGGTGCTCAGATAACTATTGATGAGCAATTGTTCCCGTACCGAGGCCGTACGCGCTTCACTCAATATATACCGTCAAAACCAGCTAAATACGGAATTAAAATCTTTTGGATGTGCGACGCCAATTCCAATTACCCAATTAAGGGATTGATATATGTTGGAAAACAGGCAAATGAAGCGCGTGCCGTAAATCAAGGCGAGAACATCGTTCTAAAATTGGTCGAAAAGTACGCCGGTTCTGGACGAACAGTATATGCCGATAATTTCTTCTCTTCTTATGATTTGGCTGCTGTTTTGATGACGAAAAGGTTGGCGTATGTAGGAACCATGCGCAAGAACAAAGGCTGTATACCGAAGGAGATGTTGGATCCAAATCGCGATATATTAAGCACATTATTCGGTTACCACAATAATAATATTGCGCTTTGCTCATACGTGCAAAAAAAGAAAAATGTTGTGGTTCTCATTTCGACCGAACATTACAATCCCGACGTCGACTCATCAAAGCCATCGCAAAAGCCATTTCAAATTTTAGATTATAATAAGTATAAATCTGGAGTCGACACCATGGATCAGATGCTTGGTAGTTATACGTGCAAAAGGGACACAAACCGATGGCCGTTAGCTCTGTTCTATAACATGTTGGACGTAGCGGGCTTGGCTGCATTTGTTATTCATGACAAATTGGGTCATGTCAAGAGGAACGATCGAAGACGTGTCTTCCTTATGGAATTGGCACAACAGCTAGTGGTCCCACACATGGAGCAAAGAGCAACGAATCCCATTGTACGAGGTATTCAACACGTCAAACACGCAATGGCATTATCCGGTGTAGAAGTAAGCATTTCATTTACACATATATTCAATTCAAATTATGAAAAAATAGACGATCAACCAATTCATGCCATTTCCTCTGCAACTCGACCATCGTGCTCGCTGTGCTATAAGTCTGATAAAAAGCAGCGAAAAACTCGATTCCATTGCATATATTGCAAGAAACCGGTATGTCTACAACATTCACATGCCAAATACGCGTGCCTTGAATGCCGTGCCTAACTTTTATTTGATTACCTAAGATAAATAAAATATGATATATTGTTACCCAAAATATATAAAGATATGTTTTTATGTTTAATTCATATTTTTCCTACCATTAAACACATTTACATACACTTTTGATACGCCTGCCTATATATTAACATATAAATTCCATGTAGGTCTGCGCAGACCTAGTTGTACCAGTTAGCGCCCAAAAGCCCTTAAACCTCGTAGGGTTAAGCGAGTTGTTAATATTAGTGTTTTCATTTAATAAAGATATAACATAAAATTTACAAAATGTCATTTCAAGGTCATAGAAAAAGTATAGTATTCTATTCGCAAGTAATGGCTATTACTCACTCAAATTATTCAAACTTCATTATCGTGAGTAATAGCCTTCATTACTTGCTCAGTAAATAATACACTATTAAACGATTGTAAAACTTATCTATCTTGACAGATTTAAGCGAAATTTTGACAACAGGCTTCTAAAACAGCAATATACTCACCATGGCTAAAGCAATATCAACTTTAAAAGTTACTCTCCTATCAAATGCTCACCCTAGGAAAGCAATTATAATAGATTGCTTTTGCTTGTTATAATTGGACTTAATAAAATGCAGTATGCGCGAAACATGTCTTATTTTAATTAATATAATTTTAGGTATTCAAACATGTGTTTCATTTTATTGTGCATTTTATTAATTAAATTTTATCATTACATGTTAATTATACATCCATACCACTTAAGCAATGTTTGAGACTGTAATAATAATATATGAATGCAAAATTAGATTTTGAAATTTACTTTTATATTTTCAGGAAATAACTTTAAAATATAATAATAAAATAGTACGTATTTTTTAATAATTAATGTCACCATCAAAAAATAAAAATTGGTAATGTCTATAAATATCGAGATAAAAATAAAAATTCCTGTAAAAGCTAGACGTATGTAATTTAATTGCAGGCACTTGTTACTGAAGTGTAGTTTCAAATTACTTCCTTATGAGGGTGCAAGTGCTAATTAAATTTGGGAAAATCCAGTCGAGCGAACTTAATACCAATGTTTCAACCCTCGGCTCATTAATCTTTCCTCTTTACTTCAAATTATTCATTGACAGTAACTGAGAAAAGACTTGGCTTACTTATGTAGTAACAGCGATGTTAAACTTTATAAACATACGTACTCTAATATTATTGCTAGTGAGGCTTGAATTATTTAATGTAAGCAGCATCTCATATACACCTGTAGTGATTGTGACGTGTTAATTAATGATACAAATGGGCTCAAAACCGGGATTTACAGTTTCAAAGATAGAATGACTAATTAATTGAAGCTAGTCATTATTCCGCATTTGAAGAGCCTTTATGTGAACTAATGTATGGTATTAATTATGTTAAATCTTTAGTGAGTGATTTATCAGCTAACAGTCTCGATTAGATAAGTATTTTGGGCTAATGGTGTTCAATCTAGCGCATACTGTCGCCCATATATGTATAATAATAGTAATAATAATAATATATATTTATTCAAAAGCCAATATTATGGATTGAAACGTCAAAAAAATACAAAAAAAAAGTACAACAAGAAACACAATAAAATACATTGTCAGTAATTACAAAATTGTAAAATTGCAAAGCAACAGAAACAACTACATATTAAAATACTCGCCCAATTCATAAAACACTTTCTCTTGAAGAAACTCTTTCACATTTCTTTTGAATCTTCTAGAGCAACTCTCTGTCTGTATCTGTTTCGGCAGTTTATTATAAATTTTCAAACAGATATATACTGGTGACTTTTCATATAAAGATAGACCATGCCTAGGAACAGCAATCCTATCGCGATGTCGAGTAAAATATTGATGATAATTACCATTTCTGACAAATCGTCCCTAATTGTCAAATCGTCAAATTGTCCCTAACATATAGCACAGCCTTATAGATAAAAATGCTAGGGAATGTAAGAATTCTTTCACTTTTAAAGATATTTCTACATGAATTCCTGTGCGGTATATCAAAGATTAACCTAATAATTCTTTTCTGTGCTACAAATACTCTCTTCCACCCCGTTGCACCGCTCCAGACAATGACGTTATAAGGCATAGCGGAATATACTAATGCATAATAAACATCAAGCAACCTATCACCACTAAGCGATGACTTTAACTGTCTTATCACATAATATGAACTACTCATTTTCTTACAAACGCTGTCAAGGTGCAGGTTCCACGTAAGTCTGGCATCAATATACACACAGTGACAATACACTGTCTTCAAAATTTTTTGTTGACACATTATCCGGAACAGTTTTGTATTTATGAAAATAAATGAATTTTGTTTTATCACGATTCAACAGCAAACGATTAGACTCACACCACCCACCCATTTCACTAACTGTTTCGTCCAACCGCTGCTCAAGCTCATCAATCGTCGACCCAGTCACCATCACAGAGGTATCATCTGCGAAAAGTACCGGATATCCATGCGAGAAGACATGCGGCAGGTCATTCACCATCAGTAAGAAACCAACGTTCCAAGAACCGAACCCTGTGGAACACCCAGATCAAGTTCCGTCTCAGACGACACACAATGGCCCACCCGAACAATCATCCTTCTGCCACTCAAATAGGAGGAAATCCAATCCAATGCAACTCCCCGAACTCCTAGATTGTACAATTTATCAGTTACAATACCGACGTCAACACAATCAAAAGCACGCGATAGATCAAAAAATATCCCCGCTACGTACTTGTTATCATCAATAGATCTGTGGACAAACTCAGAACAGTCAAAAATGGCACTTTCAGTAGACCTATGCTTCCTAAATCCATGTTGGCTGTGACTAAAGAGCCCATACTTATCCACAAAATCCACCACTTGATCATGAGCCACTCTCTCAATAAGTTTGGATATCGAACTTAAAACCGATACCGGTCTATAATTTTCAATTTTCGTAGGATTCATTTTTTTATATAAAGGTGTAACAGTTGCAATTTTTAGACATGATGGAAACCTTCCTTCACCAAAAGATCTATTTATTATATGTGACAGCACCTCGGACACTTCATCCCTCACTGATTTCAAGATAAAGTTACTTATCCCATCAGTTCCCTATGACCTATTACTCCTAATTTTTCCAATATATCGCTTCAAAATCGCCGCATCCACCGATCGAAAACAAAAGGTCTTATGAAATATTGTTCCGCAAACGGGCAACTGTCCAGGACCACCATATGCAGCCAACACCTATAATTAAAGGGCGTCTCAAAAATACCTAAACATTTTCACAAAGTTCATCAAAAACCTCAATTGTCCTAAACGTAAAGGTATTTTTATTCTTTCCAAAAATTTATTTTGATAAATATAGAAAAGCTAATGTAAATGCTACACAGTGCCTATTACTAGTAACGTTAAGAAAAATTATGTATCGCAGATGTGTACTTACTGTCATATCGTTAAACATATAGGACTCGTGAAGAATTTATCGTGTACTATCAACATGTTAGTATGCAAGTACTACATGTGTGACTGCATATATTCCCTTGTTACTCTGTTAAGTTTCTTTTTAACTTAGCCTTTTTCTACATAAACCCTCTTGTTTCTAGAACACTATCAGAATAGCTTTTATATACAGGGTCTTCTTAAGCTAGTTATACATAAATAATATTTAGTTGTGAAGAAAGTATAAATTTTATTGAACAGAATTATAAAGCGAATAACTCAACAAAACTGTTCAATATGGTTTACCCTTGTAACACGGCATATATATAATCAGTAAGTGAATTTGTCCTAAATTTCACTTATATCACAGTTAATGGCTGAAACTGCTTCAATTATCCGAACTCGCAATTCATTTAGACTTGCAGGAAGAAGTGGAACATAAACTCTGAGTTTAACGTAGCCACACACAGAGAAATTCAATGGCGTCAGGTCAGGGGATCTCGGCGGCCAACCTGTCGTTCCATTACGTCCAATCCAGATTACGGTGCGATTGAGACAAGGTGTAACCTGTTGAAAAATAAACTGTTTGTTCATGTCTTCTGTGAGGTGATTTTCCAACATATCAGGATAAGTAACTCTAGTTACAATTTTCTTTCTGAAAAAGAATAGACCGTGCACTCGAGTAGCAAATGACATTTAACTTAGGCGAATCTCTCACGTGTTCGATTATCTCAAATGGTTTTAAAGCATTATGGTGGTTTAATTTTCCACGTACCTTATCACTAAACTCAATTTGATCGAAAAAATTGTAATCGTTTCTCAGTCTGTCAGAGATTTCAACACAAAATTCAAGACGTCTGCCTTTGTCAGTATCACTGTATTCTATATGCTTTAAATTGCAGACGTCTTCTTAAGATTCTCCACACTTTTGTTTGGGCAATGTTTTGTTCTAAGCTGGCAGGTGCAAGTGATTTTTTCGGCAACGAACATAGGTCTCGCGCACTTGTTTGATTATCTCTTCTGCAACTCGAGGCCTATCCTGACCATTTACCTTGTCTTACAGAACCAGTTACAATAAATTGATTATACCATACAATAATTTGTAATATTTGGTCCTGATTTTCGTTGAGCAAAAGTAGCTAATCGCGATTTATGAAACAACAAACAACAATGAACGTGCCCCGTCTCTGAAACCGATTCCATGATGACTGACCAAATGATGGCATAGCAATGTGGTGCAAGTATATTCTAGCGGGCGATGATCCATTGGTGCATGTGATTTGCAACAAATGAATGACTCTCTTTATGTCTTCATATTTTCATTTTTTCATTTCATTCAGTTCATATAAATAAAAACTAAACATTGCCAGACCTTGTATACAAACAAGTACTCGGACTCCACGTCGAAATGCGCTTCGCTATATCAGAGCGACGTACAACTCTCACTACAGTATCTCAGGCGTAACTGAATTAGCCTAGACAAGTATGCGCTTGTCGCTGGTCTTCTATGGCATCATTCACTCGGTGCCAGTCGGAGAAGGTTTATGTCATCCAATAGGAGAGAAATAGTGCTTCCTACGATACGCTCGATTCTGAAGAGAATGGTCACATTCACATAAGGGCTAGAGAAAAAAATTGACGTGGTAGAAGAAAACTAACTACAGTTTTGAAATCAGCATGCCTATTTAACTCTGAATCGGCTCAAAAATAGAACAATTGTGTTACAAATTGTTTTCCAGTGATATAGTTTGTTGTCTAACAAATTTGATATTAGTTTTCCCTCCACCTAAACAACTTTCTCTTTGTGTTGTTGATTATCTTCACCATCAGTCTACATATTTAAGACTAGAAAGCAATTTTAAATTGAAGGTTTCCTTTGTATTTATTAAGAATCTTTACTGTGGGAATATGTATGATATGTTATTTACAGATGACTTAAAACTTTTTTTAAAGACACTAAAAAGGGATTCTATTTTTTTTTTCAAAAGCAATTGTATGTCTTGGATTCCCACTGTAAAAGATATAAGTGTAATGTTCTTACTTTAATCTATTTGATTTAATTCTACTTTAGTTTAATCCCACTTTACATAGGGTACTAGAATGGAAACACGCCCACTTAGTGTTTTAATTCCACCGAGCACCTTGAAGTAATGTTTAATTCCAAATTAATATTTTCGGACAACATGCTCGAACTTTTGCAACGAATTATATAACCATATAGCGAGTGTAATTTGACATTTAAATATATTCTAAGGGTTTAATTTTTTTGTAGTACGCCGCTTGTTTTATGGTTCGTGCTATATGGAAGAAGTTTGATTATAATGTTACTAACATTCTCGTTGCTAGTGATCAAAATTAATATAATGGATTAACTAAAAAATATTTATAATATAACCCTCGTATGTCTATAGAATTTATAAATTAACCACAACCTCAATCTACACGTTTTTAAAATATAATTCAATAAACCAATATTAGAGGTTATTTTATATATTTAAGGTTACATATTCTTATAAAAATCTTTTCTAATGCATTATTAATTTTAAAGATATCATAAAACATAAATCTCTAATCACAAAAATATTTGTATTAACATAATGGAATTCAAGAACATATGGTCATTTAGAGCATCTATTTCCTAGTATTTGCCTTGACGCAAATCTATTCTCCCTTAGATATCGGAATGCTATTCTCCGATCTTGTAAATTGCTAATTATATCTACAAGGAACTTGTAGTCATTTATTCAAATAAGATTTGACTAAACTACATAAAAAAAATATGAATCATCTTTCCTATTAATGTAAATATAAGTTTAAAAAATCGCCTAGAAGCCTATTTAAATTTGATAATAATCATTCATATTGAATTTATTTAATCGTATAATAAGTATACTTACTCCAGATACTTATATTTAGATTAGTATTCAGTTAATTTTTTATAAAAATCTTCAAATTTACTTTTATACCTTATGGTCAGGAACAATAATTATTGGAGCGTCAATAACTAAAAAGGAGGACGGCACCGAGTTCGTTTCCAAATCCGCAGGTAAAAAAATGATATAGACCGAATTCGTTCCGGGGTCTTAGCCGAATTCGTTCCCAAAGTTGTAGGTGTATACATTAGAGGATTAAAAGATAATGACGAAGGCGTTTTTAAAAATACTCAAACCATAGCAAACATGTATGTATTCAAATACAATATACAAAAATATTTACAAATATACATATTATAACAAATATATACACACGTGCAATCTCGTGGTTATTGTCGGTTACACATATTTTAAGTGCATGGCACTTTTTAAAATAGTCAAACATTCAAATACATTATATGTACATATTATACAGCAAATATATACAACGTGCAAAATTATGTCAAAATATTTATTACCTTTATTCACTTTTCGTTAATATTATGCACATTTGCATGTATTTTAAATCTGTGTGAAATAACTGCACAAATTGTAACCTATTAATTTTTCCATTTATAAAATCTTTGATTTTCGTATCTACAAACTCTTTACTTTTTTGTTTTATATACCAATCAATTTGAACATTTTTTAATACACTAAGAAATTGGTGAATGTTAGGATGTGGTGTGTAGAAGCATGAGTTGTATTTAGCGTGAAAAGATTCGCACGCATTTTTGGTTTTTTGTGTCGACGACGACATTTCTGCCCAAATTTGTGGTGGAAAAGTAGCATCCTCAGAAATATATGTATCAACTAAATAGTCTAAAAATGATATTACACTTGCGTTGTCTGGTCGAAACGACATGAAATTTTCAATAAAACATTCTTCAACGTCCTTGGGGTTTAAAAAGGGAAGACCAAATACGTAGGTTAAAAAATGTGATGTTTCTGAGTCTTTATTCCGAAATTCAGTGGAGAGACCCAATTCTTGAATTTTGCGCCACCTGTCAATAATTGGAAAACATAAATATTAAAATTCATTATTTTAAGAAACCACAATAATTACTTACCAAGACTGACCTAAATGAAAACGGCATCCTTTAATGACAGTTGTTGAAAAAACAGCAGAAATAGCTTTATGAAGTATTATGACTCATAATACGTGAATAACCGCTGTAATACATGACAACCACACGAAAATCCTGCATTTTCATTGGCTCCTAATTTTAGATTGATATAGTCGTGTTTACATGCTATTATATATATATATATATATGTATTATGACTCATAATACGTGAATAACCGCTGCAATATATGACAACCACACGAAAATCCTGCATTTTCATTGGCTCCTAATTTTAGAGTGATATAGTCGTGTTTACGTGCTATTATATACATATATGTATTTATTGTTCTTGAAATAGTATATTTTCCATTCTCTTCTATAAGGGATTGTTTCTGGTTTCGTTTCTTTCAGTGTTATGTGGTTACAACGTCTAGTATATTCTAAAAATACGTTTTATATCGTTGTATTGTATATTTATCTTATAATTTTTTATAAATATTAAGTTTAATTTTCTACCTTATTTTTTGAACAGTTTTCGTTTCTTCTTTTTAGTCCATTTCTTTCTGTTCTTAGTATTTCTATTTATTTTCATTAACTATGGAGAATTCTCGTAGGGTACCCATGATAGGATGGATTAGAAGATACAGATTTGTTGCATATTCGTAATGATACCGAGATATATTGCAGTCCCTGTTCATTAAGTTTAAGGCGTCCACAAAAGTGTAATGTGCAGAGACATGTTTCGTCGAAAACTCATCAAGATAACATATGACCATCTGCACCTGACACTTTTAACGAAGAACTGTGTCAAGCTTTCATGGCGGCCAACATCCCATTCAAAAGCTTAACAATCCAGACCTCAAGAAGTTTCTTACAAAATATACTGATCGTCATATACCAGATGAATCTACTTTACGTAAATACTACTTACCAAAATGTTATTTGAGAACCATTGAAAAAATACGAACCAACCTATCTGATCATTATCTTTGGGTAAGTGCAGACGAAATAACGGATGTAATGGGACGATATGTGTTCTTCATCCAACTTCATACCAACCATAGTTATTTGCAACAAAAATATTGCCAGTCGTAAATGGTGAAACAGTTTTAGAAGTAATTGATCAATGTATTCATAATATTATCGGATAACAACTATAAAGGCAAGATGCTATTATTTTTGGCTGATACGACAGCTTATGTATTAAAAACAGGGAAGTTACTAAAGAAATTGTATCCCAATATGCGACACGTTACCTGTGCAGCACATGCACGGAGTATGTGAATACATCAAGGGTTATTTTCCAAATGTTGATAAGTTAGTTTCATCATTTAAAAAGATATTTCTCAAAGCTGAGACAAAAAGTTGATGCCATATTTAGCAGAAATCCAGATTTGAATATATTATATCAACTTTTGCAACATTTTAATCACGCACCTATCACCAGTTGTAATGTGGAACGGACGTTTTCTATTTCTAAGTTTTAACATCTAAAAGAACTAATTTAACACAGGAACACTTTGAACAAATTTTAGTTGTTCATAGTAATATTTTACACTTTCAATATTTCACAGAAAATACATAGTTTTGAGTTTTATTCTTTGTAAATTATTTTTATTTAAATTTCGTTACGCAATTCGCTTGTCAGCATTACTTTTGTTTCAGCAGCAGTTACCGCTGGTTACCAAACCGTTTATTACATTCGCTCTGTTGTGCATTGACAGATATATATTAACTGCATTTGTAGGTATGTGCCACTTATGCCGGTAGTCCACACGTATCTAATTGTTACAAATTCACGGACCACTTACAGAAGCAAATCTATTGCGAATACCAGGCAGACGCCTATGGGCTATGAATCAATAATCGCTTGAGTCGGCCCTCTGCTCATTACCATGCCTTTTCTAACTCAGTGAAATAAGGTATATATAATTTGTAAAATTTGAATTCATATAAATATAAAAATGCCTATATTAAATTTGTAATTATATTTTAAATATCTATTTTAATTATTTTTTTAAAATTTGAATTACTTTTCAATGACACGACATTATATCACTTATTTTTGCAAAATGCCGTATTTAAAAACGTTGAGTCGATAAATTGGATAATAAATGTTAACACTACTGATAATATAATATTTTAATTGCCTAACTTATTATACATATTTAAAAATAATATAGAAGCCTCTTTCATATTTCAATAATACCAATAAGAATTAACCATTAGAATTATGTATCTACTGTATTTAAAATCAAATATACTTTTTAAATTAAATTTATATCTATACCAATTATAGGTAAGACGTTTCTTGTAAAATGAAGAAGATTAAATTAGATGTAACGCAAGAAGTATCCATTACACCATATATACTTTAAGAGTAGTAACCTTTTACATTTAATTTACAGAACAAAAATAGCAAACCCTGGGTTCTTCGAATCATTGCTACTATCAATGAGTATTGTTTTCTCCTTTATACACTTCTGCAATTGCAAACATTTCATACAGATACGGCCAATTTTACCTATCGCAAATAGAATGTAGTGTTCTTCCATATATATAGAAGTATATATAGAAGTAGGAGAATGGGTTAATGATATATTGCATATATACAAAATCCTTAGCTGCATTACATTAAAAGTGTCCTCTTCATCATCAGACATTTAGAATACAAATTTATAAAACGAACCTCGCACATATATATATATATATATATATATATATATATATATATATATATATATATATTGTTGTGAGGCAAATTACCTCCAACATTTATATATGTCAATATAGTCTTTTTTATATGTGAATAAAATTTTGGAAAATCAAAAACACCTCATATTATACATCTTTAAACTCTAAGGAAAAGGATATAACAAAGGAAATATAAATATATTATGAATAGTTTTTAAATATCCCAATTTATATTATATTATAAGCAATAGGTAATTAATTCAGAAGGAAATTGTAATTAATTCAAATTTGAACATTTAAATTTACATCATTTCCGTTGTTCGGACTATCCAATGAAAAGATGTGTATAAAATTTCAAGGGGACGTTTTGTTTTAAACGGCGTCTTTCCGCAGAGTCTTTCGATATAGCTCGTGAGAGACGGCCGCCATTTTTCATATAGTATTAGCGTCGTTCTTATACCGCTAATTACAAAACCAGATTTTTAAATTAATTTCGACGATACAACGTATATAAAATATTCTCAATAGATAGTGTAACATATAAGTAATTAGGGAAAAGTCTTTTGAATGTCGTTTAACAGTGTTTAAATTAATAATTAACGAAAGCATCATTTTGTAATTGAAAATCCAACATGGCGATTCACTATAATTAATTTGAAAAATTCGAAAATAAAGAAGATTACCGTATTTTGGGAACCTTATGTTATAAATTCACATCCCGAACTTCCTGTCCTTCAACAAGAGCAATTAATTTAGAATTCCGAGAAGATATATTGAATATTTAGAAGATCCAAGAGATACTTTACTTATCCCACATCAATCGAGGCAATATCCTAGTTCCTTCCTTACACCCGGACCATACTTAGCATCCATTAAAGAAGGTACCTAAAATTATAAACATAAAGAGACATTAATTTGATTATATCTTTAAATTAATCGATAGATTTGGTAAACAATTCTTATTCATTTTAAAAACTATTCAGAGTACTTTTCTTTAACTAATAAATTCATTTCACTTACTCTTTGAACGTTTATAGACCATTCGGGGTCTGAATCATTTACTGGAATTATATATTGAATGTGTTTAATCTAATTTAGGGTAATAATATTCCGAACTTTTCGGTTTTTAGTACAATCAGGGTTATATTGCACCATAAGTTTGATTTTTACAGTTAGAGTTTACTCAACTCAAGTTTTCCTTTGATACAACCTTTCCAACGTTCAGTAGTTTAGATTAATTATATTTCCTAAAAAATAAATACATAAGTTTAGGTTGTTTGTAATATTAAAGTATAGAAAAAAAAAGCATATACAAAAATGAATACCTACCTGTAAAGGTATTCCTATATCCTAACATCGTATTTGTTATGTTTTCTTACTAAAAATCTTGAAATTAAACAAATAAATATATTATTACTTTTTTCTTTTGCGATTTATTTGTTCTTATTTTAGTGAAGTTACTTAAGTTGCTAGATAGGTCTCTTTAGTCTACCTAGTCTAGTTAGTACGTAACCCCTCTATTTCGCCTAGGGAGTTATAGCCAACCAGACATAGATGTCATTTTGGTACGTAAAAGGTTTGAAGGATTGATATATGTGTTTTAATTTTGATATCGATAATTATCATTATTAGAAATTGGTGATATAAATAAAGATTTGTTTTATGGTTTATGCATGTTTATTTCCACAGCAATAACGGACAAATTTACACGAACCTGAGATATTTAGTAATTATCAGTAAGAGTCTTATCATTGTATACCGAATGTTGTAAACTGCCGCGCCTATTTCACTTAGCAATTTTTAGTGGAAAATCATATTGTCGCTGTTGCATTTCTTAAGCGCTTTCGCTGGCCGGTTTTTTCTACAATATATATATATATATATATATATATATATATATATATATATTTATATATGTAGACAAGGATTCTTTGCCGTTAAAACAAATATGTAAAACAATGAGTGTAGGGGAATTCCCCAACACTCATTGTTTAACATATATATATATATATATATATATATATATATATATATATATATATATATGTATATATATAATATATACTAGATTCAATTAGTGGGCGATTTAAGGTTTATTTTACTTTAATATGTATATATTTCAAATAATCTTACATGTCTCGGCAAATAATGCCTTTTTCAAAGAAGTTTAAATGATAGATGACAGTATATTAATGTAATATTTATATATCTGTAATTGTCGAAGATAAAATTAAAATATTCAGAGATATATTCAAGTTTAATAATAAAAATTAATGCTTCAGTACTCTCGACAGACATAATAATAGCTCATGGCTTGCCATTTCGCCGTAATTGACGTCTAGCTAAAGAACTTGAGAGAGTCAGATTGTAGTGTACCGTCCAGCATTAACAATAGGACGATCCTTTAGTGTGCAATGGAAACGTGTCCATTAATCCTAGAAAATGTGGGGTTCATTTTTTGCTCATGTTTTTTTCTCGAACAAATTATGTTAGAGCTAACTCATTTTCTAAAGGTTCAAACTGCTGATTTTTGCTTTCCTTCGGGGTCACAGCAGTATGCATAGCAATTTCATTGTATGTAACGGTGTTGTACAGAAGATGTGATGAGCCATGGACACAGTGATGATATCACACGGTTTTCTGTTTGAACTGGTGTTAAATTGTGGAGAATTTTACAAAAACAAAACTAACGTATCTATAAATGTTTGCGTAAGATAGTGTTAATTGCCTCGGCACCAATGCTCGCGGTTGCTTGAATACGCTTTACAGTAACATACTGATCTTCTTCAATCATGTCCTAAAGAGGACCAATATCTTTTTTGGTAACAGCCGCTTTTGTCTCTAAGCATGTCACTTAAAGAAAGTCGACCACGTTTAAATTAATTCTACCACCATTTTGTGATAATTAGGGAACTATCACTAAATACTCCATTAATCTCAAAACATCACCTAGAAGGACATGTCTTCCTAGGTAATGGTTTTGCTAAATTTTCGAAATCTTTAAACCTCCTTTAAAACTACAACTTTTTATTTCACTAATTCAGAATATTTTGTATGTTTAATTTCTAAAACTACTCTGGAAATAAAATATAGGAAATAAAGATCAGAAATTATTAATGTCCAATAATAATTATTCGTAAAATAAGTCAATTAGTTGGTGGACCAATATAACTTCGCCACAGAGAGATATGCGAATGTTCCCATTTAATAATAAACTACGTCTTTTATTTAAACACGCAGACCTCGACATTATATCAAAAAATAAATAATAATGGTGGATTCCATTTAAAGATTTATAATTTTGACGTCATCCACATTTAATGCGATGCTATTCTCATTTAAATGTAATTCCGCTCGTTTCGTTATCTCCCGCTTCGTATAGCTTTGATTTCCCAAGTCGAGAATTCTATTATCGCAATAAATTCTTTTCGTTCCGTTCGCTAATTATTCATCTTGCGTCTTCTTGGCAAAGTAAGCGTCTTTGAGCAAAGGAAACCGCTTTTTAAATGGCAAAGTTCTATAATGATTTCACTGAAAAAATTTTAATTTCCCAGCTTTTTATGAGCGTTACGAGCTTTCACATTTTTCTGATAAAATAATGTCGAAAACTTATTTAAAAGAACTATGGAATTGTTTCAATCACGCATTTAAATTAAGGCGTTTCTTTCAGTAATAAATACTCGAATTTATGTATGCATTTTCCCTCCAGCAAGATATAAGGCACCCCGAATTCATTTAGGTATGGAGAAACTGTTCTTATTCGGGTAATTCTCTCTAGCAGGCTGTAATATCTTACTATAAATTTTATTTGACAACATAACCTAGTTATTTAAAAGATTAATTACAGTAACGCTTGAAAAATATATTTGAGTTCTGTTAAATTATTAAACACTATCAAACTGTGTTTTTTTGCAATATCAAACCTGGTTAAAGTCGTAAGCAATGTTTTGAGGAGTGATGTTCCCTAGCTATCGTGGAGTGGTAGTATAATGAAATTGATCGTTGTCGACTTTCTTTAAATCCTACGATATTTACAAATTCAATGACGGTGACAATTGACAAGCATATTTGAGTATTTTTAAACAACAAAAGTTTAAAATGCTCATTTGTATATATTTCGTCATATAACGAAATTTTTTATCTTTATGTAGGCTAGATATAAGTAAATTCAAGATGAAGAATTAAACTGTAACATTTCCAATTTTATAAATATTCAACGCGCATTTTCAAGTTTAAACAACACTATAACAGAATTTTATTATCCTATTCAAATTTTAAATTTTCTTTAGATTCGGAGAATTTATATTTTTGGAAATTTATTTATTACTTTATACATTAGACCGCTTATTTTATTATCTGCCCATTTTTTGTTAAACTATAAATATGTACAATAGGTTCCATTACTGAACCATGAATTCATCCGGAATTACATACTTAGATTTATAACACCAACTAATAGTAATGATATTTTATTATTTATTAGTAAGATTTAAGACTTACAGACTTACACAGAAATTCCCCGTTATAACGTCAAACAATACAATGTACAGAGAATATACGCATTTAATTATGTAATAGTTTATAGGGGTTGTGATATATTTTGCCTACTGGTAAGACAGTACAGAATAGAACACTTTCAACTTAACAACAGTACATAATATTCTCTTCATAACATTTATATCAAAAACTATCCATCAGAGTGTCACACCAGCAATAAAATCATAATAACAACAAGAGAGATATAGTCTCATATAATAGTAACGAATTTTACGTTTACATTAAGTGCTTCAATTGTGAGATTTCCTTAATAAATTAGGTTAACGAACTGTGATCTTTTGTAATTTAAACTTGGCTAGAGTCGTAAGGAATGTTTTGGGGGAAACGATCGGGTATTTGGTGACAGTCATGTTCCTTAAGTACCGTAAAGTAGTGGAATAATATTTAAACGTGGTAAACTTCCTTTGAATTACGTGTTTCGAGTTCTTAACGTAAAAGCGTCTGTTACCGAAGATTGAAGAATACCGGAATGTTACTACAACGAGTATTCGAGCAATCGTGAATACTGATGTGAGGCAATTAACACTGCCTTGGAAAAATGAGGCAATTAACGCTATCGTACACAAACATTAGGGTATGTAAGTTTTGTTCGTGTTGATTCTCCACAATTTACCTGCAATTCAAGCAGAAGACGGCGTGAGTTCCACACTTGATTACTTTGCCATTCGGTCGTCTCATGTACTGTACAAAATCGTTATATATGATGAAGCTCGTGCATACTGCTATGATCCCAAAAGAAAGCAACAATCAGCAGTTTGAATCTTTCGAAATAGGTTGGTTCTAACAAAATTGGGGAATACTTTGAGAAATAATGAATATATGTGCCTTGTCAAAAAATGGTTTATTACGTTACTAGGCTTCAGTGAGGGACCAGTTCTAGTATACAGGGTGTCATTGAAAGAAAGACACAACGTACGAAGAATGTAAAGATGTAATTATATAGAATATGGAATCAATATATTTTCCCAAAACTCGAGAAAAAAAACGACAAAGATATTTATAAAATATTTGTCCCGCCACTGAATTTAATGAAGCGCATAAACATTAGGTACTCTGGCTCTCTATATTATAGTCGGTCGGTTTTAAGTATCGAAACAATTGTGCCCCTGATTAAGTCAGTTGTCTATCGTTACATGTGTACATAAGTACGTTCCACATTATTTTCATTTAGGTGTTCGATTAAAGGTAGATTGATACCAAATTGGACCTGAAATGCCGCGTAGAGCACACGTCTTACATCTTCTTTTAATACGTCTTCTTTTAATAATTTGGATGCATGCAAAGTAAAAGTATAAATTTTTAACAGTTGACTCTTCGTACGAGACTGTCAAACAGTTGGCATACAAAGCTGTTTAAACAGCCGTTACGTATGTAACACACACACACACACACACGTACGCTGTAGCGTATGCGTGTGTGATTAAGTTAAATAGAGGTATTAAGACATTCTGAATTCATAGGCGGAACATACTACAATTTTAAGCGGGTTTTTAATTTTGGGATTCGCGTCATAATTCACATTTTTTGGATTCATATAATTGCATCTTCAATTTTTCATACGTTGTCTCCTTCTTTCAAGGACAGCCTGTATAAACAAGGCATACAAAATTTAACTAGTATATAAAGGAATCATCTTCAATATCAACATATTTTGGAAGGCGAATTTTCAGACGCGAGTTGTGCCGTCACCCGTTTTTTGAGCCAATGGAGCTAAATAATACATAAATTCTACTTAAGTTTAAAGAATAAATATAACTTAGTGTGATATTAAGCGAATATCATTGATGTTTGATTGAGTCTATAGTCTCTTAAAAATTTAAAAGTTATTGCAGCAGTATAAAGATAAATGTCTTCACATGTTACCATTATCAAGGCTTGAAGGGAGGTAATGCTGTGTGTATGGGCATATCATAAATAGTGTTGGGCTGTCAAATACCAACGTCTTTTTAACAGGTCGATACCGAATAAATAGGAAATACAATTTGTTTCTCTAATTTTAGAAATAATAATACCGACTGAGTGTCGCACGCTCTACTTTTTGATCTTGAGTTTTGTGAACATACATTTTTGAACATGCTTTTGCACGATGAATATTTTAGGTATACACAGGAATTAAATCTTATATAATCACTTCTTCTTCTTCTTACTTCACGTATTAGGCTTTGAGCTTGTTACGACCTTTATTTTAGGTCTGCCCATCTTTTCCGTGGGCGCCCCGTCGCTTTTCTTCCTTTCGCCTTATATTTCCATATTCTTTTGGGTATCCTATCATCTTCCATCCTTTCTATGTGTTCTCTCCATTTACGTCTGTATTCTCTTATCATCTCGTTCACATCTTCAACTCCAAGTTCTTGTCTTATTTCTGCATTCCTCTTCCTATCCATTCTTGTGTAGCCTGCTGCTCTTCTTAGGAACCTCATTTCCGATGTTTGAATTCTTCTTTCATTCGCTTTGGTAATGGTCCAGCTTTCACTCCCATTGTGATATTAGTGGGGCCTTAAGCCCTAAGGCAGAATCGCCATGTGATATTAGTGCCGTTTGTGCACGTTCGTGGCAGGACGCCACGTGATGTTAGCCTGGTCCTGAGGGCTACATCGTTGAGTCTTCACGCAGATATCGTTGTCCCGTTAAATGATACACGAAGTTCGGGTAACATATAATTTAATACATAACACTTAGAAATTGGATAACAATTATATACATTCTTACTAACTAGTATGTAGACTGAATGTGTGAATGTGAATGTCTCAATCTGAATCTCTGAATATCCTTCTTACTTACATTACAGTATATATACATAAGATAAGATCCTCGGACTACTTAGGGAATGTAATACAAACCCTGACATGTAGTTGGTGTTTGCAAACAACTCGCGTTAGCGAGGACGTATTTGTAACACACGTTACACTTGCGTTACGGGAACGAGGCTGTGACCTCATTGAGATTGTTTGCATACACACAACTGCATTGCGTTATTACACCACCCTTCCTCCCTCACCCTAAGAAAAATAACGCTGAGGTGTTTGTTTTTCTTACGTTAAAATCTATACCTTTCTTATTCCTATAATATGGTGAACACTGTTTGGGATTATACATTTACAATAGTAATACTTAAATAATAAATTTGCTAAAACTTATGATAACTAAAATTCTATACGGTAAAATGATGGGTAGTCTTAATCTATATACAATAATAATAAATATTTAACGAATAGATATATAATATAAATCTTAAAATGATAAATATCCTAATAAAAACTGTTAATTGATAATAATCGTTAATTGATAATAATAATTAATTGATAATAATAATTAATTGGTAATAATAATTAATTGATAATAATCGTTAATTGGGCCTTTGTAATTTGTACACTGTCTCAATCTTGTTAGTCTGTTCGCTTTTTATATTTTAATTCTATATTATGAGCAACTTATATAGAATAATTGCCTTGTTTCGCAGTTTGCCATTCTTGTCTTTCTTGTTTTTCGCGTTTTGTTCTTGTTTTCCGATTCCTCATGCTTGATCTTTTGGTTTCAATTCTTGTGCATGATTGCTTGCTCCCAATTCTTATGCTCCCTTTCCAACCATACTTTAAAATAAATCGACTCTCCGTTTTTCTGTCTATTTTCCTCCATGGAAAAAATTATTTTGGAAATCACTCTTTCGTGTATTTCCCTGGACAGCACATATTTCGTGTCTGTCATGTTCCTGCGCAGAACTATCTTTTGAAGCTTATTCTGACCACAGTAAGGGAGCTCGTGCAGCGGAAATGCCCTTATGCTGTAAGCCTTTTCTTCAATCTAGAAAAACTTGAGACCAGTTAACAAAACACACTTTTGTTATAACTGTAATCTCTAAAAAAATTCTGAGAGCGTTTTTTGTCGTGTAGGATCACTTCCTGGAAGCGCATGCTTGCTTCGTCACGACCTAGGGGCGAATTGGAGTCTTTTTTGCCTTTCTCCTACTTTGAAGTTCGTCTGATTCGGTTGGTTAACGTTTTCGCCAGTTCCACAACTCTAGGATGATCTGTCCTGTAGGTTGCACTGTTGTTGGTGTCGTAAAGGTACAATCGATAGGTCTCTGTCGTCTTATAGGGCTCCAGACGTGATTAGGATGCTATCGAATCGTCCCGTTACTAACCGTTATGGCATTGGAATCAACTTCTAAGGCATTTGTTACAAAAATTTCGGAATCTTTACCAATAAAACTAATATACTACTCCTCGTATATTGGTTTCTTTTATTAATTCGATATTATTTTCTTTTGTTAGCGAGAAACTTTTTTTTTGAATATATCAGCAATATTTCCTTCAATGTCACTTATCCGATCGTTTACAAAATAAACATTGTGTTGCATTTTATCAGTGACCTTGACTTCGTGTATTACTAAACTACACATATTTAATTTGAATTCGATGTTTATTTACTCGCGATTAGTTTAAATATACAAGTTATTGTTTATAATTTTGTTTGTAAACTATGCAATATATGGCGCTTATTAAAAAGTACAACGCATGCATTTTTTATGCACGTAATTAAACTTATGAAAAAATATAACATATTTTTGCGATATATGTATATATATATATATATGCGCCTTCTAAACAAAAAATATATTTAAACTTTTGCTTTAATAACAAAATTGCGAAGTGTACGGCCGAAATGTAACGTCTCTAAGTTACGTAGTACATATTAATTTTTAAATAAACTTGACCTTTACATAAAGAAACGTATGGTACGCGCTTTGCAACTTTTGCATTTTTGCGTATGTAGGCATCAATAACATGGTATGCATGCATTAAATAAATATTATTGTCTCTTATAATACAAATAAACATTTTCACTCGCGAAATGTACGTAATTTATAGATATGAACGTCTTGCACTTTATTTTTATACACCGTAATATTTGTCTTTGTTTAAATTTACTCTAAAAGAATACCTGCATTTCTTCTTTCGTGTGGAGCTTCTGTTTGCTCTTGGAGATGATTTCCTTCGTTCCTTGTTGCGTACTTGCCCATCCTCTTGGTTTTGACCTGCTAAACTGTAGGTTTTTTTTTCCTTGGTTCGTTCCAAATTTCCACTTGGTCTTTTTCGGCCTTAGATGGCTGGCAGGGCCATCTAGTAGTGTGGACAGGTAGGATCGCCATGTGATATTAGGGCCTTAAGTGATAGGGCCCTACATCCTGGCAGGATCGCCATGTGATATTAGTGGGGCCTTAAGCCCTAAGGCAGAATCGCCATGTGATATTAGTGCCGTTTGTGCACGTTCGTGGCAGGACGCCACGTGATGTTAGCCTGGTCCTGAAGGCTAACATCACGTGGCGTCCTGCCACGAACGTGCACTAACGGCACTAATATCACATGACGATTCTGCCTTAGGGCTTAAGGCCCCACTAATATCACATGCCGATCCTCCAGGCACGTAGGGCCCTATCACTTAAGGCCCTAATATCACACCATATATACCACATGGGATTGCCATTGTTTTATAGAATTTTAACAGCGTGTCCTTCCTCACTTTATTTTTTAGTGTTCTGGCTATGGTGCCATTTATTCTGTTGAATTTTGTTAGTTTCGTGTGTGTATCCGTGTAATCGTATAAATACGATATAGTGGATCAGTGGATAGTGGATATAATAACTTAGAAGAAAATTTAACTTTTCAATTGTCTACTAATTTAATTTTACTTTTATGATTGACAAAGTGCATGAATTTCTTAGGTTTTGGATTTTGGTCGACAAGTAACGATGCTGCATTGTTTTTTTTTTAATAAATTAGTGATTTCGTGGCAAATTTTATATTATAGATATACATTTTACTTTCACATAATATTATTAAAACCATTGTCTTACTTTTCAAACAAATGTTTCAAAAATCAAGAAAACTAAAAAAATCTGAAATTTTAAAAACCTCTAGTACGATATATTTTTTGTTCCGGAGTAATAGGGCATGAAGATGAATAATTAGCGAACGGAACAAAAAGAGTTTAGCTATAATTGAATTCTCGACTTGGGAAATCAAAGCAAAACGAAGTGGAAGATAAGGAACAAACGTAATTACATTTAAATAAGAAATAGCATGATATGAAATATAGAAGAAGTCAAAATTATAAATCTATAAATGGAGCCTACCATTATTATTTATTCCTCAACATAAGTCGAGGTTTATTATTAAATATAAATATTTGCATATCTCGCTGTAATGAAGTTATGTTGTTTCACCAATTAATTGACTTATCTTACAAATAATTATTATTCGAAATTACTAATTTCTGATCTTTATTTTCTATATTCAATTGCCGGAAATTTTACACACAAAATCATCTAAATTAGTAAAATATAAAAATATAGGATTTTATACACAAAGAAAAATCTTAATGTCTTTCTAAGTAATGTGCTAGAGGATCTTTGCTCGTTGTTCTGTTTTAACACATTAGTATCTACTTAAGTCGGCTAGTGTGCTGTGCGTGCTTTTGCATTTGTTTAGTGTTTGAGTATTACGGGTACGTATATTTAATATAACAATTTATAGTGTACAGTCACTTGAAAATAGAGACAACTTTGTTTAATTTGCTACGTGTCGCACAGGAGATTGTAGGGAAAACAAGGGACTGCTTGTGTGATTTTTAGGAAACAAGAAGTTCTATCAAAGGGTAATTGCAATAGTTGTTGAAGTTTTTTTGTTAGTAAAATATTAAATTTCGTCATATATAACAATGTGCCCTATGGGTTGTAAGGAAAGAACCATAATTCAGATAACAAAAAACCTTATTTCTGTTACATTCACGAAAAATACATTGATTCATTCCAATATATTAAGAGACCAAGGTATTAATATCTCAAAAAGATGATGCTGTGAATATGTCTTCATGAATTAGATTCAAAATTCGGGTTACCTGTAAAACAAATTAAATTTAATTTTTGATCTGGCCAATATAGAAGCCACACAAATAAAATTATCGTGTTTTATTTCAATTACTTTGGATTTCTATTTTTTTTTTCATCTTAAAGCAGTTACTGAAGCAAGCCGGCTAAAATATTGTTACACATCTTACTTACTGGAATAATGGCAGATATCTGGAGAACGAAGTGGAGTTGCTATTTTTGTTCAACGTACAATACCACAAAATAAATGTTTTGCTTTTGTGTTGTATTTGCATGCATATTGGCGAAACTTGGCATACTTGTGCAAGTTGGTACTCTACCTTTAAAAAATTGAATTTTTGAGAATACTTAAACTTTGATAATAAATAAGTATTAAACTTCTAGTTTCAAAAACTTTTGTTGTAAATCCACTATAATATTGTTTAGCCATACAATGGCTTCATCAGTTGGATGAAAACCTGAATACTTAAATTACAATTTTGAATATTTATGTATGTACAAATTATTGAGAAAAATGGTGGTGGAAAAATTTTTACGATCTTAAATTTAGTAGAGGGGGTTGTCTAAATCTAATTGGTTATTTAAAGCTAATCCTAAATTATTATATCTATTAATTTCTAAGTTTTCTAACAAGGTAAATTTCTTGCTTTTATCTTGAATATGTAAAATTTGGAAATCTATATTAAATGTATGATTGATATCTACAACAATGATTTGCGAAAGTTGAATCTCTTTTCCTTTCTTTACGACTTCTCTCGTGTACTTTCATCCTAATTTTGATGTCCCCCCCGTTTGTCCTATGCATACGTTTTTACAGCCTTCACATGTTAACTTATATACACCAGATCTTGATCCCTTGTCTATCTTATCTTTGTTGTTTTTAATAATGCTCTGCATAGTATTGTCTGTTTTAAATGACATATGTTCCTTGACGTTTTTTAACGAAAATACCAATTTCTTCCGAAATTTTTCCCAAGTAAGTGATTGAATTGTAGGAATTAATTATATTGTTTTTTAGTTTTGGGCAAACTAGAGAAAGGGTTTTAGATTTTTGATGATTATTCAGGATATTATTGATAATATTTATAGAGGAACCATTGTTTAATGCTATTGTGTGTATCCTATTTAGTTCAAGGTCGAAATTACTTTTACTCTAGGTGCATTTATTAATCTATACACCATTGATTGGTATGTTGATAATTTGTGTGTTATAGGTTGAAATTAATTAGCGTGTATTGTGGTGTCTATATGTGTTGGTTTATGGTATATAGCGAACTCGGGTTTATTAGTTTGAGGTGTTATGGTGAAGGCTAGAAAATTAATGCATTTATTTATTTCTGTTTCTATTGTAAAATTTATTTTGGGGTCATAGTGTTGATATAATTATGTAAAGCTTTTAATTGTCCATCTGAACCGTCAAAGCAAATTAATATGTCAACATTGTAGTGGATTTACAATTAAAAAAAAATTTGAAACTATAAGTTTAATACTTACTTCTTATCGTTATAATGAAGTTTCAACAAGTACCTCCTTCGTCAATTAACGACTTAAATTTCATGTTTGCAGTTTTCTTGAACATATTATGGGAAAGAATATAATAAGTACGGATCGGCATTCAGGCGCAAGTATTTGATGTTAGTGCCAGGACATTATGAATCCCGATTTTACATTTTTCACTCGCCAATCAAAATACGTATATAGCAATAATTACTTACCAAGTAAGAGAAAATATAGAGCTTCTCCAGAACGAATGTTGCAGGGTTTATAAAACATATCACACATCCTGACAGTTCACCGTTTATATTCAGAGAATGATAGCTCTAATTGTTCCATATGCTCATCTGTTAATTGTCTGTCATTGTAAATTCATCTTTACATTAAAAACGACCGTTTAAAATCTACCGATGAATTGGGGGCATATAGTACAATACATAGTGTTTTCTAGTAACGGCACAGTTATCCTCGGTTCGAAAAAAATTATTGACGAAGATCATATACAATATTCATGGCGTTAGTTATAGAATATTGTGGGTTTGTCGGAGTAACCTCTAGACGGCGGATGGTTACAGGTATTCAGAAATAATCATTCGGATCCAGTAGCTGTATTAGACTAGGGATGTTTCCAAAGTTCTAGGAATTTAGCTAGATTTTTTTTATTTTGTCAATTTTCTTCAATAATTACAATGTAGTTTTTCAACATAATCGCCATTTAATTAAATACATTTATCCCACCGACAAATTAATTTTTTTAAGCCAACTTCGAAGAACTTTTCGGTGTCTCCTTAACCTATTTATGGCACGTTCTACGTCAGCTAAACTCTCAAAATGAACACTGCGTAAAGGTTTTTCAAATCTGTGAACAGATGAAGATCACTGCGAGATCCGATGAATAAGTTGGATGCGAAAGCAATTTCCATCGTAATTCATTCAAAACATCCTTCGTTTTTCTTGCGGTGTGCGGTCTTGTATTATCCTGTTGCAATAACGGATGCATATGCAACTTCCCAAGCCGTTTTGTGATAAGTGTCTGTCGCAATGGTCCGGATAATAAGTTCGAATAATATTCTGCTTTAATTGTACTACCTTTCGCCAGATAATTCATAAAAATAATCCTTTCGCAATCCTAGAATACATTTAGCATTATCTTTCTAATAGATGGAACTGCACGCGCCTTAAGTGGAGGCCCTTCTTCGGGTTTACGCTATTCTTTGGATTGACTTTTGGTCTCAGGATTGAAACAAGGAATCCACGTGTCGTCAGAGGTCAAAATTCATCACCATAACGGGCTAACAGGTCTTGAAGTTGACGACAAATGTCAGACCAATTAAGTTTCTGTTCCGGTCTCAACAGCCTTGGCACCCAGCGGTCTGAAACCTTGCTTACGCCAAAACAATCATGTAAGATCTAATAAACTTATTGTGTACCTATTCCTAGGAGTACACTAATTTGGGAAATAGTTAATCGTCTATTCTCTTTCAGTAGGTTTTTCACGGCAGTAATGTTTTTATTCACCGACGTGCTCGGGCGACCATTGCGTGGATCGTTTTCTAATGATTTTCTACCACTTTTAAAACGATCGATCCACAAATATACAATACTTTTAGATTTTACAGACTCACCAAACACTCCTTGCAGACGTTTAATAATTACTGAAGTTTTCACACCCTCTTTCCACAAAAAGAATATTATTGCTCTTTGAGATTTAGCCGGGTCTTCCATGGTTACACAAACAGTGCTACGAAAATGCGTCTATATCGGTCGAACACCTAAATCATAGTGAACTATATTGCACTGGATAGCAATATAAACATGTCAAGACTTGTCTCGCCAATAGCATTGCGTATAAGTTCTTCCTAATTTAATTAGAGCCTAATTCCTAGAACTTTAGAAATATCCCTCGTACTTTTAGCGTCGTTAAAATGCATGTCGTTAAAATGCTAATAATAATGCTGCTTCCTCCACGAGCTTCAGCTCGAACAAGTTCTGGTGGTAGTGGCACATGTGGCAGATTTTTACGAAATAAATTCTTGCCTGCTGATGCTTTCACAAAAGCCTTCTTGAAAGAAGATATCAATTTATCTGTATTCGGGAAACATTTTCAGACTTCCTCTGATATTCGATGAAGAGCATCTGCGAAACATATGATATGCGTCATACTACTGTATGTTTGTTGTAAGGGAACCGACCAGCCGCCTTCATAGACGCAGCTCCATCTGTTACAAATAATAACACTTTTTCTTTATTCATATCGTGCTTTACACCCCTTAGCGATTTCAAACACGAAGTTACGTTACGTGATTTAAATTTTGCATTAGTTGCTTCGATTCTCTTAGATGCAAGTAGATGTGTAAGCATTATTGTGTCGCTCTCTATCACATATTTATGCTAGTTATAATAGATCGAACCGCAACAAATTCATTTAATATCCTAGTATATACCTCTGACTGCTGATCCCTAATAATAAGTTTGAAAATGTTATTTTTGGATTTAGGAATGGAAAGAGTGTTAGAAAAAATATATAAGTAGTAACTAAAGTAAAAAACTGTTGCAAAATATTAATAGTTTATAAGAACATTCCAATGTACGTTACATTGCAATCTGTAATAGAGATATAGGGTTACTAATTTCTTTGAAAGCACGCCAGCAGTTATTGGATCGAACCTGATACTAAAAAAGTAAAAATATTGTAAAGTTTGTCTTTTCGGGTTCTTAAATAAAACTAACAATAATTTTAGACACACACTATATTAATAATAAAACGTATAACAATATAAAACTAACTATTAACAATAAGCACATTTATGTATTTATATTTATGTATCTATATTTATGTGTACTGCGCGAGACTCTAGGATTCAATGAATGTCCCCTTCTTCGACGAGGCTTTATATCGTGGTGAATACTTTTCTAGAGCGTTCCCGTAGGCCTCGAGAAAACACCAGAGGAATGACATGTGACGCGTTATTGGATGAGTCATCACAATATCAAGAAAGCATTACTAAAAACTGTTAAACATGTTTAAACGTCTTTCATCAGGGACTGTGACGATGTAAAAACTTTAAAAAAGGTATAAAATCCTTTACAATATCAATATTAGTATCGTAAATATGCATTTTGATAATTATATGGTCATCTTCAGAAGGAAAAAAATAAGAGTATATGTAAGATCCGAATGTTAATCTGGCAATGGAGTTTATACGTTTTATGGTTGTTAAACATCTTCTCCTTGTAATTTCCTTATTTATTCAGCATTGATAATTGACGAAGCATCCTACATATTTATTTATAGCCAGTATAAAAATATATTTATAGAAAAGTTATTAATAAACTCCTATTTTTTTCAAGTATGTACATAAAAAATTAACACGTTGAATAACTAATTAGTTTTCTGCATAGCTAATCGGTAAGAATTATCATATTATTCTCATATTGAAGGAAAGCTGTTTGGTGAACTAGCTACGCTTTCGCCAAGGCTTTTGCTTCATAATGGCCAACATGTGTTCAATTATATTTCCGTCCGGCAACTGCAAAGGACTTTCAATTGTTTAAATAGCATTTGCTATTTACCATTCGGCGCACAATTTACTGCAATATTCCGTATCATTGCCTTCTTGCAATAAGGTTCCTTTTGGTATACGAGGGATGTCTGGTTACTAAGGCACATTTGCGAATTACAGACAGACTACTTTAGTTATAGAAAACAAACATACACTAAGTAAAAGCGTGAACTGTTAGCTATTTTTCAACATAATTACCGCAAACATTTTGAAGTTAGTCGTCGTCTTCAAACCTTTTACCCGACAAATGAACTTTCAATGGCCCAAACAAATGAAAATCAGGAGGAGCCAGGTCTGGATTATGTGGCGAATGGACAAGAACTTCCCAATTGTGTTTCTGAAGCCAGGCCTTCGTCTGACTTGAGGTATACGGTCTTACATTGTCATGAAACAACATGATTCCTTTCGTCAACCTTCCTCTTCATTTCTGTCTGTGTAGTTTTTCAAGAATTTGGACAATAATAATCGCTGCTGATTGTCTTTTTCGGTGCTAAAAACTAATGGTGAACTTGAATGCTTCCACGTCATCGAGTCTTTTCTTGATTTGAGGTATGGTGATAAACCGACGTTTTGTTTCCTGTAACGATAGTCTCTAGAAATCCGGTTTCTGGACGATAGTTCGTTAAAAGTTCCATTGCCACCGCCATTCGTTGCATTTTGTGTTGGTCGGTCAACAGTTTTGGTACCCATCTCGCAGACAATATTCGTTCTAGCCGAATGCCGACAGCTGAACATCTTAAGTCGCTCCACGGGTGCAGACATAATAATATCTCATGGCTTGTCAATGCCCCCTGTAATTGGAGTCAAGCTGTTGGGTAATGCTAAAGCTTGCATTATTATTAAAATTGAATGTATTTTTGAATAATATCATTTTTATTCATGGCAACTTTACATATATAAATATGACATTAATATACTGTCCTTTATAATTTAAAATTCTTTGAAAAAGGCTGTAATTGTAGAAACATGGAAGAGATTATTTTAAATAGAGACATATTAAAGTAAAACAGACCTTAAATGGCCGACTATCTAAATCTACTATATATATATATATATATATATATATATATATATATATATACGTATCGGTTTAGAATGTTTTTTGCCGTCTTCTGATTTCCAATCTCAATTGGGTCCTGTGTTCCCATAAATTGTTCTGCAAACCTCTCACTTTTATCTCCTTATGGGTCCCTTCCCTCCAACTTTTTCTCGGTCTCCTTCTCCTACGCCTCCTTGTGGGGTCCATTCCATAATTTGCTTGGATAGCCATTCCCTTGCCATCCGTTGTAAATGTCCATATCATTGAATTTGCTTCGTTCTGATATCTTTTACATCAGAACGAAATGGTAGGCTTGACCAGCATGACTCCTTTTATTCTCTCATATCGAATTCCGTCTCTACTAGATCTACATGCAGCTCTTCTTCAGAAGTATATTTCTGTTATCAGCAAAGCTTTTACGGTTTTATATTTAAGTGGCCGAACTTCGAGGCTATAAGTTGCTATTCTCTTAATAATTGTGTTGTATATTAGGATCTTATTCTTTTTGGAGGTCTTTTCATCCAAGAGAATACTATTTAAGTGAACTACGGCTTTTCTAGCCTCAGAGTTCCTATATTGTATGGCTTTATCCAAGATGCCGTCCTGTGACATATGCAGTCCCAGATATGTGTAAGTGTCGCAATATCTAATTTTCTGTCCATTGTTTAAGATAAGTTCTCTTACTAAGCCACCGTTGCGTTCACCTCTAGACTCCGTTTGTAATATTCTTCGATCAATTTGCGTGTCATATATTCTATGGAGTCCACAACTTTAGCTAACACTATTTCATCATTTGCGAGGCATAGCGTGTATATGTTTGTTTCTGCCAACGGGATACCCACACTCATACTTTCGTTTCTATTTTCTTAGCACCGATTCTAAATATATTTTAAATAATGTTGGCTAGAGACAGCATCCTGGCTTAAACCCTTTATTTATCTTAAATGCGTTAGTTGTCTGTCCGTTTATCTTTACTCTGGCTTGACGTTTTTATGAAGGTTTCTAACTGCGCTGATAAAGTTATTGTCTATATTCGCATTTCTCAGCGCTTCCCAAAGCCTTACCTGAGAAACGTAGTCGGGCTTTTTTAACATCTAAGAAGGGAGATGCTATATATGATTATTATTATTCATGTATTTATTGTGTATGTGGTTCTTATTTGTATTTAGTTAATAAACGTAGTCTGTGAGGCTCATTTAAAGCTTAAAATATAAAAGAATTTCGAATTCATCCAACACTTGCTGTAAATATCACTAAATATTGTATACGTTGTATACAACGTATGTAATATGTAAATTTTGGGTAAATTCATAATGTCCCAGAGGGACACTTAAGAGGTAATTCCAATTACTTTTAATTCTCTACAATGAGAATATTAGTAAGTGTTAAAATATTACATTCTAGACAAGGTAAATTATATTGATACAATTTTTTGTAAGCTAACGAAAATTATATTTATCTTACACCGCTTCCGAGAATATGCCAATATATTCAACTACTTTCAACTTTCACTTGGAGATTGCATGTGGGAGTTTCAAAGCATTTTTGTGTTGTAGAGACAGGCAATTTTATTTTCTCTCTGGTCACATTGCACGGATGCCTATCTGAAATAAAGAGTTTAACGGTTTTGTTTTACACATTTATGAAATTTTCTGCTTCCCATTTGAGAAACAATCGCAATTTAGATCGAAATAAAAAAGCATTGCAGTGGTTGTTCAATTTTTAATTATCTATTCAATGGAATGTCGAATTTTTTAAATTATAAATTAAGAAATGATTTTATACTATATTAATGAGTTTTTAAGATTCGGTTTTTAAATTTAAATAACGATTTAGCTCGTCTTTTTATATATTTATTACTTATTTACTTTTAAGATGTATGACTGTCCCGTAATGTACAGACTGTCCCGTAAAAAACTCCTACAATCATAATTCCGTTATTTATTGTCCGATTTTATTGAAACAAATAGTAAATTGCTACCTACGCGAGAAGCGGGCGCATTGATGGCGTCTGAAGATCGAAATCGAACGTCGAAATCGACACAAAACCCGTAGTCGTATTGCAGTATGTTTGGGAGCTTCTATTTATTGTGTATGCCCTTAGTCAGTGGAGACAGGTGCGGGTGACTACAATAAAAGATAGAAGGTAGCGCCAATCAGTTTTGTTTACGGAAACTCAGTCTGAAAACTTTGAAAAGGGATTGCGCGTTCTTCGGCGCATGCGCATACAGACTAAACAAAACAAACGCTAAATATTTACGAAATACTAATACTAAAATGCTGCACAGGATACCTGAAACCTGAAAAGAAATTTCTAAAGGGAAAAACCAAAGGCAAAGAAAACGCTTGAAAACAATAAATTCGTATATGCACGTCAGATATATATATATATATATATATATATAATATTTTCGTGACCTTGGTATGATATGGTAAACTTAATAAGTCGGCGATTAAAGGTCTGGTTTATTACTTCAAAGTATATATATTTAAAACAACCCTACATGTTTCGGCAATGATGCCTTTGTCAAGGATATAAAAAATATAAATGACAGAATATAAATGTCAAATAATTGAGTTGCTATGGTTTAAATTATTCAAAGATACATTCCAATAATAATAATAAATCATGTCTCAGTATTCCAAAAAATAGATAGCAAGGTGTGAACATATGTGTTGTTCGCTGCTAGCGGCTTGTGTCTCTTTCTGGGTATGAACTTGTGTGTTGGTTACTGCTGGCAGCTTGTGTCTCTCTCTGGGTGTGTGGTTTTGTATTTGTGTGAGCGCGTAAGTGTAGGGTTTTGTATGTTGGTGCGCTCGTGCGTGTGTTTAGTGACCGGTCGCGTACATTTAGAGAGATCGGATAACCAGCCGTTGCGCAGGGCCGCCAACCCTTTCCCGGCAACTTCTTTACTTTTCCGTGCAGTACTTCGACGGCCCGACCCCCGCCCCAACGAGGCAAGGCGCAGACCAGCGAAGCGCACCCTGCACGGGGTTGCTCATCACCAACCAAGGGAATACTCTTAGTGGCTACCTCAGTCGACGATGTTCAACTTTGTGCCATCTTAACGATTTCCGCAAAAGCGGGGGCAATGCACACACGTCGAACGCGTGTGTACTGTTAACGGCAGCCTAGCCAGGTTGCCGCCCAGGACCGGTCCTAGTGGTGTGTGCATTGCGCGGCGCATACGTAATAATAACTCATGTCTTGCTTATCCCTGCTTTTCCCTGTTTTCTGTTTTGTGCTGATGTGGTCCTCTACTGGGTTGTAGCCTAGCATATGCGCTACCAAACTCTAGGGGGGTCTGCCCGATGGGCAGTCAGGTGCCATTCCGCCTTTCCAGCAGGAGTGAGGAACCAAGCTACGCGGCGCAAATCACGGCGCCCCGCAATGCACACACCACTAGGACCGGTCCTGGGTGGCAACCTGGCTAGGCTGCCGTTATCAGCACACACACGTTCGACGTGTGTGCATTGCCCCCGCTTTTGCGGAAATCGTTAAGATGGCACAAAGTGTGACCGCCGTCGACTGAGGTAGCCACTCAGGTGTTCCCTCGGTTGGCGATGAGCAATCCCGTGCAGGGTGCGCTTCGCTGGTCTGCGCCTTGCCTCGTTGAGGCGGGGGTCGGTCCGTCGAAGTACTGCACGGAAAAGTAAAGAAGTTGCCGGGAAAGGGTTGGCGGCCCTACGCAACGGCTGGTTATCCGATCTCTCTAAATTTACGCGTAAATTTATATATACTTTGAAGTAATAAACCAGACCTTTAATCGCCGACTTATTAAGTTTACCATATATATATATATATATATATATATATATATATATATATATATATATATATATATATATATATATATATGCAAAAATGAATTGAAATTTAAAATGTAATGCAATTACAGGAAAAGTTGATTTTTAGGTTTAAATGTTATTAATATGTATAAAACTCTACAAAACTGACTATAATTTGAAATATGACGATAAATTGAAATTGCAATGAGTTAATTAATCATTCAGGAAAATCGAGAACAAAAGCAAAATTGTCAAATATAATTAAACTAGTACAAAATAAAAATAATAGTACGAATTAATACGGTACCATTGGTGATGGTTTTATTTTTGACCTTGAGAGAAAACACTAGCTAATTTACGGCTTTTGTCTGGCTTGGTGGTAACCAGATAATTAACAACGTGGTAACCCCAGATGATAGGGGGATGTAGGGCCTATATTCTTCCCGAAAATCGGACCAGAACGCCGCTATACTTACAGTTAGGTTTTAATCAACTTTCCAAAACTACTAAATTTGCTGCAGACGAAATCGGCAATTCCATAAATATATAATCACTTCTAAGACTAGATCCGCTTAATGCGATAAAACTATAAGTCAAACAGTTGTGATTATCGCTTTATTTCTTTTTTTTTGAAGATCTGCACTACTTAAAAAGTCCAACTTGATACCACGAAGATCGGAGATCGAATTTCAATCACCTGCATGTATAGAAAACGATAGGGGGGGTGATGCACTTAGCAAATTTAAACACAGATAGCGATATACATACCCGTTGAACGTAATTAAATGAACGTAATTAAGGCGTAACAAAATTTAATAGTATTAAAAATACTACAAAATAGCAGTGTTTTATTTGTTTCCAGTTGTTTTCATTAATGCCAAACGATAGTCAACTTTTTATCTTAAATGGCAACATATATATTTTTGGCTATATTGGAATTGGATTTCTTTTTCTGAATTCAACAATGTATAACATATCTAATTTTGATAAACGTTTATTGAAAAAAAAATAATAAAACACAATAAATTTCATCTTTGTCTTCCATTTTAAGTCTGCAATGAAATAACAAAAATGCGATAAACGTCAATAAGTGTCAGTGTGAGTTTATTAAATCTTCTTTATGCTCGTGTTTGTACGATCTGCCACAACAAAAAACGTATTTTTATAAAAATTAATAATAACGGTCAGTTAATGGACATGTTACAAGTGTACTTTGAATGTAATAAAAATCGTCTACAAGCGGTTCGACGTTAGTGTTCGTTTTCCGGACAGAGAAGTTCCAGATTCGAAAATATTTCAGAGAATTGAAACGAATTTAAGAAACTATGGATCATTTAACAAACCTAAGACACAATAACGTAAATTCTCCCAAGATACGGAATTAGATATTCTTCTTGCAGTACAAGAAAATACACGAACTTCGACTCGTAATATTGGGGTATCAAAAACTACAGTCAGTGGTTTTTAAGAAAACACAAACTTAAACCGTATAGCTAGTTCATGCATTAGAACAAAATGATCCTAGCCGAAGAATACAGTTTTGTCGTTTTTATTTAAATACATTAGAACAAGACCCGAATTTTTACAGAATAAGTTGGTCTAGTGAATGGACTTTTAGCAACAATGGTATTTTTAATAGAAACATACATCGACAATAGACCCAAGACAATCCGAGATTTGTCATTGATTATAATCTTCAAAGACGTTTCAGCGTAAATGTTTGGCGTGGCATTTTGAGCGATCAATTAATTAGGCCATTTTTCATAGATGGTTGTCTAAATCAAGAAAAATATCACACTTTAATTAAACGAAAATCTTCAAAACTGCTTAGATGAATTACCTTTGGCAGATTTAAGTAGAATATTTTATCAACAAGATGTGGCTTCCGCGCACAACGCCAAAGTAAATACTGATTGGTTGAACACTGAATTTGACAAAAGGTGGATAGGAACATCCGGTCCTATCGAGTGGCCTGCGCGTTCACCGGATCCTACGCCCTTCGATGTTTGGTTGTGTGCTTATCTACAAGATCGACTTTATTTAACAAATCCAGAAAATGTTGACATATTAAGAAAAATAATTATTAACGCTTGTCACGAAGTACCTGCTGTTTGTCTTTTTAATGCGACTCGTGGAGTAATTAGGACATGTGCCGTATGTTTTGAACAAGGTGGCAGGCAATTTGAACAATTATTCTAAAGTGTTTAGTTTTGTTTCTTTCAATACTTATAATTAGAGTCGGCAAAGTGGGGCAAGTTTCAGTGAAGTGCGGAGAAGAATGTGGAGCGTTCAGTAAAGATTACGTACTAGCATTATTTATGTTCGTGACTTTCATGAGTGAGCATAGGCGATGTGGAGGCATGAATGTTTACACATATTATATAACGTGCAAAAATTATTAACAACAAAGTTTGTTTTAATCAATGTTTTTTTCAATAAATGTTTATCAAAAATAGACATGTTATACATCGTTGAATTCAGAAAAAAAATCCAATCCGAATATAGCCAAAAACATATATGTATAAAGTTGACTATCTTTTGACATTAACGAAAACAGAGTTATGATTTTTGGCGTTTTTTACGGGACATTCACGGCCCTAGAACTTCTTCTATAAATATATTATAATTACATGTTCTATGTATTTAAAGGCATAAAATCCCTCACCACATTCGTATCCTAATAACTAAGTTGTTGTGGCTGTATGTGTATATGTGGATATCTTGTAAAATGTTTCGCAATTTTTGTGTTAGCTTTACCTATGTTCAACTGATATATTTATTGTTTATTTTAGAATACGAATATTAATGTGCTAAGGGGCTTCATACTTTTTTAAAATTTTTATTTAAGCACAGTCTCCAATAAAAAACTTGTCTATGCATATTGAAATATATATAATAATATTTCAGATATGAGTATTCTCTCTTCAAATTTCTACTACATTCTTTATTTTATTTTTGATCTTCATGTACCAAAGTGACTCATTTTAGCAATTATCTCGAATGGTATGCTCCCAATATTATTCATAATATGAAATCGAAAAATAAGTGTTATCAATAAAGTTCGGATTTTACACACAAGAAATGCTTTAAATATGCGCATAAATATGTCACGTTCTTCTCAAAAATATGTCAAATATATGCTTCATTTTTACCTTTTATGCATTTTTATGCACTTTATTTTCTATGTATTTCGCTTACTGGAAATCAACGAAAGAGTAGTAGAAGAACAAAAAGTAGTCTAAATTACATTTTTACATAAAAAATTATTATTATTACATAATATATGATAAGAACATTGTATAATAATATGGTAAATGATACAATTAATAGCTATGTACATATCATTCTATGGATGTTACTTAATAATATAAGAAGTTATTATCATCCGTAGAATTATGTGTATAGTAATTATTAATAACTGTTCACTTTCGCAATAAGATCTACTCAACTTATTATTGTATAATACGAAGGTATTTTTAATAATATAAAATATTATTAAAAATCTGGTGTGAAGAACACAAATACAGGTTCACTATTAATATTTTTTGTGAACATGTCCGAACATATCCCTCCCCAGAGACGTAGATACGTATTTCGTCTTTCCAGATGCTCATCGGTACTCCCCTGCTGAAGAAGGGAGAAAGGAGCGTACCGATGAGCCTGTAGAAAGGCGAAATACGTATCTACGTCTCTGGGAAGGGATATGTTCGGACATGTTCACAAAAAATATTAATAGTGAACCTGTATTTGTGTTCTTCACTCCAGATTTTTAATAATATTTTATATTATTAAAAATACCTTTTTTATATACAAAACTGGTGGGGTTTACCTACTCATGTATGTTTCAATTATTCTGATACTTATTATTGTACCAATTAATAATTAAGTGCTTTTCTAGATTTTCGGCATTAAACTTTTGTTGAACTTTATGTTGTAAACTTTCTTTCGTCTTCAATTGAAGTGACAGGTGCATATTTTAATAACGCCAGATGTTCGGGTTCTAAATGTAAATTATTATCTTTAACAGTCGAACATAATGATAATGATAAAATCTTTGATATTTCTGTTAACTTTTGAAAACCATTATTCTTTGTTGTAACACTATAAAATTATGTAGTATAGCTTTACCAGTTTGACCTGTCGCCTCAAATGAAAATATAAATTTTTCATTTGAGGCGACTCTAGTTATGTAAATAAAAAGGACTAGTATTCCTCCAATTATAATAAGGAATAAAATATATGAGTATCAAAAAGTTATATTAAAGGACCCCTTTTCAATTAATTTTCCCAAGGTTCTACAATAGAAATTGACTCTTATAAAGATATTTCGTCAGTCTCTATTTTTTTTAATTAATCCACTTAAAAAACTACAATGGGCTTTAATATACGTCAACTAATCTAGAACCTCGGGTTTTTGGAATAAACTTTTGGATTTTATAATTGATTCAGCTGAGTCAGAAGAATCTGAGACGATGTTTTTTATATGATTATAGTGATTCGCTTGGAATATGGCTGCGGCTAACCACATTCGCCATCGAGTAATTACCGGTTCAGCAGGTAGAGGTACATTCGCCAATTTTTCTTTATCTACTTGGACTCGTAGAGGTGCCTTCTTAAATATTTTGTTACATTCAAAATTAAATAAATAACTAAAGGAAACTGACCTCTAATTTCCTCGCAAACTCTATATATTCCATGCGCTATACAAGCGCACGTGTATTAAATTTTTGCAAAAAAATTTAAATTTGCCCCTGCTTTTGTTTTATACGCTGCCGCATCTGTGACGAAAAGGAGAATGTTGTCAGTCGGCAGAATATCTGGAGCAAAAAAGTCATCAAACTTTCATTAACAAAACGAACAGTTTCTCTCCTGGGTTTTTTTGGCAAAATATTTTGATTAAGAACGCCAACTAATAATTTGCAATATAGCGACCACGAACATCGGTCATTTCATCAAAAATATGCGATTTTATGTTGAAAATGTAAAAAATATTCACTTTGTTCAAACAAACTAAAAATATGAACTAAAGCTCAATTTCATGCAAAATATGTATTTTTTTATACCGTTATTCGCATTATTTCAGTGTAGCATTGATATATCCATAATATTGGGGTGATATTCCTAATAATAAAAAATATGGTTTTTACCTAAAATCCAAACTCTAGTTATCAATACATGGACTTTATATGAACAACGATTATCGAAATTAGTGTAGGGTTTTCATTTACTAAAAAGCAAATATTCTATGCCTACGAGAACTCACCTTTACTCTGTTGAAGACATTATTTAATTTAGACTCGAAAGTCTTAGAAGTTCATTAGGGACCAACGAAGATATATGTATTAGAATTCCTAGCAGTATACTCTATAGCAACAACGATTACAACAATATTTATTCTATTTTTTACGTATTTTAACTTACTTTGATAGTGTTCATTGATCTCTTGCTACATACAACAGTTATGATACTTAAAATGTCTTTCATCAATACATTAATATCGTGTTTGTAACTTAGACCGATGCACTTTGCGCCATTAAAAATTGTATGGTCCTTTACTACTGGTGATGATCAAGTACCTGTCCTTGCAGTTGAACACTATGCACGCTTTTTGTTGGCCTTTTAACTAGAACTTTTAACTATGCTCTTGAGTTTTCAACTTTTCTGAATATGTGGTGATCCATGAAATATAATAAATTATGGTCCGGATAAGGGTAAAATTGTTTTTGAAGAAGATGCAAATGTATTACTTGACCACAAATTATCTTTCAGTTGACACTTTCAAAGTGTAACGTTTATGCTAAATAAACTACTCAAAAATGAATAGGGAATTAGATCTTTTTTTAACAGATCTAATTAATTCGATTAAATTTAACGTATTTTCTCAAACTATAGATAAATTAGAAGGCCCACAGTCGTTTGTGGACAATTTATTTGGTAAATGTCTTTTCTGTGTGATAAAATATTGAATCTTGTATTTTAACCTTAAATTAATTTAGAATACAAAATTATAAAAATCGCATTTTTTGACAAGTATTATTCATTTTAAACGTCATTTCACATTTTCACGATGCCAAGACGTCATTTAAATAAAGAAACTTTTGATTTAATTGCGTTATTGCATCAGCGAGGGCAATCTGGAGCAGAAATTGCCGCAATTTTTAATGTGTCTCCAAGTGTTGTTAGTAGGGCTCTAACAAGATTCCAACAGGTAGGATTTGCAAGGAGAAGACCCGGTAGTGGATCTGAGAGGAAAACAAATCACAGACAAGACCGCCACATACGAATTCAGACAAGGATGAATCCGTTTAGAAGTGCTGTATGGTTGCAAACACAGTTACGTGCCGCCACTGGAGTTAGAGTTTCGGATCAAACCATCAGAAACCGTCTGAGGGAAGTGGATCTTCATAGCTGCAGGCCTGTGAGATGCCCAAAATTAACTAATGCCAATAGAAAGGCTAGAAGAACTTGGGTTAACCAACGACTAGCAGAAAATTTTCAATGGGAGCATGGTTTATACACCGATCAATCCAGATTCTGCTTATTTAGTGATAATCGTAGAGTAAGGGTCTGGAGAACTCGAGGAGACCGTTATGGACGCGAGTTTACAAAAGCTGTGGTGCCTTTTGGCGGCGGTGGTATCATGGTGTGGGCGGGCATTAGTTTGAATGGACGTACGAACCTCCATCTCTTAGAAAACAATGTCAATGGACACATATACAGAGATGACATTATTCAGCAATATGTGTCCGACTTTCGTGAGGCTGTTAATGAAAACATGTTTTTTATTGATGATAATGCAAGACCTCATCGTGCACAAATTGTAATGCAAGCAATAAATTCCCTCCATATTAACCATCTACCTTTACCACCAACGTCTCCCGACTTGAATAAAATTGAGCACATCTGGGACAGACTTCAAGAACAGCTCAACGAACATAATCCACCCCAGTTAGCGTGCAACACTTGCGGGAAATTTTACCGCTGTGTTGGAGAAGAGTGTCACAAGAACACATTAATAATTGCATTATGAGTATGCCCCGAAGACGTACAGCTGTGAGAGATGTCCGTGGCCATTATACACGATTTTAGAATTAATTGTTACAGAAAAATGTTTATTTCAGCTATTGTTAAAAATGTTGCTTATTTCATTTTTGATCATTTCTTAGTAATCCAACGATTTTTCTGAAGAAATATACTTGAAAATTTTAAATTGTTGTGTACAATTATGTATCTAATATAATACACTACAAATATTTACCCATACTATCTAAAAAATACAAAAAAGTAAAAATTCCTTATTCATTTTTGAGTAGTTTAAATATTGGCATTCATTGTGCATAACAGCCGATCATTCTTAAATACTGCTTCTCTAAAAATCTAGTTCTATTCTCTGATCTAAACCCATCTCGAATACTATTATTTAAACTACATCTGTCAAATTTCTATAATGCCTAAACGACTTTTGTTATCTTCCTAGAAATTTTGGGAATTTTTGCCTGTTATTGCGTTTCAACATGCCTGTGTTTTCTTTTTGAAAGGTTTCTATAAGATACGGGTGTATTAGTTGACCACAAATTATCTTTCAGTGGACCCTTTGAAAGTATAACTGTTCATGCTAAATAAATCTTTACACTCAGTGTGCATAACTGCCGATCATATTCAAATATTATTTCGTTAAAAACCTAGTTCTTGTTATCCTCCTAGGAATTTAGTTAATTTTTGCCTGTTATCGCGTTTCAACATGCCTGCGCTTATTTGATTCACAACTCCATGGATTTTCTGGTATTATTGCAGTAGTTATGTTTCTTGATTGGCAATTCTTCTCACGATTTAACTACATTTTACTAGAAGTATTTTGCTACTCAAATCTCCTTTTTATGTTATGTGCACCAATTATAACAACTTTTCTCAATATTATAATACGACGGATATGCTGAAATTGTTGAGAAAAACACGGTTAATATTTTTTATTTTAAATGTGTTCAATGTAATTCTCTTTAGCAATAATACACTTGGCCATTTTTGCCATTGTTGAAAAGCTCCGAACCAATCTTTTTTAAGAATACCTTCAAAATAAGCGTGAACTGCGATTTTAATCTCTTCTTCAGATGAAAAATAGCCCAAAAAATAGCCAAAAGTCACATATTACTAAATCAGGTGAGTACGGCGGATGTTCTAACTACTATTTTTATATTTTTGCCAACCAAAAATTGGAGGGTTAAACCTGTCGTATGGGATGCATTATCATGGTGGAACATAATTCCCTTGCCTGGAACTCTACTGAACCCTACAGGCAAATATTTTTCAGTGTGCCACTTAGCTGTAACTGTCTTTTGTAGCTCATGTAGCTTAATTACATTTACTAAGCCCGTACTTCTGAAGAATACCGCATACATAAACTTTTTCATAGCTCGCTTTCATTGCAGCAATTTCCTCATGTTCGTGAATCCATACACGACTCTCTTGGTGAGTAAGAGGGCCGAAAAAGGGAATATAAGTTTCGTCATCTGTCACTATTTTGGAAAAAATTTGGTGCTCGCCAATATTTAAGAAATTTAAAGTTTCGCGGTAAATTACTACACGCCTTGCTTTTTAGAGTCGGAAAGGTGATGCGGCACAATTTACTGATGCGGCCGATTCACTACTTTTTTTTTAAATAGAGGTGATCGTGCATGATTGTTTTAACAGCTGAGGATCAAACCTTGAATTGATGCTTTATTACCGGATAAGTGGATTTCACTCTCTTCAATTATTTTTTTAACGACAGCAATGTTTTTGTCAGTAACAGCCGCAGGAGGACGCCCTACTCCAAATTCCTTATACCATGGTAAATTGTAGCCAAGGAAGGTGCTTTTTGACTAAAACACTAAACTCTCTTTGCACACTTACTTTTAAAAAATAAGGTTAGTTATAAGTCTAAAGACGCAGACTATGTGCCCGGTGCATGGTGACATGAATCATGTCAGCATGTGTACTAAATATTATTTTGGATACTATAATATAAATATGTTTTGAAGGTGCATCTGTTATTGCCAATAATACCACTTTTTCTTTAGAATAAATGTTTCGTTCATTGTGAGAAATACAAAATAATGTTTTTTTTTTATTTTGATTTAGAACTGTAAAATATATGTTCAAATTCTGTTATCTCTTCGATAAATGCATGTATGGAAATATTTAGGAAACTTTTAAATATATGTTTTTCTGCTCCGATATGTAAACAAAGCGAGAGGAATGAAAAATAATATTTAGTACACATGGTGACATGATTCATGTCACCATGCACCGGGCACATAGTCTGCCGTCTTTAGTTATAACGAACGTAATTTCAACAACAAAACGTCAAATGACGGATAAAGAGTTGCTTTAAATAAACACTGTATGATTGTTTTTCACAGTCTACTAGATTTTCTTATTCTCAATAAATTTAGTTTATTCCTTGTATTCATTTCAATACACTTAGTGAATTAAGTAAGTCTTCTAAACTTCGCTGGTATGTCTAGGTTTCTCATCGCTAGTATAGGTGCTTCCCTGTGTATGGACTCGAAGACTTGTCAAAAATCCACAAATAGCCAATTCGATTCTATTCTCGTGTGCTTTCTTCAATATTTGCTTCAGATTGTGTACTTAATCTATTGTTGATTTCTCTTCATCGACGGAAAACACTGCACAAAATGTGACAAAAATGCGTGATGTTATTCCGTAAGACCGAAGGAGAACAATCCATGACATTTGTAAAATTGTCAGCTTGACGCACGACGCAAGCGACATGCCAAGTGGCGCAACAATTCGTGGATCATACACTACGACAATGTACCAACCCGCACGTCACTTGCTGTGTGTCAGTTTCTAGCCTCAACAAAGACGGCGCAATACTACCCCACCTCCGTATTGCCCAGGTCATGTCCCGTGAGACTTATCTGTGTTTCCGAAGTTGGAGCTGAAGGTCAAGGAGTTTTGAGACGATTGAGGAGATCCAGACCGAATCGCTGGTAGTGTTGAACACGTTAACATGTGAAGACTTTCGACGCTGGTTACAGTAATAGACATGTCGCTGGGACCGGTATATTCATACGGAAGGAGAGCACTTTGAAAGGATGGTAGTGAATAAGTTGTAAAAATAATCTATTGTTTTTTTTTCACATTCCTAAAATTTCTCGTATTGAAACAATCGAAAAATGATATAAATAGTAGTTTCATTGCACTAGTTTGGAATAATAGTAGTAGTAGTAAAGTGAGTCTTACTACTACTACTATTATTCCCCCCTTTTGGGATATAGGGAAGAAATCGTTTGGCTCCATTCTTGTCTATTCCCAGCCATACATCTCAATTTTCGTACTGATGTATTGGTCTCGGGTACTCGGTTTTCTTAAAGTATGCCCAAGCCATGCAAACTTTCTTCTCTTAATTTGTACTTCGACCCCTTCTTCTCTTGTACGATCCCATCATTTTTTATTTGTAATTGATTTGTAATTCAGACGAGTCACCATATTTTCAGTATATTGTTGTAGTACAATTACTGCTTCAATTATTCCTGTGTTGTTTTTTTATTTTATCGGCTATCTTGTACAGGAAAGTTATATCTGAAATTACATGTTTGGAAAATTATTACTTTATTGTTAAATTTGTATATTTGATGTTAAATCATGATTAGTTTTTTTTAATTAATGATATCATTTAATTCATGTATGTTGTTATTTGTCTATTTTTAAGTCTCGTTTATTATTGATTACCTTTCTTTTCTATTTCGCAAGGTATTGCGTTTTTTCTTTACAAAAAGAAAAACTGATTATGATTCTTTCTTTTACTTGTTTACATTTATATCGATATTTACTTTGTTCTTTTCCTTTACGAACATAATAAGGGATAACGTGAGTGGATTTAATTAACATTTTAACTTTAGTTTTACAATGAAGTTACTTTTTCCAGATCTTTTCTTTTATTTGTCAAAATTATTTCAATTTGACTTTCCGAATACTATGTATAATTTTCCAAGGAAAGATGATTTAGCTATTTTTAATATTCACCTAGACGACAGATATAAATAGCATATGATAGCATCAAGTAAAAAAATGATAAATGTGATGTTTTTAAAGTTTATTTCGAGTTTGCATTTAAAAGTGATTCCATCCTGCTCCTTTTCGTCACTAGGAAGAATATCATATATAATCACTTAGTACATTAACCAAACCTGAAGTTCTACCATATGTAACGAGTTCCAGGTTCCCTACAAATACCATAAAGAAGTTCAAGCATTTTTTGGGTTGTTTTGGAATGATATACACCTTTAATTTGACCTGAATTCAGAATCGAACTTTACATTGCAGTTACTTCGCTCTAAGGGAATTCTAGCAGTTTCCCAACTTAAAATATCAACTAATCGGACTTGTCCCGCTTGGCGTAACACACCTCGTCTGTAATAGGATGGATATCTTCTAGAATTACTACAGTTAGAAGATACCTAGGATTGTTTTTCTTGTCAGATCAACCTATAACTTCAAAGGTACTCTGTCATTTATTTAAGTTATTTAAATTTTCCAAAGATATAACTTTCCACCAAAACTTAAGACAGTCCATTTACACTCACGTTATTTTTAGCCATTAGTTTCTCTTAGTTTTACCTATTTTATTACAAATTTATTTTAACGTAACTTCAATTTTATGTCATTTTGATATCTCGATTTCTGTGTCGGTTATTGTATTTATCTCCATTTTATAAATTGAATATATATATTGAACTTGCTTAAATCGTTTTACTTTATTATTTTTATTTGCAATATTCGACCCTGAGATTTTTAGTAGTTTTCTTGACTTATTTAATTTGTTACTCTTCAACTGAGCTAGCCTATAAAGGGGTATTCATACTAATTATTATAATTTTGATTTAGTCTTCGAACTCAGTTGTTTTCTTATTTTGACACCGAACGTTATTTCATTAACAGTGCTCAGCACTGGTACAATATATTGGACACATCTATTTATAAAGCTTTGCAGTTTTTGCTTGTTTGTATTAGTTAGTGCCCATGACTCAGAACCGTACAATAATATGGGTTTAACTTTGGTATTGAAGTCTTTAATCTTTACCCTATTAGTGATATTACCGGATTTCAAAACGTTCATCATAATAGACTGTATATGGATACACTTAAAAATATTGGAATGCCTAAGAAAATGATCAACCTAATAAAGGAAGCGTATAATGAATACAGTGGAAAATATTACATGAGGGGAGAGTATAGCATGTGTTTCAGCTGGGGACAGAGGTTAAAGAGTATTCTCTCACCGCTTCTATTTTTAGTACTATTGGATTAAGTTATTAGCTCAGTGATTAAAAAAGGAAGTAGAGGTTTAAAATTGAATTTGTCTGAATATCCGTCATTTGTCTATTCTCTCATAGTGCAACGGATATGCAGGAGAAAATTGATATCTTAGTAAAAGAATCTAGTAAAGTAGGTTTAAATATTAACAAAAGAAAAACGAAAATGGTGAATACTTAATGACTAATACCGAAAATAGAAAAGACATGGAATTGATTGAAGAAAAAATAGAGCGAGTAGATCAATTTTTATACTTGGGGAGTGTGATGGCCGAATACAACGGTGTAACGAAAGACATAAATCCAAGGATATCAAAGACTAGTGTGGAATACCTTATCAAAATTAAATTAAATGCAACAAAGAAAAGGCAAACTAATCACTTTATACAAAAATTCGTTGATATAAAATATATTCAGAATAATGCAAGGTTTGAGTTCCTTAAAAATATATAAGCAAGTTTATACATAGTATATAAGCAACTTAGACAGATCAAAGAAACTTTCATCTTAATACAAGAGGCTTATAATCGACTAAGAAGCGATGGTCTAAAAAACATATGTAAACGGTATAAGAAATATTATGTTACAAAAGCTAAAGAAGAAAAAAGAATTAAAATATTTGAACTCTATGTACAACTCTGATAACATACAAAGAGAAATATGGAATGTTATTAGGAAGGAAACAAATACATCGAACAAACTTCAGCAAACACCACCTCCCCATGAACTGAATAAGTATTTCTGTGGTATGGCGACCAGCTTGTTAAAAAGAGATACTTGCATTATCAATAGAAATTCGGCTAATAATATTAAACGCGATAACTCCACCTGCTATTTGCTACCCGAACTCCACCAGAGATACACCTAATACTAAAGCAAATTAAATGAAAGAATGCCCTAGACATACACGATATGAATAAAAAAAATTTAAAATATTGCTCACAGAAGCTATTAGAACCCCCAACTGTCAGTTTTCAACAGGGAATCATCCCGGATAACATTAAAATTTCCAGGGTTGCCCCATATTCAAGTGCGGTGATCCAGCTGTCCTTTCCAACTACAAACCTATTTCCGTGCTTCCCGTATTATCAAAGGTGCTGGAGGCGGACCTGCTCTCCCGCCTCGTGTCATTTCTGGAACAACATGCGATCCTGACGTGGCAGCAGTTCGGATTCCGCACTGGTAAGTGACCAATGGAAGCCGTTCTCTCGGTCCTCAATTTCGTCTGGGATGCACTACAGGGGGTGGCGACTGTATGACGGTGATGTGCGACTTGTCAAAGGCTTTTGACTACGTTCAACGCGATGTGCTACTGGATAAGTTAGAACGTTATGTTGTACAGGGACAAGCTCTGACCCTTCTTAAATCGTACTTCGAAAACAGACAGCAGGCTGTTTATTCCAACAGTGTGTCGAGTACGTTGCAACGCATTGACCACGGGGTGGCACAGGGATCACTCCTGGGCCCTCTCCTGTTTTGTGTGTACATGAATAATCTACCTATGCATATAGTAATGTATGCTGATGATACGACATTATTATACCAAGCCGATGAGCAGTTGAAGCGTGCTGGTAATGCCTCCACAGTAGAGGCTGAAGGTTGGTTTACAACAAACAAACTTACCCTTAACTTAGCAAAAACCACAAAGTTGTCTTTTACTTTTGCCCGAATTAAGACAACGGAAAACGCGGGTTCCGCTTAAATGCTGGGTATAACCTTGGACACACGGTTTACATGGCGTGCCCATGTCGAGGCGCTGGCAGGCAGGCTCTCTTCTGCAATATACGCCGTACGACGAATAAGAAGTATAGTTAATAAGGAGGCTGCAGTCACCACATATTATGCCCTTTTACATTCCCGTATGAGCTATGGTATAGAGCTGTGGGGTGAATCAGCGCATGCAAAAGACCGCTTTTCTTACAAAATAAGATAATGTCCTTACCATCCATCTACATCCTCAAACAAGTAATGCGTGGGAAATCGAAACTTCCCACATTAATGAGGAAACGAAATCTAACCAAGCCAAAACATATATCCGGCTATGAATTGTGTGAAACCATGGCTCAACATAGGCGTCTACAGTTATTTAATGCCCTTCCAAGTGCATGACTGGAGAAGCCTTATCTGGAGCTGAAGACGTTCCTAAAAACCCATCTGGTAAGCAATGGCTTCTACACAGTTGCTGAGTTTTTGGAGAACATTAAAAACGTTGAAACTAAGAGGGTAACCTGACACACTTTTAAGCACACGCACACACCAGCACATACACTCACACATTACACAATACTGTACTTATTGACCTTACCGCTGTATATTTTGTATATATGTTTTGTTGGTACAATAAAGTTCTATTCTATTTTATTCTATTCTATATTGACAGGCAAGTAATTAAAAAATTTTAAATAACTGTACAAACTACTTTTTTGTACTTTAAATAAGTAAGATAGTAATGATATTTTTAAAGTAGTCTGCATTCAGAATCTTTTATATTTATTCCTCACAAGTAAATTAATATAAGCATAATTAGTGAATGCAAATTTGGTTAAATCTAATTATTACTCCACGATTAAGAACCAGAACCTTACATTGTGTTTGATAATTTTAAGAAAATTTAATTGGTCTTAGAAATGTGCTAGCAAATGCTATTTTGAAGAAGAACTCCTACCCGTATTTGTGTTTTGCTACAATGTTTATATATACGTCATTATCTTTTGTTACCTTTAATGAGCGTTTTTTAGACAAAGTAAAAAAGAAACAATGCTTCACGAAATTCATCCTCAAGTTAATTAAGCTAATTATGTTTTAGTGCTTTTTTAGATTTATTTTTATTCGCGTTAGTAATTTGTTTCATGGTACCATTTTATTGTACCGTAGTATAAGTTATTGTACGTCATTATGTCTTGTTCTATTTATTACATACTAATTGATTTTTATTAGCTTTCGATGGAATTTTACATACACTAACGCGAGCTTTGTTTTTTCTACCATCAAATGCTAAAATAAATACCATTTTAAATAAAATAATTTTCGTATATTTTAAAATCGAACATTTATACAGGATGTAAATTAAATATGTCGACCTTCACTAATATATAATAAATACGTAAGACAGCAATTCAAATTTTCAAAGAATTTTATTCTATTGAAACTTTAATTTTTGCGGAAATTTAGGAACATAAACTTTTTAAATACGATTCTGTATTCAGATTCAATCTAAATAAATAGAAATTATAGGTTTATATATTGTCGATTCAACAAACAAATAGGCATTTATTTGTTCAAGTTCACCAAAAAATCCTCTTCGCATTTCAGTAATGTAATACGTGATTATGTGAAAAGTTTATAAACATGTATTCATTCATTTCGTGATATAAATTTTCTCATTCATCAGCTGTTCTGTTGTTATTTATAAGTAGATCAATGGCCTGACTTTTGTAATACCCCCAAAAATACAATAACTAATTTCTTTTAATGTTTTCATACTAAATTGGAATTCATTGGAATTTCATACTAAATTGGAATGCTTAAAGGAGATGTTCAATATGGCTACCATTTGCAGAAATACAAGCTTCTAACCGATGGGTAAACTTTAGAAGTACACGACTTAAAGCAGCTGGGTTTACACGGATATGGGCCGCAACATCAAAAATACGTTGCCGAAGATCGTCTTTTGATGGCCACGGCTTTCATAATAACTTGGATACAATGAACCACGATCTCTCAATCTGTACAGGGTTTGTAAAATTTAATAATTTGATGGACATCGTCGGAAACTGGCCTTTATAAATTCATCTAGTAATTCTAGTAATTCTTCTAACATTTCCACCTGTTTCACCGTATAGCAGGACGATATCTGTCTATTCATGATTTGAATAAGCCTTACTTCACGGCAGTTGATAACAGACTGACTTCTGTCTTACAGTATGCATCATCACATCTACAACTTTCACAATTACACTTAAGTAGGGGTAGCGCTGTAGTTATAAAAGAATAATGAATTTACCAGAGTCGGGTCGAGTCACGCGCATTTATTAAATTATTTTTTTCTTTGATCTCGTTCGAGATCGAGTTTTCGTGCATTAGTATTTGATGCTTAATATTATTATAGCTATTACATATAAAAATATGTTGGAATATTTGGTTTACACCCTGTTTATAGACTTTTGGGAAGAAAATATTATTTTACATTTAATAATATTGTTAATTGATTATAACTTTCGCAATGACTTTTATATTAGTTTTGGAAGACCAGTTAGTATGTTTGACTGGTTTTACTTTTATATTATTTCCTATCAATAGACGCTTAGAAAACGCTTTAAAATATAGAAATTCTATTTGCCAAGGAAGCCAAGTACGTGGAGGTACTGTTAACCAAAGGCTTACGTTGGATCCTCACATTGTAAAATCCGCTAATAAAGCATCAATTGCTTTGGACAGGTGCAGGCGAATGTGTGGCAAAAATTAAAGACTTAGATGGCTTTATGGCTTTACAGAAAGATAATTAGGCTCACAACATATATTATGGAGCAGTCGCATGGTTGTCGAAAACTAGACAAACCGTTGTTAGTGGGCGGTTGAATGACATACAAAGATTAGTTTGTTTAATTGTCACCCTAGCCATGGTAACTATTCCTACCTCTACATTGAAGGTGATACTGACTCTAGATACCCTAGATATCCATATATGAGGAGAAGCAAGAGCAAGATCAGTAGCCTATACATTAATGGAAGACCAAAGACCTACAAGATAAGTCCACGACAGTGATCTATATAAGTTGATAGAAGAATTCACGGCAGATCCCACAACAGAGATTTTTTTGACCACTTTGAGTATATATTGAGTGCGCAAAGCGTCTTTAAAATGGCTTTGTTACTACACCTCTTCGCTGTAAGGAGGTATAAATGTTGATTTAACTTTAACTTCTTCAAGATTTAAGGGTAACTTAAGAAGATACCGGTCTCTAAGAAATCCAACCACAACACACCACACCGGTCTCGAGGTTGGAACCCTTCATAAAAAGATTCTCACTTTCGTTGTCTGACGCTGTTACCTCTTGCACCGTTCACTTGTATAAAATAGTTATACGAGATAAGGAAAATTGGAGATGGAACCTATTCGATATACTGATAGTTTTAAAACAGACCGATGTGTTGGAGCCGGAATATATGGGCTTGAAGAAAGGAAAGTGATTCAAGTGAGCCTAGATATAAGCTATAGTTTTACTGATAGTTTTAAAACAGAACAATGTGTTGGAGTCGGAATATATGGGCTTAAAGAAAGGAAAGTGATTCAAATGAGCCTAGATATACGAGTTATTACGGTATCCCAAGCGAAAGTTACGCATTACATCATTACGCTGAAGAAATTAACGAACAGTGTGAAACATATCGCGCCATGGCCATTTTCTTCGACAGGCAAGCACTTCGTAAATTTACAGAAATAAGATCTAATAGTTTTCTCACTTGTCGTTTTAGGCGAATGCTGACAGCTGAAAATCTTAAGTCGCTCCACGGGCGCAGACATAATAATAACTTATGGTTAGACAATGTACCCTGTAATTGCCGTCATGCTGTTGCGGTATGCTAAGGCATGAATTATTATTATTAAACTGGAATGTATTTTTTTTAATAATGTCATTTTTATCCATGGCAACTTTACATATTTAAATATTACATTAATATCTGTCATTTTTAATTTAAAATTCTTAGAATTATTATTTTAAATATATACGTATTAAAGTAAAACAGACCTTAAATCGCCAACTAATTAAATCTACTACATATATGTATATATATATATATATATATAATTTAAACGAAATTATCGACCGTAATATATTGATAAAATAAATTAAAATCGGGTAAGCGGTCTGTCAATTAAAAAACTCCTTTATTAAATAACCCTATATTTCGCAATAAATTTGTTGCTTCTTCTGGAGATACTATAAGATTAATGAGAAAAATAACATAAAATAAATAAGAGTATAAAGCAGTAGTAAAAATACTTACAAAATGTAGAGTTGAAAAATAATAAAATTGACGTACATTAAAAAATAAAAATGATTAGATTTAAAACTTAAAGTAACTATAGAAGCAAGCCTTTAAAACCTTTAAAAAACATGTATATGTAAAAGTTAAAACATGAAAAATAAAAAATATAATGCAATATAAATTTAATAATATATGGGCCAAATAACAAAACAATTTTAATATGGTCAACTAACCGTCAAACCCAGTATATTAAAATAAATTATACTTAGTCCATTAGCATCAGATCTATAATTTATGTTATTTGTGTCTCTGTTCATGTGGACCATTTCTAAAAAGGTTTTTTTTAAGGTTATTTTCATCGTCTAAGATCTTAACGTCAACAAAATTGAAAGTATGGTCACGATCAAGTGCATGGTCCACCAATGCCCAAGATCTCTTTCCAATACGGACATCACTTTTATGCTGAGTGATGCGCTGTTTTAGCCACTTTTTTTAGACCGCTTACCCGATTTTAATTTATTTTATCTATATATATATATATATACATATATATATATATAAGTTAAATTTCGAGAGCGTTGAAATTTAACAAAAAAAAAATTATTTGTTTTGCGGTTTTGACAATAAGTTACAATATAGATTTAAACTAGATTACACTGAGGTTTATTAGCGATCTGTGTCGCGAACAGTTACACTAATAACTCTATCAACTAATGCTTTGCCCATCTTTATATATTAAATATTATCTTACCTTACTCCACGTGTATCCGGCTGAATGAATGAAATTGCTGAGTGTTCGTCTGGTAGTAATGAATGGTTTGTATGATATATGGACTCGTAACTCCTTCCGCCTTACATGCGAGATTTTCCTTAAAAAGGTAAATCTTGCATTCTTATGTTATCGGCATCTGTTTGTTTATTAACCTTGTTTTTTGTCCTTATCTTTTTATATAATTTAAACAAAAGAATTGCAAGTATTAATAGTATTAATGTGAATGTGATTATAAATTAAAGAATTACTTGCTTTATCTGAGATAGTAATTTTGCTTAACATTTCTTTTGCGTCATTTAAATTTCGGAAATATCTTTTTGATTATTAATTCTATCTGAAAGTTTTTAAAATACTTCAGTTAAATTTATTGTTTTTTATGCCAACGTATTTATTTTTAGGAGTAATTTGTTTAAAAGTATTATTTCATTCGTAAATAGGCAGAGCATTTTACATAAAATATGGAAATGCTTCATTACTCATTACTTACAATAGGTATTAACAATATGTAAACAAATGTAAAATAAGTATTAGTTTGATATACTCTAAATTTGAATTAAACTTTCTATTTGGTACAGGTTATTTATTAGTAGCTCAAACGGAAATTTCTTATTTACATTTAAATGGATATTCTTAATACTACTGTTAATCCTCTTCCGATGAGGGTTCTGGAACATTCGCTAATTTTAATGAATTTATATGATAACATAAAATTTTATTCCTTTTTGTTTTAACTTCAACTGTTCCATTTTGATTGATTTTCATAACTGTGTATGGCCCTTGATATCTTTCTTTCGTTTTCTGTGAATAGTATTTATGGGGTTTTACATATACTGCCTGACCTATTTTTATTTCTTGATTTTCTCTATTTTTATTTATTTTAATGATTTTCATTTCTTTATCTTCTTGCATTTTATTTGCAATTTTATTATAGAGATATTTCGTGCGTTCTTTATGTTTTTGAATATAATCTTGATAATACGTTTCATCGTAATATAGGTCCATTGGTTCTTTTGTATTAGTGTGTCCATACAAGAGTTCAAAAGGTGAGGTTCCTGTTGCTGAATGATTAGTCGAGTTGTATGCTAACAGTGATAATTTCATTATCTGTTTTATATCTTGAGTTAGTTTTTGATTTTTTATTAATCTAACATGTTCTAAAAGTGTTGAATGTAATCGTTCAATTGGTGCATTCGAATTTGGATTTAAAGGCGTTGTATAGTGAACATTGATTCTATATAATTTTAATAATTATTTTAATGTTGCATTAATAAATTCTAAACCGTTATCCATTACAATTTTTTTTGGTGAACCGTGTATACTAAAACTTTCTATTAATTTATCAACTACTTCGACTGCTGTTTTTCCTTGAATTGGATATACTTGTGCATATTTTGTGAATGTATCTATTATAGTTAGGAAATTTTGTGAATTTATTGATATCGTATCAACGTAAATTTTATCAAATGGTTTCTCTATTAATTTCGTTAATTGAAAAGGTAATTTTGGTGGTGCTCTATCGTATTTGTTTCTTTGACATATTTCGCATCTCTTAATATAATTCGTTATATCATCCTTCATTTGACTCCAGTAATAATTCTTCTTCATCTGTTTTAAAGTTTCATTGATTCCTCCGTGATTAGTTTTTCCTTCATGGTTTTGCATTATGATTTCAATCTTTTCCTCTGGTGTTTCGATTATTCTTACCCTTCGAAGACATCTGTAAATTTTTGGTCCGTTGTTATTGAAGTGTTCTATGTAAACTTGACACATTTCTTTATAAATTTCATCTGTTGTGTATATGTAGTAATTTCCTTGAGGCATTATATCCTTTATTAAATCTATCAATTCTTGTTTCAGATTTTTCTTCTCCAATTTTGCGTGGTAAATTACTTTAGCATTTTTCGTATCAAATGTTACTGTTGTCGGAAATATATGTGTTTCTATGAATACTTGTATCTTCTGTATATCTATTGCCATATCGGTTATTGGTATTGATGTTTCTGGTTCTACATTTACATTGCTATGCAGTGAGTTATCGTCTTCTTGTTGTTTATTAGGATTATGTTCTATTCTTCCTAGTTCTTGTATAATGTTATCTATTTCTTCCTGATTTCTTGATTTTTGTATTATTTCTTCCATTGTTAATTCTCGTGGTTCTAGATTTCGTAGTAAGTCATCTAGTTCTTCATTATCAACTTGTGGTATTATAGATGATGTATCTTCTTGTAATAATTCATCTACATTATCTTCTTGGTTACGTAATTCGATAATGCATCCGCATTTTTATTAATTTTTCCCTTTTTATATATAATTTCATAATCGTACTCACTTAATTTTATCTTCCATCGTTGTAATTTCGAGTTTGGTTATTTCAAATTATGTAACCACACTAATGGTCTATGATCTGTGATTATCGTAAATTTTCTTCCAAATATATAAGGTCGAAATTGTTTGCACGCCCAAATAATTGCTAACAGTTCTTTTTCTACTGTTGAATATTTTTGTTCTGTTTCCGATAATGCTCTTGATGCATAAAGTATTGGTCTGTCTTGTCCTATCGTTCCTTGTGATAATACTGCTCCTATTGCCACATTGCTTGCATCCGTTGTTACTAAAAATTGTTTGTTAAAATCTGGATATTGTAATACTGGTTCATTACAAAGTATCTTTTTACAAAGTTCAAATGTTGTTGTATATTCTTCTGTGAATTCAATTTTACTTCCCTTTTTTAAATATTTGGTTAATGGTTTTGTAATTTTAGCAAAGTCTTTTATAAATTTTCTGTAATATCCTAATAATCCTAGAAATGCTTTGATTTCTTTTTGTGTTTTTGGTATTGGATACCCCTTTATTGCTTCAATCTTATCTGGATTTGGTTTTACTCCATCTTTCATTATTATATGTCCTAAATAAGCAATTTCTTTTCTTAAAAATTCACATTTGTCCATTGATAATTTTAAATTAGCTTCTCTTAAGCGTTTAAATACTTTCTTTAATTTTTGTTGATGTTCTTCTAGTGATGCTGCATATATTATTATATCATCTAGGTATACGTGACACGTGTCTACTGTTAGACCTCTTAAAATATGATTCATTACTCTTTGAAATGTTGCTGGGCTGTTTTTAAGACCAAATGGCATTCTTAAAAATTCATAGTGATTATCTTCTGTGCTAAATGCTGTTTTCTCTCTATCTTTTTCTTCCATCTCGACTAGATGATAGCCAGTCGCTAAATCTAATGTCGTGAAATATTTAGCTCTTCCTAATTTATCTAATATATCGTGTATATTAGGAATTGGGAATTGATCGTCGATGGTTTTCTCATTTAATTTTCTATAATCTATTACCATTCTATATTTCTTGATTCCTGATGCATCCATTTTTTTTGGTACTATCGCTACTGGTGCTGACCATGGGCTTATACTGGGTTGTATAATGTTTTGTTCTAACATGCTCTGTATTTGTTTATTTATTTCTTCTCTTTGTATTGGCGATTTTCTATAAGGCTTTTGATATATTGGGGTTTCATCTTTTAATCGTATCTGATGTTTAATTTCTGATGTAAATGTTAAAGGTAATTCTTCACTGTGACATAAATCTTGATATTCTATACGTAATTTTCTTATCATGTCTTTTTCTTCTTTATTCAGATGATCTAATCGTAGCTTTGCCTCTAATGTTCTTCTTTGAATTTCTTTAATCCTTTTCATTGATAATTTTCCTTTTATTGTGTTTTCTTCAACATAATTGTATTCTTCAGTTAAAATTGGATTTTCGTATGCTATGAATACAGAAATCTTGAAAACAATTTTAAAAATCATCATGGAGATAAAGAGATTTAAAAAATAACAAGAGTAGAAAGATATAATACAAATTATGTTTGGGTACTGTATGCGAATTACTCTATTGTAACATGTTTAAATATCGCGCCATCATCCCACCACTACTATTACGTAATATGGGAAGATGCATTCCAACACAAAACAGAAGCAATAAAGATATGAACAGTAACACATGTGTTTCATTAGTAGCTAACAATCTAAAAGAGTTTTTATCATCCATCAGGTACATTTGAGTATGAAATAATTCTAAAAATAAAATTTAAAAGGGATCGTCTGTTAGTTTGTTAGTGTTCGAAGTAAATATTACAAGATTGGAAGAGATAGAGGGAATGGCGAGCGTTGACAGTAATTTCGGAAGTTTCGAGAAAGGCTTATTTTTTTGGAGAGATTACAATCCAGCAAGTATATAAAGAAGAGAAAAAGTGATAATAAGAATATTTAGAACTATTTATAAAGTTGGATCCATTTTGATTATTATATTGTATTTTCAAATTCATTAAAGTAATTACAATCAATATTTAAGAAGAACATTCTGTGAAAGTAATTTTTAATTAAACATATTTTATTATAGTATACTTTCAATATTATTAATATATAGATAATATATTTACATCAAGAGATTATCACAATATATACATAAGAAGAAATTTCTTATATTCTTGGCCGTGGTTATAATAGCAGATTAAGAATAAGTATTTCTCTGGAATGGCGGCCGGGAAATTTACATAATATTTAATTTATATTTACGTCTCGGCTCTATATATAGAGCTTTGTTCACAACTGAAATACTTATTTAAATGTTAAAGTGGTGAAAGTAATGTTAAATTAAATGTACTTACATTGTTTTGTACTGTTTGGTTTCATTTCAACTATGACTAACGTCGTTATACTTATTGTGTAGTTTCATTTCGAAATACAACTAATATTCTTGGTAAAGAAGTTCTTGGAAAGAAGTTATTTATGATTCCATGCAGCGACTGCAAAGGCATATACATCGGGCAAATAACGCAATATCTACAAGAACGTTTAAATGAACACACATTTTCATGTAATAGTACAGTTCTAAAAAAACATATAACACAAACAAAACACACTTTCAATTTCGATAAAACCTCAATAACTTCATCAGAAAAGAAATAGCAAGGCAAGAAATATATTAGAAAACGTCCATATACAAAAAACAAGAATTCTATTAATGACAGAACAGATATGAACAACTTGCCGGCAATATACCTGCCCATTATATAAACAGTATATTCATAATATAAACACAAAAATGAAATTAGAAGACTACATGTTCGATAACAGATTAAATTAACATGCAGTGACACTACCAACATTCTACCCATCAAAAACGATAATAAACAGACGTTTCCAGTCACGGTCATCAAAAACTTTAGTTATATTTTGAAATGAAACTAGACAATAAGTATAACGTAGTTAGTCATACCAGAAGTATAGAATAATGTAAGTACAAAGGTATTTTTAATAATATAAAATATTATTAAAAATCTGGTGTGAAGAACACAAATGCAGGTTCACTATTAATATTTTCTGTGAACGTGTCCGAATATATCCTATCCCCAGAGACGTAGATACGTATTTCGCTTTTCTACAAGCTCATCGGTACGCCCCTGCTGGAGAAAGGATATTTCCAGACACATTCACAGAAAAGAACCACCTCGCCCTATCACCGTAATTATCCAGACCGAGCGCAGAAGTAAATTCGGCGCTACCTGTTGTCAGACAGCCGAAGTACCTCGCATACCGTCCACATAATTAATGTGAAGTAACGACGTCCTTCTAAAGGTTAGCACAGCTAACTCTCTAGAAAACTGCATTTTGTTTGTGCCTTCACTCATATTACGGCTTAACCGCATGTGTAATGTATCAGAATAATTGAAACATACATGAGTAGGTAAACCCCACCAGTTTTGTATAATACAAAGGTATTTTTAATAATATAAAATATTATTAAAAATCTGGTGTGAAGAACACAAATGCAGGTTCACTATTAATATTTTCTGTGAACGTGTCCGAATATATCCTATCCCCAGAGACGTAGATACGTATTTCGCTTTTCTACAAGCTCATCGGTACGCCCCTGCTGGAGAAAGGATATTTCCAGACACATTCACAGAAAAGAACCACCTCGCCCTATCACCGTAATTATCCAGACCGAGCGCAGAAGTAAATTCGGCGCTACCTGTTGTCAGACAGCCGAAGTACCTCGCATACCATAGAGAGTTAGCTGTGCTAACCTTTAGAAGGACGTCGTTACTTCACATTAATTATGTGGACGGTATGCGAGGTACTTCGGCTGTCTGACAACAGGTAGCGCCGAATTTACTTCTGCGCTCGGTCTGGATAATTACGGTGATAGGGCGAGGTGGTTCTTTTCTGTGAATGTGTCTGGAAATATCCTTTCTCCAGCAGGGGTGTACCGATGAGCTTGTAGAAAAGCGAAATACGTATCTACGTCTCTGGGGATAGGATATATTCGGACACGTTCACAGAAAATATTAATAGTGAACCTGCATTTGTGTTCTTCACACCAGATTTTTAATAATATTTTATATTATTAAAAATACCTTTGTATTATACAAAACTGGTGGGGTTTACCTACTCATGTATGTTTCAATTATTCTGATACATTACACATGCGGTTAAGCCGTAATATGAGTGAAGGCACAAACAAAATGCAGTTTTCTAGAGAGTTAGCTGTGCTAACCTTTAGAAGGACGTCGTTACTTCACATTAATTATGTGGACTGTATGCGAGGTACTTCGGCTGTCTGACAACAGGTAGCGCCGAATTTACTTCTGCGCTCGGTCTGGATAATTACGGTGATAGGGCGAGGTGGTTCTTTTCTGTGAATGTGTCTGGAAATATCCTTTCTCCAGCAGGGGCGTACCGATGAGCTTGTAGAAAAGCGAAATACGTATCTACGTCTCTGGGGATAGGATATATTCGGACACGTTCACAGAAAATATTAATAGTGAACCTGCATTTGTGTTCTTCACACCAGATTTTTAATAATATTTTATATTATTAAAAATACCTTTGTATTATACAAAACTGGTGGGGTTTACCTACTCATGTATGTTTCAATTATTCTGATAATGTAAGTACATTTAATTTAATATTAATTTCACAATTCTAAGATTTAAATAAATATTTCAGTTGTAAAAAAGGCTCTATATATAGAACCGAAACGTAAACATAATACATAATGTTATTGGGTCTAGCCTGTTAGGTAATAAAGGATTAATACTAATATGGCAAACCCTGACCCTCCCAATTTTTGTTTTTGTTCGAAAATATGTATTGATGCATATGTAGCAAGTAGACAATATAGATTCTTAACTGTCTTATCATTACTAAGTTTCTTTAATACGAAAAATAAACAACAAAGAACACAAATGTTCAGAAAGCAAAAGCTGTTATGTTTCGAAGAACACGCTGTTGGTTCCTTTATTTCAACTGTATTAAACTTATACTTCTACTGCCTTTATTTGGAATAAAAAAATATTCGTATAATAAAATGTAAAATAGAAATTTTAATGAAATGGCTTTCCTGAATAAAGCCACATGTACGTACATCTATATTGACGTATAAAATACAAAAAATTTCCCCTGGAAGTTTCATAAGCAGAACCATTACGCTCCGACAGACAATTTTTCTCCGAGATTCTACAGCGTCGAGCATGTGTTTTACTGACGACAGTCGTAGACTGAAATATAAAAGCAAAACAAGAACAAAGATTAATTTTGTTTTCATATACGCTCTCATATTTCTTCAAGAGTAGATAGTTACTTTCCAGTTTATTATTTTTGTCTGAACTGAAATATTACAGTAGTTAGTCGTAGATGAATTTTTTTAATGTTGTTTCGTTCCCTGAACTTCGCTCTTCATAATAGAATGTGGGTGTCATAAAATGCAATGTTGATGTAGATATTTATAGTTTCGTACTTTCGCTATTAAATAATTACTTAGAGTAACTAAATCTTCTTAATATGTGTTGACATTGAACTAGGTATCTAATTTTAGATGTTGAAAATACTATTAAAGGGAAATAAGTGTTTCTATCCTGATTACTTATGTATTAAAATACAATTTATTTAAATTTATTGGAAATTTATTCATTATTTATTTTCCAATGCCAAAGCATTTATTCATGCGAAAATATGGCTTTCAGAATATTTTTTTATAGTATGTTACATATTTTGTTTAACACAATAAAAAAAAACGGTTTCATCGATCAAAATATATTTTATACATACCGTAATTTAATTTGATTAATTTGAGTTATTAAAAATATTGTGTCTAAACCATACATTACTACAAAACTGTAGAAACGTTCTCGCGTTTTAAATTGCCGTCTTTAGATAGTGTATAATATACAGTGTGTTTAAAAAATATGCGGCAATATTAAAGGGGGTGATTGCCCAGGTCATTTTATACAAAAAGTTCCAATAAACATAGGTCCGCATACGCTTCGTTACCGATCTACAGCGTGCTGAAGTTTAATTTTAAAAAACAGTAAAAACTTGATTTTTTCCAAAGCGGCTTGAGATATCATAATGAAAATTTAGGCGTGTTAATAACTGTGGGAGACACATACTTTTCAATACAACACGATGTTTCAGTCGTACCTGTGGCGCGCGTATTGGTACGTCACAGGCTATTTTTCAAGAAAAAATAGGACGCCTCTGATTTCTCTAAAAATACAAATATGCTTTTATTTATTGTTCAATTATGAAGAAAAAAGCTCTCTTAACTTTTTATCGTACGACTTACCGTTTTTTAGTAAAAAAAAAACATTTTAGTGCCTGTCCATTTATTACAGAAAATAAAAATAAAAAAACAAGGTTTTATTCAAGGGAAAAAACAAATATTTTACCAAACCAACAATTTTATCAACCAAAAATTACAAAAACTGTGTAAAGTGACCACCTCTAGCTCGGATGCAAGAATCCAATCTTCTCCTCATTGACTGGAGAACTCTCTGAAAAACACCAGGATCGGTTTTAATTGAGTTTTACCAAACCACAGTCCTGTTTTATTCACTGACATATTGAATGACATATTGAATGAGTCTCGTGATTAATAATTTTGTATGTGCCGAAGTTCCTTATCATGAATCGCTATACGAAAGCCGAGATGACCGACATGCACTACATTTATGGGCGTGCTGATAGCAATGCATTAGAAGCTAGGCGGTTGTATACTGAAAGATTTCCTGGCCGTATTGTTCCTGATAGAAAAACTTTCGAAAGTATTCATAGGCGTCTTTATGAAACAGGCACATTAAGACGAAATGGAGGAGCAGGAAGGCCAAGGACAGCAAGAACGGTAGAGCTGGAAGAGGATGTTCTAGACATGATTGAAAAGGATCGAGGTACTTCTACTCGAAAAATTGCTGACGCTTTGGATGTAAGTAATGGGACTATTTGGCACATTCTGAAGGAAAATTTGTTGTATCCATTCCATATACAACGTGTTCAAGAACTTCTTCCTGCTGATTTACCTCCTCGCATTGCATTCTGTCAATGGCTTTTGCACAAAATGGTACAAATCCCTCAACTCCTGATGTTGATTCTGTTCACCGATGAAGCGAATTTTTCAAGAAATGCAATACGGAATTTCATAATAACCATGTATGGTGTGACGAAAATCCACATGAAATTGTTGAAGATCGTTTTCAACATCAGTTTTCTTTGAACGTTTGGCTTGGGATTGTGGGTGACTGCATAATTGGACCGGTATTTTTACCAAGGAGACTTACCGGAGAGGTGTATCGCAATTTTTTGGAAAACACGCTCCCTGGATTTCCGGAGGACGTACCATTAGCAATTAGAGATGCAATGTGGTATATGCACGATGGCGCACCAGCCCACTTTAGTCAAGTAGCTCGTGATTTCTTAACACAAGTATACGGAAATCGCTGGTTAGGACGAGGTGGACCTCACTCATGGCCTGCACGATCCCCGGACTTAAATCCCCTGGATCTTTTCATGTGGGGCCATTTGAAGTCCTTGGTGTACGCTACTCCATTGGAAAACGTAGAAGACTTAAGAAACCGAATCATTGCTGGGTGCAACTCAATTAAAACCGATCCTGGTGTTTTTCAGAGAGTTCGCCAGTCAATGAGGAGAAGATTGGATTCTTGCATCCGAGCTAGAGGTGGTCACTTTACACAGTTTTTGTAATTTTTGGTTGATAAAATTGTTGGTTTGGTAAAATATTTGTTTTTGCCCTTGAATAAAACCTTGTTCTTTAATATTTTTTTCTGTAATAAATGGACATGCACTAAAATGTCTTTTTTTTTACTAAAAAACGGTAAGTCGTACGATAAAAAGTTAAGAGAGCTTTTTTCTTCATAATTGAACAATAAATAAAAGCATATTTGTATTTTTAGAGAAATCAGAAGCGTCCTATTTTTTCTTGAAAAATAGCTTGTGACGTACCAATACGCGCGCCACAGGTACGACTGAAACATTGTGTTGTATTGCAAAGTATGTGTCTCCAACAGCTATTAACACGCCTAAAATTTCATTATGATATCTCAAGCCGCTTTGGAAAAATCAAGTTTTTACTGTTTCTTAAAATTAAACTTCAACACGCTGTAGATCGGTAACGAAGCGTATGCGGACCTATGTTTATAGGAACCTTTTGTATAAAATGACCTGGGCAATCACCCCCTCTAATATTGCCGCATCTTTTTTAAACACACTGTATAATACATTGTTTTAAAATATGTTCTAGGATGCCTTGGGATTCCACCCTCGTCACCTTATTATTTAATATATACATCAATAGCTTGTTAGATAGATTAAAATGCAAAAACTTAACTTATGCAGATGATATGAAAATTTACAATATAACCAATTCACAAGCTGATTAGCAAACAGTAATTTTTTGAACAGCCAGGCGTTGGTGTTGCTAGACGAGGTCAGCGGTCACAAGAAAGTGATATTGGCCTCGGTTTCAGGGCGCGAAGGCCATTGGTCTAATGAGAAGGCAGGCGAACTGGCTCAACAAGGTTCGTAGCTTTTGTGGATTTCATAGGATTGTCCTCCTGTGGTATTACAAAAATAATGATCAAAACAGTCATGAAAAGGTGGATCCTAAATTTGTTCAAGTACTATAATTATCGTACTTCCTTTGATTGATTATATCCATATTACGTGTTTAAGTAAGCAAAAGAATATTTCGTGCACTAGGTTTTGTTCAATTCTTGGTACATAGTCTCACAACTTTATTAGTTCTTTCTTCTCGATATACTTTACTATTTCTAGTCCGTACCTATGTCACGTGACCATAAGTGAACAACTGACCTGAATAGTGTTTTAAATACTGTCACTTTAGTTTCCTTAGACAACACTTTTTTTTTATAAAAAATTTTGTTACATCCTATGATATATTTTAACTACTCTTACTATCCTCTCTTCAATATCAATACCTTAGTTTTCGTGGTTTTCAGTAATTAATAATGTCATAATATTTGGAATTTATCTTAATTACCTCATTCATAAATACATTGAATAGAATTGGTCTCTATATTCCGATTTGTCTGATTTTGAAGCCAATAATTGCCTGAGATGATGGGAGATATTAGCTAACATCCACTTTTCTCTTTTTCAGGTTTTATTTCCCCTTAACTCTTCAGGTCTTACGCATTATTCAAAAGGTTTTTGACTTGCTTAAGATTGCTTTTTTTATGTTTTGTTAATTGTAAAATGTGCTAATGTACACTTTTGCTTATTTTGAATCCACTGAAAACTTCCACTGTGGTCATCTTAATTTACATTATTAGTTTTCCAGCAATGCATCGTATATCTCCTCTGTCATATGTTGGCACAATTATTCCCACTTGACAGTCCTTTGTTATTATTTCTACTTTCCAAACTTTTTGATAGATTTCCTTGAGCAACTTTCTATCATTTTTATCCATGTCTTTTAGGGTCTCTGAAGCTATTTGATCGGTAAAGGCGCATTTCTATTTTTTAATGTATTGATTGCTTCAACCATTTATTGTATTGTTAGTTTTTTGTTGCTTTTCAACAACTTATTTTAATATATGTCTTTTGCCTTCTCCTTTAATATTGTCTATTATTAACAGTTGCCTTAGCTCTTTCTTATATTTTTGGATACTTTATAAAATAATTTTTGTTTTTTTTTTTGGATTAGGTTCAATTTTCTAGTTTTTTCATTACCTAGCTATATTTTTTAACTTTCTTAGTTTTGAATGTATTTTTTTCTTTTCTGTGTTTTAGATTTGTCTTTTACATTTTTCTTTCTTTCTTTATCTGTTGCCCTAACCAAACCTGGCCAAAATTAAGGAATTGGCTTTGAAGATAATGATATAATAATAATAATATTGTTCTTTATTTGTCAAACAGTCACATTTAAATAAAGAACAAAATATAACAAATTAGGCATAATAAATAAAATGCTAATATAAATATGAGGGCGACACTGAAAATGTTTAGAAAATCAAACATAGATCGTTCTTAAAGAAATGAAATAATTTTTTTATTGTTTTTCAAAATATTCCCCTTTAACACCAGTACATTTATGCATTCAATGAAACCAGTCCTTAGCAATGATGCCACTCTTCCTGAGACACTTCAGAAACCAGGTTTCTATAATGTTTCACTGCTTTACCTCATGACGTAGTGATTCCACGCATTTTATCTTTTATTCTTTTCCTTGTGCTTGTGAGATTTTATTAAATTTTTGGAAACAAAAAGAAATCACAAAGCGCTAGGTTAGGTGCTATGCTGGAGGGTACATGGTGCTGAAGCTATGGACATCCAAATACTCAGTTGTTAGGTCGCTTAATGCAACGATGCGATCTCATGTTGTAAAATTATTCCCTTTTGGCGATTTTCACGAACTTTTTTAAAAATTTGCAGTAAACACACATTTATGTACCAATCGACAGTAAGGGTACGTCTATCTTCTAATATATAGCAGCAATATGGCTACTTCTAGAAAGAAAAAAAACTAGTAAACATCATTTTACCAGGACTGCGAATATGCTGGGTTTTTATAGGCTTAGTTCTGTTCGAAAGACCCGCTGTGCCGATTGACTTTTCTTTTCAGGATCATAACAATACATCCATGATTCATCACCAGTAACGATATTCCAAACCGAATTTGAAGTGCCACCTTGAAATTTTTTCAGCCTTTCTGCACCATTAAATGCTCTCTTCTTGATTGGGAGTCAGTTGTTGTGAAATTAATCGGCAACGAAGTTTTCTCTCGTCTCACTGTCGATGTCAAATGTTTTGGATTTGACTCGTACCAATGCCCAACGTCACTCAAATAAATTCATATAATGTCTGTGGGTCTTCCTCAAGCAGTGCTCGAACAGAGGAAATATTCTCATCGGTAGCAGCGGTTCTTGGACTTCCTTCATGAAATTCATCATTAAGAAAAAACCTATCTCTTTTGAATTCGTTTTAAAATGGGGCTTCTTCGGCAAATGCATTTCCAAACCCATCTTCGCATTGTTCAAGCGTTTCAAGCGACTGTTTAAAATCGTAAAAAATCATAGCCTAAAAATGTTCTCTAATCAAATTCATGTTTGGGTGAACACAAAATCTTTAAGTTATGATAATTAACAAACTATTAGACCAAATCGAATAAACTACCCGACAATTAACTAGCAAAATATTAGAAAGTAGCTCGCTGTCAAATAAAAATAAATTCAATTTTTTTAGAAATATTCCCATTCTAGATTTTTTCAGTGTTCCTCTCGTAGAGAACATTATCTTAAAATATTCACAACTAACATGTATATGTTTAAATGCGCTCTGCAAATACCTCGTAAAGTTCCTAGTCATATGAAGTATAGGCGATTTTACTAAGATGCTATGAACTTATAAAAAGGAATTAGTTCTAAATAAAATTATTAACTAACTCAAACAATATAACTTAAGAGCCACATGGGCGTATAATGTTAAAACGTTTAATATGTCTTAATTAACAAAAACGAAGAAAGGAAATATGACTAATCAATGTTAATCAAAATTAAGCAAAATATAGACGCCGAAACAAGTGTTTGCCGAATTCTGCATGACCATTAGGGTGTGAATAAGGTTAGTGCAAAATGGATATCACGACTTCCTTCTGATTTTGTTTGTGTTGAATCAGCGCTCTCGTTTTTGAATATGTGGAGACGACCGTAAACAGATTTTGGAGTATATCATCAGAGGAGATGAAACAATGGTTCTGTATTATGATTATCTATCCAAAAAGGAGTCGATGGAATGGCGACGATCAGATGTACCTCTTATGCCATAAAGACGTTAAGTCTACGCTATAAACTGTAAAGCTCTATGAGAAGTAGTTATCAACCTGCAATTAGAACGCCACTAGTACATGAAAATGTCTCAGTTAACATAAATTGAATACCGGGCGGTTATTAAATCTTTAGAGGAATATGCCTAATACGCGTTTGTGGTAAATTATCTCCTTTATATTCTATTGTAAAAAATTGGCAAAATGTTTCCGTATGGACAAGAATCCCTGGAAGATAAGAGTGCCAGTTGGCCAATGGATGTGGTAACGCCAGAAAAGATTTTATTTATTGAAGAATTGGTATTATAATATCGTCGTTTGAAAGTGAAGGGATGATCAGCTACATCATTTCTGAAACAAGCGTTAGCCGAATTTTGCATTTGGGCATAAATAAGGCTAGTGCAATATAGATACCGCGACTTCTTTCTGCGCCTCAAGGTTACCGTAGTGTTGAATCTATGCGCTCGTTTTTAAATGTCTGCGGAATTGACCCAAAACCGCTTTTGGAGTCCATTGTCACAGGAAGCGGAACGGTGGTTCTGTACATTATCCTCTGCCCAAAAGTAAGGATGAAATAGCGACTACTTTCCATAAAGGCAAACGTTCAATCAACAAGACAGATTGTGGTTATAATATTTTGGAAATGCAAGGACATTTGACTGATTAACTTTAAAGATTGTAATACAACTGTAAATATAACATTCGTGAAAAACGTCCAAAAGAATTGCTACATGGTATTCGATTATTGAATGACAATGCGCCCGTTCATTATGCTACAGTTACATAGACTGCAATTCGCGAATATAGCTTTCAAGAAACAGAACATCCACCTTATGGTCATGATGTGACTTCTATAGACTATTATTTATTCTCTTAATTTAAAAAAAAAATTCTACGTCATTTTATAATACGGAGAATACTTATTCGAAGAAATAAAAGGTTATTCCTAAGGCGGTAAAACAGTTGTAAGAAAATCCGTCAGCGAGAACTTTAAACATTTAATGGTTTCGTAAATATAGCAGCATACTTCTTCATGAATGTAAATATCTAATATACCTAATTAACAAAATCATTTCCTATTATGCATGTTTGCTACATTTCAAAGTAACAGTAATGCGTAATATTTGGAGATTTATTCAAAAATATTCAGAGTGCCTAACTTTCGAAGATTGAAGTACAAATCTTGACAGTAGTACACACACAAAATTTTATGAATAAATGCACAAGCTGAATATATACATAAATAAATAAGATTTTGTGACCTTATTTGCTTTAGAAGGTCGTCCAAATAAACAAGGATCTCTCTTAAAAGTTATATCTATAAAGACGGTATTCATTTACATTAATTATACATTTCTTGGTTTTCATTAACTAAATTGAAAATATATTTATTTTGGTAAAATTCTTATTTTTTTTTTAAGTTTTTTATCTAATAATACTTTCTACATGTCACACATATAACGAGTTTAAGCGACTAAAAGCAACAATCATGGAGAAAATAAGGTCGGCTTTTTCTGTATATCAGATTAAAATTAAGGAAAACATTATTGATAAACCAAAAGCATTTTGGTCATTTATTAATAAACAAAAAGTCCTTCGAGAATCCTGAAAAATATGCATATTAATGAAACAATGATCGAAGAGTCACAGAAATGCCTTCGGATCATTGACTCAAGTTGTTTTAGATGCCACTGATCGAATTAAGAATGATATGTCTGCGTGTGATGATGATATTCCGCGTTTCCTTATCCGTGACCATGTCACCGCATTTTCTTATCCCCTCACAATTTCGTTTAACTTAATTTTATCTGCGTCCATATTTCCTAATGTTTGGAAAACCAGCAGAATAATTCCAGTATTTGGAAAGGGTAATCGCGTGCTGACATCAGAACTTATAGGCCAATTAGTATTTTGTCCAATATTGCCAAGATACTCATGTTCACTACAAAATAATTTTTGCCGCTATGAAACCTTATTTATCAATACATCAACGTGTTTTCAAGCAATTATAAATCTGGTAAATATTACAATATATCAGTGAAGCATTAGACGAAAGAAAACAGGTCGACGTTATTTACGTGGATTTTACTGGACACGATTGACCATGTCATACGTCTTGTCTAATTTGGAACTATAAAGTTTTATCTTTCACTATTGAGACTGATGAAATCGCATCTGACTGGCAGGAACTGGCAGGAACATCTTTTACAATGGATTTTTTCTGATTTAATTTTTCCTACCACCAGTGTGCTCTAAGTGTCTAATCTTGGGTATTTGCATTTTAATATTTATATAAATGATTTGCTCAAAAGTATTGAGAATGGGTGTCTTGGAAATACTTATGACTTAAAAAGCAATATAAATACAGATGCCGATTGCCTTGTATTACGATCAAACCTTACCAAAATGAATACGTAAATGGTGTCAATTAAGTAAAGTGTACTTAAATGTTAAAAATGCGGATTTCCTTCTTACACGCCTTGTGTTGGCATAACTATGTTCAATTGCACTCTAGAATCTCTACTTTTTAATTATAAGCTGACGTTTGCTGTTGATACACAGTCTCTATGCTCTTTTGCCTCAAAAGCTCTTGGATTTGTTAAATGATCTTCGGGCAATTTAAAAAAATGTTACGCTCATTATTTTGTCGCAACATTGCGATTTTCTTTATTTTTATTCTGTTCTATTTATCGTGAACCTACATGTAAGTGCTCTGCTTACGGTCTTATCTGCAAAAAAAGTGATTACATATTCGTTTTTCTTCGTGGCTTTCTTCTCACCTCGATTATCGAGTGGAAATACCTTCTGGACTGATACCGCGATAGTTCAGTTGGGCGACCGCTATCTATCGTTATTGTGGCCACTTCCTTACAGGGCTTTAGTAACCTCTTTGAAAAGAGTATCGTTTTTTCTTGTAGCCCCCTCGATTATACGGGGATATAATTAAGTGTCACAAGTTTAATTGGACGTTTCAATTACCCAAACAGGGTATTTTTAACGATATAGAGAGCGGACTTCATATATAATTATGTTATAAAAAACCATTCGAAATTAATCTGACTTTTTTTGCCTGTATGAACGTCGTACTCCAGTTCCTAGAAATATCTCCGTGGCTTATTCTCTCGACCTATTGTAGGAGCTTCTGCCTTGAATTAAGACCAACGACAATCTGTCAGAGCCATCAACGCTAATTACCCTACAGAGATGGACAATCAGCTAAGATTTTCTATTTATCTTTATTAATTTAGCCCGTAATACTATTCAACTTAGTTCTATGTGATAAAATATTAAGATTTAGTTTTCTCTATACACATTCAATTTTTCTTTAGTTTTTGTAACTACGTAATTCTAAGCAACCTATGAATGTTATTTAGTTGATTGCATGATCATAATTTAGTTAGCAAATAATAATCAATTTCATTCAATGTGTTAAAATATTAAGATTTAGTTTTCTCCTTGCATGTTCAATTTTTCTTTGTTTTTGTAGCTACGTAATTCTAAGTTACATATCAATTAATTTAATAACATCATTGGTCAGTTTTTTTTTCATTTGGTGCTATATTTTAAACGATTAAATTTATTTCAGGAGTACAACGTAATTGCATACTTGCCACTCTTTAACAAAAAAACAACTTTTACATTAAATATAGAAAGATTTTTCTTTTTGATTTTTTCTTCGTTGTAGAAAACATGTACAAGTTTTTGTTTCTTAGATCGACACGATAAAAATACGATTTAATATCCTAGTTTTTGTTAATTTGTTTGAAAATTTAAGAATTACTTTTCTTAATTATTTTGTCAATTGATTTATTATAAGTTTTCGTTTCGTGTTTTTCATAATATTATAAACCGCCTACACTAGTTTAATTGATTTCCAATATTCAATTTTGTAAATTTGCATCTTGTTTATTTTTATAATATATATTGACGATCACCTTTATTATACTTGTTGAGTGATTCTATATTAATCCGGATCTCGAGTATTTCGGAGTCCTATGACGTAAACAGCTGGTAAAGTCATCGCTTACGTCACCGGCTGACGAAATGTCGCATGCCGCACATCACAATAGCTATAACATGGAAGAACTTCAAGATAAGGAGGTAGCAAGAAAGTACAAAAAAAATATTTGTGAAGTCTATGAGTAAGAAGAAACACGTTAGCGGTAGCGAAGGTGTAGTGAAAAGGCGATGGAAGACAATGGAGAAGGCTACAAAGAAGAATTTAGCAAAGAAGCTATATGAAAGGAAGAAATGGATGAACGATTAATATAAAGCAGAAATTAATAAGGAAAAGTAGCTCTGGCAAAAATTGTTACAATCTCAAGCGGAGGATGGCAGAAACAACCATGAACTGCAACGGAAAAAAATTAGAAATATGTCTAGAGCTCGGAAAAGGAATTTTACGGGAAATGGGGTTATAGAATTAGAATTCAAATATAAGAGAAAAGAAATTAAAAACTTTTACAAAGACGTCAAAAATATGAGAGTATGGCCCATAAAACAAATTGGCTTCTGCAACGAAAGAAGGCAACTTGATTGGAGAGAGGCGAAGGATACCTGAGATATAAAATTTACAATCAATTTTTATGAATTTGTGTTTATTTTGCGAGAAATTGTAACTAAGTAGGATGAAGTAGAAAAGTATATATTATAATATCGCCGACCTATAAATCAAAACCAAAAAAAGCAAGATTCGTTTGCACAAAAAGATGTGCTAGTTGATTTATTTATTTATTTTTTTCACAGTATCCTACCTACTATAACAATATGTTAGACGAAAGCAACGTATTGTTATAGGACTTTTAGTTAAATTTTGAATGATATTTATATTACTTGCAATATGTGCCCTTTTATTATATTAAGTTACTAAAATTAGCTTATAATATATTTTATGAAACGCATCAGATTGACCACTTATTAATAGATGAAGAGCATGTACAAATAATATTTAACGTACCGGTATTATAAACCGATTAATCGATAAAATTTTGCAGATTTTATTTACCAAGTAAGGCTTAATAATTTAATTTATTCCATAAATTTGCATATTAAAAACGTCGAATATATATGGAAATAAATTTTCCAAGTAATTTTTTTCCTAGAAAACCTTGTTATTAAATTTTATTCTTTGACGAAGACAAAACAAGTTACAAAAACGTAATTTATGAATTGTTTTCTTTAAGATTGTTTTAATTTGTTTTATTAAAGTTTCATTTATTTTTGATATAGAGTACAATATTCGACGTGACTGTTCACGCAGCACCATCGTCTTGAATGGTACACTCTGTGGAAATATTTTGGCGCGATTAGTCTGACGGTTGTTATCATGTGAACAATACGATTGCTGAAAGTTAGAGCTCTTACTTTTACTGTTACTACTTTTTTATATTTAATGTTATCAAAGAAAACTTCGAAAATAGTAGATTTACCTGCATATAATAATAAAAACAGGATGAAAGAAAAAAACTAAATAAATAAAATCTATACGATATGCTATAGAAATTGCAAGAAACATTAAACTAACGCAATTCAAACAAAACTATCAATGACGAGAAAATAAATTAGATTCTACCTGACTGTACTAGCAGAGAATAATGATCAGGAAGGGGAGGGACAAGGATTTCACGTGATAGTTCCCATGTTTTCTGACAGTCAAATAGAATTGGTTGCGCATTAGATATACTGATAATTAAAGACCGGATTATATGCAAAGAAAAATTTAAATATATGCGCATATATATGCATTAATTTTTCAGGAAATATGGCCATATAAGCGCAAAAAAATTTGCGGAAATATCTAAAAATTTTACCTAAAATAAATAAAAGCAGAAATTTAAACATGAACTATATTGCATAAACTAATTTTAGCAACATATTTCTAAAACAATTTATAATTAAATGTTTTTCAAAATTGTAAAAGAATGTTTTGTCTTCTATCGGAATACATATGTTTAGAAATTGAAAGGCTTCTTTCAACATCCGCAGACGTAATTGGTGCATTTTTAAACTTTGCAATACATTAACTAAAATTTAAGTCGAAATCATTTACTATCTCACCTTTAAAAATTTTGTTAATTTTGTTCAATTTTTCGTATATAGAATTACCTATTGTATCATAAACTTTCTTACATAGCATATCAAATTCGTCTACTATTTCGACTTATCCTGAGAGCGACATCCCTTGCGTTTCTAGTTTACGAATGGAACTTGAACTTCAAAATTATCGGCGTAAAAAATTATAGCTTCCAACCATGTACCCCATCTCGTAATAATCGGTTCAGGAGGCAATTGAACACCAGAAAGTCGCTCCTTATAAAATTGAATTCGTAAGGGTGCTTTGACATTGCTAATTAAATCATTAACCAACAGGAATTGATTCTGTCTTCGGCTACACGATCGAACTCATGAACTAAACATGTGGTATGAATAATGTCACTATAATTTTTTTTTAATTTTGCGCGGCTTTTATCATGTATGGGCAGCGTCGGACAACATATGTAAAACTTTTTCACAAGGTGCACTTCCAGGTAAATAAAAGTTTGATAAACTTTCGTGAACGAATTGGACAAGAGTCACATTATTTGATCTTTGAAGTTGTTTACAAAAAATTACATATGATTTTCCTAAAATATTTTCATGAATAATTTCAATTAACAAATGGGCAATATAACAGCCACACTTATCCGTACCTTCATCTACAATTAAATAAATAAATTTATCTCCTACCAATTCTTAAATTTCGGACAATGTTTGCTGGTAACAAGACGTGACATAATTTTTGAATACCCATTTAATTTAAACAACTATTATATATATTCGACGAATTACCATTGAGATTTGTTTTCTCCTTATACCACCCACCCCAAAACCAAAGATAGCACAGTAATACCCCAATGTGCAGAGTCTAAACATCTAACACAAAAACTCTTACCAAGAGGTAGTAGTTTTGAAAATGGATAGCATTGCGCGTAAAGGCAGTCGTATAAAAGTTAAAGAATACCGTATTTTTAAAGCAGGCAGTCAATGTACGTCATAAACGCTAGGCATTTGGAAATTATTCGTCCAGTTTCCAGTAACAAGTAAAATTATTAAGAGTCTTTCGACATAAAGGATTTATTTAGTCTTAAGTTTGCTAAACAGACTAATCCGTGCCCTAGAATTAGTTTTTAATATATTTTGTTGCAATTTTCCTAGAAGTAGTATAAATAATTTTCAACAATATATTCAAAATTTCTATAAAGGAATGTGGGAAATGCCGGGGAGAAGAGAAACAAATCAGATTGACCACGTACTAATAGGTGAAGAGCATGAACAAATCATCATCAACGTAGGAACATATAGAAGAGCAGATGCACGATCATAATTTACCCAGATAATTTACCCAGAGTAATAACGCATACTTTCAAAAAAAGAAGTGGAAGCAAGTCAATAAAAGGAATAATAGCTATAATATGAAAAACTTCAAGATACGGAAGCAGCAAAGAAGTATTAAGAAAATCTTTATGATGTCTACGAGTTAGAAGCAATACGTGGCGGAAGTGAAGTAAAAAAAGCGATGATAAACAGTTGTGAAAGCTATAAAAGAAACTAGAAAGAAGAATTTGAAAAGAAGGAGCACCACGTAAGGAAGAAATGGATAGACGATGAATATAAACCAGAAATTAATAAGGAAATATGGCTCTAGCAAAAAAATTGTTACAATATTAAACGAAGGTTGGTAGAAACACCTATGAAGCAATAAAACTTGAAACCAAGGTCCTCGTGGCTCAGTTGGTAGCGACAGTCCGGCAAACCGTAGACTTTGGTTCAAGTCTCAACGTGGACGAAAATTTTTCAAATAAAATTTCGTATAATTTGTGTTGTAATTTGTAGACAGCAATGTTTACATTCATATTTACTTGGCAAGATAACATACTAATTTTAAAATATTTAAAATAAAAGCCGAAAATTCCAAGAATTTATCAAATGATACATTAAATGAACATCCAAGAAATTATCTCTATAGATTATTAAATATATATATAATATATATATATATATATATATATATATATATATATATATATATATATATATATGGTAAACTTAATAAGTCGGCTATTAAAGGTCTGGTTTATTACTCCGAAGTATATATATTTAAAACAACCCTACATGTTTCGGCAATGATGCCTTTGTCAAGGATATATTTATTTAATTTATATTTTTTATATCCTTGACAAAGGCATCATTGCCGAAACATGTAGGGTTGTTTTAAATATATATACTTTGGAGTAATAAACCAAACCTTTAATCGCCGACTTATTAAGTTTAACATATCATACCAAGGTCACGAAAATATTATGTTTATATATATATATATATATATATATATATATATATATATATATATATGTATATATATACGTATATATATCTAGGGTATATCTAGGGTTATATATCAAAGGTCACAAGATAATTATCTATACATATATATTTTTTAATAATGAAGCAATATTATATTTATGTCATTCTTATGGATTCAATGTTGTTCAGAACCAATATCACTGCAATACTAAAGATAAATAAGATAACCTCAAGCATAAACTATATTCTAACAAAATTGTGAAGAGGAGAAGATTTCATATTTTTCACGACATCTACACAAGAACTAATTCGAGTTTTTTTTTGTTTCAGGTGTTGACTATATGCATCCGGACTTGAAGTACAATTATGTAAGTACGTATACTTGTAATTTAAGAATATAATGAAGCTCTAAATGTAAACGCCACTGCTTTAATATACATCACAGCAAGCACTATATGACCTGTATTTTGGATCAATTTTGTACTTGGTATTGTAAATGACTGAATTTTCCATATTTTAAGTTCTCTTAAAACTTCTTCAATATATAGCGTAATGACTAGGAAAAAAAATTAAATTTAGCTCACGAAAACTATAGCTGACAGTAAATCTCGAATGAGGGAAAAAACTACAGCATGAAATTTGATTGTCACTAGTAAGACAATTGAATAAATTGAATGAATTGAATAAAATTGTTAGATAATCACACAGACTTATTTTTGAACTTCCTTTGTATAAAGGAAAAATATAATTGTGTTTGTGGTATTGGATAATGAGCAAAATTGTTCTTCAACTTATCTTACAATAAAGTAATTTGCAAATTAAATGCAATCAAAGTTTTGATCAAATGTGACCTACTACGTATCTAGTACTATATTGTGATAAACTTGTCTTTCGCCTGTGAAATATTTGTCGTTCCGGGTTCGTTTAAATAAAATTAACGGTAATTAAGAAACACTATATTAATAATAAAGAATACATTAAAAACATTTAGGAACTAATAACAGTATTTATTTCACAATATTTATATATCAGTATTTATTTACATTTATAATATTCATCGCCGGTTGCTGGTTGAATAATGAGTCATCGTTTTCTTGATCTGTTTTATAGTCCATCACTTGATCTATAATCTTTCGTCTACTAATTGTTCTAGGTCGTGCTGCTGTGTACAGAGATGAATTAAATGAACTTTTATAGGTGCTATTATATCAAAAATTTTTCAAAATTATTCCAAGAAAACATAAATTCTGAATTTCAAATAGCTACATACCTAGTACGTTACGTTTAAGTTTACGAGTTATCCTAATTATAACTAAACCATTTGTATTACTAATTACCTACAGTATAATATGTTCGCCTTATGCAACTTTCTAATTTAATCCTCTTGATCCTATCGTAATGTTTCTGATTAACTCGTTTCTTTCGTACACCTTAATTCCCCAACATTCACTTCTTCATTTGTTAATTGTTCTTGTCTAATGCATTTGCTAATTCCTTATTACTTATATCTAGTTAATTCAGCCATTATATTTTTTCTAGTATTTGTGATTCTTTCCTTCGTAATATTTTCCGTTCTGTCTTGCTTGGTCTAGTGCCATCTAAAGATTTAATATTTAAGGTGAGAATTTTACATTCTGTGTTGGCATACCTTGAATATTACCCGACTGTATTACATTTCTTTCGTTTATATACTCTTTAGCGCACCCTTGTGCCAGTATTTTAAATATTTTTCCATAAGCTTTTACCTTGATTATATGTGTCTAACCATTATTTTCTTCTTTAAGTTTCTTAGAAAATGTGTTTAATTAAGGAACTAGTTTTCCAATAGAATTTTTGTTATTACTTATTACCTGGGTCTGGTTGTCATACTCTACGTGGAATTGGCCTCTTGCTACTCGCTTCGAAGTTCAGCTTCTTTTTTATTTAACATGAGGTGGTGCGCTTGATTTTTCAAAATTGACACGACCGTCTCCACTAAGCCGATCGGCAAGCACAATTGCGCTTAGATCAACCGTGTAAACAATTCTCCATCAGCTAGGTTTATTTAATTGTGTTTGGGAGTTTGAAATAACCTTTACTGGAGCTGCCTCTTTTCCAAAGAAAGATCCAAGCTGCTGATTGCTGCTTTTATTAGTGATTATTAGAGAACGGACGCAATTTCCATAAAACGCAATCAGCAATTGGAATTGTATATAACGTCGTTCAGTACATCCCGGCGTGATTCAATGAAGTATTTGTTTGACTTACTCGGACATCTGGTCTCGCCGCGATAACAATGGACAAGCCAGCCATTGTATTCCGAGAATATAGTGCTTTTTAAAGTGTTTTCATGAGCGTAGATAGAAGCGGGGTTTTTATAATAATGTATTTTATTTATTAGTTTATATTTCGTAAGATAAATAAAGTGCTGTGAGTAAGTTTCTTATTTTCATAGTTTTAACTGTTAATTACATCGTAATTTTTGTGATAGATCCTGTTTAATATCGTTTGATTGAATCTATTTCTACCAATTATTTCGACGTAAGAGTGTGCATTGATTTTCCTTCAGTTTCAATAACTTACGCACACATTTTTAGTTTTCATTTATTTAGATCTAGAGCATTGTTTAAGTTACTTTTTCAGACATGATATGGAAGAATGTCGAGAACGGCATTGTAAAACAATGGCGAGTTGGATTGACAGTCATACTGATTGTATGTCCATTGTCAGTGATTCCGAAATTTATTACAAAATCCGTAAAATATCGTCAAAAATTCGTCACTTAGGATCGCAAACACATCTGAACTCTGTAAAACTTTTATGGCGGCTAATATTCCATTAAATAAACTTAGCAATCCCACTTTAAAAATATTTCTTCATAAATATACTGGTCGAAACGTTCCTGATGAATCAACTTTACGCAAATATTATGTTTCTAGGTGCTATACGAGAACAGTAGAACGCATTAGAAGCCATCTTTTAAATCAATACATATGGATAAGCGCCGACGAAAAGGTTGATATGTTAGGACGCTGTATGGTAAATGTTGTAGCTGGTGTACTACATCCAACTATTCCCTATAACTCATATGTAATAGCAACAAGTGTTATAAATAGAGTTGATGCGGAAACAGTTGCTGAAACCATTAAGGAGAATATGCAAAAAATGCTTCATTCGGACGCCACGTACAAAGAAAAAATACTTTTATTTGGCGGTGATAGTGCTGCGTATATGTTAAAAACAGGCAGACTATTGAAGAAAACATATCCTAATATGCTGCATATTACTTGTGTAGCACATGCTCTCCACAAAATCTGTGAACATATCAGAGACACTTTTCCGGAAGTTGATAGACTTGTATCAGCTTTTAAAAAAGTTTTCAGAAAAGCACCATTGAGAGTAGCTCTTTTCAGGGAAAAATTTCCATGTCTGTCACTGCCTCCCACTCCAGTAATAACAAGATGGGGAACATGGCTGAAAGCTACTAGTTATTATGCTGAGAATTTCGATAGTCTAAAACATTTCGTAACACTGCTAAAGGAGGATGCTAGAAGTATTGGTGAGTGCAAGGAGCTCACACAAATCCCAAATTTAAAAAATTAGTTGTACTTTCTTCACGAACACTTTGGAAAATTGCCAAAACTAATCACTTATTTTGAAAATCGAAATCTCAAATTAAATGACGGATTAACCACATTAGATGTGGCTGTTAATAATTTGAAAAGTATTCCAAGTGACTTCGGATGTGGCCTTCGGCAAAAGTTTGAAGCAATTCTTAATAGAAATCCAAATTTAATTACATTGCAGCAATTATGTATGGAGACAATTCCACAAAATCTAACGGCTAAATATGAAGCAATAAAAGAATATTTCCAGTATGCACCTATAACCAGTTGCGATGTAGAAAGGACGTTTTCTATTTATAAGGATGTACTTAATTGAAAGAGAACAAAATTGACAGAAGAAAACCTTGAGAAACTATTGCTAGTCAATATTAATACTCCTGTACTTAACTTGAACGACAAAATGAACAAATAAAAATGTTCCAATTATAGAAATAAAATTAAAAACTTTAAAAATACAACTTTTCAACAAATACATATGTATTTCGTAATTTTATAGATCACCACCCGTTTGTTTTCCAATTATATAAATAAAATTAAAAACTTTATAAATACAACTTTTCAACAAATAAATATGTATTTCGTAATTTTATAAATCACCACCCGTTCGTTTTCCAATGATATAAATAAAATTAAATATTTTAGAAATACAGCCTTTCGCCAGTACTGCACTGGGTGGTAAGCGTGTCCGTTCTCTAGTGATTATAGCAGGACACATGTTTCATTTTCAATAATGTTGCACATGATGTGATTCATTAGTTAAGCAATGTAGTGTAGATTTATACCATTTCACAATATCCTCTTTTTGAACTAGAGTGGAGAATCCAATGAGAAAAAAAGCTTAACTACCTTCAAATATAAATAAATAATATAAAACCCCTTACCAAAATTAGTATTCGCATTCTAAATACGTATTTCAACAATTTGTCATCTTCAGTAGCTAAAATTAATAAATACAGTGTTGAACATGACGCACAGCATGGCTAGCACAAAGAATCGCGAAACACTTTACAAGGCGTTCACGTCTGCACTAAGTTTAAAAAAACTAAAGTTATATCACTTACCCCTCTACAGAAATGACACACATGTGTTTGCTTCGAAATTAACTCCAATATTCTATTTCGACTTTTCTAAGAATTTGAGCAGGCATATACCTGGAACTGGACCTGTGTCGACGTTGCATGTGTTACTTTTGTTTTTAATAATATGGGTACTTTCGTATATGTCCAGCTCCCTTGGACTGCTTATATTTTTAACAAATTTCAACCACATTTAAATGTGTGCCTAAGATTGAGTTAATTACCTTAACATCAATATTTGGGGATGCTCGAATACTCTCTACAATAACATACCCGTCTTCTTCAATTATGTTCCGAATAAGTCTAATATTAGATTTAGTAACCGTCATTTTTTGCTTAGAACATGTAATTTTAGGAAAGTCGACAACTAAATTTAGTGTACAATCATTTAGCGATAGTGAGGAAAATGATTGTCACGTTCGAGGTTGAAAATTACAAGACGATAATGGTTTTTATTCAATTCCATGATTTCTTGTGCAAATAATTATTTATTGTAGTTCAAAAATACTCAAGTATATTTTTTCAGTTGTCTCCGTCATTAATAAAGTACCATGGCCTGCTAGAGAGACTCAATGGAAAGAGAACAGCCCTCGTATATAGCAAGCAGATGTCATTGTGCAGTTTCCAAATTAAATCAAAATTTTAAAATGATTACATAGACAAATTGAACTGAGAATTCTATTTAACTTTTCTGCCCTCTGCGTAATTACACATTGTCACATAAAAGTAATGTAGCACTAACTTTTATAAAGTAATTAGAAACACAACTCTAGGTCGAAATGCAAAAGCGAGAGATAACTTCATTATTTAAGTGAATTAGCATGTTCAAACTTTAAGTTAACTCAGCGGCCGCAAGGAAATATTCATTGCTCCCTATAAGTATATGAGAGGAATTAAATTTAACATTTTGACTTTTGCAATTTTAGTATAAGCATCATATTGGTATGCTTAAATTACAAAACAAAAATATTTCTTATGTTAGTTGTATTTTCAGCAATCTTTATTTTATGATACACTTAAAAGTTGAAATTAATCCTACAGATCTTGTAAAAGTTGTTTTGAATATATTCTTACCGGTGAATTTCAATGAAACTCATATGTTAAATCTGCAAATACTTCGTAATTTATTAATTAGTTTCGTCAGGAACGTGAACTAAAATTGTAATTCCATGTTTTTAGCTTTTGAATATTCGATTAATTAATAGGTCATATGAAAGCTGGCATTGTCTTGATGAAGCATGATACGATGATTTTGAAGGAATCAACATTAATGGCTCTTTGATCCGCGACATAGCTATATGTCCAGTAATTGAGAAAAATGCAGGGACAATTTTTTTAAAAGCATTGTGAGAACAAACAACTTTAATTGCTTTAGGCTCTTTTAGAAATATTTAAACCGATAATTCAGGTTAATTTCGGGTTCATAGAAATCCAAGTTTTATTATCGGTTGCGATGCCGTAAACGGAATTTGAAGCATCATTACGTTTAGAACATATTGTATGATGAAGTATATAATCATTTGTTGTTTTTTTCTTTTTACCGATTGGACAAACTTTCAATTTTGACAAGTTTGACAAATTTGAAATAGTAGAAACGGATGTAGATTAGAATAAAAGACTGACAAAAGAAATATTTAATATAAAATACAAGAAATCATGAGAAGATATTAGAAATCTGCACATAATATACAGCGTGTCACAGAATAACTATTCCTGATTTTCAGAAACGATTGCGGGCACTTAAATAAACCTTTTTTATTAATAAACTAGTGTCTCGAAATTTTTAAGTATCGAGACAATATGAAGAAATCGGCTGTCACTCTACGACTTTCTCGGCGATATACAAAGTTAAAATTGAATCATAGCAACCTTTGAAAAACCACAACCATTTTAATAGTTGTCATTTTACGTCAGTCACAAATTATTCCTTATTAGAGAAGTTCGTCTATTTGTCATTTTACGTGTCACAAATTAATCTTTATTAGATAAATTAGTGTTTGATTGAAAATGCATCATTCTACAAATATAGAATTAGCAGACAAGCATCTTGCCTACGGAGCAACTTACGGTAATGCTAACGAAGCTAGGCGAATTTATGCGGAGCAGCATCATCAGCGTCACATCCCCTGTCATACATCATTTTCAAGATTGGATCAGCGTACTTGAGGTGATAACGTAATGCAGTTGTGTGTATGCAATCAATCTCAATCAGGTCACAGCCTCGTTCCCGTAACGCAAGTGTAACGTGTGTTACAAATACGTCCTCGCTGACGCGAGTTGTTTGCAAACACAGCTACATGTCAGGGTCTGTATTACATTCCCTAAGTAGTCCGAGGACCTTCTCTTATGTATATATACTGTAGTGTAAGCAAGATCATGCAGTCACAGATAGAGAGTCACAGAGTCAGAGATTCACATTCACATTCACACATTCAGTCTACATACTAGTTAGTAAGAATGTATATAATTGTTATGCAGTTTTAAGTGTTGTTATGTATTAAATATATGTTACCCGAACTATGTGTATCATTTAACGGGACAACGATATCTGCGTGAAGGCTCAACGATGTAGCCCTCAGGACCAGGCTAACATCACGTGGCGTCCTGCCACGAACGCGCACAAATGGCACTAATACCACATGCCGATCCTCCAGGCACATAGGACCTTATCACGTAAGGCCCTAATACCACATGGCGATTCTGCCTCAGGGCTTAAGGCCCCACCGTTAGCACATGGCGATCCTACCTGTCCACACAACTAGATGGCTCTGCCAGCCATCTAAGGCCGAAAAAGACCAAGTGGAAATTCCGAACGGACCAGAGAAAAAAAAAAACCTACAGTTTAGCAGGTCAAAACCAAGAGGATGGCAACAAGGAACGGAGGAAATCATCTCCAACAGAAGCTCCACACGAAAGAAGAAACGCAGGTATTCTTTAAAATAAATTTAACAAAGACAAATATTACGGTGTATAAAAATAAAGTGCAAGACGTTCATGAATTACGTACATTTCGCGAGTGAAAATGTTTATTTGTTTTATAAGAGACAATAATATTGATTTAATGCATGCATACCATGTTATTTATGTCTACTTACGCAAGAATGCAAAAGTTGCAAAGCGCGTACCATACGTTTCTTTATGTAAAGGTCAAGTTTATTTAAAAATTAATATGTACTACGTAACTTAAGATGTTACATTTCGGCCGTACACTTCGCAATTTTGTTAATTAACGCAAAAGTTTAAATATATTTTTTGTTTAGAAGGCGCATATATATATATACAATATGTTATATTTTTTCATAAGTTTAATTACGTGCATAAAAAATGCATGCGTTGTACTTTTTAATAAGCGCCATATATTGCATAGTTTACAAACAAAATTAAAAACAATAACTTGTATATTCAAACTAATCGCGAGTAAGTAAACATCGAATTCAAATTAAATATGTGTAGTTTAGTAATACACGAAGTCAAGGTCACTGATAAAATGCAACACAATGTTTATTTTGTAAACGATCGGATAAGCGACATTGAAGGAAATATTGTTGACATATTCAAAAAAAAAGTTTCTCGCTAACAAAAGAAAATAATATCGAATTAATAAAAGAAACCAATATACGAGGAGTAGTATATTAATTTTATTGGTAAAGATTCCGAAATTTTTGTAACAAATGCCTTAGAAGTTGATTCCAATGCCATAATGGTTAGTAACGGCACGATTCGATAGCATCCTAATCACGTCCGGAGCCCTATAAGACAACAGAGACCTATCGATTGTACCTTTACGACACCAACAACAGTGCAACCTACAGGACAGATCATCCTAGAGTTGTGGACTTGGCGAAAACGTTAACCAACCGAATCAGACGAACTTCAAAGTAGGAGAAAGGCAAAAAAGACTCCAATTCGCCCCTAGGTCGTGACGAAGCAAGCATGCGCTTCCAGGAAAGAGTCCTGCACGACAAAAAAACGCTCTCAGAATTTTTTTTTTTTAGAGACAGTTATAACAAAAGTGTGTTTTGTTAACTGGTCTCAAGTTTTTCTAGATTGAAGAAAAGGCTTACAGCATAAGGGCATATCCGCTGCACGAGCTCCCTTACTGTGGTCAGAATAAGCTTCAAAAGATAGTTCTGCGCAGGAACATGACAGACACGAAATATGTGCTGTCCAGGGAAATACACGAAAGAGTGATTTCCAGAATAATTTTTTCCATGGAGGAAAATAGATAGAAAAACGGAGAGTCGATTTATTTTAAAGTATGGTTGGAAGGGGAGCATAAGAATTGGAAGCGCACAAAATCGAAGACAAACAATCAAGTATAAGGAATCGAAAACGAACAATCAAAGCAAAGAGTTAAGACAAACAAGCGAACATAAAGAATTCAAGCCAGAGAATCGAATGCGAAAATTAGAAATTAGAAGCAAAAATTGCAAATACGAAGTAAGTCAACGATTAGATATATACGAGCTCATAATATAGAAATAAAATACTAAAAAGCGAACAGACTAACAAGATTGAGACAGTGTACAAATTACGAAGGCCCGATTATTGATTATTAATAATTATTATTTTGCAACAATGTAAAAACGTACTATGAAAATTTATTTAAAGTTTTACAATCTATGTTATATATTTATCATTACAGTTTATTCGTTTATATACTTATTCGTTAAATATCTATTATTATAAATTGTATTGTACTGTATTATTGTATTGTACTGTATTATTGTATTGGATTGTATTATTGTATTGTACTGTATTATTGTATTGTATTGTATTATTGTATTGTATTGTATTTTTGTATTGTATTATAATATTGTAGAATAGGAATAAGGAAGGTAACCGGAGAGAAAGGTCTAACGTAAGAAAAACAAACACCTCAGCGTTATTTTTCTTAACCCCCAGGAAGGGTGGTGTGATAACGTAATGCAGTTGTGTGTATGCAATCAATCTCAATCAGGTCACAGCCTCGTTCCCGTAACGCAAGTGTAACGTGTGTTACAAATACGTCCTCGCTGACGCGAGTTGTTTGCAAACACAGCTACATGTCAGGGTCTGTATTACATTCCCTAAGTAGTCCGAGGACCTTCTCTTATGTATATATACTGTAGTGTAAGCAAGATCATGCAGTCACAGATAGAGAGTCACAGAGTCAGAGATTCACATTCACATTCACACATTCAGTCTACATACTAGTTAGTAAGAATGTATATAATTGTTATGCAGTTTTAAGTGTTGTTATGTATTAAATATATGTTACCCGAACTATGTGTATCATTTAACGGGACAACGATATCTGCGTGAAGGCTCAACGATGTAGCCCTCAGGACCAGGCTAACATCACGTGGCGTCCTGCCACGAACGCGCACAAACGGCACTAATACCACATGCCGATCCTCCAGGCACATAGGACCTTATCACGTAAGGCCCTAATACCACATGGCGATTCTGCCTCAGGGCTTAAGGCCCCACCGTTAGCACAATACTAGTTAATTCGAAGTAAAGAAATAGATCCGGGAGGCAATCATACTGTCCGTAATGTTGACTTTAAGGTTCTGCAACAATTTGAAATTAACCCGAATACAATATTCGTGCCATTGCCTATGCGATGCATACAAGTCACACATCTGTATGGATGGTATTGAAAGAATATCAGAAGCAACCGCTTCACATTGAAAAAGTGCAAACGTTAATTCCAGCTGATTCTTCCAACAGAGTTTAATTTCCCGAAGGTATTTGAATAATATTAACGACGAACCAAGATTTCCTAGGAGTGTATTATGGACAGACAAGGCATGTTTTACAAGAGATGGTCATATTAATACACACAGTAGACACACTTGGAGCGAAGAAAATCTTCACGCCGTTCGCAAGTTACATTATCGATGGAAGTTTTTTGTTAATATTTGGGCAGGAATTGTAGACTATTATGTAGTGGGACCATATTTACTGCCAACGCGGTTAGATGATCATATGTATAGGCTTTTTCTGGAACATATCTTACCGGAATTGCTTAGAAATGTCCCACTTAATATTCGAAGAAATATTGTTTTCCAGCATGATGGTGCACCGATACACTTTGGATTAAATTGCCGAAATTATCTCAATGCACAATTTCTAAATGGATGGATCGGAAGAGGAGGGCCGATTTCTTGGGCTGCAAGTTCACCAGATATTACTCCGGTTGATTTTTGTGTTTGGGGTCATATTAAATCACTGGTTTATGGGACACCTGTTAATACAGAAGAAGAGTTAGTGGTTCGAATTATTCTAGCGTTTGATGATATTCGTGAACGTCGGGAGAGATTTCGAAGAATTCGGCAGTCGATTGCACATCATTACAACTTGTTTATCGAAAATGGTGTGGTCATAACTTCGAACAATGTTTATAAAGTTTGATGCAGTATTATTTCTAATAAAATGTCCCTTAACGTAACTCTTTCATCTTGTAATTGAGCTTGTTTTTAAAAATTTCTAGTTTATCTTGTTACCGATAAATTTCCAAACTCTAGTTTATTAAAAGAGAATGCTTATTTAGTGACTTCTATAATTTCTAAAAATTAGGAATAGTTATTCTGTGATGCACTGTATAACATGCTCATCAAAGATTAAGTGAGTGATTTAATTGACTTTGTACGACGAAACTACTGGCGAAGATTATTCATATTCATATAGTCCTTGCCATAAACAGTTTTCAAATGCATTGTAGCAACGAAACGATGAAAACACATTAACTGGCCTGAAACTCATGGTTGTTTCGGGCTCTCTGTAGCCATGATTTGATATCTTTAGAGTTCTGATTGTTCCCAATCTTGAAGGACGTATTGAAAGGTCAACATATTTCATAAGACACCTTCGTTCGGGCTGCTGTTCGCGATCGGATCAATAAGAAACAAGAGAGTTTTTTCATGGACGGAATGAAGAAATGGATTCAGCACTTGGAGAAATGTGTTGCACTAAATGGCGATATGTGGAAAAATAATTATGTACATTGGTACTACAATAAATTTACTTCATCTTGAGAAGGGTTATATATGAATAAATGTGACAAATAATACATAAGACTAAATATATTATGAATTTAATGTAGAAAAGGGAAAGTAAATGAAGACAATCAATGGCACCACGAACAGTCATCCACACAGATCTAGCATCAAGGGTATCTCAGTCATGCTTTAAAGATTGTAGACGATGTCTTTTTAGTAGCAAATTATAATCAATATTAAGCTCTAGATAGACGCTATCAATTTTAAATGGCAAATACTTTAAAAAACGACGTCCTATCTGTTCAACTGACAACTTAACATACCTATAATAAGGTGTTCAAGTAGGAGAAGCATATTTTAGTTTGCCAATGACAAAAATATAAAAGATAGTTTTGAATAGAGACAAAGAACTAAAGAATTTGTAGGTACGCAAGCCAAGTGTTTTTGAAACAGCGACGCAAAAATTTAAATTTTATTAAAAATTAAATCATTTATAAAATAGCAGGAGTTAATCAAAAAATAATTTGTTTTGTGTAAGAGACATAAGAGCATTTGTTGATGTCCATTCATAATTTACAAGTAGAGCACCATTGGCAGAGAATTCCGTTGTAGTTGTAATACGTCATCCCAAGTTCTGATGAATGAATATATTTTTAGGTCGACTGCATAGGCAAGTAGTCGACAAGACAAAGACACTAATAGATTATTGAGATATAAGATTAATAGAAGACCTAGATGTGAACCTTGTGTATTTGTGATTCCAGATAAAGAAGAGAACTCAAGGAGTTTACTGCTATTCCAAAATAGTATATTAAAAAACAAGTTTCATAAGGCACCATTTTGCCGCACGAGATCAGTTTAGAAAACGAGCCGCGATAACGGCGAGTTTTCTAAAGAGCGAGTGCGGCAAAGGCCTTATGAAACGAGTTTTTAATACTATTTTTTCTATTTTGCGTTTTTTACATTAATAAATTGCTTAAATTGGAATTATTTAATTTGAAAGTTCAGAGTTTAATTTTTATATATCACATTGATACTTGACATTTTCAAATTTAAATCTTGCTATCCGCGAAGTATATTATATTACATATTATTTATTAATTTTCGTTAACATTACTTGATATTCATTTAAAAATATAAGCATGAGTGACATAGAAACATATATATGTTGTTGTCAATTGTATACAACATACGTTGTTTGTGTAAAATACGGACATATATCATATCTGTCAAATGTACTATCGTGAGCAATTGAAAGTTAACACTTTATTATGTTGGCATGTCGAAATTTCAAAATTTATCTAATGTATACAGTACTTTTGAAGTGTCAGTGTCAGCATTTAATCATAACATAAATGACATTAGCTTGACAATTTGGTAAAATTTACGCAGCTATAATAGTGTGTTTACTTTCAATTGCTCACGATGGTACATAAATTCTTAAAATCAAATGACAGCAATGGTATTTATTTCTGTATTCGAACAACGCCAACATTGAAAAATGAAAAAAAGTGTATCTAAATGAAGCTCATTTCGATACTTATACTGTCCGTAGCTTGCTCGAACAGCGGAAATGTTCTTATTAGCAATAGCAGTCCTTGGACGTCTTTCACGAAATTCAATTCTAACAAAAAAAAACAATCTCATTCAAATTCGTTGTACCACGTATAAATTGTTGCCTTAAATGGGGCTTCTTCGCAAAATGCATTTCTAAGCCAATCTTCGTATTGTTTAGGCGTTAATTACGATTTAAAATCATAAAAATCATAGCGTGGAAATGTTCCCTAGTCAAATTAGTTTTTGGATGAAGACAAAATCTTTAACTTATGATAATCATCAATCTATTAGAGCAAATCGAACAACTACATGCAACAACATGCATACAACTCGCAAAAATTAATAAGTAGCCGTCAAATAAAAACAAATTTCATTTTCTTTAGAAACATGGTCATTTTAGATTTGGTCAGTATTCCCTTCATACCACAGTGCGCAAGTCGAGACTTTCAGAAGTTGCTCTTGCTAATTGTGGTTTTGAAGAAATTGAACTCAAAGAAATACTTAGGAGGACAAAATTTAGGGACGATGACGAACTTATAGTAGATAACAATTTTGCAGAGAAACAAAAATAATATTTTTACAATTGATTAAAGGACGGTGATAAATGAACTGAGTTTTCAAATAAGAGAATCAAAAAAATATATATTTAGGATAGATTAATGATTAAATAAATAAACACACTGAACAGTGCATTTATTTATTTAATGGTATGAAGTTTCAACAAATGTCTCTCTCAACAATTAACATAAGGATTAAAGAAATGATTGAAACGGCGTCATTAATACCTCTATCCAAAGCAAGGAAACTATATTGAAAAATAAATTTTTATTGTAGGTCTAGTCTTTTGTTTTCATGTCTAGTTCGGGAAGAAAAAATGTCCCCTTAGCGCAAATCTACTTGAAGAAGAAGCCTTTGCTATGAATAAGTACAAATAATTTTTTCTATATTTTCAAGTACATATAGCTTAAAATTATAAAATGTAATCCACAAGCCAGACACGAAATATTAGATGACAGGATCTAGTTAGTACAAATGAAAAGATTTGTTAAATATTTAAAATGTAAAGAACAAACAAACGTAGTATATCGGAATTTACTTGATACAGATGAAAAAAAAATAGTTTAATATTCAGTAGTTACTGGGTTTAGCTTTATTTGACATGAATAAGGATTTATTCAAATATATTCCTTTATTTACATTTCATTATGCGTCGTTATTTTATGCCTCGTTGCACGTAAATTAGGTTAACGTCGAATTGCCTTTGTTCTGTTTTCCTTTACGACGGTTCTCTTATTAGAAAACTCACGTCGTTTGTATTTTGCATCCTGTCGCATAAATCATTGTTAGAAAGGAATGGAATAAATTGCGAACATATATCATAGTTTTCGTTCCAGTTGAATTTGAATGTGAAATAACTAAAAATGAACGTAAAGGGAACTAGTGGTAATATTTTTACTAATGAATTTTCAGCACCTGTTCCTTATTACTAGCGACGGGACACGAGAGGCCGAAATTACGATGGACCATATAAATAGTCTATAACATCGCTAAGTACAACACGCAATTACTGAATATAACTATTCATTCGGTTAACCTCACATCTGTTTTTTGTCGTTGAATTGTGACGCAATTACTTCAATATTATACCTATATTCCTTTCTTCATGAACGTAGATAGAAGCGGGATGAGTTTTTATAATTTATTAGTTTATAAGATAAATAAAGTACGGTGAGTTAGTTTTTTTCTTCATTGTTTTAGCTGTTAAATACATATATACTTAAGTGTACAGTTAATTTTGTTAAGTTTCAATAAGTTACGCATACATTTTTAATTTTCATTTATTTAGATCTAGAACACTGTTTAAGTAACTTTTCAGATATGATATGGAATAACGTGGCAATAAATGTCATCGTGAAACAATGGCGAGTTGGATTAACGGTTATACTGATTGTATGTCCATTGCCAGTGATTACGAAATTTATTGTAAAGTCCGTAAAATATTGTTAAAAATTTCCAAAAGATCGCATGTAAAACGTCACTTAGCATTGCAAACACCCAGAAATTAGACCCGTTGAATCAGACAATTTTAACGAAACTTTAATGGCGGAAAATATTCCATGAAATAAACTTAACAACTCTACCTTTAAAACATTTCTCCAATAATATACTGGTCGAAATATTCGTGATGAATCCACCTTACGCAAACAATATGTTTCTAAGTGCTACACTAAAGCAGTAAAATGCATCAGAAGCCATTTTTCAAATCAGTACCTTTGGATAAATGGTAAATGATAAATGTTGTAGCTGGTGTACTACATCCAACTATTCCATATAACGCATATGTAATAGCAACAAAAGTTATAAATACAGTTGATGCGGAAACAGTAACTAAAACCATTTACGTGAATATGTACCAAATGCTTCATTCGGATGACAGGTACAAAAAAAATAGTTTTATTTGTCAGTGACAGGGCTGCATATATGTTAAAAACAGGCAGGCTATTAAACCAAACAAATTCTAATATGCTGCATATTACTTGTATAGCACATGCTCCCCACAGAACCTGTGAATATATCAGACACCTTTCCGGAAGTTGATAGACTCGTATTCGCTTTTAAAGAAGCTTTCAGGAAAGCACAATTGAGCGTAGCTTTTTACAGGGAAGATCTACCATCTTTGTCACTGCCTCCCTCTCCAGTAATAACTAATCGGGAACATAATTGAAATACTAGCTTTTATGCAGACAATTTCGATAGTTTACTAAATTTCGTTACATGTTTAAATTACGATGCTGGAAGTATTTCTGAGTGCAAGGAACTAATACAAATTCCAAACTTAAAGAATCAGTTGTACTTTCTTCGGGAACACTTTGGAAACTGGCCAAAACTAATCACCTATTTTGTAAATCAAAATCTCCAATTAAATGATGGATTAACCACATTAGATATGGCTATTAACAATTTGGAAAATATTCCAAGTGACTTTGGATGCGGCCTTCGGCAGAAGTTAGACGCATTTTTTAATAGAAATCCAGATTTAATAACATTGCGGCAATTTTGTATGGGGATAATGCCTCAAAATCTAACTGCTAAATATGGTGAAATAAAAGAATATTTGCAGTATGCACCTATAATCAATTGCGATGTAGAAACGACGTTTTATATTTACGAATATGTATTTTATTCAACGAGAACAAACTTTACAGAAAAGAGCCTTGACAAAATATTGCTAGTTAATATTACTCCTTTACTCAACTTGAACTACAAAATGAACAAATAAAAATGTATTTCATTTTTTATAAATCACCACCCGTTTGTTTTACAATTCTATAAATAAATTAAAGACTTTTTAAAAATACAAATTTTCAATAGTACGCTCGCGGACGATTCTTGTGCCCGGTCCCTAATTATTACGTATATTAATAACAGTGGTTTACAGTGTATCTCTGGATGTATTTTATACATGTTTACTGATTGAACCGAAGTCCATTTGTTTCTATCACGTAAAAATTTTTCAGAATTTAGTAACAAAGCATTAACAAGATATGCACAAATCTGTACATAACTATAGTTTCAGCCATAGTATACAAGCTTTATAACGCTGTATTCGTAATCCTGTTAATATTCGTCCCAAGTGCAGAAGTTTGTGCATGTTCTGAACGTACAGTGACTTGTTTGTGGAGTTCACTCCACCACAGGGTGTATGTAAGTGTATGGCATATATATATATATATATATATATATAGTCTACAAACAGTCGAATATATTTTGTTATATATGTCGTTGTTTTGTTCCTGCCCAGCAGAAGCGAAATATTACTGATTTGTTATTTGAATCGTATTATGCTCACTTCGATATACACCTAAGGGATCATGAAAATCATGGGCACCGCAGAAAGTATGCCATATATGTGTCAAACCTCATAGAAAATGGACTCAGAGACAAATTGCATAACATCAGAAACTTTGGACTCCATATCTTCCAGTGAAGCAAAAACTCCAGAGGTTAGTGAGCAAGCATGTTATCAACAGGAAAAATATTTTAATGCCGCAAAAATTCACTCAACTAGAACTGAACGATTTAGTAGGAGACTTAGGTCATCCAAAGTATGCTGCTGAAATTCTGGGATCTAGACTTCTGGAGAAGAACTTACTTGTTCCAGGTATGTCATTTTCCTGGTATAGAAAGTGAAAGTGAAAGTAGATTTATACAGCGTTTTTTACAAAAAGGTCGTTTGTATATTGCAATGATATCGCTAGTTTAATATTTGGCTTAGGAGCTCCATCGTGTGTTCTTAGCGCATGAGGGTTGTTTATAGGCTCCCCTAAGACTAATTTAAAATCCCTTCTCTTATATAATCGTGATAAGTATTCATCCGTGTTCATTCAGTCCATTTAAAAGCAACTTGTGACAATTTAAAGTTGCTTTTGGAGAAAATTAGATCAGGACGACGAATGGCAACTATGTGGAGATTTAAAAGTGCTATGTATGTTAGGCTAACAGCGTGGATACGGTAAAATGCCATGCTTCATTTATGAATGGGACAGCAGGACTAGAACAAAGAATCAATTGCTTGCAACACAATCTTACACCGGGATCAAAAAATATTGTGCACGAAAGTTTAGCGCAGCCAGATAACATACTTTTGCCCCAATTACATGTAAAATTAGGTATAATGAAGCAATTTATAAAACCATTGAATGATAAGGAAACTGGTTTAAAAACTTTTGCTGTAAATTTTCCGGTTTGTCTGACGCAAAACTTAACTTAGGGGTATCTTCATTGGTCCCTAAATTAGAAAATTGGTTTTGTATACTCACTTTAAAACTAATATGACTGCTGTTGAAAGAGAAGCCCGGTTTCTTTCGAAAGTGCAGTGAAAAACTTTCTATGAAATCATAAATCACAGGATTTTGAAAAAGTTGTTCAAGACATGCTGCCAAAGCTTTGCGATTTAGGTTGAAATGTGAACATCACAGTTCACTTTTTGCATACCCAGCTTGTTTTTTTCCCGAAAATCTTGGACAAATGAGCGAAGAACAAAGAGAGGGGCTCCATCAGGATATAAGAGAAATCAAGCAGAGGTATCAGGGAAAGTGGAATACAAATATAATGGCCGACTATATTGGTGTTTAAAAAGAGACGTTTCTGCGTCTCTGCATGAAAGAGAAACGATTAAGATTTCTTTTCAAGTAAAGAGACAACGGTCTTGTTATAGTTTCAGAATTTCGATTAATACTATTTAGTGATGATGTATTTTTTGATATATTAAAGTGTCAATTTGTCATTACTAAACACTGTAGCATATTTGTCTTTCCGGATTCTTAAATAAAACTATCGCTAATTTAAACACACACTATATTAACAATAAAAACGAATTACACTAAATAACAATTTAAAAACTAATAACTAACAGTAAGAACATTTATGTATTTATATTTACATTAGATCACTTGACGATGATTTGGTGAGGAATGGCTTAAATCCTCCTTGAGTGCTAGTTATATTCAAGGGAAAACTCTCGTATGTTCGATCTTTTCGATCCTTCTGCATCGACATTTTTCTAGACGGTGCTAGACCGTGTGTACCTAACCTATCGTCGGCTCACTCATCACAATGCAATAGAGTTAGATACTTTCGTGCAATGATTTCTTATTTCGTTAGTTGTGTCGTATCTGGATGTGATAGAAAAGAATTTAATTGGAAATTAGAATCACAACATATTTAGCTAACATCACCTATTAAAATTCAAACCCCAGCGAACAAACATAAATTTGTAAACTAGTGTAATCGATTGTGTCTTTAAATCTAGATGAATATCAACATGTGTATGTTAACAGTATGAATACGGTCTTCTAAGCTAGTCGCTATATTAATATACTATATAATGTATAGAATCCACGGTTGGCTCTTGGTGAAACATAATGAATAATTTACTAAAGAAAACACTCGGTATGTTTTGTTTCACAAAATATATTTAATTTAATCTCTAACATATGTTTCGCCTTTTCAGGCATTATCAAAGAGTTATTTTTAAAAATTAAATTAGAAAGTACACTTCCACCACTATTTATGAGTTTTTAAGGGACTTTATTATGGCATCAATGGTCGGAATGTTGACAAAATCCAGCTGTGCGTTTGTTACATGTCTATTAAGGTTTATGGCTTTTTTAATTTCTAATATTTCGAGGAGGTCTAGTCTCTTTCCTTTATTGCAAGTATGTAACAGTTTAAAATTACTGGTATTGAACAAGTGTGTCTTTTCAATGCAGTGTTCGGAGAAACGGGTATTCATTTTTCCATAAAGAATAGAACTTCTATGCTCTTTGATCCGTTCTTTTATTGAGCGTCCTGATTGACCGATATATATCGCATCACAATCACTGCACCTTAATTCGTACACACCTGACTTATCACACAATTCTGTTTTTTCTTTATTATTAACTAAAATATTTCCTGATTTACTTTATTCACTTGGATGACATTTAACCCTAATTGATTCAATTTATTAGAAACTTTATTGCTAACCCCAGGTATATTGTTGAGTGCGTGAAATGTTTTATTCGTTTTTGTATATGTGTGGCCCGTAGTAAAAATTCTTCATAAGGGTAGTGCGTTGTTTTTTGATAATCATTTTATCTATAAATTCTGTTTTATAACCGTTGTTTCTAGCTATTGTTTTTATGGTGGTTACTTCTTTTTCGTAATTCTCATTATTTAAAGGGAAATTAATCAGTCTATGTATAAAACTATGAAACGCTGCCATTTTTATATTCCATGATTGACAAGAATTAGCCGGGATTACTGCATCAGTTGTAGTGGGTTTTCTAAATATATCAAACTCGAATCGTTTATCAATTCTTGTTAAGTTTAAGTCTAAAAACTTTAGCGTCCCGTACAACTCTTTTTCTACAGTGAATTGTATTTTATTGTCAAGAGAATTTAAATACACGAGAAATTTGTCTAGCTGTCTATCTGTGCCTGACCACAGGCATAAAATATCGTCTACATATCTGCCCCAGAAGGAAATGTATTTTAATAGTGGACTGCGGTTGACATTGTTTATATGTTTAGATTCAAAATCTGACAAATATAATTCAGCTAGCAACGGGCTTAGGGGGCTGCCCATTGGTAAACCGTTGGTTTGAGTATAAAATTTGTCAGGCACAGATAGACAGCTAGACAAATTTCTCGTGTATTTAAATTCTCTTAACAATAAAATACAATTCACTATAGAAAAAGAGTTAGACGGGACGCTAAATTTTTTAGACTTAAAATTAACAAGAATTGATAAACGATTCGAGTTTGATATATTTAGAAAACCCACTACAACTGATACAGTAATCCCGGCTAATTCTTGTCAATCATGGAATATAAAAATGGCAGCGTTTCATAGTTTTATACATAGACTGATTAATTTCCCTTTAAATAATGAGAATTACGAAAAAGAACCACCATAAAAACAATAGCTAGAAACAACGGTTATAAAACAGAATTTATAGATAAAATGATTATCAAAAAACAACGCACTATCCTTATGAAGAATTTTTACTACGGGCACACATATACAAAAACGAATAAAACATTTCACACACTCAACTATATACCTGGGGTTAGCAATAAAGTTTCTAATAAATTGAATCAATTAGGGTTAAATGTTATCCAAGTGAATAAAGTAAATCTAGGAAATATTTTAGTTAATAATAAAGAAACAACAGAATTGTGTGATAAGTCAGGTGTGTACGAATTAAGGTGCAGTGATTGTGATGCGATATATATCGGCCAATCAGGACGCTCAATAAAAGAACGGATCAAAGAGCATAGAAGTTCTATTTTTTATGGAAAAATGAATACTGGTTTCTCCGAACACTGCATTGAAAAGACACACTTGTTCAATACCAGTAATTTTAAACTGTTACATACTTGCAATCAAGGAAAGAGACTAGACCTCCTCGAAATATTAGAAATTAGAAAAGTCATAAACCTTAATAGACATGTAACAAACGCACAGCTGGATTTTGTCAACACTCCGACCATTGATGCCATAATAAAGTCCCTTAAAAACTCATAAATAGTGGTGGAAGTGTACTTTCTAATTTAGTTTTTAAAAATAACTCTTTGATAATGCCTGAAAAGGCGAAACATATGTTAGAGATTAAATTAAATATATTTTGTGAAACAAAACATACCGAGTGTTTTCTTTAGTAAATTATTAATATACTATGTATCCGGTGAAGCACAGTCTATTAGAAGTCTCTATAATATTTGTTTCGCTATCCAAAAGTTAATTAAAGTAAGTTTGTTCATATCTGTATAAAAAAGGCAATATTATTTTTGAAAAGCATGTGAAAAAATAAATGGCTTTTATATCAAATTACGTTACGTACATTAATTAAAATATCGTTTAGCATCCAAGTATTGTACCTACCATGCAATTATTGAGTTTGTGAATTATTTCCACATGCAATCCGTGACCTAAATAAATTTCTGCCTCCGAATACTGTTACTGTCATAATTTCACTTCCAGCTTAATAACTAAATTATTCTGTTGCAGAATGCTAAAGCCAGTTACGACTTCAGTAGTAATGATCCGTATCCGTATCCAAGGTTTACCGATGATTGGTTTAACAGGTAGGTGCTCTGATATATTCTTTCGACAAGTAAACTTTATGTAACATAATGTAAATAGAGTAAGTATTCTATATGATATCCGTAAGAAGTGTTATTTAACGAAGATTATTACAATTGAATATATCGTTCTAAAAATATACAAGGTCCGGCAAATCTAATAATTGATTGACATTTAAATTTAAAAGAAATAATTAATTTAAATTAGTCCACTTGGAAGTAATTTCCTTAAAGATTTATTGTCTTGTAGCTGTATGACTTGTAGCGCCATCCTGCTGAACCCGCCAGGTTGTTAATTGTCTTAGAACTGACCTTAGGATGGTTTCAATAATTTGGCGGTCTTGCTCTTGCAAGTCATGCTGATAGTTTTTGCATCCTCAATGAAAAAATGTACCAATAATTCCATTAAAAAATATTTCGCGCTGTATTGTAGCATGTTGAGAATGTAATGGGTATTCATAAAGGACTTGAAGGTTTTCTGTAGTCAATACTCTTACATTATAAATATTTGTGTATCCATCGAAATGAAAATGACTTTGATAGCTTAGTACAAAATTGGAAATGAATTCATGTCTCGTTCATATAATTCTTATGTCTATCTACAATCAAGTCTTTTTTAAGATGCCCCTTGAGGTTAATTCTATAACTTGAAGCTCATTTGTTGGCCGCTTCAATGATTTCAAGCGATTTCGGGTCACCCTCTCCTCTATAAGTAGAATATTGTTATTAGACCTACCAGACTTTGAGCGGACTGGTCTAGATATAACACTTAATGTACAATTATGCTTGAATCAGGCTATCAACCCGCTTGGTCACTTGAAGCAATTCAGACTTCCCAGCGGACTTCGGAGCAATTCGAACACTTCGGATTCCACTAAATTCTTTATTAGTCATTGAATTTCCGTTTTAAAATATATCTTCAGCAAGTAGTGTTCCGATCTTGTAAACACTATCTATTAATTACAAACACTTGAAATAGCAAGATATAACTTACAATAAAAACTAATGTCATAAATTAAGTACTTTGTCAGAAATCGCTACAGGCAGTCAGGTTATTCAGTTTGACTCATCCTGTATATTTTAATTAAATAATAGATAGTTTGTATTATATTCATTTCCATTATATACACTCACGGACAAAAAATTCCGGACAGTGAGGTAAACGTATGTTATCACAATTAAAATTCTTTTTGTGTGTTTTTTTCGCGAGACATGAAATATTATCTATGAAATAAGAATTGTAAATTAAAGAAGATACAAAACATTTAATTTTACAAAATAGCCGAAGGAAAAACAAAAATTACGAGACGAACCCAAAAAATCCAACCCAACCCAAAAAATCTTGGTGTGCTCTTTACTCAGCTTTTATCTATTGTGTTGAAAGGTCATTTGGACTGTCAGTACTGATACATATTGGTTGACAAAATGCAAGCAGAAAATGTAGCCCGAGCAGAAGCTTTGAACGGAGGTGGATGCAATATTCGATATATGGCTGCTGTCTTGAATATTCTCAGGAGTGGCTTCCAAGACAATACAAGAATATCGTCAAACTGTGGAATACACAAGAAGGCCAGGATTAGGCAGACCTCGCACCACAAATTGGTGGGAGGACCGTTTTATGATGCTATCTACAGTACGCGATCGTGGTGTACCATTAACAATTGTGTCTAGCTAAGTCGATGACGTTTACGGTACTGCAGTTTCTGCACGAATCGTTCGCCGAAGATTGAAGGAATACGGATTTATGTAGAGGAAACCTGCTGCTTGTCCACTTTTGTTCCCAGCTCATCGCGTTCAGCGACTACGATTTGCCTGTGAACATAGACATTGTAGAATCGATAAATGGAGCTGGTTCACGGATGAGTTTCATTTTTGTCTGTGTCTAAACGATCTTCAGCGTGCTTTATATCTCCAAGGATGCATTTGGGGCAGGTGGTATAATGGTTCGGACTGGCATTTCACTATACGCGAAAACTGAGTTTGTTCTCAAGGAAAATGGTACCATGATCGCTGTTAGGTACATCAACGAGTATTTAGCTTATCAAATGGTACCATTTGCTCAATTCGTAGGTGAGAAGTTTACTCAAATGCACGATAATGCGCGACTTCACTCTCCACGGGTAGTTGAGCAATATTTTAATGGGGTTAACTGTCGTCGTTTGCGAAGCCCCTTTCGAAAATCTCTGGGATTCATTAGGGCGACGTGTTAGGCACCGACAACCCATGCCGATAACCATTCGGGATCTTCGAATAGCTCTTCACGAGAAATGGGAAAATAATACACAAGAAGAGGTCGCCAACTGCATTTAAAGTTTACCACACCGTATGACAGAAGTCATTAGAGTTTGTGGAGGTAATACGCACTATTAATCGCTGAAATTGTGTGAAAGCGTAGATGCAAAACCTTGCCAATAAGACCAATGAATTTGTTAATTTTGCACAATTTACTGTTTTGTAACATTTTCTTATTGAATACTATATTAAGTACCTCTTTCTTATTTCTCATTCTTACTTTCTAAATAATGTTTCATGTATTGTTAAGAAAAATATAAATTTTTCTTGTACTAGCAGGCATTTACTTCGGTGCCTAGATTTTTCTGTCTACGATATGTTTAATTTTGGTTAATTAATAAAAATAAAGCATATTTTTATTTGGGTTTACTTGCTATAAATTTATATTAGTATTAAAATACATATATGAAAAGGACATTACATTCGCACCAATAGTTGAACGCTTTCTTGTCCAATCGGAACGTAATAAATAATGTAAGCAAGAACTGAAAGCAGGTCGTTAACATTTCATTGCTTTTATTGGATACTGTACGTACTGAAGCAGCCCTCAATAAAACCTAATAAAATAGATTTCACTTTTATCTTCTTAAACGTGATTTTATAGTACATAGTAGTAGTACAAAAATTACTAACGAATTTCATAAACGTCAATTAATGTGTGTTAACACAACGAGAACAGTAAGCATTCAAGCAAAAATGAAATTCTACAAAATAGTAATAACACCAATTTTGATATATGGAATAGTTAACCTTGGGAATTGGAGTACACCCAAGAGAATATTACGAAATCAAACTTACTGATTTTAATTAAACCTAGTAGACTTTTATGTGTTCTTCCATCTTTGCTAAATCTTGGGTTTAAGGTGTGCAAATCTATTCTTAAGATTTCGACGATTTTCAGATTTTCACCAATGACTCCGGCGACATTTAAAATAAACTTTATCTGCTCTTCACAGGTTTATCCTTCACGTTGCCTTTCTAATATGTTATTATAATTTTCCCCCTCATTTTCATCTCGAAAGTGTATAAACAAAATCATAAAACGCCACACTGAAGTAAATCCTCCCGGGATAGAGTTTTTCCCCATATACAGGATATTTTTAAATTCCATTCCTCATCATCCGTTACTACCTTTCAAGATGGTGATATATTAAGTTAAGTAATTTGCAAATTAATGCTTAAATTGAATAGATTTAGACAGGGAACGCGAGTAATATCTCGGATTGAGATCAGAAGAACGTGCCGACCATGGAAGCATCTGAATGTGGTTCTCTTCCACAAAGGTCTGGGCAACACGCGCAGTGTGCGGTCGGGAGTTGTCGTGCATGTATAGAAGACGTGGGCGCCGTCGAATGTAGGGAAAGACAACGAGCCGTAGCACCTAATCTACGTAGCGGCGAGCTGTCATCGTATGCTGTATACGCAGCAGACGTGTACGTCCGACATGTGTAATAGCACCCCATACCATAATGCCCTGCTGGCGGTGGATAGGGCATGGGTGGATGCACTCCTCGAGGTGACGCTCACCACGTCTCCGATGAACAAAAATTCGCTCGTCACCGGTGTTCAATTCTAATCTTGATTTGGTGCAAAACAAAATGAGCCTCCACTCGACAACCCACTGATGTCTAGCCTCCACCCACTGGCGCCGTGTATGGCGGTGCTCACGAGTCAGTGGAATCCGCTGCAACGGACAGCGCGCTCGCAGTCCACTTTCCAGCAAACGCCCCCGTACTGTTCGCGTAGTGAGTACGCCTTCCCTTCCTGCAAGCCAAACGGCTGCAGGTTGTCTTGAGGAAGACGTACGGAACGCTAAAGCGCGTACGCGAGGGGCCGTCCCGCTCGCGGCTGAAGGTGCGTATGTCCTTGCTCCATCCATTATCGCCATGCCCGCTGCACTGCCGAAAATGACCGTTCGAGACGGCGCGCGATAGCACGGAAGGATACTCCTGTCATGTGCATCCCCACAACTATTCCTCGCTCAAACTCACTCAGATAACTTGAACGGCCGTCCATCACGCACAAAGTAATACTACAACTACCCGCTTCCACCACACTAACAGTAACCCCCCCCCCGCATCGGTCTCCGGACAACATATTTCAGCTGTCGGAGGCACTCAGTAAAAAATGCAGCCATAGCAAAAGTCAAAACTCGTTGCGCAAACTCGTCTAGAGGAAACCTTAAAGTTCCGCTAAATCTACGCATTTATCTTGACACGTTCATATTATACAGGGTGTGCTCGTCACTTTTCCATCAGTGTACTTTAGAATTTAATGATATTTTATATGGTAATATATCGAAATCATATTTATAAATTACTTGCTAAGGTTTTGATATTTTGTTTATAGAAGTAATCTTTCTGTCATAATTAGTCATAAGTTAGGATGATGTATTTTAGATGGTTTACGTGTTCTTCTTTGAATAACATTTATAAAATGGATATTGGGTTAGGAAGGTCTAAATTTTTTAACATCTTCTTTAAATTGTAACTTACCTTCATTTCTTGAACGAATCTTGGCCCTGATTCTTCAAACCTATGTGATTTATTTAACAGTTGGGTGTGTTTCTGCTTTGTAATCAGTAGTGGAATATATAATATTTGGTACCATTACCTATCACAGCGTGTAATTAAACCCAATATTGATAGAATTATTTTTTATTACACTAAATTTAACTTGGCATGGATAATAAAATAAGAAAACAGCATTATCATTTTTGACAAAAATTTGGGCCTAGAACACTTCGACTTTTAGACTACTATATAAAATTTGACGCACTTACTTATTTACTATTTAATCCAGATAAGGCTGAATTTTTTTCTTTAGCAAAATTGTTCGTTAAATTTTTTCTTAATTTTTGGACATCCTAGACTACCAGAAAAATGTTTAAAAAATCATGTATCCATATATTTTACATACGGATAGGTCCTTTAAAAAGGATTTCAGCTTAATGGACGTCCATGACCAACTAAAATAAGAGACTGAAATTTAATAATAGTTTATTTACAGACATCTAAAACGTATACAAAAACTATTTTATACAGAAACTTATCTATAGAATTAACTTTGAACATGATATTGATAAAAACATTCTTTGGAATGTGGTTCGACATTGCACATGTTACAAATGAAATTCACCTTTTTTGAAAAACTTACATTTTGTTTATTTTTCATTATATATGATAAGGTGGTCCACATGATCAAGGCGAGAAGTTTGTTATTAATTTTTACTTTTTTTTCTATTTGCTAAGTTGTTGGTTTTTTAATGTATTTCCAGTATACCCTGGGGTTGTTCGTCTGATGGATAATTGGCCTGTTATGCTCCCACATTTTCGGTGTAATTGCCAAGCGTTCTGAATAGACATATCTACTAAATGACAGAAGATCGGAAAATACAATTTTTTCCCTCAGATTAATATGCGGTATTAGCAATCAACAAGTTTGCAGTTGGTTCGGGTAAGTCTTGCCCTAAAACCCAATTGAACATTTTCTATTTTTTAACAGAGAGCGACAGAGATAAATTATCCTCTTCATCTGATGACTCTCTGTATCTTCTTGAAGAACGGCTCTTTAAAATTCATTTCTGCTTGAATCCTTAGTTGACATCCTTGAAGATTGTCCATGCATACGTCATCACCCCTTCCTGAATCTTCTTCTGTAATGGCCTCATTAGCATTGTCTGGTGCAAATATAATGATTGAAGTGGGGATTCTTTGATCTGATACGTCTGCAACTGCCTTCTCCAGTTCACCCATTATTTCATGCAATTTTAATGAGTTCGATCTCTGTAAATGAATATGTGATAGCTGGTTATAGTGCTAGAGTTCTTTTAAAAGTTCCTTACCATATTGGCATAAACTGACACTCGACGAATGGTATTTCTCGAACCGCATATAAATACTGAAGTATAAATGAGTATACATCATGATATTTTTCAAATTCCCGAGAATTTATAAACTGTTTAATTAACATACTTACCGCTAGTTCGCCATGTTTCAGTTTTCTCAAATTAACGAATGAATATTAAAGCACAATTTCTCGAAACTCTTAAAGAATCAACAACAAACGTATACAAATGGTAAATGTCATGCAAGGTCATGAACAACTATCGTCATCTATTCGCAAGGGCTAGAAAGTTTGCAATTATGAAATTAAACAGGTGTCGACAAGGCTTTTAAAAGACCTTTAGCTTTTTATGTGAGTATTTAATACCGGGTTCAAAAAACAGTTAGTAGTAAGTAAGAAAGAAATAATACGAGGTGCTATCCAGAAATGATCGGAATGTGAAAAAAACACAATAAATTGTTCTTATAAATTATTCAGTACCCTACCCTTTAAAGTACTCTCCCTCCGTATGAATACAACGTTTCCAGCGACTTGCCCATTACTGAAAGCAGTGTTGGAAGTCATCGCGTGTTAACGCGTTCAATACTGCCTGCAATTAGGCCTGGATCTACTCAATCGTCTCGAAACGGCGCCTTTGAGCTTCAGTGTCAACTTCGGATACAGGAAGAAGTCACAAGGGACAAGATCTGAGGAGTAAGGAGGGTGAGTTAGTACTGTTGACTTCGTTAAGTCTAGAAACTGATGCGTAACAAGTGACGTGTGTGTTAGTGCATTGTCGTGGTGTAGGATCCACGAATTGTTGCGCCACTTGGCACTTGGCGCCGCTTGCCTCGAATGTTTTCTCTTAGTCGCCGAAGAACATCGCCATAAAATCGTCCATTAACTGTTCCACCTGGTGAGAGAAATTCTTTGTGCACGATACCATCAGCGTCAAAGAAGCAAATCAACACGAACTTGACGTTGCTTCGAATTTGTCGTGTTTTCCACTGTGATGACTCCTGATTTGTTTTGGGATCATATCCGTACACTCACGATTCGTCGTCAGTTATCATTCTGATACTAAGTTTGCATCCCTTTCGGCAGTTTCTCTCATGTCCATGCCCACGTGAATACGGTGCCATTTTTGTTGAATGCTGAATAACCTTGATACAAACTTCGCAGCAATACGGTGCATGTTGTGTTCGTCAGATAGAATACGCTGACAAACGCCGTACAACAAGCCGACAATGTTGCAAACGCTCTCATTCTTTCTTGTAGGATAGCATAATGCAGTTTTGTCACATTTTGTGGCGTGCTTTCCGTCGATGGATGACTACCTCCACGAACTCTAATGACTCCTGCCATACGATATAGTAAACTTTGAATGCAGTTGGCGATCTTCTCTTGTGTAATGTTTTCCCATTTCTCACGAAGAGCTATTCAAAGATCGCGAATGGTAACTGGTATGGGTTGTCGGTGCTAAACACGTCGCCCTAATGAAACTCAGAGATTTTCGAGGATCCAATTCCGGGCTTTGAGCCGACCATTGCAAACGGCGACAGTTAGCCACATCCAAATATCTCTCAACCAGCCGTGCGGTGTGAGGTCGCGCCTTATCATGCATTAGAGTTATTACAAACGGCGGCTTGTGCTGGATGTCGGGATGTGGATGTGGATGTGCCGTGCTAATAATAATGAAATTATTCTAAGATAAATAAAATAATTAGTGGTGCTGGTGAAATTTCTTCAAAGGTCCAGGACGTGCGTGCTGATGGTTAATTAAATATATATATATATATATATATATATATATATATATATATATATATATTACAACTTACTTACTAAATAAATAAAACACATAAGCGTTGTCCTTAAAGTTTGTATTTATATTTACATAAGAAAGAAATTGAAATTGTTATATTTAAAAGTAATTAAAACAAAAGTAATATATACACAAGGAGCGGTAATTAAGTAACTGAAAATTAACACAAAAATACTCTGAAACTAAAGTTTAATTTAGCAGTAATTTAGCAGGTTAATTGAATAGGATTTATATAAAATAATCTCTGTATCGAACAATACAGAGTTACCTTTGTGTGGCGATGATGGTCACGTGGCCTTCGAAGATATACCTTGGTCAAGTATATGTAGATCGATGTTTGGCCGGAGGAATAAGAAATTAATTAGTTAAATTAATATGGATTCGCTTAAAAGAATAATATATATTGAACAATACAAAAATGTGAGTTGCATTGTGTACTTGAACAGCACGAGGAGTTGTTTAACTCACGAAGGTTCTAAAGAGAAGATCGGACTGATAGTTTTGTATCGAAAGAACACTGGTTTTGAAAACGGTCTGTTTTATGACCTGTCGAGGAGAGGGCTCGATATCTTGAATAGTAACTAAATAAGAAGCGCGACCGGCAGATGTGTTCTATCGATGGCATAAATATTATTAAAATAACGCTTGTGACATAAACTTTCTAATGATATGAAACACAACATATAAGAGAAGATGTATAATTAAATTAAAACAATTTAAAATGAAATGTATCTAGAAATTCCACAGTACGGTTGTTGCCGGGTCAGGTAGAAAACGAAGGGTCTCGGTTAAGATATAACAAAAAAAATGCTTTCTCTTTGTAACGAAAATGTACAGAAAAATGTCTAAGTTAAATATAGATATTTAGGAAGTAATATATTATTTAAAAATAAATTAAAATATTCTATATGCGGAACGTAACAGAGTAAAGTTCTCATCCGCGAATGGAGCAATTAGTATGACGTGATGAGCTAAACACTCGTTGATGTACCTAACAGCCGTCATAATACCACATTTTCAATGCGAATAAGTTCAGTTTTCGTGTACAGTGAAATGCCAGTCCAAACTATTATACCGCCTCCCACAAATGACATCCTTGGAGATATACAACACGCTGAAAATCTTTAACTAGGCCTTCTCCACACACATTCTCGTCCATTTGGTGAACGCAGACAAACCGAGACTCATCCATGAACAATACAGAGCTCTAGTGATTCATTGTCCAATGTCTATGTTCACGGGCAAATCGTAGTCGCTGAACAAGTGGAGCTGGAAATAAAAATAGACAAGCAGCAGGTTTCCTTCAAATCAATCCGTCTTCCTTCAATTTTCGGCGACCGTTCGTGCAGAAACTGCAGTACCATAAACGTCTTCGACTTGGCGAGACACAATTGTTGATTGCAAACCACGAACGCGTAGTGTAGATAACACCATAAAACGCTCTTCTTACCAGTTTGTGGTGCGAGGTCTGTCTGATCATGGCCTTCTTGTGTATTCGCCAGTTTGACTATGTCGCTGTATTGTGTCTTGGATGGTATTCCTGCGAATATTCAAGACAGTGGCGATGTATCGAATCGGCGTTCATCTTCGTTCAAATCTACTGCTCGGGCTACGTTTTCCACTTGCATTTTGTCAACTAATAAGTGTTAAATGACCTTTCAACACACAGATGAAAGCTGAATAAAGAGCACACCAAAACTTTTATTAAATTATTACTTCATACATAATATTTCATGTCCTGCAAACAAAAAGGAATTTTAATTATTATAACAGACATTTACTTTAGTGTCCGCGTTTTTTGTCAACGAGTGTATATCAAATTGAAGCATTAACTTCAATGATTTTCATATTATTTAACTTGGTAGAGCGTGTCGAAAGGTCGTAGGAGATGACAAGGAGTGGATTTGAAAAATAACGTGTATATAGGATACTTTTCAAGGGGGATTATTTTAGTATTGCGTTTTCAGTATTTTGTTCATCCCCTTTCTGGATTTTGGGAGAGATAAATTATTATAGGAAAGAAGCTTTGAAGGGCAAATAACGTGAAATACGATTTATATTTCTATATCTTAATATCAGCAGAGTAATTCGCAAAAATCGTTGAAATTGCAAGGGTGGAATTCACACCTTCAATACAAGATTCCAGGGAATGTTTCATATAAATCATTGAGCTCAGATTCGCAACTTTCCCTTGTCGGTTAAATAAGGAATTGGATTTATAGGAGCAAAGAAATAATAATAGAAAATCAAAGGTTATACAGCGACATGACAACAGATAAGGAATGTAGATGTAACAACGGAATTTAATATGTATTATGAAAAAGACAAAACACAAATAAGTAACAATAAAAAAGAAACAAACAAAAAATAAAAACAGACAGAGTAACCGAACGGATAATACGGAGGAAATTTTAGAGAATTAGAAAGAGATAGTGATAGTAGAAATGAAGTGTTGTCGGAATTTTAGTATGGAAATGTAGAAAAAATATTACTTTAAATTGACAATTATCATTCTCGAATATTTAATTATATTTGAGATTCGTTTTTCAGATTCTTGATTATATTATTTAGTTGCTTGTATTAGAAGCAATATGTACTTTCGTAACTAAGTACGAGGGCAGGCTGAAAAGTAATCCACATATGCTTCACCGCGAACAAAAACAAATGGCAAGATCGGGCAAAAAGTACATAATAGTACAATTCCTAAGCTTCAAAATCATATATTTATTTTTCTACATAGTCACCGTTAAGGCTAACACATTTCTTCCAACGTGTAATAAGTTTTTTCATTCCATCACTGAAAAATTCTTCCGACTTTTCTCGAATTCACGACTTGACAGCAGCCTTTACCCCATCGTCCGAGGTGTAATGATGACCCTTGAGGTCTCTCTTGAGTAGAGGCTATAATTAAAATCGCGAGGTGTAAGATCGTGGTAGTAAGGAGGGTGTGGAATCCATTCAAACTTCAAGTTCCGCAGAGCGTCTGCAGTTGCGCGCGAGGTGTGTAGACGAGCGTTGTCATGTTACAAAATTATTGGTTTCAGGTTGCCTCTTACATTAAAAACTCGACGTCGGAGATGTTTTATAGTATGCACCGAGAAGAATTTACCGTTGCCCCGCGTTCCAGAAAATCGGTCACATAAACTCGGTGAGCATCCCAAAAACACAGTCAAAAGAATTTTTTTGCGGATGCTTGTATTTTGAACATTTTCGTCTGAGGAGAAGACGGATGTCGACAGTCAGCGTTCTGTATCTTCTCTTCCGGGTCGTAATGATGGACCCAGGATTCGTCCCCCATCACAATATTTAAAAGAAGTCGTCTCCTTTGTCAGGGTAGCACTGCAAGTCTGCGAGGTGACGTGGTACCCATCATGCACAGATGTTGCGGTATCCCAATTGTTCAATAACGAAGCCGACACATTCCTTGGGTATTCCAATATGGTTTGCGATACGCTTTTGAGTAATTCGTCATATTGGATCAAATAATCGATTAGTTTGCGATGTTTATCCTGTGTGACAATTTTGGCTTTTCCAGGCTCGCGATCACAAAATTTAATTACCGTAGACGTATCAACAGTATCGTCATCATAAACATCCTTTCGAGGACGATGAATTTCACTAGGAGCCAGTTTTTCGGCAGTCAAAAAATTGATAAAAGCACGCTGTTCAACTCGCGTTCACATAACACTAGAACACGTTTCCATACTTCCACTTCTCAAAATTCAATGGGTGAATTCAACGACCTCAAACATGTGCATGCGTATAGAGGCAGGATGTCACTTCCACATTCCACCTGACGCGCTTCTGAATGTCATTTCGCTCACACTGTACAAGCATGTGAGCATTACGTTTCAACCTAGCCTCATAGCAAAGATAAATAGTTTTAATTATTGTAGCATATTTCTTTTCGTTAATTTCCAAACGATCGAAAGAAAATAAAGTGAACTCAACTTGCTATAATTTTTAAATATCTCCTTTCACAGCTGCTTAACCCTTAAACCGAAACATAGTTATATAGTATGTAATGAGAAATATCCGGTCACACAGACCGGTCGCTAAAATGTTCTAAGTATATGTATATATTTCTATATTTTTCAGAAAAACTATATTCTTTTTGCAGTAAATTTTAATCTAGACAAATTTAACGTTTATTTACTTAAACAAATACAGTAATTTAAACATTACAAAATATAAAGTTTAATCTGCTGAAACAAGTTAAAGTTCTTTGGTGGCACAGCTAATGCACACTTTTCTGCTACACTCTAAACAAATAGCATGATTACATTTTATGCATTTGTAGGACGTTTTCCTCTCCTTACGAGGTGGGCAGTTAGAACAAGTTTTGCGTTTCTGAAGTTTGTCGCATGGAACTTCGTCAGTCGTATTTTGCAGTTCCTCAGGAATTATTTGACGTATTAGTGACTTGAGATCTCTAGGAAGGTTTGGAATTGCTAATCGTCTTTGAAGATGCGATTCCAAGAGTGACATAGCCAAACTTTTAATAAAAGCGCTTCTATTTATTGGAGGATTTTGAGAATAACACAAATACAGTATGAAACTGTTGACACAGCTTACACTTACTAAAGTATAAAATATTGCTATGGCCATCTTCTTGTTCTCCTATTGGATGAATACAAAGCACTTTTCATGTCCAGAAGGTCTACACCACTTTTTGTTTTATTATAGTAACAGACAATCTCTGGTTTATTTTTATCAGAATCTGTTTCAGGCTTATCATGCATAGATGATATAAGCACAACTGCTTTATTAGTTTTTGGAACAATTGACAGCAATGTTACCGGCATATCGGAAGCGAATCCATAAAGTGCTGACCCGACTGGCTTGGATTTTTTTGCTTTAAACTCTGGTGGTATAACAGTCTTGTTTTGTTTCATAGTACCTACGTATGTCAGAGATCTTTTTCTAAGTTCTTCTACTAACTCTAACGAACTAAACCAGTTGTCGCCCGTAACGTTTCGGTTCGATCCTTCAAGTGGTTTGCACAAGCGTATAGTTGATTGTGTGGGTTTCGACAGTTTACGTTCTTCTTCGGAAAGTCCAATTCCATCACTGTCTCTTCCTGTGTAAATATAGGCGTTAAAAAGGTAAGAAGTAGCAGAGTCAGCTAAGCATTGAATTTTTATGCCATATTTCGCTGGTTTCTTTGGCATATACATACGAAACCCACATTTTCCTCTGAAAGGCAGAAGCATTTCGTCCACTGTCACATTACTACTAACGCAGTACATTTCTTGAGAGTTTAGTATGAACGAATTGAATATTTCGGAAATAGCAGCTGCACGGTCGTTCTTTTTTCTTTCATCACGAGTTGTGGAATCATCAAACCTGAGGCAAGTCGCAAAGACTTCGAAACGCTTAACGGACATAGTTGCTCTAAAGATAGGCCTCCCTGTCAAATCCTTTGCGAAGAGCGACTTCATATTTTCATGGCCAGATTTAAAAATTGCAGTTAGCATTAGTAACCCGATAAAAGCTTGTATTTCTACAGAATCAGTGTTTCGGTAATTTGACATATTACTTTCAGGTTTTAATTTATTTCTAACTGAAATTAGTTTCTAATTGGTATAAAGGACAATTTTATTAATCATTTGTGTGTCAAATAAACACTTCGAAATTTCGATTTTATCAACACTTTCCAACTGGGTAACTTTTCGGGTGAGTTCAGGTAATTGTCGTATAATATTATGTTTTGCTGTTTTTCGAATGGTAGAACTTACCGTTTTTAGCCATTTAAAGTCTTTCTTATTTTTTTCCAATAAAAGACTGCGCTTCTCCCTTCCTTTCTTGATTGCATTGAATATTGTTTTCTTTAACAATAATTTCCTGCTCAGCGCTTAAAAGATCATCTTCTGAGTCACTACTCATACTTCCATTGTCGTTTTCTACATCTCTTTCTTGTGTAGTCTGCTCCTCATCACTTAGTACATAGTCAGGATCCATATCTGAGTCGTCAATCTCCTCGCCTTCGTCAACCTCATCTTCACTTTCTAAATACCACTCCATAAGTCTTTCTTCAAAATGTTTATCCAGAAAGCGGACTCTCTCTTTTCGAGGACGTTTTGAAATATTTCCACTACTTGTAGAAGGAATATCCATGATACAAGTCTAAAGAAGTAAGAACGCCTCTTTATAGTAAAAGCATTTCAAGTCTTTTTTTATAGTACAGAATACGAAACATCCGGTACTACATACCTGTATAATCCTTGGCGTAATGTGAAACACCCGGTCTGTAAGACCGAGACCTTTCAAAAAATGACATGTACTCTAACACAAACTGACAACTACTAAGCGATACCAACTGTATTACGTAGTAAAGTAGTTGGTGATAGTATATTCGGGAGGGGAAACGCACTTTAAGCTAATATAGCACTAACGGTCACAGAGACCGGTGTTTCGGTTTAAGGGTTAACTACTGAAAATCGATCTTTTTTCAATTGCGTGCACTTAAACAGCTTTTTGTAAACGTTCGTATCTGTAGTAATAATTTGAGGAATACGTAATCTATTTAACATTCATAAAATCACGAATTATTTAACAGTTGGTTACATATTTACCGATATGTAAAAGCGTTCTTCTAATGGGTTCAGAATATTTTTTTTTTAGTGCAAAATTCTCATTGACGCAAAAATAAAATTGAAATAACTTCTATTATGTCTAACGGTACTTTAATTTAGCTCATTCGCGTAGTCGTCTCGGTCTACCGCTTACATCTCCTGCTTCTGTTGGAGTCGTCAACACCCGCTCTTCGAGGGTTTTTATTCATATAAGCTGTCTCCATGGAATGGTACTACGTAATTATGTGTTCCAATTATAGAGAGTATCTACAGTTCGCTGTTTGCTTAACGCTGCTCGATCGGGCGCGCTAACAATAGAGACTTAAAATAATAAACTAATAGTGAGCATCAAAGGTCCAGGACGTGTGTATTATGCTGAAATAACTACTTATTAAATACAACTTTTTAAATAAAAGGAAACAAAACAACACTGCCCTCAAGTTTTATTTAATATTTACATAAGAAAGTAACGACGAATAAATATTTGAAAAATAAAACATAATAAATGCACACAGAAAAGTAAGTTAGTTATTTCGTAAATTCAAGTTTGGTAAATGCAATTAAAATAATATCTGTATCGAACAATACAGAGGTAACCCTTGAATTATGTCGTGATCGGACATATGCTTCACTGTGTATGCTTGAACAAGCTCGTGTAGTGAGAGATATTGCCCCAGGAAAAGTTGAAGAGCAAGAGCGAGATGTTCCCTCAGGAAAGGTAGAAGATCAACAGAATGTTTTGTGTACGAGAAAAATCCTAGTTTTATGAGCCAGTTTACCGATTACCAATTATATTGAAACTAGCGATGTCTAAAGAACTAAGAATTAATTATAGACGCGAGCTAAAGGATTGTGATGTTAATGAAATTAATATCATTAAAATATTCCTTGCGAAAAATACTTTAAAATGATATCTTACATAATATGGTTTAGATAAAGTTTGCAATAGTGATTTAAATCTGGCTATAATTATGTCAATTTTAATACGGAGTCGGTATAATTTTGGCATGTAGAAAAAATATCTCAATAATAAATAAAATTATTAATTACGAGATAGTTAGAACAGATGTTGTATGTAATTAATAACTAACTAAATTGAAATATAACGAACGATGAAATAAATCCGGAGTTCAAGTATGGTGTGCATGGGAAATAGTTATTTATATATCGAGGGAACAAAGTGTTAAATTTCCTCGCGCGGGCAAAGTTTGCAACCCGGTGCGAAGCGGGGTTCGTTATTGTACAAGGGAGGAAATTTACTTTGCATACTTTGTGAGATATATATATATATATATATATATATATATATATATATATATATTGTAGTGGGGCATTCCCATTTACATGAGAGGCCCTGGAACAAAAATACTGGATAATTTTTATCTTGTAACAATAAGTTAGTATATAAGAATTTTTCGGAACTGTATATTTCACATGTCAAATCAACGAAGTTAATTCCGCGTATTAATTGCTTAAATTTGAATCATGTATCTTATAATTTTCTACTTTTCATTTGCTTTAGTCATTTTCATTAATATTGTTGTTATTCCGAAGATTTTTAACTTGATTGATTGATTATTTGATAGTAATATACTTTAGAAATAACTGTACCTATTTGAATTGTTTACAGTGGGAAATATCCCAATTTTGTACAGGCGCATAGCGAAAATTTGTATATTTATAGGTTAGTTTTTTGTATTTCAAAATTAAATTTATTAATTATGTGAGATGTCTAAACGATTTGTTGTTATAAATTAACTCATTTAGAAACATTAAAATTAGATTAAAAAGTACAAACATGAATTAACGAATAAGAAGCCTGGATAGAAAACAATCGCTAGTTAGCGTGGGTTGTTGAAAATTAATATGCACGCGTCGACATATTTTAAAAGAGTTCCAAGAATTAAGTTAAAATTTATTAAATAAAGTACAATTTCCATACTCGAAGTCATATCCTACGAATCACCAACCTTTAAAGCTTCGATAGACGCAAGATCCAATCCCAACTCCTACCTAGAATATATTAAACGAATATCCTATCCCGACGGTACCTGCCTTATTCCTTAACCAGAACCTTTATCCTGTAGAAAAGGATCCTGAAACAGTTTGAATATCCAGAAGCCTCAATCTACTAAACTTGAGTACCTTTTTAATCTATTTTCTACAACATCAAAATTACTTATATTAATTTTTAAACACAATCGTTTGATATTATTAATTTGATGCAAAACACTTTAATTATCAATAAGTATACTTCAATATCAGAAAAATACAGTTCGCTTGTGTTCAAAAATTCAGTTCCCTTTAATTCAAGTAAATTTAGTCAATTTAGTTATGTATCATTTCATTAAAATAAAGTTAACCTAATTTTTAAATCATAAAATGAACACGTGACCATATATAGGTTAATGTATCATATATCTATGTAAACACTTACCTTTGAAAGAAAAAGTTTTTAATTAAATCATTTATTTATTCTCATCACTCTCTCGTTTTCTTAATTAGATTACTTATCCAGAATTTAATTATATATTGACCTGTTTATTCACTCACATCTATATTACACTAAGTACCAGACCCGCACTTTTGTTATTAATAAACTATAAATTCACCTTATCGAACTGAGGTAGTTGGCGCCCATTTAAATATATATATTTTAAGATTACAACTAGAAGAGTATGTACCTTGAAGAGACCTATTAAGTTAATTATAAGTTATTTATTTTACGTATTAATTATGTTTTTGCCCCTAATTCTAGCGACATCTGTAAACTTAAGCCTTAGCTACATCTATAGGTCGAATATTGAACTTCACTAGCGTGTTCAATATTTAAAATTACCTAATCTTAATTATTCTTTACATTTCTATTAAAATATAATGTGGTGGCATTTTTAATACACCACTATACGTCGCGTTTCAGTATATATATATATCCCCTTCGGTCCCAGAAAAAAAATAGTCGAAAATTTTGTATTTTTTCCATTTTCCTGGCGTGTATATGATATAAATGACATTTTAATTAACATCTATTTTTTTCAAATTACGGTTTTTTCAAAAAGGCAGTACCGTCAACTGGACATGGGGGTGTAGTCAAACTTTTTCAAAAACATTTAAAATTATACTTTATTTCAACTGAATATAAAATTCGAAAAATGCAAATTATAGAATGTGAATTCACTTATGCAAATCATAAAAACATTGTCTGTCATACTGAATGCATAAAAATACGTCGCAAATTTGACACTTAAAACGAGATTTACCCTTACAATCTTGTTTGCGACACCGCATAAATTTATTCTTATCTCCAACTGCACAAATTGGTAAATGTAAATTGCCACTCTTGCGTACGTCTTCATTGGGGAGTGGTTTTGGTTTACGAGCTTTTCTTCCCTGGTCCGGTAGGGGTTCCGTACTTACTCCTAGATCATTGTCGGATGAGGAAGTACTTTGTTCTGCTTCTACCAAGTCGGTTGTAACTGAAGGCACATTCTTTGCCAAGCATTCTGCAACGTAAATTCTAAATGCAAGAAAATCCTTGATGTTTTTATTTGGTTCTCTTAATGCCCTACGATCACGTCTGTATTCTATCCAAGAATTAACAAGAGCAAGATCAATAAAATGAAACATAAAACGAACAGGCCATTTTCGGGTTTTCTGTGCGATTCTGTAGTAAGCTATCATTCTATCATTTAGGTCCACTCCTCCCATACTTGTATTGTAGGCAGTGATTACATTAGGTCTTGGAACTTGAATGTAGGTTTTTGTGCCTATATCCCATCTTTGGGCAGACGTTATTGGATGCGATCCTTCTGAGGTTGATGCCATTAAGACCGGTTTGTTGTCACACCATTTGGTAATACATATTTTATTATCTTGTCTAACTAACTCTTGAAGTGTACCTCGACCCCTTCTCATAAGCTAGTTGTCGCTAGTTAGCTTCTGTTTGCAACTTGCTGGTACTCGTCCTATAAGGATTGTTCCAACAGCGTAAATTCCTCGTTCACTGCATAAATATTCCAATAACCGACAATTCGTAAAATATCGATCCATGAATAAAGTATGTCCAGGTTGCAGATTTGTTGCGAGAGCTTTAACTACACTGCCACCAATTCCTAACTCCGGCTCAGGTTTTCCACCCGGCCATGTTTTTGATCCCTGATACACAATAAAATCGAGAACAAGCCCGTCAGGAGTTGCTAAGACAAAGCTTTTTAAGCCCTCTGGGTTGGGCTTGTTCTTTACGTATTGTCTAAGACTCGTTGTACCGGTAAACGGGATCATTTGTTCATCGACACTTAAATTTTTTGAATGTGGTAGACTGTTGCTCTTCGCCTTTACAGACGTTATTATTGGTTGTACTTTCCATAGCCTGTTAGATTCTTTCGTATCTTCCGAAACGTCTAAATTATTTACAAAATGAATGTAATTTCTTAATTTATAAAACCTATCCCTAGGTATCTGTGTGACCAAAGGCATTTGCAAAGATGATTGATAATACATGCGGATGCGAGGCAGTTTCATACATCCCATAATGATGTGAGCACCTATAAGTTTTTTGTACTCGGTGCCAGTAGCTCTAAGAGGAGGCTTATTGTCCTGCAATGCTCGAATGTTGCTATACTCTGCAACGAGTTCCCAAAATTCGTCATTAAAATACTGGAAAAAATACTTGTAAGGTGTCCAATTTGTTCTCTCACCTACATTCCATTCTGGCTCCTGGACTTGTACGATTGGAGGATTAAAACACCTTCGTCCCATTTCAATGGTATAGTTTTTTTCTTACTGATCTTTTGCGGATAGGTTTTTGAAATGAAGTTCGAAGTAGTTCGTCTTCTGATGAAAAGTTATCAAGAGTTCGTGGTGAAGCTACTGGAACTGGAGTGTGCGTTACACTAACGTCAAAATCTACAGTATGCACCATGTCATCTTCAGCTGCGTCCAGGACTTCCTCTTCTTCAGATAGTTCATAATCTATTTGTGAAGACTCATGTAGCTCATCAATGTCCTCTTCTGAATCGCCTTCAAGATCACTGTTTTCCGCTATTTTGGCCAACTCCTGCTCAGACAATGGTTTTTTCCAATAATGAACTAAAAATTAAATTATGTCATTCAATTGAAGGTGAAATACTAAGAAACACATTTTATGAATTTGATGAATTCAAACCCAACGTCCAGTAAACTGGACAGTAACAAAACTACCCCTTGAGCAATCCCTTTGTAAATCAAATTGAAACAAACATCGTCAACACAATGCCAGTTGTCTAATTAACAGTTTCCAATTATAATTTGTAGAAATGTACATAAAAAAAACACGAATCTTACCGTCTTTTCTACAACGATCCATTTTAACTCATAACCTCACACAATTCGTTCCAATAACAATGGCGCGACTACGTAAACATTAGTACAAAAAATGCTACGTTGCTCTATGCACGTCCAGTCCGCTGGCCGCATGGATTTAAGCGACAACGGGTTCATTGAATTTATGTAAAAAAAAATAATTTTAAAGTGTCCAGCAGGCTGCACCGGTGGACCGAAGAGGATATATATATATATATATATATATATATATATATATATATATGATTACATATTATGATTATATATATATATAGGTATATGATCATATATATGATTATATATATGACTACTTTAACACGTCGACTGCAGCATGCGCCGTACATAGTTCTCGAAGAAATGATGTTATTAATCAGACCGTTTGTGATGCGGTTACTAAGCAACGAGTTATTTGTCAAATAAACAATTCAAAACGTTCTTTCAAAAAGCGAAGTCATTATAGAAAGTGTTACAAACATGTCCAGTAGTAATGGAGACGATTCAGATAATCGTAACTTTCTTCTTGATATCGCAGAAGAGGCCACTGCGACAACCATAAATTTGTTAGCTGAAAAGTCGCAGGTAAAGTACTTCATAACTTATTGGGTCTTTAAGCAATGGTGCAGCCAAAAGAAAGTGAAATGGGTGAACGAAATTACATTTCTTGCGTATTTTTACGAACTGTCAAAGGTTCTAAAACTTACTGTCAGTCTTTAACTAAATTAATCTAATCATTATAGCCATGTGCCTATTGATCCAAAAATTATTTTACTCACGATCGGTTAAACTGAACATTTCTAACCTACAAACCGGTTAGAAAAGGCGCCAGCCATTACATACCAAGGTAGGTAACAGCACTTTACCGGCTAGCTTATGTCACTTTTCCGGCTAGCTTATGCCACTTTTCTGGCTAGATAATATTATTTCAGTATTTATGAAACGTCAGTGTCATTTAAGTAAGTAAATCAAATTATAATAAAACGATTGACAAATCTTTATTAAGTAAATAACAAGACAACGTTTTAATACAAAATTTATTCGTTTTTGGAATTAATATTAATTGCTACATTAGAATTTCCATGACTGTTTACTACTAGAGAAAGACCATGTTTAAAATCGTAGGATAATAATTTAGTAATCTGTCAGAAAATATCACTATTAATTGTTACGTTACCTAGCAATAGTACCGATCAAAAGCATTTATCAAAATGCCATGAAACTTAATACTTTTATATTTTTGAAATTTAGTGATTTAATAGTTTATATAAAAATTAATTATTAACCGATCGTGAGTAAAATAGTATACAAAGCTAGGCGGAAAGATTCATTCTCGTCTCGCGATTAAGTTCACCTCGACGCTGCGCGTCTCGGTGAACTTTCTAATCTCTCGACGGTAATGAACTACTTTCCGCCTCGGTGTGTAATATACTATTACTTTGCCTACTTTACCTCCCGTGGGAGGGAAAGAGATGCTTTGCACCTTCAAATTAGGAAGCACAATATTATTTTACATAGAGCGACGCGAAAAACGTATTTTTCTACTCCATCAATGGAAAGTAGGTTTTTGATTCTTTAAATTAGGACTCAAAGTAGGCATTCTCCTCCCTAGGAAGAGAAATGAATGTTTTGCTCCCTAGGGACGAAAATAAATGAGCTCCATTACAAAATATAAATTAATTTATTAATATTAGTTGTACGATTATTAAAGTTACTGAAAACTACAAACTAAATACTATTTTCGCTATTTTCAGAATCTACTTTGGGGCTTTATACAAGTATTTGCTGTATAAATGTTTAAATCACTCTGAGCCTGTGTAATTGTTACTATGGCAACGATGCACAGCTTACCGTATTTTAATAAACGACATTTAGAACTACTTCTAAAATAATAATAAATCTTTGAAATGATTTCGTAGGTGAAGTCGTAAAAAAAATATATGTAAAACACGAGAGGAAAGCTTTCTTGTCTCTCTTGGATGATTACTACCCACCGCATTGCATCGGGCATTGAACTTTATCCGCGCGAGGCAATAGATAGCTTTCCTCCCTAGTTATATGATAGAATATTGTGTTATGAGTGACGAACGTAACATTTTTTTAAGCGAGAGTAATGTTCGTGAGCTTAAAAAAATATTTCGACTATACTTTTTCTACGACTACGCCTATGGCATTATAACAAACTTAAAAAAAAAACTGTAAAAAAATACTTTATTTTCAATTAAGAATTGCAAAACTATAGATCACATTTAAATTAGTTATTATTTAAACATTGATATAAAGAATATGTAAACCATAAGGTCGATGACTACAAATTTTCCCACAATTTTGGAAAATATGCAAGCAGCACAATTTCCGAATATGATTTACGCTATTATCAGCCCTCTATTCAATGAGTTTTACATAGACTTTGCCTCTTCCTTGATTTTGCTCGTAATAAGCCCGCATAGGTTTTCTCAGCTTGATTTACTATTTCTGGTGGTGTATTAGAAATACCTAAATCACTTTCGGAGTCAGAAATTATGATAAAGCTATAAACAGTACAAACTCGCGTAATTTAAAAATTGCGCGATATAGCAACAGCAGGCAACTAGACGCAAGTGAAAATTTTTAGGTGATTATCGTTACTAGGGACGGAACTAGGGGGGAAACTTTGTGGGATTTTCTCTCACTAGTGACGGAAATCAAATTTTCGCTGAAGTATTCGGTGACCAAAAATATTTTTTGTAAAAGGTCGTAGAAAAATTTATAAATTGACAATTATGTATGTTCATATTACAAATGCTTAGGTTAGAAAATACGTTTTTCCGTACAAAACCTACTTCGACTCCGAATTAAACTAGTGACATCTGACGGAAAAAAAAGACTACACCTATATAATAGCGATTTCCTCTTTCCCTCAAGACCCTTTTGTCCGTCAGATGTCACGAGTTTATAATGAAATAAAATTTGCTATTTGCTCTGAAGGGCGAGCCGTTATTTCATTGCCCAGACTGATGACGTCTGTAAGCAGAAACACATGTGCCTTTGGTTGAAGTGAACGTTGGTAAAATACGTGGTGTATTTCCATGTCTATAGATACAGCATTGTATGCATATAAGTAACAATGGCATCCTCAGATATAGTACACCAGCAAATGGTAACACGATTAGGTACCAGATGGTACTGGGGAGTGACTTTTCTACAACATTCAAAGCGTTCAAACACAAAGAATCGAGTTGTTCGTTTAGTGATATAATTTTTAACGCGAACGATGAAACCGATATCTCTACACACTAGATTCAACACAGGTTCACAAGAAACTTTTCTGCACATTCGTTTTCAGCGTTTTGTTGTTGTCCAGTTTGAATGCGGTTTGAATAACCACCAACAACTTTTATGTATGGATATTTTACTGATATTCAGTTTATAAGGAGTTCGCCGTAGGCTTTTCTGCGGAGACTGCAAAAACTGGGCAAAAACGTGTCTGTCATTATTATTGGCACACACTCTTCTTCGCTGACTTGATGTGACTTTGCTCTGACACAAGACACTACCAATGCGACTAAATTTCGTAACAAGCGATAACATTACACTTTTACTCGATGGATTTTTGTTAAAATATTGTTTATAGGTTTCATAGCCTTTTTTAGAACTTGGACCATTAAGCTGTCTATTTCCTTATGAGGGAAAATAATGTGCTTCTATAAAAACTTTTTTCTCAGTTAATACCACTTTCAAAATGAATTTAGTAGGCGGGTAGTGTTAGCTTGACAGTTAATTATTACAAACAAGTCAAACAGAACAAATGAAAATAGTATAAACAATTAACAACACTTTACGTTTATTGGCAAATACCGTATCACTCATATGTTCGCTTTAAGTCCGAATAAGGTTCGGTAGTGTGGTATCTGTATTATGCAATGCAATTCAGTGACAGACGGTTCAGAACGTGCAGAGGAGTTTTTAAAGTTGATTTCATTTAAATTATATGTGAGCGATTCCTGAACTTAATATCGACCAAACGCTGTTATTGCATTGATATAAAATCGAATCCTTAAGTGCGTGTCAAGTCAAATGAGCGCTTTATTCTTAGAGAAAATTGTTATTAATGTAATCGATTCACCGTATTTGCTATCTGGTATTATTTTTCATGTGTCGCGTTTATCGTCAAAATACGTTCTCATATTTTTTGTACCTAGCGCTAGAACCACCGTAGCGCGTCGCCTACTCATGCTTAAGTAAATGTCAATAAAATTTATGATGTATGTTCCCTTTGTCCGTTGGTTTGTGAAATACTCTTTTATGTTTTTTTTCTATTTCTAAATACTCTTTTACGTTATGTAACATGCCACTTTATTATTCTGTTATATATAAATATCTTATTATTAATATTATTATTATTATTTATATGCTTTTCTTGTGAAAATGTATAAAAAGGAATAGACAAATATAAGAACTGCACTTATCCGAGAAACTACCTGCGGAATTAAAGGCAAAAATAGATACTACTAAATATTACCAACAAGAAGTAATGGAATCTGTTTTGCTATGTATAAATCGCGTTGCGGTCTACTAATTTATCTTATCTGAGTAACGAACACAGTAATGAAACCGTGATAGATGTAGTAAATAATTGGAATTTTACAGTTGCAATACTCGTACTAATCTCTTAAGCGAATAAATTTTAAATACGGTTTAAATATTTAGACTAGATATGAGAACGTAAATTTAATTATTGGCTGTTGCAGAAAATTGAAAATTCACTGTTCTGACTAAAAATACTATATGTATAAAACATATGCAATATAATAAATGATATTATGTGTGCGTGTTTCGTGACTCATCAGTGCATGATGCTTGGTTAGCCCATTTATTCCCATAGTTGCGTTAACGCAACACCAAAAAATGTTTTTTTCATACTAAAAAGTAATAATTTTGGTAGCATTGCGTTAATAAATATTTAAACAACCTAATAAACATTTTGGGAACGGGTAATCGCATTTTAAATTTTGAATAAAAATAAAATAAAACTATGGAATTTTCAAGAAAAAAGCTTGTGTATCTAAGTTTAAATTAAATAACGTACAGCTTACTTCTTCATTTATCATTAAGAGGTTTCATATAAAAGATACTTCACGTAACATTATTTTGGAAAAAAATCAATCCTCTTTTTTTCCGGAAATATTTCTCAAACGGATTTGAAACGTTGCGAAAACGCAACATTGGGACAAATTGTGTAATTGTAGTCGTACACCGCCTATATAAGGGAGTCTTTTAGAAAACAATAAAATGGTTGGTTTTAAATAAACTTTAATTAACCTATTATACGAGGACTCTTCCCGTTGAGCCCATCCAGCAGGCAAATTTGGTTTGGCATTTTAATCTAGTTATTTACAAACTGGATGACAGCAACAATATATACTTCGAAATTTTTGAACAACAAAGATTTAATGTAATAAATTGTATAAAAAATCGTAGGATTGACCAAAGAGCATGATCAAAGTTTAAACATTGATTAAGCCGTGAGGCATAATTTGAGGAAAGTAATCGGGTATTTGCTGACAAATGATGTTCTATGGATGACACGCCTCGTGTTCCTAAATCAAAAACGACTCTTGTCGAAACGAATTTTAGTCTTATTCGGGTTATGATTGGAGAGGACGTAGTGTAAGACATATCCAAGCAACCCCAAGGATTGGTATGAACAATTAACACCATCTCAGAGAAACATCTGAAGGTCTTTGATTTCCCATAATTCGACTCTAGTTAAAAAAGAAGGTCGTGTCAGATAGCGCAGATATACGATGGATGACTTTGTCAATTGATTGCCTCATCTAATCTACAACATCGCTACAGCTGATGAAACTTGGGTATACTGTTGTCATCCATAAAAATCAAGAATGGTGGTTTGTAATATCGAAAAATAGTCGGCTCCAAGAAAATTTACTCGAAACAAAAGCCAATCAAAAACATGCCACATTTTTTGGGATTAGAAGACACGTAGCGCTGAAGGGCCATTGAACTGTTAATGCAGTATAATACATTATATTTTGTTTGCTTCATGTTCTGGAAAGTATACGGGAGACTATGCAAGAAGAAGGATCTTGCAATATGGTAACGCTCAGGCATACGCACCTGTTTGAACAATTGAGTATTTAAATACCGAAACTCTTGAAATAATGGGTCGTTCGCTGTATAGTCTAGACTGGTATTTAATGATTTCAGAGCAAGCAACTGACGCATTTCAAAAAGCAAAATAAACAATCAAACGCCGAAACATTCTAGTCCACTTTTTTGTCAAAAAAATTGTGTATTATTTTATCAGACTCAACAGAAATAGAACAGCCCCCGTATACTCGTTATTTAAATGGTATTACGAGGGCAAGCTTAAACTGTTAAGAATAAAAAGCACGGTTAATATTTTCTAGGATTTCATTTTGAATATGGTCAAAGTAATCCCTTCAGCAGTGATATATTTGACCATTCGTTCTTTCCACTGTTTAAAAGCTAACAACCAATTTTCTTTCGAAATACCTTCAAAATAAGCGTGAACTGCGGTATCGATCTCTTCTTCAGACGAAAACTTTCTACCCCGCAAATTGCGTTTAAGCCCAAAAAATATCCAAAAGTCACACATTTCTAAATCAGGTGAGTGCGGTTCTATTGCTTTTATATTTTTCCCAGACAACTGGAGAGTTAAAACTGTGGTATGGGACGATGCATTATCATGGTGGAGCATAATTTCCTTGGCTGAAACTCTACTGAACACTTCAGGCAAACATTTTTCAGTGTACTACTTAGCTGTAACTGTCTTTTGTCCATTTAGCTTAATTGTATTTACTAAGCCCGTACTTCTGAAGAATACCGCATACTTAACCTTTTCTATAGCTCGCTGCTTTGTAGTCATTGTTGTAGTCATTATTTACGAGAGTTAAAGTTTCATGGCAAATTCTTACACGCTCTGCTTTTTGGAAGTCAGAATGGTGATGCAGCGCAAGACGACTTACAACTTCTTTAGATGCAGGTGATCGTGTATGATTGTTTTTACAGCTGGGGATCCAATCTTGAGTTGATGCTCTATTACCGTATACGGAGCTTTATTATCCTCTTCAATTATATTTTTAATAGCAGCAATATTTTTGTCGGTTACAGCTATAGGAGAACGCTTTGCTCCTTTTTGATGCCGAAGAGAATTCCTTTCGCGTTAAAATTCCCCATAGCAACGGTAAATTGTAGCCAAAGAAGGTACTTGTTCACTAAACACTAAATCTAAACTCTCTTTGCACTCATAAGCACTTAAATCTCTTTTTAAATCATAATAAATTATGATTTCAAACTGCTCTCTGGTTAATTCCATTTTCTTTTACTTTTATAAAATAAATAGATGAGTTATAAGGAACGTAACTTCAACCACAAAACGCCAAATGATAGATAAAGAGTTGCTCTAAATAAACACTGTATAATTTTTCAGAATAATTGAAACACACATGAGTAGGTAAAACATCACCAGTTTTTCAATAATATAAAATATTATTAAAAATCTTGTGTAAGGAACACAAATACAGGTTCACTATTAATATTTTTTGTGAACGTGTCCGAACATATCCCTGCCCACAGACGCAGATACGTATTTCGCCTTTCTACAGGCTCATCGGTACGCCCCTGCTGGAGAAAGGATATCTTCAGACACATTCACAAAAAAGAACCACATCCCTATATCACAGAAATTATCCAGACCGAGCGTAGAAGTAAATTCCAAAAAAATATTAATAGTGAACCTGTATTTGTGTTTGTCACACCAGATTTTTAATAATATTTTATATTATTTAAAATACCTTTGTATTATACAAAACTGGTGGGGTTTTACCTACTTATGTATGTTTCAATTATTTTGATACATTACACATGCAGTTAGTCCGCAGTACGAGCGAAGACACAAACAAAATACAGTTTCTATAGAGACGGCTGTGCCACCTTTGGAAGGGCGTCGTTGGTTCGCATTCATTATGTGGACAGGGAGAGGTACTTCGTTTGTCTGACAACAGGCAGCGCTGAATTTACTTCTACGCTTGGTCTGGATAATTTCTGGGATATGGCGATGTGGTTCTTTTTTGCGAATGTGTCTGAAGATATCCTTTCTCCAGCAGGGCGTACCGATGAACCTGTAGATAGGCGAAATACGTATCTGCGTCTCTGGGGAGGGATATGTTCGGACACGCTCACAAAAAATATTAATAGTGAACCTGTATTTGTGTTCTTCACACCAGATTTTTAATAATATTTTATATTATTAAAAATACCTTTGCACTGTATAATTGTTTTTCACAGTTTACTAGATTTTCTTATTCTCAATAAATTCAGCTTATCCCTCGTATTTGTTTACAAAACAATATATGCACAGTAGGCTATATGAGGCTATATATATAAAATAAATGAATTGATTTACCAGTGGCGATGGTAATAATTAATTTCATTAATTGATGTAGCAGACACTTCTTGGTGAAACATTTTGTAATTAACAAATTATTAATAATTTGTTAAGTAATAATTAATAATGTGAGAATAATTGTGTCTTCGTTATTCTCATTAATCTAATACTTATTATAACATATGAACTGCTGCCTTTATTTCTGGGCTGTGTATACCTTTTAGATTTGTTTTCGTAATATAAATTATATAACTAAATCAAATCTGAAAGAACATAACATGATATATGTTAATATGATATAAGTTATGTCTTTGTTAATAATCTATTCTCTATTTTAAAAATGTTTCTAATTTTTTTTGCGTCTATTAATTACGTATTTATTAAATTGAATGTATTTATTAATATATGATTTTAAATATTTTTACTTTCTTAATATCAATTCCTTAATATTATAACATCGTTTAAAAAATAATTAGATAATTAATTATTTATTTGCTGCCATGATAAAGATCTTTTAAGTACTTATTAACCTTCTGCAACAAAATTTTCACTGATTTAGTCTTTAATATTTGTGTAATTAAGTATAAAAACATATGAAGCACACTGAAGTAGGTCATTTCAGAAAATAAAAAGTTCAGGAGACTGCTGAATTAACAAACTTTTGAACTTTCCTTTCCTAAAGTCGAGGCTTTTAAGAGTATTACACCCATGAGATATTCTCAAAACACTTTACGAGAGCGGAAAATTGTTTGGGTAATTTAGCTACGCAAGAAGCTTATAAAATTAGAATTTCCATTTTCCATTCTGTTTTTTAAATTTTTCTTGCAACGAAGGTATTTTTACTTAAAATAAATAATATAAAGAAATGGTAAGCCTATCCTTTGAAACATTTATAAATGTATATCTTTCACATTTTACATCATAATACACATAAAGTAATACCACTAAAATAAAAGATTATCACCTAGTAAATTTTGAGAAAAAAATTTCGAAAATAAAGGACTATTGTGTCTTATATTGCATATTCGAAAAGAAAGGCATTGTTTAGTAAAAATGTTTTTGAATATTAGTGTTATTCCTCCTGGTTTGAAAGAATTTTCGAAGTGTGTTTGACCGAAATATATGTTTTGAATTAACACTAATATATTTACAAGATAATTCTTGATAAATTGAATCTCGGAGTTCCATTTTAATATAAATGTCTGAATCTGGTCTTAATAGTAAAGACCGAGAAACTGGCTAATACATAAATATATTCTTGAAACAAGATCGTTGAGATCTGGGTTGGAACTGATTATTGTTTTACTTATTTTTACAATATAAATTTTGTCCCCGTAAGTTACAAGGGAGGGAGAAAACAACTAAATAATTATAATGAAATTTCGATGCAAATATTTTACCCTTCTTCAAGGAAAGGTATATGATGTAGTTTACTAACGTCATAAATGGATTAAAATAAACAATATGCACATGATAATTGTAATACCGGCAATGAAATAAATATTAATCACTAAATACAAACAATACAATTGTTACATGTATTTAATGGCAATATACCGAGTACGTATATTACAATAAACAGGAAGTGGGCTAGAGATAAAGAACAGTATTCTAAGAATACAGGAAAAATGCAATAAACCGAGATCTCTAAACCGTATAGTAAGTAATAGGATGAATACATTGAAACATTCAATATAATAAATACAATAAATGAAATATACTAATAAAACTTATGCTATTATATTGGTTTACATCCGTAAATGAATGAATTTACAAAAAAGGATTATACCTGTATTGAGTAAAGAGTTTTATGACCGTAGGAAACAAGACAATTCATAAACAATATTATACCTGACCACTTTCGATAATTAACAAATTAGACATTTGGGAAACTCCGAGACCTCTCTATACATTTTACATTTAGAAATAGAATAAAATTAAAACATATGATTTAATACTTAAAATAAATGCAAATAAATCTACTTGACTGTAGGCAAATAAAACTGAAATACAAATTAAATTTATATCGACCGTACAATTAGTATTATAAATATTCCTTTACAATCGACCTCATTTTAATGAGAATAAATTATAGCCGAACACGTATTAATACTAACTATAGAGAATTTTACGTTCATGGTGCAGTATGGGCTTTATGGAGAAAGCTCACACAGTTTTCAAGTTGTTCAATACAATCTGCCGACTGATAAAATAGTTTTTGAAGTTTAATTTTAAAGTAATCTCTATTGGTAGTTTTGTCATAGCACATAACTTATATAAATTAAACACTTAATTATAATGAAGAAAAATCTTGTTTATATTTAATTGTAGTTTCCCAATTAAACATTAAACATGCACTTGATGTTAAAGCAATCGATTGGATCTGCTAATAAATCAGCTTTGGAGCCATCTGTTGAACTAGATGCTATCGCATGTGCATTATTGTATAAATTACAATGTGAGAGCAATAATTATTGAATGTCTTTTTTGTATTGACAGTCACAATAATATAAACAATAGTACTTTATTTATTTTTATAGAATTAAAAATACATTTAATTATTTGGATACAATTCATTTTTGAAAAGTTCAAATTAGAATTTCAATATCATGATGAGCGTTTGAACATGTATTTGATGTTAATAGAATCTTAGAATTATCATAATTGAATGTTGTCGGTGCGTTCCTGGTGTACAAGATATTACTTACATTTATTTGAAGCAGTAGCATTATTTGTTATAATAAAATGATAACAAACAAAGTAATAGTTTTTCTGTGTATCTATATGATTAGCTAGCACCAGTTGAATTATAGTAGACTTAAAATTTCAATGAACAAATTATTTGAATATTAACTGACCGTTTTGTTTTAGCCACGGAACACGCTGCGCTGGAGAAGTTGCTGCAGCAAGAGATAATGGTATTTGTGGAGTCGGTGTAGCGTATGACTCAATGATTGCCGGTAAGTGGAATACTCCTAATTAAATTTTTATACAGGATTAGGCAAATGTAGGGATCCATTCGAATATTTTTGATATGACTACTTAGATTTTAATAAGACTCTCCACAATTACTTAGATGCAAACTGGGGAGTCGGCTAGTATATTTATATTCGAATCGGACTTTCAGTTTAGTCGGAAACGATTTTAACTTTTCTATTTTAAATGAAACTTCCTGTATATTTTTACGAATTTTAATAGAGGTCCGCTCTGGGAGTTCAGCAATAATAAGGTTTGGCATCCTTTCTTTCAACAACGAAAGAAATATTTAATTAAATCTAATAATGCAAATTTCAATGAGAACAAGAAAAATGAACATAAGAAATATAAACAAAATCAATATCATTTAAGAAGGTCTTCTTCTCGACAATGTGCAAGTCTGTGATCAAATCCTTGAATGCCATTTGCCAAAGCCTCCTCACGAGTTAATTGCACTTCTTCAATTATTCTCTGCGTAACTTGTCCAGATTATGCTGTCTTCTAGTACAAACTGCAGATTTTAAATGACCGCAAAGGAAAAAATCTAGGCGATTTAAATCTGGAGGCTGTGCGCGCCATTCAATAAATCCTCTGCGACAAATTCACCGATTTGAGAGGGCAGAGATTAGTGAGGAGGTGTTCTATCTAGTTGAAACCAAACACTAGAAGTAGGTAATTCTCCATATTCCTCAGTATTAGTAACCGCCTGATCACGTAAAAAATCTAAATATCTCTGTCTAGTTAGTGTACCATGAATGAAAGAAGGACCAATAATACGGTTTCTGAAAATGCCAGCCCAAACGTTTAATTTCTGCGGATGTTGTGTATGGGTTCCTAGTATACAGTGAGGGTTATCTATTGACCAATATACACAATAATGACGATTAGCGGTAACATTCAAACAAAACGTAGCCTCGTCGGGAAACAGCAATTGCATGTATAATATTGGTCATTTTTGCAAATCTACATCTCTTTGGCAAAAACTCAATTATACGATATAATCCCCGCCCAATAATTCTTGCGCTAAATGTTGTTAATAGAGATGATATTTTTCGTGATTCAATATTCTGGTTTCTGATCGACAACTAATATCATAGTTTAATGCGAAGGATGTTGTAGCAGTTTGTGGTAATTCTCCTAATGCTATAGCAATATATTTGTTACGCTTAGCATATAGAAAATATTTTAATCTATTTTTAATCCTATTTCTTCTTTAAAATATCTCGTTTTAAAATATATTTTACGTAAGACATTTTTACATTTGTACAACTGTACATATTCGTACAAAGAGAAAGCATTTCTTTTGTCATATTCCGAAGCGAGACCCTTAGTCTTCTACCTCATCAAATAACCGTTACTGTGGAATTTCTTTCTAGATACATTTGAATTTTAGATTGTTTTATTTCAATTATACATCTTCCTTTATATGTTGTGTTTCATATTATTAGAAAGCTTATGTCACAACGGTTATTCTAATAATATTTATGACATCGATAGATCAACTCTTCAGGTCGCGCTTCTTATTTAAATATTATTCAAGATATCGACCCCTCTCTTCGGTAGATCATAAAACAGACCGTTTTCTAGACCTTTTCTATCGACACAAACTATCAGTCCTTCTTCTCTTTCGAACTTTCGTGAGTTACACACACATCGCTCATCGTGCTGTCCAAGTCGCGATGCCACGCGGTAAGGTAAACTGTATTGTTCTATACATATTATTCTTTTAAGCGAATCCATATTAATTCACATTAATTTAAACTAATTAATTTCTTATTCCTCCGGCCAACACCGCTCTACATATACTCGACCAGGTATATATATCTTCGAAGACCACGTGCCCAACTCAAGGTAACTTTGTATTGTTCTATACAAAGATTATTTTCTATTAATCCTAATTAATTAACCCTTAATTTACTGCTCAATTTAACGTTCGTTTCAGAGTATTTTTTGTGTTAATTTTCAGCTACTTAATTACCGCTCCTCGTGTACATATTACTTTTGATTAATTACTTTTAAATATACGAAATTTCATTTCTTCTTATGTAAATATAAATACAAACTTTAAGGACAACATGTGTTTTATTTAGTAAGTAAGTTATATATATATATATATATATATATATATATATATATATATATATATATTTTAATTAACAATCATCACGCGCGTCCTGGACCATTGAAGGAACTTCACCAACACCACTAATTATTATAATATAAATAATAATTTTATTATTATTAGCACACCAAAAGCCACCGTTTGTAATAGGTGTCGCCCCTCCCTAATTTGTAATAATATTGAACAATAACTTTATTAGTTGATAGTTTTGATTGTCCACTTTTCGGTAAATTTCTTACATTTTCGGTCAAGTTATACCTTCTCAAAGTTCTATCAACAATAGTTCGTGTTATTGGATACCGATCAATAACTTTATTAGTTGATAGTTTTGATTGTCCACTTTTCGGTAAATTTCTTACCTTTCCGGTCAAGTTATACCTTCTCAAAGTTCTATTAACTATAGTTCGTGTTATTGGATACCGATCAATAACTTTATTAGTTGATAGTTTTGATTGTCCACTTTTCGGTAAATTTCTTACATTTCCGGTCAAGTTATACCTTCTCAAAGTTCTATTAACTATAGTTCGTGTTATTGGATACCGATCAATAACTTTATTAGTTGATAGTTTTGATTGTCCACTTTTCGGTAAATTTCTTACATTTCCGGTCAAGTTATACCTTCTCAAAGTTCTATTAACTATAGTTCGTGTTATTGGATACCGATCAATAACTTTATTAGTTGATAGTTTTGATTGTTCACTTTTCGGTAAATTTCTTACATTTCCGGTCAAGTTATACCTTCTCAAAGTTCTATCAACAATAGTTCGTGTTATTGGATACCGATCAATAACTTTATTAGTTGATAGTTTTGATTGTCCACTTTTCGGTAAATTTCTTACATTTCCCGTCAAGTTACACCTTCTCAAAGTTCTATTAACAATAGTTCGTGTTATTGGACGCGGTCACCCAAACCAATTATCATCAGGATTTCAATAGGTTCTACAGTAGGTTTTACAGTTTATTTAACCATTATTAATACTGGGACGTTTACAAAGTTAATTCTGATAGTTAAGTCAAGTACTAAATTTTAATTCCATGGCTTATTAAAGGTAAACAAGATTTTAAAATATCAGTTTTAAATAAATATCTTTGTCGTTGTTGAACAAAAGGGTGCCAAACCTTATTATTGCTGAACTCAAAGGGCAGAACTCCATTGAAATTCGTAAAAATATTCAGGGTATTTCATTTAAAATGAAAAAGTTAACATCGTTTCCGGCTAAACTGGAAGTCTGATTCCGATATAAATATACTCATCGAATCCCCGATTTGCATTTAATTAATAACTGTGGAAAGTCTTATTAAAATCTCGGTAGTCACATCAAAGATATTCGAATGGATGCATACATTTACCTAATCCTGTACATTAAACTTTTAATGCAGTAATTATATATTTATGTAAATTGAGCACAACTTCTTAAATCGCAATTTGTTAAAAGAATAGAAACGTATGGTTATCAGCATTTACGTATCTATTATTAGGTTACTACTGCTAGTGTTACAAAAAAGAATCTAATATAAGGCAATGTTTTATACTAATTTCACATGAAGACCGCATAAGATCCAAACATATATTTACTTGACTATTGCGTGCTTCATAGCTTGACCGATTTTTCTTCAAAAGCAAAAAGTAGATCCCCTAAAGTAGGACAGTATAATACAAATAATTCCGGGCTTGGTAAGAATCTCTACCATATAATGCATTTCACGGAATGAGTGTCAGATCTAATTAAAACTTTTCCCCCCAATATTTGGAACTATATTACTTCGTACAACAACCAAGAATAACAAGTAATTCCTAAAGCAATTAACAATGAAAATATGGTTTCCTCACAGTTTTGACTTTCTTTAACTATCGATTGGAAACGCTGCTCTTATTTTAACAATAAAACTTAATTTTATCCACACTATCATCTCTTATAATAACACTAATTGGTTATAATTCCTCATACCTAATTTAAAAGAAGAATAAGTATGAATTGAAAATAAATACACCCCAATATTCGGTCAATATTCAAAATGGCCATGACTATCTATCTGATCTAAAAATTAATAAAATTTGACAGTTCTCTGCAGTTTACTTAAATTTGTGTTTTTTTGTTAATATAAACTGTAAAAATGAGCGATAGTCATAGTGAAATGGAAAATATGACTCCACCAGAGATTATGGAACAAGCCTCAATGTCAAAACAATTTATTACCAGCGAAATCGGTAAAAACCATATTGAACATAGTTGTCATTTGAAATAAATAAGTTTTAAATATGAAATGCATTTTTTTTTCGTTATTTCAGCTGGTCGCAGAAAAAATAGTGTAGATAATTTGCATTTAATGGCTATTAAGACATTCGTATTCTTTACAACACTTGCTTTCAGCTTGTGTCGTTACTCTCATACTTCTGTCAGAATAGCCATCTTTAAATGCTCATTGCATAATATACTATTATTACTTATTACACATCTAGTATTATAACGAGCAATCATTTTCACTCGTAGCTGGCCGTGTATATAAAAATTATGTCGTAGCTTTAGTCATTGAGATGTTATTTCAAACATCTGTCAGTGTCAAATATATATTTTAAAGTTTCATCAAAAGAAAAAGTAATGGCCTTTAATGATAAGCATAAAGCGTTTATGGTAGAATGTTACTTCCTGACATCTCAAAAAATTTATGGTATTTGGCAGCATTCAATAGAAAATTGCCTTGCGGAGTTTGAAATACTGTTCCTAGCTATAAAACTTTCCGTGATACGCTAATGCATTGTGTAAATCTTTTTCGTCAAACAGGCAGTATTTTAAGGAAAAAAAGGAAGCGGTCCTCCTCTCAAGAGAAGTCGCGGCGTAATTGAAAATGTCAGACAAATTATTAACGAATCTCCTCAAACATCTATTCGCAGAGCTTCGCAACAAGTAGGGCTTTCTTATGGAACATGTCAAAAAATTTTAAAAAAGGACTTGCACATGTATCCATATAAATTAACTTCTGTACAAAATCTATTACGTACGGATTATGAAAAAAGAACACAATTTTGCCAATGGTTTATTCAAACAATGACAGACAATATTTTAAATCATACTTTTTTCACCGATGAAGCTTGGTTTATGTTAATTCGCAAAATATGCGTATGTGGTCCAGTGAAAATCCTCATTTCTACAGAGAAGTTCCTCTACATCCAGAAAAAATAGGCGTTTGGGTAGGTATGAGTCCTCACCGATTAATAGGACCAATATTCTTTGAGGGCACGATAACATCGGAGAAATATCGTAACGAAATTCTCAGTGTTTTTACTAATCAATTGACTAATGATCAACTCCAGGTCGGATATTTTCAACAGGATGGGGCTACATCTCACGTTACACTTGAAAATATTCAGTTTTTGCAACAATTTTATGGCGATATGATAATAAGTAGAAATACAGCGATTCCATATCCACCACGATCGTGTGATTCAACAGTCATGGATTTTTTTGTGTGGCCATATATAAAGAATATTATTTATGAAACACTAATTAATAAGTTAAGTTAAGTTGAGTTAAGACATAAAATCATAGAAAAATGTGAACACATCAATAACTCACCGCAAATACTGATCAATGTTTTCAATGCTCTACGAAATAGAGTGCGATTATGCTTGGTGGAGAATGGTCAACATTTTACACATTTTTTATAATATTCTATTACTTTGTATAAAAATTATAAATATATTTAATATAAAAGTCAGCATTTCAAATTATTTTTTAACAATCATGACGTTTGAAATTATAATGACAGATCTCCTCTAATAACTTAAGGTAGGACATACTTTTTGTGTACATGGCTTACTTGAGCGATAATTTTAATGATCACTCGTTAGTTTACCCTCGTAGATACCAAATATGAGCGTGGTATGACGGGAGAGAAACTTTTCAATTATTTACTTCCTAATTTATTTTTTTATTTCTTTATTTATTTAGACATTACGGGATACCTAATCTTAAAACTGATTTGTCCCAACGGGTGTTCTGCTCACGTTCTATCAAAATACGCTTGGATTATATTTCAAAACTCGCACTTTCTATACTGACGTATCTGATTTGTATTATGATATTGCTCTTTTGACGGAAACTTGGCTGAGTGATTCTGTGGACTCCAATGAATTATATATCAACTACCACTATAATTTAATTCGTTGTGACAGAAAATGTAATTTACTGAATAAGTCAAAAGGTGGCGGAGCTTTGATTGCCAATGCTCATACAATTTCTTTTGATATTCTTGCCACCTCCTCTATTACTAATTTAGGACCCATTACTGATCTAGTTATATGCAAATGTAATTTTAAGTTATTTTCTCTTCTAATTGCAGTTATTTACATTCCTCTTTCAATTTCTTCCGATAATTTGAAGATATGTATTTATTTCTATATTAGAAACCTAGTTGTTAAATCATGGGTTTATTCTGGTTGGCGATTTAAATTTGCCAAATTTTTGTAATGTGAATAACTTGAAATTCCATAAAAGCCAAATAGTTCGGAATTTTGTTAATGTGTTAGCATTACAATAGCACAACGACGTGAAGAATGTAAATGGTAGATGTTTGCATCTCGTCTTTTCTAATTGTGATCTTAGTATTGCAGTTCAACATTCATAGTTGCCACTTGTACCGGAGGATCCGCATCGCCGCGCTCTTTCAATTAGTTGCAAGTGTTTGCTCGCATATTCCCCACACGATTTCCTTCCTCAAATTTTAGATATGACTTTTATAGGGCTGATTATGTCTCACTTTATACTGAGTTTACCAATTTCGATTGATCATTTCTTGATTGCTATGACAACGTTAACGTTTTGACGAAATTTTGTACTGTATTCCATCATCGATAAACTTGTTCCTAAAAAGTCTAAATCCAGATCCTACTATACTAAATGGATTTCTACAAAGAATATTGCATTTCTTAGTGAGTATAAGCGCTTAAGGTGTCTAACTAAGTCTTTAATTGCTCAAGCGTAAAGTGTTTACATAGCAAATGTAGAAGATGACATTAAATCAAATCGTAGAGATTTGTGGAAATTTCTTAACAATAAACGTAAATCCACTAGAATTCATGGTACTATCTTTGATAATGACATTAAATTTTCCGAATTTTTAGACAGTTAATGTATTCGCCCCCAAATTTTCTAACGCATATTTACAAAATAGCAGTTCAATCTAGTCTGAAACATCATGATGCACCATCCCGCAATATCATTTTTGTATGGTTTAAGAAGTGGCTTAATGAAGGTAGTACTGCGAACAAAAGCCGACGGGGAGTAAGAGTTTCCTTTACGAGAAGTTCACAGCGCACAACTGCCTAACATGCACGTGCCTTAAATTAAAAGAAAACCAGCGTTCATAGAATACTTAGTCGTATTATATTCCACCGCTATGAAGCTACATGGAATGTAGGTTCATCACTAAACGCAATTTGATCAAGAAAATTGTCACCGTTCTCCATTCTGTCAAATATTTCAAGACAAAAGTCAAGTCGTTCTTCTTTATCAGTATGTATTATTTAAAGCTTGCAGCCACTGTATGCCACACATGGTTATTTGCGGAATATTTAGTTCTAAGCTGGCACGCGCTAGTGATTTCTTTGGGCTATCAACGTAGGTCTCGCGTACTTGTTCGATTGTCTTATCTGCAATTTTGAAACCCACCCTGAGCTTTTGCCTTGCATCCCAAACAACCAGTTTCTTTATTGTTTATACCATGCAATTATTGTCGGGCGATGTGATAGTTGCTTGTGATGTGTCCTGAATTTTCGTTGAACAGAAGTGAAAGATCGCGACTCAAGAAACAACAAACCACAATGAACACTCCACACCTGAAATGACTTCAGGACGACTGACCAAATGATGGCGTAGTAGTGTGATGTACGCGTACTGTAACAGGAGTGTAGTGAATTTGAGGATATACCGGAAATATTAAAACTCTACACTTGCCACTACAATAGGTTCCGCAGTTGTAGAAGTATCATTTTGTATAACTAATTTAGGAAGATCCTGTGTATCTAGTATATGAAAACAGCTTTCACAGGTACAAGTTAAAAAACGATTAGCTTTAATTGCTATAATCATGCAAACCGACATATGAACGTAGACATGATTAAATTTATTTTTACATATACAGTATTAATCTGAGTTTATGCTCTTCAATATATACCGAGGGCGCCATGAGTGTGTCGGCGGAGTTTGGCGTGAAAACTAATGAAGATAGGAAAGTAAGATTTTGTGTACGTATATAGTATATCACAGTGGATATTGTAAAATTATTTACGAATATACAGGAAGCTAAAAATTTCTGCACTCACCTTCAGATTTTTCAATTTAAATGGATTAAATGGATTTGTTAGAAATTATTTCGATAGCCACCTAAATTACCTCGTTGTAAAATTGTAACAAATATTGAAACGCGAAGATAAAAAAGAGAAACTACAAAAACGACTTGATGTGGATATTTTCAGCAGAGATTTGACGTTTCGTTAGATTCTTAGTTATTGTTCGAAAATCATGGCCATCTAGCGATATTGGTGTCTCGCACAATGAATAATATTAAAGATATTTCCCATAAAAGTGGTATATCGTTGAAAATACTGTAAATAAGTATTACGTTATTAGTACTATTTTGATGATATGTTTACAGGGAATATCGAAAAATATAGGTTCAATTTAAGAAAATCGAGAGAGAAGCGTTCCAATTTCGATAAATGTGGCACGACCTATTTAACATTATATGTAAATGGCATTTAAGTAAAACACTTATACTAATTTCCAGTATATATTACACTTTATTATATATTAATAAATAGACGACATGTTTCGCTACGATGTAGCTTCTTCAGATCTTATATTACTACTGAACACGCTCTTCACAAATGTGTGGTTTTTTTCTAAACTATGTCAATGGTTGCACTTGTTTACATTAGAATCATCTCTTACCGATATATCGTCTAAAGTTATTGTTATCTAATATTTAATGAAACCTGTTTAAAAGTGGGGAATTATTAAGGTCTAATTGGTCATTTAACAATATATCTGCTTATTTAAGTTTATTTATTTCTAAGGATTCCAGTAAACTTAACTTTAATCCTTTTTGTTGTGACTGTAAAATTTCGAAATCTTTATTGAAACTATGATTATTTTCCAACAAATGAAGTGCATAATTGGAATCTGTCTTTTTGTTAATAAAACTTTTAAAATGTCCCTGTATTCTTTTCTCAAAGCTCTTAATAGTTTGGCCTATGTATGTTTTAGGGCACTCTTTACATGTTAGTTTGTATACTCCGAATTTATTACTTTTGCTTGTCTTGGATTTATTATTTTTTATGAATTTCCTTAAAGAATTATTAGTTTTATAAGCTACATTTATATCTATTTTTCGTAAAATTTTTCCTATTTTTTCACTTATCGGTCCTATGTATGTTAATAATTTATAATTGCTTGGTTTATCTTTTATTATTGGGTACACATTTTCTATTGCTTTCCTATATTTCTTTTTTCTTAAAATTGTATCTCCTATATTTGGGTTATATCCATTATTTTGCGCTATTTGTTTAATGATATTTAATTCTTTAAAGAAGTTTTCATTATTTAAAGGTACTGATATTAATCTGTGTATCATACAATGGAATGATGCTAGTTTATGACTAACCGGGTGACAGGAACTATTGTGAATGATAACATCTGTGTGTGAGGGTTTGTGATATATTGAAAAGACATGTTTATTATTTTGTCTAGAAATTGTAAGTTCCTAGAAATTTATACTTTGATCTGATTCTTTTTCTATGGTGAACTTAATGTTTTGGTGTAGATTATTTATGTGTTCAAAAAATTGGTTTAATTGCCTATCTGTGCCTCTGAAACAAGCTAATACGTCATCTACATATCTGTGCCAGTATATAAAATATTTAAAATTGGGATGTTCTTTAATTTGACTTTCTAAATTATCCATAAAAATCTCTGATAATAACGGACTCAATGGGTTGCCCATTATTAAGCCATCATTACACGAATATATTTTACTGTCAAATTCAAAATAATTTTGATCTAAACAGATAGTTTTAAGAGAACTTATGATATCTAATTTTTTAACTATATTAACATTTTGAATTGTTCACAAATTCTCCACCAAATTAATGGTATCTTTTATCGGGATACTAGGGAATAAATTAGTAATGTCGAATGATATTAGCTTGGCATTATCTGGAAGTTTAGTATCTTTTATTTTGTTAACTAGCTGTAATGAATTTTTAATTATAAATTTCGCTGAAAATTTAGTATTTTCTCTAATATGCTTTAAGATTTTTTTGGTAATTTATCGTTATCGTCGTTTGTCACAGCTCCTTCATATAAATTACTTAAATGCCATTTACATATAATGGATTTCCAGCAAGTATCGGCCGATTCAATTAAATTTATATTTAACATTATACCATCTGGAAACATATAAAGTGTTAGACCACAAATGTATATTCAAAGAGTAACACCATGCACGATACGCATCTTCAGGCTACGCCTTAAAACGTCAGAAAATCTAACTTTCCTATCTTTGTTAGTTTCCACGCCAAATTCCGCCGACAGACTCTATTGGCCCACAAGGTAGTTTTTTTTACTGATGAAGCATGGTTTCATTTAAGCGGTTTTTAAATAAACAAAATTACAGGACATGGTCTATAAGCAATTCAAACAATCACATCGAGGTTCCTTTATATCCTGTTAAAGTTGGAGTATGGTTAGCTGTATCTCGTCGAAAAAAATTTGGACCAATATTTTTCACAATAATATTAATAGCCAACGATACCGAGAACAGTTATTAACACAATTTGCAACTCAAGTGCAGCGAGACGAATTCAATGGGGGTCACTTCCAGCAAGACGGGGTTATTCGTGAAAATTTAGCTCTTTTAGGATATTAGTATATCGGACAAGAATGAATAACTTAAATGACTTGATGAATACAATTACAATTAAATGTAATGAAATAACACCAAATATATTGCAGAATATTTTTTACAACATGAAACGCCGTATTGTATTATGCATTCAACAGAATGGTGACCAGTTTGCACACTTGTTATAAATTATAATAATTAAAATTTCTACAAATTAGTTATTTACCTTGGTTGCTTGATTAATATCCCATCTTTAAAGTTCATAATCTAATTGTACTTGTTATTAATTTCATCACCATATCTCTCGATGGTAGAGTTTGACAGTGACAGGCAGATAACCTTCATATCATTCAACCTAAAACCGTATTTTAAGAATACAGAACATCAAAATTTGTAGGAGAAATTCCTGGACAAGTAGATGTAATTCTTTTTGAAACACGTTGTATTTAGGAGCGTGTATAATGAGACTCTCTGACTGACTTTTATAAAGAAATAATTTATTTTAAGTGTTGTTACATTGGCATTGCATTAATAAGAGTTATACGAAATAGCTTACGTCGAAATTATAAATTTATTGAAGTGAGATGTAATTACAATTACCTTTTTAATATGCATTCAAAAGAGGAACATGTTATTGCGTGTATTAAGCCTTTGAAAACCCTCAGCAGCAGTAATTAATGTTATTTGAGTCTATCAATGTTATTTTAAAATTGATCGAACAATACATTTTAGGTATGGCGAATTATTCTCGTGGAGTACTTCCGTAGTCGATTTTCTACTATGTTGGCATAGGAATTGAAGTGTTCCACACTTGTTTCTTTTAATAACAAATTATATTCTTTGCCGTCCTTCATAATGTTCGTAATATGTTAACCAAACATTTTCCAATTATCGAAAAAGTTAGCAGATGTACTAAATGGACGACGCCAGTTTGAGAATTTATCAGAAATAGAGAATAATTAGAATAAGTGGCAATAGAAGTGTATATCAATCTTAATAGAAAAGTTATTGTTATGATAGAAATATATTTAATGAAGGTAACCTCTAGTTATCGTAATAGTTTAATATTAAAATTGAACAAATTATAGTAAAAATTGACTTAAACTAATTTTGAAACAGTTTAATTAAACGTATAATCCTAAGATATATCCCTAAAATAACAATAATGATAATAATAATATTTGTTTAATTGCACCCAACAGTAAAAAACAAAACGGGTTACAACATAACTTTAAATGTGTATTATAAATTTTAAAATGAAAGTTACATATACAAAAAGGTTTTAAGTATATCTATACGTTTATGCACGTATAACGCTTTTGTTACAATTGAAACAGACATGTAATATACATATCTCTAACTGTACATATGGACAATACACCTCGTATTTTCAGCATTTACTTCTGCTTAAGACACGTGTTTCTGCCATTACTATTAGGCGTCATCAGTTAAGCTAGTGAAGCAATGTAATACAAATGATACAAATCTTTATGAATAGATTTGTATCTAAAGTCTCTTTCGTCCGTCAGATGTCACTTATTAAATAAGTGCCACCTTACAGGCTGAAATTAGCTTTATCTTGTAGGCGATTTCGGCTTAATGTTATATACAGATATAAATCTATTCATAAAGATTTGTATCATTTACATTACATTGCTTCACTAGCTTAACTGATGATACCTAATAGTAATGGCAGAAACACGTGTCTTAAGCAGAAGTAAATGCTGAAAATACGAGGTGTATTGTCCATGTGTACAGTTACAGATATGTATCTTACATGTCTGTTTCAATTGCAATAAAGCGTTATACGTTCATAAACGTATAGATATACTTAAAACCTTTTTGTATATTTACTGCCATCTGGCTCGTTGTTAATGGACTACCCGTATTTTTTTCGTTCTTCGTATCAGCATAGCTGGTCGAACGAAAAGGTCGCCTTTTTCGGCAAAGTCTCTTTCGTCCATCAGATGTCACTACATTGCTTCACTAGCTTAACTGATGACGCCTAATAGTAATGGCAGAAACATGTGTCTTAAGCAGAAGTAAATGCTGAAAATACGAGGTGTATTGTCCATGTGTACAGTTACAGATATGTATATTACATGTCTGTTTCAATTGTAATGAAAGTTACATATTGAGTTCATTTCGGTTCAAAAATCAGAAAAAAAAGAAAAAACTGCAAAAAAAAAGAACATCATTAAAGTCATTTCCTCCTACTCCCTATAAAAATGTCTTCATAGTAAGTATTACCAAACTTACATATTTGGAATATGGAGCTCCTCAGCATAGTTCCTGTACCATAATGAACCGTGTGAAATTGTATCAACATGTCTCGTGGCCATTCTCGGAACACAGAAGCCAATATTTGACAAAAGTTGCAAACAGTCTACCTGGTTGTGAAGAAGTTTGCATAAAAATATTGTAAAAGTTGTCTCCCTACATGTAAGCAGAGAATCGAACTTGTGCTCATGCAGTAGATTTGTATTACTTGTATTCCTCTTTGGATACGAGCCGTCTCTTCTATAGGAGAGGTTCTTTAAAAATTGCCTCTGAACTCTCTCTAATTCAATTTGGTGGGAGACATAAGGTGGATGCTATATTATCGAAGCGTATTCTAATTTAGTACGTATCAATGTAAGGTAAATACACTTAATAGTTTCGACATTGGTCAAAAGTTTGGAGTTAGGCATGAAAAATCCAAGAGTTTTCAATGCCGATTTACATATACTAGCAATGCGTTCATCAAAGCTAGACGAACTATCGAATAGAAATCCTAGGTATTTAATTGATTTTTTGCACTCCAATGCATGATTGTTTATGTTGTAATCAGAAGATAGCACATGCCTTCGCCTCGAGTGCATAATAACACAGCACTTTCCTATATTACGGGATAATTTATTATTCGAGCACCATTCTTTGAGAATTTCGAGATTATGCTGTAGTTTTATTGCATCTTCCAAGTTGTTTATAGTTTTGCACATTTTAGGATTATCTGCATACGCGAGTGCAGAACATGAAAATAATTCGAATAGGTCATTAATAAAAAATTAAGAATAAAAGAGGACCAAAGTTTGATCGTTGATGTACTCCTGATTCGAACGATTTTTAACGATAGTTAATTCTACCCGATAAATATGAGCTAATGAACGACATGAAGTTGTCACTAAAACTGATTTCACTCAATTTCCATCTGAGGATGTTATGGTCTATTGTATCAAAGGCTTTCGATATATCTGTGCAAATGACATCTACTTGTCTTAAATCTTCAATGGTAATGCATATGTCACGAGAGTACATGCTAAATTAGCTACAGTCGATCTTCCTGTGACAAAGCCATGCTGGAGAGGTGAAAGTTTTGATTTGAATTTGTTATAGACTACATCGTACAGAATATGTTTGAAAGCCTTAGATATAAATAAATGTAAAAAGTTATAGCTGTATAATGGCAACAGTAATTGCCACAACAAATTTTAAAAGATGTTGAAATTGTCTACCACATTCCTCCAAGCATTTGACGCACCTCCTAATGTTTGTTACTAAAAATATTTTGCAGTCTCGAACTGTTTTTACTTATTCTATAATTCCATTTTGTAGAACTATATAATCTTGCACCAGTACCTACTTGACAAAGTTAAATTAAATTAAAGACCGTAAAAAGAAATCATATAGTGTAAGATCACAAAACCTTGGTGGAAACTCATGTTTACTGTTCAAACTAATTAAACAATTCTCGTATTATATTTATTATACTATTAGCGAATCTAGTCGATCATCAGGAATCTGAAAGCCAGGAGCATTTCTTATCGATATCTTTCTGCAATCAAAGAACCATTAAAAAAGTTTGGATCGATAATCATGCTTTTACTTATAGCGCACCAAACACCAACATTCTGAAGATGTAGAAGAGCTTGAATATAATAATTATTGGGTTTTATGTCTTTTCATATTACCATGTTTTCTGAGTTAACATATCCACTAACATTAAATCATGCTTCATCTGAAGTGAAAGTTTTGCATACGAGTTCATTCATCATTAAAATGATTGGAAAACCATTCATAAAATACTACTTGTCGCGATAATCAATATAGTGTTCTTTTTGAAGCTAAGCTATACGATATGAAAATAACTTTTTTTCAAATTCTATAACAAGCCAGTTATTGAGTGATAGTCCGTAGTGAAATATTTAGGGCATTAATCATTATTTATATAACATTGTCAATCACTTTTTCAGATCGGACTTTTCATCGCCCACCGTCAACTTTCCATAATGAAATAGAAAATCTTACTGAGTATAAATGATACTTTGTTTTCAGATTTGGCTGACTTTTAGACGTCTAATCCTTATTAGAAACTATGTATATAACTCTAAAAATATTCCGGATATATACATACATCCATACAGAAAAATTAAAATGAAAAATATGGGAAAGGATTTTTATCAAATACTGAGCACAATATACGAGTATAACGAAGTTCACCGAAAATAACGAACTTGAATTGCATTCAGTACGTACAGTACAAAGATAAAGAATGTCATAATTAACAAAGAAATATAAAGCAAAATAGAAGATTTTTACAAAAGTGGACGCAGCTGCTTGCCTACCTAAGTGGCGGTCTTTGGTTATTATTCTTGTTCTTAGGTATTCGCTCTTGTTAAGAATTAAGAAGTCTTGAGTAAGAAATGTTATCGAAATCAATAGATGACCCGTTAATAGATGCTATTATGCCAGACATAATGTTGATTCCTTCTTGACGTTTCTGTGTTCATCTCTTCTAACGTTTGTTCGATTGGTCACAGTCTGTGCATGGAATATCATAAACGTCCTGGTTTTCTAATGGGATTATGTCCTTTACTTTTGGTGTTTCGTTGCCTATTTTCCCATGTGTGCTGAAATCAGTATCGATGTTGTATCTTCTTAGCATTCTTCTAAGTGCAGGCTCATAATGTGAACTGTATTTTGTATTTAGCTAAATACAACACCTATACTTTGAAGAAGTTGTATAGTAAGTAATAGTCATGTTGTCTACAGGATAGCATGTTCGGATTGTTGTGGCGTTTATATAGGTCAGACATCGCAGTGGCTAAAACAGCGCATCACACAGCATAAATGTGATGTTGTATTGCAAAGAGATCTTGTGCATTGGTGGAACATGCACTTGATCATGACCATACATTCAATTTTGTTGACGTTAAGATCTTAGACGTTAAAAATAACCTTAAAAAAAGAACCTTTTTAGAAATGGTCCACATTAACAGAGACACAAATAACGTAAATTATAGATCTGATACTAACGGACTAAGTATAATTTATTTTAATATACTCGGTTTGACGATTAGTTGACCATCTAAAAATTGTTTTGTTATTTGGTCCATATATTGTTAAATTTATATTGCATTTTTTTTTTATATACTTGTGACTTTAGTTTTTTGCTCTATGTTTCGTTTTATATTTTTTATTTTTCATGTTTTAACTTTTACATATAAATGTTTTTTTAATGGTTTTAAAGGCTTGTATCTATAGTTACTTTAAGTTTTAAATCTAATCAATTTTATTGTCCTTGTACTTCAATCGGGGGTCGGGCCTTCGAAGTACTGCACGAAAAAGTAAAGAAGTTGCCGGGAAAGGGTTGGCGGCCCTGCGCAACGGCTGGTTATTAGATCTCTGTAAATTTACGCGACCGGTCACTAAACACACGCACGAGCGCGCCAACATACAAAACCCTACACTTACGCTCTCACACAAACACAAAGCCACACACCCAAAGAGAGACGCAGGCTGCCGGCAGCAACCAACACACAAGTTCATACCCAGAAAGAGACACAAGCTGCTAGCAGCGAACAACACATATGTTCACACCTTGCTATCTGTTTTTGGAATACTAAGGCATAATTTATTATTATCAATTGGAATGTATCTTTGAATAATTTAAACCATAGCAACTCAATTATTTGACATTTGTATTCTGTCATTTATATTTTATATCCTTGATAAAGGCACGAAGCATGTAGGGTTGTTTTAAATATATATACTTTGAAGTAAACCAGACCTTTAATCGCCGACTGATTGAATTTACCATATCATACCAAGGTCACGAAAATATTATATATATATATATATATATATATATATGGTAAATTTAATTTGTTGGCGATTTAAGGTCTAGTTTTACTTTAAAATATATACAGGGTGTCCAGAAACTCTCCTGACAAACGAAGACCGGAGTTTCCTCAGATAATTTTAAGACAATTAAACCAAAATTCACCTAGTCCGAAAATGCTTCCTAAGGGAGCTAGAGTTCTTTGAAGTTGGCGCCTTGTATTTATTTTTTTTTAAATTCCTCCAGAACGCTTCTATTTTGAAAAACAAAAACTGGTATGCTTATTTATCCTCCAGAGATGAATCGATTCCATCAATTGCGAATTTCTAGTACCGGTCATAGGCGTCCGTTTTGGGTAGGTCAACGGTTATTTTAAGGCATAACTTTTTTGTGTTTAACTTTTAAGCATTTGTTACACAAGATTATTAAATCTTCAGGTATTCCATTACTAAAAGGTACTCTTAGTTTAAGTCGGTAGGATACACCGTTTTCTAGAAAAATCGATTTGTAAATTTTTCGTTTTTTCTTCATTAAAGTTCAATTTTTTATTTTTTGCAACAGTTAGCTCTGAACTGCCAACAGAAGTAAAACCTACGTTTTTCATTGTCAAATTGTTGTCAGTTCGCGAAGTTTATCTTTTCATTTTTTACTTTGTGTTATTCAAACACAACGATTTCAATTTAAAAAAAAATGGTTTTTACTAATGAGGAATACGCCGATATGCATTTAGTTTATGGCGAAATGAGGTGTAATGCTCGAGCGGCGCAACGTAGATACGCTGAAAAATTTCCCAATCGTCAGCATCCCACTCACTCAACATTTACAGCTCTTCATCAACGATTAAGAGAAACAGGTTCAGTGGTCCCAAAAAATAATGAAACAGGGAGACATAATGATGTAACAGCAGAACATGAAGATGATATTTTAATGGAAGTTGAGGAAAATCCAGAAATTAGCGTTCGAAGACTATATGCCATGTACCCCACAATTTCAAAATCTTTCGTAGGAAATATCTTACACAAAGAAAATTTATATCCTTTTCATTTTACAAAGGTGCAAGCACTGCTAGAAGGAGATTTTCCTGCTGGCGTAGAATTCGCTAGATGGTTACAAAATCAGAAAAATCAAGATGAAGATTTCTTCAGGAACATTTTGTTTGGTGACGAAGCTACATTCTCAAAAAATGGAATTTTTGATGTACATAATGCACATTATTATTCGTACGTTGGTGACAATCCCCACGTTGTTCAAGAATTTAAGCATCAGCATAGGTTTAGCATAAACGTCTGGATAGGAGTAGTTGACGATTATCTACTTGGACCTGTGGAATTACCTGCTCGTTTAAATGGTGCTGATTACTTACATTTCCTGCAAAATATTTTACCTGATTTGTTAGATGAGGTGCGTTTAAATATTCGGCAAAACTTATGGTTTCTACAGGACGGCTGTCCGGCCCACTTTAGCAGGAATGTACGAGACTTTCTAGATAATAACTACGAAGACCATTGGATTGGAAGAGGCGGTCCAGTTGCTTGGCCAGCAAGGTCGCCGGATTTGAATCCTTGCGATTATTGTGTTTGGGGATACATAAAAGCATTTGTTTATTCCGTTCCGATACAAAATCGCGCACAACTCTGGCTAAGGATATAAGATGCTTGCAACGAATTTAGAAATAACTTTGGAATTTTTGCAAGAATTCGGCGTTCTCTAAGCAAAAGGGTAAACTTATGCATAGAGACTAATGGTCATCACATCGAGCAACTTTTGTAACAATCTATCTTTGATACTTGTTCTTTTTTTTGTTAGTTTCTTTCCATTGTAATAAATAATTTGTTTTTAATTTATTAAATTAATTTTCATCCATGCCTTGATAGTCCAAGCCAACTTCGTCGCTAAAAATAAGTAGGTACATAATAAATTGAACTTTAATGAAGAAAAAACGAAAAATTTACAAATCGATTTTTCTAGAAAACGGTGTATCCTACCGACTTAAAGTAAGAGTACATTTTAGTACTGGAATACCTGAAAATTTAATAATCTAGTGTCACAAATGCGTAAAAGTTAAAGACAAAAAAGTTATGCCTTAAAATAACCGTTGACCTACCCAAAACGGACGCCTATGACCGGTACTAGAAATTCGCAATTGGTGGAATCGACTCATCTCTGGAGGATAAATAAGCATACCAGTTTTTGTTTTTCTATATAGAAGCGTTCTGGAGGAATTAAACAAAAAATAAATACAAGGCGCCATCTTCAAAGAACTCTAGCTCCCTTAGGAAGCATTTTCGGACTAGGTGAATTTGGGTTTAATTGTCTTAAAATTATCAGAGGAATCTCCGGTCTTCGCTTGTCAGGAGAGTTTCTGGACACCCTTTATATTTAAAACAACCCTACATGTTTCGGCAAATGATGCCTTTATCAAGGAATATAAAATATAAATGATTTATATTTTATATTCCTTGATAAAGGCATCATTTGCCGAAACATGTAGGGTTGTTTTAAATATATATATTTTAAAGTAAAACCAGACCTTAAATCTCCAACAAATTGAATTTACCATAACATACAAAGGTGACGAAATAATTATCTATATATATATATTGAAGTAAAACCAGACCTTAAATCGCCAACAAATTGAATTTACCATAACATATAAAGGTCACCAAATAATTATCTTTATACAAATATATATATATATATATATATATATATATATATATATATATATATATATATATATTGGGTAGTGTACGTATTTGGTTTCTTATTTTTTCTTCTAAGAAATTGCGAGAAGTCAAGAAAGGAAGTTGTGTCCGTAAATGTGAAATGCTTATTTCGTAAACAGAATGATCAAAATACTTACAGCAGAGTTGTTTCAGAGTAATATGCATTAGTTAAATTAGTTAATGGCAGCATCATATTAAATTAATATGATAAGGGTCTCATATAATGATTGTATTTCACATTACATACAAATTTTATAGTTCAATTCATATAAAAGATAAAAAGCGTTTTTCCTCTTCAGTGACGATAATGTACTAGTAATATTATTTTATTATTATTTAAAATTAAACCTACATATACTTATGCACGTTCTAGCAATGACACAATTTTTTTTTAAAGGCATTCGAATGTTAGACCAGCCATACATGACCGACTTAATTGAAGCGAATTCTATGGGACATGAACCGAATTTAATAGATATTTATAGCGCTTCATGGGGACCAACGGATGATGGAAAAACCGTAGACGGACCGAGAAATGCAACTATGAGAGCTATAGTTAGGGGAGTTAATGAGGTATGTAACGTAATTTAATTACTTCATAGTCATTGTTTGTTAACATGTAATTTCACTTTGTTTTAACATGATTAATAGAGCGAAGTTTCATAATTGGAGGTCATCGTGTATAGCTGTTCAAAAGTCTGCTTATTAAAACCGTAGATTAGCACATAACAGCAAATAAATACTTTAACATTGGTCTATAACTGACTAGTATGTAATGTATTAATCTGTTCATCGAAAAACTAATAAAATACGCATACTTATTTAGTATAAAAATTTAAATAAGTAATGATTATTTATAATAATAAATTGAAAAAGACTGTCAATATAATATTGTAAGCGATTCTGTGCTATTGTGATAACATACCATTCATATAAAAAATCTAATTAATTAAAGTACCAATCATTAACTATTTCTAATCGCAATTAATTAATTTTTATTACTCTAAACGCACGAAAAAAAGACTAAGTTATAAAAGTTTGCAATTAAGGATTTCGTGAAATTGGATTACTACGCAATAAAATCGCGAAAGCTGGTCTTTTTACCAAATTTTACCAAAACCAATAGCACTCCTCGGACTTACCTTTCGTGGGCGGGATGCTGTTAAATCTACAAGTCAGGCGACCAGTACCACGAACACAGCTCAGTGAAAACGACGTGGGGTTCTTGACGAAACATTGTTAAACTAACTTATCAATATTTAAAAAAGGCACCACCGTGTTTTGTAGGTGAATATACGTTACGCGGAGGACCTATACGTGATAACGTACCCATGTAGAACCAAGTGGCATCAAAGGAAGCTAAATATAATAAAACGAGCAGCAACTAAATAAGAAGTCACCGTATTTATTGTAAACGTTTACGTAGGAAAGAAAAATATAAACAAATAAAAAATGTATTACGTGTCCAAATATAATGAAGGGTGAAGTCCTATATATATACAGTGTGGTCATAAAGTTTGGAACCAAGCTTATAACCGCATTATTTTACATTTTTAGGAAAAACGCTCGGACAGGTAAATTTTCTTTTTTAAAACGCCATCTTTTGACATACAATTTTTTTTCTATGACGTCATTGGTTTTCGAGTGATGACGTTAACAACACTTTCTTTAAATGGCAACCATATTATTTTTTTCCCGTTTTTGTAGATCTTTATATCCACCAAATAGTGATATAAAACAATTGGTATGTTGCATCACAATTTTTTTGAAAAAATTATATAAATTTAGAAAAAAATACGAAAATTTTATTAATGTACAAAATTAAAATTAAATTAAACAAGTACATCTGAACTTAAATTTATTGTAACAGTTAACGTAAATTTTCAAAATGGACCCCACCAACCAACTGACACTGTCCCAGCCGAGTGTAAACACTTCGTATACTCGCCTCAATTATGTCTGGGGATATTTGTGTAAGTTCTACGCGAATTCGTTCTTTTAAATCTTCTAAATTGTTCGGTTTGTTAAAATACACTTTCGATATCAAATAACCCCACAAAAAAAGTCTAACGGAGTCAGGTCAGGAGAACGAGGTGGCCATTCTATGGCGCCTCTCCGTCCAATCCATTTATTGGGAAATATTTCGTCAAGATAGTGGCGAACCTCTACACCATAATGGGCAGGCACCCCATCTTGTGGAAATCAAATATTTGGATGGGGTACATCACCATCCTCGTGATTTGGGAAAATAACTGCGAGCGCTGGAACCAGCTTAAATCTTAAAAATTCTAAATATTGCACAGCAGTCAAATTTCCTTCAAAAAAATATGGTCCTACAATGCGTCGTCCAATCATTCCAACCCATACGTTAACTTTTCCTCTGCGCTGAGTATGACACGCTTGAGTCCAATGCGGATTGTTCTGCGACCAATATCTGCAATTATGGCGGTGATCAGATCCATTTAGGCAGAACGTAGCTTCATCTGAGAAGGCGATGTTTTCCAAGAAATTTGTATTTTGGTCACAACGTAACATTACGTCTTCACAGAACTGCAGTCGACGATCTTCGTCATCCTCATGTAATTCCTGTACAAGTTGAACTTTGTAAGGACGATAGTGTTCTTCTTTAAATAAGTTGACGACAAATGAGTGAGCCACCTGATTGGCTAACGCAAGTTGTCTGGTGGAAACATGATGCCTTTCTTCTGCTTCTAGAAGCACATTTAATTTCACATTTTCTCCTACTTGAGGTCTACATTGCCGTGGTCGATCTTTTACGGATCCAGTTTCGGTAAACTTTCCAACTAGTTTTGTTACCGTAAACCTGGTAATTGGAGGTCTATCGTGTTCATGGTTAAACAAATCGCATGCTTCTGCATGCGTTCTTTGCCTGTCCCCATACAAAACCATAATTAAAATTTCGATTCTTTCTCGCTCAGATAAATGTGCCATTTTTTGTATTAGCGAAAATGAACAATTTTTACGCAATATCTCAAAAATTTAACGTCAAAAATAGAAGTAAATAATTCAACAATGTTGTCGCCATAGAAACAATTTCAAACTAAAATTTTTGTACATAAATTGTATAAAAAGAAGCAAGAATGTCATAAAGAAATATCTTGCAAAAAAGTGCGTGTTTTTGTTTTTGTAAATTTTTGCATAGTAACATGAGTACATGTGCTTTTGGCGATCCGGTTTGTTCAAGAAGAATATTTTAAGTCCTCACACAAGACAGAAGTGTGAAAAAAACTTACTTACATATTTCAGTAAATTTTGTAAGCTTAATTAGTTTTTGAAATCTTCAATTTTTGGGCGATAATTTTAATTAAGAAAGGGTCTGCCACATCATGTCAATTTTTTAAATAAATTAAACTTCTTTGGCCCTTTTTTGTAAAACTATTTAATGTTAAATAAGATTTTTTAATAAGTAATTGGCCGATTGGGAAGACGAATTTCTTTTGACCTGGAGCGAATAACGCAGATTACTATTGATCGCAAAGCATTTACACTCGGCTGGGACAGGGTCAGTTGGTTGGTGGGGTCCATTTTGAAAATTTACGTTAACTGTTACAATAAATTTAAGTTCAGATTTTTTTTTTATTTTATTTTAATTTTGTACAAAAATAAAATATTCGTATTTTTTTCTAAATTTATATAATTTTTTCAAAAAAATTGTGATGCAACATACCAATTGTTTTATATCACTATTTGGTGGATATAAAGATCTACCAAAAACGAGAAAAAAATAATATGGTTGCCATTTAAAGAAAGTGTTGATAACGTCATCACTCGAAAAGCAATGAGGTCATAGAAAAAAATTGTATGTCAAAAGATGGCGTTTTAAAAAAGAAAATTTACCTGCCCGAGCGTTTTTCCAAAACTTTCAAAAACTATTAAAAATAATCAAATTGACGTACAAAATATAAAAATGATTTTATATTTTGTACGTCAATTTTATTATTTTTTAACTCTATATTTTTTACCCCAGAAGAAGCGACAAAGTCTGTCGCGAAATATAGGGTAATTTAATAAAGGAGTTTTTGAATTTATCAGAATAATTGAAACATACATGAGTAGGTAAACCCCACCAGTTTTGTATAATACAAAGGTATTTTTAATAATATAAAATATTATTAAAAATCTGGTGTGAAGAACACAAATTCAGGTTCACTATTAATATTTTCTGTGAACGTGTCCGAATATATCCTATCCCCAGAGACGTAGATACGTATTTCGCTTTTCTACAAGCTCATCGGTACGCCCCTGCTGGAGAAAGGATATTTCCAGACACATTCACAGAAAAGAACCACCTCGCCCTATCACCGTAATTATCCAGATGAGTGAAGGCACAAACAAAATGCAGTTTTCTAGAGAGTTGGCTGTGCTAACCTTTGGAAGGGCGTCGTTACTTCACATTAATTATGTGGACGGTATGCGAGGTACTTCGGCTGTCTGACAACAGGTAGCGCGGAATTTACTTCTGCGTTCGGTCTGGATAATTACGGTGATAGGGCGAGGTGGTTCTTTTCTGTGAATGTGTCTGGAAATATCCTTTCTCCAGCAGGAGCGTACCGATGAGCTTGTAGAAAAGCGAAATACGTATCTACGTCTCTGGGGATAGGATATATTCGGACACGTTCACAGAAAATATTAATAGTGAACCTGCATTTGTGTTCTTCACACCAGATTTTTAATAATAGTTTTTTAATTGACCGCTTACCCGAATTTTATAAATATATATATATATATATATATATAACGTTTGTTCATTTGAAAAGTCAATCTAGATTACTTTGAAATTTTGATAGAATAAGACGCATGTATATTAGTATGTGTTTGTTGTTCCGTAAACGTAAATCCAAATGACATTTGATAATGTCAATCACATTTGTTATTTATTTGTATGCATGAAACTGTCAAAATATACGACTTCGTAGGTTAAGTATTGAATTTTAATTTACGACATACTTCAAAATGTTCTCAGTAAATCACATGCTACTAGATTGACTTTTCAAATGAACACCCGTTATATTTAAATTATGACTACAGTAATTAAATACACCAATGATCGAGTTCGAAACAATAAAAGGATCAAAAAAATAATATATACCTATACTGAGATGTCAAGAACGCTTACTAAAATATTACAGACTTAGGCACGATATGGTTGAATTTTAGAAACAAATGTGACACTAAATGTAATTTTCAGAGTCAGATGGTGTACTAAATAATAAGTCTTATTAAATATTCAAAATGAATTAACAGCTAATAAAGTTGAAATTGAACAATTAATATTTGGTACTATATCAATATATGTAAACTAAATTAAAGTGCGGACGGGGTAAATATCTCGTTGTGTAATCAGAAACAGAGACATAGCTTTGAGCGTGTATATCGATGATATCTCGGAGATGATGGCGTCACCTCAATCCCTTTCTTTCTTCGATATCCCGTTGATTAATTTACTCCTTAGCTAATAAGAGGAGCTTGTAGCGACAACCACTAATTGGGGAGTTCGTAACGGGGGCCCTGCAAAAGGAAAGTCTAAGGATATTTGAAAAAATATAAGTATTGTATTGGTAATAACTGATTTCAAATAATATATTTAAGGCTATTTATTGTTTAAATATAACATATTAATGTGAAATACTTCAATAAAAAAAAAATATTTCGAAAATTTAAATATTTAAAGCAATTCAAGACTTTTAGATTTGTTTATAAACAATTTTTGAGAAAGAAATGAAAAAAAAAACACATTTTGATATAGAGTTTGACCTCCACGTTTATTAACCACAGCCATACACCTATTGTTCATCGACCGAATTACATGGTCTATATCTTGTTGTGGTATACGTACCCATTCTGCTCTCAGAAGCTCCATGTATCTAACAGAATTGGGAATATGGCCTATGTGCGGAGTAATTTTTTTTTAAGCAAGTCCCACAGATGCTCGATGGGATTCAGGTCTGGAGATTGTGCTGGCCATGGCGATACATAAATTCCCTCGTTTGTTAACTAGTCCATCTCAACACGCGCGACATGTGGACGAGCATTGTCATGCATCAGATGGAAATTTTGATCAACGGCTCCGCAAATAGCCCCACAATGGGTTGAAGAATATTAAGCAAATATTGGTGAGCTATCAAAAAAACATTTGAAAAAATAAGCTCTGTTGGATTCCCATTTATTATTCCGCTCCATACCATATCAGTACCACTTCTGTAACTATGTACTTTCTGGACAAGATTCAAACGTTCCATATTTCCAGATCGTCTCCATACCTTTGTTCGACGCGAATCAGGATGAAGTCCAAACATGGATTCATCTGTAAACAAAACTATAGCCCAAGTATTTTCATCCCAGATTATAAATTCTTGACACCAGTCTAATCTTGCTCCGTGATTACTAGAGCTGAGGATGTTTGCGGTACGGCAGGACCGTATGTAGTGCATCCCCACATTTAACTATTTATCTAAATATTCTCTGAAATGATTTGCCGGATCTCATAAATTAATAGAGTGACATTTTTGTATGCACTGGATATTGTTATTATACAAAATCATAATAGCCATTTGTATTTATGGATCATAAATAATAATACGCATGTATTTGTATTTGGTTGTGAATTCAATTTAAACTTAAAACGAATCGTAATATTTTAACGACAAGCCGTCCTTACAATACATGCATTCGAGACAAAGTGTGCAACTCTACGAATAACTTCCATAATTGATCGAAAATGGACATTTTGGAGCTGAAGTAAAGCCCCTATTCTTAGAAAATTTTATTACTGTCGTTAAGAACTATTATTATAAACAACAAAGGCCTTTTATTAGTGTTGAAGTTTTAGTTTCATTGAATTTCCATGTTGTCAGTAGTCAATTGTAAAGTGTTCATTCACAATATTCTAAAACAAGGTGTAAATTTAACTAAAATCCAGAAAAACACATTCTGATAATATATTACTAGATTAGAAGCTGTGTTTATTACTATTTATTATATTATTTTTATAACCAAATGCAATAAAAGCTACGAAAACAAAAGAAACCTCGATTTATTAAAATCTTGTCACACAGCCTTTCAAAGCCTGGCAGCACATATTTTGCATATATTTTATATATACTACCTACTTGAACTTGGTGAATGAAGTTAGAAGTTATAACTTATAACTTCCTATTAACCTATTAACCTATGATCATCAGCTGTATCATTCTTCTTGTGTACAGGACGAACACTAGCAGTTTTTCATGCATCTTGGGAAACGGATGTTTGTAAAATAAGTAAAACATTTTAGGTAATGATTCTGCAAATAGAGAGGCATAACCCCTTAGAAAGAAACTAGCTATGCGATTATGTTCAAATTCTCATTTTCCTGAGGTACCTTAAGACCTAATTCTTCTCGATTATGGTATATAGTTAGAGGCGGTAAGTTGTATGCACGTCCGATATAAGGAAACTTGTTATCTTTTAAAAGAAACTACCAGAAAAGATAGATGCAAAGACATGAACTATATGTTGAGAATTATTCAACACTGTATCACCATCACAAACTTTTTCCAGGATTTTGGAAACGTTTATGTTTGGATTTTATAAAATGCCAAATTGATCATCTACTAAAGTATTCTTAACGATTCCAACATAAGTTACGTAAACCTAGGAGATCTATTCCATGAATACAAGAGATCTATTACACAAATTATGAAATCCTCTCTACCACTGTTTAAGCTTTCGCCGCCACAAAAATTATCAGACGATTTTCAAGAAAGTAGCATGAGTGTAATCATAACAACAGTAGTGATCGTATTCATGATTACATTCTGATCTATAACTTGAATAATCCTTAAAAATGTATCCTGCACAGCTTAATGTTTTTTTTTGACACCTTGCCTTATTGAACTGACGGGATGTGAGGCTCGAAATGAAACCTATAAGATAGGGGATTAAGTGAATAATAAAATTAAAAAACCCTTACCACAATATAATTTAATGATTCTAAATACGTATTTCTACAACCACGTTGTCATCTTCACACTGTTTTTTCTACTGAAGATGCCAACGTGGTTGTAGAAATACGTATTTAGAATCATTAAATTCTATTGTGGTAAGGGTGGTAAGGGTTTTTTAATTTTATTATTCACTTATAAGCCACAGTCTCCGATTTGTTAGTTAGGGGATTAAGTCTTTAATCATTTTTCAATATATTCTCTTTCAACTTAAATGCACTTGGACCAACGACACTGAAATGCCATTATGCCATTTCTGTAATGATCTTTCTCACGATTCTCAAAATACTGCTCCAAGCTCGTTGGTCGACCACGACTTTTATCCAGCAAGGAAAAGTTTAAGTTTAGGGAAGTCCCTTGGAACTAGTTAAGTAATAAGATCCCCTATTCCTTCATGGCTCTATTCTTAAAGCTGTAATACACCATTGTAGAAATACATGTAGAAATACATGTAAAAATACATGTAAAAATTTGAAGCATTTAATGTACGAGGTGCATTCAAGTGCATTCAAGATTTTTTTTCTAACTAACTACTCACCCGAAAACTATGGAAACTGGTGTTACTTCTCGACGTAGTCTCCCTGCAGATGTACACATTTTTCACAACGTCGACGCCATGATTCCATGCCGCGGCGAAGGCTTCTTTAGGAGTCTGTTTCGACCACTGGAAAATCGCTGAAGCAATAGCAGCACGGCTGGTGAATGGCCAAAAGTCACTAGGAGCCAGGTCAGGTGAGTAGGGAGCATGAGAAATCACATCAAAGTTGTTTTCACGAGTAACGTCAGCCCGATGTGCGGGTGCGTTGTCTTGGTGAAACAGCACACGCGCAGCCTTTCCCGGACGTTTTTGTTGCAGTGCAGGAACGAACTTGTTCTTCAAAATATTTTCGTAGGATGCACCTGTCACCGTAGTTCCCTTTGGAACACAATGGGTAAGGATTACGCTCTCACTGTCCCAGAACATGGGCACCATCATTTTTTCAGCACTGGCGGTTCCGTTCCGCCGACTGGCGTTTTGTTTCTGGATTGAAAAATGGCATCCACGTCTCATCCATTGTCACAATCGACGAAAAGAAAGTCCCATTCATACCTTGGTTGCGCGTCAATATTGCTTGGCGACATGCCACACGAGCAGCCTTGTGGTCATCTGTCAGCATTCGTGGCACCCACCTGGAGTACACTTTTCGCATTTCCAGGTCGTCATGCAAGATTGTGTGCACAGAATGCACGGAAATGCTAACACTGGAGACGATCTGTTCAACTGTCATTCGGCGATCCCCAAAACAAGTCTCTCCACTTTTTCGATCATGTCGTCAGACCGGCTTGTGCGAGCCCGAGGTTGTTTCGGTTTGTTGTCACACGATGTTCTGCATTCATTAAAGTGTCGCACCCACGAACGCACTTTCGACACATCCATAACTCCATCACCACATGTCTCCTTCAACTGTCGAAGAATTTCAATTGGTGTCACACCACGCAAATTCAGAAAACGAATGATTGCACGCTGTTCAAGTAAGGAAAACGTAGCCATTTTAAGTATCTAAAACAGTTCTCATTCTCGACGCTGCCGGTACAATTCCATCTGCCGTACAGTGCTGCCATCTCTGTGACGTATTGGCAACGAACGCACGCTCATTTTAAAACAATGCACATGCTTCTATCTCTTTCCAGTCTGGAGAAAAAAAATCGGAAGCCTTAGAACTTGAATGCACCTCGTAATACAAGATAATATTTAAAATCAAGGATGACAAAGGGGGATGATATTTGGTTCTTGGTAGATAGTAAAAAATATTAGCAGTACCTGGAGTAACTTGAAATAACTTGAATGAATGAATCTGATGCAGTAGCTTCTGTTACTACAATGAACAATGCCATTAAAAAACAAAAACCAAAACCATGTTATATGTGCTAATATCATAATACCAACATTTAGACCTGCAACCAATTTCAAAACTTATAATACCTAGAGTTCACTAGAAATACACATGAATGGCCTTGAAAACTAGGACAGGATCTATTCTGTCAAATTTTTACACGTACAATTTGCTGTAATACAGATTTAATGGACATTGTTCAATACGTGTGGAAATATATGTAATTTATGTTCGTGTATTATTAGCTTTATAAAGTGTTATTTTCAATTTTACATCGATTTTGATTTCAACTTTCTCCTGAGGGCCACCTGTCCTTTTGTTTCGTTTATCTAGATTAGCCTTTATTTACACGATTGCCTCGTTTTTGTTCTCAATAATAATCTTCGAGTATGTTATTAGCACTTTTGCTTTTATATTTCTTAATATCTGTAATACTCTGGAAATTTAAATTCCCATATGTTTTACGATTTGATTTATGTTCAGTTTGCGTGTGTATTTTGTGCGAGGGCGACAAACAACAGATCGTTGTGAATTCATATAAATGAAATAATAAAAAACGTAACTTTGACAAACTTTGCTTGACAAGTGAATATGTTATATTATTTATACATATTAGGTTACTTAGATTACTTTACTCCCTATTAGTATAAAGCATATGATAATTAATATACAGAGAATTTCACTTAAGATGCAATATACAAACATGTATAGGTTTTTTATTTCCATAGAAACTAGGTAATACATTCTTACATTGTCCCACGTAAAATGCAACATATCAATATAATTTGACATTAGTTAAGTCAAATGTAGCAGTATTTCTATTTCGATATTAGCTTAGTATCAATCTTAAATGATATACACAAAGGAAGAGAGAACTCAGTTAGTGGTGGTATCTTTCGGGATTCAATTCAAAAAACGATATTTATCGGAAATGTAGTTTTAATCCTAAAACACTACATTGAATTAAATAGGCTTTACTGTTAATAATTTGACAAAACAACCATGAAAGATATCGTATCGATCATAACTATTACATATTGCATTTTATGTGGGACAGTGCTAGTGCATAGTATTTTCGAATCTATGGTTACTACATTCATATATTGCAAGTTACATGAAATTCTCTTTATATTTACATACGTATAATTGAAGTTATTTTCAAAGGATTAGTAAAGGCACTGAAATAACAGTGTGTATATTAAGTATATGTACTTATGCTCGCATATTTGAGTGTGAAAAATTTATAAACGTTCAAACTGAGACTCTACTATTTATCACAGATCTGAACGACGATTTCTATGCTAATAAAGATTGTGAGAATTCATATTATTTTCCACAATGTGAAATACTGTGGATTATTATTAACTCTTTTAATTATAGCTAAAAAAGTTAGTTTTGAATATGCAAGTGTCCCGTATCGTTATGTTCAAATTTTAGGAGTGTAAAGTAAACTTAATTTCAAGTAACAAAAACGCAAAACTTGTATATCAATTTTTATTTGTTTCAAAGTTACAGATATATGAATGTGATTGTCAGATCATGAAAAAAATGTAATCCTAAGTCAATACAAACTGATTTTATTTTAAAAAAGTTATACGATTCAATAACAGGCTTGTGATTGTTGACGTCGCATAATAAAATGTTATCCTAAAATAAATAAACACGTGTCGTAGTGCATACAGTAATTTCTTGGAGATATACAAAAAAGAGTAATAGAAATTGATTTATGATAAAGAAGGTTCTTACTTATTTCGTAAGTGCTGAACTATGAATATCAAACAATAAACAAATGTTCAGATGACTGTTAACGTTGCATTTTTTAACAAAGGATTACATTACGTTTCAGTTCATACAACAGCTTATTAGTGAGTGGACACGTTTTCTTTATTCAAAATGCCTTACCGATTTTCTTCTCAAGAGTATGCGGAGATGCATTTTGTGTATAGCTACTGTAACGGCAGTGCACGTCAAACAGTTATTGAATACCGACATCGGTTTCCCGATAGGCGCATTCCTTATTACAGAACGTTTCTGGAAGTACACAAACAATTTCGGGAATGAGGACTGCGTGATTATTTTTTCGACCGATGAGTAAATTTGCTAGCAGACTTAGAGGAAGAAGCAGTAGCTATTGTTACAAGGAATCCATATCTCAGTGTACGTCGAATCGCTAGACAACTGAGAGTGCCACGAACGACAGTTTGGCGAATTTTAAAACGTGAGGGCTTATATCCATATCACTATCGCAGGGGACACGGTTTGCTTGAGGCAGACCACTACGCTCGTCTAGTTTATTCTACCTAGATATTAACACAGTCACGGTTTCATTTTAATTTCTGCAGAACAGTTCCCTGGACAAATGAATCTACGTTAACGACAAGTGGTGTTACAAATCTGAGAAACCTGCACAGGTGGTCATCAGAAAATCCCAACGCTATACGCCCATCTAAATTTCAACATGAATTTTCTATTAACGTCTATTAACGTGCGGACAATTACCTTCAATTTCTTATTGACGCACTGCCAGGTCTTTTAGAGGATATCCCACTGAATGTTCGACGAGACATGTGGTTTCACATGGATGGGGCACCACCACATTTCGGAATTGCTGTCCGAAATTGGGTTAACGTCAATTATCCAAGATGGATTGGTCGAGGTGGTCCTGTTGCATGGCCACTCAGATCACCCGAACTTAATCCCCTTGACTTTTATTTATGGGGGTACATGAAAAATTTAGTCTGCGTGCAAGTTTCGAACACACGGGAAGAGTTGTTGAATCGTATTCACCAGGCTGCCGAGCAAATCCGACAAAACAAGTATGAAATTCGGAGAAGTATTCTTGTGGCTTACGGGCACAAGCGTGCATTCAACAAGGAGGTGGACATTTCAAAAATATTATTAATAGAACTTTTTTTAATAAAATCAGTTTTTATTGACTTTAGGATTACATTTTTTTTCATGATCTGACAATATTCATAGATCTGTAACTTTGAAACAAATAAAAATGGATATACAAGTTTTGCGTTTTTGTTACTTGAAATAAAGTCTACTTTACACTCCTAAAATTTGAACATAACGATACGGGGCACCTTGTATAATATTTGAATATATATTATTTACATTTATTTGCTTATCGACTATTTAGTCGTTAATACAGAAAATTTATAATACCTATTTAACGGGTTTTCCAATAAGGGCGCTCGAACTTTGACAGTGTATAGCGGCTATGTTGGTGAAGATACAACTATCAAATTTGGAGATTATAGTAATTAACAGAGAGCGGACTCGCGCGATTAATGATTCATAGTCCATTGGCGTCTGCCTTGTATTCGCAATAGGTTTCTTTCTGTAAGCGATCCGTGAGTTTGATACGTGTGGCTAGCTGCATAAGCGGCACATACGTACATATGCACTTAATATGTATCTGTCAATACATAACAGAGCGAATGTAATAAATGGTTTGATAACCGGCAGCAACTACTGCTGAAGCAAAGGTAATGCTGACAAGCGAATTGCGTATCGAATTTTGAATAAACATAATTTACAAAGAACCAAACTCAAAACTACGAATAATAAATACTAAGAACAGAAACAAATGGACTAAAAGGAAGAAACGAAAACTACTCGAAAAGTAAGGTTAATTAAACTTAATATTTATAAAACATTATAGGATAAATATACAATATAACAATATAAAACAGATTTTTTAAAGTACTAAAAGTTGTAACCAAATAACACTGAAAGACATGAAACCAGAAACAATCCCTTATAGAAGAGAATAGAAAATACACTATCTTAAGAAAAATAAATACATATATGTATATGCATGTGTAACAGCATGTAAACGCAAGAACACACTTTGGAAATTAGTGGATATAGTTTCTTGGTTTCAACGAATTTTAACGAAATAATATATAAATGTATATACCGTCTTACATGCTACTGTCAATTAGAATTTACGAATGAATAGACACAGTGTACTTTCATATGATGAAAATAACATCACCTGCTCGAGGAATGCAATCGAGCAAGTAAATAGTGGGGCTGTTATAACATGCATACTATACGTGAGACCGCCACAACGTTTTGTGGGGCAATTGGTCTTTCAATCGCTTCAGTCCGTTCTCTTGTAATTAATGTTGGGCAAATCGCCATGGAAAGATACAGTATTGAGCGACGCGTGAAAATCATTAAACTTTACGATCAAAATGAGTGCGAAGTTCGAGCTACGTCCCGTGCGCTACGTGATTTTTACTGTGAACAAAATCGTCCTGTTGGTCGTTTGGTGAACATATTATATAAAGAGAAAACATTTCTGCAATAAACGAGAGTGTACATGATAACCTGAGGCTGCCAAATCCTTATTGCGCTCAAGAACTTAACTTTTCGCAGACCTAAACTTGGCAAATTTTGCGTCGAGACTTAGGCCTGCACCCGTATAAAATTCAATTGACTCAGAAGCTGAAGGAAACAACCATAGGTTGAGGCGAACATTCGCTGACTGGTTCTCGAGCAGTTGGACGTGGACCCCGATTTCGGACGGAAAATCGTATTCAGCGACGAGGTCCATCATTGGATGAATGGCTGTGTCAATATATAAAATCCTCGCATTTTGCGATATAACAATCCACATGAGACCCATCAGTTGCAGAAACATCCAGTAAAAGTTACTGGTTGGTGTGAATTTTGAAACGGCGGGGTCGTTACCTTGTACTTCTTCTGGCACCACTATAACTGTTAACGGCGAGAGGTACAGGTCGATGATATTCAATTTTTTGTCAACAAATTGAAAGATGTATTAACGACATTCGCTCCAACAAGACGACGCGACTTGCCACACAACACATGCAACAAGGGATCTTCTACTCGACAAATTCGACGAGATGGCTTGTTTCTTGTTCCCGCTACGTGAAATGGCCATCGAGATCGTGTGATTTCACGCCATTAGACTTTTTCTTGTTGGGCTACGTTAAATCACGGGTCTATCCGAATAATCCGCAAACAGCCGATGCCCTAAAAGTCAACATAACCAATGCCATCAATGATATGGAGCCAGATTTATGCGTTCGAGTTATCGAAAATTAGACCTCTCGTATACGTGCCGTCCAGCGAAGCCACGGTAGCCGTTTGGACGATATTATATTCCATACATAATGTAGCCAAACCCTTTCAAGCAATAAATAAATAAATAAATAATATCACATACAACTTGTTTTATTTAAATTTAAAGTTAGATCGCTCTTAATGGAAAACCTTTTATAATTTTCTTAATCACTACGTTCACTTTCTGTAGGTTTTTAATGTTCGATTACTTACAGCTGTTGTACTCTGAAACAATAATTTAAATAAATTTTACAAGAATTTAATTATGAACCGAAGTTTATAAATTTTCAGTTCAATATTGAATTTTATTTCTTAAAGATCGTTCTAATAGTATTGCCGTCTTATTAGTTCCTTAAACATGGATTTCATATTTTGAAGTAGCATATTTTTCTTGTTACATTGTTACAGTAAATTTTATTATATGGATTCAAATTCCACTCACTTACGTACTTACTTATCCTCGACTTATCCGTGGTGTTAGGGTAATTACTCTTCTCCAAACTTTTTTGTCTATTGCTTCTCATTTTACTGAGGATTCACTTTCATCATGACCTCTAAGTGCTAAATCAAAAGCACTACAAAATTTTACACAACTGATTATCCTTTTTAAAATATGGTGATTTTCCTCGACCTTATTATTATGCGAAATAATACTTTCTCTGTATGCAGAGCTTAAGTGAGACATAATATTAACCTTACAGAGCAGAGCAAAGGCAGTACAAGAATTGATGTGGTTACGAGTATTTTCAATATTATCTGTATAGAAACCTGTATTTCCAGGAAGCTTCGCATGAATAAATGTAAAATATATCTCGTTCTACAAGATTATTGTTAGGTTATCAGCAAAATGCATACGTCGTAAAGTTCGACAACAACAAGGAATTCTGAGCAGCATATTTGGGACATTATTTACACTTATTTTAATACATTTTTGACATAAAATTCAACACCTTAACTACAGCAAAACCTGTCAATAACGGACACAAAAAAAAAAGAAACAATTTTGGCTGTTATATAAAGGCTGTAATTATCAGATTTTTCGTCTTACCAATAAAATACATAATTGGTTCTTAAAAGATTTTTTGTTTATTTTATTAAATAAAGTAAATATTATATAAATACCCATATTGCTATGAATAGTGGTTTGTTGAATTAATGCGCCACCATCCACAACTATACTTGCCAACTAGGTTACTCAGCCGGTTTATTTTCCAATATGAGACTTCTATTTTCTCGGGTTCCAATCGGAAAATCGTGGAACTGCAATGTTATTTGGACGCCAGTAAATAGTTCACGATATGTTTTATATTTATATTATATAAGTTACTTATATTTTTAATTAAACAGTAGCAAAGACCAGAACACAAAATTAAACACAGGATAAAATTTAAACTGAATCTTTAATACAAAAAAAATCAAAAAAGAAAAATAATCTATCTTTATAAAGTATAAAGGTAATGTATTTACAATATACTTGAGGTAAAATATATTCACTGTAAATTGACAGCTAAGTGGATGAAAAAACTTCCTCTTAATTAACTCCGATCAAACTTATCTAAAAATAATAAAGTTTGTTTTTAATTTCTCCCCAGAGAACCAGACTGTATAAAATATATTGATACACGATCAAAATTTTTACACATGCGCAAAACTAACATGTTCAAAAAACAACCTTGAATCCCGTCGAATAAATTTTCAATTTATACTTATTACAAAGAAATGTTAATAATAATCTTTATTATTTATTTCTACTAATTATGACTCTTAACTAATTATTTTAATACAATTGAAATACACTTTTAAAAGCTTTTCTAATTAAGACGTTTTATGAATATAATTCTACTTACATAAAAAAAATTATTGAAGACACGTTTACGAGAAAACGTTGTTTTCAAATACTAATCAAAATTACGAGAATAACAATCTCGTAGAATTATCGGGAATAAAATATGAAATACCATCAACTATGGTCACACACAAAAAACAACCCGAACTAATTAAATTTATATATTTCAATAAACACAACGTTCTCGTATAATTGCAGATGTTGGTCTCCCCCTCAATATCGGTCTCTATCGCTTTCACATCAAGTCGACCTCCAAAAATCAAGTTTTTATCTAAGCACATTTAAAATAACATTTTCAAAAATATACAACTTATCCCACAATAATTGTACATTCATATTTAATAAATTTTAAATATTATTTTAGGAAAAATCCATAGCAATATGTCTACCAAAAATTAAAACTATTATAACTATGTAATATGTACAGTCGGCGCAACTCAAATATGAACGCTATTTGGTTGTCATGGGATTTTTTACTGAAATTTATTACTGTAATTCAGGCTTTGGCCAGTGGTATTACAAAGAGAGGGGATAATATTTAGAGCATAAATATATTACTTTTAATAGTCCCTTTTTGTCGAATCGGTATTATCTACATTAAATGTGCAATAAACTAATTAAACAAATATAAAATTACAGTAACAGTTTATTCCTTACAAACTTAAATTAACATCTACTCATCTAAAATAAACAACAACCATTTATTAAAAGAGAAAATCAATGGCTATAGCAAAATTGGAATAATGTTATTAATATTTTATTGCATTGCCATTGGTTGCAACAACACTTTCCAATCTTCTTAGGATCGACAAAATTAAATGTCGTATATCGTAGGAATTTACGACCTCTTCCCAATCATTTCAAATAAATTTCCAGAGTTAACCGCGGTTTGCCAGTCTCTTTGCTATATCTTTTTGACTAAGAAACCCCATACATTTTCAATTAGGTTCAAGTCAACACTTGTTGCTGGTCATGGCAAAACATTTAGGTTGTTGTTATTGACCCACTCTCTCTTACTATTCGAGCCGTATGATCTAGAGAATTATCCTGCAATAAAAATCATTTATTATAAACATTTAGTGCATACCATACTATTTTCTTACATATCGAAAAGTAAAATTGTCAGAATAAGTTTCTCTTACTGATAGTAACATCACGTTTTCTAAATTGTATATGTAATTATCGGCTGTTAATCGGTCATCAATTTGGCAACACATTCCTGGACCGTTAACGCTCCTGCTCGTCCAAACATTGACGGAAAAGCGGCCACTATTCTCGAATCTTGAGTTTCTAGGACCATAAATATGTAACCTTCTACTGTTGGAAGATTAGAACGTCTTTTCTTCGGAAAATACCACGTTATTCCAAAATTCTTCCTCGTGATTTAAATATTCGCTTGCAAACTGCACTCTCCTGCGCTTATTTTCTGCCGTCAAAAAAAGCAGTTTTTTAAACTAGTTTTAAACGCATTTGAGCTGTTCTGATAGATCCTGGGAATAGTGTTCCTTCTCGCGCTTTCACAGCCCTTCCAAAAAGTATTTTGACGGATATATTCTACGAGGGCATTGTCTTCGTTTTCATTAGAGACCTTCCCACACCTTGTCTGAAATGTCTTCGCAATCTATGTTGTTCTTGTCAGCGTTTCTTAACGTAAAATATGCAATTTTTACTGACATTTAAATCAGCAACCACTTCACTTAAAGACCAATTTTCTTCCCATTTTGCTATAGCCCTCGACTATTGAGCTTCAGTTAAATGCTGGTGCATATTAAAAAAATTATTTGACAATAATTATTACGATCTGTCAAATTTAAATGCGACAAAGGATTGATTGATGCAAAGTGTAAACTACACCATTAAATTTAGGCGTTCCCATTTGGTTTTCGTCAACGGTACAAAGCATAGATTAGGTACATCATTATTCATACATATTATAACAACATATTCATAGGAAGAAACATCATTTGTTAAGAAAATTAATACTGGTAGCCGTAACTTTGTGGTAATTCATTTTGAAAATAATAAAATAAAATAAAACAATCACTTTGTTATACCACTTTATTCACATGTAATAGTGACCGCGGTTTCGACATACAATGTCATTATCAAACTGCAAAAGTTACAGGCCTAGATAGATCTTATAAATGACACAAAAATATATGGGGGTGGTTTATGATGCTATTTAAAATTACTACTATATACTTAACTATTATATACAACATTTGAAAAGAGGTGTATATATAAGATCCAACTGGTCGTTAAGAACAATATCTATTGTGTTGTTTCCGCTTTTAAAAATTTCAAGTGACTCTAAAGGATTTAATTCTCGGCCAAATGCAATATTTTATGATGACCAAATATATGCCTTTCTGTAATAAGATGGTTTGCGAATGTTGAATCTGTCTTATTTAGTTTGAGGTCATATAAACTAAAGAAGACAGATTCAACATTCGCAAACCATCGTATTACAGAAAGGCATACATTTGGTCATCATAAAATATTGCATTTGGCCGAGAAAGGTCGTAAACTAAATCTTTTAGAGTCACTTGAAATTTTTAAAAGCGGAAACACAATAGATATTGTTCTTAGCGACCAGTTGGTTCTTATATATACACCTCTTCTCCAATGTTGTATATAATAGTTAAGTATATAGTAGTAATTTTAAATAACATTATAAACCACCCCCATATATTTTTGTGTCATTTATAAGATCTATGTAGGCCTGTAACTTTTGCAGTTTGATAATGACATTGTATGTCGAAACCGCGGTCACTATTACATGTGAATAACGTGGTATAACAAAGTTATTGTTTTATTTTATTTTATTATTATCATTTGTTAAGCTTTTTTTAAGAATGGCTCAATTCTTGTTTGCTTTAACTTTTTTAGCTGCCATTTAAAAACTACAGCTTAACATGTAAGTAAAATTCGAGAAACGTACCTAAAAATTTCACCATTGTTTTTGCACAATAAATAATTCTGTATATCTCTTAATTTTGCACACACTTCGCTCATACTATATAAAGGAGATTTTTGAGTTTCACATTCGTCCACATCACTATTACTAGAGTTACGTTATTCATCATTATTGCACCATTCCTCAACAATTTCAGTAATACTGAAGTTAGGACTCTCTGTAGGCACATGACTATAAGCAGAAGCAAATTCGTCTTCTTCATGAAAAATTGTATCTTCTTGGATCAGAGAATCCGGGCTTAGAAAAACTTTTCTTAACTGTAGCAGGAGAAAAAAAGAATATTCTAAATGAATACAAAATATGCTTATATAAAAATTAAAATTTATGTTATGCAAATAGCTTTAACATAGAAAAGTAAGTGTAAAAGAGAACAATGCTAACTGCAAAATGGGTCCAGAACCAAGGTGTTGCAATTCTGTATCATGTGTACCAGAAGTGCCTTCTTTAAAACATTAGTTCTGACCATTGGCAATAGAAACGTGGCACACGAGTGAGTACGGTAAGCCGGCACAAGAAAATCAGTCTGAGACAGAAGACCAGCTGCATCCATGGAGTTGTTGGCCAGTTTCAAAAGAAAAGTGGCACTTGCTTCTTTCCTTCTACCAGTTAGAGATCGAAAACCATGTCTATTGAGCAAAGCGCCATAATCCGTCCCACGCGTTGGATAAATTCCATGCACCTGAAGGTGAGGTATTTAAGGAAACGTCTCTGAATTCTCTCCAAAGCGATTTGTTGGTAGACGCAGTATAGATACCATACGACAGCACCATACTCGAACACACTCCGAAGAGACACTTTCGAATCGACGGATTACTAAAGTCAGGACAAGTTCGCATCAGGAAGCCAAAGAAGTTGAAGCCGCGTTACATACAAAGAAGATATGAGCGGTAAATTGAAATGACACATCAAATTAAATCCCTAAGTCATTAACCTCAGATCTACGAGGTATCACCATTTGGCCTACACTGTATAGAAAATGATATGGATTCGCAATTCTTGAATATGTCACAATGGCACATTTGTAAATATTCAAAGAGATGTTGTTTTCATTACACCAATTGTGCACCAATTTCAAGTTGTTATCAAGCTCGTAACAATCTTCAATGTTCGTAACTTTCATATAGAGCTTTAAGACATCCGCGTAAGTCAAAGCTCCACAATCCAGTGAACAAAGTAAATCATTAAGAAATATACTAAAAAGTAAAAGCCCCAAATTAGAGCCTTGTGGTACACCGGATGTTGGATGGTAACGTTGAAAGTGGAAACCATTGAATTGTTTAAACATTTGATTTAAAAGTTAACTGTGTCGCCGGCAGAAACTTTTCAACCATCCAGTTGGTGCTGCGAAATTTTCCATTTTTAAACTGCCTGCTGCCTTTTGTGCTTTTTGTTTAGGTAACAGCCCTGATATTGGAATTGATATTTCTGACTTTGCAAAACCAATTATAGACGACTTGAGCCACTGTCAATCCCTGCGAGTTCGGAAATTTTCGGTTTTGTTCCAGGTTAATACCCCAACCATCTTTTTTAATTCACCTTTATTCTTCAAATATAATTAATTTGTGTTTTTCCAACCCCATATTTTTCGACCAGCTTTCGCAAAGAGAATTTTAAACTAACCAACATAAATATGCACGTATTGTGCCTACAATTTGCTTTCGGGGTGTGTTCGGGACTGAGATCGCATTGATTTCTACAAGTATAATTTAATTATGTGTATATGTGTGAATGCATAATTATGGGCAATTTCGAACAAATACTAAATAATATTGGGTATTTCCATGAACAAATATACATTATAAATAGTCCGCCCGATATCGGTAGGTAAATTTCTATGAAGATAGGTAGTAAAAACTTGGATTTATTTGGCCAAGGTCGTTTTATAAGGGTGGAAGTAAATAACGGGTTTTTATATATGGGATTCTTCTTATAGTCGGTTCGGGGAACTTTGGAACTATCCGATATCTCAGGTGGCCGCTTTAGACAGGTGGCAGTTAACACAGATTTTACTGTACGTAGCTCAATTGCTATTAGATGGATTGTTGGTTCGGGCGCAGGTGGGATACTCGACGTCACAGAAAATGTTCCAAATAACGCATTTTTTCGGATCGCAGCGATTTTATTTTATGTATTTAAAAAAATGAACTTATAATAGTACGCTTTTCCAGTATTTTTAATTATCTTTTAGAAAACCGTACATTAGCATCTGGGAAATATTCGGGAAATAATTAATTTCTACTGTGAGAGAAGTATATTTACGGCTAAGCATCATTTGTGTTTACCACACGAAAAGCGTTGGGATTGGTTTTCACAAAAGCACTAAAACGCACACTTAACTTTTTAGGTAACTGAATAAATTTCATGAACATCTTTTGCATGAATAAAATATTAGATATTTTCGTTTTATATTCTCGGTTTTATTTGTCGTCTGGACATATTTAAGCCATACCGACGTATAATAAAGTGATTTATGATGCCTGAATGTCAACAGCTCTGTTCATTACAATATTATTCTATAAAGCCAAATACAAATAAAAGTATATACCTATGTACACGGGAATATTTCTTTAAGATTTTTGAAGTATTGAATATAAAACTCTGAGTGGAAAACATGAGAAAAAAGAATATGAGGTAAATATGAATGATGTAGATATGAAAAAAATTGTAAGGGAAAAAGTATCTTAGGGTGAAATTTAATAGCGGTGATATAAGTAGTATAAAAAGAAATCTTTATAACTTTGTGTTCTTAATTCCGAAATCTAATGCATCTGCGGAAGATCCCTCTAAATATAGACCAATTACATGTCTTCCTACATTATACAAGTTGTTCACCTCGATTATATCTGAAAAGATATATGCCCATTTGGAGAATAACAACTTTTTAGAAGAGGAACAGAAAGGATGTAGAAAAGGATCAAGATGTTGCAAAGAGCAACTCCTGATTGACTCAGTTGTGATGAAGAATGTGGTAAAAGCAAAAGAAAATTTCTACATGGCATATACGAGTATAGACTATCAGAAAGTTTGATAGTGTACTTCACTCATGGTTGGTAGAGATTCTTAGGTTATATAGAATTGAGGAGCACCATATTAATTTTCTTAGCTACGCCATGACTAAATGAAAGACAAGTTTGTTAATTAAAACCCCTACAGAAAGTATTGAAGGTAAGATCAGTATTAAAAGAGGCATATTTCAGGGAGACGCTTTGAGTCTACTGTGGTTTTGTTTAGTCTTGAAACCGTTAACAACTTTGTTAAATTCCCTAAATAAGGGATGTAATTTACTACAACCTGTCGTACAAATTAGTCATAGTCACTTTTGGTACATGGATAATCTCAAATTGTATGCTAGGAAAAAGAATCATCTTCGCGATCTCCTAAACTGTGTTGGCCGTTATAGTAGATATATCCAAATGAAATTTGGATTGGAAAAATGCAAAATAAGTTACATGGAAAAGGGACAATGGGTTGAACATCGTGGGTTCGAAGTGGAAGGCGGACAAGGACTAGTTATTGGAATGGAGAGCAATGACTATTGTAAGTATCTTGCTTATTTGCAGGCTAGAGGAATAGAACACAATATTGCAAAAGAATTAGCGAAAGATCAGTATTTCTCTAGGCTGCGATCGTTGTTGAAAACCAGATTGTCGGCAAGAAATATGTCCAAGGCAATAAACAGCTTTGCAACTTCCGTACTTACTTATGGATTTGGAATAATTAACTGGACTGATACTGAACTTGAAGCAATAGACATCAAGACAAGAGTAGAAGCCAGAAAATTTAGAATTCATCACCCACGTTGTGCGATCGAAAGGTTCCACCTACCAAGAAGAGAAGGAGGTAGAGGAATACCGAGTGCTTATTGCAGGCATTATACACAGGTAAATAATTTACGAGCGTACTTTCTGCAAAAGTCGAAACAAAGTAGATTGCATAATGCGATTGCTCAAATGGACAATTTTACGCCACTCAAACTGGCTAACGATGAATTCAATCCATCCACGAGAATCTTAAGTATATTCCAACAGAAAGAGAGATGGAAAAATAAATCTTTGGATGGAAAGTATCTGTTAACAATCGGATCTGAAAATTTTGACACCTCAGCGTCGCAGGCATGGCTGTATACAAGTAACATGTTTGAAACAGAGGGATTCAGAGCCGCCATGCAAGATCAAGTAATTCCAACGCGTTCCTATAGGAAAAAAATTCTTAAGGAAAATTTATTTGACATTAAATGTCGTGTATGCACAGATAAAGAAGAAACAATTGATCATTTGATTGTAGGATGCTCTGTACTTACCCCCAAACAATACGTCGAGAGGCACAACAGGGTTGCGAAAATAATGCACCAGCTGCTCAGACAGAAGCACTTGTCGTATTCTGAAAATGTCCCTTATTATGAATATGAAGCACCTTCAGTTTGCGAGGACGAAAATTCTCGATTATATTGGAATCGCCAAATAATCACGGACAAAACAATTCCCAACAATATTCCAGATATAGTACTGACACTGAAGAAGGACAAGATAACGTACATCATTGACATTGCTGTTCCGTTGGCAAAAAAACACTGTAAGGAACTGTAGTGAGAAGGTAAATTAATATTTACCTCTCAGCGACGAAATCGAGAGTATGTGGAAGATGGACAAGGTCCTAATAGCCCCAATTGTGATTGGCGCAATGGGAGAAATCCAACATAAATTACATAAGTCCATAAATGTTTTGGATCTCTACCAGAAACTTTATTTAAAAATGCAAAAAAATGTCTTGTTAGACACGGCTGCAATAATACGTCGTCTGCCAAACTGATGTTGGAGCACGCGAACGTGGGCAATGTGGCCGGGAGGCGAAATGACGGAACGGGTGGGGTGCTGATGTGTTCCTCTACTGGGTGGTAGCCTAGCATATGCACTACCAAACTCTAGGGGGGTCTGCCCGATGGACGGACAGGTGCCATTCCGCCTTTCCAGCAGGGGAGAGAGGAACCAAGCTACGCGGCGCAAAACACGGCGCCGCGCAATGCACACACCACTAGGACCGGTCCTGGGCGGCAACCTGGCTAGGCTGCCGTGAACAGCACACATACGCTCGACGTGTGTGCAGTGCCCCCGCAATGGCGGAAAACGTTAAGATTGCACAAAGTGTGACCGTCGTCGACCAAAGTAGCCGCTAAGAGTGTTCCATTGGTTGGCGGTGAGCAACCCCGTGCAGGGTGCACTTCGCGGGTCTGAGCCTTGCCTCGATGGGGCGGTGGTCGGGCCGTCGAAGTACTGCACGGAAAAGAAAGAAGTTGACGGGAAAGGGTTGGCGGCCCTGCGCAACGGCTGGTTCTCCGATCTCTCAAAATTAGCGCGACCGGACACTAAACACATGCACGAGCGCGCTAAAATACAACACCCCTACACTTGCGCGCTCGCAAAAACACAAAACCACATACCCAGAGAGAGAAGCAAGCTGCCAGCAGCGGACAAGACATAAGTTCACACGCTGAAAGTACTGGTAAGTATCTACTATAATCAATATTCATATAAAAATAACTGAATGATAGATAACTCTGCCACCCATCTTGTTCGAATGAACCAATGGGGTAAGATAATGGCAACCAAGAACGAATGGTTCTTGTGAGTGGAAGAGATAATAATAATAATAATACTAATAATAATATTTATTGTCCAACAGAGCAAATACATAAAAAAAGAGAAAAAAGAAACAGATGTGCGCTTAATTATATAAAAATATAAAATATAAATCTATGAAATAAAATAAGTAAGTACATTAATAAACTAAAACAAAAACTCACTCTAAACACCTCCCCTAAACTGCCTGATATCAATCTAAAAATGTCACTGTACATAGTATCCGCACATCGGTACATAAAATTAATTGGAGCTCTTAGTAGCGCGTTTGTGCTAGCTCCTGATGGGTAAACAGTAGGATTAGATCTTGACGTCATTCGAAGTTCGTGAAAAGCCATACAGTTTAATATTTCAGGCGAGTCAATTCGACCATCATTTAACCTACACATAAATCGCGCAGCATCAAACTCTCGACAGTGTATTAAGGATTTTAAGTCATGTCTGTCTAAAAGACGGTTGTAGTAAGTATTTTTTTCAAGATATCTACCATCAGATCTGAAGGAAAGGTATTTCAGAAATCTTCTCTGAACTCGTTCAAGTGAGGAGTCATGCGTCGAGTAGTAAGGAAACAATATTAGCGAAGCATATTCCAATCTACTCAAAACAAAAACTGGTACAGTGATTTCCGAAGAGTTACATCTTGAAACTGACGGGTAGACCCCATAACAAATCCCAACATCCTAGAAGCAGATGAGATGATATCTGAAAGGTGCAAGTTAAAGGACATATCCGAGCCGAATTGGACCTTCTTTTCACTATCTATTGGCCACTAATACTATATAATGACTTCAACTTATTATTATTATATATATATATATATATATATATATATATATATATATATAACAATTGATAAATTATTGGAGTTTTTCGGCCGAAAAACTCCAATAATTTATTAATTGTTATATTTAATAAACGGCTAAGAAGTTATCTAAACACTTATATATATATATATATATATATATATATATATATATATATATATATATATATATATATAATTTTACGCGTGTAAGATACGGCACAGCATTTGTTCACATTAATCTTTATCCAGTTTTTACTGCACCAATCCTCAAACACATTAATGTTATCTTGCAAAACATTAACATCATTCTGTGGTTCGACGGATAAGTATAATTTGGTGTCATTAGCGTAGGCCAGCATGGAAGATGAGAGATCATCAATGAAAAGCAGAAAAAGAAGAGGTCCAAAATTGGAGCCCTGAGGCACACCGGATGTTGAAATGAATTGGTAAGAGTAAAAGCCGTTCTAAAATACATAATTAACTCTATTCACAACGTATTAGGAATGTTCTAACGCAGATAGACTAAATACGAAAGCACTAAATGTGTTTAGAAATAGTAGTTGGTCAATAGTATCGAAAGCTCGAGAATGGTCAGTGTATACAATGTCCAGTGGACCATTATTATCCAATACCTCAGAACCCGCCACCACCAGCACCAGCACCGCTTTCTTACCGTATATTCAAGGTATCACCGATCATATAGGAAAGATTCTACATAGAAATAAAATCAAAACCGTTTTAGACCCCATTCTAAAGTTTCGTATCTCTTGCCCTCGGTTAACAATAAAATATCTCCGTTGCAAGCACAAGGAGTTCGTGTGGCAGTGTGTACATTGGGGAAGCTAAGCGGCCAGTCGTTGTGCGTGTGTCCGAACATGAACGTTGTACTAGATTATTAAATATAGCCGGTTCAGCGCTGGCAGTACACAAACTCAACTCCGCTCATCAAATTCTATTCAAAGATGTCAAGCTTATATCCCGTGAATCGCATTACTTCCCTAGGAAAGTCCGTGAATTTATTGAAATTTACAAACATCCCCGCAACCTCAATAGAGACAATGGCTATACGTTGCATCCAACGTGGCAAACTCTACTGAACTCTACTGCGAAATACCACGCCCATACGACACATGCAATTGGCTCATTGTCTCCAGCCAATAGCAGGCCACCATCTGACCTGGTCCTCCCTATATAAGTTGCGCCGGTCTCTGTCTTAGCATTTTTCAAGCTTCTGCGAAACTACGAATATCTACGTACAGCCCTGAAGATGTCCCATGAAACAGTGGACGATACTTTGGCCATTACGCCTAACTCGACGCGGTTCCAACCCGAACACCGATATCTGAATTAAAGGAATTCTTCCAAATTAATAAAAGAATATATAATGAAAGATTTAGTTATGAGAGTAGAGGGCATGTAAGTATATTTATTGACTATTTTCGATCAAATCATGAACTCTGAAGCTAAATGTAATTGTAATATCACAATAAAAATAAATAGAACGAATTGTAGTGGAGAATTTATTTGTGAGAGCACATATTGCTAATACTAGCAACGTCTATCATAATAAAAATAATGCCTTGCCGATTTGTACTAGAAAATAAAAATCAAAGTCTTATTTACAAACTTAAATTACGAATTTAAATTACTAGTTAACACAACTATAATTTGATTATGTTGGACGGCAAGATACCGTCTTACGCAAATATATTCAAATATCTAAGACATATGTGGGACAAAACAAATAAACGTGAATATCTTAGAAAGTCATATAAGATCTTAAATACACCAACATTTTCCCACGTAATATTGACTGAGTGTACTTAGACTAGAAACTCAAATGTATTTTACAAACATATATCATCGACCAACCAGATTTGCTCCTATTGTATCGGGCATTAGCAGAACCTCGTTCGGTCTATGTACTCCAGATGTGTTCCGCTTCGTACACTATGTAAGGAGGCAGCATTTGCCACTGCCTGTTACGCAGAAAATGACAGATTTACTAAATTTTGACGAGTCTAATATTCATTCTGCATGTTTTGATTTCTTTTTGACTAACATTTCATTCCTACCCGGATTGTCCGCAAATCTACTTTCGTCATAATTTAAAATGTTTTTTTTCAGTAGGAATCCTTGCTAAAGAAACCTCCAAATTATCAAAATAGTTGTTAATAACTGTTATAGAAACAGCAGCTTTACTCCTTTTTATATTTTCAGAGAGACGTAAACTTAACTAAGTATTTCTTGCAATGAATTCATAACACTCGCTAATGCCAGGTCTGGTGTTATTCCATGTTGAAACCCCCTTCCCTCGCCTATTCATGTAGCCTTAAAGTAATTCCATAGCATTACATTCTTCAAAAGGAAATCCACAGTCACTAGTTGATGCAATCGCGTGACATTTTTCTTCAGTTTCGGTTAATATTGTTTGACCCCCAATCTTCTTCATATTTTTTTATTATATTTCCTTTCCAAGGTGGATTTGGGGATACCATACTGTTCACTAGATTTTATAAATAGTAGTTAACACTTCTTATATGTCTTGATTATGTATCCAGTACTTCCTCTGAGAAATCGCGATATTTGCAACTTCCTTGAATTCTCTGGTATTTATTTGGCATGTCCCAAGTCACCCTGAAAAGAAGACAAAAAATAAAACAGGAACTAAAAGAACTTTATGGCGTTTATAATAACTAAAATAATCCTTACCTTTTTAAGTTATTGTTTAATAAAGTAAACCTATTGCACTTTCTAACGAACTATTAATTCTGTACCTCCTACTACCCAGACACCTACTCTAAAAGTTGGCAAGCATCCGCTATTCCCTAATAATGGCAGTTTGCATAATTTAAATAAAATACACTTTGTGCAAAATCACCTGCTAGTCCCAAGTCACCCGATACTAGGGTATTTCTTAGTCATTAGGTTATTTTTCGAACAAAATGTGTAAACTATATGCATAAAATTTACTCCTTTGTGTGGATCTTGTTTTATATTTTTATTGTCGCGGGACCAATCTCTCCCAAATTTTTCTGATACTGGTCGACCTTTTCGTCACCTTCATTTCGATTCTATGACAGAGTAATGCACGTTGGACCCACTGGCGAACATTCTTCGCATCTATCATAAACAGCTTCAAACGCCTGTAAATTTTAATAGACGCTCAACCTTTATCTATATATATATATATATATATATATATATATATATATATATATATATATGCATAGAACAATTGATAAATGATTGGGGTTTTTCAGCTTTTATATGAAATATTTACTAATATCAAGTTAGTATGTATGTAATTGCAAAGTAAGCGGGGATATATATATATATATATATATATATATATATATAAATATAATAACTTCGTGACCTTGGTATGATATGGTAAACCTAATCAGTAGGCGATTAAAGGTCTGTATATTACTTCAAAATATATGTATTTAAAAAACTCTACATGTTTCGGCTGTATACGCCTTTTTCAAGAGAATACAAAATATGAAATACAAATTCATATTTTGTATTCTCTTGAAAAAGGCGTATACAGCCGAAACATGTAGAGTTTTTTAAATACATATATTTTGAAGTAATATACAGACCTTTAATCGCCTACTGATTAGGTTTACTATATATATATATATATATATATATAAAGCTACGTTAAAGTTTTGAATTGGAATAGAGCGACATTTCCTTTCCAAAGTAAGTTTCATCCTTGAATTTCTACTAATTAATTTATATACGGTCGTCTGTATTCTATGGATTAGCGCTTCGAAATACGAATGTAAATTACTTCTCCACAGCCTTAGGATATTAAAATATAGTAATGCTTGAAAGTCTCCGGAATTATTCTTACTAAAGGAATTAAGTTTAAATTTATTGTACTAAACTTTTATTTAGTTTGAAACGCGCCCGCTTATGAATAAGAGGAGTTTACAAATTACTATCTCAATATAAAAAACTTTGATAAACAACTGAAAAAATGTTTCTTGTTTTGTTATGATTGTGATTTACTAATTTTAAACTGTAGGTGATGTTTGCGTTTATTCGAAAGTCGATAAAATTAAAGTGGAGACATCATGAAGTATCTTAACAAAAAGCATGTATCATCTCGAGAATATATAACAATATGAGAGATGTTCATTAAGTATGCTAAGTATTCTCTTTATAAAAGATAAATACATAATATCGTGACAAATATAACATCAACTTTAGTTCAGTGAAAAATACAGTAATACCATTAATAATAATAATATTTATTTATTTACCCAACAGATTTATATAATCCAATTACATGGTAACAACTAGATAATAGAGAGAAATAAAAATTAATAATTAATACTCGACAGACAAGACTAATGGATGTAATAGAAAAATAAAAAAGAAGAAAAAAAAACTGGAAATTAATTAAATAAAAGCAAAAATTTAAAAAATAACTATACTCTCCAGAATAGATCGGGATACAGCCGATGGGTATTACATCACGTATACAACAATGGCGATTTCTGGAGGACATTCGTACGTTCCTTAGGTACAAAAACGTATCCGATGACCTAATCATATATTTTGCAACCAGAAAACTAATTTATCTGAGCAAAGAAGGTGAATACACATCATAGTTGACTAGTTTAATCAGAAACTTGCCTCTTGCTTCATTTCTTCTTCGGCTTATGTCAAACCATGTCTATTTAATACTCGTAGTCAGTGCCACGAGGTGGATATTTGCCATCTAATTTATAAGACAAGTACTTCAAGAATCGTTTTTGGACGCGATTGAGTGACAGTTGCTCATATATATATTGTTGTGAGGCAAATTAGCTCAAACAATATATTTTAATTTAGTTAATTTAAAACTAAATAAAATTTTGAAAAATTAAAAAAGTTATTATTAAATACTTAATTAACACTAAAAATAATTAAAGGAAAATCAAAGGAAATATAAATATGGTATTTTGAATAGTTTTAATTACCAAATTTTAAATATGTAATTAGTTGTATGTAATTAATTCTGAAGGAAATTGTAATTGATACCAATTTGAATATTTAATCAAATTATAAATTTGATTATCATTTCCGTTGTTCTAACAAACCAATGAGAAGGTGTGAAGCAGATTTCAAGGGGACGTTTTTGTTTTTATAGGCGTCTATTTGGGAGTCGTTGTATAAAGCCCATCAGATACGGTCGCCATATTTCGTAAAATAACAGCATTGTTCTTAGTCCGCATCTTCTAACAATAGAGATTTAGAAAATTACAACGACTTAAAGTACTTTAAAATATATTTAAAAGATAGCGTAACGTTTAATGTATCAATTAAAAGTCATTTGGAAGGCGTAAACCAAGTATTTAATAAATTATCACCTAAAGCATCATTTTGAACATAAATATTTTAATGGCGGACCAGATGAAAATTTGGAAAATATTGTCCTAAACATATAATTCTTTGAATACCTGCCCTTCTACAGTCATTCCTGGTCCTGATTTTAGAAGATCCGAGAGATTTTTCCAGTTTCCAGTAATATTGAAGAAATACACCAAGATCCTTCCTTTTATCCGGACTTAACTTTGTATCCCGATTTAGAGGGTACTCTCATAAAAGAAAAATCATTTGGTAGATATTTTAAAATAAATCGATAAACCTTGTCAAATAGTCGTAACTGAATGATACTAGGCAACTATTCAGAATACGTCATCCCATATGTCAATTGGGTTGTTCTTAATACTAATTAAAAGTTTACAGTCCATTCAAGAACTAACTTTCATTTATTTGGGTCAATTTAGATTTGAATTACCTCATCAAGGTTATTCTTTCTCCGAACACTTCGGTTATCACTGCTATCAGTGCACTGTTGCATTATAAAATTTCGATTCATGCATCTAGTGTTTTTAACTTTATATTTCCTTTGAAGCAAACAATCTAACGTTTTTTTCTTTTACATTTCCTGAAAGAATAAATTAACTTGGGTTATAGTAATATAATTATTATTTTAGTAAAAGGTTTGAAAACAAATACCGACCTGTTAAGGTATTCCATATCCAACTACTGCATTTGTTACCTTTTTAGTATTCTTTGATTTAAAATAAATGTTTTTATATTGTTTTGTTTGAAGAAGTTTTATTATTGTTATTAACCGTAGATATATGTTGAAGGGTTTCTTTTTGTGTCTACCAGTTTTAAAGTAAATCAAATTCTTGCTGATTTCACACAGCGAGTTCTTACTACCCTGAGATATATAATTTATTTGTAAGAGTCTCATTAATATTCCTGAATGTAGTAAATTTCCACATTCTACATTTTATAGCCGACTAAACGTGGGACATTAGCCTGTTGTGGTATCATTTCTTCCACATTGCTTTCGGGGTTTACTACAATATATATATATATATATATATATATATATATATATATATATATAGTAAATGCAATTTGTTGGCGATTTAAACGGAACACGGACGTCCGTTGACATGAGTTTTATTAATTTACAATATTACAAACATATGAGTAATTTCTCCAGAAAAAACATGTTCACATTTGTAAGTATTAATTTCTTTTGTGGATAAGTAATAAATTTATGTCCATCTACTCGTAAAGTAATCCCCTGAGGAAGCATTCGAATTTGATGCGAAATATTGGGCTAAAAAATAAAGAACTGACTTAATTAATAGAGTTTAATTTTGCTGGATTCCCCAAAAAAACCCTTCCATATATATATATATGGACATATATATATATATATATATATATATATATATATATATATATATATATCGAAGGTACTAAACTATAAACGAACTATGCTTCAATAAGCATAGTTCCAACAAAGGAGTGGAATAAAATGATAAATGCGTAATTGCCAAATGTACTACAAGTGCCAACTAAGGGAACAAGGAATACTTGAAGCCGTTAAGGACAGAGTTGGAGTTTCACAATGAAAAATAGATAAAAGATTCGGCGTTTCAAAGACCACTTTTTATCGAGCAATTTCCCGAAATAAGTTGGTGTTTTGAAAACGAGGAAAGTACCAAAACATACAGCCGCTCAGTTAGGTAGAATACCCAGGTGTTGTTGAGCGCTAAGGCGCATCCATTTTGTCAATAAGCTGATTGTAATGTCCCATCTAGAAATTAAGGGAAACAACGGTTTTTATGCCGACGACATAGAAAAGACACCAATATCAAATTCAAAGGTAAAATCAAATTTATGGAAACAGTTTTAGTGTGCTGTGCTATTTCTGAAGATGGATTTATCTCGCAGTCGTACATTGGCTGTGTTTTACCAGAAACCCTAACTGCACAACTTTACATTCAAAGATGCCTTTCTAAAATGCTTCACTTTTTATTATACATCGTGGCAATGATGATATCATGTGTTGGCCTGAGTTAGCTTCATGCCAGTATACTAGAGTTACTAGAGACTCTAAATTAGAAAATCCTCCCAATGTACCTCAAGATCAATTACGACATAGAATTTTTCAAAAAATGAGACAAATTGATCTTGCTGTTGTCCAGTGATTGATGAGACAAGTCATAAGAAAGCTGAGAACGATCGAAGATAATGGTCCAATGTCAATAATTTGAAGATTAAGTAATTATTGTTGTATTTATTATTGATTGTTGCAATATATAGTTTATAAAGTAAAACAGTTTTGAGAAAATTATCAAAATCAAAGTTTTCCGAAACTTTGAGACCATACGTTATGTGAACTAGAAGACTAATGAGAGTCGACGAGCACGCCAAGATCTCGAAATTGTGAGGCCCTAGGAATCATGTCATTGGAAATCGTATAATTAAAGGAAATAATACTTGAACGGCTAGAGAAGGAAAGAATAGCACATTTGTCAACATTTAAGCACACTCGATTATTTGTACACCATCGATGTTAGATTTCTCTTCAGAGGTAGACAGTCTGGTGGAGAACTGATGTTATTTTTAAATCATCTGCATACATCAGAACTTTACAATCTAGAAGCGTCAAGAGATCGTAATATATACATTGAAAAGTAGCGGACCCAAATTGGAGATTATTGATGGAACGCAACGTGATTCAAATGTTATCAATGGAAGCACTAGCGGGAATTAATCCGTTGAACCCAATTTCTCATGTTTTTTCATATAAAATAGGGTTTAATGTCAGCAGTAACGTATTCAATGTTGGTCTGCAAGTTATGTAATGTTGCTTGTTTATTGACGTCAACTAAAAACTTAATATAACCACAGAGAAAGAAGTCTAGGGATGTTAAATCCCATGAGAGAAGATGCTAATTAGCTGGTACATTTCTGGAAATAATCGATTCACCAAACTTCCCTTGAAACAAGTCAATTTTTTGTTTAGTAGTGCGATAAGTAGCACCGTTTTGTTGAAACTCCATGATGTCCAAGTCGAGAACATTCAATTTTAATAAAAAAATCCAGTCAACGTTGGGCGTGAGCGAGTTCCATTCACAGTAATTGTGTTACCAATATCGTTGAAGGAAAAAGTAAGGTTCAGCTACTGCTCCGGTATGAAATGCGCACTGGCAATTTAGTTTAAATGAATACAATATTTCCGCATGCACTACTTTTGGCTGATTTTTAGAACAGATATGGCAATTTTCCATATTCACAGAACCATTAAGCCAGAAGTGAACTTTGTGGGTGAAGATGATTTTCTAATGAAACTCGGGTCACCTTTAATCTTTTCACAGACTTCCCCAAGAACTAGCGTTGGAAATCCCAGAGCTTAAAGTTGACTAGAAATTAACAAATTTGGATCTATACGAACACTCTGATCTGCAGCTCCAATATTCTCTTTGCATCTTGCACTTCTTTGTATCACTGGCATGGGAACGTTTTGAAGTGACTATAATAATTCGAATTTTTGAACAAAACATTCAATTGTTCTCCGATCTGGCCGTTTATCTTTTTATTCTTAGTCGTAGACCTCATCTGCCATCCTATATGTAAGGCTAGTCTTACTTTTTTGTCTCCACCGTTTTATATTCATTATTTATATCAAATTTCGTACACCATCCCATATCACTCCTTTTTTCTCTTACTTTTTCTCTAATTCTGTCGATCAATATGATTCTCGATCTTTCTTTCTCATTTTTTCCCGGCATTCACGTTTTGAACACTCCTTTTGTAAGTCTGTCAGCTTGCATTCGACACGATTTAAACCGTCCTTCTATAATTTTTTTGGTAGATTTTGTCTAAATATAGTTCTTATTTTGCCCGTCCTGTTTTTATTCTCTATTTTTCTTAGGAACCTCATTTCCATTGCGGGATTGCGAGATCCAATTCGAGATTTTTGTCTTTCTGGTAATGTCCATGTCTCACTGCTATATGTAATTGTCGGCCTAATCACTTTTTTAATAACTTCGTTTTTTATTTCTTTCGACACCTCTTCTTTTCCTTGGAATGTTGTCTTCATCGCATTGAACATGTTTCCAATTCTTCCCATTCTATCATTTAATTCCCTATTCAGCATCCCATTTTTTTCTACTTGCTTAATTTGTTTTCCGTCCATGTTTATTTCCTTAGTTTTCTTAGTGTTAGAAATTATAAATCTTTTTGTTTTTTCAATATTTTCATATTTACCTTCCATAACTCTTCTTCTACTTTGAGCATTTTTGGCAAGTTCTTCTTCGTATCTGCTATCAAAGGCATATCGTCCGTGAATATCAGTTCTGACAAAAGCGTTCGTCTCGTTTACCAGTATTCCAGTTTTAATTTCTTCATCTTTTTCTGGCTTTCTTTATCACCTCATCCATTACTGTTGTGAATGGGAGCTGGCTCAGTACGCTTCTCCTTGACACCTTATCTAGCGCCGAATTCCTTGGATTCTTCGTTATTTGTTCTTACTACATTCCTATTTCCTTTGGACATATGTTTTGTTACTTGTATAATGCTTTTATTTACTCCCCTTGTTTGTACCACTTTCCAAGTGTATTCCCTCCTTATTCTACCAAACGCGTGGACGTTTAAAACTACCGAAAATTGAAGTTATTGCATGTAAAATATCCACGGCTGAACGTGAATTTTGATAACATCTGAATAATTTGTAAACGTTTTCGAAACCTTTCTAGTTCTACGATGAAATGGTAGATAGAAAGAAACATAAATATAAAAAACTCAACAGGTTGCTACCTGAAAGAAATCTCCATTTACAAATTCGTCAACATGGTAAATTCTTTATTAGGATGTCCGTCCGTTTATGTTAAGCAATTTATAACTAATCTTTGGATTTTAAATCGAAAAAGCCGGTTTAATGAGCGTGCTCCGAGGAGGATACATCAAAGACAGTCATTCTTAAAGAAAATGTTTGGGGACAATAATCCATGAACTCTTCTCGTATATAAAGAATTTTGTTACTAAAAGTGATAAGAGGGTTTAGATTTTAAGTATTATTTAAAGCAATCTAATAAAAAAAGTTGCTTCTTTTGGTGAAAATTGAATTGCTTACTGTATGCGTTTTGAAAACATTAAGTATTTATTATATAAAAAATAAACATTTAACAACAAAATCACTGTAAATATATAAATTAGCATATACTTGTCTGAAAAGAATGCCAGGGTCCTACATACGTGAGATTTTGTATAACCTTGCAAATTCCCACTCTATTGGAAGTTATTCCATATCATCATCATTAAATACCGGAAATTCTCGAGGAGACGGATCTCGAAAATGTGTATTTCGGCAAGAATGAATCCCTTATAAAATCAATTTTGTACTGGCATTTGGAAACCTTGTTTCCTGGATCTCAAAATCGAATTTTTTTCCATCAAATCAGGACTTTTAAAGAGAAGGATTACTAAGAATTACAGTTTCGAAGGCCAGATTCGTTTTTATTAAAAGTGCTGTTTTATATTATTAAAAGGTGGATTTTGATTTATATATTCACCTACCTGTACACGGTGAAATGCGTTCTCGACTTTTCTTTATCTTTTTTAAAATTAATTATATTACGATTTCGAATTTTTTCAATTTAATAATTTTTATTCTGACAAGCAAAAATTAAGTAGTCCTAATAGAATTATACAGGGTGTTTAAAAAAGATGCGGCAAAATTAAAGGGGGTGATTGCCCAGGTCATTTTATACAAAAAGTTCCTATAAATATAGGTCCGCATACACTTCGTTACCGATCTACAGCGTGTTCAAGTTTAATTTTAAAAAACATTAAAAACTTGATTTTTCCAAAGCGGCTTGAGATATTATAATGAAATTTTAGGCGTGTTAATAGCTGTGGGAGACACATACTTTGCAATACAACACGATGTTTCAGTCGTACCTGTGGCGCGCGTATTGGCACGTCACATGCTATTTTTCAAGAAAAAATAGGACGCCTCTGATTTCTCTAAAAATACAAATATGCTTTTATTTATTGTTCAATTACGAAGAAAAAAGCTCTCTTAACTTTTTATCGTATGACTTACCGTTTTTTAGTAAAAAAAAACATTTTAGTGCATGTCCATTTATTACAGAAAAAAAAATAAAAAAACAAGGATTTATTCAAGGGCAAAAACAAAAATTTTACCAAACCACAGTCCTATTTTATTCACTGACATATTGAATGACATATTGAATGAGTCTCGTGATTAATAATTTTGTATGTGTCGAAGTTCCTTATCATGAATTGCTATGAATGCCGAGATGACCGACATGCACTACATTTATGGACGTGCTGATGGCAATGCATTAGAAGCTAGGCTGTTGTATACTGAAAGATTTCCTGGCCGTATTGTTCCTGATAGAAAAACTTTCGAAAGTATTTATCGGCGTCTTTATGAAACAGGCACATTAAGATGAAATGGAGGAGCAGGAAGGCCAAGGACAGCAAGAACGGTAGAGCTGGAAGAGGATGTGCTAGACATGATTGAAGAAGATCGAGGTACTTCTACTCGAAAAATTGCTGACGCTTTGGATGTAAGTAATGGGACTATTTGGCACATTCTGAAGGAAAATTTGTTGTATCCATTCCATATACAACGCGTTCAAGAACTTCTTCCGGCTGATTTTCCTCCTCGCATTCCTCCATTCTGTCAATGGCTTTTGCACAAAATGGTTGAAATCCCTCAACTCCTGATGTTGATTTTCTTCACCGATAAAGCGAATTTTTCAAGAAATGCAATACGGAATTTCCATAATAACCATGTATGGTGTGACGAAAATCCACATGAAATTGTTGAAGATCGTTTTCAACATCAGTTTTCTTTGAACGTTTGGCTTGGGATTGTGGGTGACTGCATAATTGGACCGGTATTTTTACCAAGGAGACTTACCGGAGAGGTGTATCGCAACTTTTTGGAAAACACGCTCCCTGGATTTCTGGAGGATGTACCATTAGCAATTAGAGTTGCAATGTGGTATATTCACGATGGCGCACCAGCCCACTTTATTCAAGTAGCTCGTGATTTCTTAACACAAGCATACGGAAATCGCTGGTTGGGCCGAGGTGGACCTCACTCATGGCCTGCACGATCCCCGGACTTAAATCCCCTGGATTTTTTCATGTGGGGCCATTTGAAGTCCTTGGTGTACGCTACTCCACACCGAATCATTGCTGGGTGCAACTCAATTAAAACCGATCCTGGTGTTTTTCAGAGAGTTCTCCAGTCAATGAGGAGAAGATTGGATTCTTGCATCCGAGCTAGAGGTGGTCACTTTACACAGTTTTTGTAATTTTTGGTTGATAAAATTGTTGGTTTGGTAAAATATTTGTTTTTGCCCTTGAATAAAACCTTGTTCTTTAATATTTTTTTCTGTAATAAATGGACATGCACTAAAATGTTTTTTTTTATAAAAAAACGGTACGTCGTACGATAAAAAGTTAAGAGAGCTTTTTTCTTCATAATTTAACAATAAATAAAAGCATATTTGTATTTTTAGAGAAATCAGAGGCGTCCTATTTTTTCTTGAAAAATAGCCTGTGACGTGCCAATACGCGCGCCACAGGTACGACTGAAGCATTGTGTTGTATTGCAAAGTATGTGTCTCCCACAGCTATTAACACGCCTAAAATTTCATTATGATATCTCAAGCCGCTTCGGAAAAATCAAGTTTTTACTGTTTCTTAAAATTAAACTTCAACACGCTGTAGATCGGCAACGAAGAAGCGTATGCGGACCTATGTTTATAGGAACTTTTTGTATAAAATGACCTGGGCAATCACCCCCTTTAATATTGCCGCATCTTTTTTAAACACACTGTATAAGGAACCGCTTTCGGTTGGTACTAAATGCGTTTCTTTTAATTATCCCTATTGATTTACAATCTGTACGTAGGAAATCAACAAGTAAATATTACACAAGAGGCACGCTGGAATTATTGAAATGCTAAGAAAGTATAATATGTAGAGATGGCAACGTTGCATTTTTATAAACTACGGTCTTTAGTTAGTTGTCTGTGATAGCTAGTTGAATTGCGTCTATCACATAGTACACGTGGTACACATAATTGTTGGTGTAAGTATGGAGTTGTCACGAGAAAATTTTCGTGCTATAATTTACTATGATTTCAAAGTTGGTTTAAACGAAAATGAGGACGTTGAACGCTTGCAACTTGCATTTGTCAATGAAGCCCCATCCAAAGTAACTACGTTTCGTAGGTGTCGAGAATTTAAAAGAGGTCGGATTTCGCTTGGCGATGAGAATCATTCGGGAAGGTCATATTCATCAGTAACTAGCTCAGTATTCCAGAATCGAAGAGGCTTTGCAATACATTTATCAAACGGTTCAGACAAAACTTGGCATTGGATCCGCAGCAGTTAATACAATTTTACGCGATCATCTTCGTATAAAAGAAAATGTTACACGTTGGGGGAAACATAAACTCAATGACTTCCAAAAGGCAGAGCGCGTAAGGATCGCTCGGGAAATGTTACAATTCTTAAATAAATGAGGGCATCGCATATTTCCATATTTCTAAAATAGTAACAATCACCAGGAGTGTCGTATATAGGTCTATAAGAAAGCACCAAATTTAACGATGTCAAAAAGCAGAGATCCATGAAGATAGTAATGTACGCAATTTTCCTTCGAAGCATAGGCTTAGTAAAAGCAATTAAGCTCGAAGAACAATGTACAGTTACGCGGATTACTGTTAAACCAAGACAATGCATCATCACACACTACACAACTGAGTCGTGATTTTCTACGTAACAATAATGTAAAACTTATCGACTATCCACCTTATTCGCCTAATTTCGCAATGTGTGACTTCTGGTTGTTCTTCCATCTGAAAAAGAGCTTACGTAGTCGACGTTTCGAGTCGGTAAACGATTTTGACGAAGCAATTCATCAATTGTTTGATAGTATTTCGAAAGATGACTGGCTGGTAGCTTCTCATTTGTGGAAGGTTCGATTACAAAAGTGAATTGACGCTGGTGGGGAGTATTTTGAACATAAATAAATCCATTAATACTGGTAGCCGTAACTTTGTGGTAATTCATTTTGAAAATAATAAAATAAAATAAAACAATCACTTTGTTATACCACTTTATTCACATATAATCGTGACCGCGGTTTCGACATACAATGTCATTATCAAACTGGAAAAGTTACAGGCCTACATAGAACTTATAAATGACACAAAAATATATGGGGTGGTTTATGATGTTATTTAAAATTACTACTATATACTTAACTATTATATACAACATTGGAAAAGAGGTGTATATATAAGATCCAACTGGTCGTTTAAAACGATATCTATTGTGTCGTTTCGGCTTTTAAAAATTTCTAGGGCCTCTAAAAGATTTAATTTACGACCTTTCTCGGCCAAATGCAATATTTTATGGTGACAACATGTATGCCTTTCTGAAATAAGATGGTTTGCGAATGTTGAATCTGTTTTCTTTAGTTTATATGACCTCATATGTTCTTTTACCCGTACAATAAAACTTCGACCAGTCTGACCTATATATACACTTTTACAATAATTACAATATAATTTGTACACTCCTGATTTATTATTGATATCTGTTTTAGGTTTTGCGTTAAAAATGAAATAACTTGTTTTTACATATGGTTTGTAAGCTATACTAACATTACTATTATTTTTTGAAATTATATTTCCAATTTGCTCGCTTATTTTACCGAACTAAGTTAACGAGACAAATTGTTTCATATTAGCACTATCTTTAGGATATACTAACTACTACAAGTGGCCCTTAGTTTAGTATATCCTAAAGATAGTCCTAATTTGAAACAATTTGTCTCGTTAACTTACTTCGGTAAAATAAGCGAGCAAATTGTAAATATAATTTCAAAAAATAATAGTAATGTTAGTATAGCTTATAAACCATATGTAAAAACAAGTAATTTCATTTTTAACGCAAAACCTAAAATAGATATCAATAATAAATCAGGAGTGTACAAATTATATTGTAATGATTGTAAAAGTGTATATATAGGTCAGACTGGTCGAAGTTTGATTATACGGGTAAAACAACACATGAGGTCATATAAACTAAGGAAAACAGATTCAACATTCGCAAACCATATTATTACAGAAAGGCATACATTTGGTCACCATAAAATATTGCATTTGGCCGAGAAAGGTCGTAAATTAAATCTTTTAGAGGCCCTAGAAATTTTTAAAAGCCGAAACGACACAATAGATATCGTTTTAGATGACCAGTTGGATCTTATATATACACCTCTTTTCCAATGTTGTATATAATAGTTAAGTATATAGTAGTAATTTTAAATAACATCATAAACCACCCCCATATATTTTTGTGTCATTTATAAGTTCTATGTAGGCCTGTAACTTTTGCAGTTTGATAATGGCATTGTATGTCGAAACCGCGGTCACGATTATATGTGAATAAAGTGGTATAACAAAGTGATTGTTTTATTTTATTTTATTATAAATAAATAAATTTTCGAATACGACTTGTAGTTTTCTTGTATTTCAATAATTTCAGCACGCCCCTCGTATTAAGACATATAAAAAGGGAAGCCCAGTAGTTAGTTCTCATAATAATAATAATTCGTTACAAATATAACTATTAATAACTAGCTGATACGAGAGACGTTGTACTGTCCAAATTTCAATAAATTTGTTTGTGATCATTTTATGAATTTGTGAAAAGCTATTGGAAATGTGTAAACAAATTAAAAATTAGAAAAAATGGTACATTATAACACACGTTTCATAAGGCACAATTTTGCCGCACGAGTTCAGTTTTTTTGCTTAGCGAAGTAGTATTCCTGGAGTGGATTGCCACGCAGCTCCTTAAGTAATTCGTGTAAAATATTCTACCACGTACGTTATTTCTGTATTTGTTATAATTATTTATTATTATTACGATAGATGTTTCCAAAGTTGCGAATTTAGCTATATTATTTTTTATTTTGTCAATTTTCATGAATATTAAATTGTAATTTTTCAACATAATCGCCATTTAATTGAATACATTTATCCCAACGATAAATTAATTTTTTTAAGCCGTCCTCGAAAGACTTTTTCGGTGTCTCCTTAATCCACCTATTTATGGCAAGTTTTACGTCAGTCAAAACGAACACAAGGTTTTTTCAATCCCGGAAATACATAAAGATTACTCGATGCGAGATCCGGTGAGTAAGGTGGATGCGGAAGCAATTCCCATCGTAAATCCATAAAATAATCCCTTCGCAATTCCAGAATACAGTAAGCATTACCTTTCCAACTGACGCAACGGCGCGCGCCTTAAGTAGAGGCCCTTCCTCGGGTTTACGTCATTCGTTGGATTGACTTTTAGTTTCACGATTGAAATAAGGAATCCACGGTTCGTTAGCGTTGCCAAAATTCATCAACGTAAATGGCGAACAGCACCTGAAGTTGCCGACAATTGTCAGACCTATTGAGTTTCTGTTCCAGTTCTAATAGCCTTAGTACCCAATGTGCTGAAACCTTGCTTACGCCCAAACAATCATGTAAGATCTAATGTACTTGTCGTGTACCTCTTCCTAGACGTATACTAATTTCCGACGTGATCAGGGAACCAGTGCATGGATCGTCTTCTAATGATGTTCTACCACTTTTAACACGATCAATCCACCGATATACAGTAGTTTTAGATTCTAAAGATTCACCAACCATCCCTTGCAGACGATTAATAATTTCTAAAGTTTCTTTCCACAAAAAGAAAATTATTGCTCTTTGAGATTTAACCGCATCTTCCATGGTTACACAAACAGTGCTACGAAAATGCATCTATAGCGGTCGAACACCTGAATCAAACTGAACGATATTGCACTGGATAGATGCATAAAAGTGTCCAGACTTGTCTGTCACCTAAAGGATTGCCTATAGGTTCCGCATAATTTAATTAGAGCACAATTTCCAGAACTTCGGAAACATCCCTCACATATCTTCTATAATTATTTCTGTACTTGGGACGACCAACACTGGTAAGTGGTAGGATGAAAAATCAAAGCAAAATATTACATTAATAATATTAGAAGCAATCACTTTTGTGGCATAGAAGTCGACAAGATCGAGTTGTTTGTTCGTATCAATTGGCCAATATATTGGCTAACCTGTGAATATATGTTTAAGGTTATTATCCTTTATAGTTTTATACAGTTGTCTACCCCTTGGAGTTATCAATCTGGATCCCCAATGGCTATGCTTTGTATTGTATTCAACTCCTGCAAAAAATCAATTGCGAAAGGTTTTATAGAATGTTCATGTTTTATCGTATGCTTGGGAGGGCAATACATGGCTCTCCCTGAAATCGCTGTAGACCCATGCCAGTCTTGCATGATTATGTTGGTTGCTTGTAAAGAGTCATTTCTATATTTGTTTGAAATTTAATGTTAATAATGCTTTTTATTATAACAGTGATATTCGATAATAATATATTTACTCGTGTTTATAATAATTAATACTGTTTATATATAAATACGACGTTAAAAAACCACAGCGCTGATAGTTCAGGAACAACAAAAAAAAATAAACAAGAAATAAATAAAAAAGAATAACAAGCAATATAAACCAAGTTTCAAGCGACGAGGATTGCCCTACCTATCCGCTCCTGCCAAGTCCAGCGGCCCACCCGGCTACTAAGACTACTTCAGCCTAGGTGGTGGAGCACCCAGAGGTACTTCAAAACAATAAGGTGGTAAAAGGCGCCACCGAATTTTGGTACCGCTGGACGTCGCGGTGATCGCAAACAAATAGCAAGCCACGCAACGGGCAAAAAGCGCAATCCCCCCGTCTGAAACCAAACACAGACAAAAAAAGGAGAAAGAAACAGACGCACCTCCAGCTAAGCAATCACTCTTTATTTATAGCAAATAATATAATTAAACAAAGAAGGTAGGCACTCAAGGGCAACCCTGTATATATTCGATGAAAATATGGTACTTGCGGATACACAAAAAAAGAAGTAAATACAATTAGGTACTATAAATTGCTTGCTACAGAGTGTTATTTATATATTTAATAAAATGCTGCTCGTAAACTTAAGTGATAAAATTAAAGTATTTAATAGCTGATACCCTGTCAGCATACGTATTTATCTAGTTCACAAATGATAATTCGAAATTATAAGCCCGATTTATTGGACTGTCTAGAGCCATTTACTATTTTAATGGAAAAATAAATATTCTAAATTAACAATAACAATGTAACAGAATAATTGAAACATACATGAGTGGGTAAAACCCCACCAGGTTTGTATAATACAAAAGTGTTTTTAATAATATAAAATATTATTAAAAATCTGGTGTGAAGAACACAAATACAGGTTCACTATTAATATTTTTTGTGAACGTGTCCGAACATATCCCTCCCCAGAGACGCAGATACGTATTTCACCTTTCTACAGGATCACCGGTACGCCCCTGCTGGAGAAAGGATATCTTCAGACACATTCACAAAAAAGAACCACATTGTTATCTCACAGAAATTATCCAGACCGAGCATAAAAGTAACTTCAGCGCTGCCTGTTGTCGGCCGAAGTACTTCGCTCTGTCCACATAATCAATGCGAACCAACGACACTTTCCCACTGGGGAGGGATATGTTCGGACACGTTCACAAAAAATATTAATAGTGAACCTGTATCTGTGCTCTTCACACCAGATTCTTAATAATATTTTATATTATTAAAAACACCTTTGTATTAAACAATAACAATGTGGATATTTGAAATAAATTACTCAAAGATTTAAGTTTAAAATTAATCCAGTTGAAAAGCAGATTTAAATTAAATGAGTTGAGGAGAGGAAAAAAACAGACTTCTTGAGGAAGTTAATTATTAAATTCCAACAAAACGTTGAGAGAAATAGATATAATGCCGTAAAATAACGGAATGACTATTGCTTATTAACATTAACGTATAAACTAAAACATTACTAAACTCTAAACTAAAACTCTACCTTAGCGATGTCTTTGAGGTACACAAAAAGTTGTTTCTTTTGACTAAAGAAACACATGTGGAAAATTACTTTGAATTCGAGAATAAATTTATGCAATAAAATGTATATAACAACCCGAACAAAGAACTAAATATTTAAATATGCTTTTACCTTAATTTAAACAAAAATGGATATGAAATAGAATTACGTAGCTACAAAAAAAAGTCCGGGACGTATCTGTACAAAGAAAACTAAAACTAAATATTATAATACGTAACTCATAATTTGGATATAATTTAATAACTAAATCAATGATTTAGATCGTACAAATTATGCGTGTAATAAAACTTAATTAATGCTAATAAGTCAAGTAAATAGGAAAATGCAAATAAACGGTGATCGATAAATATACATGGAGGTTCACTGGAAACGGGGCAGAATAAACTAGTTATCGACAAAATAACGACCGTTATGGACATGTAACAAGTATATATTGCACTTCCAATAGTGGGAACCTTTCCTTGTGAATAAAATTTTAAGGACAGACTTGTTGTTTTTCATTCGCTATTATTTTGTTTTAACGACCCACCAAGAGTACAGCTTGTAAAAGCGGTTGGAAGAAAGTACATATTCTTAGGTTTTCGTATACGTGTCCATTTTAGAGAATTTAGTAATTAATAAATTGTAATGGTAGATGTAATTGTAAGATAGTATATTTTTTTATTCAAATTAATAGAAATGCTCCTTATTAAGTAATTTCATGTATATGTGTATAGCAAACGCCAATTAAGTTGGCGCGAGGAGGGGTAAGTTCGCGCAGGATTAGAAGTAGTGGGGAGATTTGTATTTGGTTTTACATCAAATGTCAGATAATTCTAACCTCTGAGCGTGTACTACTTTATGATCTAGCAAAGACATTATGTTCCGTCAAACGTCAATGACAAATGTATTCTGACAATTACTTGAGTAGTGGGAGTGGACGTTTTTAAAAACGTCTACTGCGCACCCCCTCCTCGCGCCAACTTAATTGGCGTTTGCTATATGTTCGTATAATTTTTCTTTTGTACAAATGGAATGCGTTGAAAATTATGTCTCTTTCGTACGCATTTGAATTTCAATTTTGAGACGCATTTTATAAACATATACCCATGTGATTTATGTATCCGACACCAATATCGCTAGGATACAACAAAAGCTGCGGATTTTTCATCGGGGTTGTTTTTACGGACGTTGGTCGACTTGATGGCAGATAAGACAATTCGTAGGTTGACACAGTTGAAACAGTGTATCAATGCGTTTACTATATACGTTACAGATCTATATGCCAGAGCCAGTTAAGTACATCTCTCAAATTACAAGTGATTAAGTTCTTATAAAATTAAGAACCAGTGAGCGAATTGTATATACTTCTATGAAGAGCAATAAAGTATATACTAATACATGTATTGTGCTAACAGTCGTGTGCTAACAATAATGAAAATGTTAAAATAATGTAATATAATGAAGACGCACCAAAAGTATGTACAACTAATTTATGTAGTAAGCTAAAGCAAAGTTTATTGAATAAAAGAAAACACAGCAGCGTCGTCCTTAAAGTTTTATTTAATATTTATGTAAACGAAATGAAGCTTTGAAATAGATTTAGATAATTGAAAGTTTTCTGTACAGGCAAAGACGAATGAGAATTTACAAATAAACTAATGGCTTTGTAAATGTGATTAAAATATTATAATCAAGAATAAATAGAGTTACTTGCTTGTGCTTATCCTGGACGAATAAAAAAAAGTGTAAAGGAACGCTGAGCAGCCTGTTTCACTGTGTTTATTCGCTGATCGACGATGACTGCAGAAGGTCTTTACTCGGGAAAGGCTAGTAAACAAATAGAGTTTATCTAGAGAAAACCTGCGATAGGAAGGGTCGTTTTTATGATCTAGTGGGGATGGGGATACCCTGTCATATTACAAATAGCGATGTCTACGGAATTAGTAGTTTATTAACTTGAAATAGAACCAAAAATAAAACAGCATGTAATAATTAACAGTCTCACAAATAGATGCCCGTCAAACGAAGATAAAACAGCTGCACGCATACTGCGTTTCTGTCAGACATAATGGAGCACCGAGTAAATATTAAATTTTGGTGTAAATTAGGTAAAAATGCAACAGAAACTGGGGAGATGTTGAAATCTGTATACTGTGATAACACCTTAAGTTATACTACTGTGTTTGAGTGGTTTAAATGATTTTAAGATGGACGTGAGAGTGCACAAGATAGCGCCAGAATTGGACGTCCGTTGGTACGGGAAATTGTGGCATGAAATCGACGAATGATCCTTCGAAAGATGGCAGAAGAGAATAAATTAATAAGGAAATGATTCGACGAATATTGCATGAGGATTAGAAAAAGAGGAAGATTTGTGTAAAGTCCCTGCCACACCATCTTACAGATGAGCAAAAATAGAGAAGAGTTGCATCGTGTGAATATTTTGTCCAAAATTGTCGCGACGATGCAATTTTTTTTAATTGCATTACAAAATAATCATTTCCATGAGTACGAATTAGTGAAACTAAAGTAGATAACCCTAAAGCCCCCTCACATACTCTCATCGTCAAAAAAAGTCATCCCAAAATAAAACTCAAAATTCTAGGCATCTGGGTAGTCGGAGTATCATCGAGGCAATCCTCTGCGCCTTCAAAAATATTGGGGAAATAAGGTTATATTTACTGTGATGTATCCTGGGTTTTCAATACGATTCTGTTGGGAAAGCATCACCAAGACCCAAAAAGGTTTTATTTACAAGAATCCCGAATCAAAGCCATTCTGATTACGTTTATCCATAATCAGGGTAAAATCCATAAACAACAGTTATAGGTGCATACTACCTTGAAGCGTTGCAGAGATTATTTGTATTTTGTACCAATCCGGTAATTAAATTGCCACACCTCGTATATAATAATGAATAGTTATTGAACATTCGTTTTAATATTTTTTCATTATAATTAATATTCAAATAGTAAATTTGATCCAATTTCATCCAATTTTATCCAGTTTCTAAAAACCTTGTTTTATGCATTCGTTACCTTGAATAAAATAGCATTATCTCGTACCCTTGCTATATTGTATACTGAAATTTAATTGAGTGCCTTTCACAAGAATTTGTTACTACCATGACCCCATTAGAATAAAATGTGTTATAGACAGGTGTCCCAAAAACATTCCGACAAACTTTATGAGATGACATCAAAACAAACATTTTTATTTAATAAACATATGTCCGCAAATGAGCCATTTTAGCATAAAAATATTATTAATATTTTGGTATTATTTTACAAAAAATGATTGAAAAACATTAATAAATTACTTTTTGTTTATGTTGGACTTTGTTTTATTGACAAATAAATGATAGTTTACAAAAATTGTTGAAAATGTTGACCATTTGCTTCAATTCAAAGATTGCGCTCACGGTTCATGGACTTTCGGACCCTATGGACTATTCCGGGAATAGCTTTTACATGTGTACAACTCGGCATTATTCTTGCTAAGAGATATTAGATCTTCGTTACGAATAGGCGTTTCGTAAAATAAAGATTTCAGATAACACCAAAAGAAAAAATCCAGGATCGGTAGAACGCGCGAGCCAGGCCACGGGACCTCCTCCTCTTCCAATCCATCGGCGGGGAAATTGCTTGTAAAGATACTGGCCCACGTTTAAACAAGAATATGGAGGTGCGCCATCATGTTATTTCTAATGTTTAAAAGACCATTTTCCAATAATAGAGGCAAAAAATATTTTGTTGAAAATTCAGATAAATGCCTGCGTTCAAACGAGCAGGCATGAAGTGAACTATTAGATTCTCTCCAACAATAGCAGCGCACATGTTAACACTAAATTGTTGCTAGTGCCTTCTAGAGACTACAACATGAGGATTTTGACCATGCCAAATGTGACTCTTTCTACTATTAAAAAAGGCATGTCTGACGCGCGATGGCGTGAAACATGCCTCATCAAAAAACAATACTACTTTCCCGAAATCAGGGACGTCGTGACCTTAAAAAAACCATTGGCAAAACCCTAATCGATGCGGATAATTTTCAGGATTTAAAGCTTGTACGCGTTGTAAATAGTAAGAGTAGAGAAACTGTTCATGAATGACACGGTGTACCGTTGTCTTGGAGGATCCCATATGGTGTGCAATTGCGCGTACATTGTTGATTGGTTTGCTTCCACACGGAGTAGATCCTCTTCTTCTTCAACCATACGAGCTGTTCTTGGACGACTACCACCACCAGGACGTCTTCAGTTCCCACTCTTTCTAAGAAGGCAATTGGAGGGAAGCAATGGTTGTATGATGAGGTTACCGACGTTCCGGATATCTCTGTTCATACAAGCGTGCTGCGTCTCTTCCATTACACTGTGCTGCACCATAAGGAAGGTGCATATCGGAAAGTTTTTCAAATGAGAAATTATCATTCATTTTCAATTAAATTTTAAATTAACAATCAACAAAGTTAATGCTGTGATGGCAACTAAATGTCACAAATAACTATTGCGATCTCAAAATTCAAAATATTATTTTAATATAGAAGTGTTTCTCCTGCCCCAAAATAAACCTCGTTGTAACAAAAAATGTTTAATGAAAGACAGTGGCGTCCAACTAAATCGAGAATTACTTTATATTTGGATATGATTTAAAACAATTTATTGCATCAGAATAATTGAAACATACATGAGTAGGTAAACCCCACCAGTTTTGTATAATACAAAGGTATTTTTAGTAATATAAAATATTATTCAAAATCTGGTGTGAAGAACACAAATACAGGTTCACTATTAATATTTTTTTTGAACGTGTCCGAAGATATCCCTCCCCAGAGACGTAGATACGTATGTCGCCTTTCTACAGGCTCATCGGTACGCCCCTGCTGGAGAAAGGATATCTTCAGACACACATCTTTAGACAAAAAAAATTTGTTTTGATGTCCACTACCACCCCTTAAAGTTTGTCGGTGTGTTTTTGGAACATATTGCATTATACCGGGTGCACCATTAGTGTGTCGGCGTTAAAACTAACAAAGATAGGAAAGTGGAATTTTCTGTACGTATACAGTATATCACAGCGGATATTATAAAATTATTTACGAGTATACAGTGTGTTACAAATTCCCGTACTCTTCTTCAGATTTTTCAGTTTAAATGAATTACTATATTTTTTAGAAATTATTTCGGTATCCACCTACCACTAACCACTACCTATCCACTACCTTTACAGTGATATATGATTATGTGCACTTCCGACAACTCGTTTTGGTTATATTGGAATTTTTGTAAAAAATTTTACATGTCGTCGTTTTAAGACGTAGGCTGAAGATGAGTATCGTGCATCGCAATATTTTTTGGATATCAAATAGGTCGTGCTGCATTTATTGAAATTCAAACGCTTCTCTCTCGATTTTTTTAAATGAAACCTATATTTTTCTATATTGTCAGCAAATTGGCTGTAAAGTTACCTTCAAATGGTATCAATAACGTAATATTTATTTACAGTTTTTTCAACGGTATTCCACTTTTATGGGAAATATCTTCGGTATTAGTCAATATTCTGTAATATTACGTATATAAAATTATTATAATGTACACTTTTTGATTTCTTAATAATCAATTAATCTTAATTAATATGATGTCCGAATTCTGCTCCATGCACATCCGCAACCTTCTCTTTATGGACGTACATTTTCAGTCATATGGTTCTAGTGCAAGTGGAGAAAAGCATTTCTTATACGTTGCTTAATGTTTACTTGAGGTTGTGGGGGCTGCCATGTAAACTATGTTTTTATAGCAGGCCACCTACAAAAATCACAAGGGGTGAGATTTGGTGATCGCGGTGGCCAGCTTATTTGACCTTCTCTTCCAATCCACCTATTAGTAATATCTATCTAAGTGTGCTCTTGCAGCAACTCCGTAATATGCGGTTACACCATCGTGTTGGTACCACAATCTGTCCATGACGTTACTTCGTAGGCCTTCAATTAGCATTGGTAATTTATTTTGTAGGAAGTTTTTATAAATTTCACAATTTAAGGTATTATTAAAAAAGAATGGACCTACGATGGTGTTTCCTATGACGCTTCCCCGAGTATTCGTGTGATACAAAATAGGTTGTACAAAATGATGATTATTTATGTGAATATTATTTCTATAGGAGTGAAAAATTCTTTTCGTGCTAATGGTTGTAATTCCATGTTGTTTGGAAATTACTCTTGTTTCATTATATTCTTAGTTGTTTGAAAATCATGTCCATCTAGCCATATTGGGTGTCCCGCATATTCAATAGAATTAAAGATATTTCCCATAAAAGTTAAATACCGTTGAAACTACTGTAAATAGGTATTACGTTATTGGTACCATTTTGAAGATAATTTTACAGCGAATTTACTGACAATATCAAAAAATATAGGGCTAATTTAAAAAAATCGAGAAAGACGCGTTCGAATGTCGATAAATGTGGCACGACCTATTTAACACCCTGTATATATTTTTACATTATACCACCTTGAAACATATAAAGTGTTAAACCCCAAATTGATATCCAAAGAATAATTCGATGCACGATACCCATCTTCAGTCAACGTGTTAAAACGTTAGACGCTGCAACTGTAAAATTTTTGACAAAAATTCCACTATGATAAAACTAGTTGTCGAAAGTGGACATAAGCATATATCACTGTAAAGGTAATTTAGGTGGCTATCGAAATAATTTCTGAAAAATATAGTAATCCATTTAAACTGAAAAATCTGAAGAAGTGTGCGGGAATTTGTAACACACATTCGTAAATAATTTTAAAGTTTCCGCTATGATATACTATATACGTACAGAAAATTACACTTTCCTATCTTTGTTAGTTTTCACGCCAAACTCCGCCGACACACTAATGGCGCACCCGGTATACTGAAAAAGTGGAGAAATTTAGTTAAATATATTTCAAAATATAATACATATAAATAATATATGTATTGGATTTTCTTCAATTTCAAAATGTATGAACTAGCTTAGACATATTAAAATAGAGCAAAATATATAAACAATTCCTTAAGATGCCAAATAAAGATATTATTTTCTCTCATTCTTGATTAAATTCATGGTACACTTTATACGCTCATTTCTTAGGCAATTAACCGCTGCTTGAGATTAACTTGTCGATGCGCAATAGCAAGTGTAATTACAATTCTCATTTGAAAGTATAATTAAGGATCTTTTGCGAAAAACGAGTAACTTAGCCTAATTATGGTAGATAAAGTGTAACTTCTTACTTCAAGTGTTTCCATTATCTTCATTTTCTGACGTTTTATTTATCCAGGGTCGTAATGGAATGGGAAATATTTACGTATGGGCTAGCGGGGATGGTGGAGAAGATGATGATTGCAATTGCGACGGCTACGCGGCGAGCATGTGGACCATTAGTATTAATAGTGCCATAAACGATGGTCAAAACGCACATTACGACGAGAGTTGTTCCTCTACATTAGCGTCCACTTTTAGCAACGGCGCTAAAGATCCAAATACAGGAGTTGTAAGTAAAGAATATATTTAATCCTATGGAGAACTATATAAAACTTCCTTGCGTTAATTGTTTGTCTTAAATGCGTTTATTAATGTGGTAATTTGGTGTAATATGCTATTTAAGTTATTCTTTAACTTATTAGTATTTATGCAGATTAATTGTAAAGGGTTAAGCAGTACAAAATTATAGAAAATTGTACAAATCAGTCGTTGAGCGATTTTTGTTCCTACTTTTGAAATAAAATGAAAACCAGGTTAAAACATATTATATATATATGCACGAGGGATAAGCAACAATTATTGAGAATAGAAACACCTAGTTACCTATGAAAAACAAATTGTTGTTTAATAAATAGTGCATTATTTTATCTCTAAATTCAGTTTAGTTTGTGCAATTCGGTGAATAATGTCTGAGAAATAACCTATAGAATACGCTTCTGTTATCGAAAAAATGAAATTATCACGAGAGAACTTTCGGATAATGATTTACTATGATTTCAAGAAAGGCTTGACCGCGTATGAGTGTGAGAAAAGTCGGCATTTGGGGATCTCGCACCATTATTCGCTACTGTTTATAGATGGTATAAAGAGTTTGAACGAGGTTGTAACTCGGTTGTACACAGAAAAGGAGCTGGCCCACCTTCAACTATTGTTAATCTCAAAAATATTGCTCCAGTGGAGAAGATGGTGAAAGAGGACAACCGTTATTTGATGTTCCCACTCGCCAAGAATGCCAAATTCGAATACATGAAGATGGAAAAACCCCTACGATGGTGAAAAAACAGCAAGCAATGAAAAAAGTAATATACGCCGTATTTTTTAGAAGTACGGGTTTGGTGGCCGCCAAGAAAACGCGTCGTCTCATACAGCAGGGATAACTGTTCAGTATTTAGCTGAAAACAAAATCAATGTTATAGAACATCCTCCTTACTCACCGAATTTGGCGATGTGTGACTTCTGGCTATTTTTTGATCTCAAAAGCATTTGAGAGGGAAAAGGTTCCAGTCAGAAGAGAGATTGCCGTTAAGTGTTTTTTGATACTACCCCTAAAGATAGCTGGCTGAACGCTTTTGAACTATGGAAGGAAAGAATGGTTAAGTGTATTATTGTTGATGGCAATTACTTTGAACATATTTAAAATAAAAATTCTAAAAACTTGTATTAATCTTTCTATTCTCAATAATTGTAGCTTGTCCCTCGTATATGTATCGGTTTAAAACGTTTTCCGCCATCTTCCGATGCCCAATCTCCATTGGTCCCTGTCTTCCCATAAGTTGTTTTCCAAACCTCTCACTTTTATCTCCTTATCTATTCCTTCACTACGAGTTCTTCTAGGCCTCCTTCTCCTGCGCTTTCCTTGCCGGGTTCATTCCATCACTAGCTTGGGTAGCCGTTCACCTGTCTTTCGTTGCACATATCTATACCATTGAAGTTGTTTCGTTTTGATGTCGTCTACTATGACATGCTTAACTTCCATAATTTCTCTTTCTCATTTCGTAGTCTGTCCCTTCTAGATCTACCTGCAGCTCTTCTCCATAAGTTCATTTCTGTTACCTGCAAAGCTTTTACTGCTTTATATTTAGGTGGTCAGACTTCAGAACTCTAAGTTGCTATGATCTTAACGATTGTATTGTATATTATGATCTTACTTCTTTTGGAGATCTTTTCATCCCAGAAAAATCTATTTAAGTGGCTTATTGCTGTTCTAGCCTCATTGTTCCTATATCGTATGGCTGTATCCAAGGTACCGTCGTGTGACTAATCCAGTCCCAGATATTTGTGTCGCAATTTTTAATTTTTTGTCCATCATTTAAGATAAGGTCTTTTTGTACACCATCTATGCACATATATTATGTTTTTTCTGTGCTCACCTCTAGACCCCATTTACGATATTCTTCGATCAATTTGCGCGTCATATATTTTATGTTGTTCACATCTTGAGCTAACACTATTAGATCATCTGTGAAACATAGCATGTATATATTTCTTTCCGCCGGCGGGATACCCATACTTTCGCAATTTCATAAATATATTTTAAATAATGTTGGCAAGAGAGCTGTCCTGCTCGCACTATCTTCTTCAAACTACTCTCCTTCCACGTGAATACACCGATCCCTGCAACTTGTCCATTCCTAAAAACAGTGCTGGATGTCTTCGCGTGTTAACGTGTTCAACTCTGCTTGCGATTCGGTATCTGGATTCTAGATCTCATCCATAGTTTCAAAACGGTGCCCCTTGAGCTTCAGTTCCAACTTCGGAAACAGGAAGGAGTCACAAAGATCAAGATCTGAGAACTGGGCAGGGGGTAGTAATGCCGTCTTCATTAACGCTAGAAACTGATCCATAACAAGTGATATGGGTTTTGGTGGATTATCGTGGTGTAGGATCCACGAATTGTTGCGCCATTTGGCGGGCCGTTTGCGTCGAATGTTTTCTCTTAGTTACCGAAGAACATCGCTATAAAATCCATTAACTATTTCACTTGGTGGGAGAAATTCTTTGAGTACTCTGCTATCAGGTCAAAGAAGCAAATCAACATCGACTTGACGTTGCTTCGAACATGCAGTGGCTTCTTGGGTTGTGGTGACGATGACGTCTTCCACTGCGATGACTGCTATTTTGTTTCGCGATCATACCCGTACACTCATGATTCCTCGCCGGTAATTGCTTTAAAAATTGCTTTAGTTGTATCGCTATTTTAAGTACAAAAACGGTCTGTAAAGAGCAACATTTGTGTTGTTCTTCTTTACAGAATTTGTTTAAAAGGAATGTTACGACAAAACATTTCTTTAAACTCACAAGTCTCTTTGAATGCAACAAGCTTATCGTATGCCAATATTAATATGTAATTTAGTTCCAATCACGAGGAACTCTTAGCCTTTATTCTAAAGTTTGTGTTAACACTCGAACCTAATACCCAACTGTTATAATTAATCTGCATTACAACATTTTCACTAAGCTGAACTTATATTTTAGCTTTTAAAGTGACACGTCGTTACTTTTAAGGACCAACTCTTAGATTATCCTACTAGAATCGTAGATCATTCTCAAAAGTCAATTACGAAATTTTCTAGTTAAAAGATATTAAGTGCATAGAAATAGTATGTAGTTAATAGAGATAGGGGAGTAGAGTATGCGCCTTAAAATTAGATGTCAAAAGCCAATTAGGTGCGAATGTTGTATTTGCTTGGTAAAATAATATGAAAATGGGATTTAAGTAAAACACTTATACTTATAGTATAAGTGTTTTACTTAAATCCCATTTACATGTAATGGATTTCCAGCAAGTATCGGCCGACTCAATTAAATTAAAAAAAAAAAAAAAAAAAAATATGAAGCTCAAAGAGCAGTAATTTTGACATTGAAATTATATTACCGAACCATAATGTAGTTTGATAGATTATATACTAAAATAATTCTGCATTTCTGCTTTTCCAACTTGTAAAACTTTTACTCATTTTGTACCTGGGCATTATTTCTGCAAAAGGAGTAGATCCTGTAATGATACGTTATAGATAATGTGTTTTGTTAAGGTTAAAACTTCATTTTCTATCTTCCAAGGAGTTTTCAGAAGTATTTTTATATCATAATTTTTATATAATAAAGCAATAATATCAAGCTGTTCCAGTTAAATAGTTATTATATTTGGATTTGTACTGATCAAGTTTAGTCCAAATCTAAAAAATTTTGCTTTTTTACATAGTCCTCGTAAGTACAGTACTCTTTAGCATTTGCACTACTCCAAGACCGAAAGTATTTCATATTTCGTAAATATTTGCAGTCGTCCATAATAAAAACTGTAAAGTATAGAATATAATGGTATTGTTGATGGATGTCATATATAATGGCAATTGAAATATCAAAATACATTTTACAAGTATGACGTAAATTCATCCTTTATGGCCACGCTCCATTTTCTTCTTATTATAAGCTCCAAACTAGTCGACATATGCCGGTAAATAATCCTATGCATGACTTTCATGTTGTATCCATAATCAAAATATTCTTGCCGGAGGTATAATACATGGTCGATTAGAAGTGTTACGACCAACAATGTTATGAGTATATTTCATTTCCGAAAATTTCGTAACAATCGAATCGCCATCGCGTAGCATGACATCAAAATGATTGAAAACGCGCTGGAGTAATCCATAAATTCAGTAATTTTGAAATCTCTTACGTGGAATATGGCAGAGTAAGCCCATGCGTAAATGCTAAAGATTCCATATAAAAACCACTACCATGTTAGACCAGTATCAGGTTTTAAAATATCTGAAGATGTGCATATAAATTATTTAACCAAAAAATGAGTGAAATTCGGAGAGAACGTAGAACTGTGATAAAATTCTTGATGAAAGGAGGAAATGAACCCAAAAATATTCATAAGAGGATGACTAGCGTTTATCAGGAAGATGCACCGTCATATTTTATAGTAAAATTTTTAGTCTAAGTAATTTCGATGGGGCAGTGAATCAATTCAAGGCGATCTAAGAAGCGGAAGTCCTATCGAAGAAAGAACTAAGGAAAATCGAAGGGCATTACTTAATTAATAATTATTACTGTTGAAGTAGAGACATCAGAAGTCACAGTATTAAAAATTTTACATGATTTAGTAATGAACAAAGTACTAACACAGACTCCTGAGCAAAACTTGTGTCGACAACGAACTTTGGAGAAAAACTTGAGTGTTTTAGCTGACGTTGAAAACTTTTTTCGAAAATTATAAAAGTGCGTCAAACGTTGTTCTATCACGGGGACCTACGGATCCAGGCAGTGGATCCACAAAACCACCGAAAAAGTCAAACAGGGAAATCTCATCTGGAATTTTTTTTTTGGGATACAGAAGGAATCTTCAAAAAAAGTTTAAGTATATCAATACGTTAAGCACGTATTACGCATTTATTACAAATGAATCAGACATGCAATAATATACACGTCTGTAACTGTACACATGAACATACACCTCGTATTTTCCAACATTTACTTCTGCCTAAGACACGTGTTTTTGCCATCTACTGTCAGGCTAGTGAAGTAAGTAAAGTTTAAAGAAATCGCCTCATAACGGACAAAAGAAACTATTCCGAAAGTGGCAATTTTCCCTTGACCGACCATCTGGCATCGTGTTAATGGACTTACACCTATATACGTATTTTTTTCTCTTCTGTACCGGCATAGCCGTTCAAGGAAAAATTTCCACTTTCGGCATAGACTTTTTTGTAACAAATGCGTATTACGTGCTTAACGTATTGATATAATTAAACTTTTTGGTATATTTGTTGCCATCTGGCATCGTGTTAATGGACTTACACCTATCTACGCGTTTTTTTCTCTTCTGTACCGGCTTAGCCAATCAAGGGAAAATTGTCACTTTCGGTATAGTCTCTTTCGTTCTTCAGATGTAACTAGATTATATGGTGTCACCTGATAGGACAAAATTTGCAATGCCTTATGAGGCCATTTCTTTAAGCTTTACTAAGTTCATTAGCCTAATTGATGAAGCCTGACAGTAGACGGCAGAAAAACGTGTCTTAGGCAGAAGTAAATGTTGGAAAATACGAGGTGTATGTCCATGTGTACAGTTACAGACGTGTATAATATTATATGTCTGTTTGATTTGTAAGAAGGAATCTTGTTAATTGAGTACACGAAGATCGGTTTTACAATTACAGAAGGGTATATAAGGACACATTTAGAAATTTGAAAACTGCTATGCAGCAGGAAAACCCCAAAATATTGCTCATAAGATTATGCTTCTTCATGACAATTTTAGAGCTTACAAGACTCGCCGAGCCTGAGAAGTAATCGACTGAGGCTTTATAAAGATGGAGTATACACCCTACATCCTGGACTTGACACTGAGTGATTATTATCTCTCTCTTAAATGTCTTCAGATGTTCAGACGCTTTCCTTCAAATGATTGAAGGAAGCAGTGGGGCCAGTGGGAGAGTTTTTAGAAGACTTACTAAAAAAATTGTTTTTGGAAGTTATAGGCCTATTAATTATAAAAACGCTAGAATGGGTTTGTAACCATTAGTGGATCATATGTTGAAAAATAAGATATAGCTTTTCTTATAGTGCCTTTTATTCATACAGGATTTATTCCTTTTAGTATACAAGAATGGATTAAATCTTGACCTGTAGGTCAGTAATTTGGTTCGCCCGCAGACAAGTGTTTAATATTGTTCTCTTTCATTGCTGCCAACATTTGTCTACTATCAGTCCTAGTAATTCTTCATAATAATCTTCTGCTGCAATAAATTTATTCCCCAATGTTTGAAAGAATTTCAATTAATCATCTTTTTGGTATTATGTTTAGGCGGACAATGAACTTTAGAAATATTAATTATGGTTATTTGTTCTTTGATTAGTACTGCAGGAGCTTGTAAATAATGGTAATTAGTTTCCACAATGTTGTTTTAGTTATGCCAGCTGTTCCTTCATAGGCTGTTCCATCTAGATGGTCAGTAAAATATAATATGTACTTAGGAACTCTTCCGAGTGAAGTGAGTTTTATAAATTAATAATACATCAATTTTGTTGTTTCGTGAATGTGTTTATACTGACCATGGAAACACTCTTGCTACTATATTAACTACAATTTCTATACCAGTCTATGATATTTACAATTAAAAAGATTTCACACTCTTTTAGTTATTGTTAGTAAATTAAATTATTTAAATTGAGGTGTGTTTCGTTAAAAGCAATTTTCAAGATCTTATAGAATGATTTAACACCGAAATTATATTTATATATATTTTTCTATTTTCGATTTTGTGGTAGGTACGCAATAATATAAGACATATTTTCAATGAAGAAAATATGTTATTTTAAACAAATTAAAAATAACATATTTGTATTTTAGATTGAATTTCTGCTATATAGTTCTCCATTAATTAACTACTCACAAAATACTTAATGAGATTTGTAGGCAACAACTGACTTATATGGAAAATGCACCACTACACATTCAGGAACATCGGCTGCTGCTCCGGAAGCGGCAGGCGTATTTGCTTTAGCTCTGGAGGCTAAGTAAGTTTATTTAGATTAAATATCAGATAAGCGCAGTTTTAGACAATAATATCTTGCTAATTAACTTCTATTGTTTTGGTTAACATTTATGTGAATTGTAAAAGTAGATTCCCCACCACACACACAAACACACACATACATGCACACGCACGCACACACACACACACACACACACACACACACATATATATATAACGTGTCCAGGAAAGTATGCAACAAAGGGAAAACTTTTTAATGGTCTGTTTCTCAGGTAATTTTATTCTTTATAAAAGTTTTTGCTTTACTTAAAACCCATTTACCCGTTAAAATAATTATTTATTAAATAGTAAAAATACAATTATTTTATAAAATGTTCAAAATTTCTGTGTCTACTTAATATCGTGTGGGCTAGTCACGTGCGTAAGTGATATTCATTACTAGAGACCATCATTCTTGTTTCCGTCACAGAGGCTATAAAATACATTACCATGGCAGAACGTTTACCTTTGTAAGAAAAAGCAGGGTTAAGCTCATATGTGGCGATAATTATAAAACATGCAGAGACGCAGCTGCGACTTTTAATGAAAGGCATCCCAATAAAAACATTAGTTGGTCTACGGTATCCCGAATTTTGCGAAAATTTAAACAAACAGGCTCTTTGGAATTTAATTTTAAAAAGGAACATGACAGACCAGTAAGAAATTTAGATAATTGTTTAAATTTTTACAAAGTGTAATTGAGAATCCTAAATTATTTGTGAGAAAATGTGCACCTAATTTAGGCTTGCGTAAATCATCAGTACATCAAATATTCAAAACATACAAGTTTACTCCGTTTAAACCAAGATATGTCCAAACGTTGCAAGAACGAGATTATGACAAGCGATTAGAGTTTTCCTTCATGATACAAAAGGTGAAATAGAAACAGACATAACATTTCCCCCCAAAAAAAAAATTATTTACCGATGAAGCGACATTCACTACAAATGGTCTTGTTTATTCGCAAAATTGTCGTTGGTGGTCTCAAGAGAATCTACATTTTAAAATAGGGAGTAAAAACCAATATTCACGAAAGATAAATGTCTGGTGCGGAATTTTGGAGAGAAGACTGGTCGGCCGTATTCTTTTCAGCAAACTCTAAATGCTGAAAGGTATTTAGCATTTCTGACTACTGAATTAGAAGATGAATTTGAGAACGTACCTTTACAAACAAGACGTTCTTTGTAGTTTATGCAGGATGGTGCACCTGCACATAGTTCTCGTCAAGTCGTGCAGTATTCAAACCAAGAATTTCAAGATCAAGATCAATTTCAATCGTCAGGAAGACATTCAACATTTCCATGGCCTCCACGCTCGCCGGATTTAAATCCTTTAGCTTACTTTTTATGGGGTTGGTTGAAAAATCAGATGTATTTGGACAGGCCATTTGATAACCAAGAAGAACAGGATTAGGGAAGCGGTAACGCATTTAAATAATAATCCCAATTTCCTGCAAAATGCCGCCAGGGACTTAAGTAGACGTAGTGAATTATTGTATTGACGGAGAGGGGCATCATATCGAGTGATGTTTGTTTAAAACATAAAAATAACATTTTTTGCATTTTCAAGTCATTAAAGGATATTTTCATTATTTAAAGCAATATTTCATTTGTTTTAACTGTTAAATGGGTTTTAAGCAAAAACTTTTATAAAGAATAAAATTTCTTAGAATTAAACCATCAAAAAGTTTTCCTTTTGTTGCATACTTTCTTGGACACGTTGTATATATCAGGCGCGGCTCGTGATGACGTACTGTAAGGGCACATACAATGATGCGAGTGCCTCGTGTGTTTTCGGTGTTTACTAAGAAAACGCTGCGTTAGTACACGAGAATACACGAAGCACTCGCATCATTGTACGTGCCCCAACAGTACGTCATCACGAGCCGCACCTGGTGTCTTACAGAAAAGATATTTTTGGCGTTATTTTAAAATATTACAAAAAAATGCCCGGCCGGACCGATTTTTAAACTTAATTTTACACCTTTTAAATTAAAATTCGAATGTACAGGGTGATTAATTATTTGCAGTAATTGATTAGTGAGTTTTGTTAAATGGATCATTGTTGTGATGATTATTGGTTACGGGAACATGTGAAGTTAAATAGAAGTTGTCAACATTCTTAATCATAAACATCCTAAGCTGTCACAAGAAACTGTGTCCAAAATTCATGAACAATTCTAAGAAGCTGGACATGTTAAACTATTAAAAAGAAAGCCTTAATTCGTAAAGCATAATATTTAATTAAATATATAAGAGAATCCAGTGTCTAGTTTGCATCAAATTGTCCGGAAAAATAATGTCTGTCATAGAACTATTTTAAAGTGTCTGCATGATTAAAATTATAACATTTACCCAGGAACCAACAGAATACAATCTAGACTGTAGATTGCAGTTCTGGGAAGAAATAATAAACAAGCTGAATTGAAATGAGTTAGCTCTTGATAATATTCCTTTCTCTGACGAATCAACTTTCACGATGAAAGGGGAGTTAAATTGGCAGAACTGTAGGTATTGGTCAGAACAAAATCCATAACGTATATCCATATATCGTGGATTCGACCTTACTGGATGAAGATGTTCAACAAGACGTGGCAACACCCCACTATGCTCTAATTATAAGAAACTATCTAAAAGAAATCTATACGAATAGATGGATTGGAAAAATAAGTACTATTGAGTAGCCAGCTAGATCGCCAGACCTTACAATTTTAGATTTCCCTTTGACAGGTGGCCTCAAGCGTAAAGTATATGTAACCGTATGTAACTGTACCGGATAACACTGTTGTTCTCAGAAACAAACAACGCACAAAAATACAAAATATTTCATCTCAAGTTTTTGAGAAAGTTAGGTAGGCGTTCTATTATAGACTGTGATTTTGGCAAGAAGACAACGGAGAACATTTTGAACATTTAAAATACTATAGTAGGTCGTTAAACACAGATAATCATGTGGCACTTAAAAATATAAAAATATAAAGCGATTTATTTAACAAAACTCACTAATTAATTACTGAAAATACATAGATAATTATTTTTTGACCTCTGTATATTAGAGTAGATTTAGATAGTCGGCGATTTAAGGTTTGTTACAGACCTTAAATCGAAAACTAATTTAATATACTATAATATACAAAGGTCAAGAACTAATTATTTTTATATATATATATATATATATATATATATACAACGTGTCCAGGAAAGTATGCAACAAAGGGAAACTTTTTTATTGTCTATTTCTCAGGAAATTTTATTCGTTATAAAAGTTTTTGCTTTACTTGAAACCTATTTATCCGTTAAAATAAATGAGTTATCATATTAGATAGTAAAAATACAATTATTTTATTAATTGTACAAAATTTCCGTACCTACTTAATATCGTGTGTGCAGTCATTCCTTTTTACTTTTAATCACGTATGCATGGTATTTGACAGTAACTTTGACATCCTACAAAATACATTACTATGGCAGAACGTTTAACTTTGCAAGAAAGAGCAGAGTTAATGCTTATATGTGGCGATAATTATAAGACATGTAGAGACGTAGCTGCGACTTTTAACGAAAGGCATCCCAATAAAAACGTTAGTTGGTCTACGGTATCCCGAATTTTGCGACAATTTAAACAAACAGGCTCTTTGGAATTTAATTTTAAAAAGGAACATGATGGACTAGTAAGAAATTTAGATAATTCTTTAAATGTTTTACAAAGTGTAATTGAGAATCCTAAATTATCTGTGAGAAAATGTGCAACTAATTTAGGATTACGTAAGTCATCAGTACATCAAATATTGAAAACATACAAGTTTACTCCATTTAAACCAAGATATGTCCAAACGTTGCAAGAACGAGATTATGACCAGCGTTTAGAGTTTTCCTTCATGATACAAGGTGAAATAGAAACAGACATAACATTTCCCAGAAAATTATTATTTACCGATGAAGGGACATTCACCACAAATTGTGTAGTTTGTTCGCAAAACTGTCGTTGGTGGTCTCAAGAGAATCCACATTTCCAAATGGAGTGCAAAAACCAATATTCACGAAAGATAAATGTTTGGTGCGGAATTTTGGAGAGAAGAGTGGTCGGATCGTATTTTTTTCAACAAACTCTAAATGCTGAAAGGTATTTAGCATTTCTGACTACTGAATTAGAAGATGAATTTGACAACTTACCTTTACAAACAAAACGTTCTTTGTGGTTTATGCAGGATGGTGCACCTGCACATAGTTCTCGTCGAGTCATGCAGTATTTAAACCAAGAATTTCAAGAAAAATGGATAGGAAGATATTCAACATTTCCATGGCCTCCACGCTCGCCGGATTTAAATTCTTTGGATTATTTTTTACGGGGTTGGTTGAAAAATCGGGTGTATTCAGAAAGATCATTTGATAACCAAGAAGATTTGCAGAACAGGATTAAGGAAGTGGTAACACATTTAAATAATAATCCCAATTCCCTGCAAAATGTCGTCAGGGACTTAAGTAGACGTACAAATTTATGTATTGAGCGAGAGGGTCATCATTTCGAGTGACGTTTGTTTAAAACATAAAAATAACATTTTTTGTATTTTCAAGTTATTAAAGAATATTTTCATTATTTAAAGCGATATTTTATTTGTTTTAACGGGTAAATGGGTTTCAAGTAAAGCAAAAACTTTTATAAAGAATAAAATTTCCTGAGAAATAGACAATAAAAAAGTTTTCCCTTTGTTGCATACTTTCCTGGACACGTTGTATATACATATATATATATATATATATATATATATATATATATATATATATATATATGTAATATTACAAGGTATTGCTTATTTTCTTGACAGTAGTTATAATACCAGAATAAAAATAAGTGTTTCTTGGGAATGGCGGCCGGCTGATTAAAACGATATTTAACGTGTTTACGTTTCGGTTCTACATATAGAGCCTTTTTCACAACTGTAATATATTTATTAAAATATCAGAATGGTGAAAGTAATGTTAAATTAAATGTACTTATAAATTATGCAATAACCTTTACTATCATATTAATTAGTATATTTATTTTCAGCAATAATCTGACATGGAGAGATATGCAGCATTTAACAGTTTTAACTTCGAAACGTAATTCTTTGTTTGATGCTAAGGGTCGTTTTCATTGGACGATGAATGGTGTCGGATTAGAATTTAACCACTTATTTGGTTTTGGTGTGTTAGATGCAGGCGCGATGGTAGCATTAGCTAAGCAGTGGAAAACAGTTCCTGCTAGATACCATTGCGAAGCAGGTGTAGTAAATGAAGTTCAGTAAGTTATTACTATTATAGTAGAAAATTCCATGCAATAATTAATATTTTTTTAGCCAAATTCTTCCCAATAAACCTATACTTCTGAAAATAGATACCAACGCCTGCCTTGGTTTTAGTACGGAAGTAAGGTATTTGGAGCATGTGCAAGCTGTAGTAACAGTTAATGCCAGTAGGCGGGGTGACTTAGAATTATTTTTAACGTCACCGATGGGGACACGATCGATGATATTAAGTAGAAGACAAAACGACGATGATTCACGAGATGGTTTTACAAAATGGCCATTTATGACCACTCATACATGGGGTGAATATCCACAAGGGGTTTGGTTACTTGAGGTAATTAGTAGTTATTGAGTTAATGTTCTATAAAACCTAATAAGAGGGATAAGCTGAATTTATTGAGAATAAGAAAGTCTAGTAGACTGTGGAAAACAATCATAGGTACAATGTTTATTTAGAGCAACTCTTTGTCTGTCATTTGACGTTGTGTTGTTGAAATTACGTTCGTTCTAACTCAGCTACTTATTTTTTAAAAGTAAAAGAAAATGGAATTAAACACAGAGCACTTTCCTATCATAATTTATTATGATTTTAAAAGAGGTTTAACTGCTTATGAGTGAAAAGAGAGAGAAGATTCAGTTTTTGCTGAACAAGGACCTTCCTTGGCTACGGTCTACCGACGGTATAAGGAATTTGAACGCGAAATGAATACTGTCTAGCATCAAAAAGGAGCAGGGCGTCCTCCTACGGCTGTTACCGACAAAATTATTGCTGCTGTTAAAAAATAATTGAAGATCACAATAAAGCCACTTATACGGTAATATCACGGTAATACGGTAATAAAGCTAAAATAATTGAAGATCACAATAAAGTCACTTATACGGTAATATCACGGTAATACGGTAATCAACTCAAGATTGGACCCTCAGCTGTTAAAACAATCATACACGACACCTGCATTTAAAAAAAGTGGTAAATCGCTTCGTGCCGCATCACCATTCTGATTTCCAAAAAGTAGAGCGTGTAGGAATTTGACATGAAACTTTAAATTTCTTAAATAATGGCGGGCACCAAATTTTTTACAAAACAGTGACAGGTGACGAAACTTATATTCCCTTTTTCGACCTTCGTCGTGTATGGATTCACAGAGATGAGGAAACTCCTACAATGATTAAGAAGCAGAAAGCTATGAAAAAGGCTATGTATGCGGCATTCTTCAGAAGTATGGGCTAAGTAAATGCAATTAAGCTAGATGGATGAAAGATAGTTACAGCTAAATGGTACACTGAAAAATGTTTGCCTGAAGTGTTCAGTAGAGTTCCAGACAAGGGAATTATGCTCCACCATGACAATACATCGTCCCTTACAGGAATTTTAACTCTCCAGTTTTTGGCTAAAAAAAATATAAAAGTAAGATTACGTCCGCCGCACCTGATTTATCAATGTGTGACGATCTTTTGGCAATTTTTTTTGGGGCTTAAATGTGATTTGCGGGGTAGAAAATTTCGACTGGAGGAGATATTAATACCGCAGTTCACGCTTATTTTGAAGGTATTCCAAAAGAATTGGAAGCTTTTAAACAGTAGAAAGAAAGAATGGTCAAGTGTATCATTGTTGAAGGGAATTACTTTAAGTATGTTTAAAATAAAATCCTAGAAAATATTAACCGTGTTTTTTATTCTCAATAATTTCAGCTTGTCCATCATATGGTTGTATTTAAAGAAAATTTTGGATTGGATTCTTACGATAAAAGTAGATATATACATATTCCAAAATTGGTAAATTTAAAAAGTTGATATAGAAGTAAATTATATTTTTTTAGATATTTTGTTTATATCTACATAATTTAAAAATCTAATTTAAGAGTTTAATACGGCATATAAAATATACCTGCATATACTATAGCAGAATAATAATCAAGCTACCTACCGTAAGAATAATACCCGAAACCAAAAACAAAAACATAAAAGGTATTTACACAGTTTAGCCATAAATGTTGTTAGTGGTTGTTAGTTAACGGTGCATAAAAATGGAATAGTTTATAGTATAAAACTAAAATGCATCTATTCAAAAAGAATAGAAAATAAGCAACTTTCACACGATATACAAGTTGTCCTTCAAAGAAAGAGAACGTATGAAAAATGGAGATATATAATTATACGAATCCAAAATATTTTCCCAAAGTTCCCTCTCGTACGCGGCAAAAAATGACGAATATTTATAAAATATTTGTCCCGCCACTGTGCGACTGACTCCTTATGTTGTAGTCGGTCGGTTTTAAGTATCCTTATGTTGTAGTCGGTCGGTTTTAAGTATCCAAACAATCGTGCCCCCGATTCAGTCAAATGTCTATCGTTACATATGTAGATGTCTACGTTCGATATGATGTACATTTATGTATTCGATTCAACGTAGATTGTTACCAAATTGAACGTGAAATGCCCCGTAGAGCACAAATCTTACATCTTCTTTTAGTACGAGACTATCGAACCCTGAGCATATAAAACTGTTTAAATAATATTATCATAACATCGAGAGCTGTTACTTACACTCACACTCACACACACACGTATGCTGTAGCGTATCTGCATGTGTGTAAGTTCAATAGATTAGACATTCTGAATTCATAGGCGACACATACTACAATTTTCAGCAGGTTTTTAATTTTGAGGTTCGCGTCGTAATTGACTTACAATTTTTTGGATTCATATTCTATGTAATTGCATCTTTCGTTGTCTTTTCTTCCAAGGACACCTGTATATTCGTAATTTAATCGAAATGATCGTCTTCTGCGTCCACATAGAGATGTAAATAACTGGATTATTCGTCCGTCTATAAACGCACTGTTTCTAGAGATATTACTGTTGTACATTTTCAAGGATATTTTGTTTCAGAGACCCTAAACTTAAATGATATTTCTTACAAGCTATACTTTCGAAAACATCTCTTAATAAAACTATAATTCTAAATTTTATTTAAGAAAAAAGACAAAACGTAATTTATTATTAATCGGTATTATTGGTATTATTGGTATAATTGGTATTATTCATTAATGATAGAAAATTATGTCGGGCAAACGTTCGCCTCCAGCAGATGATTCGTTTGAGGTAATCTTCGATAAACTTTTTGCTAAGTTTTGGGATCTATCTCGGCGGATGTTAAACCTCACAAAAAAATCCAATGGCGTTAAATCGCATGATCTTAACGGCCAATTGATGTCACCGCTATGTGGAATAATGCGATCTCTGAATTTTTCACGGTAAATATCAAACGTCGGATGCGATGTGTGGCAAGTTGCGTGCCATCTTGCTGAAATGGCATAATTTCAACATCAATATCTTCGATTTCGTGCTCAAAAATAATCGGTTAACACGGTCCTATAGCACCTACCGTTGACTGTTACTGTCTGATCCACATCGTTTTCACAAAAGCAAGGCCCAAGTACGCCGCCCGACCACAATGCGCTCAACAAAGTTATTTTTTGATCATGCAATGGTGTCTGGTGTATCACGTGAGGATTCTACAATGTATAATTTACGTAGATTAAGTATATTAATACACGAAATTTCCGCCCATATTTCGCGGCAATTTCGTGAATTAATATACCTAAAGAGTTGGAAATTTGTCTCATTTGGGAAGAAAATTTTCTTTGAAAAATTAGCATTAACTTCCTGCTGCTCTAGAACCTAATATACGTAAATTCTACGTTGTAGAATTTAAGTACCCATGATCTCTGGGCCTTAAGTAAAATATGCCAAAGGGAGCCATAAGAAAGGCCCAGTGTTCGAACGGCGACGAATCAATAATTCCGTCTTTCAGACACACAAATCACTCACAGCAGCAATATTCTCGACTGAACGTGGGCGACGATGCACAAAGCTTATTATTGTTCCTCAGTGGGACGATTAAGTTGACCATAATATTTCTGTAAACGTAGATACACAGTTCGTACAGAATTGATATTGCTGTGGAACAATTGAACAGTTTTAATGTGTGGTTACGTAAAACATTTCGTAAATGTGTTGTTTCAAACTAACATTTGATATATCGGGTGTCCGTTTAATATTGAATATGACAGTTCGTGTTAAATTTTGGTTAAATTAGCATAACTGCACTTGAGCTCGACCGCAACAATTAACATTTGCGTTCTATGCGGTAATCACTTCTGACGTACATATAAAAATTAATAAAATCAAACACAATAACCTTACTCTTCGAAATGTTTATTGCCAATATTTGCTAATTACAATTATTTAAGAACATGTGCCAAATTGGCGAACGTTTGAAACAAGAAATGTGAACAATAAAACGTAACGGAAACAAGCATGTACGACTGTGGCAAAAGATGTCAAACACCAATTCACAATAACTATAATTCTCGGTGTGGTAAATACAAAACAAAGAAATTTTCAAAATTTGACAGACGTCAGCTTCAGAATTAAACGGACACCTGATATCAAACACATGCAATGAATGACAACTCTCCAATTTATAATGCAGCCAATATAGAAAACTCGAATTGGATCACCCATTATTATAATGAACTTTTTATTGTATAGGAAAATTATTTGACAGAAGGTGAGACTCGCCTATCATTGTCTGTTTGTGAAAAAAATGGTATTATTTCTAGTAGGATTTAGATTTTCACTATCAAGTGACGGTTAGTTTGACAGATACAGTTGTCATATGTAATTTGACTCGTCTAAGCTCTCTATCAGGTATGTGCTACGTTTAATAAATGTAGATCAAAAACGAGAGAGAGAGAGAGAGAGAGCGAATTTTTAATTACAAATTGAGCTTATTAACATCAACACAGAATATTTTTGCCTCCCTTTGTTACTATTCGTGAAACTTAGTTGCATTACTATGTCCCAGAATCAAAATTTCATCAGTGGAGGCATCGTGGCACTCCTCCGTCAGGTGTTTTATTTGCCTGGGAGGGTAATGGCCACGATATTTTAGGATTAGAAGGAGATACTTCTTATTTCCTATCTCGCAAAGGGCCAAACTATCAACGGGACATATTATGCTGCTTTCTAGACAAAGTTAAAGTTGTCATTATTAAAAGAAAATTCATAATGGGTCGAAAGAAAGTGCTATTCCATCATGACAGTACACCATCATACACCAGTCGCATTGTTCGCAATAAACTCAAGGCAATTGTCTCAACTAAATAGGTTCCCTACAGGCAACGGAAGGTGCAACTCAGTACTGCATAAATGGGCGCTAGCAGATATTAGTCTCTGCGCCTGTGAAAATATGGAACAAACCATAGCTTACATAGTAAACGACTGCCTCAGAAGAAATTTCCCTGGTGGCATCCACGAGCTGAGCACAGCACTTATACTTATTTTTATTTAATTTGTTTTGTCTTATGATTTTTGTCCTATTTTGAAATTATTTTGGATATATTTGTTACTTCTTTCTTGTATTTATGTCGCTTCCCATACGAAGTAAATAAATTATGAAAATTTCTAAACTTTACACATTCAGGATAAAATAATGAAAACTTAACTTATAAAAATTGAGTATAATAAGTTAGGTTTAATGCTAAATGATCAAGTACTTTTAAATAACTTTCCCTTTCTAAATTTAAAATTGTAACTTCTCATCCCTTCTACTCTTGTTAACACGAGCATATACAGGGTTAGGAAGGTGTGATAACCTAATTAAGTAGTGTTTGTAGTACTCGATCAGTCAAGGCGTGGCCCTGGTCTTATTTGCATTGTATTAGAAAATACGACCTCGGTCCACCTGCTTAGTTAAACACAAGCATTATTAATCGGAGGTTGCACGCTTGCACATCTGTTTACAGACAAGTAAGGACGTAGTCAAACGAGGGCACTCTAATATGGTATATAAGATGTTCTATTACAGAACAAGGATCAATGATAGCTAGAGAGCCAGTTAGATCTCTCCTTTGACTACTGCACTATTCATTGTTATATATATATATATATATATATATATATATATATATTAATTGTTATGTTTGTTATGTGCTAAATTATTATACTACGTTAAATCAACCTCATCTGAGTATTATTTCGATGCTTATACGCATCTGCGTATCAACGCAACAATGTAGCCTCCGCAGGACCCGGCTACATTACAAAGGGTTAGGCGATTATCTTTATTAAGACTACTTAGGTTTTAATTAGACTTTCCACAATTAATTAATAAATGCAAATCAGGGATTCGACGAGTATATTTATAGGCATATGAATCAGACTTCCGATATAGCCGGAAAAGATGTTAACTTTCTTATTTTAAATAAAACACCCTGTATATTTTTATTAATTTCAATAGAACTTTTTCTCTCGGAGTTTATAAATAATAAGGCTTGGTACCATTTTGTTCAACAACGGCAAAGAAATTTCATTAAAGCTGATATTTTAACATCATGTTTATGTTTAACAAGCTATTTAATTAAAATTCAGTACTTGACTTAAACAGTCAGAATTAACTTCCGTCGTCCAAATATTAATCATGGTTCAATTAACTGAAAAATAACGTATTGAAATTCTGACGATGATTGATTTTGGTGACCGCGTTAGAACTCACGAAGAAGTATGAGATTTATTTAATAATTTGCAATAAGATCGGCATCCAATATCACGAACTGTCGTTTGCATAACTTTGAGAAAGTATAACTTGACCGGAAATTTACCGAAAAGCTAACAACCAAAAGTTGCAACTAATGAAGTTATTGCTTAAGACATTACTATAGCATTAGAAGAATTACCACAAACTTTTACTACATCCCTCGCACTAAACTATGATTATAAGTTACCGATCAGTAGCCAGAATATTGAAGCACGAAAAATATCATTCATATAAACCACATTTAGTGCAAGAATTATTGGGCGGGGATTATGATCTTAGAATTTAATTTTCCGAAAGAGTGACGGAAATTTGCAAAAGGGACCAATATTCTTCATACAATTTGCTGTTTTCCGACGATGCTACGTTTTGCTTGAATGGTATCCTTAATCGCCATACTGTCGATATAGGTCAATAGATAACCCTAATCGGATGCTAGAAACGCATAAACAACATACACAAAAGTTAAACGTTTGCGCTGGTATTTTCAGGAACCGTATTATTGGTCCTTTTTTCATTCATGGTACACTAACTAGACAGAGATATTTAGATCCTTTACGTGATCAGATTGTTCCTAATATTGAGGAAGATAGGGAATTACCTGTAATTGTTTGGTTTCAAAAAGATGGAGCACTCCCTCACTATGTCCTTAATGTTAGAAAATTTTTGAACGAAACATTCGCAAATCGGTGAATTGGTGGTAGAAGATTCATTGAATGGCCCACACGACCTCCAGATTTATATCCCCTAGATATTTTCCTTTGAGGTCATCTGAAAATCTGTGGTTAACTTAGAACAGCTAAACTCTGATTCGGATATAAATATATTCTTCGAATCCCTGATTAGCATTTCATTAATTGCGAAAAGTCTTATTAAAATCGAAGTAGCCATGTCTAAAATATTCGAATGAGTCCATACATTTGCCTAACCCTGTGTATTTTGCATTTTGCATTTTTAATCAATTGTTTTCATCCACCCGAAGAAGTCACTGTATGGCTAAGTAACATTATTTGTGATTTACGATAAATGGTTGAAGGATAAATTAATTACTTATTTCTTAAAAATATTGTTTATTCTTACTAAATTCAATAATAATTTTTATAGGCTAGCTTCAATTCAACGATATTACAAACTGGATTCATTAAGGAGTGGTCCTTGATGTTGCACGGAACGAAAGAACCACCTTATACAGAGTTGTCCGTTTTGGATCCGCATTCAAAATTAGCGATTGTGAAGAAAGCTCATGAGGGAAGAATGAACATGTGAAGATATATTTTCATAAAGATAATATATATACATATATTATATAGTATATCTTTATTTTTTTATGTTTTAATTTTCACAATTCTCTTACTTAAACCAAAAGAATTAACTAAGCTTTAAACTGTTATTTTATTGTTATATAAATTTTATATGAATGAATATAAGGCATGAAACACATAAATATAAACACTTAAAACAATATTCTGTAAAATAATGAACACATTGTAAAATATTGTATTATAATTTAAAGAAACCTAATTAAACAAATATTTATTACTAATTTATTCAATTACCTACTGTGTAAGACAGTAATATTTACAGTACTGTATTTGTTGTGTGATTCTAGGCATCTTAGATATTAAGTTAATATGAAATTATTGTACAGAGAAAAGTTAAAGTAAAAATTATATAATTTTTTTAAATATTTGTTACCGTTAAAGATAGCTCACAATATAATAAAACAGTTGTTTATTTTAGTAAATTGTTTTAGTTAGTCTAATTTAGCTACGTAGTTAGTTTTCTTGTAGTAATGTCTTAGACAAAAGGATCATTATGCTGTTTGTCAATATATATTTCAATTTTTATTTTACATCAAATGTATCTCCGATGTTTCCAAAACATATACAGATTTTTATTTGTTTGTACTTTAGAAAAGCAGTAAATACTAAATTAGAAAACTATTTCACCAAGTCGTAACAGTACCTAATGTATGTGCCTCTATAATGTAGTGCAAGAATGAAATTTAGAAGGGATAAATAAATATATAATATATAAATATATATAATAAAAGTATTTGTTAACTCTGAAAATAAGCTCTAGAACCTATAACGAACCTATAACAAAAGTAAAAAAAAAATAAGTGTAAATTGATATCATATAATACGAATATGAGGTAGGTATGTTGCGAAAAGGATGTTCATCAACTAAATTTTGTGCAGGAGTTGAAACCAAACATTTATATTCTTTTATATAAATGTTTATATTTTCTTTTTCTACAGGTGCCCTTGAAATAAAGAGGCAACGTATGAAATATGGAAAGATGTAATTATATAAAATATAAATCCAAAATAATTTCCCAAAGTTCCCTCTTATAAGTAAGAAGAAAATTACAGATATTTAAAAAATATTTGTAGAAGATGATATCTTTAGGTTGACCAACAATAAGAGTTGTTTTTTTATTTTCAGTCTCGCTTTAAATTTTTAACAGATGACTTTCCTCGAATCTTTAACATACAAAGCTGTCTAAACAATGTTATCTTCAAGAATTTTTATAAATATAAATATTGCGCGTGTAAATAATTCAATAGCCGTATTTTTATAGACATTCTGAATCCACATGGCAATTTTATATTTGTTACTTCTCGTAACAAAAAAAAACATTCACGTAATACACATGAAATGAAAGATGCACTAACATAGAATATGTATTCAACATATTTTCCGCCAATTCCTTCGCAAACGCGATAAAAAATGACAAAGGTATTTAGAAAATATTTATCGCCTGTAGACGGACACTTTGAACATTTTATCTGAGCTTTCCGCTTGGTTCGCCTATTTGCAAATCGAGTTTATAAATGATTTACAACTGATATAGTCGTACGTAATCGTATTGAGGTTACTGAACCCTAAGTAAACAAGCTGCTCCATTGTATAGTTTTTATAACATCGACAGTCGTCTAAACAATGTTATCTCTTAGAGTTTTTATAGACATAAACATTGCCGTGTATGTTTGCGCGTACATTCAATCGAGGTAATTTTTAATAGACATTATGATATAGGCGGCACATAATTTTATTTTCAGGGGGTTTTTAATTTTGGTGGTTGCTTTGTAATTGACTTACAGTAGTTTGGATTTATATTCTATATATACATTAATCCTTCCATTTTTCAAATGTTGTCTCTTTATTTCAAGATCAGCCTGTATAACGAAAAAGTTTTAATAATAACAATCGTTAACGAATATATTTATTAAAATTTAAAAAGGTAACGTTTTAATCTGTAAATTATTGATGTTTATATGTTAATAACATTTTACGTTCGTTAGTTAAAATTATAATGATAAAGTGTTAACACTGAATATATATTTAAATAGAACATACAACCACTAATAATTCGGAAATATATGTAAATATATATATATATATATATATATATATATATATATATATATATATAGTGAACTTAATAAGTCGGCGATTAAAGGTCTGGTTTATTACTTCAAAGTATATATATTCAAAACAACCCTACATGTTTCGGCAATGATGCCTTTGTCAAGGATATAAAAAAAATTTTATATCCTTGACAAAGGCATCATTGCCGAAACATGTAGGGTTGTTTTAAATATATATACTTTGAAGTAATAAACCAGACCTTTAATCGCCGACTTATTAAGTTTACCATATCATACCAAGGTCACGAAAATATTATATATATATATATATATATATATAAACCTTTGAATGAAAAAAACCACATCCGTCCAGAAACGTGCATATATATCGATGTATATATATCGATATTTCACTGTCGTTACAGATCATCAGTACACGATATTCTGACCTAGACATGATTTTATTATTATACTTTCGTGTATATGTACGAATTATATTGAATTTAATTGGAGTGAGAAATAGCAATTATTCAAATCTCCTCTCACATGCAATTGTCGCTAAACTTGTTGCGTTTAATTCTACAATTTGACAAGATTACTCCTGCCGAAGAACGTAGACGCAAACACGTCGCGACGTCAGCTATCCAACTGTACGGATAATTAACCTTTGAATGAAAAAAACCACATCCGTCCAGAAACGTGCATATATCGATATTTCACTGTCGTTACAGATCATCAGTACACGATATTCTGACCTAGACATGATTTTATTATTATACTTTCGTGTATATGTACGGATACGACTTTCACACATTTTTTCATTTTCCCGGACAACCTGGACGGTTTACGCCGTGACACGTTGCAGCTACATTCTTAGGCAAAGGTGATTTTGTCATGTGTAGAAATGGATCCAACGAATTAGAGCGGCAATGGCATGTATGTGAGAATTCAATAATTATGAGTTCTCATGGGCACTACGTTTATCATCATTAGTATATATACACGCAGTATAGAAATGAAAGTCGTATCTATTTCTGGGTAAGGTGTATTGACAATTAGTAATAACTATGAAACGTCGACGTCTACACTTCCCGGATGGATATGACTTTCACACATTTTTTAATATATATATATATATATATATATATGTATATATATATATACACGAGGGTCCAAAATATGCATTTTTAAAGCGTCGACCTCGCCTTCAAACGTCGAAAATCGATGACCACGTTGTTTATTCTTCACGTACGAGAACAAAAAGAAATTAGTGTGTGCCATCGGGGCTGTACGATCCATGACCCATCAATTCGATCTTTTGACCGGTCAAATATTGAGATGTTTGTGCCGATATGTGAAACTCCGCATTGTCATTATGAAGAAAGATCTTACGTCGCTGGTTATTCTTCCTTATTACTTCAAAGACTTCTGGCAAACAAGTGGTTACGTACCATTTAGAATTTAATTCCTATGATCCTTTAGTGACACGGTAACCACATGTGCATTTTCTCAAAAAAAAAAAACGGGCAACCATTTGTTTCGAAGTACTTTTTACGCGAACAATTTTTATTTGGTTTGGCTCACCTTGGAACACTAACACCATCGACTGCTTTTTCATGGCTAAATATCTTCTCATACTAATGCCCAGAGATGTCACAATCTTACAATATTTCAAGTGACGACCTTGCATTGTCAGTTTATGCACAGCATCGAAGTTTTCTGGCACAACAATCAATTTTGGACGACCTTCCTTAAATTCAACCGTGGGCGAACGCAGCCACGACTAAATTTACTAAGTCAGTGATATAGAGTTGTTCTTTAGGGCCCTTCATCGTCAAAAGTCGAAATAAGTTTATTAATGCACTGTTTTGAAATAATCCAAGTCAAAAGTCGTAATAAATCCTCGCAAGAAAATGTTCACTAGTTAATTCTGTTTTTTGATTCGATTAAAATTTTCAAATCACAGCGATACAAATAGCGTCCGTACGACAAAACTTTCTGAGTACGTAAACAGTCAAATATGCCAAACTTTACGATGGATATATCAGATGGGGTCTAGCAATACCACTGTTGCCAGTTCCAGATACATAAATAGCTATCCTCGTATATCATATAAGTTCGAATAAGTAATAGTGTGTTCGTAACGTTTAAAAATATTAATTAATTAATTAACACTTATATGCTTATATGCACTTATATACTTCTTTCTTTTCACTGTTTAAAAGCTCCCAACCAATCTTGTTTCGAAATACTTTCAAAATACAGGCGAACTGCGGTATCAATCTCTTCTTCAGACGAAAGCTTTTTCCCCGCAAATTGCGTTTAAGCCAAAAAAAGCCAAAAGTCACACATTGCTAAATCAGGTGAGTAAGGCGGATGTTCTATTACTTTTACATTTTTTCCAGTCAAAAACTGGAGAGTTAAAACTGCCGTATGTAACAATGCATTATCATGGTGGAGCATAGTTCCCTTGTCTGAAATTCTGAAATTCTACTAAACACTTCAGGCAAATATTTTTCTGTGTACCACTTAGCTGTACCTGTCTCTTGTCTATCTAGCTTAATTGCAATTAAGAAAGTCCATACTTCTGAAAAATACCGTATTCATAACCTTTTTCATAGCTCACTGCTTGTTAGTCATTGTAGGACCTTCCTCATCTTCGTGAATCTATACGCGACTCCCTTGGCGGGTAGGAAGGTCGAAAGAGGCAATATCAGTTTCGCTACCTGTCACTATTATGGAAAAAAAATTGTGCGCCCGCTCCTTTTTGATGAAACAGAATTCCTTTCGCGTTAAAATTCCTACTACCATTAAACCGTAGCCAAGGAAGGTGCCTGCTCACTAAAAACTGAATCTAAACACTCTTTGCCATCATAAGCGCTTAAACCTCTTTTAAAATCATAATAAATTATGATTCGACAGTGCTCTCTGGTTAATTCCATTTTCTTTTACTTTTAAAGAATAAGTAGTTGAGTTATGACGGCCATAACTTCAACAACCAAACGTCAAATGACAGATAAAAAGTTGCGCTAAATAAACACCGTAAGATTGTTTTCCACAGTCTACTAGATTTTCTTATAGGCAAAAAATTCAGCTTATCATTATGTCCTAAAATAAAAAAATAAAAGACAGTATTCATATAATTTTCATCTTTCAAAAATATCAAATCACAAATATTCGTTTATACAAATACCATTCTCTCTAGTAGCATCGCGTGTTTGTCTCTTTACGGAATCACTCAATAACTTACTTTCGCTTTTATGATACTTTATTATCGTGTACGATAAATATATGTGGTACGTTTTGTATCTTATGGTTCTGCGCATGGTTAAATCTATTACCAAGCGCTAAATGGCATTGCGTATGGTTTTAAGATAAAATATCAGAACATAAAATTGCACCATATAAAACATGAAACTGTATTCAACCTCCTAGATACAAGCTAAATTTCTCCTCTGAATAACAAAAAACCCAACCTGTAATTAGAAACGTTCATTCAAGTAACATCGCATTGGCGGCTCGTCCTTACGCGTACTTATATTTTGTTAGTCGCGCTGGAAAACGTTGACTGCACTTCGCTTGTTTAAGATAATATAGTGTCTTAAGTATATTTTCAAACAAAAACTGATAAAGAAACTATTCACAAATATTTTATAAATTAAGACTAGGCGCTTGCATTAAAAGAATATAAACGATAACATAATTTATTTATTTCTAATAAATAAATAGGTACGTGTTTCAAAAAGAACTTCATCTCAGTAGGCACTGAGTATAACTAGTACTTTCAAATATTATAAGCTACTTGCCTTTTGTTTGTAACAAACTAAATATCTAATGTCCTTTTGACATTTGTCATTTTATGACTAGCAATATAATTTTCTCTTATAAATGTTTTTTAAACTTAATAAATAACACTACAAAATTATGTAAACATTAAGAAAATATTTTTATTGTTCAAGTGCACAATTTCATAACGGATAATGGCAATATTCCTAAGCGGAATGTATACGACAGTTTCACTGACAGTTTCCTAATAGAGTTGTGGATAATACCGCTTTATATCATATATTTGCTACACAACACGCGACCAAAATATAATAAAATTTTACAACAAGCAATAAGAGGTTGCGAGATGTTCTGCAAGGCCTCCCTCTCTTGACCTGTCCCACCTGATGGTGGACGTCCCGTTGAAAATATCCTGCCGGCTAGCTCTATCGTAATCGGAGACTGCCGCGAGTTCCCAGGTCGCTTGATAGTGTAATGACGCCACCGTATTTATACCTGCAAGGTTCCCCCGTATATACGGAAGCGGGTGGGACTCAGGAAGCACCAAACGCAAGAGAGTATGCCCCTTACGGCTTGATACCCAAGACAATTTACACTATGCTATACTTTGACACTTGTGGGTTAGGAAACAAACAAACTCAAATCATAAACAATATCAAAATTTATTAACACGTCTAAGTAGGTTCTGTATATAAAATACTCAATGTAAACAGCTGACGAATGTGTTATTAACAAAAGTAAATTGAAAGATTGAGGTAAGCAATTCAAATAAAAAGGAAAAGATGTAAGGTCATTACAAATAATAAGCGCCTAGGCAAAATAAGGCTAAGTAATATTTCAAATTAATATATAAAGACACCCAGATTAATTTTACCCCAAAGATACAATTGAATCGCACCTGGCTTTCTACAGTGTAATCTTTACAAAAGATTCACTTGTCTGATTTACACCCTGTATAACCAGGTGAAAGAACTGTATATATATATTTGCAAAATAAAAGATAAGCAATCCATACAAGAGCTTAGCGGAACACAAATTTGGTATACGAAATTATTGGTTCTTTACAAAAAAGTTCACAATTTGAAATTTCAGGAAAATAAAATTGGTTACGTCACCCCTAGTTAATGAATATTCAGTTCGTGGGCTCGTCTGATGGATCTAATCCACGTTCTCTAGTGCCAAACAATCAACACCTGTCAGTCGGTGATGCCAGACAACCAGAATATTATGAATTAAAAACCAAATGCTTGTAACCTGATGTACAAGCTCCCTACGTCAAAATTTATTAGATAATTGCCTTACTTGCTATCAAAAATTAAGCAATAAACTAACATAAAGCAACACAGAGCAAGCATACAAATGTAGTAAAATTCGTGCAATGTACGAAACCCTATAAACTAACCTGAATTCAACATTCATGGTCTTATGAAACTTTAAATTATAAGAAGGGTTACCTTTACCGCGTTTGCACTAAATTGAAGTGATTGGCTTCTCAAATAACTTTCATAAGTTTTATCAAACAGTAATTAAGTTAAATTTTCAAATGGTATGCAATAGACTGTTATAACCAACATCAAGAATAAGAATTTACAGTACCTACTTTAAAAATTGTCCCTTATTACGACCAAAATTTCAATCCTATATTGAGAATGCCTTCACAGGAGATGTATGAACTGTCCTTTTCCAAAGTTTCACAAAACAAACATAATGCTGCCATAATGCCGCCATTTTGCACGCTAATTCGCGTGGGTATGCCATCTTGGCACGCCGTGAAAATTCTTCTAGAAGCTTCTACTTTTTAAAGAAGCCACGCCGCAAACAATTTCGTTGTTGAATGAGGTTTGTGGATAATTACACGGCTTTCCTCCAATCTTTCCAAAATTTTGGATGCACCGCATGGTGGTGTAAAAGTTTTGAATGGTCGGCCTTCCACGTGATTTAAGGCTTTGAAGAGATACAACAATAAATTCGGGATAATTCTCAAATCATTGGGCGGTGGAACTAAATTATATCCGCAACGACTTGGTTCACTCACAAGAATAAAACACGTACAATAACGGTAACGAACTAGAACGAAGTCAGATTCGGTAAACGGTACGACAAATTAATAAGAAACTTCTTCGACTTGGAAAAAAAAACAATGTTACAGATGGAAGGAAACAAAATTGACCACGATTCCGTTTAGTAGCCTTTTATGACATGGCAGATTATACCAGACTGAGTATTCTTCTGACCGCTAGACAGGCCTTAATCATATACGAGATGGAAAGAACAAAGCTGACCAGGATTCCGTTTAGTCGCCTTTTACGACAGGACGGATTACACCCGACTGGGTATTCTTCTGACCCCCAGACAGGCCGTCCCCTAGACATTCGTCTAGTCGTGGAGAAGTCTCGGGGTGTTAAAAGGCATAAGTTCTGGTAGACCACATACGCAGCAAAATATTTGTTGAACACGTAGAAAACCTTGTTGGAGAAAACCCACGTGCATCAGTTCGTCGTTTATCAGTTCAAACAAACGTATCTTCTAGTACCGTTCATAGAATTATGAAGCATCCGTGTATATTTGTTTCCATACAAAGTACTTATTGACTGTTCAACAGATCTTACCTGGAGATCACGTTAGTAGGCTTAATTATTGCAACTTCTTTCAAGAAAATTGAAATTGTGACGAAATTCTCGATTTACTAATTTACTAATGAAGTATGGTTTCACTTAAGTGGGTTTGTAAATAAACAAAACTACAGAACATGGTCTATAAACAATGCAAACAATGTTAAAGTTGGAGTATGGTTAGCTGTATCTCGTCATAAAAAAATGGTACGAATATTTTCTCACAATAACATTAATACCCAACGATACCGAGAACAGTAATTAACACCATTTTTAACTCAAGTGCAACAAGACGAATTCAATGGGGGTTACTTCCAGCAAGATGGGCCTACTGCATATAAAATTCGAGAAAATTTAGTGCTTTTAGAATATTACTCCCCTCATCGAGTTATAAGCAGAGGTGTTTGGCCTAACCTTGCTGGCAGATCTTACTCTGTTAGATTTTTCAATTTTCGGATTGTTAAAAATGAAGTATATAAGACAAGAATGAATAACTTAAATTACTTGATTTATATAATTACAATTAAATGTAAGGAAATGACACCAAATTTATTGCAGAATATTTTTGACAACATGAAACGTCGTATTGCATTATGCATTCAACAGAATGGTGACCATTTTGAACACTTGTTATAAATTATAATAATTAAAATTTCTACAAATTAGTTATTAACCTTGGTTGTTTGATTAGTATCACATTTTTAAAGTTTTGTTGTTAAATAAATTAGTAATATAGTACTTATGTACTTATTAATTTCATTACGATATCTCTCGATGATAAATTTTGACAGTGACAGATAGATAACCTTCATAACATTAAATCTACATACCCATTTCAAGAATGCAGAACATCATAATTTTTAGGAGAAATTCGTTGGATAACTAGATGTAATTCTTTTTGAAGCACGTTATACCTACTTTGCTAGTTCTCAAATAGCATAATAAGGTACAGTTTAAGTTTAATTTCTTTTAAAAACCCATGAATAGGCTATTCAAAGATTGGATTATAATGAATTTAATGCACATCTGTTTGTGTTCGATTTCAATAAATCGGTGTTCACCTTAGTTTACAGATTTGTTAGAAAATAAATTATAATACAATAAATTTTTTTTTTATCCTAATTTAATAATTTTATTAGACATATGTAATTTCTATTGCCAAGAAACAACAAACGAACGATTGTTTCTGTATTATTTCAATTATTCTCTAAACGAGCGAACTTCGATCGACGCTGTCCGGCTGCCAATGATAAAATATATACAAGCGTGAGGACGAGTCACCGCCATGATGTTACTCGAATAAACCTCTCTACCTATAATATAGGAAAATCCAAAATGCATTGACGGTTTTGAATATACAATAAATTTTTGAAAAATTGAATAGTGTAGGTGGCCTCCTTCTGCTACTCATTCTTCTAGCTGTCACACGAAATAATTCATCACTCTGGCTAGCATCTCCAGCGGAATCGCTTCAATTTCGTTTACAATATATTGTTTAAGATCTTTAAGATTACGGGGTCCATTATTATACACACGACTTTTTAGATATCCCCACAGAAAAAAGTCTGTGCTGTTAAGTCAGGAGCTTAGTTTCTGAACAAATGCCAATTTATAGGGGTGGAATTTAATGCGCCTAAGTATTCTGTGAGCGCTGATGTTCTTTAAATTTAAGGCATGTGCATGTTATTGCAGTTGAGCGTTGTCGACTTCTCGTGAAATAAACTCTTACAGGCTCAATATTTTCAGCAGTCATAGCATTTAAGTGTCTCCCAGTCAGGTTTTTGTTCGCAATATTACCTTCATTAAGCCACTTCTGATACCATGCCAAAATGGTATTGTGGGATGGTGTATCACGGCGATTAAATTGACGACGGAACGAAGATTGGGTGTCGCTTAAGTCGCTTTTGTCTATTTAATGGGCTTAGTTCTTGAATGAACAAATGCCAATTTATAGGGGCGCCATTTAATACGCCTAAGTATTCTATGAACGCTTATTTTCTTTAAATTTAAGGCATGTGCATGTTTTGCGGTTGAGCGTTGTGAATTCCTTGTAGAGGAAACACTTACACGCTCAATATCATCAGCAGTCATAGCACTTACGTGTCTCCCAATCGGTTTTTTGTTAGCAATATTACTTCATTAAGACACCTCTGATATTAAAATGATATTGCGGGATGGGGTATCACCAGGATTAAATTGACGCCCGAACGAAAGTTGGGATTTTGTACGCAAATAATGCGTAACACTAGAAACGCGCTGCTGAACCGCGTAATTGTTCATGGCAACTAATTACACTTAATGTCAAACAAACTCCCATGCTGTCTTGATTAAAATCCGCAAACAAATTCAAAATCTGACCATACAAGAATTATTCTATACCAAAAGCCATCAGTACATGATGGTATTGTACATGCCTGAAATTTGGAATACAAAAGTGTAGGGTCCTTTCTATGGAGAAAGGAAGGGAAAAATAGACGAATTACTGAGTAATATGGTGCAACACGAAAGATACAAATATCTGGGCTATAAACACAATACAAAATTAAACCATCAGGAAATTAAGATAGAATTAACCAAAAAATATGAAATACGATAGAAACCATCATATGTAAACTGAATAATAAAAATACACACGCGTATGTGGTTCCAACCATAACGTACTCATTTAAGGTAATATTATAGAGCAATAGAAACTTGAAATAAATAAACAAGCACGCAAGAACAATTTCAACGAAATCATCCTAACGCATGTACAGATCTCTTTTATCTATGTAAAGAACTACGACGAAGGTGCATGATAGACATTAAAATATTTCGCAATAACCCTGTCAGTATTTTTACTCGAAAACTAAGCACCTTATATAATGTAGTTATTAAGGCGAACAGAAATTACGGTACTCTCAATCTTTTAGTAAATACTAAAATGTAGTATCAACATCGAAATCAAAATGCTCTCAAATATATGGCCAGCAAGATCGCTGCTGAGACAAAGATTTACAATTACATAAACAAAAAAAAACTGCAAGAAGTAATCACGACAGATAGTATACTCACTCGTAAACGATAAGAAGTGTAGAAAATATACTTTCATATAATTGACCATATCACGTCAGTATTCAAATTACTAACTACAGTAGAGCACACCAATCGACATAACAATGTTGGCAAAATATATATTTATACTGGACTCTGTGATTATAAAGACGGCAGACTATGTGCCCACACTGTAAAATTTAATATAAAATAATAAATTTAATATATATATATATATATATATATATATATATATATATATATGTTTATATACTGAAAAGAATTGTTCGACGTTGAGAAATGTTATATTTGCATAGTTAAAGCGCTCTTTTTATCTGTACAATGGATCTTCAGTATTGGTAAAAAGGATGTTATATTTGCATAGTTAAAGCGCTCTTTGTATCTGTACAATGGATCTTCAGTATTGGTAAAAAGTTGCCCTAATTTTGTAAAATCTACATTTTTATCTAATACACCTTATGTGTATTATTTATTAAATTTAACAGTGTGGGCACATTGTCTGCCGTCTGTGATTATGTATACTGACTCTGTGATAAATACAAACTTACTTGTCACACAACCTTATTACAAATATACACACAAACATATTATAAAATCCAGCAAACGAATTTAACTAGGACAATTCTATATTAACAAACAAGACAATTGCAGCGAATTGTCCAGATATCACACAGATTGCCAAAATAAATAAATATAAATTTAATTGAAATAGCAATTCCCAGAAACCATAATTTGAAAACAAAATATTATAATAAAATTAGTAAATATTATTACAGTATTGCTGAGAAGCTAATAATTAATAACAATAATAATAAGGTAATAATAAAATAAAATATTAAAATATACGAAGCGTATATTGGTGTTTAAATTCTAAACAAACAGCGCCAACAATGTAATTGGTTGAAGAGTAAATGTTCTAGGGTTCTTTAAATAAATATAAAGCAGGGTTCGTGTTTAAACTAATATTTTAATTTAGTGCTCCGGACTAACATGAGTGTACTCTGTCTTCTATAGGGGGGTTCTAGTGTCGTATGTTAAATACAATATTAACCTTATTTTGTACTTACCAGATTCTTATGTCGTTTCAAGGGTAACGAACAATGTATTTATTTTGCTTAGTTGGTATCAAACAGAGTGTTATTTAGGTAGAAATCAAACAAAACGCTGGTAAACATTAAATTAAGCTTTAATAAAAATAATTGTCAGTATCATCAACAAACAACTAATGCACATACATATGAAAAGGAAATAAACAAAAACAAAATCAAATATTTACAAATAATACGTAAATGATTACCTTCAAATGTGAAGAAATATTATACAATTGTTTTATGTATTTATAGTGAGAAATGCATTAACATAAGCAGAAATAAATCATGTCATAAACTGAGTGCTAGAGGTTATATCAAAATCGTCGACATGGGATATAGCAATAGTAAGTAAGCAATTTTTCTATAACAATAGTTAAAGGCACCATTTTTCGTCAGCAGTAACTATGTCGGACAAAAACGGTGAACCTAAACTATGATGAGCAAACAAATAAGCAAAAATGTAGTTACACTGATTCTTGTTTTCACCCAAAATATGCGGTAGCCAGACACACATTTTATAACTTTGCCCATGTAATGCAAATATCGTATTATGGTTGATTAGTTACAATTTATTACAATGACCAACTTGCGAGTTGATTGGTGTGGATCATCATGAATTAAGCGGTCAGACACCATGTTTTTTCTTGGTGTCTGTGACCAGTAAGTATATTTTACAAAAGCATTCAACGTTATTAACGAGCTAAACGATGGCCAGCTAGCAAAGAAAAACACGTTGATTCTAACTTCTTCGGATCCATTAACCTCCTCTGCTGAACTCGAACAAAAGTATATGTTAGAAATCTTTTTCTTCCATTTGGCGTTCAATTCTCTTTTGTCAATAATGAGTATAATTTAATTCGCAAATTCAAGAAATATTTTATTAAACAATAATACGACATTAAAGTAACTTTAATTTCTTTGCCTAACTTTTTTTTAAAGACACTCCTAGGCTATTAACTTATGCATCAGCCTGATAACTAGGAAGTTTGCTATCTTTATCCGATAATGGTTTTAAAGTTTTTTTTTGTTCCTAACTGTCGTATTACTGAGAACGCGGAGTTAAATGAGTTTATTACTTTATTGCATATTTCTATTTCAGAAGTATTTAAGTACATTTTTTACCTGTGCATTTCACTTTGTGAATTTGTACTTAGTAGTAACTAGTAACGATCGTACAGACACAAAGAAATAATTTAAATGAACAAACTTTAATTTTGTATATGATCTCTCTTAATTCCATACATTTGCTCCTTCCATGTTCAAGCCTCTTTGTTCCGCCTCGACAGTTATTTTCTTCTAACCCTGCAAAATAATCATTCACTGTTGGAAGTTAGCTCTTCATTTGTGCAGAATTGTTTGCCTCCGAGAAAATCTTTTAATTTAGGGAATAGGTGAAAGTCAGATGTTAGATCTGGCGTATATGGGGATGCGGCACTAATTCACAGTTTAATTTTTTTTAGCAGCAACCGTATTGGAATGCACAGGCACATAATCACGGCGAAAAAGCATTTCCTTCTTAGTCATTCCTTGACAATTTTCAGCGATGGCTATATTTAAACGATCTAGAAGATTTGCGTAATATTCGCCGTTTACGGTCTTGCCCTTTTGAAGAAGTCTATTTTTGCAACCCAAAATACCGATAGAACTGTCTTGGGCTCCTTTGGAGTTGGTTTCCCACGTTTGGTCCACATCTTCGACTGTTGTTTAGAGTCAGGTGTATGATAGTGAACCCATGTTTCGTTACAAGTAACAAATTGGCGCAAAAAATCTGTTGTGTTTCGTTTAAAAATTTCTGAATTGTTCATCGATATTTGGCAGCGAACACGACTTTGTTCTGTCGTCAGTAGTAGATAAGTAAGTAGTGGGGGTTCGGGCCCAAAATCCCATGTATTTTCTTATGGAGGTTCATTTTGCACTTTTTCAATTTGGACATATTAATCCGGGACACCTCTATATACACTCGTAGATCTGTTTACAGATCTACGAATGTATATAGAGGGTGTCCCACTGAATGTTCGTGGGTGAGTTTCACATAGGGGTGAGAGGCTTGCAAGGCGGTTATCGAGGATGCCTTATCGGATGTTCAATTATATCTAGCAACCCTAACATAAATTTCATTTTCTAACCAATGACTATCGTTACTGTAGTTCAGAGATATTTAGAAGAGAGATGACGTCACATATTTCGAATTATCCGAATTATTTATTTCCCCGAAGATGGAGTCACATATTTAGAATTATTTGATTTTTTTTATTTTTAAAAATATCACAGTACAAGGGGGTCGAATCATGGATATCTAGATGTGTATCAGCCCTCCTTTGTCATGAGGCCACATTGGGAATAAGAATTACAAATTGTAAGTTACATATGTAGTTCAACATATTTAAAATTTTTTTATATTTTTAATGTCGGGGTGTCGGGGAATCGAACTCGGGTCCTTCTAGGTATAAGACAGACACCTTAACCGTTCGGTCACACCCGAGATGTGAATTGGATATTGTAAAACGCATATGTAGTCTATTACAAAATGTGGAAACTCAACTTTAAATAACTTAGAGATATTATTCATTAAATTCGCGTTTAATTTACATATAATTAGTATTAATTATCCCCGTTTAATACTCAATATATTTTACATTTTTCAGCAGATATCGACCGTAATTTTGTGTGTAATATTAGAATTAGAGGTAAATATATCGAAACAGGTCATCGAGTAGATATGGATTGTTCGATAAACTGCTTTTCATGAAAGATAGTATCTTCCCTCATTTTAAGAGAGGCGGTGATGAAATGATTGTAATTATTCATATTGTCAACGGAAACAGAACAAAAAATATTGCAAATGGACTAGTAAATATAAAATGTAAGTATCATATTCCATTGCGATAACGCAGCTTAACAACACTAATAAGAACTTAAAACTGAATCGTTCTGGGGTATATGCTTACCTAATATAATATGAGATCCGTTTCCAAAAATAGATAAAAATAATAATATATAAGGAAAAAAAACCCTACCAATATATGTCTGTAGGAAATTTATCAATATATGTATATAGGAAATTGAGCTTTCTGATACTAGACGACCATAATTTTGTGAGTAATAATGCTTAGTTTAAAATAAAACATAATTTCACATAGAATAAATTTTTATTTAGGCAGCATCTATTTTTTAGCATAATATACAGTAATATATAGAGCATCTAAGTATTAAAATGCAAGTACATAGATCAAAACAGGTCTATACATGTCTTAACAGATATAGACTCGTAGTTTTGTAGGCAGGAGATCAGTATGGAAGGGACAAAGATATATAAATAATATTTCTACTTTAAATGTATAGAGTGGCTTTAGGGCGCTTGCGTATATAAAATAGTAAAGCTATCACGTGATCATTATTATCCCGTTAAATCTTAAGACGGTATCTCACCAACGAAGGCCTCCCAAGCTAGAGTGTGTATACCATCAACATCAATCCACCGCTTGTCATCAAAAGGAGATAGAGATAATTTATTTTGCGTGATCGAAGAAATATCATGCAGTCGCGATTTGAATAAATTTTGAGACTATAATGTTTTTTCTAAGTTTTAAAATTCAATCTAGAAATTAAGCTCGAGGTCCTCCGCCTTTTACCTATATCTTCCCAATGAGATATTAATTTTTACATGTACACGCTTATCAACATTTTCCATCGTTTTACTGAAAACTGAGTTATTCATTGATAACATAATTCTAGAAAAATATGATACGTATATGTACTCCCATTTAGAATAACAGCACAGATAGCACTGCACATATAAAACTTAAATTGAGATCATGTTCAGAAATACATAGAAAATATATCTATTGTATTTACAATATAACAGGGAAACAATTCTTCATAAATAACAAACAGAACAATTGATATATATTTTATTTGCTTAACTTCGTAATGTGTGTACATATTTTGTAAGTATCTTAACATTGTTTTGCGAGCATGCAGAATCAGAATTACTATGATAAAAGCAGGCGTTAGATTGTATATACAAATTAGGGACATTTGTAGCATATTCTAAATTTATAATTTCTATGTCAACATATTTCTTTAGGAATTCAGCTTTCTGATACCCTTTAAGATATATTCGGCTGTAATTCCTACATACATTATCTAAAATTGAAGATACATATTTTAATTCTATAAATCCAGAAACATAAGGAATATGAAAATAATTATGTTCTAACCACCTTGCTTCATTCTTATTCTTTGAGGATAATTGATGAAATGGCTTCGTAGATTTAAATAGCAGATGTATCGAACGATCTCCATCGGTAATCGACATATCCTTGGGGGTGAAGTTGGGTGTATTAAACCCCTGGATATCGATAATTAGAGCTGGGATAAAACGTTGTTTATATATTCGATCTCGATGAACGTTTGATAAAACATGTCTGATGATATTGTCCACTTTCCTAATTCTATTTTCAAACCGGCATCTGTTGGCAGCTACAGACACCCAGTCAGATTTTCTGTCTTCGCTATCGAGCCATAAATATTGTATCGGAAGACTATCGAAGGTAACTTTCATGCTATCGTTTTAAATATACGATTTATTAGTAATAATTATAATATTTTTCCACTAATCCAGTAGACGGAGCAATTCTCGGAAAATAATATAATTCGCGGCTAATTTGCATGTAATTACTATGAATTACCCCCGTTTAATACACAATTTTTTCGAATGATAAAATCACAAGCTGCCTAGAAAGCGATCGAGCGAATACTAGAGTTATATTAGAATTACTATCATACGAGACAGTGGGGGTAAATATATCGAAACAGGTCTGCACATGTCTCAGCAGACTCGCAGTTTTACATGGCCTAATCATTGTTCCACATAGAAATATTATTTTAACCAATTTCTACAAATAATCGGAGAAGATATACCCAACGAAATTCGCAGGTGGTTATTCTCATCGCAGTTGACATTGAGGGATTGTGGATTTATAGCGGCATTCAGTTATCAGAATAGACGATACTTCCACATCGATGATTTAATGAACGTGCTAGGATATTGCAATCCTAATATAGATTGTGAGAAACAGACAGCGATTTACGAGGAATATTATTTAATACTCGAACTAGAAGCTGATTACCTCGAGAATATATATGTTTTCGACATAGAGGCTTCACGAGTGGTAAGTTTACGTGGACAATATCCGAAGACACACATAATCCAGTATCCTATACATAGGTACCCTGAATTCGATTACAATAAAGATATTGAATGTGATGGAGGGGCTATGTTGTATACGGATATGATAAATAGTTTCCCACCTCAGTCGTATTTTCGCGTTCGTCTTGAATGTATGTTGATAAATATTGTGCATCGAAATATATAAATTGTAAACTGGCAAATCAAGAAGAAAAAGTGTATCAAGTTATACAAAATTTAGAAGCTAATTTCGGTATGTTAGATGATGTGTCTAAAACGACAATCCAACACATACCGCTTCATATTCTTCAAACAAAGGTGAAGACAGGATCCTTAAGACGAAACTGGCACAAGATTCCTATAGAGAAAAGAGCTGATCTAGAGGATTATTTACCCTGTGATAGACATTACAATCAACTGGATCAGGGCGATCATATAGATGGATTTCCGCCAGCAAAAATTAAGTGTTGGTTCTGTTTATTAGCATATTAAAATATATATAACTATGTAAATTAGAAATAAAAAAATATATCAATTCATCTATGTTTTATTTATAAGGTATAATATATAAGTAATGTTAATAAAATCGTAATATATTTTTATTGACTACCCATGAATTGTGCGAGTTGTTCAACCTACACCACTTTACGTAAGGGGTGTCTTTTGATAAGATGTGAACGTTTGAATATCTTTCCTCCAATTCATTATTAAAACTAGCAATAAGAAAATAATTAATATGAGGTAAAAATCTAATACTCTTATAAAAAATATTGGCAATAAGTAAGATACTGGAAACTTAATTTCAAAATCTCGTAAAACACCTTTGGAAAATATGTATATTCAAGTACGATTAAAAATAATATGAGACCCGTTTCCAAAAAATACTGATATATAAGATATATATATATATATATATATATATATATATATATATATATATATAGTAAACCTAATCAGTAGGCGATTAAAGGTCTGTATATTACTTCAAAATATATGTATTTAAAAAACTCTACATGTTTCGGCTGTATACGCCTTTTTCAAGAGAATACAAAATATGAAATAAAATTTCATATTTTGTATTCTCTTGAAAAAGGCGTATACAGCCGAAACATGTAGAGTTTTTTAAATACATATATTTTGAAGTAATATACAGACCTTTAATCGACTACTGATTAGGTTTACCATATCATACCAAGGTCACGAAGTTATTATATATATATATATATATATATATATATATAGATATATATATATATATATATATATATTAGAGATAGACAGCTAAATATAATAGATTACAAAGCAGAGTTAACGCAGGCGCTTTAAACATTATATTGTATCGTAGGTATTTATCTGATAAAAAGAGGATCAAGATATAGGAAAAAGAGATACCTGCAACTGCATATTCATTGCTATCGAGACTGTATTTAGAAATAGATATAAATGTATCTATTATCTACAATATAATAAAGAAAAAATACTTAGTAAATAAAACAGAATAAATTTCTATATCAATATATGTCTATAGGAAATTGAGCTTTCCGATACTCTTTAACGCATATCCGACTATAATTTCTATATACATTATATCAGATGTATCTGTTTCAATAGCCGTTCAGACATGTTTCATATCTGGTAGCAGATGTTGGGTTTAAACAAGTCTGAATAGTTATAAAACATATATTAAGCAGATATGTAAAATGTCTGTAAGGATATCGAAACAGAGGGGAACTATTCATCATAACCGTATACAACATAAGCTCCTACATCAAGTATAAAGACTTTACTGTAATTGAAAATAATTCTACAGTCTTTCTCAAACTTGCTGCCATTTATATATTTTATATCACATTTACGACATCAAGTATAAAGACTTTATTGTAATCGAAAATAGTTCTAAAGTCTTTCTCAGACTCCCAGTCTCCTACATCAAGTATAAAGACTTTATTGAACGGATATTTATACAGATAAGATGTTTTCAGACTTAATCATTATCCGGTTAGATATGCTTCATATCTGATACCATATGTAGAGCCTGAACAGGTCTAAATAACGATAAAACAGATATTAGACAACTCTTAAACAGGTCTGAACGGATATTGAAACAGGTAAGCTGTTTTCAGACTTGATCATTATCCGTTCAGATATTAGATGGCTCTGAAACAGGTCTGAACGGCTATTGAAACAGGTAAGCTGTTTTCAGACTTGATCATTATCCGTTCAGATATTAGACGTCGCTAACCTGAATAGTTATAAAACATATATTAAGCAGATATGTAAAATGTCTGTAAGGATATCGAAACAGAGGGGAACTATTCATCATAACCGTATACAACATAAGCTCCTACATCAAGTATAAAGACTTTACTGTAATTGAAAATAATTCGACAGTCTTTCTCAAACTTGCTGCCATTTATATATTTTATATCACATTTACGGCATCAAGTATAAAGACTTTATTGTAATCGAAAATAGTTCTAAAGTCTTTCTCAGACTCCCAGTCTCCTATATCAAGTATAAAGACTTTATTGAACGGATATTTATACAGATAAGATGTTTTCAGACTTAATCATTATCCGTTTAGATATGCTCCATATCTGCTAACATATGTTGAGTCTGAACAGGTTTAAATAACGATAAAACAGATATTAGACAACTCTGAAACAGGTCTGAACGGCTATTTAAACAGGTAAGCTGTTTTCAAACTTGATCATTATCCGTTCAGATATTAGACAGCGCTAGCCTGAATAGTTATAAAACGTATATTAAACAGATATGTAAAATGTCTGTAAGGATATCGAAACAGAGGGGAACTATTCATCATAACCGGATACAACATAAGCTCCTACATCAAGTATAAAGACTTTACTGTAATTGAAAATAATTCGACAGTCTTTCTCAAACTCGCTGCCATTTATATATTTTATTTCGACAGTCTTTCTCAAACTTGCTGCCATTTATATATTTTATATCACTTTTACAGCATCAAGTATAAAGACTTTATTGTAATCGAAAATAGTTCTAAAGTCTTTCTCAGACTCCCAGTCTCCTACATCAAGTATAAAGACTTTATTGAACGGATATTTATATAGATAAGATGTTTTCAGACTTAATCATTAACCGTTTAGATATGCTCCATATCTGCTAACATATGTTGAGTCTGAATAGTATAAAACAGATATCAAACATCTATGTAAAATGTCTGTACAGATATTGAAACAGATGGAAACTATTCATCATAACCGTATACAACATAGTCTCATACATCAAGTATAAGTCTGAATAGTTATAAAACATATATTAAACAGATATGTAAAATGTCTGTAAGGATATTGAAACATAGGAGAACTATTCATCATAACCGTATACAACATAGGCTCCTACATCAAGTATAAAGACTTTACTGTAATTGAAAATAATTCGATAGTCTTTCTCAAACTTGATCTCATTTATATATTTTATATCACATTTACGATTCGATGGAACATTATTAATTTTAGCAATAGCTGCACAGATATTGAAACAGGGGGAAAACTCGGCAGTCTTTCTCAAACCGACTGCGATTCGGGAATAGATACGAGAACCCGTAGGGCTCTCGTGTCTATTCCCTAGCAGCTAGTTTGAGAAAGACTATCGAGTTTTCCCCTGTTTCAATATCTGTGCAGCTATTGCTAAAATTAATAATGTTCCATTGAATCGTAAATGTGATATAAAATATATAAATGAGATCAAGTTTGAGAAAGACTATCGAATTATTTTCAATTACAGTAAAGTCTTTATACTTGATGTAGGAGCCTATGTTGTATACGGTTATGATGAATAGTTCTCCTATGTTTCAATATCCTTACAGACATTTTACATATCTGTTTAATATATGTTTTATAACTATTCAGACTTATACTTGATGTATGAGACTATGTTGTACACGGTTATGATGAATAGTTTCCATCTGTTTCAATATCTGTACAGACATTTTACATAGATGTTTGATATCTGTTTTATACTATTCAGACTCAACATATGTTAGCAGATATGGAGCATATCTAAACGGTTAATGATTAAGTCTGAAAACATCTTATCTGTATAAATATCCGTTCAATAAAGTCTTTATACTTGATGTAGGAGACTGGGAGTCTGAGAAAGACTTTAGAACTATTTTCGATTACAATAAAGTCTTTATACTTGATGCTGTAAAAGTGATATAAAATATATAAATGGCAGCAAGTTTGAGAAAGACTGTCGAAATAAAATATATAAATGGCAGCGAGTTTGAGAAAGACTGTCGAATTATTTTCAATTACAGTAAAGTCTTTATACTTGATGTAGGAGCTTATGTTGTATCCGGTTATGATGAATAGTTCCCCTCTGTTTCGATATCCTTACAGACATTTTACATATCTGTTTAATATACGTTTTATAACTATTCAGGCTAGCGCTGTCTAATATCTGAACGGATAATGATCAAGTTTGAAAACAGCTTACCTGTTTAAATAGCCGTTCAGACCTGTTTCAGAGTTGTCTAATATCTGTTTTATCGTTATTTAAACCTGTTCAGACTCAACATATGTTAGCAGATATGGAGCATATCTAAACGGATAATGATTAAGTCTGAAAACATCTTATCTGTATAAATATCCGTTCAATAAAGTCTTTATACTTGATATAGGAGACTGGGAGTCTGAGAAAGACTTTAGAACTATTTTCGATTACAATAAAGTCTTTATACTTGATGCCGTAAATGTGATATAAAATATATAAATGGCAGCAAGTTTGAGAAAGACTGTCGAATTATTTTCAATTACAGTAAAGTCTTTATACTTGATGTAGGAGCTTATGTTGTATACGGTTATGATGAATAGTTCCCCTCTGTTTCGATATCCTTACAGACATTTTACATATCTGCTTAATATATGTTTTATAACTATTCAGGTTAGGGACGTCTAATATCTGAACGGATAATGATCAAGTCTGAAAACAGCTTACCTGTTTCAATATCCGTTCAGACCTGTTTAAGAGTTGTCTAATATCTGTTTTATCGTTATTTAGACCTGTTCAGGCTCTACATATGGTATCAGATATGAAGCATATCTAACTGGATAATGATTAAGTCTGAAAACATCTTATCTGTATAAATATCCGTTCAATAAAGTCTTTATACTTGATGTAGGGGACTGGGAGTCTGAGAAAGACTTTAGAACTATTTTCGATTACAATAAAGTCTTTATACTTGATGTCGTAAATGTGATATAAAATATATAAATGGCAGCAAGTTTGAGAAAGACTGTAGAATTATTTTCAATTACAGTAAAGTCTTTATACTTGATGTAGGAGCTTATGTTGTATACGGTTATGATGAATAGTTCCCCTCTGTTTCGATATCCTTACAGACATTTTACATATCTGCTTAATATATGTTTTATAACTATTCAGACTTGTTTAAACCCAACATCTGCTACCAGATATGAAACATGTCTGAGCGGCTATTGAAACAGATACATCTGATATAATGTATATAGAAATTATAGTCGGATATGCGTTAAAGAGTATCGGAAAGCTCAATTTCCTATAGACATATATTGATATAGAAATTTATTCTGTTTTATTTACTAAGTATTTTTTCTTTATTATATTGTAGATAATAGATACATTTATATCTATTTCTAAATACAGTCTCGATAGCAATGAATATGCAGTTGCAGGTATCTCTTTTTCCTATATCTTGATCCTCTTTTTATCAGATATATACCTACGATACAATATAATGTTTAAAGCGCCTGCGTTAACTCTGCTTTGTAATCTATTATATTTAGCTGTCTATCTCTAATATATATATATATATATATATATATATATATATATATATATATATATATATATATATATATATATATATATATATCTTATATATCAGTATTTTTTGGAAACGGGTCTCATATTATTTTTAATCGTACTTGAATATACATATTTTCCAAAGGTGTTTTACGAGATTTTGAAATTAAGTTTCCAGTATCTTACTTATTGCCAATATTTTTTATAAGAGTATTAGATTTTTACCTCATATTAATTATTTTCTTATTGCTAGTTTTAATAATGAATTGGAGGAAAGATATTCAAACGTTCACATCTTATCAAAAGACACCCCTTACGTAAAGTGGTGTAGGTTGAACAACTCGCACAATTCATGGGTAGTCAATAAAAATATATTACGATTTTATTAACATTACTTATATATTATACCTTATAAATAAAACATAGATGAATTGATATATTTTTTTATTTCTAATTTACATAGTTATATATATTTTAATATGCTAATAAACAGAACCAACACTTAATTTTTGCTGGCGGAAATCCATCTATATGATCGCCCTGATCCAGTTGATTGTAATGTCTATCACAGGGTAAATAATCCTCTAGATCAGCTCTTTTCTCTATAGGAATCTTGTGCCAGTTTCGTCTTAAGGATCCTGTCTTCACCTTTGTTTGAAGAATATGAAGCGGTATGTGTTGGATTGTCGTTTTAGACACATCATCTAACATACCGAAATTAGCTTCTAAATTTTGTATAACTTGATACACTTTTTCTTCTTGATTTGCCAGTTTACAATTTATATATTTCGATGCACAATATTTATCAACATACATTCAAGACGAACGCGAAAATACGACTGAGGTGGGAAACTATTTATCATATCCGTATACAACATAGCCCCTCCATCACATTCAATATCTTTATTGTAATCGAATTCAGGGTACCTATGTATAGGATACTGGATTATGTGTGTCTTCGGATATTGTCCACGTAAACTTACCACTCGTGAAGCCTCTATGTCGAAAACATATATATTCTCGAGGTAATCAGCTTCTAGTTCGAGTATTAAATAATATTCCTCGTAAATCGCTGTCTGTTTCTCACAATCTATATTAGGATTGCAATATCCTAGCACGTTCATTAAATCATCGATGTGGAAGTATCGTCTATTCTGATAACTGAATGCCGCTATAAATCCACAATCCCTCAATGTCAACTGCGATGAGAATAACCACCTGCGAATTTCGTTGGGTATATCTTCTCCGATTATTTGTAGAAATTGGTTAAAATAATATTTCTATGTGGAACAATGATTAGGCCATGTAAAACTGCGAGTCTGCTGAGACATGTGCAGACCTGTTTCGATATATTTACCCCCACTGTCTCGTATGATAGTAATTCTAATATAACTCTAGTATTCGCTCGATCGCTTTCTAGGCAGCTTGTGATTTTATCATTCGAAAAAATTGTGTATTAAACGGGGGTAATTCATAGTAATTACATGCAAATTAGCCGCGAATTATATTATTTTCCGAGAATTGCTCCGTCTACTGGATTAGTGGAAAAATATTATAATTATTACTAATAAATCGTATATTTAAAACGATAGCATGAAAGTTACCTTCGATAGTCTTCCGATACAATATTTATGGCTCGATAGCGAAGACAGAAAATCTGACTGGGTGTCTGTAGCTGCCAACAGATGCCGGTTTGAAAATAGAATTAGGAAAGTGGACAATATCATCAGACATGTTTTATCAAACGTTCATCGAGATCGAATATATAAACAACGTTTTATCCCAGCTCTAATTATCGATATCCAGGGGTTTAATACACCCAACTTCACCCCCAAGGATATGTCGATTACCGATGGAGATCGTTCGATACATCTGCTATTTAAATCTACGAAGCCATTTCATCAATTATCCTCAAAGAATAAGAATGAAGCAAGGTGGTTAGAACATAATTATTTTCATATTCCTTATGTTTCTGGATTTATAGAATTAAAATATGTATCTTCAATTTTAGATAATGTATGTAGGAATTACAGCCGAATATATCTTAAAGGGTATCAGAAAGCTGAATTCCTAAAGAAATATGTTGACATAGAAATTATAAATTTAGAATATGCTACAAATGTCCCTAATTTGTATATACAATCTAACGCCTGCTTTTATCATAGTAATTCTGATTCTGCATGCTCGCAAAACAATGTTAAGATACTTACAAAATATGTACACACATTACGAAGTTAAGCAAATAAAATATATATCAATTGTTCTGTTTGTTATTTATGAAGAATTGTTTCCCTGTTATATTGTAAATACAATAGATATATTTTCTATGTATTTCTGAACATGATCTCAATTTAAGTTTTATATGTGCAGTGCTATCTGTGCTGTTATTCTAAATGGGAGTACATATACGTATCATATTTTTCTAGAATTATGTTATCAATGAATAACTCAGTTTTCAGTAAAACGATGGAAAATGTTGATAAGCGTGTACATGTAAAAATTAATATCTCATTGGGAAGATATAGGTAAAAGGCGGAGGACCTCGAGCTTAATTTCTAGATTGAATTTTAAAACTTAGAAAAAACATTATAGTCTCAAAATTTATTCAAATCGCGACTGCATGATATTTCTTCGATCACGCAAAATAAATTATCTCTATCTCCTTTTGATGACAAGCGGTGGATTGATGTTGATGGTATACACACTCTAGCTTGGGAGGCCTTCGTTGGTGAGATACCGTCTTAAGATTTAACGGGATAATAATGATCACGTGATAGCTTTACTATTTTATATACGCAAGCGCCCTAAAGCCACTCTATACATTTAAAGTAGAAATATTATTTATATATCTTTGTCCCTTCCATACTGATCTCCTGCCTACAAAACTACGAGTCTATATCTGTTAAGACATGTATAGACCTGTTTTGATCTATGTACTTGCATTTTAATACTTAGATGCTCTATATATTACTGTATATTATGCTAAAAAATAGATGCTGCCTAAATAAAAATTTATTCTATGTGAAATTATGTTTTATTTTAAACTAAGCATTATTACTCACAAAATTATGGTCGTCTAGTATCAGAAAGCTCAATTTCCTATATACATATATTGATAAATTTCCTACAGACATATATTGGTAGGGTTTTTTTTCCTTATATATTATTATTTTTATCTATTTTTGGAAACGGATCTCATATTATATTAGGTAAGCATATACCCCAGAACGATTCAGTTTTAAGTTCTTATTAGTGTTGTTAAGCTGCGTTATCGCAATGGAATATGATACTTACATTTTATATTTACTAGTCCATTTGCAATATTTTTTGTTCTGTTTCCGTTGACAATATGAATAATTACAATCATTTCATCACCGCCTCTCTTAAAATGAGGGAAGATACTATCTTTCATGAAAAGCAGTTTATCGAACAATCCATATCTACTCGATGACCTGTTTCGATATATTTACCTCTAATTCTAATATTACACACAAAATTACGGTCGATATCTGCTGAAAAATGTAAAATATATTGAGTATTAAACGGGGATAATTAATACTAATTATATGTAAATTAAACGCGAATTTAATGAATAATATCTCTAAGTTATTTAAAGTTGAGTTTCCACATTTTGTAATAGACTACATATGCGTTTTACAATATCCAATTCACATCTCGGGTGTGACCGAACGGTTAAGGTGTCTGTCTTATACCTAGAAGGACCCGAGTTCGATTCCCCGACACCCCGACATTAAAAATATAAAAAAATTTTAAATATGTTGAACTACATATGTAACTTACAATTTGTAATTCTTATTCCCAATGTGGCCTCATGACAAAGGAGGGCTGATACACATCTAGATATCCATGATTCGACCCCCTTGTACTGTGATATTTTTAAAAATAAAAAAAATCAAATAATTCTAAATATGTGACTCCATCTTCGGGGAAATAAATAATTCGGATAATTCGAAATATGTGACGTCATCTCTCTTCTAAATATCTCTGAACTACAGTAACGATAGTCATTGGTTAGAAAATGAAATTTATGTTAGGGTTGCTAGATATAATTGAACATCCGATAAGGCATCCTCGATAACCGCCTTGCAAGCCTCTCACCCCTATGTGAAACTCACCCACGAACATTCAGTGGGACACCCTCTATATACATTCGTAGATCTGTAAACAGATCTACGAGTGTATATAGAGGTGTCCCGGATTAATATGTCCAAATTGAAAAAGTGCAAAATGAACCTCCATAAGAAAATACATGGGATTTTGGGCCCGAACCCCCACTACTTATCTACTGTCAGTAAACGCCGCACCCATTTTGCCAAATGCTTTCTCATATCAAGTTTTTCGTGCAAAATATAAAGTGCCCGTTCCTTTGAAATGCTTACTCTCTGCTATTTCTAACTCTTCCAATCGTCGGTCACTTAGCAATAAATCATGGACTTTCTGCACCATTTCTAGACTTGTAGTCATTTTCGGCTGTCCACTGCGGAGATCATCTTCTAAGCTACTCCTGCCACATTTAAATTCACTACCCCACTTTGTGACGGTTGTTTACGAAAGTCAATCCTCATCCAGTATATTGCGCATATCATCACGGATTTCGGTAAAGGGCATGTCATTCTTTAAAAGATACTTAAAATCTGTACGATGTTCAAAATAATCCATTTACACTTAACTAATAGCACGGTAAAATTTTAAAAAAATTCCTACGGAACATGCTTTAACACAAATTTGTCAAAGACTAACAGTAAACTGACAAGGCAACGGTTGTCAAAATGTGATGTGTGCCCTCGTAATTAAGGGTAAATTAAACAACAAAACTCAATATATTATATATTTTTATTATATAATGTAAACATTACATAACAATAATTTGGACAGATGGTATACTAATTATAATACATAGTTATAATAATAAGAATATCGCAACAATAACAAAAATAGAGTTGACAAAAACTTACCAAAATATAGATACTTTTTAACATTTATTAACCGTAATAGGACGTCTATGTTAAATTATTATTTCTAAATTTCTCCTTAGTAGTGATGAATATATGACCAAGACGAGAATTTATTAAAGCTATAAAATTTCTGCCAAGATGGTGGGTAGTACATAGACTTAGATCTACATTTCTACTTTTGCTTATCCTTAAAGTCTTTGTTCAGGTAATGGAGTACATAATGCAGTACTAAATCATAACAGTATTTGTATTCTGTCTGAAAATTAAAATAATAATTTACGAGGAGTACACGAATTTATAAGAAGTGTGACTTACTATATTTTCTATTAATTGCGGCCTATGTCTTCTAACTGTTCTAACGGCTTGAAAGATATCAACTTCACCATGTTGAATTACTTGCTCTATGCAAGCATTAGCTGCGCAATATATGCCACATCTGCTACGGCCATCTCTGAAAATATACAACATAGAAACTTTTAAATTGAAAATAAGCATTAAATATTTAATGTTAATATTATTGCTATTTTCTAATGGAATCAGCGAGGTTTCTATAACACAAGTAAATGACGATAGAAAAATCTCTTCCACTTTAAAATCAATAAAGTGTATAGAACTGAAATAGGTTACAATAACTTCATATGGTTTGAATATTAGATAGCTAGCTGAGATATTGTTGCATACAGTTCCCAATGACGACAATATGTTCTAAATTTACATCTAATATAAAAACGCAAAATAAGAATGTCAAATAGATTCATCAATTAATTCAAAATAAGTTGAAATTATAAATTAGCCTCAGTATATATCATATTTAAGCAGGCGTCCATTGAATGTTTGTTCCAAATAAATTATTCGAAATTGTTTTTTGAATACGTTGTGGATGAGTTTCTTTTAAACGTAGAGGTTGCGAACTGTTTTCCCATACAAGATTAAGTTCTTTTGACCAAATTTAATTTATTATAAGCCATGATCTAAATATTGATTTTACCATATTTATAAACATTAGAATTCTTAGATAGCATGAGCAATTCAGTTTGTTATTGAATTTCAACACTACATAGTCATAGTCAAATTCTGTCTAAAAGCAGATCCAAAAGTTGACATTTTTTAAATAATTGATTGAAACTAGCTTTAAATTATTTAGTAAGGAATTCAATAACGTTGGTCTTATCTACATTAAATTGTAAATTATTTCACGAGAACCATTGGCTCAATTCGGCCAGTACAGTATTGAGATGTCTCCTAAGATTGAAACAAATCGATCCTGATACCATGTCAGTCATATTATCTGCGTAAATTAAATTATATATTTTTGATATAATTGATCAAAAATAGTTTTTAATTATTTTGTAAGGAACGTAATAACGTTAATCTTATCTACATTGAATTGAAAATCATTTCTCGAGAAGTATTGGCGCATTTCAATAGTACAATATAGTAAACAAGTTGGTGCTAATACCATCTCAATCATATTATCTGCGTAAATTAACAATTTGCAGACTTTGCAATGACAATAAAAGAATAAATGGTAATGACCTAAGGATGGGCTCCTGTGACGCTAATCGTTACCGCTAATGATAACGATAGGGACGCAATATTTCGAATTCCCTAAACTCTAAAAAAGACTTGTCCGACAAGTACAATTGAATTCCGCTCTATCACAGCACTACATGCGCCATAATAAATTAGCTTATCATGTAGAAGATTGCTAGTCATTGAAAAGCACCGCACTAATTAGGGGTAGATGTCAACGTTCAACGTTCATTAAATACCACTACAACTTGATTGATAAATTTAGATATCAATAGTGGGGACAGAAACTAGTTCTAACCGGGAAACTGTAATTTATAGTTATATTTATAGTATCTTGTCCTAGCATGAGTTTAATTTTTCTGTGTGCCACTGTTGAGTAACAGTGTCATTTATCACGAGTTAGACTTCTGAGATGCATCTACGATAGAATTTTTAAAGATGGAATGTCGCACTCATCGAAATTTACAGGGGCTTGAAAGCTGTTTATGGCAACGATTGTGTAGATGTCAAGAATGTTCGCCAGTGGTTTTGACGTACAAGACTCTGTTATAGAAGTGAAATGAAGGTGTTTGAGGAAAAGCGACCAAGTCGACCAATATCAGTGACGTAATGGTGAATGCACTAATAAGGAAAGCGCCCGACTAGGTAAAAAACAATTTGCTCGACAATTAGGCATTAATCAAGCAAAGGCCCAATACAATGTTCAGAAGTTGAATTATACAAAGAAATTGCGCTTGATGGGCCCCACTACGATTAACGGATGTCATGGAACAACAAAGAAAAAACATTTGGCAAGAACTTCTTAACCAGTGTCGACGTGAATGAGATGAATTTATCATAACATCCCTACGGTGAACGAATCTTAGGTTCATCATTATGACACCGAAAACAAGCAACGGGCAATGGAATATTGTCGTCTCGATTCCCCACGCGTATGAAAATTTAAAAGAGTTTTATCAGTGCAAAAAGACAAGTTCATCATTTTCTGAGATGGCGTCATTCACACTGAATATCTGTCGAAGCGAAGGGATCAACGATTAACTCAGTAAGATACTGCAAATCTTTACATCACTAAATAATCGTATCTGTAGAAAAAGGCCAGAAAGAACGATTTCTTTCATGAACTACGATAACGCCAGACCGCATTGCAGCAACGAAACAATGAAGACACGAGCCTAAAATTGACGGTTGTCTCGTACCCTCCCACACAGTCATGATTTGCCCCTTTAGATTTCTGGTTGTTCCCAAAATTGGAGGAGGTATTGAATGTCAACATTTTTCATCAGACATTGAAGTTCGGGCTGCTGTTCGCAATTTGATCAACGGTAAATAATAATGTTCTTTAATAGACCGAATGAAAAAATGTTTTCAACGTTTGGAGAAATGTGTTGTGCTAAATGGTAATTATGTGGAAAAATAATTATGTATATTTGTAGTACAATAAAGTTACTTCATTTTGAGACTGGTCTCATTACTTTGTCTTTTCTTATTCACATTTTATAGAGTTGAAGAATTCAAGTGCCGGACACAGTCATGATCAGTACAAATTATTCTTTTGCTTGATATGTTCTTTTATTGAATTTGAAAAATGGTACATTATAAAACTTTGAAAAGCTGTGTCATTCCTAGATGTCTGTAATTCGCTACATCAAGGCGAATTATGTTTTGTATATAAGAAGTTTTATAAGATTCCATACGTGCTTCTTGAAATTGTATAACATGTGTTTATGCAACACCACTTGACAACCCAGAAAGGGTCTTTGGAGTACCTTATTGCAAAAAGGACCTAGCAATTGTAATAAATTAGTCGATAAAGAATCGTTGGATATTCGTAAAACAATTACGTGTACATATTTGTGTTCAGCTGTCTCGGTAAAAATTTTTACAGATGTTTAAGAGTTCACTTAACAGGTAAAAGTATGCAGGTTCCAGTTCCATATATATTGGACTCGCTCAGTGAAAAATAAAACTCATGTAGTTATAGAAAAATACTTACAAGGTATGTGAAATTCTTTGATATTGAATGTGGTTAATATGTTGTATTTTAACTGTAACATAACTAACATTTGGAACTTACTGCAAGTGAGAATTAATGAATATTAAATCACATTCTCACATGTAAATGTCGACTTATATGATGCGTTCGTAATTACAATCCGACAAACTAAGTTTGTACCAGTATGCAGAACACACCCTTTCGCGACAACGAACTTCGACAACGACTTGTTTTTTCAGTATTTCTTAATTCTTAATTAACCTAATTACCAGGAAGTTCGTTGTCGCGAAAGGGTGTGTTCTGCATACTGGTACAAACTTAGTTTGTCGGATTGTAGTTACGAACGCATCATATAAGTCGACATTTACATGTAAAAATGTGATATGTGTGTTAATATTCATTAATTCTCACTTGCAGTAAGTTCCAAATGTTAACTATATATACAGAAAGTATAGAAATGAAAAAGCAATGTCCGTCTTCGAGGAATACCGTGCATTGAAAAGTTCCAACCAGAACGAAACGCCGTCTGTACGTTTCCTCCCGTTGATTGACTTGTTTTTTCAGTATTTCTTAATTCTTGTAACATAACTGTTTAGAAGCCCAAACGTATGCAGTGTATTAATGAAACTTCTAGATGACCTTTTTCTAATTTTCTACTTTTCTAAAGATTATTCTTTTATTGTATTTTCATACCTAATTATAAAAACTTAAAGGGCGGCACAACCTCAATGACAAATCTTTAATTTTGTGTTTTTTTCAGTGTATAAATATATACGAAAATATGGAACGGAGTAAGTGGCTTTCGAAAAAGTAACTAAATCATTTTGAACATTAAAAATATATTTTTTTAGGAAAATGTGGTAATTTAAATCATAATTAAAAGTTAGTCGCATCAAAAAACTGACCAATATTAAAGATACTTTACAAAAAAAATTATTATTACTAGGGGTTTGTACAAATTTTATTGAAAAATACATAATTGATTTAAAATGTATTTAATTTAAGATGTAAGAATGAATGAAAAACAGAAATATTTGACAATTTGAAAAATTTTACTGGTGTATAAGTAGTTGCCTATTATGCCGCCACAATACATTTATGCCTATGTGTAAGGGTAAATGAAAAAAAGTCAATGCATTGTACCTATGTGTAATGACAAAAGAAAAGCCCGGTATATTATTTGTATCCCCGATTTAAATGCTAAACTATTTTGACTTACGATATCATAGTCTTGAAATATAACGTGCAATTATATTTTTTTTACAAGAAATAGAAGGCATAGAACCTTCTTTAAAAGAATAGGTATTAGTTAAGTTGATGTATATAAAATAGACTTCCATTTAAAAATAGTACATTGTGTGATATTCGTATTAAAAAGAAATTTGAAGAATACGCGAGTCAGTTCATCTTTATACAGTATGAGATTAACACTCATTTCAACAAGTATTTACTTTTATAAGAATCTACATTTTTTAACGACACAAAATGACCACCTAATATGCAGTGGAATGTAAACTTGGAAATAGTACGGTTGTCGCACTATTTCCGACTCATAATATAAATAATATAAATACGAGCCTTTATTTCACCAACAGAAAATTTTGATCACAGTTTGGAAGGATGCACAAAATTATAATTATTATTCCTTCTAAAGGCGGACGTTTTTTCAACGCATCTTTATTGTCCAATATTAATAACTTCTACCCAAAAATATAAATTAAATGTTAGTAATCTTTTAGTATCAAGAATATATTGTTTGCCGAAGTCACTTAAGCCAGGTAACTCGATGAGACTTATCAACTCACCGACTTATTTGATTTCCAAATGGTTAGTGAATGAATTTAAAAATTTACCCGTGAAACCAGAAAGTTTGTTAATAAGTAATTCCTTAGAATTTGTTCAACTAATTAAAGATTGTGAACTGGAAGATGGCGAAATTTTAGTTTCATTCGATGTAAAGTCATTGTTTCGTTCGGTACCTATTCCAGAAACTTTGGAATATTTAGAGGACTTCCTTTATAAGAATAACATTGAACCTTTAAAAGTAAAGGGATACATGAGAATGACAACTCTTTGCATGGCGCAAAATTGTTTAAAAGTTGGAGAAAAATTTTATGACCAGAAACAAGGCACAACAATGGGTAATTGCCTATCTCCTTTCATAGCTAATTTATTTTTGAGTCAGTTTGAAGTAGAATTTAAAAATAACTTCAAATATTTTCCAGTCTGAGTCTGGATCAGGTACGTAGACATTTTCACGATTTTAGCTACACCGAAATGTGAATTGGATATGTTCGTTAAACAGCTAAATTTGAAATCTCCAACTATTAAATTCACGGTTAATAACTCTAGAATTTTAGATATTTTACAATAGTATTTATACTCTTGCTGGTTGCTGACAGAAATTTTTAAAGAAGACGAAAATTATTTTGATGAATAAATAAATATAATATTTCATCAAATCAGACATTTCATATGCATCAACTTAATAATAACACAGGTCTGCACCAAAAAACTGCACAGGATTTTCCTATTGTTGCTTATAGATTTTTACTCACTAAAACTGGGAAAAAGTTCGTCTCTTCAAGTTTTTTTTGCAAAACTCGTGTTTGAAGATTCATTTAGAGTGAAACGCCCGTTTAGCGGAAAGTAAGGAACTGGGTTGAGCATGCTTATACATGTTTTGCAGCGTATTACGGATGAGTATAAATAAGCGAATTGTCAAATTTGATCATGTTTCAACATGATAAGTACGTTCAGGATTTTGGTTGCAGTATAAGACAAACTCAGTTTAGATTTTGCATTCAAACGTGACTGTATTTGTGACTTGTGTTTTTGTTATATATTATGGCTCCAAGAAGTGGTGTTAATTCTCCTGACAACTTGTGTTTTATGTGTGGTGAATATACTGTTAAGATTCAACTAAGAATCATAAGTGATTTCGTATTTTGCTTATTTCAAGTTGAAACTTGGGGATCAAGACAAAGCCTGGGCTTCTCTTAAGGTATGCAGGTGCGAGGAAGATATTCATTTGTGGTTTAAGGGTAAAAAACACTAATTTCGATTTTGAGTACCTATGATGTGGCTTGAACAGCAAAATTACGCTACCGACTGCTATTTATGTTCGGTAGACGCGAAAGGTTTCAATACAAAAAATATAAAATCTTAGCTATTGGTCCAGTGCCTCATAGCCCTGAAATACCAGATCTATACCCATCTTCCAGCTTTGATGATATCCTGAGTGACTGTGTGGATGGAAACACATTACCTCCCCAGGACGAATCTAGTTCAGATTTTTTTGTTGATGAGGGCCCCAAGAGAAGAAGAAAAGGTTTCATAGGCAAAAAAATGAATACGGATGTTAAGTACATTTCATTATGAAATTGATTGTGTAATTAGAATTAATACTGTTTAGTTCATTGTAAGAAGTTGGTGTTTTTCATTAGTGTTATTCTTTTTTATGCAAACACCTTGTATTTTGCAAAAAAAAAACTATACGTGAAGGAGGAAAATAGATATCATTTTTGGATACAGCAGGTCAGAGAAAGTAGTATTTACCAAACGCATCCCATGCAACTTAAATAAAATGTTTTTTTTTTTTGCAGACCTGAGTAATTCTCAATGATAAACGTAAAATCTGACCCCTCTTTCTAGATAGTACTTTGAGCCCACATTCTTCCGGATTATAAAGAGAAGACGAACTTTAAGTCTAACTAATATCGTATCTATTTTGGCGTAGGAAGTTAATTATTGCTTAAAGCAGATGAAAGAATAAACGAAATTATTTTAGTCGAATATACCGTGTGTCCACAGATTCATTCTCAACATGGGCGTCTCGCTTATTATGAGAGATAGAGATTTGGTTAAATGGGATCAAATACTCCAGAGGTAAAGTTGTACCAAACCATATACACTAGCTTTGAATATTTAACGTACTTCGGGCGCTATAGCAATAAAACTGAATTTTTGTTTTTTAGATTTTCTTTAATAACGCATTTATTTTTAAAGCAAGATAAATTTAATTTGCACTTTCTTAAGGCTCTTTTTTAATAGGAATCTGGTGGTGTATTTAGATTTTTGAATACTGCTATAGTAGTTGAGCTGCAATGGTCAAGTTTCACTTTTCTTATGGGGGTCATAGTTGGCTATGACACTATTGAAAAGAATTTTTCTTTCCCTTTTCAAAAATGTATAATTTGTTATACCTGACACCAAAACTAATTTCAAAAATTAAAAAAAACAACATATAGTTACATTAACAGGTTAGAGCGATTGTGACATTTGACAATAGAAGGTTTTGCAAACAAAGAAAGGAAGAAAACTTTATTTTGCAACAATTATTTATTAAATTAAAAACATAGGCAGCTCAAAAACTACTTACATATTATTTAAAACAAAATTATATTAAAAAAATTTAAAATATGTTCAAACAGTCGACCATCATTTTCCAAACATAAATAGGATCTACGAATAGTAGATTTAACAACTTTATGTAAAATAAGCCTTGGAATAGCTTGACATTCGTGAACCACGCTTTTGCGAAGTTCATTTGCGTTATTCTAGCTGCGGGCATACACTTTGTCTTTAATGTAACCCCACAAATAGAAGTCGAGCGGCGTCAGATCAGGAGATCTTGGTGGCCATGCAACTGGTCCACGAGTTCCGATCCACCTGTTACCAAACCGCTGACTGAGGGAATTGGTTACAATTCTGGAATTATGTGCTGGAGCACCATCTTGATGAAACCAACAATTATTAGCTACTTGTAAAGATAATTCGCCCAGCAAGTCTTCATTATTATTTTGCAGTAAATCCAAATAAACATCGAACGTTAGTGTTTCATTAAAAATTATTCGACCAATTAATCGTGACCCTAGTATGCCACACCATACATTAAATCCAAAACGTACTTAATGTCGAGCAGGTCTGATTACATGAGGGTTTTCTGTAGGCCAAAATCGTAAATTTTGTCTATTGAATAAACCATTGTTTGTTAATCTAACTTCATCGGACCATAATATTTGAGAAGAAAAATTATCATTATCATCGCATTACCTAGTGTACCATTCACAAAATTCTCTTCATCTTTTATTATCCCCTGGTCTTAAAGATTGACATACATTGTATTTATATGGATGGTATTTGTGGGAGGCCAGAATCTTATGAGCAGTAGATTTCGGAACGCCGGTGTTATGTTGAATTTCCCGAACTGATATGTTTGGATTTTCAACAGCTGCTTGTAAAACATTAATTTTAGTTTCATTACTTATGCGCTGCGGTTTTGTATATGGCTTAGTAAATGATCCGTGATGTATTAAATTTACCTTTAAATTTCTGTAAGTAGAAAGAAGGGGTTGTCTGCGTTCTGGATACTGGTTTATGTACTAAATGGTACTTTATATTTTATTATGCTAGGTATTTATTTTGCTATTCGATTTGTAAATTTCACAGAACATAAACTAAATGTCAACTATAAACAAACAGTAACAATGACAGTTGCATCTTAGATTGTTTTATGTTTCCAAGGTTTCCTATTGTCAAATGTCACAACCGTTCTAACCTGTTAATGTAACAATATGGTGTCTTTTAAATTTTTCAAATTAGTTTTGATATCTGGTATAACAAATTATGCATTTTTGAGAAGGGAAAGAAAAATTCTTTTCGATGGTGTCATAGCCAACTATGACCTTCATAAGAAAAATGAAACTTGATCATTGTAGCTCAACAACTACAGCAGTATTCAAAAATCTAAATACACCACCAGATTTCTATTAAAAAAGTGCCTTATGAAAGTGCAAATTAAATTTGTCTAACTTTAAGAATAAATGCGTTATTAAAGAAAATCGAAAAAACAAAAATTCCCTTTTTTGCTATAGCGCTCGAAGTACGTTAAATATTCAAAGCTAGTGTACAGGATTTGGTACAACTTTACCTCTGGAGTATTTGATCCCATTTAACCAAATCTCTATCTCTCATAATAAGCGAGATCCCCATGTTGAGAATGAAGCTGTGGACACACGGTATAGTATCTTTTACGATTATTCAAGAATTATTTGTGTTTAAACCAAAAATTGACTGATCTCAATTTATAAACTCGACGATTTCGTTCACATTTTCTAAATATAAATAGTCACAGTGTTTTTTTTTTAATTCTATCATTTTGCTAGCTAGTATTGTTCTTCAAATAGATTTTTATTATTGGAATTAACTTACGGTGAAACAACGCAGACAGGTCCGTATTCCGTACGCTGTCGCCATCTTTCTACCATGTTCATTAGTTCCACTAGAGAGTTCGTAGATGTTGGCACTTTGTGACCCATTGGCCAGCATGTTAACTGGAATAATTGTACAGTTTTCGGTGGTGCCTTCACTCCAGCCATCAATTCAGTCAAGGATACTATCTGAAGAAAAATAGATTACGTTAATATTTAAAAGTGATTTGAATAAAAATTACTGAAAACAGAAAATATGATTAGTTGAAGGCAAAATGAAGGCTTATCCATTAAGTAAGAACATGTTTTCTAAATGATCAAAATCTCCTCATAGAGAAAGTATATTTTATAATGCAAATATATCTTACTCATTAAAGCACGGATCTTATGCATTGGCATATTTTATAATGTTGATATGCACATGGAATAGCATTTGTTCCTAAGAAAGTAAACGTAAGAAATCGCTTTTTATTTTGCACGTTTTGCAAATTTTTCCATCACGATGCATATTTTGGGAAAAGCGGCACACCAGTGCAGATGTGTAATTTTCGAAAATTTATGCAAAATATATGAAACAAAAATTTTTTAATTTTTGTAATTGTGTGGGATACTATATTAAACGACAAATCCCATAGAACAGAGCACAGTCAATCTTAAATTTAAAAAATAAGGGATTCCCAAAAATATTTTATACTGAGAGAATGGGGAAGACCCAAAATACGCAATACAGCTTCTTGATAGTCAGTGTTTACTGTCTTGAGTGCAAGGTAGATAATTGTCTTTGTACGTATGCTGGTAACCAATATCTCTATTAGGGTATCTGAACTATAATATAATAACACCACCCACAAAATCTTTAATATCAATGTGAATAAAACGTGTCGATGTAATAGCTAAACTGTAAATTACCTGTTTTTTTAAGTTATGATTCTATATTAAGTAAATTAAATGCATTATTTTTGATTCCATGTGATAAGTAATTTTAAATTTTGCAACATATTGCCACACAGTTATATAAAAGTAATGTAACAACATTCAAAATTAACACTTGACAAATCATTGTTACAACCCCAAAAGATAATGCTCAATTCAATGCCGATATATGCAATGCATTACTTAGCGGTAATATTCCTCTTTCTTGGAAAATAATTTTAATAGGCCGCTACCGGAGAAAAGCATGTTAAGACAAAATATCTAGATTTAATACATGAAAAGACTCTGACTAAATTTGAGGAACAAATAGGCCAAAATCATGTATTTCTTGTAGGAGAGAGAACCACCGACGTGATCGATATATCGTTAATTTATTGATCCACGTCTTGAATAAAAATGTTTCAGATGACGCATATTTAATGAGGACAATAGAACTGGAGTTTCATTATTTGTCAACCTACAGCCTATGCATTAACGCATTGTTAACTTCCTAATCTCGTTCCTGTTGATGCTCTCAGATGTTGCTACTTACATGATTAAATCTGCAGAACTTCTAAAACTTCTTACAAAAATTTTATGCACGTAACTTATTTGGCCCATGGGATAAGTAGAGTAAATAGCAGAAATAGTTCGTATTCATTATACAGAATCAAATCCTAGTTTAATAAAAAAGAGAAATTAATTCACGTGACGTGTCCAGCGCATGCAATAAACAGAGATTGCGAGAAAATTACAAGTCGGTTTCCTTTAGTCAATTCTTTGATTTCGAACGTAAAAAATATCTAAGAAAGCGCCTCTACGGGTTCAGGTAAATAAAGAAAAATTGTCGAATGTTCCTTTACCTCCTGAACCCGTAATTACCCGATACTTACTATAATCATTAGACTACGGAACCGGCGCTATCCCGTATCGGGTGTGATTCATCGGTGCCGACAATGTGCAATCGATCAACTTAACAGTATATATGATTGTTATAGCGCGATGGTGTTGATAAAAGTTGTCTGTTTGTACGTCTTTCAATGTAAATAGACGGGGTGTGAAATATATTTCGCCAGAGTCGTAATAAAGCCAATGAAATATATATACGGAAATTTATTTTTAGGAAAATAAATAAAACACTGAATTTAAATTAACTTGAATTGAAATTAATTCAAGATATATGTATATATATACACACAATGCATTTACTTTATACAGTGAAAAAATTCAAAATATTGAAAAAGTATATACTTGAAATTAATTATATCACTTATAATTGAATGCTTTGTCACACCACAGTAAACATTTTTTATTCACATTAATTATTACAATATAATATATATAACTTTGTTAACTATAGTGCGTTCTTTTATTGGACAGTATGTCTTTAAATATAGAAAAATTTCGCTCAAAATTTTATTTATCTACTTAATATATCTACCAATTTCCGTATTTTGAACATTACTACAAAAGCCTTTCAGGCCATTAAAATCAGGGCTACGAGCGAATATTGCATCAATCTTATTATTAAGCGAATTCGATTCTGTCACTTCGCTTGCATGACTCATTAGAGGACAGCGTCTGTTCCGCAGTCTAATAATCATATAAAAATCATTGTATATTAGATTTTTTATTCAGTTGAATCAATTATAAAATCTAAGTTTATTCGAAAAACGCGAGATTTTAGGTCAGTTGACGCATATTATAGCCCATTATAGTTTTTTAAATATTATTCAGACTTAGTTCCCAGTGACCATTTCTTGTTTTCAAACCAGAAAAAATGTCTCGACGCAAAGAGATTTGGCTTCAGGAATGTAATCATCTCTCAAACAAACGCCTATTTTAAGCGTCGATAAATCTTACTATTTGGAAGGGATCAAGGGATTGAGCTGAAAGGAGACTATATTGAGAAATAAAATGTTTCTTTGATGAAAAAACTGTCATTCATTCATAAAGTCGCGGACATAATAATCCACCTTCATATCTATGTATGTGCATCTTAAAACTACACCTTCGCACTGTTCTTCTATATCTTCGCCATTAGAATACTGATCATAATGCCCCTGCATAAAAATTCTGTCTGGAACTTTAGGTTACTTTGCACTTCTACGTTATTTCTAAACTGGTGGGAAGCCTCTTTGTGTACATGAAAATGAGGTGGTTATCACAGGTGTTCATATAAGTCTTGTTTAAAATGAAAAAATACTCAATTATTTGTTCATAATTAAGTGGAATTGTAGAAAATTCTATAAATAAAGTTTAGTATTTCAGTGAAATGATTCTGAAATAAAGATAATTCAATCAGAAAATCGTTTTTTTTGAGATATTTTTTCACAGATATCCATAAAAAAATAATCCACGTATATTCTTGCAAATAAAAATAATTACAGTTTCTACACTATTTATTTTAAAAATTCGAGACATACATATATTATTTTCTTCTTAATTAATTACAAATAGATGAGGGCGCTTTAGTGAGAAATGAGACTAGACTGCTAACACCATCTTTCGTAAAAACTTATATTATCATTGTTATTTTTCTTATGGCTACAGGTAAAGTTTCTAATTTCTGGCAATTGATTTGAAAGTTACAGCAGCGTAAATAAAATGTCTACATGGAAAATCCTAATATGTATAAACTCGCAATGCGTAGTGCGAGACAATATTTATTATTTGACGGACGAATCACTTGTGAAATTATAGCTGATATGCAATAAACTTTAGATAACAATGCTCTTTCGTAAGTCACAATTTGTCGCTAGGTTGCGTAAACGTTGTTATATTAGGATCGAAGATAATGCCATCAAAAACTGAAATCACTCTGGCACTGATGAATAAAATTAACTACATTGTTTTTAGCGATCCAAAAATTGATAGCTACCATCGTAAGCATATCTACTAAATGCGTACATCACATTTTTGCAAACATGAATGAACACTGCAACTGTTGTATTTAAAATATCAATTTTTTAAAGTACGAGAGCAGTTAACCTTCAAAACAATCAGAGCGATTAATTTTATGTAAATTTGTAGTGCAAGGAACGTTTCCAAAGTTCGGGCAATTGTACCGTAATTAAATTACGCAGAACTTATAGGCAATGCTATTGGCGTTAGACAAGTCTTGACATATTTATGCAGTTATTAGTGCAATATCGTTCAGTTTGATTCAGGTGTTTGACCCATGTAGATGCATTTCCGTAGCACTGTTTGTGTAACCATGGAAGACGCGGCTAAATCTCAAAGGGTAATACTTTTCTTTTTGTGGAAAGAGGGTGTGAAAACTTCAGAAATTATTAAATGTCTGCAAGGAGTGTTTGGTGAGTCTGCAGAATCTAAAAGTACTGTAAATCAGTGAATGGATCGTTTTAGAAGTAGTAGAACATCGCAAGAGGACGATCCACGCAGCGGTCGTCCGAGTACCTCGGTAAATGAAAGATATATTACTGCCATGGAGTACTTACTGAAAGAGGACAGACAATCAACGAACGGGGTAAATTCGAAGAAGGGCCTCTTGTTGGAAAGGTAATGCTTACTGTATTTTGGGATTGCGAGGGGATTATTTTTATGGATTATCTGGCGAAAGATACTACAAGTAATGCAGAATATTATTCGAACTTATTCGGAATTATCCGGACCACTGCGGTAGGTACTTATCAGAAAAGAGCCTGGAAAGTTGCCTAAGTGTCCGTTATTGCAACAGGATAATGCAAAACCGCACACCGCAAGAAAAACGAAAGATGTTTTGAACGAATTACATGGGAATTGCTTCCGCATCCACCTTATTCACCGGTTCACGCACCGAGTGATTCTCATCTGTTTCCAGATTTGAAAAACCTTTACGGGGTGGGGTGTTCGTTTTGAGACTTTGACTGATGCAAAACGGGCCATAAATGGGTGGATTGAGGAGACATCGAAAAAGTCGTTGAAGACGGCTTAAAAAAATTAATTTATCGTTGTGATAAATGTATTCAATTAAATGGCGATTATATTGAAAAAATACATTGTAATGTTCATGAAAATTGACAAAATAAAAAATTATAGCTAAATTCCCATGACTTTGGAACCATGTCTCGTATATTCTAGTAAAACCTTAGAAATATTTTTTTCAAATAATATTTTTGAACCACATTTGTTTAATACGGAAAAGCTATAAAATTTACTAATTTTTTGAAAATTATTTGTTTCCTTGAAATTACTTTTTTACTATTTTTTAAATATTTAATAAAAAAGCTATATTGTGATGAAATATTACATACCCGAGCAATGTAGTATGATGAGTTTGGTTTGTTAATTTATTTCGAAACTTAAACACACATTGTATTAAAGACAACTTCTGTGCTATCTAATAATATTCATTTTAAAGTTACAAATTCCAAAATTAAGTTAGACTAGATTCTACATCGTGAGTAGCGAGAACAGTAGACTCAAAAATGGCAAGACAGAAAATCCATCTAAGATATAGTTGAGGAATTTGGTTATCTTCATTTTAAGTTCTAATTTAGTTAGTTATTAAAGATTCCCGAATTTGTACTTAAAATAATGCCTAATTTATATCTCATCAATATCCTAAAAGCCGCCTCTGTTTCGATATAAATTTCGCAGTTAATTTAACATAACAATATAAAAAAGTATTTTAAATTTAACTAAAAATCAAGTGAAGTTTATGTTTACGTTTCGCTGGCTTATTAAACGCCTAAATATTATAAGGGCAATTTTCTTTAGAAAATTTTGAATGCTAAATTTTACTGACATGTATTGATTATTTATAACGGCCCATGCGTATGTTAATGGAGCTACCAATTTGCAAACCCTTCTTTAATATCTAACTAATAAACAAAGCATCTATTTACTCTGACGCTCAAAGGTAATTTGATTAAAACCCAATATTTATAGCTGTGTGAAAACTGAATCGAATTATTTACTAATTGGGAAAACTTTTGCATAAAATGGTTTAAATTATTTCTACTAACACTACAATTGTTTACGTATGATAATTATTTTTGCCAGTTATTTAAATTTCATTAAATATAAGCATTGGAAAATAAATGTTAAACGAGAAGAAGCTGCTATAAGAGCTATTGACAATTATCGATCATACAGAGTGGTTTAACCCATTTTATTCCATTGTTCCATTAATGGAACATGCTATATTAGCCCCCTCCACCTGATGCAGATTAGTCATACGTATTTACTGCAAGTCTCAACGTGATTTCGATACTATTGTGCAGTGAATAAAGAATCTTTCTAGTGTATCCGGCGTTTTGTTTGAAAAATCTATAGTGCTACATATTTTGAAACAGTGTGAAAAAAATGGCGTACCGAAAGTAAGTAAAATTAAATGTTTACATTTGTTTAACCAAATCTATAGTGGTATTTATCTCTTCTTGGTTAGTCTTCTTCTTCTTTAGGTGCCGTCTCCGCTTCGAAGGTTGGCAATTATCATAGCAATTCTTACTTTTGAAACCGCAGTTGGTTAGTACCCAAACTAATTGGCATGCACCGAAAAAATATATATTTGATACCCTCATGACAGTAGATTTTTTTTCTAAAAGTTCCATTATTGGAACATTGGGTATGGATGGCTTCATGCTATTTTTTTCTCAATTTTAGGTATTACACTACTGAAGAGCTTATACAACTAGTAGAGGACGAGTTCTGGCGGGCGGATGTTTTGTGTGATGAAAGTGCGGAAGATAGTGGTGACGAGGAGGACTGTAATGATATAAATAAGATAAGCGGTCGTCAACTTCAAGCTGAAGCTGTGGCAAAAATTACAAACAGAGGGGAAACATTTACTGTTGATTTACTGTTGTTGGTGATGACACTGACATAGATAGTGATGAAGATGAATACCATGATGAAGAAATTAGCCAAGAGGAGATAGAGACAAAAACTCAAATAGAAAATAATATCGAGGAAAATAATGATGGCTATTCAAGCGAAGATACCTAAGAAAAAGGTTGCCGAGAACATATACCAGAGTTTGGCAAAATTCCACCGATCTTGACGACAACTTACCCGCTTTTGTTTCTCCCAAGCAAATGCCACCGATTCCAGAAGACGCGATGGAATGTTTTGAGTTATTTTTTGACGGAATTATTTGCAGTTTTCTAACTGAAATGACGAATATATATGGAAAAAAAAAGAACCAGCATTTCAGGTTAGCGAGGAAGAAATTCGTTGCTTTATAGCTATACTTCTATTATCCGGCTATTTTTCAGTACCTCGTTGGCGTATGTGGTGGGAGATTGGAACTGAGACCTGTAACTTGTCTGTCGTAAATGCAATGCGTAGAAATAGGTTTGAGGAAATAAAAAGATATCTGCATTGCTCTGACAATAATAACTTACCTACTAATGACAAATTCGGAAAAATGAGACCCTTGATGAATATGCTAAATGAAAGATTTCTTAAGTATTCAGAACTTCAAGAAAAACTAAGCATTGATGAAAGCATGGTACCATACTTTGGGAGACATTGGGCTAAACAATTCCTAAAGGGAAAACCAATAAGATATGGTTATAAAATGTGGTGCCTGTGCGAACCTCTTGGATATCTTATGAAATTTGAGCCTTACCAAGGTAAAGTAAAACAAGCTGAAGATTCTATACCAACTAAAGCTGTCATAGCAGAGTGTTCCACAACAAGAAACAACAAAACAAAGGAAGTCTCAAAATTATTGCAGAATTAATTGGGAGTAGGTGGGACCGTTGTACTTGCTCTCTTGAAAGATCTACCGCAAAACACATCATTCAAAATATACGGCGATCCCTTTTTTTCATCGTTAAAACTAGTTAACCGTTTACAAGATATAGGTATCGGTTATACAGGAACTATAAAGTACAACAGAATTGAAAAATGCCCCGCTATAATGTCTTCAAAACTTATCGAGAAAAAACCCAGGGGTTACTACGATTTCTGCACCGATAAAAAAACTAATGTTACAATTACAAGTTGGCATGACAATAGAATCGTGCTTACTGTTAGCAGCTGCGATTCTACCGGTCCTGTAGGTAGTGTAGACAGATGGATGTCTGCAGAAAAGAAAAAAGTTCCTGTTACTCGGCCATTTGTGGTATCTCAATACAATAAGTTTATGGGGGGTGTCGATCGGTTAGACCAAAATGTCGACAATTATAGAATATCAATTAGATCGAAAGAGTGGTGGTGGTTGGTCTTTGCATATTGCGTAGACACTAGTGTTCATAATGCTTGGCAACTACACAGAAAAAGCTACGGAAAAATGATTGATCTTCTAAAGTTTAGACGAACAATAGTTCAGACCTATCTTACAAAATATGGTAAGCCTGGAAAAGGTGCTGGTCGTTCTATCACACATAAAGAAATTTGTTCAAGAGTGCCCGACCAGGTCAGGTATGATCGATTAGACCATTGGATTATTGCAGCCCAGAAACAAAATCAATGCGCTGTCTGCAAAAAAAATACTACAAAAGCATATGAAAAATGTGGTGTTAACTGTCTTGAAGACTGTTTTGCATTGTTCCACTCTAAATAACTTTTGTTTGTGAATAGGTTTTATAATATTTTCCAATAGGTATATAAAATGCAAAAATACGTTTTTTTTAATAAATTATACTTTTATATTAAAAAAGATACTTGGTTTTATTAATTCTTTTGACATAAGTGTACCTAAAATATAGCTGTAATTCATGCCCATTGTTCCATAATTGGAACCACACTAAAATCACAAAAGTAGAATGTAAAATGTCAAAATTTATAACCAGACAGCTTATAAAATATCCCCAACAATTAAAATTTACACCGCAACGAAAAAATTGCGAAAAGAAATAATTCGGGCATAAACGGGTTAATGAAAAGAGTTCAGCCAGATTATCTTATTTTGTTAGTTTATTTACAAAAATTGATTGAAAAGAAAAATTTTAAAATTCTAAAAGGGACATTGTTTTATTATTTCTACGCAGGTCATTTTAACGTTTAAGTAGTAGCGGTTTTCATTCTAATGCGCCATATATTAGGACCTGTGTCATTTATTTTAATCTTGTAGCAAAGCAGAATATGCCCCACTCATCATAGTTTTACCGGAACGCCGTCTATATCTCGATTTGAATTCATTTGGACTCACGGTACTACAAGACATAATTTTCTCCTCTCTACAATTACCATCTTTTGTATTAACGTAGTTAATCTTCTTGATCAAGACACTTATCACCTGAACATGTTCCGTGCGGCATGCTGGTGGCCGGTCTAAAAATAATAATAATAAAGGGGTTTATTTGGCAGAGTCCAGTACTCAACCACTAGATCCATAAACTTGATACAAATCAACTAGCTAATAAACAGTACTTGCAATCAATCACTATATATTAGACTCTCTGTTATAGCAATAACTGGTTTTTCAGTTTACTTTTAAAAACATTCATAATACTGAGACAAGACTTGAGATCCTCCGCAAAGGTATTATAATTAATCAGAGCTGCATACGAAAAAGATCTCTCAAACAGTACGGAGCAGTGTTGCGGTACCATAAATTATTAGTGAATCGAAGCTGCCTGGAATGAATTGCACCCCTCCTGGTTAGAAGTATTGCAACATAACTTGCTGCATTTGATAAGAGACTGTTACAGTTTATTTTCCTTTGTTTTAAAAGTTTAGCGTGGATGAACTTATACCGCCGTGTATTAAAATTTTACATTTAAATTTAGTACGTTATATTCTTTGATATTGTCTGCGCCCTCTGTAAGGTTCGCGCGTGTGTCCTACCGGCACTTCTGTTTATACGACCAGTGAATAAGATTACTATTTCTTTGTGTACTCCGGTAATAGAAATATGCTTCACGCCTGTCCTAAGTATTTTGGAAATTAATGTAGCTTTCGGATTCGACTAGTGTGCAGTGAGAAAATTTTAAAAAGAAATCTCATTACCGTATCGAGTAAATGTACGTCTTTTTTTTTTAGGCAAATAGACGTATATAGGCTTCCAGCTCTCTTTTGCCTGTCTATTAGGTGGAAATTTATAACAAAAACAGATATCCAAGCACTCACGTAGTTAGAAAGTCAAGGCCACCTTGTTTTTGCCTGAAAACCTGTGATAAGATATTTACGTTGGTTTTTGTGGACCATGCTATCTTTGTCGTCTCACAGCCGTTGAGGTATATTGTACAAGACCTTTGTTTAATTTGAAAATTCTCGCCGATATTTTATTTGCTAGAATTGCGATTCCAAATTGTAATGCTAATTAAAACGGCATTTAACCTTAGTTTAATTCGCATATGTATTTGGGAATTTCATTAAATGCATTGCTTCTTACGCGATTTACGTAAGGTGTAAAAGAATTTATTTTATTATTGTACTTTCCTCCAAATAATTAAAGCTAATATATTTGATATTTAAACATTTATCAAATTAATTCACGTCCATAACTTTCGTTATAAAGATTGAAATCCTAAAATAATTGTATATTAAATTAATGATAAAATTTAGTTAATTTCACGTAATAATAATTTTCATCTATGTGAGATACTAGAGTTATATATATTGCAATCTTTTTTTTCTGTCATCATGTTATTATAGGCGTGCGATCAGATCTCGGTAAATTATAATTTCTATTAAATTTTATTACTATACTTGTAAAATACCTACTGTGTGTGTAATACCAAATGTAAAGTTCAACTAATTGTTATAATTTTCAGTATAAATTTATGTAAATTGTTGTAATATGTTCAATAAGTTATTATTTGATATACCGGGTGCCCATATCCCAGTGTCAATTTTTCATAACTTAAATTTCATTTTATTAATTGCGGCGTGCGACCCATTTGTTGATTACCTGTTAACTACTTGCTAATTACTTGTTGTTTTGTTGTTTACAATATACGAATTAACTATTTCCGAATTTCTTTTTTTTATGTATTTAGGTACCCTTCTACTAGTTTAGCTCGTCGTTACAGTATGCGCCTATAAACGCGCAACTCTTTTTTTAGTTTTCAGTCTCACGCCTCCGCACGTAAAACTAAGTGGCGGCACCTATCATTTGTTTTAGTCAATCATCACCCGTCTCCACTGAATAAGGGCATACACGATAAATAGAGGCTCCCTTAAATTGTACGTTACGACTACTGATTTCGACAAGTTACCGACCGTCTTCATTACACCAGAACTGCGCATGTGCATGGTACGTACCTGGACAAAGGAACAAAAATGCAAATATTTTCATCTATGCATATTAAGCCACATGATGATAGGGGAAACATGATAAAATCAACAGAGTACAGTCCTCAGACATGTGTTTAGACAGACACATTAATACTGCAATGGACTTATGGATAAGTTTGTGAACATGAACTTTAAATCTTAAATTTATGTCGATAGTCAAGCCCAAGCTGTTCACAGTCTCTGCAATCGGAAGCATATGGCTATCAACCCTTATATCTAGTCCTTGTACGGCCCCATGTTTACGTTAAGGCAATAGTAATACCTGTGATTTAGAATGGTGCACTCTTTAATCACTGGATATTCGCAATAGAGTGTCTAAGTCTGGAATTTATTAAATTATCAATATTCTGGCTTTCGATTATGTTAGTTTTTATTAACATGTTTTACGCACTTATATATCTTTCGTTGATGCTGAGAGGAACTTCATATTGCTACAACATTTGGCGATAGATTCCCGCAAGTTCGACTCCTTTCGTCCATAGAAACCGTCCATATGTTCGATCTTGTTGCTTTCACGCAAGTAATCGGTGGAATGGTGCGTGTTGGTCGCTGCCAGTCATCTCATGGGCACTCTGGTGAACTGCCCTGGAGCGGCAGTAGTCTTGCTTAAAATTGGCCTTCGCCCTACGATTTACTTTTGAATAAATTTAATACTAAATTAGTGAACTTTATTACACTAACTTAAAGAAATTTGAGTTTTAAATTTTAAAATAAGTCATCAGTACCCTATCACCGTCTGAAGGATAAAATGTATATTCAGTTTATTTCCTGTAATTTGCTTTGAAAATTATATTTGGGAATCGAGTTAGTAAAATATATTTATTCACTTATAATTACCGAGGAATCAAAAAGTAGAATGTGTTTTGTTTTCTTCTGTGCTCATAAACGTGCCAACTATAATTTAATATTTTAACGGCTATTTTAAAATTTCAATTAAATTATTAAGTCGGTGCATAGATCCGTAGGGTTCCATTGAATTCACACTTGATTAATTTTTTAACAAAAAAAATAGATGAACTAATCAAGAATATATTCTTCCTTATTATTTACCATTGCTTTCCAACGAACTGGCGATCTTTTAATTCCGCCGCTGAAAAAATTAGGTACTATTGAATTAGGAAACCGTTATTAAAGAAGATTGATCGAAGGTTATTTGATAGACAACGAAAGACTTGCAAATCTGACAGAGGTTAGGAGAATGAAACGGATGTGGATTGACGTCTAAACCAACTTCTTGTAATATATGACAGCCGAGCGTTATTGTCTTTCAGAATAACTTGTTAATGTTTTCCCAGTCTTTTTCTTGAATTGCGGCCATAACAACGCGACAGAGTTTTTAAGAGTAAATCCCAGTAGTGATTGTTACATTCCTCGGAAGAAATGCATAGCAGATGACGATTTCTTTGCATAACGTCAGCTTGCGCGGGTGAGTATTACCTTTTACTCTGGAAGTTACCTTTTTGTTAGAGCAAAGCTGTTCTTCATGTTAACACTAAGGCACCAGTTTATGTAATCCATAACGATGTGGAATAAAAGTGATCAATGTTGTTAAGGAGCTAAATGATGACGAGCTAGCAAAGACGCATAAATTTTGACAGGCCGATTTTTGTTGATTTCGTTCAATAAAAATATGCTGCAACCATAAACTAAGCTTTTAAATTTTGGTCATGGAATGCAAATGTCGTATTATGGTTAATTGGTTCCTAACCATTATATTGGCTAATTTTTGAATTGGTAAGCGTGGACTATGATGAATTAAAGCATTCACATGATCTTCATTAAAATCAGATGGTCTTTCAGAACGCTGAGAATAGTTTTTGTAAAAATGGAGAAAACCATTTCCGCGTTGTAATCTGTAAATAACATATGGTTCTAGCGGTTTCCCATGTATTAACACCTCTGTTGAACTCGAACAAAGTGATACATTGGAGATGCTCGTTTTCATTTATCGGACGATAAATTTTCATTTGTCAATAATTAATACAAACTTTTTCCAAATTCGCAACTATTCAAAACTATTCAAAAACGTTGGAAACTTATGCATCGACTTAATATTTAAATTTTTTAATTATTAATTTTGTAATTGTTAATACAATTTTTATATTATATTAGCTAAACCCGGCCACGCTTCGCTGTGGCTCAGTCTGATATGAAATTAATGGGAAAGTAAATACAGGTATTGTATCGAACAGAAATTCACCGAGAAAACACATAATTTAATCAATACCCAAAGCTGGTGGATTGATGGAAGCTAGTGGAACTAGTACGTCTTATGGGGTCCAATCAGAATAGTTGCTTCAATTAGAATGCTCATAAATTTTTTAACTACTAATCGTGTGCCATTGCATAACTTTGGCTGATTGATGTTTCAGAGTAATATAATGTGACGGTAATCCGGGAACATAAAGAGAATTCCGTAGGAAAATTCACTACTTCACTTTAGTTTATAATGGATTTAATCGATTTGTATGTCGCCGCTTCACCTGCGATTCTGTTTAGAATGATGTTGTTCATATCGTGTACGTCGACAATCAATAATAATTATTCCCATTTTTTCTTCTCAAAAACCCAGCTACCTTCTTCATTGTTTTTTAAATATCAATATTATTAATATTTTCGCATTTCAAATTTGATAAATCTCTGTCATATTTTATTTTAATAACATTTTTCTGACATTTACATCTAACCTATACACATTATTTTATGTTTTCATATACTACAATTCATTCAAGATTAAATAAATTTATTTTCCTTTTTAAAAATATGTTAGCGTAAATAGAGTATATGATTAGCAAACGTCAACTTGTAACAAAAAACTACTACCAAAACAAGTATTTGAGAAATTTTTACGCTACGTATGTCGAAGCACACCGCAAATTTCACCGATGCGGGAAGAATTTGTCGCGCCGTTAAAAAAATTAGTGTGACTATAAAAACATTCGCGTATTCGAATGCTACATTGTATCAAAATTTCAAGTATCGACTACTTTTCGAGTTTTGCTTAATTTTTATATATATATATATATATATATATATATATATATATATATAAGGTAAACTTAATTAGTCGGCGATTAGAGGTCTGGTTATTACTTCAAAGTGTATATATTTAAAATAATCCTACATGTTTCGGCAATGATGCCTTTGTCAAGGATATAAAAAATATAAATGTTAATAATTTATATTTTTTATATCCTTGACAAAGGCATCATTGCCGAAACATGTAGGATTATTTTAAATATATACACTTTGAAGTAATAACCAGACCTTTAATCGCCGACTAATTAAGTTTACCCTATCATACCAAGGTCACGAAAATACTATATATATATATATATATATATATATATATATATATATATATATATATAGATATGCATTTTAGAATGTAATATAAGCTATAAAGTGAAAACAATTGTAATATTAACGGTATAATTAAACTATTTGTTTTATTTTTGAACCTTAAGGTTGTTTGTATTAGAATTACATAATTTTTACCCTATTATATGTATCTTATGTAATACTCTTTTAGAAATGTAAATTAGAAAAAATGTTAGTTAATTCAAAACGCTTACCTTTTTGTTTACTCTAAAAACCCAGGTCTTGATATTGCTGTAGTGATTATGCGAAATATGGTCTATGGTGAAAACCGGTCCATATTTCTTTGGTGTTCTACCTTCTGGCCAAAATGGCGGAAAAGTTTGCTGTAAAACGTATGGATTCAGATGTAAAGAATAGAAATTTTATTAGTTATTTATTCGACTTACCGAATTATGAGGAGGAACACACAGAATAACAATAGCCGCACATTCATAATCGTAGATAAGAGACCAAAACTCACCGCAGGTGCTTTTCATTGGCCATTCCGTAACAATGTATTCTCTGGGCTTCGTATATCCCTAAATAAAGGAAAATATTAATATATACAGTTCCGGAATATATTTCATGATACCAGCTTACATCCACGAATACGGCGTTTATATAGTCCGTGTAATTGTTTCCTTGAAAAGATGTTAGATATGGTCTAAAGTTATCCGCTGGAAATACACATATTCAAATTAATTGGTTATACTACACACGAATTCAAGTTATGAATTCTTACTTGTAAGTTATAATATTTATAATTATATATTACCTACGATATTATTTGAATATATTTTGATTTAATAATTTTGACAATAAAAGTAAATTATCTAAACTAATGTATAATTCTTTACATAGAACGAATATTTTTAGATTTCAATGCTTTTACAATATTATTTATAGTTGTCTATAATTGGATAAATTTAAAATTTAAAGTTCAATTATATAAGTAAAAGTCGCTATATATAAATGCCTTATCTACCATTTACCGACATATATGAGGGTTATTTCCTTTCCATTCCCTTTCGGTTGAAGTGACTACTGGTTAAATACGTGGCGTATGTCCAAGTGTACATATACAGCTATGTTTTATACATATTTGTATTAAATTGTATACGCTTGATGTGTTTACACATCGATATGCTATTTTTTGGTGCATTGAGCCATTTGGCTTGAAATTAATGCCCTATACAATTATACACGTTATTTTCTACTCTGTAATGGCGTAGCCATTTGAAAGAAAGCACTTATTCCTTGTCTGTATATGTATACATGGACATACACAAGCTATACTTAAGCAACGGCAACTCCAACGTACAGACACATATTTTGATCTTAATTTCGTGAGTGCACGTAGTGAACTATTTATTGCCAGTCGGTCCCGCTAAGTTAAGCCAATCTTGCACGTTAAATACCGAGAGAACGTTTCGGGACATCGGGGTCGTTTCGGGACATCGGGGTCCAAGAGAGGCACGCCGTCAATGCCGTAGCAATTGGCAACAGATTCTTCACTACGTGCACTGCCGAGATCTAAAAGATCGAAACACGTGTCTGCGCGTTGAAGTAAACATTTCTTAAATTTACGTTGTGTATGTCCATGTATATATATATATATATATATATATATATATATATATATATATATATATATATATGCATATATGTTTTTAACATTTTTGTATTATAGTATGTACACATTTGATGTTATTAACATGGATATGCTTATCTTTTCATGGTATATTGTAGTCATCTAGGCTTCGAGTTAATGGAATACATATTTAAACGTATACTTTCTTTTTACTTATAGCTTAGCTACTTGTGAGAAACCACTCGAGAGAATGTCAACAGAACGTCTCTTAACATTTGACGTGAAAGATTGTTCCGTATGATCAAAAAGTCTTTGGATCGCTATTGCCGTGGAATTTACGAGATTTCCATCAAATTATTTATTTCAATTAGTTTTGCCATTTACTTGACAACTTTCAAGTTAGCTCGTTATAAAATATACATAAAATGCAACTATTTACCTAAAATCTATTTTATTTGAGACTTATATGCGCTTCCAAGTACAGAAATAAATAATTATATAGATAATAAAATAAAATAAAACAATAACTTTGTTATACCACTTTATTCACATGTAATAGTGACCGCGGTTTCGACATACAATGTCATTATCAAACTGCAAAAGTTATAGGCCTACATAGATCTTATAAATGACACAAAAATATATGGGGGTGGTTTATGATGTTATTTAAAATTACTACTATATACTCGTACTTAGCTATTATATACAACATTGGAAAAGAGGTGTATATATATATAAGATCCAACTGGTCATTTAAAACGATATCTATTGTGATGTTTCGGCTTTTAAAAATTTCTAGTGACTCTAAAAGATTTAATTTACGACCTTTCTCGGCCAAATGCAATATTTTATGATTACCAAATGTATGCCTTTCTGTAATAAGATGGTTTGCGAATGTTGAATCTGTCTTCTTTAGTTTATATGACATCATATATGACAACATCATAAACTAAAGAAGACAGATTCAACAATCGCAAACCATCTTATTACAGAAAGGCATACATTTGGTAATCATAAAATATTGCATTTGGCCGAGAAAGGTCGTAAATTAAATCTTTTAGAGTCACTAGAAATTTTTAAAAGCCGAAACAACACAATAGATATTGTTTTGAACGACCAGTTGGATCTTATATATACGCCTCTTTTCCAATGTTGTATATAATAGTTAAGTATATAGTAGTAATTTTAAATAACATCATAAACCACCCCCATATATTTTTGTGTCATTTATAAGATATATATAGGCCTATAACTTTTGCAGTTTGATAATGACATTGTATGTCGAAACCGCGGGCACTATTACATGTGAATAAAGTGGTATAACAAAGTTATTGTATTATTCTATTTTATTATTTTCAAAATGAATTACCACAAAGTTACGGCTACCAGTATTAATTATATAGATGGTTTTTACACTTGTATGATTGGAAAATACATTTATTTGATATTATACAAAGTATTCCCCTACAGTTAATGTATTTCTGTATCCGTGAAAACAGGCGTGGCTCGTGATGACGTATTTTGGTTTGCAGTACAATGATCCGAGTGCTTCGTGTATTCTCGTGTACTAAATGTAACGTTTGCTTAGTAAACACCGAAAACACACGAGGCACTCGTATCATTGTACTGCAAACCAAAATACGTCATCACGAGCCGCGCCTGCGTGAAAACCAATCTGCAAAACAATTTCTTCAATGGCTTCTTTGACGTTAGAATAGAAAGATATATGGACGCTTCAATAGACAATTGTTCGAGCAACGGTGTGAGTTTAAGCGTGCTCGTAATGCAAGATAAACGAAAATCTCGGAGAATTAATCTAAAAGAATATGTTGTATCACTTTTTTGTTTCAACTTTTTCTTGAACAGCTTGTTGGAGACTACTTATTATCAAACACCCAAACTCCTGATTATTGCTTTTTTCGGAATAGTATCTATAAACCAAAGTTTGTGATCACCTATAATGATTTACCCTACTAGTGTAGACCTGCACCATCTCACACGGTCTTTTTTTTAACTGGTGTCTAATTGTGGGAAATCTAGCAAGAACAAAACTTAGAAACCTGCAATTATTTGTGTGAGATTGTGTTAGCTGGCTTCATACCAATCTTATGAATTGCTTGAATATTCCTTTCAGCAATATAAAATCATGTCACAAACAAGATCAATATTTGTTGGCGCAATAATTATTTTTGCTTCGAAGCACGTCGTTTAAGGCAAGTCAACTACGTTTAAATTAATTACATTGCATTACGGTAGCTAGAGAACATGACTTATTGTCAAATACTCAAGCGATTTCCTCAATACATCCCTTCCGTTTGAAATTGTAAAAAATCATACATCGAGAATCCTCCTTCCAATTTCATGATTTCTTATGCAAATGGCACAGGTATATAAAGATTTTGTCAGAGAAACAGTTCTTATTAACTCTTACGTAATTTTTCTTGCTGAATCCGAATATGACATCAGAATTTATACCCGCCATTTTTTTGAAATTGTTTGTTCTACCATATCTTGTTCCTTACATTTAATGCTTCGAATTTCCAATTTTCGAAGCCACTTTAAAACAATTCTCCTTTAAGCATGCGTTCTTATTCACCCAATATTGTATTAGTCTGGATAAATCTGATTTCGGAGACTAACTGAACGACTTTCCTGCAATGGGGTTTTCTTGCAATGTGTAATTGCTGGGTCTAACGCTTTCTGTCGTTTGTGAAGTGCATATCTATTATATATTTTTACCCATATCACACTTTGAGTAACCAAATTTGTGAACCATTATAGCTTTGTACAATTTATTCTTAACGTTTCAGTGACACGTAACTATGTCCTGGCAACTTTTGTTACGTGTTTGGTGAAGTAACTTTCAAGTCTCAGGAAGTATAATCCCACTCATCAAAAAAGTTATGAGCTGTACTTCGGATGTAAAGTTGAAAATCAGGATAAGGTTTGGGCCTTATAAAACTAATAAGCTACTACTGGATAAAACAGAGTACCAGATATTTCAACGACAAATTCGTGTGGATTTAAAGTTGCAGCTGGGCACAATACTGGGTTTGCAATTGAATCCAAGAAGCTTTGCTATTTTCTGTGTGGATGGTAAAGTAGTAATAGCAAAAATTATTATATAAACCAACAATGACTAAGAAAAAGTAACATTACATCTGGCTTTGAGAATGTCATTTGTCAGCCTCTTGTTAATTCAGAAGAAATCCTGTTGCCACTTCTTCACATCAAATTTGGAATTATGAAAAGCCGATGAACAAAGGTGGTGAAGTAGTTTTATTTATTTAAAAAACGAAATTCCTAAAATAAGCAAGGTTAAAATAAGAGATGGATATTTGTGGCGCCCAAAATGAGGGAACCAATGAAAGATACCAGTATCGATAATACCTTAGACGAAATAGAGGCACCTGCTTGGTAATCCTTCAAAACTACAGTAACAAATTTCCTTGGGATTAAAAAAGCTGAATACTACAAACAGCTAATTGATGAACTAAGGAATTTTTAAGATACGGGAGCAAATACCCTGTCCCTGATATATTTTCTCTGTTAATATCTGGAGTTTTTCCAGACAATCTTGGTGATATGAGCAATAGTGAGAGATTTCACCAAGATATCAGCCAAATTGAATCGCGCCACAAGAGAAAACGAAAGAATGATTGCGGATTGCTGCCGGGGCCTTAAAAGAGACGAGACAGCAATAAAATACAGGCGAAAGTCGAATAGAAATATGTTTAGCACCTACATTATTCTTTAAAAAATTTGATTTACAAATATTTCATTTCGTATCTTATTGTGATTACTGTAAAGCTTTCTAATTTGAAAATATTCAAGTATATTTTGCAACTGCCAATGTCATAAAGCTTTTAAATAACTAGGTTGAAATTTCAAACAAGCTTTGTTGCAAAATATCATGGCCTGCTAGTGAGGCTCTCTGGAAAGAGAACAACTCTCGTATATTTCAAGTCAAAGAAATTCGTGTCAGCAATGTTGATTAAAAACTGTATTATTGAAGAATTATTGAATATATTTTGGATTATCGTGTTTGGCTGTATATAAATCATAGTTTATCTAATATGCCACTGTATGTATTATTTCTATAGGGTGTTCATATTTTACTGTTTCGAGTCAGATTGTTTTTAATTGTATTATTAGTAGAGCTGGCTAATAGCGCCAACAGGCAATGGTGTAGGTTCGACAATAAGTGGTGAGATACAACTTTCAGTATTACTTCGATTCAGTACAGGATCTGTTGTATATACTTGTATGATGTCGTAAGTATTATTTCGTGGTTGTTTTAAAAACATCGCAGTTAAATACCTTGCGAAAACGACCAACGTCAGGCACTGTTAAAAGCTTTATAGAAGAAATGCCGGACCTATAATATGATGACGCTAAAATTCAATGTCTACTTTGTAATATCCCTTTAATGTGTTGGTCCAAAAGGGATTGTAAACGTGACGTCAATAACAAACACCTTTCTTCGATAAAAAGTTGTAAACGACGCTATGAAAAACTTAAATTTAATTTATGTGTTACTTTTATTTTATGCAATCTATCGTTTCATTTATTAGACAACGAAGCACTCTCCTTTTGGAACAAATATGCGAACTTTAAATAATAAAGTCGGATATCGTTACGAAGCTTAGTACCATCTGCTCGTAAACTTACCGAAAAAGAATTAAATCGGAATTGAAAGATAAAATCTGTGATTATGTGTGTGATGAAACAACAGATCTTAAAAAAACATTCTGTGGTTAATATATAAAATATTTAACAGGTGTTATCCACTTTGTGATTTCACGAAAGACTCTTAATACGATAAGTGTTTGAGCACGTTTTATAATTTATTTCTTAACATTTATTTTATGTGTAAACTTTTGTGGCCGCCACTGGCTGTATTCACCAGCTAATTATTACTGCGAATTGCTTGTATTGTATGTATGAATTAAGGTACTCACGATGTAGATGTAGTACACTCATGAAAGCTGAATTATGTAGAAGATAATATACAGTGAATTAAAATTTCAAAAAGTTTTCGCTTTAGAAAAAGTATGAATGAAGTACTGAAAAATATTGTAATATGGCGTAAGCTTTTTAACTTTGAATCTGCAACGATGTATAGTTCTATCTAGAACGAAAAATGAATTGTAAAAATACAAATTTTCATCAGCGATGTAGTTAACTTTTTTTATACAGTGAATTCCAAAATGCATTAACGGTTTTTAATATGGAATAAATTTTTATTAGTTAAACTTTAAAAAATTACAAAGACAACATCTTAATCTATAACTCTGGAAGCTTTTTTATTTAAAAATTGAATGGCGTAGGTGGCTTCCTTCTTCTAACTACACATTCTTCTAGCCGTCGCACGAAATTACACTGCCTAGCATCACCAGTGGAATCGCTTCAATTTCGTTTAAAATGTTTTGTTTATGTTCTTCAAGATTGCGGTCCCTATTATTTTACACACGACTTTTTAGATATCCCCACAGAAAAAAAGTAAGGTACTGTTAAGTCAGGCGACCGAGCTGGCGAGATTATGCCCCCGTTGCACAGTGCGAAATTTCTTGAGTTTACCGGAACTTAATTATTCAAAACAGTTAAAATGTTCTATTTGTTGGTTTTTAAAATTTTTAATAAAAATTAATATGTTTTATTTAAAGTTTTTGAGTTTATTTGTGTTTTTTATTATAGAACAATCAAAAAACATACATATTATAACAACATTTTGAACACCTATTCAGAACTAGACTCATTGCAATCGTCTGAAGACTCGCAATCATTACACGGGCCCGCAAATCTTTCTAACAACACTAAAACTTCTGGCGTAACTTCACTATGCTTGGTTTTGGGTGCTTTACGAAGACTAGCGATGTACGGATCCGACGAAATAAGCAGTCGATAAAATAAATCCTTATTTGTGTCAATTCTTGACGTTTTTCTAGTAAAAAGTTCGCGATATTTTCTGCAGTCTTTGTTTTTTGCCTCCTGAGCTTCTTCAGAAAATTGTCCGATAGGAAGAATGCAAGAGGCTATAATATCCTTTCCATGACAAAGGACTTTATGCACACTTACGGGCATTGAGTACCAGAAATATTCCTTCAAATACAAATCCCAAAGTTTCTCTTGCATATTCGCCGAACTTTTCGGAATCAATTTTAAGAAGACAATTTAGGCACTCTAACAGCACATGAAAACGTTTGATCAATTCTAAGTTAACCCCAGTTATTTCGGCAGACTTTTCGGCATTTCTAAAGAATTTCCTCGCGGTATTACCATCGTTTGTGTTTCCGGTCTGCTGTTTTGGCATATCTATAAGCAAGCCAAGCTCCTCTTTGAATTTTTGTTGAATGTATTTTTTCTTCTCTGCAACTTTTTTTTTTATTTTCCGCTCCACGAGCTTGCCATGCTTTAATATCAAGTTTGTACGATATATGTAAAATACATTCCAAAAACCTTATCCATGCATGGAGGGGCGATAGTCCAAGGGATAAAAAAGATTCGTTTATATTTTTTTTGAGGTATATCGCAGATGTTGTTCATTTCACTAGGTTAAGCCCCACATAAGTAGCATGGTTGTGATGATGCACAGGATGATACAGCATTGCATACTTTACCGTCAATCATACAAAAGATCATATTTGCTGTAACCTGAAATTGTTTGCCATCTACAAGTATAGTGGTTGGAGTAAGTTGAGATATTTGTTCTTTCACTTTGTTTACTTCTGAGGTAATTACACTGACTGTTTCTTTGGTAAAAACGAACTTAATGGGGCGACAGTACCGTGTGGAAGAAGAAGCAGGATTTTTCCAAATTAGTGACTGATTATCACCATTATCATTTACGGACCACATTTGGATTGGTACCATTGATACACTAAACATACTATCATCAGAGCTATGTTTGTCCATATACTTTTGTCGATAGTTAACTTGTTCCGCCCCCTCACAACCCCACTTTACGATAATATTTAGTGCTTTAACGTTTGACAAAGTTCTAAGAGTCTCTTCTAGCCCTGTACAAAGTCTTGCTATGGTATAATTTATAAGCGACTGAACTGATACTTCAGCTGAAACTTCAGTTATTATTATGTCCTTTGGATAGCATAACCTCTTTGCTTCCTTTACAACATAATAAGGTGGATACAAAGTGCAACCGTGATGTTTTGCTTGATCCCGAACAATGTTGTATTGATTTGACGATAAGTTTGCATCAATAAGTAGCGCCAGAGCCTGGTCCGAAGTTAGTTTTCGTGGGCTGTTTGAAGAAGACATGTGAGGCATTTTGATTTTGCTTCCCCTTTCTGGAGAAGCAGATGCCAGTTCCTTGACAATCGCTGCACAGTTTCGTTTTCCAGATTGGTATAGCTTTGTTACGATTGCTTTATCTAACTCGTCTTGACTACCGGACTTCAAAAGATGATACACTTTTCTGTTTTGCACTTTAGGATGACAATACCTAAATTCTTTTTTAGGCCTGCCTGCATTGGTCCTCGATCCACTGGGCAATGCATCCCTTACAGCATTTGAAAACTTTACATTATTTTCAAGCCAGACAGTATTTTATTCAGAAATCATGCTAAATTTCGACTGGATTCCCTCCACCTTTTTCGTATTTTACAAACCAGTGCGCGAAGAGTTGCCTTTAAACCGCAAAGAGCATCAGATCTTAACATTGGTGAGCTTATTCTTTCCAAAACAAAACCAATGATGGCATCCGATGTCGGTTCTTCCTTCCACTTTTGGAATATACAGTTATATGAAACTTGCAAAGTCATTCTGGAAAATGTTTCATTTAAAAGAAGAAGAAAAGAATTTCAGGTGCATTTTGCGGTTCTTTCACAGGGTAAATCCCCAAACTGAGTATGAGGTTTTAGAGGCGGGTTATTTACCTAACAAAATAATAAATAATCTTATGCATTTTACGTATTTCAAAAATTGAATAAAGTTCCGCTAAACTTCCTAAATTTCGCACTGTGCGTTGCGAGAAATTAAACGACCGGGAAACATCACGCAGCATATTAATATTGATTCTCGTCTTATGGTGCGTTGCTCCATCCTGCTAAAACCAGTAATTACCATGAAGTTGTTCCTGCCTTGGCCGGAAAAAAATATCAATCATGTGATAATGTCTTCCTGATGTTACAGCTACGTTAAGCCCGCTCTCTTCAAAAAAATATGTGCCAGTAATTCCCGTGGCTAATAGTGCACACCAAACCGTTACTTTCCCTGCGGAAAGTGGTCGTTCGTCAGGTTTACCTGGGTTTGTTGTTGCCCAATATCTAAAATTTGGTTTATTAACGAAGCCATTTAGATAAGAATGAGCCTCGCCGCTCACAAAACAGACAAAGTACAATACTGGGTTCACCAGCAAACAGATTTAAAATTTGTCTGCAAAACTTCGCTTTTGTCTATTTAATGTGCTTAGTTCTTGAATGAGCAAATGCCAATTTATAGGGATGCAATTTAATGCGCTCAACGCTCATTTTCTTTAAATTTAAGGCACGTGTATGTTTTGCGGTTGAGCGTTGTGACCTCCTTGTAGAGGAAACACTTACACGCTCAACATCTTCAGCAGTCATAGCACTTACGTGTCTCCTAATCGGTTTTTTGTTAGAAATATTACCTTCATTAAGACACCTCTGATACCATGCCAAAATGATATTGCGGGATGGGGTATCACGAGGATTAAATTTACGCCCGAACGAAAGTTGGGATTTTGTACGCAAATAATGCGTAACACTAGAAACTCGCCGCTGAACCCTGTAGTTGTTCATGACAACTATTTACCATTAATGTCAAACAAACTTCCATGATATATTGATTAGAATCTGCAAACAAATTCAAAATCTGTCCATAAATAAAAAAATATTCCATACCAAAAACCATCAGTTCATTATGGTATTCTCTGTACTTGCGAAATATATTATTACTAAAGAAGAACTACTTCACTTTAGAAATATTTTCCTTTATAGAAGAATATAATGAAAAGTCAATATTATGGGTTTAAAACAGTTTCAATTTAATTCATTGGCGTATTGTTTCTTCAGTGGGATAATAAGTATCTTCTTATTAACTAATGATCAAAAAACTGATATCAATCATGAAATCAGCGATAATTTGAGTAAGTTCTGCATTTATGGATAATTTAAAGCAATTAGTAAACAAGCAATAACTTCATGGAAAAATTTCCAAAATATGTAAATGAAAAATAAATTTAAGAAAAGTTAAAAAAGTTTTTGGACCAGAATTATAATTTGGCACTACGGATTTTCAGTTAGATATATTTTTTGCTGTATTTGTGGCAAATATAATGTAGAACATTGAAAAACGCGTTTTGAAAAAAAATATGTTTAGTTTTTGATCAATCTTTGTATAGTTTATTCAACGTCTCTTAACATAAAGGAAATATAAATATTTCAGTACAAGAAATATTTCGCAAAGTTTTATAGAAAGTTTTATTCAAACAGGAAGGGACACATTAACTCACAGGAAAATGTTAATAATATATGCTCAAAATAGAATTTTAAATAAATACAAACACTGAAGGAGGAAACTCCAAATCATAAAGTTTGATAAATAAATATAACGTGCTTTTATAGTAGCTGTAATGCCTCAAAATTTTGTTGTTGCTGTAGTACACGTGGTAATGGTTTGACGATCAATATCAGTTGTAGGATTTAAAACTCATTTTTCACCCATACAACAACCTATTTCACCCCAAATACATTTTGATAAACCGAGAGAACAAAAATTACGTAGCATACATTAACTGAATTTAGTAAAACAGTTTGATATAATTTATACATGGAAAATTTAAACGTTTACTTTAATTTAAACGAGAAATTATACACATTTAGCTCAAATTTTCATATCTTATCTTAATTATTACGTATTAAAAGAATAATAATTTAGTTTAATTTGTAATTTTGTTATAAGTACGGGGATCACTAAATTTTGAAAGATCACGCTTCACTAAACTATAGTATAACATATACGATGCAGCGATTATATTTCGAAATAGTTTTTCTATCTACTTATACATTTGTGCCTTCTAATTGGTAATTTTACGAGGGCGACTCGTAAAGTAAGTTCCATTTGGTTATTAAATAAGAAGCCAATACATGAACATGCTTTTATTATATCGAACTTAAAGTTACTACTTTCAGCTGTTTTTCTACATAGTTGCCATTAAGATTAAGACATTTATCATAGCGATGAACCAGGTTTTTAATGCCCTTTTCGTATCACTCTTCCGCCTGTGACTTCACACAGTGGACTTCGGTGTTTATTGTGGTCCCTCGTTCCATGAAGTTCACAAGAAGGACGCTTTTCTTGTCCCAAAAGATAGTGACCATGGCTTTTCTCGCAGAAAAAGTTTGACGGCACTTTAAAGGTGTCCTCGTAGGCGAGTTAGAGCGACCCCACTGCATTGACTGTCGTTTCGACTCAACATTGGCATAAGCGACCCATGTCTTACCACCTGTTACGATATGCCTGGCGAAATTTTCACCTTCAACATCGAAACGTGTCAAGAAAGTTAGTGCCTTTTCCATTCTCTTTGTTTTATAATCTTCGCACCCATCTTTGGCACCCATCATGAAAAAAAATGTGTTGTAACCTAAATGTTCAGTAACAACCTCGTTACACAACGGTACTATGAAATTTGAGGGGAAAAGGTTCTCAGTTCTGTGATTGTGAATCGCCGATTTTCACTAATTTTTTCTTCAACATTACCCACAAGTTCGTTTGTCACAATAATTCCACTCCGTTCTTCACCATGAACATTAGTTCGTCCTTCTGGAAAGATCGGCAGATCTTCTTACCATATTGTCACTCATGACATTTTAACAATAAACAGAACAAATCTCACAATCAATCTTAGCAGGCTTCATGTTCTTTGCACGTAGAAATTAGATAATAGCACACTTTACAGGCGGCGAGATTTTCAATTGCAGCAGCCATTTTAAACGACCAAAATAGCACCAAAGAATGGCCGAATAATTCTCTCACTAGCACTGCCAGAATGACACTGAACCAGAATACACCGCAGCCCTCCGATCGTACTAATATCACCACTAGGCGGAAACGGACCTTACTTTACGAATCGCTTTCATAAATACGGTTTTGAAAGAATGATGTTGGGCGCTCACTTAAGCAATTGTTTGACGACCCCATTTTCTGTGAAATGTCTTAAGGGTTCTTTAAATGGCCTCAACATGTTATAGTTGGAGGTATTTAAGTTAAGACTATCTGATGTTGTTCAAGGACCTGCCAATGCAATTCTTCTAATATAGCTTTTATAATTATCATTGTATGATGCATTGCGTGGTCATGAACCAGTATCACAGTTTGCAATGTGTCCTAGTATTGCTTTTGGGTCTTGGCGATCACAAGAACCCGAGCTTAGCCACCAAGCCGCTGTTGGTAGGCAGCGAAATTGGTAGATATGTTCATCGCATCGTCCGACCAGTGACGGTTAAAATTGGTACCACGGAGGTCAAGAGCCCCCCAGAGACTTCATCTCCGTGCTCGACCATCTGAGGTGGACCCGCGGAGTCAGTGGTTGAAAGCCCAAGCGGGTTAGAAATATTTTTTCCTGGTCGGGCAAGTAGTATATCTACTCAGGTACTGACCTGCAGGGTCAGTAGGGATTGAGATAGGTTTCCCCTTTTCCTGTAGGGTGCTGAAAGGTTCCTGTGGCCTCAGGCGTACAGAAAGCTCGTTTGCTGAGAACGGGAGCGCTGATTGAGCGTATCCCAATCCCAGTGCCATTGATGGCTGTTGTGAATGGACCCTCTTGGGGAGGTATCACCACATTAAATATCAACGAGACATAGTATCACATTCTGCAGTATTCTGATGGAAAATTCCGCCCTTTCAATCGCTAGGTTGTCCTTACTTGGATTTAAAGCTCATTTTAATATATCATCGTTACATTTCTTCGATTATGTAAAAAAATATTCATAGACAACACCCTGGTGTTCGAACAAAAAATGCAGAGAACTTTCCCAGCAGACAATGTTGTTTTTGCGATTACAGGTTCCAGTTCATCTTTTGTTTGTCATTCCTTACTAGTCCGTATAGTTTCGTGAGCATATCGATGTACTCAAGGCTCTTCTAATATTATTAATATATACTATTCAATAATTAATATACTATTCAAAAAATTGTCTCCTGATGCTTGAACATGTAAAATCCTCTGTCATTCAAAACACTTCGCACTCAACTCGTCGCAATTTTCGAAATTTGAGTCCTTGTGAACAATTTATTGACCACTTCCATGACTTATTTCCACTTCACCAGTTATCTCATCTAATGTTAGCCCTATCATCTTGAATAAGCTGATTAACCTTGTCAATATTTGTTGCTGTACGGTTGTTTTCAGATGATGCTGATACACCAACTTTTTAATATTTTCCGAGCTGTTAACGAATGTTTTATGCTTTTAGATAATGTTTCATTGTCGACCAATGTTAGTAATCCAGCGTGAATTACTGTTGTTTTGAAAACGTTTCGGCAGAAAACTTTATTATAGTACGTTCCGCAGCTACCCAAGGCACCTTCTGTGGTTCACGCTAATTGATTTAAAGCGTACTTACAATTATGTGCATCCTACTTGCGAGAACCACAGAAGTAATTAGGGATGTATGCATGCAGCATACATCTCTCATTACTCTGTCATGCAATTCTACCGGTAGGGAAAATATAATGAAAGACACATTCAAATTACTCGTAGATTGACTCACGTACATAATTTAACGGACAACGTTTAGTTTATTTTAATACAGTTACTTCAAATATAATTTCCTAAATATTCCTAAAGGCGTTCTATTTTATCGATTTAAAAAAATATATTCAACAATATGAAGATATTCTAAGTACAGGCTTCCGTTAGGACAAGCATCACACTGCTAATCTACATGTTGTTCTAATAAATATTTCATTAGCTTTTAGATAAATAGAATTATGAGTAACAGCAGTACGAGTATTCACTCCTATATTAGAAAAAGATTAGTATTCGTAAAAAAATTCAAAACTTACGTGGGACTATTAACACATCCCGATTCTTTTTTCTGTTGTCTCCCCTATGACCGCCTGCACAATCTCCGATAGTAAACCTAGGAGTTTGCTTGCAAATCAATGTATATTCCCGCTGATATTCATTCATTTTCGAAATTGGGTTCTTTGATGATTTTTGCTTTAGTCTTTGCGATAGTTCACTTACGGGAAACCAAGAAATACCACAAGCTACATATTCTTCTAAAGTATCGTAAATAAATTTGTACTGCTCCTGAGAAGAAAAAACAACATAAGTTATTACAAATGAAACAGACATGCAATATACATATCTGTAACTGTACACATGGACAATACACCTCGTATTTTCAGTATTTACTTCTGCTTAAGACACGTGTTTCTGCCATCTATAGGCGTCATCAGTCAAGCTAGTGAAGCAATTTTGTATTGCAATTAAGAACAGATTTGTATCTGTATATACATTTACGCTGAAATCGCCTACAAGATATAGCAAATTTCGTCTTATAAGGTGGCACTATTTAATAAGTGACATCTGACGGACGAAAGAGACTATGCCGAAAAAGGCCACCTTTCGCTTGACCAGCTATGCTGGTACATAAACGAAAAAATACGTATAGGTGTAGTCCATTAACACGAGCCAGATGGCGGTAAATATACAAAAAGGTTTAAGTATAGCAATACATTATGCACGTATTACGCATTTGTTACAAATGAAACAGACATGCAATATACATATCTGTAACAGTAAACATGAACAATACACCTCGTATTTTCAGCGGATTTCATTGAAAATACGAGGTGTATTGTCAATGTGTACAGTTACAGATATGTATATTGCATGTCTGTTTCATTTGCAACAAATGCGTAATACGTGCATAACGTATTGATATACTTAAACCTTTTTGAACATAAGTTATGTTTTTATAAAATTAATTAAATTAAATATTGGCTCAGATAGCAATTATTATCGTCCAATGTTATAATATTGGAGTAATAGGTGAATTACAAAAGCGTTAATAGGGATCATCGGATAATTTTAATAATTTCATAATTATTTTTCGCGAAAAACAATTGTTGCCTAAAAGGTTAGACATCAAAACAAATGAACTCAAATATGCGTTTTTTTTTTTTAATTTGAAGATTTGACAATAAAAAAAGTTATAATTTTTTAAGGTTAAATTTTATTTTAAATTATTAACTCTGTAAATTGTGATTTAAATAAAATATAATCTTATTATGTATCTTAATTCTAAAGTAAGTTCCCAGTTTGAAATGACCATAAACTTGACAAATTTTTAATATGTACAAAAATAATAACACTTATTTTTTCATAAAGAAACGGGATTTTATTATAACCAGAAGAAATAAGAAAAAGTTAAATATAACCATCACTTCAATAAGTATTAGTCGTTCTTTTATAGTATAAGCGGCATGAGAAAGTGCATTTCTTGGTGTGTTATCAATGACATCTGATATTAATTATTTAAGTTCCTTACGAGTAGTAGGTCTACTAAGAAATACCTTCCTTTAATGTAATATCATAACCAGTAGTCGGCCAGATTTATGTCTGATGACTAGAGCAGACCAATTTCCGTGCGCGCCATGAGCGCCGGTATGGGAGTGTAATTCGTAATATATTAGAATATGTGATAGAATAGGGACGCAACATGAGCTTGTTACCGATATAACTATAGAAGTATAGACATTTATTCTATCAGAAATAATTAAATATACATTTGGTTTTCTGCTATTAAAGTAATATGCATAAACACACGAAAAATAATCGGCGCACATAGCGCGCACGGAAATTGGTCTGCTCTACTGATGACCTAGCAGGCCAACTGTTTAGAAAATGCCTACTAATTACTCGATTATCAAATGTGTTACTTAAATATTTTTACGGTATTGTGTATGTGAGGTGGAGCTCCGTCTTGCATATAAATAGTGTTTTCAATATTATGATTCTGTAATACTGGTATTACGAAGTCTAGCAACATTCGAAAATATCGCTGTCCGTTTACAGTTACTGTTTTCGTTTATCATCGCAAAGCGGTCTCTTTCTGGCTATTTGTGACATTATAAAATTATTATTTATTACTGAAAAACAGCGAAGCGCACTGAACGGTGTTCGGACGGCGACTGTCAAAATATGTATACGCGCTAGGACGAGCCGCCGGTGGGATATTACTCGAATAAACCTCTTTATTTATAAGCGGTTTCGTATTTCGTTTTGATTCACCAAGAAATCTATTAAAGAGCTAAAATGTGAATCAACAGGATGTTGACTAAATAATGGGACAAACTAGTGAAAATTCCTATTATTGCAAAAACACAATCAAAAGAGTATATAATAAGGGGAGATATTTCTGGCCGTTCCTAACTGACTTAAAAAAAATGTAATGTAATGTAAGTATTGTTAGATGATATTTCGGAATAAACAATTTATAAGAAACCGCTTCGTGAACCTGAATTATAAGTAACCTATTAATAGATTATTTGCTCCATTAACTGTCTCCTGTAATAATTATAATCCCCACCCATGGGCAAGAAAAAGGTGTGAGAAAATATGGCGCTGATGAAAATAATCATGGATAGATATTTATAATAAAAATATTTAGTACATAGTTTTGAAATTAAAAAAAAAATGTTTAAATATAGTGAAGCGATATAAAATATCAACTTTATGAATAGGAATTTTCGGAATAAAACTTACTACATTGTCAACTAAACCTCTCCTTGCTTGTCGTAACTTTTTCAAATATCCGAAAACATCAAAGCAATCCTCTTCCTCTCCTAATTCCAAATTAGCATCTACAGCTAGATAGACTCCCGATCTTCCACCACCATCGCTAAATTAACAGAAACGATCTATTACATTTTCATTTTAAACAGTACAAATATTTATATCAAGATTTAATTGAGACGCATGAGGTAGTGCCATATGTTCCCAGCCTGACAGAAAAAATAAAGTTTTGAAAATTTTATAATTTATATTTTTTAATATAATTTCCACTGATTTCAATGCATTTATCACAATAATTAATTAATAGTTTTATTACTTTTGTAAAAATAATTTAATATTACCTCCCTCCTCCCGAAATGTTGTACTAACGCTGTTTGTAAATTAATATCGCCATGAAAATGACATCCTCAAAGATCTCTTCTTAAGTAGCAAAATAAGTAATTGTCACTAGAGGTCATATCAGTACTATACGGGGATCTTCAATTTCTTGAAAGCCACATTCATAATTTGCAGCCTCTAAAACTGTAATATGAACGGGCACATTGTTATGTTGTAATCACTCCTTTTTGGACAGAGGATCATAATACAGACCAATGTTTCATCTCCTGTGACAATAAACTTCAAAACCACGCATTTAACACGACGTTGATATTGAGGAGTAAAGAAAAGTTGTGGTACCCATCTTACACTAACTTTATTCATATCCAAATGGTCATGCAGAATTAGATGAATACTTGTTTCAGAAATGTTAAACATTGCTGATACTTCCTTCACTTTCAAATGGCGAACTTCTAAGATAAATTCCTCAATAAATTAAGTCTTTTGTTGCTATTATCACTTGAATTGGCCAACAGGAACGCTCATCATTTTCAAGGAATTCTTGTTCAAAGTAGAAACATTTTGCTAACATTTTACAGTAGAATATGGTAGAGGTAATTCACAAAAAACGTTGTATAGTTTAATTATATGTACTTCTGCCTTTTGTTAAAAATTTAGTGACCGTGCGATATTCAATTTTGGTTGACTGAGGAGTTTTTATGCACTAATGACGTTACCTGCTTGGATATTCATAATTATTGTTCGCAGAACTTTGCTATTTATAGCGTAGGTTTAGCGCAAGTACAACTATACCATAGCAGGCTTTGAACTCGTTTGAATATGTAAAAGCCTATCAGGTCGAGAACATATGGTGCTTACTTCGTACTTTGCAATACTTCTTAATTTTGTCGAAACAGTCTTACTTGCAATGAACAACCATTGGTCCGGCTTCGTTACTTTTGATTCTATGTCCAACGACAGCCCTAACTCTCCTTCTAAACTCCAGAACAGCATTCGGAAAAGGACAAGTATGAGAATGCCACTCTGTATAATGAAATTGGAGAATATATCTCTCCTCAATAATTTCCTGAAAATAAAGCAATGGTATTCATAAATAAAGTATTAATAATGTAATTTGAAACATACTTGGCTAGGTAAAACCTCACCGAATTTTATATAAAACAAAAACATTTAATAATATAGAAATATGATTAAAATCGGATGTGGAAAACACAATACAAGTTCAAATTTGTGTGAAAGTATCTCGTCAGACATGCAGACACGTGTTTCATCTTACTACAAAATCATCAGTGAAAGTGACACAAGTTTTATATTCTTAAAAATGTTTTCGTATTATACAAAATGGTGAAGTTTTTTACTTACTCAAGTATGTTTCAAATTACTTTGTTATATACGATATCATTTGTATCCGATGTACAGTTCATCTGGAATTATACCTTTCACTTTTAAGTAAAATTTAAATCCTATTCATTGAACCGTAATTAACGCAGCATGAGGTCTAGCCCGAAGTGAAAGACAGACATTGGTATAACAGGGTCGGTCTTAGTTTAAATATGTATGTTTTAAAAGGTCATTAAGTAATAGTTTCAATTAAAAAAATTCTAGTGTAGAATCTATCTGCCCATAATAAAATTCCACGAATATTGTTGAAATAATTATAATATTTGAATATCAAATTATATTTTCAATATCCCTATTTTTGCAGCCTTAAACTTTATAAAATAGTAGTAATATGTATGTTTGAATACAGTTCTGTATGTGGTTATCTGTATGTTGACTGCCTACAGCCGAAATTTCATATACTTGGGTTGGCTCAAACCATTCGTCGCTTATACAGTCAACGGTATATTTCCGGTTAGACTATAGGGTGGAGTCACATTAATGCAGTTTCCCAAAGTTGCGGTCGTATCCGCAAGATGGAAACCTCTGGCCATGTTTTATACTTGTTATGAAGAGAACGATGATAGTTTTGGCTCGTCCGCGGTGTTGGCATTAGTCAATGAGCGGCACTGAATGTTCTTCTACGCCTTGTGTTAATAACTTTTGTAATATGATAAGAGTGCTATTTACAGTGAAAGTATCTCTCCAGCAGCATGTACTGATGATTCTGTAGATTGCATGTCTGGAAAGATACTTGCACATAAATGCGAACTTGTATTGTGTTCTCCACACCCGATTTTTAATAATATTTTTGTATTATTAAAAATGTTTTTGTTTTATTCAAAATATTATTAATTAGCAATATCAGATTAAATTATTGATTCATTTTCCTGTGTTAATATTGATGTATAAATAAATTAAACAAATTAACATTACACATATTAATCGAAACACGATTTTTCAATTTAGTGTAAATATACATCGTTTATTTATTATTTACCATTATTTCTTTTTTTTTTATCAGCTAGGATCGGACGATTATCTAGCTCATGTGAATTTAAAGCAAGAGTGATGGCAAAAGGAGAAATATCTAAATAATGAAGCATTTGAAAACATCAAAGCTATAAACTGCCAAGCGGGTCATAAAAAGGAACACCAGGGGAAAATAAAAAATTTAATTACGAAATAAAAAAAAAATACAAGTAATGAAAAAATATGGAAAGTTTTTGATGAAATAATAGTAAACGCAGCAACAGAACGTGTGGAGTGTCAGGATATGTGCAAAAAAACATATGCTATGATGGGCTTAGTAAAAACAAACGAAAAGAGGTTATAGAGAACTTATAATATTAAGTTAAAAATTATAAATCAGATAAGAAAGAAGAAAAACAAATACTGAAATCGGAAAGAATGGAATAATAGAAGATATTAATATTGTAGAGATTGTATTAAGAGGTATTACCGAGGCGTTGAAAAACTTTGATATGAAAAGTTACTGGTATTGATAACGTAAAATATCAAACAAATGGGAAAAAACGGTACTAAACTTCTATTAAGAATAAGTATGGCATAGCAGAACAAGACCGTTCCGGAAGATGGGTAATAGGCTATAATTATTTTTTAAATAAGAAAAATTATATTACCATATATAGCAATTACATCTCTTTACTATCTGTTGTGGAAAAAATATATGAATGCTTATTGGAGAATAACTTAAAGGCGAGATTTAGTGAACATATTTTCAAAAGATCAAGAAAGGTAGAAGTACGCTGAGTTGGGTTTTCTGCCTATGACATATAACAAAGTTGTTACTATTTGGAAATGGAAAGATATATTTGTGCGCGATAGATATGGAAAAGCTAGATTTGAAAAGTTTTAAATAATAGAGGAGCTTGTACAAATTTAGTAAAGCAAATTAAACGCATATATTGCGAGACCAACAATAAAGGAAATAGTAAAAAAATGTTCGTGATACACTAATGGTTAAGAAAGGACGGATATTGTGCTAACGAAACCAACAATAAAAACACAAGAAATATGAGTGTAGATATCAGTAAGTAAGCTCATAGTATAATATTTTTACTTGTATATTTTGAATAATACGAATTCTATTTTAATTTACTTTTATTCAATTCGTCTGACATATGAGTGGACAAAAAGTATATTACATATCTAGGCGGAAAGTAGTTCATTACCGTCGAGAGATTAGAACTTAATCTCGAGACGGAAATGAATCTTTCCGCCGAGGTTTCTATACTACTTTACTCACGATCGGATAGTACTTAATTATTATATAAACTACTAAATCACTAAATTTAAAAAATATGTATTAAATTTCATTGCATTTTAGTAAATGCTTTTTATAGGTACTGTTGCTAGGTAACGTAACAATAAATATTGATATTTCTGACATATTACTAAATTATTATCCTACGATTTTAAACATGTCTTTTTCTAACAGTAAACAGTCTTAGAAAGTCTAATGTAACAATTAATATTAATTCCAAAATCGAATAAATTTTGTATTAAAACGTTGTCTTTATTAAGTAAATATACTTAATAAAGATTTGTGAAAAGTTTTATTTAAATTTAATTTACTTATTTAAATGTCACAAACGTTTCATAAATACCGAAATGACACTACCTAGCCGGGAAAGTTACATAAGCTAGCCGCTAAAGTGACATAAGCTAGCCGGTAAAGTGCTATTACCTACCTGGGTATGCAATAGTGCGCTTTCTAACCTGTTTGAAGGTTAGAAATGTTCAGTTCACTAACCGATCGTGAGTAAAATCGCTTACCTCACTCCGAGTGAGCAAAATAGACGATTTCAAGCTTAGCAGCCAGTGGAGAAACAACGTGTTTCAAAGGCAGGATTGAACAAAACAGTGTGACCTTATAGTCAAAAATGGATGACGTCATGAACAAGTGAAGCAACTTACAATAAGCAATATGAGAAATAAGAATTAAGCTGTTTCAGCGTTTTCGGCAAATGTCATTAGTTATTGGATTTATTCCATAAGTAGCTTCCACACAAAATATCGTATTTATTGCTCGTTTTGCTATTGTTAAATAAATAGCAATAAAAGCTTAAATAAATACAATCTTAATAAATAAAATTTTCTGAATAGTATGTTGGATAATAAAGAAAAAAGATGAGCTTTTATTTATACTCGTAAGAATTATATGAAATGTCTGGCTTATTCCTAGCCTGCATCGCGTGCTGGCAATTGCGATAATCCAATTTAGAACGGGCGAAGTGGAAAAAAAGATAACAAAACATCCTTCACATCGTTTCCAAGTGTCGTGGGCAATGTTAAAGAGTAAAACTCCTCGGAAAGAAAATAAAAAGAATTGAAATTGTCGGATACGTTGGAAGTGTCGCGAATGTATATCGTTACATAAACTTTTTTACATTTATAGATGTAGCTTCCAAATTACGCTGTATATTGCTATCATTTATTTCAGAAATAATAAGGGCATAGTTGCTATTTCATGTATACAATATATACATTATATATACAATAGAACAATGGAAGATGGTTAGTTCGTTTATGCTTAATGTAAAATACATTGTCTAGTCTCCTTTATTGTTGTTATAATTTTTGACACATACAAACATTGTTTGCATTCCTTCGGGTTCAAATGTCGGTAATAATAATTTGAATGAATATAAAGTTAACGTCATCTCATAGTATTATTCATTGGCTCTAGGCCTTATGTAAAGTATAGCATAATACAGTCGGTACGAGCCAGAATTCCTTGAAGACCGCTACGTCATTTCTTGCGATAAACCTCACTGGACCCAAGGGTTCGCCCGACTATATATTTGAAAGCAGTGACATGGCTTAAAATTTTCCTTGTTATTTTCGTTTCGGTGAATATTTCATAAACTATTGAACGCATTTTCAGGAAGTTTTCTTTGCTGTGAGAAACTAAATTACGATAAATAAAGCGAATGATTCAATATAGACTTTTTGTAAAAAAAATAATCTTGTAACTTATGTATTTTTGTTTCTTTTACAATGAGGTTAACATAATACTAATAGGTAAATGTTATTAGTCAATACAATAATATACAAAATGGTACAAAAAAAGAATTAATAAATACACATTTATTTGGGTAAAATATTACAGTTCCTAATCTGATAAATATTCGAAGTCATCCTCAATATCACAAAAAGTTTCTCTACCAGAAGCTGTGATAATAAAATCTTCTGTTGCACATCAACTCGAATCTCTTTTTGCAAGTTATTGTCTTCAGCTTGAGCAACATGTTGACAACACTTCATCCAGTCTTGAACAGTAACTTATAAAAATTCTTCTTCTGTCAGAGTCTTCACATTGTCCAATTTAAATAAATCTTTTTTTCTTTGCTGCGTTATTTTTAATTTGAGTCCATATTATTTTTATCGAATTTAAATCCAGATGCTAGGGTGGGGGCCTTTAGGCCATGTGCCCTTTTTTGCAGCAGACTTTTTATAGCAGACTTTCGAATTTGTAAACAATGTGTTTTTTTTATTATACCGTAAATCAGGGCTAGTTTGTCCCTTGGGGTGCTACATTGGCCCATTACGCGAAAATATTTTAAATAGTGCTGTTAGATAAACAGGTATCAGACATCTGCAGATGCTAGGTTACAATCAGAACTACTAAGCAGAACTTGTATAAAAGCAGATTTATGTGTATTCGAGCTTCTCCTAATCATCAAACTGCCACGTGTGTAAGTGCTACCTGTTGCTTGTTTCATCTAGTATGTGACTATTCTCACATACATACCTTTCTTAAGACTATGTAAGTATCATTTTCGAGATATATTAAAATGTTTTTTGATAATAATATATTTTGCAATTGAGGTCATCTTTGGTCCACTTATATGGGCTACTTTGGCCTGAGTTAAAGTAACCCTTAGATAAGCTAAAAGCTCCGTTTTTGCCTTAACGTTCAATTAATTAGTCTAACTCATCATATCTTTCGAAATGGAATAAATCTTAGGAATGCGAAAATGCCTAGCCAGTATAAGAGAAAAGTTGGCAGCTGCTCGTACGCCGACTATAGTGACGAAAAATTGCAACTCGGTCTGGGTAAAGTAAAAAATAAGTTGGTGACACAAAGACAAGCCGCAGAATATTATAATATACCTAGGAGCGCTTTTAAGATCAAGCTGAAAGATAAATTTCCTTCAAAACCAGGACATCCAAACGTTCACTAAAGCCGAAGGAAAGGTATTTTCTGCACATATTATTCGACTCTCTGAATTTGGATTTCCACAAACGAGCTAGATTTTCGCATCAACGTTAAAGCATGTTTGGCATCTCAAGGTCGCATTGTCTGTCACTTCAAGAATAACATGCCAGGGCGCGATTGGGTAAAGTTATATCTTCAGAAGCATCCAAAATTAACAGTTCGATTTGCTGCAAACACCAAAATGATTAGACCAGGCGTAAATGATGTAATAATCAGGGAATACATTGACAATCTCAAAGCAGTCACAGAAAGTGTTCGACCAGAACGTATTTATAATAATAGATCTGTGCGATGATCCTGGTAAGAAGCGAATTTTATGTCACCGTGGCTGCAAAATGGAACACTTCAGTTATGTTTTGCGGTTCTGCTGCTGGCGTTGCTCTTCCGCCATATAACATTTACAAGGCAGAGCATGTGGTCTAACTGGGTCGAAAATGGTCCACGCGGTGCATGGTATAATCGTACCAAGTATGGATGGATGGATGGTGCTACTTTTGGAGACTAAGACTAAGACAAAAACCAGGTACAAAAGTTGTTATCGGAGATAACTTAAATTCTCATGTTAGACCAAATTTGTTGATATCATGCCAGGAACATAATATCGCATTTGTATGTTTGCCATCAAAACTCAACACATTCGACACAACCGTTAGATATCGCTTATTTTCGACCACTGAAGATAAAATGGAAGCAAGCTTTGACAGCATGGAAGGAATTAGAACAAGGAAAAAGCACCCAATGTTTACCAAAGGATAAATTTCCATCGTTAATCAAAAAAACCTCATCCGACCTTGGATCCCCACCATTTCCAAAAATAAAAAATCCGGTTTTAGAAAAGCGGGAACTTATAAATTAACAAAGACGAAATTTTAAATAATTTGCCCAATCATGATGGCAGAGCAATCGAAGGAAAAAATTAGCTATCCCGCGAGGCCAGAATCCGGATGACATTGAATGTTCCGTGTATAAATGCCAGACAAACTACAGCCAAAACCTCCTCGTAAGATAAGAAAACGGAAACAAAGAAGTGATTCCTCTGATTATTCATCATCACTACAATACGACAATTTCAGCCTTGCTTCGGGACATCATTTGGTTCCTTAGAAAATTTTTAAAGTTAAAGGGAAGGAGCTATTGCGCCAACTAGTGACAAGACTGAAACCCTCGTAGAACAATCATCAGATCGAACGTTGCAGCAGTAAAGACAATAATAAGGTCTGGCACCCATTTTTTCAACAACGACAAAGATATTTAATTAAAACTGATATGTTAAAATCATATTTATATTTAGTAAGTCATGGACTTAAAATTCAGTACTTGACTTAAACTATCAGAATTAACTTTGTAGACATACAAATATTAATAATGGTTCTTCAATTAACCGAAAAAGAATGTATTGAAAATTCCGATGATGATTGGATTTGGTGACAGCGTCAGAACTCATGAAGAAATATGCAATTTATGCATCCAATATCACCAACTATCATTGCTAAAACTTTAAAAAGGTATAACTTGACCGGAAATTTTAGAAATTTACCGAAAAGTGGACGACCATAAGTTATAATTAATGAAGTTATTGCTCATAATTTTGCTATAACATTAGAAGAAATACCACAAACTTCTACTACATTCCTTGCACGAAACTATGATATAAGTTGCCGATCAGTAGCCAGAATATTGAAGCACGAAAAATATCATCGGTATAAATTACATTTTGTGCAAGAAATTATTGGACAGGCATTCTGATCGTAGAATTGAATTTTGCGAAGGGTGATGGAGATTTGCAAAGTAACCAATATTTTATAAACAATTTGTTGTTTTTCGACTAGGTCACATTTTGTTTGAATGGTACCGATAATCGCCATAATTGTCGATACTGGTCAATAAGTAACCCTCACCGGATGCTAGAAACGCAGACACAACATCCGCAGAAATTAAATGTTTGGGCTGGTATTTTCAGGAACCGTATTATTGATCCTTTTTTCATTCATGGTGCACTAACTAGACAGAGATATTTAGATTTATATCATTTACGTGATCGGGTTTTTTCTAATATTGTCTCAACAAGATGGAGCACCCCCCCCCCCCCACTATGCCTTTCATATTAGAAGTTTTTTAACCGAAACATTCAAAAATTGGTGAATTGGTCATAAAAGATTCATTGAATGGCCCGCACGGTCTTCAGATTTAAATCCTATAGATTTTTTCCTTTGGGGTCATTTAAAATCTTTGGTTTATGCTAGACGACTACATAATCTTGACGAATTACAGCAGAGAATAATTGAGGAAGTGCAATTAATTCGTGAGGACGCTTTGGAAAATGTCTTTCAAGAATGTTTCACAGACTTGCATATTCTCATGAAGTGAACATTTCGATCATTTCGAAAGCTTTCCTAACTGATGGTGATTTTTTAAATATTGCTTTATACATTGTACGATGATAATTATTCTATTCTATTCTATTTTTTAAATGAGAAAATTCGTCCTTAAGCAGGATTCGAACCCACGTCCATGATTTGCCGCACCATTGCTCTGCCATTAAACTATTAAGGACTGTGGTTCCGAATATATCGAGAAGCCATAAATTACATTAATTAAACATATGCTAATATTTTTGTCTGTAGTCGGTACTTGTTGCAAATTAATTGCGTTTTGGCGAAGTAAGGTTAAGGTAAATATTTCTTCCTACATTTTACGACGCTAATTATTAGAATTTTTAATTGAAAAAATTCGCCCTTAGGCAGGATTCGAACCTAAGTCCATGGTTTGCCGGATGGTTACTCTGCCAATAAGCTATTAAGGACTCCGGCTCCGAATACTACAGTCTAATAGCTTAATGGCAGAGCAATGGTTCGGCAAACCACGGACGTGGGTTCGAATCCGAAAAAATTCGAATAATTAGCGTCGTAAAACGTAGAAAGTAATATTTACATTCACATTACTTCGCGAAAATGCAATTCATTTCATTGTGATTTTGTTTACTTTTTTGTATTCATTTTTCTTGTCCTTAATAAAATTTTTGCATTATTAGATTTAATTAAATATCTCTGTCGTTGTCGTAAAAATATACAGGGCATTTCATTTAATATAAAAAAGTTAATATAATTTCTGGCTAAACAGGAAGTCTGGTTTGAAAATAGATATGCTCTTCGAATTCTCTATTTCCATTAACTTAAATGTGGAAAATAATAAAAATCTAAATAGCCGTATCAAAGATATACGAATGGATGAATACATTTAATTAACTCTGAATATTTTATATATATTAAGTGTACAGAAAAATTCTATGCACAAGCAGTGGAAGCTGCCAATGATGCAAGCATAAATGCGCAGACTGGAAGTCAGTCAAGCAGTGCAATAGCTAGGCTGCAAAAAAATCATACTGGACTTAATTGAAGAAATATGAGATATGAGAAAGCTCGTCATGAAACTTCTTGAAAATAAAATTAATGGCACGCACTTATAAAATTGCTATCTGGAATGCTAATGGTTTAGCACAACATAGCCTTGAGTTTAGTAACTTCATTAAAACACATGAGCACACGATCTAGATATTATTCTCATATCGGAAACTCACTTTAAAACCATGAATTATTTTAGATTACCTAATTATGCATTTTACGATATTACACATCCTAGTGGAAATGCTCATGGCGGAAGTGCCATAATAATTAAGAAATCCATATAGCATCACACTGGCAATAATTACCAAATACAACACATTCAAGCGATAAGAGGAACAGTAGAAGATTGGGAAGGATAGTTTACTGTATCTGCGCTTTCTGGCCACCACGTCTCTAAATAAAAAAAAGATCAATACAATGAATACTTTTCCACTCTTGGTAACAGGTTCTTGGTTGGAGGGGACTATGACGCCAAGCATACTCGATGGGGCTCAAGATTAGTGACAACTAAAGGCCACGAACTATTAAAATGTATTGAAACTAACAACTATAGTTACTTAGCAACTGGTAAACCAACATATTGGCCATCGGATATAAATAAAACACCTGACTTGATTGACTTTTGCGTAACTAAGGGAATACCAACGAGAAACATACTGGTTGATGAAATCTTGGATCTGCCATCTGACCATTCAGGAGTCATGGTAACTATAAACACTAAATTACTAAATATACCTAAATCAGCATGCCTCACTACCAACAGAACTGACTGGTCAAAATTCATATTTATTTGAAATCTGAGGAAGATGTCGACTTAGTTGTCGAAAATTTAACAAGAACGATACAGACCGCTGCCTGGCAGTCGACGCCACATGCTCTACAAACAACATTCCTCTTATGAAATTGTAGAAGCAGTACGTGAAAAGAGGAGATTAAGAACAGATTGGCTGAACACCAGAGCCCCACAAGATAACACTAAAGTTAACAGGGCAACAAAAAACCTGAAATAGATACTGTTAAACGAGAGAAATCACAATATACAGAAATACTTGGAAAACTTAACACTAACCGAAGCCACAGAATATTCCTTATGGAAAGCAACAAGGAGACTAAAGAATCCACCTACTGAAATAATACGACCAATCAGGAAACCTAACGGAAGCTGGGCTAGGAATGACAAGCAAAAATCTCGCGCCTTTGCCGAACACCTTACAAAAGTCTTCCAACCACACCAATGGTGTTTGTCTCCAGAAGAAAATGAAGAAGAAAAAGTCTTTCATGACGCACCTTACCAAATGTCACCACCAATAAAATCTATAAGAGTTAGAGAAACCAAGGAATTAATTTTGAGGAACCTTAATTTAAAGAAAGCACTCGGATATAACCTTATAACTGGTAAGATTCTAAAAGAACTCCCTGAGGTAGCAATGAAGTTTATTACATACATTTTAATGCTATTTTGAGAAATGGACACTTTCCATCGCAATGGAAGGTTGCCCAAATTGTTTTAATTCCTAAGCCTGGCAAACCTGTGGAAGAAGTGACATCATATGGCCCGATTAGTCTCCTGTCTATTTTGTCAAAGATATTCGAGAAATTACTCTTTAAAAGACTGAAGCTTTTAATTGATGAACTCGCAATAATCCCTGATCATCAATTTGGGTTTAGAGAAGAGCATGTTACTATTGAGCAAGTGCATCGCTTGGTGAAAATCATACATAGTGCCTATGAAAGGAAAGAGTATTCTTCGGCAGCTTTTTGGATGTTTCCCAAGCTTTCGATAGGGTATGGCATAACGGATTATTGTTCAAACTAAAATCTAAATTACCGCACTCTTAACTATCAGATTCTGAAAAGCTATCTTACTGATAGATATTTTCTGGTCAAGTACCAGGATGAACTGACAACACTGAACCGAATACAAGCTGGAGTACCACAAGGTAGTGTTATTGGCCTTATCCCTTATCAAATTTATACTGACGATATACCAACATCGACTACTACAACTACCGCGACATATGCTGATGATATAGCAATATTAGCGACAATTAGTGATCCTACAGTGTCATCGCATTATCTCCAAACATCACTAAATAACCTCCAGGAGTGGCAAAGAAAATAGAAAATAAAAACCAATAAACTAAAATCAATGAATGTAACATATACATTACGTCGATATACTTGTCCTCCTGTTTCATTAAACAGTGTTCAGATACCCCAGAGTGAAATCGCCAAATATCTCGGAATTAATTTCGATAGACGGCTAACGGGGATTAAGCACATCTTCTGGAAGTGAAAGCAGCTAGGGCTGAGATTCTCCAAACTACAGTAGCTCATTGGCAACCGATCGTCATTATCTCTGGAAAACAAGCTTATTGTGTACAAGGTGTGCCAGTGTGGACTTATGGCGTTCAACTGTGGGAAGGCGCGAGTGTCTCTATTTTGGAAATACTTCAACGGTTTCAATCTAAAGTACTGAGACCAATTACAATTGCATCCTGGTTTGTAACAAATACCACGCTACATCACGATCTTCACGTGCGGATAGTGCGCGAGGAAGCAAAACACGCAAGTATTAAGTATCTCACACGCCTTCAAGCACATCCAAATCCTTTGGCATTGAACCTTTTGGATAATAGTGCACAAACATACCGTCTAAAACGTGTAACGCCCTTAGATGTAGTGAACACACACAGCTAATTGACTTATATTTACAGTAGCGAATTGTTATTGCTTATTTTTTATTCGTTAGTACCTTGCTATAGGTTTCTAACATGTCCTTTTATATATAATTACAACTTTAATTTAATACCAACCTTGGGTAAATTATGAAATTTACATGGAGTTATTAAAAAATATATATTAAGTGTAAACGGGCGATCGAACAGTGATGTTTTAGGTAATGAGCTAATATTCTTTAAAGAACAAACCACAAGTTTAGAGTCATTTATAAATCTGTTTGATAATATATCTAAACTTAACTAATGGTTATTTCCAACGATTCTGTCTCCCCACACAATCCACTTTCAACTATGAATTACATACAGCTATTTTTTCCAGACCGTTTTATAAGTGACAAGTAGATTCGTCTGATTCGTCTCTGCATTTCGTTTTATTTATCACTACGTCTTGAGTGTTGCTTAGATGTAGCAGGCCAACATTTCGAGCATTTGGTTTGGATAATTTTCTTCGTTGAGAATTGTAGTTTTGTAAGATAGGTTCTTAAAATTTGTTTCAATTATCATTTTGTATAAATCTCAGTTAATATTGATTTATTAGTTCCAACTGAACATATTTCATCTATATTTGTATGAAATATTCTAGTCCAGAAAGCTAAATATAAAGGGAATGACCAGGTAAGCTAATTTCTCAGGGTTGTTAAATTAAATATTTGCTTCAATTATTTAGTCACTCGGTAAAATAACATCGAGACAAAAATTAATAAAGTGGTCAACTTGTACAATGAAAATTTAGAAACTATATATGAACTGCGCCTAAATGTTTAAATATATTTTTTAAAAGAATGTACCTACGGAACAAAACAGGATGATGTTGAAATTTGATTTCCAATTCCAAATATTTCGAAAGTGTTTTCTTTTCCATTTTAATTAAATAACAAAAATTAATATACATCTTTTTTCTTGCTTGATTAAATTAAAAACTTGTTAATACTTACGTCAAATTCTTTTCTGTATAATCTAAAAGTTCTTATTCTGAAGTTTGCCAGCTCCTCTTCTTGTACCACTTTAATGGTTATTCCTCCATAGACTTCTTCAAGTTCCAAATTAGCTGGCCAATATTGAACGCACATTACCTAAACAAGAACGTATTATTCACATTTTGTAATGAAATATTGAAACTTTCCATGTATGTTGAAGGAATTAATGTATACAATACGGTGCTTTAAAACATTCTGCTTGAAATTTTCGTGTACTCAAGTAAAAATTAAAAAAAGAAGGATTTTGTGTGCTTATTATGTAAACACGATACAACGTTTTAAATTAGTTTGTGTTTTCGATCTAGAATCAGTAATGATTTGCTTGCGAGCGACGTATAAATAATTTATCGTAATGCAAGTTAATGAGTACAATGAATGCAAATAACTACGGTATACTGAAAATTTTATCCGCGTTCCGGGAGATGAAGTTTAGGATAATTAAAAACTGCTTATTAGTTGTAAGCTTGGGACCAGTTGATTAATGAGAGATTTTAGTATGTGCAAAATACATAAACATCTAACAATATTTTGAGTGCAGTGTATTAGTTTCAAGAATTACAGATAATTCGTTATTTAATAACAGGTAGTAAGTATTTTAATAAAGTGTAGCAGACAGAGTAAACACCTACCTTAATGAAATCGAAGGTTTTAGTTAACATAACTATACAACTTGCTTTTTCTTGCCAAATCATTTTCCAGAAATCCGTCACAGTCTCCTCAGTGGGCCCTTGCGTTACAATATATGCATTTGGCTTTAACAAACTCTGTAAAATTGAATTGTTAAAAAAGTGTGATCCAAATCAACAAATTAGACTTACATCTACGTAGGAAGCGTTTACGTAATCCGTATCAACTTCACCTTCATTTTTCTCAAGAACTACTCTATTGTAGTCATCTGCAAATTAATAAAATAACTCATATAGTAGTTAGATTTTCCAGAGTTCATTTGTATAGTAAATGTACATAATTTTTTATTGGTAAGCCGGTAGAAGCATTAGGCTCTAGCTCATTAATTCTTCAATAGAAATATTTACATTTTTAAAACAAGTTTTCGATTTTACCTTCTTCATATTTGTCTTTCCTTATATAGTCTCTAGTTAGAGTAAAATCTTCTTAGGAGTTTCGCAGTGTTGTCGTAATTTTACTCAACGTTTCGCTGTTTGTACTGTCAGATTCTTCAAGATGTGGTATCAGACACCGAGTCTTATACCAGATTTTGAAAAAAGCTAGCAGTATGACCAGCGAAACGTCGAGTGAAATTATAACGGAATATGGTGCACCTGAACAATATCAAAAATGAGTGTCGAATCTATCTCAAGCCATATTTCTGTCTTTAGTCTTTATATACCCCTCTGTCACATGGGTCTTCTAGTCCTCGTGAGGCTCGATATCACCTATTTTACTTTATTTGCGATTTTCACGTACAAAAATACACAAGTGTATGCAGTGTATGCCGAAGTACCTCGCCTGTCTGACAACAGGCAGCGCTGAATTTACTTCTACGCCCGGTCTGGATAATTTCTGTGATGTGGCGATGTGGTTCTTTTTTGTGAATGTGTCTGAAAATATTCTTTCTCCAGCAGGGGCGTACCAATGAGCCTGTAGAAAGGCGAAATACGTATCTACGTCTCTGGGGAGGGATATGTTCGGACACGTTCACAAGAATATTAATAGTGAACCTGTATTTGTGTTCTTCACACCAGATTTTTAATAATATTTTATATTATTAAAAATACCTTTGTATTATACAAAACTGGTGGGGTTTACCTACTCATGTATGTTTCAATTATTCTGATCACTAACATTATAATTTGCTATAAATTCAATAAATACGGTTTTATTATTATTTAATAAAAGACTATTATTCATGAAATAATCATTTGAAGTACTCGTATTTAAACTAATAGACGTATTTGGATTCATATTTCTAGAATGTTTTATAGAATTTAAGGCGAAATACTATCAGCGTACAATACCAGTGGTATTGTGTATTGTGTGTGGTATTATACCACATAGTCAGCTTGAATATAATTTCCATAGATAATGTACAATAGCGGACCCAATACACTGCCCTCAGGCACCCCAATATTTAAAGTGTATTTACTCGATGTGAGACTATGAACTTTATATATTGACTGAGATTGTCCAAGTAACGTTGAAGCTATTCTAACGATTTACCTCTAATTCCGTAACACTATAATTTTCAATTAACAATTCGTAATTTGAGATGTCAAAGCTTTTTGCTCAGATCGACAAAAGTGCCCGCACTTGTACATGCATTACCCTCACCTATATTTTGATATACGTAGTTTATTTAAAAGTTTTCAACGTCCTTTTCTGAAGCCAAACTGAAACTCATTAAATAATTTGTTAATTGTCTGTGAATATTATTAATTAATCCATCAGCAAATAATTGTCTTAAGATTTTCACAAACCTAGTACAGAAATTAGTCGAACATTTTTAACCAATTCTTGTGAATATTTTTTAAACAATCGTTTAACTTTTCAGATTTTAAATTATTCTGGAAAGACATCATCGATAAAAGAATTATTAATGATTGTCTGTAATGGCAAAATAACTTCATCAATAATGTGTCTAACCTATATTATCATCTCTCAAAGATAGCTTATTTCTTAATATCATCTCGCTTAGTTCGCATTCTTCAACTGGATCGAAATAGAATGAATGATTCCTTGGTCGGATTTTGATAGACTGTCTAGCAGTACGAACTAAATAATCAGTCACCGCACCCAAATACTTATTGAAATATTCTGCTACTTCATTGGATTTCGTTAATAATTTATGATTATTTCTATATGCTGTTGATTTCATTTTGATTATTTATATTTTAGTTTATAATTCTCCATGCAAATCTAGATTGTCTTTTTGAATTTATTATAATACTAACTGACCCCATTAATGTTTTGCTATTGCTATATTTGAGTATATACAGGGTGTATTTTTTAACTTTAAACATTCAAATATCTCGAAAAATAAGCAGTTCAGATGTTCAGATTTAAAATTTAATAATTCAATAGAGGAAATACATTAATGCTAGAATTAGTCCTTCCCTCTCCTACCATGAAGTGGGGGTAACTTTGAAATATTAAATAGGAACTCATATATATAATTAGAGATTCGAATTCTACTGAAAAAAGTACGTAGGATTTCTCTGAAACATTTTTTTCAATTCATGATAGATGGCGCTGTACTCGATGAAATTCAGTTTCTCGCACTGAGAACCTATGCATACGATTCTGCAGTTCATTTTCAACAAAAAGTATACCACGAAAAATGACTTATCAAGTTTCAATAACTTACGCATACATTTTTAAATATCATTTATTTAGATCTAGAACATTGTTTAAGTTACTTTTTCAGATATTGATATAGAACAACGTCAAGAATGGCATGGTGAGACAATGGCGAGTTGGATTAAGAGTCATACTGATTGTCCATTGCCAGTGATTCCGAAATATATTGCAAAGTCTTTAAAAAATTCCAAGAAATCGCCCGTAAACCGTCACTTAGCATCGCAAATAAATACACATATATTAGACCCGTTGGGATCTAACAATTTTAATGAAGAACTCTGTGAAACTTTAATGGCGGCAAATATTCAATTAAATAAACTTAAAAATCCTAACTTCAAAACATTTCTCCAAATATATACTGGTCGAAATATTCCTGATGAATCCACCTTACGCAAATATTATGTTTCTAAGTGCTACACGAGAGCAGTAGAACGCATTAGAAGCTATCTTTAAAATCAGTACCTACGGATAAGTGCCGGCGAAACTGTCGATACATTAGGACGCTGTGTGCTAACTGTTGTAGCTGGTGTAGTGGGTACATTCAACTATTCCATATAACGCATATGTAATAGCAACAAAGGTTATAAATACAGTTGATGGGGAAACAGTAGCTAAAACCATTTACGAGAATATGCACCAAATGCTTCATTCGGACGACAGGTAAAAAGAAAAAATACTTTTATTTGTCAGTGACAGTGCTGCATATATGTTAAAAACAGGCAGACTATTAAAGGAAACATATCCTAATATGTTACATATTACGTGTGTAGCAGATGCTTTCCACAGAATCTGTGAATATATCAGGAACACCTTTCACGAAGTTGAGAGACTTGTATCCGCTTTTAAAAAATTTTCAGGAAAGCACCGTTGAAAGTAGCTCTTTCCAAGGAAAAACTTCCATCTTCGTCACTGCCTCCCTCTCCAGTAATAACTAGATGTGGACACGGTTGGAAGCTAGTAGTCTTTATGCATAGAATTTCGATAGTTTACAAAATTCCCTTGCCTGTTTAAATAACGATGCTCGAAGTATTTCTGAGTGCAATGAACTAATACAAATTCCAAATTTAAAAGATCAGTTGTACTTTCTTCAGGAACACTTTGGAAATTTGTCAAAACTAGTCACTTATTTTGAAAATCAAAATCTGAAATTAAATAAACCATATTAGATGTGGCCATTAATAGTTTGAAAAATATTAGAAGTAACTTCGGATGTGGCCTTCAACAAGAATAAGACGCAGTTTTTACTAGAAATCCAGATTTAATAGCATTGCGGCAATTGTGTATGGGGACAATGCCTCAAAACCTAACTGCTAAATACGCTGAAATAAGCGAATATTTTCGGTATGCACCTATAACCGTTTGCGATGTAAAAGGACGTTTTCTATTTACAATGATATATTTCATTCAAAGAGAACAAATTTTACAAAAGGGAACAATGAGAAAATATTGCTAGTTAATATTAATACTTCTTTACTCAACTTAAACTACAAAATGAATAAATAAAAATATATTTCGTATTTTATAGCTCACCACCCGTTTGTTTTTCAATTATATAAATAAAATTAGAAACTCTTTAACCCTTAAACAGAAACATCGATCTGTACACATAATTGGAAACATCCGGTCTGGGAGACCTTATATTTTTGCGAACTTGATATTTTTGAATACATGCTAATACATATTTGTTTTAAAGTCTTTTGGGCAAAAACATACAAAATTATGATTAATAACACAAATTTATTGAAAACTAAATAAGAACAAAACAATTTTTATTTATTTGGTACTACACAGGTGATACACACTTTTCTACTGCACTGCAGGCAAATTGGATTACTGCATTTTATACATTTGTAGGAAATTTTTCTGTCCTTTGAAGATGGACACTTGGAGCGGGTCTTCCTTTTCTCAAGCTTGTCGCTTGGAACTTCATCATGTCCTGCAGCTGCATTTTCATCTTTCGGTATTACTTCCTGTATCAATGCTCTAATATCTCGGGGAAGATTAGGAATACTGAGGCGTCTTCTGAGGTGTGGCTCCACCAGAGAATAAGCCAGGCTTTTAATAAAAGGTAATCGTTTTATTTCTGGATTTTGACGATAGCACAATAAAGTATGAAACTGTTGACGCAGCTTATGTTAAGAAGGGAGTAAAAAACAACTAATGGCCATCTCTTCGTTCTCCTGTTGGAAGAGTACAGAGCACACTTCAAGTCAAGAAGGTCAACACCACTTTTGGTCATATTATAATAGCAGATGATTTCTGGTTTGTTCTTATCGGGATCTGTTTCAATATTATGGTGCATAGACGAGATAAGTACAACTGCTTTATTCTTCTTGGGAACAAATGACAGGAGTGTTGCCGGAATATCATTTTCAAACCCATAGAGGGCTGATCCAACTGGTCTCGATTTATCAGACTTGAACTCTGGTGGTAGAATACTTTTATTTTTCTTCATAGTACCAACAAATGTTAGAGATCTCTTTTTTAATTCTTCCACCTGCTCTAAGGATGAAAACCAGTTGTCTGCAGTGACATTCCTGTTTGATTTTTCAATTGGTTTGCACAAGCGCAAAACTGATTGAGTTGGTTTCAAAAGTTTATTCTCTTCTTCAGAAAGTCCAATGCCATCACTGTCCTTTCCAGTGTAAATGTAGGCATTAAAAAGATATGAACTGCGTGAGTCAGCCATGCATTGAGTCTTTATTCCATATTTGGCGGGTTTCTTCGGCATATAAATGCGAAACCCGCATCTTCCTCTAAAGGCAACGAGCATTTCATCCACTGTTACATTTTCAGAGAGGCTATACATCTCTTGTGAGTTACGTATGAAGGAGTCAAATATTTGGGAGATCGGAGCAGCACGGTTATTTTTTTTTCTCTCTTCACGAGTTGTGGAATCATCAAAACGTAGGCAGGTTATCAGTATTTCGAAACGTTTCACGGACATCGTTGCTCTAAATATGGGTCTTCCTGTCAAGTCTTTTGCAAAAAGAGAGAGCATATTTTCGTGACCGGATTTAAAGATTGATGTATATATTAGTAAACCGATCAAGGTATATATCTCGACTAAGTCTGTATTTCGGTAGTTTGACGGATGTGTTGTTGATTTGAGTTTGTTTCTGGGCTTCAGCAGTTTCACGTTTGTGTACGAGACAATGTCATCAATCATTTGTTCATCAAACAAACGCTCCCAAATTTCTCTAATGTTTGGGCTTCCCAATTGAGAGGCTTTTCTAGTCAGTCCAGGTAATTGTCGCATTACGTTATGACTTGGAGTTCTCCTGTTTGTCGGTGGCTCCTGTTTTTGCCATTTGAAATCTACTTTGTTCTTTTTTCCAATGAAAAACTGGGGAGTTGCATTTTATACATCATATGAGGTGTCCACTGCAATTTCTTGTTCGGCTTCCAAAAGATCAACAAGGTCGTCATCATCACTGTCGTTTCCATTCTTTCCATCCACCTTGTCTTCATCTCGTTCCAAATCTTCATCATGCAAAATAAAGTCAGGATCCTCATCTGAGTCATCAATTTACTCCTCAAATTCGTCATCGCTCTCCAACATCAACTCAGTAAGTTCTTTTTTCAAAATTTTTATCATTAAAATATACCCTCTCACTCCATCGTGATGATTTTTCATGGATTTACCACTACTTGTTGACGGGTTATCCATACTGAAATCTACTAAAATGATACACAATACGAAACATGCGGTCTTACATACCTTGGCATTAAATGTCTAATACGAAACACCCGGTCAGTGAGACCTGTACGTTTGCAAACAACGACACTCTTCTCTCAACAAACAGTCACAAACTGAGGAGAAACACATGGGTGGTGTAGAACAGTGATTGTTAAGGAGGTACTATGAAGCGGGGAGACGTAACCCGAACCGTGCTGCCACACAGGAGCATTATGTAGAACCAAAGGTCTCGAAGATCGATGCTTCTGTTTAAGGGTTAAAAATACAAATTTTCAATAGTACGCCCGTGAGTGATGAGTTATGGGCCTCTCGTATCCGGTCCCTACTCATGACTTATTGGAGTGCTTTCAAATAAATTTAAAAAAATGTGTTTTCTTTTAATACCATTTCCTATAGTACAAAGGTATTTTTAATAATATAAAATATTATTAAAAATCTGGTGTGAAGAATATTTTATATTATTAAAAATACCTTTGTATTATACAAAACTGGTGGGGTTTACCTACTCATGTATGTTTCAATTATTCTGATACCATTTCCTATGTTGAAAATAATTTCTTTAAAAATGTTTTTTTAGTAAAGTAAAAGACCTGTTTCTGTTACCCAGTTAATTGTACCAACTACAGAATGAAGTATGTAACTGTAATTTACTAAATATACCAAGTGTTTTATTTAGTAAATTATTAATCATGTTTCACCAAGAGCCAACCGTGAATTCTATACATTATAGTATGTAACTGTATAAGAGAAAAATTAAATCGTTATGGAGAAGCTGGCAGAAGTCTTGATAATGCTGTCAATCTCTACGCTCATGGTTTTTCGGATAGTATTCGGGTATGTGCTTCATTCTACAGTACTATCAAACAATTAAATACTGATGAAAGTGTTCAACCGAAAAAAGGACCCGTCGAGCAACAGTCACCGGAGAAAATAATGAAGTCGCTCTATTAGCTGCAGTGGCTCTTCTGGATTGTCCCACACCAATACTTGGAAAATTTTTAAACATTATAAATATCATGCTTATCGTGTGTCATTACATCAAGATCTTCATGGCGTTGATTTAAAAAATCGGGTAACTTTTTGTCAGTGGGCATGTGAACAACTACAACGGAACCCAAATTTTATTAGTTACGCGTTGTTCTCTGACGAGGCGTTTTTCACAAACCACGGAACGGTTAATGGACGCAATACACATTACTTGAATGTTGAAAATCTGCGCTGGCTTCGTCAAGTTGAACATTAGCGCCCTTAGACTGTCAACGTGTGGTGTGGAATAATTGGGAACGAAGCCATAGGCCCACATTATTGAAGGCCATTTCAATGGTGAAATGTACAGAGACATTTTGGAAAATGAACTGCCAGCACTTCTTGAAGACGTTAGCTTAGAAGTGCGACAGAACGTGTGGTTTCAACATGATGGTTGTCCAGCATACTATTCGGTGGTAGCACGTGAAGTAAGTTGATCGTAATTTCAATTATCGTTTGATCGGTAGCTGGTCCAGTAAATTAGCCTGCTAGATCACGACATCTTTCTTCGACAGATTTCCTTTTAAGGGGTTATCTCAAATGCAGAGTATACAATAAAGTACCAACAACACGTGAAAATATGATTAAACGACTTAGAAATACTCGTACCGAAATTTAAGAAAATATACCCAGTTGTCTACACTCATTTAAAAAGCGGATCAATAAGTGCATAGAAGTCGTCATTTTAAGCACATATTTTAATTGAAAGATGATGAGGTGAGTGGAAATCTAGCACTCTGATAAGTGAGAAGATGAAGGAACTTATATAATTGAAACATCCTGATACGTGCGAGGCGGGGAGACTTAGGTTAATCAAACACCCCAAGGTGGTACTATGTGCACGTCGTGTTTGGTTACACTAAAAATAACTTATTCGCCAGCAATTTACTTACATTTCTACAGGTGACATTTTCCCAGTTATTCAAAATTTGTAAAATGTATAAAGCTTTTCTAATACTGATTTTTGATTATTTACAAAGAAAAAGTATTTTTTATTGCACACGAATTATAGAATCATATGCATAAGTTCTTAAAGCGAGAAATTGAAAAAAATTGAATTTCATCGAATACAGCGCCATCTATCATGAATTGAAAAAATGTTTCAGACAAATCCTTCGTACTTTTTCCAGTAGAACTCGAATCTGTAATAAAATATACGGATTCCTATTTAAGATATCAAAGTTACCCCCGCCTAGAGAATACAATCCCCACCATGTTTTTCAATCCCGGGATTACGGGACTTTTGAAGCGTAATCTCGGGATCCCGGGATTAATCCCGGAACTAGACTATGTGGTTTCTAATTGGGCTCAAATGAAAAAAAAAACTTAAGTAATTTTTAAAAAATTATTTATTAATGTTGTTGCAGAACACAATACACAATATACTAAAATAAGGAACAAATAAGGCAATACAAAAAACTATTTAGAATTTCGAAAATACAATCGCAGAAATATCAAAGCATCCAATGTTTGACTTCCAAGCCTGGTTGGTAGTTTGTTGCCAACATAAACAGCAGCTGAAAACGCTCGCTCAGGTTCTACACTGGTTGGAGGAATAGACAATAGATATTTATATGCTAATTCCAAGTGATATCCACGAACTCCTGCATTTTCGAACATGCTCATTTCGCGTCTAATACTATTTACCAACATCGATTCATTTTGTACTTCAGGATCTGGGGATTCCATGCTCTTATTAATTTCCAGCTGTAACTTTTCCATTAGTGTCAATTGGGGTTGGGAGGTTTGTTGCCTTGGCTCATCATCTGTTTGTGATCCTGTCCTTTCTTCCTCTTCCGTGTCATCTCGACTATTTATTCTTTTAACAATACTCTTTATTTGAGCCCTCACTAAAGCCTATGTAGGAACTGAAAATAAGTCAAGCCATTCCAAATCCGATAATAACTGATTTTCATCATCTTCTCGTATATTTTGTAAATAATTCAACACACCAGTTAAATCTTCATTTCGTCGTTGCTTTATACGTTCCACTAAGGATGTTTTCATTTTATTGGCGAGTCCAGAGTTTTTGCTAGACAATTGTTTTATAAGAAATTTCAAAGCGGCATCAGCTGAACATAAATTAGCATCTCGTCGACAGATTGCTTCTACTGTTAATTTAATTGGGGTCAGCACATCAACAATTTTATTTACCAAGTCAAAATCAGCATCTTCTAAACGGATTGGATGATTGAGATCTATAAGAGCTTTTTGAATGCAGGTTTTTAAAAGAGAAAATCGTTCCAGCATGGTTAAAGACTATTCCACCTGGTTTTACTGTCCAAAAGAAGTGAAAGCCTTTTTCATGTTCAATTTTCACATATTTTTGAAGTACTGTTTCATTTTTCAATGGTGATCTTTCGAAATACACTACAACTTTGCGGTTCACTTTTGGTTCATTTATAGTATCATCTGAGTCTGAGGTATGGCTGTCTTGCCTGTCTTGAAAATAATTCTTTATTTTATACAGCACATCACAGACGGCCAAATTGATACCATGTGCGAGACACAGTTGTTGTTCAGTGCAAATAAGTTGTCCCACCTTTATCAGAACGTTTGATCCATTGGTTACAATAGCCACGATATCACTTTCCAGGAAAATATCAAATTTACTTAGACGCTCTTTCGATATACGAAGACAATTTTCAGCCGTCATACTTCCATGAATAGGAACGAGTCCTAAGCTCCAAATTTTTTTATATGAATGAACGTTGACAGCCATGTATCGTTTATTGGACGATGATGTCCACTCGTCGAAAGATAGACTGAATTTTTCACCTGCAGTTTTCAAATGTTTTAATTCTGCAGTTACTTGCTTTCTGATTTTTTCACTGTAATTGATAACACGCTTTCGAATTGTGACGGCTGATTTTGGTAAATCCGTGTATTTCGGTAAGAGCAATTTTTTCAAATCGTCTGAAGTTATAAATACACTGAATGGAAATCCATCTAATGCAATCATTCTTGCCAAAATATCATCCAGGATAGCCTAGATGATATTTTGGCTCTTCGGCACTTTTAGTAAAATAATCTTCTAACTTTCGTTTAGCTGGCGGCGGTGCTGTGTTCAGATTTTAAGAATCTTGACTTGTTGAAGCTGTTAAACGATTAAGGTCAGCTAAAACCTTAATGTTATGTTTTCATGACAAATACATTTACATTTAGCACTATTCCCTTCTTTCGCAACTTAAAAATAACTCCACGCTGACGACGTATCACTGTTTTTTTTTTATGTTGAACAAAGTCTCCCTCCATTTAAAATAACTTTTTCAGATAATTGAATTTTAAATTTAAATGATGTAACCTGCGTAACCTTGTCGCTGGTAGAATAATAAATGAGAAAAGTAAATCCTAATAAGCGTATTTATACTTTCGTACAGGGAATCCCCGACGGGGAATCCCTCGCAAAAATATTATGATATATCATATGAGGTGATCGGGTGATTCCCCTGTTGGCCCGTTGGGGAATTACTTTAACAGTATTGTATTGAAGTATGCCGGGCGGGGAAGTCCCTTCTAAGTTACATGTTGTACCTGTGTAGTTCTTTTATCGTACGGCGTACCTAAGGTTGATTTTTTGTCTTTATGTAAAAAGTGCCCTTAATATAATCTAGGTAAGGTCATTGTCAAGGCGCAACGGATTACGGAATGCAAACTGGCAATCCCGAAAATCCCGAGATTAGCCAAGTACAGTCACGGGATTTACGGGATAAAAACCCGGCCGTGATCCCGAGATCCCGGGATATATATATATATTTAGTGTTTATAAGAATTTAATTTTCTTATTTATTTTATTGGCCGTGTCTTAATATTAAAATAATAGACTTTTTTATTGGTTTAGCTACCTTTAATGACTTTTAATATTTTCTTCTACGACGTTTCGACTCTTATTATTATTTAGTCTTTTTCAAGTAACTAGAAACAAAAATTAATACAATGAAAAGTAAGAAAATATGTTTGAATTTGTGTGAGTACATTAACAATTAAAATTAAAATTAAATTAATAATAAAGTAAGGAATAGTTAAAATGATTACATTTGTATGAATGAATTAACATATTTTTAAATTAAACTAATAATAAAGTAATAATAAAGTAAGGAAACATTAAATGACATAAAACTCACCGGTTTGTTTTGTTTTAACACTCATATTGTGCACATGTGTCGTCGGAAATTGTCCGAGCCCTTTTTCAGGGAAACGACCGCGCCGCTTCGAATATTTTGTTTGACTGTGTCTTTATTCTGTTTTAAAAATAGCAAAATGGTCAGGGAATGTGTTAAGGGATATATAGTATATGTATTTACAAATGGGGAATAATAATTTTTTTTGTGTGTGTTTGTATTGGTGTGTGTGGAAGCGGGGTTGGTTGTCTTTTATAGTTTAATGAGTGGGTAATAGCGTTTAGAAAGTCCATCAATTTCGTTTCTGTCGTTGATTGTTCTGCTGTTTTTGAAAATATGGATCATTTCTAAGACCTCCCTAGCTTTTGTATTTTTTTGCTTTGTTATTATTTCGGTATTTTCGAAATCAAAATTATGTTTAAGTGTCATTTGATGTTTTTTTAAAGCAGTTTGATTTTTTGCGTATTTGTGACCTTTCAATCTTTCCTGTAATAACTGTTTTGTTTGGCCTATGTATACTTTGTCACAGTCTTTGCAGGGTATGTTATATATTGTATGTGATTGTTTTAGTGTAGGTGTTGAGTCTTTTAGTTTGGTGTGTAGGAATTTTATGTTTTTTCCACTTTGATGTGCTATTTTAAAATTAAATGGTTTAAATATATTGTCTAGTTTTTCGGATAATCCAGTTATATAGGGTGTGGGGATATATGTTAATTCATTGGTTTTTTATTATTTTTGTTTTGGCAGTTTGTTTTGTTATATATTTTATTAAGTCTCTTAAGAGACTTAATAAATGAATTAACATATATACCCACACCCTATATAACTGGATTATCCGAAAAACTAGACAATATATTTAAACCATTTAATTTTAAAATAGCACATCAAAGTGAAAAAAACATAAAATTCCTACACACCAAACTAAAAGACTCAACACCTACACAAAAACAATCACATACAATATATAACATACCCTGCAAAGACTGTGACAAAGTATACATAGGCCAAACAAAACAGTTACTACAGGAAAGATTGAAAGGTCACAAAAACGCAAAAAATTAAACTGCTTTAAAAAACACCAAATGACACTTAAACATAATTTTGATTTTGAAAATACCGAAATAATAACAAAGCAAAAAAGTACAAAAGCTAGGGAGGTCTTAGAAATGATCCATATTTTCAAAAACAGCAGAACAATCAACGACAGAAACGAAATTTATGGACTTTCTAAACTCTATTACCCACTCATTAAACTATAAAAGACAACCAACCCCGCCCCCACACACACCAACACAAACACAAAAAAAAATTTTTTTTATTATTCCCCATTTGTAAATACATATACTATATATCCCTTAACACATGCCCTGACCATTTTGCTATTTTTAAAACAGAATAAAGACACAGTCAAACAAAATATTCGAAGCGGCGCGGTCGTTTCCCTGAAAAAGGGCTCGGACAATTTCCGACGACACATGTGCACAATATGAGTGTTAAAACAAAACAAACCGGTGAGTTTTATGTCATTCAATGTTTCCTTTGTTTATTATTACTTTATTATTAGTTTAATTTAAAATTTTTTTAATTCATTCATACAAATGTAATCATTTTAACTTTTCCTTACTTTATTATTAATTTAATTTTAATTTTAATTGTTAATGCACTCACACAAATTCAAACATATTTTCTTACTTTCCATTGTATTAATTTTTGTTTCTAGTTACTTGAAAAAGACTCAATAATAATAAGAGTCGAAACGTCGTAGAAGAAAACATTAAAAGTCATTAAAGGTCGCTAAACCAATAAAAAAGTCTATTATTTTAATATATATATATATATATATATATATATATATATATATATATATATTATCATTATATATTAATTTTACTTCCATAATTATTTTTATATACGCTAAGGCTCATACTTTATTAAAACAATACGCAATACGTGTGTATTTATAAAATGTATGAAAACAGATATGATCACAGATAATCACGCTGGGAGGGTGGAAAATGATTTGTTATCATGTGTCACAATTTGTAATGGTTGTGAATACTATGGAAACAGTTGTTTAACTAGACCGGATACGTCGTTTACAAATTTGCGTACAATAGGGACCAGTTTCGAATTGTAGATTTACAAGATATGGAAAATTAATCGAAACGTAGACATTCCATTGAAAAACAGATTGTAAATTTGTAAACATGGTTTTGTAAACATTGTTATGTGTTTGGAATCCTTTAAATAAACACGTTGTCATTATCAACTAAATTAATTATTGAATCCAAAGCAATAAAGTTAAAAAATGATGAACGATTAAAAAATTTTCACATAAAATGCAAGCGACGAACATAGTTCATTTGCATATCAGTTCATTCTTTCAGAGAGGAGTAGATAAGACTCCGAAAAATGTCATAAAGAAACTGTAAATAGTGATATATTGGCATTTGGGAAATTATGAAGCTCCAGAAAAATGACAAATAAGAGTTGTAATTCCAATGTACAAGAATATATAAAACTAGTTTATCAGAATATGATACTAAAGTTGCAGTCTACCTGAATCGCATTCACCTTCGGCATCTTCAAAGTAGTGCTCTTGGGAGTGCAAGCACCGACAACAGCGCCTGTGCCACGAAAGAAATTTTATTTTGTTAAAGTCATCAGTACCGTCTGCGATTTAGCTTCACTTTTCCTTATCGTGTCCACTCTTCGCCTCTTTAGCTTTGCTTTCATATTTGGAAAGTGAAAAAGGTCACAAGGAGTCAAGTGTGGCAAGTAAGCTAGATAAGGAATAACTGGAATATTATTTCTGGCCAAAAGCTCCTCTATAATGAACACGGCATTTGGTTTCGCGTTATTATGTTGGAAAACTCAGCGCTATTTCTCACGATGCTTCCTTCACATATCCTCCCTTAGCCGCCTGAATTCGTCGCGATAGAATTTTACATTAATTGTCTGAGTGGGAGGTACGAACTTTTGTGATTAATTCCAACAATATCGAAGAAGCAAATCAGTAAGGAGATGATACTGCTTTTGACTTGACAATCTTCCTATGGCCTAGATGGATGTGGAGACCCCCATTGTGACGTTTATTGTTTAGTTTAATGACCATAACAATGAGCTCAACTTTTGTCACCTGTGACGATCTGACCTAGAAAATTTGGTTCGATTCAAAGTTATACTTTCAGTTCCCTACGAACATACATGCGATTATTCCCTGTTTGTTCCTTAGCAGTCGCGATAGGAACTTTTTCGCTATCCTTCTCATGTTCAATTTTCGGAAAGAAATCCGTTGACATGCATCATAAAATTGTACATCAATGTTACAGATGTTTTAGATGTCTTAAGTGGTCTGTCTACGATCATTCACAACTACATTCTGAACAGCATCTACATATTCTGATGTAATGTTTGCTGGTCGCCCGGAATGTTCACAGTCCTTAACATGGTCCAACTAACTGTCCACCAACACAGAATGTTTCAACAATGACACCGGTTGGCATACTGGCTCTAAAAGAGTGTAGACAACTCCGTGTAATACCATTTGATTATATGTTCGTTTACACGCGTTATTCAAATTTTGGGAACCTCTTTTTACCAAATCGTATGTTTAATAAGGTAAGCACTGCAAATGAAGCTTTAGGAGTTGAAGATGTTGTAGAAGACTAGCATACATTAATTATTATCTCAAATACAGAACTTTTAATTTACCTAGCATAGTAATAAAAGTTTTTGCCAAGACAATTAAAAAAGATATACAACAATTTGAAATAAAGATCTTACACTGCAAATCAATGGAGAAGCATTTGCTTGAAACAAATTCTATTTCTTAAAAAAATAATAAGAATTTTCAAATTATCATGTATTAATAAGCTTCATTATTCGACAGAAAGTAAATTTCAATTACAGGTCAACTTAACAATAAATAAAATATAAGGTGTTCTTCTTAATATTTAACCTAATTAGTAGTATGTAATTTACAGACAGAAATGTTACTCTGAAATTTTCATTTCATCTGTTGCGAGTCTAACAAAGATAACGGTTCGAACGATGCTGTAGTGTCATTTGATTCGAGTGCGTCTACAAAAAAGAAAAAACTGAAACTTGAGCATCTATTTTTGGAAAAGGATTTTCAACAATTTCAACCGTAGACTAAGCCAGTAATACCATTTCAAGGTTTTTTTTTTGCTATCGTCAAAAGCTAGTACATTTAATAAGTTTTATTTTGTGCGCTGGTTTTTGAAGGATGAGCTTAATACAGTCGACCAAGCTGTTAGTGTAGAAAATATTATGCAATATGAGAGAGGAAAATCGTTATATTGATTCAAGCAAAACTAAGCATAAATGTAAAAGCAATCTAAAATATCTTTCACTGTTATCTGTATATATTTAATGTAAATAATAATAAAAACACTTGATAAGTGCCAGTATCTTATTTTATTGTTGTGACAATATTGTTTCGGCAATTTCTACCATTCTCAAACAAAAAAATCTTATTCAACTAAATGTAGGGGCGCAACTCTCTATGTAGTATATAAGTATACGAGTATATACAGTGATGGACAAATGTGTGGAACCATGTAAATATATGTTAAATTAAAAAAGATATAGTATTAAAATTTTAGACACCGAAATTAGCAATGAAGAGTTGAAGTAGTTTTTAAATACACAGAGTGTTCAAAAAATGTAACGTACTAACTTAGTTAAATAGAACGGCCAGTATTTTTTTATAGTTTGTGATTCTTCTGGATAACACGATTTCAATAAACACTTGGGGCCTAAAGCATTCAGCTCGAAATTTATATGCAAAAAAAATCAGAATTTTCAGAACATTTATCTCTCGGTATTTTCAAAATGACAACTGTAGAGAACGGACACGCTTACCACATGACGCAAAGCCCAGTGCAGTACTGGCGAAAGGCTGTATTTCTAAAATATTTAATTTTATTTATATAATTGGAAAACGAACGTGTGGTGATCTATAAAATTACGAAATACATATTTATTTGTTGAAAAGTTGTATTTATAAAGTTCTTAATTTTATTTATATAATTGGAAAACATACGGGTGGTGATCTATCTATCTAAAATTACGAAATACATATGTATTTGTTGAAAAGTTGTATTTTTAAAGTTTTTAATTTTATTTCTATAATTGGAACATTTTTATTTGTTCATTCTGTCGTTCAAGTTGAGTAAAGGAGTATTAATATTGACTAGCAATAGTTTCTCAAGGTTTTCTTCTGTCAATTTTGTTCTCTTTGAATTAAGTACATCCTTATAAATAGAAAACGTCCTTTCTACATCGCGACTGGTTATAGGTGCATACTGGAAATATTCTTTTATTTCTTCATATTTAGCCGTTAGATTTTGTGGAATTGTCTCCATACATAATTGCTGCAATGTAATCAAATCTGGATTTCTATTAAGAATTACTTCAAACTTTTGCCGAAGGCCACATCCGAAGTCACTTGGAATACTTTTCAAATTATTAACAGCAACATCTAATTTCGTTAATCCGTCGTTTAATTTGAGATTTCGATTTTCAAAATAAGTGATTAGTTTTGGCAATTTTCCAAAGTGTTCGTGAAGAAAGTACAACTGATTTTTTAAATTTGGGATTTGTGTGAGCTCCTTGCACTCACCAATACTTCTAGCATCCTCCTTTAGCAGTGTTACGAAATGTTTTAGACTATCGAAATTCTCAGCATAATAACTAGTAGCTTCCAGCCATGTTCCCCATCTAGTTATTACTGGAGTGGGAGGCAGTGACAGAGATGGAAATTTTTCCCTGAAAAAAGCTACTCTCAATGGTGCTTTTCTGAAAACTTTTTTAAAAGCTGATACAAGTCTATCAACTTCCGGAAAAGTGTCTCTGATATATTCACAGATTCTGTGGAGAGCATGTGCTACACAAGTAATATGCAGGATATGTTTTCTTCAATAGTCTGCCTGTTTTTAACATATACGCAGCACTATCACTGACAAAGAAAAGTATTTTTTCTTTGTACGTGGCGTCCGAATGAAGCATTTTTTGCATATTCTCCTTAATGGTTTCAGCAACTGTTTCCGCATCAACTCTATTTATAACACTTGTTGCTATTACATATGAGTTATAGGGAATAGTTGGATGTAGTACACCAGCTACAACATTTACCACACAGCGTCCTAACATATCCACCGTTTCGTCGGCGCTTATCCATATGTATTGATTTAAAAGATGGCTTCTAATGCGTTCTACTGTTCTCGTATAGCACCTAGAAACATAATATTTGCGTAAAGTTGATTCATCAAGAACATTTCGACCAATATATTTTTGAAGAAATATTTTTAAAGTGGGGTTGCTAAGTAATGGAATATTAGCCGCCTTAAAAGTTTTACAGAGTTCAGATGTGTTTGCGATCCTAAGTGACGAATTTTTGACGATATTTTACGGATTTTGGAATAAATTTCGGAATCACTGACAATGGACATACAATCAGTATGACCGTCAATCCAACGTTTCCACACGAAACAATCCATTGTTTTACAATGCCGTTCTCGACATTCTTCCAGATCATGTCTGAAAAAGTAACTTAAACAATGCTCTAGATCTAAATAAATGAAAACTAAAAATGTGTACGTAAGTTATTGAAACTGAACGAAATTCAATGCACACTTACGTCGAAATAATTGGTAGAAATAGATTCAATCAAACGATATTAAACAGGATCTATCACAAAAATTACGATGTAATTAACAGTTAAAACTATGAAAACAAGAAACTTACAGCACTTTATTTATCTTACGAAATATAAACTAATAAATAAAATAAATTATAAAAACCCCGCTTCTATCTACGCTCATGAAAACACTTAAAAAAACACTATATTCTCCGAATACAATAGCTCAGTTGTCCATTGTTATCGCAGCGAGACCAGGTGGCCGAGTAAGTCAAACAAACAATTCATTGATTTACGCCTGGATGTACTGAGCGATGTTATACACAATTCCAATTACCGATTGCGTTTTATGGAAATTGCATCCGTTCTCTAATGATAAGTATTGCTTGATAATTAGCAGAGAGCGGACTCGAGCGATTGATGATTCATAGCCCATAAGCGTCTGCTTTGTATTCGCCATAGGTTTGTTTCTATAAGCGATTCGTAAGTTTCGAACAATTTGATACGTGTGGCAAGCTACATAAGCGACCTACATATGCAGTTAATATGTATCTGTCAACACAACAGAGCGAACGTAATAAACGGCTTGGTAACCGGTAGCAGCTACTTCAGCTAGCATGATGACGTCATATTGACGTTATTTTCTGGTGATTTTTGGTCGCCGATGTCAACTGACTAAATTTTGACGTTCCTTTTTGGGCATGACAGAGACCAAATTATTTACGTGACTGTAATGTCGTTATTCTAACGTCACTTATTGGGTACAAAATTAACGAAAGTAAATTTTGTTTTTAATGTGAGCTTATTATAATTTGAGCAAAAAATCAATTGTTTAGAGAAAGGTAAGCAGCTACGTACTTGCGTAAAACAAATAACAGTTATTTACGTACCTAGATTCGTAAATACAGTTTTATGGTCGAGAATATGTTTGCAAGCCGAGACCCGTAGGGTCGAGGTTTGCATATATTCGAGACCATAAAACTGTACTGTACGAACCGTGGTGCATATGAGATTTTTCGTCATACCTACGTTTTTTTAAATAGACGAATTTTGATGATTTTGCACTTTACTTTTATTATATGTATACACATTAGTAACATCAAGTCAGGACTGTTTGTCGTATCTATGGTAACCAAGTTTGTGTCAATATAAATTTATATTTTTTATAAATGTCAAAGTACCGTTGCGGCCAATATTATCTGGGCAGCAGTTTTTCCCACTGTAAATGGATTTTAATTGTTACATAAAAAAAGTAGCCTGGAAAACTATACTGTCATATTGATTGATGAAAAACGTCAATTATAAAAATGCCACATTTATCTTTGGCCGAGAAATTAAGGGTTGTGACGTTACTGGGAGAGGGGTGGTCGGAACGACGAGTCGCATTAATATTCCAATTACCAAAGAATACTGTGCATAACATTAAGAGAATATGGGATGAGAGACAAACGCTTGAAAGAGGATTTGGTAGTGGTAGGCCCAGAGTTTCAACGGAGATGGATGATGGTAATTTGGTTGATTTTATTCGCGAAAATCCCTTCCAGTGTGCGGTAGACGCACAGGCTGAAACAAACTTTCCTGGGTCCGTTCGAACGGCAAGGCGTCGTATCAAAAATGGATCTGATCTACGTAATCGTTCTGCAGCGAAAAAACCTTTTTTAACTCCGCAAAATAAGGAACAGAGAGTAGGTTTTGCTTTGGAATACTCCTTAGAAGCGTTAAATTTCTGGCAGAATGTTGTTTTTACAGATGAAAAGGTATTTAAATCGTGTTATGACGGACACGTTAGAGTTTATAGACCTCCGAACTCTCGCTTTGATGAACGTTATACCCAAAAATCACACATAAGCGGTCGTTTTTCTGTCAATGTCTGGGCCTGGATGAGCGCCCAAGGACCCGGAGTTATAACACATATAAGAGGTAGATGCAATGCAGAGGTCTATGTTGGAATATTGGAAAATATCATGCTGCCCTCAGTAAATGCAGTCTTTCCCCAAAATAATTTTATATATCAACAAGACAATTGCCCCATTCATACAGCCAGAGTGACCTCAAACTGGATGCAGCAACAGAACATACAAGTTCTACCAAGGCCTTCACGTAGCCCGGACATGAACCCCATTGAAAATATGTGGGGTTTGATGGGAAAAAAAATTAATAGAGGTAATAATTTTCGCCCACAAAATGCAGAACAGTTATGGGAAAGAATTCAAGAAGCATGGATCGCATTAACTCCAAATTATACTGCAGAATTAGTAGCATCAATGCCCAGAATGTTAAATAATGTTATTGAAAAAAATGGAGCTGCTACAAAATATTAATTTTTTATATCATTTGTTTATGTTTTTCGTTTCTTAAATAAACATCGAAACTTTTAATTTAATTTAAGATCAATAATGTGGTTTGTCAAAACCAAACTAATTTCAGTTTAAAGACATCCCATTTTAAGGTAATAATGACTATTGATTATTGAGATAACCATCACATGATGACTCATGCCCTAAGTGCGTATCCAGAGTAACGTAGATTGTAGCAAAGCCTGATTTACCAAATTTCCTGAAAAAGTCATAAAATGTCAAATCACTGCCCAGATTATATTGGCCGCAACCGTACATGCAATATATTCTCAAAAGCTTTTTCTTTTAAATAAACTTTATAAATATGGATCAAATAGAGATGGAGGCTATTATAGCTTGTGCTGAAATTTTGCTGGAGAAGTCGTGAAGATATCTTACAATTTCCTAAATTGAAAGATTTTTGAAGCATGAAAATGATGGTTTTAGGCGATCTAAAACCATCGGCAACATTATTAGCAGATTCAGGAATTGATGTTCTTGGTCTAAAAACATTCGGCGCATGAAAATCTTCCACCGTGGCAGAAAGATCTAATTGTTCGTTTACATTTAATATTACAAAGTGATAAGTTTTTGTACAAGGTTCTACTTTTACTAGTTACGTGTTTTCGTTAATTAAAATTATGTTTCAAATAAATTTGTTATAAATGTTCTAATATTGCTATTATTTCCCTAGGGTCGTAATGAAATATTACAGCCCTCTACCATAGCAACTGTCAATACGGTATGTAAAGTGTCGCTTACGTTTCAAAAAAAGGTGTCATAACTGTTTACTTACGCGGTAGGTATGACGAAAAAGTAATAATTGACTGCCTTAAATTAATTAAAGGAAACGTAGTCTTCTCCAGTATTTACTCACAACTATATTGTAATAATTATGTTACATCTATTAGGTACATATTTACAATATAAGAGTATTTTATAAATTCGCGCCGACATAAAGATTATATTCGAGTATTATCGGAATCGTTCGTAACTGCATGCCCGACCCGAATCCCTATGTTCCATTCAATGCATTTAGCTGCATTGCCTTCGCACTTGCCCGCCATTTACATTTTTCTCCTTCTGTCCGTGTCATTGCACCCTTATCTGTGGATACATACACGATGGCATTTGTAGGCGTTGAGTTTTTTAATAAATTATTAAATTTAAAATAAATTTCTTATAGCTTTATTTCTCTACTTGTATTGTTCCCAATTTAACGTTAATATTAGGGCCCATATGGCGATCAGTACAACGTCATATATACGGTATGTGACACGTCATAAGTTCGTCATTAAATGACGTCTTTGGGCTGTGTCATATTGTCGTTTTTTTACGTAACATTCACGTCAAATTCTTTGGTCATATGACGTAATATATGACTAAAACATCTCGTGAATATCACGTCAGTATATCTGGGACTGCTGAAACAAAAGTAATGCTGACAAGCGAATTGGGTGTCGAATTTTGAATAAAAATAATTTACGAAGAACACAACTCAAAACTATCTATAATAAATACTAAGAACAGAATGAAATTAACTAAAAATAAGAAACGAAAAGTACTAAAAAAATAAGGTAGTAAATTAAACTTAATACTTATAAAAAATTATAGGATAAATATACAATATAACAATATAAAACGGATTTTTTAAAATACTAAAAGTTGTAACCAAATAACACTGAAAGAAACGCAACCAAAAACAATTCCTTATAGAAGAGAATAGAAAATATACTATTTCAAGAACAATAAATAGGTACATATCTGTGTGCGTGCATGTATAACAACATGTAAACACGAGAATACACTTTGGAAATTAGCGGATATAATTTTTTAAGCGATTATTTGAACAAAGTCTAACGAAATAATATACAAATGTATATTCCGTCTTACACGCTACTGTAAATTAGAATTTATGAATGAATAGACACAATGTAGTATTCATAAGATAGAAGTAACACCACCAGGAATGCAATCTAGAAAGCAAATAGTGGCGCTGTTATAATATGCATACTATACGTGAGACTACCACAACGCTTTATCGGAGCAATTGGTCATTCAATCGCTTCAGTCCGCTCTCTGATAAGTAGGTTTCTTTTGTTTATACTCTTGGTATGGCGATTAAAAAAATCGTGTTTTTTTCGAAAAAAATGTGAACGTGAATATTACAATCTTTAAATTTTACCACAAGGTGTAGTAGTTTGTGGCATTTAAAAGTGCTATAAAATAATTGTTGTTTGGCAGTAATGATTGAGTTAATTGAAAGAGAAAGAATACAAATATTAACGATGATCGGTTTTGATGATAAGATTCATCAGGAAGTATGTAACATTTCTAATACTATACATCCCAATCGGGAACCAATTTCGCATTCTACAAATGATATTAAAGCGGAAGATATTACCATATCTATAGAGGAAAATCCCCATTTATCTACAAAAGAGCTGGCGCAAAGGCATAATATTAGTCGTTACTCAGTAAGAAGAATTCTTAAGAAAGAAAAATACCATTTTTTACAAAATTTACCTCGTTCACTCTCTGGTGAAGGTTTCGGCAGAGGGCAAGAGTTTTGTGAATCAATATCTAACCGTATTAACGATTTTGTAAATAATGTAGTTCGGATGAGGTAACCTTTTATTTGAACGGTAGTATTCCTAACCATAGCTGTCGGTATTGTGTATAGATTATTATTCACTGGATACAAGAAGCGTATACGCAAAACCCTGGAAAACTTAACGTTTGAGCTAGTATTTGTAGAAATAGAATCATAATGCCTTTTTTATAGCTCTAATAATTCCTTCATTGGAGAAAAATAGCAAACTTCCACAAAACAACTGGTTTCAGCAGAATGAGGAGAAGTTATCGTTCGAGATCGATCAAATCGAACTTTTGCTCACAGATGGATTGGAAAAAGAGGCGAAATTGAAATGGCGTGCACGTTCTCCCCGACCCCAATCTACCCCAATCTAGATTACTTCTTACGTCTATCTAAACCAGAAAATGTATTTTACCCGACCTAGTAATTTGGCCAAAAGAATTAATGAAGAAATACGGAGTATTTCGCCAGACAACATAAATTAAGTTTAACTTTGTTTTTTATGACCAGTTTATTTTCCTTTCCTCGCCAATTAATAATAACAAATACTTTAGACCCAAAGTGTTATAGTTTGTTGAAATCGTGTTATCGTGGAGAATACAAAAATGTAAAAAATGATAATTCAAGAGTGCCATGACCTAAAATAAAATAACTTGGTATGGCATTTGCACAAGGTGCGCCATGAGATATATTTATACGGAAATTGTTCTAATGTATACTGGGTGTTCGTGAAGGTTCGATAAAGTTAAGGAAATTTGCGCTAAATTTGCCTATATTTTTATATAGTCATATTAAGTGCTTTGAAAACTATATTTTTTGTTAAGTATTCCTTATACCTATCTTCAATATTTTGGAAGATATTTAATTTCCTTTTAAAAATCCGTATCTTTATACATTAAAAATTTTAATAGCCATGTAAAACAGAGTAGCTATTGAAACCATCTGTCAAAATAATATAATTAAAGTCGTCGATCTATTCTTCGGTTCTGCGTTTTATTGTTATTTCATTTATTAAGTTATTTTAATTATAATAAATTTCTCAAAGGAAAGGCGACCTGACTTGGTATACATCTTGGGAGAAGCTCAGAAAAATTTTTTACTTGCGTCACGCATTTGTCAAATGCCTTATCCGAATATACGCCAGCCGCCGAGGAGAACCTTTGAAAATCTCCATAATAGATTTGATACTAGTGGTACCTAGTATTAAGTATAGTAAAGGATCCGCAATAAATAAACCCACACCTACAGAGCAAAAAGAGTTGGAAATTATTCTTCATGTCGAACAAAATCCGCACATTAGTAGTAGACTATTAAGTATCATTACAGACACATCGCAGTCAACGGAAAATCGAATAATGAAGAAGTACAAACTCCACCCATATTATATAGAACTATATCAGGATTACAATGTTAAATTAAAACTACTTACATTAAAATTGTGCTATTAGTATGTAATGTATTTGTTTTTGGTTACCATTTCTAAATAAAACTAAATTACGTGTGCCTTACTGGCTGAGACCTTTTTTTTAATCAAGCATATATTTATTCTCGTTTTGACGTGTGAAAATGTTTGCAGTGTCAACATCCACAATACGGGGGAGCATTGGTTTAGACTGTTCTCGGAGGTATGTTTTCTATTTTATTATATAATTGTATGTTTGTATGTTTATAATGTCACTATACGAGGGGCAGGTGTAATGGGCAGGTATATAAATGAGAGAATATTTATGTCTGCTCGATCATCTATGGAATTTGTGTTTTTAAATTGTCACATGTCCATTTTTAAAACGGTCATGCCACTTATAAGTTTGCGTCTGGCCTAATTCATCCTTACCAAATGCTCCCGTTTTACCAAGCGGGAAGCTGAATTTGATACACAACTAAACAAATATAAACAAAAAAAACTGTTTGTCATCACCTAGCAAAGTACCGTCTGACAGATTGGCTTAAATACGTATCTCACGCCAGCTAGCGCTATAGAGCTGTAGTACCATCACTTCTCGCACCACGTTCAATTTCCGGAAATTTCTAGGCAGCACCTCGTATAATGTTTCACATATTTTTCTACAGTCTATGCATTTTTGTATTCGTAAAAACTAATCGAAACATTTTCCGCCATCCTTTTAGCGTTACATTATTTATTTCATTTTTAAATGCGCCGTACACTACTTGTGTCGTTAAAAATATACCTTATTCTTCATACGTGAACAGAAAACAAAATAAATATGTGCCAGCTCTGACCCATACGTCGAAAAACCCATTATTTCAATATTTTGGGCGTTTCAGTTTTCAATCTATCAATCAGCCGGTACGTTATTGTGATGCAAGGTGATCTTTCCTCTGAAACGATTTTCGCTCACACTTTTAAGAACGTGAGGCAAACAAGCTGCAGTATACAATTCTGCATTAACAGTACGACACGTTCCAGCGCTACAGTGGAAACATGCCCATTAACCCTTAACTACAGACAAGTTGTTGCCGAGACGCAAGCACAGACACCCGGTAAATTCTACCGGCTTTTTTCTACCGCTATTAACAAGTTAAAAAAAAAAGCAATTATATAAAAAAACTTCTAGAAAATGTTTTTTGGTGTATCTAAATTTGCAATTTGGGTATTTCAAATGACTTTTAATCATACAACAAAGAACGTTTATAAAAAATATATTTCACCTCAAATTTTAACATGGAATGAGGTGTATATATAATATATATAAAATTTCTCAAAAAAAAAAAATTAAACTCAACTCTTTTTTATAAAGGAACCTATAAAGGAAAATGTAATAACGAAAATAAAAGTAATTTCAAGTTAAAAAGTTCATATCGAAAAAATCCAACAGGAGGTAATGTAGCACAAAAGCAAATCCTCTCGGTGCACTGTAAACATATAGGTGTCTTACATATCAAACATATGTTGGTGGTTTTACTTTCTTTCTTGGCTGGGCATTTTCTGCACGTGGTTCGTTTAGGAGGTTGACCAATTTCAAATGGATATTCTTCATCCAATTTTAGAATCCGTCTTATACATAGTTTAACTTCTCGGCATATACGTATATTATAGAATCTACGTTTCATTTGAGGAGTTACCAAGAACATTCCTAATTGTTTTCCAAACTCGTAACGAAGCATTGTTTTATTATCCCTGTAAGCTTGGTGAGCAATATATGAATTAACAGATGCTATATCCAATAATCTAAAGAATATAGCTAGAGGCCAGCGGCGAGTCCTGCGACTACAACAGTAAGCGCTGCATTTTTGGTCGAGACTATCGACCCCTCCTTTTGTTTGATTATAATAATTTATAATTTCTGGCTTACCAGTTTCAGCATCACTATATTCGTTGTGATGCATGGAGGAGATCAATAATACGGACTTATTCTTTTTTGGTATGTATGATAATAATGTCATGTCACTAGTATATCCATATAAACTAGTACCGACATCTTTTTTTCTGTTGGGCAAAAATGCAGGAGGTATTTCACCTTTATTTTTTTAAGAGTTCCCACATAAGTAAGCTTTTTATTCTTCAGAACATTTACTAGTTCTATTGAAGAGAACCAATTGTCGGCTGTTACATTCCTATTTGTATATGAGATTGGCCGGGTAAGCCTTAATACGGCTTGTGTGGGTTTTGAATATTTATTTTCCTCTTTACTCAAAACATTACCGTCGGAGTTCTTTCCACAATATCTATAGGAATTGTATAAATATCCTGTTCTGGCATCTGTCAGAGCCATAAGTTTGACCATACTTAGCCGGTTTGTTTGGCATAAACATCTAGAACTTGCATCTGCCGTGAAAAGCAATTAGCATCTCATCCACACAAGCATTACTTCCAATGCTGTACCTAGATTGACAATTTACTATAAATGCATTAAAAATTTCATTAATAGCTGCTAGTTGATCGATTTTTTTCCGTTCATTTCTAGATTCAGCATCATCAAATCTTATACATGTAACAATGATGGTGAATCGATTTACATTCATTACAGATCGAAAGATATCTCGACCAGATCCATCAGTAGCAAAAATGGATCGTATATCCTCGTGATTGGATTTAAAAATTGAGGATAGAATTAGTAATCCTAGAAAAGCTCGTAGTTCTATTATATCTAAATCACGCAGATCAGAATTATTTTCATATTTTTTGTATTTCAGTCTCATCTTTGCAAGACGAGCATTAGATGAAAGTAGAATCACATTTAAAATATGATCAAAGAAAAGATTCCACACATCTTCAGGATTAGCCGTGTAGATATTGTTAGTCTTTACATATGGGCATTTTACAACAATATTCTGTTGTAAGGTACGCGTATTCCTAGGCACTGGTGAAGTTTTTGACCATTTAAAATGATTATTACCATAATAATAATTATTGTTAGCATCTGTATTGGACGCCTCAGATAACCTTACATTTTTTTCCTCCCCCTCTTGGTTTAGTTCAACCTCCGATTTACTTTCATGATCCGACGGAATGTACTCTTCATCTGATTCTATAGCTATCGTCAGAATTCACTTCTGCCGCCCATTTCAACAAGGTCTCTTCAAAATTCACATCTCCGTACCTTACTCTCTTTAAGGGTCGTGGATTTTCTTGTGTAGACATTTTAGCGACTAAAATATTACACAAAATCAGTAAATTAAAATATAAACATAATAACATAAATACATACCTCCGGTAATTTTTACCGGTTACAATCTTCAAACTAATACTATTACTCCATTTAGAATCAAATGACGCGCTCACCTCGGCAGTCTACTCAAAACTGACCACTAGGAAGGTACATAGACGCATAGATCTGTAAGTGACGGAAATCGCCGAAACTTGACGAATCGGAAACGCTCGAAGGTAATATTTACCGGGGATCTGTAGTTAAGGGTTAATGCCAAAATGATTATTTTTGCATTTTGAACATCTTTTGCTAGAGCTTACTCATTTTCAAACATTCAAACTGCAAATTGTTGCTTTTCTTTAGGATCAAAGCAGTAGACTCAAGTTCCATTACCTATAATGATGTTCTCATCAAGTAACTTTTGTCTTCTTTTTGATATAAAGCCAAATCGCGAGAAACCCAACGGGAACAAAGCTAGCGTACCTGCAAATGTCTATTTGAGGTAGTGTTAGTGCCCTTCACAAGAATCTTTGAGGTTGCTTGAATACTCCTTGTAGTAACATGTCGGTCCTCACCAATAATATCTCGAACATGACCAATATTTTTTTGGATAATACCCGTTTTGTCTTAAGAACTCGAAGCGTCATGTAAGGAAAGTCAGTTTCATCGAAATTAATTGTGCTACCTTTTCACAGTAGTTAAGGTACACGACTTGTCACAAAATACCCGATTCATTTCATAAAAAACATTTTTAACGGATTAAAAATCACGTTCGAATTTATAAAAAAGCACAGCTCGATAATTCCCTTTCTTCAATTCTGTCACTACTTTACAATTTTGTAGTTTTAAAATACTCAAGTATATTTTCCAACGGTCACTGTCATTAAGCCTGTAAATAATTAGAATAAAATTGAAACAAGATCTACAGCAACGAATTATGGTTTCCTAGAGCAACTCAGCGAAAGCAGTTGTTTGTTATTAATGTTGAATAAATTGAATATATGTATGCGTTATGTTTCATGTCTATAAGAACTGTTAACTAATATTTGCACTTGCTAATTAGTTTAGACAGTAGCTTCCTCCGCCTTTGAAACTTCAAATTAAATATTACTGGCAAGCTCATTCATACAAAAGTGTCAGAAACTTAATATTTACGAAGGGGAACAAATGCATAGAGTATAGAAAAATCGTAATTTCTCAAGAAAGTAGAAAAATGCAATAATGTATACTGTATGGAGCACATACTGAATTACTTTTAGAAGAGTAGAGAATATAATCGTAAATTATTAACTTCTATTTGATCATTAAAATGGTTTTAGTTTTCATATTCTATTAACTTCCATATAATTCCAAAAAACAACGTTTCATATGAAAATGAAGTAAATATTTCAAAATTCAAAATAGAATTTTTCAATTTTTAACCAAAAATAAATCTATTAGCAGTATCCCACAGGTTTCCCAGTTATATATATTTTACTAAAATAAGGTAATATAAGCAAAGCATATATATTGATTAGGAAACAACTAAGTGATCAGTTTAAAGATGTAACCATCGATATCTCCTACGATACATAAACAGTTTTATGTGCGTTAATAATATTGTACAGGAGTCTAACATACAGGAGTCTAACTGACGAGATACTTGAATTATGGTCTATTGATCTTGTCTCAGTAAATGATTAATCGGCTGAACGAATGTCGGCAAATATTTTCTTGTGAGAGTCAGACATTGTTTGGGAGCCGTTGATTATATATTCACTTGCCATTATAATGCAAACGTTGAAAAAGGTGAAAGCACGAGGTAATAATAACGAGTAATATACAAAAGAAGGAAATACAAACAAGTATTAAAAGGCAATAAAATCCCAGTTAGGTGCTTAAATTATAGAAATTGCAAGATATTTAATTTTCGTATTCCAAATTACCGTTCTTGCTTTTTTTGCTTATACCGTACCTTAAATCAAAATATTATTTAGCTTAGCCTATTATTTTAATCAAAAGTTGGCGACATTATAAACAATTAATTATATTTTTTAAGTAAATTTTTTACGCATGTAACATACACATAAACTTACAAAAATTCATTACCTCACTAGACTTACAATAAGAGAAAAGGTTAGAAACAACTAAATAGTAGATTTAATTCCTGCCGGGAGTCTATAATTGTTCTATATTTGAAAAGATAAAATTAATACAATTAGTTTTCTCTTCCAATAAATTGAAGTAGATATTAGAAACTAATTTTTTTGAAGTAGTAATAAAAACTTTGGTATGATTTTTAATAAGAAAATAGTTTATAAAAAAGTATTCATATTGATTTCTGACAATTTTCATGATCAAATCTGTGTACGTGTAGCGTAGGTATAACTTAATATAACTTAACATTCCAGCTAGTATAGTTTCCGCAGCGATTCATGTTGCATGTCACCAGGCATTGTTATGTTGAAGAACCGCACATTATCAATTGACCAGTGCAGGTTCCTTTTGCCTTAGCTTGTCGCAGTCTCTCCAGTTGTTAACAGTAAGTATCACCTGTTATACGTGATTGGTTGATAATAGCTCATAATTAATTAGTCCTTTAAAGTTCTACTGTAGGCGTTATGGCGTCTCGCTTTGCTTTAGCAATTGATTTTGCTTATCACACTTACGATTACTAATTTTTTGTCTTAGGTTGCAATTCGTTCTAAAAAGCGCAAACGATGTTAAGGAGACGTGAGAGAATTACAATGGCAACTCTTTGATTTTGATTATCCTTGGTTAATTCACGTGCAATCAAATTTCCAAGCTTTTGTCTTGGCAACTTGTTGTAAATTATTTTTGCGATAAATTTCATTTCATGATCTAGCAGGATTTGAAAATGCAGTCAATAATATTTAGCCCGGCGTCCACCAGGTGAACATTTGTAACGTGGGGTTTGATAAACCTATAAGCCCATTTGACTCCCCAATGGTAATTTAAATTTATTAATCGAATTTCCTAGAGTAATAGTCAATAAAGTACCTATCAGAATAAAACAAACACTTTTCTCTAAGTATTGTTTTTATTAGGCAAATTAAAACATTAAGATAAAGTACATTTCTCAAAACGTAGAATTTGCTTTTTCTTAAAAGGTAACATATATTTTGAGTTGACACTTATTAAATGCATCAGCGACAGATAGAATGAACAGGAAGAATTTACTTTTTTATATCTGTAATATAAATAAAAGTTTTAAACTAATTCAAAGTGACTGCAATTTTCACAACATATATTTGCATGTTCTATACATAAATATGCATTGCAGCTTTCACAGGAGTATTTTGTCTTTCTATATCGTGTTCTTGGGCACACATGACATCGTTCAGCAATATTTATTCTGGTGGAGGTTGCAATGTTTCACCAAGTACCTTCGCTATTTTTCCTCGCAAATCTCTTTATAGTCGTAAATTACTTTTCCTTTGATGTATGTGCTCTAATAGAAGCTTAAGTCCCAATTTCTTGAGATATTCCCTTCTCTTAGTCTTGAAATTAGCATTATTTTCTCTGTATATAACTAGAGAATTAATTTTAGTGGTGCTTAACAGAAAGAAAAAAGTGTAAGAGGCCACCTTCTTGAGTTGTGGGAAACAATTTATGATGCAGATAATTCATCCAACTCATTAAAATGAAATTATTTCATGAAGTTATCGATCTCCTGTTTCATTATCTATTTTAGTGTTGTGATGAAGAGTTGATAAAAGCAAAACATTTTTTTTTCGGCACATGCGACAGAGAGTTACATCTTTTTGGAAACTAAATAAGTTTGATTTGATATCTCTCTTGATAACTGTTAAAAATTTTTTAGAGATACATCTTTTATTTTTCCTAATAGACCCAACAGAGGTAATACCTTCAGGCGTTTAGCAATATCTACATAGCCCGTGAAATAATTGTCAAATTTAATGTTTCTATTAGTTCCTCATATAGGTTCCACCAATCGTAACACTATATCATACCATTATTACCACTATTATACCACTATTATTTACCAGTGTCAAGTTTTAGTTTAATTGCATAAAAAGTTCAGGCGTCTACCAAAGCCTGCATTTTTATACCATATTTGGCCGGCTTATTGGGAATGTATTGGCGAAACGGACATCTGCTTTTGAACGATTCCAATTTTTCGTCTTATGTTACGTATTGGGAAGGGGAATATTCTTGTTGAAATTATTGACAAATTTATCAATTAATGCTCGAATCGGCGCCAATTTATCATTTTTGCGTCGTTCGACCCTATCTGTAATATTATCAATACGAATGCATACTAATAAAAAACTAAATTTGTTTCTGCTCATCGTGCTACGCAATACGTCTTTTCCAGTACCATTTGTTTTCCACAAATCTAATAAATTTTGGTGATTAGACCTAAATACTCCACCTAAATATAGTACACTGGTAACTGCTTTCAATTCCCGAATAGTTGTTTCGTGTACATACAACTTACTATACAGATTGGCGTAGTTAAAAGTAGATATTTAGCTTCAAATTTACACACATATACATATACGTATATGTATAACAATTTTCAAGGATCTCGTAGGGATGGCTTTCACTCATGTACTGGGGTATGCAGAGAGCGGAGATGACATTTGTTGTCTAATCTCGATGCGTGCGATATTGTGTCTGAGCAAATTCTCACGAAAAACTGAAATAAAATGCCTTTCACTGTCGAAGAAAAAATACAAATTGTATTATGGTATGCGAGGGATAATTCATATGAAGACGTGGAAAATTTATTGATAGCAACCTACGAAAACTGTCTGCCTCTCTCTGTGTCAGCTATCCATAAGATTAGAAATAGATTTCGTACAGAAGGTCGCGTTAATTCACGGCATTGTAGAAGACGCCGTGTCGTCCTAGAAGAACAATATTTTGGATTTTGTTTTGTTTGATTTAATTTTCATTAATAAGAATTTTCATACTAAATATAGACCGAAACTGACGAATGCATCTCCACTATTGTAACTAAACTACGCCTACGGTCATTAGAGTCACATGTACGTGTAAATATGCATGCGCTAGTGTGTGTAATATGCTTCGCCATTTCCACCGTTACTTCAGTCATCTATATGGTTAACTTATTTTTCTCTAATTTTCACATTAGTATACCTTACTATACCATATCCAGCTGTAATTCAGAAACCGTAAAATTGAATTCGGAATCCGTCACATGTAATTCAGATTAGATAGTTTAGTTTCAGAAAGGGTCAATTATAAATCAGATTAGTAAATTTAATTTCAGAATGTATTAATTGTATTTGATATTTATTACTTTTAATTTCAGAATGTATCAATTGGAATTCAGAATATAATAACTGTAATTCAGATGTATGCTAAACTATGTTTTCAAGTAGGCTTATAAAACTATAAACGTCAGAATTTGCATAGTTTGTACCCATTATTAGAGTTACTACGAACTGTTTGCATTGTATTTCAGTGCGTATACCTTAGGTTTGGTGCAAATAATGAATTTAAAGACAATTGTGGTGTTTATCGGATAGCAATGACAATAAATACTGTAAAAAGATACCGCCTTGTATGCATTTGCATCATGCAAAGTGCTACAATTTACTAACTACAGCTGGGAATGAAGAAGTCACTTGTCCTATATGCAGAGAAGTATTAACTGGAAGTGAAGATGTTAAAAAACAACCTAGATTCTCGATTCTCATTGCGTACATTTTCATCCGCTATATCAGAATCCTCGTGTTCACTGTCGGTATTGTGATCGCTTTCGCTGAGATGATCGTCGTCGTCTTCGAATGTGCTTTCTAAATCCGCAAGCACAGGATCATTTTCGGTCCCCTTTCAAAGAGCTAGTAGATATGCTTGCTCCTTTTCATAAGCAATTATTTTATAAAATATAAAAATTAACTTATGTTGTCTAGATTAGTGTAAAAATGTGTACCAGCTATTACCTAAAAAAACTTTCGACATTAACCAGGTGGGGTGTAATAAATTCCAAAGCACTTTAACCGCCGATAAAACTTGTCACACAGCAGATAAAACTAACTTAACTTGGTTAGCCTTCAAAAGGGAGTGTTTTAGGAAATGGTGTTTTAGAAATATGAATTAATAGCGGACGCTTATAGCTTCTTGTGGTTCGTATTAGTCCACCTGATGGACGCCGGGTTAACTATGAAAATATTAGAATTTTTTACCTAGTTTTAGGGATGTATATTTTAATTTAATTAATCTAGTCTATATCCGTCGATTTTTTCATTCCGATTTGCTGTATTTTGATCATATACGAGGAAGCGTTTGTAAGTTCGCAAAATGGGAGAAAATAAGAATACCAAATTATTTTTCTTTTTAAATATATTTACCTGCAACACTAATACATTTTTCAGATTTCCAACTAGCTTATATATTCATTCATAAAAAATGTTTTTACTTTGTCTAAAGAATACGTCCAAACTGCGTCCTTTACTTCTTCATCGCTCGTAAATTTCTTCCCACGCAGTTCTTTTTTCATTTTTGGGAACTGGTGAAAATCACTAGGAGCGGGGTCTGGATTATAGAGTGGGTGATGTGAAATATTGAAGCCTTCTTTATACAGAACAGCCAGCTCAACACGCCTCCTGTGAACGGGAGCATTGTCGCGCAGAAGCAGGATAACCTTCGTTAGCTTTTCCCGTTTTTAACCGCTCCAGAATTGAAGCGTGGTATTTTCCAGTTATGGAAACGCTTTTATCCCTGTAACCCATTAACAGTATTCCTTCCCAGAGTTCCAAAAAATACATCACCTAGCGTTTTCCGACCGACTGTGTCACGTTAAACTTTGGGTGGGTGGTGCGCCTTTTTTTTGCCACTGTATGGAGTCTACTTGGTCTCAGGTTCATAACGATGACGCAAGTTTCATTCCCAATAATAAATTGACGCAAGACACCATCCTTCTTCCGTCTTCATTACGTTGTTGTTTTTGAGGCGGCGAGAGCATTCTCGGCGTCCATCTTGCGTTAACATTAGTCATGCCAAGATGATCAAGAAGAATTTTAAAAATAGTTGTATCGGAGACTACAATAATTTCTGCAAGTTGTATCTTCTTTAACCGTGCATCCTCCATTAATAATTTTTCGACTTTTAGAACAAGGTCGCTTTAGAACAAGTGGTCGCTTCAATAGGCCGCCCCGGCCTTCGGTCGTCTTCAAGACTTATTCGTTGACATCTCTTTTAGTATGGCTTGAACAGACTTTCCTTGCTTCGCAAGGAACTTTATAACGGCGCGAATCTCGAATTCCTCCATATTTCAAACTTTCTTCCCGATTGAGTTGCTTGGTCGATGATAGTTCAAACACTACTGACGCAATTATGATAAAACTTTGTATTTATACTTATTATCAGTCACTGAATACATTACCATATGGAAGAGCTCTCTCAGCCCCCTCATTTTGCGAACTTAAAACGCTCCCTCTAAGTTTATCGCTTAGTCAAGAAATTGTTTTCATTAGTAAGACAGCACTGTAATCTTCGAAATTGATATTTTTGTGACTTCGCTTTCTAACAAGCTTTAGAGTTATAATTTCTTAATTGTTCTGAGGGACTTATGGCCTTATTTTTATCTGTCTGTTGTCAATATTTTTCCTACAAAGTATAACTGCAGAATTTTTAATATTCTATATATCTCATTATATCTTGGCGCCCCTACTCAATTTATGCTAATTTTTAGGGATCCATAATTTTTTAAATAACAGGTTTTACCTTTTCATCAATGCTTGTTCATTCTGTGGTTTACCTGACTATGTGACAATCATGTCACTTTTCTATATCGCTACAGAATATTTCACATCTATTAAACTGATTAGCTTCACAACTCCTTTTTATATAAACCTATACTTATGCCATAATGAAGAGTCTTTTGCAATAGTAATTTCTTAGATTTTTAGATTTTTTTAGCTAGCTCTTTAAATTTTGCAAAAGTAATTTTAATTGGTTCCTGCTGTTCAGCGAGAGTGTTTAATATTTAGATTTCGTGATCGTTAGGGTGGAAAACTTTTTTGCAGGTAGTTTGCGAAAGCGTTAATCTTTTCGAATGTTACTTTCACGCTTTTTATATTTGTTGTTCCTCTTGAAAATGTATCCGTGATAATTACTCGTTATTCTTAATCTAGTAAGTATTATCTTATTATAATATTTTGTCTTGTATTTAAGCTTTTGTGATAAATTGTACACTTTTTTGTCAATGGGCGCGCTGAATGATCTTCTTTGCTTCTTTGCCTTTGTCTTAATGTCTTTTGTGAGAGAGCGAAGTTGTTATGTTTGTAAATGCATCTCTCCAGTAGAGGCGCACCGATGATTCTTTAAAAGATGAAATACGTATCTACGTCTCTGGAGAGATACCTTTACAAATATATGAACTTGTATTGTATTCTTCACACCCGACTTTTAATAATATTTTATAATATTAAAAAGAGTTTTTGTTTTATGCAAAATTGGTGATCATTGGTGAATGATGTATGTATCAAATTATTTTGTCCGACAAGGAGTGAAGACACGTTAATACAGTTTCTATAGATGTGGTTGTTACCGTTTATGGAAACACTTTACTTAGTCCTGCATTCCTTATTGAGGCAGTGTTAAGTTGCTTCGGCGTTTTGTCAATGGGCTGCGCTAAACTTTCTTCGCTCTGTCTTAATAATATCCGTAAGGTAGCGAAGTTGTTATGTTTGTAAATGCATCTCTCCAGCAGGGGAGTACCGATTATTCTGTAAAAAGCTGAACCACGTATCTACGTCTCTGGAGAGATGCCTTTGCAAATATACCTCTTATATATATATTCTCTTTCACTGTTTTAGTTCTTCATACCCGATTTTTAATAATATTTCTCACTCTGTTCATAATTTTTGTTTTGAAAAAGTACATAGAAAATGTTTAAAATACCTATATTTTAAAGGCTTGGCTATTTATCTTTATAGAGGTTACGGTAAATTATTTTCTATTATTGCAGTTCAAAATAGGATCACTTGAAGTTAGACAATACTAAATCTCATAAAAGTGTTAAAAATAGGTATATAACCTTACCACAATTATGAATCGTATCCTAAATACGTAATTCGGCAACTAAGTTGTCATCATCAGTAGGTAAAAACCACTAATCAAGGTGTCGCACATGGGGCACAGTAAAGCTAGCACAACAGCTTACGCAACAACTTTACACGGCGTCCACGTATACACTAAATGAAACCGAAGCATGCAAAAATATCGACCGAAAGGATCGACAAAACATTACCTCTCTTAAGCAAAAAGGCACCCACATCTGTTTATACTCCAGTTTGAAACGTCCACGACTTTTTATTTACGTTTCTAAGAATGAAAAGAGACAGGTGAAGGGAATCGGTCCTTTATCTCTGTTCATGGAATTTTGTTTGTTTTTAGCGATATTATTACTTTCGTAGGCGTCAAGATCGCGGGGGTTATTAATGGCCTTGGCAAGTTTCAACCCTGTAATCGACACATTGTGCAGTGTACTTAGAGCATGGTTGGCAACGTTAGATTTATCCGGTCTATTGTATTTAATATGTGATATGTGTTCTTTAAACCGGGTTATTATTGGTCGTTTTGTTTGGCCTATATATTTCAAATTACAATCATCGCAATTAATTTCGTATATACGAATGATGCACAATGTGTCGATTAAAGAGTTGAAACTTGCCAAGGCCATTAATAACTCCCGCGATCTTGACGCCTACGAAAGTAATAATATCGCTAAAAACAAACAAAATTCCATGAACAGAGATAAAGAACCGATTCCCTTCACCTGTCTCATTCTTAGAAACGTAAATAAAAAGGTCGTGGACGTTTCAAACTGGAGTATAAACAGATGTGGGTGCCTTTTTCCTTAAGAGAGGTATTTTTTTGTCGATCCTTTCGGTCGATATTTTTGCATGCTTCGGTTTCATTTAGTGTATACGTGGATGCCGTGTAAAGTTGTTGCGTAAGCTGTTGTGCTAGCTTTACTGTGCCCCATGTGCGACACCTTGATTAGTGGTTTTACCCTGATGATGACAAATTAGTTGTCGGAATACGTATTTAGGATACGATTAATAATTGTGGTAAGGGGTTATATACCTTTTTTAAGTTTTTACTTAACCACAGTCTCCAAAGAAAGACTTTTCATAAGAGTGTGTTTATAGTTTAATACATTTCAAAGTCTTTTCGCTTGGTTCATTATCTCAGCTCCAGTTTCTTGTTCCTCAACCTTCTGCTAGACAACGTCTCACATTTTGCTCGGCTGAATTCGTCTTTAAATTCCCCAATTGTCTCTATGACACGTAGGTACTTTTAATTTAATATCTTCGCACTGTGACATCAACTTTACTCCCCCTTTATAAAATACTTGCCGTTGCTTCGGATTTATTAATCTAGTAATTTCCACTTTTTTTTGGTTTATTTTCTCTAAAATACATACTTTTATTTCATTGCTTCCCTTTCACTGTTTTAGTTTTTTTTTCCATTAAGTTAGGTATTTTAGAAATGCGCTTATGGTTTCATTTATAAATAGATTTAAGTTAAATTAGTTTATATATTATTAGCAGTATTGTGTTTAATCGCTTATATATGTTACTATCATCCTTAATACGGAAGTCTGTTGAACGATAAAAGAAATATTATCATTATTATACGAAGCGAATCTAGCACCGTTTCTTAAAGTATTTGCCATTTAGGATCGATGAAATATATCCGGATCAGAACTGTAACTATATAGAACTTCTTAATATTCACAACATACTATCACTATCTTACAGAAGAGAGTATAATAATGCGATATTTTTTCCCAAGCTTTTATCTAACAGCACTGCCTGTTCAGAACTGTTCACCGAAGTTAAGTTATACGTTCCACACACGATCACACGTAATCCTCCAACTTTTATTCTTGACACGCCTTGGACTAATGTTATCCTAAGGGCGCCACTATCGCATGTAGGTTGTAATGCGAAAATACATTTAAAGACATCCTTATTGAAGAAATATATAAGTGAAGTTATCAAGTGATTTGTGGACTGTGTAAGTATTTAAAAAATATTCACATTTGTTTTATGATTGCATAGTTCTGCTTACGTTACTAATTTTGTCCAGTTATTTTGTGTAAATCTATTAGTCAATGAAACTATTATTATTATTGAATGTAATTTCTTACTGAAACTTTCTTGGAGTAATTTATTTTATTATTTATTTAAGCATGTAATAACAAAAATTGATTATTTAATCTGAACTTAATGTCAAAACATCTGTTTCCTTAAACATTTACATTTAATATCATTGCAGCAATTAAATAGTAATATATAACACCTTTTATATAAGAAGCTTTAATGAAATAGTTATAATTCTACTCCAAAAAAAAGCACTAAACTTATTAAACTCGTGTCCAACTATATATTTACAGTATATTTATTCATTGTGCGACGTTGTCGTTAACTTCGTTGCCAGTAGTAATAACTTTTTCACAGAATATAGAATATGATATTCTTTATACGTTATGAATAATATCTTTAGTTCCTCGGGTAGATATAGTTGCTTTATATAATAGCACGCTATACTTTTATTATAATATTACTGTACACTGTATATTAATTTTCATGATTTTTAACTTCTTTCTAATGGTCATGAAATATTTGTCATTAATCAGCCTATTCACTTAATTGATTGAATAAATTACTTTTTTTTATTAATTAGTATTAATTTACTTTATATACAGTCAAATAAAGACTTGAAATAAACTAATAATTTTATTTTTACATTGTAACAGGGGTTTTTTTTATAGAGGTATAGAACTTTAAGTTGGCAAAACTTTTTTAACTGTAGGCCATTTTGTCAGCTGTCAAGTGATTTATGTTTCGTTTGGTTTGGCATTTAAACATGAATAGACTGACGCCTGAACAACGCTTCCAAATTGTGCAAATGTATTTTGAAAATCATGGTTCTGTTCGAACTACGTATCGCACACTACGTCCATTTTACGGTCAACATAATCGTCCATCAGAGCAATTAATTCGATTAACTATGGAACGTTTTCGAACCACGTTTACTCTAAATGATAATATGCATCCACAGAGACGTCTTACAGTGCGTACAGAAGAAGTCATTGCTGCTGTAGAGCGTAGCGTAGAGGAACACCCGAATCAGTCTATCCGGCATCGTTCACAGCAATTGGATATGTGTCCATCCACTTTATGGAAGATTTTTCGGAAAGATCTTGGTTTGCGTGCTTACAAAATCCAACTCGTGCAAGAATTGAAGCCACACGATCACCTAGCAAGGCGCAGATTCGGTGAATGGGCCCAAAACACGATTGGAAAAACTGACTGTTTGGTGTGCTTTATGGGCTGGTGGAATCATTGGTCCGTACTTCTTCAAAAACGATGCTGGTCGGAACGTTACAGTCAATGTTGACCGCTATAGAGCCATGATTACTGACTTTTTCGTTCATCAATTGAACAACCATGATGTGCAGGAGCTGTGGTTTCAACAAGACGGCGCAACATGTCACACAGCTCGTGCCACAATTGATTTATTGAAGGAAACGTTTGGTAACCGCATAGTTTCACGTTTCGGACCGGTGAATTGGCCTCCAAGATCGTGCGATTTAACGCCGCTAGACTATTTTCTGTGGAATATGTGAAGTCTCTAGTCTACGCCGATAAGCCCGAAACAATTCACCACTTGGAGGGCAACATTCGCCGCGTTATTGCCGATATACGGTCACATATTTTGGAAAAAGTCATCGAAAATTGAACCTCCAGATTAGACTACGTCCGAGCCAGCCGTGGCGGTCATATGCCAGAAGTCATATTTAAATTATAATGCCAGAAGATTATCTTTCGCATAAAGTAATTTTCATGTCAATTTCAAAAATTCATCTATGTTTTATTCCATTTCAAAGTTCTATACCTCTATAAAAAACACCTTTTATATGTACATTGTAAACCTAGAAGCGGATATTAATTTAAAACTAATTAATTTGGAAACTATGTCGCCGCTATTTTTTTAATACTAACTAAATATCTGTTTACAACTAAGTACTCATGCAAACAAATCTACTATATTTACGTTCTACTTACATGGAACTATTTTCTGGTTTTGATTCTTCTCTAAATTTGCTTTTTTGGAAGCCTGCTTGCACGAATGTGTTTCTACTTTTACGGCTAACTACAACAAAATATTTAGTTTAAAGTTATAATTAAAATAAATCAAGAACAAATACACTACTTCTCTTTTAAGACACATGAAAATACAGGTAAAATTTAAATCTAATAACGTATAATGTACAACTAAAATTAGTTCGAAAACGAAATTAATATGTAATTAAATCCTATGCTTGAGTAGTCTGGAATCGGTTAATAACGATCGAGTGGCCAGAATTAAGTGACGAGCTACAGCTCTGTCTCGTTCCTTATATACATAAAGAGCTCTGAGCTATAACTAAGACAATGTAGTTCTGAGAGACTAATCGTTCATCGCTAAGGTGGCAGTGGATATATATTCTATTGATAGGACTTTGCAGACTACATAATTTCTAATGACAAATACTAAAAGGAGCATATGTGAAAATTGCTAGGTATTAGTAAAAAATTAGCTAACGCCGACGTAATAATCAATTAAGATATTTGAATAATTTTAGGCATTTATTTTTATGACCTAATACTGTTTTCAAAATGAAAGAAAGGATTATAGTTTGTTGTATAAAAGCACGTGTGTCAGAACAAATTTGTCATCTAAAGTAAATAACTGATAATTATAAGAACTCATCTTACATTTACAAATTGAAATATTCTGTGACTATCATCCAATTTTCAAATTTTTTAATAAATGTACTGGGTGAATCAACGATTTGACAAAGTACAAAGTTCAAACTGTTATGCTGAAGTTGATAGGGTTGCTATTGTAATACATCCCAGAAATATGTAGGCTTATATAGAATGTTTCATAAATCGCTTTCACAAAAATGATAATTTTTTTTAATTGAATGGCCTGTGTACAGGCTGTTTCCGATTAACTTGGCTAAACTCTAGAAGCGTATTCTACTCACCAAAATAATCATAAAAGTTCATATACAAAATTTACGGAAAACGCTCTCTTAAATAGTTGTGAGGGTTTTCACTATTGTTAATAATTTCGCAAATTATGGAATATAACTTTATTATTGAAGTACTTATAATATTTTATTATTTTAACGATTGCTCGAAGTGTCCACCTTGGGCAATAACACAGATCTCACAGCGTCTTATTATCGATTGTCTTACACGGTGAAAAATTGCAGGAGTCTCGTTAATTGATTGAAAACCATCCTCAATACGTTGACGGAGAACTTGCGCATTTACAATTGATGTTTGATATACAACACTTTTTAAATGTTCCCATAAGAAAAAATCACATGGATTGCAATCAGGTGAGCATGGTGGCCATGCAATCGGACCTGCCCTTCCAATCAAATGATTAGCAAACCTCGTATTCAAGAAGTCTCGTACAGCAACACTAAAATGTGCAGGAGCCCCATCTTGCATGAACCATAAATTTTGGCGTATTTCATCCAGCAACGCTTCTAACTCTTCTAAAAACTGCCTATAATACTGACCATTAAGTCTCGGTGGTAAAAAAAACTGGTCCCAATAGATAGTTGTCAACTATGTCGGCCCAAACGTTGTAGGAAAATCTTTGTTGATGTCCAGTACGTGCTATTTCATGCGGATCCACGTCCGACCATCAATGATTATTACGAGTATTTATTATTCCATCTCCTGAAAAACTGCACTATCTAAAAAGAACACTATAATGAAAATTAGGATCAGTGCATTGTTCTAAAAACCAACGACAAAATTGCAATCGTAGAAGGAAATCGTCTTCTGAAAGGGCTTGCACTGTCTGTACACGAAACGGGTGCAATAATTGGTCATAACGAACATTCGAAACAGTCTTAGATGAAATACCAACATCAGCAGCAATTCGTCTAGTACTAGTACTGGGGTCAGCATCAGCTGGGTCAAAAATATTTTCTTCTATAGCAGCATTACGAATTGTTCGGTTAGCCCCATAGTCGAAAGAAACCGCGAAGGATCCCGTCTTTCCAAGACGACGATGAACAGCCGGACAATATGGCGCTGGATATGTTTCACGATACAGTCGGACAGTTTCTTGGGAATTTCCGTTCGCACGTTTATAAGTAAAATGGATATTTGTCATTTCTGCATTTGTGTATTTATACATTATGGGAAACCTAAAAGTCTTACACTTCAGTATGAAATAATTATGGGAAACCTAAAAGTCTTACACTTCAGTATGAAATTTAATGTCAATATCGAGATGACAATGTTTGTCTTTGCCTTTTGTCTTTTTGTGGACGTGATTTCGGGAGGTGGACCATCCTTCGAATCTCAAGGTATCGATTGCTGTGATCATATGGATGAACTTTATTCGAACAATTTTTAAAATAATAAAATGTTATTAGTACTACAATAATAAAGTTATATATATACAGTGCTTCTCAAAAGTCCCCTCCCCCCCATCTTATCTTTGGAACGTTTATACATTCACAAGTGAAATTTGGAAACTGAATATTATAGGTTATAAACTTCCCTACTAGTTATGATAGATGACGAAATAGATGACGTCACAAGGCCATTGTGACCAATAATTTTAAATAGAACGCTACGGCAAGCGACACCTCTTTTAAAAGGTATCGAAAAAACCTATTCAATGATACTAATTTTGTTTGTGTTTGAGGCAGTTTTAATGGCTCATTAGTATACATGAAAATTTAAATTCCATTCAGTATGATATTAAATACAGATTTAAGAAATAGTATGTACTTAAAGAAATTGCTCGAAGTGACCTCAATTTACTTCCTGACAGTAAAATATCCTATTTTTAAACTCTTCTCGTACTTCTTCAAATGTGTCTGCGGAAACAGCCTCACATTCTGCAACAATACGTCAATATTGTCAACTTCAGTGGCGTAAACCTTCGATTTAAGGTACCCCTACAGAAAAAAATCCAAAGGTGTGAGGCCGGTGATCGAGGTGGCAATTCCGTTGAACCTCGTCGTCCAATCCATCTACCAGGATACTCCTCATGCAAATACCGTCTTACTGCACCGTAATAATGTGGAGGAGCACCATCCTGTTGGAATGTTATTTCCAAATTGCCGAATTCATCTGGATTATCTTCCAAAATTTCAAGGATTAACGGTTCTATTGCGTTTTGCAACATCTCCAGATAAACCTCACCAGTTAAATTAGTATTTAAAAAAAGAGGCCCAACTATGTGGTTTCCCAGGATACCTGCCCAAACATTCACCTTCTGGGGAAATTGGGTATGTGTTTCACGAAACAGGTGAGGATTTGCGTCACTCCAATACCTCATATTCTGTACATTTCCATTTAGATAGAAAGTACTTTCGTCACTAAAACAAATTGTTTTGACGTAGTGTGGCTGTTGGTTAATTTTAGTTTCCATATTTTCACAAAATTCTAGTCTTCGGTCTGGGTCGTCGTCTGAGAGTTGATGAACCCTTTTTAATTTGTATGGATGAAATTTGTATTTTTCAACACGCTGTGTACTGTACTTCAACTGACTTCACAGGTAGATGCAACTTGAGTTGTTGAAGAAGTAGGATTAACTCTTACTTCTGCCAGTATATCAATTCTTTTCTCATCAGAAATTTGTGGTCTGCGAGATCGTTTCGCATCATTAATACTACCCGTTGTTTCAAACTTACGAAGAAGCTCCCTTAAATAAGTCCTCGAAATGGGGCGATCGGGAAACCTCTCATTAAAAATGCGTTCTGCTGCATGAATATTTTGTCTAGTTTCACCAAAAATTAGGACCGCTGCTACTTTATCACCTAAAGCACGTACCATTTCGCTTCTTGAACCACTTAAACTTTCGGCTCACAACAGTTTAACAAATTATTAAAATGTACAAAAATATTAAAAGTACCAAAAGCTGTTAAAATAGTGAGACGTTCGATCAACAATACACAAATTATTGAATGTACAAAAACTTGGACAATTACAAAAACATCGTATTTCGGAGACCAACAAAAACGTCAGATTTTTTGACAACTATCCAGAGGCGGAGCTTGAATTTGGAATTTTAGTATTAACTTGACAATTTTGACATTTTAAAACAACGTATTGTTGCAGAATGTGAGGCTGTTTCCGCAGACACATTTGAAGAAGTACGAGAAGAGTTTAAAAATAGGATATTTTACTGTCAGGAAGTAAATGGAGGTCACTTCGAGCAATTTCTTTAAGTACATACTATTTCTTAAATCTGTATTTAATATCATACTGAATGGAATTTAAATATTCATGTTTACTAATGACTGTAGAGCTGAGGATGTTTGCGGTATAACCATGGTTATATCATGTAACCATAGTAATTTACTATGGTTACATGATATAACCATGGTTATACCGCAAACATCCTCAGCTCTACTAATGAGCCATTAAAACTGCCTCAAACACAAACAAAATTAGTATCATTGAATAGGTTTTTTCGATACCTTTTAAAAGAGGTATCGCTTGCCGTAGCGTTCCATTTAAAATTATTGGTCACAATGGCCTTGTGACGTCATCTATGACGATTTCGTCATCTATCATCACTAGTAGGGAAGTTTATAACCTATAATATTCAGTTTCCAAATTTCACTTGTGAATGTATAAACTTTCCAAAGATAAGAGGGGGGAGGGGACTTTTGAGAAGCACTGTATATTATTATATAATATATATTTGGGAAATTATTAACAATAGTGAAAAACCATCACAACTATTTAAGAGAGCGTTTTCCGTAAATTTTGTATACAAACTCTTATGATTATTTTGGTGAGTAGAATACGCCCCTAGAGTTTGGCTAAGATAATCGGAAACAGCCTGTATAAGTCTAATTTTTGATTACACGTTAAATTTGGAATATTTTTATTAAGAATGGCCAATAGTTTACGAGACATAACATTTACAATTAAAGAGAACAAGTGGCGTCTTTAAGTGCGAATAATTCGAGAGTGCCTAGGTATAAAATAAAATAACTTGGTATGATGTATAAGGTGTACCGTGAGATACATTTGTACAGAAATGGTTGTAATGTATACTGGATGTTTGCGAAGGTTCGATAAAGTGAAGGAAATTTACGCTAAAAAACTAGTGTATTTTAAATGGAGCGCCCTATATTTTTTTAAATAGTCATATTATGTGCTTTAGCAGCTATTTTTTTGTTACATATGTCCTATAACTGTCTTCAATATTTTAAAAGCAATGGCCTTGTTAATCGCCATAATAAGCATTATTATTCTACGGAAAATCGGAATTGGGTACGTGATGTGAATAACCAAAATGATTGGTGTGGTATTGTTCATATCCAAATTATTGGACATTTTCTTGAAGAACATCTAACTGGAGGTACCTATTTATCATTCTTAATGGAACATTTACCTGTTCCTTTAGAAAAATTGATCTTTTAACTAGGAATGCAATGTGATTCCAGCATGACAGAGCGCTGGCACATTATCACTGCAATGTCCGTCAATTTTTAAATATTAGTTTTCCTGGATGGTTTTATAGAATGGCCGCCGAGATCATGTTATTTTACCCTTTTAGATTTTTTTATGGGGTTATATCAAATGAAAAGTTTACGAGGAAGAACCAACAACAAGAAAAAATATTAAAAATAGGATAAGAATGTTTGTAGAGAACTACCTGCTGAAACCCTCCTAAGAGTCAAAAAATTATTTTTACGAAGGATTAATTTATGTACACAAGTGGAACGACAGATCTTTGAGCATCTACTTTGAATTTTCTATGTTTATTAATCATTTCACGGTTGTTTTAATATGCCTTAAATAAATCATTATAATAAAATAGTTTGCTGTAATTACGTTTTTTTTAATTTTGCGTTGAATTTGCTTTCAAAAACTATTATATTTATATATACATATATATATTATAGATAAAAAAATATCTTACAAAATATTAAAGAAAAGTATAAAATATAACTAACAGAAACAAACAAGCCGCAGATGTGCGTGTTTTGTTCTATTCAAAATAAATATTCTTCAGAACACCAAGAAATACAGTAACGATAGAAAAATAGAAATCAATATTACAAGGACGGTTTTTCTTATATTATTTTTACAGAACTTCATCTTTTTCCATAAATAGTTTTCAACAGCTACTATGTTTTTTCATGGCTACTATGATTTTGAATGTATGGAGAAACGGATTATTAAAAGAAAATTAAAAATCTTCTAAAATATTGAAGATAGATATAGGACATACTTAACAAAAAAGATAGCTGCTAAAGCACTTAATATGACTATTTAAAAAAATTCTTTAGCGCAAATTTCCTTCGTTTTATCGAACCTTCGCGAAAACCCATTCGAAAAATTTTGCGTACAAAAGTATCTCATAGCACAGCTTGTGCAAATGCCATACCATTTATGGCATAGCACTCTCGAATTATTGGCGCTTAAAAAAGTGTATAGAAATGTCACCATTCGAGATGTAAATATCTTTAGCTGGAAAGTATCTTCAATGAAAAATATTCAAATTTTAACGTACAATCGCTAGCTATTTACGAAACGTTCTGTATAAGTCTATAGATTTTGATGAAGTTAATTAGAATTACCGTTAAACATTTTTTATTATTGCAAAAATAAAATTATAAATTTAAAATTATTCATATACTAACGTCATGCATACGTATTAATACTTACTTGGAATTCTAATTTGTACAAAATAGGAAACTTTCTTCTCTGTTCACAAAACTTGGAAAATGCACCCAACGATATCGGCCTTTCGTCGATTGTTGTGATTGACGATCCATTTTCATCTGAAAACAAGTTAGAAAAACAGCAACTGCTACACAAACAATATTATTTTAATGTAAATTCATCGCAAGTATCTGAATTTTATATAAAACAAAATATTTTTAATTGTTTTTAATTATTAATATATGTTATTTTTAATTAATTTATTTAATTTAAAGAATTAATAATATCAAAATATTATTAAAAATCGGGTGCGGAGAACACAATACAAGTGCATATTTTTGTGAAAATATCTTTCCAGACATATAAACACGTGTTTCATCTTACTATGGAATCATCAGCTGATGCTGCTGGAAAGATACTTTCACCACAAATAATACCCTTACCAAATTACAAAAGTAATTAAGACATAGCGCAGGAGAAGATTCAGCGCCGCTCGTTGACTAATGTCAACATCACGAACGCCAAAATAATAATCGCTGTCTACATGACAAGTGTAAGGCTTCGCCAGGGGTTTTCATCAGACGGACACAGCCGCAACCTGCGGAAACTGTATTAACGTGCCTCCACTCTACATCGAACACAACTGATAGTATATACGAGGGCGTATTTTTATGTTATCTACCTAGCCATGAAAAAAAGCACATAAGAGAACAAAAAAATGTATTTTTCTACTTAATTCCCTTCAACACTAATACACTTATTCCATCTTTTTCCAGTTGCCCCATACCCTTGCTTCGGTAACCCAGCAAAATATTCTTCAACAGCTTCTTTGAGTTCTTCATCAGAAGCAAAACGCTTTCCCCTGAGATGCTTTTTAAATTTTTGAATAAGAAGAAGTCTAACGGAGCTAGGTCGGGGCTATAAGGTGGATGCCTTAAATCTATAAACCCACAGTCATTGATTATCTGCTGAACTTTGTTTGCCTGATGAACCCGAAAATTGTCGTGCAACAACAAGTTTTTTTGTGGATAAGAATGCGGGCGTTTTTCCTCTAGAGCAGTTTTTAAATTTTTAATTGTGTTTCCGTAGGCCTCTCCATTTATGGTAAACCCTCTCAGCATATATTCAATAAGCAAGACTTCTTCAGCATCCCAGAAAACAGTTGCCATCAGTTTTTTTCCAGAAAATTGTGTCTTGGCCTTTTTTGGTGGCGGAGAGCCCTTATGAACCCACTGCATGGATTCTTGTTTAGTAGGAGGGTCCCAGTAATATACCCAAGTTTCATCTCCGGTGATAATTAGAGATAAAAATGTTTTGTCCCTCTCCAACTTGACCAAATTTTCTTGAAAAACTTCTTTTCTGTTCAGTTTTTGTTCAGGTGTAAGCAATCTGAGTATCCACCGTGCAGACACCTTCTTCATACGCAAATCGTAATGCAAAATTTTGAGGACACTTGTTTCGGATATAAAGACTTCATTGGAAATGACAGAGATCTTTACACGCCGATCTTTCAGTACCAAATTTTCGACTTTTCGCACAATGTCTTCAGTTCGAGCTTCAACGCCCGCAGTCGCCCGGACTTTGGGTCATCATTGATTGACTCTTGACCCCATCGAAAGAGTTTAAACCAATATTTTACTAGGAAATAAAATGGTGTATCTTCCCCATACACAGCAACCATTCTTTCATGAATTGCTTTTGGACCATTGCCTTCTTTTGTCAGGAACTTTATTACGCTGCGATGTTCAACCTTAGTTTCACTCATTTTATTGAGAAATAGACTTAGCACATGTACTTCTAACAGTGACAGCAATTTTTCAATAATTTGTTTGACATCGTCACACTTTTGTTTCATAGCTAGGTAGATAACATAAAAATACCCCCTCGCATAATAAAACAATTTGAAACATACTTGAATAGGTAGCACCATATTTTGTATAAAGCAAAAACATTTTTAATAATATTAAAATATTATTACAAATCGAGTGTGGAGAACACAATACATTTAGATGGTGTTCTCCACAAAATATTGTGAGGTTTTACTCACTCAACCTATTTACCCATGTGTCAAATTATTTTGTTATGCGAATTTTAGTCTAAACATATAGACAAGAAGAAGTTAAACTGGTGAAGGTAAAATTCATTAAAACAATACGAATTAACACCAACATCCTATATCCATTATAAACATCGGTAAATTATCAATTAGTCAAATATGTAGATAAATTTAATTGGACTGCATAAGTTATACAAATACCAGAAGCATAGAAGATGAACTAAATTAACGAGTTGGCAAAATTAACTAACGACTCTCTTTATTGCTCTTATATGCGCATTAATTCTAACGAACAAGTTTAGATATACGAGGACTGATGCCTTTACTTCGCCACTGACCCATTTATTGACCAAAACAATTATTTATCTCTACGCCGCATTGTAACATGCTATGTATAGACTAGCGATAGAAACATACAAGTCCGAACCTGTTAAAGCGTGCCTACAGTAGATGCCCGACGTCGAGGGAGACATATATCAGTATCAAAATTGATCGTGTCGAGCAACGAGCGGTGGTTAAGTACTTACGTTCAAAAGAGATTAACCCAACTCAAATTCATCAAGATTTGGTGGATAAATTCATCAAGATTTAGTGGATACATTAGGGAAATCGTCGGTTTAACTGTGGCAAACAGTCGTGTATAGACAAACATCCAGTTGGCGCGCCCACAATCGTCACTACCCAAGAAACTGTTAAAAAGCCCCATGATCTCGTGTTGCAAGATCGACCTGTGGCTATTGGACAAACAGTTGAATATATTGGTCTCTCATACCATGTGGTATATAATATAATTGCAGCCAAATTGGACATGAAAAAATTGGCTGCTAAATGAGTACCACAAGTGTTAACTGATGCATACAAGCAAACTCGAAAAAACATTTGCAATCGTCTTTTAACGCCGTATAGACACGACAAGGAAAATTTTCTTGCAAGATTAGTGACAATGTATGAGTCGTGGATCCATCATTATCATTTAGAGACCAAAATACAGAGTAAGGAATGGACACATCGACGTTCACCACCGCCGAAAAAATTAAGATGCAACCTTTAGCAGGGAAGGACATGCTATCTGGGAAAGTTGTGCAAAAGTGTTTCCTTGCATCAGGATAACAAATCCAGTGACAAGTTCGCCATTACAACAGCTGAAATAGTTCAAGCAGAGTTCAAATTAGTTGAGCATGCGCCATATTCGCTAGATTTGGCCACCGAGCGATTACCTACTGCGTCCAAAACTTAAAAAACACTTGCGTTGTCAACGATTTCCGACAGACAATCATGTAGTATGTGCGGTAAATCAGTGGTTTGCAGAGGTTGAACAATCTCTTTTCGCGACGGATAACATCGATGGGAAAAATGTATTACCTTAATCGAAACTGTTGAACAATTAAAAAGAACATATTTGCCAATTTCTTATTGTGAGTGGGTCAGGGGTGGAACAAAGGGAGCCAGACTCGTATAATATATGAAGATTTTCTAGTGCACACACAAAAATGTCTATACAATCTTGGTATGTGCTTTTTCGGTAATAAATTAAAATTAAATAATATAGGGCACTGCCTGAAAAGAGAAAAAATTAAAACCACCACATACGTATACCTTCGGATTAATCATGAAAATAAAAACGATAGCCGTAACAAAAGAACCACTTTTTTGTTGCTTCCAATATACCATCCCTGCTTTAGAGTACGTATCAATAACAAAATTAGTCGATTGTAAAAATATAAATTTAGTTTTCCCAGGAAAATCTTTCTCACAAATGCTGCAAGTCTCTTTAGTGCTTTTTCAAGGGCGCCAAATCTGAACTTTAAAGCGCTTGTTAAATTTATTTGAAACCAGAATCAGCAACAGAAGTTTTTGCAAGTTTTGACTTGTATATTGAAGCAATAAAGCAGCTTATCTCATTTTTTCGAGTTGTTTTACTTTAATAGAATCCCTCCTGAGGCCACGCATTAAGTTGGCATAATTATTTTCTGTTACTCTACTATTACGTTGCCTGTATACGAGATGACTTCTTAGGACGGTTGAAGTCCTTAAAATAACACTTCATGGACACTTGCTTCTTCTCAGGGTCATAATGATGAAACTCCAATGACAAGAATGTTAATTAAATCTGATTTGGTCTCCGCATAATGCCGAAAAAGCTTTCACGGGACACATATTTCACTAACCTTTGTAATTCCAAGGTACTCATATAAAATCCTAATAACCTTGGTTTTCGAAACTCATATTGAAGCTGTCAACTGCCAATCTTGCATACCCCATTAGCAAACACTTTATCTTTTTAATAACATTTAAACTGTTAAAAAGGCGAGCTGGACGCTGATCATCATTCAATGATACACGATTATATTAAAACAACTTTAACCACTCCCAAATAGTTGAATTAAAAGGCCAATTATTTTCGTATATAGCCAGCATTTTTAAAGAATAATTTTTAAAGTTTGGTGTTTTCCTTATTTTATAAAGAGCTTTGTAAAACATTGGTATTCAATTTGATTCGTTTCGATAAATTAATAATTCGCAACAAGCTCTAGCACTTGCAACAATTAATAATATTGTAGTTGTTTTGTAAATAGGCATACAAGTTAAATAATGGAAAACTATATCAAAAATCCTTGTAGTTCGAAAATATAAAAATAACCAATTGTAATATAAATTAGAAAAAAATATATAGTAATAACGCTTAGAAAACTTCAATTATACTTCTAGGTCAGGGTTGATAAAACGTCTGAATTTGTTTAGCATTTTATTGATTTTACGTCGAATTTTCGCTTGTAATTTTGTAATTACAAGCTCCTTTGAAACTTGGTTTAGGTTTATAGCTAACGCCGGCTTCCGTTTGCTTACAATAGATACATGTTTTGCTTTCCGCAAGCTACATAGGCAAATGTATTTTATAACAATTTAATTCATTGGCAAAATAAATATGTTTTGTTTACAAATATAAATAACAAACTTTGGTTCGTCTTTACTTACGATGGTTTTACATAGCCTGTAAGTTTTATATCACCAAAAAAGATGATGCAATATAATCATTAATAGTGTTATAGGCTTTAAATTAGTGTTATACTCGACGTAAAATAATGTTATACTAGTCACGCAATTGTAAATGGATTTTACGGATACGCAATTTTATGGATATCTCTTTGTATTGCCACTACGAAAATTTTGCAATATAGCGTAACCGATTGTTGCATCCTGCGACAAGTTGAGTGTTGATTGACAGTTGAGCCTGTTTAAGCGTACCCAGTAGTCAATGCTTGGATTTCTATGTATGAGTTGCTGCCAAACTGTGGCAGTACTTTTTGGTTGTCCACATTGTAGATGATATAAGAAGTTACAGCGAGAAATTTTCAGCTCGAGAAATGCACCTAGACTAGCACACCCTACTTTGTCGGTTATCTACGGAAACACTGATGTTGTCAGAAAAATTATAAGAGTTCAAAGGTCATGTAAGTTAGCGTGAAATAGAAGCACGTCTGGGCATTCATGGAGTAGTAATTCGTCCATATACATCTTCAAATAAGGAAGGCGTATTCCCGTCGTCTCCTATGCTTCAACCTTCCTGTTTAAATAGAACAAGTTTAAAGATGAAACATAAAGATGAAAACCTTGCTTTACTACTATGACATGTTCACAAAAGCATGAAGCCACGCTTACGCATTTATAGAAATCTTTATTCGAAGAACTAAATAGAGGCAGCCTTCGGTACCGTGAAATTAGTTGTGGAGTCTCTGGTGCTGGACACGCAAAAAAGAGTAATCCCAAAGTGATGTCTATTCAGAGTTGTTAAAGCACTCAAAAATATTAGTCCTCGCTTGATATAAGAAACCTGGCGTTTTTTACCACGTCAACTTCCTAGTATCGCTCCAACGTCTGTATGGAGTATTTAGCAAGAATAAAGTTCAAATCGAATTCGAAACGAACTTGCTTTCCCCATTTGAAGAATAAGACGAGAGTTTTTTAAGGATGAGAATATTCTTAGGACATGGGACGACGAGTGTGCTCAGCTTTCGAAAAATACAATCGTAGACAAGGATTATACAATTAAATAGCGCTTGGATGACAGCGCATCCAAATATTATTGGACTGTATGCATGGCGGACGCCATTTTGATAGTTAAGAAGCGTCGATTGTCAGAATTATATACCACCAAAGATAAGTCGAGATCGTTAACTAGATAGCAAACACTGTTCTATTTTGATTAAATTTTCTGCATTTGCCTTTTATTTAAAACATGAATTACTTCATCTTCCTGTTTCTTATTTTGAAGCTGACTGAGACAGCGATAGTGTATCTCGTGACGTCACAATTACATTTTGTTACTGCGCGTGTGCTCAACTTTACCCGCCATCATCATGTTATAACCTATTTAACCTAACTATATTTCCAGTTTTGCTTACATGTGACGAAGTTAAGTTTTTTTTTTGTTTTGTTATTGTGGTTTTGTAAGAACTCTGTTGAGAAAATAAGGGAATTTATATACTATTTTGTGTAAGAACTTGGTTTATATTTATTTATTTCATTTACTTATTACTTATATTATTTTTAATTTTAGTATAGCGAATGCCAATTAAGTTGGCGCGAGGAGGGGGTGCGCACAACCCATTTTTAAAAACGGCCACACCCACTACTCAAGTAATTGTCAGAATATATTTGTCATTGACGGTTGACAGAACGTAATACCAAATACAAATCTCCCCACTACTTCTAATCCTGCGCGAACTTACCCCTCCTCGCGCCAACTTAAAAAATATTTATCTTTCATATATATTTAGCCAGATGAGGACAAAATATATATTTGTATACATATATAGATTTCGATTTCGCAGGCTAAATATCTTTTAAAGATACGTCATTATATATATAATGCAAAAGCAATAAAGGGAGATACGTAATTCATTTTACCTGGCATTTGCGTTATCCGCGCCCTCTGTCCCATCTTTAAATACAGTTGACCAGTTCAATCTTGCCGAACTAAAATTTTGTATTGAGTTGGCTATCTCGACTTATCTTTGATACTAACTTCTTGTGTTAGTAATGTTGGCAAATATTCGTACATATTGAATTGACTTTTGTTTGTGTTAACTTTAGTTAACGTGAGTAAATTGTGTATGAATGGTAATTTATTATGAATTGTTAGTTTTTAATCTTATAAAATATGCATATTTATTTTGAGAGAGAGGCTAATGCTAATGCATTAAATATAAATGCTAATGCTATTAATACAATTTCTCCTATGGCCAAGAGAGGAAAACGTGAAACCAGTTCTAAACAAAAACGTAATTAGGATAAACCGACTATTAATATTGACGTTTTTAATGAATGCACAGTTAGAAATTTAATTTATGATATGTACAGAAATACTAAGTAATATATAATTAAATTTATAAAAATATTTTTCTTTAACAATTGCAAGACAACGTAGTTCTTTGTTTTACGATGAAGAGAAACATTAACTTGTTTCACTACTCCTTTGTGAAATATTACAAAATATTGGTTTATATTTTAAGAAAGATAGGCATTAATGGAATTGCCTCATATTTCTTGGAAACAATTCTTTGCAACAATATATGCGTTTAAAAAATGGAAATAACTTGCAGTTTTTTTTTCTTGATGAAACATCGTTCATTCTATTAAAATAGAATGAATATGTTTAAAGTTAAAGCAATTAACCCTTTTCTCTTTTCGAGTTTTGTTGACAAATTTGCGCAGTTCAAACTTAATCGACATTTACTCATATGAAATAATTCTGTTTCTTGCAAACAAGATTAAAATAAAATCTAGAAAAAAGTATACCTTCATGTAGAGTTAAAGAAATATTCTGATTGATATTGAATAATCACAGCACAAGATTAATGGTATTAGTTTTCTATGTTTTGACTGCACTTCACGAATTATTTTGTTCCAGTGACAATATTGGAGAAATTAATAGCTAATATATGATATAGCATTTTGTTTGATTTAAAATTACCAAACTTTTATGAGTTTGATGCACATGACAAGTCTACTGTAGCTGATAATGCCTAATATTATCTGCTTGGCAAGAGTGCTTCGAGTACAACACCAATTACTCCCTGTGCTTAAGACAAACTCATGAGTTTTGCAGCATAAAAACTTAAAAATATAACTATTATCAGGATAAAATAAAACAAATTTTAATGAATTTCACTTTTTAATTGATACTGCAACGATCGTTTCGCTCCAACCTGAGCTTCATCAGACATATAACTAACTTACGTGATCATTTTAAATTTTTGGGTGTTATTATTTAATATTGGGTAAACTTGTGATTGCTTTTGTAAGGAGTTTTTTATTTAAAATGTTATCTATTATATTACTTTGTAATATAAGTAATATAATAGATAACATTTTAAATAAAAAACTCCTTACAAAAGCCATATCACAAGTTTACCCAATATTAAATAATAATACCCAAAAATTTCAAATGATCACGTTTATAGGCTCTTCAAGCACAAAAATTTGTAAATATTTAAGAAAGTTTGACATTAATACAGCGTATAGAACTAACAACAATTTATCTAAATTTATAAAAAACAATAAAGATTTAACAAACACCAATAAAAAGTCAGGAGTCTATGAGTTAACCTGCGGTAGTTGCCCTATGACGTATATTGGACAGACAGGTAGATTGTTTGAAATACGCATCAAAGAGCATTTTTCTTCATTTAGAAATAATAAAAGTGATTCTTCATATGCGTCTCATAATAATTCAGCGAACCACAATTTTAACAAAGAATTTAAAATATTACACGTAGAAAATAAGGGCAAAAAACTTAATTTATTAGAGTCACTTGAAATTAATAAATTAAAGAAAACCGACAAGATCTTAAATGATCAAGTAGAAACAAATAATTCACCCTTACTTAATTTATTTATTTGATACTCAGACAGTCACATATTGTATTTTTCCATAGAATTTCTTTACCTCAGAATAATTGAAACATACATGAGTAGGTAAACCCCACCAGTTTTGTATAATACAAAGGTATTTTTAATAATATTAAATATTATTAAAAATCTGGTGTGAAGAACACAAATGCAGGTTCACTATTAATATTTTCTGTGAACGTGTCCGAACATATCCTATCCCCAGAGACGTAGATACGTATTTCGCTTTTCTACAAGCTCATCGGTACGCCCGACATATCGGTAGGATATATTCGGACACGTTCACAGAAAATATTAATAGTGAACCTGCATTTGTGTTCTTCACACAAGATTTTTAATAATATTTTATATTATTAAAAATACCTTTGTATTTCTTTACCTCCCTGTAATATAATGTAAACCCCTAGTTTCATTACTTAAGAACAGTATTGTATAAACTGAAGTGAAAGTTTTGTGAATAGACATTTTAGTAATAAAAAGTACCAATTCCTTCAAATATTTAAAATAAAACATGTGTTTGTTACCGTATACTTGTGTTAAAAAATTTGTAAATAAGTTAGTTATATGTCTGATGAAGCTCAGGTTGGAGCGAAACGATCGTTGCAGTGTCAATTAAAAAGTGAAATTCATTAAAATTTGTTTTATTTTATCCTGATAATAGTTATAATGGAATTTCATCAAGTAAAGGCTGAAACAATTATATATATTAAAAATATAAAACATTTATGCTCTGTTTTTTAGTTGAACGTATGTGCTGCTATATTATATCATGATATTTAATATTTACTGTAATAAACTATTTCCATTCCTTCCGCTTTAATTCTAAAACATTGCTACTATTTATTTCTTAAAATATGTAGTGATAAATATACAATATACTCTTACTAAACAGTTTAAGGTATAACTAAATGGCATCTGTAAAGAATATGATTTCTCCAAATTCTGAACTAACCCAATTGGCAATAGTTTGCAAGATGTAGAAAAGAGATTTTTCAACGTTGTGTGGCGCACAATGATAACATGACTGATCTCTTATCACTAAAGACATATATTGTATCCTGCATTAAATAATGAATAATAATTATAATTAATTTAAAATATCGTCACAAGAAGTGATGTAAATGAAATAGTAAATCAATGGATTTTATATATTTTAAGAAGAGCACCAAATTATAATTACTAACCTGTTATTTATATATCTCTTCCAAATACATTTTTCGAAACGCACTGTAAATAAATTATATAATGGATTAACGTGGTCATTTGAAAATATTTCACACAATCGTTGTTAAATATACTCTATATACTATACTATATCTAATATATATGAAATTACGATCCTGTACTAATATTTATTACGGCCCTGTGTTATTTCCTATCTATAAAAATGGCGGCTCCCTTGTTATCCCACATTTGCGCAGATTTAAGCGCTATCTAATAGTTTTGTCCTTGTCTATGTATACAGTGCAACTTTTATTTTAACAGAAAAATATTTAATGCAAGCACGTAACTCAACATAAAATACTCTTCTTTCACAAATTTGAATTACTAAAATTACAGTTTGAAAAAGCGATTGCATACAAGCGAAACGTAATTGTGGATAAACTATTGTTTTAGTTACCAAAAGTTAAAAAAAACATTCTTACAATTATTATTATGTTTTATTTCGTAATATAATACGGACAAGAAAATTCAGAAATTCATTATAATATTAATAAATATTGTTATGAAATCTTAATTAAGGAGGGTATTAAGTTGTATTTAATCTTAAGTCAACTGTTTTAGATATGAATTGTGAATAATGTATATCAAATACCATACCAAATGTCAGAAAGATATAAAAACTATGATATAGGATGGTCACTGTGAAAGGAAGTATTATACTGAAATTTGCGTAAAAAAAGTAGACGAGATTTTTGAAAGCAAAAAGGAAGATGAGATTATTGATTTTTGATAGCAACTGAAAAATGATACAGCAAGAGACATACAAATCGTAAATTTTTTCAAAAACATCGATATTTAAATGATTCGAAATTAAATTAACATATAAACTATAATATTATAAGAAATATTATGTTGAATTATTACAGGTGTATTATAAAATGAACGTGACAAGAATTGCAAGACTTCCAATGTAAAAGGAACTATAGAGGATAAATAAAGATTTTAAATAAACAAACGTGGAATATTAATTTGGAGAAAGGAATTAATAGAAGAACAAATATAGTTAAAGCAAAATTGAATAAATATGGACAATATTTAAATTTGAAACAGAAGTTTGAACATTTATATAGGGAGTTTAGATAGAAATTAAACAGGTTATATTTAGTTTTTAAAATATACTTTAGAAATTATTTTAAAAGACAGTTCTTTTTTTTAATTGTTTTTCTCTTTTCATTTTATAAATAATATATTTGTTAAATTTAACGAAATTTGGAACTAGTTTCTTTTTGCCTTGGTTACGAATATATATATCGCCTACAAATTGAATTTACCATAATATACTAAGGTCACGAAATAATTATTAAATTATTAAATTATTAATAAATATATGGTGAATTCAATTTGTTGGCGATTTAAGGTCTGGTTTTACTTCAAAATATATATATTTAAAACAATCCTACATGTTTCGGCAAATGATGCATTTTTCAAGGAATATCAAATATAAATGACAGTATATTAATGTCATACATTTGCAGTTGCTATAGATAAAATTATTCAAAGATACATTCCAATTGAAAAATAATAAATCATGCCTTAGTATTCTAAAATAGATAGACAACAAAAACAGGGAAACACAAGACATGAGTTATTACTATGTATGCGCCCATGGAGCGTCTTAAGATGTAAAGCTGTCGCCCTAAACGAGAAGGAAAACCACGAAAACCTACTCGGACAGCCAGACAGGAATCAAAACACGGAACTGTCAGCATTATAAGCAAATGTATACATATTTAAATAACTTAAGATATATAATTATATAACAGCAACATATATTATGATGGTAAATTGCAGATCGTTACAAAATTAAGTTATAGTATATACTGCTTAAATTTTTACTGGTTAAATTTTTTATATCACTCCTGTAAAGGGAAATTAAAAAAATGATTAGAATTAAACAGAAAAAAAATTCAATTAACAACAGAAATGATATAAAAAATTTAAGCAGTATATACTATAACTTAATTATGTAACGATCTGCAATTGATGATTTATGGGTTTATTCAGTTCAAGATTGCATGGTAGAATTTCAAGTTGAGTTTCCACATTTTGTAATAGATTATATACAATTTAAGAATACTTTGGATAGAACTTTAAAACTTTTTTCTGAAACTGGTAGTCTCTTAAGAAAATCAGGCAGCGGAGAGGTTAAGAAACGTACACCTCAAGTTGTCAATCGTGTTGAAGAAATAATGGAAAATGAACCACAAACATCTGTTCGACATTTGAGTCAACAAATAAACCTTTCTGTTGGTACAACTCACAATTTATTAAAAAAAGATATGCAACTTTATCCATACCGTGTCAGAGCAGTACAAGAATTGTTAGAAATTGATTACCCACGTAGACTAAAGTTTTGTAATTGGTTTGTAAATATGAACAATAATGGAGAACTTTCGCAAAGAGTCATCTTTACTGATGAAGCATGGTTTTATAAAACGGGATACCTAAATTCAAAGTAAGCAAAATACAAGAATTTGGAGTAGTGAAAATCCACATGTAATTAATGAAGAATCGCTACATCCAGAGAAAATTGGTGTTTGGGCAGCGATAAGCCAAAAGCGAATCATTGGACCAATATTTTTTCAGGGAACGTTAACTGCTCTAAGGTACCGTACGGAAATTTTACAACCATTTGTCAATCAGTTGCATGATGATGAACTTCAAAATGCATATTTCCAACAAGACGGAGCACCTTGTCACTGTACTGCAGAATCTTTGGATTATTTAAGAGAATTTTTTTATGAGCGTATAATTAGTCGAAATACTGAAATTGCCTGGCCTGCACGTTCATGCGATTTAACACCTTGCGACCTCTTTTGATGGCCTTATCTAAAAAATAACATATTTCGAACACCTATATTGAATTTGAATGATATGCTACGGAGAATCGAACAGAAATGCATGGAAATTAATAACAATCCAGTAATGTTGCAGAATATCATTAGAAATTTTGAACGGAGGATTTTAAAGTGCATTGATCTTGAAGGACAACATTTTCAACATTTGTTATAGTTTTCAATAAATACCTATTATTTGTTATTTATTTGTATGTATGAAGCTGTCAAAATATACGACTTCGTAGGTTAAGTAGTAAATTTTAATTTACGGCATACTTCAAAATGTTCTCAGTAAATCACATGTTACTAGATTGACTTTTCAAATAAACACTTGTTATAGCTACAGAAGTTGTCGAAAATGTTGTCCATTTACATCTAAACACAAACCGACTCTTCTCCGCAATCCAGCAATAACTTTATGCAGCATTTGCGGTGAGTTATTGATCTCTTCACACATTTCTGTAATGCGAATTCTCAGTTATTCCGGATTATGAATTGGCGTTGAATAAATCGAATTTTTGATGTATGGCCATACGAAAAAATCACATATGTTTAAATCGCAAGATCTAGTTGGATATGGGATTTCAGTGTTCATGCTTATTATTCTGTTATCAAAAAATTCCCTGAGATATTGAAGTGTTTCTCTGGTCGTATGTGCTGTTGCACCATCATTGGAAATACGCATTTTGTAATTCTTCATCATCCAGTTGATTTATGAATGAGTCGAGTATCTCATTGCGATATCGTGCAGCAGTAAGTGTACCTTCAAAAAAAATGGGACCCACCAATCTTCTTCGACATATTAAAACACAAACACCAACTTTTTGGGTATGCAATGTTTTTTCAACAAAAAAATGAGGATTTTCGGAGGACCAACATCTCATATTCTGTGAATTAACATATCCAGAAAGATAAAACCAGGCCTCATCCGTGAAAAAAACTGTGTTAAGGATATCCTGATTGTGCAGATTATTTTGAAACCATTGACAAAATTCCACTCGTCTTAAATAATCCACTGGATAAAGCTCATGAAAACATTGCAGCTTGTATGGATGACAATGTAAGACTTTTTTAAGAATGAATTGGCATGTACCATAAGATAAATTTGTTTATTGGGTCACTAGTGAAATGGATGCTTTTGGATTTTCATCAATAATATGCTGAAGGGCTTCAATATTATCAGCTGTACGTTTAGATGGCCGCCCACTTCCAGTTTTTCGACTGACGCTACCATTCTCTCTGAATAACTTTACACAATTTGTCAAAACATTGTAAAAATCATTGTAGTCAAACACTAATTCAGGATGTTCTTCACTAAAATCAGCCATGCATTCCGTAATTGAATACTGTCACTCGCCATTTACTTTCACACCTGTACGGAAGTAACATTCGATAATTTTTGTTCTATGTTGAATACCATTTTTTAAATAAATTTAATTTTCTTAATAAGAGTTTTGAAAAATTTGACACCAGCTTATAGTTTCAATGTCAAGTAATAAATGTCATTATGTGAAAGTGGCTAAAGTACCAACCCAATTTCACAGTCTACTCCAATTATGAATTTTTTCGATGGCTCGTTATTAGGAGTAAGTAATAATAGTATATTATAATATGAGATGACATAAGTTAAGTGATTCCCATGTGTAAGCTACCTTACATATACGTATATGTCTTAACATTCAAATTCCTTAATAAGTGACTTGGATATTACTTTCAGAACCAAGGTAAGTAATTAGTATGAATTTGAAAATGTTGTAAACTTATTTTTAATACGAAATATTGAAATAATTTTGCTTATTTTAATATTTTATATAGATCGTTGTTTATGACCTTGGCAACTTGAAATACCTGAGCTTGTGTAGAAATACCAGATCAGCAGGTGCTACAAAAGTTGAGGATAATAGCTTCTTCAGTAATCAAAATACGGTGTTGATCTCTGGTTAACAGTATGTTAAAAGCAGGAAATATTGAAATATTGAAATATTGAAATTTATAATCTCAATTCAGGATATATTGCATTCAGGATATTGGAAAATATTTCAAAACTTGTTAGAAATTGGTATTATCTTGAGGATAAACTTTCAAGGTATTTATTTTAACTTTTGACGGTGTTTTTAATAATATTTTTCAGATCGGTATAAATGGCGACTTGCTTCTATGAAAATTTTCAGAATCGACGCCGATAACTATTGTTAAATATCCACAGCCAAAGTTAACTTTAGATTAATATTAGTATTTAATGATAAATTTATTCATTTACAATTGAAAAGTTCAATATTTATTTAATATCAATATCTCATATTAATTCTAAGATGGCTTATCGTATATTGCTAATTATAATTGTGACATTAAATTATGACATTTTGGTATGTACAAAATTAATCTTTCGCGCCAAAACCATATTTGAATAATATAATACGGTCCATAGTAATTTTACAATATTGATTCTTAAATTATATAGTAATTATAAGATAATGAATGACTAATGGATTTTATTTCATTATACAGTTTTTGAAATTTACCGATAATTGTAGTGTAGTAGTCGTCTCTCAATCTTGATCTTATAATTATTTACGATATATACACATTCTTTTAATTTTATTACTTGTGTTTGTTATTTTTAATTAGATGTGGAAAGATGTATCACAACAATATCTATATATATATATATATATATATATATATATGAACTTCATGTGTATGAGAATTAATAATTATTAAATCTCATTTTACATGCGATTGTCGCTATAATTTGTTGCATTTAGCGACAATCGCATGTAAAATGAGATTTAATAATTATTAATTCTCATACACATGAAGTTCATTACAGTTCGTATATATACACGTAGTATAGAAGTGAATATCATGTCTGTCTTCGGTAAGGTGCACTGATGATCTGTAAAAAACAGTGAAATATCGATATATGCACATTCCGCGCAGATAAGTTTTTCACAAAATTTTTCATATATATATATATATAAGTATTTAGATAATTTCTTACCCGTATCTTAAATATAACAATTGATAAATTATTGGAGTTTTTCGGCTTTTATATGAAATATTTACAAATATCAAGTTAGTATGTATGTAATTGCAAGGTAAGGTGGGATGTAAACATTGCTGTCTACAAATTACAAAGCAAATCATACGAAATTTTTAATTGAAAAAATACATACTAACTTGATATTTGTAAATATTTCATATAAAAGCCGAAAAACTCCAATAATTTATCAATTGTTATATATATATATATATATATATATATATATATATATATATACATATATATATATATATATATATATATATATATATATATATATATATATACATATATATATATATCGGTGTCCCAATAAGAATGCACAATTTAATTTGTGAATAAAACGCATAAGTAACTAGAAAATTTGAAACATTTTTATTTGTAACTTATCAGTATACATTGCACTTACACATGGAAAACAATATCGGACGAATGTCCGGCTAAATTTCATTGACAAACTCTTACTTTTTTTACAAAATTATTTATGACATTTATGCACATTTCTAGATCAATTTTCATAATAACGCGCTCGATTTGATTCTTTAACTCATGGATTGTCCTGGGATTATTCGTGTAAACACGAGTTTCCAGGTATCCCCAGAGAAAAAAATCAAACGGTGTCATGTCGCATGATCTTGGCGGCCAATTCTGATCTCCCTGGCGTAAAATGACACGCTCCTGCAATAACGCACGAGTCTCGCGCGCAGTATGGCAGGTGGCGCCATCTTGTTGGAAGCACTTATTTTGGATGGTTATGCCGTCCAATTCGGGCCAAAGAAACTCACGTAACATGTTCCGATAACGTTCGCCATTCACCGTAACTGCATTACCTGCAGCATTTTGAAAAAGTAGGGCCCAATCTCACCACCTGCATAAAAGCCACACCATACAGTTGCTCGTTGTGAATGCATCAGCCGAAATTATTCAGACAGAGCGTGAAGGAATATTCAGCGCTGTCTATATAATAACAGCCGAACTAGACGTGTTTTTTACTCTCTGTCTGAATAATTTCGGCTAGATAGTAACGTAGTTATGTTTGTTTTGAATGTGTCTCTTCTCGAACAGGGGCGTACCGACGAACATGTAGAAATGTGAAATACGTATCTACGTCTTTGGAGAAGATACATTCAAAAATACATAAATGAACTTGTATTGTGTTCTTCACACCCCATTTTTAATAATATTTTTTATATTATTAAAAATACTTTTGTATTATACAAATTTAGTGAGGTTTTACCCACTCAAGTATGTTTCAAATTATGTTGTCATATACAAATTCGGCTCACGCCGACAAGTAGTGAAGACACGAGAATATAGTTTTTTATAGATACGGTGGTTACCGACTATAAAGAACACGTCTAGTTCGGCTGTTATTATATAGACAGCGCTGAATATTCCTTCACGCTCTGTCTGAATAATTTCGGCTAGATAGTAACGTAGTTATGTTTGTTTTGAATGTGTCTCTTCTCCAACAGGGGCGTACCGACGAACATGTAGAAATGTGTAATACGTATCTACGTCTTTGGAGAAGATACATTCAAAAATACATAAATGAACTTGTATTGTGTTCTTCACACCCCATTTTTAATAATATTTTTTATAATATTAAAAATACTTTTGTATTATACAAATTTATTGAGGTTTTACCCACTCAAGTATGTTTCAAATTATGTTGTCATATATATATATATATATATATATATATATATATATATATATATATATATAGTTCAACCTTACCAAGCCAAAAATGCTACATTACACCGACTATACCAAGCCCGTTACCGACTTGCGAAGCCCGGTTTCGGGCTTCGTAAAAATAAGCGTGCGTACAGTCTCCAATAGTCCAGATATGATGAATGATCTAAAAATCCAGAATTTCGGCAGGGCGTCGTAATAATGTGCTATATCTCAAAATAAACGCGTATTGGTTAATAATAACAATCTGTAGGGGGCGCCCGCACAATTTGTATATATTATATACATATTTAATATATTTCACTGATTTTACGAGCCATGTAGATAAACTACATATTAGTTGAAGCCCGCCAAAGTGGCAACAGTGTAAATAAACGTTTATTGTATGAACACTTTTAATTTTGAAATTGAGGTATATGAGCACCAGTATTATTCATGAGAGTAAATATAAAGGAGTTAATAAAATAACTGTTATGCTATAATTAACGTACGCATAAATAAAAAAATTAGTTAGGGAAAATAGTGTAGTTAACAAAATGCAGCGTTCGAAATTGATACTTAAACTAGCTTTGGAAAATAGACCTGGTAAGTACTTACATTCCTACTTTTTCTTATTTATTCAAAATCCACTTGTATAAATGTTGAAAATCCTTTTTGGATTTTATAATTTATAATGCATAAATCATTTAATCGTTCTCTAACATTATACTTATGAGTAGTTATGAAACAAATTTTTTATTTATATAAAAATTATTCAAAAAAAATTAACGGTTATTTCATAATGTATCTACTTGTACTCGTATAGTGGAATATAAAGTTTACTTGAGATTATTATAAAAACAACTATGCAACATGTTTATGAGGCATAATAATATTTCCTAACAATCGAATATTGTTTAATTTAATTTCTTCTATGTTAGATAATGCGAAAGAGACTAATAAAGATAGAGTAGAATCACCCAATGGGTCTATTATTTCCGGCAGTTCAAATAGCGAGTGTGGCTCGTTATATGTGAGCATACATTTTATTAGTGGTGTAAATATGTACATATGTATTCTACTTTTGTTTTTTAAGGAACGTTTATTGAAAAGATTAAGTTCCGAAACAGAATATTGCCCGTCCAGTTCTGATGCCAGTTCTGAAACTACGTCTAATATGTCTGAAGTTATTCCAAAAAGCAACATTCTTGTAAGTTTGTCGAGAAATATTTTAGATGATTTATCAAAAATAAATAATTTACAAATTGTCATGTATTATTAGTTCTTTTCTTGATAAATCATATTTAAAAATATTTTATGATAAATTATCTAAACAGCTAATATTCTTATAGCAGATAAGCAATGTGAATTGTGTTGAAGAAGAAACACCAAACTCAAGAGTTTCACAATATATAAAGAGCTTGGACATTGTTAATCCATTAGCGACCGATCAATTAGTAAACAATAATGTTGTTGAAATGAAACAACTATCAGCAGATGGTTTGCAGAGTAATATTTCTTCAACTACAAAGAAGTTGTATAAACCAAAAGAAATAGCCGATAGGAATGGAGATTCATTAAAGAATGTGCCGATAAATATTTTGCCGGTAAATTATTCAAATTCTGTATAGTTTGATATATTGGTTCGAATATTCTTCTCTAAACACTAATTAATATTTTGAACTGTACTGTAAACACCCTGAAAATGTAACAAAACAAATATAATAATTTTATAAAAAAAATAATGCAGTGACAGTAAAGTATTTTAAATATTTGTTATTTAGTTTGATCAAATTATGGTTAATTTTTTCACCATTTTAAGTAGTTTTGAACTTGTCAATTAAGTTTTACTGTATAATTAACGTTTACAGACCACAAAGCAAAACGTTAATGTACAAAACGACATAAAATACTTTTATTTTTAAAAGTAATAGCGTTGGTGAAATGTAACCCTTCATTGGGAAATAATGAAACGAAATGTAAATGCAATATAAACCATTTGCTTTGTAATAACTGTCCGTAAATACTTGTATATGACATCACTTTCTAGTAAATTATATAGCTACGAATAATAGAGAGACAATCGTCGAAATGTAAATTAATTTCACATGAAATATTAGATATGTATATATAGATTAATTTAATTAAAAACTAAAATAATGCATAATATATTTGAAAATATCCTAGGATTTTAAACAACAATATACTAAATCATCCTCTGCTAGAGAAAGACCAACAATTTGTCCAATTTGCTACCAAGATGTCATTACATATTTCACAAGACATTTATTCAGACATCACACAAACAATAAGGAAGTTCAATTGCTGCAGCGTTTACCACCAAGGAGCAAACAGCGTTTGGCAATGGTAGCATCTTTAAGAAAACAGGGCTACTTTCATCTTAAAATAGAGAAGAACGTACTACATCCAATAAGAACGTCCAAAAACGAGAGTACAGAGTATTTTGTATGTACTTATTGCTTGGGACATTATTCTAAAAAATTGCTATATAAACATATAAAAAATTGTAAGAATAAACCAAGGAATGAAAAAAATCCTGGCAAGAACTGTCAGTCAAAAAGTCAGACTTTTATGGCGTTACTAAATCAAAAAAATATTGAGTTCTTAAAAGCGTCCCGTCTTAAAAACGAGGTTTTTGAAATTATGAGACCTGATAATATAAGCGATACAGCAAAAAATGATCCACTAATTTGTTTATATGGTGAATCACTCTTACATAAACACAAAAGACAACAAATTGTTACAGTCGTTTCAAATAAAATCAGGGAAATGGGCCGACTTTTAATTTCTCTAAGAAGAATTAATCCTCAAGTGCATACACTTTTCGATGCCATTAAGCCTGAAATGTTTCAGTCTTTTATATCTGCCACTAAAGAAATTAGTGGCTATAATATCGACAGAAAATCTTTCCGGTCTCCATCACTTGCGCTACATATGGGAACTAATTTAAAAATGATATGTGATGTTGCGTATAAGTTAGTTTTAGAAAAGAGAAATATACCAAAGATAGAATATTCTAATAGAGAGATTAAAAGAACTGAAATAAAAGATTTAAGGAGACTTATCGAGGGACATTGGTGCAACGAATTATCTAGTTTGGCATTAAAAAACTTAAAAGAAAACCACTGGGATAAACCAACAATGTTGCCATTAACTAATGACATTAAATTGCTTCAAGAATATCTTAAAAAATTAGCTGATGATGCATTTGCAAAGCTAAACGACAAAGTCGATATTAAAAAAAATTATAAAATATTAACAGAGTGCGTTTTAACTTTAGTAGTAATGTTTAACCGCAAGCGTGTGGGCGATGTGCAATATTTAACAATCGATGCTTATACAAAGGAATATAGTACAACAAATTATGAAAACTTTTACGATTCTCTTAGCAAAGTAGAAAAAATCCTTTGCAAAAAATTCAAAAGAGTCGTAAGTGGTGGTAAAGGTACAAAACCTGTCCCAATATTGTTCTCTAAACAAGTACAAATATATATTACATGTTTATTAAATATAAGGGGAGAAAATGATCTTGTACCCCAATCTAATCCATATCTATTTGCAAATACTGGCTCAGAAAATAGGTGGATGGCAGTAGTAAATGTAATAGGAAAGCTAGCACGACGTTGTGGAGCTAAACGTCCGGAATTATTGACTTCAACCAAATTTAGGAAGCATATTGCCACAACGTTACAATTAATGACATTAGATGAAGATGAAATGGAACAGTTGGCCACTTTTATGGGCCATACGAAGAAAACCCATACCGAATTTTATCGGTATGTATTCTAAAATAATAATAATAATAATAATATAGTATGTAGTATACGTATACTAAGTAGAATAGTTATGTATTTAAAATTACAATAATATAATAATAATACTACGTGTTTTCAGCTTACCACAAGATATATACCAGACATCAAAGGTTGCACAAGTTTTAATCTTATTAGAAGAAGGAAAAGGAAATATGTACAAAGGAAAAAATTTAAACGAAATTCAATTAGAAAACGACGTATACTATAGTTCGGAGTCGGTAGACGAATCTAGTTCACAACCTTTATCAGAAAAGAATGCAAACGAAATTTTACAAACAAATACGTTTGATACTATACCTATGTCATCTAATAATATGACATCTTTCCTAGATTTAGAAGTTTTTGTTGGAGAAAAGAAGATTGACGGTGAATAGTTATATTTCGAATATAATGAATAATATTTCAATCCTTGCATTTTTAGAACAACAAAAATCATCAAGATCTAGTCGAGTTAAATGGTCTAAAGAAGAGAAAAAAAATGTTATGCAATATTTTGCTAAACATATAAAGAAAAAAATTACACCCAAGAAACATGAATGCGAAGAGATCATTAGATTACATAATGACTTATTGGCTGCCAAAGGTTGGGTACGAATTAAGACGTTCGTATATAACAGCTTTCGTGATAAATAGTTGTAGTTTCTTTAAGAAAACAAACATTTAAAAATAAAGGATATATAAATACTGAATACGAATTTTTTATTATACATACTTAGAAATGGAAAATTTAAATTTAAAATATTTCAACTTCTTACCATATCTAGTCAAAAACTGTTCATAGTATACTGGCAGTAAATATCTAATTAACGTTTCTCAAATACCGCTAAAAAGATATTAATTTTAATAATTGCTTGCACTTTTGGCCGGCAAAAAAACAATAGGTAGGTATATAATCTACATGAAAAATGAAATATTTGTTTTGAAAGATTTATATTAATAAGAGTATTTATACAAAAGAGAGTTCAGTATAAACCGTCTGTGTATATTTCGAAGGGACTAAAAATGTATAAGAACGTATAAATTTAGCTTAGAATAACACTCGTATTATACTAAAAATGCATTCTAACATCTACTAGATCCCATCCAATAATTGGCAACAACGCTGGGCTTCATATAACCACATGATCTTATATAGTTTATATATTTGGGTTTCGCAGGGTATGTGTAACATACTGGGACTCGCGAAAACTGCTAAACATTTCACAAATGTATATTGAAAAAAGTTTCCCCTCTTGGGTTGCTAGGTATTATATGTTTATATACAACATATATATTCATTAAAAACATGGCCAGGCTTACTGCTTAAGCCGGGCTTCTGGTTGCCTGTAGTATGTACCGGGCTTGGTATTGTGCGTTGGGTATGTATATATATATATATATATATATATAATAACTTCGTGACCTTGGTATGATATGGTAAACCTAATCAGTAGGCGATTAAAGGTCTGTATATTACTTCAAAATATATGTATTTAAAAAACTCTACATGTTTCGGCTATATACGCCTTTTTCAAGAGAATACAAAATATGAATTCATATTTTGTATTCTCTTGAAAAAGGCGTATATAGCCGAAACATGTAGAGTTTTTTAAATACATATATTTTGAAGTAATATACAGACCTTTAATCGCCTACTGATTAGGTTTACCATATATATATATATATATATATATATATATATATATATATATATAATTACTTATTTTTTATTTAATACATATATAAAAATAAGTGGTTAATCGACAAAATGACAAAGTAAATTGTAATGTAAAAACTTTAATAAAAATATTACATAACGTTCACTTAAACATTAGTAAGAAGACTATTGTACTATTGTGAAAGCAGGGATGTTTTGCAAGCGTAGTAAACTAACAAGCGAAGAGCGCGGCAACGGATAGGTATTGATTTCCTAATTCTTAGGCAGACTTTAGAGGTATGTAACTTGAACGTTCTTTACTTTAAATGCATTTTATTTATATAGTACATAATACGTACATACATTTATTTTAATGTAAGTCAGTATATGCACACACATTTTTCTCTCAATCAAATATTTAGGATGTTTTCCAATTTAGTTCTTTATATGTGATATAAAGTTGACGAAAATAAAATACGCCGAGGGATAATAATAATGACCTTTTCATCTTTATTTGTCACTTTTCCCTTCACACTTGACATTTCTCTACGTACCACCATCAAGAAAATATTACACAAGTATCATTATTGATCGCTTTTCACTAGATATAGACTTTCATAAATAAATTGATTAAAATGTTTAAACCTTTATATATCAATATTTATGAGAACATTCATAAATATATTTCGCAATTTTTAACAGAGAGATAAACTGTTATAAATATGTCTATTATGTTATGTTAATTTTCTTACTGAAAATCGTTTTACACAAACTTGGCGAATACATTTGACTCTTACTTACCCAATACGGTTCTTTTAAGTCCTTAACCTATCCAGGCTTCATTTACTAGAATATTCAAATTGAGCCAACGTTTATGTAATTTTTAATTTTATAAGTTCCTGTAAGTATATTTTTGGTGATTCTACGGCATTCTCGATTTTGGTGTAGTTAGTTATTACTTCAATAATTCTTTACATTTGTTATTTTAGTGTGTTTGGTTCGTCGAGTTTATGTGTCAGCGTTTCATTTAGGATAAATTAATATTTTGAGGATTATTTAAAAGACAAAGCTTAGATATGATGTCAATTATATATAGTAGATATTTATTATTAGTATTAGCATATTCTAGTGGATTAGGTAATATTCCAAAAGTAATTATCAAAAACTTCTCCAAATTTATTACGTATATGTCGGTATTTGTATTAGAATTAAGTCTATTCATAATGAAAGCAGAAATTTTAAAGAAAAAAGCATTCTAACAAGATGTGTAGATACAGTAGCCAGCAGGTAAGTTTATTTAAAGTAATAAATAAGGCAATAGTCTATTTTTTTTATGTTACAGGTACAGGTTTTCAAAAAGAAATGTAAAAATAGGAATGGTATGTTGTATTATTCAGCTGATCAATGATTTTCTTTATATATGTAAGGACAAAAGGATTGATTTCAACTACTATACCACAAAAAATATATCACAAAATAATTTGAAACATGTATCAGAATAATTGAAACATACATGAGTAGGTAAACCCCACCAGTTTTGTATAATACAAAGGTATTTTTAATAATATAAAATATTATTAAAAATCTGGTGTGAAGAACACAAATGCAGGTTCACTATTAATATTTGCGAATATTTGCTATTAATATGCGAGGTACTTCGGCTGTCTGACAACAGGTAGCGCCGAATTTACTTCTGCGCTCGGTCTGGATAATTACGGTGATAGGGCGAGGTGGTTCTTTTCTGTGAATGTGTCTGGAAATATCCTTTCTCCAGCAGGGGCGTACCGATGAGCTTGTAGAAAAGCGAAATACGTATCTACGTCTCTGGGGATAGGATATATTCGGACACGTTCACAAAAAATATTAATAGTGAACCTGCATTTGTGTTCTTCACACCAGATTTTTAATAATATTTTATATTATTAAAAATACCTTTGTATTATACAAAACTGGTGGGGTTTACCTACTCATATATGTTTCAATTATTCTGATACATTACACATGCGGTTAAGCCGTAGTATGAGTGAAGACACAAACAAAATGCAGTTTTCTAGAGAGATTGGCTGTGCTACCTTTGGAAGAGCGTCGTTACTTCACATTAATTATGTGGACGGTATGCGAGGTACTTCGGCTGTCTGACAACAGGCAGCGCCGAATTTACTTCTGCGCCCGGTATGGATAATTACGGTGATAGGGCGATGTGGTTCTTTTTTGTAAATGTGTCTGGGATTATCCTTTCTCCAGCAGGGGCGTACCGATGAGCCTGTAGAAAGGTGAAATACATATCTACGTCTCTGGAGATAGGACATATTCGGACACGTTCACAAAAATATTAATAGTGAACCTGCATTTGTGTTCTTCACACCAGATTTTTAATAATATTTTATATTATTAAAAATACCTTTGTATTAATTTGAAACATACTTTAGTAGATAAAACCTCACCAAATTTTGTATAAAACAAAGATAATGTAATTTTTATAATATTAAATATTATTAAGAATCGGATGCGAAGAACAAAATACTCGTAACAAGTTCATATATTTGTGAAAGTATCTTTCTACAGGGCGTTAGGTGTTCTGCGACCGCAATCCGAATGAGTTTTTGCTCTGTTTCATAATCGTGACAGAACTATGGATCCACCAGAATCAAAACCGGAGTCAAAACAGTAGTTTTTTCGGTTCAACCAGTACCATAGAAAGACAAGGTAGGTTTGTTAGACAACAAGGTCAAGGAGACAGTTTTATTACCTTCAAAAGGGAGAAACAATCAACGGCAAATATTACAACTTATAGGATGGGTTCAATGGTGATTTGAAAAAAAGCAACCGCATTTAGCCAAGAAGAAAGTACTTTTCCATCAAGACAATTCACAGGTCATACCTGCGTAGTCGCTACGGCGAAATTTTATAAATTTCCCTATACGAATTGCTTCTTCATTCGCCATATTCTCCGGACTTGGCGCCAATGACTATTTCTTGTTTCCAAACCTGAAGAAATGGCTTGGCAGAAAGAGATTAGGCCACAACAATCAAATCGCCGCTCAAACCAACGCCTATTTTGAGAACATCGACAAATCGTATTATTTGGAATGGATGAAAAAATTGAAGAAACGTTGAACGAAGTGTATTAAGCTCAAAGGAATCTATATTGACACATAAAACGTTTTTTTTTTGCCGAAAAAACTATTTTTTATTCAATGATCCACCCTTGTAGCATTATGTAACATTTCTAGCTGACTTGCACCCTCTCTTAGTCCAAGTTCTTGCAACGTTAATATATAATATATATATATATATATATATATATATATATATATATATATATATATATGGTAAACCTAATCAGTAGGCGATTAAAGGTCTGTATATTACTTCAAAATATATGTATTTAAAAAACTCTACATGTTTCGGCTGTATACGCCTTTTTCAAGAGAATACAAAATATGAATGACAGGATATAAATATAGATTTATATCCTGTCATTCATATTTTGTATTCTCTTGAAAAAGGCGTATACAGCCGAAACATGTAGAGTTTTTTAAATACATATATTTTGAAGTAATATACAGACCTTTAATCGCCTACTGATTAGGTTTACCATATCATACCAAGGTCACGAAGTTATTATATATATATATATATATATATATATATATATATATATATGTAGATAATTATTTCTTGACCCATATAAAGGTCAAGAAATAATATTATGTTATAGTAGATTATTAGTTGGCGATTTAAGGTCTGATTTACTTTGATATGTATATATTTAAAATACTCTTACATGTTTCGCCACATAGTGCCTTTATAAAAGAAATTTAAAATATAAATTATTTTATATTTTAAATTTTTTTTATAGGCGACTTATTAGCGAATCTGTTTGTGCACGGGCTGTAATTAACTTTCACTTGTTTCTGTCTACGACTTGAAGTTTGCATATATAATTATGATTGTTGTTCATTAATACTATTGAATTTTTCAATATGTAATGACTTTTTAATTAATTATCATTAATAAAAATACCTGGTTTTTTAAATAATATTAGTGCGGATGCGTTTTTTTACAGTGATTATTTATATTTTCATAAATGGTTTCTCATTTTGACAATGTATGAATGTACCTATGTTTCGAAATTGTTCCTTAATAACTAAATACACATTTTCTAAATTCTAATGCTTTTTCGTGCATATACCTTTGTTTTTCTTTTGATAATAATAATTTTAATATAATGAAAATATAAATACCATTCATCCCCGTTTGCGTTTGGATTACTACTATGGTTTCTATGATCGTCATGAGTCATGACATTGTTTTGTTTTCATATATGTATGAATTTACTTTAATTTTTCCTATTTATTTTTATGAATTATTTTATTACTGTTTTCTTACTTGTCCATTTGACATCACATCCTACTATAATATGTATATATTATATATATATTTATATATAATAAAATACGAAAAATAAATATCGATTCAATATACGATATATTAAATTATATTTAAGAAACTGAATCCAGACTAAAAGAAACACAATAAAAAATAATACTTAAATCAATTCTAATACCAAATGTATATTTACTACTGAGAGAATTTGTAGAAGAACTAAATTTTGTTGTTAGTATGCAAAACTTCCTTTTCTCGTCTAAATGCAAATATATTTAACGACAAGCAATGTAGGCGGCACAGTGATGGACATCAACGGCGAACATATTATAAAAGTGTTCGTGTTTATGTATATTAGTTTTGTCTACTACACCGACCTACCGAAATTTTCAGTATATAGGAAGAATCTAATGGTAGGCAAGTTTAATTCCCAGCGCGATTTATTTATATCCATAATGTTAATTGTGGAACATGTTATGTGGAATGGAAATCGGTATTTACGTAAATTTTCGGCTATATATTGTTATAAATTTTTATTAAAACGCTTCTAAAGAAAAATATTTATGTCAACATTTCTAGTATGTGTAGAAGGGAGATTATACCACATTATGTTGATGATTATTATATAAGTTATTACTAGACTACGGAAACGGCGCTATCCCGTATCGGGTGTGATTCATGTCGACAAAGTACAACCTATCAACTTATCATGTATATATGAATGTTATAGCGCGATGTTATTGATAAAAGTTGTCTGTTTGTACATATTTTAATGTAAACAGACGGAGTTGTGAAATAAATTTCGCCAGAGTCGTAATAAAGGCAATTAGTTATGTATACAGGTTCATTCATTTTCGGCCCTCACCATGGGGATCTCTCTTATTATTGGAGATAGAGTATAGGTTTAAATTTGGCAAAGTTGTTAAATTTTGTGTTTGTTATAAATCCGTAAAGAAAATAGATCTGTGACAAATGACCTTCGTTATTAAAACAAAAACGCGAAAACCCTATTTTCTTCTTTTACCTGTAGCACCGACATTTGGCCTTGTAGAGAAAAAATAAAAACACATCCTTGCGGCCATTTCTAAACCTCTATCCAGTGGTGTACTCTAAATTTTTATACGACGTTTCGTTTCTTTCTGGCCATCATCAACTATCTAATTTCTTATAGGCGCCATATTGGATTGAGACATCTTCAGAAAGAGTTTTTTTTCTGATTTCAACCATGTACCACATGCTGACTAAAGATTTTGACATTAGGTTTTATTTGAAAGAATAAATTATAAGATTAAATAAGGTAGCCTTTGGAATTTCAATCTGTCAAACATTTCATTTTTGTTCATTAATAATACAAAAATGTCATACACTAACGAAGAGAAACGAGATATGATAAGTATTTTTTATTCTTCGAAACGAAATTCAACAGTAGCGAGTACAAGATAACAAAAACATTAATAAAAATACATTTAATGTTCAATTATCTGGCCATCTTCGGTAATGCACAATTGGGCACGCCTTCTGGCATTTTGTACTGCCCTTTGTATAGTTCTTCTAGGAACTGCATCTAAGGCATTCTGAAGTCTGTCTCGTAATTCTTCAATGTTTTGTGGCGCATCTACTTTATAAATATTATTTTTAACATATCCCCATAAAATAAAATCTAGCGGACTTAAATCAGGTGATCTCGCAGGCCATTCAACAACTCCCCTAGTTCCAATCCAACGGTTTGCAAACTCTTGATTTAAGAAATTTCTAACAACAGCTGCATTGTGTGCTGGTGCGTCATCTTGTTGCCACCATAAATATTGTAATTGATTTAATGGGATATTGTCGTCAAGATAGTCAGATACGTATGTACCTAAAATGTTTAAATATCTTTCTCCATTTAAATGTTCTTCATACATAACTGGTCCTAAGGGACGATTTGCCAAATACCCATCCAAACGTTTATTCCAAAACGATGTTGTGGTCTTCTACTGCCCAATAGTGCTCCGTATTTCTGTTGAACATTCCAGTATTTGTAAATTTTGTTTCATCTGACCAGATGATTTTGCTTAAAAAATTTTCGTCATTTTCTATCCTTCCCATTAACCAATTACAATATTCTAGCCTTCTCAAATTATCTCCAGGCAGTAAAGAGTGACTAACATGGATCCTGTATTGTTTAAACCTACTTTTATGTAAAGTTCTCCAAACTCTGGATTGGCGCAAATTTAATTCTGACGCTACTTCGCGTGTAGAAATTGATGGATTATTATTTATCTATAAAAATACAAGATTAACATGAAATTTGAAAACACGCTTTTAATTTACCATTTGTAGAATATTTTGTCGATTTTCATTTAAATTCCTGTTGTCTTGACCATTACGCGGCTTAGTAAACGATCCATTGTCCACCAAATTTCTGTCGAGATCTAGAAAAATGGTACGATGAGGCTGTTGTCGTTCTGGATATAATTGTAGATATCTTGTACTCGCTACTGTTGAATTTCGGTTCGAAAATAAAAAATACTTATCATATCTCGTTTCGCTTCGTTAGTGTATGACATTTTTGTATTATTAATGAACAATAGATGAAATGTTTGACAGATTGAAATTCCATGGCTACCTTATTTAATCTTATAATTTATTCTTTCAAATAAAACCTAATGTTAAAAACTTTAGTCAGCATGTGGTACATGGTTGAAATCATAAAAAAAACTCTTTCTGAAGATGTCTAAATCCAATATGGCGCCTATAAGAAATTAGATAGTTGATGATGGCCAGAAAGAAACGAAACTTCGTATAAAAATTTAGAGTACACCACTGGATAGAAGTTTAGAAATGGCCACAAGGATGTGTTTTTATTTTTCTCTACAAGGCCAAATGTCGGTGCTACAGGTAAAAGAAGAAAATGGGGTTTTCGCGTTTTTTTTTTAAATAACGAAGGTCATTTGTCACAGGTCTATTTTCTTTACGGATTTATAACAAACACAAAATTTAACAACTTTGCCAAATTTAAACCTATACCCTATCTCCAATAATAAGCGAGATCCCCATGGTGAGGGCCGAAAATGAATCAGCCTGTATAATGAATGTATACAGGGAAATTAATTTTTACGAAAATAAATAAAACAGTAAAGTTAAATGAATTTAAATTAACTTGAATTGAAATTAATTCCAGATATATACAAAATACATTTACTTTATACAATGAAAAAATTCTAAATATTGAGAAAACATAAACTTTAAATAAATTATATCACCTATAGTTAAAGTGAATGTTTAGCATAAAAACTGATGTACTCGGTGATCGCGATGCATTTTAGTATTTAGATGGGCGGTTAGTCTCTAATTCTTTAAACATTTAAATGTATTTGAACAAATTTTACAATTAATCGCCGTACCTATCACTAACAATTTCAAAAATTCATTAGAGGATAGGGTCTGTTCCGCAGTCTAAATACTACACATATGCCTCTTATCATAGAACCAAATTTGATCATTTTCATTTAATATTTAGATAGAATCTGAAATTTGTATCTATACGATCCAACCCAATCATAAAAATTAGCAATAATCATATTAAGACTACCAACGAAAAAATAGGTGAAATTAGCCGTGAGTAACTCTAGTAATACACAAAGTAATCACCTGTCGCTCTGGCAAATCGTTGTTTACGAAGTCTAAATTAAATTGAAATCAATTTGTTGTTATAGGAATATAATTAATTAGATTATCGTCAAAACAAATTGAAATACGAAAAGAGATAATAAGGATTTTCTCAAAAAAGTTAGCAAAATTACTGGTTTAAAAGTAATTGACAACTTGTAAGTAAACTTGGACAAAACAAAGGAAACACTACATTATGTATGGTACATGTTGTACATGTAACAATCCAAACAAATATTGTGTTGTGATATATCGGTCTTCGGACACGTACTCTGAATTTAATGATTCTACGAGGGTGGTTCGGAAACTACGTGGCCTATTTTTTTGACAAAAAACAATTTATTTTTCAATATAGTCTCCTGCTCGCTCAACACACTTATTACAATTTCGAGTATATTCCAAATTAGTAATGCCTTCATTGTAAGTAGATGAATCCAAGTTCTCGAAATAGGCATTTACAGCCCTAGTTACTTCGGAATTAGACGAAAATCTCCTACCTCCGAGACATGAATTTTTGCCATGCAATCGTAGACTTGTGGGGAGGTGCGTTTGTCCAGGTTTATAAGTTATCTCTGTTAGCTAAGAAAATAGTTCCGAAAGAAAACCGCAAAATAGAGGCGAAAAGGATATCGAAAAGTTTTTATGTCGGTGATGTCGAACGTAAATTTTATCAAAATCATGCGTACAAAAAAATTAAAACGTAGAATTACGATCAGATTAAGTATGTGTTGTTCCAAATCACGATTCAACTAAAGAGCGATTGTGTAAAACGCGTGCACAGTTGTAAATAAATATTTTGACGGAAACTAGGCAGTTGCTTTGTGATGAACGATAAAATATACCCAAAAACCACCTTTAAGGAATTTTTAATTCATAATTTTTAGTTGCACATTAAGAAGGTGATGATGATGAATCTAAAACTAAGAATCTGAACAAGTTGGCGGCTCTTGTAGATGTAGATATTAAAGAGTACCTATTTGGGGAAACACCTTTTACCATTATTTTAAAGTCACCATGGTTTAGTTATGTTTTGACCAGATTTAACGACTGCCCATTATGCACTGTGATGCGCTTCCTCTTCTTCAAGTTTATTTTAAAACTTTTCACCATTCTTGCTTGTCTCTAGTTAATATCTTGACATGCTTCCATCTTAGTCCTTTGTTCTTAAATATTATGGCCATTTCATTATCCAAAATCATACGGGTTCTACTTCTCCTTTTTTCTCATCATCTTCGCATTCTATACTTTCCTAACTCGTTTTTCTCATTTAATGTTGATGTCCGCGCCATCACATGTGTATTCTTTTGACATATTTCCTGGTGTTTTCAGTATCTAATCCTTCTCTTATGGTGTCATTTCTTATCTTTTCTATTACTGCCACATTACCGCCCCCCACTACGACTCACAACCAAAAACCAAGTCGGCAAGAATATCGTTTTAGAGACCGTAGTCTTAGTTATATGACTGAGCTTTTTGGTTGATAAAACCTCTCTTGGTTTTATGAAACAGTCTTATTGTTTCAGTTATTATGTTGCCGATTTCTTCGTTTAGTTTGCCTGTATTGTCTATATCTGTTCCAGGTGCTTAATCTTGTGTATTTGTTCCACCAGCTTATTACTGATATGCTGCCTTACTTCTCTTTTTATATCATTGGTTATCGCAAGGGTTTTTGTCTTGTTGGTATTTATACTCATTCCTTTCACTTCTAATACTTTAATCCACATGTTCCTATTAAATTTGTATGTTTTTCTTAGTACTGCACTTCCCATCCCCCACACCATCCGAGAACACCAATATATTATCCAGTTGTCCCCGGATTGAGTTCACAATAAGTATAATGGACCAAAAGAATTGGAATTTCTCATTTTGGAATTCCGCCCTGCTTAGTATGAAACTCGTGTTTAGTTTACATTCGCTTTTTTTTTAAATCAAGTAGGCCTTTACAGTTGAACAAAAATTATTGTCGTTTCAAGTAAAGTACCTCTTCAGTACACATTACGTCAAAGTGTTACTTAGAAAAGTTGTTCAAAACGAAAATCTATGGCGTTACGCAAATTTTCAGAATGATCAGCTCACTTTAATTAAATCCGCGTTTTTTTTTGTATTTTGTGAAAGAATAATCGAGTCCTAGTAAAGCAAACAATTATCTGTCATTATCTTAGATAAACGTCAAAACTTCGTAGTATTTGTTCTAAATTGACTACTTATCTCAGTAATTTGTTATTTACTTGATCTTCATAGTTTTTTGTAAATGTTGACTCTCGAGCAGCGCATTTATTTCATAATACAGTGTTACGGACTTGGAGAAGCATCTTATGTTTATGTTATTAATAAATTTCACGAGCGATTTCCAATGGTGATAATTTCTGTCAATGGAGTAAAAAAACTTATAAAAAAGTGTGCAAATTTGAATAAAAAAAGAAAAAGAAGAAAAAAGCACTGATAAATTATCATTGAGAAAATAGTCTACTGAATTATCAATAATAATCGCACATACAAAGAATTCTCAAAGAAAATACAATTATACCATTCAAACCCACGTTTATTCATAAATTAAAAGCTGGAGACGATGATCACCAATTGTTGCTTTGTTTATGGGCTGGAGAAAAAAAATTGAATGACACATATTTTTATAAAAAAATTATTTTTTCAGATGAGTCAACTTTTACAACTAATGGCATCGTGCCTTCACAAAATTGTAGGTGTTCATCTCATAAGAATCCACATTTTCGTATAGTGACAAACAGCCAACGGTACAAGAAAGTAAATGTATATTGTGCAATAAGGTACGATAAAATTATTGGGCCATACTTTTTTGACATTAATTTAAACCAACATTCCTACTTGAATGTTCTCGAAATTTTTTTTTACCTGACATGGAAGATATTAATTTAGAAGATTTTCATTTACAACAATATGGATGTCCAGCCTATTCAACTTGTTTAATTACAAATTTTTTGAATCAGCACTTTCCTGAATGATGGATTGGACGACATGATCCAAAACATTGGCCAAGAAGATCACCGGATTAGACCCCTATGGATTTTTACTTATGGGGTTATTTGAAACAAAGAGTTTATTCATATTATCTTCATGATAACATCGACCTATTAAAACAAAAAATTGGGGATACTGTAGATGAAGTTAACCCAATGACCATAGCGAAAGTATACCATGATTTTAGAGTTAGGATAGAAAAACGTGCAAGTCTTGGAGGAAGTCAAGTAGAGTAATTGTAGTTTAATTTCCTTTTTTTTTGATAAACTGTGAAAATTTAAATTAGAATTTGAAAGTTTCTAATCGCCGTGTTTTTTATCATGTAATTGTAAATAATAATAAATATTTTTCTCCTATTTTTAACTTCTTTTATCAAAGTAGGCCGATCCTTCTGAAAATCGGCATAACGCCATAACTTTTCATTTAGAACAATTTTTCTCAGTAACACTTTGGCTAGTGCGATCAGAAAAGGTACTTTACCTGAAACGGCAACAATTTTTGTTCAACTGTAAAGGCTTACAAGTAAACTGAAAATAAGTGTCAGACTAAGCAGGGCGGAATCCTAAAATATGAAATTCCAATTAGAAAATTTTTGGTCCATTATACCTATTGTGAACTCAATCTGAAGACACACTGTGTATACCGTTACACGGATACCTTTTGTAGTGTTTGTTGTGTTTTGTTTTCTTAGTATTGACTTCATATATTTACTTATATATTCTATAATACGTAAACTTGTTCTGTTTCTTTTTATGCCGTCATCCTAGAAATGAATTTATCTGTTGGACTATAAAGATTATTATTATTAGCGGCAAGAGATAAGATTGTAGCTTCTAGTGTTAGTAGTGATACCTCAACTTTTCCTCCAACAATTTTCGGTAGCTTTTCCGACTAAATAATGCTCAACCCCATGTAGCAGGGATCACAAGGACTTACCTTGAAACAAATTATGTTATCGTCTTATCATGTCCGTGTAATCCCCCGATTTCGGCCTAATCGAAAATATGTGGATCATTAGAAGCAGGATCTAGCTATATAGAAAATCACGATGGAGTTTGGAGAAATTATGGGAAAGTATCCCTGTGTAAAATTATGTTACGTTTCACGCCTTTACTTCTTTCATTTGCAATTGTAATAGACAGTAGCATTTTTGTTTATAGCTATATACTCTATTACATACATAATTTTGTCAACATAGAATTGTTTTTGTTATTTGGTAATTTTTCTGATGAGTAAAAACAGGGCAGATGAACGTGTACAGTAAGCCAACGTGAAAAAGCTATCTTGTGATACGAGCTAAATTCAGAAAGTAAGTTCCATTTGTAGTCTTTGCCGAGGCCTACGATAGGATCGCAGTTCCGAGTTGCTCTGAGTCAAGGAGGAGAAGATGACGCCATTTCGAGATCGCTGATTGTTGTGTACGCTTTCTAGTGCTTGTTTGGAATAGCGGTGTTAATTGAAAAAACCTTCGCTTGTGAAATCAAATCTATAATTCGTGTTCTAATGCCAAGAACATTAAACCAGTCGACATTCATCCACAAATCTGTGAGATTTATGGAAAAAATGTAATGAGTGATTAAGGAAAACCGCAAGTTTAAAATTTATGCTTTTTCCGCTGCAAAACTGGGTTTTCGAAAAAAATTAAAATTAAAAACAAATATTATATAGTTTTCTGTCGACGAAACCACAAATGTTCAGGATAGGTATATTGCCCATCTTTATCATTGAAACTTTGAACGAGGATAGCCAAGGAAAATGATATTTGATTGGTGTAAAGGTGTTAGAAAAAACGAATAATTTAAACATCGCTAGGTTCGTTAATTATACGTTAGCTAGTTTATTTTTATCCCACAAATTACCAGTAGAAAACGTATTACTAATAGTAACTGATATGGTGAAAGCAGCAGAAAATTTAATTTTTTCTTCCCTAATTTAATACATTGCACGTATTTGACCCATGGACTAAATAGAGTAGCCGCATCTGTTAAATCAGAATTTACTTTAGTTAATAGTTTAGTATGTAACGTGAAAAAAGTTTTTGTTAAAGCTCCACTTCGAGTTCAGGTATATAAAGAAGAATATCCAGAATTGCCAATCTAGAAAAGCATTACTTACTGTTATTATTCAAGTAATAATTATTTAATTATGATTAGAAAAATTGTAATCTTGTTTCACATTTAAATATACATATTGTTAATCGAAAAGTACCCACCATATTTCTGTATATCATTTTTGTTGTTCTTAGACTATCTAAAATAAATAATTTTGGAAACAAAACAATTGTTTTATAACTTTTTATAATCTTAAACATTTCTATGTAGCTTGAACATGAATACACACTTTTCTTATTATATTAGGGGTTGTTATTATTAATATAATAATTATTTTATTACCTATAGAGTTTAGTACAATAATCTTTCAAAGCATACGTATAAGGCCATAATTTAATAGATTATCTTGCATATTTGTAGTATGCATTTTCTTTAACTTTTTAGTGCATGTTTTCCAAGCCCTAGTGATAATATTAGTACTTGTACTCGTAAAAGAAGACGAAGGAACAACGAAAAAGTTCTGCAACGCATACCATACAACCAAGTATCCTCACACTGCCTCTCCTATTACTAACAAATTTCCATGATGATAATAATCTCTTCTGAATTCAAGCTTAGTTAAAGATATCGGTAATCTGTAAATTAATCTGTTAAACTAATTCCGGTTATAGGACGTCCTGTTCTTCTTCCACATCCGGTAATAGCCCCTTTATCCTCAACGTAATGTTAGCATTATAGTAATTTGCATATTGCATAATGCATATTTGCAATATACTTTGTCTAATACACGGGAATACTTTTTTTTTATTGTTACGTATATAAATTCTAAGGGTCAATATAAGTTAATTTAATGACGAGGTGCACACATTTTTATTTTGTAAATAATGTATAATTAATGACCGAGATGACAGCTCTTCACAAAAACCTATCGAGTTTTCTGCCTCTACTTGAGAGCTCTCATTAACTAAAATCTCTCGAGCTTAATAAGCTTTCATTACGTTTCAAAAACATTGCTGGATAAATCAATAATAAGAAATATTAGAATTAGGAAAGATTATTTTTGAGCTTTGGCTACATATATTTTTAAATATGTAATAATAAAGTAGTTACTAATAAAGTATTATTGTAAATATTTGTTTACATACACAATGAATGCTTTACATATTAATTAGAAGAAAATTAATTAAACACTCACATTAAATAATGATGAAAGAGAATGTGGTGTAATAGCATCTTATATTGTGAACATACTGAAATGAATGATTAAAATGCTTTGAGAATTAATTATCTCGCAATAAATTTAATGTATGTAGCGCGAGTATATTTCTCCAATAAAACAATACGAAAAACTTTTAAAGATCTATAGATCCTCTTATACATAGTTATAGAAGATGAAATTTTGGTTTTATACGTGGTAGACGTGTTTATATTTATATTTCATTTATAAAATTTGTTGCAGAAAACACAAAATTTTCATTATTACACCTTTAAATCCAAAATTTTCCGCATTATAAAACCATAAAAACAGAACACCTGTTTCATCCTCCTGGTTTGAAGGAAGTTCGGTATGTATCGACCGAAGTATGGGTTGAAATAATGCAATAGTTTTTGAATAACACTAATATATTTACAAATTTAGTCTTGGAAGTCCTTTAACTTAGTACAAATGCAGTATCTGATCTTAATACTAAAGACCGAGAAAACTGGCATTAAATAATATTTGCCCCTATTTAGATCACTGAGACCTAAGCTAGGACTGTAGTTAACTCGAAGAGATCGTACTTGGAACTGTAGTGAGTTCTAAGAGATCTTGTTTAGAACTGTTTGTTCATTTACTTATTTTTCGGCAAAAAAGGTTTTGTCCCCGCCAGTTACAAGAGAGGGAGAAAACAACGAAATTAATTATACAGAAATTTCTATACAACTATTTTTGCCTTTATTCCAAGAAAAGTATATGCTGTAGTTTCCAAAGTCATCAATGTATTAAAATAAACAATATACGCCGGAAACCCTTAATTATAGAAAAATAAAATAACTCTTAAAATAATAAATATACAATACACAGGAAGTGCGTTAGAGATAACATAATATTTCGCTGAATCGCATCGAACCGAACTATTTAACCTATTATAATAATATAACACTTTATCTATAACAGGAAACATGTCAGTAAAACTTATTCTATTATACATTACATTTACAACTACTAAATGGATGGGTTAACAAGAAGGTTGTGCCTGTAATAAAATAAATAGTTTTTATGACCGAAGAAAACAAGACAATGAATAAAGAAATGTAATACCTGACCAGGCCTAGGTAATTGACAACATTAAATATATCCAAACTCCAAGAACCTTTTCTATATACACTTTACAATATTTACAATTTGAAACTAGGATTGAATACATTAACATAAATATACCTACATCTGTTTGCTTATATCTAAATGAAACTAAAAATACAAAATTAAATCTATTTTTCCCGAACAACACCATCAAGGCCTTTTACTACAAATTGCAAATTCCTTATAAAATGACAGAAGTGGTTTGAAATGTTTATAACTTTGCTAATAAATTATGTAATTTCTGCTAAATTAATGATGGTCGAACGTTCATTAGCAAATCCATGTTGGTATGGAAACAACATGTGAGGCACTTTAGATGCTATTTGTTGATTTAAAAATTCAAAAATTTAGCAAAATTACTTGATATGTTAATTAGCCTGTAATTACTGTAATATCACATAGCTCCACAATTCTCAAATGACTCTTCAAACATACATTGATTGACAAAATATTATTAATCATTTACACTATCAAATCCATCTAAATCAGTAATTTTGCTTTCGTATGTCTCAAAAGTTTTCGGAAAAAAAGTAAAGTCAATTTTTTTTTATTTTTTTTTATTCTGTTACATTTTAACAACAATATCATTCTTATATGGTCTTACTTCAATTAAACAATAGCATTTACATGACGGAAAAAGGTCTATCAGTCTTTAGACGGTAGCACCGTCGACCCGAATTTTCTGAAAGATTCTGCGTCTTAACTGATTCTCATTTTGGGCTTCCCCACCATCATCATATACCTTTCTGCTCAAATGAGACCAAAACTGCTCAATGGGCCTCGCCTGAGGAACATTTAGAGGGTTATTTGAGGAGCTTGCGTGCAAAAGCGGATATGTCCATTTTATTAAAATGTTCATGAGATGAGAAAAACGTGCTGCTCCGTGGCTCTAGCTGTTAGAATGAACCAGTTTATCTCTACATATTAAACTAGTTACAATGCATTGATGGTGCGTATTTATTTTTAATTTTTTGCTATATGTTTTCTGTAATATGCAAAAAACATTTGGATATTTCCGCTTTTGTATCAAAACATATAAAAATATGGCTAAAAATTAGACAAATTGATTAACAATTTTATTGTGTATTGAAAAAAATTAACAGACTGCGTAAAGTAAATCAAAATCTCAAATAAGAATGGCCGGTTCCTCATAAAGGCAGTCACATTGTTCACCGCTAGGCCCAGCGGCATCGAAATTGTCTTCGTTTGTCTCTTGGGTCATACTCAGTAGGCTTTTGTACCATTGTAGGTCTTGACGTGATTCCCCATCGTTGCCAAAATTTTCCTTCATTAGGTTCCTGAGGCTACGTTTTTTTTATCCGGTAAGCAATGTTTTAGTACCATTCGTTCCAACTCAATCTTTACATTAGCTTTTCCTTTTTTTATTAATGATTCACTGCAATCTTTCGGTGTATTAATTTTATAATAGTCATACGTCGTCACTGTAATTTTGACTTTTCCTTGGCTTGTTGGCGGCTGTTTTTTTATGCTAATCCTTTTAGCATCTGAGATAGCTTTTACCTTCTTATATACATCTTCTAATTTTTTTATATCGTAGATTTCCCAATCCTGCCCTAGCGTTTTTACTTCTCCCACTTCAGTATATAAACGTACATATTCCTCTTTCGAAGTTATAACAGGGTGTTTTCTTAACAATTTCTCCACTCTGCCAAAACATCTGTCTGCTGCCATGAAGCTATGACTCCGTACTGGAAATGTCATAGTTATTTCCGAAACATGTTTTGGAGACTTATTTTCCAACCAAAACATCAATGTATGAACAATGTGTGAGTTTTTGTTCTGGCCGGCACAGCCGTCGCAAAACAATCGAATTTGGTGTATATCAGTATAATCCAAAGTATCTAAGTGGTGAAGCAAAGCCGAGCCGACTTCTATTGATCCACGTCCAGCTAAATCTTCAGTCCACACATAGAAGTTAGGGTTTCGTGATGACATACTTACACAGCAAAACGCGTAGAAGCTTATCTGATGTGAATAAAATGCTTCTCCTATAGGCGTACGTGGTAGGGGCTGCACTTGCTGCAGATCGAAACAAAACGTGATACTATTTCTTGGTGTTTCCCTAGCCAGATCGTAGAAGGTACTAGCCCGTTTCTTATGAACACGATATTCAATCGTGAGTTGTGTTCTTTTATCATCTTTTGTTTCAATTTTATATTGTTGTTGTAATCTTGTACATGTTGAACAAACATCAGATGCTGGTGAAGAGAACCCGATATTAAATTCTGTTTGAAAAATTTTCCGGAACATGAAGTATGAGACTTGATGTTCAGCTATATTCTCACCATTAAACATTTTGTGTAATCTTGCAACACATAAATTTGCACTTAAATAGATTCTCTTTAATTTTTTCCTATTGTAGTGACTTTCTCTACCTTTTAATCTGTTGATAAAATTGCGAATCAGATTTTTTTAGATTTAGTTTTATTTGATATGCGATCGCCACCTCTCTTCTCCTTTGGTACTCCACCTTTCAAAAGTACTTTGGCAACGGTATTTATCCTATGCTTTGTAATACCTAGTACTGCGTGAAAAACTTGAGACACTCTTACAGCAGCATTACCTGCCTTGAGAAAATATGATATACTAAGCTGCTTTAAAGGGTCTATGTCATTGGATGTGCGTCGCTGAACAGGTGCAACAGACAGCATATGGCACAGTCTGATATCTTGATTTGTTTTTACAGAGTCTTCGTAAAAATTGTTTCTCTAATTGCGTATGTGTCTCAATTTCACGTTATTGCATTTAAATGTTTTTCCATCGTGGTTGCAAGGTCGCGTAAAACTCATCAACTGCGGATCTGAATCTCCATATATACGTTAATGCAGTAAGTAAATAGAAAGAAAAAAACAAAAAACAACACTTACCTTTGTGATGATTTATTTTGTCGACGCGTAGGTTCTTTCAATCGCTTTCTGGTTCCTCTGTTGCCTGCTTCTACAGTTATTAACTCTTCTTCCATTTCTACAAAACACTCGTCACTGAGTTCACCACTCAGTTAATAACATTAATTCTATTAAAACAGCTACTGAAATTGCAAACGCAAACTAATAAAATGCTGCATGCTGCAGGGAAGCGACTTTGTTGATCATTTTTGGCGGCACCTAGTACTTTAAAAATGTAGCTTGAAAAGATTTCTTTGGTTTTATAACATCTACTATCAGAACCAGTATATTCCTATTAGTGGTTTACAGTGACATCTGTGAACTGCGCTTATAAACGATGATATACACAGACGCATGGATTTTCCCGGTTTTGCTTGAAAAACATGGATATAGCCCGTTTTGTCGCAAAACCTACATTGCAGAGGGCTATTCAACGCACTTATAGCCGCTTTTGCTTCAAATACACTGCATGGGTTTGTAGAGCTCATCGAACTTAACAAAATTCTGTCAAAAAATCTAAATGCACAAAACATGGATATATCCGCTTTTGCACGCAAGCTCCTCATTTGTCTTCGGAACAAAATTGATGCCGTTTGTGGCTAACCAGATTCTTGTTCTTCTGGCGTCCGGCCAGAACATTATTTTGTCGTGGGATGATGTGTACTTATAAAATTTCGTAGTTTTTTGAGGCATTTTCGTATGTAAATGTTTGCATTGATGGCTTCACCTCGAACACGTCCAACATGCGGCCGTGAAACACCGGCATCTGATATGGCACACCACACCAAAATTTTATCTTCAAACTTGACTTTGTCTTTGAATTTAACATTGTTAGAAGCGTCTTGTTCATTGTCCGTATAGAAACCGTCATTACCTTTGATCTCCGAGTTGGACAACGTGAAATATTTTTTATCGTCATAAAGATAACTTTATCACGAAAATGAATGCGTCTCAAAGCACAGCAAGACCTGGGAATTCTTTCCAACTGAGCGGCGGTGTATCTTGAAGCCTTTCTTCTTTTACGATAATTTAGATTATTTCTGGCTAATGTTCGGCTAACAAACGAGCGTGAAATATGGTATCTTCTTACGCGTTGACATTCCCAATATGTTTTTTGCTCTTTCAATCAACCTTCGCTCATTAAGTCGGCTTAAAATTTTGAGTGGTCCACTTTTAGGTAAATTGATTTAAAGGATACAATCCTGGCAATCTTTTATTGTCTGATAGATTGTAGAAACCGAAATATCTTGCTCTCTGTAGATTCTAACATTATCGCATTATTGACATTAACTATTTACAAAAAATGATATCTCATATCAAACTTCAAACAATTTACAAAATTTTGTTTCCAACAGTATTTGGATCAGATAATATTAACTAAAAATAAATTTTATTTGATTTTTTCCGAAAACTTTTGAGACATACGTTATTTGGTAGTAAAAATAGTATTTGTCTGTTACAAAGAACGGCAAATTTCATATTATCCATATGTTTGTTCAGTTTACAATGTCGCATTAATAGGCCTACTATCATCTTAACAGACCTTCTGTCTCTATTCAGTAGGTCTTCCACCTTTCCTTATATTTATGCCACTTTTTCATGGCTGTTTTAGTAATTGTTTTTGCAATGCCAAAAGAAGACTTCGGTCCTATTAGAGCTGCTGACGAGGCCTATCGAGTCAATTTGTCCTTCTTCTCCTTAGATCTGCGGCATTCGTGGGTTGAAACCCAAGCTAATGTAACTTTCTTGTGATCACTAAACTAGTTTAAGGCGAACGCACAATTCTAGGCAAGTTTGGATTTAAATTTTACTGAATTCAGTGTTTTTAATATTGCTTGTTTGTCGGAGAAGATGGCCACGATGCGATTTTCTAATGTTAATTTCCCTAACGTAATAGTAATGATAATGCAATGCAGGTACTTCGACTTGAAATACCATAGTATCTCTACTTAGGCTCATTTGAATCATTGTCCTTTCTTTGTGTCTATATATTCCGGTTTCAGCACCTTTTCAGTTTTAGAGTCATTAGTGTACCAGATAGAGTCTGACTGGACGGGCAGGCCTTTTTTATATTCTTACCTATCTGGAATGATTCTTTTATACCTCTTATCAAAGTTAAACATGCCTAATTCACATTTTCACGATTTTTGATAGATGGAAATATGAATTGGATATGTTCGTTAAACAGTGAAATTTGAAATATCCGACTATTCAATTCACGTTGGAAAAGGAAAACAATAATAGGATATCACTTTTAGATACATTAGTAATTAGAATTAGGTATAAAATAAAAATCGATATTTTCCTGAGAAAACCCAATGTCAATAGATTCATTACCGCGGATTCAAACCATAGTTTTCAACATAAGACGTTTAATTCCTTAGTCAATCGGTTACTAAATTTTCCATTAACAATAGGGAGATACGAAATAGAACTAGATTTCTTTAAAAACATCGCGAAATATAACGGCCTTGATATAGAAATAATGAATAAATTAATTAGAAAAACGAGTTTAGACAATCAGCGAACCTACTACATAGTTTGATATCTCACACTCCAATCACGAAAAACATTAATAGAGTTTAGAAAAAAGGGATATTTATCAATACGTTTTGCACGTATTACGCCGTTGTTATATAATGAAACGGATATGCAAAATACGTATCCGTAACTGTAAACAAGGACAAACACCTCGTATTTTTAGCATTTACTTCTGTTCAATACATATGTTTCAGCCATCTAGGCCTCATCGGTTGAACTAGTGAAGCAATGTATATACAAATTATATAACAACGGCGTAATACGTGCAAAACGTATTGATAAATATCCCTTTTTTGTATATTTACCGCCATCTGGCGCGTGTTAATGGACAGCACCAATATACGTATTTTTCCGCTTATTTGTAATAGCCTTGCTATTCGAGCGGAAGATCGCCTTTTCTGGCCTAGTCGCTTTCTTTCGTCAGATGTCACTGATTAAATTGGTGTCGCCTGATAGAACGAAACTGGTTATGGCTTGGAGACGATTTTAGCGTAAATGTAGATACAGATACAGATCCGTTGTTTAACAGATCTGTATTAATTTGTATATACATTGCTTCACTAGTTCAACCGATGAGGCCAAGATGGCTGAAACATATGTATTGAACAGAAGTAAATGCTAAAAATACGAGGTGTTTGTCCTTGTTTACAGTTACGGATATGTATTTTGCATATCCGTTTCATTATATTAATAGAGTTGTTAAAGAACAGGGTCTCTCTATGTTGCTTTTCGGCCGAAAAACACCATCAAAAGTCTCCTAGGTAATACCAAACATAAAGTTAATTTGAATTTGAAATAAGGTATATACGAACTAAATTGCGACGATTGTAACTTGAAATATATAGCTCAAACGAAACGCTCAATAATAACCCGTTTTAAAGAGCGCGTATCATATATTAAATTTAATAGGCCGGAAAAATCGAACGTCGCTAACCATGCAATCACCACGGACCACAACGTTTCGGTTAAAGGATTAAGACTTGTCAAAAACATCAACAACCCCAGAGATCTCGACGCATACGAAAGTATTCATGTCATTAAAAACAAATTTAATACGTTTAACTCGGACAACGGTCCTATCCCACACAGTTGTCTTTTTTCATTCTTAGAAAACAGGCAGAAAAGGTTGAGGGCGTTGAGGATAAACACATGGTGTTGCCGTCTTCTTAGTAAGGGTAAGCTGACGTAATTTTAATTTGTGCTATCAACTTTAAATTCAGTGTATACGTGGACGCCGTGTAAAGTTGTGTGCGATTCTGTGTGTTAGCTTTACTGTACCCCATGTGCAACACTTTAATTAGTGATTTTACCTACTGATGATGACAACTTAGTTGTCGAAATACATATTTAGTATACGATTATTAATTGTGGTAAGGGGTTTCATACCTTTTTTGTGTGAAATATTTAACATGTTTATTGTAATCCGAACAACGTTTTTTTTATTGATGATATTCGTATTCGAATAGACCGTAGTACAAAAAAAGACTTATTACTAGAGCTGAGGATGTTTGCGGTACGGCAGGACCGTATGTAGTGCATCCCCACATTTAACTATTTATCTAAATATTCTCTGAAATAATTTGCCGGATCTCATAAGTTAATAGAGTGATATTTTAGTATGCACTGGATATTGTTATTATACAAAATCATAATAGCCATTTGTATTTATGGATCATAAATAATAATACGCATGTATTTGCATTTGGTTGTGAATTCAATTTAAACTTAAAACGAATCGTAATATTTTAACGACAAGCCGTCCTTACAATACATGCATTCGAGACAAAGTGTGCAACTCTACGAATAACTTCCATAATTGATCGAAAATGGACATTTTGGAGCTGAAGTAAAGCCCCTATTCTTAGAAAATTTTATTACTGTCGTTAAGAACTATTATTATAAACAACAAAGGCCTTTTATTAGTGTTGAAGTTTTAGTTTCATTGAATTTCCATGTTGTAAGTTGTCAATTGTAAAGTGTTCATTCACAATATTCTAAAACAAGGTGTAAATTTAACTAAAATCCAGAAAAACACATTCTGATAATATATTACTAGATTAGAAGCTGTGTTTATTACTATTTATTATATTATTTTTATAACCAAATGCAATAAAAGCTACGAAAACAAAAGAAACCTCGATTTATTAAAATCTTGTCACACAGCCTTTCAAAGCCTGGCAGCACATATTTTGCATATATTTTATATATACTACCTACTTGAACTAGGTGAATGAAGTTAGAAGTTATAAGTTATAACTTCTTTCTTTTGTTTTCGTAGCTTTTATTGCATTTGGTTATAAAAATAATATAATAAATAGTAATAAACACAGCTTCTAATCTAGTAATATATTATCAGAATGTGTTTTTCTGGATTTTAGTTAAATTTACACCTTGTTTTAGAATATTGTGAATGAACACTTTACAATTGACTACTTACAACATGGAAATTCAATGAAACTAAAACTTCAACACTAATAAAAGGCCTTTGTTGTTTATAATAATAGTTCTTAACGACAGTAATAAAATTTTCTAAGAATAGGGGCTTTACTTCAGCTCCAAAATGTCCATTTTCGATCAATTATGGAAGTTATTCGTAGAGTTGCACACTTTGTCTCGAATGCATGTATTGTAAGGACGGCTTGTCGTTAAAATATTACGATTCGTTTTAAGTTTAAATTGAATTCACAACCAAATACAAATACATGCGTATTATTATTTATGATCCATAAATACAAATGGCTATTATGATTTTGTATAATAACAATATCCAGTGCATACTAAAATATCACTCTATTAATTTATGAGATCCGGCAAATCATTTCAGAGAATATTTAGATAAATAGTTAAATGTGGGGATGCACTACATACGGTCCTGCCGTACCGCAAACATCCTCAGCTCTACTTATTACAAACGGGTAATGATAATTTTTCTCTTCAGTTTTCGGTCAGTATAAACTAACATTAAAATTCGTAGAGTCATTGTTAGGAACTGTCCACAAAGAAGTAAAAAAAACAGCGTCATATTTCCAGCAATTTTTATGACTGCCTACGTACTCACAGCGAAGGAATTAAAAATAAATAAATGCAGTAAATATATGATAGAATAAGGATTGTTGCAATTATTTGTAATTAAGTATTCACTAAAATTAACCTTTTAAGGAACTATAAATTGAATGGTATCAATTTTCATATAATACAATTTTCTTTTAGCGAGCCGCTAATGTGGTTTACTAATAAATTATCTGGGGGAATATATTTCAGTATTGCGCACTAATATGTTCTGTTGCATATTTGGCAGTATCAGGATTAAATGAACACGTTATATTACCTGGTAATGAATTCAGTTTATTGATTCTAGAATTTATAGCCGTATTGTAGCCATTCGCCATACGGAGAAGTGGCAAGGATAAGAAATCCCCACTCCGTGATTCTAATTGAGGTACCCGTATCATAAACAGAGAAGAGAACAATCGATCACGTTGTTTAAGAATTTAAAGCCGAATTTAAAAGGAACAATTGTACGCCGTTTATATCAAAACTAAAACTTGAGTAGTTCAAACATCCGCAGTAAACATGGCTGTATTTGTCGACATTTAATTTAGTCAAAATGTAATTAATGCACTTACCTTGAATTCGTGCATTCCTACTTAAATTATATTCAATATACTAATTCCAAACTTGATGTAAATCGATTTTAATCTTTAAATGAAACAAACGATTAATCTGTTTTGATTTACACTATATTTAGAAAACCAAAACAGCTGTTTCGTTAAAAAGTAGCATCCTCCGCTGGAGATATTACATTATCTAACAACGTACAACTTTCAACTCTTATATATGTCAAATACAAATTCCTAATACTATTAATTTTAAATACAATTTCGAAAACCTAATGGTATCTATTATTCACATCATAACTAATTAATTGCCTAAATACTTAGAATGGGGTGATTGTTAAATTATGGAAAATCTGTGTCCATAGCTAATATAAATTTAAGAATGGTGATGAATTAAGGTTCACTTTATAATCTACTAAATAGTCAGAATATTTATGATTAGAAATAAGTACTAAACTTCTAGCTTGAAAAACTTATTATACATCCACTACAATATTGTTTCGCTATACAATGGCTTCATCAGGTGGGTGAAATACTGAATACTTAAAATACAAGTTTAAATATTTATGTACAAATTATTGAGCAATGGTGATGGAAACATTTTTACAATCTTAAATTTAGTAGAGGGAAGTTGGTTAAATCTAATCGGTGAATAAAATTTTTAGATTTAAGACTTAAACAACCTACTAAATTTAAGATTGTAAACATGTTTCCACCACCATTTCTTTCTAATAATTCTTAATAATTTCTCAATAATACATAAATATTCAAACTTGTATTTTAAGTATTCAGTATTTCATCAACCTGGTGAAGTCATTGTACGACGGAACAATATTGTAGTGGATTTATAATAAAGTTTTAAAACTAGAAGAAACTTATTCCTTAACGTTATAATGAAGTTTCAACAAGTATCTCGTTCGTCAATCAACGACTAAAATATTTACGGTTGTTAATAATCTCTTGAGATAACTAAACCAGGTCATGTATTTACAAAACATCCATTTCGTCAACACGGCCTCGGTGAGTTATGATCTTTCACCACATTGTGTTTATCTTGTAACCAGGTCACTGGGCTAAAGGGACACACTCTAATATATAACGAGACACTCAGAGGTCTCGACAGACAGAGTCACAGTCAGAGTCAGAGAGTTAGAGTCCCTACAAGACTAGTGCCTCATAATTACAATGTAGTGTTTGTTATTGTTATCATTGTTATTTATCTTTATTAAATTATATGTTGTTATTTAATCGTTGTCCCGCCTGTTATTTATCACACTGGTAAACCTGCGGTATAAATGGAACTGTCTCAGCAACAATGTTACCTCCAGGACCAGGTGACATTACATGGCGATCCTGCCCACGTCTGACATTACACTCTAAAGATTCTAGTATATCTAATTTTTGTCTTTATTTTCTGCATGAAGAATCTCAAACTGTTCGTTGAAGCTATAGTTGTTAACTATAAAATGGTTCGCGTAGGTAGAATCATTTTTTGGTTGATATAAGCGATGTATTTTAAAGGTTCTTCCTGTCTGTCTAATGTATTACTTAGTACACGATTCGCAAGTTAACTTATAGACCCCCGATTTATTATTCCTTGTAGCTTTTTCTTATTTAGCAAGGTTGTTGTTCGTTTTATAAGCAATATTAATGTTAATATAATTATAACATAAAATCTAAAACAAAAAAGAAATATTTAGAAATATTAGCAGTACAAACAGAATTGGTATTAAATGAACACAACAATTTTTATCTCAGATATCAAACTTAAAAACTTAAAACGAACCCCTAAGTTTAATGAATTTATTCTAATTCTGTTCATAATAATTTCATTTTCACACGGGCAGACAAAGGTAAAACAGTTATAGCCATCAATAAACTAGATTATACATTCACCGGCAAAAAAAAAACCGACTACCTCGCCATATTTTATGTTTTTCCTTATATATTCAATTGTAACGGTGTGATATCGTTCATGCTTTTTACTTTCATCGTGAATGACTGGAGTTTATGTTTTTCGAAAAAGATCTTTTAATTTATTCCAAGTACATGAAAATATTCGAACGTAACACTCTTGCAAAAATGCATGTTCCTAGTTTTTGTTAAGTTTACCATTATACACAGCTTCTTTTGAAAAAAACGAAGTTTGCATGTGTCAGATAAGTGTATTGAGTCTCTTTAACAGTTATGAATTAATATTGTCCTTTCAACATGGTACTAATTACTGCGGACGTGGGCCGAATTGTTGCTTTAAGTGAGGATGGTCGTAGTCAGTGCTACGTATCACGCACTTTAAGAATACGTCAAGCCGCAGTTCGAGATGCTTGGAATTGTTACATGGAGACAGGTAGTTTTACTAGGCGACAAGAATCAGGCAGGAGAAAATCAACTACTCTTGTTGATGGTTTCATTGTGTTGAATACTTTAAGATATCGAAGATCTACTGCTGTTTCTCTTCGACATAATTTAGAAATGATACGTGGAGTCGTCGTAAGTGAAAGAACGATAAGAACGAGGCTTGCAGAACATGGACTTCATTCCCGTAGGCCGGCAACGGGACCACAGTTACTTTTGCGGCATCGGCAAGTGCGACTTAGAGTTACACGAAAACACATTGACTGGACCTTACAGCAATGGAGTAACGTTCATTTTTGTTAGTGAATCGAGGTTTTGTTTACGGTCACCCGATGGTCACAAACGGGTGTATAGACGGCGATATAGAAGGTTTCTAAACTGCACAATATCAGAAAGAGTCTCATTCAGTGGGTGTGCCTTTATGGTTTGAGCAGGTATCTGCAATAAAGGCCGCACCAATCTTGTATTTGTTGAAAATGGAGCTCTAAACGCTCACCGATACATAGAGGATATTCTTCAGGAGAATGTCATCCTGTTTGCACTTTTATTGGCGATGAATTCATGTTAATGCACGATAATGCAAGGCTCCATGTAGCAAACGTAGTGAATGAATATGTGTATGAGGTCGGTATACGCCGATTAGATTGGCCTGTATGCAGCCCGGACCTAATTCCAGTTGAACATGTTTGGGATCAACTTCAATGAGCCATTCGCCGTTGTCCCGTTCTACCAGATACTCTGCAAGATCTACGTATCGCGCTGCAAGAGGAATATGAAGCAATTCCTCGAGAAAAGATTTTAAATTTAACAAAGTCGATACCGCGTCAACTTTGCGCCGTCATTTCGGCAAGAGGAGGGCATATACGATACTAAACTTCAGTAACATGATATGTTTCGTTATTTCATTTAATTGTCGTTGCTTTTAGTTATATACCTGTTAAGAATTAAAGCAAAAAATCATGGCGTTTTATTCATTTATTTTTGTTGATTAACTTTGAATCTGTACCTACTGCTGATGGTAGAAACAACAGCATACGTCAATAATGCTGCTACTATACAATTAATTGGAAAATCAATATCACTAATCAATAAAGGATTAAGCTTATGTAAAATATTGAGGTGGCCTGTTTTTTTTTTGCCGGTGATATATATCAAAAATCAATCATTTTCTAGATCCCGAAAAATATATTGTAATTAAGAAGATTCCGACACGAGTCAACAGTCCTAAAATCTCGAGCTTGGCGTTGCATAAATCCTCACATTCTATTCACTGTACATACGAGGTTGTCAAAATACAAATCTTTGACAAAAGCTACTCTTTCGACTATGTAGCATTCCTTTCCTCTTCTTATAAAAAATATAGTTTTACATTAGCAATCCTCTTAGTTAACAGGGAATAGCAAAATAAAGTTTTAGGTCGTCACCAAACAAAAGGAAAAAATTGCTGAAGTTTTTACGGTGCTTAATGTCGTTGACAAAAAGAAAGGACGCGATGGCACACAGGTGTGGCTGACGGAACATCGAAAGTAACTGGAAATGGACGGTATTTACCGGAATTAGTGCATGCAATCTGGATTCATGGTCATGGTTAGCGTCATCGAAGGCTTTGCTAACGTTCGTGTGCACTGAATGAACCTGAAGACTTCCTTCAATGGATTCAGAAATAAAATATTGATAAACAAATTAGCTTCGGCGCATCTGACTTGAATAAATAAATGCTGTTCTACGAGGTGCATTCAAGTTCTAAGGCCTCCGATTTTTTTTCTAACTAACTACTTACCGAAAACTATGAAACTGGTGTTACTTCTCGACGTAATCTCCCTGCAGACGTACACATTTTTCACAACGTCGACGCCATGATTCCATGGCAGCGGCGAAGGCTTCTTTAGGAGTCTGTTTCGACCACTGGAAAATCGCTGAAGCAATAGCAGCACGGCTGGTGAATGTGCGGCCACGGACAGTGTCTTTCATTGTTGGAAACAGCTAAAAGTCACTAGGAGCCAGGTCAGGTGAGTAGGGAGCATGAGAAATCACTTCAAAGTTGTTTTCAGGAAGAAACTGTTGCGTAACGTTAGTCCAATGTGCGGGTGCGTTGTCTTGGTGAAACAGCACACGCGCAGCCTTTCCCGGACGTTTTTGTTGCAGTGCAGGAAGGAACTTGTTCTTCAAAACATTTTCGTAGGATGCACCTGTCACCGTAGTGCCCTTTGGAACACAATAGGTAACGATTACACCCTCACTGTCCAAGAACATGGACACCATCATTTTTTCAGCACTGGCGGTTACCCGAAATTTTTTTGGTGGCGGTGAATCTGTGTGCTTCCATTGAGCTGACTGGCGCTTTGTTTCTGAATTGAAAAATGGCATCCACGTCTCATCCATTGTCACAATCGACGAAAAGGAAGTCCCATTCATGCCTTGGTTGCGCGTCAACATTGCTTGGCAACATGCCACACGAGCAGCCTTGTGGTCGTCCGTCAGCATTCGTGGCACCCACCTGGAAGACACTTTTCGCATTTTCAAGTCGTCATGCAGGATTGTGTGCACAGAACCCACGGAAATGCTAACACTGGAGGCGATCTGTTCAACTGTCATTCGGCGATCCCCCAAAACAAGTCTCTCCACTTTCTCGATCATGTCATCAGACAGGCTTGTGCGAGCCCGAGGTTGTTTCGGTTTGTTGTCACACGATGTTCTGCCTTCATTAAACTGTCGCACCCACGAACGCAGTTTCGACACATCCATAACTCCATCACCACATGTCTCCTTCAACTGTCGATGAATTTCAATTGGTGTCACACCACGCAAATTCAGCAAAACGCAAAAACGAATGATTGCACGCTGTTCAAGTAAGGAAAACGTAGCAATTTTAAGTATCTAAAACAGTTCTCATTCTCGACGCTGCCGCTACAATTCCATCTGCCGTACAGTGCTGCCATCTCTGTGACGTATTGACAACGAACGCACGCTCATTTTAAAACAATGCACAAGCTTCTATCTCTTTCCAGTCTGGAGAAAAAAATCGGAGACCTTAGAACTTGAATGCACCTCGTAAAATAATTATATTCGAATATATAGCCCAAACTCTTCCAGCGACTATGGAGTCCAATACGAATAATGAATAAATTTAGCTTGTCTGTGTAAACCCATATTCTGTTATCTTATTTAGTTTTTGTTATATTTCAGTACATTATTTACCAAATGCTGTATATAAGTTCTATATTTTTAATAATTACGCAGTACTATATTTTTATATAAACAGTTTTCCATTCTTTAATGTAACAAATTTAATTATGAAAATCTTAAACCCGTTTAATAAACAAGAAGTTTTAATTACATGTTTCACTATAATTACAACCTTACATTTTCCACATTATACCTATTTTCCAAATAAATCGGATTATGTGGAGATGAGTTAATATGAACCGTTTTCGGTCGCGTAAATCAATAAATTAGAACCTTTCTCACTTCTAATCCAATTAATGCATTTGTAATGTAATTAATAAAATGCTTCGTCCTAAATCAGCACGTCTAAATCGAACTCTATATCTTCTTTAATAATATAGATTTATTTTAGTGTACTTAAATAGATGCTGAAGTATAAATTTGCTATTGACATACAAGGTGTGGCTATAAAATAAGAACACTGAACACTGATGTAAAACTTTTTATTTTAAATGGATACATATTTAATTAATATCCCCGTGGAAGTATATAAACTTGACAATCCAACAATCAAAATTGTTACATTGAATGGATGAGTCATAGTTTCAAGTATTTGCACAAACGAGGTGGGTTTTGTTAGAAGAGCTAAAGCAGAAAAATATTAAGTGTTTTGAAATGTTTTTATAATCGAGATAGGAGGATTTGATGAGAATAGGAAGTATTATGACAAAAGACAATTATTTAAAAATATTACAAAAACAAGTTATACTATTTGGGGTGCGTTTGATTGGTAGAAACATTTTTACAAGTTTTTATACACGATAATTAGGGACCGGACACGAGAGACCGAAATTATGATGGACCATATAAATAGTCTATAACATCGCTAAGTACAACACGCAATTATTGAATAGTACTATTCATTCAGTTAACCATACATCTGTTTTTTTGTAGTCAATTTCTTCAATTGTACAGTTGAATTCCTTTATTCATGGGCATAGATAGCAGCGGGAGGAGTTTTTATAATTTGTTTTATTTATTAGTTTATATTTAGTAAGGTAAATAAAGTACGCTGAGTTTGATTCTCTTTTTTCATTATTTTAACTGTTATTTACATACATAATATATGCTTACTAGACTCATAGAAGAATACAATAAATGGGGCTTAGAAGTAAATACGAAAAAAACCCAGTATATGGTTATAGGAGGAAGGGGACAAGATTTGAAATTAGAAAGTGGAGTAATAAAAAATGTAAAGGAGTATGAATATCTTGGGGTCCCCTTCTGCGAAGATGGGAGGGATGAGAAGGACATATTGCAGAAAATAGGTAGAGGAAAGAATATGACCAGAGCACTGCATCCGATCCTGTGGAATAATAACTTGACAAAAAAAACAAAAAAATATATATATCAAACACTAATTGAACCGGTTATGACGTATGGGTCAGAAGTGTGGGTCATGAATAAAAACATCAATCAGAAAATACTTTCAGCAGAGATGTCTTATTGGAGACGATGCTGTAGCTTAACTTTATTCGACCACGTTAGGAATGAGAACATTAGAGAAAGAATGAGGGCTACAGATACTATCTTGGACACAATAAATGAAAAACAGCTAAAGTGGTACGGCCACCTTCGTCGCATGAGTGACGAAAGAATTCCCAGAAAAGTATGGGAATGGATTCCTAAACGAAGAAACAAACGGGGAAGACCACGGAAAAGATGGGCACAAAATATACACAAAGAGATGAAAGAACGAGATCTGCAGGAGGGAGACTGGAGTGATAAGGATCGTTGGCGCTTAGGATGCGAGAAGCGGCATTAAAGCTGCAAAGCCTCGCTATATATATATATATATATATATATATATATATATATATATATTTACATACTTCGTAATTTTTGTAAAAGCTCCTGTTTAATATCGTTTTATCGAATCTACTTCTCCCAATTATTTTCACGTAAGTAGACAACATACACTTTTAATTTTCATTTATTTAGATCTATAACATTGTTTAAATTACATTTTCGGATGTGATATGGAACAACGTCGAGAATGGCATCGTGAAACAATAGCGAGTTGTATTAAGGGTCAAACTGATAGTATGTCCATTGCCAGTAATTCCGAAATTTATTGCAAAGTCTGTAAAATATCGTTAAAAAATTCCAAGAAATCGCACGTACAACGTCACTTAGCATCACAAACCCAAGCACAGAAATTGAAACCGTTAGAATCTGACAATTTTAACAAAGAACTCAGTGAAACTTTTATGGCGGCTAATATTCCATTAAATAAACTTAATAATCCCACTTTAAAAATATTTCTCCAAAAATATACTGGTCGAAATGTTCCTAATGAATCTACCTTACGCAACTATTATGTTTCTAAGTGCTACACGAAAGCAGTAGAGCGCATTAGAAGTCATCTTTCAAATCAGTACCTATGGATAGGTGCTGACGAAACTATCGATATATTAGGACGCTGTGTGGTAAATATTGTAGCTAGCTGATGTACTACATTCAACTACTCGTTATAACGCATATGTAATAGCAACAAAAGTTATAAAACAGTTGATGCGAAAACAGTAGCTAAAACCATTTACGAGAATATACACCACATACTTCATTCGGACGACAGGTACAAAGAAAAAATACTTTTATTTGTCAGTGCCAGTGCTGCATATATTTTAGAATCAGGTAGACTATTATAGGAATAATATCCTAATATGCTGCATATTACTTGTGTAGTACATGCTCTCCACAGCATCAGTGAATATATCAGAGACACCTTTTCGGAAGTTGATAGACTAGATCCGCTTTTGGAAAGGTTAATAGCAATGTACCAATAAGAGTAGCCCTTTACAGGCAAAAACTTCCATCTTTTTCATTGCCTCCATCTCCAAGATTAACTAGATGGGGAACATGGTTGGAAACTACTAGTTCTTATGCAGAGAATTACGATAGTTTACAAAATTTCGTTACATGTTTAACCGACGATGTTCGAAGTATTTCTGAGTGCAAGGAACTAATACAAATTCCAAATTTAAAAAATCAGTTGTACTTTCTTGAGAAACACTGGAAATTTGCCAAAACTAATCAATTATTTTAAAAGTCAAAATCTCAAATTAAATGGTGGTTTAACCACATTAGATGTGGCTATTAATAATTTAAAAAATATTCGAAGTGACTTCGGATGTGGCCTTCGGCAGATGTTGGACGGAATTTTTAATAGAAATCCAGATTTAATAACATCGCAGCAATTGTGTATGGGGACAATGCTTCAAAACCTAACTGCTAAATACGCTGAAATAAAAGAATATTAGCAGTATGCATCTATAACCTGTTGCGATGTAGAAAGAACGTTTTCTATCTACAAGGATGTATTTCATTCAAAGAAAACAAATTTTACAGAAGAGAACCTTGAGAAAGTATTACTAGTTAATATTAATATTCCTTTACTTAACTTGAACTACAAAATGAACAAATAAAAATATATTCCGTATTTTATAGATCGCCACCCGTTTGTTTTCCAATTATATAAATAAAATTAAAAACTTTTTAAAAATACAAATTTTCACTAGTACGGTCGTGGGCGATGAGTCGTGGGCCTCTCGTGTCAGGTCCCTTGTAATAACGAACCTAGGTATACAGGAGTAATATGCAAGTGATATTGAAAGACGTCCAAACCGTTTTCTATCTTTAACGCCTTCTTTGTCTTCTTTTAATATTTTATACTACTCAAACATTCTGTTTCTTAATATGCACTCGCAATTAAATTTCTTTTCTAATATTTTCAAGTATTCGTGGTAGAAATTTTATTTCGCAAATAAATTTTTTTGCAAAACTAATTGTAGAAATCATAGAAATTCTTTTTTCGTATCAGAAAAAGACCTTTATTAACTTACTAAGAAGAAAAATGACTTGAAATTTTGTGCAGTTGTCAAATACGGTACATTACAGCTTAAAAAAATTAATCTGATTCAATTAACCCAAGGGAATTAAATGGACCAGTGTCTATACTTTTTGATCACAGTAGTATATTTGTTGTTATAATTTATTACAGTGGTTAACTAATTGTTAATGCTTATGTGTCTGAAATAGTATGAATTTTGCTTCTTAGGTGTTTACTTTTGTTGTTTATTATTTTCGAAGCATATCGCATCGCTGTGACATCTCGAAACATGTGTTTTTTAATATATTTTGCATATATCAATTTATTTTTACCCTTAACTTTTACAGAAAAAATATCTAAAAGCTTTACACCTCTTAGGGACGGAAATAATACCCAGGTACTAATACCCAAAAAATGAAGCAAAATGTGTATAGATGTTTTTATTGAAAGAGACAAGTTTAGTACTAATATATAAAAGTTTCTTATCGACCCCCCTTATAGTACCCAGGTACTAATACCTAAAAAATGAAGCAAAATTTGTATAGATGTTTTTTATTGAAAGAGACAAGTTTAGTACTAATATATAAAAGTTTCTTATCGAAATGCACAAAACAACAAATATCAAAAATAAACTAATTTGTTATATCGTTGCAGAAATGATACAGAGGTCTAGTGATAGAATGTTCGTTGCAAACAGGCTTTGTGCAAGAATTGCATGTTTTTCGCGTTTTCCTTTGTTTTTAAGTCGTCGTTCGCGAAACATGACGATACCCAACACAATGGATACGTCAGGGCGCATCCCTGTTTATTTGATCTCTTTGTGTCACTTTGATGAATCCTGCAATCTGACGACCCAGAACCAATTAAATTGAGTTTCGCGTAAAGTTATTTCTTACCACTTTGGGAATATTGCTCCGCGTTGTAATGGCAGGCATGTACAACTCGTTCGAAAGATTTTTGAGGTATTTTCTTCTCCGATCAGTTGACCTAAGTTGTAGATATAGTTCCATGTAGATAATGTACGATACCAAACCTGCAATATCAATCATATTGAAGAAGCGGCCAGCGGTTTGTCCGTCGTTTCATTGTGTACTCCGCCAACATTTTATCGATTATATCAACACCGCCCTTTGTTTTGTTATAATATTTTATAATTTCAGATTTGGCAGCCCTAGTCTCCTCAACTTCTCCTATGATATGCATCGATGATAGAAGTATGACCGACTTGTTTTTCTTTGGTACATAGGAGCATAGAGTTGCATCTTTATTTTATGCAAAGTTAGTAGAATATACAGACCTTTACTTGGAGGCTTGCATGTTGAGGGGAAGAAACGCCTTATTCTTCCAATCAATGTCAAGTTCCAGAAGTTCAGAGTGCGTGCTAATTTAAGGCTTGTGAACAAATTGTCTGTTGTTATATTTCTTCCTGACTGTTTGTATTTACCTATCAAGTCTAAAACAATTTGTTCCCCAATAATTTTTGGCGTTCACCATCAGATGGTTTACCCAAAATGTCACGAATGGGGGCAGCCTTGTCTGTCCTGGAACGTTCAGTACGGGCAAGAATATTTTGAATCGATCACGTAACATTGCTGCTTGAATAACAGGCAAAGCCTCGTATCTCCACATTTCGGTAATATGATCTTTGTTTGAACTATGATCGCCAGCTGCTATAAGGATTCCTAAATATGCATTCAATTCGTCTTGAGTATATGGCTGGAAAACTTTTAGACGAGGTTGGTTTTCGTTACAACCTTTGTAATTTTGCAAAACTTTTTTGTTGTAACTTTCTGTTATTTGCTGGCCTCTTCTTCTTCTGTTTTGGGTTGGACGCCAGCACGTCTAGGCACTGGAGCACACTGCTCTTTGTACTATCCCCAATAGATCTGTCAGTTCGTTCCACTCTGTTAGTCTTGTGTCCTCGATAAAAGCCACTATCCTCCTCAGGGGAAGTTTGAGTACACTTGAAGGATCCAATAGATCTCTCCCGAAATATTTCTGCCCGAGTTCCTTCAGTTCCTCGCACGTGCATATTACATGAAGGCTAGTTTCCTCCTGTTTTTCGCATCTCCTACACCAGGGCTCCCTAACCAAGCCCATGCTGTACAAATGCTTCCTTAAATGACAATGTCCGGTTATTAACCCGGTAATTATTTTAATTTCTTTTTTGCTACTACGAATTAGGTTGGCTGAAAACTTTCCGTCCAGCTCCCTTAGTAGCGTTTTGATATGGAGTTGACCTTCGGTTAACCTCCATTTATTTTCATGTTCTTTTTCTAGCCATATGTTAAAATTCTTTAATAGCTCAGGCAGTGTTTCTAAAGTCTCCAAAACGTACAAAAAAAATCACGAACTGTGACCCAAAGTTACTGAACCACCACAGCCTATTACTATACGTTCGGGAACATGGTTAGAGGCTGCATTTTACTGCTGCGGTCATTTTGATGATGTAAAGAAGGTAGTTTTACAATTCGATGCGAGACACGCCGAAGCTATGAAGAAAAGCCAGAAAATTATTCAAAATAGTCAGGTGAAAAGTGATTTAGAAACTATTCGCAAGAACTACTATGAACTAGCAGAGAGAATTGAAAAATTACAAAATGATTCGATGTCGTTTGTGGATTCTGTTTAAATTGTGGACGATGTTCACGTACACCTATGTACGGCGGGAGGCGAAAAAATGGGTGTGTAATACGAAAATTTGAAAGTGTTATAGACAAGAATTCAGATTTTCTCATAGTAAGACAAATTTGGAAGGTGCGTCGAAAGATCCATTAAGTTGCCACAAAGATACTTTAAATTTGCAAATATAACATCACTCGATGTGGAACGGTCGTTTTCATCATTGAAACATATTTATTCCGCACGCCGTACTCATTTGACTGAAACAAGTGTGGAAACACATATAATGATTCAAATATTTAATAGATGCCATCCAGTTTGTGATTTCATGGAAGTTTTTTAAAACAGTAAGTGTTTCAGCACGTTATATAATATATTTTTTATTATTGTTTTATGTGTAAACATTCATGCGTCCGATGCGGACGCATGAATGTGAGCATAGGCGATGCGTCTATGCTCACTCATGAAAGTCAGGAACATAGATGATGCTATACGTAAACGTTACTGAACGCTCGCCTTGTTACGGCCTCTAGGCCCCTCCACGTTGTTCTCCGGACTGCACTGAAGCTTGCCCCTCTTTACCTACTCTACACATAAGAGGTAATTATTAATTTAATATACGCATTGCCTACAGATTTATTTGTTAGCAGGATAAACAATAATAACTACAATCGCTCATTATCAACTCGTTTATGAGTGTATATGTATTGCCAAATCATTTCAGAAAATGTTAGTAAAGTAGAAATTTTATCTGAATCAAAATACAATTTGAATATGATCAAACACACATTTTCAAAGATCTAACAAATTGAAAATTCGTATCGCTTATAAATAATTAAATTAAATTTAAAAATACTCCATTCTTTCTTATAGCTCACACATCCTGAATATTTATATCGAAAGGGAGAATAATTGGTGCTATGTGAAAGCATCAAGAGATATCATGTCACGCTATGAATGCCTAAATATGAGGACGTTCGCTCTCGGTGATATTATTAAACGCATTAAAGCACTTTATGTCTCAAAGTGTCATGCAAATAAGTTAAATAAGCGCTTGTCACTATTATACTGAAATTAACTTGCAACATACATGTGTATATATCGCCGCCTTTTTATTATGATATCATTTAGTTAATAAAATTACTGCAGGACTCGCTTAAAATTCAATTGTCAATTACCATTCCTGTGTTAGTGCAAAAAGACATAACCCGTAACACGTACACTGTATTAATTAAGGGAAATATTAATAGAAACAGACTCGTTTGGGTCGGTGCGATTTGTAAATAAGAAGATTAGTTTTAAATTACTCCTAAAACGATTAATTTTTTTCGTGGAACCCAGCTTAAGCATAAACCAAAGTTGTAGAAACAGTAGTTTAATTCGAGGGTTATTTGACTGGAAAGTAACTTTTAAAGAGCTATATGTTTTAGAAGCCATCTGTCCAAGTTTCGCCCAAATCCGTCAGACACATAGGTTTTTACAATCGCTTAGAGTAAACTATTTGCTTTTTTGTGATAATATGACCAAAACAATGTTTACTTCCATAGTTCAAAAGCATTCAGCCAGCTGTCTTTATGGGTACAATCAAAAAAACACTTCAATATATTCTTCTGACTTCAACCTTTTCCCTCTCAAATGTTTTTTTGAGCTCAAAAAATAACCAAAAGTCGCACATCGCCAAATCCGGTGAGTAAGGAGGATGTTCTATAACTTGATTTTGTTTTCAGCTAAATACTGAACAGTTATTCCTGCTGCATGGGACGACGCGTTATCATGATGTAAGATAGTTTCCTTTCTTGGCACTTTATTGAACACAAGGCAAACAATTTTCAACATACCATTTAGCGGTAACTGTCTTCTGATCTTCTAATTTAATTGCGGCCACCAAACCCGTACTTCTAAAAAATACTGCGAACATTACTTTTTTCATTGCTCGCTGTTTCTTCACCATCGTACAGGTTTCCTCATCTTCATATATCCAGATTCGGCTTTCTTGGCGAGTGAGAACATCAAAAAAAGGTATGTACGTTTCATCGCCAGTTACAATTGTAGAAATAATTTGATGGTCTCCAGTATTCAACATATCTAAAGTTGGTTGACAATTTCTAACACGTACAGCTTTTTGTAAATGTGTCAGATGATGGGGTACAAGCCGATCTACAACCTTTTTCGAATGTAAATGTTCGTGCAATATTGATCACACTTGCGAGGATTCAATCTTCAGTTTGGACTCTATCATTGCATAGATAATGCGGTTGTCCCGTTCCACCGTCTTCTTCACTGCAGCAATATTTTTGGGATTAACAGCAGTTGAAGCAGGGCCAGCTCCTTTTTTGTGTAAAACCGAGTTAAAACCTCGTTAAAATTCTTTATACCATCTATAAACAGTAGCCATTGATGGTGAGAGATCCCCAAATGCCGATTTTAAACTTTCCTCACACTCATACGCGCTCAAGCCTTTCTTGAAGTCGTAGTAAATCATTATCCGAAAGTTCTCTCATGATAATGCCATTTTTTAGATAACAGAAGCGTATTCCATAGGTTATTTCTCAGACACTATTCAAACGAATTGCACAAACTAAACCGCATTTGACAGATAAAATAATGCACTATTTAATAAACAACAATTTGTTTTTCATAGGTAACTATGAAAAACAAATTGTTTCTATTTTCAATAATTGTAGGTTATCCCTCGTATAATAAATCAAGTTTTTAAAAAGTAAACTCTGGCACCGTGTATATTGAAAAAAGCATTCAAATAGATAGTGACATAAAGGAAAGTCCCATTATTTTAGACCAAAAAATATATCGCTAACGGATTGCCATGCTTTTTTTTAACATCATGTATAGATGAATATATTTATGAATTTATTTTATTTATTTTTTCTTTCTTTTTTTATTTTTTCCTAATTATTTATTGTTCTTCTCTTTTTTGCCTTTTATTTTATTATTGTAAAGTTTGTCTTTTCGAGTTCTTAAATAAAACTAACGATAACTTTAAACACACACTATATTAATAATAAAACGAATAACAATATGAAAACTAATTACTAACAATAAGCACATTTATGTATTTATATTTATGTTCACTCCGCGAGGCTTTGGTATCGAATGCTTCAATCCCTTCCTCGACGGATAAGTGTCTGATCATGGTCTTGTTCATTCGCTCTACCATACCATCTGATTGTGGATGCAAGGGAGTTGTTCTAGTCTTCCGTATGCCCAAAAGTCCACGCATCTTTTCGAATAGACTGGACTCGAAATTTCGCCTTTGATCGGAATGAACTTCCAAAGGTACATCGAAACGGCAGACGAACTCCTTCACAATCGCGTCTGCTACAGTTTCAGCTTCTTGATTAGGTAGAGCATATGCTTCAACCCATTTGGTAAAATAATCCATGACCACTATTATGTATTTCTTACCTTTGTCGCTTTCTGGAAAAGGGCCTGCGGCATCTATGGAGATCCTTTCAAATGGGCTACCTACATTGTATTGGCGCATTGATGCACGTCGACGCCTCTTGTGACCATTGCTTCCGGCGCAATTAGCACAATCTCGGCACCATTCTTTCACATCTCGTGAACAATTCACCCAGTAAAATCTCTGGCGCATCTTCTTCAGTGTCTAATGGACTCCAAAATGTCCCCCAGAAGCCCAATTGTGAAGTTCTCGCAATACCTCTGATATCCTTTTCTTGGGAACCATCATTTGCATCTTCCGCTCGCTTCCATCGTGATTTTCGACTTCACGTTTCAGGAGATCGTCATGGTTAAGAAATCCCATTGTGCCCAGTATGACTTCAATTCTCGCGAATAGGGAGCAATTTCTTGCCAGGTCGGTCATTGCCCATTTCTCTTCCAACCCCTGAAGACTGCAAGATCCGGATCAGCTTCTTGATCTGCGCGCAAATAGTCAGGTTGCCATTGGTCATCAACCACGGTGGTTCGAAGCGGGTTGGCCGATTTGTCTTCGAATCGGTTGCAATGTTGACAGTCTTCTGGACAGGGCCTTCTGGAAAGAGCATCTGCATTTCGATGTTTGAGGCCCTCTCTGTGTTTAATGTCGAAGTCATACTCCTGTAGCCTCTCAATCCATCTAGCTACTTGACCCCCGGGATTCTTAAATTGTACGAGTCACTTTAAGGCGGCATGATCAGTGCGGATCAGGAACTTCTGCCCAAACAGGTACTTGTAAAAATGCTCCATTGTCTTAACTACTACCAATAATTCTCTCCTGGTTACGCAGTAGTTCTTCTCTGGTTTGGACAGGGTCTTGTTGAAGTATCCAATGACCTTTTCTTGTCCATCTTGGATTTGAGAGAGCACGCCACCAATCCCGACGTTACTGGCATCCGTATCCAGAACAAACCTCCCAGATAGCAGTGGATAGTCTAAAACAGGTGCACTAATCAACGTACTTTTTAACAACTCAAAGGCCGCTTGGCATTCGTTGCTCCAAATGAATGCCTGATTTTCTGTTGGGCGAGTAAGTGGTTTTGCAATGTTAGAGAATCCAGGAACGTAGCGTCGATAATACGTGCATAATCCCAAAAAGCTTCTTAGCTGATGTTTGTCTCAGGGCACAGGCTATTTTCCACAGCTTTTACTTTTTCTGGATCCACAGCAACTCTTTTCCGGAAACCACATATCCAAGGTAATTTACCTCCTTGCGGAAAAGGTGACACTTCTTTGGATTTAATCTCAGGTTGGCATTTCGCAACCTCTGGAATACTACTTCCAAATTTTTCATGTTATCTTCAAAGGTCTTCCCTACCACAATCACATCATCGAGATATACCAGGCAGGTATTCCAAGACAGCCCCCTCAGTACAGTGTCCATGAGTCGCTCAAAAGTAGCTGGGGCGTTACTCAGTCCAAATGGCATGACTGTAAACTGCCAGGGTCATGTACCTAAACTGGAGGCAGTCTTCCTTGTTATTGGGATCAAATTCCCACTTGCCAATAACCTCTCTTCAAGTCGAGAGTGGAGAACCATTTTGCTCCTGCGAAGGTATCTAGCGTATCGTCTATTCTTGGGAGAGGATAGCTGTCCTTTTTGGTCACACTATTCAAACGACGATAGTCCACACAGAATCTGGTAGAACCATCCTTCTTCCTGACAATGACCACTGGTGAAGCCCATGGACTATTCGACGGTTCAATTACTCCTTCGCCTTCCATATCTTGTATAATCTGGTTGGCTTCCTCACGTTTTGCCAGTGGTAACCTTCTTGGTCCTTGTCGAATTGGACTTGCATCGCCGGTATCTATTTTGTGCATTACAATATTGGTTCTTCCTTTCGTACCAGTTTCAGTTTCAAGGACGTCTTCATAATATTTGATTAGGTCCTTAGCTTGGCTTTGTTCCTTCTTGCTCAATCCTTGACAGGCGTAGTCGAATATCTTGGACAATTTCTCAGGAATCAGCACGAATCCATTCTTCTTCGCCTCTATACAATGAACGACGGCCGACACTGGCGAACACCACCCCAAAATAGTACCCTTCTTCAATGAAACAGGGTAATGGTTCACATTCATTACCCTTATCGGTACAGTCTTCTGAGTCTTAACCAGCATTTTGGCAACTACTATTCCTCGGCCTACCTCGTCATCATCAGCCTTTGGTTCCAACATTGTAACATTTCCGTCCAAATAATCACCTTCCATACACGCCGTCAAAAATGTCTCACTTCTCGCATCGAGAACAACATTCTCTGCTGTAATTACTTGTGCACTCCCACAATTTTTTCCATTAAGAAACAATTCCTCATTATTTATTTTTAAAGTGCCTTCTTTCATGTTTAATTGGAAGCCGTAGGTGTTCATGATGTCAAATCCCAAGATTATTTCTTCTTCTATGTCGGCTACGAGAATACGATGTCGGATTAATGTTGGTCCTATGATAAAATTGACATTTTTCCCTTCCTCGACGGCTTATATATCGCGGTGAATACTCTGCTCGAGCTTGCTGCATGCATCGAGAAAACGCCAGAGGTATGACACACGAAGCATCGTTGGATGAGTCATCACATTATATTATTAAGCTCGAGAAATCGTGTGGAAGGTATATATACTTCATGAAACGTTGTTCCTGGAGATATTTACCAAATGTAAATATATCAAATTTATTACTATTCTATATGTAAATAGGGTTACATATAAAAAATGTAAGCAGATTTGAAACTAGTATAAGGAAGTAACTTTCAAAAAGTAAAGTATATTTTTATTTCTGATTAAATACAGTTAAAATTTGTAAATCAATGTTATCTGCTTGCAATAAACTAACGCGGCAGCAGCAAATTTTAGTTACATTGGTGAAATATATGTTTTATATAAACGAATTCTTAATTAAAATTTAAAGGAAAGTTTCAAACGTAAACACAGCATCTATTTACGTTTATTTTATTATTCATACCTTTCTAAGAATTCGTTTTTCCTTGTCCGTTTATACAACCCACTTCCGTCAACATATAAAAAATTCATAAAGCGTTGGACGGTCTGTGAAGTCCTTTTTTTAAGTACCAAGATTGGAGCCAGGCAAGATTGATAATACTCTCTTGGGTCTGTTTACAAACATATTTTTCTAAAGAGAAAAGAGAGTAGAAAATATACGTTTTTAACGAACCGGAATTATATGATTTACCATACCGAGAAAATTCTTTTGTTTGTTTTTCAATATAACGAAAGAAAGAACTCTAAAGAAACTTATAAAAACAATCACATTCATGACTTGATTAAAAATTTAGTATTTAAACTATGTGAAAATCTCTTTTCTAAATTGCTTTATATTAGGAAAAGTCTGCATGCAGTTTCAGCTTTATATTTTGCTTTTATAAAATGTGGCCATTCTATTGAGTGTAATTCCTATATGAATTACTTCTTTTCCCATTGCAGATGGCTGGAGTCATGGTGCTATTTGCCTCATAACAATATATATTATACTGGTAGCACTTAGGCAGCATTTAAGAAAAAAGTAACAAAGAACAAATTAGATGCACATGCAAGGAATCAAATTCGAGGAATGCACAACATAAATATTTTTGTTTGAGAATTACACTAATTATAGTATTTATTAAGTTCTTCTTCTTCTTCTTACTTCACGTATTAGGCTTTGAGCCTGTTACGACCTTTATTTTTGGTCTGCCCATAATAAATATAATAATATGGAAATATTTATTAAGTTAACCGTTTTAATTATTTCCATTAAATATTTATATTTAATAGGAAAGACAAGTACAAGTTTGCAAGCAATCTTTTGTAACTATTTAGATATTTATGTAAAGAAATGTCACACTGTGTATTAAATTTGTAACCTGAATTTACATATTTTCTATTTAAAATTTTCTCTAAAATAATATATTTCGATATTAACTTTTTTTCTATATTTCAATTTTCAATTTTATTAAAATCTAATTCAAATATTTATAACCGTTTGAAACTATGTTCATGGCGTACACGCGCAGATCTACGAAAAAAAGACAATCGCGAGAAAAAGTTTGGCATTCGGGGGTTACACGACAATCACCAGGGCGAGAAGACACGTTCGTGGACCCTACATAAAATAAATTTATATTGGTGCGGAAGTACACGTTCTGCGGGAATTAAAGTAGTGCTAAAAGATAAATATTATCTATCTACGAATTTTAAAAAGTTTGGTGAGATAATATCTCTTCTAGGAGTCGAGATATTCGACTTAAAGAAAAATCTTCTACCGACGCCGAACAAAGATACAAAGAAACAAATATTATAGTGCATAAAATCTGCGACTTAGAAGAAAAAGGTGCCGAGATAGCAACCAAATATCATTCCGAAGATAAATTCTTTCAAAGAGATTCATCCTATTAAGTAAATTGGGCCGTTTGCAGTTTAGCGGAAAAGAGATGACCTGTACCCGGCAATTTCTCTCTGTTCCCGCGCGATTGGAAGAACAACCAACCAGGAGGCGGAAACCTAAACCAATTGAATTGCAGTGTGGGAATAAAAAGCGCCAATCAATTACAGCAGAATTTTTGTAAGGTATTTGAAAGATAAAGAAAATATCACAATGAATTTTAAACTCAGCTATTAAAGCAGGTAGAAAACAATTTCAAAATAGAATATTCTTTAATTTACCAAACACATAAAAAATAATAAAGTTATCATTATTAAATTGTTATATTGTAAACAAAGGTTGCGTATTCAATATTGGTATAACCATAAAAACGGTTACATATATGACGTGTTGACATAACTTACTTGTTCTTTTGTTTATGCATTTCCTCGTCATTTATCTAAAAGATGTTGTAGTATAATTTTGCTTCCTATTTGATTTTATTTATACTGTTTAATTTTTATGTATGGGCATTTAATTGCTGTTGTGAATTCTGATTTAACAGCTTCGTGCATATTAAATACCTTGTTCCCTACACCTGAAACGTCAGTAAGAATGACTGATAACTTCCAAGTAAGAATATAGTAGATACTGTATCTGATATAAGACACGAGAACCCACTGTAGAAGACAGTGTACTCTCATGCTAGACAGGAGCACAAAAATAAAAAATATTAGTTTATACACGAACCCTGAGTTATATCTATTTCACGAGCCCTTAAACTTTTTAATTTATCCACTAATTATGTTGTTAGATAGGTTTGCATATAATTTACATGCACAATATACGCTACTCGAATATTTTTTTCTAAATTTCCATCTTCTAATCACCATCATTAAAGACGGCAGACTATGTGCCCACACTGTCAAATTTAATAATAATATGTTTATATACTGAGAAGGATTGGATTGTTCGACATTGAGAGATGTTATATTTGCATAGTTAAGGTGCTCTTTGTATCTGTACAATGGATCTTCAGTATTGGTAAAAAGTTGCACTAATTTTGTAAAATCTACATTTTTATCTAATACACCTTATGTGTATTATTAAATTTAACAGTGTGGGGCACATAGTCTGCCGTCTTCACCATTATTATTATTTTTATTATCACTTGCATTCGGGGGAGTGGTTTCTTTATAATATATATATATATATATATATATATATATATATTTAGTGTTTAAAGAATTTTGTTTTTCTTTTTTATTTTATTGGCCGTGTTTTAATATTAAAAATAATAGATTTTTATTGGTTTTAGCGACCTTTTATTGAATTTAGATGTTTGTTTGCGACGTTTCGACTTTTATCAATTCAGTCTTTTTCAAGCATATTGTTGTTTTTTCTACACGGATACGCATTCATGTGCCACATGTGCTTGGACACCCAGGACCAATTTTCTTAAAACGAACATGCTTGTGCGGATTTTGTTAGTGAACAGCTCACTAACAAAATCCGCACAAAATCGAAACAAGATCAGGACTGTAGTATATGTGATTCATTCTCATTTAAATTTGTTTAAAAGTGCTTGTGTAGAAGTGGCAGAGTGTAATAATGTATTGTTATACAGTAACACATTTCCTGAAACTTTAATTTTTTATTTCCATTGGCTTATTTTTAACGTAGAGCAGCAAGCAGTCGCGTTTTCATTGCTCCATGAAATCTATGAGCAAAATGCCATACTTATCGCTGGGCCTACATGTCTATTTTTTTGCTTCGGTATTTCAATACCCCAGCATTGCATCGATTGATGTTTGCTCTCTGACATGATATGAGCAATCAAGATTGCATGGCTCAAAAATTCGTTACCGCCAACATTGCAGCCCTCAAAAAATGCTATTGTTTTGCTTTGTATGTAATTTTTCTGTTATAATTTCATGTAACAGATATGCATTTTCATCATAAACTTCGTAAATTTTTCGAAAAATTTCTACAAATAGAACTTTCCTTAAACATAAATATTTAATCACAGACCGTATCTCATAACCAGACGGATTTTGTATAACAACGTGACAAGTCGAACAACGACATCATAATTTGACATTTACCGCCTTTCTATATAGTAATGAAGTTCTTTAGAGCGGAGTTACCTCACTAGAGTCACTATTTTCAAACGTAACTATAATCGGAACTTTGTGAATTTGCCTCATATATATTACACTATAATATTATTACTTGTCTCTGGAATTAGCCTCGTATACGCTATATTATAATATAATTGCTTGTCTCTTGAATATCGTCCTGTAAGAACAATAATAAACTAAGAGGCTTTAGCTGTTCCATGCTATTAGCAAAAGTTTTAGAGACGTGCCTGGATTATCTAAACATAGTATCGAATCAATTAAATGCTCCAATTTATCTTAATACCCCCTGAAGCTTTGATTGATTCTGGTAGTTAATTCGGTTCAAGAAAAGGATGACCCCGAAATGAATCGTTTCGAAGAAGCAATCAATTCTGAATGAATGGTAGACAATTCACTTCCTTTCAAATAAATAGTTGTCTAGTTTGGATTATTTATAACTGCTTAGTAATCAATTTAAAAAAAATATTATTACAAAACCCATTAGTACATATATATATATATATATATATATATATATATATATATATATATACAGTATAACCTCCTTATAATGGACACTGACGAGGAATCCTAAAATGTCCAATATATGGAGGTGTCCAAAATGTGGAGGTGAAAAAAAAAAACGAAAAAAAATATTCATTCTCATATCAATTTAATCACACATAATAAGACGAAAGTCGAAAAAAATTTACAATACTTAATACACATACATACATACATATTTTATGCTAGATTTTACTTGAAATAATCATTAATTGTTGTTTGTCTTGCTTTTTTCATTTTATGTTTAAATATCTCAGATTCACATTCAAGAAGAGCTTGAGAAATATTGTTAGCAATGTTAAAACTGTTAGTGCTTAAGAAATAGTTCTCAAGATCTTTTAATTTTTGATGGGCTTCTGAAATATTTGATATACTAGTTACAAATTCCTCTTCAATCTCATTTTCCATTTCATCACTGATATCAGTAATTTCATCGATACAATCTATAATGGAAACATTAGGATTTTCAGTAAATAACTCATTATCAATTAATGCGTATGTTCTTAAATCTAAATTAGTGATGTTAAAATTGGGAAATAAAAATGCTAATGGTATATTATCTTCTATATCGCACTCTGCACTTAGATCACTGTCACTTTGATTGAATCCGCATTTTTGAAAACAGTTTCTTACGGTCACAGGCGAGAGTTTTTTCCAAGCAGCTGATATCAATATTAATGCAGTGACTACCGTAATGTTTTTTTCTACCATTTCTAGTGAATTTTCAGTATCCATTAACGCCAAAAGCCTTTTTACAAGCATGCTCCGGTAAATTACCTTAAAGTTTTGAATCACACCCTGGTCCATAGGTTGATAATGCGAGGTAGTATTTGGAGGCAGAAAAACCAATTTTACGTTTTCCAATGAAATCTTCGGATGAGAAGTGGCATTATCAAGAAACAAAATTACATGCCTTTTTTCTTTCTTCATCTTGTTATCAAAGTTCTTTAACCAAGCTGACATAATATCCAAAGTCATTCACGCTTTTTTGTTAGATATCCATCCTATCGGCAACTTATCCACATGAGCCCCTTTAAAACATCTAGGTTTCTTACTTTTACCGATGACAAACGGCCTTTCCTTATCACCCTCCATATTTGAACACAACAATATAGTTAGTCGTTCTTTTGCAGATTTTCCTCCGGCACATTTATCACTTCTTAACGCAAATGTTTTTGTCGGAAGGGCGCGGAAAAATAAACCGGTTTCATCAGCATTAAAAATATCTTTCGGAGAGTAATCTTTGCATATTGATTGCAACTTGACTTTCCAATCATCTACATTTTGCATGTTTACATAGGCAGATTCACCACACACACTTTTAAATGATATTTTATGTCTTTGACAAAATTTCTCCAACCAACCATTAGACGCTTTGAATTCGGTGAGTTGTAAACTTTGTGCTACTTCCAGCGCCTTTTCTTTGAGTAGGGGTCCTGACATGGGAATATTTTTGTTTCGCACCTTACAGAACCAGTTGAACACTGCTCCGTCGATTGCTAAACCACTAGTTTTTGGAAACTTCCTTTTTTGAGCTAGGTTTCCATTTTTCTCGAAAAGTTCTTTTATTTCACTTTTGTTTTTCACTATATCACTAATTTGCGACTTTCCGACACCAAACTTTTCCGCGAGCTTTCGGACACTTAAGCTTTGCTGTTCACTAACCGCAATAATATCAATTTTATCTTGGATTGTTAACCGCTTTCTTTTACTAGAATCCATGTTGACACTATCAAAGGCTAGTTCAAACTGATTCAAAATATCACTCCACTTATCACCTGACGAGTAGGCCAGTGGTAAATCGTCGTTCCTTTGTATTATGGGAAAAACCCGAGTAGATATACTTCCACGTGTGCACTTTGTATATATATATATATGTATTATGGGAAAAACCCGAGTAGATATACTTCCACGTGTGCAGCAATAAAAGTACATACATACATAATTGCAAAATTTTATTCGGCGCCGCCCGTCTTGTCTGTCCTTAATTAAGAGATATATTTACAGATGTTTTATTGCTTCGGTGAAATAAAGGGTGTCCGCGTCCGATTTATGGAGGGTCCAATATTAGGAGTGACTATTGTTAAGAAAACCCATTATAAAATTTCGTACCACAAAAAATGTCAATTTTTTAGAGGTGTCCGATTGTCGGAGGTGTCCATAATTAGAGGTTTTACTGTATATATATAAATATTTAGATAATTTCTTAGCCGTTTATTAAATATAACAATTGATAAATTATTGTAGTTTTTCGGCTTTTATATGAAATATTTACAAATATCAAGTTAGTATGTATGTAATTGCAAAGTAAGGGGGGATGTAATCATTGCTGTCTACAAATTACAAAGCAAATCATACGAAATTTTTTAATTGAATAACTGTAGACTTGGGTTCGAGTCCCAACATAGACAATATTTTTCAATTAAAAAGTTTCGTATGATTGTTTGTGTTTTATACTAATTTATAAAATGAATCAGTGGCAGATAAACACGTATTATTTATTTTCAGAAGTATAATTAGAACACTTTAGGAATTATATAAATGTATATACACAGCGGTATCATGCATTATAGGCACTACATTTAAAATTTAATATTACTTAAATAAACGGTAATTTATTAATATTTGCCATTCCCTTTTGATTTTAATCGAATTTCTAAGCGCGCGGTAATTAATGCTACAAATACTTCACGGGTTTTCTGATTAATTTTCTATATTAGGGTTTTTGAAAAATACAACAAACTAATTTGAGTAGGTAAAACCTCAGCAAATTTTGTAGAAAAAAAATATTTTCAATAATATGTATAAAATTTTATTGAAAATCAGATGTGGAGAACACAATACATATTTGTGTGAAAGTATCTCTCCAGACACGCAGACACTTTTTTGCATCTTACTACAGAATGAAGAGATACGTTCACGAAAACAACACCCTTCCTATATTACAGAAGTTATCAGGACAGAGCGTAGAAGTACATTCAATGAGCAGCGTTGAATGTTCTTCTGCGTCTTAATAACTTCTGTTATAAAGCAAGGGTGTTGTTTTCGTGAAGGTACCACTCCAGTGGTAGCGCACTGACGATTCCGTTGTAAGATGAAATACGTGTCTGGGTCTCTGGAGAGATACTTTCACAAATATCTGAACTTGTATTATGTTCTCACACCTGGTCTATGAAAGAAAATATTTTAATATTAATTTGGCTAGTAGGCTTCCTCTGTGGTTCCAGTGACCCGGAACATTTCCTATATATCCTCGCCCCGAACTAACAAACTTTCAGTGTCAGTGCAATAACAGCTCTGAAGATGTCCCTTGCCACAGTAGACGGAACGAAGATGAAGAAGGAAGCAGTGCCGAGAACGCGATAGAAGTAATAATTTTCTTGTTTTTTTCAATAATGTTCTTGACTAAAATTAAGATCCTCAAAACATATAGGAAAATTTTCTTCTTGCAACTCATTAAGCCGCCATGAAAATTACGCAATGCTGTATTGGCGTTAATTAATCTTTTACCATGCATCAAACTTTTAATGAAGCGTAACGTATATAAATCGTTCAGGACAAGATCAGGACTGTGTGGTAGATGAGGAACTATGTAAAAAATGTTTTTAGGTTCCTCGTGCAAATTCGGTGATTAAATGTGAACGTGTTTGACGAAAGGCTCACCATTTTCTGAAATGCAAAGGGGGTCTTTCATACCGAGTTCTACCGAAAGGATCAAGGATTAATACATTGAAGTTCGGACTGCTGTTCGCAATTAGATCAACAGTAAATAAGAAGTTTTTTAAAGGACGGAATGAAGAGTCTTGTGCTAAATGGTGATTATGTGGAAAAATAATTATGTATACTGGTTGTACAATAAATTTACTTAATTTTGAGACAGACTGGTTTCATTATTTTGTCTACTCTTATTCTTATTTTATAGAGTCGGAGACATTAGTATTTTATTTAATATCCCGGCGACGACTCCGACCTCCTTTCACTTCAATGCGCACTTGCCTGCATCCTGGTGACCGGCAGCGGCCATTGTTACCGGATGGGCAAGTGCGCGCCATTGAAGTGAAAGGAGGTCGGCTGAGTCGTCGCCGGGATATTAAATAAAATACTAGTAGTCGCGTATCGTTGTTGACGCGAGGCTTTTTCCTCCGATCTATAGGTCACACGTATAATTTAACACAATTTTTTCTTCGGATCGATTGGTATATAAGGAGTGTGTTTTTCCGAGAGAATCATTCAAGTTAAGTAATTGTCAAGTGCATACAAGGTAAGTTAATATGGATATTCAATTTTTAACAAGTCCTGTATGGGATAAAGAAGTATCAGAAGCTGTTGAATTATTGAAAGATTTTGAAAAAATGTTAGGTATCGATGATATAACGGAAGATACGTTAACTGAATTCTGTTGGTTAAATCATAACGATATATGGGGTTATTGTTGTCACGAAGATGTTTCGAACGCTGACTGTGAAAATTTTATATATTTCCACCCGAAATGTTTGAAAAATGTCCCTTTCAAGTATAATTATAATAATAAAGAATATCGTTTATCCGCATTAACATTTGTAAACGCCCCAATGGAATCACATATGTCGAACATTGACAGAGAACGGGAAGAATATCTTCGTCCTGTTTGTTGGAAAGATGTTAGAAAAGTTATTCTGTCTCAATCTTGTGAGGAGTGCGCCATTAGTGACCCCGATATGAATCCCGATTTTCAAGAGGCATTTGCAGATGTTATGCGCCAGCAAAACGAACAGCGAAACAGACGGTTCCTCCTCATATCTAAACACGTCGAAGAAATTGAAGATAGGACCCATTTCCATGTCATCCACGCATGTCCATGGTCAAACAGATCATGCCGTTGCCGGATATTCGATGGATGTATTCGAACCAATTATCGACGGATCGCGAGCCCTTTCGTCACACCAGAATACACGAGAAATCTCTTGTGCTACCTGTCTGCATTCCCACGAACAATCCAATATCTATACCTACTCGGAGAAAATGGGGAAGTACTTTTGCCAGTTGAAGGTGTATCGTTTTGCGGATGCCGTGACTGTCGCTCCGGAAAAACTATGGACGAAAGTGATTCAGGTAATAAAAATTTAATATTAAAATGCAAGTTTTCTAATCATCACCAGATCGGACAATTTTATAATTAAATTTTGATTACAGGATTTGAAATTTGTAGTGCCCCAAACAACCGACAATCGAATCGCAGAATTAACGACTTCTCTGATTCAGGCAGTACATCAACATTCCATGAGTCATCCCGACGTCCGAACATCGGTCAAGAGGAAGCGTTATATGAATTGGTGAAGACCTTGGCCATCACTCCGATTAACAATTCGATTTTGTCAATTCATTGGTTAAACAGTGACTTCAAATTTTTTGGACGAAATAATAGTCAATTGCAAACGGTATTTAGTACTTGGTCTCGCGAATTGAAACATAAAACTTTCGAAAATTTCGTAGAAATGTATGAAGAACATACTCCGTTTTTCGCTTGTACGTCACAATTCATAACGGATTATTATTACTCCAAACAAGAGTCTTTGGAACGGATTCAATTTATACTAACTTTTCAAATACCGGATATAGATTTGAGGATTCAATTTTTACAAAATTTATATTTAACTATTTGTAAACAAAACGGGAAAAAAAATACGTTTCTTATTGTAGGTCCCGCCAGTAGTTGTAAAACTTACTTCATAAGATTTGTTTCAAATTTTTTCATATCTGTTGGACAAATTCGGAATTTTAATCGCAATGATAACTTTCCTTTAAACGATTGCACAGATAAAAGGATTTTATTATGGGATGAACCCAATTTTACTCGTGAAAACTTGGATACTATCAAAATGCTTTTTAGTGGCGATAATTGTCCCGCTAACGTAAAATACGAAAATCAAGTGATCATTGACAAAACTCCGGTGTTAGTAACGTCTAATGTGGACGTATTTCCGGAAAACGATATTTTTTCTGTTGCGAAGAATTTTTTTTAAGGACTTGTGTTCAAGGTAGATACAAACGTGTTTAGCAGAAAATAAAAAAAGTTTTATTCTAAAAAATGCAAAATTTAGGCTGTACTACATATAATACGGTGGGCAAAAGGACGGCAATGAAATTAAATATTATTATGTGTATGATATGTCAAAAAACACTTAAATGCAGGCGTTTGTTACACTTCATGCAAATAGTGGTAGTCCTCTCATGACAGCAGACACATGGAGTTTATCTATTCTGCGGTATCACGAAATGATCCATACGGTCCATCGATGCCTTCATTACGTGACAGCGCCGTAGTAGTTTGCTTGGTATTTTGCACTAATAGCATGGTGGCAATTCTTCTTCTAAATTTTAACTCATCTAGTTCTCCACCACTTTGCCTATGTATTTGTCAAGCATTATGTACCGCCATGTCAATGCAGTGCGTTACGAGTAAGAAATACAATTTTTTGCCTCTGACCACACCACCCATATTCGCGTTGTATAAATTGATCAAGTGCGGCTGGGATACCTAAAGTAAATCATAGTAAACTTAAAAATAACGAACACGTTACAATAAACAAAATTTACCTAGTTTCATTTCCTTTCGAGAAAATCTCTTTGCAGAATGAACTGGATTCACTCCAACTGAATTTGAACATAAAGTAACAATGCTATTGTCATGCCATTTTACGATATATATATTTTTGCCGTCAGTTTTCTTGCAGTCAAAATACCTCCTCGCTGCTTTTTTCATTTTCTTGGAATCCATTAGAGGACTGCTAGGTATACGATTTTCACGAATAGTACCGGTGCCTTTGAAATTCTTGTCTGACAATGGTTCCAATAGTGGTAAGGTGGAAAATAAATTGTCGAAAAATATATTCATTTTGCATTAGGCCATTTTTTCCTCAAAACGTCAGCGTATTCCAAAACCACAGAGGGCCCTACACCGTAGGCAGTATATTGAGTACTGATATTTGTGGCTACACCTTAATACGACTCACATCAGTTAACATAGTCCAGTCTCGTCGCTCTTACCCATAACTTATAGCCGTATCTAATGGGCTTACGATGTATAAACTGTTTGCAGCTATGTCGGTCAAAATATGGTACCACGGCTTCGTCAACGCAGTGCATTTCTTCACTTATGCTAATTTTCGCGAATTTGTCAGTCGGATCTATTGTGTTATTGTTTGAAAGATGAAAGTGTGACAGAATATATTCAAATTTATTTCGTGATAATGCCTCAGACACCAATTGATTTTGACTGTCTCTCTCATACTCCCAATACAATCGTCGTCTTGGCACCTGTATGTATCCACTAAGTAGAAATATACCTATAAATGCTTTTATTTCAGAGTGTTCTATTCTGTTTTGGTATTTTTTTTGGACTCGCATAATGATTAGATTCTGTTACTATTAGCTCCAGTATTTCCTCGTCAAAGAAAAGACAAAATAATTGTAAAAGGTCTTTGAGATGAACTTCTACATTATTTTGACCACTAAAAATTGTATTATCCGGTACCATGTCATAATTTGTCCATTTATAATTTTTTTTTCTTATTGTCGATTTTTTTTTCCTTTTTGGCTGTTGTTTTTTCAAAAGTGAGAGAGGAATTTCATCTTCTGAAGAAAACTCGTCGTAACACAATTGGCTTTCATCGACCGCATGATATAAATTAATTTCTACTGGAGCTTGAAGTTGTGTACGAGGTAAATTATTTAGGTTGACCAAATTCTCCTCGCCAGAATCTTCATCAGTTTGATTTCCACAAGCATTCTCTGGTGGAAAAATGGTTAACAAATCGATGTTTTCAACAAGATCGTCATCATCATCCAACATTGCCAAAGCCTCATTCAGAGAAAACCCTCTGCAATAAAAAAAGCTTATAGCTGTGTAAATGCCCACCGTACTACATACCGTGTGTCCCAATTTCGAGGCTCACCATTGGTATCTCGGTTATTAGAAGATATAGAACAACGGTTAAATGGGGAATGTTTTGCAGAATTCAATACTCGCGGCAAATCTCATATCAAATTTGAGCTAACTTTTTAAATTTTTAAAATATGTTGAAAAATCAAAAAATTGCCGATTTCGTTATTCCTCAATAACTCGATAACGCTTAGTCTGACCTCTTTTAAAGTTTTACATTGTTCAGACACTTTTTTAAAACAAATTATTTGATACAAACAGAAACCCCCGATTGTCATTTGTTTTTAAGTTATTACCACTATCTTTTGTTTTTCATATGGCGGCCATATTGGATTTTGGGTTTGTTAGGTAGTCCTCAAAATGTGCTTTTCAACGATGTATAACATGCCTGAAAAATTTTTATTTATAAGGAAAATATTAATAAAAACGTAAATTAATCTTTAATATGAAATTAGTAGGCTGAAAAATTAAACACCAATGTCAAATGAAAGTGAAAAGATATTCTAAGTATAGCAAACGCCAATTAAGTTGGCGCGAGGAGGGGTAAGTTCGCGCAGGAGTAAAAGTAGTGGGGAGATTTGTATTTGGTTTTACATCAAATGTCAGATAATTCTAACCTCTGAGCGTGTATCACTAGCAAAGACATTATGTTCCGTCAAACGTCAATGACAAATGTATTCTGACAATGAAACAAAACGATAACCTGTCAAAGTACAATTAGTGCTGCAGAGATAAGTTAATTAAAACTACTTGTAGTTAGTGATAAGTAATTATTGTCAAGTATTAAGATTTATAAGTATTGATAATGGCACATACATATTCAAACGAAGAAAAAGTTGATATGTCGGAAGTGTATTTCAAAGCAAATAGAAACACTAAAAATGCGTGCACGAGTTATGCAGAGCGTTTTCCAGAAAGACAACAGCCACACAGGACAATTTTTAGAAGACTAGTTAGCAAATTAAAAAACTTTGGAAGCTTCGAACAAAAACGAGCTAACTATGAAGTTAATGATGCTGATACACGTCTAAATAATATTTTGCAGAACGTTAGGAACAATCCCAGCACATCAGTTCGTCGTGTGACACGAGAAACAGGCATTTCAAAATCTACTGTTCACAGAACCTTGACGAAAAACAAGTATCACCCTTACAAACCAACAATTGTACAAGGTTTAAGTGATAATGACAATCTCCGACGATTACAGTTTAGCAGGTGGTACCTTCAAAAATGTGAATATGACGCTAATTTTCCTAGGAAAATACTATGGACAGATGAAACACGATTTACCAATTGTGGAGTGTTCAATAGGAATAACTATCATCACTGGACTACTGAAAATCCACATTTGGTAAATCAAAGAAGATTTCAAGTTCGATTTGGTTTTAATGTCTGGTGCGGTTTAATTGGTATGACATTTTGTTTACATTTTTTTTGTTTTTTAAACTCTTTTTTTCATTTTAGATAATCAGTTAATAGGTCCTTTCATCTTTGATTACAATTTAACTGGTAACAGATATTTGGAGCTACTAACAAACGAGATAATGCCTGCTTTGAGGCAAATTATTAATCCCGAGAACATGCAAAACATCTGCTTCCAGCAAGATGGTTGCCCGGCCCATAACACTCGTAACGTGCAACATTTTTAGAGAGAAAACTTTAATGAGAGAGTGATTTCAAATAATGGACCCGTGCAGTGGCCTGCGAGATCACCCGACCTTACCCCGCTTGACTTTTATTTATGGGGTACCACTTAAAAATGAAGTATTTGATTTTGAACCGCCAGAAACTCGGGAAATTTTAGAACAAAGAGTACTAGATGTGCTACGATCAGTAAACGGAAACACGCTACGTAGATTTTGTAACTCTACTAGAAAAAGGCGTCAAAATTGTGTGGAACAGAATGGTCGTCATATTGAACAATTTCTTTAAGTGAATGTGAACTTTAAGTTCTGTATCTTTACTTTTTATTTCTATAATTTTTTTATCGTTTCGTTTGTTTACAGTATTACTTAGAATATCTTTTCACTTTCATTTGACATTGGTGTTTAATTTTTCAGCCTACTAATTTCATATTAAAGATTAATTTAAGTTTTTATTAATATTTTCCTTATAAATAAAAATTTTTCAGGCATGTTATACATCGTTGAAAAGCACATTTTGAGGACTACCTAACAAACCCAAAATCCAATATGGCCGCCATATGAAAAACAAAAGATAGTGGTAATAACTTAAAAACAAATGACAATCGGGGGTTTCTGTTTGTATCAAATAATTTGTTTTAAAAAAGTGTCTCAATAATGTAAAACTTTAAAAGAGGTCAGACTAAGCGTTATCGAGTTATTGAGGAATAACGAAATCGGCAAATTTTTGATTTTTCAAAATATTTTAAAAATTTAAAAAGTTAGGTCAAATTTGAAATGAGATTTGCCGCGAGTATTGAATTCTGCAAAACATTCCCCATTTAACCGTTGTTCTATATCTTCTAATAACCGAGATACCAATGGTGAGCATCGAAATTGGGACACACGGTATAGTACACATAAAAAATAAGGGTCTAGAATACATTCTAGTAGTTTTCTAGAATATTTATGAAATCGTATATTCAAAATTCAATATGTTGTTTATTTCTTATGGTGCACAAACAAATAATAAGTTATCTTTAAACATACGTAAATTACTTACCTTGTAAAGGGTATGCCATATTTCGCCATAATCACTCGAAAATCACGATTCGAAATTTCCATTTTTGACGAAACTATTACTTTGTTAAATTCTGTTGAGACAAAACTGTTCGGTTTTAAATCGAACTGTCAACTGAATTATAGATTAAAAGTGTCAAATTTTACGAATATGATAATTGTGGAATGTTGGCAATTCAAGGAGTATTTGATTCCGCGAATTTTGGCAGTATCCCTCGTACTACATATATTACAATATTACACTAGGTCTATCTGGGTTAAATTATGATAAGCAAGTAAATCGCTTTATATAAAATTAAGAAATATATTGTGGATTGAAGTCTTTCATATTTTTTATATTGAAATAAACCTAGAAAACATTTTGTGAATCTAAAAATAAGTTTTGAATAATTGAAGTTATTTTTCGAATTTAATTACGGTTAGTACACATTTTTGCAAGATTACATATAATCTTAACTCTAAATACTTGGTTTAATTCGACCTGCGCTATAAACAAAAAACGCATTAAGTCGTTAGAAAAATATTCCACTACGAACTGTGAGATATAAAAATCTCATTCCATCATTCTTGTTATTTAGGAAATAAAAAAAGTTTAATAGCTCTAAAATTTTATAGGAGGTTTTAAACAGCTGTGAATTTCATTCCATACTATTAGAAAATATAAATATTTATCTTACTTTAACACCTGAGATAAATAGCTCGTAAAACCTCCCGAATAGTCCTAGACACTGAATTACAGAAAAAAAAGAAAACACGTTAAGGCCAACATTATTTGCTGATAGAATGAATCGACACTGTCTTACGAGAGATACAGACCTTGACCTCTTTATCTTCTGTCACATCTACACGAAAATCCATTTTCCGTATTCTCACGGCGAATTTCCCAGAGGCGCACAAACCCTCCCATTCTCGATCGAAGCACCTATTAATTCTACGGAATTTTTTTTTTACGTTTTGCACGAAAAATTTTGTAAACTGACCCTGGGGAATTTCTTTCAAGTTGAGAGCGGAAAAATGCGTTCGTTAAATACTGAATGTTTGGTAGCTTTTAAGTATGTTTGCTTTTAATGGTAATGGATGTTACTTTTACTGTATCATATTTAATATTTGCTTCATGAAACATCAGCTTCTGTTTTTTAAATTAAAATGATTTTTTTAATTGTATATCTTGTTCAATCAAGCTAATATGCGGAAGTTAATGAACTAATTATGTATTGTAAATAACTCCCCTTTCCTTGAAACTTTCTATAACATTTAGGCGATTCTTGTTTTATTTTATTACTAATTAAAATTACAATGAATTATATAGTAGCGAAATCAGGAACGAAAAACATGGAATACATGCTTAAAACTTTCTGTAATTGAATAGCTAATTGCAGAAAGGGTGCAAGTCATGTTTTTCAGCACATGCATGTTTATACGGATACTGTCCTTTCAAACCATGCTTCATCGTAGAGCACAGAAAAGATATCTGCGCCACAGAAAGTAAAAGAAAATAATTACGTAATTATCAACGTTAATTACCATTGTATCATTGTATCCTTTCTGCTCTGCTATTTTCTATCAGCTGTTTTGTCTAATTGTTGTGAAGTCATGGAAGAGTCAATTAATAAAAAGCGTAAAGAAGTTGTTGTTAATTCTGATGAATATAAAAGGAACATTATTAAAAGGAGCCGGTAAGTTCAAGCAGTCATTCATAAAGTAGGTAATGTAAAATTGAGTTTTCTAGGGTGAAAGTGCTTGAGTACACCAACTATACGGGTAATATTGTACCTAGTAAGTCTATTGGAGCTCCATATAGCTGCAGATTAAAATGCCGTGAAAATATAAATAACGAACAACAGGAAGAGATATTTTTAATAATAATAATAATAATAATAATAATAGTAATAATAATAATAATAATAATAATAATAATAATAATATATTTGTACCCAACAGATTTATCTAATTACAGCGCTAAATTGAACAAAATTGAAATTAAAAGTGATACATATTGCTAACATGAAGAAAAAAGAAAGTACATTCTGTGTGCTTATAAATAGAAAACAAAAACACTTCATATAATAGGCAACCATTTGATAAATTACTAGTTAAAAAACAATATGTCATTATATAGTTTATCGGCATTCACTAAAGCATGCGTAAGGAGCGCTTTCATCATAATATTAGTTCTAGCATTAGGCACAGAGAATGTGGGAACCTTTCTTGACGAAAGACGCGACACATGAAAACTAACTCTGGAAAGCAAACAGGGCGAATCAATCTCGTTGTTGATAATTTGCCTCAAACATGAAGCAGTCATTTGCTCTGTACGCGCCCTCAACGATTCCATGTTGTGTCGGTGCAAGAGAAGATTGTAGTCTATATTACGCTCGGGAAAAGCTCCATCCAATTTGAAAGATATAAACTTTATAAATCTTTTCTGCACTTTCTCAACCATCTGGTGTTGGATTGTATAATAAGGATACCATACAACCGATCCATATTCAAGTTTAAAGCGCACATATGCGTAATACAAAGTTGTTAATGTTCTGGGGTCATCAAAATCCCTGATAAAGCCAAGTGACTTGACCGTTAATCAGATGCTGCGAAAAATTCAACTGATTATTAAACGTGATACCCAAATCCAAAACACTATTGGAACGCGCAACAGGTTCCCCATGGATGAAATAAGTAGCCGTCATGGTATTATGTTTCCTCGTGTAAGATACAGAACTGCATTTGCCAATATTAGGATTGAACTTGTTTTTCATTCACCATTAAACAACAACGATCAGTGCGTTCTGCAGAAAAGTGATGTCTAGTTCATTTAATATGGTACGATAAATCTTAAGGTCATCTGCATAGGCCAAAACTGCAGAAGGGATGGAAGTTAGCAAGTCATCGATAAACATAATAAAAAGCAGTGGTCCCAAGTTAGAACCCTGCGGCACACCAGAGGTGGAAATATAAGGCTCTGATCTAAAGCCGTTTACGTGTATTACAATCCACGTAATTGTGCCTATCCTGAAGATAACTATGAAGTAACCTAATCAAAGCATTAAACAGACCAAATGCACTTAATTTCTGCAGCAGTACTGCATGCTCAATGGTATCAAAAGCTCATGTAAAGTCAGTATATAATAGATCCCCATCGAGCTCTTCAGCTATCTCCTGTGTAATAATAGCAAGATTTGTTGTAGTAGAACGACCAGTTATAAATCCATGTTCATTATAATATTGTGCAGCAGATGAAAAAAACTTTAGAAAAATTTCTTACGATGACTATAGGTCTGTAATTCAGTACGTTGGCAGCATCTCCTTTTTTAAAGGCAGGACAAATTCTAGCAATTATCCATATACTTGGAAACTTACAAGTACGCAACGCCAGGTTAATAATTTTCGATAAAGGCGCAGAAAAGATGCGAGCACAATCCTTGACCAGGAAGCTTGGGATATTGTCGTGACCAGCGATAATCGAATTCTTCAATTTTCCAGTGCATACAGCGACGTCATCAATGTCAACATCAACAATGGCAGTTAGAGGAAGATTAGAGAACATATCAGGCAATGATGTCACAAATGATGGCGGCAAAAATACTGATAAGAAAGCAGCAGAAAATTCGTTCACTATGTCATGAGGTTTATCACAATGCATATTGTTAAAATATACTTTACCAGGAATTCTGGAGGCACCTCGTTTCGATTGAATAAATTGCCAGAAAGTTTTAGGATCAGAACATATGGCACCTTGCAGATTCTGAAGGCAATTCTTATATGCCATAGAAATTTCAAAGCTTAGTTCTCTCCTGACACGATAAAAATTTTCTTTGACGTATTGACTTGCCGCGGATCGCCATCTCCGATGATAGTAGAGCTTAATTTTCATTTTGTCCTTAATATCTTTGGAAAGCCATGGAGGAAACCTGGCTTATTTCTCGGATTGAATCTTAGGAATAGTTGAATCCATAACAGTATAAAGCATATTGTAAAATTTCTTAACAGCTGAGTCAATATTAACACAATCATTTAGAAAAGACCAATCCACAAGTAAAATGTCGGAATAAAGTTTATAAAAATTTGCTTTCCTAAAATTATACCTGGGATTGCAATTAGAAGGAAATGCAGCTGGTTTGTTCGAAAATCGAAATTCAATGTCAATATATAGTGAGGGATGATATCTATCTTCCTGCACCACAGGACAGAGATCTCGTTCAAGTAACAGATTACAGTCTATGTTAGATAGTACTAAATCTAGCAACCTTCCCTGCTCATTAAAGATGTTGTTGTATTGAGTAAGTCTAAGTGAGTTAATTTGCCAGGTTATATAATTTAGCAACTAAGGACGAACAGGATTTGTATTTGCAAGGGCATGCTCACGTACAAAATATCAAACGTCGTCCACGTGCCCATGTCGGAAAGGAAACAAATGTTCGTAATACTACTTTCAAATATTTTGTTCTAGTAGAGATACGTTGGCACTTTGTTAATGAGAGAGTTAGATACTGTACTCCGCATAAAGTTCGTATAGCCGCCGCTAGAGCGGAAAGCATTTTAAATATTTAAAATGGCTACGCTCAGTATAAAAGAAAAGAGAATAATTATTCGTTTCCTTCAATTACGTATTATAACACCCATCAATAGTTGAGTCAATGTGTGTGTCAATTAAGTGAGATATGTGGTGATGGTATTATGGATATAAAAAATGGGCTTCCATGAGTGCGATGGTTCAGAGAATGCTGAACATTGTGAGACAACGACGTCGAGAAGCTTCAAACATGAACCAATCGGATGGACAACATAATTGCGCGTTACAGAGTAAGATGTTATAGGGAGCCGTCGATTAGTCTGTTGATCTGGAGAGAAGGCCTTTTCTACAAATTTGTCAACGTAGTGCCATGCAGCCGAAGAGCATACTTTTTAAACAACATGCTTTGCGGTAGGCCTTTCCAAATAATAACAGGAGAGAGCAAGAGTAAAATGAGACATCTTAATAATAGATTGCCTCAAGGATCCGTATTTCCACCTATCCCGTTTAATCTGTATATTTCTGACATGCCACAAACAAAGACAAAAAAGTTTGGATATGCCGATGACCTGGCTCTTGCATTCCGGAGTAAAACCATAAAGGGAACTAATAATGTACTTTCAGAGGACCTGCCATGCTGGGAAAATGCTTCGCCGACTGGAGACTAATCCCGAATAGGAATAAAACAGAAGTGTTGCGCTTTCACCTCAATAAGATACAAGCACGTCTGAATCCGCAGGTGTACTTCAACAACAACTTGCTACGTTATAATCCTTACCCAAAATATCTGGTAGTAACAAAGTATGGAACACTCTCATATAAAAAACATTTAGAGAACACCGCAGCTAAAATAAACACTAGAAATAACATAATCCACAAACTCTGCGATACTGCTTGGAGTGCGAACGCATCCACCCTTAAAACGTTGGCCTTGTTTACTCAGTAACTTTTAACACTGCGCCTCAGTCTGGCTAAACAGCCGCCACGCAAATAAGATCGACATCAAACTCAACGAGACCATGAGAAAATTAACGGTTGTTTAAAAAATGCACCTTTCCCTTGGCTTTCGGTTCTAGGCCATATTGCAGCACCTCCCGTCATCCGGAGACAGGAAAGCCTGGTAAGAGAATATAATAAAATAACATCGAATCCCCACCTTCCAGTATACAATGATTTGCATGATGCTGGCCTGTTGAGACTGAAATCTAGATCTCCTCAACTACTGCTAGCAGAACAACTTATAGCAGAAGATTTCAACTCAAATGATAGATGGAGAGAGCATTGGGAAGCTCCGGAACCCGATGAAGCGACCCATATCATTGATCCTACCGTGCCCTTACCAGGAATGGAGCTGCCTCGCCATGAGTGGAAGACACTCAATAGAATAAGAACGTCCTACGGAATTTACCGTGACTCATTCTATAAATGGAGACTGACTGAGGTACCAACTTGGATATCTCGTAGATATCTCGAATGTTTTGACGCATCATGACGGTATGAATTGTATTTTTCTTTAATCTTGTTATAATAAATGTGACATGCAAGCCGTTTTCCAATCTTGAAACGAAGCGGAAGTCAGCATAATAGAGGCACGTCGACTCACCACCAGTTTTGAGAAAACGTGTTGGCGCAGCACAGAGGCAATCCTCACCCATTGCATTCCAAAGCACACTACGGTGATGGCTACATCCTATGAACAAGTTTTGAAAATGATGTTCTTTCCAGCATTGCAAGAAAAATTACCGAAAAAGCTACACGTGTGCTTTTCTATCAAGACAGCATTTCTGCTCGTTGGCACTAACACAGGCCTTCTTTAGTGATAAGAACACCAAAGTTGTGTCTACTGCTTTCTACTCAACTGACTTCTGCCATTTTTGATAATTTTCCAATAACGGAAGATAGTCCTTATGGCCGCTCATTTTACAATCGGGTCTATCTTGCAACAGTGATTTTCCGGTGGACACAAGAGATCCTTACAGAAGCATTCTCGGTGACAATAGGATTATGATGTCGATATTGTGAAAAATGTTTACGTCTACAGGCAAATTATGTTGAAGAGTAACAGAACCAACAATTTTCTGATGGAATGTTATCGGTTTGTCGCAAAATATTAGGTGACCTTAGAACTTGAATACACCTCGTATTGAAAAACTTTATAAACATAAAATTCAGAACCCATTACCTAATTGGTTGTAGTCTTCTTCAGACGCCATTAGAGTTGGGTGTAAAGCTAACAAAAAAAGTCCGGCTATTGCCTAACAATACTTCAGTCTACACGGCTTTTATTGCTCAAAAAATAATTCGTGAATTTAAACTTCAATAATTAGATCATCTCGTTTATACTAATTAAAAAATATATACTTAAAAGAAAATGATAAAACTGTGCTTTCAGAATGAAACCGACACACTTGATTACCTTAGTAAAGGTATGAAATTAATAATTAGGCGCTGTAATCAGTGTATTGAAATGAAAGGCGCTGTGCTAGATTAAGGTTATTTTATTAAAAAATGATTGTTCTTTCATGTACTTATATTGTAATTCGTCGTTATTATACGTCCTTTTTGTATGTAGACTGTATTCAGTACTCAGGTTTTATTTGTCAAAACAATAGAAATTGTATGACACGTCATTAAAGTAAAAATACAAACAATTATCAATACAAACAAATACGTGTGCATATACACCTCAAAATAAAAAAAAAGTCGACACGAAGAAACCGGAAGTAACAAGCTAGAACCACAGTTAACAGTATAAAAAGAACACGAAAACTTAACCCTTCTTGAGAATTTAATTATACTAAAAGTTTTTATGTCACTCGTAAGTCGATCGTACATCTTCGGGATCCAATAATCGATACCTTACAAGTGTCACTTTAAGGTGATGGTATGAGATCGCTAGCGCATCCTTGTATCGTGTGCTATATTCGTGATGAGCTGAATTTTCTTCAAAACGATGTTGATTCGCATGCAAAAACCTCGCACATTCCAATATGTACAAGCTTATAAAGTTCTCGTCTAAAGAAGACCCTGCAACCGTCTCCACACTGTAGACATAATATATATATATATATATATATATATATATATATATATATATATACTAAGATATGCTCAATATCAGAGCGGCTTCCTCATATATTTATGCCGTATGATGCAAGACTGTGAAAATTTGAGAAACAGCCCAACCTCGCAGCTTGGGATGAAACAACATTTTTCATCTGTCTTATTGTATAAATTGCTCTACTCAATCTACTACACAATGTGTTTATGTGATCGGTCCGGTTTAGCCTATCATTCATATGTAGTCCCGAAAAGGTAGCTTTGTCTCCAGTTTGATACAGACGCGTTGGGAAGGTAAGTACTTTCGTCTTGTAATTGTTAAATTTTAATTTATTATTGGAGAACCGTGTTTTTCTTGTATCCATTTCAGCTTCTCTTTTGTTACTTACGCTGTTAGTATTTCCTTTTATCAATAAAGATGTATCGTCAGAATACAAGTAACTATCACAGCTTAAGGTAAGTGGAAAATCATTTATGGGGTTCCCAGTATCGAGCTCTGTGGAACACTCCGGAATTTACAAGTGTTGTTTTGCCACCATACCATACAACATCCCTAATTCCATAACTGTATAACTTGTCTAGTAGTCTGCGATAAGGAATGCTGTCGAATGCCTTGCTCAGATCACACATAATCAACTCACAACCCTCACTATTGTCCCTTGCTCTTAAAATATCATCCACTAGTTTAATCACAGCTGTCACCGTTGATCTATTTGACCTGTAACTGTGCTGCTGTTCCGCTAAGAGGTCATGTTTTTCAAAGAAGGGTAGAATTCTGACTTTGATTATTATCTCGAAATCTTTGTATATGACAGGTAATATTGATATAGGTCTATAGTTTTCCATGGAATTCTGGCAACCTTTTTTATATATTGGAATAGGTAACTTTAGCAACTTTTAATTCTCTAGGAAATATTCCCTCCTGCAAACACATATTTATAATGTCAGTCAGCACTTCTATTATTTACGCTAATACTTCCCTTATATGCTGGTGGTGATGTTAAAAATGTCACTTGTTTTTTATTTATAAGACTGGTTGGAATGAGTCCTATCTTCGATGACGTAACAGGTCTAAAGAAGCGTCTTTGACTACATATAGTGTGGGTTTTTGTTGCACCCGCATTATGCTCATCCAGGTTTAGTTCATCTTCTTCATGCATGTCAACACCAGTAAAATATTCGTTAAACTGATTGCCTGTTAAAGTAATAGCATCTGTTTCAACTATGACTTTTGACTTATTTCCACATTCTCTATTGAAGATCTTCCAAATTGCTCTCTCTATTTGTCTGCGGCCATTAAAAGCTACTCACTCTTTTTCGTTTCCTTAGCGGAATTTATTAAACTTATATATTCTTTTTGCTTTCAATGTACCCTAGCTTCGTCACACCATCATTATTTATTGTTAAAACAGCATGTAACGCATGCAGTCTATTTTTAATGCTTAAGATTTACCCATTGTTCCGTACCATTATTCTGTTATCACTTATACTTTTTCGCTTCGCTGGAAAACACAAACTATACAGCGCCAGGAAAATATCGTGAAAAACACTGTATACAGCTTAACCATTCGCTTTATTTAAGACTTGCCCCATGGGACCTCAGACAGTCTGTGCTTGAAGTACATGTTTATCTTTGAATATGTGACAATTCTACTCGTCTGAGTTTTGGACGCTTTGGTCTCTACTTACATTATTATGAGTGTATTTTGTCTTAAGCAATGAGATAAAATTTTTTGTTAAGGTGGTGCATTGTTGTCTACCAAGGCATGGATTCGGATTATTAAAACATTTGGTTAACCGGGACATTGTATTTTTAGTGTACATAACAATTTAAATCAAACACAATCCAGTTTTTATATTTTGGTTTCATCAAGGCAATAAGTCTATTAGATGAGCTATGTACATATAAGAACAAAACAAATAATTTAGATATGTGCTCCTTATTTTTTTAATTGACGATTTTCTTTTGTGTATAATTTCACGGTGTCTTCTTGCTTGATTTTTTCAATGTCAGTAAACTAGTCAAGTCAATATTAATTTCTTCTGACAATTATATTGTGGCTGTTATAAAGCTTATGGCTTCGAAATATTTAATTTTTGGGATGGTCTCTTGTTGAGCATTTTGCTCTTCTTCTTTGCAAACAGCTTCACACTTAAAGAAATGAGATTTCCGGATTCATAATTATCATTAAAGTTTTCCGCTAATTGCGCCCAACATTTTTGTAAAATATTGTTGAAACTTTCTCCCATGCGTTATATAGCAAACATACTGCATCAAACAGATTTACATTTATTAAAAATTTACTCACATTATTGTCACTCACGTGCATTGTGGTTACCAGGTTTACTGGAAAACTTTTTCTATAAAATAATTCATTAAACCTAATTGCATTTTGGTTCATAATATTAGCTATACTTCATGATTATGACTCTATGCATAATAAATGAGTAGCAACGACTTTTGATTTCTCAAAAATTCTTTAACTTCTACACAAAAAGAAGTACGAAACCATAATATATATATATATATATATATAAGTGTTTAGATAATTTCTTAGCCGTTCATTAAATATAACATATGATAAATTATTGGAGTTTTTCGGCTTTTCTTATATGAGATATTTACAAATATTAAATTAGAATGTATGTAATTGCAGAGTAAGTGGGGATGTAAACATTGCTGTCTACAAATTACAAAGCAAATCATACGAAATTTTTTTATTTGAAAAATATGTCCCAGCGTAGACCATATTTTCCAAATAAAAAAAATTTCGTATGATTTGCTTTGTAATTTGTAGACAGCAATGTTTACATCCCCACTTACTCTGCAATTACATACATTCTAATTTAATATTTGTAAATATTTCATATAAAAAAAGCCGAAAAACTCCAATAATTTATCATATGTTATATATATAATGGTAAACTTAATAAGTCGGCGATTAAAGGTCTGGTTTATTACTTCAAAGTATATATATTTAAAACAACCCTACATGTTTCGGCAATGATGCCTTTGTCAAGGATATAAAATATATAAATGACAGAATATAAATGTCAAATAATTGAGTTGCTATGGTTTAAATTATTCAAAGATACATTCCAATAATAATAATAAGTCATGCCTTAGTATTCCAAAAAATAGATAGCAAGGTGTGAACATATGTGTTGTTCGCTGCTAGCAGCTTTTGTCTCTTTCTGGGTATGTATTTGTGTGAGCGCGTAAGTGTAGGGTTTTGTATGTTGGTGCGCTTGTGCGTGTGTTTAGTGACCGATCGCGTAAATTTAGAGAGATCGGATAACCAGCCGTTGCGTAGGGCCGCCAACCCTTTCCCGGCAACTTCTTTACTTTTCCGTGCAGTACTTCGACGGCCCGACCCCCGCCCCAACGAGGCAAGGCGCAGACCAGCGAAGCGCACCCAGCATGGGGTTGCTCATCGCCAACCGAGGGACCACCTCAGTCGACGACGGTCACACTTTGTGCCATCTTAACGATTTCCGGGGTCGGGCCGTCGAAGTACTGCACGGAAAAGTAAAGAAGTTGCCGGGAAAGGAATGAAAAAGGATTAGATCAGTTAATTAATATGGATACTCTTGGTACCTCTATTCGTCTATGTTGATATTTCATATTTCAAGAGATAGGAGATGAGGAAAGGTCCACAGGTATGCTTGATGTGGAGCATTGGTTTGAAGTTCAAAAGTCGCCAGGTGGATTTGTTCAAATTTTGGATGTAAAAATACAGCTTTGATGTTGGGTTGGGGTTAGGTTATGTATAATAATTTGAGAAATACTTTAATATAGGTTTCAGGGTATTTAATTATCATTTTTTCGCAGTTTTATTAATTTTTAACGGAGTTAGTTTTTAACGCTGTAGAAAAAATACGACGCTAACTCTCTTTATTTTCTTTTTAATGACCTCAGTTTAATTATTAATTTTCTGAATATATATTAATTATATTTCCATAAATATAATCAATTTAATAATTGTCAAATTGTGAACATACTCGAAAATTCCTAATATTAATTCTCAAATAGTTCAGCTTAAATTATAAATGTAAATTTCATAATGCATAATCATATATAATATATTAGCCCCGTAACCTTGAAAGTATAGTTTGCGCATAACATTTTCAATACTGTTTAATAATTTATTTTTAGAAATAGAAAGATAATTTATTTTATGAAAAAAAATGGTAATATGAATTATTTAAAGTATTACAAGATATATATTTATACTTAATTTCTTAATATTAATATTGTTCAAAATTTTACATGACATTGAAGACGGGTCAACCAAAACTAAACAATCAGAAAAATACAAATGTGGTTTAAGTTTTTAAAACAAGTATATCAAATATTATGCAAAAATCGTTTACTCCTGTAATAACATATTAGTGTTTTCATAGATCTGTTTATTTGGATATGTGCTTATTGTACTTCACCAAAAATATATTATATAATATTGAAAAGAAAATGTCAAGTGATCAGAAATAATCAACGATTCACATGACTACATCTGCATTAAATAGACCGCTGCGACGTTTGAAAAGGGATCTATTATAGACACAAATTTACCGCGCTTATACATTGACGTTTCCCTTGCGTAATTACAATTTAATACATTTTCAAGTAACAGCAACGGTTGATTGATTAATTGGAAGAAGGGAAGCTCCCGCACGCAGATGGCCTAGACCTTGGCTTCAGCAGGAGGAAGAATCTGTACAACAAATAGCTATTATATATTGCCTCTACAAAATATGAACAGAACAGAAAAAAATTGAAGGAAGTGCTTATATCCCCTGCGATGATAATATTTTGTAGTTCATCGGTTATTATATGATAAACAGTCAGCGAAGACTTGAGTTTTTACGAATTATTTCTAAATATTTATTGCTGTTTGTTGTAAAGTCACAGCTTATCAGAATATGTTGCTATATTTACCTTCTACAAAGTCCTTGATTGCTAGCAATTTATATATTTAAATAAATCCCAATTTATATATTAGTACCTCTTATTGATGTACTAATTTTCAAATGCCTTATCAACAGTATGTCTATTTCCATTGTCTGTCTTGATTTATATTCCATCTGGTACATCATCCGAAGATTTAGATATATTTACATCCTCTCTTGAAGTTCTCCTAATTAATAATTTATTCATATTAGTTTTCTTAGTTTCTTTTCATGTACACATCCGCTTAGCAATAAAGATAAGATTTTTAAGAATTTCCTAATTATACTTAATATAAAACAATACAGTAATATTAGAAACAGTTACGGTAACTTGTTGGATTTAATTTTCTTAAACATTGACTTCAACTTTGATATCTTTCGCTTCGTAGGAACAGAACAAACTAACCAGGTCTCCGTTTAGTCGCCTTTTACGACATGGTGGATTACACCAGACTGCAGACTGGGTATTCGTGAGTCCCCAGACAGGCCGAAAAAAACAGTGTTTTGTGGCATGTCTGGGGGCCAGACGAATACTCAGTCTGGTACATCTGCCATGTCGTAAGAGGCGACTAAAAGGAGTCACAATTAGTTCGTACCTTCGTCCCGAACATCGTCGACGAATTGTATCTCATTCTCTTTCTTTCTCTTCATAAGTTTCGGATTTTCGTATTCCTTTCGTTTTCTTTTCCTTCTGGAGGTTTTCTTTTATTCGGAAGTTTCACATTGTTGGGACTCTTGTGGAATAATATTATTTTATTCTGAAACATTTAGACTTTCTTTCCTTGCTGTATATTTTGAACTATCTATCTTTTGACATTTACCTTGAGATAAGGTATAGCTCGTTACCTTACGGTTACCGTTCTCTCTTTTCCTTCTCTTGAGTATATCTTGACTCGAGTTTTGTTTGAGTTCCTCTGCCAAGCAGGAACTTGGTAGATTACTTGGCATTAACGCCTACGTTAACTTTATTTACCGGATTTGACATTTTCTCGATTTTTACGTTTTAGCTTACTTTGGACCTTATAGGTTTCTTCTTAAGTTTGTCCTTGCCTGGTACCGCTGAGACCGGCAGTTTTGTGGTTGCTTAACGTTAATTCTTTTTGTTCCGGACATTGATCGGATTATTTTTGTTTTCTTTTGTGATCGAAGGCTGCACCTGCTGGGTCGGGGTTTTCTTGCGCTGTCGCCGTGTCGTGGGTTGCGTTTCCGGATTTCTTTTCTTACTGCCTGTCTTTTCCCCACCCATGAATCGAGAGCATGAGGGCCTTGCCTTTTTCGCATTGACGCAACTCTCGGTTCCCTTCACCTAGCTTTCTTCTCTTATTTTCCTGCTTCACTTTTCCATCCTTTCTATTTTCTTACTCAAGCTTTTCTATACTCTACTCTTATTTTCCTCTTTACTTATTTTACGTCCGGAAAGGTGTACTCTCGACTTGGTCTCAGTCGGGGCATTCCTCCCTCACAGCTGGTTGTAGTCCTTTTGTTAGTTTGGGCCTACTTCGCCCTCGATAAAAAGGGCTCATTTACTTAGATTTAAAAATCCATAAAAAGAAATTGTAAAACACAAAAAAAAAACTTCTTGTCCTTTTTTTTTATAGCGAGTGTTAGGGGAATTGTTACGTGTCCGTAACGCTCAATGCTTCATCACGTTACTCGCTCTCTACACTCCGTCGTTAGTTGCCGATCTTAAAACGTGGTTACGTTCTCCCTCATCACCGATATTTATCAATGTAGCCTTAATGTAATTTGTAAAATTACGGCCCCGTGAGGGATTTGGTTGATATTAATATCGATGATGAGGGAGAACGTAACCACGTTTTAAGATCGGCAACTAACGACGGAGTGTAGAGAGCGAGTCTCGTACTTTTTCCTTTGGAAAAAAGCAAGCACTGAGGTACAAGAAAAAAAAAGAAAAAAACTTGAAAGAAATCAAATATATTAACAAATAACGAATAACGATATCTATACAGGTAGGTTCATTGGAAATGGATCAAAATATACTAAAGATATTATTAATTATATTACAAAATAACGTGATGAAGTGTTGAGCGTTACGGACACGTAACATACCCTATTGTTCTCGAAGACCATTATTATCCATCAATTGAACTTATTCTTCAATGTCATTATTCTGATACATTGTAACGTTTTCTTTCCGCTATTAATTTTAAGTATAACCTTGATAAGCTTATTTTGCCTTATTATATACTGGTATCTTATGGATCTTCATCAAATAAAAGCTGAATCAATTCAATTATTATATACACTTGTTTCTCCGAAACTGAATAGTTTTTTCTTACAACTTACACACATTTAAACGAAGCTTTAGATGCTTTTAGACAGTGTTATTTACAGGAATAAAAACAACAAATTTAACAGCTCACAACGAATTCACACGTCTTGGAAGTTTAGTTAGACAAGAATACTATGTTAACTTAATGATGGCGATGGACAGGTTTTTGTGGATCCTATTGGTATAATATATAACGTGCCTTCAAAAATTTTCGCCATTAAAGACGGCCATGCTCATTCAAAATTATACGATTGTAACAGATTACGTGCACTGTCACCAACCATTATCAAAAAGCATGGCCGTCTCTAATAAGGAGAGTTTTTGAAGGCATGTTATACGAGTATATTGACAAAACGTTCGCTAACACCGTTCATTCCTGTTAATTCTTGTTTCACTCAAGAAGTTACAACATTTTTGTTACTTAATGAATGAATGTAATGAATGGCTACTTTCTCTAATAAACACACATCTGAGGACGATATGTTACCCAGTTTATCGATTCGAAATTATAGATATGCCTAACCCTATTCTTGCCGGCATTTTTACATACTAATGGAAAAAGGTTCAAGTTGTGCCAGTTCATAAAAAGTTGATTCCTCTATACTAACCAATTATAGACTAATTTTTCACCTCCACTTTTGTTAAACTATTTGGAAAAGTTCTATATTCTTTTATATTCAACAGCACTCGATCATTTACCTCATCTAATCAACATGGTTTTATTACTGGTAGATCTACACTTGCCAAATTGGTTACAATATTCCAGTATATCTGCAAGGTTTTGGATTTAGATAGAGGTGGGCAGGTAGATGTCATTTACATTGATCTACAAGGCTTTTGACTTAATTTATTTGTGCAAAGTAAGCTTGGTTGGCTTTGTTCCAACTTCAAATAATCTTTTATCGTGGATTTTCGTCTACTGACTTCATTCCAAATTCCGTTGTCACCCAATAATCCAGTCTCAGTCTTTGTTCTCTGTCTCTCATTTTATTAATTAATGATTTACTTCTACTGTCGTTGGATACGGGGATGATATTAACATATTCTCCGAAATTTCTTCCGTAAATGAAGTTCATAAACTTTAACAGAGTTTGAATGTGAAAGTTTGCGAAAAATGTTACCGGAAAATAAGTAATATAAAAATAAAGACAATAAAACATTTTTTTAAAGTGAAAAGTAAATTCTTAGAAAAGAATCTCTATTCCCTCTCAAAAACAACATGTGTAGGTACGAGTACTACTTTTGTTCATCAAAACTGCACGTTGTGGCTTTCTTTTAAATGTGTTTGTCCTGCTTATAAAATGTAATTTCGTTAGTAAATAATCTGTACGCCGTTGATATTAGTTGTATTAATTTAGAATATTACAAACATTATAAATATTAAGACGAGTAATTTCGCCAAAAAAAAACCAGTTCACCTTTTGACCCCTGAGGAAGCATACGAATTCGATGCGAAATATTGGGATGAAAAAATAAAGAACTGACTTAAGTAATAGAGTTTAATTTTGCTGGATTCCCAAAAAAAACAATTATCCTTCCCATACATGTTCTAACGGCAAAGGCTCCTGGTCTAATTATATATATATATATATGTATATATATATATATATATATATATATTTAAATATTTGTTGCAATAAATGAATACACCAAAATTAATCAATGACAATTTATACACAAAAATTCAGAGCTAAAGCCTGTAACAGGAACCAGTAACAAGAACCCTTAAGAATAATATTTTAGGCGTTAGCAAAGGCGAAATACATAAATGAAACCAGAGAAATATAGTAAAAAAAATAGCGTGATAGCGCCGCTTACCTATTGTTGGTCAAGAACATAATAAATATTAGTGTAGACGACAGCTTAAATCCAATTATATATTAGTGGTAATTAACCAAACGAGTGAAGCCATAAAATCCACCTATTTTTGTGTATATTCGAAAAGTTACGGTTCTTCACACATTAACATAAAAACCGAAATACACATGCGCATAAGGTCGGGAGCGGGATGCTTCGATCTATTTTGTTTTGTCGCACGATTGCGTCATACAGAAATCTGTTATCTGTTCGCACGCATTCATTCTGATACAGAGGTAGCCGGAATAATAAACGTAACATCTTCAAAAATTCGCAAGTATAAATTTTTAACAGTGACTCTTCGTACCAGGTTATCGAACCCTTATCATACAAAGCTGTCTCACCAATGTTAACTTCTAGAGTTTTTATAAACATGAACATTGCAGCATGTGTTTGCGTATAAATTGAATAATAGCCTTTTGTTGTAAACATCTTGATCCATAGTAATACTTTGTATTTCTTACCTACTATATCAAAAAAAATTCATGTAATACACATGATTTTTTTTAACATTTCGTTTGAATCTATAAACAGGTGATTTCGTACGGAAATCTATTGAGGTTATTGAACTTAGTATACAACAATGATATAGTTTTTATAACAGTGTGTAACTTAAATAGAAGTATTTATTATTTATACACATTTTGAAGATTTTGAATTCATAGGCGGCATATAATAAAATTTTCAGGGGATTTTTGATTCTGGGGTTCGCGTCGTAATTGACAATATTTTGGATTTATATTCTATATATTTATTACATCTTTTCAATTTTCATATGTTGACACTTTATTTCAATGACACCTGTAAATGGTATGTACATATTTCAATAACATGCAACATGTGCGCATATAAAACAAGGAAGTCTCGACTTTATTCCAGTGAGACCTAGTGACAATGTTGAGTGGTAGGACCAATCCAATTTCCCGCAGACGACCATAAACTAAATGAATTCCAAGTCATTTGATACTTGTGGCTCGAATGCGCTAAAATAATGTATTCTTATAAAGCTTCTAACACGGGCGTACAAAATCAGCTAACGACGTTTAATGTTTCATATATGTAATCTAACTACAATTACGTGTCAACGGTGTTTATCGATTAGTCAATTAATCATTATTTTCAAGAGGAAACTCTTCGTACGACGTGTGTAGCGTGTTGAAATCGTCCCTGGTTCATTTTTAGTCATTTACTTCAATTACTTATGAACGCACTGTGTATGGTGATATTTTCGCGTATATTTGGTAAATTTCGATATTTAAAATTTCGTCAGTATATTTTTGGATATAATTTTATTTCAGTATTTAATTGCTTTACAATGCATATTATATATGCGTGATTTTTTTGGTCGATCATATCCCATTATTATACTCGGTGAGTCACTAACTCAGTAGCACCTTAAATATTCATTTCGACTTATTTATATAAAATTTGTATTCTTTGAGGGAGTTGGTCATTGATATTTGTTTTAAATTTTTAATTCTTTATTACTTGTGGTTTGTGAGCCTTATTAAGATTTTCGTATTTTATTTTATTGATTAATCTAACACAGCATTGTTTGAATTTATATGCTTATTGATTTTTTATCCTTGCTATGTTTCCTTGTTGGTTGTTAATAAACTATTTCTTGTTATTGTTATATTTTGGGTGTTTTATTCTGATGGCAACAATTGTCCACGTATTTACCTGTGATTTAGAACTTACTATTGGCGGTGTCTGTGTTCACTGTACAGGCTTGAGAGCATAAACACGTTGGCCCTATTTTATAAAAAAGAAACTCGCCTCGCTCGCCTCTTAACTGAGCTGGTCTCTCAGACGAGTATGTCCGGGCCAATCGTGTTATTAGGGTAAGTTATTGAATCATAGGTTTTACGGTGTGTAAGTAGGCGAGTTAGATCTTGTTATTGGCATATAACATGTGTGGGCCAATGGTTACTGGCTTTTTAAGAGGAAGTACCCCTGCTTTATTATCATGGTAGCAAGGTTCTTCCCTAAGATGTTACCTAGTGGTCAAATTTTCACTTTTACAGTATATTTAGACGCCGTAGATAATAAGCATTTCCAGCTGTGTTTAAAATTCTTCTGTACTAGTTAACTAACCCACTTGGATTTAAAAACTAAGTTTAATAGTAATTAAAAGTAATAAATAAAGTAGTAAAATTCATATTCTAATGCCATAGCAAAAATTTATTCAATTTGTTGATTTTCAAAGAGGTTTAACTGATTTAAGCAGTTTTATTATTTATTTTAATATTATATAACACATTTTTAGTTCTTTTATAGATAGCAGTCATTTAGATTGTGACATAACTAAAGTATCTCTTATAACAACAATGCCTGTTCATTCAAGTACCGTTTTTGAAAATAAATGAATGAAGTAAAGTTAGAGTTATTGCTTCAAATCGTTAAACTTTGAACTACGAGGAAAGCGTTTCTTTGATTGAAGAGTTATTTTTCGTAATACGGAATTTGGCATTGATGGTAAATTGACGTAATTAAAAGAAATGTACTTAATAGGTATCTCATGAAGATACAGAAAAACAATGAAAAAGTAATTTTAAACATATATGATATTTTCTGTGCAAAACTATTCATATAATTATGCAAAGTTAGAGACCGGACTATTGATTTAAACTAAGGAAAAATGCGAAGCGTCGATTTATGAAACATTACACGTAATATTAAAGAAGAAAACCCAAACGACAATTTAAATTCTATAACTTAATAACGAAAGCCTAAAGCTAAAATTAATATTTCGCGACCCCCTCCCACCCTCATCCAAGGGAATAGTAACAGTAAGCCTTATTGTCACTAATTTAATTTTTACTGTAATTATAAATGCAAAAAATTATTTAATATTATATAATCACTAGAGACCGGACGCATCAGGATGAAATTACGATGGACCATATAAATAGTCTACAACATCGCTAAGTACAACAAGCAGTTTGCTACGATCACTAGGTGTCGTGCTTAAAATAACAAAATAAAAGAAAAAAACAGAAAACGCTCCCCGGAGCAGACCCAGTCTCGGTCCACTAAAACTGCCCCTGCCCGTTCTTGCCAACGTCCAACGGCCCACCCGGCTTCTGAGGTTGCCTCAGCCCAGGGGTGGGGAGACCCAGAGGTAAGAAAGGTAACCAAACTAGATGGAAAAGGGACGCCACCGAATTTATGCCGCTGGTCGTCGCAAACTCGGAAACTTGATTAAAAAGTATGCATAAAAAAAGGCAAGCAGCGTGGGGCAGAAGGCCGGTTCCGAGACCGAGACTCGTTCCACTCTCGAGGATCGAGAGACGAGGGAAAGAAAAAGAAAATGTGGTGTTTCCAACCAAACAACTTATTTATTATACACACCGTGTATAGTTAAAGTCACCAAAAAAAAGAATTAAATTTTAAATAGAAGTTTATTTATGGGCTGAAGGCCAGTCAAAAGCAAGTAAGAATTTTAAATTAAGAACGATGTTTTCTAATTTCAAATAAATCAAAAAAATATAAATTACAAAGTGGCTGAGGGCCTTAGTACGGCCTAAAAAAAATAATACGTATTATTTCTTATTGGTTCACAATAGATTACAATTTCCACAATTCGTGGTAATAAAATGGTCTTTAACTAGAACGTTTTTTATATTATACAAATAAGATTACGCAAAATATGTAATTTGCGTATAATGAAAGTATTCACATTAAATGGTAAAAATATGAAATCCACACAATTAAAGTGAAAAAAAAAACAAAGTAATCTAATTACTTGGCAAAATATGTAATACAAACAATTCAAGTGTAAAAAAGTATTCTAATTAAATTAGCAAAAATTTGAAATACGAACAGTTGAGGTGTTGAAATAAATTTTATGTTTAAACGCAAGGTTAAAATTGAAACAACAACAAAAAAGTTCGTGAGGCGAACGCAAAGGTATAAAAAAGTGATCTACAAAAAGTAAAGTCAGGCGATGCAGATTTTCGTTAGAAAACACCTGGGACTATTTCACTAATGAATAATTACTATAATTTTTAAATGTAACGAAATGGGAAATTTACGAACGCTAATTAATAATTAACAGATAGAATTAGTGTAACAAGCTTATCTGACGGATCCAACTGCGTTCGGCGATTCTTTTCCCTTCAGGAAAGAAAATCGTCCCTAGCGAAGCAGGTGATGTACGTGGTTTTTTTTTGTTTTTGTTCAGCCCGTCGGATACACCATCTAGATAAAAGAATACAACGAAAGTAAGCAAAAGAAAGTTATTACAGAAAAGGCCCATACATTCCGAGTTATGCGTTCGATGGCGATTAAATAAAACAATGATTGTTTAACGAGGTACCAGTTTAATTCTTCCTAATACTTGAAATCCTCCCAGGCAGATATCGCATTTAACGAATAATTTTTGGATAGGTTTGATCGATAAATATCCCTACGGGGCTGTAATTATAAGGATAACAATACGGCTTACATCGATCGATATCCGTGTTAGGTAAAAAGAACGTAACTTTGTTCAAAGATGATAGCGAACAAATAAGTCTGAAGAGTGAGTCGTACTTTTCTTAACAACGAAAAAAACAAAGCGAGCACTAAAGATCAAGGAAAAAAGGAAAAAAACTTGAAAGAAACTGAATATATATTTAAATAGCGAATAACGATACCTATACAGGTAGGTTCGTTTAAAATGGAACGAAATATATTGAAGATAAAATTAGTTATAATGCGAATTAAAGTAATAAAACGTTGCGCGTTACGGACACGTAACAATTTATTGAATAGCACTATTTATTCGGTTAACCGCACATCTGTTTTTTTACGTTGAATTGTGACGCAATTACTTCAATATTACACTTAAATTCCTTTCTTCATGGGCGTAGATAGAAGTGTGAGGAGTTTTTATAATTTGCTTAATTTATTAGTTTATAATTTCGTAAGGTAAATAAAGTACTGTGAGTTAGTTTCTTCTTCCATTGTTTTAATTGTTAATTACATATTTCGTAATTTTTGTAATAGATCCACATTCCATTAAATAAACTTAACAAACCCACCTTCAAAACATTTCCCCAAAAATGTACGGGTTGAAATGTTCCCGATGAATCCAACTTGCGCAAATATTATGTTTCTAAGTGCTTCACGAGAGCAGTTGAACGCATTAGAAGCCATTTTCTAAATCAGTACCTGTGGATAAGTGTCGACTAAACTGTCGATATATTAGGACTTTGTGTGCTAAATGTTGTAGCTGGTGTACTACATCCAACTATTCTATATAATGCACATATAATAGCAACAAAAGTTATAAATACAGTTGATGCGGAAACAGTAGTTCAAACAATTTACGAGAATATGCACCATATGTTTCATTCGGACGACAGGTACAAAGAATAAATACTTTTACTTGTCAGAGACACCTTTCCGGAAGTTGATAGACTTGTATCCGCTTATAAAAAGTTTTCAGAAAAGCACCGTTAGAGTAGCTCTTTACAGGGAAAAACTCCCATCTTTGTCACTGCCTCCCTCTCCAGCAATTACATACTAGATGAGGAACATCGTTATGCAGACTTTCGATAGCTTTCGAAATTTCGTTACGTGTTTAAATGACGATGCGCGAAGTATTTCTGAGTGCAAGGAACTAATACAAATTCCAAATTAAAAAAATCAGTTGTACTTTTTTCAAGAACACTTTACAAATTTGCTAAAAAAACACTTATTTTGAAAATCAAAATCTTAAATTAAATGATGGATTAACCACATTAGATGTGGCTATTAATAATTTCAAAAATATTCCAAGTGACTTCGGATGTGGCTTTAGGCAAAAATTAGACGCAGTTTTTAATAAAAATCCAGATTTAATAACATTGGGGTAATTGTATATGGGGACAATGCCTCAAAATCTAACTGCTAAATATGCAGGAATAAAAGAATATTTCCAGTATGCACCTATTAACCAGTTGCGATGTAGAAAGGACGTTCTCTATCTGCAAGGATGTATTTCATTCAAAGAGAACAAATTTTACAGAAGATAACCTTAAGGAATTATTGCTAGTTAATAGTAATACTCCTTTACTCAACTTGCACTACAAAGTGAACAAATAAAAATGTATTTCGTATTTTTATAGATCACTACCTGTTTGTTTTCCAATTATATAAATAAAATTAAAATCCTACGTAATTTTCTAGCAGAATTCGAATCCGCAATAAAATATACGGATTCCTATTTAAGATTTCAAAGCTTCCCCCGCCCCACCTACATGGAAGGAGAGAGAGGCACTAATTCTAGTACTAATGTATTTCGCTCATTGAATTATTAAATCTCGACCCAAAAAGTGCCTAATGATTTGAAAAATAACATCACAATACCGATCTACAAAAAGAGAAATAAGAACGACCCGGAAAATTACAGAATGATATCTCTCCTACCTAGCATAGGCAAGCTCTTTACAAAAATCATTGCAACTAAGATAAAGAAGAGAATAGCAATAAACGAAGAACAACAAGGCTTCAGACGAAATAGATCGACAATTGACGCAATCTTCATCCTTAGACAAATGATCGAAAAATCCCTAGAATACAACAAGCCGCTGTTTCTCTGCTTTGTGGATCTCAAAAAAGCGTTTGATAGAGTACAAATAGCCGACATCATAGATATACTCCAGCAAAACAAGACACCCGTGTCGTACATTAACATAATAAAAGACCTCAGTAAAGGTAATGCAACCAAGATCAAAACACCAAAGGGACTCACAGAACAAGTACCAGTACTGACGGGCGTACGCCAGGGGGATAGCCTGAGCCCAGTACTATTCAACCTCATCATGGATCAAATAATCAACGGCGTAAAAGAAGTGGATGGAGGATATAGAATGGGACAGGAATCGATGCGGATACTATGCTATGCTGACGACACAATCCTGATGGCGGATAACGAGGACGACCTTCAGCGACTGCTATATCGGTTCTAAACAAAAGCAAAGGACCTTAACATGCAGATATCAGTTGAGAAGACAGAATCAATGGTCATAGCAAAAGAACCCACTAGATGAAAACTGGCTGTAGATGACAAACCCATCCGACAATGTATGCGATGCACGTACCTTGGAGATAACAAGCTCCAAAAACCTACAACAGGAAGTCAGAACACAAATGAATAAAGCCTCAAGAATTTCTGGCTACCTAAGGGACCTCATATGGAGGAATAAAAACATGTCCATCGAAAGTAAAGTCCGCATATATAAAACAGCCGTGAGACCGGTGATTACATACGCAGTGGAAACCCGAGCGGACACAACAAAAACGAAGAGCATGATGAGAGCAACGGATATGAGGACCTTAAGGAATATCAGAGGAGTAAGCTTGAGAGATCATGTAAGAAGCAGGGATATACGAACAGACCTTAAAATTCAAGACGTGGTGCAATTTACGAGAAAAAGACGAAGATACTGGCGAGACCACGTCGACCGAATGACGGGGGACCGATGGGCAAAATGGGCAAAGAACGAAAAACCGAACTAAAGGAGACCTCCAGGCCGACCTCCCAAGAGATGGTACGAGAGCTGGACATCTGCTTCCCAAGAGGCTGAACAAAATTGAAATAGTAGAAGAAACAAGACTATGTCTTAAGGAAAGAGAAAGAAAAAGACGAATTATTAAATTTTAAATCTCGACATTTTTTCCTGAACTGCTTATTTTTCGAGATATTTGAAAGTTTCAAGTTAAAAAATTTATCTGGTATATTATTATTATTATTCCTTTAATCGAACCATAAAAAGTGAGCACTTGTTCAGTTAATTAAAGAGTCTCTCTAGTTGAAACGCCACAATTAGCGTAGAGAAATCAGAAATACTAAGAAATAGACCAACGAAGCTGCCAAAGTTTCAGGAAGATACAGTATTACGGGCGATGTCTACCCTACCTACGTAGAAATCAGTAGTTTAGAAACTGCTGAGATATTTGAAAATTTGATAACTATAACGATATTTCCTCCTCGTCTTACGAGAAATTGAATGAATCGAAGAGTATATAAGAAAAAATCTCATTATTATTTGCAAACGTACTACAACTCCAATTAGTCAGAGCTTAGCTATAAATATTACTTGAGGAGTATCTTGTTTGATTTATGCCAGAGCACGTTTACTAAAAAGAATTCTTGTGATATTCGAAAACCACCAAAAAGTTCAAGAAACTTTATGTTGGTGCTGAAATAAGTTACGTATTTTTGATGGACGATATTAAGAGTAAAATTTAACCCTTCCAACAAAAATTTTGATCCACTAATTTAATCTAATTGTTTGCACAAAATTATTTAGTGTTAACCGTTAGTTTACAGAATTTTTATCCTGAAAAATAACATCTAAAACCGAAAGTCATCTAATTATTTCTGCGGTCTCCAGCGTAAATTTTAATCGTCCCTTTTACTTAATTTCCACCCTTTCGAAGGTTTTTTATAAGATTATATTAACTTTTTCACTAAAGCTACTTAGAAGCAAATTGTTTGGAACATTAAGATGGATATTTAATTTAATTGCACAATTAGTTAAATTATTTAAGATTAAAAATAAAACGAAGAGCTTTTCTATTTCACAAATCAAATTACACAATACTGCAATTATTTAATGCTAATTAAATTTTTATTGGGCGGGAGCATGCTTAAATTCAGTAGCTTTGTTTACACTTTGGAAGAATTAATTTTATAATAGCTTTTGTTACATGTAACTGCATATGCTTATAGCTATCGTATTTGCGCAAGTCAGGCGATTGATATTGGCTATGAAATTGCATCTTTGATAGGTCAGCTGTCTATCCTAGTTAATGGATTTTTAATATTTTGGCGAAAATGTTACAATGAAGGACTTTTCCAAAAAGTTTTTTCTCTTTTTTTTTGAATAACAGTGTTAAAGAGAAATTGTTATTGACTTTCTTACCCAAAGATTTACTAATATCATGATTTATAATCACTTAATAGGCGAAAATTGCGCTGCGCACCAGTAATGTAGTATCTATATAGAGAGCTCCGTAAATGATCTTGAGCACCAGTAATAATTTCATGGCCAACTTAAACGTATGTTTGGCGCGGTGCGTATTCCTTCGGATATGTAGACATTTGTATGGACTATTTTACGTTATATATAATAAAGTAGTAATTCTTGAAAACGACCATTGTCAAGCGCAGTGAATAACTGCACATTTGATTTTTACGATGGCGCAAAACGGCACGTGAATAGTGCGACCCACAATTACGAGAAAGCTGGCATACGATTGAATTTTTTCTATTCGATTTATGTGTAACATTTATTTTATGTAATCTATCGTTTACTTTGTTAAACAATGATTCATTTGTCTCATTATGAAATAAATATGTAAACTGTATATTACATTGTCGGAAATCGTTATAAAATTTGGTACCATTTGATCGTGAACGTATTGAAAATAGAACTAAAAATTGATAAATAAAAACCGTGGTTATATATGGACGAAACAGCAGATTGTAAAAAAATATATTGCTAATGTTATGGTACGCACAATAGAATTACATCAATCGTCATCTTCAAGTTACTAGTCTCTTTCAAGTCTTACTAGTTAGTAAAAGATTAGAAAAATCTACTACGGAAGTAATATCAGAGGTGGTGTTAAATACATTGGAAAAATTTTAACTTTTAATAAATCAACTCCTAATGCTTATGACTAGGCTTAGGATTTTATTTATTTAGCGTATGGTTAATATGGACTAAAAATATACATTTAAAAGTTAAATTTTAAAATCAACGCCATGGATCCAGTCCAACTCGGACTCAGTAGCTTCAAAAAAATCACTCATCTCACCTCCACATGCTGTAAGGAGGCTAGGATAATTATGGATTAAAGAACTTCAAAATATGCATGCAAATATGCACCAAAAACATTCGGAATATGCAGTTAAATATACACTAAGAATAAACTTTTAAAAAATAAATACTAATTTTTTATATTTTTATTTTTATTTTTCCGTTAGAACACAAACAATTTTTTTGAAATTCAAAATTATTAGAATGATAGAAACCAATTATAATTGAATTTAACTACATCGTAATATAACAAATTTTCAAAAATAAATTTGCGCTTATTATCGGCTAGAATATTTTTATACTATGAAAAACTCTGTCAACAGCACACAACATATTACAATGTCACTAGCATTTAAATGTTCATTTTTTCATTAAGGGTTGTTTGATTTCTCAACACCTCACTGATATTCTTCAGTTGTTGATAGTCCGTATTTTTTGACATCACTACGTTTAATTTATTGATGAAACAAATTTTCTGGAGTTTTGCTAAACGTTTAACTACTATCTTTTTTCTACTATTTCAATGCTGTCTTGAAAAGATAATCCTTTAGTTTCTAGCGCAGACATTGCAGTCGAAATGCACGCTAGATTAGCTCGAATACAAATGAAATCTCGAACATTTGTTTTCTCAGAACACTATGTGTTTCTCCAATGCACTACTAGAATTTATCAACAATTTTCTTCAGAATTTGAAAATGTTCAACGTAATATATAGCAGTGTCGATACAAGTTCTCCATTTAGTAATGATTGGCGCGAGTGGAAGTCGAACGTCCCCTGCAATTTCCCGAAACCTCTGGACAAGAGTTAGTGCTTTAAGAAAATCATTTTTCTCAGAGGATATCAGCATATTAACGTCTGGATAAAGAGTACGAACTAAATCAGCTACTCGGTGTAAAGCATGCGCTACACAGGTCACATGCATCACGTTTGGGTACAAAATCTGTAATCCCCGCATTGCTTTACACATATATGGTGCAGCATATATTTTCTTTTGTATACTTCTCCATAAAGTTGCGAAAAACTTCATTCCTTAATTTAGCTAACAGACTGTCAGCGCAAATAAAAGCCGTACAAAGTTCTTCACGGAATACTCTGAGTTAAGTCCATGCCGGAGTAAATTAGAAAATAACACTTATCCTTTTTTATTTCACCTTTTACGATTTTTATTGCTTGCATTTTTTCTGGTTTGAAGATGCTGAGTAACATGAAACTTTTTTGTCGCCATAACATGAACTTTATAGTTTTAAAAAATAACAGAAGCCCATCTGTTGTAAAAACATTATAATCCTTCACAAATTGACTTAAAATTGGACTTACATACTTTTTTATTTTGGCATCTTAATGGATGTTAATACTATTGTAACTAGTACACAACTAATACAGATTGTTGGAATGTAAAAGGACCTAGTAAAATTAAGGAAATCCCCTCTACATTTATTTCTGGTTGTTCGATTACCCGGCTACCCAGGTTAAATAGTTTTAAGAAATACTAATAGATAGACTACAAACAACAGAAATCGCAAAAGTGTAATTATATGAGGGATGTTTCCAAAGTTCTTGGAATTGCGTTCTAATAAATTACACTGAAGTTATAGCCAATGCTAGTAATAGACAAGTCCTGACATGTTTATGCAGCTCTCCCGTACAATATCGCTCAGTCTGATTAAGGTGTTCGACCGATATAGATGCATTTTCGTAGCACTGTTTGTGTAACCATGGAAGACGCGGCTAAATCTCAAAGATCAATAATATTCTTTTAGTGGAAAGAGAGTATAAAGACTTCAGAAATTATTAAACGTCTGCAAGAAGTGTTTAGTGAGCCTGTAGAATCTAGAAGTGCTGTACATAGGAGGATCGATCGTTTTAAAAGTGGCAGAACATCATTAGAAGACGATCCACGCACTTTCATTTACCGACGTGTTCGCCCGAGCACGTCGGTAAATGAAAGAAACATTACTTCCGTGGAGAACCTATTGAAATAGGACTGACGAATGACCATTTCCCAAATTAGTGTACATCTGGAAATAGGTGCACAAGTTCATAAGGTATTTTCAGCCCGCTGGGTGCCAAGGCTGTTGGGATCAGAACAGAAACTCGATAGGTCTGACACTTGTCGTCAACTTCAAGAGCTGTTAGCCCGTTACGGTAATGAATTTTGGCAACGGATACTAACCAGTGACGAAAGGTGGATTCCTTAATGCAAAGAATGGCGTAAACCCGAAGAAGGGCCTCTACTTAAGACGCCTGTTCGAAAGATAATGCTTCCTGTATTTTGGGATTTCGAAGGGATTATTTTTATGGATTATCTGGCGAAAGGTACTATAATTAACAGTTAATTAATAATTAATATTATTCGAAATTATTATCCGGAACACTGTGGCAGGCATTTATCAGAAAACGGCCTGGGAAGTTGCATAAGCGTCCGTTATTGCAACAAGATAATGCAAGACCGTACACTGCAAGAAAAATGAAGAATGTTTTGAACGATTTACGATGGGCATTGCTTCCGTATCCATTTATTTATCGGATCTCGCAATGATTAATTTTATCTGTTCCCTGATATGAAAAAACCTTTACGGGGTGGGGTGTTGGTTTCGAGAGTTTAACTAACGTAAAACGTGCCATAAATAGGTGGATTGGGGAGACACCGAACAAGTTCTTCAGGGACGGCTTAAAAAATTTAATTTATCGTTGGAGTAAATATATTATTAAATGGCGATTATCTCGAAAAACTACTTAGTAATATTGATGAAAATTGACAAAATTAAAAAAATATAGCTAAATTCCCAGAATTTTGAAAACTTCCCTCGTACTAACAAGACCATTAAAAATTTATGTGAAGTCAAAGACATTAAAGGGGTTGTAACAACAACCCCTTTAATCTCTAATATGTATATAGATATTCAGTGTATTATTTTTGTATATGTACCTGGTCTAAAATAAATAAAGTAATTCTGGCTCAGAAGACGGCATAAATGTTGAATAAATCCAATATTTCATATTAACATTGTTTTCTTTTTATTTATATTATACGTTTAGCACAATGTTACAAGCCCTTTAATCTCTAATATGTATATAGACTTTTGTGTATTATTTTTGTATATGTAGTCTAAAATAAATAAATTCACATATATATAAATTATGATTTTGTTTGTATTTTTTTAGTATATTTAATCAAATAAAGAACATTAATAGGGGTTGTAAATATTTCAAAATGACATAAACCTAACTTTATAGATTATTTACTAACACCTGACTCAAATCAATGTATATTTGTCAACCCTGTTTTGTAACTATTTATCACGTGGCTCGTCTGTTATCGTGAAAGACCTATAGAAATATAGATTATGGTAATTTATATGAATTTTCATTTGACGTTTTAAAAAAGTCAAAACTGACATTTGATTTACATCTGACTGATTTACATTATTAAAATATTGCGCAATGTAGCCTAAAGAGTTGTACGCGTTTTTTAATGCCGCAATTTTACATGTAAAGATATTGGTAAATGGTTATCAAATAATTGAACAAAATCCTCATATTTATGTACGTTGACTACTCCAACTAACTCCACTTAACAATTAATTTGTTCCCTTAACCTTTCCTGCATTCATTACAGAACCTTCCAGTGAATCCTCTAGCAAGAGCCTGAAGAACAGCTACATTTACACTCATATAAATTTTTAATTGTCGATCAAATCCACCCACCTCATTTTTTACAACGAATTTAGTTTTTTCAGTGATATAATGATCATCTGAATAATAATGCAATGTGAGTCACCCAACGATACGTCAGGTGAGCGGTATCACATGTCTAATACGTCAGCAAATCTGCCGGACCTCCTAGAAAATAGCTTCTGGAAGGCCCTCGAATGAGCTGTACACTATATAAGAACCGCTCGGAAAGCAAAAAATCCACACAATTTAATCGAAATACCATTGTACCTAGTGTATGGCTGACAATGTCAAGACAACTACTTAATGGGCCCATATTCTTACAAGAAACAATTAACGTCCAAAGATACGAAACTATTATTTTAGTTTTATTTATAAATCAGTTGGAAAACATAGACTTAACTAATAGTTATTTCCAACAGGATTCTGCCATACCACACACTCCTCATAAAACTATGAATAGTTATTCCTGAATTCCATAAACAAGTTATAAGAACTACGATACTCAATTTAAGAAGCAAATGCAAATGTACAATTTATCAAGACGAGTTCAGTGTCGTTTGCAAGTGGCCAACATTTTGAGCATTTTCTTTGTATAATTATCTTCGTATATAATTGTAGTAACAGTAATTTTGTTAAAATAATCTCATTTCGAATATCAGTTAATATTGAATTACTAGTTAGTAATTCTAACCATATGTCATGCATATTTATATAAAATATTCTAACTCAAAAAGATAAATATAAAGCGAATGGCCAGGGTTGCCAAATTAAATATTTGCTTCAATAATTTATAGTCACTCGGTATAATTCCGATGATGATGCTACGAAAGGCTACGTATATTTCAAATATTTTCTCAAAAATATTCTGCATAAATTTGCCATAACTAATAATGGATTCCGCGGCGTTTTACAGTTATCGTTTCCCTTAATATCCGATTCCACTCAATTTACTCATCCGTCAGATGCTTTCTGGTATTGTAAACATCTGACGTCACAGGCGTTTCTTGTTCCGATCGTTATTTATAAGTAATATTGATATATTGAATTATGTGGTATATATTTTATCACCCTCAAAACCAAAACGGCAGAAATTCTTGCATATTATATTTTCAAAATCAGTTGTAAACAGAAACATTAGGGAGTAAAAGATATAAATAGAAATTGTTGCCGATTTGCGAACATTTTTCTGGCTAAATGGCCTACATAATAACGCCCCTAAAATTACAGTCGGCTCGAACCGTGGAAAATTAAAAAGGGATTACTTACGCTCTAAATAATACATAAAAATTGCGCTTGATATGTTTTGATGTATATAGTGAATCAAAATATTCTCCATACACAAGCCACTTTGAATTTGCACTTTTAATTTAACAAATGTATTTATGGTAGAGACATTATAACAAGAGCTATTGTAATAAATACACGTGTATCACAAAAGTAACATTTTATTCTATAATTACAAGGTTAAATGGTTGTGGTATGTTGCGCATAAAGCCAAACTTAATGATGAATGATTACCAGCGAGCGGACTAGAGCGATTGATCATTACCAGAGAGCGGACTAAAGTAATTAAATGACCAATTACCCCGATAAAACGTTGTCGCGCTCTCAGGTATTGTATGCATGTTATAACAGCCCCACTATTTGCTTACTCGATTGCATTCCTCGATCAGAATTTCATCAGATGTTGTTATTTCCGTCATTATGAATAGTATATTGTGTGTATTCCTTCATAAATTCAAATTTAACAGTGCCGTGTAAGACGGAATATACATTTACATATTATTTTATTGACTTCGTTGAAATAATCGCTTAAAAAAATATATCCGCTAATTTTCAAAGTGTATTCTCGTGTTTACATGCTGTTGTACATGTATATACATATATGTGTTTATTGTTCTTGAGATAGTATATTTTCTATTCTCTCCTGTAAGGCATTGTTTCTGGTTTCGTTTCTTTACATTTATCTTATAATTTTTTTATAAATATTTAGTTTAATTTACTACCTTATTTTTGGTGTAGTTTTCGTTTCTTTTTTAGTCCATTTCTTTCTGTTCTTAGTATTTCTCTTTATTTTCATGGAGACTATGGAGAACTCTCGTAGGGCAACATGGTAGGATGGATTAGAAGCCATACAGATTGGTTGCATATTCGAAATGATACCGAGGTATATTGCAGTGCCTGTTCATTAAGTTTAAGGCGGCCATATGGCCATCTGCACGTGACACTTTTAACGAAAATCTGTGTAAAGCTTTCATGGCGGCCAATATCCCATTCAAAAAGCTTAACAATCCAGTCCTCAAAAGTTTTTTTACAAAATACACTGATCGTCATATACAAGATAAATTTACTTTACGTAAATACCACTTACCAAAATGTTATTTGAAAACCATTGAAAAATTATCAACCAACCTATCTGGGCATTATCTTTGGGTAAGTGCAGACGAAACAACGGATGTAATGGGACGATATGTGTTAAATGTAGTTGTTGGTATTCTTCATCCGACAACTTCATACCAACCATACTTAATTGCAACTAAAATATTGCCAGTCGCAAATGATGAAACAGTTGCAGAAGTAATTGATCAATGTATTCATAATATTCTGTCATCAGTTAACAACTATAAGGACAAATGCTATTATTTTTGGCTGATGCGGCAACTTATATTTTGAAAACAGGGAAGTTATTAAAGCAATCTTATTGCAATATGCTACACGTTATCTGTGCAGCACATGCACTATACAGGTATGTGAATACATCAGGGTCATTTTCCAAATGTTGATAGGTTAGTTTCATCATTTAAAAACATATTTCTCAAAGCACCTTCAGGAGTGGCATTATATAGAGAACTACTTCCAAATTTGCCTTTACCCCCACTTCCTGTATTAACTAAGTGAGGAACATGACTAGAAGCAGCATTCTTCTATTCACAACACTTGGATGAATTAAAAAACTTTGTTTTTGATCTTCAAGATGATGATACGCAAAGCATTTCTAATTGTAAACACCTCATACAAATTGAAAATTTATAAAGCCATCTTATAAAGCCACTTTATTAACGCTAATTTCCAGTGTCTTACAGATACGATTACTTACATGCAAAATCCTAAAAGAGGCGATAATTAACTTAGAAACCGTTATCCATCGAATGAAAAGTATGCCTTTTTGAATTTGGAAACAAGCTGAGACAAAAAGTTGATGACTTGTTTATCAGAAATCCAGATTTGAATATATTATATCAATTCTCAACTTTTCTAATTTTAAAGACTTTTAACATCTAAAAGGACTGATTCAACACAGGAACTGCTTGAACTAATTTTAGTTGTTCATAGTAATGTTTTACACAAACCGTTTATTACATCCGCTCTGTTGTGCATTGACAGTTACATATTAACTGAGTATGTAGGTATGTGATACTTATGCAACTAGCGACGCGTATCAAATTGTTCGAAGCTCACGGATCGCTGACAGAAGCAAACCTATTGCGAATACAAGGTAGACACCTATAGGCTAAGAATCATCAATCACTTGAGTCCGCTGTCTAATGATTACTGTTGGTTTTTACAGAGAGAAAATGTGACCTCCCCCCCTATAATAGGAAAAATAGAATTAGTGTGTTCGAAATAAATATTGTTGGTGTTTGCTTTTTTCTTAAATATCTACTTAATATAAATTATAAATGTAGTCGATATGCAGGATTAAAAAATTTGTTATATCATTTTTTCAATAAATATTACATGGTACCGTTCTACATGTGGTTTGTCTAATGTGACAACAAAACCTTACATGTTATAACTTTTTCTTGGCCATTTTCGTATTTAGATAGATAGGTTCATTCTATTACAGTATGTTATTCAGATTTGTATTACAAAACAAACAAAAATTGTCGACTAGTGTAATTAACGTAAGGGCAATGACTACACTGCGGCTACACACTAAACGTGTTTTTATTTAGCCATTCCAATATAAGTAAAGTTAAAAGTAAAAAATATTTTTTTAAATATTTTAATAAATTATTATTTTTCTCGTCGTTTAATGGGCACTCATATTATATTAAATACAGATTATTAGCTGAAAGAATAGTAGAATAAAAATATAAATTTTAAATTCATTTAGTATTTACTAAGAAAATATAATATATGATCTTATATATAATATAAGAACAGCGAGGCATTCAACTGTTCATGCAAACATCAGCGAAGTATTTCCGCGTTGACCTTTTATTTCCCAGGATACTTCTATCCCCTTGTTTATATCTCGCAAGGACATTGAACTTGAATATTGTCAAGAGTAATTGTAATTTATGTCTTAATGAGGCATAAGAATATTATCCTGTGTTTAGTCTCTAGGTTGTCAGTTTTTCTTTAAATATAAGTGGATAAGTTTTAATATAAAATTTATTGCAATTATATACACACACACAAGTTAGCTAGCACATATTGTTTAAAATTTAAATACTATATATCAAAGTATAAATACATATATGTTGTTGATATATGGCGAGGTTGTTTTCCGCAATCTTCATCCACATAGCTCAGTATATTCTTGTACAAAAGAATATACTACATAAGCAGAGAGCGGACTCGAGCGATTGATGATTAATAGCCCATAGGCGGCTACCTAAGCTATCCGTGAGTTTCGAACAATTTCATACGTGTGGTCACTGCATAAGTGGCACATACCTACATAAATATGCAGTGAATTGTGATGTTGATTGCTTATTTAATTTTTATTCACTATGCACAGTAGATTCCCTGCTATACTCAGTCTGGTACGCCTTCCTAGAGCTCCTTAATCTTCAGAGTTTATCCTCATGGATACGTGTAATAAAATTAGAATAGGTGTTAGGTAATTAAACAAAAATTTCCCCCCCTTAAATTTTTAATAAAAAAAAACAAAAAAAATCTTTAACTTTACAAAGTATAAAGTTATATTGAAACATCTATCATATGAGGAAAAACTTTGATACTATATGAAAGCAAAAGCTAAAGAAACCTCATCAAAATTGACCGCAAGCAAAATTATAAATTAAATATAAAAAAAAACTCAGATATAAACAATTACGTTATCCCAATATCAAACGTCAAAATAGAAAACTATCTATTTTTCGCACGCAACCAAAACTAAATTCATGCGCACAAATAACATGAAGCAAAAAGATTTTCCCACCTACTATCGTTATAGAATATTTTATTTAAAAAAAACACTTCCAAAAAATCTGATAACTTTTCTTGATATTTCTCTGATTACAAAAATATTATAAACTAGAATCTAATGATTTTACTGAGCTCATCACTGTTATAGAATTATTTCTAAATACATAAATATAATATTATCAGAAATATACATACATTAATTAATGTAGCCACTTCACAAAAAATTAGAGATTTACAGATAGGTCAATTTGAATTAAATTACAAGTTTAAAAGACTCGTAAAAACTCAAGAATGAATTTAAACACATCATAACACCTCACAAAACACAAACCGAATTTATCCAAAGTTTAAATTGAATAAAATTAAGTTCTATTCAATAGCAATAAAAACTCGACCTATCTGCTCAAAAACTAATAAATCTCTAAAAGCATCCGTATCCCGGAAACAGCATGATAGTCCTACCTAACATAAAATAAATCAAAACAGCTACAATATGCAAATACTACAACTTCCAATTTAGCGGGAACTGCAAACATCCGACCGTCACGAACGATCTACAATCGTGGACAAAAATACACATTATAATAAATTTTACATAAAATATGAAATCTTTATAATTATCTTTCTGGAAAAAATGTACATAAATATATAGTCTTTTATAGTTTCTTTTAATTTCTTTCTTCGGGGAAAAATCCATGGCAATATGCAGCTAATATGTATCAACAGAGCGAATGCAATAAACGGTTTGGTAACCGGCAGCAACTACTGCTGCAACGAAAGTAATGCTGATAAGCGAATTGCGTATCGAATTTTGAATAAAAATAATTTACAAAGAATAAAATTCAAAACTATGTATTTTCTGTGAAACAGTGAAAGTGTAAAACATTACTATGAACAACTAAAATGCGTTCAAAGTGTTCCTGTGTTAAATTAGTTCTTTTAGATGTTAAAGCGTCTTTAAAAATAGAAAATGCCCGTTCCATATCACAACTGGTGATGGGTGCGTGACTAAAATGTTGCAAAAGTGCACCATACATTTTCAATAAGCTCTGTCCAAAATTGATATAATATATTCAAATTTGGATTTCTGCTAAATATGGCATCAAGTTTTTGTTTCAGATTTGAGAAATATCTTTTTAAATGATGAAACTAACTTATCAACAATTGGAAAATGACTCCTGGTGTATTCACATATTCTGTGTAGTGCATGTGCTGCACAGTTAACGTGTAGCATATTGGGATAATATTGCATTAATAACTTCCCTGTTTTTAACATGTAAGCTGCCGCATCAGTCAAAAATAATAGCACCTTGTCTTTATAGTTGTTATCCGATGACAGAATATTATGAATACATTGATCAATTACTTCTGCAACTGTTGCACTGTTTACGACTGGCAATATTTTAGTTGCAATTAAGTATGGTTGGTATGAAGATAAAGAATACCAACAACTACATTTAACTCATATCGTCCCATTGCATCTGTTGTTTCGTCTGCACTTATCCAAAGATAATGACCAGATATTATTCTTCAATAGTTCTCAAATAACATTTCGGTAAGTGGTGTTTACGTAAAGTAGATTCATCTGGTATATGATGATCAGCATATTTTGTAAGAAAGCTCTTGAGGACTGGATTTTTAAGCTTTTTGAGTTTTCGAAGAAACATGTCTCTGCACATTACACTTTTGTGGACGCATCAAACTTAATGAACAGGCACTGCAATATATTTCGGTATCATTACGAATATACAACCAATCTGTATGGCCTCTAATCCATCCTACCATGGTTGCCCTATTAGAATTCTCCATACATAATGAAAATAAAGAGAAATACTAAGAAAAGAAAGAAATGGACTAAAAAGAAGAATCGAAAACTACTCTAACAATAAAGTAGTAAATTAGACTTATTATATTAATTATATATAATTATAGGATAAATACACAATATAACAATATAAAACGGATTTTTTTAAATACTAAAAGTTGTAACCAAATAACACTAAAAGAAATCAAACCAGAAACACGCCACTGTAAAATAGAATTTTATGAATGAATAGACACAATAACGACGGAAATAGCAACATCTGCTAGACAAATGCAATCCAGTAAGCATATAGTGGGGCTGTTATAACATGCATACTATACATGATACCGCCACAACGTTTTATCGGGGCAATTGGACATTCAATTGCTTTAATCCGCTCTCTGTTCATAAGTCACTAGTTGAACTTGATAAATTACAACTATTGCAATTATCGCTTCTCTACAGGTGTATATTTTTAGCCTATGAGTTAGCTCAACGTTGCCCAACAAAAATACGAAAAAATGACAAAATTGTCACAATGACATTTATTATAAAAGGTTTAGCCTTTTCACCAAAAAAGCTTGAGAAGGAAACCATAACAAGCAAACTAAAAAATTATTAATTAATAAACTAGTATAAGATTCAGAATCATAAATCAAAAAAGGTAATAATGGCTACAATATCTAAATGTGTCATTTTGACAGCTATCTCTACTAAAGAATTAAGGTGGCCTCACCGAATTCGGCGAAAAAAAACAAATCCTCACTTAATCGGAAACGCAACCAACGGCTAATCAAAATACCATTAGTAAAAGACACTACAAATACACTAAATTATAAATTCTAATCTAAAATACGGAGCGCATTTGAATATGTCATATGTGCGGCACGCTCCATTCAAATCTCACACCAAGCTAGTAGATATTCAACTTAACGATATAATGAGGATCATAACCGGTACTGTTAGATCCACTCTTATTTTCTGGCTACCAATTCTGTTTAACATTACCGCTTCGAATATTAGACGTCTCGCTGCAGCAAATAATGAATGCGTAAAGATCTGATCTTTTCATACATAATGATTTGGAGAGCGTTCCCAAGACCCGACTGAAATCTAGGACACCGATTTGGTTGAATATGATAGTTCAGGATCCCATCAATGTGATCGATTGCTGGATAGCTCTTTTCGAACAGCACCTTGAGATGAGAAATAGGTTCCCCATAGGCAACGGAAGGTGCAACTCTATGCTTTATATATATATATATATATATATATATATATATATATATATAATGGAAACTAGCAGATACTAGCCTTTGTGACTGTGGAAATGTGGAACAAACTATGGCCCACATAATAAATGACTGCCCCAAAAGAAGTTTCCCTGGTGGCATCCACGAGCTGAGCCAGGCAACTCTTGCAGCTCTGGACTGGCTGATGAATTTGGATATTAGTGTATATTATCCTTCTATGATCCTTTTTTTTATAAAGATTATTAATAACAATAATCACCATTACACATAAAATTATGTTTGCTGGAAGATTTCGTGAAAGCAATGGATAAAGATGTCCGTGGATTCCAATACCTTAACCCTTTCGCGGGCAAATAATAAGCTGATGCATTTTGAAATTGTTTTTGGCAGAAATACTTTTCTTCAGCACTGATTAATAAAATTTCGGCATAACTAAGTCTTATTTTTCTTTTTTGTTTAAATAAATAGAGGTGGGAAACATATTTCCCACCGCCCGTTTAATTTACCATGTTTTAATGAGAAATAATAAATAAATAAAGTTTACAATAAAAATCAATTATGAATTTTCTGTTTAAATTTAATTTCTAACTATATAAACTTAAATAAATGAGTATGTTTACAACTTATTGTTATTTGCCATGTAATTTTTTAAAACAAATTGGCACACAAACGGGAACTTTACATTGCGTGCATGTATACGGTGTTCCTTTCTCATTCACTTTAGTGCTGCAGATTCTACACCTTCTGTATGATCCTTTTTCGGGTAAGTGGGATCCGACATCTGACAGCCTAACTTCGTCAGGGACTCTTTTTTTATTGGCCAAAAATAGAGCAGGTTTACCTCTTCTTTTTCGACTGCTGTATCCAGATATAAGCTGACGAATCAAAGCGATTCGGTTGGCCAACTGATCTATGTTGGTTCGTCGAAATTTTTGGTATATATTGAAACTGTTGACAATCGCTACGTCAACCAGAAAGTAAAATATTCTATGCCACCACTTCACTGACCTTCTTCCGATGGCGTATGCTTCCTTTTTTTGGTCGAATCGATCAACACCTCCCATGATTCTGTTGTAGACCTCTACAACTTTAGGACAGTATACAGTACTTTTAGAGCCATCTTTATTGGTTCTTTTCACAGTGGTCACTTCTCTTGGGGACACAGCAGTGGTAAGTAGAGTGACGGGCTTATTATCTTGCCACTTCACCGCAGAAACCACCCCTCGGCATTTGAACTGAAATTCACCGCGACACATCTTATCTTTTTTCTTCATCATTTCGGGCAAATCTTTCCGACTACTTCTTACTGTGCCAACAGAATAAATTCCTTTATTATGAAGCCTTCTCAACAAAGTAGCAGAAGTGAAAAAATTGTCGAAAGCTACTAAACAATTTCTATTGGTCAAATTCTCAGTCAGTTTGAGAACCACTCGTTCTCCCAGCCCAACATCTTTCTCAGTTTCTGGGACGGCACTTTTGCCCATGTAAATATCAAATTTCGAAACAAAACCGGTCTGAGAATCTGCAAGACACCAAACTTTATACCCCCGTTTTATCGGTTTCATCGGCATATATTGCTTGAAGCTAGAACGCCCTTTGAAGGGGATCATTGACTCATCGACAGACAATTCTGCAGAGCAATCTTAAACAGAACGACATTTATTATTTAGATAGTCAATCAGCGGTCTAAGTTTATAAAGTTTATCATATTCTGGGGACTCTCGAGGGGGACAGGTCTCATTATCATTACAGTGGAGCCTTTCGGTAATTTTTTTGAACCGTTTTGAACTCATTACATTAGAAACACCACTAACGTTCAACAATGGATCGCTGCTCCAATAATTCTCAAGTCTAGGTAACTGGTGTATCGCCATCAGAATTAGACATCCAATATATGCCTTCAATTCAGGAACGCTCAAAGGACTGCAATTTTTTACTGATTTTTGTAATGCATACAAATTAGTTTGTTCGACAATCAGAGAAAACAGGTAATCATCGAAAAATTCCATAAAGTATGACAGTTCTTTGGAAATCCCTATAGATGTATGAGGCGTAGGTGGTTGATTGAATATGACCGACAGATTTGCAAAATATTCAGAATCTTCTATCCACTCTGAATGATCAAATTCATCTTCTTCTACTTCTGCTGATATTGGGGCAATATTATCAGATTCTTCTGCCAGACGAACTAGTTTCAAAAAAATTAAAAATGAAACGTAAATAAGCTGCAGTTAGAAAATTTTCGTCATACCTGTTTCCTCTGGTTCATTGTCTACCTGATATATATTTGGCGAAAGCTGTACGTTTGTAGAAACATCTAATTGCGGACTTGTTTCCGATATTTCATTTGGATCGTAATCTGCTGTCACAGGTGAATTTGAGTAAATGCTGTTACTACCACTTGACACTGAGGGTACAGGCGAACTTGTATAAATGTTGTTATTTCTGGTTGATTCCTTATCCAAAGCATTCAATTGCTCCTCGGCATCGGAGTCAGCTTCGTTTTCAGAATTATATTCGTCTTCCGGCAAACTGTAAAAATATTCCAAAGCTTTTTCGGCCTGTTGAGGGTCTTCAAGATTCCAAACATATTGCTTGGACATTTTTTGTTGGTGAACTACAAAGATGTACAAACTTTCAATGATTGTGGTAAATTGGGCGGTGGGAAAAATATATCCCACCAATTCAAAGTTCATTTTGAGTATGTCCATAAACAAAATTTATGGTTATTTTTGTATGTTTGCGACCACTACATAATAGAAAAACTAAATATCGAAAGAAAAAGCTTATATACTTACTTTTCCAAAAATCACACAAGTAAAATTCAAAAACCACCAACTGCCGACTAAAAACTGCAAAAAGTGCGCCCGCTGCGACGTACAAATGAACTTCATGACTGTTGACAAGGAAGAATTAAGTAGATTCCTACGATTTTGTGTTTTTAAACTGTACCACTAGATGACGCCACCAAAAAAAAATGGTTAATTTAGAATTCTGACGTTTGCAAGGACATTTAAAATTGGTGGGAAACATATCTCCCAATTTCTCAAAATCTCAGATGTAAAACCTAATGGGGAAATTTTTATAGGGCCTTAAATTAAGCGTCTCCAAGATAAAAAATTTCAAGAAACCTTAAGTGATTTGAAGCGTGTTGCTTGAAATGCTTCTAAAAATGTGACCAACAATTTTCTAGTAAAACAGAAAATCTGACAGTTATATATTACTTGGTAATGAACTACTTAGAAGTTACTATAAATTTGGTTGTAATATGAGCCTTAAAATACATTTTTTTTGCACTCGAATCTGCATTTCTTTCCCCCAAATCTCGGCGACGTGAATGATGAACACGGCGAAAAGTTTCATCAAGACATTTGTTTTTCATTGGTTGACTTCGCAGATATTTCTTGGTGAAACATTCTTGTAATAACTTGATTAATTATTAGAAAATAAAACACTTGGCTTAGTTTCACGACTTCTTTAATTAGATATACTAACAATTGTTTCGGCTATTAGGCCATTATCAAAGAGCTATCTAAAACTATCTAAAAAAAGTTTTAGATAGCTCTTTGATAATGGCCTAATAGCCGAAACAATTGTTAGTATATCTAATTAAAGAAGTCGTGAAACTAAGCCAAGTGTTTTATTTTCTAATAATTAATCAAGTTAAGACATTTGTGTTATTGAGAAACGTTATCAAGACAAGTGGAACAGTAAAATGCTTGCTGATTACTGTTGAACATTGATATCAGAAAGTGCTGAAGTGCTACAAAATAAAAGTAAAAAGAAAAACATTTTAAGTAGGACAATACCATACAGCTCTATATAATCTACATAACCTAATTAATATTATTTCATTTATTTTTCAATATTTTTTTGCAAAACCTGACGCACCAGAATTTGTTAGAACTATAAAAGAAACGAAAATTGTATATAGTTTCTAAAGAAATACAAAAAAAAATTAAAATTTATTGACCAGTGATTGTTATATTATACGTAGATATATAAATAAATTGTCTTCACATACAGAGTGGGTAAGCAACTCATCAATTTCACAATACTAGAATGTTACTAGAATGTATAAATGAACTGTTAACTGCTTAAGTGAACTGCGCATATGATTTGTTTAATTTCAACGCACGAATTTAGTTAACAATTCATTAATTACGTAAAAACTATTAATTCGTTGAATTTTAAATTTTCAGAAAGTAAATAATATTAATAAATATAGAATTCTATGAACAAAGTTTATAACTTACAGTAAAAAATAAGACAATAGCACGTAATTCCTAGTTCCTACTTTCTTTTTATTCTTGCTTTAATTTTTATTGAGAAGTTTCACCAAACTTTGACCAAAGTATTTTTACATACTGTCATATTTATTAGTTTTAAAAAATTACGATTTCGTTACGAATTATAAGATTGTAACTAGTTACTTAAATAGATATGTGAATAAGGAAAATCGTGAATACTTAACAAATAGAACTGTGGAATTATCTGGAAATTCAAAATTACTTTTCTAAAAAAGCACCAATACTAGTCTAGATAATACAGAGCGAAAAGCGTATCTGCTGAACACTTTCTATTGCATTTTATACCTCGGCGAATACATCGGCATGCATGGGATATTTGAATAGCTCTTATTAATCAATACTGTCTTCATGGAAACATTACAGAGTAATTTAAGAGAGACCTAAAATGGTCCGAATTTCACTTTTCACAATATACTGGACCGTACAGAGTTACTGATGTAATAGAAAGAACAATAGAAGACAAACGTATATATTCAAGCCTCTTCTTGAATGTGGCTCAAGCTTCTTATAGGATCTGGTACAAAGGTCTGGAAATTGCGCATTCTACTATCGAAATCCTATGTGGAACTTCTGAAGTCCTAACAGATCCCTAATAGATTCTTTAAAGTAAAAGTATAATACGAATATGCCGAGCTAAGGAACATTAGAGTTGGCGTTTCACAGGGAAGCGTTCTTGGGCTAATCCTCTATTTACGTTATACAGATAATTTATCAGATCTTGAGAATTTAACTATAGCTACGCTTGCTGATCATACAGCGATTCTAGCAGTAAGAAATTACAGAAAAAATAGCAAATAATCTCAAAAAGCCTGTGATAGGATCCGCAGTTGGATCCGCAGACTATGGATTGGAAAATGAAACTTAATGAGCGAAAATCTATTCATGTCAATTTTATCAATATTATCATAAAAGATATGAAACGCGAGGAGAAATGGTACTATTTTCCCATGACAACACAACCTCTGGGTATGATGCTTTATGCTAAATTAAAATGGAAATAGCACATTAGAAAAAAACGAGCCGAGTTATGTGTAAAATATAGAAAACTTTTCTGGGTATTCGCACGTAATTCCCAAGATTCAATATACAATGCTAGTTGTGTATAGTGACCAAGAGAAAAAGAGGTGAAAGGTATATGTGAGTAATGCTTTCATACAAAAAATCGCTGTCCAATGTTGACGTAATAGCGATAAAAATTTTTTTTCTTTATTCGAGTCCGACCCTGTAGAAGATAAATATACGGCCGGTAATACGGGGTTTCCATCTCTAATTTATCAGTAATTATTTTTATCTATTAATTATATGGTTTTATCGGTATTTGTCAGTACTATCACAAATTTAAAGACAAAAAAATTATATGTAAATAATTCCATACAAATAATTAAAAACCAGGTATCTATCCCATTGGACATGCTGACATAAAGCTTTTTATTTTACGAGGATTTTTGTTTCATTATAAACATAATAATTTTACTTTTAGAAGTAGTCTAACGTTTAAACTATTTAGTTTTAATCATATTTTAATTAATACCGCATATGTAATGTATCAGAATAGTTGAAACATACCTGAGTGGGTAAAACCCCACCAGTTTTGTATAATACAAAGGTATTTTTAATAATATAAAATATTATTAAAAATCTAGTGTGAAGAACACAAATACCGGTTCACTATTAATTTTTTTTTTATTTTTTGGGAACGTGTCCGAACATATCCCTCCCTAGAGACGCAGATAAGTATTTCGCCTTTCTACAGGGCGTCGTTGGTTCGCATTGGTTATGTGGACAGGGTGAGGTACTTCGGCTGTCTGACAACAGGCAGCGCTGAATTTACTTCTACGCTCGGTCTGGATAATTTCTGTGATATGGCGATGTGGTTCTTTTTTGTGAATGTGTCTGAAGATATCCTTTCTCCGGCAGGTGCGTACTGATGAGCCTGTAGAAAGGCGAAATACGTATCTGCGTCTCTGGGGAGGTATATGTTCGGACACGTTCACAAAAAAAAAAAATATTAATAGTGAGCCTGTATTTGTGTTCTTCACACCAAATTTTTAATAATATTTTATAATATTACATACCGCATAGGTTTGTGGACGTATTCGACGTAAAGATATCCACAAAAAAAAACATCGTCGAAAATATTTTGGTACTATCACTATCTATCAATAGGCACTTATTGTTGAAAATATTGTCCGGAATGTTATCGACTTTTTGCAGGTCAATGAACTTGAATAACAGCTGTATTTCAATAAATAGAGAATAAATAAAAATATGAACTGATTTTAACTACATTTTGGCCCTAAAAATTTGGAAATTTTTGTTAGACATTTATACGTATTCTTCAGATTCGCACAGCTGAGGCGCTATTCGGCAGTAACCCCGTATACTAAAGTTTTGGTCTATAATCGAGATTCGAAACCAGTTTGGGTCTATGATATACAACTGTGGGGTTGTCCCAAATCGTGCTATGTTAGAAATATACAAATATATCAAAATAAAGGCTTAGGAGGAGAAGAAGCACACTAAATGCTTACGTTACTGCTAATTTATGTACTTGTACGTTACGTGTAATGAGAAAGTATCTCAAAGTATCTGACGGCCAAGAGAGGTACACTGACAAGAGTTTCCATGGGTAGCTAAGCTATTAGAAAGAAACTATACGTTTAAATGTGTAACCCACGACTATAATTGAAACCATCTAGGCCGCGAGTAGTGGGTTACACATCTACACGTATAGTTTCTAGTAGTTTAGCTACCCATGGAAATCGTTGCCGGCGTGTTTTTCTTGGCCGTCAGATGTCTTGAGATGCTTTCTCATAAAATGTGTTGTACAAGATTGTGCATATATTAGCAGCAACGCAAGGATTTGGCGTGCTTCTTCTCCTCGTACACTGATGAGAACTAAGATAAGTTCGAAACACATACCTGTAGGAAGATGTCTCCCCAATGCGAATTACGCTAATTATGCGTTGTGTATCTTCGTACAAATATGTTTTTTTAATATGTTTGTATTACTGTAGTATTAATGTACATTATTTATTTATTGATTTAAAATGTTCGTTAGCAGAAGGAGTCTCCATTCGTGCTATATATAATACATAAATATGATTCGTGATATATGAATTAGCCTATTACTTACTACTTGGTAAGAGGCCGCTATTAAGCATGGACAATTTAATCGTGTTCGGTATGGACACGAGGGAATTTGCTGCACTGAGGTGTCTCTTCTTTCTGGGCTTATCATTGTCGCCATGCCTGGGAGTTGATCTGGATCGGTGCTTCCGCCTGCCTCCAGTAGAGAGACTCTTTTTGCTATCGGGTTCACTTGACATTCTAATTACAGTTTCATTACATTTGCAACGTTTTTGAATGGAATATTGATTTCTATCACTGCTTATTCATTGATGTCATAAATTCACACTGTTTGAGTTGGTAGCTTTCAGAACTCTGAAAATAAAGAGATTAAATTAATTAGTTTCTAAAGGCACTAAAACAATCAAAAACTATCAAATTGTACGATATGTCGTTACAGAATTTCCGTATATATTAAAAGAAGTCCATGTTATTCTAGTATTTCAAATAATAATATAAAGTAGACTTCAGCAAACATGTTATGCAATAAATAAATGTTTGTGCTCTATAATAAGATCAAGAATTAAAGTCTGCGATAATAAATAAAAAGAGGAACTAAATGAAGAAAGCAAATCTATCGTCCTAAAAATGTAATAAGTTAAAAATTTCAAGGTACTGGAATATAGAGGAATTAATAATATTTTATATTTTGCATTAATAACTAAATATATAAATATAAAGTAAAAGATAGCAGTAAATAAATTGTTTTTGTAGAAAAGATAGGGACCTTAGCAAATAATTTCATAATTAAAACATGTAAGACCTAATTAATCTGTAAGAGATTTTCACTAATTGTTGCTGAAAGAACTCAACCAACTTTAAAGAAAGACCTAAATCGCATACATCGACAGCAATCATATCGTTGTCGTAAAACATTCGACATATTTTAATTTATAATAGCTGTAATAATATTAAGCAGAAAATGTTAATGCACGAAAACTCTATCTCGAACTAGATCAAAGAAAAAAAAATTAATAAATGCGCGTGCATCGACTCGACTCTGGCAAAGTTAGTATTCCTTTATAACTGCAGGTCTATCCCTACTGAAGCGTAATGGTGGCAGTTGTAGATGTGATGTTGCATAATTTAAGTCAGAAGTCAGTCCGGAACAGATGGAAATGTTAGAGCTACTAGACGTATTTATGAAGGGCGGTTTCCGAACCGAAGATGTCCATATAATTTTACAAACCGTGTACAGATTGAGAGATCGCGATACACTGCAACCAAGTTATGAAACCGTGGCCGTCAAAGACGATCTTCGGCAACGTACTTTTCAAGCTGCGCCCGTATCCGTGAAAACCTAGCCACGTTAAATCGTATACTTCGAAAGTTTACCGATCGGTTTGAAGCTTGTAACCAGCCATCGAAAAAATTCATAATTGGAGTAGACTGTGAAATTGGGTTGGTACTTTAGCCACTTCCACATAATGACATTTATTATTTGACATTGAAACTATAAGTTTGTGTCAAATTTTTCAAAGTTAAAAAGTTAGAGTTGGTTTGTGTTCAGATGTAAATGGACAACATTTTCAACAACTTCTGTAGCTATATATAAATTTTGATTATGATTTCGATATTAAATAAATTATTTGTTTTCTTTTTTGTTGTAGTATCATTTCAATGCCATAACCTTTTTTTACAGTGAAACCAAATGAAACTGTCAAGCATCAAGTAATGTGGAAGTGGCTAAAGTACCAACCCAATTTCACAGTCTACTCCAATTATGAATTTTTTCGATGGCTCGTTATTTATACAAAGAGCAACCACATTGATCACCTCCTTTATTAAGCTTTCCAGCTGTTTCACAGAAATCTGCCTTTTTTAAAGCAAATAAATTGTTATTAAAAAAAAGAGGCAAATACAACACAGAAGAAAATTACGAAGATTCAATTATAAATTACAAATGTAAGTTATTGTTTCTGTGCGGGAATTTAATATTAAGGAATTTAAGAAACTCCAATATGCATTTTCTTTTTCGGGATATTACAAAGGTCAAGCCATTGACCTACTTATAAGTAACAGCGGAACAGCTAGTGCATAAGAATATTTATATCTAGAAAATAAATGAATACATGTTGATAAACGTTTCACACAAACACGTATTACATTATTGAAATGTGAAGGGGATGTTTGGTGAACTTGAACAAATAAATGCCTATTTGTTTGTTGAAGCTACATCATATAAACATATAATTTCTATTTGCATATTTAGATTCAATCTGAATACAGGACCGTATTTTAAAAGTTTGTATTCCTAAATTTCCGTAAAAATTAAAGTTTCGATAAAATTTTATGGAGATTTCAATAATTGCCGTCTTACGTATCTATTATATATTAGCGAACGTCGGGGTATTTCATTTACATCCTGTATATTAGCACATATTTTAATAGGAGCAAGAAACAAAAGTCTCGTACTATTAATACGAAGAAAAATTCAGAAGATACACCATAGATATGAAATCGAAAGCTGTAGCATCAATAGTTTATTCGTAATATAGCGGGGCTTTATATGAGAATTGTACAATCAAATATGATTCGACATGGTAATGGGTATAGACAGTAAACAGATATTATATGGCATTCGATCCGCAGTTAACTACAGTTGTATAAGGAGATCGTTGTTACCCTTATATTATAATGGCAACACTTACTCTTGAGTAAAAAAAAAACTATAATAAAATTATACTAGCAAAGACTTTCTGTATATAGTATTTGTAGTGTGCTCGAAAATAATTTTGAAAAATGATACTTTACGCCACATAACTAACAATTTTGAGAAATTTAGTTGTGTTTTACCTCAACAAAATAAGAGGCTTGAAAAGGTTTTTTAAAAAAACAAGAAGAGAAAAAAGAATTCAAAATATTGTATTTACATTTCCTTTGCACGGACATTATTAATCATACTAACACTGATCTGTTGTAAATTAAACCACATTAGCTACTTTTAGCGTGGCGAAAGATCCACGTTCAGTCGACTTCTTATCAAGTCTATGTTCTTTTTGAAGGCTTCATTAACTGTATATGTCAGCATTATAACAAAATATTGCAAGTAAAGTAGTTGATCAAGAATGCTGCCTTGAAAAACACCTAATAAAATTGAAAGCAACAGAAGAAACTGTTCCTTGAAGAAATATATTCTATTTAATACAAAATAGCATGGGAAACATATTTTTCATTTGCGGTATGTTGAACACCTTACTTTTTCACGTTTATTAAAGCTTATTAAAATATATAAGCTTATTAAAAAACGAGATGTATATTTCGATGTTTATGCATCATCACTGGCAACTGATGATGTGTGTAGGGTACCCAAAATATACATTTGGTTTTACAACAAACTTATAGTGTGAAAACGTAAGGTTTCTTCTTCCACCACATTGAAGTGCTTTCATAAGTGCTCAACTGAATTATAGTGTTTATTAGTAGTACCAAAGGTAGTATCATAGTAGTAATGACAATATATTAATTTTATTGCCTTAAATAATACGTCATAACATCAACAACGGTATGTAAAACTGCGGACACTAGGGACAGACTATATTATGTTTTGACTCTTCTGCTTACTGCTATTACTAATAGCCTTCTATAAGGGCTTTTCGGGTCTGTCAGTAGGATACAAATTTCGATATACAACGCACCTATACGTATAATATTACTTGAGTCCAGCTGTCAACTACTTAGGGTTGTGTAGAGAAACTAAATAAGCCCGTAGAAAGCATACGCATGTCATAGGTTCGCATAGATAAGGCATTACATGTGCCTATAACAAGCGACAACAGTATTGGTGGTATGTATGAAAAAAATTGTCATCCATAAATTCTTACCAGGCCGGTATATGTAATATTATATATTTATCAGTATCTAATAATTCAAACAGTATCACTAATAGAATTAAATAAGATCTCAATGTGAGTATTGCAAAGTAATGTTAAAGAAAAAAAAGTACTGAAGTATTCTTATTGTCTTTATTATCTTAGTTAATTATATTGATATCGTACTAACTTGAAGGCGAAGATTACTTCATTATTTTTCTTATGTTGTTTAGTTCTAATTATTTTGAAGTATACTAGTATTAACCAAAAACCAGAAATTTATTTAAATTATTTAACATATTATAATTGAAGATGAAGTACAAATTTATTTTAAATTAATTGTAAATATTTCATATAAATTATTGAAATATTTAATTTAATTTCTTTAATAATTTGAAGAATATGTGCTCAGCTAAATTCTATCTACTTTGAAGAAAGCCTGTTTAAGAGAACGTTATATCTTAAATTCCTAAAAACATGTAGAACAAACAAAGTTATAATGTCAAGGATAGTTAACAAAATTTAAAGGAGTTTGAGTAGTTATATAATGCAAAATCGAATTCGATTTTAGTGTTATGTTGTTTATAATGACATCCGTTATACTTAAGTATGTTCATATATAATAAATCTTACTTATTACAGGCGACGCCAGTTAAATTTTCTATTTTTAAGACTCAATGTCAAGAAATACTACAATCTAATTCATTCTGTAAATATTTTACGAAATTCAAATTCGTTAATCGAATGAATATATTCAAATACTGGGGGCATATTTATAAACAACCTTTTATACTTAGAACTGTTTCTCATGCTATGAATGTATACCATTTACCACAACGTGTATCCTCACTAAATTTTCCCCTGCTTCCATTTCGTATAATCGTCAGGTTTTCGCACTCAAAAGGGTTAATTTTGCCCCATTCAAAGAAATCTACACCATTTCAGAAATCGAAGGCTATTTTTCGTACTGTTTTGCAAAAGCCAAATGGTCTGACTATGTATTTTATTACCGCACATTAGTGAAGATTGAGTCTTTTAAAAACTCTACGGAATTGCTTTTCGACCAATTCATTACTCAAATGTTTCTTTAAAGCTCACGTTCAAGTATTTTAACAATTTACTATTCAATTTCATTATATGCGCTGTTTCAAGTAATTTACAGAAAATGTCCATTATTTATTAATTAAATAACTTCTTAAATTATTTATTTGAAATATTCGATATTATATCTCGGTCTGTAACAACCTCTCTAATTTCATTTCAAATTTTTATCTCATATAGATATAGGGACTATTCTAATAATAAAAAATAATGCTTTTATTTCAACATATGCTTTGAAAGGGTGGGAAATCGCCAGTGGAGGGCCTGTTAAATATTACGAACCACTGAAAAGATAAAAATCATTGTGAAAATTCTTTCAATGGAGACTGTGGTTAAATAACAATTTAAAAAAGGTATATAACCTCTTACCACAATTATTAGTCGTATCCTAAATACGTATTTCGACAACTAAGTTGTCATCATCAGTAGGCAAAAACTACTAATTAAAAGTCACACATGGGGCACAGTAAAGTAAAATAAACGCTTCCGCACAACTACTATACACTGCAACCCTGTAAAGACTGTGCCCCATGTGTGACTTTTAATTAGTAGTTTTTACCTACTGATGATGACAACTTAGTTGTCGAAATACGTATTTAGGATCCGACTAATAATTGTGGTAAGGGGTTATATACCTTTCTTAAAAAATCATTGTGTTTATGTGGTTGTTACATAGTGCCAACGTTTTCTTGAATTTCTTTTTGATTCAAGCAAGTGTTTTGTTCACCAATAATGTACGATAAAGGAAAAAGACCTCATCATAAAGTTAGTATTAGGCGAAAAATGCAGCGTTGAGATTACATTAAAACTATCAACATATGGATAGTTTGCATTTTTACTAATCAGTTCAACTGTTTGGTGAAAGGTAATCCATGTAAGAATATATTTCACAAGAATGTGTGTTTGTCTTTTGTGATTTTGTTTTCAAACGTACAGTATACGTCAAGCCAACCACCTATCAAAAGACGCTTCTATAATAACAACCAAGAACGTATGCTCAACTTCACCAGGGAATACTTTAATGTAAGTAAACTACTCACCTGGGAAATTATTTAAAATAATTATTTGACACATTTATAGTTTCGGAAAAAATATTATCGATGAAAGTATTTCCAAAGAAGATGTTCCTACGAAGGAATCCAATTCAGAGTTAAGTGGTGGACGGTTCTTCGATATGGATTTTTTTTTATCAAAGACACCGCAGCTATACTGGCTACAGTTTCCACTGGAGGGGGTTTTTCACAAACGGAACAACAACTTGCAATTATGGATATTGCTTCAATATCACGTAGAATTTACGGAATAAATGTTGAGAAAGTCACGAAATGTATCATGCAATCATCTTCTAAAACTATGGAAGAAGCGGGTATTGAAGAAGCTCGACTAGCAGGTGAAGCTGGTGAAGTGGACAAAAACTGTCATCTATTAATTACTGTTATCGTAGATGGAGCCTGGTCAAAGAGATCGTACAAAACGAATTATGATGCTTCTTTTGGTGTAGCCTGTATCGTAGGTGCAAGAACGGGAAAGCTATTATTTGTTGGTGTTAGAAATAAGAACTGTCCTATCTACAAAAATCGCTTTTAACAAGAAAGTAATATAACGGACCATTTTTGTTCGAAAAATTGGTCTGGATCATCTACGGGGTAGGAAGCAGGTATAATTGTGGTGGGCTTTCAAAGAAGTATAGAAATGCATGGTACATTCGTCTAGTAGGCGATGGTGACAGCAGCGTGTACAGGAAAATTTGCCAAACGGAACTTAATGTGGTTAAAGTAGAGTGTATTAACCACTTATTAAGGAACTTTTGCAACAAATTATGCGATTTGACGAAAAAAGATAAGTTCCTCAAATAAGATTGTACCTATTGAATTTAGAAAGCTATTGAAAGAAAGCATCTTAAGACTCCGAACCTGTATAAAGAAAGCCGTTGAATATCAGCGAAACATGATTAAGCCCAGGACGGAGCAAATTCAATTATTGGCAAAATATATATTGAATTGTCCACAGCATGTTTTTGGTGAACATAAGAATTGTGACATTTACTTTTGCAACGGGACCATAGACGGAGAACATAATAATGTTACTGGATTTACAGATTGTGGCTTGATGAAAGACATAAAATTCACATGCAACGGATTAGTACAAAACACATATAGTTTACTACTGAATGTGAACAATAATTCAGCAGAGACCTATAACTCCGTTGTTTGCAAATTTGTTGGTGGTAAACGGATAAAATTTTCTATAAAAAGTTCTTACGATATGCGGTGCAAAGCCGCTTGCATAGCATTCAATTGTCATGGAGAATACTACTCCGCCTTGCATCGAGGTTTGGCTAATGGAAGTCCTGGTAACTTTATTCAGTGTTTTGTTGGCAAACAAAAAAAAGAAGAGATTGGCAAAGAAAAGACGTAGTGATCTATGAAAACCACACAAAAAAGCAAAGTTCCGGACCAGATAAAGGTTATGGTGATGTAGATGATTGCGATTTAATGAAAATAAACGAATTAGAAGATTAAACGTCGTACAACAGGACAGTGTTAATCCTTTGTAGATCTTGCAGCTTACAGTATAGTTTTCCTAGGAAGTATGTAAACAGAGGAAAACCACAAATCATAAGAAATTGGCTAATCGAATTATTGATGGAATATCGTGTAGAAACGCAGCTCTACAATGGGGAAGGGACCACCAACATTTTGCGAAGGAGAGCTTGGAGAGAATAACTAGGATTGCGTGTAGAAGAGTGTGGGTTTTTATATACGAAGATGTCCTTTGTTTAGGTGCAAGTCCTGATGGTCTTATCGGACATGATATTATCGTTGAGATCAAGTGTCCGTACAAAATAGGTACAAATAGATGGATACAAGTATTAGTCCTCTTGAAGCGGCCGAGAATGGCCATATACAATACTTCAGCAGCAAAGTTGGCGAATTCTGTTTGAACTGCAAACATGCATACTTCTATCAAGTACAAGGACAATTAGCAATAACCAAAAGTAAAAGGAGCTATTTCGTTGTTTGGAGCAATCCATTCTGGAGAATATAGTTAATATTTTTTTTATCTTTGCTTTTATTTAATTTAAAAAAATCACTAAATTAATTAAATTTTTTACTTTATTTACTTTTTGGGAGGCTGTACTATGCTAATTATTAATTTATAGTTTTTATATATCTAATTGTTGCCCTGTAATTGGATTTTGTGAATCTGTTTGGTAAATAAGTGCATATTATTATTATTATTATAAATGGTTTACCTTCCTTGACAGACTTATTATATAATATGTATTTGTGTAATAAGGGTATAGTGTCTAGTAAATCCGTTAGGTGGCATTATCTACTATTTAGAACTAAAAGTTCTAAAAATCCTTACATTGACATAAACGTACTATATTTAATTTTCAAGCAAATATGTACGTAAATGCATAAAGTATGTACGAATATAACGATCCACTCAGCAGGAGAGCCTTACGTCATATAAATATTTGGATATCGTCTGAATGACTACGTTATTAACACTGAAGAAATAAACAGAAAAATTAAATAGCAAGAGTAGCATTCACAAAAATATAACATCTGTTTTGCAATCCTCGTGTTATTGGAATTGAATTATACGTTGAAGTCAAGTAATAGGAAAATATATTCATTAAAAACTTATTAATCATTGCTAAAAATATAGATTGCATATTTGGTTTAATGAAAAACCTTATTATAGATCTTTCATGTGTTGCTTCAAGTTATACCTCTAGAGACTTTTTTGTTTTAAATAAGATACAATGTCTATTTTTAAGTTATCTATAAAATTAACTTTATCTGTGAACCAAATTTTTACTTATACTGTTTAGAAAATATTGAAATATTACGGGTTTGTAATTGTATAAAAACAAACACTTACACATAGCATCTGGTAGTAATCAATATAAAGAATTTTCAGGGTAACTTGTAGAATAGTTTTTGAGTCGAGTTTATATACTGTGATGCTGATATCAATATAAGTAAACTAGACTTTAAATTTACGTTTTTATACGTATACACTGTGAAACTGTAATAAGATTAGTGAAAACAAATCTGTCTAGTATAAAATCATGTTGATCTACTGAAAAATAAGACTGCGTTACGCTATAAATATAAGTTAGAAATTTTTCTTTGAAGAAAATTGAAATGCAATTATTTATATTTCATTACCATCTTTAATAACTAAATAATCTTGTAACTAAAGCTGGGAACTTTTATTAAAATATGTAAAAATAGGTAAAGTTTAAGTGATAATTACACAACTAAATTATTGTCAAAATATTAAGTAATGTCAATATAAATTTAGAGATACTACAAATATGTACTATATCAATATTTTATTCGAAATTTTACAAGACACATAGCTAATAATAATAAGAATAAGTAAAGTAAACAATGTAACTCTATGTACTTATATTTGCCTTTGTATAGTATTGTAAACATTTACAATTAAATGCTTTTCTAAATTCTCAATTAAAAATGATCTAAGATCCGTCAATAATAGCTTATACGTAGAAAAGTTACCCTCAACGTCATCTGATATAATAGGCGCATACTTATATCTACAGATAATTGATGGTCTCATCTCAATAGTTTCATTGTAGTTTCCTTACAACGTACCGGATACTAAGCTGATTAAAGCCCTCGTTTTTTCTATAGAAATTCTGTTTGCTATGGTACCTCTCACATAATAAATATTATTGCTGATACTTTGAATCAATTCTATCGATCACTGAACTCAAAACCTTGAGTTTCAAGTATTCGTAGTGTTTTCACTAATAAAACCATAGTTTGCTTTGATAAAAGCTAATTCTTGGCGCATTTGTAGTTTATTCAGTATATTTTTGTTTGAAAAAGGGAGAATGAATTCGCTTATCTATTCAAAGGTATCTGCATAAATACAGCGGCACCAATCACGTGCCCCATCTTGTTATTATGGGTTGTGGTGGCAGTGCCATTCCAGGTAACTTATCTTTGCTTAAACCCCCAGCGGTGCTTTAATAAATATTTTCTTTTGTCAAATTGATAAATGAATTAATATCTGGATATTTGTAACGCATTTCCTTTGTTACTCTGTTAACAGCATGGGTCAAACATGTTACGTCCATCAGATTCTGGTAAAAAATCTTCAAATTGTGCTGACTTCACCATATATGTCGTAGCATCCGATAGCATCAGTAATACCTTGTCACTTGTTAAACCTTGTTAAGCTAACGTTTACAAATTTTTTTATAGTTAAATTATTTGTTTGCTCCAATTCCTCTATACCAATTAAAAGAGATAGGCCAGCGCAATTTTCATTTAGAATGTAATCACTAAGTTGGCAACATAGCATCCACAACTGTCTGTTGTCTCATCGACTACGACTCATCGACTACGACATCGACTACTCATTGACTACGAAATAAATATAATTTTCCCACTCCCCTTATAGTAAGCATACCATTAATACATTGTTTCTATAGACGTAAGTTGGTTTTACTGAAATGACTGTGATTGTTTTGACAACGGGGCGTAAGTAATTTACTTACGTCCTTTAGGGAAAAAAAGTGCATCAAAACACGTGTTCTATTAATTTATATTTATGGTAATATTACAGTTTGTACAATTAGTAACATTATTAACAAAATTGGGATATTTATTTATATTTCTTGATAATTCAATGTTATTATCACCTACTTTATCAGCAACACTTAATTCCGTGGTTTCATTTGGCACTATCATCGCCGAAGATGCTTCAGTATAATTTGTACCCTGTTTATCATATAAAACCTTATTAGCAATCCCTTTTTTGTTAGCAACAGAATCGGCTACGTAGGTTTCCGCAATACTACTAGACTTCCAACCCCCGTGCCTCTTTAGTGTGAGAACTCCTACTCCAGTATTCGCTAATAATGTTGTTGACGTTCTTCTGAACGAATGACCTGTATAGAGTTTGGGGTTGTCTAAATTCAGATATTTTGCTATCTTACAAGGTATTTCCGCGATTGTATTTTTACCGACAGGTTGATTATAACATCTCCCTCCATGACAACGCATGAAAAAACGTACATTTGCAATTTTGGATCTAATGTTGATATATTTTTTGACAATTTGCAAATAGCAATAGTTATTTCCTTTAGAGGCTGTAATTGTAAATGTACGCGGCATTCCATTTTTCGAATCTAGTATTGTAACAATAATTATTTCATTTATTTCTTTCACATCCATCAATTTCATTTCGCATAACTCCTGGCCGCGACATGCTCCAGCAATTCCCATTAACATCACTACCTGAAATGTTCAATTTAGAAGAGATTACAATTAAAAGTTTAGCATACCTTCATAAGTAAGTACATATCATCCGGAGTGCTTTCAAGAAATAAATTTATCTCTTCCCTTGTGAACACACATGACTTTTTAGGCCTGTATCCATCATTTTTTCTTTTCAAAAACGCACGTAATTTGGGATACTTTGATATGTCAATATTTTCATTTATAAATAATGTACTCTTGAGCATCGAGTATTCACACCACAAACTGGATGGAGCCTTGAATTCTTTAGATTTCTACAGAAAATACGCTAACAGCAGGGACTCCGAAACGATGGTGGTATCCTTAACTTGACACCATTTCTTGAACAATTTGTATATTAACTCGTAGCGTTTCATCGACTTCTCCGGAAACAAATCCAAACAAGCCTCTTTCGCTTCGTCTTCTACATTGGGAACACTCATTTTTAAACCACAATTAACACAACTGAATTGTCAAATTTCGTTTTATTTGTGTTTATAAACAATTGTATGTAGGAACTGCCTAGTAACGTTTCAGATGTGTCTAATTTATTAAATTCCGAGGTTGTTCACCGTTACTGTTTATCATTATTACATTTAAATTTTGAGGATTTTATTGTCTGGGGAGTGGGAAAAATGTTATAAACAATTCGGGAGGTAACATTCACCAGTCTCGAACTCTATTGCAAGTCCTCGGGCAAGCCCTCGGACGCAAACTAGTCTTCGACTAGTAAATGTTACTTACCTCCCTTATTACTTAAATAACTATTTCACCTATTGATTCCTTAATTTTCATCATAGTTTCCTCAAACAATATTAATATACTTTTTTCTTGTAGTTTAGCAACTAAGAACTGACAGTTTTGTATACTTCTCTAAAACATTTTTAAACGTTGAATTATCCAACTTTGATAGTGGAATGTTTGCACTTAAGAAGGCGTCACACAAGTCATAATGGAAACTATTCCGTTCTATATTTTTACTTGTTGAAGTAAACCATTGATTCAGAGTAGGCTGAGGTGCATTTTTAGATCTTATGATATCTCTTTCGTGTAAATCAGATGCTACATGCTGCCTTAGTGATTTTTTTTGTCGCATAGAATATACAATTATTAATTGAAGGTATTAAAGTATGGTACGTATGGTAAGTATGGTAGTAAAGGTAACTAAACGTACACAAACCTACAATTTTACTGCAATACATACAAAGTACTTGCCAGTATCTACACAAAATTCAAGATAATCTTTCATGCTGATCAACACATGTGAATATGACTTCGACATATCAAAAATAACAAGATAAAATTACGTGTATATATACTTTCGAGAACTAACTTAATACAACTGGCGATATGATTCACCTATAGGTCAATCTCGTAGCTCGTAGATTCACTGGAACTTCCCTGACTTGATAAACATAAATTCGGAAATTCCCGCTGTACGGAAATGCTCATGCGGACTGTTTTAATATATTATGAATAAATTGTTTTACATATTTTTTACTGTGCACTTTAGAAATAAATTATAAAATATGAACAAATATGCAATTTTAGATGAAATATGATCAAAGCACTATTTATATGATAGATATGCAAAACAAAAGTAGTCCAAAATGATTTATTTTTGCGTAATCCGTATAGACCTACAAGAACTTTGGAAAACATATCATAAATAAAAAATATGCATTTTCATATAATCCCAGATTTACTAATGTTTCCGTTGATTTGATCATTAATCAAACTTGTATCAGTTATCATAGAGTGTAAGGTGGAAGTAATATGAAAATAAAATAAAATGTATTACATATTACTTTTAGAAGAATTTACATAATTATAAGGTAATGTTTTGGAAATTCTTCTTGAGCAAAGCTTAGAATATAACAAATAAAGCAGAATTTTAAACAGTCCTTCATTCACTAGGGATGTCATTTTAGTGTTGCATATAGCCACAAAAACAGTGAATCGACTCAAAGCCCCTTATTGCTTTTCAAAATATTTTCCACAAAAATTTATACACTTCTACATTCGCTCAAACCAGTTGTTAAAGAAATTAAGCCAGTCTTCAGTCGGAACAATTAAAATTGCTGTTTCGAAGGCTACTTCTTCCGGCGGCTGACATCGTCGATTACGCATTCTATTCTTGATCGTTAGGAACATAAAAAATCGTTGGCACTTAGATCAAGATTACACGGAGGATGATCTAATACTTCCATATTTTGCTACTCCAAAAACTTAACTGTCTTTCGAGCAGCGTGCGAACACGCACTGGCAGGATTGGACCTGGCAAATAAACGGTTGTGTGCCAATTCGTATTACCCGTTCTTCAATCTTGCAAAGGAGTTGTAGGTACAAGACCTGTTTATTTGTGAGGCAAACGTTGCGACCATCTTTTCCGACACAATTCACGAAGATGCGGAATTCATCGGGAAACTAACTTTCTCGCACCTAGATCATCACGTAGGATCGTTTGGATTGAAGTTTTTGATATACCCATAGATGTCTCAATTTCGCGATATATCACATGTCTATCTTCATTGATCAGGCGGCGCACAGCATCGATGATTTTCTGGGTGCCGTTCTTGGCGGACTTGTCCTAGGATCGTCGCTGATACTGGTGCGTCCACATTGGAATTCACAAAACCAACTTAAATAGTCGATTGGTTTGATGCAGTGTCTTCAAAAACAGAAACCCAGCAAGACATTGTTATTGAGTTAATCTTTTCCGAAAGTTGTAAAAAATAATTGAGCGAAAATTTTCTCAACTGAATTCTATTTTTCGGCCATCTTATAAACTTTAAAAATTTGCTGTGACTACATCTCTTGCCGTATCTTCTTATTCTTCTTCTTTTAATTTTTGGGTAGGCGCCAGCTCGTCCAGGCACATGAGCGCAGTGCTCTTTATACCACCCCCATTACATCTATTTCTGTCTGAGTTCCTTCAGCTCATACTGTACACATGCTTCCTTAAAGGACAATGTCCGGTTATTGAACCGGTAATAATTTTAATTTCTTTTTTGTTAGTACCAGTCAGGTTGGCTGAAAGCCGAGGATCCAACTTGACCTTCCGTTAGCCTACATTTCTTTTTATGCTCTCTTTTTAGCCATAACCAGATCTCCCTTTTAGCGGAATCCTTACTGATTCCACATACGGGTTCCGGTCTTATAAAGTTCCTATTAGTACCTTGCTTGGCCAGTTCGTCGGCTATCTCATTGCCTTTAATTCCTTGATGTCCTGGCAGCCATATCAGCGACACAGTATTGTCTTGTGCCAGCCTATTGAGGAAATGTTTACAATATTTCACCAGTTTAGACCTGGTAGATGGATTAATAATGGCTTTAATAGCTGCCTAACTATCAGTCATTATCTTGATTTTTTTGTTTGTGCAGTCGGCTTCCTGAATTTCCTCGGCGCAGGCTGCGACAGCAGGCTGCGACTGCAAAAAATTCAGCCTGGAAAACCGTCATATGTTTTCCTAGACTTATCGATATCTTCCTTCTGGGGCACAGTCCGCAAATGTCTGCACCTGTGCCCTGATACGATTATAATCCATCCGTGTACCAGGTGCCGGCACCACAATCGCTCGAGCGACTTTTTGCCTGTTTCCTGGTCGGTATAAATATGTTCAGCCTAGCTGTAAACATTATCTCAGGTGCCATACTGTCCGCCGGCATTTGAAATACCGGCTCTTCCAGCATAGTTCCTGTGATATCCGTATAGCCCCCTATAACCTTTTTAAGACTCCATACGCTATTGGCTTTCGGCCTCAGGAACACAGCCATGGCCTCCGCCTTTACAAATAGTTCCAGCGGAGGGAGGTCCACGATAGCCTCTTGCCGTATCTTGATGAAACTTTATATTTAGGTTAACGAAAGTTTGAGATTAATTCTGACGCCAGATTTTTTTACTGACGACTTCTATGAGGCTTTATGCAACACTTAAAGGACAGCCCTCGTATATGAGTAATATTTTGAAATGAGAACTAGCTCTCTATGACTCAAATATCTGGATTCTCATCCAAATCTAAGCATTCCATAAATTTCTGCGATTAATCCTGATTTCATGATGATACCTTTCCAACACCCAAACCACTAAAAGAAAATTGAGTTTGAATTGGAAGAAAAATTACTCTATGAAAATCTACAAATGTCACGTAAACAAAATCTGTACCTTCCCCTATACTTCTTTTAATTATACCTGTTTATTTATCTTCACATCAATTCTCTTTTTGTGAAATTTTGGTGAAAATCTCATTTATATTTTCTTGAAAAAATATAATGCGACGGAAAAAATGTAATAATATTTTTTAAATTAACATAATTTAATTCACTATAACCAGTTGTTTTTGTGCTCTGGCAAAGTAAAATTCCAAATCATAATGATCTATTTAAATTTACACGCGTTCGTATTAGAGCCATGCTTTTGACACGGGTACTCGACCGTTCGGAAGGCTTATAATTTACTTAGCAAAACACGAATATCGAACTGCATAGATATATTCCATATATCTTGAAATAAGCGTACAGTCAGAAAATATGTCCGGGTACGCGAAAATTCTCGTGCATTAATACATAGATGCGCTTTCAGATAAGTAAGAATTTGTATGTGTTTCATATAAGCCAAACTTATCAATAACAAGCATAATGAAAATTATTAAATCTAAATTGTAAATAAGGTAAATAACTACCTATACCACGTGTTCACACTTAAACCCGCGCCATTGGTAACTCCGTTATTATTGCAGCTAGGCAGTCGTCCAAATTAGCAAACTAGTAGGATTTTTCCTGGCGGTTACGACAATGAAAACAAAAAAACAATTGAACGTCGCGTTTTTCAGATATTTGACAAAATGTAATTTTTAAAATGGAACACCCTATTTATTTTTATGCGGTTGAATAAAGAATTTAGTTCTGAATAAAAATGTTTCAATACATTATCTCAAAAAAATTGAAAATAAAAAAAGGTATCACGTGATTTCTTAATCATTGCATTTTGTTTAAAAAAATTGATGAAAGGCGTAGCATGTTTCACATGTTTATCCAATTGAAGTCATCTTCAGATATTAAATAAAATAATAACATAAACATCCTTAAAATTTGCTTACTTTATCACTAAAACGTAAGTTTTCAAATGAGATACCGTGCATTTTTAGTGATTTTGGATTTGTTTTTAAGGATGCGTAACGAAATTTGTTTTTAAATAATATGTACCGATTATTGTAGACTATTCTCTTGTTGAGCGGATGAAAAAAATTTGTGTATAGGTCCGAGAAGGTTTGTTCACAATATTCCTAAATGAATTCAAACGAAACGTTGTGTTTTTAAAGAAATTTATTTTGATTTCGTCCACGAAACTTAAGTATAACAAATAAAAGAATAATGAACACTATCAATCAACATACATAACTAAAATAATTGTTCGAAGGTAGCACCTTCTTGGTCCAGACACTTGCGGGCTCTTTTCTGAGTGCAGCGCGTGGCTTTGAGAAGGGTCCATCCATCAATATTCCGAATAATGGCCGTAATGCTATTTTGAAGTTCTTCCCCATTTTGGTAACGATGTTTGTAAACTTCATTTTTCACTCGGCCCCATAAAAAAAATCTAGCGGAGTTAGATCTGGTGAGCATGGGGGCCACAGAACTGGTCCATGAGTTCCAATCCAACGGGGTCCAAACAGTCTCTCCAGTAATGCGTTAACGATATGGTGATTATGAGCCGGAGCACCGTCTTGTTGGAAGTATATCCGCGGCCTATCCATCAAGTTCACGTTGTCCACGAAATCTTCCAATACATGAGACATAAAGTCCTCATATCTCTCTCCCGTCAATGAGCCGCGGTAAAAAAAAGGACCCACAATTTTAGATCCAATCATACCACACCAAACATTAAGGCTGAACCGATGTTGTGGATTAGTGGGATGAGCCAAAAAAAGGATTTTCTCGTCTCCAAAAATGATAGTTTTTTCGATTAAACATTCCCTTATTAGAGAAGTTACTCTCATCCGACCATAAAACATATCGAGGAAAATTTGGATCTTCTTCACATTTATGTAGGAACCATTCACAAAATTCCATTCTTCTTATATCATCATTAAGATGCAAAGTTTGTACTAGCCGATATTTGTATGGCTCAAAATTATATTTTTTCAAAATTTTATGAATCGTTCCCAATGAAAGGTCTATTTCTCTTGCCAATTCTCTAATTGAATTGTTAGGATGCGCCTCAAAATATCCCAGTACATTTATCTCTACCTCCTCACTAACCACAAATTGCTTCTTCGTTCTATTCTTCTTGGAAACCTCTTCGTTTCGCCGAAATTGTCTCTATAATTTCAAGAGATATCTTCTTTGAGGAATCGCGCGCTCGGGAAACATTGCACTATAATGTTCGCGAGCTCTAATAGTGTTTTTTCTCTGAAATATGTAAGCTTCCATAATATCATATTTTTCCTCATGTGTGAAAACCATTTTTATTAGAAGAAAACACGAAGAAAAAAGCAAAATAACAATGCGAATTAATGCATTAATGCAGATTAATTTGACGGATTGTTATTGAATATATATATTTTTTTTTTTGATTGGTGCCTACTTGATCTAAATTGTAACAACTATTGTAATGTAGGCTAATTTCATTTTCTCTTTTCCTTTTTTTCTGAGTGGAGTTTTAAATTATACTGTGTCCCATTTTAAAATGGGTACTTTTCTGATTATCTCGGGAATATGCCCCTTTAAAGAAATCACGTGATAACTTTTTATTTTCAATTTTTTTGAGATAATGTATTGAAACATTTTTGTTCAGAACTAAATTCTTTATTCAACCGCATAAAAATATACAGGATGTTCCATTTTAAAAATTACATTTTGTCAAATATCTGAAAAACGCGACGTTAAATTGTTTTTTTGTTTTCATCGTCGTAACCGCCAGGAAAAATCCTACTAATTTGCTAATTTGGATGACTTCGTAGCTCCAATAATAACGGAGTTACCAATGGTGCGGGTTTAAGTGTGAACACCCTGTATATGTATATCACTTAATGGCATATTAATTGCCTTTTAACATATTTTTTTGGACTTATAGTATAATTGTACTAGGTAATCTTTGCTATTATGTTTTCAAAATACTTATACAATATAATGTTGCAACTACCATGTATTAATATACAAATATTACCATAATTCATTAAAATTAGAGCATGTAAATAATGGGGCGCACATGGATTGCGCGTAATCTAATCTTATAATCACTCTACTCTTGCGCGGTAGTCTATTCTGAAAACATGAATTCAGCGGACTGGTGCACATGGATTGCTTATTTTTATTTATTTGTATTTAAGCAGAAAGCCAAAATGCCGAGTATAGTGTTTATTAATATTTTTTATTATAGAAAAGACAGAAAAATAAAATACACATTACATTATACTATATGATTCAAAACACTTTTTATAAGTGGTGACTGTGGATTACGTATATTTTAAAAAGATATGTCTTAACTTAATTTACTTATTTATCAAATGTGATTAATTTTAAATGTCAGAATTCTGGTTAGCTTGACGTTGGGAGTAACTTATATTGAATTAATTGATAACTAACTAAAAATGGTATTTACTGATCAACAAAAGGCATTCATTATTGAGTCATATTTTCGCAATGGATGTGTTACCGTTAAAGTATATAATGCAGTTATTTCATAGAATACCTAGCTATTCCATGAAATAACTGATCGTGTCCGTTAAAGTGTGTAATATGTTATTAACTTGACACTTTAACTAGTTATTCTATGAAATAACTAGATATTCTATAAATTAACTAATGAGAGACAGTTAAAGTGTAAAATAAATTTATCTAAAATGAAATTAAACTAATGATAGACAATTATATATATTATATTATCATTTGTTACAACAAGGATTACTAAAATGACACTTGGAATTACAAAGAACATTATTTCTAAAACAAAAACATTTTTTGTTGACACACTGGGTTTTACACGAACATTTTTTAAATCCCTGACCAGTACCTTAAACTTTGAGCTGTAGCAACCGACCGGAGCGATATTTCTACATCCGGTACTTCTTCGATTTTAATTAATTTTTGTTCGCAGACACTGAACTGGGATCGGGAATATAATTGTTTTATGCGGCCGTTTCTTGTGCCCAATTGGAAAAATCCTTCTTCGGTTATTTTAATGATGATAGCTAAAATAGATTTGGCATCACCTTTTCCTCTGTCAACTTCAGGCACTGGGATACGGACGGTAAACCCCACAGAGGCTTCAGAATTAGATTTATCCGACATTAATTTCATCTTTTTCGCTTGAATTTCTAAACATTTTTTAGACTTTTCTCTTTCTCTTTGAACATTAAGTTCATTAAAACACAATTTGCAGATTTTCTGCTCAAATTCATCTTCTGAAACATAATCTTCCGAACATGATATATGGACAGGCTCCATACATTTGAAGCAAACTATATCATCACTGCATTCTTTTAAACAGACAACACATATTTTCGTAATTGGATTATTTAATACTGTTTGTTCAACTACTTTTTCATTATCAGGTTGAAAAGAAACATTCATTGCAGTCAAAGTATTTTGTAATTGATCTTCGCCGACCAAAGAATTAAGTGCTTCCTTCGGAATGGCAGTTGTTGACAGTCCAACTCTAGCTGCGCTACCAAACATAGCCTCGTAGGGGGACCTTTTAATACCAGAATGGAACGCTCTGTTCTTCATAAACTGGATAAATTTTAACCCGTTACTCCAGGAAGTTGACTGGTTGTCTTGCATCCAAGTCGTCAACATATTCTCTATGTCCTGATTGGCTCTCTCAACACTGCCTTGGCTTTGGCTATGTCTTGGTTTGCCATGCACGATCTTAAGCTCTGGCCAAGTTACTTTTAAGTCCTCAATAAGTTTGTTACAAAATTCTCTTCCATTGTCCGACTGCAATATATATGGGGCTCCAAACAACAGGAATATATCAAGCAACTGTCCTGCAACTTCTCCTGCTCTCTTTGTTTGAAGAGGTCTTAAAACCACGAACTTTGTAAGATGATCTTTATAAACTAAAATAAATTTATAGTTTCCATCAGGTTGTGATTGAAAATCTATGAGGTCAACCTGACATCTTGAATTCATATGTGAAAAAATCATGGGCTTAACAACAACACCTTTTCTGCCCGCTTTGCGTTTTTGTTGACAAGATTCACAAAAATTAAGGAAAATCTTAATATCATTTTGCGTAATATTTTTGTAACTACGATTAAGTTCTTTTATCATTCGGTCTCTACCACCGTGCCCAATAGATAAATGAGTTTCGTACAAAATGTCAAACAAAGAATCACTTGAGCAATAAAACATTACATCTGGTGTTGCATTTGTTACTGGGACTATTAATTTTTCTACTCCTTGAACTTCAAAGACATCGTAATGTTGAAGTAACCAATAATTACGTGGCACTTTCTTATCTAATGTTTTAGAATTCTTTACATCAGCTATCAAACTTAATAATTTTTCACGGGTGAGCAAAGCACTGTTCTCTTTCACATCACGCTTATTTAGTAAAGATTCAAACTTTTCTTTCATTACAGCTTTTTTTTCGTTATCACTTAAAGAATTCGTTGTTCATGGCAATTTAAGGTCTTAAAAAAATTGCACTTTAACGTAAGCAAACTAAATTAACGTAATAACAAATGACTAAATTATAAAACTTAAAAAAATAAATGTATCTCAATACCTGATACGTGGAAACAGTATTTGACGAACAGCAGCCGGCACTGTACGTGCAAGCAATCCATTAACCGGAATGAACTGGCGCCAACACGCTAAACAGGTTCTCTCTCTATGGCCTGGAATAGTTCATAAATGCAATAGGGGTGGAAGGTAAATGTATTTGTCGTGCGAGATATATGATATAGATAATTTTACACTTGAACGGGCTGCAGATCGTTATTCTATGAAATAACTAGTTAAACCATGAAATACAAGAGAGTTTTACACTTTAACGGACACGATCAGTTATTTCATGGAATAACTAGGTATTCTATGAAATAACGGATTTCATACTTTAACGGTAACAGATATATCGAAAATAGTGAATGGAGGTACAGAAGTCAACCATGTTTACAAGAATTTCGTTTGAAATATCCAGAAGTAATAATTGATGAAGCCGTATTTTATAGTAACTTTCGTTATATAGTAAGTAAATTTCGAGGTATTGGAAGTGTTCAACGAAAAAAAGTGGTGGCTGACCTTCAATACTCAAGATGCTGTTGCAGATGTGCAGCAAAGGATGTCAGGCAACCCCTCTTTGTCTATTCGGAGACTTTTCCAGCCATATAGCACTTGCCAAAGAATTAATAAGATAGATTTGGGATTATATCCGTACAAAATAAATTTATATCATGAACTATTGCCTCCAGATTATGAAAGCAGAGTAGCATATTGCAATTGATTTATAAATACAATGAATGATGACAATTTAAATTTAACATTCTTTACAGACGAAGCATGGTTTCATCTGTCTGGTTATATAAATATACAAACAATGAGAATATGGAGTGCTGATAATCCTAATTATTTTAGAGAAACACCAGCACACTCTTTAAAACTAGGTATTTGGGTAGGTGCTTCAGGAAGGCAAATTATTGGACCTATTTTTTTGGATGAATCGGTGACAGCAGCGCCATAGAGAGATAATATTTTAGGAATATTTGTCAATCAACTCCGCAATGATGAACGAACCCAAGGATATTACCAAACAGATGGTGCAACAGCACATACGGTACAAACTACTCTCCATTATTTAAGGTAATTTTATGACAGCCGTTTAATTAGCGCTAGAACAGAAATTTCATATCCACCTCGGTCACCTGATTTAACACCATTAGACTATTTTCTATTTCCTCATTTAAAAAATACCTATCCACACTACACTATTAATGAACTAAAAGCAAAAATTCGAGAAGAATGTAATCGAATTACGCCTGAGACGGTTATAAGAGTTTTCGAAAATATGAAACGTCGAGTTAGATTGTGTTTAAATCATAATGGTTATCATTTTCAACAGTTCCTTTAATATATGTTCCTTTTTACTCTAATTTTAAATTATTACTACAACATTTTTAATAAATAATTACTAATACAATATTCTGACATTTAAAATTAATCACATTTGACAGATAAGTAAATGATATTAAGACATACCTTTTTGAAATATACGTAATCCACAGCCACCACTTATAAAAAGTATTTTGAATCATATAGTATAATACTAATATATATAATACATAATATATCATAGAAAATACTGAAAAGCAAAATACACCTTCTATATACCTATATTATAATTATTCATTAAAAAAATACACAGAACAAGTACTCACACTAATCATGCAAAAACATAAATTATTGCATAGTAGTGTATGAAACTCATTTAACAAAATGAATTCATATTGAAGATCGATGTTCACTTGTAAAAATCTGTAGGAATACTAATAAAAACAAGAGCATTTACTCGTATGTAAACAGTTGGATTAAGATTTCAAAGAATACCTAATTACCTACAAGAAAGAAAATTAAGAAGATTAAAAGTTAAGAAGCTTAAAATATTACGGGCAATTCATACCTATCAGTACGAGGTACTCCGCGCAGTTCATGGTAGGTATTAACGGGCTCAGGTTTCTAATTCCGCGCATTTCATGTCCGCCGAAATGATGATCATTATTTCATTTTAAAACGAAAGTTGGTAATTTGTATATGTATATATTAAATGGTAATTAAATATATGATTTTAAACTAAATTTTTACCATTTTATCAATATTCAATGTTCACTTACAAGTTGAAGTCATTGTATAAACAGAGTTCTATTACAGTAATCTCTTAACATTCGCGAGGGTTACGTTCCAGAAAAACTATGCGAATGTCGAATGCGCGAATGTTGAGTCCATCTTTCTGTGTAAATAGGGAGGGGGGGGGGGGGGCGTTCCAAAGGTACAGATCACATGTGCTTTGTTTTATGGTTTAATAATAATATTTTGATCTGCATGTGTATGTAATTATAGTTTAGTTAATTGTTGCTTGTTGAGGGCAGAAAATAACGAGTAATCTGGAATTGCTTGGCCGATTGCGTCTGTAACCTTTCAAGTTCGACGTAAGAGGCCATCGCGGCCTCGATTTCTCTCTTAAACTTCCGACAAAAAATGAATCAAACTCAAGAGCTTTTTCAACAAGTTGTTCTTGTAAGATTAAAATATCTCTTAGGTGTCTCGACGAGAACTTTTTGCTTGGGATAAAAGCTTGTTAAAGAAGAAAGATAAAGAAATGAAATGCCGTAATGCTTGCCTGAGATTTTATCCTCCACCTTTTCGTCTTCACCTTCTTCAAAGTCCTGTTGTCTTCCATCATCTATAATAACTCTTCTTCGGTTAGCCTGTTTCCGTGAGATTCTATTAGATCATGAATTTCATCTCGCCTGATATCCTCAAATCCATCACCCCCTATTTGATGGGCAGGTCCATGATCTATTCTTCTTGATTTGTTATAGGCGGAAGGTTCTCTTTAACAATCACTTCCGTCCAAAGATACATTCAATATGCATTGATAAAGCTTGTCTTCAATTTTCTCAGTGAGGCGTCAATATCTGCGATGCAATCCGCTATGTTAGATTTTTCCAACTGGAATTCACTGTTTCTTCTGAATTAAGCTTAATCGAATCCAAAATTCGCTTGAAACATCGCCTGGTGTAATTTAAAAGCAGAAATTATTCCCTGATCCAGAAGTTCAATTAAAGACGTTAGATTTGGGGGCAAAATCACATTAACATTAGGATGAACTCCTACCGGAGCAGAGGGATGTCCAGGTACGTTATTGATTAGTAAAAGGATTTTGAAGTCAAGGTCTTGAGGTGCAAGATAATTATGTACCTCAGGGATCAAACATCTTTAAACCACATCTGGAATAAAACACCGGTGACCCATGAATATAAACTGATTTTTTTATTTCTTTCCTTCAATGTTCGCGGATTTAGAGACCGATATATCATCATAGGCTTTATCTGAATATCACCTGAGGCATTTGTACACATGAGAAGAGAAACTCGATCTTTGCCACCTTGAAGCCGGGAGCTAACCGTTCTGTTTTGGAAAGGAATGTCCTATTCGACATTCTCTTCCAAAACAGTCCCGTCTCATCCCCATTAAACACCTGTTGTCGTAGATATCCTCTTTCTTGAATAGTTTTCTCAAGTTCTCCAAGAAATTTTTTTGCTACCTCAGTCAGCCCACGCCGATACGCCGGGTCGATTTTTTATTATGCAAATTATGCGTTTTCTTGAAATTTTCAAACCAACCTTTGCTGGCCTGGAAGTCAAACACTGAATCAGAATCTTTGTTTATACGATAAAATATATTTTTGTCCTTAGCTCTTATCAGAGCAGAACTGATCGGAATATGCTTGTGAGACATTTCCTCCAACCAAACGCTTAAAGCATTTTCTGTCCCTTCAAGAGATTTATTTCGCACTTGAGAAACAATTTTCGCACTGGCAGAAGCACTAGCCGCGACACTCGCGAATAATCAAATCCAAAGGTCGTGAATGTGGAATTCGTCAAAACTGTCAAAACCGCGAATGTTGAGGGATTACTGTACAATATAATATTTGAGTTGACAACTTTATTCACATTTTAAAAAAGGGCACCTTTTACTCTACTCTATTCATTAAACAATTTATATCTCTACTTTGCTTTACTTTATTATAAATTCCATGAACGTTGCAATTATAAATTTTATTCTTAGATTTACAACTAGTATGCAATTAATATAGGTAAAAAGTAGGTTGTTAAACATTTGGAACGTTTATAAGTGCAGTAAACACAATTTACCAGGAATCGGTAACTTTGAAACTTTCTCGAGTTACCTAGTCATCTAGCGTTACTGCTGTTATGAGCCATATTTATTAAATATGCAAAGTTTATTGAGGTAACGGTAAATTTTTCTTACTGGCAGTATTTTTGAGCATCAGTCTCATACAGCTGTATTAGTACCATATCAAGGGACATCAGTCTTATTTCAACACTAAGATAAACAGTATAAATAAATTAATTCAATTTCAATAAGAGATTAACAGCGACAGTATTTAAAAAGTTTAATATTAAGATTTGTGAAACTTGCTTTAATAAAATATATTTAAATTTTTTTAGTAAATAAATCGAACATTGAAAAAAGACATCTAACTGCCATCGAACGACTTAAGGAAAGCTTATACTGACGTTACGCCCCGTGAACTGTGGGTCAAGACAGAACAATCCAATTTCATTATTGGTCCTTCGTTAACTAGATATAAACCAAAACATTGGCCTTTCCAGAAATAGGATATTATCTGCAAAACCGCACTCAAATTTATGGGATAAATCTCCAATTTACTTCCTTGTTTTACTCTTTACTCATTACTATCTTTAATTGTTACTTGGTTCAAAATGTCGAATACTCCAGCATTAAAAACCTTAATTAATAAAAAAAATAGCTGTCACGGGGACAACAATTTATCAGGACACAGGCGTTCGTGTAGCGTACGTGTTCGCGTTTATAAAGTAGCTTTAAAGTCCGTTTCAAGTAACATCAAACTATAGAGCTATACGGGGAATATATCTCTTTTACTAACTTAAGCAATTTTATATAAAGTTATTCTTCTGTCATGTAGACGGTGTACAAATTTTCAAACGGAGGGAATTACTGCTAATAATACGATTAATTTAATATTCGCTCTTGATTAGCCCAATGTCGAACTTGTCATCATTACATGCTATGCAATAAACTACTGTGATTTTTTATCGGGTGGAATGGCTGCTTTTAATTTGGTTCTAGTGAAACTTAAATTATTGTAATTTTTGTGAGCAATATGGATATCAGACATCATACATCATCAGATGGTTTCGGAACATATGGTATCGATAGATATTTTTTCGTTGTGTTTGCTGGTTTATTAAGTAATTAATTAACTAATGTAATAATTGTAATCGTGTTTATATAGGTCATACAGAACAACATTTAAAAGAAAAATCAACGGTCACAAATATTCAAAAAACATTACAGCTTAAAAAAAAAATTGAAACTGAAAATAACCACATTTTTAATTACAAAGAAGTTATAATACCACAAATCGAAACAAATTACAAAGCAAGATCAGTATTAGAGTTAATCTAGATTTAAAAAAAGAACATGAATAAAACGTCATTAATGACCGTCATGAAATTTCAAATCTGTCAAAATTATATCTCCCATTGGTATAAAACATCCGTAATATAAATAACACATGTAATATATACTAACACATAAATATATGAAAAGAAAACAAACAAAAACAAATAAAATATAACCACAAGTAATACTAAAATTATTACCTTCAAATATGAAGAAATATTATACAATATCCTTTTAGGAATTTATCGAGGTAAATGCATTAACACAAGCACAATTAAGTGATGTCATAAAATGAGTTCTATAGGTTATGTCAAAATTGTCGACATGCAGACGTTTGATGGTTATAGTAATTATAAGAAAGCAATCTTTGCTTAACAATATAATAATTTAACAATGATAAATTATTATTCTCTTAGTATTCTCTATTTTTTGTAAATTAAAATATTTGTTTATAAATACTTTAAGTTTAACTTAAATTTTGTTTCTTTTTCAAATACCTGACTGTGAATTAGGGAGTAATTGATTGGCGCTTTTTCTTCCCTCGTTGCAATTCTATTGATCTTGATAGCAGCCTCCTGGTTGGTTGTAAAACGTGCGAGAAACAGCTAGAAATTGTCTGGAACTTGTCGACCTTTTCCGTCCAAAATTAAAAACGGCCAAATTTTCTTACTGGGATGAATCTCCTTGGACAGATTTAACCTCGGAATAATATTTCTTCAATATACCGGCAGCTTTTCTCCGATTTCGTTGATTTTATGCAGTAATATATTTTTTCTTTGTATTTTTGTTCGGCGTCGGTAGAAGATTTGATTTAAATTGAAGTATGAGTGCACCAATAGGAGATACAGCCGCAAAGTAACTTTTAAAATGCGTAGAGATGCTATGGCTATCCTTGCTCACAAATTTGATAATGTCACAACGAATACTTCCGCACAATTTTAATTTTACTTTTCGTAGGGTGCACGAACGCGTCTTCTCGCCCAGGCGATTTTTGTGCAATAAAAAGGATGAATTAATAAATACAATAATTAATGTTATTCTCAAACAAAAATACTCATGTTGTGCATTTCTCGATTCTGCTTCATTGTATGTGCATTTAATTTGGTCTTTAGTTACTTTTGAAGATGGTCCCTAAGTGTTCCAGTATAATATATATATATATATATATATATATATATATATATATATGTAATTAAACTAAATACGTATATTAAAAAAACGAGAAAACAAAGAAAAAAGTCCTAATAGAGTTGATGTTATCGAAATATTTCTTTGTGCGAATAATAAACCCAAGAGATCTAGAAGCAGCAGCTGTCATACTAATCTAGTTATATCTTAATTATTAATTTGTCATATTATTAAAGAATATGTTCTATATGTTAAAATTATACCGGTCGTGAATCAATTGATAAATTCTTATTTTTAATTCACTATTTATACAGTTACCTAAACAATATCGCATTAAGTATCATTATAAAGTATTTTTAACTAGGAATTTTAATGATATTCATTTCGTTGTGGTCACAAGCTATACATCGAGCCTTCAATTAAATATAAATTCTTAGGCACGGTTTGCTCCTGTATTGTTCGGTACACATATTATTTTACGTATTTTCACATTATTAACTTCTTTTAAGTTGTATTTTAGATCATTTTCATTATTGTTAACATGCTACAGCTATCTAACATCAGCCTCAACGTAGGGAAATAAGGACAGTGAAACAATTATAGACTTTTATTGTTTTCTTTAATACCATTATTGACCTGTAAAACTTATGAATTCTAACAGTTTTTATTTTTATATTCAGTGAGAGGTATTATTGCGCAGTCGATAGCTATCGCATACAAAAAGCTAGATTAATATTATAAATATTTATAAAGTTTACCCTACTACACATTTTTAATAATGTCAGGACAAGCAACACTCTAAGATCAATAACAGTTGTAAGGATGCGGGTATAGAATTTTTTTTAATTATGTAGTTATGTTTATAAATACATATATTGTAATATATTGTTTCAGTTTAAGTATTGTAAAACATATCTAGTACCATTAGAAAAGACGATTTAAATAATATTTAAGAAACGTAATACAAATTCGCATTCCCACTACCTCCCTTAAGAGAGAGTTATAGTTAAAACTACATGGTAAAACCTGGTAAAATATTATTACAGTCGCAATTCATTTGATTTGACGCTGTATTAAAAAGTAAGTCAAAACAAAGTTCGGTCAACAGTATCACATTTCTAATCTCTAAAAAAAAAACCGCTTATTCAAAACAAAGCCCGTTATCAAAAGAAAGTCTGGTTTACATGCATAAGAAAAATCGATTTGTTCTATTTGTGCTATTGTAATAAAATATATTTTACATATGTTTAAGTAGCAGTCAAATCTAATAAATACAAATCTTCTGCTCAATAACAGACTGATACAAGATTAATCTTATATTACTTCGAGCCTTAAGGATCTACGTATGTAGCTTTGCATGTGATTAAAGTAATTTAAGCAGTTTTCGGGAGTTATGTTTTCAACATAATTTTCAATAGCTGTGTAAAGTTCTTCTAAGTTGTTAGGCTCTTATTGTGTTATTAAAGTTTTCCAATGATGAAATAAGTTTTCAATCGGATTCAAAAATGGAGAATACGGTGGTAGATATATTGCTTCGTGTCCCAAAGCAACTATCAAATTTCTTACATGTTTAGTAAATTGAAATGGAACACTGTCCATGATTATAAAGGCAAGTTTGATATTATCGTCCAAAAGCTTCTAAACAAAATTTGTTAAAAATTCGCAGTTTGTCTGCATTGTATGCTGAGTCCTTTTTGTCAAATTTGTGTACCTTGGTGTTGCGGATTACTGCAGAGATTGATATATTTTTGCTACGAATTTGCTCGTTTGTTTACGCACATTTATGCCAACATCTCTTTCCCTAATCACTCTTGAATATATTTATAATCCATATGCATCCAGAAAAAACATTTTTTTCTGAATGACCCATCATCTCTGTAAATTTTAAAGCATTACTCCTCCTTCTCTCCTTTCTATCGTATTTTCGTAATTTCGTTTTTCTGGAACTACATGAGTATTTTTCACGTTATAGTGAAATTCGCGTAAACATCTGAAAGTATTTGAAATTTAGGAGTGTTTTAATTCTGAATACTGGAATACAGAATACTTGCCTGGCTTTGATCGAACAGCTAACACTTTTCGAAATACTTCCAAAGATTTAGCGCGCAAAGTTTTAGTTAATACAGTGCAGTTTTCATCCACCCAGTCACATATTTGTTCTTTTTCTTGAATCGTTAATTTTTTACGACAATGTCCTTTGGGGTTTTTGTTAATTCTATATTCATTTTAGTATAACTTCACAGTTTTTCGAACCATCTCGTATTTTACATCAAATGTTGTGCTTAACTTTTTAAGTTTTTCACCTCTGCTATACGATTCTATTACTAAACGTCTACTTTCGTTACTGATTTTATGGTAAACCATATTTTTTGGATTACTATGTCACAAAATTTAAACGTATGCTTGTGACTAACTAAACTGACAGCGATTGTCCTTTCATTTGTTCATAGCGGACTTTATTTTGAATAATAGAACTTTATCAGAATAATTGAAACATACATGAGTAGGTAAACCCCACCAGTTTTGTATAATACAAAGGTATTTTTAATAATATAAAATATTATTCACAGAAAATATTAATAGTGAACCTGCATTTGTGTTCTTCACACCAGATTTTTAATAATATTTTATATTATTAAAAATACCTTTGTATTATACAAAACTGGTGGGGTTTACCTACTCATGTATGTTTCAATTATTTTGATACATTACACATGCGGTTAAGCCGTAGTATGAGTGAAGGCACAAACAAAATGCAGTTTTCTAGAGAGTTGGCTGTGCTAACCTTTGGAATGACGTCGTTCCTTCACATTAATTATGTGGACGGTATGCGAGGTACTTCGGCTGTCTGACAACAGGTAGCGCCGAATTTACTTCTGCGCTCGGTCTGGATAATTACGGTGATAGGGCGAGGTGGTTTTTTTCTGTGAATGTGTCTGGAAATATCCTTTCTCCAGCAGGGGCGTACCGATGAGCTTGTAGAAAAGCGAAATACGTATCTACGTCTCTGGGGATAGGATATATTCGGACACGTTCACAGAAAATATTAATAGTGAACCTGCATTTGTGTTCTTCACACCAGATTTTTAATAATATTTTATATTATTAAAAATACCTTTGTATTAATAGAACTTTGTTTCGGAGATGTAACGTTGACAACCTAACTTTCTTTTGACGACAACTGAGTTACTTATGAATACAGCGTAAAATAAATTAGTTTTGACTGTATTAATAATCATTGTGAGTCAATTAAGGCTAATCCACCTGAACTTATGAACTTATACTAAATAGTAAAAAAATGCAATTGTTTTAAAGGGACGCGATAATAACTAAAATTATCAAATTTTATGATTTTCTGTAAAACAATTATATATTCACATTACAATTAAATAATCAGTTTAGTCTCTAAATGTTTTGACGTTTATCACCAAAATTAGAGGATATAAAATACTCGCAATTCAATATTCGGCGAGCAACGGAAACAGCAGTTATACTTATAAACTTCGGATATTTGAAATTTTTCTGTCGTTTATTTGTTCGTTATTGGGGAGTTTTTCCATATCCCCTCATAACTCTTCAAAGCATTATATGTAAAATACTTGATAAAAAGTTCTTTATGAAGAAGGATTGACATTTATTTAGTGAAATGATAAACTATACAATTTGTGTAATTATGTTATACGAAGTTCTTGTTTTGAATACTTGCAAAGATCGTCTTTTATATTTCTGAATATTTTCAATGATGTATTTTAGGCTACGGTCAAAGAAATGAACACTTTGAAACTAGAAAAACATGAAAGGCTACATAGTCTAACTGTACAAAATCACTACATCGTTTCCTTGCGTTTTCCTAGTTGCGTTTTTGAAGACAAATGATAAAAATCTTTAAAAGGAAGGTGTTATATTGCCTGTTTTCCGAAATGGACGCAAAAAACTATTTCATTCTGAAATAAGCAACGAATACGAATTCCTTTTAAAGTTAAATAACAATCAGAAATCAAATTGTGAGATTAAGTCAAATGGTGAGTGTGTTTGATAAGTTGGTTTAATTTTTTTTAAACATTAAATATGCTGCAGTAGTGGGAAAAAAATGTTGTAATTGTTTTAATTTGGCCAACCTTCTATTGCGACGGAAAGTGTTCATTTCTTAAAATAGCATTAAATATATATGTAATATACTTTATTGCTACCTTAGGGAGTTCTTTTAGAATCTTACTAGTTATAAGATCATATCCGGGTGCTTTCATTAAATTATTGTTCCTCAAAATTAATTCCTTAGTTTCTCCCATTTTAATAGGTTTCATTGGTGTCATTTGGTAAGATGTGTCAAGAATGAGTTTTACTTCTTCATTTTCTTCCGGAGACAAACACCATTGGTGTGGTTGGAAGATTTTGTAAGGTGTTCGGCAAAGGTAAGAGCTTTTTGCTTGTAATCCTTAGCCCAGCTTCCGTCAGGTTTCCTGATTGGTGGTATTATTTCAATAGACGGATTCTTTAGTCTCCTTGTGGCTTTGAATAAGGAATATTCTGTGGCTTCGGTTGGTGTTGTTCTCTAAGTGTTTCTGTATATTGTGATTTTTCTTCTTTAACAGTATCTCTTTCAAGTTTTTTTGTTGCTTTGTTAAGCTTAGCATTATCTTGGTGTTCATCCAATCTCCTCTTTTCAGATACTGCCTCTACAATTTAATGAGAGCAATATTGTTGTGTGTCCAAGATGTTTAAACATAAGTTTAATCCCCAGTAACAATTTGACTCAATAAATCAACCTTGCCTTCATTATAGTGGTTCCAGCTATTGTTTTTGCGGCGGCGGGAACATTCTCGGTACCCACTATGCGCTGACCTTAGTCGCACCAAGATGATTATTAAGAATGTTTAAAATGGTTATACTGGATTCTCCATTAATGCCTGCGAGTTGTGTCTTCAGTAGCCGAGGATCCATTAATAATATTCCGAATTTTCGAACAAATTCTTTAGTGGTCATTTCACTAGACGCCCCAGCAGTGAGTCGTCTTCAAGTGATTCCCTACCTTGCTTAAAGAGACTGTGCCACTTATAAACCACAGTTTTTCCCGGGCATATCTCCGTAAACCGATAATATCTCTTTCAGTATGTTTCGAACAGACTTTCCTTGTTTTGTAAGAAACTTTATAACTTTATATTTTTTATTCCTCCATATTTCACACTTTCTTCACGATTGAGTTGCTTGGTCGACGATAGTTCAAACACACTGACGCAATTATGATCAAACTTTATATTTATACTATTAATGAGCTATTGAACATGTTACGACATGACCCACTACCATCTAACCTCCCCATTCCGCGAACTTCAAGACGCTCTCTCATATGTAAACTTTTTAATTATGTAAATAATCTACCTATATCGACAGAAGTTCGTGAATTTAATATTATTAGGTTGTTTAAAAACGTAATATGCTTTGGAAAGGATACATACATACATTGATTTTGTAAGAGTAAATTTAATATTTTGTGATATACTTTTCTACTGACAACTTCTTTCAAACGTTTGAGTTTATTTTACACTTTTAAAATTATTTTTGTGTAAATCTTTTCCCATTATATTTGTGTGTATTTATTTACTCATTAATAAAAATAACACATTTCCAAGAATCATGTGTACATTTTAAATATTTATTAGCAACTTTGAAACGCTTGTGTTTGTTTACCTTACTTACGAAAGGTTTTTTCTGTCAATTTCTGCCATTATAATTAATTTACGTTCTTCCCTATTGCAACTTTTAATTTCGTGGTTATTTTTGGAGCACTTATTCGCGAATCTTTTGGGTTCTCTTAATATTTTGTATTCATATTGATCGTTTAATAGGGTTATAGATTGATGTCGAAGTTTATTTTGTAACATTTTGCATTCTCTAATAACATACTGCACTGTCGAACGACCCTTTTTCACAATACTAATTATTTTTTGAGAGCTGTTGTTTCTCGTTGCTTTTTACTAATATTGCAAATAATTTAGCTTACACGTAACGTCTGCACAATTTAAATTAAATTTAACGTATGTTCTGAGAGTATTCATACTTTTACAGGTATCTACTCATAATATATGCGCTGTACAGATAAAAGTGACGTGCAATGGCTTTCAGCTCTTCGTAATTTACATTATTATTATGTTACCAGAGAACGCTATTCGATCGGGCGTTCTAGTTAATTATAATGTAATGATGAGTTGATGAGTACCAAAGGTGCAGGACGTATGTTCTATGGTGAAATAAATGTTTATTAAATAAAGGAAAACACAACAACGTTGTCCTTAAAGTTTTATTTAATATGTACATAAAAGAAATGAGGCTATGAAATATATTAAAATAATTAAATGAAAGCTATATGTACAGATAACAACGAATAAATATTTACAAACTGAAAATAGATGCCAAAAAAATCCATTTGTAATTGTGATTGAAATAATAAAATTAAGAGTAGAGTTACTTGGGTGTGTTTCTCCGGAACGGATAAAACGTCTACAGGAACGCTGAATAACGTGGGTCACTATGTGTATATTCGACAGTCGACAAATACTACTGGACATCGTTATCCGAGAAAGGCGAGTAAGCAAGATAGAGCTTGCCTAAAAAGACCCGCAGTAGAAACAGATCATTTTTATGATCTAGTTTAAGGATAATCAATCGTATTTCAAATATAGGTTTCTATTACAAGTGAATTATGAGTTAATTAGAGACACGAGCTAGGGGGTCGTGCTGTCAATGAAATTCATATCATTAAGATTCCTCGAAAAAATGCTTTAAAATGATACGTCACATGATGTGGTTTAGATAGCTTTTACACTAACGAATTAAATGTGGATATTAAAATTTATATCAATTTTAATTTCGGGGTCGGTATAATTTTGATATATAAAAAAATAGCTTAACAATAAATAAAATTACTTATTAAGACATAATTGGAATAGAAGTTGTGTGTAATTAATTAAACTGTATAATAGAAATTCGATAGGAAATTTCCAGAATATTAGACACTCGAGCCGTTCGATTGCAAGTAGATATATTCTTAGAAGATTGTCGTTTATTATCAGTGCGATACAAAGGAAAGGTTTTCTCTTGAAAATATGAATGTGTTTAATGAATTTATTTAAATTTTTAAATTTAATTTTTTCTACATAATAAAACTTAAACTTTATTTAAAGAAGTTCTTGATATACACCAAGTGTAACAATAACATATTCAAATATCTGAAATTATTGTTTGAAACAAATAAGGTACTATATTTAACTATTGCATAACAAAACGAAACTTAAATATTATAGCAATCTTTGAATTTTAGCTATTCAGTTACAATTCAATTCAATTACAACTGAAGCTACAAAGATTTACATAAATTCGTAATTTCTATGATTGCATAAATATAATTTAATTAAAATTATAGAAAGCAGAAACATGGCAACGTTAGTTCTATATTATTTCGTACATGCGGATATTAGAACCGCTATGGTAGCTGTAGTAAATAACGCTTAGGAAAGATTTAAGAAGATTTAGTAACAGAAAAGTTTCAAAAGATAAAAATATAAAATACAGACGTACGTTAAGACGATTTATTTTGATTTTTTTCTTCAAAATGATCGTATTTATTGTACAATATCACTTACGTTATGTTATTCGTTTGAATAGTTTTCAAAAAATGTATAATTTTTAAGACATTCATCATATAAAAAGATTAAGTATTATTGTCAAATATGAATTTGTTTTTAAGAACTTTTATTTGAGTCAGTACTTGATATTTCTAATTCAAAAAGTTTTGTACAACGTAGCTATGTATAGTACATTTATTAATTTCAATATTTTTGCTATTCATATATATATATATAATACCAAAGTATTTTTAATAATATAAAAAATATTATTAAAAATGGGGTGTGAAGAACACAATACAAGTTCATTTATGTATTTTTGAATGTATCTTCTCCAAAGACGTAGATACGTATTTCACATTTCTACATGATTCTCAATACGCCCCTGTTGGAGAAGACACATTCAAACAAACATAACTACGTTACTATCTAGCCGAAATTATTCAGAGCGTGAAGGAATATTCTGCGCTGTCTACATAATAAAAGCCGAAGCAGACGTGTTTTCTATAGTCGGTAACCACCGTATCTATAGAAAACTGTATTCTCGTGTCTTCACTATTTATCGGCGTGAGCCGAATATGTATATGACAACATAATTTGAAACATACTTGAGTGGGTAAAACCTCACTACATTTGTATAATACCAAAGTATTTTTAATAATATAAAAAATATTATTAAAAATGGGGTGTGAAGAACACAATACAAGTTCATTTATGTATTTTTGAATGTATCTTCTCCAAAGACGTAGATACGTATTTCACATTTCTACATGATTCTCAATACGCCCCTGTTGGAGAAGACACATTCAAACAAACATAACTACGTTACTATCTAGCCGAAATTATTCAGACAGAACGTGAAGGAATATTATGCGCTGTCTACATAATAAAAGCCGAAGCAGACGTGTTTTCTATAGTCGGTAACCACCGTATCTATAGAAAACTGTATTCTCGTGTCTTCACTATTTATCGGCGTGAGCCGAATATGTATATGACAACATAATTTGAAACATACTTGAGTGGGTAAAACCTCACTACATTTGTATAATACCAAAGTATTTTTAATAATATACAAAATATTATTAAAAATGGGGTGTGAAGAACACAATACAAGTTCATTTATGTATTTTTGAATGTATCTTCTCCAAAGACGTAGATACGTATTTCACATTTCTACATGATTCTCAATACGCCCCTGTTGGAGAAGACACATTCAAACAAACAGTAACGTAGTAACGTAGTTATGTTTGTTTGAATGTGTCTTCTCCAACAGGGGCGTATTGAGAATCATGTAGAAATGTGAAATACGTATCTACGTCTTTGGAGAAGATACATTCAAAAATACATAAATGAACTTGTATTGTGTTCTTCACACCCCATTTTTAATAATATTTTTTATATTATTAAAAATACTTTGGTATTATACAAATGTAGTGAGGTTTTACCCACTCAAGTATGTTTCAAATTATGTTGTCATATATATATATATATGACTTTAATATGCTGATTTGTCTTTAGATCCAAAGATTATATTTTTTTATAAACAATTTGAAACTGAATTTTATACTTTCGTCTTTAAAATGAAAGCTGTTCTTTATACCGGGGTTTGTCTTTTATCATTACACATAGGTATATTGCACGGATTTTCTTTCATTTACACTTACACATAGGCATAAATGTATGATGGTGGCATAGTAGACAATTAGTTATACACAAGTAACATTTGTCAAATTGTCAAATATTTCTGTTTTTGGTTCATACTTAAATCTTAAATTAAATACATTTCATTGAAGAATACATAATTTATTTAAAACAGTTAATTATTAACACGATGCCAGGTGGCAGCAAATATATCAAAGAAAGTTGAGTATATAAATACGTTAAGCACATATTGTGCTTAAATAAAATAATTTGATGATACAACTGACATTAGAACGATTTTAAAAGCAATCTTTAATGCATCAAGATTGATTTCTGAAATGAGACAAATAAAACCAAGGTTATTCATGTACTTGCCCCATCTGGCACTCAAAATAAATGCAAAATACTTCAACGAGATGATCTTAAATATCGTGGCATGTATTTTAACTATTGGTCAGTTTGGAAGGAACATTTTTTTCATTAAGAGAAAGCAGTTTGGTTTAAACTTAGAAACTTTATTAACTAATCAGTTGCAAATGTCAGTTATCGCTAAACAACAAACTGTTTTAAAGCCAATATGATATTATAGAGTCCACTACTAAGATCTGTTTCTAGAAAGATTTCAACCAAAATACCTCGTATGAACGTCGACGTTTCTTAGTTTGTCCCATGTAATCGCATATTGATGAAAGTTCAATCGGTGAAGAATAAAATCAAGAGCTACTGGATTAATTTCTAGAAGCTGGCCATTAATTTAAGAATATTTACTTTTTGTTTAGTCACAAAATTGATTTAAAATTAAGTAAAAAAAAATTAAAAATATGTATTATACGATCATAACAATATTCTACACATTTAAATCAGAAACTCATTCACTATACCACCTTCAATATGTTGATTTCACTACTTTTTCTAAGTAATTAATTAATACGGTTCCGGGTAATTTCTTACTAGCGGAACATATTTACATAAAGAAAATCAGGCCATTCATATAAACTCACTGAAATTTTCTTTTGAATTTTCAGCTGTATTGTCAAAGACAATATAAGCATTATTTAAGTTTCGTATGCAGGATTACATTCCAGGATATGCCTAAAAATAGATCAATCGCATAACGTAAATGCTTCACATTCCGACTGCACACGAGTCACCACTTAATGAAATATATACACAGAGTATTTATGTGCTTCCTCTAAAATTATTTTGAGTGATTTTAATAACTTATTTGATTTTAATCGAATCTCTACTTCAAGAATTCAAATTTGAATAAATTTTGTTTGATTGCTTTTACTATGATTATTTTCTGGGAATAAAATATTGATTTAGAACAGCGATTCCCAACCTTCTTAGCTTCGCGAACTCCCAAATAGTAAATGTAAATAAAATTATTTACATTTACTATTTGGCGACCACTTTAATTTTGACTGTAATTATAAATGTAAAATAATTATTTAATATTATATACTTAATCACATTACACTAATTTTATACATTAAAACAATACCGACAGCATAAAAAAATGTTATACGACTATTTCTATTATTTCATGTCGCTATATGTATGACGGGTTCATACATGAGCAATTTACAAGTTTCAACTTGATGTGTACGTGCTCTTTATAATTTGGTCTACTTCTATAATACTCACTGTGTGAACATGTTGGAACATGCATATGGATACGTTTGAACAAGTCGTACTATCAACAGTATAAAAGAGGCATTTGTGATTGCACAACTTCAATTAAGTTTCGAATGCGAAGCGTGCGTCTGGCGCTTTTATTTTAATTTAACTATTTTTAATTTCTTATGCCATCTCAATATCTACGATCGACTGCCATCTTAATAGATATTAAGATGGCAGCTGAAAAATTAATAAAAGGTATCCAATCCTCGGCTTGGTTTGCTGCTCCTGCTTCTATGAAGAGCGAACTTAAGGACGAAATTTCAATTACAGTTAAACAAAAATTAACCAAAAAACGTCATCTACGGCAGCGGACAAGAAGAGTAGAGGACAAAAGTGGATATAATAAAGATACAAAGGTACTAAAAGATATGTTGGACGACTTTAAAAATGAAGGTATTAAAAATTACCTAGAAAAATTAACAGCAACAGAAGATACTCACTATGGAAAGTGACAAGAAAACTGAAGAGACCTGTTCAAGACAACCCACCAATTAAAGATAATGCAAGAAGCGACAAAGAAAAAGCTTATGTATTCGCAAACCATCTGCGACAAGTATTCCAACCATTCTCTTCTGAAATCTCTACTAAACAAGAAAAAAAATACAAAATTGCCTAAATCCACCTTATCAGATGGACTTCCCTCACCATAAAATTAATGTGTCTCATAAAAAAAAAAAAGGAAGAAATGGATATTAACAAAGCGGCTGGCTTCAAGCTCATCATTGGCAAAGTTTTCCGAGAATTGTGCGAAAAAGGTTATATACTACTAACATTTATTTTCAATCAACCCTTTGGCGTTTCATCATTAAAAGCTCTAATTGTTTATTGGAACGTTTAAAGCTATAGGCTATAAAATAATAAAAGGAAGAAATAAACTAAATTTACAATCTGTTCCTTTAAATTTGCCGATGTGTGTATATTATTTATAGTGATATCTTTCAAACTGATATATCATTGGAATTAAGATGTTGGCTGGACAAGAAAATGGCAGAACTTATCAGAGACGATATCAACAACGACACATCCTTCGATGTAATAAACGCCATTCATTAAAGAAGTAGAATAAATTATAATAATTCAAGATATCTTTACAATCGAAGAGAACGAGCAACTAAAAATAAAAATAAGAAACCTATTAGATTACCAAATGGAAAAAGTATAAGATTAAACGTCCAAAACAGATAAAATCAAGAACGAATATGAACTGTGGTGGTAAGAAACTATTCATATAAGTTTTAATAAATTATTATATTGTTATTTATATACGAGGAAGCGTTTTTAAGTTCGCGCAATGGAGGGGGGCGGGTTGAATGGCAGTGGGAGAGCTCTTACATTTTATTAGTACCTACAATAATCCCTTAACATTCGCCAGAATTACATTCCAGGAAAACTTCGCGAATGTCTAGTCTATCTTTCTGTGAAAATGGGGGGGCGGGGGGTTAAGTTCCATAATGGTAGATAAAGGTACAAAACATATGTGATTTGTTTTACGGTTTAATAATAATAAGTATGCATATATGTTTTTTTTTCATTACACAACATTTTCAAACTTATATTTTAATCAATGTGTGTTTTTTTAATACCTTTCTTTTTCAATACGGAGAAACTTTTACATTATAACAGTTAATTTAATAAGTTATACCACCATTTTATTTAGTATTGTTTCACATTTCATAATGCAAAAACTTAGCCGAGCAGCGCCTACAAATTATGGAAATTTATTTCTAAAATTGTGAATATGAATATTTCTAAAAATGTTCACAAAGTGCTTCGCCCAATTTACGACATATATCATCGGCCAATTGAGACGACTATACGCAATACAATTGAAAAATTTTGCATTCAATTTACTCTTTCGGACTCCCATCCACCAACGAGTGCGCACTGCAGAAAATATTGTAGTCGTTTAGGCCAGTTTTGGGGATGTTCCAAATTCATCAATTCGTCATCGTGTGCAAGAACTTGGCCTGTGTCCATCGACTTTGTGGAAGAATTTGCGCAAGGATATTGGCGTACATGCCTACAAGATTAAATTGTTGCAAAAATTGAGAATTGGATTACTTACAAGAGGTCAATATTCAAGTCATGGACTGGCCACCACGAAGTCCAGATTTAAATCCAATAGAGTACGTATGGAACACTAAAAACATCAGTAAGGCGACATTTAGTAGCCCCTATTAATCTCCAGGAATTGGAAGAAGCCGTTATTTTCGAGTGGTATAATATTTCCCAAGAAGTAATTAAAAATTTGACAGTGAGCTCACCACAGCGAATATAAGCAGTTAACAGAGCTAGGGAAGGTGTCACGCGTTATTAACTTTTATTTTTAGTTCAATTTTTTGATTTTAGAATTTTTTAGGGTTTCCAAAAATATCGTGAATTTGTAATTGTATGCAATTTATAATTTCTTCCATAAGTTTCCATTAACAAAATTATAATTATCTCCGGTTCATTTGTTTTTTGATAAAAATTAATTCACCAATAAAACAATTTTGTAAAAATTATATGGAATTATTTAAGTGGTGCCTTAATTTTGAACATGAGTTTATTTTATTACAACTGTCATAGTTTTCATTGTTGGAATTATTACTAGAGAACGGACACGCTTACCACCCAGTGCAGTACTGGCGAAAGGCTGTATTTCTAAAATATTTAATTTTATTGATATAATTGGAAAACGAACGGGTGGTGATCTATAAAATTACGAAATACATATTTATTTGTTGAAAAGTTGTATTTATAAAGTTTTTAATTTTATTTATATAATTGGAAAACAAACGGGTGGTGATCTATAAAATTACGAAATACATATGTATTTGTTGAAAAGTTGTATTTTTAAAGTTTTTAATTTTATTTCTATAATTGGAACATTTTTATTTGTTCATTTTGTCGTTCAAGTTGAGTAAAGGGGTATTAATATTGACTAGCAATAGTTTCTCAAGGTTTTCTTCTGTCAATTGTGTTCTCTTTGAATTAAGTACATCCTTATAAATAGAAAACGTCCTTTCTACATCGCAACTGGTTATAGGTGCATACTGGAAATATTCTTTTATTTCTTCATATTTAGCCGTTAGATTTTGTGGAATTGTCTCCAAACATAATTGCTGCAATGTAATTAAATCTGGATTTCTATTAAGAATTGCTTCAAACTTTTGCCGAAGGCCACATCCGAAGTCAATTGGAATACTTTTCAAATTATTAACAGCCACATCTAATGTGGTTAATCCGTCATTTAATTTGAGATTTCGATTTTCAAAATAAGTGATTAGTTTTGGCAATCTTCCAAAGTGTTCGTGAAGAAAGTACAACTGATTTTTTTAATTTGGGATTTGTGTGAGCTCCTTGCACTCACCAATACTTCTAGCATCCTCCTTTAGCAGTGTTACGAAATGTTTTAGACTATCGAAATTCTCAGCATAATAACTAGTAGCTTCCAGCCATGTTCCCCATCTAGTTATTGCTGGAGTGGGAGGCAGTGACAGAGATGGAAATCTTTCCCTGAAAAGAGCTACTCTCAATCGTGCTTTTCTGAAAATTTTTTAAAAGCGGATACAAGTCTATCAACTTCTGGAAAGGTGCTCTGATATATTCACAGATTCTGCGGAAACCATGTGCTACACAAGTAATATGCAGCAAATTAGGATATGTTTCCTTTAATATATATGCAGCTCTGTCACTTACAAATAAAAGTACTTTTTCTTTGTACCTGTCGTCGTAATGAAGTATATTTTGAATATTCTCATTAATCGTTTTAGCAACTGTTTCCGCATCAACTGTATTTAGAACTTTTGTTGCTATTACATATGCGTTATATAGAATAGTTGGATGTAGTACACCAGCTACAACATTTACCACACAGCGTCCTAACATATCCACCGTTTCGTCGGCGCTTGTCCATATGTATTGATTTAAAATATGGCTTCTAATGCGTTATACTGTTCTCGTATAGCACCTAGAAACATAATATTTGCGTAAAGTTGATCCATCAGGAACATTTCGACAAGTATATTTTCTTCAGAAATATTTTTAAAGTGGGATTGATAAGTTTATTTAATGGAATATTAGCCGCCATAAAAGTTTTACAGAGTTCAGATGTGTTTGCGATCCTAAGTGACGAATTCTTCACGATATTTTACGGATTTTGTAATAAATTTCGGAATCACTGACAATAGACATACAACCAGTATGACCGTTAATCCAACTCGCCATTTTTTTACGTTTTGCCGTTCTCGACGTTCTTCCATATCATATCTGAAAAAGTAGCTTAAGCAATGCTCTAGGTCTAAATAAATGAAAACTAATGTACGCGTAAGTTATTGAAATTGAACGAAATTCAATGCACACTTACGTCTAAATAATTGGGAGAAGTAGATTCAATCAAACGATATTAAACAGGATCTATGACAAAAAATTACGATGTAATTAATAGTTAAAACTATGAAAACAAGAAACTTACTCACAGTACTTTATTTATCTTACGAAATATAAACTAATAAATAAAATACATTATAAAAACCCCGCTTCTATCTACGCTCATGAAAACACTTTAAAAAGAACTATATTCTCGGAATACAATAGCTGGCTGGTCCATTGTTATCGCGGCGAGACCAGGTGTCCGAGTAAGTCAAACAAATACTTCATTGAATTACGCCGGGATGTACTGAGCGACGTAATACACAATTCCAATTGCCGATTGCGTTTTATAGAAATTGCATCCGTTCTCTAATTATTACATAATGTGACGACTTCAAAAATATATGTTTACTGGAGTGATAAGTAATAAAAACGCACATAATAAATAATAATTCAAAAACATTGTTAAATCATTTTAATAAGAAGATACAAGTTTCCAATTTCATTTATTACATATACGAGTATATGTAATATTTAAAATTTAGGGTATAATGTTAATTACAGTTAGGTAAGTTATAAAAATTTAGTTGATCAAATAACTAAATAAATAAACAAATAAATTTAAACAATTAACCTCTCAGATATGTAAGCGCTTTAAGAAAGAGTCATGGTAGGTATATTGTAGTGTAAAAAAGCAAAAGGAACTTAAAAGATGTTTATAAAAATATACCTAAGACAAAACACGCAGCATCATTTGTGCGTAAAGCTTAAATTATTTAGGACACATTTATACCGACTAGCTAATTAAAGAGTAAAAAAGCAATTATTCGTCTCGCTTTCGTTTAAACATTTTTATGAAGGATATCTTTTTTTGTATTTCAATGTCATGAATCCTTTTACTTCTAAAATTAATATGTTAGGAAACAAGTGACAAAATCTAAATTATTAACTAAAATTGTCGAAACAACGAAAAACACTAGGGATATTATTGAAATAATTTTATCGAAAATCGTATAGTACATCTAGGATATATAAATAGAACTCATATAAAAACAACTATATGAGAGTATATAAACTTGACCGCAACACTTGACCCAAATTATTCATATGTTTAAAGATGTTCCACTTAGAATAAACGATTTTGAAATCGGAATGTGTACTAAATAGAACGTTTTTCACACTGCCTGCGAAAAATAACATTGTAATTATTGAGACAAGAGTAATTGTTATTCAAATGAAATTTTTTTAAAAATTAATTAATAATTTATTTATCTATTTTGGAAGTTTGAAAAATTTTATAATAAAAGTAATATTTGTAAAAACTCGCTTCAACATTATATAGATGCCTTTTAAGTTATAACACTAAGCAAATTTTGTCTGAAACTGAAATATATTTTTAAGAAGTGAAAATATATATTGCATATGCACAATTATTTTTAATTTAAGTTTTTGTATTTTACCAGAAATTTTAAACAAATTACTCGATATCTTAAATTACGTTTTACAGATATCATTTATATTTTGCTCTTTAAACTCGAATAAGAAGATGTTCAGTATTGCTATATTCAAAAAGCCTTCATATTTGAACCTTATTAATTTAGATTTAATAGAACTTCTTTAAAAACCTGCCTAAACTGAGTAGGACAGGACAAAGAAAGTTGTAGAATTTGTGCAATTCGAGAAAAGAAAAACATCATTCTGTAATCGTTTGGAGCAGAAGGCAAATCTGTCGAAACCGACCAGTGCGGAAAATTATCTTCAAAATTCGTTTGAAGAGTAAGGCGGGGAAAGAATGGTGTGGAATTTGGTCAATTCGAGAATGGGAAAACACAAGTATGTGATCATTTAGATCATTTAGAGTAGAAAAAGTAGAATTTTTCAATTCAAGAAATAAAGAATATAATTCTGCAATCGTTCACAACAGTATTTAAAAAATGCAGGGAATGAAATAAAGGACGTTCTATGGCTTGATTAAGTAGATTTGATTATTTTACTTATGTTCAAGTTTGTAGCTAGCTTTCTTTACTTTACCATAGGCTAAATGTTAGTTTTGTATGTTCTATAATAGGTTCTTCATATTTTTCAATGTGATGGATGCTGCTGCTTGATGATTACCATTTGTTGGTAACGGAACTTCATGACCACTTATTGCTTATCATTAAATCCATTGTAAATCATGTACAGACTTTCATTGTTCAAGAGAAGGGGAGCGTCACGAAAAGTTCACTACACAACATATTTTTAGAAAAAATATAGTCAGCGGCTTTGCTAGTTCGATAGGAACTTAGATAGTCAGTAAAGACGCTTACGAAAGATTAATCAGTTTTATGGTAGTAGGATATTGAACATTGATGTGAAGATAAGTAGGTAGTAGATTTGCAATAGCGTAAAATGTAAGTCGCAAATGTAATAAAGACAAGTGAAATAAAGATTTATTAGAAGAGGCCTACGTAGGCGTACGTAGTACCTTTCTACCTTATATATACTTACTACCTTACATTTAGTTTTAATATTTTTTTTGTATGTGTATCAGTTTTTCAATTTAATGAGATAAATACTTACATATATTTCAGATTTCTAATATTACACTAATATGGATTTATGTAATTATATACACTGCAACCTAACTGTGGACTATATAGGGTTACCGCTATCTGAAGAATACGTATAAATTTCTAACTGAAAATCAAAAAAGAAATTTGTTTGCTATTCAAAAGAAATTTCCAAATTTTTAGGGCTAAAATGTAATGCAAGTCGGTTCATATCATTGTTTATTCTATATTTACTAAAATACAGCTCTAATTCAAGTTCATTTATCTGCAAAAAAAAGTTGCTATACTTATTCTTAGAGAATATCGTCTAACAATAAGTTTACTATTTATAAGACTAGTTAATGTTTATTTACCAAAACATTTATGCAATATAGTTTTTATTGGGATGTTTTTTTGTGAATATCAGGAATAGCCTTTACAGCGAATATGTCAACAGCCCTATAATTAATGTGCGTATTAAGGATGCCATTGCGAACGCACATAGCTACAGAAAAGACTATGCCCACACTAAATGTAAATTGGAGAGTTGTTTGTAACGGCGGATTCCTGTATTATATTAACCGCGACAGGGATTCGAATAAAGAAAAATAATTTTCTCGTTACCACGTGAATGTAGGACCGCGATTTTTTGTATGAAAACGTTAATTATATGTTTCTTTAACCCTTTTTTTTCTTTGTTGCTGCAAAAATCTAAGGGTATATAACTGGTAATTATAAATCATTTAAATTTTATCCCTAATTCTCAAAATTAAATTTGTAAAAAATTTGACAAAGTAAAAATCAAACAAGAAATTAAATTCTAACCATGTTATTAATATTCATATTTTTAATAAATTTTTTGATAACACCCAGTGTTATCCCACTGTCGGTTTGGGGAAGTGCATATCTCCAATGACTTTACCCTAGCCGAAGACGCTACGTTAAGCACTATTTTTCGTTTTCAGTTTGTTCTAGTGAAGATGGTATCTTAGTTATATATAAAATATATAATATATATATAAAATAATATATAAAATATATATTTTATATTCCTTGATAAAGGCATCATTTGCCGAAACATGTAGGGTTGTTTTAAATATATATATTTTGAAGTAAAACCAGACCTTAAATCGCCAACAAATTGAATTTACCACAACATACAATGGTCACGAAATAATTATCTATATACAGCGTGTCCAGAAACTCTCCTGACAAACGAAGACAGGAGATTCCTCTGATAATTTTAAGACAATTAAACCCAAATTCACCTAGTCCGAAAATGCTTCCTAAGGGAGCTAGAGTTCTTTGAAGATGGCGCCTTGTATTTATTTTTTTTTTTAATTCCTACAGAACGCTTCTATTTAGAAAAACAAAAACTGGTATGCTTATTTATCCTCCAGAGATGAATCGATTCCTTCAATTGCGAATTTCTAGTACCAGTCATAGGCGTCCGTTTTGGGTAGGTCAACGGTTATTTTAAGGCATAACTTTTTTGTCTTTAACTTTTAAGCATTTGTGACACTAGATTATTAAATTTTCAGGTATTCCAGTACTAAAATGTACTCTTACTTTAAGTCGGTAGGATACACCGTTTTCTAGAAAAATCAATTTGTAAATTTTTCGTTTTTTCTTCATTAAAGTTCAATTTATTATGTACCTACTTATTTTTAGCGACGAAGTTGGCTTGAACTATCAAGGCATGGATGAAAATTAATTTAATAAATTAAAAACAAATTATTTATTACAATGGAACGAAACTAACAAAAGAAGAACAAGTATCAAAGGTAGATTGTTACAAAAGTTCCTCGATGTGATGACCATTAGTCTCTATGCATAAGTTTACCCTTTTGCTTAGAGAACGCCGAATTCTCTGCAAAAATTCCAAAGTTATTTCTAAATTCGTTGCAAGCATCTTGTATCCTTAGCCAGAGTTGTGCGCGATTTTGTATCGGAACGGAATAAACAAATGCTTTTATGTATCGCCAAACACAATAATCGCAAGGATTCAAATCCGCCGACTTTGCTGGCCAAGCAACTGGACCGCCCCTTTCAATCCAATGGTCTTCGTAGTTATTATCTAGAAAGTCTTGTACATTCCTGCTAAAGTGGGCCGGACAGCCGTTCTGTAGAAACCATAAGTTTTGCCGAATATTTAAACGCACCTCATCTAACAAATCAGGTAAAATATTTTGCAGGAAATGTAAGTAATCAGAACCATTTAAACGAGCAGGTAATTCCACAGGTCCAAGTAGATAATCGTCAACTACTCCTATCCAGACGTTTATGCTAAACCTATGCTGATGCTTAAATAATGTGCATTATGTACATTAAAAATTCCATTTTTTGAGAATGTAGCTTCGTCACCAAACAAAATGTTCCTGAAGAAATCTTCATCTTGATTTTTCTGATTTTGTAACCATCTAGCGAATTCTACGCGAGCAGGAAAATCTCTTTCTAGCAGTGCTTGCACCTTTGTAAAATGAAAAGGATATAAATTTTCTTTGTGTAAGATATTTCCTACGGAAGATTTTGAAATTGTGGGGTACATGGCAGATAGTCTTCGAACGCTAATTTCTGGATTTTCCTTAACTTCCATTAAAATAACATCTTCATGTTCTGCTGTTACATCATTAGGTCTCCCTGTTTCATTATTTTTTGGGACCACTGAACCTGTTTCTCTTAATCGTTGATGAAGAGCAGTAAATGTTGAGTGAGTGGGATGCTGACGATTGGGAAATTTTTCAGAGTATCTACGTTGCGCCGCTCGAGCGTTACACCTCATTTCGCCATAAACTAAATGCATATCGGCGTATTCCTCATTAGTAAAAACCATTTTTTTAAATTGAAATCGTTGTGTTTGAATAACACAAAGTAAAAAATGAAAAAATAAACTTCGCGAACGGACAACAATTTGACAATGAAAAACGTAGGTTTTACTTATGTTGGCAGTTCAGAGCTAACTATTGCAAAAAGTAAAAAATTGAACTTTAATGAAGCAAAAATGAAAAATTTACAAATCGATTTTTCTAGAAAACGGTGTATCCTATTGACTTAAAGTAAGAGTACCTTTTAGTACTGGAATACCTGAAAATTTAATAATCTAGTGTCACAAATGCTTAAAAGTTAAGGACAAAAAGTTATGCCTTAAAATAACCGTTGACCTACCCAAAACGGACGCCTATGACCGGTACTAGAAATTCGCAATTGATGGAATCGATTCATCTCTGGAGGATAAATAAGCATACCAGTTTTTGTTTTTCTAAATAGAAGCGTTCTGGAGAAATTTAAAAAAAATAAATACAAGACGCCATCTTCAAAGAACTCTAGCTCCCTTAGGAAGCATTTTCGGACTAGGTGAATTTGGGTTTAATTATCTTAAAATTATCTGAGGAAACTCCGGTCTTCGTTTGTCAGGAGAGTTTCTGGACACCCTGTATATATGAACTTAATGTGTATGAGAATTAATAATTATTAAATCTCATTTTACATGTGATTGTCGCTATAATTTGTTGCATTTCGTATATTGTAGTATAGCAGTTCGTATATATATACACGCAGTATAGAAGCGAAAGCTATGTTTGTCTCCGGATAAGGTGCACAGACGATGAAAGTCAGTGAAATGTCGACATTTGCACCAGACCTTAAATCGCCAACAAATTGAATTTACCATATATATATATATATATATATATATATATATATATATATATATATATATATATATTGATATAGTACAGCTTATACCCACAGTATGTAGTCAACTTAATAAATTTATATGTCCCAAGATCGTAATATCTTAAAAATAATGGTAAGAAAATCGTTAATGGTTAAATAAATAATATGTAAAAACGATGTAAGATCAAAATTAGTTTTTTTAATCATGATGCCGAACTTATTTAAATATTTTTATTTGTTTATTTATTTTATTTGGTCATTTGGTAATTTATCATAACTTAATATCGCGAAAAATCAAGAATTTTAAAACTAATTATGATTAAAATATTTTTGTGCAAACAATTGTAAACATTATTGTAAATTTGACTATTGGCTGAACCCTGTAAAAAGTACGCAACTGGGATCACGTGAGAGTATTTTAATAGAATGAAAATAGGCTGAAAGAGAAATATCCAATGTTGACATACTAAAATGAAGCAAATAGAAATATCTGGAAAATTATTTTTCTATTATCTAAATTGACTAAATTTCTTTATCTAAATTATTTGGAGTTATTGCAGAATTTTAGAAAAATATAATTAATTTTCAACTACTTCCTGTGGTAGTCAGGACAACAAAACAAAAGTTGTTGACGAAGGAGATTTTTGCATGAGGTGATAGAAACGACGATTTTTCAACGCATTTTTTTAAAAATTAATTAAAATCAATTATATCAACCCAATTTTATTATAAATGTGTTAAAGATAATAGAAAAGATAAATACCCTATTGGAAGACTGTTTTCGACAGAAGAAGCATTTTTTTTTATATAACATCATTATCGAGAATACCACTGTGTCTAAGCCAGTTAATTTTAGAAGCATTGGCTTAAAAGAAGTATTAAAATCCTATTCTGAGCTTCAACAACCATCAAAAAGGGTGAAAGTTACAAAACCGAGTGGATAACTTAAAGAACTTGTCACGGAAGCAGTTCTACGCAAAGGAAATTTTCCAGTTGTACGAAAAGTGCACCACAACAACCTACCTTCCAGATCTCGGTGGATATTTACAGAACTCTCATAATCCTTTACATATACAAGGCCTGAAAACTCCATGCTCTTCGTATACAACAGGTACACAAGTGGAAATAGATACACTTATTTTCTAAAAAGATATTAACTCATTTGTTGAATCATATATTAAGTATTAAACTCATGTTATCTTGGGGGCAATATACCATTTTAGAACAACAGTTATACTTTTTTATAATAATCTCTAAAATAACCTTAATTTGTTGTGTTTACTTTACGAACCATACGTTTACTGTGTAGGCAACCAAATATAATTTGTAAGAAGGGGTATACAAACAACCCAATTTTGACTAATGTTTTGATCTAGCTTATTAAGTGTATATTTGTATCCTGTTTTATAAAAAAAAACACAATTAATAATCGTTCTAATTATATATTTATTTTACTCTAAATCGTTTTTTTATGCCCCGCTTATGTATGTTGTGAGCTGTTTGAGTATCTAGAACCTACCTTAAAACCTGGGATTAAGAAGCGCTCTTGTTAATTATTGTCCTATTTTAAAAAAATTACGAATTGGAGCTAGTTATAAAGATATTTTATTAAATTTTATATTCATAATTCTCTTTACCATTAACATAGTATTATATCATTTTGTCACCAGCTTCGAGGGTGGTGTATTATATCATATATATATATATATATATATATATATATATATATATATATATATATATAAGGTAAACTTAATAAGTCGGCGATTAAAGGTCTGGTTTACTTCAAAGTATATATATATATAAAACAACCCTACATGTTTCGGCAATACGCCTTTGTCAAGGGAATACAAAATATAAATGACAGAATATATATTCAGTCATTTATATTTTGTATTCCCTTGACAAAGGCGTATTGCCGAAACATGTAGGGTTGTTTTATATATATACTTTGAAGTAAACCAGACCTTTAATCGCCGACTTATTAAGTTTACCTTATCATACCAAGGTCACGAAGATATTATATATATATATATATATATATATATATATATATATATATATATATATATATTAGTATACAGGGTGTTACAAAAAGGTCAATCTGTTAACCATATATTCTTTTGGCTTAAATAACAGAATTTCCCTTAAGTCACTTTCTATTTTAACGATTTTGTTCAACATACAGGTAACTTTTTAAAAGTAGCCCGATCGTGATAAAAAAATCAAAGTCTTGGTGAAATTGATCCCGTAGAATCCGAATCTGGCATCAAAATTTACCTACCACCTTTGGTGGCGGCTTGAGGACGGTGGCGACTTTGTCGATATGTTGGAGGCGCGCGAAATGTCGTAGCTGCAGATCTGGTACATATGGTGACTTGAAATTTTGCATGCGAACTTACAGAGGATGTATCTACCAGGAACATTCTATCTGCAAAGCTATTACAGCTTTGGTTGCTCAAACCTGACGTATATTCCTGCAATCTTTTCCTAAAGGCTAAATTCGCACAGCAGCTCCGAAATTAGGAACATTGGAATGCTTTCCCTAGTAGCCACATTCCTTCTAATTATCTCCCCTTCCATATCGAGGAAGTCGCCGCCGCCTTCGATGCGCCCCCGAGGTAATGATGCCAGATTCGGATTCTACTGAATAAGCTGGTTTCTAAAAAGAAAGCATTATTTATCTATTCCCATTCCCAAATTTGCGCTGCTTTCCTCTTAGATTTGGTGACACAATATTAGCAAGGACATCAAACCAGAACTACTTGTATTAAAGTATGTCCATATTATTTCGCTTATTTTAAGTATATTTACTAGAATTAAACGTCATTCATGTAGATGTCCTATTTGATGACAATACTGTTTCGAGTGAATGTGTAGTGCAGTTTCAACAACAGTACATACGAGGGCGGAGTGATATATAAAGTATCCAACTCTATAAAATAAGAATAAGAAAAGACAAAACAATGAAACCAATCTCAAAATTAAGCATAAGGCCAAATAAGGACTGTCCGGATGAAGCGAAACAACAATGAATTTCGGACTCGTTACTCTATTCCTTGTTTCGTTGTCGAAATGCGGTCTGAGTTGTAGTACAAGCAAAAATTCATTCTTTCCGACCTTAATTTATGATACTATCTTTTGTGATCGTAAAGTTTAGCAGTATCTTATTAAATTCGTTGTTAATATCTTCGGCAGAAAGTCGGTATGAATGACTTCCTTTGTATTCCAGAAAATGGCGAGAATTACTTTCTGCGCTGATGGAACTCTTTTTCATACACGTGGAGAATAAGAACGACGATATTCCATTGACTGCGGTTTGTTTTCAGGCTCATAATGGTGAACCCAAAATTCGTGTACGGAAGTGATGCTGATGCGGAAATCATCTCCTTCACGTCTTGACAAATGTTTTTTCTTTGTTGCTTCATGACACCCTCTAATTGTCGCGGGACACATCTGGCGCAAATTTATCTGCATTTCAACATCTAAATAATTTAATGGTCCATTCTTGACTAATGCTTAATTGCCGAGCAATTTTATATTGAATAAATGATTTCAGGTCTAGCCATGCTATGGGTTATATCCCTAGGGCATGGAGAGAAACTAGGGTAGTGTTTATTCCGAAGCCCGGAAAAGTAACATATACCCACCTTAAATCGTTTAGACCAATTAGTCTTACCTCTTTTATGTTGAAGACTATGGAAAAAATGATATATTTCAATATTAAAGAAGGGGCTCTGGATGGATCTCCTCTACACCCACTGCAATGGGCATACCAGATGGGAAAATCAGGTGAGGGTGCACTGCAATTTTATATTGAATAAATGATTTCCTTGAATCAGTGCATTCACTTGTCTGCGATTCTTCTCATGCGTCACTGATACTGGTCGACCTTATCGCTTTTGATCAAACACCTTGTTTTCACCAGTATGACAAAGTTTTGCACGTCGAACCCACAGGCGGGCACTCTTCGCATCCATGCAATCGTTGCTACAAACAGCTTCCAATCACCTGTAAATTTCAAAGGGCGCGCAACCTTCCAGCGTTAAAAATTATGTCACGGATCGTTGCTTAGTATGCATAAGTCGAACTCTTGATAAATGAAAATGTTACTCGACGACAGTATATAGGAAAGTTAAACTTTACATGCTAAGATGAGATACTCGACACTATTCACACAATAGCGTTGTTGGAGACCTTCAATCCGCCCTCGTACAATTGTTTACAAGGCATTTGCTTTTTGTTTTAAGTTCTTGTTTGTTCTTCTTACTAAAGATTTGTCAAGGATCGTAACCAATTGTATTTTATAAATCGAATTTCTGTAATAATGATCTAACTTTTCTAGGTGTTCAGTTTCCTTGCCATGTTCAATAGTTTTAATGACTTTAGATACATTTCCCGCATGATCAGGTTACAGAGATTAAAAAATCGAAAAGTCGAATACTGAGGTAGACTATTTTTAATTGTAATGTTCAAATTATTGACAATCGATTTCGTCCGAATATGATTTTTTTTTGACGATCGGGCTACTTTTAAAAACTTAACTCTGATACCCTGTGCATTGAAATAAATGGGTTCAAATGAAAAGTGAGGAAAGTCCCATTATTTAAGCCCAAAGAACGATGTTGAATTCAGACACCCACGGTTTTTAAGGTCATGTATGTATAATGTTATTTGCTTGGTGCCAGTTTGTTATGAAAAAATGAATAAACTTGTTTTATTTACAGTGGAGAACGGACACCCTTACCACATGACGCAAAGCCCAGTGCAGTACTGGCGAAAGGCTGTCTGTTCTGTTTCTAAAATATTTAATTTTATTTAATAATTGGAAAACGAACGGGTGGTGATCTATAAAATTACGAAATACATATTTATTTGTTGAAAAGTTGTATTTAGAAAGTTTTTAATTTTATTTATATAATTGGAAAACATATGGGTGGTGATCTATCTATCTAAAATTACGAAATACATATTTATTAATTAATTTGATTTATGTAATTGGAAAACAAACGGGTGGTGATCTATAAAATTACGAAATACATATGTATTTGTTAAAAAGTTGTATTTTTAAAGTTTCTAATTTTATTTCTATAATTGGAACATTTTTATTTGTTCATTTTGTCGTTCAAGTTGAGTAAAGGAGTATTAATATTGACTAGCAATAGTTACGTGCTATTTCTCTTACGAAATACGATAAACTTATTTATTTTATCTACGTACTCGACACCACTGAAAACACTATATTCTCCGAATACAATAGCTGGGTTGTCCATTGTTATCGCTGCGAGACCAGGTGGCCGAGTAAGTCAAACAAATACTTCATTGAATTACGCCGGGATGTACTGAGCGACGTTATACACAATTCCAATTTCCGATTGCGTTTTATGGAAATTGCATCCGTTCTCTAACAGGCTAAATACATGCTGTGACCGAAAAATAATGTGTACTGCTCGACCGTAGTGTTTGGTTCTAACTACGTTCATATTATTCCTTTTTTACTTCCCCTTAGAAATTTGGAATATTTTGAAACAAATAATTGCATCATTACAAATTATTGCAGTTAATAGTTATAAGATGCAAACGAAACCAATTTCTTCGGTATGAAACTTTTCCTCCCCGTGACATATATCCAGAGCCATATTTCTGTTGTTATAAAGCGACCTTGAGAATATTTCATTTTATAATAGGCCTTCAATTAGGAATTTTAAATATTGATGCATCCTGGAATTTGCTTAAATCAAAGTTTAAATATAGTTTTATAACCCAAGAGAAACAGTACATTGTAAAATAGCAATAAAGTTGAATACTGAGAAATAACTACGCGAATGCAGTTAATTATACATGTATACAGGTCTGTTAAAAATAATGCGATAAATTACGAATTCTTAATAACAATAATGATAACGAACACTATATAATACAACTAATAATACAAAACATATCTGCGAATATATTGTTTTATTGAAAGTCAAAAGTATGTGCATTTGATGCTTTCATTCCAAATATATTTGAAACTTATTTAGTGACGGGACATAAATTGCTAAAGATATCATATTTTGTCGCATTTGTTATTCTGTTTTTGTCTTTTTTTAGTTCTTATGCTTATTTTACAGTACAGTTCATTTGCATTCCAATGTTGAAAGAGCATAACAATCCATCGTGGTTTTAGCCTTTCGTTTAGCATTTTGTTAAGAAATTGTTACTTTCATCTGAAACGAATTTATAATTAGTTTAGTTAAAATTTCCATATTGGAATCTTAATTTTAAGTAAACGTTAATTTATGTACATAAATATAAATGAATGTCTAAAATACATAAAAGGAAAATTTCTAATATTATTTTGTTTCAAAATGCTTTCACAGATAAATTTATAAGAAATTGCAGCAAATATATTTTCCTCGATATTTGAATATATAATGAGAGTGGAAAAGATATTAGAATCAGATTCTGTAATTTATTAAAAAGCGGATATTAATAATTTCAGCTGTAAAGATACTTGAAACAAACTCTATTCCTAAATTTCTAAAAATTCATAAGAAATAGTCCATCTATTGAGAACGGTTACAAAAATGAAATGTTATTTTTCTTTGTTACGTAAACAATAAAGTATTTTTTTTTCTTTTCTTTGTAGCGCTATACTGTAGTGTCAGGAATAACAACAAAGATATATGCGCAATATTTATAACAGCCCTATTATTCTAGCAAGTTTTCCAAAAATAATAAATTAAGAATTTACAAGGGCGAATTGCTAGATAAGGTCTCCAACAACGCCACTGTGTGAGTAGTGGGGGATCGAAACAAGTTATAACCTGCAACCGGTAATTTCGAGTATCTCGTCTTAGCATACAAAGTTTCATTTTCCTGTATACTATCGTTGAGTTACAGTATCATTTATCATGAGTTTGATTTCTGTGATGCGTACCCAGACAGGAATGTTTCACTTAAAGATGACGTGTCCATCCAAATTTACAGACGTTTGGAAGATGTTTATGGCAAATATTGTTGCATGTGAAGGATGTTCGCCATTGTGTTTGACGTGCAAAACTCTGTCATGGAGGAGAAATAAAGATGATCAAAAAGCTATCAAGTTGACCTGTATCAGTGGCGCAGGAGAATTATTAAAGACAAGTGAATACGAATTGCTCTGCAATTAGGCATTAATTAAAAAAAAATCCAATACATTGTTTAGACATTGAGTTACAGAAAACATTTCACTAGATAAGTCCTGCGACAATTAACGGATATCATGAAAGAACAAAAAAAAAAGCATTTGTCAAGGAGTTCTTAACCAGTATCGACGTAAAGGAGATGATTTTCTCATAAACTCTACCACCGCGAATGAATTTTGGATTCATTATTATGACCACCAGGCAGAATATCATGCTTACTATTTTCTTAGATGCAGAGAAAGTCATTCATACCTAATATCTGCCGAAGAGATTAACGCTTAATTCAATAAGATACTGCAAAACTTTTCGACCACTAAAGAATCGTATCTGTGAAGGTCGGAAAGAACGAATTCTTTTTTGCACTACAACAACGCCAGACCGCATTCCAGCAAAGAAACGATAAATACAATGAAGATATTGAAATTCAGGTTTTTTTGCAGCGTCCATATACTCCTGGTTTGGCATCTTCAGAATTCTGGGTGTTCCCAAAGTTGAAAGAGGTATTGAAAAGTTCGCAATTGAATCAGCAGTAAACGGGCAAGTTTTTTTTCATAGACGGAATGAAGAAATGGATTGAGCATTTGGAAAAACATATTTCTTGCACTAAATTGTGATTATGTACAAAAATAATTACTTTGGTAGTGCAATAAAGTTACTTTATTTTGAAACTGGTTTCAACATTTTGTCTCTTTATTCCAATATATTGGCGTTTTGTTGGCCGGTTCCTGCATGTTCATGCTGTAATATAACGTATTGCTACGTCATCGGCTTTAAGGAAAGAACTTTTAAAGAAAGAGATGCGCGTGGGAGACTACGGGCACTTCCGTTGCAAATGTCGACGAGCCTAGATGAGTTTTTGACTGTTGTGTGATTTTGTACCGAGAAAACTTACACTGAAATAGATGGCTTATATGGCAGCAGACAGAGTTTGATGTATCGCAATTTTATGTTTGGGTTGACATTATTGACTAGACCGAAGATTTATTGGCCCCTCGAACATCTGTGGGTAAATCATTTTCAGGTTAAATTTCTTTGCGATATTTCTTTGTATTTCAATTTTCGTGTTTCGCTATTTCCAATGCATAATTAACATCTGTAAGGTTCTTCTTAATGGTTTTATAACTAACTGGCTCTTGATTGCTGTTTGAGTTTAAAACCAACGAAATTGGAGAATTAATTAAATAAGTGAACAAGACCACGTGTCCCGACAATTTCATCGAGGGCCACATGTGAAACGGAAACGACTCCGTTGCAGCAGGTTGTCCTCGAGCAGCACCAGCAAGCTATAAGGTAGATTTGTCACTAATTACGCCGTTTCATCTTATCAAATACTACTTAAAAATTTGCATTGTACTATAAGAAAATTGTCGACATGTAATATTAAGAATTATTAATTTATTCTTTCTTTTGTCTTAGACTTTCAGCAATCTCTTTGTTTGTATGTTATATTAAGATAGCTTACATTAAATTATACTTTCTTTATCTTAGACATTTATTGAGTTCTATGTTCGAACGTTATAGTAATTTAGAATACATTAATTTATTTTTCGCTTCTATTGTCTTGGCACAGAAGAATTTCTTTAATGATTTAACACTTTGGTATTGTTTATACCGTATTGTTATTAATTTAATGTATTTAATATTTGCGTTAATGCAATTTAGATTAAACAGAAATTTGTCGATTCAATTAAGTTAAGGATTTCGTGCAAAATAATGTATTTAAATTATTTTTACCATATTTAAATAGCACCGCACCATAGGATATGTCGCTCCAGGATTGATATTGTATTTTGAATTTATAATTAAATTATGTTGATAATTAACAGTTATATGTTTATTTAAATTATTATATACTCTAATTTAATAATATGCAGGGTTTCATCCCTTTCAGATATTGTTGAAGCTTACTACCGTTTTCTTTTTCTATTTTTGTTTTGTAAATTTTATTATCGACGAAAACGTTTATAATAAACTTGATTCTTTTTCTTTAATGTGGATCGTTTTCTTTACTTCTTATCACCTCCTGCTCTCTGGAATTACTTTATTATTTTCTTAGTGGGTTCGTTAGCGCAAGTACGTTTTCCGCGTTACCTATACCTACGACAAACAGCCCTTAAGGTGGCGCCCTTTAAATTTTAGTCAGTTCAGCAACGTTTTGACAAGAAACGCCCAACCATCTTCACTGAGTTTCACGCCCTTGACACTGGCTGACAATTTAAGATCATCCCGCCCACGCAAGGTAAATCCGAGGAGGTGGTTGGATTACGCAACATTTTTACAAAGCCAGTTTTAGTTGACTTTTATCTCTTGCACGTTGCGTGTAGCATCATCTTATTCTTATTTTATAAAGTTAGAGACCTTATATATCAATTCGCTTTCGTACTTAGTTTTCTAACGAAAGTTTTTAAAATATTTACCTTACAGCTGTACACATCTACATATATGCTAACATATATATTTAAATACTAAAATTGTTTATTTTCTTCTAATTCCTCATAATTATTAATGTATTATATGACCCCAATTACATACAATAATAATCATTCTACATGAGTGAAATTCTATTGTGGTTCTGCGCGTTTACGGTTTTAGTAAAATTAAAATTTGTGAAAACTTCCACATCGAAGCTTTTCAGGGTCGAAGTTTAACTCACCAAAATAGGCCAATTTTATTCAGGTTTATATCACGCAAAGTTGGAATTCCTGTATAAAATTTATTTTGAATTTAAATATAAAATTTATAACAATGCGAGAATCAAAAAGATTATAATTTCTTTAAATCGTATAACATTTATATAACTAAAATTCCTCCATGATGAAATTGTAAGGAATTAAAATAATAATTTTATAATATTTAATACAAATCACTAACTTTAGTAGTTGTATTATTAGAAATTATTAATTTATTATATTAACTAATTACAACATAATTTGAAACATACTTGAGTAAGTAAAACCTACCAATTTTGTATAATACAAAAGTATTTTTAATAATATATAATATTATTAAAAATGGCGTGTGAAGAACACAATACAAGTTCATATGTATTTTTGAATGTATCTTCTCCAAAGACGTAGATACGTATTTCACATTTCTACATGATTATCAATACGCCCCTGTTGGAGAAGAGACACATTCAACAAACATACTACCTTGCTATCTCGCAGATATTATTAAGAGCGTGAAGGAATATTCAACGCTGTCTATATAATAATCGCAGAACTAGCCGTGGTGTTCCTTATAGTCGGTAACCACCGTATCTATAAAAAACTGTATTATCGTGTCTTCACTACTTGTCGGCGTAAACCGAATACGTATATAACAACATAATTTGAAACATACTTGAGTAAGTAAAACCTACCAATTTTGTATAATACAAAAGTATTTTTAATAATATATAATATTATTAAAATTGGGGTGTGAGGAACACAATACAAGTTCATATGTTTGTTGAATGTGTCTCTTCTCCAACAGGGGCGTATTGATAATCATGTAGAAATGTGAAATACGTATCTACGTCTTTGGAGAAGATACATTCAAAAATACATATGAACTTGTATTGTGTTCTTCACACCCCATTTTTAATAATATTATATATTATTAAAAATACTTTTGTATGAACTAATTACAATTCACTACAATATACAAGCTGTCTTTGAAATAAAAAGACAACGTATTAAAATCGAAAGATGCGAGGGACACCTTTTATATTTTTACGATCGACCACTAGATGGTGCTTTTGACATAGGTAATAACTATATTCCTAAAGTTTGACATTTGTCAATGACAAATCCGCGATAGCTTAGAAATTGACAATAGTTTGTTGACAGCGACAGTTTTAAGACAGTGAGTTTGTAAAATAATAGAGATTACTCGTGAAGATTTTCGTTGGATGATTTTTACGATTATAAAAAAGGCATCTCTTGGCATATCGCACACTGCAATTCATTTAATTTTACTTGAACATTTATTTGTAAAAAAATATGTTGCAGATGGATTCCACGTAACTTGACCGAAGCATAGAAAGTAGCTCGTGTCAATTGGTGTAAAGAGAGGCGCAAAAAATTCGACGTAGGAACCGCAAAATCCGTATACAACACCGTCGCAGGTGACGAAACTTGGATATATGCGTATGGGCCGGGAATCGGCAACAATCTACTGTATGGGTGTTCCAAGACGAATCGAACCCACAAAAGTTGTTCGTGCAAGGAGCACTTCCAAGAAAATGATCGCTTGTTTCTTCGGCTGTACATGACACATCGCAACAATTCCTTTAGAGGATCGAAAAATTGTTAACGCTGAATGGTATACAGTAATTTGTTTGCCAAAAGTTATAGACGACATTAGGAAGAACAACCTGAAACGCCGCATTATTCTTCATTACGACAATGCGAGTTCCCATACAGCACGTCTAACAGTTGACTATTTGAAGGAGAATAGTGTTGAAATAATGGCTCATTATCCATATTCACCTGAATTGTCGCCGAACGATTTCTTTTTGTTCCCAACTTGAAACCAAAAATGCGTGGAGAGCGATCTTCAACACCTCAAGAAGCAATCGAAGCCTTTGAAAACCATGTTTCTGAGATACAACCTTCAGAGTGGAAAAAATGTTTTGAGAACTGGTTCGTACGCATGCAAAAGTGTGTAGACCATAAAGGCGAATATTTTGATAAAACAATAAAATAGTTTGTTCTCAAAAATTTTGTTTTCTTCCCAGATTTTGTAAAGATATAAACGGTGGCCCTCGTATAATTATAAAGAATATGAATGCAAAAATATTGTTAATTACGACGCCCCATAATTAAAAACACCCTGAAAACCACTTCATGCTCCGCCTATGAATACAGAATGTGTATAAATAATAAATTTGTACCCCTATTGAAGTTACACACACACACCGTATGTTTACATACGTAACAGCTGTCGATGCTATAAAAACTATAACATCCTGTATGCTAAGTGAATTATTGAAAATTAAGATGCGTGATTAATTTACAAGCCCATTTTCAAAATTATACTAGAAATAATTGGTGGACTTTTAGAACAAACAACATTGCAAGTGCATTAAGGAATTTTATTTTCTGTTAGGAGAAGTAAAAAATAAAATGCTGCTATTAAATTTAAAGGCAGCAATGTTTATGTATATAAAAACGCTAGAAAATATCATTGTGTCCAAGTTTTGTTATTGTAAGGCTTCAATATCCTGGTACGAAAGTCAGCTGTTAAACATTTATACTTCCCTGTATTTTTATAAAGCTAGTATATTAAAAGAACATGCTCTACGGGCATTTAACGTCTTATTTTGTAAAATCTACCTTTAATCGAAAAATTGTATCGAACGTATGGAGCGACCGACCACTGAATAAAATTTAAATTGAGATGTACAATAACAAAACTATCTTTTTTGTAATTGTCGGTGCAACTTCTAGGTACCGTCTTTTATAATATAGTTCATCGCACAGTGGCGTGACAAAAATTTTTTAAATATTTTTGTCATTTTTTTCTCTCGAGGAAATTTTGAGAAAATATTTGGGTATATATGCTATATATGTAATTTAATTTTTCATACGTTGTCTTTTTATTTCAAGAACACTCGGTATTTCAAATAATTGATTTGCGATGTAGATAGCAAAAGTTAATCTATAGAACCCTTACTACAAAATAATTTTAAATCCTGGATATGTGTTTCGACAACTAAGTTGTCATAATCAGCAATAGAAAAAGTATTATAGTCGGAACCTTCACACACACTGTACACAAGCTAAGTACATCACTATACACTGACGTATTAATAAAGGATTTTATAATTCTATGTAAATGATTTGTGACTTGTTTGAAGTATATTATTAAACGTCAACGAATATACCACATATCAAAAATAATATAAGCGTTACTATAGTAACTGTATTACGTTGTTTCAGCGTTCCATTCACAACTCCACATTTCGCTTGTTCCTCGCGTATCTTTTGAACTCCTTCGGCGAAAGAGGGTCCCGATCCTTCACTATCTTTTCGTTAACCTTTCTAAAATCTATACAGATTCTTGAAAACCCATTTTGCTTTCTGATTACAACTGCCTGACTGGAATATAACTATACTGGTTCCATAATTCTACCCTTGAGCTGTTCATCTACTCGATCATCAACAATATTTCTTTCGCTAAATGGTAATCTTCTAGGCGGATATTATATTGGCTGATCACCCTTTAGAATAATCTTCATCTAAGTATCAGTAGTCTTTGTTTTTAAAATCAAATTATTAACTATTAGCTTTCAACTCAACAATACACTGCTGCCAATGATTTGTATGGTCATCTAATTGTCGGGAACTGTATATAAAAATTCGATAAAAATTTAATTTTGTTCTTTAAAATGCTACAGTATTTCATGATTCAAGCTGATAAATATTAATTTGATTGTTTGGCAATTTGGTAGCTTGCTAGTTTGGCAGTTTGCTAGTTTGAATAAACAAAATATCCATGGGCATGTGCAACCGTAAATATTTCTTACGTTGTTCGAACTGTAAATGCGCTCGTATTGCAGAGTAAAAGCTTGGCATGCGTTGCTATGCAACTCAAGTAAAGGTACTTTTTGTCTGTTTCTGTTAATAGAATTTGAAAGTACATCTATTTAGTCGATTAAAATAGCATTTTATTGAGTTTTTTATGAATTTTATTGAGCAGCTGTTCGCGAATTAAACATAAGGTAATATTAAAAAACTCAAAAGTTTCTCTCATGTCTTTAATTCCACTGGTCTCATCACGTACAGGTCGCTGCTCAATGCACTCACCCGTGAAATCCCATATTCTAGATCTCGATATTTGAGATCTGCCATGGTATTGGATTCGCCTCCCTTTCTTGTATTTAAATTTTTCATTCTTTTATTGAAGTGCTTTGAAATATACTGTATATTTAGTTATTCCGACTTGAGCAAAAAGGAATAATTTTGGGTTTTCCAGTCGATTAAAATAGCATTTTAATGAGTTTTTTATGAATTTTATTGAGCAGCTGTTCGCGAATTAAATATAAGGTAATATTAAAGAACTCAAAAGTTTTTCTCATGTCTTTAATTCCACTGGTCTCATCACTTACAGGTCGCTGCTCAATGCACTCACCCGTGAAATCCCATATTCTAGATCTCGATATTTGAGATCTGCCATGGTATTGGATTCGCCTCCCTTTCTTGTATTTAAATTTTTCATTCTTTTATTGAAGTGCTTTGAAATACACTGTATATTTAGTTATTCCGACTTGAGCAAAAAGGAATAATTTTGGGTTTTCCTATTTGTAAGCACGCAACATACCGTGTGCACAACGTCGTGCGATCGATGGATATATAAGTAATGACTGGCCAACTGCAAGTATATTCGCCTTGCTTGAACACAATAAGCGACTGATAGGAATATTCAATGTGTTAGAGAGAGATTATTTTATTCGTTCTTAGATCGTATGTAGAATGTGTTGGATAAAGAAATGGAACGCCCGTACAGTTAGACAGTAGAACAGATTGAATATACTCTCTCAACCCTAACCACATAAACTCGCTATTCGTCTTCGTCTTACTACATTGTGGTAGATCAATCACTCCCCGGCGTTCATACGGTATAACTGAACATTCGAAAAGTATGAATTTTCCAGATTCAAACGCGCATTTCAAGCGATTGGCCTTGAGCTTTTTATCATAATCGAAAAAGCACGATTAACAGTCTGCGTAATAATTAATTGCTGATACATTTTGTTTCACCTACATGTACGAAATAACAAAACAAATTAACCGATAAGTAAAGCTGGGAATTATATACACACGGAAACTGCATTATATGCGCATATATATTTCCAAAATTCAATGAAAATATGCAGAACTTCTATTAAAATATGAAAAAATATGTAAAATTTAAGTCATAGTTACACTACTAAATTACTCGTATTGTCAAAATATTAAATAATGTCAATATGTACTATATAAATATTTTATTCGAAATTTTACAAAAATACATGTACAATAAAATAATAAGAATAAGTACATTAAACAATGTAACTCTTTATATTTATATAGTATTGTAAACATTTACAATTAAATACTTTTCTAAATTCTCAACAAAAAATAATTCTGCGATCTGTCAATAATAGCTTGTATGCTGAAAACCTTCGCTCAACGTCAACTGATGTAATTGGCCCATACTTATATTTGCAGATAATTGATGGACTCATCTCAATGGTTTCATCGTAGTTTCCTTGCCACACACTGGAATTCTACTGATTCTAGCTGACTAAAATCCTCCTTTTTCTCTAGAACTTGTGTTAATTTAATTTTGAACCGCTCTCCTATGGAACATCTCACATTGTAAATTTCATTCTTGAAGCTTTGAATAAATTCTATCGATTCACTGAATTAAACACCTTGAGTTTCAAGTTTTCGTATTGTTTCATTAATAAAACCATAGTTTGCTTTGATAAAAGTTAACTGTTGGCGCATTTGCGCTTTATTTAGTATATCTTAGCAATCTGCAATTGCTATCGAGTCGTTTGAAAAAGAAAGAATCAATTCTCTTATCTGTTCAAAGGTATCGGCATAAAATGCAGCGGCATCAAACCACGTACCCCATCTTGTTATTATGGGTTGTGGTGGCAGTGCCAGACCATCTTTGTATACTTGTACCCTCAGCGGTGCTTTAATAAATACGTTTTTTGTCAAATTGATCAATGAATTAATATCTGGAAATATGTAAGATATTTCTTTTGCTACTCTGTTAACAGCATGGGCCAAACATGTCACCTGCATCAGATTCGGGTAAAAAATCTTCAAATCCTGTTCTGACTTCACCATATTGTCGCAGTATCCAATAACATCATAATACCTTATCATTTGGAACGGCATTTTGCAAATAAAACCTCGTTAAACTATCGTTTATAAATAAAGGTATTTGATTTCTCCAGTTTTTTTGTACCAATTAAAAGGACTGTCCAGCGCAATCTTCATTTAAAATACCAATCAATAAGTTGGCAATATAACGTCCACAACTGTCTGTTGCCTCATCGACTACGAACTAAATATAATTTTCACTTATTGTTTCCTTAATTTTCATCATAGTTTCCCCAAACTGTATTTTAATACACTTTTTTCTTTTAGTTGAGCGACTAGGAACTGACAGTTTCGTATACTTCCCTAAAAAAAATTTAAACGTCGAATTATCCAACTTTGAAAGTGGAATGTTTGCATTTACGAAAGTGATACACAATATATATCACATAATATAATAATAATAATGTTCGTGGGACTCAATGTGTATTTTTAATTTTAATTATTAACGGTTTCAATAGTGTGCATATATCGTTCAAATTAATGAAAAAATGAACATGTTATTCTGTGTACGTACTATAAAATAATCAAAAAGTTTTATATGAGGACTGTGATATTCCCAATTAACTGATATTTGAACAAGGTTGAACAAGGTTAAAACCCAAACGTTACGAAAGCTAAGACAATATTTGTTCATCTAATCCACTTATAAACATCATAACAAAAAATATTCCATATTTTTCCAGAGGCAAATTATTAAATTAATTTATATATAAGTGTATATCTGCTACTGGATTAGAAAAACAAAATATGTATAGTTAAAACAAAAAATATTTTTTTTAAAGAAAGTATTAACACATTCGAACAAAAACATTTGACATACCAGCGGTTCAGAAAAAGGTTTAGATAAAGCTAAAAATATAAATATGTTTATTTTGATCACCGAAATTTGAATGACGCAAATATTCATTCATTCAAAACATCGAAGAAAAAACGGGTCTTTGAAGATAAATGATAATAACTTAGAAGCTAGTTTTGAAGATTTAATTTCGTAGTACATAATTAAAAATAAAACCGAAAATATAGAAACATTACTCACACGCACACACTTAAATAATATATTTAAACATTACCTTTAGTGTAGAAACACATTCACATTTACCACTACTCGAGTGTAAACATTTGCGTACATTGTTATTTTTAAACTAAGTCTCTAAGTTTAAAATAAATTAAGAGTTAACATTTTTGTAAAGACAATAGTTGATGTACCTCATGGTTTTCGTTTATTCGTTTAAAATATCTAAATATAGAAAAGTAAAACAGAATTAATAAATATTCGTGGGCATATTTGAAAAAATAAATAAATATACTCCAATATTATCCAATTGTTCGCACATATAATTGTAATTCTATAGAGAGACAACACCAAAGTATTGCCAAACATATTGTATTTTTAGAAATGAAAAATTTATCTAGAAACTTGGATTTTTAGTATTTTTTTTTTAATATTTCAATTAGATTTTTTTTATATATTTCAATACGATATTTTTCAATTTATTCCTGAAAATAGTAACAAATTAACTATATTAATACAGTGACATTTTCGGTTTAGGTTCACATTTATACCTAAAACAGCTTTTTGTTCATACTAGACACAGCAACGAATTTTTCTTGTGCTCTTAGCAAGGAGTTCTAAAAGTTATTTTATTATTTAATAAATACGTTTAGACCGTCAAATATATTAATATAGCAGTAAACGAAATGATTACATAATATCGTGAACTGATGAGTTCTAATGCTAGTATATGTGCATTTCAAGATAATATCATGTACTGATGAGTTCTAATGAGAACGAAATGCTTAGTATATGCACGTTTCGAGATAGACAGAAGTGGCTTTCATACATTTTTCATTTATCCTCACAACTTGGATAGTTGACGTCACGGCGTGTTGCGCTTACATTCTTCGGCAGGAGTAATCTTGTCTCAGAGAGTAGAATTAACACAACGAATTAAGCGACAATTGCGTGTGGGATGAGATATTCATAATTATTAATTCTCACATGTATTTAGTTTAGTTTAGTTACAGATTGTTTAACATCACTTGCACTCGTCGAAATGTTGACTAGATATTACAGACAATGAAAACTGGATAAAAGCAATGTCCTTAATATATCCATAGTAAAGTGCCTTCAAAAATGTTCCTCATTAGAAACGGCCATGCTTTTTGATAATGGTTGATGACAGTGCACGTAATCTGTCACAAACTTATAACTTTGAATGAGCATGGCTCTCTTTAATGAAGAAAGTTTTTGAAGGCGCGTTACTTGACACATTTAAATATGGAAGTTTAAGACTAAGTGTACACTAGTGTGTCATACGAGGGCGATTGATATAAAAGGTCTCCAACAACATTATTGTGTGAAATATGGAGATGAAGACAAGCTCTAGCCTGCAAACGGTAATTTTGAGTATCTCGTCTTAAGCATGCAAAATTTAATTTTTCTGTGTACCTTCAGTAACCATTAGTAACAGTATCATTTATAATGTGTTCGATTTCCGAAATGCGTACCAAGCACCGATCCGTGATTGAATGTTTAACGCTGGATGGTTGAGTGCTCATCGAAATTCTGTTTGTGGCAATGATTCTATGGATGTGAAGAATGTTCGCCAATAGGTTCAACATGCAGTACTCTGCCTTACAGGCGAAATGAAGGTGTTTGTCGAAAAGCGATCAGATCGATCAGTATCAGTGAAGCATGAGAAGAATCAAAGACTATTGAATGCGCTAATTCAAGGAAATCGTCGGATTACGCAAAAACAAATTGCTCGACAATTAAGCATTAGTAAAGAAAAAATTGCACCAGATGGGCCCCGCGACAATTAACGGATGTCACGAAAGAACAAAGAAAAATAATTTGCAAGTAACTTCTTAAACGGTATCGATTTGAATAAATTATTAATTTTCTCATGAAGATCATCATTGGGGACGAATTTTGGGTTTATAATTATGGTACAAAGGTATTTCTAATAATATAAAATATTATTAAAGATCTGGTATAAAGAACACAAATACAGGTTCACTATTAATATTTTTTGTGAACGTGTTCGAACATATCCCTCCTGATTATAATTATGGCCCCAATAATAAGCGTCAGTCAATGGAATATCGTCGGCCTGAATGCCCTCGTGTACGAAGACTCAAAAGAGCCATGAGTGTAGAAAGTCATGCTCACCGTTTTCTGGGATGCAAATGGAGTAATTCACACCGAATATCTGCCGAAGGGATTAACGATTCATTCAATAAAATACTACAAATGTTTACGATCTCTAAATAATCGTATCCATAGAGTACGGCCGGAAAGATCGAACTTTTTCTTGAACCACTACAACGCCAGACCGCATTGCAGCAACGAAACGATGAAGACAGTGACTAGTCTGAAATTTACGGTTATTTTGAAACTTCCGTACAGTACTGATTTGGCACCTTTAGATTTCTGGTTGTTCCAAAAGTTGGAAGGAGTTATTGAAAGGTTAACATTTTTGATTAGACACTGAAGTCCAGTTGCTGCTCATAATTGGATCAACAGTAAACAGTAAAGTCTTTCGTGGACGGAATGAAGAAATGGATTCAGTTTTTGCAGAAATCCGTTTCACTAAATGGTGATTACATAGAGAAATATTTATGTACATTGGTAGTACAATAAATTTACTCTATTTTATAGAGTCTTATATACCCTCGTATAATAATTGAAAACCGTTCGGCTGACCTCGACTGGTAAATAACTTGAGATTAAGAAGAAAAATCTTGCGTTTTGTTTATCTATGTGTTAAATCTAATAGTATGTAATTAACCTTCCAATAAAGGTTGTATATAGAACATTATTAACTGTACATTAACTTGTAAGTGCACTAAACTAAATTGAAATAGTTTGTTAAAGCTTTAGGTATTAATGTTCTTTAACCGAATCTACTTAGAAGTCCTAATGGTTTAATTCCTTTCAAGCGTCTGAATTGATTCCTTATTCAGTAATGTGGCTACCAGATCATTGGCATCCACTTGAAGTTTAACACTGTCAGTCAAATCAAATTTATTAATTTCACCACGCACTATGGGAACTTTCAAATTACTGTGGATTAATGCATTGCACACATACCACGGCGCGCGAACTATTGTACGAAGCACTTTGTTTTGGAATCTTTAGTAGAATTCTAAATTCTAAATGCTGACGGTATTCCATAGTTCTATTTAATATGCTAAAATCACTTTTAGCATGGTTTTATATATGAATAGTTAAAAAATCTATTTTTAGGGACATTTTTTTGAAATCAGCGAACCTGTTTTCAAACTCGGTTTGGAGTTGTATTAACACACTTTTAATTTTAGTATTTTGCCATTCAAAATTCATCCTAGGTTCTTCTACAACTTTCTTGCAATTCGGAAAATGATCGAGCTTTCTTTTATCAATATGCTTGATAAACAGTTTCAGTTTCATCTCAAATGACAAATCTGTATACATATTGTATATCAAATTGTTTTTCCCTGTAAACGTGTGTTGAGTAGATTCATTTGTAGTCAAATCAGGATAAAATCCAAGATCTACAATCCACCAGTGATTAGACAACGCGTGTATTGACTTTCCTTTCATCTCCATGAAGATATAAATTTCTTTCCTCAAATCGAAAAATCGTTTGGTGTGAACCTAAGCAACGACAGTCAAATAGTTTTAATACTTTTAAATAGAATATCAGGAACGAGACACATGCGGCCCTTGGGCCGCTGGTTGCCGACCGCTTGTTTAAGGTATTACACTCCCCATGTATCAAGAATTCTTGTAATCTCATTTTAGATTATATATTTAAAATTGTAAAACAAATACAAGACATTTTGTGTGATTTTTTTATTCACATTTTCAATAGAAAACTTATCTTTTGTAATCATATCTCAATTGCTAATTTTATTTATTATTAAACAATATGTTCTGTATGTGACAATTATACCGGTCGCATATCAATTGACATAATTTATTAGCTGCTTTTAATTCGCTATTGTAAAGGTCTTATTTTAAAGTATTTTTTTAAAGCAAACTTTTAATTGTATTAATTTCATTGATTTGTAGCGTGATTAACTAATACTAGTTAGATCATAAGACCCATCTTTAGTTCGAGCAGCTGCTAGAAAACGGAGAATGACCGGCCTCTTGCTTACTAGCATTCACTGGGTACACATCTCCAACACCAGCATTCGTCGACCGGCGAATGTACACAGCAAGCCACGGTGTCCGGCGTGGCTTTAAAGTTTTTTTATCTGTTTCGGAAAAATTAATTCAGGTACATTCTGCTTAGTTCCATATACACATATTATCCTAATCACATTTACAAAGCCATTAATTTATTTTTTGTTTGTAAATACTTATTCGTTACTTGTGTATAGAGCTATCATTTGCATATTTTAGTTCACTTCAAAGCTTTATTTCTCTTATGCAAATATTAATTAAGACTTTATGGACAACGTTGTTGTATTTTCTTTATTTAATACATTTATATCAGCTACTACATGTCCTGTACTTTTGACGCATCATCTTTATATTACGTTGTAATTTATGTCATTTTTAGGATGCTACAACTGGCCCCGAATAAAATCAACACAACATACCAGCATCCCCGTAGCAACTTCGTGCTTCCATGTAAAATACAAATCAATCACGTTCTTTTAACAATTTGGAGCTGAAACGTGTGACAAAACCAACCTAATCAGCGTTCTTTTAACAATGGCTTAGGAACTCAAAATTCAAAATACCCAATTGACAAAATACTCGTTATGGCTAAAGCCACGTTCCAAATTACAAAAATCATAACTCGATAATGCTTTTTCTTCAATTCCATGGGCTGCTTGAGTAAATGGTTACTTTAAATCTTTATAAATTAGAAATACTCGAATATACTTTGAACTATGTTCAAATGACAAACAAAATATAATGGCCTGCTAGAAAGGCTCTCTGGAGAGAGAATAGCCCTCGTTAATTTGAATGAAAGAACAAAACTTCGAAAATAATTCGGTTGCATTATTATTTAGTACATAGGTTTATTTCGAAAAATTATTGTCTTTAATTTCTTGCACTTTTGCTATATTAGTTCTAAAAAAATATTTCAAAAAAATATTATTTCAAAAAACTATTCTAAAAACAATTCAGATAAATATTTTAAGTTCCAACAAGTTGATCCAAGTTGATCCAACAATCAAGCAAGTTTTAAACAATTGTCCTATTTTTTAGGATATTGTTCGTGAATTAATAGAAGTCATAATTTTTAGTACTTTGAAATACTACAACCACCAATCGTAAATTATATTTATGTATATTGAGTACATACAGACAGCCAGATTTACACATATTTATTTGATCACGTTGAAACATGCGACGTCAATTTGGCTTTATTTACTAGATTTACTAGCATGAAGACGTCATTAAGAGATGTTGCTTTATTTTGGTATATTAATTTGGTACTAAAAATAACGTCGTAATATTTATTACACAAAGGTGATAACGTCATTTAGTAGCTTAGAGTTCGTCGTGCAACGTATTAATGAAATCCATTTCTACTATTCCAATACTTTTGGAAAATTTTCCGGCAGAAAATTTTAACTACGTGCATAAATCAACTTGAAATATTTGTAATTAACACAAAGAAACGTAAACATGGAATATTAATCGATTGTCATACTTGTAATACTTTTCATGTTAGTTCATTGTACACAAATTTGCATTTGTGATTACTCTGAATAATAATTAATGTGATTAATACGAGATATTTATACTAAAATTTGCAAAAGATTCTATCAATATAAATTTAATAGATTTTTTGCCATCGATTATCTGCAGTTCCTCTTAAAGAACCACCAAACCATGGCCTTACACGTCATACTAGAAGTCTTTATTTTCCTTGAAATAACGATTAATAAACGTCGTCAACACGTAATTAGAATTACATCTATTAATCATTAAAGTTAACTGGTTTTTTTTTACGCCGGTGTTAGAAGTTTACTCAAACATGCTTTATTTTAAGACATTCGAGTCGAGTATAAAATGGTCCGGAATTTAATCAGTTGAAAACATCTGGAGTAAGCTAGAGTTCCATTAATTTTATGAAGCATTTTTCTGGCTTAGTTCGATCTGACCTGCACCCAACGTTAACGAGCTTGCTCGAGGGTTTTACTTTTTTACAAATATCATGTCATGTAAATTTTAATTTATTAAATTAAAACTTGACGATACTAGTTCTTTAATTATTATTTTTTAAGTTTTTAACTTAATATTTAAGTATCTTTTCATATGCATGGTTGTTTAAAGACTAAGTGGGTGTAATTCCCAGGGAAATACAAAACTACCTGCTACCTGAAACTTTGGTTAAGTCGCTTCCATTTAAGTATCGATATTTAGGTAGGATAAGTACCCTTAATAAGTACTTAATGCATTTTTTATTTTCAAGTAACTTTTCAATTTGGCCATGTTAAAATGATTTTTCTGTGAATGTTATTTTGGTTGGTAATAAGTTACTGGAAGAACTTCGCTTTTTAAAATCTTTTTATTAAATGGGACGAAGGAAGAGGAGGGGGAGGCCCTATTACCAGTTTTGCCAGAAACTTTAGAGCCAATGTCCACACAAAGATTTAAGAAAATAAATGTAAGTTGAAAATATAGTGTCAACATAAGCTAGCGAAGCTAAGAGTTCTATAAGTACCAAGGAAATAACTGAAGTTCTGGGGGCGTATGACAGATGGTTTAAAGAAAATACATTAAAACTAAATATTGAAAAGACACACCTACTGAGTTTTGCATACTTCAGGAAAGGCGGAATAAAAGTCGAATACTAAGGTGACCTTCTCGAATAATGAGTGTCCGTTGGTTAGGGTTGCGGATGGATCGTCAGTTAAATTGGAGGAGCCATATTGACTATTTGGCCTGAAAAATATCTTCATTTAACTATGCTTTGAGAACCCAAATCAGTGGGCGAACCTGCCAGTTGCTCAGCATATTACGTATATGTACAATCACGTTTAAAATATGGCATCGTATTTTGGGGAGTATCAGTTGTATCAGTACAGAAATCGAGTTTGTAGTATCTTTCGTCTAAAAAGAAGAGAGTCGTGTACGGGGCTTTTTAAAAGAAAAAGGATACTTATCTTAACCAACTTATATGTATTAGAATGCGCTATGTTTGTGCGGAAAAATGAAGATTTCTTTAAATATCATGTTCTTCAACATATATATGAGGCACGAGGGGTCACGGGTGCATGCATAGTGCCTATACAAATCACCAAAAGTATGGTCGCAAAAAGTTGTGTAGTGCAAATTGTTAAAGCGTACAATCACCTGCAATTGCAGATAAAAGTGCTCCCAACGAAAATATTTGGACATACCGCGGGCGAGATGCTTCTGGAAAATCCATTTTATGACATTGCTGAGTTCTTTGGTGTCCGGTTTTGAGTGTTTTGTGTTTGCTAATGTTTCTATCTAATTTTATTGCGTGTATTGTTGGACCGAGAGCATTTTCTATAATGTTTGTTGTTACACATTGACATAGACATGACGTTATACAATATTCTGTATTATGTACAACAGTGTGTGTTCAAATTGCTAGATTTTTTTCGTACTTTTATACTGTGATGTTTGTCCTAAATTGCTTCTTGTAATTGGCTTGTTTAGGCGACTTGTTCAACACTTGTACTTGTAATACTGAACAAGGCAATAATCTAATCTAATGTTAAGTAATTACCTTTAATAATTATTATTATTATTGTTATATATTTCCAAAAGGAAAAGAAAGCATATCACTAATTATGAAAATAAAAGAGCGGTTTCTCCTCGTCTTGGATAACTGCGAATGTCTATCAACTGTACCAAAAGGTGAAGTTATTCTTCCAATACACATTCTCCTGATATTTGAATGCGAGGGCGCATTCGATCAGCATTAAGCAAATGTGGCACCTATCTCGCGAGAAACGTTTTCACATTCAAATGTCTATGCAAAGTATTGTATACTCGTTCGGTTGAAATGTTTACTTCATTAGTTATCTCACGTACTTTCATTCTACGATCGCTATTTACAAGGGCATAGACTGTACTAACCATTTCTGAAGTAGTTACAGCAAATGGCAGTCCGCGACGTTCTGTATTATCCGTGCTCATATGGCCACTTTTAAAAGCAGAAAAACACTTACAAAACATTCCATTGGACATTCACAATAATATTACGCAACTTTTTGTCGATTTCTGTGTTTGTCTTTCCACGTAAAAAATTATGTTTAATTAACACTCGGAATTCTTTTTTCTCAATATTTATACAACAACAAAAACAGTGTCATTTAAATCAGTAAAAAGCATAACCTATTTGTCAAATTTATTTAAAATTTGACAGTGGATATCAGAAACATGGCGGATGTCAACAAAAATAATCACCGTAGCGAAAGTGTTCCCAATAAACCTTTGAAAAGTTACTCTTCCGTCAAAGCACCCTCTTATATTATTCTAAATTATTTCAGACATAGATGCTTCAACTTACTGGGAATGGCATTTTATATCTTAGCTATTTGAAGTAGGCAAGGGCTCATACAATACTGTCCGATGCATAGGTGATATAATCTAGGTACCTTTAAATCTTAAATTAAGATAGTGTACGTCAGTACGAAGCGAAGCGAAATCTTGTTGAATAAGAATACTCGCTGCTTGTACGTAATCATTATGGGAAGCAGACTGACCATCCGTAAAGTTTATCTATCTTTCATATTTAACCTCTCTACTTCCGGCAGCTTGTGTGAAACATGGTCAAACCAAGCTAAGATACGAATTCTAACCTCGCTGTATATGGGACGTAAAATTCATAGTAATGCATGCACAACAATAAGAAAAATATTACTACGAGGCGCCCCCATTGAAAGACAATGTCTATGAACGAAAATTAATTTTAAATTTATACCTATATACCAGCATTACATACATATTTGACTTCTCGCCTCGAAATTTGTCGCTATTTATATCACCGAAACAGTATTTTTAGTATCAAATAGTAAAATTACTGACGTTAATTAAGATAAATTCAAATCATGATAAATATCCCGAATGGCCGACAAAAAATCAGTGGCCTAAAATGAGTCCGAAAATGCATCCGAATGTTGTCTGCTGCATACATATGCATCCTGAAACTTTTAAAGGCTGTGTGAAATGTAGATGTTTAACGAGTTTGACGCAATATTAAACTAGTATTTTGACGTTGCGATGATTTTATCCTGTCTTTTTATTGTCGTGACAAGTGTTCCACGCTCCGAAAAATTATCGACGGTCTGTGTTTCGCTATACTTCTGCTGCACCAACTTCACAACTCCTTAACAACGCCAATCATCTTTTAAGGCGTCTAACAGCGGCTGCAATATTCATTCGAGATTCTTTCAGGTAAGCACATAAAAAGATATTTTCTAATTTTTCACTAAATACTGACTCCCGACCGATACACCTACCTACCGGCAATTTGTACAATACTAAAGTTTTGTTGAATTACTTCAAGGAGATCATCGGTACCTGCCTAATCGCTGAACTCATTAATATTTATCGCTGGTTCTTGTGACAGAGACTGTAAATAAATATTTTTTTTTTAATTTGATTTAAATAATTTAAACCTTCTGATTTTACACCAATGATCTTCCGCCCACAAAATCAAGAAAATTTCTATATGCAGATGACCTGACTTTATACACCCAAACCAAGAATTTAGAATTTGGAGAATTACAAATTACTGAAGATCTGCAAGCTTTAAAGGAATATTATAAGAAACGGCTACAACTAAATTCTCCAAATTCCGAATCATGTGCCTTTCATTTGTGTAACAACGAAGCCAACAGAGAGCTGAATGTTGAGTTTGGTGGTAGTCAGATCAACTACAACCCACACCCTAAATATCTGGAAACCTCAATATACCTCTATAAAACTAGCAAAAAGATAAAAACGCGCACTAATATATTACATAACCTTGCAAGGAATTCATGGGGAACGAATGAGGAGACCTTGCAAACGGCAGCTATTTCTGCTGAATACTGTGCTGCTTATTCAAATTAACGATATATTGAGGACCATCACCGGTACCGTTAGAGCCACTCCTAGTCTCTGGTTACCGATTCTTTCTAATAACATTGCCCTGTCGGATATCAGACGTCTCGCTGCAGCAAAGAATTAATGGACTAAGATTTTCAACATGATTGATACACGATGATTTGGAGAGCGTCTCTAAGACCCGACTGAAATCTAGAAGACCGATTTGGCTGGATACAGAAGCTCAGCATCCCATCAATGTGAAAGATTGCTGAATAGCCCTCCTCAAACAACGCTCTGAATTAAGGAATAGAAATTTAACTTCTAATCCTTCAGAACCTCTGTTGGGTGTAACCTTCTCACGTAGGCAATGGTCTCAATTAAATAAGCAGTCGCAATCGTAGAAGCTAAATAGCTTCTACGACTGCGGAAATGTAGAACAAACTATGACCCACATAGTAAACGGCTGTCCCAGAAGAAGTTTCCGTGGTGGCATCCACGAGCCAAGCAACGAAGCTCCTGCAGTTCTGAATAGGTTTAAAATTTTAGATACTGGTGTATAGTTTTGTGACTATTCATTTTTGTGAAAGTGATTTATACACTAATATCTAAATTTCGATTTCGTTTCTCATGCGAAATAAATAAATAAACCTTCTGATAAATACCCTTACACGTATAATCACTTATTAACTTTAATAAAATCTTGCCTGTCAATAAAATTAATATTCCGCTATTAGTGGGACCTATAAACTCAAATATGTTTCTCAGGCGTACCTTCATATCTTCCCGTCCTTATAACTGAATGCAATTCTTAATTTATAAAAAAAATCATTCCTCCAATGTCATTATAATAGAGTTGGTTGTTACTTGTTGGAATTCCATTTAATAAAATGCAGAAAACACTTGAAATAAAACATGTGTGTCCAAAAGGTGTACTAATAAAAATATCAATATCTATTGAACATTATCTTGTCTGGCCTTTTATCTTAAAACATATTTTGCCTCCAATTAATTTAGTATTAATTAATTAGATTAAAATATATTGTCCTCCATTAATTATTTTCGAATTACATTTTATATATATATTAATTTAATTAAAAAATTTTTCGGTCTGCTAATTGTTTCTAAGAATATTAACATTATTTTCGTAAGTGTAAACATTATGATTTTAATTTTACATAGTATTGCTCAAGATTAATATGATTCTGTTATCAATTCCGCTACTTGATTCTATTTGTTGCTTGGGGCTAGCTGTAGCGTCCTAACACTAATGAAAATGTTAATTAAATGTATTTAATAATGGGCATCAAAGATCCAGGAAGTATAGCAGCTGAATGAAATATACAAAAATGCAACGACGTTGTCCTTAAAATATCATTTGATAATTACACAAACGAAATAAGAGCTTTGAAATACATTAAAACTAGTGAATGGAAGAATATGTTACCTGTGTACATCTAACAAATAATAATCGACTGGTCGAAATTAACGAATTTGTAAATGTAATTAAAATAATATATAGTAATAGAACTATACGATGTACTTTCTTTAATCGGGATTAGGTGTTGACGACGTAGCACGTGTGAAAAAAGAAAATGTCGAACAGCGTGACGGCAGTGGGTTGTTATTGTCTCTACGAAAGTTGGAATCTAAAAGGGCTTCTCCTGGAGAAGATGGTGGTACGAGAGGTATAGTAAACTTAGGATTTGATTAATCATCTTACAAATAAGGAATTAAACTATAATTAAATAATAAAGACTTCCTGTGAAAAATACTTTAGAATTATATGTAACACGATATAGTTTCAAGTAACTGTTACGATAGTAAATTAAAACGCGATTAGTAAATTATGTCAATTGATACACGGCCATTATAATTTTGACATGTAGAAAAACTTGTTTAATAACCAGTAAAAGAAATGACTAAAATGTAGTCGTAATAGAAATGTAAGCAATTAATTTTTAAATTTAAAATATAAAATCTTAAGAATGTTGGAAAAATATATATTAAGTCGGCAAGTGCTTTGATCGTAGATATATTTCTCCAAAGGGTTCTCGTTTAGGATACTTTAGACAAAAACAATTTCTTTTTAACTTGTAAAAGGTTGTTTTAAATCAATGGAACTAATCAATTGATTTAAATACGATATTTTAAAAACGGGATTAAAATAATGATCGATATATGCGGCGTGTAACTTCCTACTTACTTATTTCATCTGAGGCTCATAGTTCAAGTACGTAATCATCAATCAACCTATACGTAATAACATTAATATGTACCACAAGGCTTCATCCCGTAACCTGCCTTGTTCTTACTTTACATCAATAATTTGATGTATTAGTTTCACGTATCTTTAAGCGGATATTGTATGTAGTTTATGGATATTTATGCATATCATATAATATTTATATAATTTGAGAATACAGCTTAGTTTAACTTTGTTTAGATTAGAATTTTGATATTTGATTAAATTAATGAATCTAACAGCACATGTGTTCAATTTCTAAATACTCATGTTCTACATGTTATTTTCAGTTAGGAAAACAAATAGTTTATTCTATTTTCACCTATATTTAAATTTTAAAATACCTTCTATTATATCTTATTACCAGTAACTATCTTCTAGGTCTACAATATCCTGCTCCATAAATGCTAGCCTGATAATACTTTTCTATCTTCACTAGTTACTTAGGTAATTAATTTCTAAAGCGATTTAATGAGATACAATACATATATATAATTTCCAAAATTTAGTAATTAATTTTTAAATAAATCTGTAAATGTATTTATGTCATAATATTATATATATATTAAAAGGCAGACAAGATGTCGAGTTAAACAATAGAATAGAATGGCAATCAGGAGTTTATTATGCAATGAAAAAGTGCCTCATAAATAAGAAACAAGTTTTGGCTCAGACTAAGATGCAGGCACATAAATCAATATATAGCCCTATCTTGACGTACGGGTGTTGCTGGAAAAAGATTAGAACAGTGGAAATGAAATACCTGAGAAGAGTACAAGGAGGAACGAAATTCGATAAAGTAAGAAGTGGAAAAATAAGAAAAGACCTCAAAATTGAATCAGTTGAAGACTACGTAGAGCAACAACACGGAAGGGGGGTCACCTCCAAAGACTAAGCAAGTGTACACAGTACAATTGAAAAGAATTTGGGATTGCAAGACAACGCTCAACAGAAAGAGAAGTAGGCCAAGAGAAACCTGGGATAATTCAATCGGGAAAATCTTAAAGAAGAAAATCAAAACTTGGTCAGAAGCTAAGAAATTCGCTCAGAATAGAAAAAAAGTGAAAAAAAATATATAAAGAGTTGATGTAAAGTGCAAGTTGCAACCCGTACACCCTCTGGATATTAAAGGTACCAGCTTACATATTATATATTGGTAAGATACTGATGGCTGAATATTAAAATGTAAGAGAATAATTAATGTCAATGCTGATAATATTAAATAAATTTGGCGCCTTTTAAGAATTTTAAATGTAAATGTATCTCTTGACTTATCAGCTGATTAGTAGCAGTATCCACAGCTAGTCATAGATGTCTCGGAGAGCAAAAGATTAATAAAAATATTTAAATTTTCTTATCTCGGGTATAGTCAGTAGTGACACTCAAATGTGGCTGTAAAAATTATATAAAAAAAAACACTACTTTTAGATTTTAGATATAGAATTTCGAAAAATTGATTTTAACTTGACATAAATTATTATTTAGAATTCTGAATGTGGAAATCGTTTAAATAGATTTATAAAATTATTTTTACAATTTGCAAGTATAAATGCGTGTGCCTTAGATAGTAGGTTATGTAGGCTGCGTGTATTACAAACGGATTATCTAAATCTCCTATATACATATATGTATATTTTGTATTTGATTTAAGGCCTGAATGACAACTGATAAGAAAGCCGGGCAACCGGATAGAGTGCCGTTGATCGAGGATTCGACCACTCCGGAAAACACTGATTCTGTTAATGATATGATTGTATAAGATCAAAGAATTGGGATCAAATGTACTGCAGAAGCATCGCACATTTCCTATGAACCTGTGTTCTACATCACAAACTACGTATGAGAAATCTTTCGGCGAAATAGATTTCAAGATGCTTGAACCCTAATCAGAAACGCATTCGATTGACAACGTCGAACAAAATATGCCGCCGTTCTCAAGAAAATTCTTCCAAGTTTTTGGATCGACTTGTTACTATAAGCAAAGCGTGGGTCCATCACTACTATTCAAAGAGTAAAGAACAATTCAGAGAATTTTAGCATTCTGGTTTGTGACAGAGATGGAATAATTATGGTAGATTATTTAGAAAAGTTTAGAAATATTAGGCCTGCATATTATACTTGCTAAGTAAATTACGTAAGCAAATTGTAGAAAAACGCCGCGACGAACTTGTCAAAGGTGTGATTTTTTGCAAGAAAAAACTCACGACTCATTGATTGCAATGCAAAAAATTGATGAAATTACTTTCGAATTGCTTAAAAATTTGTTTAAGCCACATCTATCCCGGAACGTGTATATGCATTTATTTCTTATTGAAGCTTGTCAATGCATGGTATCCTGGAGACAAACATGACTTACACTTCCTTCAATACTTGTATATATAGTTAAGATATTAAATATACCGCAAATGAGAATTTAATAATTATTAAAATCCCAATTTACATATAAATGTCGCCTAATGTGTCGCGCTAATTCTACAATTCGTCAAACTAACTTTGCACTAGCATGCAGAACGGAACACGTCGCGACGTCAGCCTTCTTCCCTGGTTGTTAGAATCATTCAAAATTTGCTGTAAGCTGTATCCATCCCAGAACGCGCAGATGCAATTCGTTCTTATTAGAACTTGTCAATGCACGGTACCCTGGAGACAGACATGACTTACACTGCATTCACTACTTGTACATATATACTTAAGATATTGAATATACTGCAAATTAGAATTCAATAATGATTAATATCTCAACCTCTCTCTAATAACCAGCAAGGTTGACGTCGTGTTCCCATTTATTACTTATTCAAATTGAACTGGTTGACTATCCAACCTATTCTCCGGATTTGGCACCGTCATACTTTTATTTATACTCAAAACTCAAAAAATATTTAAAAGGTAAGAGATTTTCGACAAATGGTAAAGTAATGTATGCCGTTGAGGAGTGTTGTGCAGACCAAGACAAAGAATTTTTTAAAAGGCTTAAAATTACTTTATGAATGTTCTGCTAAATGTATCTTAAAAAAGTCTTAAAGAAGATTATGTTGAAGAAATAAAAAATGTGTATTAAAATATTGTGACATTTTGTATAGTAAACTAAGTAGTTATCAATACCCTCGCGAATATATAATTTATTAAATAAGCTCACTTACTTTCGGTGTTTATCTTCCTGGTATTGTAAGTTATAAAATTCGATTCAAATTTAAGAAAATACGTATTAATTTGATTGAAAATGGCTGAAAAATTTTCAACTGATTGGGATATTGACTCGTATTATGACGATACAGAATCTTTCATATACCAATTTTGAATACTAAAATTTTACATAATATTCATGTTTCTTTAAATATTGAATGAATTCGACAATATCTACCATTAATTTGCACAATACGATTCTTGTAATACTATCTTCCAACAATATCGTTCGCATAACACTAGATATTTTATTGAACGCTTTTATAGGATATTATTTCCCTCCAGTAAATCTTTAATTATGGAGATCACATTGAAACTGAACAACAACATGCCGATAATCGTCGTAATGGGTCGTTTAGTTATATACTCCCGAGTTAAAATGAGAAAATATTTTTCGATTGTATGTATTTTAAGCTTAGCAAATGCGTATATATCAGTGAGATACACAGAATTTGCTCGTCCATAAATATAATTTTAGTTTATTATACGTACGAGTTAAATGTATGCTGACAAATGGTTTAGTAATAATAACAACTGGTCAAGGTACTGAACATACAATAGTCAAAGATAATGAAACAACGATGCGAGACAGACAAATAGATATACAGTGTATCCTTGAAATAAAAGGATAACATAAAAAAATTGAAAGATGTAATTATATAAAATATAAATTCAAAATGCTTTCCCAAAATTCCCTCTCATAAGCGAGAAAAAAAAATGACAAAAATATTTTAAAAAAATTGTCACGCCACTATGTAATATTATAAATGACGATACCGACAATAACAAAAAGAAAAGTTTTGTGATTGTCCCTCTCATTCAGCTGTTACGTATGTAAACATATGCTGTAGCGTATGTGTGTATGAGATATTTATTATTTATACATATTCTGAATATTTTGAATTCATAGGTCATCGCGTAATACAATTTCTAGGGTTTTTTTAAATTTCGAGATTCGCATCGTAATTGAATCACAATATCTTAGACTTATGTTCTATATAATTACATCTTTCCATTTATCATACGTTGTCTCTTTATTTCAAGGTCATCCTGCATAATATATATACCGTATGAACGCCCGGGAGTGATTGATCTACCACAATGTAGTAAGACGAAGACGAATAGCGAGTTTATGTGGTTAGGGTTGAGAGAGTATATTCAGTCTGTTCTACTGTCTCACTGTACGGGCGTTCCCTTTCTTTATCCAACACATTCTACATACGATCTAAGTACGAATCAAATAATCTCTCTCTAACACATTGAATATTCCTATCAGTCGCTCGAAGTGTTCAAGCAAGCTTGCGACTGGTCATTCAGTTGCTCCTTGTCATCCGTAGGGAGAATACGTATAGAAATGCTAACAAATGTCCGTCGTAATTTTTATAACCGATTGGGTTACTGCTAGGCTCAAGAGGGTGGTTTATTTGAGCATTTACTAAATAATTAGTTTTTCTTTTTAGAATGTTCTTTAATTTAATAATTAATATTTATTACCAATAAAGGTATTTTAGTTAAATTTAATATTTTATAGGTAGTTTATTTAAGGAAACAATTTATTTATATTGGTAAACACTTTATTTATATTCTTGCAAGAATCGTTATTGTTGTGAAATTTTATGCTATTACAGAATACTTTTTATTTTAATTTTTTTCAATAAGAGTTACGGTTTTGTTTCATAATTTTATATTATTTATGTGTTTTCATTTGAAGAAGAATTTTTTAAGTTCAAGCCACAAAGCTATGATGAAAATTATCATTGAATATTTAGCGATGAAAATAGAATTAGAATTATTATTATGCAGTAATCAAAAACTCTGCACTTTACGGCGAATTGTATTTTATGATACTTTCAACTATATTATATCATTTTATTTAAATTTAAATGTTAAATTTAAAGTATTATGGCCGAAGAGACATAAACAAAGGTATCCGTTATTGTAGGGACGTTGACAGCCGGCATATGACTAATAGTGCGAAAAGCAACGGTGTAGTAGGATAAAATATCCAAATTCGTACATTAACCATAAATAATATACTACAAATAATTTTGTAGTTTGTTAAACAATTAGTTATTAATTTGGAATATTTATTTTGATACATCATTTATTAATAAACAACCATAACGCTTTCTTGGTTCACCACAATTAAATACGCCTGTAGGAGTTTAACGTATGTAGCCCCTCCCACTTGCCGTTGGCCAGTCATTACTTATATATCCATCGATCGCTCGACGTTGTGCACATGGTATAAAATTTTTTCTAAGTTTCCTAATTTATTTACAATCCTTCTCTATGGGACATTCAGTAATTAATATGAAAATTAAATACCATGTAGGAGATAGCACATTAGCTTATACTTTTTTTTTATTTAATCAATGCAATGTCTAACTAATGGATTTTTAATCATTAGTCATTACTTATTTAAAACATAGCTGAACTTTTGAAAACAATTATTAATTGTTTTTGGATGAATAAATACCATCTGCTAAAAATTTAACAAAAAAAAAAAGAATTTTTCGAATATTAGTTTAAGATAGTAATGCTTTCTAGTCTATTTTTCGAATCTATTATTTTGTTTGATATAAAGAATTTATAGTTCAATATTATGTCAGAAACCGAGTTATACTACCAACTACTTTAGCTTTAACATCGATTACATTAGTTTGCAAATTTAAATTTGTTCGCTGGGGTTTGAAATTTAACAACTAATACTGACTAAATATGTTGTGATTTCAAACATGACTTAGAGTTTTTCCTATCACATCCAGATACAACACAAACTACGTAATAACAAAGTATTGCTTTTTACGAACGTATATAACTATTTTGTAATTAATAATGTCAAATTGGCACATTTACTTTTAATATATCAAAAAATACGTAAATAATAAATAGTGTTAATCGAAGTTCTGAAACTTTCATTAATAAGATCGTTGTGTCATTTTTCTTTTATGCACAGACGCAGGGATGTCTCTTTTTAAACAGTACTAACAGTAGACGGTCATCATGTTTGAATTCCACCTTCTCTGATACCTCTGCTCCACTTTTTTTTTAATGTCCTGATGGAACCTGTCTCCTTGTTCTTTGTCCAATAATTTCAGGAAAAAATCAAGATGTTCATGCAAAAAATGAATTTTGTTGCTCACATTGCAACCTAAATTGCGAAGCTTTTGCAGCATGTTTTGAACAACTTTTTTCATAATTCTGTGATTTATTATTTCCTGCAAAGTCTTCCATTACATTTTCGAAAGCAATCCAGGGTTCCTTTTCAACGGCAGTCATCGAAGTTTTCAAGTGACTGTCCAAAACCAATTTTGGGATATGAATATACTCTCATCAAGTTTAAGATACCCTCTTAAGTAAAGATAAACAGCGAAATTGTCTACAAAGGTACTTAAAGCAAAAGTAAAAGTAAAAAGTTGTCTAAACTTTTGCGCACAATATTTTTTGACTCCGATTAAAGATTGTGGCCCAGAGAGATTACCTAGGCAGCGTGGTAGCTCTGCCATACAATTAACAAATTAAGCACGGCATTTCAGTGTATCTCCCTTATTGGGCCAACAACACACATAACACTTTTAAATCTCCAAATAATTGTTATTCGCGGCCTTAATATTTAATTTTGTCCAAAAGCAACTTTATGAGCCACTGACACTGAATGAATACTTATAGCCATTATAAGTATAGAACAGCGTTTAAACTAGTCTTCGACGAGTCTATAAAGAATCTTCATCCGCTAGGAATTGAATTGCAATATACCGGAGGACCTTCTTGTAAAGAATACCGTATAAACTCACTTTCGAGATTTCTCTGCCAGGAAAATGATGTACCTGGCGCAAGTAAGTTATCTCTAGCTCTATCTAGTTATTCTCTAGAAGTCTAGATCGCAGCACTTCAGCAGCATACTTTGGAAGACCCAAGTCTCTTACCAAATCATTCAGTGCGGATTGAGTGAATTGTTGTGGCATTAAAATATATTCCGGTTGATAACATTCTTGTTCACTAACCTCTGGACTTTCTGTTTCACTGGAAGATGTGGACTCCAAATGTTACTAACTGTAGATCTGGATATTAAACGTCGTTTTTTTAAGTTTAAACATGCACAAGTTGCTGGACAAATATTTAATACGATTACGAATACAATGATATAGAGATTGTAAGCCGTGGCTGAAGCATAGTTGTATACAGTTTTGCGCATATCTTGAAAATACCTTGTTACTAAATTGTGAAAAATGTTTACGTGATAGAAACAAACGAACTTTGGTTTAGTAATCGGTACGCATGTATAAAACATTGGCACATGCTTCTATTTACACCCCAGATACACTGTAAACTAGTGTTATCCTTTAATAATACTAAAATACTTATTTAACCGGAAACTAAACTTGAAGTGAAACGAATTATGGAGGGCATTAAATTGTTTATTATATTTCAATGCATTGCCTTTCAGCTTCAACGCACTTGAGCCAACGATACTGGAGTGTAATTGTGTCATTTTTGAATAAATAGATAAATTTTTCATCCCATCGAAACTTCTTTCCAGCAATAAAAAGCTTGAGTTTGGGAAATAAGTGGAAGTTACTTGGATCTACATCTTGGAGATAGAGCGAATTAAATAGAACTTGAGGTCTCTTCACTGGTATGAAAAGGCGAGTTATCGTGTAAATATGTTAACCTGCTTGAGTCACTACAGAAGAAATTTCTAAAATATTTGTATTTCAAAAGGCATGGTGTATATTCTGCCTTATCATATGATAATTTGCTGGAACAATTTGGTTTTAATGGTTTATCTAATAATAGAAAAATTATTGCGTTACTACATTTGTATAAGTTGGTTCATAATATTATAGATGATCCGGTGTTTTTCTCACGGCTTCGGTTTTATATTCCTCGTTTCAACACTAGAAACTCAATTACTTTCTTAAACAGACAGGCTGCAACTAATTCATATAAAAACTCCCCACTTTATAGAATGTGCCATTTATATAATTCATGTAATTATAATTTAGATGTATTTGGCGATAATTACTGCAGGTATTTGGTTTCTGTGAAAGAATGTATGTGTTTTACTTCTTAGATTTAATTTAGTTTGGGATAATTTTTCTGTTGATACGCACGTTATGTTTAATGCTTATATACATGTATTTATATTTATAACCCCATAATTGGATGTATTCTGTTGGGTTAATAAACGGTTTATTATTATTATTATTATTATTATTATTATTATTATTATTATTATTATTGTGATGAAAGAAAACCTTTTATGACCATTCCAGAAATTTCCAGATCTTTTCCAGAAATTTCTTTCTTTAATTTATCTAGTAGAGCGGCATAATACGGTTCGTTAATTATTCGGAACTTTGTAAGATATTCTATGAAAATTAAAAAACTAAAAAATCTCGGCTGTACTTTTGAAGAAGGCTATAATGTATTCACTGTTGAGATTGCGTTTTAGATTCAGGAATAGCGAAGCCAATTTAATCACTCGATTAATGTCTAACTAATGGATATTTACTTATTACTAATAACTTATAATCTAGTTTATTTGAGACCAGAGTGTTTAAATCTACGGTTACTAATAAGTCTTCTTCGGAGTTAGGTCAACAAGCTGTAGGGATGGGCACCCAATCTCTGTAAATAGTTCGCACTACACTTCATGATTTCCTACTTTACATTCAGAACATTAAAGTCGCTGCTGCATTGTTGGCAGAAACCAAGAAACGTCTAATTACTCGCAGTACTTCGGACTGAAATTGTTTAAAAAATTCGATATTGAATATATAATCTAGGACGACATTCACTAAAACTCATGTAATTGTTGGTGGATACTTGTCCAGCAAATAGCATCTAAAATCATTCTTATAATATCCTGTCTAGAGATTATCATCAGCCATATGAAATATTATAATAAAATCAGTTTTGGAAGAACAGAAATATAATAATAACAATCAATTGCGTTTTGTTTGTATTTCGTCAATAAACTTATAACAAGACTTTTATGCGCCTAAGAGGGTAACACTGACGCGGCCTTTTACTGCATTCAATAGGTTCTGAGCAGCGTGTGTTCTTATTTTCGGAACATAATTATTTGAAGTTGTGGTGTTTACTACCCTCGGTCGTGTGACGGTCAAATGAGTGACGCAAAAAGAGAAAAAGAAATCGTCATAAAATTTTTCGGGAGAAATAAAGGTGACGAATAGGTAGAAATTTTACATAAATTGCGAATCGTGTACGGCAAAGAATGTTTATCGAAATCGAGTGTTTATGAACCGGCGAATCGTTTCAAATGCGGACAAGGACTCGTTGATGGCGATATGAAAGATGCTCACTGCTTTCTTTGATATCCGAGGTGTGATCCATTGGGAATTTGTACCTGCCGGTTAGACAGTCAATTCTGTATTGTACATCGAAGTTTTGAAGCGTTTGAGAACGAGGGTGGCCTACGTTCGCTCGAAATTGACTGGAAAAGGCGTTTCTGTGCTCCATCACCCTTCGTACAGCCTTGACCTCATCCATTTGTGACTTCTTCCTCTTCCCTAAGATGTAAGGTCAGATTAAACGAACTCGTTTCGAAGGAGTAGACGACATCCAATTAACCAAGATGCGTGCCTTTAGAGTTCCAGGAGTTACGAATGTTTTTCTTAGTACAGCGTTAAGCTAGGAAAAGGCATTAATTCTATTACTGTTTAATATACGTTTCTAAATAAAAAAGTGTAATCGGTAAATTTCCGCTCATAGTTTCTTCTTTGTTATTTCTCTATGCCGAATTGTTTTCTCTATTGTCTTTAACAAATTTAATCTAAAGAATATGTGAACTTAGTTAATACTTTCGCGGGTTTATACTTCTTCGAAATAACAGTTATATAAAAATATTTTTCCACGGTCGGGAGTAGAAATCAGTTTCTATGACATCAAAATTAAAACAGAAGTAGTCGATTATTCCCAATGGAGTATAATGCTCCCAAGGGAGTTTACATTATGGAGAACGTTTGTGATTTATGCAAAAAAAATATAACATTGAAATTATTTATTGACATTTAAATTAAATGTTACATTTGTACAATTTTCAAAATTAATATTAGAAGAAATATTACTTTCGCTTACATTTACAGTTTGTGCACTAAACAAACTTTAAACTAAACCAAACTAGCACCTTAATTTGACAATTCTTTTTGTTTGTTTATTTTGTAGTTATGACAATAGCTCAACGACTACTAAATAAATGCTCAAATCCGAATACAATAATTCTGGTGCTACTTACTTCATAATGACAAAATATGTGTTTTCAAGTTAATGAGACCGTGGAAAAAATAGTATATACCATTCGGGAGAGATGCTATTTTGTCCTCGGTGCATTGTAGTCCTCGGGCTTCGCCCTCGGGCTTCAAATTGCACCTCTGCCAAAATAACGCATTTCTCTCCCTTATAGTATAATATACTATTTTTTCCTTATTTTTCAATATAATCACCTATTCTATATCTGATTTTATTGATTTGACATATTTATTATTTATTTCTTACATGTCACAAATTGCTTTCGATGGAGGATTATCACCCAAATCTTGTTGCCTATTAACCAAAATTGAAGATACATTTAATCCTTAGAAAGATAAATATTGGGAGTTTATGCTTTTTAGATGATTCGATTTAGACACATAATACACACAGCTTTAAATTGAAATGAATTAAGTAATTAAAAAAGTTTCTTCTAAATTTTTCTGAAAGATAGTGGTGGTAGTGGAATCTCACTTCCCGGCAAAATATCCTCATCTAAAACTAAAAGCTGCGTATTTTACAATGGTGTCATTTTTCTCAGACACTTCATAATTACGTGAATATTAGTCATTTTGAATAAAATTTTATGAACAAGTAAAAGTGTTTATTGTACTGTTTCTTCAATCAAAACACTTTTCTGCTGAGGATAACTGTTAATTATCAAAATATGCATGCATAATATTAAATCATATTTATGATATTTGTTTTTTTTATATTTACACTACTTTGTTCTTTTTTCTCTTCAGTTTTGTAAATAGTGGTCCAGTGTTTTCTGTTAATTGTTACGTGCGAGAAATCATTTTGAGATCATGCTGGAATTTGTAAACAATTTGCTTCTTTATTAACCTCTTCAAGTCAATTAGTCCTCTTATTTTTCAACATATACGTTTAATTCTATTTTATTTTAATATATTGTTAATTATCGTTCAATTTATGTTATTCCAAACTTTAATTCCTTCAAATTATATTCATGTTCTAATACTTTGGCCGACCCTATATTTCCGAATGGTGTATCATTCACGTCGAGGTGTCCGACATCTGTTGATTTAATGCATAGTCACGATTGCAGTAAATTCTGTTGTATTCAGATTTTGTTCCTTTAATTGATTACTTTATTGTAGAAATTCTTTTAGAAATTCATGCCTCTATCTTAGAGCCTATACGTCTTTTAACTCATTTAATTCAATTAATTTTACGTTATTTAATTTCTCTCGCTCGGAGCGCTATCTCTCAACATTTGTTTTACACTAACTTATGCAGTATCCTAGTTTATCGTTCGGTCAATTTTATGGATCTTAAATCTTTAATTTTGGAGATTTAATTAACCCTCCGACGTTTTTGGCTTTGTTGTTCACTTCTGCATCTGTTCTGTGTTTTATTGTAAATTAATTTCCCTTCTTTTCAAAATTTCCGTTCACCGATCATACTGATGACGTAGATCGATAATGTATCGATTCATCTCCTTTGTGTCGCCGGACACTTTTTCTTAAGTCATCGAAGCGCTTGCTGGTGTATTCACTTGTGTGGAGAACCTATATCTGCGGTAAGAATTATCTTTATCTAATGTATTTTTACTTACTTCGAATCTTCTTCTTTCCTAGGATAAATTTGTTATTGGAGCTATCTCCCAAGTTGCAAGCACTTATAACCGTTTACTTTGAGATTTTATCGTGGGAAATTCCACGTGGTTGTCATATAGCCATTTTGGATCTTAATTTTGGATGGTCGGCGAAGTTTAGCGAACTTTAGTAGGAATCCCGTGTTGGTTTACTTAAACCTCTTACGGCGGAGCTTCTGATATCTACAGTACTTCTTGACCGAAGAAATCTTTCCGTTTGGACAGCATCACCAAGATGACGGCTGTTCCTTGCTGATACAATTCCGAGTTGGACATTTCCGAATTACTTCCGTGAGGATTTTCACGAAGAGAGAATTAAGGAGATCTGTGCATTATATTTGTTAAAGCTAAGTGTTGCTGAAATAGTTTTCTTAACTAAAGAGGGTATTAATCAGCCCGAATTGTCTTTTCCTAAATAATTTATTTTAGAGATTTGTTTGATAGATTATTTAAACTTTAGTGGGCACTAGAGAGGAGCTTTACCCTTCTCTGTGCAACCTTTGATATATAAAACGCTAACTGTAGTCAGTTACCGGGCTTCACCCACCTATCTTGTCCGAAAGGCATTAAACGCCTGACTACTTTCATACTCAATCTATTAGAAAATTAATTTACTGGTTGTCTGGCTTCTCCAGCAGCTTGTAGCTTTGTTGATTTAAAACCCGAGGCTTTGAACCTTCAGTCGAGCTTTCGCAACTAATTTGGGGTTACGTCAAGATCAAGTTAACCGATATTTACTCTGTAAACTTCATTGTACAGAACCACTGTTATGAATTCCTAATTTGTGTTCTAAATCTTAATGTCTTGATTATTTGACGTACATTTAATTTATCTTTCATCATTTTATCACCTGTGTATACAGGGTGATGTTAACTTAACAGGTGTTCCTGTTTATTAAAACTCTAGATTACGCCTGGAGCATTGCTGGGGCGTAACCCATTAATTTTGTAAGTAGGCTTATTAACTTTTATACATTGTGACTAATTATTTTGCGTGAAAGTTTTTCACATTGATTAAAGCCACTTTGCATTGATATTGTCACTTAATGAATTAATTTCAGGGAGGTAAATCTTCGCCTTTTATTTTGTATTAAATCCTGTTTTTTTATAAAACATTTTCATTCTGATTATAAAATTTAAAGCTGCTACTTACGTTTTCTTGATTGTTTTGATATTACATAAATCTTGTATTATAAGTTTTGAATCTCTAATTTTAGATTATTTCATTTAAATCTTTTCCTTTTTTTTAAGTCTGGTAAAGAACCTTTTTTTTTTAATTAATGTAGTGGTGGCAAACTTAGATCTATTTGGCAGCTCCTTTTGTTTTGATGTGTCCTGCGATAAACGATGTGATATTAAGAACTGCTTTTGGTTATTAAAGTTTGTTATTGTTGTTATTTTGTGTTTGATTTCTTTCCCTACTTGTGTTGGGATAAGCGCAGTTTTTCGTACATAGCAGCAGCGTGTAATAGGGGGGGGGGGGGCTGACTCTCTTGTGTCTGGGGCTACCTGTGTTCCACCCGCAACCGTATATACGGGGGGTACTCAGTTGGTAATTTTATACGGTGGCGTCTATCCACTATCCAGCGACCTTCGGAACCTCGCGTCCTCTCCTAAATCGTGTGAGCTAGCCGGCGGAGTAATTACAGCGGGACGCCCACCTTCAGGTAGGTCAGGCTGAGAGAGGAAGTTTTTGGCAGAACATCTTGCATCCTCCTTGTTGCATGCCTGCTGTTATTTAGGTCGCGTTTAGGTAGCATAATTATTGCTAATTATTAGTTCGTCTATTGTGATGCTGAAGTTCAGCTATCCTTCCAATGTTTTAGATGGTCTACGGGTGTCAGGTCGCTGTGTTTTAGCCCATTTAGCCAATCGTTTTTCGGACATCCTTTCGAGGTAGTCTCTCCAAAAACTCCTTCATCTTCTAGTCCATCTTACCATATTCTATATTTCCAGTTCTTCTCTTATTCATTTGTCCATTTATTAGATCTCTGAGTGCAACGCCTCTAATAGATCTTAAAATTTTCAATTTAGTTGTCCTCAACATTCTTTTAGCAGCTGTAGTTTCTGCTTTTGCTTTGTGCCTCACAAGTGTCTTCCATTAGTAATGAGTATTTTATACCCATTACTAATAGCTTTGTTGGTTCAGGTAATATCTCCAAGACAGTCACCAACTTTCACTGCTTTGTTGGCTTAGGGCCTCAGTTTTTCTTTAACATATTTTTCGCATGATTACTCTCAAGTAGTTGAATCATGATACCTGTTTTATTATGTTGTTATCAACTGCTAATTTATTATTTTCAAATAACGCCAGTTAGTTAAACACAGGAACTATTATTTCAAAATACGAAAATCATATACGAGACAGTAAACGAATATGCACATAAAAAGAAATGTGTAAATAATAAAAAATTCTATATTCTCACTCCAAATCAGAAAAGAAAATGAATTTCTGTGCCGTGAAATAAATAATAAATGAAATAGCTAGAAATTTAGAAAGAAGTGCAGAATAAATTGTAAGGGGCGTATAATACTACAATATCTGCACACAACGAAAATATATGTTTTGCGTTTCCCACATTCGGTTCCATAGCATACTGAGGCATAAATGGATCGATCTTTCACCCTGCTATAAATTTTCATACTCAAGATGTTCTTTAAAAAAAAAAAATTATTCACTTGGAGCGAAAACGCTACACCACAGATACGACTAAAAATAATAAATACCAGGGATGTTTTCAAAGTTCTGGGAATTTAGCTATATTTTTTTTATTTTGTCAATTTTCATCAATATTACTAAGTAGTTTTTCGAGATAATCGCCATTTAATTGAATACATTTTATTCCAATGGTAAATTAATTTCTTTAAGCCATCCCTGAAGAACTTTTTCGGTGTCTCCCCAATCCACCTATTTATGGCACGTTTTACGTTAGTTAAACTCTCGAAACCAACACCCCACACCGTAAAGGTTTTTTCATATCAAGGAACAGATAAAAGTAATCAGTAAATAAATGGATACGGAAGCAATGCCCATCGTAAATCGTTCAAAACATTCTTCATTGTTCTTGCAGTGTACGGTCTTGCATTATCTTGTTGCAATAACGGACGCTTATGCAACTTCCCAGGTCGTTTTCTGATAATGCCTGCCACAGTGTTCCGGATAATAATTTCGAATAATATTCTGCGTTAATTGTAGTTCCTTTCGCCAGATAATCCAGAAAAATAATCTCTTCGCAATCCCAGAATACAGGAAGCATTATCCTTTCAACAGGCTTCTTAAGTAGAGGGCCTTCTTCGGGTTTACGCCATTCTTTGCATTGACTTTTGGTCTCAGGATTGAAATAAGGGATCCACTTTTCGTCAGTGGTTATTATTCGTTGCCAAAATTCATCACCGTAACGGACTAACAGTTCTTGAAGTTGACAACAAATGTCACACCTATTGAGTTTCTGTTTCGGTCTCAACAGCTTTGGCATCCGCCGGGCTGAAACCTTGCTTACGCCCAAACAACCATGTAAAATCTCATGTCGTGTACTTATTCCCAGGCGTACACTAATTTAAGAAATAGTCATTCGTCTGTCCTGTTTCAGTAAGTTCCCCACGGCAGTAATGTTTCTGACATTTACCGACGTGCTCGGGCGACCACTGCGTGGATCGACTGTTAATGATGCTCTACCACTTTTAAAACGATCCATGCACCGATATACAGTACTCTTAGATTCACACCAGCTTTCCACAAAAAGAAAATGATTGCACTTTGAGATTTAGCCCCGTCTTCCATGGTTACACAAACAGTGCTACAAAAATGCGTCTATATCGGTCGAACAACTAAATCAGACTAAACGATATTGCACTGGATAACTGCATAAATATGTCAAGATTTGTGTATTACCAATAGCATTCTCTATAAGTTTTATAAGTAATTTAATTAGAGCACAATTCCCAACACTTTAGATACATCCCTCGTACATTCTGAAATTTAATAAATTTAAAATATTAAAAACAATTATAATACAAAGGTATTTTTAATAATATAAAATATTATTAAAAATCTGGTGTGAAGAACACAAATACAGGTTCACTATTAATATTTTTGTGAACGTGTCCGAACATATGCCTCCTCAGAGACGCAGATAAGTATTTCACCTTTCTACAGGATCATCGGTACTGCTGGAAAAACCACTGCTGGAAAAAGAATATCTTCAGACACATTCACAAAAGAGAACCACATCGTTATCTCACAGAAGTAACTTCAGCGCTGCCTGTTGTCAGACGGCCGAAGTACCTCGCTCTGTCCACATAACAAATGCGAACCAACGAAGCCCTTACAAAGGTGGCACAGCCTTCTCTCCCCACTCTGGGGAGGGATATGTTCGGACACGTTCACAACAAATATTAATAGTAAACCTGTACTTGTGTTCTTCACACCAGATTTTTAATAATATTTTATATTATTAAAAATACATTTGTATTATACAAAACAGGTGGGGTTTTACCCACTCATGTATGTTTCAATTATTCTGTTAAAAACAATTATGTTTGGATAAATCAAAGACATTGATAAAATCAAACGTAGTATCACTACGAAGCCATTCGTGCTTACGCATTAGTGCTTAATTTTAATTTATTCTCTGTTATAGCTAAACTACTAAAACTACTGCTTCTACGAAAGTTAACGTGTGTTTTATCTAATTCTGCAATTAATTGTACTGTTACTGTAATACGTATACATACATATTCCAAAGATAACCCATATGCAGATATAATTTAAATTAATATTTATGTTTAGGAATATTAATATGAGTCATTGAATAACTCAATTTCTGAAGCTAAATTATGGAGAGAACACGACAAAATTCCCAAATGTAAGGTTGTTTCTATAATTAGCGGTGTTTCCAATATAATCTTTATAGTATTACAGTAGGAGGTGTCCCATTAAGTCCGCCTATTTTGAATTTAACGCCATTTTCTTTGTGTCGGCCGTATAGCGTTGTTGTTTGACAGCTGTCATATGTGAACATTGAGGTTGAGTCACGGGGAATTAAACGAACACACAATGCACAGAAATTGTGAAAATTCACTATTGAAATGGTGCGGGTTTTACGGAGACGGTTCGAAAATGTCGTTGATTTTTCGGTCACCATAACGCACCTTCTCGCCGTAGAGTGGTTCGATTAATAGAAAAATTTTAGGCGATTTGGTCAGTTAAAACCCAAAAGTGACCTGACCGTATTCCTGCTGCTCGGTCTAATGAAAATATTGCAGAAATTAATGAGAGTGCCGACTAGAAAGAATCCTTCCACCTTGATTCGCCATCATTCTCAGCAACTGAGACCTCCACGAAGCAGTTTATAGCGAATTTTGACTAAAAATCTGCATTTTCTGTTTACAAGATTTAGTTGACACAAAATTTGAAACCAGAAGGCCATGAGTAGCGTCGAACGCTCCGGAATGGATCTTACAGCAACAACGGTGATTTTTCGAAGTAAATTATTCCGCATTTCGAAGTTGATGGCCATGTCAACAAACAGAATTGTCGCATTTGGAGAGCTGAAAGGGTGATTCTTCAACATACTATTCATACACTACGAGCCACTGTTTGATGCCCATTTTGGGCGTAATTGAACCGTTCTTCTTCCAGAATGCGAGCTGCAATGCGGTCGCCATCAACGGCGTTCGTGACCGTGAGATGATGAATAAGTTGTTCTGGCCTCAAATTGCTGATATGGATCTCGAAGGCAGATAGTTTCAACAGGATGGCGCAAACTGCCATTCAACGAACGAACCAATGGAATTATTGAAGACGAAATTTGAATGGAGAGTTATCCCACGCCGCGGCGATGTGAATTAGCCACCAAGATTATTCGATTTAACGCCCTTTGATTACTTTCTTTGGGGTTTTTTGAAAGCAAAGGTGTATGCCAGTAACCCAAGAACAATTCCTGAACTGAAAGACCAGATTCGACGTGCCATTGATGAAATTCAGCCGGCATTTTGCCAAAAAATATCATCGAGAATTTTGTCAAAAGCACCAACGAGTGCCATCAGTCACGAGGCGGCCATTTATCGGAAATTTTATTCCATACATAACCTCCACGTCTATACTTTTTATTACAATAAAAGCATCAGAACTTTTCAAATAAACAGTCCGTTTTTTTTTAATTTCAAAATTGTCAGTCTTAATGAGACACCCATTAGTATTATAGTATTTACCCCACTTTGTCAGGGACAAAAATTATAAACGGGGATCAAGTGATTAATATTTATTATACAACCCTCGCATAAGTATCTTATATTTAATCTTAATATAATATTACTGTTAGATGTTATAATAATTTGACGTTTAATATCAATTTTTAAGGTAACGGTATTTATATGCACCGAGGAAGTCAAGTAACTAAACGCCGATACAGCGCAGATACAGCTCCCCGTCACAGTGTATGCAGTGAGCGTACTATATACTATAAATGAATTAAGAAGCAACCATACATAAAGATAAGAAATAATTATTTAATTTAATTCCTTGAAATACAAGAATTACAGGGAACGATAAAAATCAAAATTAGGGATTAAATAAATAAACATAAGCATTTGTAATGGTAGTAAAGAGAAAACTAACTAGTAATACATTACAGTTAATTAGTTGCATTTTGGCGAAGTAATGTGAATGAACATACTGCTTTCTACATTTTGCAACGCCAATTATTCGAACTTTTTAATTGAAATAATTCGCACTTAAGCAGGATACGAACCCATGGTTTACCTGACCATTGCTCTATAAGGACTGCGGTTCCGAATAAATCGGGACGCCTTAAGTTACATTTGATTATTCAACATAGATTCCTTTTAAAGTAATACACTTAATACAGCGATCCTGCAAAGTCTTTAACCCTTCTAACAAAAAATACTCTTCTTGGTTTTCAAACCCGCCCTTCACAGCTTCTATTGCCTCTTCGTTACACAAAAATTCACGTCCTTCTTCAATCGACGAAACTAAGGGGGCTACGTCTGGGGAATAGAGGGGGGGGTCCAGTAACTCGAACCCTAGATCCAGAATTGTATTCATGATAATGCGCGACTTGTGTGCAGGGGCATAGTCCTGCAAAAATTACAGACTTCGCTAACATGCCACGTCTCGTTTCCTTACTTAATTTTCTCTCTTAGGGTAGTTAGTAATTTTGAATAAGAATCTTCAGTGATGTTTGACCCTCTTTTATGTAATCGATCATAATTATTCCACGGATATCCCAAAAAACTGAAGCAAGAATTTTTCCAGCGGATTTTTGAACTCAAAATTTCTTAGGCCTTGAAGAACCATGCTGCTTCCACTCCATCAATTGCTGTTTTCTTTCTGGGTCGTAAAAATGGATGCATGTTTCATCTATAGTCACAAGACGGTTCAAAACATCTGGATCTTCTTCAAAATGAGAACAAATTTACCGTGATGCTTTCACTCTTGGTCATTTGTGTTCGGCGTCCAAGCATTTAAGAATCCATTTTCAGTACATTTCGACGGTCTGTCATCATATCAAGAAATCCGTCAATATTTTCGAGGGTGGACACCGAAATCGAACTTTCTAGGTGCTTCTCATCTTCAACAGAAAGTTTTCGTCTTTTGAATGACGCAATGCAATTTTTGACATTCGCATATGATGGGCGTTGATCGCCAAGTATGCTAAGCATATCTTCGTAAATTTAAGAGTTTCAAAGTATTCGATGATGCCTCGGTACTCCAATTTATATATTTTCACATTTGCATTTGACAGGCTTTCTTTCAAAATTTACTGCACAGCAATACTTTAACTTCTTGACGTAAGATTTTACAGTGACACTTTTAAAATGTCATTATTTCTTGCTATTATAACGAGATTTTGTTTTTTTCAAGGAAAATGGCCTAGGCTAACTAGATATTAATACCCCCTCTTATGTTCTCAGCCTGCGAGAACATTAGCTACAGAACAGATTGCTGACAGAGTAATAACTTGATGATAGTAGATTTATTGTTTCTACGAGTATATACATTAAATATTATTCCTGATAGTGTAGATAGCATTATCAAAAATTAACTTAACTATCAAAAAGTAAGCACACATTAGATTCCGAGATTATTAACACATCACAACAAGCAGAATAGCTTAAATTCCCTCATACACTATTGGCACGATATAAAGAAGATGAGGATAGCTTTGACATGACATGTTCACCCTAAACAGAACAAAGTTCACGATAAATCTCAGCAGCCTTCATGTTATTTGCACTGAAATCGGATAACAGCCACAATTCAAAGTCGGCAGGATTTTCAATTGCAGCAGCCACTTTAAACCACCGAAACTACACAGCTAGACTCACACCGAACCAAACTACACTAGAGCACTGCAAACGCCTCGATATCCCCACTCCTCTGGCCACTAAGCGGAAACGAAACTTACCTTACGAATCGCCCTCGTATAATATCTATTTCCAACTTTGCTATTTGCTTTGGCATTAAAAAAACACTATAAACAGACCTAAAACAAACTTTTTCTGAACAAGTATGTTTGTTTGTTGTTATATTGCTACTACTATATTCATAAATACTCATAAGATTGTGTGAATATTAATATATATACGCAAAACACTTACTATTATTTCACGACATGTATCCTAAATCAATATGCTTGACTGGATAAAAGGAACGTGAAGGTTTGCGAATGAAACCTAAAATTTCCGCTTCATTTATAAACTTCGTCAAATATTTTACATAGTTCACATGCAAGTCCTGTGATAAATAAAGCAATTAAATAAATTAAATAATAAAAATAGCTTTTTTATTAGCCCCACTTTTGTAAATTACGGAATGCATTTTATTCATAATGCTTTGATCTATAAAAGAAGGGAATTTGCTTTTTTATTGTTTCCAGCATTCCCTTTTACAAAAGTAAAATTAAGTAGCTTTGAAAAATTAAGCAAAACTAGATTAAAGAAAGCGTTTGCTCGAATAGTATGCTTCTTGCGACGCATTGTTATTGATTCTTTGTAAGTTTCTCTAGTTGCATGCGCGTTTACAAGAATGAAAATATTAAAACTTTTATGTATCCATATTATGAATAATATATTTGGAAAGTACTGGGGCTTTCGGTTGCTACATGTTTAATTTTCTTTACGTATTTGATTCAGTGCTTCAAGAACCTGTCCGAAAATATTTTTTTATTGGAAAATAATATTTTTATTTTAGCGATCATTATTCACAAATTCGATTTCCATTATTAAAAACTACAAAACTTACGATGAACAGAAAATAACTTGAAAAATACATTTCTTAATAGTAAGTTTCTGTATATTTTCTATATCATTAATTAGTTGTTTATTGAAAACGGTATTAAGGCAACTTCTTTTTTCCATTCACTGAATTTTGTTACACATGATTGTGGAGTTATACAGTACTAAAATTATTTTAATTGAATAATGGAAAAGTTTTGTTGTTTATAAAGTACTGTGCAATAAAATCTGGAACGAACATATTTAAGTTGCGTAATTAAGTTCTCATCCTCATGAAGATTGGTTAATACGAAGAGTGGCAACGGTTTTTAATTTAAATAAAAATACCGTGTTTGTTGTAAAAAGCGGTGGATGCAGGATGGGTCCTTAGCAAGGTAAATCAGTTCTGAACATCCTAGCAGCAGCATTGATGCTGATGATGATGATAAATTATATAAGAATGAATTTACTACAGCGAGGAAAAGCAGTTACAGAAACCCTTTTTCTAAGTTCTAGATCTACAGCTTGTCGAAGAATACGTGTTTCCAATTTAAAAAATTATATTGCCTCTTCAACGATTTTATTAACCGACGAAAATAAGCAATCGCAATTGCTATTCGTTTGAAATAATATCAATAATGGGGAGGACAACTGAAACAGCAATACATTGCTCAAAAAAATTAGGGGAACACTTTTTTTTATAACTTTTATAAATAAGAGGTCAACGAAAATAAAATTTAGTATACTTCAACAGCCTATACTTAACTAAAGAAAATTACAAAAACAATGTCACAACTCTTAGTTACCTCTAAGGTACACTTAAAAATGTAAATTTATAACGCAAAACAAAATGAAAACGTCGATGAGAGTAGGGTTTTCTGTGAATTGGTGAGGTTTAATACCGTATGCTCTCCACAAGCATGAATCACTTCCTCACACCTGCGTGGAATGCTTCGCACTAGTCTGCCAAGAGATTCTTGGGGTATGCTTTCCCATTCCTCAATCGGGACTTGTGTCAGTTCCTGTGTGGTTAGTGGTGGATTAGGGCGCATGCGAATACTGATCCAGCTGGGGATCCAGCTGATCCCCCACACGTGTTCAATAGGATTCAGGTCAGGACTTAACGCCGTCCATTCCATGACCTGAATTCCACGTTCTTGTAAAAAGTTTCTGGTGATGCCGGTGGTATATGGCCTTGCATTATCCTGAATTGGGATGGAATTGGAACCGACGCCATATGCAGCAGGTAACACGTGGTCCGCCAATGCATTTTCTATGTAATTCATTGCGTTTAGTCTATTAGGAACCACAACAAGATCAGTTCTGTTGTCTACACTGATTCCAGCTCAAACCATCACAGATCCAAGACCAAATCTATGCACTTCCTTTATAATAGCGGCTGAGTAGCGTTCACAAGGACGTCTATATACACGTACTTGTTGCCTACGAAATTGCCAATTTCTGTGATACACAGCAAACCTCATTCGCGCTGCCTTGTAAAGCGGCGTTAGGCGTGGTGCGCGGACAGATCTCCTTGGTTTCAAATTCGCTTCTTTTAATCTGTTTCTAACAGTTTGATCAGATATTTCTATTCCATGTGCTCGTCTTAGGTCATTTAGGAGGGCTCTTTCTGTGGCCCTCCTAAGGGCAAGATATCCGTCTTGATTTTGAGTAATTTATTGAGTTCGACCTTGTCCAGCTCTTCTGACATACGGGCCAGTCACCCGAAACCGATTCCATAAACGCTTAATAACAGAAGAGGAAACTCCAAGGTCCCTGCTAACATGTCGAATAGAGTGGCCGTGCTGAATAAAGGCGACATCAACTTGCACTTCTCTAAGATGCCTCGTTTTACTTATAATCAACGAATATTGACAACTGACTTCATCTATTATATTTAGTAGGCTTTCATACGTCAATTCAAAGCATACTTGAATTTTTTTCTATTTTGATTTGCGTTATTAATTTACACTTTTAAGTGTAACATAGAACTAATTCTTTTTGAGCAGTGTGTCTACGGATGAAAAATGCTTTCAATCGTCCTATTGCGGAAAAATGAGAGTATATACACCAAGGCATTCTCGATTTAATAAAAATTATATTTACCGCTCACAGAAATGTGGAAAGTTTTATGGGCCTGTGAGTTCGGCTGGTTTGAGTGTGTGCTGGAATATCGATAGACCCTTTGCTGCAGCTATATATGTATATATTGGAGCATATACTGCTACCATCTATAACACAAACGTTTCCATGTAATAACTACATATTTCAACAAGACAACTGCCCCGTCCATAGAGCCCTTGTGGTTGGACAGCGGTTTCAGAATCACAATATAGAAGTTCTGCCATGGTCTCCAAAAAATCAGCAAAGCCTTTATAGACTGTCCTTGATTTGGCTCTGAAAGAATTAGAGCGGTTCACAAGAAAGGTGATTATCGTCCTTGGAAAATTATAGACTCAGAGATTATAGCAAATTTCAGTAAAATTTAAGATAAGATTTAAGATAAAATTTAAGATAAGATAAGATAAGATTTTGTACATCACTATTCTTCATAATACACGTCCATACATATGCAGCAACCAACAGGAATTAACGATAGTGACAAAATATGTATGAGGTATTGGATAATAATGGATATCTAGACGTTGTATACACTGTCCTTTCTCGAAAAGGTCTTTCGAAACTATTGACCATCAAATATTATTAAACAAATTAACTGCTTTTGGCTTTAGCCCATCTGCATTAGAACTTATTGCCTCATACATTGTAAATAGAGTGAATTATGTATTATTCTTTTCAACTTCTGGTATGCCTCGGGGACCTAATTTTGTAATTCTGCTTTTTCTGCTTTTCATTGATGATCTCCCTCACATATTTCAATTTTTCTGTGCTGACCTATGCTGATGACACTAAATTATATTTATCCATCAAATCACAGAATGATGTTGATATATTGCAAGATGATATTGATTGCGGATTGGTGTAGCAAAAACAAGATACAAATTAATGTCAACAAATGCTGTGTCATCTTACACTCGTAAAATTAATAAAGTGGAGTCATCATATAGTATTAACGGCCAAAGTTAGCGAAAAGTAACCCCATCAGTGATCTTGGCTTCGAATTCGATTAGGAAATGTCCTTTAACTTACACGTTTCGGACATCATCTCATCTGCTTCTAGGATGTTGGGTTTTATTATGAGGTCAACCAGTGAGTTTCAGGATCTAACCGTTTAAAAATCACTGTAATAAGTTTTTTGGGGCATATTGGAGTATGCTCCAGGAATATGGACTCTTTATTATTCGACGCATGACTCCTTACTTAAACGGGAGCAGAGAAGGTTTCTGAAAAACCTTTTCTTCAGACGTGATTGTAGATATCCAGAAAGAAATATTGATTACAACCTCCTACTAGACAGACACCACTTCAAATCCTTAAAACATCGTCAAGAGGTTAATGCTGCGTGATCCATGTGTAGGTTAATTAATGGTGGAATTGATTCGCCTGAGATATTAAATCGTATAGCTTTTTATATGTCTCGAATGCCGTCAATAATAATAATAATGATAATAATTATAATAGTAATAATAATCTTTAATGCCCAACAGGTCACCCCAATTACAGGACATGAATGTAATAATTGCAATATTAAAATAAAAGAACGTTATAATTAATATAAAAAATAGGTAAATAAAAAATTAATTAAAAACAAATTAGCAGAAAATCTAATCTCAATTTTTACACACCAAGAGCTAAAACTAACGTGTTACTAAGAGCTTCAATTAATTTTATGTACCGTTGTATGTGCGAATACTATTTATAATGACATTTACACGGGAAGTATTTAGAATATGTTTTTGTATTAGTTTATTAGTGTACTCATTTTATTTTGTACATTTATATTCTGTATTTTTATAAAATTTAGAGCAAGAAGCACACATCTGTTTCTTTTTTTTTCCTTTTTATGAATTTGTCCTGGAAATTGAATTATGCATTGGGCAATAAAGGCTATTATTATTATTATTATTATTATTATTATTATTATTGATAATGGGCCGTTCTACACACCACAAGAAAAATTTGTTTAGGTACACTTTTTTATTGGCTTTATTTGTAATTCTCGCCATTTATTGTATTATACCTGTTATAGTAATTGGAAATATTTTCCTTATGTACAAAATAAATAAATAAATTATCTTTACTGTATCTATTAATAATAGCTGTCTCTACTAGCGTCTCTTCCAACTTTTTCCGCTTTAGCATTCGATTATTTATTAAAAATTAAATTAATATCCAAAGATAGCTAAAATTTATAATAACACAGGCCTGCATAAAATTTGCGATGACGTGATTTTTGTTTGTTAAGCTCAGTTTTTATATAGCAATAACTAATTAAAATACAGTTGGTCTCTACCACCCACAGATTTTTTTTTGCACAAAAGAAAAAGAAAAAAATATAAAAAATCTTATAATAGGCGTTTTAATACATTTTAAAATGAATGTACTGCTTGAAATTCTAGGTATTAACCCAAAAATGATTTTCTGTTGTGGTTTTAAAGAAATTTGTTAAATAGGCTCTCATTACCTGATGTAAATATTTTATTACATGTATTAATTTTGGACAAGGTTTCCGGGAATTTTTACCTGCTAAATCCTATTTATTATGCTTTCACTTTATTAGTACTGCGAAGAAGGATTTCAAGTTTATCACTCCAAAAAAATGTATATTTTAATGTCATTTACTTCATTATAGCTCTGAGTGTCGATCAGTAAACAAGTAAAATTAATTTGTCTTTAGTGTTATGCGTGGTATTTGATAAATAAATATTGCTTAAAAATATGTCTAGCCGGTGTTGCAAAAACAAACCAGATGATTTCTGTTATATTTGTGGATATTTCGTCTTGAAAATGTTTAAGAGACCAATTGGTGAATTTGTGAAAAATGCATATTTTGCTTATTTCAAAATCAAATTAGGAGATCAGGATAAAGATTGGGCACCGCACGTTGTTTGTAAGGTATGTGAAGAAGTTTTAAGACATTGGACAAAAGGGAATAGAAAAAGCCTTCCTTTTGGAATACCGATGGTTTGGAGAGAACCGCAAAATCATCATGAAGATTGCTACTTTTTTCTTTGTGATACTAAGGGGCATAATAGAAAAACTTTGAAACATATTTTGTACCCAAAAAATATTAAATCAGCTATCAGACCAGTTCCTCACAGTGATCATGTACCTATACCTATACCCCCCAAAGTACTACAAGAAGATATTGAAACCTCTTCAACTACCGGCTCCGTACAGATGGATAGTAATTTTGAACCATCAACCTCAGGTCAAAACCAACCTCAGCTATTTTCACAAGCCGAACTGAATGATTTAGTAAGAGATTTGGGATTTTCAAAAGATCTTTCTGAAGTACTGGGGTCTAGGTTGAAACAAAAAAATTTGCTTGCCCCAGAAACTACCTTCTCTCGGTATAGAAATCGTGGGGCTGGATTTGTAAAATATTTTGCACAAAACGAACCACTTGTGTACTGCCAAGCAATTGCTGATCGACTTACTTTCCTCGGAGCTCCTGAGTACACACCTTCTGACTGGAGACTTTTCATCGACTCTTCAAAAAGGAGTCTTAAAGCTGTTCTTTTATATAATGGCAAAATTTTTGCTTCTGTTCCGGTCGGCCATTCTGTTCATTTAAAGGAAAACTATGAAAATTTACAGGAACTACTTTTAAGAATACAATATGAAAATCACAACTGGGAAGTGTGTGGAGATTTAAAAATTCTAGGCCTTTTCTTGGGTCAGCAGTCTGGATATACTAAATTTCCATGCTTCCTGTGCGAGTGGGATAGCAGAAATCGAGAACAGCATTGGATAAAAAGAGACTGGCCACAAAGGGTGACTTTAACACCTGGAACCAAAAATGTAATTCGCGAAAGTCTTATTGACCCTCAAAAGTGTTACTTCCACCGCTTCACATAAAACTTGGACTTATGAAATAATTTGTTAAGGCACTAAACAAAGAAGAATTGTTTTAAATATTTTTGTAAAACATTTCCGACTCTGTCAGAGGCAAAATTAAAGGAGGGAATCTTTGTAGGCCCGCAGATGAAAGATCAAGAATTTGAAAATGTAATGGAAGATAAGGAAAAACATGCATGGCATGATTTTAACGAAGTTGTACAATAATTTCTAGGGAATTATAAAGACACAAACTATGTTGAGATCGTTGAAAATATACTGGAAAAATTCAGGATTCTTGGTTGCAATATGAGCATAAAAATTCACTTTTTACATTCCCATTTGGACTATTTCCCAGAAAACCCTGGGGACGTGAGTGAAGAACAATGAGAAAGATTTCACCAGGATATTAAAGAGATGGAAAAAAGATACCAAGGGCGCTGGGACACAAAAATGATGGCCGATTACTATTGGACATTGAGAAGAGATCTTCCTTTAGCTGAATATGACAGAAAAACAACCAAACGAAGCTTTTCTGAAAAACGAAAACGTTTTTTTAAGAAGCATAAAGAATAAATAACTATTTCTAATAGTTTCTATGTGTATATTTTTGTATTTTTTTTAATATAATGTAAAACTTGATTATAAATGAAATAAATCGTGTTTTTTCTATATTTTTTGATTTTACTGGTTTGAAAAAGAACCTTACGTGATACAAAAAAAATAAAAGCAGATTTTAAATCAGCGCTATCCAATTACTAGAAAACAGTTAAAATTTTTAAATCAACTTTCAAAGTGTTGAAAAATGCAGGCCTGTGTAAGAAATAGTAATATACGTTAGCAATAAAATTATAAATTTTATTGGTAGTGAATTATTAAAAAGTTTTTAAGAAGATCTGTTTATAGTAATTTATATTTAACGACACAATATTTCTTTGAAAAATTATCGAAAGGGGAGGCAGAGCTGAGAATTGAAATGTTCGCGTAGGCTATTTTAAAGTATAATCACTAACTGGAATAAGTTATGGAAAGCTGTCATATATTAATCCAAAACTTAATTCAAATTCTACCTTGAAATAGTCAAAATAATTCAATAATAATCCCTGTCGTAGTTTCCGCCAAGGCTTAACACCAATTACAGAGAGCATTGGCAGGCCATGAGTTATTATTGAGCCGGCGACCGTGAAACGAAAAGAAAAATTAGGAAAACTTTCCCGGGAATTCGATCACGGGGCTTCCGTATGAAATGTACCAAGAACAAAAACTCGTATTTACTCACGTATTCTTTCCTATTTGATCAATATAATTTCAAGTAAATGCGGTAAAAATATTTGCGTTAATGGAATTTATTTTCGTGTCTCTTTCACTGACGTACTAACATCAATATAAATATAGCAATGCATAGTTCATGTTTAAATGTTGCACAAATTATTACAAGCGTCGTTATTTTTTAATCATTTAACGTTTTCAAGTGTTATATGAACTTTTATATGTCATTACAATACTTTACTAATATATATTTATTTATTTTGATGCGGTCTTTGACAGGGAACTAGATTTGAATAAATTTTCTGTTGATGTCTTTCACAAATGGTTCAAATATATTTACCCTTAAGTTACTCAATTTGAATAATTTTTGTTCTATTTAATGCTAGTATCAATATTAATATTTTAACAAATTATTATAAAAACACGCTTGGATATTTCACAATTTTTTATTAGATCTATGTCTAACATATGTTTCGGCTGTTATGCCATTGTCAAAGAGTATCTTAAAACTAACTTACAATACGTGTCCTTTTAACTTTTATACCTATTTTTTAATGCTAGGGTGCTGGTTGGGACATATTTACAATCACGTCTATTATATATCTAAAAAATTACGAAATAGCCAAGTGTGTTTTTATAATAATTTGTTAATTACAAAATGTTTCACCAAGAAGTGTCTGCTACGTCAATTATTAATGAAAATTAATATTTTATTCTAAAAATAGGCATCGTACAAGGATGCGTCAAGAACTACCCGAAAATTAGAACAGATGGCACTGCCACTTCAAATCCAACATTGTACTTGTCAAGAAGTATCTTTCTAAAGAACGCATCATAATTTTCAGACCGATCTGTCAAATAGTTTTGTTGTGAAATCTATTTGAAGCAGAGGTCTACGAACATTTTCGTAAAAATGGAAAAAAGTGAATATCGTGTGCTCATTAAACACTACTTTTGCGCAAAAACCATGAGGCAAATCAAAAAAATACTTAAAAAGTATTATGAGGACTCTTCACCATCGATTGAACTATTCACCACTGGCTTACTCAATTTCGGTGCGGTTGTACCAACACAAGTGACGGCGAACGTTCTGGTTGCCCAATTGAGGTTATTACACCATATCATATGGATCAGTGATTTCAATTTTGCGTAAATATTTGGATATGAAAAAGCTATTCGCAAGATGGGTGCCGCGTTTGCTCACAATTGACAACAAACGCAATCGTTTGACATATTCAGAAGAGTATTTGGCGATGCTCAATCGCAATACGAACGAATTTTTGCGCCGTTCCGTAACCGTGGACGAAACATGGATTCATCACAAGACACCTGAGACCAAGGAGCAGTCGAGACAGTGGACTTCTTGTGGTGGATCGAAGCCAAAGAAAGCCAAGGTAGGTCTGTCGGCCAACAAGGTCATTGCAACAGTATTTTGGGATGCGCGCGGCTTTATTCACATCGATTACCTTGAAAAAGAGAGCTATCGAATCAATTCGACGCCGATTTGAAGCAAAAAAGACCGAATTTGTCGAGGTAAAAGTTGTCTTCCACCAGGACAATCCACCGGCCCACAAGTCCACAGTCGCAATGGCAAAATTGCATGAATTAGGTTACGAATTGCTTCCTCATCCAGCATATTCTCCAGACCCCTGCGACTCTTTCCTATTTCCAAATATGAAGAAATAGCTCGGCGGTAAGAGATTTGGGTTGAATGAAGAGGTCATCGATGAAACAAACACCTATTTTGAGGGCCTCCAGAAATCGTATTATTTGGAGGGCATCAAAAAGTTGTAGAAACGTTGGATCAAGTGTATCGAGCTGAAAGGAAATTATTTTGAAAAGTAAAACAGTTTGTTGCCGAATATAGTGTTTCTTATCTCAACTTTCAGGGACTTCTTGACCCACCCTCGTATAGGCAATGTGACTAAATACATATAATGTAATAAAACGATCTTCATGATAATATGCTGGGTTAGTATAAAGTCTCGCAACGGTTGCATAACATTGTTTTTTGAGAAGTAACTTTTTGAAATTTATTATTGATATATAGTTAAAAACTACGAAATTACTCATAATATTCATATTTGTTTTCTACTCCCGGTTTGACCGAAAATGCTATATACTATATTTTTTTTAATGGAACAGCCTGAATGTTGTTGCAATTTCGGTAGACATTTAATAACTGCACCCCGAAATGTAAAAAAAAATTTCTTTATCTTAAGGATACTAACAGAAAAATTAAAAAAAAGTTAATTCAAAATGAAGTTATGTTTGAAAGCAAGCACTATACTCTAATCTGTCAGATTGTTGTGAAAATTTGTTAGTGTCAGTTATATAGACTACTAACAGAGGCTAAGCGAATTGAAATTTTGATAATGCGTGGATGTGGTGATCGTCAACGTTCATGTGATGAAGTTCGTGTTTTATTCAATACTGTTTATCTCGATAATGAAATCAGTGAAATTACAGCGTGTCAAACAATTCAGAAGTACGAAGCATTTCGCCAAATAAAATATTTGCCAAGAACTGGATGTCCAAGAACAGCAACTGATGAAGACACCCAATTTGAATGTTTTACTATCAATACAAGAAAATAGTCATATGTCTAAAATGCAAACCCTTCATGAATTGTTGGAAGATGAGCCAGATCGAAAACTACAGTTTTTGCGAAATAATGACACCATTAATCACAGATCAGCCAAATTTTTTAAATCATATAGTCTTTTCGACGAAACAACGTTTTGTCTCAATGGTATGGTCAACTGTCGTTACTGGTCAACAGAAAATCCTCACTGGATAGAAGAAGTTCATACGTAGCACCCACAAAAAGTGAATGTGTTGGCTGGTATACTGGGAAATCAAATAATAGGTGCTTTTTTCATAAGATAAACTTTAAATAGTAATAGATATTTAAATTTATTTCGGAACGATATCGTACCAGCAATTACACCGCTACTTCCAAAATCCTAATAGACTTAATTTACCAAACGAATCTATTTGGTTCCAATACGATGGGGTTCCGCCACATTTTGGGCGTGATGTTCGTGACTGTCTGGACGAGATATTTCCTGCACGCTGGATTGGACGCAGAGGAGCAATCGAATGGCCAGCCCATTCCCCAGACTTATCGTCCCTTGATTTCTTCTTGTGAGGTCACTTGAAATGTCAAGTGTATAAAAATAGACCAAATAATCTAGAAGAATTAGAGGGACGAATAACTGAAAAAATCAACAGTATCAGACAGCAAGTTTTACATAATTCATTAAGACATTTTGTTGATAGATTATATCACTGCCAAGTGGTTAATGGAGTACAATTTCAACATTTATTGCAGTCTGTAAATCTATTTAATAATACTTTTTTATTTCATTTTTTACATTTCTGAATGTAGTTTTTAATTCTCTTTCCGAAATTGCAACAATATACCATTAATAAAAATAGTAGAAAGCATTTCCGATCAAACTGGGAATAGAAAATAAATATGAATGTCATGAGTAAATTCGTAATTTTTAACTATATATCGATAATAAATTTCAAAAATATTACTTTTGGAAAAGCAAAGTTATGCGACCCCCCCCCCCCCCGGGACTTTATACTAACCCTGTATATATGAAAGTCAACATGGCCCTTGAATAGCCCTAAATGATTAAAAATTAATGATGCTGATTAGGAACTGTAAAAAGCGACGCGTTTCTTAGTCTGCTTTGTTGTATGATAATTGTAATCGATACTACTTCATTGCAATTGATTTTATTAAAATAGGAAATTCAGAAGTTAACAGAAGCCCCCACCAAATTTTGTATAAAACAGAAATATTTTTAATAATACAAAATATTATTAAAAATCTGGCGTGAAGAACACAAAACAAGTTCATATATTTGTGAAAGTATCTCTCCAGAGACGTAGACGTGTATTTCACCTTACAATGTGGAGATAGACCGTTTTGTTCTGTAGGAACTTCCACTAGATGAACGTCGGATAACACACTTAGAAAAAAATATATCAGTAGAAACTAGATATCCATAAAAGCTGATATTTCTAAATCAAACAGACACCTTGAGTCCTAGCTTAACTTCTGGAGGGAAATACCCCCTAGATTAAGTGAAATACTTGAGCGTGGTATTTTTAAAGATTAATTAAAATGTAAAAAAAGACTTCCAAACTATATGTGTGTATTTAAACGATTCTCATAAAACTTTGTAATAATAATTATGTTTTTGGTTTAAAGAATGAGATATTTTAAGATTTAAAACACATGACTTGTGAAAATACAAGTATACAATAAAACAATTTTTAACAAATATATCTTGAATTATTTCTTTAAATTTACATTGAATGCTATGCCTAGGTAAGTAAAACCCGGAAAATATAGCCTTGAGATACGCAAACAATATTAAGAGTCTAAAGCGAAATATGCTTGAGTAACTCCCATATAACAATCACATACTTATATACAGCAGTATGTAGTACAATAAACCATAATGATAATACTATAATAGCAAAAGGTTGATGCGTTACACATAAAATAATTATACAAAATAAGTGATATGATTATGCTACGTGCCTATACAACGATTCTGTCGGAGAAAGTTACTTTTGGACTGTCTGCAATCATCCAAGAAAAATATATACACAATTCATACCTTGCTGGCTGCAGAAAGATTTACTACTTTACAATTCCGGTGGCAACAATATCTTGGAAAAACGATCACCAGACTGTTGAGCTAATGGATGCATACTGCAAAGGAACGCCATGTGCTCAAACGATTCCAAGTAAAAAAAAATATTATGTGGTTGAGAAGTAGCCTCAGCTTGGAAACGACGATGTACTAGGAAACGACCATGTACTAGCACCCTGTTAAATTCCAGAAAGAAAAAAACGCATGTAATGAAATAAAATATAAAAGAGGAACAATGCCCTAACAGGGACATAGTAAAAAAACTCACCTAATTAATATAGGAATAACCTCTAATCATGTGCTCCATATCCAAACACAGCCTTTCCGTAATTCAAAGGACCGCCAGACGTATAAATTAATTATAACAACTAAAATCCGCATAAAATTACTGATAAGAAGTCGTTAATAATAGCACAATACGTCTTTAGTACAACGTGTTCATGATGAAACTCAACAGCAAAAGAGAAGACCAGAATTCCTCAACTCAAGTCTTTTATACGAAAAGGTAAGTAGTTCTTCCAAAATTAACCAATAGGTGAAGCTACTATAGAGAAGAAATTAATGATGAAATATATATTTAGAAAATTATTCGGCTACCTCCAAATTAAGACAATAAAATTCGGAATCCAACTGACAAAGAATATTAATTAATTGCGTTCTTAATTAAGGATTATTAATCGAAAACTATAGTCTAAAAGAATGAACACGAGATGACTCTGACGTTTCAATACCCAAAAAGATCTTAAATGAAAATACTAAGGACAATTCTAACTGAATTTACTACAGACAAAACCGGAAAATATTCTAATTAATTTGAAGATAAATATTCGCATTAAAATCGGTACAAATTATCCCAACTACCAAATTAACTCTCTCACAATTTACTAACTCAACCATGTTTATCGACAACTCTAGCGACATCTACCGCGTAAAATATGAACGATATATTAAACAAAACCTATAATGAAAACAAAATTGCGTACAATGTGAAATATATATCAATTTTTAATTAAATTAAAAACCACTTAGAAAATTACTATGATGGAATTTCTAATTTAATATAACAGGCTAAATGTCCGCAAAAGAAAACCATTTTTAAAATTTAGGATCTAAGTTCCGGTTTATAGGCAAAAATTTATAATATACAGGTCCGTTCAAAAAGTGCGATTTTAGCCAATTACAATGATAAATTCATTTTATCTCTGGCGATTTGTTGAAAAGGATATCTTCAAAGGTTGTACCTTAGCCAAAGGCGCTACGTTTATCACTATCTTTCTTTTTCAGATTCTTCTACAGAAAATGGCAACTTTGTTTTCGAAATACGTATTTGGAAGTTTATTAATTTATTATTGTTAAAAATGTTTCTTGTTTCTGTCTGTTAATTAAATAGAAGCGCAAGTCGAATAGAAATTTGTTTTGTAAATAAATAATTAAGTTATTATATTACTCCACTACATTATTTTTTAAAAAAATTAAATTACTGATATTTTGAACTCATTTTATTCAAATGCCGTACCTACGAAAAATTTCGAAAGCAGTATCTGAATAAGCAGGAAATTTTTTTTTAAGAATCACTTTCTACTATTCATGTAACATTCAAAAAGTTTAATTTTATATATCAGTGTATCTAGTATCTTCATCGTTTGAGGGATACATTTAATTCAATGTTTCAACAGTTCGTCGACCGTCGTAATCAAGGTAATCCCAAAATCCCAAGAAAGGCTGTTTCTTATAAAACTCATTTCTTAATCAATAAATTAATCCGCCAATTTGTATTTTATCACATTGTATGGTGTTAGGCTTGAATCACGTCTCATCACACTGGATCTTTAGACTATTAAAGAGGACGTCCACCTCAGAATTGTGTCTACATCGCCTCTCGGAATTACTCTGACGAAACCAGCAGGCGAACTGTGAAAACGTTCGATTGCATAAATCTTTCGAACAGTGGAAATAGCCCAAATAGCCACTCATGAATAAAGTTATAATTGCCAATACGTTAGAAGGTCAAAGCACATTTATTTAAAACCCAAATACATACCTTCAATTTACGGGGCACTTTTTCCGCGAGTTTCTTTTTTGTGCGGTAAATTATACAACAATTTACGCGGTAGTTTTTGTGGGCGCTCTTAATTTACGTGGCTAGAAAATATATTCTCTAGAAGTCTGAAAAGTAATAGGTGTATACAGAAAGTTTTTCAGGATTGTTGATAGGCATTTCTGTCTGTTTCATGCGTTAGTACTATATGAAATTAAAATAAAATAAATATTTATTTTTAAAACTTATATGTACTAGCTTTTATTTCCAATATATTTTTTCTACTGACAAACTTTATTTACGTAATTTTCATTACATAAAGCGAATCCATCTAGAACAGATACTACGCGTAAATTGAGGAACGAATGTAATTGCATCGAACGACTCAATGTGAGGGCGAAAATGAAAGATTTTGTTGAAGATGACTCCAAGACCGCTGATTTGTGTAACATCCCATTCTTCTTCTTCTTCTAGTTCTTTAGGTTGGATGCCAGTAAGTCCAAGTACTTAAGCACAGTGCCCTTTGTACCACCCCCAATAGATCTCCCACTTCCACTCTGTTAGTCTTGTGCCCTCGATAAAAGCCACCATACTCCTTAGGGAAAATTTGAGTGCCCTCACAGGATCCAATAGCTCTCTTCCGAAATTTTTCTGTCTGAACCCTTCAGTGCATGAAGGCTAGCTTCCTCCTGTTTATCACATCTCCTACATCAGGGCTCGCTAACCAACCCCGTGTTATTCAGATGATTACTTAAAAGGCAATGTTCGGTTCTCAAGCTATTGCTTAAAGAGTAGTGACACAAGTAAACTTTTTGAGAAAGTAAACACAAGTGTTAAACCTCATATTGTCACTAAATGACCAGTGTATTTGGGTTGCATTATAACACCTCGCATTATTATAAAAGCAATACCCTCGTGCAGTTTTAAGTAATCCGCATATACCAGAAAATGACTATCGATCAATGATTAACTCAAAATATAAAGAGTAAGAATAAAAGCGATGCCTTGCGCAACACCGGTTTCCGCACGAATTGAACGAGATTGTACACTAGATAGTCTTACTATTAGCAGTCTACCCCATAACATTGATACCATGCATAAAGTCATTATGAATTAGGTGAGCGTGATCGGCCTAACCGAAAATTCAAGTACAGCGCGTTTACCTACTTACCAGATTTCAGTGCATTACTAATAAAATTATTAAATTGAAGTAAATTACTTGAATCAATACATAATTAATCTCTTCATGCATTTCACATACTCAATATCACTCAAACATTAGTTTATTTTAAATGCCAGCATTTTAAAATTGCTTTAGAATCAGAAGAGACATTCACAACCGAATACAAATATAAATGGTTACCGCTAGATGCCGAGTTAAAAATTCCGTTTTTTCTGTTATGTAAAACTCTGTTAAAACTATCTCTCTGAGGTATAACTAGCTTTTGCGTTACAAAAATTTTTCAAATACCTGCAACTTCATTTTATAACTATTACCATCATTACATTACTTATTATCTTTCATAATATAACATATATAATTAAGTTGTAGTAAGTAAATCGTTTCGTCACAAAACTAAATTTACTATATTGGAATATATACGTTAGATATAAGTAAATCTAGGATAAAGAATAAAACTATAACATTTCCAATTTTATAAATATTCAACGATTCATTTTCAAATTTAAACCACTGTATAACATAATTTTATTATCTCATTCAAATTAGAAAGCTTGCTTTAGATTCTAAAAATGTATTCTTGCAAATTTATTTATTACTCTATACATTAGACCGCTTGTTTATTACCTATAGTTATCAGTGAACAAATTCAATAGACGATATTTAATCGGACTCTCTTTTGTTAAACTCACGCTTCCTAAATATGTACAATACCAAACAATTGAATTTATCCAGAACTACATACTAGATTTACAATACCAACTAATACTTAATTAGTAATGATATTTTATTATTTATTTGTTAGTAAGATTAGATTTTTAAGATCCTATCGTAAACCTTGGTATTGCTGCCCGTAGGTACCATTTCTACGAATTAATCACACAGAAATTCCCCGTTATGACGTCAACCTATACAATGTATAACTAATACGAGGATTTTAATCATGTAATAGTTTGTAGGAGTAGTGATATATTTTTACCTATTTTTAAAACAGTATCAATCAGAATTTCATACCAGCAACAAGAGGCTCAAGAGTATCAGTAATTGTATTCTTACCTACTTGTAACGCAGTACAAAACAGACACTATCTAATAGTCTCACACTAGCAACAAGAGACAACACTATTATATTAACATAAAAAAAACTCAGCAGTATAATATTAATAATAAGAGACATACAATTTCATATAACAGCAAAGAATTTAAGTTTTGAGTTTAACATTAAGCGCTTCGCTTGTGAGATTTACTTTAATAAATTAGGCTTAAGTGTTTTTTTTTATTAAAGAAATAAAATACTCAGAAAACACACCTAAGTTTCAATATAACTGCCACAAACCAAAATAAATAACCAGCTTATACGGAAGTTACGCCCCGTGAGCGGCGGGTCAAGAATCAATTTATACATAAATAATAAATTAATGGGAGCTAATCCATGGAAAACATGCGTTATTCTTTTGACTGGTATGTATCTTGAAACCTTCGAATAGAGTATACCAATATATTATTAAATTATATTATTATTAGACAGAACATTCTTCCTAATGCACCGTGCTTATATTGTTGTATTGTTTTTTTCGATTATTTAGATTTCCATTATTCTTAATTACTTTTTCACTAGAAAAAAGTAATCTACTATGAATATTGTAGATAAATTTTATTCCTAACCATTATCAAAATACTGAAAAATCGGAGACTGTGGCTTTTAAGTGAATAAAAAAAAATTAAAAACCCTTACCACAATAGAATTCTATTGTGGTAAGGGTTTTTAATTTTTTTTATTCATTATCAAAACACATAAAATAAGTAGTTGTAGTAGCGAACGTCATACGAAATGCTCTGAGAATGATGGACAGACAGTGCCTAAATGAGAGACTGTTAATCCACACAAGAGAAAGTTAGTAGTTTTTACCAACATGAGAAAACTAAATCGTCTAAACAGCATAAGACCATTTAGACAATAATTAGCATTAACCAATGGAGTAAAGTATCAAAGGTATAACCCTAGGTGCGAAATTGGATCGGTGCAAACACGTAGTCATATTGACGGACAGAGTGCAACGGATATTCTGGCGGTGCAGAAAACTTGTTGATAAGATCTGGGTTTTAAAACCAAGAGTGGTACACTGGTTGTACATAGTGGTAGTAAGATCAATGATTGCCTATGGGAAAGTTGTCTGATGAAGTAGGACAGAGTTGACATCGACGGCGAGTCTCCTCACAATTCTCTAGCAGCATGCTGGCTTTGATGAAAATCGCAGGAGCCATAAACAGAATGGGAACCGCCTCCATTGAGGCCATTATAGGTCTTCCTTCGCTGGAATTACTTGAGAAAGTGGTAGCTGACAGCGATTCTGAAGCTGATGGCTAATGGTTTATGGTATCCCAATAATATAATTGCGACCACGGGAGCTGTACTGGAAGAGCCGGTATTACAAATGACGGTGGACAGTATTACGCCTAAAACTATATTTATAGTTCAGCTGCATACATCTATACTGACCAGGGAACATGCGAGTGGTCCCTGGTTTGTCACGCCCCAATCGCTCTAGCTAATGGGGCGTCGGCACTTGGTTCATGGCACATGCACCGATAGAGCAGGAATCTGTGAAATGTCCTCTAGAAGGAAGGATCATTGAGTCTGAGGAAATACATGGCGGTTCTTTAGGCTGCAATCTCAATTGTTTGGCTGCGCCGAAGAATTTTGATAGGGTTACGCTGCAAAAAGAAGAATCAACCTAATCTCTGCTAGTCAGGCGACTATTAAAGCTATTAGGAACCCAATTACAAGAGGAGAAATTCTTTAAACTTTGTAAGCAAGTCCTCAACAGACTGATACAACACAATATTGCGTCACAGATATGGGTTTCAGGATATAAAACAATGAAATGGCCGATGAACTGGCCAAGGAGGGTTCAAATAGGAAGTTCATAAGACCAGAACCTGTATATGGAATCGCTAAGAATTCCACCGGAAAGGAAATTTGGCGTAATTAGAAATAACAAAAAAGAAAGTAAGACTATCGGCTTGATAACCGACTTAAAGGACATTGTCCTTTAAGGAAGCATCTATACAGACAGCATGGGCTTGGATAGAGAGCCCTGATGTAGAAAATGTGAAAAAGAGGGGGAAACTACCCTTCAGTAATATGTCCTGGCAAAAATGTATTGGACTCTACGAGGATATTCAAATTTCGCCTGAAAATAATAGCGACTTCTATCGATGGCACAAGCCCAACAAAGTGAAATTGAGAAATTTATATAGGAGTGATACAAAGAGCATTTTGGTCAAGCGCCTACTCATACTAAAGTCCAAAGAAGAAGTAATTGTACCATTAATTATAGTCCCTATATTGGGTTACAGATGGTTTTAAATCGACCCAGATGAAGTATAATACCAACTAAGATGTAAAACTGTAGATACGAAGAAACAAATAAAGGCATAGCATCGGTTCATATATGGTGTCAAAATTCCACAATCAAATCTCAAATTAAACTCCTTGAAAATGTCCTTATAACCAATGGTGTCATCAATTAACCTTATCCAATGAACAAACTCGCACCGAATTATAACAAATATTGCTAAATGTTTAACTTAAGAATAGACACCAACAAAAAACAAAATATTTTGGATTACTTTTCACTTACGAAGAATCGATTGTGGAAAGAACTGAAATCCAATAAATAATAAAACATTCACATAATACGAATCTCAAATAATTAATTACTAATGAATTTGATCATATAATAGTAATAATAATTTATTTTAGCCCAGCTGATACAATTCAAAAAGGACAACAAAATTTTGATTCTATATGACAATACACAAATAAATAAATTTTAATTTCATAAAAACAGAGAAATATTTTTAAATAATTCGTTTGCATTCTTTGACGAATGCAGCAATGGAGCCCTGTACAATATATTTGTTCTCGGTGTAGGACACAAAACTTAGGGCGTTTCTAGCAGCAATACGTGGCACCAATAAATTTATTCGCGCTGACAGCGAGTATAGATTATATTTATAAAATGTAGCACATTAATATTGTTTTGCTACTATTGTACGTTTGACCTTTAATTTATGGGGATTATTTTATAAACTATTTCAAAGCACCAAAGCTGATTTTTGAACACAAATATATTGCCGTTTCGTTGATTATTACTACTTGTACGTAGTTAAATTCGTCTACTAAAATAACACATCTGAATTGCAATGTATCTATTCACTACCGATCAGTATTCATTTATTCGATAAATGCATGTCCAAATTGATGTAGCACTATATCAAATATTCATATCAGTCTAATTATAAGGTCTGATAACATGACTAGATCAATATTTTTGACCACATACTTTAATTATGATAACTTCTCGGGATTCCATATCATCATAAATCAGCGACCTAGTTAACTTATATAAATACGAGGGTCACCTTTTATATTTGTACAAAATCTGGGAAGAAAACAACATTTTTGGGAATAAACTATTTTATTGTTTTTCAAAATATTCCCCTTTATCGTCTATACACTTTTGCATGCGTACGAACCAGTTCTCAAAAAATTTTTTCCACACTGAAGGTTGTATCTCAGAAACATGGTTTTCAAAAGCTTCGACTGCTTCTTGAGATATTAAAAATCGCTGCCCACACATATTTTGTTTCACAGTTTGGAACAAAAAGAAATCATTCAGCGACAAATCACGTGAATATGGAAAATGAGACATTATTTCAACACTTTTCTCCTTCAAATAGTCAACTTAGACGTGCTGTATGGTCGGGATGAAGAATAATGCGATGTTTTCGGTTGTTCTTCCTGATTTCGTCTATAACTTTTGGCAAACAGATTACTGTATACCATTCAGCGTTAACAGTTTTTCGATCCTTTAAAGGAATTGTTGCCATGTATCATGTACAGCCTACAGCCGAAGAAGCAAGCGATCATTTTCTTGGAAGTGCTCCTTGCACGAACAACTTTTGTGGGGTTCGGTTCGTCTTGGAACACCCATAAAGTATCAGAATAATTGAAACATACTTGAGTGGGTAAAACCCCACCAGTTTTGTATAATACAAAGGTATTTTTAATAATATAAAAAATTATTAAAAATCTGGTGTAAAGAACACAAATACAGGTTCACTATTAATATTTTTTGTGAACGTTTCCGAACATATCCCTCCCCAGAGACGCAGATACGTATTTCGCCTTTCTACAGGCTCATCGGTAGCGCATCGGAGCGTAGAAGTAAATTTAATTTACTTCTACGTTCGGTGTGGATAATTTCTGTGATATGGCGATGTTGTTCTTTTTTTTTTATCCAGACCGAACGTAGAAGTAAATTAAATTTACTTCTACGCTCGGTCTGGATAATTTCTGTGATATGGCGATGTGGTTCTTTTTTATGAATGTGTCTGAAGATATCCTTTCTCCAGCAGGGGCGTACCGATGAGCTTGTAGAAAGGCGAAATACGTATCTGCGTCTCTGGGGAGGGATATATTCGGACACGTTCAAAAAAAATATTAATAGTGGACCTGTATTTGTGTTCTTCACACCAGATTTTTAATAATATTTTATATTATTAAAAATAACTTTGTATTACCCATATAGTAGATTGTTGCTTGGTTCCCGGCCCATACGCATATATCCATGTTTCGTCACCTATGACGATGTTGTATAGGGATTTTGCGGTTCCTATGTCGAATTCTTTGCCCATCTCTTTACACAGTTGACACGAGCTGCTTTCTGTGCTTCGGTCAAGTTATGTGGAATCCATCTGGAACATATTTTTTTACAAATAATTCTAAAATCGAATGAATTGCAGTTTGCGATATGCCAAAAGATGCCTCTACTTCACTATAAGTCACATGTTGATCATATTCTCTCATTTTCCCCACAGCATTGATGTTTTTTTTAGAATCACAACAGTTTTTGGTCGACCTTTACGTGATTTATCAGTCACTGAGCCATGACCTTGACGCAATTCTGCAAACCAATTGTAAACTGTCTTCTCTGACGATGCTTCATTATCAAAAGTTGACCGAAGCGATATAATGCATTCTTGTGGAGATAGGCTATTTTATAATCGTAAAAAATCAACCAACAAAAACCTTCACGAGTAATCTCCATTACTTTACAAGCTCTCTGTCTTAAAACTGTCATTGTCAACAAACTACTGACTAAATTTCTAAGCTATCGCGAATTTCTCGTTGACAAATGTCAAACTTTAAGAAGACATATGTCAGAAGCACCATCTGGTGGTCGATTGTAAAAATATAAAAGGTGTCCCTCGTACAAACAGCGGTTTCTTTATACACCAATTTATATGATTTCTTACGACGAGTAGTTTTGTTTTAAGAAATGATTTTAAAGCAAAATTTCACGCAGGTATCTTTGTATCTAAAAAAATTTTAGCCGTTATTATGGTGGAGCATAAGTCCCATGTCTGGAACTCTATTGAACACTTCAGGCTAACATTTTTCAGTGTGCCACTTAGCTGTAACTGTCTCTTGTCCAACTAGCTTAACCCATCAACGGCTAGCGTTGCCATACGGCAACGATAGCAATTGTTAGTCTTAGTAGCTCCATCTAACAGCCAATATCATAATGATGAGCCAGAGCCTAGTTTTCTGCTTTTAGAATAGTTGCCGAACTGACGCGTGTATATTGTTTTCACGTGGTGTTCTGTTGTTCTGTGGTACACGTGATTAAAAATATTGTTTCTATATTCGAGAACAACGATGGACTTCAGGTTAGAGTAAGTATATAAACAATTATAAAATATTGACTAAAATAAATAATTCCTGAATAAACTTATCGTAAAGATGTGTTTTGAGGTTAGGATATATTGTTTCATGCAGAAAGATTTATTAGTCTAGTAAAATTAGATCGAATAGGTAGGTGTTGCCGTACGGCAACGCTAGCCACCTATGGGTGCAAATGTTTATGCATTTCATTTTTATTTCTAGACGAGGTTTTTCGTTGGAAGAAGCGATAAATATGGCTTACAATGACGAAATTGATCCCGTGCAAATCTATATCGAGCCACCCGAAGCGAACGTTCTCACAGACGAAGATTCCGGAGAAGAGGATGAGGGCGCCTTACTGGATAACCTGAATAGACAACAACTACGTTCACAAGTTGAAATTGTCTTACCTGATAATGATAGAATAGATGGTACCCAAGAAAAAGTTGTCAATGAAAACTTGACTGAACGACCGCAAATTGCATACGAATTTACAAGACCTGGTAAAAACAAAATTACCTGGGGAAGTGGTGATATCGTTCCAAGAACTAGAGATTTTCCAGAACCGAATTACCTCAGATTTCGAGACCTTACATTTGTGGAAATTTTCGAAAAGTTCATTGATGACAATATCATAAAGTATCTTGTGGAAGAGTCGACCAGATATGCTCTTTTTTTAAATGAAGCCGATCCGAAAATTTCGCCAGAAGAAATGAAAAGTTTCATTGCAATTTTATACCTGACAGGATATTGCGAGCTACCGGGACGTGATTATTATTGGGATTCACGAGTCGATATGAACAATCGTATGGTAAGCCAAGCAATGAGACGAGATAGGTTTAGACAAATATTGAAGTACCTACATTGCGCTGACAACACAAAGCCAGTTCCAAATGACAAAATGTGGAAGCTTCGGCCGCTGATGGACAAGGTCAAAGCTAATTTTTTGGGAAACTGGGTAGCAGAAAAATATTTGGATTTTGATGAATCCATGATAAAATACTTTGGCCGGCACTCCTGCAAGCAATTCATCCGCGGTAAGCCTATACGTTTCGGCTATAAAATGTGGTGCCTAAATACGCCGTCGGGCTACTTACTAAACTTTGACCTTTATCAGGGAAAGAATCCTTATGGTAATCCCTTGTACGAGAATGAATTTGGAAAATGCATAGCACCACTAATAAACATGATCGATGAATTCTCTGAGCCAATGCGTAAGTTACCATTTAGTTTCTACTTCGATAATTTGTTTACGGGCTTCAATGTTTTGCACTACCTAAAAACAAGGGGATTTGATGGTACAGGTACTATCAGGGACAACCGTTTACCCCAGTCTTGCCCATTGCCTTCCAAAACTGCTTTTAAAAAGAACAGAAAAAGAGGCGAATATACATCGGCGTTGGACAAAGAAGATGGCATTATTGTAGTGAAGTGGTTAGATAATGCTCCAGTTTCAGCAGCATCTACTTGTCACGGAATTTCACCAATTTCGCAGGTGAAACGCTATTCTCAGTCTGAGAAAAAAATAATACAGATAAATAGACCCTCTATTATAACAGAATATAACCGTTTCATGGGTGGAACCGATTTATTAGACGAAAATATGAATAGATATCGCATCAGCATTAGAAGAAAAAAGTGGTGGTGGGCTATATTTACCTGGCTGTTAGATGCCTCAATGACCAACGCATGGGATATCACACGCAAGGCAAAATCAATCAATGTTTCACAATTGGAATATAGAAGAGAGATTGTGCAAACCTACTTGACTAGTTATAGAGTTGCACCAAGAGGAGCAGGAAGACAGTCTACTTCCAAGTCAAGCGTAACGTTACACCGTATATCCGATGATGTTAGGTATGACGGTAGAGACCATTTATTGATTTCCAATCCCGACAAGAAACGAAGAAGATGTGCAGGAGAAGGCTGTTCGTCAATCGTGAGAACAATTTGTAAAAAATGTAACATAGGTTTACGTTTAGAATGTAATTTGATGTTTCATAACAAATAAAGAAACTTGATCCTGTATTTGGCTAGCGTTGCCATATGGCAACGCATATTTTTATAGAGAAAAACACATTTTTTTTTGCAAAATTTACTTTTTATGTATAAAAACATGTTTATGAATAAAACTCTTGGATATGAACACTTTTTGTCCAAAAAAAAAATTCCGCCGTTTAAGGGTTAATTGCATTTACTAATCCACTACTTCTGAAAAAAAGCTCGCTGCTTCATAGTCATTGTAGGAGTTTCGTCATATTCGTGAATCCATACACGACTCTCTTGACGGGTAAGAAAGTCGAAAAAGGGAATATAAGTTTCGTCACCTGTCACTATTTTGGAAAAAAATGTTGCCCGCCATTATTTAAGAAATTTAATGTTTTATGGTAAATTCTTATACGCTCTGCTTTTTGGAAGTCAGAAGGGTGATGCGGAGGCACAAAACGACTTACCACTTTTTCTAAATGCAGGTGATCGTGTATGATTGTTTTAACAACTGAGGATCCAATCTAGAGTTGATGCTCTATTACAGTATAAGCGGTTTTATTGTCTTCTTCAATTATTTTTTAACAGCAGCAATGTTTTTGTCCGTAACAGCCGTAGGAGGACGTCCTACTCCTTTTCGATGCTGAACGCATTCCTTATACCATCTAAACTCTCTTTGCACTCATAAGCACTTAAACCTCTTTTAAAATCATAACAAATTATGATTCGAAAGTGCTCTCTGGTTAATTCCTTTTTCCTTTACTTTTAAAAAATAAGTAGATGACTTATAACGAACGTAATTTCAACAGCAAAATGTCAAATGACAGATCAAGTGTTGCTCTAAATAAACACTGTATATTTTTGACAGTCTACTAGATTTTCTTATTTTCAATAAATTCAACTTATCCCTCATATATATGGATATATAAGTATGTACGGGGGCGAACTGATATATAGAGTCTCTAACAGCGCCATTGTGTGAGTAATGGTTATATAAACAAGTTTTAACCTGCGAGCGGCAAGTTCCAGTATCTCGCCTTAGTACACGTTTTTCTTCATAAAAATTTTAAATCGTTGAGTAACTTATCATGAGTTTGATTTCTGAGATACGTACCAAGCAACGATCCGCCATAGAATTTTTAAAGCTGGAAGGCTGGGTGCCCATGACAACGATTGTATGGATGTAAAGAATATTCACAAGTGAGTTCGACTTAGAAAACTCTGTCAAAGAAGCAAAATGAAATTGTTCGACGAAAAACGGTTAGATCAAGCAGTATGAGTGACGCATAAGAAGAATCGAAGACAAGTGAACACACTAATTCAAGGAAATCGCAGAATTACGCACATAAATTGGCCGGCAATTAGGCATTAGTAAAAAAAAAGTACCCGATTCAGACGTTGAATTACAGAAAAATTTGCACCAGATGGGTCCCGCGACAATCAACGTATGTCATGAACGAAGGAAGAACATTAGTCAGGAATTTCTTAACCAGTATCGACATGAAGTAGATGATTTTCTCATGAACATCACCACCGGGAACGAATCTTGAGGTTTATTATTATTATACCGAAAACAAGCGATAGTAATGGAAGGGATATCTTCGTCCTGATTATCCAGGTGTACGAAAATTCAGAAGAGTTTCATAAGCACTGAAAATAATGTTTGCTATTTTCTGGGATGCAAAAGGGGTCATTCATAACGAAAATCTGCCGAAGGAATCAACGATTAATTTAACAAGATACTGCAGAAATTTGTAATTATTAAAGAATCATATCGGTAGGCTAAGGCTGGAAAGAAGGAATTTTTCCTTGCACCGCGACAACGCCAGAGCTCATTGCAGCAACGAAAGCACTAATTATGTACATTGGTAGTACAATAACTTTACTTCATTTTAAGACTGGTGTTATTGTTTTTTCTTTTGGGAATCTTATTCATAAATTCGCCAAATTCTCAAATTAAAATAATCTATTAATTACAGGTAGAGTCATTATACATAATTTTAAACTCAGGGATAACTTAATTAAATTACCTCAATTAGTAATATATGTAAAGTACCGATTTTTTTATTACTCTTTATTTAAGAAGTACCTAGCAGACTTTAAATACAAGGACAAAGCTTCAGCATAGTATTACTCTGTTCAAAACTAACCCGAAATTGTTCATTTTAACTACAAGTCAAAGTGATGCAGATAATATACACATTGGTTGCTTACAACAATTTGTCCACATCTTTGGCTCTTTTTCTACTTTTGCTAATGGGAAACTCATTTAACAAATAATTTTCACTATGTTCTTTGCAAAAAATGAAATTATTACTCTCGAAGCTTTAAGTGTGTTGTATTAATGTTATAATGATATTTATTTTTCGAAAACTACCACTGGAATGGCGTAGTTGTTCTAAAAATGGTCGTAAACTAGGAAAACATTATTCTAGTACTAATGGCACAACACCAAAAAAAATGAATTGAAAAGTTGAAAAAATCAAATCAATCCTCACGGAATATAAATGTTTGTTAATCTTGGAGAAGATTGATCAATTAGATTGTCATTTTAACCAATTCAAATTATTTTAAATGGTGATTTTGACATGAAACGGTTTGCAGCAAAATTAATTCCAAAATCCATAAATTTTTCGCGTAGAAGGCTCAAGCAAATTGCTTGAGGCAAAAAAATTCCTTAAGAAAATAAAAAACTCAAGTTTCGAAACAAGCAGAGTAAACTAGAGAAATTTTATTTTATATTTCCATCATTAATGTCATGAAACTATTTACCGATTAAAAAAATTCACATTTCTTTAACATTTGTGTTTTTTATTTCAATTTATAATCCTACACCTCTCAAAAAAATTATTTGCGGTATAAATAACGGTCTCATGGTTATTCGTGGATTTTAAACCATATGTCAACAATTGCTGTACATTCACAACCGTATTAATGATGCTTCCCATTATGTGACTTGCTTTTGTTCAGTTGACCTAAAATAACTACTTCAGTCTACAGGTTTTAATGGTGTTGTCAGATTGAGTATCAGGATATTACATCAGATGGAGCATACTTAAAAAGGGATAAAACAAGTGCTAATGAATAAGCTTATATTTTGTGATTAATCTAACAATTCCTAATTATTTTTTATTAGAGTGATATAACTCAGATTTCTTGTTAAAAAGTAGATTTACTTAGACTTCAGCTTATCTCTTTCTAAACTTTATAGTTCACCTCAATAAAAAAAATTAGAGGTAAACTACTGTAAACTATATTACTTTTAATATTTAGTAGTCAAGCTCTTGCTAGTTTAATCTGGATGTTCTTAGTTTAATATTTTTGTATTAATTTCAATCAATTTTCACAAAGTTCCCTATATTTGAATTTAAAAAATGTAAAACATTTGCAAATTTGTGTCTTTCAATTAAGATTGCAGTATTGCTCTGGTGTGATCTAAAAGTTTGTACAGTAAAACCTGTATTAACGGCCGCCACCTGTCTAAAGCGGCCACCTGAGGTAACAGACAGTTTCAAAGTTCCCCGAACCGACTATAAGGAAATTCCCTTTTACGAAACCCATTATTTACGGCCACCCTTACAAAACAATCTCGGCCAAATAAACCCAAATTTTTACGGTCTATCTTCATAGAAATTTACCTGCCGATATCGGCCGAACTATTTATGATGTGTCTTTATGTCTTTATTGATGGAAATAACCAATATTATTTCGTGTTTAAGCGGAATCACCCATAATCATGTATTCCTAGTATGTACACATAAACAAATTAAACTTGTTGAAATGAATGTGATCTCAGTCCCAAAATACGCCCCGAAAGCAAATTTCCAACGTGCATGTTTATGTTTGATCAACCAGAGATCGCCTTCATTTCTACATGTTTACACATAATGTGGTCTTTCAGTTTCTTGATTAGTTTAAAATTCACTCCATATGCGAAATATTCTTACGGTTACTTGATTATCTTAAAGTTATCTCCGTATTCGAAAGGTTCTTAAATAAGTATGCCGCCAAAAAGAAAATGTTTGTCGCTAAAAGACAAAATAAATTTAATCGCGTAGTGAAAAGTATGCGTTAAGTTGGCGAAGGATTGAGAAAAGTGTTAACTTTAAGCAAAAACGAACATTTCCGAAGTCAGACGAATTGGCAGTGGATCAAGTCGTCTACAATTGGTTTTGCAAAGCCAGAAATAAAGCAATTCCAATATCTGAGCCGCTACTTAAGCAAAAAGCACTGAAGAAGGCAGCAAAACAACATTTGACTATTTTACTATGTGCAAATATTGAAGGCGAGAAAGAAGATTCATTATTAATTATCAAATTGACATTAATCATGTTGATATATTACCCTTAGAATGGGTTTCAAACAAAAAGGTTGAATGACAACATAAACTATAACAAGATGGCTGCATAAATTTCAAAATAAAATAACAGAATAGAAAAGTGCTTCTCTTCTTGGATAATGCCATGTCACATTCTAAAGTTTCATTAGGAAATGTTAAACTTGTCGTCTTGCCGCCAAATACCACTTCGCATTGTCAGCCTTTAGATCAAGGAACAAATCAGAATTTCAAATTTATTTACCGATAATTTTTGATTAAAAGGCCTCTAACGTTTACTGACAGGGAATGTGATTTTGAAAATTCGGAAAGAAACATAAATTTCGCCAACGAACTTATTTGGATTACAGCTGCTTGGAAAAAGTTATTTCCTGCTACAGTTAAGAAATGTTTTTCCTAGGTTGGATTCTCTGATATTTTCCAAGAAGATACAATTTTTGATGAAGAAGACGAAATACCCCTTGCCCAACTGTTTCCTAGAGTTCGTAACGAAATTATGGATTTAGATTAATTTGCTTCTGTTGATAGTCATGTGTCTACAGAGAACCCTAACTTCGGTATTACGGAAATTGTTGAGGAATTGTGCAAACATAACTCTGATAATAGTGATTTGGACGAATGTGAAACTCCAAAATCTACTTTAGCTAATATGAGCGAAGTGTCTGCAAAATTAAGATACATACAGAATTATTTATTGTGCAATAACAATGGTGAAATGTTTATCGATGTTTCTAGAATTTTACTTACATATGAAGATATAGTTTTTAAATAGAAGGTAGAAAATTTAAAGCAAGCAAAGATTGAAATATACATAAAAAAGCTTAACAAATTATGTTTTTTCCTATGAATATGTTGTAATAATATGTATAAATAATGAACACATGACTTATCTATAATATATACCTAGTCTATGCTTTGTACAAATTAGATATATTAAACTAGTTTTAGTTTTTCGTATACATATGTGTATTTATATAATATTTACTTTAGTTAATTAAATAAAGAAAAAATCTTAAAAAGCAAAATTAAAAAAAAATTCTTAACGATATGCATATTTAATAGAACAAGGTTTGTTTACTGTCATACTAAATAGTATATCTAAAGGTATAGTAGAGAGTTTGATGTAATTCTTGTTTATTTATATTAAATTTTATATAAATAGATATACAGTTCTACAGTCAATTTTATATATGATTACTTTTAATTTAAAGTTTTAGTGAAGTTAGAATATTAATGCAGTAGTATACTAAGAATAATGTCATATTTTTTATTTACAAAATTTTAAAATTGGTATGGCAAGATATCAAGAAGTTGATTTATTTATTATTGTTGGGAATAGTTTTAAGATATTCGCATCATAAATTAACGGTTATCAACAATTGTAAAAGTTATGTTAAAATTTTACATTTATTAAGCAATTCTTGGTTAAAAAATTTAAAATTAAATTGTCTGTGCGATAAATTTATCTATTACCGTTTACCTGGGTATGTATAGCTTCTTCACGGTCAACTCGAATGGAATTACAGTTTGACAAACACAGTAAGTTCTTTTTCTCGTCAAGTGCACTGTACCTCAGTTTATTTTACTTAATCTTCTAAATATAAGACTGGAGTATCTATATAAATTTAAGATTTACGAATAAAATACGTTATAGAAACTTTAACACGGTCGGAAAATATTTCAACTTTTAACGCACTAGTTTCTATCTTACCGCAGGTTCATTATCACTTTTCTTAAAAAAAAGAAGCCCCACTAGTCAATAGAGAACAATAGTAGAATAAAATAACATGACATACGCCTAGTGATTCTCAGATTATATTTTTTCTTTGCAATGTTCTATTCGCGAAAGATTCGCAAATGCACTGAGATACACAAATTTTTTTTCGCGTAAACACGGTCCATTGGAGCCGACGCGACGCCTGTGGAACCTTTGCGTCGTCTGCCAGGCGTCGACAAAGTATCAGCTGTTTCAAGTACGTTGGGATATATTGGGAAACTGGGGACGCCAACCATATTTGCTGGGATTTGACCGAGAAATTAACTCAGCACGGTTAAGAGTTTATTATCTTGTATTTGAATAAGCATCTAATACGCAATACCAAACGTCTCAATGATCGAACATTCCAGTCGTTTTATAAAGTGAGTATATCTATGTATATACACTGGCTGGAATTTTCGATATATATACACACATGTATGCATGCAAAGGTTGCTGTTAGGACATTAGAATAAATGTAGTCAAGTATACTTAAGACGGGATTCTGTAATAAAAATGGAATTCCTTTATTTCACATTTAATCAGGACGAATTGAGCTTAATTATAATTTAAAACATAATGAAAACTTATCGCCCTCATCATAATAAAATCGTTTTACAAACATTTCATATTTTATTTGTCAAACCTGTTATTATAGGAGGAATAGCGCTAAATAAATAAACTGTATATAATTGAAAATTCTTTCAATGGAGACTGTGGTTAAATAATAATTTAAAAAGGTATATAACCCCTTACCACAATTATTAGTCGTATCCTAAATACGTATTTCGACAACTAAGTTGTCATCATCAGTAGGTAAAAACTACTAATTAAAAGTCACACATGGGGCACAGCGGAAGCGTTTATGTTACTTTACTGTGCCCCATGTGTGACTTTTAATTAGTAGTTTTTACCTACTGATGATGACAACTTAGTTGTCGAAATACGTATTTAGGATACGACTAATAATTGTGGTAAGGGGTTATATACCTTTTTAAATGTATATAATTGGATTGATTCGGCTTTTGCTTGATAAAGATTCATAACTTAAAATAGAAATAAAGGTAATAGTTAAAATCTTCACTTTATTAATATGTGATCGCAAAACGACAATTGTTTCGCCAACACAGCGACTTCATCAGGTACGTACTAGAGTAATTTGCAAACTAACACCGACATACACAAATATATATTAAAACGTGTTTCAAAATTAACTTTATCTCAGTAGGTACTGAGTAATTTGTCATTTTGTGACTATATCGTGCATTCAAAGAAAATCAGCCTCATATTTAGCCATGAAATTTTTAGGTATGTCGTAACTTAACTGCGCCGTTCTGAATTGTCAAATGTGACCGTCATTAGTGTCATCTAATAAAAACGGTAAAACAGAATTTTATTTATTTATAACAGGAAGATTACTTTTACTCAGATAAATGATGTTTGATGTTCACATTGCCAGGTAAACTATATTGTATACAGTCGTGGCCCTTGAAAACTCAGACACTTAAATACAAAAACATTTTAAGCGGTTTAACCGTTACTCAAATCAATCATTGGCGTAGAATGTAAAATGTATTGTAAAAATTGCAAATTAAAAAAAATGATTAATAAAACTGTAAATACTGTCCACGTAAAAAAACGGGGACATGTCTTATAACGGTTTTTACATTAATTTAGTTTTGTAAGTAAGTCTTTTGTCAATATTAATAGCCATGAATATAAGGTTATGCATCTGTCATTATTAAGTTAGTATGATGCAAAAAAGTACTGTCACAATAGGTAAAGAAAGTGTTTCGTTTTTTATGTCGCGAACCGTAGCAGCATACTGCAGATAGTATCCTGCTTTACTTTAATTTCAAAAATATAATATCAGAATACAAAACTTAATATATGTCTCACAATCTAGTTTTGAGATTAGATTTTTGTAATTCTGATAATGGCGACATTTTAAAAAATAAAGTGACTATGGATTTGTCAAATGCGACATTGTCATCAAAATGACTCATGAAAATTTGATTTACAAAATTTTAAATTTTTGACATTCACGTCAAAATGAGTGTCTGAATTTTCAAGGGCCGCGACCGTTCTCTTGTATTCAAAAAAATCGCGTACATCTATTTTTTTCCCGTTTAATTTTGTATTTTTCTGACGTATATTAACGTCATGCCGTGACAATTAAGTTAATCAAAAATGCAAAAATCAAAAGTTTATAGCAAAAGTTGAAGAAGGTTGTTCAATTAAATATATTGCACTTCCTTTCCATTACAATAAGAGAACAATTTTAAGAATTAAATGAAATGGGATTGGGAACATTCTAAAAACACATAACCCTTATAATAACATTTGTCTAAATGACTTGATTTAAATGGTGTACGCGATTTTTTTGAATACAAGAGTACAGTTCAGCGCAATAAAATCTGGAACAAACATATTTAAGTAGCGCAATTAAAGTCTCGTATTCATGGAATGTCAATTGACTTAATGTCCTGTCAGTGTCATTTTTTTCCGTAAATTTTCAGACAGTAGCTAAAATTCTTATATTACATAGCAACATAATTGAAATTTTCTGTACATTAAAACACCATTAAAGATGCCTCAACATTTAGATCAAGTGGTGAAAGCCAGGATCGTGTCCAAAATAGAAAATGGTTGGTCAATATGAAGAGTGGCAACGTTTTTTAATTTAAATAAAAATACCGTGTTTGATGTAAAAAGCGGTGGATGCAGGACGGGTCTTTAGCAAGGAAAATCGGTTCTGGACGTCCTAGAAGCAGCATTGACGTTGATGATGCGGCTTTGATAAATTACATAACAATGAATCAATTTACTACAGCGAGGAAAGCAGTAAGTGAAACATGTTTTCCAGCTTCTAGATCTAGAACCTACCGAATAATACGTGTTTCCAATTTAAAAAATTCTATTGCCAGTTCAAAGATTTTATTAACCGACGAAAATAAGCAGTCACAATTACTATTCGCTTTAACAGAGTAACAGGAATAGAGTAATATTTACGGACGAAAAATGCTTTCAATCATCCTTCAGCGGAAAAATGAGAGTTTATAGACCACCACACTTTCCTACTTATTGAAAATTATATTTATCGCTCAAAGAAATCTGGAAGGTTTTCGGTAAATGCATGGGCCTGGATGAGTTCGGCTGGTTTAGGTGTATGCTGGAATATCGATAGACCTTTTGTTGCCGCTACATATATAAACATATTGGAATAAGTAATGCTACAATCTATAGCACAAACGCATTCAAACAATAACTATATATTTCTGCAAGACAATTGCCCTGTTCATACAGCCCGTGTTGTTGGACATTGGTTCCAGAATCGTAATATGAAAATTCTCCCATGGTCTCCAAAAAGTCCAGATCTAAACCCACTTGAAAATGTATGGGGACTTATTGTCAAAAATATTTATAAAAGAAATTTTCATCCTAGCATTGTGGAAGAACTGTGGAAAGTCATAGAAGAAGAATGAAAGGCACCTAACAAGAAATTTAATTTGTTCAATGCCAAGGAGATTAACCCAAGTCATTGCCGCAAACGGCGATGTAACTAAATATTAAATATATTCATTGCTTTTATCTAATGTCTTTATTCCGTTATTTATTTTATTTTGTTATAAAAACAATGTTTTAAATTTTTAGTTTATTATATACAATCAAATTCTCATTTACCTACTAATATCAGAATTATAAGTAGAGGTTCCCAATGCCGATAGCGCAAATATTATCTACTATTATTTTTCTTGTATAACCCCATGTTGCTGTGTCACTTAACCACATGACAGCGTTGAAGCAAGATTTATAATATAACATGTCCTAGTTTTTTTGCACAAATCAACTAGACATTGGCATTACGAGTTGTCCCAGATTTTATTGTACAGTACTGTACATTAGGGTGGAATGAAAATGAACAAAAAATTTTTTTTTTTTAATTTTGAAAACTCCTGTATTGTTAATTGATGACCCTATTAGAAAGCACTATTTATGCAAAATAACAAGACTCTGCGACTTTATTTCGAGGTGGCGCATGAAGGGTGAAGTTTGAAAAATATTCTAATTTACATAAAGGCAGAAAAGTACAATTTAAAAATCTTTTTTATCTACCATTAAATAAAACTGTCGGCAACACTTAAGTTTATCGCTCAAAAACAAAGTTAGGGGATTCCCATGCATAAAATAAAGTATCATTTTAAACAGTTTCTTTCAGTTTCTTCATAGTATTTAGAAGTGCAACGTGTTAAAAAAGTTTATAAAACTTAATAAAACGTAAAATTTTCGTTACCAAAAGTTAAAACGTGATTGCTGAGGAAAGATTCAAAATGCCTAAAACTAGGAAAGATTTGTGTTGCTCTGTATTTGGAAAACCAATTACATTAAGTGCAAATGTGTTGCCTGCGCATTGTGATAATATTAAATATTACCTGTGGCTAAAAAATGATATGCTTGAATTGAACAACCGAAAAGATCCTTCAATTAAGTGCATATGTGAAATAATTGCTACTGATATTGAACAAATATGGAAAAAGGCATCGATTTCTATAATAAGTCATCAACAAATCTTAGCAAGATTGATTTCCTATTACAACAAATACAAAAATATGAAGAAACTGCGCAGTCAAGTAAAAAAACAAAATTTCATAAAGAAATCTCAAAAACAATTATTTGGCATCGCAACCTGTAAGTGCGCGTCCAGAAACATATGTAAATATGTGTGACAAAAATACCTCCAGCAGAGGAAAAGTTTTTAAAGGACCAACGAAATGAGCGTAGAATATATATTGGCTCTGTGGATAGGTTGACAACAAAATCTATACGACGCAATGAAGTTCGAAAGAGAAAATATGATCAGTAGATAGGATTCGCCGGTTCTGGCGCCACCACCACCACCAACCTTGAACTTGACCTGATGACGTCCCAACCCAACGACCTTGACCTTGAACTTGACCTTATGACGTCCCAACCCAACGACCTTGACCTTGAACTTGACCTTATGACGTCCCAACCCAACGACCTTGACCTTGAACTTGACCTTATGACGTCCCAACCCAACGACCTTGACCTTGAACTTGAGCTTATGACGTCACTTCAAGGTCATAGACCCTGCAAGGTCATTGACCTTCAATCAACTCAATGACGTCACAACCCAACCCAATGACGTCATACTTACATAACAATGACGTCACAACCCAACCCAATGACGTAATACTTACGTAACAACCTCCTCCACACTGATATACGAGGTTCAGTCAAAAACAATGACATCATAACAGACATAACAGACATTACACAAGTAGCAGGTAGCAGGTAGCAGGTAGCAGGTATCAGGTAGCAGGTAGCAGGTAGCAGGTAACAGGTAGCAGGTATCAGGTAGCAGGTATCAGGTAGCAGTTAGCAGGTAGCAGGTAGCAGTTAGCAGGTAGCAGGTATCAGGTAGCAGGTGGCAGGTAGCAGGTAACAGGTAGCAGGTAACAGGTAGCAGGTAGCAGGTATCAGGTAGCAGTTAGCAGGTATCAGGTAGCAGTTCGCAGGTAGCAGGTATCAGGTAGCAGGTATCAGGTAGCAGGTAGCAGGTAGCAGGTAGCAGTTAGCAGGTAGCAGGTAGCAGGTAGCAGGTAGCAGGTAGCAGTTAGCAGGTAGCAGGTAGCAGTTAGCAGGTATCAGTTAGCAGGTATCAGGTAGCAGGTAGCAGGTAGCAGGTATCAGGTAGCAGGTAGCAGGTATCAGGTAGCAGGTAGCAGGTATCAGGTAGCAGGTAGCAGGTATCAGGTAGCAGGTATCAGGTAGCAGGTAGCAGATATCAGGTAGCAGGTATCAGGTAGCAGTTAGCAGGTAGCAGGTAGCAGGTAGCAGGAAGCAGGTAGCAGGTAGCAGGTAGCAGGTAGCAGGTAGCAGGTAGCAGGTAACAGGTAGCAGGTAGCAGGTAGCAGGTAGCAGGTAGAAGGTAGCAGGTAGAAGGTAGCAGGTAGCAGGTAGCAGGTAGCAGTTAGCAGGTAGCAGGTATCAGGTAGCAGTAGCAGGTAGCAGGTAGCAGGTATCAGGTAGCAGGTAGCAGGTAGCAGGTAACAGGTAGCAGGTAGCAGGTAGCAGGTAGCAGTTAGCAGTTAGCAGTTAGCAGGTAGCAGGTAGCAGTTAGCAGGTAGCAGGTAGCAGGTAGCAGGTAGCAGTTAGCAGTTAGCAGTTAGCAGGTAGCAGGTAGCAGTTAGCAGGTAGCAGGTAGCAGTTAGGAGGTAGCAGGTAGCAGGTAACAGGTAACAGGTAGCAGGTAGCACAATTAATAATATTTCACAATATTATAATTGCCTTTAAATTGATAATCGCGAAACAAGATTTTACATGAATTTTTAGCAACTCAGTTAATTATATATCTGAAACGCCATAAGGATACATAACAACCTCCTCCTCATACCAGTACCAGTATCAGTAAAAAAAGCAAAAAAAAAAATACTTACTAGATCTCTGAAACATAACCACACACACCCCCTAGTGGGGCCACCGAAACATAACCTCACAATAAAACACAACCGCACTCGTTGAAAGCTAGATGAACACTGAAGGAAGTTACATCCGGCGCTATATAATTAAGATAACAATTAAAATGCGCAATACATTATTTTCTAAAACCAGCTTAGTATAGTATGTAAACACATTCCTCATCATATTGCTTTGTCATCATATTTTTTATATTATAAGCGAAATAAGCAAAAAAAATTATTTCTTTTACATCGTAATCATATTACACCAGATGTGATTCGCTTAATAACGGACATGCGTCATAATTATTTTAATGCTGACGCATGTCTTTTTTATTTTTCTATACCGTATGTAATATTATATTTCGAGTTGTATTTAAACCATTCCCTCTCCACCCCACCATTTACTACAGGCCCGATTATCATAAATAAATAAAAATGCTTATTGAAGTGTTATATGAAACCTGATGTAATTCGAAACTCTTCGATTATTGTCAAAATTTCATTATTGTGATTTGTATGATCAGCATTTTCCGGTTAAAAAGCAACATTTCAATCAAATTGTTACATTTTTCTGTAAATATGCCTAAGTATCTTGTATATTTTATAATAATACATTCTTAATATTGTTTTTATGTTGATATATATATATTTCATTAAATACTGCTACAGACTATATAAAAAAGATTATACATTATTTTATTGTTTTATAAGGTTAAATCAAAAATTTTAATCGAATTTATGCTATTATAAGTTATATATATTGTCTTATATTTATAATACCTTATATAGATATACAATAAATTATATTAGAATAATTTGTGAGATTAAAAAGTCTCAATATACAAGTGATTTCAATAAATATTTTTGTTTTCAAAAAAATCTCTAAGTATAAATCATTCTAGTCAACAACATGAAGCAAACAATTATATATCATTAGATATTTGAAGTATGTTATTTTAAAATTTCCTAAGTTGTTTATTAAATGGACCCTATATATTGAATTTGCTAGAAACAACAAATGATGTGTATTCATATTATACTATAGTAACCTTTTTTCATTTACATTCTTTTCTAATATGACAGTTTGAAAAGCAAAAAAAAAAATACTTACAAGATGGAGGGCCCCCTTGGAGACCGAGCCCCCCTTGTGAGACCTTCTGAGGCACCCTTCGAAACATAACCACGCACACCCCCCTAGTGGGGCCATCGAAACATAACCTCACAATTGAATAAAAAAACAACCACACTAGACAAATGTTAAATTAATACTGGAGGAAGTAACATCCGAAGTTTTATAAGTATATTATTACGTCATATTTTTTTAAAAAACATGATAGAACACGATATGGATTCAAAAGGAGAAGAAGGAATAGTTGAAGTCCGGCGTTCTGTTGCTATGCATAAATGATTAATATGTTTTTTTTTTTAAATTGCTGACTAGTGTAATATGATTCCTGATTTTATTTGATATTAAAAAAATTGCTGCCTGTGGTGTAATATGATACTTGATGATTACGATGTAAAAGAAATAATTTTTTGCTTATTTCGCTTTTAATATAATTGATATACGAGGTTCAATCAAAAAAGAAAAAAGTGTTAATATATTTTCGAACCAAAATTATGATCTTATACAAAATATTTGCAAATAATGCAATTGTTTTTTATTATAAACATATATATATATATATATATATATATATATATATATATATATAAATATAAGACAGCTTGCTAAAAACGTGTACGTGCGCAGACATACAGAAACAATATATAATTACATGCGGGGATTATAATTAAAGCAGATTTTACGTAATTGGAGTATAGTCGAAGGTCACCCAATACACTGGCAGGAAAAAGTTAAATATCTCGGGGTCACAATGGACTCACAACTTAGGAAATTATTACGTCATATTTTTAAACATGATAGGACACGATTTTTCTCGGTGAAACCTGTCTAGGCGCTTTGAATATTTCACTATTAAGAGAGCAATAAATGAAAGAGGAAATTAAGTTTAAATATTTATTATATGTACTATATATACAAGGTAAATTACAATAATATAAAATATGATAAATATAAATTACAATATACTGTTATACATTTTTTATATAAAAATTCACGAGAAAAATAAATTTTAATTGCACCAACCTTATAATTATATATAAAATTTAATAAATATAAATTAGCAGCCCAAATATAAATTACAATATACTGTTATACATTTTTCATATAAAAATTCTGAAAAACACATTATTTAGAAATAATCTTTTCAATAGAATAAAACCCTGTATATTAAATTCGTATGTTATTACATGCTTTAATAAAATAAAACCTAATTTTATTGTTAATATAAATATTACATGCTTTTATGTTTTTAAAAATCATCGAAATAGTCATAAATTTTACAAATCTATATACCTCTAATAGTATTTCTAACAACGAAATTTTGTATTCTTCCTCATGTAATACTTAAAATATATTAAAATAATTTTTTTAAATTGCTGACTAGTGTAATATGATTCCTGATTTTATTTTTGAGATTAAAAAAATTGCTGCCTGTGGTGTAATATGATACTTGATGATTACGATGTAAAAGAAATAATTTTTTTGCTTATTTCGCTTTTAATATAATTGATATACGAGGTTCAATCAAAAAAGAAAAAAGTAAACAATATATAATTACATGCGGGGATTATAATTAAAGCAGATTTTACGTAATTGGAGTATAGTACAATTTACTTCTTCATGATAAAAAAAACACTTAAAAATATTATTTTATTGAATATTTCTGTAAATATACCTAAGTATCTTATCTATTTTATAATAATACATTCTTAATATTGTTTTTATGTTGATATATATATTTTATTAAATACTGCTACAGACTATATAAAAAAGATATAAAACAAATATCGCACTTTTCTATTTTATTATAATATTTAAGCTTCAATTACTTAATTTTAAAAGCAACATTTCAATCAAATTGATACATTTTTCTGTAAATATGACTAAGTATCTTATATATTTTATAATAATACATTCTTACCATTGTTTTTATGGTGATATATATATATATATATATATATACATTTTATTAAATACTGCTACAGACTATATGAAAAAAGATATAAAACAAATATCGCACTTTTTACTATTTATGCTATATTTTCCCGAGAAATTATTTGAAAACTCTTTATTGGAAATTTCGCTAAATGGAAAAAAAGTTTTCGCATGGCAATACTTATTTAATTTTTCAACATAATATAATACTAATTCATGAGATTAAAAAGTCTCAATATACAAGTGATTTCAATAAATATTTTTTGTTTTCAAAAAATCTCTTAGTATACATCATGTAAGCAATGAACTCAAATCATCTAGATAACATATAATAATTATTTTAAAATGCTACCGCAAATTTGCGGAGAGCTGCATTTTTTGAGTAGATACTAATATTTCACCTATCTTAACAATACGGTTTTAAAATATTTAATTATAAATCTTTACTAACTTACTATTATCCGTATGTCGGCTACATTGTTCTAACACATCCATCAGCCCTTCTACAATTTCCGCTTATAGAAACATGTTTGTTCATGAATTTTTGACTAACTTACTATTATCAATATATCGGTTACATTGTTCTAACACATCCATCAGCAGCTCTCCTACACCACAGTATTTACTATTTAGTTATGCAAATGCAGTTATAAATAAACAAGTTTTATCCCACGTCATTATTTTAATGTTGACGCATATCTTTTTTATTTTTCATATGCCGCATGTAATTTAATTTGCATAGTAAGCAAATTTTTTATTTTCATACTGGGTGTTATAGTTTAAACAGTTATGTTTGTTAACAGTCTCGATTTGCCAGTTAGAGAGTTATCATGGTAAAGAAAAATAAAAATATTGAAGCGTACGGAGATTAAAAAAAAATCTCCAAACGAAAAACTTACACAAGAAATTATTAATATTGCCGATTAGCAGGTAGCAGGTATAAACTCAGCAAATTTGTTATTCGAATCGAATACCTGCTACCTGCTACCTGCAGGCCATGCTTTTGAATCTTTGTTTTATAGTGACAATCTAAGAAAAAGGTGTTTAAATTAAATTATTTTTTATTTATAACTTGTATAATAATATTCATTTCCATTACTTATATATACATATTGTTAAAATTTTTTATTTTTTGTTGAAAACATACTACGTAGTACGTAGAAATCATCTTTCCAATTGAATAAACCCTTATATTCATGTGTAGTTCAACTGGTAGATTGTTAATAATAGAATTATTTTACAAATCCGTATACCTCTAATAGTATTTCTAATAACGAAATTTTATATTCTTCATCAGTTAATACTTTAAATATATTAAAATAATGAATTTATCATTCTTTACTAAATTTTGAATTTCTCAATCAAAATTTACATGTTAACAATTTTTTCGAATAAAAATCACGTGTATTTAAACTTAAATAAAACATCTATTGAAAATAGAAATACCTTGTTAAAGTAAACAATATATTATTTTCCCATCATTTGCAACAGTGAAATTAAATCACCGAGAAAAAAACTTGTTCTATCATGTTTAAAAAAATACACATTACTTGGAAATAATCTTTCCAAAAGAATAAACCCTGTATATGCAATTCATATGTTTTTACATGCCTTAATAAAACTGTAAAATCAGCAAAAAAAAAATTATGAAAAGTTTCACATGTTGCAGTGTAGGATTTCGATATTCAGCATATTATATTTTTTTAAATTGTAATCATCATTTAATACTTTAAATATATTAAAATAATGAATTTATCATTCTTTACTAAATTTTGAATTTTCACAATTTAATAAAACACGAGCGGAGAGCAACACAAGTACACTCGACGAAAGCTAGATGAACATATTGTTTTATAAGGTTAAATCAAAAATTTTAATCGAATTTATGCTATTATAAGTTATATATTGTCTTATATTTATAATACCTTATATAGATATACAATAAATTATATTAGAATAATTTGTGAGAATAAAAAGTCTCAATATACAAGTGATTTCAATAAATATTTTTGTTTTCAAAAAATCTCTAAGTATACATCATGTAAGCAATGAACTCAAATCATCTAGATAACATTTAATAATTATTTTAAAATGCTACCACAAATTTGCGGAGAGCTGCATTTTTTGAGTAGATACTAATATTTCACCTATCTTAACAATACGGTTTTAAAATATTTAATTATAAATCTTTACTAACTTACTATTATCCGTATGTCGGCTACATTATTCTAACACATCCAACAGCCCTTCTACACTACAGTATTTACTATTTAGTTATGCAAATGCAGTCATTATAAGTTATATATTGTCTTATATTTATAATACCTTATATAGATATACAATAAATTATATTAGAATAATTTGTGAGATTAAAAAGCCTCAATATACAAGTAATTTCAATAAATATTTTTTGTTTTCAAAAAATCTCTAAGTATACATCATGTAAGCAATGAACTCAAATCATCTAGATAACATATAATAATTATTTTAAAATGCTACCGCAAATTTGCGGAGAGCTGCATTTTTTTGAGTAGATACTAATATTTCACCTATCTTAACAATACGGTTTTAAAATATTTAATTATAAATCTTTTACTAACTTACTATTATCCGTATGTCGGGTACATTGTTCTAACACATCCATCAGCCCTTCTACACTACAGTATTTACTGTTTAGTTATGCAAATGCAGTCATAAATAAAACAATTTATATCCCAAACCGAAAAATAAGGTTTAAGTCATCACCAACCATATATACATAAAAATAAATATAAAATAAATATTCAAATTTTCTATCGCCCGAATGAAATTTAAGAACTGTCGCACTAAGTTTTAATATAATAAAAGAACTGAAATTGCTTTACATACTGTATGTAATATATATATATATAATTTACCACAATAACGTTAATATCTCAATTCACTGGTATAAAGAAAAAATCTATATATTAATTTACATTATAAACCCTACGCTATATTGTTATATTATTTCTCTTTTAACATAGGTATGTATATCTATTATAAATAGATAAAAATTATAATTTCTTGGTTTTTGATTTTAAATAATTGATACCTTTAACCAATTATAAGTTTCTATGTTAATAGTGAATTCATGGAATACCTTTTGAATCTTTGTCTTATAACGACAATCTAAGAAAAATTAATGGATATTTGAAAAAGCACATTACTTAGAAATAATCTTTCCAATAGAATAAACCCTGTATATTAAATTCGTATGTCATTAGTAGAGGGGATTCGCCGGTTCTGGCGCCACCTCCGCCTCCGACCTTGAACTTGACCTTATGACGTCCCAACCCAACGACCTTGACCTTGAACTTGAGCTTATGGCGTCCCAACCCAACGACCTTGACCTTGAACTTGAGCTTATGACGTCCCAACCCAACGACCTTGAGCTTATGACGTCACTTCAAGGTCATAGACCCTGTAAGGTCATTGACCTTCAATCAACTCAATGACGTCACAACCCAACCCAATGACGTCATACTTACATAACAATGACGTCACAACCCAACCCAATGACGTAATACTTACGTAACAACCTCCTCCACACTGATATACGAGGTTCAGTCAAAAACAATGACATCATAACAGACATAACAGACATTACACAAGTAGCAGGTAGCAGGTAGCAGGTATCAGGTAGCAGGTAGCAGGTAGCAGGTATCAGGTAGCAGGTATCAGGTAGCAGGTAGCAGGTATCAGGTAGCAGGTTTCAGGTAGCAGGTAGCAGGTAGCAGGTATCAGGTAGCAGGTAGCAGGTATCAGGTAGCAGGTAGCAGGTAGCAGGTATCAGGTAGCAGGTAGCAGGTAGCAGGTATCAGGTAGCAGGTAGCAGGTAGCAGGTATCAGGTATCAGGTATCAGGTATCAGGTAGCAGGTAGCAGGTATCAGGTAGCAGGTAGCAGGTAGCAGGTAGCAGGTATCAGGTAGCAGGTAGCAGGTAGCAGGTAGCAGGTAACAGGTAGCAGGTAGCAGGTATCAGGTAGCAGGTATCAGGTAGCAGTTAGCAGGTAGCAGGTAGCAGGTAGCAGGTAGCAGGTAGCAGGTAGCAGGTAGCAGGTAGCAGGTAGCAGGTATCAGGTAGCAGGTAGCAGGTAGCAGTTAGCAGTTAGCAGGTAGCAGGTAGCAGTTAGCAGTTAGCAGGTAGCAGTTAGCAGGTATCAGGTAGCAGTTAGCAGGTAGCAGGTATCAGGTAGCAGGTATCAGGTAGCAGGTAGCAGGTAGCAGGTAGCAGTTAGCAGTTAGCAGGTAGCAGTTAGCAGTTAGCAGGTAGCAGGTAGCAGGTAGCAGTTAGCAGTTAGCAGGTAGCAGTTAGCAGGTATCAGGTAGCAGTTAGCAGGTAGCAGGTATCAGGTAGCAGGTATCAGGTAGCAGGTAGCAGGTAGCAGGTAGCAGGTAGCAGTTAGCAGTTAGCAGGTAGCAGTTAGCAGTTAGCAGGTAGCAGGTAGCAGGTAGCAGGTAGCAGTTAGCAGGTAGCAGGTAGCAGTTAGGAGGTAGCAGGTAACAGGTAGCAGATAGCAGGTAGCACAATTAATAATATTTCACAATATTATAATTGCCTTTAAATTGATAATCGCGAAACAAGATTTTACATGAATTTTTAGCAACTCAGTTAATTATATATCTGAAACGCCACAAGGATACATAAAAACCTCCTCCTCATACCAGTACCAGTATCAGTAAAAAAAGCAAAAAAAAGAAAAAAAATACTTACTAGATCTCTGAAACATAACCACACACACCCCTAGTGGGGCCACCGAAACATAACCTCACAATAAAACATAACCTCACAATAAAACACAACCGCACTCGTTGAAAGCTAGATGAACACTGAAGGAAGTTACATCCGGCGCTATATAATTAAGATAACAATTAAAGTGCGCAATACATTATTTTCTAAAACCAGCTTAGTATAGTATGTAAACACATTCCTCATCATATTGCTTTGTCATCATATTTTTTATATTATAAGCGAAATAAGCAAAAAAAATTATTTCTTTTACATCATAATCATATTACACCAGATGTGATTCGCTTAATAACGGACATGCGTCATAATTATTTTAATGCTGACGCATGTCTTTTTTATTTTTCATTTTTCTATACCGTATGTAATATTATATTTCGAGTTGTATTTAAACCATTCCCTCTCCACCCCACCATTTACTACAGGCCCGATTATCATAAATAAATAAAAATGCTTATTGAAGTGTTATATGAAACCTGATGTAATTCGAAACTCTTCGATTATTGTCAAAATTTCATTATTGTGATTTGTATGATCAGCATTTTCCGGTTAAAAAGCAACATTTCAATCAAATTGTTACATTTTTCTGTAAATATGCCTAAGTATCTTATATATTTTATAATAATACATTCTTAATATTGTTTTTATGTTGATATATATATATATTTCATTAAATACTGCTACAGACTATATAAAAAATATATAAAACAAATATCGCACTTTTTACTATTTATACTATATTTTCCCGAGAAATAATTTGAACACTCTTTATTGGAAATTTCGCTAAATGGAAAAAAGTTTTCGCATGACAGTACTTATTTAATTTTTCAACACAATAAATATTTTTGTTTTCAAAAAATCTCTAAGTATAAATCATTCTAGTCAACAACATGAAGCAAACAATTATATATCATTAGATATTTGAAGTATGTTATTTTAAAATTTCCTAAGTTGTTTATTAAATGGACCCTATATATTGAATTTGCTAGAAACAACAAATGATGTGTATTCATATTATACTATAGTAACCTTTTTTTCATTTACATTCTTTTCTAATATGACAGTTTGAAAAGCAAAAAAAGAAAAAATACTTACAAGATGGAGGGCCCCCTTGGAGACCGAGCCCCCCTTGTGAAACCTTCTGAGGCACCCTTCGAAACATAACCACGCACACCCCCCTAGTGGGGCCACCGAAACATAACCTCACAATTGAATAAAAAACAACCACACTAGACAAATGTTAAATTAATACTGGAGGAAGTAACATCCGAAGTTTTATAAGTATATTATTACGTCATATTTTTTTTAAAAACATGATAGAACACGATATGGATTCAAAAGGAGAAGAAGGAATAGTTGAAGTCCGGCGTTCTTTTGCTATGCATAAATGATTAATATGTTTTTTTTTTTAAATTGCTGACTAGTGTAATATGATTCCTGATTTTATTTGAGATTAAAAAAAATTGCTGCCTGTAGTGTAATATGATACTTGATGATTACGATGTAAAAGAAATAATTTTTTGCTTATTTCGCTTTTAATATAATTGATATACGAGGTTCAATCAAAAAGAAAAAAGTGTTAATATATTTTCGAACCAAAATTATAATCTTATACAAAATATTTGCAAATAATGCAATTGTTTTTTTATTATAAACATATATATATAAATATAAGACAGCTTGCTAAAAACGTGTACGTGCGCAGACATACAGAAACAATATATAATTACATGCGGGGATTATAATTAAAGCAGATTTTACGTAATTGGAGTATAGTCGAAGGTCACCCAATACACTGGCAGGAAAAAGTTAAATATCTCGGGGTCACAATGGACTCACAACTTAGGAAATTATTACGTCATATTTTTAAACATGATAGGACACGATTTTTCTCGGTGAAACCTGTCTAGACACTTTGAATATTTCACTATTAAGAGAGCAATAAATGAAATAGGAAAAATAAGTTTAAATATTTATTATATGTACTATATATACAAGGTAAATCACAATAATATAAAATACAATATAAATTACAATATACTGTTATACATGTTTTTTATATAGAAATTCACGAGGAAATTAAATTTTAAAACATTTATTATATATGCTATATTAACAATGTAAATTAGAATAATATAAAATTTAATAAATATAAATTAGCAACCCAATCTCATAACTTCAACATCGAAATGGAAAGTATTGTAATGTAGATATAATATTTCTAACATAAATAAAGCATTTAAGGAGTTACTATGACAAGACAACAATCTTTTTATATTGCTGTGTATATCGCCAGACATTTGATATACTGATGCTGGTCAGATTAAGAATGATTGTCTAGACGAGGTGTTGTTTAAATAAAGAAAAAAATTATGAAAAAATATTTTTTATTACATTTTTTTGATACAATTAAAAATCAATTTTTAAATAATTTTTTTTACCAACCCAGTTAAGGGCTCATATTCAATAAGCTTATCATTTATGATTAAACAATATGCTACAATATCTGCATTAAATTCCTCCTGACATTCTAGTTCAAGCTTTATATCAACACTAGTGCTAATTAAGCTATCAGCCTGTTTACTGGCATCTATCGAGAAGAGGGTACAATCGTGGAACTGATTATAATCTAAGATCGGCTGGTTTTGCCGGCCATAATAGCTAGACTGGAAATTTGCATACATATGATAAGCAATAGCATATAGCTTTTGACCCATATCCAAATTCATGGCAGAGTATGGATAGCTCTCTGAATTTAAATATAATTTTATATTCGTAATTGAGCAATGATTAAAATCTGAAGAATCTGCATGTATATTATCCTTCTTTTTATGCTGAAAGCCTACTATAACATAGCGAGGTTTCTGTAAATTTGTGCTAGTTTTAATAGGCCATATATCGGTCTTTGTAGCACGCAATGCCGGTAACTCATACAACTCCCACTTTCTAAACGGTATATATATCTTTTTATTTTCCTTGAGAGCATGGAGTAGTTTCAAGCGGGTTTTATCATTAACATTTATATGCGGTACATACCATTCAATCTTTTCGATTTCCAATTTCGCCTTCTTCGTACCGTCCGCCAGAGTGTTTTTATAACAATTATCATCTGTTTTACTGCGGTTCAATATTAATTCTTGACTAACGTTTAAGAAAATGTGCTTATAATCTTCTAGCAAACCGAAAAAAAAGTTTAATGGCAAGCAAGCGTTAAACTTTCTAGCCGAGACGGTAGGCTGCTCATCCTTGAATGGACACCAACCGGCCATTTGTAACAATTTAGACTCGTTCTCGCTATAAGAAACGTATGCTTTCATTGTTGTGGTGATACCTGGTTTCACACATCGATCAATTTCTACACCGTTGATTTGATAGCGCATTTGATCGAACAGAAACGCGTATGCGTTATTTGTTAATTTGCAAGTACCAGTCCCCTTATCATCTACAATGAATCTACCTTCTATTCGAATGAAGCTATTGCTCGGCAATGTATAAATATCCTGATGTTGAATGGAAATGCGTATTTCATCGTTCGAATTAAAATTGCTAGTTCTTGGATAGTATATGTGATATTGTTCTTTTATGATGGCATCATCAAACTTTACTCCTTGAAAAATTTCTAATTTTTCATCCATTTTTTCACTTTCAACCCAATAGATTTTAGGAAAGCTATGTTCGTAGGTGTTATCCGTTGGTTGTTGGGAGACTGACTGATTGTTTGTTCTAGGGGTCTATAAGTTTTATAATTTCTAAACGATAGACCCATCCCGCTTCAACTCCAATCTAATTACAATCTGTTCTCCTTTAAAGTTCACAAGTTCACCGTCTTGATCAACTAGAGTTAGAGTTATGTTGTCTATATTGTTTCGCTTATTAACAGGCAAGTAAATAACGTGTTGCGGTTCAATATTAATGCTAAATCCGGGCTCTACCTGAGGAGCAAATTCATACAGAGTGTGCGATAGACGTGAATCGTAGTAGGCTGACGTTGTAATACTACACTCAATTCTTACAGTTCGTACCTTTATAATCTGCACTGGCAAATCTGAATCGTGCTTCTCGTTAGGTGTCAGTATTTTAGAACTGAAACCTAGCATACGGCCAATAGAATCTTTATGTTTGAAATTTATTTGAAATTTGCTTTTCAACATACATCTCAGAGTGTTATTATTTGGTTTGAGAGAGAATGTATCATTATCATTATCTTTCACTGACAATTGTTCATTAATATATTGCTCAATGTCGCTTATTTCATATGAACCGTCTGGGATTATGATAACTTTATCATCGGTACCATAATAGAACTTATTATTTCCCTCCATAACATTCGGAATGGTGTTGTATGTGTAAAGACCAATTAAGCCCAGAGTGTATTGAGAATTGGGGTCTAAATCGATTGGTGGATAATAATCGGTAGAGAGAGTTGAACTCGAACCGATTATAGTGAACGTGTACGACATCCTCGACGTTTACTTTGATACTAATCTATATCAATTACTGTTGTCTAATAAGAATTGTATACATAGGTGTCCACAATTGATTTCATTATAGTTTTGATATCTATCATAGTTGTATAATATTTTAATTTTTTTATTATTTTTACGAAAATATTTAATCAGCTCGATTGGCGGTTTTAAATTTCCAAACGAGTCGAAATACTTTACTATAGAACCATTTTTATAAAACGCCACCCAGTGTGAGCCGGGGTTAAATTTCGAGTCAAGATTTATAATACAACACTCTACCCGTTTAGGTGTTTTTGGTAAATTGTCTCGCATATAAACGCCTCGAAAATTTGGTATGTTGCTAGCGAATTTGATAATATCTCTGTCGGTGAGAGCTCTATCGGGCAGCTGTTTTATTAGTTTTTTGAATAGGGCTTTAAATATAGACCCAACCCCTTCTTATAGGGTTTTAGGTATAGGCCGGTACCTGTCTTGTTTCCCAATGCGACAGCTTCCATAATTTTGTTATGTCTCTTTGCTTCCTCCATCTGTTGTTGGGCTTCTCTTGTTTTACCAACTGCTCTAGCAATACCAGCAGCTCCGCCTGCGAGGCTACCTAGAGCGCTCAAACCTGCAAATAGCGGTATCAGAGGCAAAATCCCTCCAGATTTCGGTATTGGTAATATTCGAGGTATCTTTATGCGTTTTCGACCACCAGCTTTCTTGATTGCAATTCTAGCGGCTTTTAATGATAAACCCGCTCCTGCTTTAACTTTGCCGCCTTTATATCCCTTCAGTATACCTTTTGCTTTAGACAATACAGACTTGTTGAATGGATGTTTTGTTTTGTTTTTTTAACCCCATTCCCATTTTTCTTTTAGCTTTCATAACGTTCGTGACTGCCCACGAGGCAACTTTCTCACCAACTGCTGTATCCTTAGCTGTTGCTCGAGACCAAGCTGCTTCTTCTAGTATCCGATCTGCTTTATGCCTGTCTTGTAAATCTTTATATTTAGAATATGCAATATCATGAGTTCTACAGGCTTTATCTAATGGATTTATTCCGCTGTCCCCTCGCTCTAACCGTTTCTTTAGTTTTGTGCCCGGTCCGCAGAATTGATATCCAGGTATGTGTAGTTCAACCGGTAAATTGTTAATAATAGAATTCAGAACACCTCCGCCTTCCTTGAATGTTAACATTGAACTGATTCATTATGTATATAGTACTTTGTATTTAACTAAAGTTCTCAGTTTTAAACGATGTGTTTAATAAAACAGAAGAAGCAGTTGAACATATTGAATTTAGATATGTGTGTTGAGAGTCAAACAGCCCATCGTAGACACAGTACTCTGTTACCCGACACGGTTCGCTGTATTATATGTGGCCCTTCAGCTAGTGGTAAAACAAATGTAATGCTGTCACTCCTGTTTAATGAAAATGGACTTCGATTCGAAAACATTTATGTTTACTCTAAATCTCTTTATCAACCGAAATATCAGTTCCTTGAAAATGTTATGAAGAGACTGCCTGACATTAACTACTATCCCTATAAAGAAAATGATGACATCATAGACCCGGCAGATGTTAAATCAAATTCTATATTCATATTTGATGATGTAGCCTGCGATAAACAGGATAAGATTCGGTCATATTTTTGTATGGGTCGACATAAGTGTGTTGATAGTTTTTATTTATGTCAAACATACACACGCATACCAAAGCATTTAATTAGGGACAACGCTAATTTTTTAATATTATTTAAACAAGACGATACCAATCTTCGACATGTATATGAAGATCACGTGGGTACTGATATGACATTTAATGAGTTCAAATCTATATGTGCAAAGTGTTGGGAAGATCGGTTTGGATTTTTAATAATTTATAAGGACAGTGACATTAATAGCGGTCGATATAGAAATAAGTTTGATTGCTATATAAGTTTGTAAATATCAATTTTGTACATTCAAATCTAGATATTCGTTTGAGTTGGTTGTGTTAAGATGGAGGAACCCTCAGATATAGTTAGAGAGAATGTATGCTGTTGTAATAAAATAATCGATTGTTGTGGCTTGTGTTGTTTATTTGGTGAAGGATTTGCCTCAATATTTGTGTGCATTTATGCTATAATAAAAAGTTGATTTTAAATAGCACCGTTCAGTTATGTTTGTTAGCAGAAGAAAAATAAAATATTGAAGCGTGTGGAGATTAAAAAAAAATCTCCAAACGAAAAACTTACACGAGAAATTATTAATATTACTGATGCTGTTAGGAAAAAACATTTACAATTAAAACTACAGCGGTCGGGTCAAGATGAGTTACTACAGAAAATGTTTAAGCCCGTATCAGAACCCCTCAAGAAAATTGTTGATGCAAACAAATTTCAAATAGAAAACATCAAGTCTGAACAGTTTAAAAAAGAGGAGATACCAGCTTCACCAGATGTTAAAGATAGACATTTAACAACACCGGTGGGACCTGTCACACCGGTAACCGATACGTTATTAACAAAATCGTTATTGAGACAGCCAGATTTTTTAGAGGATGAGAGCGTTTTCACAGCTACTCCAGAAGCTTCCACAACAGCAGATCCAGTCGATAGCTCATTTCGAAGCCTCTATCAGTCAATGAGTGAGAGAGTGCTCGACGACTTCTACGAAAATATAAACCCTATAGCTAGAAACTATCTAGACGGTTTCTTTAAAGATACTAGAAACGTTTATGATTCTACATATGGTGTTACATATGAGCCAGACGTTAATAAGTTGAAATTGGGAAATAAAATAGTAAAATTTGAAGGAGATAGTATTGTAATTGGAAAAAAACGATATGAGGGTAGTGCTGGCCTTTTTGAGCTTATTTTTAAATCAAATCCGAAAAAGTATACTGATGATGAGTTAAAACGCTATCATGAAATATTGGAGTATACCAGCGCGCATCATAGATCTAATGATAGTGTAAAACAGTTGAAGGGTAATGGAGGATTAAAATGGAAACGTATAATTAAACCATTAACTTTAGCCAAACAAAAGCAACCATCAAAATCTTGGAGCGGTCGAGGAGCTAATATGTTTGTTAAAAACACTCCTTATCAGTATATTTATTGGGATGATATAATGAACTAATTGACCGCTTACGCCTTCTAGTAGCATCGGAAAATGCGGGTCATACAAATCATAATAATGAAATTTTGGCAATAATCGAAGAGTTGAGGGAGGCCGGTATAATTATATAACGTTCACATATATTTTTTTCATCATTATTGCAATGAGTACCGACAAGTTTGGACGTCACAGTAGTAAAGTACAAGCCGCATCGTCTGCTGAGAGAATTTCCAACCGTCGGCCAGCTGGTTTCCCTCTAACAAGCGATGGTGACGTAAATATTGGTGGTAAACGTATTCGATTCATGGCGGACCCTATTGCTGTTGATGATAGTGTAAATAAAAGATATGTGTTAAAACCCTTTGCGGACTTGGAAATGGAAAACCGAAAAAATTTCTAAACACTAAACCATCTCAGACAGACTGTTCGTAAAGAAAAATCCGAACATTCAAATAATTATCGGAATTTAAAAACAATAGTGGAAACTCTCGATAATAATATTTCCAAGACTATAACTGAAATAAACAATAAAATTCAAAATATTGAAAAATTACTGGTTACATCAGATACCTCTTTGGGTATATAACAAACAAAACATTTTGGGTGACCGAGACATCCTAATTTATTCAAACACTTTTTTACATATTTATTTACGTTAACATGTGAATTAATATCTTCCTACTTATCAGTTGAAGAGACAAGTCATTTTAGGAGTTTATCCAAATATGTTAGGCAGTCTATTGGCTGTAGTGCTCGGTCCAAAGACATTCGACACCCTACTTTTACATGAATTTTTATATAATAACATGTTGTAATTTATATATTCTTATTGTAAATATATACAGTTTTAATAATAAATGTTATAAAACTTAATTTCCTAATTCTTTTATTTATTGCTCTCTTATTAAAATAATAATACTCAAACCCTATATATTGAATTTGTTAATCATTATTTCGATTCTTCGATTCGATTCTTCTATAAACAATATATCTAACTTGTAATAGTATAAATTCAATTGAAATTTTTAATTTTACCTTATAAAAACAATAAATAGTGTATATTTTGCTTATACTACGGTAAATTAATGTCATAGATTTAATTATCTAATCGACTAGTATTATATAAGCAATCATATTAAACAAGAAACATATTATATACTCCATATATAGTTAGAAACAAAGATGTATATACCTACTATTACCTTTAATCATAATTCGTGGGTCATTAGAAAATTTTATTAGTTACATATGCTATTTACAACGTTTATGTCAATCATGATTTTATTTTTAGTAAACGGTAATGCGGCTTAATTCGTGGGTCATTAGAAAATTTTATTAGTTACATATGCTATTTACAACGTTTATGTCAATCATGATTTTATTTTTAGTAAACGGTAATGCGGCTTTGATAATAAAATAAATTTTCTGATACCCTATAATATTCAATAAAATAATATTTTTAAGTGTTTTTTTATCATGAAGAAGTAAATTGTACTATACTCCAATTACGTAAAATCTGCTTTAATTACAATCCCCGCATGTAATTATATATTGTTTCTGTATGTCTGCGCACGTACACGATTTTAGCAAGCTGTCTTATATTTATATATATATATATATATATGTTTATAATAAAAAAACAATTGCATTATTTGCAAATATTTTGTATAAGATCATAATTTTGGTTCGAAAATATATTAACACTTTTTTCTTTTTGATTGAACCTCGTATATCAATTATATTAAAAGCAAAAAAAAATATTTCTTTTACATCGTAATCATTAAGTATCATATTACACCACAGGCAGCAATTTTTTTAATCTCAAAAATAAAATCAGGAATCATATTACACTAGTCAGCAATTTAAAAAAATTATTTTAATATATTTTAAGTATTACATGAGGAAGAATACAAAATTTCGTTGTTAGAAATACTATTAGAGGTATATAGATTTGTAAAATTTATGACTATTTCTATGATTTTTAAAAACATAAAAGCATGTAATATTTATATTAACAATAAAATTAGGTTTTATTTTATTAAAGCATGTAATAAATAACATACGAATTTAATATACAGGGTTTTATTCTATTGAAAAGATTATTTTTAAGTAATGTGTTTTTCAAATATCAGTTAATATATAACGATTATTTTTACAATTGAAGGTATTTATAAATTTTTAATAGATGTTTTATTCAATTTCCGATTAAAAGCAACATTTCAATCAAATTGTTACATTTTTTCTGTAAATATGCCTAAGTATCTCATCTATTTTATAATAATACATTCTTAACATTGTTTTTATGATAATATATATATTTTATTAAATACTGCTACAGACTATTTAAAAAAGATATAAAACAAAATATCGCACTTTCCTATTTTATTATAATATTTAAGGTTCAATTACTTAATTTTAAAAAGCAACATTTCAATCAAATTGATACATTTTCTGTAAATATGACAAAGTAGTAAAGAATGATAAATTCATTATTTTAATATATTTAAAGTATTAAATGATGATTACAATTTAAAAAAATATAATACGCTGAATATCGAAATCCTACACTGCAACATGTGAAACTTTTCATAATTTTTTTTTGCTGATTTACAGTTTTATTAAGGCATGTAAAAACATATGAATTGCATATACAGGGTTTATTCTATTGGAAAGATTATTTCCAAGTAATGTGTATTTTTTTAAACATGATAGAACAAGTTTTTTCTCGGTGATTTAATTTCACTGTTGCAAATGATGGGAAAATAATATATTGTTTACTTTAACAAGGTATTTCTATTTTCAATAGATGTTTTATTTAAGTTTAAATACACGTGATTTTTATTCGAAAAAATTGTTAACATGTAAATTTTGATTGAGAAATTCGAAATTTAGTAAAGAATGATAAATTCATTATTTTAATATATTTATAGTATTAACTGATGAAGAATATAAAATTTCGTTATTAGAAATACTATTAGAGGTATACGGATTTGTAAAATAATTCTATTATTAACAATCTACCAGTTGAACTACACATGAATATAAGGGTTTATTCAATTGGAAAGATGATTTCTACGTACTACGTAGTATGTTTTCAACAAAAAATTAAAAATTTCAACAATATGTATATATAAGTAATGGAAATGAATATTATTATACAAGTTATAATTAAAAAATAATTTAATTTAAACACCTTTTTCTTAGATTGTCACTATAAAACAAAGATTCAAAAAGCATGGCCTGCAGGTAGCAGGTAGCAGATATTCGATTCGAATAACAAATTTGCTGAGTTTATACCTGCTACCTGCTAATCGGCAATATTAATAATTTCTTGTGTAAGTTTTTCGTTTGGAGATTTTTTTTTAATCTCCGTACGCTTCAATATTTTTATTTTTCTTTACCATCATAACTCTCTAACTGGCAAATCGAGACTGTTAACAAACATAACTGTTTAAACTATAACACCCAGTATGAAAATAAAAATTTGCTTACTATGCAAATTAAATTACATGCGGCATATGAAAATAAAAAAGACATGCGTCAACATTAAAATAATGACGTGGGATAAAACTTGTTTATTTATAACTGCATTTGCATAACTAAATAGTAAATACTGTGGTGTAGGAGAGCTGCTGATGGATGTGTTAGAACAATGTAACCGATATATGGATAATAGTAAGTTAGTCAAAAATTCATGAACAAACATGTTTCTATAAGCGGAAATTGTAGAAGGGCTGATGGATGTGTTAGAACAATGTAGCCGACATACGGATAATAGTAAGTTAGTAAAGATTTATAATTAAATATTTTAAAACCGTATTGTTAAGATAGGTGAAATATTAGTATCTACTCAAAAAATGCAGCTCTCCGCAAATTTGCGGTAGCATTTTAAAATAATTATTATATGTTATCTAGATGATTTGAGTTCATTGCTTACATGATGTATACTTAGAGATTTTTTTGAAAACAAAAATATTTATTGAAATCACTTGTATATTGAGACTTTTTAATATCATGAATTAGTATTATATTATGTTGAAAAATTAAATAAGTATTGCCATGAGAAAACTTTTTTTCCATTTAGCGAAATTTCCAATAAAGAGTTTTCAAATCATTTCTCGGGAAAAATATAGTATAAATAGTAAAAAGTGCGATATTTGTTTTATATCTTTTTTCATATAGTCTGTAGCAGTATTTAATAAAATGTATATATATATATATCACCATAAAAACAATGGTAAGAATGTATTATTATAAAATATATAAGATACTTAGTCATATTTACAGAAAATGTATCAATTTGATTGAAATGTTACTCTTAAAATTAAGTAATTGAAGCTTAAATATTATAATAAAATAGAAAAGTGCGATATTTGTACTATTTCTTGTTACTCTATATATACCGCTACAACTTATTCAAAACTGTCAGTCTAGAGTTTTCATCGTTTCACATAGCAGTAAAATGGAGAGAGGTATGCAGATTTTAACTTTATAATTTACATTTAAGCCATCTAATATTTCTATTGTTACAGCTGATAGCGAACCGGCTACCTATACCGAATTCATTGACAATGCTTTGAAAAAGCAGGAAGATGCTATCCTTAAAGAGAAACAGCTTGTCGGACAATCTGTATATTTGCTTAATAATAGCGGTAGTAAGTGGATTGTTATTGGACTTAGTCCAGCTGCTGGTTTTGTGCCAATTATTCAAATCCGCTCGTCGACCGTCTGCATCTTTTTCACTGTGGATGAGTGGGAAGAATTTTGCAAGACTGAGGGTTGTAGTCCTAATCATCAGATGAAATGTAGCATGTATATAAAAATATAGGTAATTCTACTAAAGAGTCGTAATCATGAAATTGTTCTATCTAAAGACACATACGACAATATATTCAGTTTGATTGAATTATTAAATCAAAAGTTGACTGCTTTAAAGACTTTGGATTTCGTGAATTTTTATAAATGTATATTGGAATCCTGTGTACAAATGCCTGGTGATATATACAGCAATATAAAAAGATTATTGTCATGTTATAGTAACTCTTTAAATGGTTTATTCATGTTAGAAATATTATATTTACATTACAATATCTTACATTTTGATTTTGAAATCATAAGATTGGGCTACTAATTTATATTTATTAAATTTTATATATAATTATAAGGTTGGTGCAATTAAAATTTAATTTGCTCGTGAATTTTTATATGAAAAATGTATAACAGTATATTGCATTTATTGCTCTCTTAATAGTGAAATATTCAAAGTGTCTAGACAGGTTTCACCGAGAAAAATCGTGTCCTATCATGTTTAAAAATATGACGTAATAATTTCCTAAGTTGTGAGTCCATTGTGACCCCGAGATATTTAACTTTTTCCTGCCAGTATATTGGGTGACCTTCGACTATACTCCAATTACGTAAAATCTGCTTTAATTATAATCCCCGCATGTAATTATATATTGTTTCTGTATGTCTGCGCACGTACACGTTTTTAGCAAGCTGTCTTATATTTATATATATATGTTTATAATAAAAAAACAATTGCATTATTTGCAAATATTTTGTATAAGATTATAATTTTGGTTCGAAAATATATTAACACTTTTTTCTTTTTGATTGAACCTCGTATATCAATTATATTAAAAGCGAAATAAGCAAAAAATTATTTCTTTTACATCGTAATCATCAAGTATCATATTACACTACAGGCAGCAATTTTTTTTAATCTCAAATAAAATCAGGAATCATATTACACTAGTCAGCAATTTAAAAAAAAAAAAACATATTAATCATTTATGCATAGCAACAGAACGCCGGACTTCAACTATTCCTTCTTCTCCTTTTGAATCCATATCGTGTTCTATCATGTTTTTAAAAAAAATATGACGTAATAATATACTTATAAAACTTCAGATGTTACTTCCTCCAGTATTAATTTAACATTTGTCTAGTGTGGTTGTTTTTTATTCAATTGTGAGGTTATGTTTCGGTGGCCCCACTAGGGGGGTGTGCGTGGTTATGTTTCGAAGGGTGCCTCAGAAGGTTTCACAAGGGGGGCTCGGTCTCCAAGGGGGCCCTCCATCTTGTAAGTATTTTTTCTTTTTTTGCTTTTCAAACTGTCATATTAGAAAAGAATGTAAATGAAAAAAAGGTTACTATAGTATAATATGAATACACATCATTTGTTGTTTCTAGCAAATTCAATATATAGGGTCCATTTAATAAACAACTTAGGAAATTTTAAAATAACATACTTCAAATATCTAATGATATATAATTGTTTGCTTCATGTTGTTGACTAGAATGATTTATACTTAGAGATTTTTTGAAAACAAAAATATTTATTGTGTTGAAAAATTAAATAAGTACTGTCATGCGAAAACTTTTTTCCATTTAGCGAAATTTCCAATAGTGTTCAAATTATTTCTCGGGAAAATATAGTATAAATAGTAAAAAGTGCGATATTTGTTTTATATCTTTTTTATATAGTCTGTAGCAGTATTTAATGAAATATATATATATCAACATAAAAACAATATTAAGAATGTATTATTATAAAATATATAAGATACTTAGGCATATTTACAGAAAAATGTAACAATTTGATTGAAATGTTGCTTTTTAACCGGAAAATGCTGATCATACAAATCACAATAATGAAATTTTGACAATAATCGAAGAGTTTCGAATTACATCAGGTTTCATATAACACTTCAATAAGCATTTTTATTTATTTATGATAATCGGGCCTGTAGTAAATGGTGGGGTGGAGAGGGAATGGTTTAAATACAACTCGAAATATAATATTACATACGGTATAGAAAAATAAAAAAGACATGCGTCAGTATTAAAATAATTATGACGCATGTCCGTTATTAAGCGAATCACATCTGGTGTAATATGATTATGATGTAAAAGAAATAATTTTTTTTGCTTATTTCGCTTATAATATAAAAAATATGATGACAAAGCAATATGATGAGGAATGTGTTTACATACTATACTAAGCTGGTTTTAGAAAATAATGTATTGCGCATTTTAATTGTTATCTTAATTATATAGCGCCGGATGTAACTTCCTTCAGTGTTCATCTAGCTTTCAACGAGTGCGGTTGTGTTTTATTGTGAGGTTATGTTTTATTGTGAGGTTATGTTTCGGTGGCCCCACTAGGGGTGTGTGTGGTTATGTTTCAGAGATCTAGTAAGTATTTTTTTTCTTTTTTGCTTTTTTTACTGATACTGGTACTGGTATGAGGAGGAGGTTATGTATCCTTGTGGCATTTCAGATATATAATTAACTGAGTTGCTAAAAATTCATGTAAAATCTTGTTTCGCGATTATCAATTTAAAGGCAATTATAATATTGTGAAATATTATTAATTGTGCTACCTGCTATCTGCTACCTGTTACCTGCTACCTCCTAACTGCTACCTGCTACCTGCTAACTGCTACCTGCTACCTGCTACCTGCTACCTGCTACCTGCTACCTGCTACCTGCTACCTGCTACCTGCTAACTGCTACCTGCTACCTGCTACCTGCTAACTGCTACCTGATACCTGCTAACTGCTACCTGCTAACTGCTAACTGCTAACTGCTACCTGCTACCTGCTAACTGCTACCTGCTACCTGCTACCTGCTACCTGATACCTGCTACCTGATACCTGCTACCTGATACCTGCTACCTGATACCTGCTAACTGCTACCTGCTAACTGCTACCTGATACCTGCTACCTGCTACCTGCTACCTGCTACCTGCTACCTGCTACCTGCTACCTGATACCTGCTACCTGATACCTGCTACCTGCTACCTGATACCTGCTACCTGCTACCTGCTACCTGCTACCTGCTACCTGATACCTGCTACCTGCTACCTGATACCTGCTACCTGCTACCTGATACCTGCTACCTGCTACCTGCTACCTGCTACCTGCTACCTGCTACCTGATACCTGATACCTGCTACCTGATACCTGCTACCTGATACCTGCTACCTGCTACCTGTTACCTGCTACCTGCTACCTGCTACCTGCTACCTGCTACCTGATACCTGCTACCTGCTACCTGATACCTGCTACCTGATACCTGCTACCTGATACCTGCTACCTGCTACCTGATACCTGCTACCTGCTACCTGATACCTGCTACCTGCTACCTGCTACCTGCTACCTGCTACCTGATACCTGCTACCTGCTACCTGCTACCTGATACCTGCTACCTGATACCTGCTACCTGCTACCTGATACCTGCTACCTGCTACCTGCTACTTGTGTAATGTCTGTTATGTCTGTTATGATGTCATTGTTTTTGACTGAACCTCGTATATCAGTGTGGAGGAGGTTGTTACGTAAGTATTACGTCATTGGGTTGGGTTGTGACGTCATTGTTATGTAAGTATGACGTCATTGGGTTGGGTTGTGACGTCATTGAGTTGATTGAAGGTCAATGACCTTACAGGGTCTATAACCTTGAAGTGACGTCATAAGCTCAAGATCAAGGTCAAGGTCGTTGGGTTGGGACGTCATAAGCTCAAGTTCAAGGTCAAGGTCGTTGGGTTGGGACGTCATAAGCTCAAGTTCAAGGTCAAGGTCGTTGGGTTGGGACGTCATAAGGTCAAGTTCAAGGTCAAGGTCGTGGGGTTGGGACGTCATAAGGTCAAGTTCAAGGTCGGAGGCGGAGGTGGCGCCAGAACCGGCGAATCCCCTCTACTGTCATTACAAGCCTTAATAAAACTGTAAAATCAGCCAAAAAAATCATGAAAAAGTTCCACATGTTACAGTGTCGGATGCCAATATTCAAAGTATTTTATCTTTTTAAATTTGCAAAAAAGTCTGTTAATATATAAATATATAGATAACTCTTATTTAAAACGCTGTTATTTATATCTAGATGTAATCAACTTGGAATAATATACCCGTTTTTTAGTTAAAATTGAATAAAACATCTATTAAAAAATTTATAAATACCTTCAATTGTAAAAAATAATCGTTATATATTAATGGATATTTGAAAAAACACATTACTTAGAAATAATCTTTTCAATAGAATAAACCCTGCTATTTATATATTTTTAATAAAAAAAATTAAACACCAGAATAAAAAAAATTTAATGAGCGCTTTATTAATCTATAACAAACAGAATAAATAATAATTTTTATAGTATAATATTTTTTAAAAAAATTTTATTTGTCAAATAGCGGTATCAGAGGCAAAATCCTTCCAGATTTCGGTATTGGTAATATCTTTATGCGTTTTCTACCACCAGCTTTCTTAATAACAATTCTGGAGGCATAAACTATTTTGACTAGGTATTAAATATTAGATTTTCGTAAATCATAAGCTATATACCTACACGTATGAACACATTTTAATCAATTTTACCATTCACATGCCAATATATTTTTTCACCTAGATACATATACGGTATGTATACATACATGTAGGGATTGTATATTTTACTATCGAAGTATCGTTAATATTTATATATTTTAGTAAAAAATTGATTTAAATAATTGATACCTGTAATCAATTACAATATAAACGTCATTGACTTGGGTTGTGACGTCATTGTTACGTAAGTATGACGTCATTGGGGTTGTGACGTCAGAAGGACAAGGTCAAGGTCATATCGGGTTGGGTTGTAACGATAATATAAACGTCATTGGGTTGGGTTGCAACGACAATATAAACGTCGTTGGGTTGGGTTGTAACGATAATATAAACGTCGTTGGGTTGGGTTGTAACGATAATATATAAATGTCATTGGGTTGGGGTTGTGATGTGACCGTCACATCATAACCCCAACCCCAATGACATTTATATATTATCGTTACAACCCAACCCAACGACGTTTATATTATCGTTACAACCCAACCCAACGACGTTTATATTGTCGTTGCAACCCAACCCAATGACGTTTATATTATCGTTACAACCCAACCCGATATGACCTTGACCTTGTCCTTCTGACGTCACAACCCCAATGACGTCATACTTACGTAACAATGACGTCACAACCCAAGTCAATGACGTTTATATTGTAATTGATTACAGGTATCAATTATTTAAATCAATTTTTTACTAAAATATATAAATATTAACGATACTTCGATAGTAAAATATACAATCCCTACATGTATGTATACATACCGTATATGTATCTAGGTGAAAAAATATATTGGCATGTGAATGGTAAAATTGATTAAAATGTGTTCATACGTGTAGGTATATAGCTTATGATTTACGAAAATCTAATATTTAATACCTAGTCAAAATAGTTGTTCAATATTTATGTTAGAGAGATTAAAATTGAGATTATACAAGAAATTATTGTAAGTTTACGTTTATGCCTCCAGAATTGTTATTAAGAAAGCTGGTGGTAGAAAACGCATAAAGATATTACCAATACCGAAATCTGGAAGGATTTTGCCTCTGATACCGCTATTTGACAAATAAAATTTTTTTAAAAAATATTATACTATAAAAATTATTATTTATTCTGTTTGTTATAGATTAATAAAGCGCTCATTAATTTTTTTTTATTCTGGTGTTTAATTTTTTTTATTAAAAATATATAAATAGCAGGGTTTATTCTATTGAAAAGATTATTTCTAAGTAATGTGTTTTTTCAAATATCCATTAATATATAACGATTATTTTTTACAATTGAAGGTATTTATAAATTTTTTAATAGATGTTTTATTCAATTTTAACTAAAAAACGGGTATATTATTCCAAGTTGATTACATCTAGATATAAATAACAGCGTTTTAAATAAGAGTTATCTATATATTTATATATTAACAGACTTTTTTGCAAATTTAAAAAGATAAAATACTTTGAATATTGGCATCCGACACTGTAACATGTGGAACTTTTTCATGATTTTTTTGGCTGATTTTACAGTTTTATTAAGGCTTGTAATGACATACGAATTTAATATACAGGGTTTATTCTATTGGAAAGATTATTTCTAAGTAATGTGCTTTTTCAAATATCCATTAATTTTTCTTAGATTGTCGTTATAAGACAAAGATTCAAAAGGTATTCCATGAATTCACTATTAACATAGAAACTTATAATTGGTTAAAGGTATCAATTATTTAAAATCAAAAACCAAGAAATTATAATTTTTTTCTATTTATAATAGATATACATACCTATGTTAAAAGAGAAATAATATAACAATATAGCGTAGGGTTTATAATGTAAATTAATATATAGATTTTTTCTTTATACCAGTGAATTGAGATATTAACGTTATTGTGGTAAATTATATATATATATATTACATACAGTATGTAAAGCAATTTCAGTTCTTTTATTATATTAAAACTTAGTGCGACAGTTCTTAAATTTCATTCGGGCGATAGAAAATTTGAATATTTATTTTATATTTATTTTTATGTATATATGGTTGGTGATGACTTAAACCTTATTTTTCGGTTTGGGATATAAATTGTTTTATTTATGACTGCATTTGCATAACTAAACAGTAAATACTGTAGTGTAGAAGGGCTGATGGATGTGTTAGAACAATGTACCCGACATACGGATAATAGTAAGTTAGTAAAAGATTTATAATTAAATATTTTAAAACCGTATTGTTAAGATAGGTGAAATATTAGTATCTACTCAAAAAAATGCAGCTCTCCGCAAATTTGCGGTAGCATTTTAAAATAATTATTATATGTTATCTAGATGATTTGAGTTCATTGCTTACATGATGTATACTTAGAGATTTTTTGAAAACAAAAAATATTTATTGAAATTACTTGTATATTGAGGCTTTTTAATCTCACAAATTATTCTAATATAATTTATTGTATATCTATATAAGGTATTATAAATATAAGACAATATATAACCTATAATGACTGCATTTGCATAACTAAATAGTAAATACTGTAGTGTAGAAGGGCTGTTGGATGTATTAGAACAATGTAGCCGACATACGGATAATAGTAAGTTAGTAAAGATTTATAATTAAATATTTTAAAACCGTATTGTTAAGATAGGTGAAATATTAGTATCTACTCAAAAAATGCAGCTCTCCGCAAATTTGTGGTAGCATTTTAAAATAATTATTAAATGTTATCTAGATGATTTGAGTTCATTGCTTACATGATGTATACTTAGAGATTTTTTGAAAACAAAAATATTTATTGAAATCACTTGTATATTGAGACTTTTTAATCTCACAAATTATTCTAATATAATTTATTGTATATCTATATAAGGTATTATAAATATAAGACAATATATAACTTATAATAGCATAAATTCCATTAAAATTTTTGATTTAACCTTATAAAACAATATGTTCATCTAGCTTTCGTCGAGTGTACTTGTGTTTCTCTCCGCTCGTGTTTTATTAAATTGTGAAAATTCAAAATTTAGTAAAGAATGATAAATTCATTATTTTAATATATTTAAAGTATTAAATGATGATTACAATTTAAAAAAATATAATACGCTGAATATCGAAATCCTACACTGCAACATGTGAAACTTTTCATAATTTTTTTTTTTGCTGATTTTACAGTTTTATTAAGGCATGTAAAAACATATGAATTGCATATACAGGGTTTATTCTATTGGAAAGATTATTTCCAAGTAATGTGTATTTTTTTAAACATGATAGAACAAGTTTTTTTCTCGGTGATTTAATTTCACTGTTGCAAATGATGGGAAAATAATATATTGTTTACTTTAACAAGGTATTTCTATTTTCAATAGATGTTTTATTTAAGTTTAAATACACGTGATTTTTATTCGAAAAAATTGTTAACATGTAAATTTTGATTGAGAAATTCAAAATTTAGTAAAGAATGATAAATTCATTATTTTAATATATTTAAAGTATTAACTGATGAAGAATATAAAATTTCGTTATTAGAAATACTATTAGAGGTATACGGATTTGTAAAATAATTCTATTATTAACAATCTACCAGTTGAACTACACATGAATATAAGGGTTTATTCAATTGGAAAGATGATTTCTACGTACTACGTAGTATGTTTTCAACAAAAAATAAAAAATTTTAACAATATGTATATATAAGTAATGGAAATGAATATTATTATACAAGTTATAAATAAAAAATAATTTAATTTAAACACCTTTTTCTTAGATTGTCACTATAAAACAAAGATTGAAAAGCATGGCCTGCAGGTAGCAGGTAGCAGGTATTCGATTCGAATAACAAATTTGCTGAGTTTATACCTGCTACCTGCTAATCGGCAATATTAATAATTTCTTGTGTAAGTTTTTCGTTTGGAGATTTTTTTTTAATCTCCGTACGCTTCAATATTTTTATTTTTCTTTACCATGATAACTCTCTAACTGGCAAATCGAGACTGTTAACAAACATAACTGTTTAAACTATAACACCCAGTATGAAAATAAAAAATTTGCTTACTATGCAAATTAAATTACATGCGGCATATGAAAAATAAAAAAGATATGCGTCAACATTAAAATAATGACGTGGGATAAAACTTGTTTATTTATAACAGCATTTGCATAACTAAATAGTAAATACTGTGGTGTAGGAGAGCTGCTGATGGATGTGTTAGAACAATGTAACCGATATATGGATAATAGTAAGTTAGTCAAAAATTCATGAACAAACATGTTTCTATAAGCGGAAATTGTAGAAGGGCTGATGGATGTGTTAGAACAATGTAGCCGACATACGGATAATAGTAAGTTAGTAAAGATTTATAATTAAATATTTTAAAACCGTATTGTTAAGATAGGTGAAATATTAGTATCTACTCAAAAAATGCAGCTCTCCGCAAATTTGCGGTAGCATTTTAAAATAATTATTATATGTTATCTAGATGATTTGAGTTCATTGCTTACATGATGTATACTAAGAGATTTTTTGAAAACAAAAAATATTTATTGAAATCACTTGTATATTGAGACTTTTTAATCTCATGAATTAGTATTATATTATGTTGAAAAATTAAATAAGTATTGCCATGCGAAAACTTTTTTTCCATTTAGCGAAATTTCCAATAAAGAGTTTTCAAATAATTTCTCGGGAAAATATAGCATAAATAGTAAAAAGTGCGATATTTGTTTTATATCTTTTTTCATATAGTCTGTAGCAGTATTTAATAAAATGTATATATATATATATATATATATATATCACCATAAAAACAATGGTAAGAATGTATTATTATAAAATATATAAGATACTTAGTCATATTTACAGAAAAATGTATCAATTTGATTGAAATGTTGCTTTTAAAATTAAGTAATTGAAGCTTAAATATTATAATAAAATAGAAAAGTGCGATATTTGTTTTATATCTTTTTTATATAGTCTGTAGCAGTATTTAATAAAATATATATATCAACATAAAAACAATATTAAGAATGTATTATTATAAAATAGATAAGATACTTAGGTATATTTACAGAAATATTCAATAAAATAATATTTTTAAGTGTTTTTTTATCATGAAGAAGTAAATTGTACTATACTCCAATTACGTAAAATCTGCTTTAATTATAATCCCCGCATGTAATTATATATTGTTTACTTTTTTCTTTTTTGATTGAACCTCGTATATCAATTATATTAAAAGCGAAACAAGCAAAAAAATTATTTCTTTTACATCGTAATCATCAAGTATCATATTACACCACAGGCAGCAATTTTTTTAATCTCAAAAATAAAATCAGGAATCATATTACACTAGTCAGCAATTTAAAAAAATTATTTTAATATATTTTAAGTATTACATGAGGAAGAATACAAAATTTCGTTGTTAGAAATACTATTAGAGGTATATAGATTTGTAAAATTTATGACTATTTCGATGATTTTTAAAAACATAAAAGCATGTAATATTTATATTAACAATAAAATTAGGTTTTATTTTATTAAAGCATGTAATAACATACGAATTTAATATACAGGGTTTTATTCTATTGAAAAGATTATTTCTAAATAATGTGTTTTTCAGAATTTTTATATGAAAAATGTATAACAGTATATTGTAATTTATATTTGGGCTGCTAATTTATATTTATTAAATTTTATATATAATTATAAGGTTGGTGCAATTAAAATTTATTTTTCTCGTGAATTTTTATATAAAAAATGTATAACAGTATATTGTAATTTATATTTATCATATTTTATATTATTGTAATTTACCTTGTATATATAGTACATATAATAAATATTTAAACTTAATTTCCTCTTTCATTTATTGCTCTCTTAATAGTGAAATATTCAAAGCGCCTAGACAGGTTTCACCGAGAAAAATCGTGTCCTATCATGTTTAAAAATATGACGTAATAATTTCCTAAGTTGTGAGTCCATTGTGACCCCGAGATATTTAACTTTTTCCTGCCAGTGTATTGGGTGACCTTCGACTATACTCCAATTACGTAAAATCTGCTTTAATTATAATCCCCGCATGTAATTATATATTGTTTCTGTATGTCTGCGCACGTACACGTTTTTAGCAAGCTGTCTTATATTTATATATATATATATATATATATATATGTTTATAATAAAAAACAATTGCATTATTTGCAAATATTTTGTATAAGATCATAATTTTGGTTCGAAAATATATTAACACTTTTTTCTTTTTTGATTGAACCTCGTATATCAATTATATTAAAAGCGAAATAAGCAAAAAATTATTTCTATTACATCGTAATCATCAAGTATCATATTACACCACAGGCAGCAATTTTTTTAATATCAAATAAAATCAGGAATCATATTACACTAGTCAGCAATTTAAAAAAAAAAACATATTAATCATTTATGCATAGCAACAGAACGCCGGACTTCAACTATCCCTTCTTCTCCTTTTGAATCCATATCGTGTTCTATCATGTTTTTTAAAAAAATATGACGTAATAATATACTTATAAAACTTCGGATGTTACTTCCTCCAGTATTAATTTAACATTTGTCTAGTGTGGTTGTTTTTTTATTCAGTTGTGAGGTTATGTTTCGGTGGCCCCACTAGGGGGGTGTGCGTGGTTATGTTTCGAAGGGTGCCTCAGAAGGTCTCACAAGGGGGGCTCGGTCTCCAAGGAGGCCCTCCATCTTGTAAGTATTTTTTTTTTTGCTTTTCAAACTGTCATATTAGAAAAGAATGTAAATGAAAAAAGGTTACTATAGTATAATATGAATACACATCATTTGTTGTTTCTAGCAAATTCAATATATAGGGTCCATTTAATAAACAACTTAGGAAATTTTAAAATAACATACTTCAAATATCTAATGATATACATATAATTGTTTGCTTCATGTTGTTGACTAGAATGATTTATACTTAGAGATTTTTTTGAAAACAAAAATATTTATTGAAATCACTTGTATATTGAGACTTTTTAATCTCACAAATTATTCTAATATAATTTATTGTATATATATATAAGGTATTATAAATATAAGACAATATATATAACTTATAATAGCATAAATTCGATTAAAATTTTTGATTTAACCTTATAAAACAATAAAATAATGTATAATCTTTTTTATATAGTCTGTAGCAGTATTTAATGAAATATATATATATCAACATAAAAACAATATTAAGAATGTATTATTATAAAATATACAAGATACTTAGGCATATTTACAGAAAAATGTAACAATTTGATTGAAATGTTGCTTTTTAACCGGAAAATGCTGATCATACAAATCACAATAATGAAATTTTGACAATAATCGAAGAGTTTCGAATTACATCAGGTTTCATATAACACTTCAATAAGCATTTTTATTTATTTATGATAATCGGGCCTGTAGTAAATGGTGGGGTGGAGAGGGAATGGTTTAAATACAACTCGAAATATAATATTACATACGGTATAGAAAAATAAAAAAGACATGCGTCAGTATTAAAATAATTATGACGCATGTCCGTTATTAAGCGAATCACATCTGGTGTAATATGATTACGATGTAAAAGAAATAATTTTTTTTGCTTATTTCGCTTATAATATAAAAAATATGATGACAAAGCAATATGATGAGGAATGTGTTTACATACTATACTAAGCTGGTTTTAGAAAATAATGTATTGCGCATTTTAATTGTTATCTTAATTATATAGCGCCGGATGTAACTTCCTTCAGTGTTCATCTAGCTTTCAACGAGTGCGGTTGTGTTTTATTGTGAGGTTATGTTTCGGTGGCCCCACTAGGGGGTGTGTGTGGTTATGTTTCAGAGATCTAGTAAGTATTTTTTTTTTGCTTTTTTTACTGATACTGGTACTGGTATGAGGAGGAGGTTGTTATGTATCCTTATGGCGTTTCAGATATATAATTAACTGAGTTGCTAAAAATTCATGTAAAATCTTGTTTCGCGATTATCAATTTAAAGGCAATTATAATATTGTGAAATATTATTAATTGTGCTACCTGCTACCTGTTACCTGTTACCTGCTACCTGCTACCTCCTAACTGCTACCTGCTACCTGCTAACTGCTACCTGCTACCTGCTAACTGCTAACTGCTAACTGCTACCTGCTACCTGCTACCTGCTACCTGCTAACTGCTACCTGCTACCTGCTAACTGCTAACTGCTAACTGCTACCTGCTACCTGCTACCTGCTACCTGTTACCTGCTGCCTGCTACCTGCTACCTGATACCTGATACCTGCTACCTGCTAACTGCTACCTGCTACCTGCTACCTTCTACCTGCTACCTTCTACCTGCTACCTGCTACCTGCTACCTGTTACCTGCTACCTGCTACCTGATACCTGCTACCTGCTCCTGCTACCTGCTACCTGCTACCTGCTACCTGCTAACTGCTACCTGATACCTGCTACCTGATACCTGCTACCTGATACCTGCTACCTGCTACCTGATACCTGCTACCTGATACCTGCTACCTGCTACCTGATACCTGCTACCTGCTGCCTGATACCTGCTACCTGCTACCTGATACCTGCTACCTGCTACCTGATACCTGATACCTGCTAACTGATACCTGCTAACTGCTACCTGCTACCTGCTACCTGCTACCTGCTAACTGCTACCTGCTACCTGATACCTGATACCTGCTACCTGATACCTGCTACCTGCTAACTGCTACCTGATACCTGATAACTGCTACCTGATACCTGCTACCTGCTACCTGATACCTGCTACCTGCTACCTGTTACCTGCTACCTGTTACCTGCTACCTGCCACCTGCTACCTGATACCTGCTACCTGATAACTGCTACCTGCTACCTGCTAACTGCTACCTGATACCTGCTACCTGATACCTGCTACCTGATACCTGCTACCTGCTACTTGTGTAATGTCTGTTATGTCTGTTATGATGTCATTGTTTTTGACTGAACCTCGTATATCAGTGTGGAGGGGGTTGTTACGTAAGTATTACGTCATTGGGTTGGGTTGTGACGTCATTGTTATGTAAGTATGACGTCATTGGGTTGGGTTGTGACGTCATTGAGTTGATTGAAGGTCAATGACCTTGCAGGGTCTATGACCTTGAAGTGACGTCATAAGCTCAAGTTCAAGGTCAAGGTCGTTGGGTTGGGACGTCATAAGGTCAAGTTCAAGGTCAAGGTCGTTGGGTTGGGACGTCATAAGGTCAAGTTCAAGGTCAAGGTCGTTGGGTTGGGACGTCATAAGGTCAAGTTCAAGGTCAAGGTCGTTGGGTTGGGACGTCATAAGGCCAAGTTCAAGGTCAAGGTCGTTGGGTTGGGACGTCATCAGGTCAAGTTCAAGGTTGGTGGTGGTGGTGGCGCCAGAACCGGCGAATCCTATCTACTATGATCAATTCGTTCAAAAAAACATGACTTCAAGTACTTCTTCGTCTATGTCAGAATTACATCGGTCATGCAGTAGCACTTCAAGTGAAACATCAGAATCAGAGCAAGATGATTTTTGCTTTAATGATGGAAAAAGAACAGTTCACAAAAGAGAAAATCAAAAGGGAAATAAGCAGATGAGACAAAAGTTGCAAACCCTTGCTACAGCTTGTGACAGGACTGGAGTTTCAGATCGATCTGCAGCATTTGTTGTAAACGCAGTAATGGTTGATTTAAACATTATAGATGCGGAAAACTCATGAAGCGTAATAGATCGTAGTAAAATACGTCGAGAAAGGAAAAAAGTTCGAAAGCAGTTGAGCTCTATTAGCAATGAAAAACCTCTGACTTCTCTTTATTTTGATGGTCGTAAAGACTAAACTTTAATTATAACTTCAAAAGAAAATAAGTCACAGGGTAAGACTATTACCGAAGAACATATTTCAATGGTATCTGAGCCAAATTCTGAATATATTGGACATTTCACAATAGATTCAGGAAAAGCAGCTAATATTATGAGGAATATTGTCGCCTTATTAGATAAAAAGTATAAATGTAATTCATCTTTGGTGGCAATCGGATGTGATGGACACGGCTGTCAACACAAGGTATAAAAATGGAGTCATTGCCTTATTGGAAACACATTTAGAAAGACCATTGCAATGGTTAGTGTGCTTATTACACGCAAATGAATTGCCACTGCGCAATTTGTTTTTTAAGTCTTGATGGAAACACAGCAGGTCCTAATAGCTTTTCTGGAGCTATAGGTAAAAACCTGCTCAAGTGCCTTGATTTCAACTTACAAGCTTTTGAAGCGATTCCTGCAGAATTTCCGGATATTGATATAAAGTTGCAAAGCACTGATCAAAAATATCTTTACGAGATTTGTTCTTCCATTTCGTCTGGTTTAGTTTCACCGAGTTTAGCTGAAAGAGACCCTGGGAAATTAGCACACTCTCGCTGGCTAACTTGCGCCAATAGGATTCTTCGCTTATGCATTGGAATGGCTACACCACCAGAAAACCTTAAGCAACTAGCACTTTTCATTATGAAAGTATACGCGCCAACATGGTTTGACATAAAGTCAAAGCCATCTTGTAACCATGGCCCAGTTCATGTTTTCAACATGGTCAAGAGAAGTTTATATTTAAGAGATGACCTTAAGAGTATTGTTTTAAAAACTATAAACAGAAATACATTCTTCGCACACCCAGAAAATATGCTGTTGGCCATGCTTCAAGATGATACTTCAAAAATTAGAGAATTGGCTCTCCGAAGAGTATTAGAAGCAAGAAAAGAAAATGTGTGTATTAAAAGCAAGAAAGTTCGCGAGTTCCGCCTTCCACAGCTTCAAGTAAATGCGACGAATTACTATGAGTTAATAAATTGGTCGAATCTAAGAATAACTGAACCACCAATGACTATGAAATATTCTAATACAGAAACTTCATACCTGAATCGTTCGGGAAATAATTTCAGTCAATTTGAGATGTTTCCTTGTCATACCCAAGCAGTAGAGAGGTGTGTCAAGCTCGTCACTGAAGCTTCAATATCTGTTTGTGGATCAGAAGCAAGAGACGGTTTCATTCGCTCTAGAATTAAAGCAAGGCAAGACATACCACTGTTTGAGTCGAAATCTCAATTTTTTCAACAACGAGATTCTTTACAATTTGCTAACGAATGATTTTTGTTTTTGTATTAAATATGCTTTATGTGAGTAAATAAAAGACTGTAACTGTTTGAATTTATTGAATAAAAACAAATTTAAACCACACTGTTTACTTTTTTATAAATGATAAAGTTCCACAAATTAAAGTCTTGTGCGCCACCTCAAGACGTTGACCTAGGAAGATAAGATTTTTTCTCTGCACTTTTAAGTACTTAGAGCATCGATGATTAATACAGGAAAGACTAAATTTAAAAAAAAAATTTTTCGCTCCACCCTACTGTACGTACACTTTTATATATTTTTAAATTTCTGTGTTTTCCAGCTTTAATTAACTAAATAACATGTGAGTGCCTCGGAAATTCGAAGGATATGCACAACAGAACCTTGAACAATAGCAAATATTTGTGTATGTTAAACAGAAAAATAAATTAAAGAAGAAAAAAAACAAGCCTTTTTAATTTTATAGATTACGTATTCATAAAAGATTAAAAATGTTGCTCTATTTATTTTTCTAACCCTATGCTAAGCACTGAGTTGGTACATGTATTTTACAAAGTTTACATAGCGAGTTGCTAAATATTTTGTAAATGTACTTTTCTAGTTTTTAAGTTTCTACATTATCCAGGCTTAATTAACATATGAGTACTTTGCAAACCTGCAGGATATAGAAAATAACTCTTTCATGTATAATAAATATTTGTGTATATTAAACAGAAAGATAAATTGAAAAACAAATAAAACAAAGGTTTTTTTCTAAATAAGTTTATTCATAAAAATAGTTCACCATGTACCTCTATACATTTTCTATACCTACAATATTAAATGCATTTTCTAAAGTCTGAGCATTATTGTTTATCCCATTAAATTTTTCAATGATTCCATGCCTTAATTCATCTACGTGGTCCACAGGCGTGGCCAAATATTGAGAATCAAAATCATCACAAGACCTTGGTGGTCAGTTGTTAAGCATATTTTGCTTATATTTGTTCATCAAAATATTATAAAATTTTATCTAGAGTTTCATGGGTACAATGAGGTGATGATCTTGCTGAAAATATGCTAGTTGAAGTTCATCATTATTCAGCTCATTAATAAATGGCTCCCAAATCTCTTGACGTTACCTTTCGATATTAATGTTTCCTAAAATAAACATAAGTTATTTCTATTGAATGATGATAATTACTATTACTATTACCTTAAAAAAATATAGGGCCAATTAAATGTCGCCTTGAAATAGCAGCCCGAATTCCATTTTTTTTAGAATGTAGTAGAGACTCGATAAATCGATGAAAATTTTCAGACCATATCTGCATGTTCTGTGAGTTCACATAACCAGAAACATGGGACCATGCCTCATCTGAGAAAAACGTTCCTGATAAAACCTCATCGCTATCCAGAGTAGTAGATGACAATGAAAATAAGCCTCCAGCCACCACGAGTGCCCAGCGTGTTATCATGAACCTCTGACATCTAGATTCATTAACTCGGTCGAGATAAGCCCTTTGCCGGTAATGAAAAGACAAAATTCCAGGAACCGACATTCAGTTGCTTTGATAACTGGTTCTCCTTACAAGATAGAATTGCAGAAAACTGTTAGCGAGACAAAGTCGTCGAGGGAAAGCCTATGAAGATTAAGAACACAAACAGAAGGCTGCCTTTTAGGAACACGGAAAATTCTTCAAAAGCTGGAGATGAGAGTGACGCTGGAGATAATGACCAGGATTCTGAATACATATTTTGCTGCGCGTTCTTTTCTACAATCAACCTGGGTGAAAAGTGGGTTCGGTGTACGAAATGTACATACATATAAGCTAAGTGGCTGCAGAATTAAGCGTGAGCGAAACATGAACACAATTTGCATTTGTTTACGCCTATTTTTTAAATATAATAATTTAAATCACGTTGTGATTTGGACTAATGCAGTAAGTCAACTAAAGCTTGAAAATTTATAGAAAAATCTGGATTCCAAGTAGTTTTTACGTTTTGTTGGATTATTGGCATTGGCAGGAGTTTACAAATCCCATAACGAAGGAATTACGAATATCTGAAATGTGGAAGAAGGATTGCCCTATATTCAACAAAACTATGAACAGAAACAGGTTTACCACAATTTCCCAAAACCTGCGTTTTGATAATGCTGAAGCCAGAAAAAGAAGTTGAGATTTAGCTGATAACTTATCGCCTATTGGAACGGTCTCTGAATTATGGTTACCCTCACTCCGAGATTCATACATAGAAAATGTGACCGTTGACTAGCTGCTTATTTTCCGTGGTAGGTGAAAGCAGTACATACCTTCTACACCAGGGAAGTATGACATAAATATTTGTATATATTACAATTACCAAATATATATTGGCAAAACAGGAGATCGGCCTGAGCGCAACCAAGGTAAGCGAGTTTCCTTAAAGATGATAGAGGGATTGGATAGATCAGGGAGAAATGTGATCACTGACAACGTTTTACAAGCCTTGATCGTGCAAGAGAAATGTAAAGGAAAAATTTAACAGTACTTGGTACAATTCGAAAAAATAAACCAGAACTCCCCCAAGAATTAGTGACTAAGTACGAGAGGGATGAATATTCAACAAAATTTGGTTACCAAGGCAAAGCCATGTTAGCCTCCTACTTTCCGAAAAAAAAAGAAGAATTACATGGTTTCGCCTAAACGAAAAGTGGGAAACTAAAAAGGTTGCAAACGACGACAATATGCTCTAATCTGAAAATTTTCAAAATAAGCATCTAGTTGCTTGGTATGTAGTGACTTATTTTATTCTATACTACTAATTTAATAAATATTTGCAGAAAGATGGCTACGAAAATTATGCACGTGGTAATACCAATTTTAATTTCTGGTAAGCCCGAAAACTTCAGATTTCGCCGTGCTTTGGATTCGTAATGCTGGAGAAGACAAATTTCACTACAAAAGCTTATTTGCTACACACAGTCGAGTCACAAAAGATAGCATGCACGTACACTTAGCGCCGCTCATTGACTAATGTCAATATTGCGAACGCCAAATCAAACATTGACATCCACATGACAAATGTAAGACAAAGCAAGTGGTTTCCATTGGACGGTCACAACTGTAACCGACGGCAGTTGTGCTAACGAGCTCCCGCTATCAATCGAACTGCATCGACAGCCATAACATAAACAAAAACGATTTTAAAAAGCGAATGAAAGGAACACAATCCAAGTTAATCTTTGTGTGAAAATTGCTTTCCAGACATACAGACACATACTTCGTCTTACTATAGACTCGTCAGTGCATGACGCTGACATATATCTGCATGTCTAGATAGCAATTTTCATACAAATATTAACTTGTATTGTGTTCTCCATATCCGATTTTTAATAATATTTCGTTATTATAAAAATGTATTTGTTTTATACAAAAATGGCGAGGTTTTACGCGCTCAAGTATCTTTCAAATGTCGAAGCTGTTCGACTGATAGTGAAGGCACGTGAATACAGTTTCCATCGGTTGCAGATGTGATTGTTCGATGAAAACCACTTCATTTGCCCCATACTTATCATGTGGACGGCAATGATTGATTTGACGTTCGTAATATTGACATTAGACAATGGGCGGCTCTGAGTGTTCTTCATGCTGTCTTGTGACTTGATTGTATGTAGTGCTACGTTCTTTATCAAGCACTAGTACACGCGCTTTCCTATACAACGTACTTCCTAGTTAACTTACTAGCTTACCTAAACACGAATGCCCCGCAGATCTTCGGTTGAGAACTCAGTTAAGAGGTGAGCTAGGGAGAGGTTCTTTTTAATAATTTACTCCACCGTGTTCATAATCTCAAACCGATACGGCTAACACAGAAGGTGCCTAAAGTAAGCTAAATAACTCTATACTTAGGTAATATGTGGACAAAGTCTAACATACAAATAAAACACCAAGTAGGATAACAATAACAAGATGTGATTTATTATTATAACAGACAATATATCACAAGTATCGACAGCAATAAGCATAAATTAAAAAAACTTAATGTTGAGAAATAACGACAAGTTAATCCAAAATATGAGTAAAGCCCACAAGCCACACTTAATGAATTACACAACATCAAAAATAAATATATTAGTGACCAACTTGCTTAATGAATGCAAGAGATATAGAAATAAAGTTGAAAGAAACGGAAATAATTTTATACTAAGTTATTGACTCGCCCAGTATAGTAATTTTTAACTTATTGAATAATGGTGTACAATTATTATACATAAGTACAATTTGGCTAATATGATAAGACCAAAAGCAATATAGTCTCCGAAAATAAATCATTAAGTCATTAATAAATAATTTGCATGCATAATCTAGTTGATAAATAAATTGGTAATTTAACCTAGTATCCTTCGAAAAACCTTACATTGAAATACTTATACATACAATAATTAGGTTATTAAATTATTCAATAAACAAAATACAATTTTAAATCGTAATAAGCAAAATTAAACATTAAAAATGTAATGTAAATCTTAGCAATACGTTGGTCTATATCCACCAGAATGGTTAACAATATTTGAAACTTTGACATAGATTTACGATAATAATAACAGTTTGAAGGAAAAAAATTTGAAATTGGGCAGATCCTACCTTGTTAATTTAATTACGTCACACTCGTCTCACTTTGTTTAGTTTATTGCGAATCCTACTTAGATGTGGCCGTTGGAGAAAGAAAATGGGATGCGAATATTCCTCCTACGATCTTATAATTCTAAGTCGGTTCTGCCAAGATTCTTCACTGTAAGAATAATGCCCCATACCTAGGTAATATGCCTCATACTAAGTAATTATGTGTACCTCATACTAAGAACATAAGAACTCATTCGGGGAACATACGTGTGCCTCACACTAGTAAATTATCCTGTGCTCCATACTAAGAAATTAAATTTAACAACAAAAAAACGAAAATAGCAAAAATAAATTATAATTAAAAAGAACAATGCCATAAATATGGACATCAAAAGATAGACTCACCTACGAGAGGTTAATGGTCTTGCTTCGAAAAGAAAATGGAAAATTCACTAACATGTGCTCCAAGTTTTTGTAACGAAATTTGTCTTTCCGATTATCATGCACTGATGAGTCTATAGCAAGATGAAACATCTGTCTGAATGTCTGGATAGCAATTTTCACACAAATATGAAGTTGTATTGTATTCTCCACGTCCAATTTTTAAAATATATTTTCATATTATTAACAATGTTCTTGTTTCATACACAAAATGGTGAGGTATATTTAAAATTGTTTTATTATGTACGATGCTGAAGCTGTCCGATTTCTAGTGGAGCCAGTTGCGGCTGCGATAATAGGAAGGAAGCCTTATGTCAAATCCTACACTTTTCATGAGAGGGGTCACGATATTTAAATTATAAATAATGACCAATATGACCAATATTTCCAATATGAAATCTTTTATTACTTAATGAGTAATTAGCCTAAAGTTGCTGTTTCTCGAAAAAAATTAAATTTATCATTACATTACATACATCATTACAAAATATTCATTATCCATAAAGCAGGATCATATAATCTTCTTATATTTTTTATCATCTTATATTTAAATCTGCATTTCTTTTCAAGTATGCATTGCTCCCTTCATATTTAGTTTAGATACAGTGGAATTTATTTTCTAAATATATCCGCACGCTTTCTTTGATTGTATTTGACTTACACTTACTCACATATAGCCCCAGTCGACATTTGTGTTCGGAAAATTCCTGAGAATTTATCGATGAAGTTTATTTTTCCCCATCTGTGATTTTTTTTCCTTTTGATTTTTTGTTTAATGTATTTTTAGTCCACTATCTATTGGGTTATATTCTATTATTTAAATTTATTTATTTTTTAACAAACAAAATACATTAACTATTCAGGAATATATTTTCCTTTATTATTTACAATTGCTTCTCAGCGATCTGGCGATTTTCTTTTTATTTCATGAGTGGAAAAAATCATGTGACTTAAAAGTGAAGAAGTCGTTAACCCTTCATTTGACGCGTGGGTGTCACCGGTCAACCATCGGTTTTGTTTCTTGCATTGCAACTAACTGAACTGACGTACATTTGTGATTTTCGGTAGCTGTTCGGTAGGATGTTGTATGCAATTTCCGATCAGTACGAGGTTTGTTTTTGTAGGAGTTGAGCGGTTATACTCAAATAGCCAACAAGCTGCGTCGGTTGGAGGACACTTGTCAACTACACGACTAAACACATATCTATATTACGTTAATTTATCAGTCAGTTTGTTTGCCTTCTTTGTCTTCAAAATGCTTTTTTTTCCAAAATGTCCGAAGCTAAAAAATGAATAATTAAGAGGAGTACAAATCCTACCTTCTAGATGCAGTGGTTCAACAAGCTTGATGATGAAGATATATTTTCTTGTGACGAGGCAGAATCTGACGAAGATAAAAAAGACCATTTATCAGAAAGTGACCATAATACTGATTCTGAACAGGAACCTGCTGAAGATGAACTGAACGATTACAAGAACGATGACAATCAAGATCAAGTTACAAATCATTATTACCTAGGAAAGATGGGATAACAAAATGGAATAAAAATATACCTAATAAAAAGGTCAGGGTAAGTTCAAGTAAATTCAATTAATATTTATATCGAATAACTTCGTCATAAATATCAAAGAGACAGGGATGCCAGAGCAGCAGATCTGATTGAAATTAGAGCTTTGTTTGATCTGCTATGTTTAATAGGGTATCTAAGATGTTCCCGCAAGAATCTTCATCAACTATGGGAGAATTCAAAGCGTAACGGTTTAGAATCGTATTACCTAGCAATGAGTGAAAAACAGATGCGATTTCTTCTTAGGTGTCTACGCTTTCATGATGGGAGGACCAGAATTACCCGCAAAGAAGTTTATAAGCTGGCACCCATAAGGGAAGTGTTTGAAGCTGTGGTAAATAATTTGAAAATGTATTTCATTACAAGCGAGTATCTCACAGCAGACGAGCAACTTTTAGCTTTTGGAGTAAATTGTCCGTTTAGGCAATACATCACCAGCGAACCTGCCAAGTATGGCATAAAAACTTTTGTTCTAGTTGATGCGAAATCTATCTGAACATTTAGTTTAGAAACTTATGTCGGCAACCAACCAGAAGGCTCGTACAAAAACAGTAACGCTGCTCAAGATGTTGTAATGAAATTAATTGAGTCAGTTCGAGGGACTAATAGAAACATTACTAGCGATAATTGGTTTAGTAGCACTTATTTAGTCTGAAAAATCTGAAGCAAATTGGATTAACGTACGTGCCACCCTTCGCAAGAATAGGCGAGGAATACCAAAAGAATTTCTACCTTTCAAACAAGGACCAGACAAATCCTCAATGTTTGGGTTTCAGAACAGACTGTACATTCGTTTCACACTGTCCTGCAAAAAAACGAAGCAGTTTTGGCTATATCTTCAATGCACCATGATAATGCTATCGACGGTAAAGCTGGCACCCAAAACGAATCAGGTATTTTTACTTTCTACAATATGACGAAGGTTGGTGTAGATTTAATAGATTAAATCTGTCAAAATACGAACGTGGTAAGAAATACAAGACGCTGGCCCATGGTAGTATTTTACATTTTACTCAATATAGCAGGTATAAACGCTTTTTGTATTTACAAAGCCAATAAAAAAAAATTTAAAAGTAGTAGTAAGACCGACTTTTTGAATAGTATCACTTGGGACTTGATAAAACCACAGATACAACGAAGATCAATAATAAATCAAATTCCAAAGAAATACGAAGGCGCACTCGAGAACTACTAGGAACCGCTGAGGCAGAACCTACAGAACCTAAGCAACAGGGTTGTAGGGCCGATGCTACGAATACGGAAGAGCTCGTGATAAAATAACACGAAGATAATACCTCAAGCGCCAAAACTGGGCATGTGCAGAACATTTCAAAGACATTTGTGTAAACTGTATACAAAAATTAGTTTAAATAATACCTCAAACGTTACCTATCAATTTCTATCATTTTATGTAGACCTTCTTACACACTGTTTTAGGAACAGGTCACGAAAGGACATATAACCTATTTATTTATGTGCAGATAATCCCGATAATAATCTTGTAACAGGATAATAGCAGATGTAAATGTATTATAATAATATAATATATAATATTATAATACAAAACGTAAACAAAATGACCAAAATTTAACTAAAAAAAATATAACGGAACTAATTCATCTATTGTGTATTGTAATCAACTTTAAAATGTTTTTTATTCTCCGAATGTACTCACAATATAGAATCCTCAACAATTAATTAATATATCAAAGTGTAAAAAAGGCTCTCCACTAATTATTATAAACTATTGTAAAATACTTTAGCTTTGTAAATATAAAAATATAAAATCGTACTTTGCAAATTTTGTTTTATAGGTTCATCTGTACCACTTTGCACAGAAAAAAAGGTAAAATTAAGTTATTTTTGGCAGCATTTTTGTCAAGTTCTTCCAAGATAAATGCAAATGATGTTAATATACATACTCACAATACTGTACTATTTATTATGTTTTACTTTAAATAAAATTGGATGCGATGTAACATGGAGATTGAATAGATAATTTACGTGCTATCTAAAATGTATATTTGATGAATTTGTTTGAAGTAAAATCTAACCAGTTGATAGTGAGGTGTGTGCTGTAGATGGCTAAGTGAATTGCTTCTAGTCGACCTGTGCAAGCACTCGACGCAATATGTCCTTTGCGTCGAGTGCTTGCATTGTTATAAGCCAATATATGCCTATCTGGTTGATAATTACATGGAATAATTTCCTGAATCGTTTGGCTATAGAGATTATCGTTATTTGCGGTGCCTTGGAACAGTCTACAAATTTACAAGTGAAAGCTTTTGTATGTCCTAAAGCATTATGCACTTATACACTTAATCTTTCGAATCTTTGCTTGAATTTCGGTCTTGTGGTCAATCCAAGGACAGCTATTTCAAAATCAGGAACTGCATACGATATTCAGATCATGTCCACAATAATTCCATGGGTTAAGATGTATCGGCCTTATTTTCTGTATCGCATTAGAAATGTCAAAGCAATACCAGATCTAAACCAAGGAGACTTTGACTTATTCTCCAAACTCAAATTTGTTACTACTGGAACCAAGTTTCGTTTGGATGAATAACTTATTGCTCATCTCCTCATCTCCATTTTGTGTAACTTCTTCAAAGTATTTAAATATACACCACAAACTTATATCACTCCTAATTTCACCTGTTACCATTTTAAGCTCATTAACTCTATAAGTGTCTGAAGTGCTTGACAAGCAGAGCCTGGTCGATGTAGTACACTGACCTCTAGAAAGCTTTCTATCAAGTTGAACTCTTATGGAAGCCGGAAACTATTGAATTCTTATCATCACTAATTACGACATTGAAGTCTTTCCTGTTCGAGAGAATGCATGTGTAAAGTATTTTTCCGTGAAATCTAATATCTCTTCTCCCTCTTTTGATTTACTGCAGGACTCAAATATTAGCCCGATATTTTTCGTTTTTATAAATCACATTACTACCATTATTACTAACAAAGATCTAATATTTGCAGATGCTTTGAAGCTTTATCGTTGGATTAAACCCGTTAATGACTGCCTTTCTTTATAAAGTAATTTTGAAGCAATTGGCAAGTGGTACAAACGAAATCATTACTAAACATAAATAAATTCAAGGTCATGTTTTTTATGTGTTGACTGATTGTTGTTTCGATATATATAAGACGTTTCAAGCATTAAGTTTTATTTGGCCTAATTAATAACGACATATATTTTTCGTTGCCATTGCGCAGAATAAATTTAAAGTTCTTTGACTAGAAACATGCAACCAATTAGTGTTTAATGTGGTCGTGGTGAAACCAATGTCCTAGTTAAATCTCCTGTGAGGGTAATGTGCAAAAGCTTAGATAGATAGATAAATGCTTTTGGGATTCTTTGCTAGAACCGAGTCCTTTTCACTGCTTCCTTCTTAGCCGATGTTTCGTTCACTGTTGCAAGGGACTTCTTCAAGGCTATTACTGCTGTTGCTTTACAGAAATTGAAAGTTTCTCAGTTTAGGAAGGGGTTATACAGGGACTGTTCCGAGTCAAGATAACGTTACGCTTGTGGTCAAGCTTTTGAGATAGAAGGCTTAAAGTAATATTTTTTTATATTATTAATATTATTATTATGTTATGTTGTATATTATTGTTTGTTTTAAGTGCTGTCAAATAATTGATTCACTGACATTTCTAATGTCATTGATATTTGATTACTTTGACAATTCATAACATTTGTCAGAAAAAAGCTGACCTTAGAGCAGCGCATTTACTTGATCAAGTGTTATATGCAATTGACATTTTCCATCGGAGATTGCCAGATATAAAAGTTTCGGTAAATACTTTAGAAAACTTGGTATGTAAATATTATCTTTATGGTAATGTAAAAGATGTGAAAAAAAGCCAAAAAGACATATAATGAAAGTGATGCTGCAATTATTTTAATACTAGAATTACTTCGCAAAAATTCCCAACTTCTTTTGAAAGCAAGAGCGAATCAGATAGGAGCTATATCTAAAACTCCCGTTCAAAAAATTCTATCCACAAAAAAACTTCACGAATTTAAACCAATATTTATTCATAAACTTCAAGAAGGCGATGATTTATACCGACTAGAATTCTCATTATTAATGGGTCTGAAAAGCCGTAATTTTCACCATCATATCATATTCAGTGATGAATCTACGTTCACAACAAATGGGATAATCTCTAATCAAAATTGTTGCGTTTGGGCAAAGGAAAATTCACTCTTTAGAATGTGTACAAATAGACAGAAATTTAAGAATGTTAACGTGTGGGTGCGTTTTCTTCCAGAAAGGAAGGCTCAATCCAAATTATTATTTGGAAATACTTAGTGAATATTTGTTGCCTCGACTGGAAGAAGACAATTTGGAATTTAAAATAAATATGATATTCCAACAAGATAGCCGCCCAGCGTATAGTGCAATGATTGTCACCAATTGGCTTAATGAATATTTTTCCGAAAAATAGACAGGTCGCCGTGGAACGATACACTGGCCAGACCTCACCGCAATTAATTATTTTCTATGGGGATATCTTAAGTCAAAATTCTATGCCACTGACTTGCAAGATAATATTGGGATTTTGAAAAATAGAATCACTGAGGCGTTGTTACAAACAGGGCGGAAAAATTCGTTGACGTAGGAAGGTTTTATGTTTACTTTTTGTCATATACTTCCCTGTATTATGTTAAATAAAGGTATTATTGATTTCTTTTTAGCAATAAATTGTTTACTAAAACAGAGCTATAGAACACAACACAAATTCAAATAACCATCTAATTTACATAACTTATCGTGCGAAGGAGAACGATATTGAGAATCTCAATGGCCATACTATTTGTTTTAGCTTGAAGTGAAAGAAGCCTACTATTAATAACACAGGTCTACAGTGATTTTGATGTTTGAAAGCTGTTTGCTAATTTGTATATGTTTGGGGGTCCTTATTCCAAAAAACGCCATATTTTTGCTCTATCACGTAAATTTTTTTTATAGCGCTCTATATCTTAAAAATGTTAATTTATTAATATACATACCTATATGAGAGAAGAATATGTTTGTTCCATGTTAGGCATGATTTTTAAATGAATTGATTTTTATGAAATTAAATGTGATTTGGCAACACTGGTTAATATTAGATTTCTCAGCAAAGCAACAGAGTCGGCGCAGAAGCGTCAATACAACGTTGAAACCTGCTTATGTGCAGTTTCGTTGTGTTAGTCGTCGTGCTACTGTATCCGCCCGCTTATTGTCTTCGTTGTTGCGTATTTTAAGTGTTCTAGAACGTATAAATATGGAAAGAAGACATTGTGTGAACAATCCGAATAACTTTTGTTATATCTGTGGTAGTTATGTCGTAGTCAAGCAGAGGCAAACTATAACTTCGTTTGTGAAAAATGTATACCACGCTTATTTTGGTGTAAAAATTGGCGACCAAGACAAGTCCTGGGCTCCTCATACTGTTTGTTCCGTTTGCGTTGAAGCATTAAGAAACTGGCAAAAAGGAAGGAAGAAATGTTTAAGCTTTGGTGTTCCTATGGTATGGCGAGAGACTAGAAATCACAGTGATGATTGTTATTTTTGTTCGTGTAATGTTCAAGGATTCAACAGAAAAAATAAGAAACAAATTGTGTATCTTGACTCCGCTATTCGACCAGTTCCTCATGGACTAGATGTACCGATACATACCGCCCCAAAAGCACTAGAAAACGTCATATCGTCAGAATCAGAGGAATCTAATTGCGACCCCGATGACTCAGATTTCACATCAGATTTCAGAGAGCCCGAAGTGTTTAACCAGAGCGAACTAAATGATTTAATTAGAGATTTGCACCTTCCAAAGGATGCATCCGAATTGTTAGCCTCCCGACTTCGTGAGAAACATTTACTGGCACCTGGCGTCACATCAAGCTTTTACCGGGATCACGCAAAAGAGTTATGTCAATATTTTACTCAAGACGGACCGCTAGTGTATTGCAACAATATTCCTGACTTAATTTCAAAATTAGGAAATGTGCCGTATGTAAAAGAAAAATGGCGCCTGTTTATTGACTCAAGTAAGCGCAGTTTAAAAGGCGTTTTATTGCACAATGTTAACGAGCTGGCCTCGGTTCCCGTTGCCCATTCGGTACATTTAATGGAAACGTATGAAAATTTTGAACTTCTTTTAAAGAAAATAAACTACCAAGAATATCAGTGGATGCTTTGTGGTGACCTTAAAGTGCTGTGCATGCTACTAGGACAACAAGGAGGTTATACAAAATTTCCATGCTTTATTTGTGAGTGGGATAGTCGAGCAAGGAATAGACATTGGACTCAAATAGAATGGCCCTCTAGAACAAGCCTTACACCTGGTAGCAAAAATGTATTAAGAAGTAGCTTGGTTGACCCCAAAAAAGTTTTACTGCCTCCTTTCCATATCAAACTTGGCTTGATGAAGCAATTTGTTAAAGCCCTAGACAAAAATGGACAGTGTTTTAAATATTTGTGCGAGACATTTCCAGCCTTATCCTATGCCAAGTTAAAAGAAGGTATTTTTGTTGGACCGCAGATAAGAACATTATGCAAAGACAAGGATTTTCAAAACACAATGACCAATGTCGAGAGAAACGCCTGGGTTTCATTTAAAGAAGTAATTGATAAGTTTCTTGGGAACTCTAAGGACGAAAACTACGAAAATATTGTTCAAAATATGTTACAGCACTTTCATCGTCTAGGTTGTAATATGAGTTTGAAAGTGCATTTCCTGTTTTCACACTTGAACTATTTTCCTGAAAATCTTGGAACAGTTAGCGAAGAACAGGGAGAGAGGTTTCACCAAGACATTAGGGAAATGGAACGGCGATACCAAGGCAGATGGAGCATAACGATGATGGCGGACTACTGCTGGATGTTAAAACGGGATATGTCCTTAAAAACATACAACCGAATGTCCGGACAACGCAGCTTTCTGGCAAAAAGACAAAGATTTCACTTAAAAAAGACTGAGTAAAGTATTTTTTTCCACTTTTTTAACTTGCATTCCACCTTTTTACTCAATAAACAAATATTTTTTTAAGAAATATAGTTTTTTTTTCATTTAATATTTGCAAAAAAAACCTTACGTGATACAAATAAATGCATAGAATTTTTGAAATCAGCCTACCAAAATTATATAAAATCAGTTTTCAAAATAAAAACATTTGTCAAAAAGTTTAATTTTGTAGGACTGTGTAATGTTTCTTTGACATCAACTAAAATTCAACACAAAAACACTAGTTTAAGGACAATAGTGTATTAAGGCTTTTATATCACAAATAAAGTTATGTTTAAAAATATGTACAAATATATGGGATCTTCCATAAAAAAAAATTCCAAATTTCTCAGAAATACGTAGGTAATTAATTGTTTTTCATGAACTGCATGCTAGTCAACGTTAAAAATACTAATAATTTGCTAATTTTACCAAAACCATAACTCCAAAAATAACGGAGGTAGCAATAGTGAGCTGAACTTTGGACAAGGGTATACAATACAAATACAGAGAATGAGACATTCGCATTTTACATCAAAATCCAAATCACAGACTTATACTCAGACTTTTAATAATGTCCTTGCCTGATTTGAGGGACAAAGTGGAGAGTCGCTTGCCACTAAATTGCTTGTTTTCACCTAATTACATCACATTAAAATTTGCTATAGGTTTGCGTAGCGGCCTCATGTCCTCGACATAGATGCAGGGAACCAAGGATTACCTGTTGTTGCATTTTTTGTAGTAGTTTCCTTTCGTAGTTTTCACCCTCCGGAGTTGAACAAATTGCGTTGCAAACGTTATCTCTCATTCCATTCAAGAATTACTACTAATGTCATTTTAGACTTAGTCTTAGACTTTTGTCCTTTAATTCGAACATTTTTAAAATATTTTTGTCTCTTTTCGTTTCCCTTTTTCTGAATATTTACATTTAATGAACAAGAGAACTCTACTATACACATGTTATTCGTTTTTAAATCCTCTACCACCAAGTCCAGTTTATTGGCTGATGTAACCCTGGATGTCGCAAATGAAACGTTTCAGCATTTTTTCGTTTTTTTTGTTAATACAAATTCTCTCTACTTTATCAACGGCTTTTTCGCCTATCCCAAATCTATATCAAAGGTGAAAATAGCTAATTTTATGGATTGCATTATACCTTGTTATGTATGTAACTCTAGAACATGTAATTCGGTGTCTTCCGGTTTCATTTACATTGCGCTTTAATACTATTTTTCTATACACCAAATTCTTGAATATTTCATCTTGAATCGCAACCAGAAAGCTTTCAGTCTCAGGTCTCAAAATGTATGATCTTAGTCATTGAAACGTTGCTGGTCTGCTCTTTTATTGTTCGAAAATACATTCCATGAAGTATTTCTTTAATAAATTTTCGTTCATAATTTTTGTTTCCTACGATCTCAAGTTTCTTTTGTGTAGTATTTTTTTAACTTTCAGCATTAAAGAGCGCATGTATACGCCTACACGCACCAGACAATAGACTCTTCTATCGCTCATGATTCGTTACTATTTTCAGAAGCGGATCAGTACTTGTTAGTAATTGCATGGTATGTCCTCAAGGTGTAGTGCTTCAAGTGATATTAATCCTCGACCGCCACTATTTCGAGGTAAATATTTTCTAATCGTAAAAACCCTTGGATAATGACATCGTCTTAAAGACAATGACGTTCATGTTACCGGTTACTTAATGACTTATAATGCTTAAGTAGAAAACTATTAAATGAAAACTTGATAGAACATTTTAATAAAGATACTAAAAGATATTTTATAGCAACTGTAATTGATTAACTTTTTGATCAAAATATTATTATATGCTTTGTGATTTTGTGTAATAAGAACAATAACGTACATATAATTAGAAATAAATAGACGTAAAAGTGAGATCTAGGTCTGCATATACTGTCAAACCCGACTCAACACTGACATTTATTTGTAATGCTTTTACATGGATGTATCCCTAGGGACACGAGTGGAAAAAAACTGGAAGGTACGGAAGTCAACTCATGAAAAGACGAGAGGAGCACCAGATAGCAGTTGTCATCCGTGCTTTTATTCTTTTAAGATATTAGCTTTTTGCATTAGCAATGTTATAATGAATTGAAAGATATCTAAAGTCAATAACATTTGCGTTTTCCTGTACATAGCTTCTAAGAATTTTTTGTAGTAATAGTAATAATAAATATACCCTACAACAATTTTTGTATACCAAAGATACAAACTCTATTGGGATATCACAGTACATACAGACAAACAAATTTCAGCAAATCGGCCAGACACCGTACGTCAAGAAAAAGTGGAGCACATCTACTTAATATGCATAGCTGCACGAACAGACAAGAAAATTAACAGCAAACACTCGAACAAAATTACAAAATACACACCACTGACAATGGAACTTTCGCGTATATGGAAACAAAAACGCATCTACTCCTATAATATTCCTCCTCAATTGGCAAAAATACACTACATCAGTTCTCTACGGGACTCAAGTCATTATAATTGTCATACAAACCTCACGGATTAATGCAGCGATAAAATAATATTCAACACATGTGGTATACTCCGTAAATTTTATAAATGGAATATTCAAATCACTGATTAAGCACTCCGATATAGACTTCTATAATCTCAAAAATCATGAAAATGACAAAAAAAACAATAACAATAAATTACACCATAGAACTTGTAGTAAATACCATTACATGATGCTTACCAACACCGCAACATCAGCCTGTACCGCGTAGCTCAAACCCTCAGATATGTGGGTTACAGTAAAATGTTTTCCGGCTACAGACTAAGGAATTGCGAGATAAATCGACGTCATACTAATAATAGTAATAAATTGAAAAATACACACAAAATGAAATAGAACTTCAGCGTATCTAGAAGCAAAAAAAAACGTATATACCGAATCTGTCGGCGGAGTTTGACGTGAAAACTAAGAAAGATAGGAAAGTGAGATTTTCTGAACGAATATAGTATGTCATAGCGGATATTGTAAAATTATTTACGAATAAACAGAGTGTTATAAATTCCCGCATCCACCTTTAGATTTTTCAGTTTAAATAGATTACTATATTTCTTAGAAATTATTTCGCTTTCCGACAACTAGTTTTGGTTATACTGGAATTTTTGTCAAAAATTTTACAGTTGCAGCGTCTGAAGTTTTAAGACGTAGGCTGAAGATAGGTATCGTGCATCGAATTATTCTTTGAAGATAGATTTGGGGTATAACATTTGTAAAAATATATACAGAGTGTTAAATAAGTCGTGACACATTTATCGAAATTCAAGCGCTTCCGTTTCGATTTTTTTAAATGGAGGCTATATTTTTGTATCGAATTATTCTTTGGAGATAAATTTTGGGTCTAACACTTGTAAAAATATATACATAGTATGAAATAAGTCGTGCCACATTTATCAACATTCAAACGCTTCCCTCTCGATTTTTTTTAATGAAACCTATATTTTTCGATATTGTCAGCAAATTCCCTGTAAAATTACCTTCGAAATACCAATAATGCATTACTTATTTCCAGTATTTTCAACGATATTCTACTATTATGGGAAATATCTTTAATATTATTCAATATGCGGGACACCCAATATGGCAAATGGCCATGATTTTCAAGGCAAATTTCCTAGCCTTGTCCGGGTAGAGACCTCCAGCAGTATTTGAGAACCGACGAGTATACACATTTATACGTTCTTCACACGTCTTGTTTATCCTCCCTGGACAAACAGAAGCAAGTAACAATTTCGTAATCACACTAATTTAATCATATTTAAACACTTTTTTGTGTAAGTTTTTTTCAGTTTGTAGATATTTATTCATTGTTATCCGTATAACAATGCAATATTAAAATATTCTTATATGCAGAGCGTAACAATTCGCCCACCCTTTGAAAGGCATTTTTATGTCTATTAATTTAGTATATTTCAATGCCTTATCGATTTTAGGTAAATATTAAGTAACACTTAAAGAATAACTTTGTGTTTTTTTTTCATTTAATGAACAATTATTTCAGCATAGTACTCACGTCCCGGACCTTTGCTGTTCATCCTTACATTATAATTAAATAATTTTTCGTTATTGTTAGGATGCTACAGCTAGCCCGGAATAAATCAACGCAATTCACGAGTGTCTCTCTTTTAATCATTTGGCTCTCGCACTTGGTAAAATACAGGACCCAACTAACATTCTCTTAACAATATCTGGTGAACCTGTCTAGACAAAAACACATAACACAATAAAAAATTTCATATTTTGGAACTTACACATCGTCAATTTAATGTTTCGGTTATTGCAAAAGAAGTTCAGATATCAGACATCAGTTTTGAAAATTTTTCATGAAGATTTAGAGATGAATAAAGTGTCAACGAAATGGATTCCCAGGCTCCTCACACCAAAACAGAAAGTTGTGCAGAGAGACGATAATTTTGAATTGTTAAAACAAGAGTGCTACTTTTTTCACGAAAATTATCTTTAACTTTGAAACCTGAATATATAATTGGGGCCCTCCAGCAAAAGAGTCAATTTAGCGAATTTAGTAACAACGTCGAAACAATGGTAAGAAGAGTCGAATGGTCGAATCTCGGGACCGGCGTGTGAGAGGTCGGTTTTCTTCGGGATTGGTATCCTCTTCAGTTATCCTTCAATAATTAGAAGGTAAAAATCAAATCAACATTTCTACCCTTTTGCGTCAAAACCATGAAATACACACCATATAGACTCGAAAGTCTAAGCGATCCAGAGGTCCTAACAGGCTTTCAACTTAAGACGTTGGACCGCTATACACACACCAGAAGGAAAAGCAATAAGAAAATGCGAAAACGCAATGTCCGACTGGAAATTTTATAGCTAATTTTTTTGAAACTGCGGCGATATTCAGCTGGTTGATTATATGAATAAGGACACTACAGTAATACCTGTTATGTTTATAAAGACACCAAAAAAAAATCTTATAGTCGAGCAAAAAGACCTTTGCTAGAAAATCTAGAAGGCTGAACGACAATTGTAGGGCACATAAGGTTCAAAAAGTTCGGAAAGTTACTGAGGATGTAGCATTTTCTCCAGATGATGACTTAAAAGCGGCTATTAATGATTACTTTCAGGAGTAGCCCTAAAAGTACACAAAAATCTGCTTTAGTATTTATATATTGTATTTTCTATATTTGCGTTCATTAACTTTCAAAAATAAATTCCGGGCACACATGCGGATACGTATAATTATTCTGCTATCTACAAATCGCGGCAGCACTTAAGAAATATAGTAATTAACATAATTAAAAAGTTCTTCTTTACACAAATTTTTAATGAAAATTTAAAATAAAAATTAGTTGTTCTGTCTGGACGCCAATGTTACAAGTAACTTTTGGTGACCTAATGACTAGCCGTGCAAAATTTGAAACAGTAGTGTGTAACTAGTTCCAGAGGATGCGTTTTACAAGTCATTAAAATAAAATCTATTATCTATTATCCAAATTATTAGAGAGAAATTGGGCTATTAATTATTTTCATATAAAGCACTTCTGTTATTCCAAACAATAACCAGTGAATGCTTTTGTACAATTTTGAAATGGGATTTACCATTACGCCTCATTGTTGAATATTGTCAAAACATTAGCGCGACAGTGTAATTACTGCAATTAGGTTTATATTCTAATAAAATGACGTCCAAATAGATACATACATATTTGTACATATTGCTATGAATTGTGGTTTATATATTTACTGCACCACCATCTACAACTAATCTACCCAACTAGGATACTCAGCCAGTTGATTTCCAACAATGAGACTTCTTTCTTCTCAGGGTTCCAATCGAAAACACGTGGAACTGCAATATTATTTGGACGCCAGTCAATTGTTCTTGACAAGTATTATATTTATTTAAAAAAGAAAAAAAAACTATCTTTATAGAGTATAAAGATTGTGTATTTTACAATATACAACGAGGTAAATTCACTGAATATGACAGCTACGTGAATTAAGACTTCCCCTTAATTACTTCCGAACAAACTTAATTAAAAAATAATAGAGTTTATTTTTAATTTCTCCCCAGAGAACCACCCTGTATAATCAAATATAATGAAACACGACAAAAATCTACCACATGCGCGATCACATGTAACAAAAAATACCCTTGACTCCTCGTCGAATAAATTTTCACAGTTATAAATTTTTTATTACACAGAAGTTTTAAAAATATTCGTACACTCACAAAATGTCCCCGCACTCAACCGATGCACAATCTCAGTCTGGGCCTTCCTCCTCGATGTGCTCCTGTGAAGCGAACAGCTGCAGAGCACCCATGTAATATATATATATATATATATATATATATATATATATATATATATATATATATTGTAGTGATTCAAGCCTACATAAGAGGATGCCTAGAACAAAAATATAGAGTTAAGATATTAATTGTTAATTTTTAGAATAAGTCATTGTCAGAACTGCATTTTTCTCATGCCAAATCAATAAAGTTAATACCGCGTTTTTAATTTATCAAATTTGTATAACACACTCATTGTATTGCTTGTAATCTATAACTATAATTATTTTCATTTACATATTTATGTCACCGAAGATATTTAACTTAATTGATTGGAATTATATGTCATATTATGGACATAGCTGTACTTTATTTTTGAATCAGATAAGGCGGGAATAATCCCTAATGTAATTAAGGTATTTTACGGAGATTTAACATTCAAAATATATTTTTATAAATTGTAAAATTAAATTATCAATTTATATGAAATGTCAAAACGATTGGTAATAATAATTTTGATTTATCAATTAACGTAATTAAATACAAATAAATAAACATTCAAAATAGAAAGCCTGGAAAAAATCAACAAGAAAAACAGAAGAGTGTGGGTGAATAAAAAATGGATATAACGCGTCGAATTCATATAAAATTAATGAAGCTAAAATTAAGTAAAAAAAAGTAAATAAACTAGTGAATTCTCACCAAAATATATATTCTACAAGTTTCCTATCCACCAGAGATAGTTTTACGAAGTTTAACCAAACCTGGACCTGCCAAATCGCATATTAAAGAATATCATGTTTCGAGGGGACGCTTAACCCGACTATAACGATACCAGCCTTTTCTCCTACCTTTGAACCCGTTTTTCCTGCCTATAAAGTCCTGAATTCCCATTGATCATCCTGGAGAAACCATCAACATCAATTTTGAGTATTTGTTTATATTTTATTTTACCTAAAACATAACCATAATTTTTTTACACGTAAAGAATAATCGTTCATATTTCATATGGATACTAATAGTGTTAGTATTTAGTTCATTTATAGTAATATAGGAAAAATACAGTTCTTTTCCGTTCTTTTAAAGCTAAATTACCTCAACCTAGTGTTTATTTGAGTTTTTGCTATTTCAAAGAGTATATTTAACCTTAATTTAACTATATCAGATCACGTGACTTTGCATGCATTTATTATTCTGTTATATCATACATTTAAACTTACCTGTTGCATTAAAATTCAGATTAAACTTGTGATTTCAACAGTTAATCCTCTTGTTTTATTATTGTTATTTATAACGGAAGGTTTTCCACTTCGAATAACTTGTATTGAAAGTTTATACCTATATTTGATCAACGTACCGAACCTACTAATTATACATACGTTAATCGTAATCAAAATATACAAGAGCTAGCCGGTGCATTGAACAACACCAATAAAGTATTTAATAATAAGTATATCACACAAAGGAGATTAGTAAAAGTTAAGTATAAGTTGTTGTTTTTATAATATCCATGTTAAAATATATTGCACTTATGTCAACTGTATCAATGCAACGAAGCGCCATCTATATATATCATCTATAACTCCTTACGTGTATACTAAAATAATTGGTATTTTCAATGTAATCAATTTATTTACTTTATTTTTCAAAAGAAAACCATATCTTTTGGTCCTATTATCTTAAGGACTCGTTGGAGTTGTTACAATATTGGCGCCGAACGTGGAAGCCTGTTTACTTGGTATGTTACAATATTGCCAGCCCAACGAGAATCTAAGCTTTGTACGTGGAAGCCTGTTTACTTGGTATGTTACAATATTGCCAGCCCAACGAGAATCTAAGCTTTGTTACAATATATATATATATATATATATATATATATATATATATATATATATATCTTCTTATAATAACGAAATTGCTAACTTCAAATCTGATTCTGCTTGTGTCGTCCCCAGAATTGATTTGTGAATCTGGCTTCATGTTCGTCCATTGTTGTCATCTCATCTGACACCATCTCCCACCAAACCATAGCATCGTCCTTCAGACAGTTTCCAATCTTTTGCAACTTTCTTTCGTCCCCTGGCACATCTTCCAAGCTGGTTTTTATTTTCGTTAAGAAACATATGGGATTCGTAGTTAACATTCCATAAAATTTAGGTAAAACTTCATTTTGTACAGGTACAGGAATATAATTGGGCACATTTATTTCATTCTTCTCTTTTCTTACTTCTTCTATTTTCTTTATTAATTGTTTTTCCACATGCTTCATTTGTTGTTCTGCGAATTCTCTTCTCTCCACTTCCTCTGATAATTTTCTATTTAAAACCATTATATTTTCTTCTAGATCTTGTTCATTTGACAATTGCAAAGAGTCCATGCCCCTTATTAAACCTTCTTCTTGATTCGCATTATTCATAATCTTATCCCTGTTTACCCCGTCGTGCCCCTCTTCATGTATGGTAATTACTGGACCTACTCTTTCCCTTGCTTCTTCCGAAAGTTACTCACTTATTTGCTGTACTGCTGTTAATATCTTCCATCCTCTCCATCTTTGTGCTCTGTTTCTTGCTTTCAACCAATACTGCTAGTGTTCGCCCCAATGTTGGCCTTGCCAAAAATAAGCTATGAATAGTGGTTTGTTGTTCAATAGCGCCACCATCCACAACTAATCTACCCAACTAGGATACTCAGCCAGTTGATATCCAACAATGAGACTTCTTTCTTCTCAGGGTTCCAATCGGAAAAACGTGGAACTGCAATATTATTTAGGCGCCAGTCAATCGTTCTTGACAAATACTATGGTTATTTATTTTATAAGTTACTTATTTTAATAATCAAACAATAGTAAAAGTATAAGAAATAAAATGAGCACAAGATAAAATTTAAATGAATATTTAATACAAAAAAAAATCAAAAAAAGAAAAAAAACTATCTTCGTAGAGTATAAAGATTGTATATTTTACAATATACAACGAGGTAAAACAATTCACTGAATATGACAGCTACGTAAATTAAAACTTCCTCTTAATTACTTCCGAACAAACTTAATTAAAAATTATACAGTTTATTTTTAATTTCTCCCCAGAGAACCACACTGTATAATCAAATATAATGAAACACGATCAAAAATCTACCACTTGCGCGATCACATGTAACAAAAAATACGCTTGACTCCTCGTCGAATAAATTTTCAGAGTTATAATTTTTTATATTACATAGAAATTTTAAAAATATTCTTTATTATTTATTTCTACCAATTAAAACTCTTAACTAATTATATTAACACAATTGAAATGCACTTTTCAAAGGTTTTCTAATTAGGACGTCTTAAGAATATAAGTCTACTTACATAAAAAATATTGGAGACACATTTACTCGAAAACGTTGTTTAATCAAATACAAAAACAAAATTACGAGAATACCAATCTCGTAGAATTATCGAGAATAAATATGAACTACCATCACTATGGTCACACACAAAAAACAACCCGTACTAATTAAATTTTAAATATATCAATCTATACAACGTTCCCGTATAAATTCAGATGTTAATCTCCTAGATCTGGCCTCTCGATCAGATCGACATTGGGAAAAAACAGTTTTTGCTAACGCACATTTAAAAACATATCGGATATACAATCAATTTCAAAAATAATGGTACAGTTATTCTAAATAAATTTTAAATATTTTTTTAGGGAAAAATCCATAACAATATGTAGCACGTACTTATCCACTATTCGATTGATATTTTGTTAGCTATATTCTGTTATATCATTTAGATCAATATACAAATCTAGAAAATATAATGATAGTGATATTAATAAGAAAGAAACCAATAGAAAATTACTTCAGACTGACAGAAATTAAAATTTCAATTTAATAGCTATTTATGTAACCAGTTATGAAATGGGTTATTTTGTGCAACGAAATGGAATGTTTGTCGTCCTGTTTGTCCTGCAAAATGACATGAGTTACACAAAATAACATTTCATAACGTGTTTCATACAAGATTTTATCTAATTTTGACCAAAACATGGATCTATAATTTTCCAGTTGATCTGATATTAAACGTCATAAGTCGTATTAAATAATTAGTGACAGTTTTCATGCTATTGATAATAATTCATTTGACTTGATAGGTGTTTGTTAATTTAAGTATAAGTATTTAATTTTATTAGCTAAATATTTCGGTGCATTGTACGAGTAAAAATGTCGGATTCAGATTCAGGTGGACTACCAAGCGATATAGAAGAGGCTGCACAAAGTGCATTATCGACTGTGATTCCACAAAAGTCGAAAGCCCAGTACGATTTGGCTTATGAAAAATTTGGGAAGTGGCTTAAAGACAAAAAAATTAAATGTGTTAATGAGAAGGTTTTATTAGCCTATTTCGAGGGAAGAAAGAATCAAACAGCTTCAACACTCTGGACTCTTTATTCCATGTTACGAAGTGAATTGTCTTTGAAGAAGAATATTTATATTGCAAAATATGCCAGTTTACATGCATTTCTAAAGAGGCAGTCAGAGGGATACCATGCAAAAAAGTCTAATATTTTGTCAAAGGAAAACGTCTCCCGGTTTATGACAGAAGATAAGGATAAAACATATTTAATGACAAAGGTCGCATTGATCGTTGGAATAGCTGGTGCTTGTCGAAAAAGTGAGCTAACTTTTCTACGTGTGGGAGATATTTTAGACGGGTTTTCTCATTTTGTAATAAAAATCCCTAATACAAAGACAAAAGTAACGCGCGAGTTTGTGATCACAGAAGGAAATATTGAAGGGCAAAATTTTCTTGATCTTATTAGAAAAAATATTTCTTTGCATCCACAAAACGTTAATCACGATAGGTTTTTGTCAAATATAATAATGGTAAATGCGGGGCACAGCCAGTTGGCATTAATACAATCGGTAATCTACCGAAAAGAATTGCTCAGTTTTTGAAACTACCAAATCCCTTCTCATTTACCGGACACTGCTTCAGAAAGTCATCGGCTACTTTTTTGGCAGATTCTGGTGCGGATATTTTTAAGGTTAAACGACATGGAGGCTGGAAGTCCAATACTGTAGCTGAGGGCTATGTAGAGAATTCTATAGAAAATAAGAAAAGGATTGCCAATGATATTCTTGGTGAATCAAGCTCAAATGCACATTCCGTTTTGCATCAAAACATCAGAGTACCTGCCATGAATTCTACGTGTGCAGGAATTAACCTCACCAATTGTTCACATTGTGTCATAAATGTTTATAATGCATGAAATAAAAATTTAACCAGTTTTTGTCATTGAACCTTCCCCTTTATTAACTTGAGATGAAATGATTTTTTCAAAATATTTCGTAACTAGTGACGAAATGAACTTTTCAGCACTAGTTCCGAAATATTTTACTTTTCGTAACTAGTTACGAAAAGTAAACCGTTTCCTAACGTCATACAGTTTTGAAAAGTGTCACTTTATGTGTCAAAATTAGATAAAAAATATTTTGTTACATTTGGCGGATGTTTTATATATCATGATGCAAGTTTTTTTCTTATAATATATTAAATTTAGCTGTTAATTACATGGCTATTACAACTACGTCTTAACTATTAATTTTACTTGTTTTTAAACTATTTTTTCTACCCGTCAAAATTAAACCGGTCGTGTATTAATTTACACAATTAGCAATTGCGTTTTAGTTTACTATCGTAACAATTACCTAAACCTTATCGTGTGGCATATCATTTTAAAATAAGTCTTTTTTGCAAAGATTCTTTTAAGGATATTAATTTGGTTGTCACGACAACCTTTTTCGCCATTCTTTGAATAAGATTTTAATTTAGTAACGTCAATATTTGTAATGCACTTGGCTGGCTCTAATTCGGTCGTAACAACTAATTCACACAATACCAATCTTTCGAAAAGAAACTTTTCGAAAGATTGCTGTTTAACCACCGAAAATAAAACAGGTATCTGTTGACCACCAAGCGCTGGTCGGAGTACTCGCACTTTTTCCAAACATACACAAGTAACTATGTCGTTAAAGAAACTATTTATTTACGCGTACCAGTTATTAATTTCTTTCAGTCTGTAAATAATGTAAATAATTATTCGTTCGATCTTGTGTAGACATATATTTATTTGTTACCTTTAATCCGTCCCAAATTCTTAATTCTTTTATTTATTTATTAAATAAAACTTCAAAGACAACGTATCACGGGTTGTTTTTTCAATTCTGCATTTTTAGTTCACTATGTTATTTTCTTTACAATGATTCGATATACAGATGAAATTTCCATATGGTATAATTGTTTCCTATTTTGAATAGCATTTTTAATAAAACAGTTATTGTTCAGGCTATTGTCTTGAGTAAAGTGTTTACGAACGACCATTTAATTAGGAATATTGGAGTTAGATGGAATTAACAAATCTTTTATTAATTACTCGTCATATTTAGTGCAAATTTATTGTTGTATAGCTGGTATATTTCATTTTGTTGTCCACTCATTTTTGAATGTCGGCGCTAACTTTCGACTGTTTGAGGAACTACGTATCTGCGGATTAGTCCGTTTTGGATTTTCAAGTTTTTCTCGCTTGGACTGTTAACGAAGCAACAGGTGTTTCGATATTGTATAAACTTTTTCGACTTAAATAAAAGTGCTTGAGCATAGCGGTTATCCGGATTTTTTAGAGTCATAATTATTTGCATAATATAATAGCGGATTTGAAACTTTATCAATCCTGTGGGTCTTCGTTTTTTCTTTTAGACGAAATCGTTTCCCTTCTTAAGGTAGGTTCTTTTTTTTTGTGTTCAACTTTCCTGACATCGTACATTTAGCTAGAGGCTTGCAACATTGCGTTTTCTTTATTCTTTTTAAGGGTCGTAGTAAGGAGTGAATAGCCTCCGTTGTTTTTTCTATATACCATACTGACTTACATTTTGGGGTGTAAACTATTTTAGAACTTAATTCGGAAGATATATACTTCTATGAAGAATAATATTAGATAAGTTTCTACGCAGGAGACAACCATCTGTGCCGTCTTGCGTAAAGGTATTTTTTGTATAAAATCTTTATGCACTAAATTTGAAAAAAACTTCGCAGATATATTTTAGTCGTTATCATTATGATTCCGAACTTTTAATGGTATTTAAACAACATACAAAGTGCAGTTTAATTCATATATGTATAGGTAAATTTTGTTAAATTATTTTTTTTACGCGATACACGTAATTTTGTAAAAAAAATTAATTGAATATTGTCTTACATTTCTTTAGATAATTATCGCTCATACATTATTATTTAGACTTTTATAAAATTTAATTCAAGCACATTTCATCGCTAGAAATATTTCTTCTTATATAGTTTTTTCGATAATTTAAACTTTTTAACTCTTTTATTTTTTTTTCTTTATTTTTTGGTTTAAGCGACATCAGGGATATATTTTACAATGTTTTTTTTCTATGACTTAAAATTGTAATTTCTATTCAATATTATCAATCATCTCGTAATATATACTATGTGTAAAACCATAAGTGAAATTCAACACCAGATCTGCGGATGAATTACAATTTTGATTTAGGTTAAGGCGTATCAATTTAAGGGCTAATTACTTAATTATTTTAATCATGATGTATTTTGCAGTATAATTAACATTTATCTGATTTTGGAAATTTTAACTTGATTCAATTTAAACTCATGTAATTTTTCACAACTTAACTTTCAATTAGTACTATTCGTTTTTAACTTTTTCTTTTGATTTTAAGCAAATTTGTCACTAGTATATTTATTTATTTTTCTTTTGTTTATATAATTGCGGCTTGAGAGACATGTGTTACGCCCGATTTTTTTTATCGTTTCTTTCAATATACGAATATTTTTTCAATGTACTAAAAACCTGAATGTTTGAATATTTGACCTGTTTATGAATAATAAACCACACTTTTGTTATTGTTATTGAACTTCAGGTTTTATTTATTTTGGTCAATTGTTTGCTTGATCCCTTCGAATTTATCTGACTTATCTTCGGCAGTTTTTGTGTTGGCTGTGCAGATTGAGATTATAAACACGGTGGCATCTATTTTAGAAGAATCTATCTATTTTAAAAAGAAACTAGCTTGCCTCTAAACTGGCTAGCATCTCAACTTAATATCTCGGGAGCATTTGTGAGTGGTAAGTCGTTAGGGTTTTGAGATAACTAGGAATTAATATATTTCTTTCAGCGTACTACACGTCCTAGACCTTTGACAGTCATCGCAAATTTAATTAACTATTTTCATTATGGCTATGAAGCTACAATTAGCCCAGAGCAACAAACACATGCAATCAAGGCACTCGACTGGCGTTAACATGTTCTTTCATAAATATACATGCAAAATTGTGAGTTTAATAATGAACATAGAATGTTAAATTACTACTAAACAAATACATACTGTAATATAATATGCAGATAACTCTTTAGTCATTACGAAATGGTGACTAAAGCGTTAATTTGTAATATTTTCGGATATTGAACTCGTATATGTAAATTGTCTTTCATATCATTTTCTTTCATTATCAATGCAATATTTTTAGTCAAACATGGGCTTTTAAAAACATAAAATAAATATACATTGGCAGTATAAGTTTATGTGTTACAATATAAAGATGTGTGAATTTTGACGAATGATTTTCCTGAGTATACGAGGGACATCTTTTATATTTTTACAATCGACCACTAGATGCTGCTTTTGACATATTGCTGTGAATTGTGATTTTTAATTGCTTATTAACTCTGAATTCACACAGCAACTTATTCTGCCAGCTATCTTCAGTCGGGTCGCCTTCCTTGAGCTCTCTTCTCCAGGGGTAATCCTCACGGATTCAGGTAATGGAATTAAAATAATAAAGGGTATAAGACAAATTATACAAGCATTTTCCCCCCTTACAATTTTATTAAAAAAAAGAAGAAAAAAAAATCAACTTTACAAAGTGTAACGTTGAACTGACAATAACACAGCTACGAGGATAAAAAAACTTGGATACCATATGAAGATACAAGTTGTAAAAAACCTCCAATTGAATTACCGAGAGCAAAGATTTGAAATAAAAATAAAAACAAAATTTATCAGATGTCAACAATACCATAAACACCAAACTCAAACGTCAAGATAGAAATTTATCTATCTAACGCGAAAAATCAAAATCTTACAGTCATGCGTATACCTAACATGACAAAACACAACAGTTTCCCCACCTTCTAACGTATTAAAATATTTATATGCATAAAAACTATACTCAACAAAAACAGTATGACAAATTTTCTAGATATTTTTCTGATTATAAAAAATTTTACAAAATCTACAATAATTAAATAATAGAGCTCTTTTCAATACTTAAATTATAATAATCAAATAGTACCTACATTAATTAATGTATCGAATACACAACACGAGAGATTTTTTTCTTCAGATAGGTCTTTCAAATTAAATCAATTACAAGTTTAAAAAACTCGTAAAACCGCGTCAAATGAATTTTAAACACATAAGAATCACCAAACAAACAATACGAATTATCCAATATATATATATATATATATATATATATATATATATATATATATATATATATATATATATTATAAACAAAATTAAGTCTTGTTCAATATCAATAAAAACACAACCTATCTCAAAAAGCACTAACAAATCTCTAAAATGAAGTTCCAGGAAACGCCATCGCATCCCCACCTAACATAAACAACTCAAAATAGCGATAAATATATATATCTCTGTACTAGTATGACTTCCAGGTTGGCGTGCCTCGGTGAGTGAATAATCACTTAGAGGTCGACCAAAAACTGTTGTGATTCCAAAAAACATAATCGATTCTGTGCGGAAAATGATAGAACACGATGGACATGTGACTTACAGTGAGGTAGAGGCATCTGTTGGCATATCGCAAACTGCGATTTATTCGATTTTACATGAACATTTATTTGTAAAAAAAATATGTTCCAGATGGATTCCACATAACTTGACCGAAGCACAGAAAGCAGCTCGTGTCAATTGGTGTAAAGAGATGCCCAAAAAATTCGACGTAGGAACTGCAAAATCCGTATACAACATCGTCACAGTGACCGTGACGAAACATGGATATATGCGCGTAAGCCGGAAACCAAGCGACAATCTACTCTATGGGTGTTCCAAGGCGAACCGAAAAAAAGTTGTTCGTGGAAAGAGCACTTCCAAGAAAATGGTCGCTTGTTTCTTCGGCTGTACAGGACACGTCGCAACAATTCCTTTAGAGGATCTAAAAACTGTTAACGCTAAACGGTATGCAGTAATTTGTTTGCCAAAAGTTATAGACAAAATTAGAAAGAACAACTGAAAACTTCGCATTATTAATCATTACGACAATGCGAGTTCCCATACAGCACGTCTAACAGTTGACTATTTGAAGGAGAAAAGTGTTGAAGTAATGTCTCATTGTCAATATTCATCTCACTTGTTGCCGAATGATTTCTTTTTGTTACTAACTGTGAAAGAAAAAATGCGTGGACAGCGACTTTCAACACCTCAAGAAGCAGTCGAAGCCTTTGAAAACCATCTTTCTGAGATACAACCTTCAAAGTGGAAAAAATGTTTTGAGAACTGGTTCGTACTCATGCAAAAGTGTATAAACTACAAAGGCGAATATTTTGAAAAACAATAAAATTATTTGTTCCCAAAAATTTTTTCTTCCCAGATTTTGTAAAAATATAAACGGTGATCCTCGTAAATGTCTTTTTTTTTACATTTCACAAGAAATAAGATTTAGTTGTAACACAATTAAACGTAATCATCAAAATTTAACTTTCGAAAACCCTTACTGTTCCACAGTGTTCCCAAATTTATACGGATATCACAGGCTACTCTAAATGGAAAATTAATAGAAGGAATGGTAGACATTTTATACAAACAGCTTTCAAACTTTCAAATCAAATGTCAGTCAGAAATTAGCTCAAATTTACCTGTCACCTTAGAATGCTAAATAATATTTTCGGCTTTTCTCTGAATAATCTTCGCATACGAGTAAAGAAACTTTTTTATGTAAATATGCTTTCTACATATTACGTATAATGTATCGTATAACGATAGCATAAAATCATAATGAGAACGTAATTTGGCGAGTTGTGATTTGAGAAGTCCAAAGCACATTAATTAACAAACTCGACTTATACGGACTCAGAGGAATCGCGATTAAATTAATTCCTTTGTATCGTGAAAATAGATTTTGAGTTAAAACAATGATTGATCAAGACCATTGTCCATAAAATTTGGTGTTCCTTAAGGATCGATTCTTAGTCTCGTTCTTTTTCTCAGTTACGTAAATGACATACTTCGCACTGTTTTTGCAAGTAAAGTAATTCGATTTGCCAATAATACATTGACACCGGCTAAGGTGCGTCGAGGAAATGGTAGTACACATATTAGAATATATCTTGGCGGAAGCCACACAATGGTTGAATAGCAATTCCATGAAACTAAGTGAAGATAAAACGTAAATGACTTTAGTAACAAAAGGAAGAGTGACAAGTGGTCCACGAGTAATATCAGCTGAAATTGCCATATTGACCATCTTCGTTGGCGGCTAGCAACTGCAGTTTATACTATTCGACGGTTAAATCAAATTACGACTTATTAAAAGACAAGAACTGTTTACTTTAGCAATTTCCAAAGTCGACTACATACAGCATTTTGTTATTTGTTTCATGTAAAATCGAAACAGTGTTTAAAATTCAAAAAGTTAAGATCAGAGCCTTGAGTGGAGTTTTCGGAAGACCCATCTGCAGAAATCTATTCAAATACCATAACTTACTATAACATCCCTTTTTATACTTTCCTGCCTTGCCTATATTCAGGAAAGGCAAAACAATATCTACTTATAATGAAGACCTTCATCAATATAATACAAAAATGGAATAAACCATTTCTTTTCATAGGATAAATAAAAGGCAATTAAGCACAAATTACTTGACTAAAACATTATATAACAGGCTACCAAACGTAATAAAGAAACCTCCATTGGTGAATATTCTATGCTATGATAAGAAAGTGGTTCGTGGAGTAATCTCTGTATACTGTTGAAGAATATTTTACTTGTGATTTTACTTTATTGCCTTAAACTGCAATGTAATATATTCTATTTTTCCTTTTTATAGATGAGTTTTAATGTTTGTGTATAATGGCCGTTGGTTTTATATTATGTACCGTATTTATATAATATATTTTAAGTTGACTTCTGTAAAATTACAATACAATAAAGATTATTATTTTTAAAGAGTGTATGTTAGACGACTGATGAATACAGTTTTCAATCCATAAAGAACATCACAATAAAACATATCCACTCAAAGATTTACAGTTTGTGAATATTTTTCGTACACTACCCATATATTTAAAACAACTTCATTATGTCATAATATTAGAAAACACCAAGCCACCGTATATATAATAGTATATGCCTTTCTAGTGGGTGTTCGTGCAAGATAATTGTTTCGTTCTCCTACTCGTATGCTTATGGTCCAGCTCACGACTAGGAGAACAAAACAATTTCTTGCCGAAAATTGAACTTCTTCAGATATCACACATAGCCTATCTCGCCAAGCCTAAAATGCAGCAAAAAGTATGAACAATTTTTGAATAGTCTAGTTGGTCTATTCCATCCGAATGCTGACACCAATTAATCGACAGCATGCACAACGGTGAGCTTGTGCAACAGTGTTACCAAATCAAGGTTACCGAACAAAGTTTTTAATTTGTATATAAACCGTTAAAACTTTTACGAGAATTAATAAATGAAATATAATCCTGACATTGCTGTTATTATTGCGGCCAGACCAATTACCACCCTTCTTAGAGTAAAGATTTAATATGGCGATAGCGATGCCTAAAGGTCTAGTAGTTTCTGTTTAATTGATTTTGCTTTATCTAGTAGATACGAGTATGTTATACATCTTCCTATTATTTAAGAATAATAAACAATTTAAAGTTTGTTTCCCACGCAGCCAAGTATTTGCCGCAATTGTATATATTGGTTTAGATAAAGATCACGTCATGTATCTTGCTTTATCACTGTTTTTAGACAAAGTGAATTTATTTATGCAAAAGAGGCCACTGCAGGGCACACATATGTGGTATTTATTATGAATAGACTGCTTTTATTCCAAACAAGTATTTTATGTAATAATATAAATGTATAAATATATCCTTGTTTTTGCACAAGATTGGAATAAAAATATAAACAAAAAGTCGATTTTGAGCTTACAACGTATTATGAATATAAGCCATACTCATTGTACATACGCGTAAATGAATTTATATCTATTTAGTCTAGTAGACTTTAAGTAGTGACGATTAACAATTTTACAAGTTGTGTAAGTTCTAAGAGATTTTAAAATTATAATTTCTTTTATTCAACTGCATTTCTGTATCTTAAATATTAATTATTTTTTGAGCTTCTAAGACGATTTAAAAGATGTTATCCTATAGGAGTAGATTATAGGATGTAAGATGTAATTTAATAGAATTACCTAATGTTCTATTCATTCATATTTTCTTCCCAGTGGTTTCAACCGGTGCGTCCGAACTGCGGTAAAATTTTAAGGGGCGGCCGAACTGCGGTAAAAATTTTTCTGTTTACCTGGGTTTTAAATAACGAGTACCGAACTGCGGTAAAAATCTTAATGGTTTTATTAGCCAATGTATACTTTATTCAAATAAAAGAATTTATTCAAATTTATATGTACATACTTTGTTAAACTAGAATACAAGTTATTTAAAAAAATTATACAATCAAAATCATTTACAAAATTACAATTTTCTAATGTACATTTTATTGAAATAAAACAATTTATTCAAATTTATATGTACTTTATTAAACTAAAATACGTCACTTAAAAAAATATACAATCAAAATCATTTACATTGGTATCAATGCAACAAAACAGTACTGTTAAATTAATAGCTAACACACTTTACAAAATTATATCTGGAAATATCGTAATTTGTCAACTGCACAATTTTCGAATTAATAAATGCTTGTTTTTCTAAAACTTTTTTCGAAATACTGCGCTTTTCATTTATATTAACAGAATTCATTTTTATATATGAATCTGTCTGAATATTTTTTAAAGTTTCTAAAAAAACTTGAATATTTGGATGAGGCGAAGGACAACAAGCTCTAAATTTTGCATGGAACGACTCGCAAGCGTTCGTTGTTCTGTAAATGCTAGCTGTATTAGCAGCCCATATATTTGGCGGAAATAGGGCATTTTCATCAATGTAGGTATCTATAAGATAATCGACAAATCTGTCAACTCTCTCATCTATAGGTTTTTCACTCATGAAGTCAAACACGAAAGATTCACTTACTTCTTCCGACGAAAGAAAAGTTAAACCAAATAAATGCCTTAACCACATTCCAATTTCAGAGTTCATATTCTTATATTCTGTACAAAGTCCAAAGCTTTGTATTTTCCTCCACCAGGATTGCGCAAGATGAAATCTACACCCAATAATGATTGCGCCAGGGAAGACTTCGGTAACGCTAGAGTGTATACTTATCTCGAAATCAATCACAATCTTTCGAGGATTCAAAATATGCCCTACATTGTCGCATTTCTTCTTTAATAATTCGAATAGGTTTTTATATGTGGATTTTTTTTTATCTTTTAATAGGCAAAAGGCAACGGGTATGTAAATATTGTTCGCTAAAGCATGTATAGTAAAGAGTTGCAAAAAGAATTTCGTGCAGTAATTGAAAGTACGGTCCATAAATAATGTTTCTTGTTGACACATAAATTTAATATTTGAGGCACATGTAAACACAACTATGTTTGAGGCGGTGTCATTAATAAACAGGAAAGATTCATTTTTTAAAGTAGCAATTACACAATTATTCAAAAACTCTTGAACATCGTTTGTTGACTTTGGTAATTTTGGCGTCAGCTTCAAGCGGGTATGATTTATATTCTTCTGAATATAACGTACATCTTTTGAAGACAAGTAATTCAGACAATCTTTCTGATTATTTATTTCTTCATGAATGAAATTGGATGGCCTTGCTGATAAATCATCTACAGCTTTTCTTTTAACAGAATTATTTACTATTTGGCGTGTCAGAGTTTCTTCATTTACACTATGATTATGAGTACCACATTTTCGCGAAAATACTGAGTTCAATGTATACACTTTAGCACAACACTTTTTATTAGTACGACACCAAACTATTTCTTCTAACTTATTGTCACGATATTTTCTAAACTTATAATTATCGTGAATTAATAAATGTTTGCCACGTTCGCTCAACATATATTTTAGATCCATGTTAACCCTAAGAAACTTCCAAATAAACTAAACTAATATAAGAAAACAAATTAAAATGTACTTTGTTAAACTGTATGTAAATTACATTACAAATGACATTGCAATTTGAGGATTAAGGATAACAAATGAGAGGATTAAGAGAAAAGGTCTTGACCGCAGTTCAGCCACATTATATACCTGCCTTAATTACAATTGTACCTATAAAAATTCTTACCGCAATTCGGATATGCCCGTTTCAACGACCTGTGAAGAACTTATCTTTTAGGATTCGCTTAAATAAAACTAACGGTAATTAAAAGATACACTACATTAATAATAAAACTTCACTAAAACCCACTTAATAGCTAATAACAACAATAACAGTATTTATATTCATAATATTTATTTCACATTTACTACTGTATTCTAACACCATGGTCCTTGCTTGAATAATCGTCTTTCTCCATTTCCAGCGCTTATATAGGGCCTATATGCATTCGAGAATATTCCGGATCTCCGCTTCTATTATCCTCCGGGCGACTGAAGTTTATTTAAGAGATGCCTCGAACGTGTTAACGCGTACGGCGGGTGACGTCATTACATGACACATATTATTTGTAGTAACTAAATTTTAGTTACTGTATACTTACATATATACGCAATAAGCTACTGAAAATTTTAAAAAGAATCAAGTCAACATATATTTCAATTTAAGAAAAATCTGAATAGCCTCTTTAAATGCATGTAGCAAACGTTAATGACAGTGCTCTGTATTAAAATCCTCCCGTGAAACTGTGTTACTTGAATAACTTCTACGCGTGTAATCTCTAGAGTGACCTTGAAATTGTCCTCAACATGCGGCGTATTGAAACGAAGTTTGTACCAAGGTTACTCAGCATAGAACAAAAATGGCGCCGTGTTCATGTGTGCATGGAGCTGAAAGATACTGCCGAAAGGGATACTAACTTCAATACCAGAATCATTAACTGCGACGAATCATCAGCGTACGGGTATGTTCTCGAAACAAAGCAGCAGTTATCGCGCAGTGGAAGACGTTATCGTCACCACAACCGAAGAAAGCACGGCAGTTTCGGAGCAACGTCAAGTAGATGTTGATTTGCTTCTTTGACGCTGATGGTGACGATGATGTTCTTTGACGACTAACAGAAAACATTCGACGCAAGGAGCCTGCCAAGAGGCGCAACAATTTGTGGATTCTACACACCAACCTACACGTCACTTATTTGTTCGTCAGTTTCTAGCCTCAGCGACAACGGTAGTATTACCCCACCCTCTCTAGCCCCCAGATCTTGCCCCCTTGTGACTTCTTCCTGCGAAATCCAAGAGGCTCCGTTTTGAAACGACTGAGTAGATCCAGACCGAATTGCTGGCAGTGTTGAACACGTTAGCACGTATAAAGACTTTCAGCACTGCTTTCAGTCATGGACAAGTTGCTACGATCGCTGTATTCATGCCGAAGAAAAGAACTCAGAAGTGAGATGGTAGTAAATAAGTTGTAAGAATAATTTATTGTGTTTATTTTCACATTCCGGGAATTTCTGGGTAGTACCTCGTAGATAATGCAGAGAAAATGGTTTCTGTATTCTTATTTTTCAACAATTTTTGTTCACCGAAATCTTTAATTTACTGTCAGATTAGTGTTTATTTTTAATTTGACTATACAACGTGATGTATTTTGTAGTAAAAGTATTTTCTAGATTAAAACAAGAACAGCGTCTACTAATATTAAAATGCATAAGCCAGTTGCTAAACCAGTATAAAACATAACAAAAAATTGTTTGGGTATGTTCATAACCGGGATTTTATTCTTAACAAGTAATAACGAATCATAATAGTTTTCCGATAAACAAAAAATAACTCGTCTTCTATTATTTAATTTGAAGGTTAATTTAATTTAGTAGGTAAAAATTACGATATTTCAAAATTCTGGAGAAGCCTCAACGTATTTTCTAGCGAATTCTAAACGTTTTAGTCTGCTCCTCTCATTAATTAAAGGTTTCTTCCTAACATAAAATCTTCGTGATGTAAAACTCAACGAATCGTATCCGAACTTACCTACAGCCTTATTAAATCTTTCTTAAATTTGTGCAGATAGTTTTACTGCACTAATTTTTGGATTTGTCTTTACTTCATTGGGCAAAGCTATACGTTCTCTCTCTGTAAACTTTTCGCCCACCCATTTCTGATTGAATTTGGCAACGTATTTTTAATTTTAAATATTTTAATACATAATATATTGAGCCGCTGCAAAGCTCCAATTGATAAGTTTCACTATAGTCTATTTTTAAACTAAGAGGAGCGTTTTAAATTAATCGCGCCAAAATTACTATGCGTGATTGGTTGCTTCAGAGGTAGGATTACGTTATGCAAAAATTGCGTGTTGACCTATCGATGTCAAACGCTTGTCAAATTTCGTTTTCTGTTGTGTTCCCGTTGTTCTATTCAGTTGTATTGTTGTATTAACGTAAATAAATCCGTTCTTTTTAGAATTTGCGAAACCTTTAAGATACCCTTCTGTATTTATCGATAATTATTCAATATTCATATAAATATGGATACTGTTGCAACAAGTTCAGCATCATTTTCACCTCCGAAAAACGCAAACGTTTAGATATAGGGCATTTATCTGTTGCTGAAAAGCAATGTGTTTTAAATATGTATAAACAGCTGCGAACTGATGAACCGAATCTTAAAAAAACTGTTATTGTTTCTAAAATTAGTAACACCGTGGGTAAGTTTTCATGGATTGAATAATGTAACCAATTTGATAATGTTCTGCTTTTAGGCGTTGCACAATCGACAGTATATCGCACCATAAAAGAGTATAATGAGACTGGTACAGTTACTGCATCTAAACACTATGGAGGACGACCTGGTAATGTTGCTGCATACGATGAAGTAGTTAAACAGTCTGTGCGGCAAATAGTGCATGCTTTCTTTTATAAAAACGAATTACCTACGTTGGACAAAATTTTGATGGAAATAAAGAAACGTCCAGATTTACCACAAATGTCCCGTTCGTCATTGTACAAATTTATGAAGCAAATTAACTTCAAGTAAGTAGTTAACGGAGCCTTTGATTTCTTTAAATCCTTTATTTAAGTTATTTTTGTGTTTAATGTAAATAATTTTTAATAAATGTTTAATTACGTTGTGACTTTATTGATGTAGAGTTTATATTCAAAATTAAGCGGAAAATAACGCGAAATTAAATGTTGCCTTTGAGCTCAATGAATAAAGAAAAACTAATAAAATACGAAAATTTAAAAAAACATTCAGAATGTCATTGATTTGGTAACTTTTACAGTGTAAATGTGGCTTTTCCATTTACTCCTCTTAGTTAAAAATAGACTATAGTTACTTTTAATTTTTGTCCTATTTTGACAAAACAAGGTGTATTTATCGTTTCAGTGGTTAAATAGATGCTGAACTGATGCTGATAGAGTGGTCTTGTACCTTACGTTGCATTTCAGTATTTCATGAATGATATATGAAGTATTTCCCTTATAACGTAACATGTATGAATACTTTTGCGTTGTTTGAATTCATATGTGTGCTTAAACTTTTTTCTTTTACATGCGATAGTTATTTTAATTCATGAATTGGAGGAAAATAAAGTGAATTAATTCTGGATATTTGATAGTCAAATTATGATTTACATTTATTTGAATATCTCTAGCGCCATCTGGTATATATATTTTTAACATCACCAAACGGTGGAAAATGTAATAATATCGTAGGTTGGTTTCTATTTACTGCCATATTGGATTGTAGATAGCTATCCGCAATTGTACATAGATGGTTCTCATAACCCAATTTGTGTTATTGGAATATTTTGATTATTCAATTGCATTAAAAGAATTATTTTAATAAAATTTAGTTATAAATTAGCAAGAAATGTAATATGAGACATTTAGAAGAAGAGAAACGAACTCTTAAATAAATTTATATATAAAAAAAATTTAAAAAATGTGTTTCGTCCCTAAAAATTACTTATAATTCTCTATTATCGATAATAGATATAGGTAATTAAAAACTTGCTAAATACAAGGAAGGTTCAAAAAGTAAGTTACACTAAATTACTTTGTTAATTTCATAAAGCGACAACACGTACATCATAGTCATAATAACTAAAGAAGCGAAATTAGCCCGCGCGTTATAGGCGTACGCTTGACGGTAGGTAAAAAAAAATAAACAGTGAGTACAACTTTATAAAACCTGGTGAAACGTTTACCATTTATATGCCTCTTTATAATAAACTTATTCACTGCGTGTGACAATACTGGTTTTGCCGAACCACAAACTAGGTACTTAGCTCATGGCGGCCAGCGCAATATTCTCTTCTTTAATCATAACATAGCACCATTGAGTGAACTCAACGACAGCACTCATTACCCATTGCTCAACTCCCATGTAAAAAAAGCACCAAAAAATAAATTCGCATTTGAACAAGTGAAGTGAAGAGGAAGCTTCTCTAAGTGGTAGTCTAGCTTTGATATATTTTGTTAAACTATTTTTTTTGTTTTTTGTAATATGAAAATTTGTAGAATCATTATTAATCATACCACAAATGATGCATTATTTATATTTAAGTGAAATATTAATTTTCAATTCAAAAAGTGCGCGTTTCGTATTTTTTATTTTTCGTATCTAAAAATATAATAACAAATTTCAAGTTCAGCCAGAAACAAAATGTCGTCATGCTTTAAATATTCTGTGCATATATTTATGAAGACTTAAGTTTCACATACAAATTTAACATTTTTTAAAGATGTGAAATTATGTAGGCATGTCTGCTAGTTCAAATGTATTTCATATATAAACCACATGTCAAAATTATGTCTAAATGTACATACATTATAACTAAACATATAATCTGCATAGAGTGATTTTTATTATTTTTATCTAGCAATTTAACAAACACATTCTACTTATTTTTCAATTTTCTTTCTTTTCTAATATAGTGATTTTATCCAATAAGTTTACACAAACTATAAAGATTACTATAAAACGATAGAAAACAGCAAGTGATATTTTGTTCAATTATAATTTTTTCGATTAGAACATGAACAACATATTTATGAAAACTTTTTAAGTAATCAGCGATTATGAAAGTAATAACATTCTAAAACTATATACTTATAATTAAAGTGCAGCATAATTAGAAATAATATATACTTACTTGCCAAAACTTCAGTTTTTTTATGTAATGCAGAATCACCTACATTTCACAAACGGGTAACTTTGTGTAATCTTCGTACTTTCTGTAAAACAAAATTATATCACCACATACAACATACTAAAGAGTTACGATCCAGATGTTCCTGGACTGATTCTATAAAAATTCGAAACTTGACTTTTATTCCTGGCGGTTACTGTCACCTTTGTAGTAGTCCCCTTGCGCAGCTATGCTCCGGTCCCAGCATTTTTTCCAGTTCTGGAAGATATTCAGGAAGTCGTTTTCTGTGAACGAATAGAGTACTGCTTCCGATTCCTATCGAATTTCCTCAAAGCTCTCAAAACGTCGACCTTTTAGCTACAGTAGCATTTTCAATAAGACCAAAGATGCATGGAGACAGATGTGACGAATAGGGAAGGGAGGTGGAGAACAGCAGTTGTCCAAAAGGCTTGTGTGAAAAAAAAAACGGGTGAGGTAGCGCAATGTCATTATGCAGCGACTAATTTCCTGCTCGCCAATGTTCGGACCGCTTGCGTCTGATATCCTCATGGAGTCGCCTGAAAATATTGCAATAGAACTCGGAATTAACCATTTGACTAGCTGGAGCGAATTGTATGCCTTTTATGTAAAAAAAAAAGATGCTCTTCACATTGCTTTTCACTTGTCGGCATTTCTTGGGTCTTGGCGAATTCGGATTCGCCAGTAATCACTCTTGACAAAAAGTTTATACCATTCGCAGCAAGTTGTTTACGTTTAATTACCATATCCGATTTCAACTTTATCACAGATGTCAAGAATAGTTCGACTACGGTCTTCCGGTCTTCATGAATGAACCGTTGAACTGTTGCGATGTTTTCGGGCGTAGTAAATGTCGAAGGTTTCCCTGCTCGTTCGTAATCACTAATGGACTTTCTACCAGTTTTAAAATGCGCAAACCACTTAAAAGTTTGTACTCGGCTTATTGATTTATCACCGAATGCTTGCTGAATCATTGCAAATGCTACTCGAGTACTCGAAAAAGTACTCGATAATGGTTCGAACATACAAGCGTAAAGTCAGAGGGCGAGTGTATCAGAATTATGTCAGGGAAATACTTGACACTGCTATTATGCAGTACAAAAAGGGGCAGATTACCCTGAGAGAAGCCACCGAGATATATGGCATACCAAAAACAACTCTTCATCGTCATGTAAAGGCCCCACAACGCAAGCAAGGAGGGCAGACAGTGTTAACTTCGGCTCAAGAAAATAGGTTGGTTGAGTTAACCATTTTAGCTGGTGAATGGGGATATCCCATGGAGAAATTAGATATCCGCTACATGTTGAAGTCTTACTTAGACCGTCGAGGCTTACGAATACAAAAATTTCCTAATAATATGCCCGGATCAGATTGGGTAAACAAGTTTCTAGAACGACATCGTTCAAAGTTGACGCAGAGGTTTGGTGAAAACATTAAAAGATGTAGGGCTGCGGTTGATCATGCAACTATAAATCAGTACTTCGACAATCTGGATGAAACCCTTAGGGGTGTTAAACCTGCCGCAATAATTAACTATGACGAAACGTGCTTTGTTGACGATGTTGGTAAAAAGAAAGTTGTTGTAAGAAGGGGTTGTAAACATCCCGAGAGGATAACGGATACAACAAAAAATTCTACTTCGGTGATGTTTAGTGTTGCTGGCAATGGAACGATGCTTCCACTATTCATACTGTACAAGAGCGAGCATCTGTACGATACGTGGATGATGAATGGGCCAGCAGGCGCAAGATATGGGAGAAATCCGAGTGGATGATTTGATCAAGCTCACTTCGAAGAGTGGTTTATCAAAATCGCAGTGCCTTATTTGAGAAAGCAAAATGGAACAAAGGTCGTGATAGGTGACAACTTAGCGTCTCATCTATCATTTAACGTTATTGAAATTTGTCGGGAAAACGACATTAAATTCTGTTTCCTACCTCCAAATTCAACACATTTGACCCAACCCCTTGATGTTGCAGTGTTTCATCCCATAAAAATTAGTTGGCGAAAGACTTTAGAAAAGTGGAAAACTAAAAATAAGGGGCCACTTCCCAAACAATATTTTCCGCAGTTATTACAGAAATGTTTGGCTGATATAAAAAATCTTGAAAACAATATTTTATCAGGATTTTCTGCTGCTGGGATAGCACCTACAGTAGACAGACAACAAGTGCTGAAGCGAATACCGTGCAGGAAACCTCCTGCAAATGATGATGACAATCACTGGACAGCACCATTAGCAGAAATCTTTCAGCAACTTCGAAATCCCGAAAAACCACATGTCGGCCGAAAAAGAAAAATTGATGTTCAACCTGGTAAAAGCTTAACTGTGGACGATTTCCCTTCTACTAGCGGACAAAATATAAGAGAAATTGAAGAACCTCATGATGATGCAACAAATTCAGATGAAGAAACACAAGAAGATTTAGAAGAGAATGAGGATTTAGAAGAAGGCTTTAAAGTGTCATCTATAAATGACCTGGAAATAGAAAATTTTATTGAAGTTAATTTTGAAACCATAAATAAAACGAATAAATCCTATGTAGGAATAGTGAAAAAAATCAAGAAAGACAAAGCTGAAGTTTTATTTTTAAGGCCAAATAAAAAACAAGAAAACGCTTTTGTATTTCCAGTGGTTGAAGATTATTGTGAAATTACAATAAACCAAATTATTTGTAAACTGCCCAAACCAACCGTTTTAAGAAGGGGTGGTTTCAAATTTGCTACAAACATAAGGTCATATAATAACCTGTAAAACTAAAATCCTACAATTTGTTAGAATAGATTTCTAAGTTAAAAATACATGCCTTTTCATCTTTATATAATATGATAGTATAAAAATGCACTGATTTTAAGTTTCAAATAATTTAATCTAACTTTCCACTACAATATCGTTTCATCGCACTGTGACTTCATCAGGTGGATGAATAAATGGTGAATTTACAAATTCATCCACCTGATGAAGTCACAGTGTGATGAAACGATATTGTAGTGGAAAGTTAGATTAAATTATTTGAAACTTAAAATCAGTGCATTTTTATACTATCATAGTTATGGAGTTTCAACAAGTGTCTCCCTTATCAATTAATTATTTATATAATATTGCTAAAATGCACCTAGTTGCCTTTTTATTTAACTACCTACCTACTTGTGTTTAATATTTCAGATTGTTATGTTTATTTTGTTAATATTTCACCTTTATATGTGTATTTTATGTTAACAAATTCTAATGTAAACAGACATGTTAAAAAACCCAACCATTAGAATAAATGTTTTATTTCCATGTTAAAATTGTTCTTTTTTTTATCAAATCTCATTAATTACCTATGTGCTAGAATAAGTCTTTGTTAAATTTTATCCCGATTGACCCCTCAAAAGGGGCTACTTGGTTTTTATAGGCCAAATAAGTGTCTGTACCAATTCACCCCAAACCCGGGGTCAATCGGGACAGGCGTTAAAAAAATATATTTTTTTAGGGGAAGGTCGTGAAAATAATCCGGTATCCATTACTAATACTAGTAAGTGCCTTCGCAATACTCACCAAATTTGAAATTAATATCTTTCAAATTTAAAAAGTTACACGCAAAAAATGTTAAAAAACTGTGCCGATTCGCCCCAGTTGACGGTAACGAGCAACTGCAGTTTCGACATATATTATGTTATCAAACTGTTTTATTTCATTCCAGTAACTAGTATATATATATATATATTAGAAGAAAATTAATTCTGGGAAAACCCTTTCCATTACCTATTTACTTTATTCTAGTAACTGAACGAGATATTTACGCAATTTTAAAGATAGGTGTATATCTATTAGGTTTGTTTTGTCATTAATAAGATTGTTTCGTGGCTTCCCTCAGTTGAAATTACATCCCAGAATAGGTAGGTAGAGAGTTTGACACATAAATTGTATTCCGGGTTCAACAACGAAATTACATCCCCGAACTAAACTTGATTTGTAAGATAAAATTGAAGTTATTTTCAGTGTTACCGAACTTTGGCCCCGTAATTTCTTCTTTTAATTAATCTAGTTCTCAAACAACGATATGCTCATCACCTTCAACTTCATGTTCTATTCAAAACTACCCTACTTTGCCCGCACCCTTATTATCTATGCCTTCACATACAATACCACGCAATATATCAAACCACCCCCCTTCACTTTCTACTACGTCCCAACATATATTTGTATCCCTTCCCAATACATCTGCATCTATTTCATCATGTTCTCAAAGAACTATTAATTCTTCCCACACACCCACAGATTCTACAAGTGAAAACTCTAGTATACCAGACAGCTTTTTAAACACAACAATAACTTCTGGTATCTGTCATGAAACTATACAGTCACAGCGACAAAAACGAAAATGTAACAATATGAGGGCATTAAAAAATGCAAGACAGCGAGTTGCTGATATTGAAAAAAGAAGGGTGGCTACTATCGAAAAGCTGTCTGAAGAACAAATAAATAATTATACACTCTAATACTGTGTTTATTTATATTATATAATTTTATATTACAGTCATATGTTACAAATATTGACAAATTCTTGTCTTTTTTCTTCAGTAGGCCCTCTGTCATGTTGAACAGCATCCACGACGATCTCATAAAAGATTTTGTGCCCCGAACTTTTTGGTAGGCCAAATCGGTCACTAGCCGTTAAAAAACTTTCAGGCTTGCTTAGTAACCAAATAGAAAACAACATTTTCTTTTCTAAAGATATAATCCTTTGATTTTCTTATCGATATTTCCTATTTGGTTCAGCGGTATCTAAAAACGAAATACATAAATGAAGTCTTTAATAATTATGGCCTGGAATTTAAGAACTAACGATTTTAGACTCTATATAACAACATATTTACCTCAAATGTTTGACGAGACATTCTAAAATGTTCGCTAAATTGCAAATTGTATAATTTGGCACCGTCACTTCATAATAGTTTTGGTTTCTTATAACCTCATTTTGGTCACGTTCTCGGATGTCTCCATTATACGGGTCGATCAAATCTAGCGCCAAATGGACAATACCGTCAACATTCAAGTCGTTTTCATTTAATATAAAATCCATCAACAAATTATTATTTTCCATTTTACTTTTTGAATTTTGAATGTTCGCAGCTTTTGACAGTACAAGTAAACACAAATGAAAATAACTAATCAACAACGAAGGTGTAACGCCAACGTTTAGTTGTAAAGCAGAGCGTTCACTAACAAGTAATGCCAACGCAAGCTGATTGCGCTAGTAAGCATAAGCGGCTATTTTCTAGTGACCGCGGCCATTGATACCTTCACTATAAAGGACATTGTGAGAGTGAGATAAAATATGTACAATGCTATACTATATTTACTCAACCTATAGAGTAATCACGAGGTGTACACGCCTGTAACGCCCATTTACAATAAAGTAGGAGTGGATATTATCTTAACGGTGATTTTACATTCTAAGTTACAAGACAAACTGTGAGTTTCCCAGATCTCTGGCCATTCTATTATCTGGTATTCTAGTTTAATGACTAAACCACCTTAATTGATGTTGTTCCACTGTTTCAAAGATCGATTCTATTTTCGGATCTCTCACAGCCTTGTTGCGTAATCTATCTTTCCAGGTGATGTCTTTGACTTTGGTTTAAGTATCAAATTTCAGTAGCTTATACTATTTTATTTTTAGCGACATGACCAAACTTTCATTCCAAATGTTAATGTCGGTCTAAATATCGTTTTATGCCTAATCATTTTAATTCCTTTTGAAATACTTTTCCGATATCAGTATTATCTGTTAAGAACATGATACACAATTTAACAGATGCATTCCATCTTATAATTCCGTTCCTGTCCTTCCCTAGCTATCGATTGCCACTCCAAGATATTTGAACGAGTTGATCTGTGCCAATAATTTGCCTTTGATCTCTAATTTAAGTCTTCCTTCTTCTTTAACTAAGATCATCACTATTATTATAAATATTCTTAGTTTTGTTATAACTACACCAGACCAATTTCCGTGCGCGCCATGTGCGTCGATGTGAGGATAATTGTATTGCAATTATAATAATTGAAGGGTCGAGTGGATGTAGGAGGTAACTAACATTTTTTGAAAAAATTGATTATTTGTATGAATGATGGTGGTAAGTGACAATCTTCCTTTATCACTAACTTTCATCGTGATATTATTACAAACATGAAAGTTACAAAGTGTTTGAAGGAGGTATGTATACACTTTCCTGTGGATATTCACAGATGAAGGAGGTTAGTGCGACAGATGCCTCCTTTATCCATTTTTCACTGCAGATACCTCCTTCATCCGTAAACTGCAGCAGGAATTTTGATTTTAGTTTTTCGTAACCGTAAGTAACATAACCTATAGCTTTAGTGCGGCGTATGTGTTTGTTGCTCTAAGTTTTAAAGAAATTTTTATTAGTGAATTTTAAGCAAACGCTAAAATTTCTCGCCCAAATGTAGAAGGATAGCTCAACAACCAAACCATATAACCTAAAACGAATATGTTCCGCTTGTCTTTCACACGAACCTTTTTGACATCTCTCCTCTCTCTCTCCCGCCTATTCACCAGATAAACGTGGTTGCTTGCGAATTTGATCTCTTCCTGAAAATGAAACTGCCCCTAAAAGGCTGACGTTTCGATAGGATTGAAGAAAAAAAAAAATTGTAAGCAGTACCCTACTCGTTCGCAGAAAACGACTTCGTAAATAACTTCAACTGGAAAAGTTGGTGGAAACGGTGGATAGATGCGCGCAAGGAGGGTACTTCGAAGGTAACGGCTACCGCCAGGAATAAAAGTTAAGTTAATTTCGAATTTTTATAGTATCTGTCCGGAAACATTTGGATCGCACCTCGTATTAAAGCAATATTAGTAAAATTTGACACAAATAAATAAACAACATAAGCCAAGCTTTTCTCCTTTTTAAAACATCAGGCTTTCGCAATAAATGTAATTTGCAAGAAATCGTATGTAGCACAATGTCTGGAGGTGAAAACAAAATAATATTAGTAATGTTTATCTCAACATTTCAGAATTTACCTTGTTGTTTTTTAACTAAATATGTTCTTCTTCGAAGCGTGTCTATGAAACCTTATTACCAGTAACACCATACACACATCGCCAATAGGCATTTCCGAAAATTAATTCCAGCAATTTTTTTTTTGTTTTAAACGTTTTGGTTGAATTCCCTATGTATTTTTTTCAACGTGGATTAGGCCTCGAGGAGGCACCTCGTTTAAAAAACCGGTTGGAAACTTACCTTCGAAGCGGGATGAAAAGGAGGGTATTAACGAAATATTCGGAGAAAAAACTGATTTTATGTCCTTTCAACACGCTGTAAAATGTTTAGCAGCTGTCGAATCGATAGATACGTTCAAATTTGTTTTGCTTTCACTTTGCTTATCCGCATAATCTAAAGTTTAAAACAGCGCATGTATGGTAGACTATGGCAAAATTTTAAGCTTAATATTTTTAATCCCAAAATACTTTTCGTGGTTACGATTAATCCTGTTGAAATTCGCGGTATTTTGTATTTGTAGATTGCCAATTCTTTGGATTTGTATATTCTTAGTTGAGGCTCTGGTCTACGTAGTATAGTTAATTTAATTTTGTGAAGTTAATTTTAAATTTAATTCCATTTTACTCTCATCATTGATTGAGATTTAATCTTGTCTTTTAATTATTGTCATTCACTGCTATAATACAACAATCTGCAGAAGGTATTTTTCATATTCCGAATACTGCTAGATTACTATAGAACTTATAAACTTTTTCATTGTCCTACGAATGTACCATAGTTGTTGCAGTTTTTATAGGATTCGAATATTATAATTAAGCGCCAATGCTTGTTGAAAGAGAAGCGTGATACGTTAGAGGCATGGACAAAACTTTTTGACAATGTTGTGATGAACTCACTAGAGATTTATACGCAAATGCCCAATTAAATGATGGTATAAAGCTGTGGTAGTAAATGTCATCTAACTACTTAGAAAATTTTGTCAATATACGGACCTGAAATTTGTAATTTTATATAAGCATGCTTTGAATTTTTAAATGTGTTTGGTCTTATTTGACAACCGAGCTAGTAAAAATGTTCAATATTCATTGGCTCCTACTAGACAGCTTTAGATTTCATTATACTCTTCACAATAGACGAGCAGTTATAGAGATGTTGTAGCTGCGCTTTCAGTGTAGGGGTAACATCAAAATCTGACAAATGGAATGGAAGTAATGTGACTTCCGCACATTAAGAATATATATTGCTATTACTTACATTGTAACAGAGCCCTAGCCAAGATTTTTTACTCTTGCAATAATATTCACTACAAGTCTGATAATGGATACCAGGGACAGCTTTTATATATCTACAATCGACCGCTAGATGGTGGTTTTGGCATATGTAATCATTATATTCTTAAAGTTTGACATTTGTCAATGAGAAATACGCGATAGCTTAGAAATTGAGTCAGTAGTTTGTTGACAGTGACAGTTTTAACACAGTGAGTTTGTAAAATAATGGAGATTACTCGGGAAGGTTTTCGTTGGATGATTTTTTATGATTATAAAGAAGTGCACAAGTATGCATTATATCGCTTAAGGTCCACTTTTGGTAATGAAGCACCATCACAGAAGATAGTTTACAATTGGTTTGCAGAATTTCGTCATGGTCGTGCCTCAGTGAGTGATGAATCACGTAAAGATCGACCAAAAACTGTTGTGATTCCAAAAAACATCGCTGTGCGGAAAATGATAGAACACGGTCGACATGTGACTTACAGTGAAGTAGAGGCATCTCTTGGCATATCGCAGACTGTAATTCATTCGATTTTGCATGAACATTTATTTGTAAAAAAAAATATGTTCCAGATGGATTCCACATAACTTGACCGTAGCACAGAAAGCAGCTCGTGTCAATTGGTGTAAAGATGCGCAAAAAATTCGACGTAGCAACCGCAAAATCCATATACAGCATCGTCGCAGGTGACGAAACATGTATATATGCGTATGAACCGGAAACCAAGCAACAATCTACTGTATGGGTGTTCCAAGATGCACCGAACCCCACAAAAGTTGTTCGTGCAATGAGCATTTCCAAGAAAATGATCGCTTATTTCTTCGGCTGCACAGGACACATCGGTACAATTTCTTTAGAGTATCGAAAATCTGTTAACGCTAAATGGTATACATTAATTTGTTTGCCAAAAGTTATAGACGAAAAACGAAAGAACAACCGAAGACGTTGCATTATTCTTCATCACGACAATGCGAGTTCCCATACAGTACGTTTAACAGTTGACTATTTGAAGGAGAAAAGTGTTGAAATAATGTCTCATTGTCCATATTCACCTAACTTGTCGCCGAATTATTTCTTTTTGTTCTCAACTGTGAAACAAAAAATGTTGGGGCAGTGATTTTTAACACCTCAAGAAGCAGTCGAAGTCTTCGAAAACCATGTTTCTGAGATACAACCTTCAGAGTGGAAAAAATGTTTTGAGAACTGGTTCGTACGCATGCAAAATTATATAGACGATAAAGGCGAATATTTTGAAAAACAATAAAATAGTTCGTTCCCAAAAATTTCGTTTTCTTCCCAGATTTTGTAAAAATATAAAAGGTGACCGTCGTATTATAGTAACTTAACAGTGGATAGTCGGCTTATGCTCATCATATAAAATGACTTCTTTCAACATTGGACAGAAATTGGTAGTTTTCTTTCCTCTGAAATAAAACCAATTATATCATAATAATTCGCATTTATTGGATGGAAAATGTTGAACTTATTTATGCCTAGAAAGGTTGAATCAATGCTTTAGATTTCGACTATATGTTTTAAGAAAGATATTGAGTAAAATAGGTAAACTTTTTAATTAAATAATGAGTAGCATTGATTCGATACGTTTGGTTGTATGGGTTATTTATATTATGTGCATATATTTGCAACAAAGTTTGGCCGAACAACTGTACAGTGAAACTAGTTTTAAAAATAATAATTCTCATGAAATCGAAAATAACTGCTCAAATCAAACAGGTAAGTGAAATCACATTGTATATAACATTATTTTACAATATGTAAGTAATGCCTTACTTACGTTTTTCTTCCGTAGCTTGTGGTTCTAAAGACGTTGATGGCGGTCCACGACAAATACTCAAAGTTCTTCCTCCAGATTCAGATGACGGTAAGAACATGCCTAATTAAAATTTTTTTTTGTGTTTTGCTTTGTAACTCCAATATGTTTTTCCAGATATTAATGAATCAAGCGACAATGAACCCTTCTCTGCTGAAGAGAGCGATGAGTATGTACCTCCAACATCTGAGAGCTCTTCAGATTCAGAAACTGTAGAGAAATGTTTAAAACAAAATTCACAGGGATGTTCTAAAGAAACATTTGAAAGTCAAAGTTACGACAGTGACACGGAAGCAAGTGAAGGAAAACAGATTTTTGAAACTGACATGGATTATACTGCAGAAGAAAGACGAAACATTAATTCGGTCACAATAGAAAAAGTTAAGAAAAAGTTGTTTCCAACAGTTGACAAAAAGGCAAGAAAAAAATGTGCGAATCCAAATTTGTGGAAAAGAAAGAAGGCTGCGATTGCAAGAGAAAGGGGATTAAGTTATAAAAGTCAAAAAGGCAAAAATATTCCCGGTAAAGAGGTAAACTTGGGCATGCTATGCAATAGTACATGCAAGAAAAAAATGCTCTGAAAAAATTGATATAGAAAAAAGAAAAAAGTTGTTTTCAACTTGGACATAAATGCCAAAAATGTTTATTTGTTTAAGAGCATGACGGCAAAAGCACCAGCCAGGCCACAAATTACTGCAAATCGTCATAAGTCAAAAACGTTCAGATATTTCGTGCATATTGATAATGCTCCTATTTCAGTCTGCAAAAAAGCTTTCTGTTCTATTTTCCAGATTGAGAAGAAAAAAGTTGAATATTTACAGAAATCTTTAAAACCGGGTGCTTCCATACCTTCTCCAGATAAAAGAGGGAAACATGAAAATAGGCCGCACAAATTAAGTGACGATGTAAGAGAATATGTAAAGACGCATATCAACAGTTTTCCAGCTGAGCTCTCACATTATTCGAGAAATAATAATCCTCACAAGAAATATCTTTCTCCTATATTAAATATATCGAAAATGTACAATCTATACCGTGAGAAGTGTCAAGATATCTTGTTAAGTACTGCACATATGCCAAAATTTTGTCGAGGGAATTTAACTTATCATTTGGACACCCACGTAGTGACACATGTAGTACATGTGACAGTGGCATAAGCTCTGAAGAGCACAAGGAAAATTACGAGGCGGCATTTTCGTTACAACGTGCGGACCGGCATTATGCAAGAAACAACGACGAAATATGCTACCTAACGATAGATTTGCAACAAACATTACCATTACCTAAACTTACCACATCGAAAGCCTTCTATTTACGACAAATGTGGATGTACAATTTGGGGATCCACTCACTATTAAAGAATAAAGAAAAAGCAAATTTTTTTACTTGGACAGAAGATGGTGCTAATCGTGGAAGTTCCGAAGTATGCAATGCCTTACTGACATTTGTAGAATTCAATCTACTATCTGACGACAACAAAATTTCTCACTTGGTTATATGGACAGACTCATGTGCTGGCCAAAACAAAAATTTTTTAGTCATATGTCTGTACCAGTATATGATTTTAAAGGAAATGGTGAAGATAATCGATCACAAATTCCCAGAAGTAGGCCATAGTTATCTAGATTCAGATCGCGATTTCGGTCGAATTGAAAAAAATTTAAGGAAATATGAGTCAATAGCCTTACCCGAAGAATATAGGGAAATAATCGCTAAATCCAGCAAAATAAATCAAGTGATAGATATGGGCCTTCATTTTCGAAATTTTGAAGACTTACCTACACAATTGAATCTTATCAACAGAAAGAAAAATGTCCTCAAAGAGAATGTACCTTTTAGAGATGGTATAAAGTGGATACGCGTTGATGAATATGGCTCCTACTTGTATAAAGAATCTTACGATCCACATACGCCTTTTAAAAAAGTGGATATAAAACGAAATTTACGAAATGATTATCCCCTTAACGTGCAAATAACAAGGGTTAATAAAAAATATGGACAACTTTCGCAGGAAAAGCTCGACAATCTTAAAACTCAACTGGCATTCATAAAAGCTCAATTCCGATGGTACTATCAACAAGTTATCAATGAACAAGAAAGTAAGCTTTAGTAACAATGAACATTAAATATTTTTACGTGAGTTGAAATTAATTTGTATGTTATTACACTTATGCAAAAAATAAATTAAAAACATTTTTGCTGTACATTGATCTTTCTTTCCTACAAATGAAGAAACTCAATCATCTACATGTTGATGGATAAAGGAGGTAAGTGTTGTTTTTTTGAAAATTTAAAAAGTTATGTTCCACATCTATTGAGCAGTTAGTGGTTCAAATTATTGATACCTAGCTGTAAATGCATGAAAGTAAAAAAGGGACGGGTTTATTTTTTTATATAAGGACTTATCAATGAAAATATTTGAAACCTAATTATTTCCATTGTTTGGTTTTGTTAGTTACCTCGTTCATCCACTCGACTCTTCAATTATAATTATAATTATTATAATAATTATTATTTTTAATAGAATAAATGTCTCTACTTCTATACTTATATCGGTAACAAGTTCATGTTGCGTCCCTATTCTATCGCATATTCTAATATATTACGAATTACACTCCCATACCGGCGCTCATGGCGCGCACGGAAATTGGTCTGCTGAGTTATAACTGTAGTAAAATCCCCACACACATAGCAAAAGAAATCAGGATGATTTTTGCACTAATTCGACATTTGGATAAAAAGTAACAAATTTCAAACTTAGCTGGTAGAACTACTTTCTGAGGAATACGAAACGATGAAGTTAAATAAGAAAAACTAGAAAAAATGGATATGAGTATTTAAAAAATATCTCAATTCACGCAAAATTGTGTATGATGAGCTTTCCTTGTAAAGCAGTGTTACTAAAGAATATCTTAGATTTCAGATATAATAAAATTTAACGTCTTGTAATGTTCTTAATATCTAAATAATACGTTCTTGATCGATAATATTCATATAATACATTTATTAAGTAGCTTATATTTACTTTTAATAAATTACCTCATATTAATTTTGATAATCTAAGCTTATCTATTTTTCTCAGTATACATTTGTTGGGTTCAGAGGCGATTATTACGTGATGTAAGTACTTTGGAGCAAATACGAGGTAGTACCTAAAAGTTCCCAAAATTTGAATCATTTGCGTAAACGGACCTAGTTTCAATCAAACACCGCTACGTGGAGTTGTCTACAATTTTTGTGAATCAGACGTTATTGTAAGTGGAAACGTTCTTTGCAAGTGAACATTTTCTTATTGTTGTGTCTCTGCTTTTTTGTAATTTTTCAATAGTCGATTTGAAAGATCAAGGTTCTGTATCAAGTTCTGTTTTAAACTCGGTAATGTACACGTATAAACAGACAGAATGTTACAGGATTCTCTGATAATAGTTTGTGTCAAGCCCAAACTTATTTAAACATTTCAATAGTGACCGAACGTTTTGACAATGAAAGCTCAAGGCGGCCATCAACCAGGATTGCTCCAGAATATGTTGCCATTTGAAATTCAGTTGTAAATGATGGTAGGCAAACCATCCAAGACGTCAAGAGCATTGTGAAAGTATCTTATGACATTATCTGTGGATTTTACAGGAAGAATTGAAGATGAGAAGGATAGCAAGCACCACCAAGATAACGCGAGGCCACATACCGCTTCGATGTTACAGCAAGTTTATTGCAAAATAATATAGCCGTTGTTCCTCATTCAACTGACTCCCTTGAGCCTCCTTGGCACTTTTTGCTCTTTTAGAAAATGAAAATTAAGTTGAAGGGATTTGTGACTATAGACGAAAGTGAAATTGAATCCCAGACGACGTTCAACATGTTAACAAAATAAAGCATCCAGAATTCGTTCCTTTCGTCACAGAGACGCTGGGATAGGTGTTCCCAGTCCTAAAGCGAACACTTTGAAGGAAACGAAGGTGGATGAATGCACCTGCAACTTTATTTATACTCACACACTTCGAAAACTTTTGAGTACAACCTCGCGGAACTCACAATGTTATAGATGAGGTGAATATGAACCGTAAGAGGATTAAATCACACTTTTGCTAGTCTAAATATCAAAAGTTTTTTAGTATTTAATAAAATCTGGCGGTGCTGTAATAAATCATTCGACGATCTCAATGCCTTTCTTCTTATTTCATTCTTGACTTTTTGAAAGCAAATTTTGGTATGCCAATTAGCATTTGCGGTTCTTGGATTCTCTCAAGTTCAGTCGTCACGTATCCAGTGAAACGGAAGAAACAAAAAATTATTTTCTTGGCAGCACTACATGAAGAAATAACATTCATAGGTTTTGGCTTGCTTTCAAAGACATACACACAGCATCACAGGTCTTGGTCCCCCTCTATATAAAAGAAATAAATGGTGTATTGTTATTTCTGAGTACTTATCAAAATAGGCACATTGTATGGAAACAAAAACACCAATGACGTTTGATGATAAAACAAGTGTGATTTATTGTTAATTGTTGAAGAAAACCATCAGTTTTGTTGCATTTTGTCAAACAATTTTCATGATTATATCGTGTTATAACGCTGGGCCGTGAAATTTCCGTCTTTAGTAGAACAAGAATTATTGCCTCGCATGTTGCTGGACATTCAAATCATCACATATCCGCGATGTTAAATATCCCTAGAGCATCTGTTGTACGCATAGTGCATAGATATGTAGAAAGTGGTTCTGTGGAAACAAGACATCGTTCTGGACGTACCCGAGTGTCGAATGAAAGGGAGCATCGTTACTTGGTTCAATATACCCAAAGGCATCGAAATGCTTCAGCACCAGCCCTAAGAGCTCACTTCCAAGGTACGTTTCGTCATGCTCTACCATTCGAAGACTTCATTGTGCGAATTTACGTCCTAGAGGACCTTTAAGGGTACACACTCTACTTGGCACGACACCGAGCTGCCCGCTTCCGTTGGGCTCGGGGCACATGAGTTGGCTTTTACGGTAGTGGTGATGGGTCTTATTTACGGATGAGACCAGAATTGGATTGGTGAGTGATGATCGCAGGCAACGGATCTGGAGGGCACCAGGTCGTCAAGAGCGATTAAATTTGCCTCGTTAAGTGGTTCCTTACGAAAGGGGTATAGTCATGTTTTGGGGTGGTATAATGGTCAACCGCCGTAGCACGCTAATTTCCATACAAAGGACATGACAAATGCAGTTTACATTGAAAACGTTATTAGGTACATTATCTATTCATTAAGAGCTGGCTGAAAATTTAATCTTTGTGGATGATAATGCCAGACCACATCATGCAATAAGGGTTCGGGAGGCATTTGAAGAAGGACATATCACCAGATTGGATTCGCCAGCACAATCCCCCGATATGAACCCAATAGGACATATATGGGAATTTGTTGCTAGAGCCGTTCGCAATTGGATTAACCCACTCCACATCGCAGAAGAATTAACTATAGCGGCTATAGAGGAATGGAATAATATTCCGCAAGAAATCATAAATTCATTGATTATTTCAATGGATAGGCTTGTCATTGCGTTAGTAAGAAGCAGAGGAGAGCATATTGAGTATTGAATATTGTTGATTTCACTCATTCCTTTGTTTCTATATTTTTTTTGTTTATTAAATTTTTTCCTTTTTTTTTTCTTTTTGTTCTATTAATAATGGTCAACAATTATAATTATCAAATTTTCATCTTAAAAAACGTGTTTTCAATATAATATTTTTATTGTTCATAATAACACATTATTATTATAGTCTTTTGGGGGTCCAACACTTTTGATGTTTAGTGTAAATAGTGGATTGTTATTCACTTTTAGGATCGTACCAATAAATTCAAGTTTGGAATGTAGACTAAATTTGAACGACCTCAGATGAATTTTTCTAATTATTTTTTTATAACATTGGACACAGTCTTGTTTTTGGACTTCTACCAAATTGTGTAATATCCAACGATTGCTTTAAAGCTTTAAAGACGAAATTTGTTCCCAAGCATTTTGTTTAGCAAAGAAATGTTCTAAATTAATTATTATATACGAGTATATGATAGAATTCCCATTACAATAAAATAAAAAGTATATTTATTTGTACACAAAGATTTTATTAATAATTTAATACTGCAATATCTTATATAAACATAAATAATAGAGGTAAAACAATATAGCATGATGTTCATAGTACATTATACACATTCACATTTACTTAGGTATATGGCACATTTAGATATGGAAAACCATAGTCATTATTCTCGAATTATAGTGAAGAGAAAAACAGTTTCAATAATAATAAGAAGTAAATGTGGAGGAAGGAACAGCAAACGTCATGAAAAGAGAAACGTTACAGACCATTCTATAAATTACACAGATGTTATACTTAATTCAGTAATAATAGTAAATATGTACAAATGATCTTAAAGTTCTACTTAAGTATCATATTCCCTAAATATGTATAATAATATATTAAAATCTATGTACACTTTTTATAAATATTAAAGACATAATACACATTTATTTAATCTATAAACTAGGACAGTGCGCAGGTATATAAATAAATATACAACGTTATGACTTGACGAGGAATGAGAATGACGATGACACCGAGACATCTCTGGCGATATAATACTACCGAATAATTTTCCTTAATTTGAAAACGGTGAAAAGACATTTAAGTTCGAAACATAACGAGCAATGAATTTGATTTCTAGTCAATTGAATTTGTGAACATATTCATTTGACGTAAGTTAATTTCTCCGTCTTCAATTACAAACGTGTTCTTCTTTCTTGTACTCGCAAAGTTCGCAAACTACGTTACAACACCATTGAAACGTACATCGACATTTTTCTTTAACTTCTCTTACTCTGGTTTGATATCCTCTGCCGCAGCATAATAACCTACAGCCATCCATTCCCGCACTGGTTCTATTGCAAAGTCGACCACGGGTACCCAATATACTAAGACTGAAAAAAAATAATCATTAATATATAAATATAGATTAATTTCCTGGCTAAAAAATTAACCCCAGTGATACACGCCTACCTCAAGAGGTTTGTAAAATTCTTACCGGTAGAATGGCATTATTTAAGATCATGAAATTTATATGCATAATACGAAGCGAGATATTTATATTATCTACCTAACTCGTTATAGGAAAAGCTATATTTTATTATTAAACATATGATGATGACATATGAAAGACGTCGTTAATTTTGAAAAAAGACAATAATCACTCGGTGCCAAGTCTACACTGTAGGGTGCATGTGGCATCTCTATAAAGCCACAGCCGTTGATTATTTTTCAGACTTGGAGAGCCTTATGAGCTCAACAATTGTCACGGAGCAATATAATCTTTCGAGCAAAATTTTGTGGTCTTTTTTGCTGAATGGCAGTTTTCAAATTTCGGATTGTTTCCTTATATACTTCTCCTGTAATTGTAGAGCCTTTCATCATCTATTCAATTAGAGGGATTCCTTCTGCAGCACCGAATACCGTCGCCATCAGTTTTCCAGATGAATTTTGTGTTCTTGTCTTTTTGGTGATGTAGATCTTTTGCGGTTTCACTGCATGGATTCATGGTCAAGTATTGATCACATCCACAAAGTAACTAATACGTTAAATAGGCAGATGGGCAGTGAGCCACATAATGGGCCCAAAAGGAAGGCTATCGAAGATTTATCCGAGAGACCATCGACACTTCTTCATAAAGAATTAAGGGTAGGAATACTATTATCAGACATACGTACATACCAGGGCGGTCCCAGATTGTTCTGGCCTGACCGAGTTCGAGAAGGAAAATTTAAATGAAACAGGTTTTATTTTTCTATATAATCACCCTTTATTGCAACGCACTTGTTACATCCATGAATCAACAGTTCAATACCTTTATAAAAATAATATTTTTCTTTCTCTTCAAAATGACCTGACACAGGGGCTTGCAGCTCATTATCGCTAGAAAATTTTATCCCACGAAGATTTTTTTAGATTCAGAAACAAATAATAGTTGCTTGGAGCCACATCGGAACTATATGGTGGATTTTCGAGCTTAGTGAAGCTACATTCAGTAATAGCAACCTTGGTAACACCTGCTGTGTGGGCAGGAGCATTGTCGTGGAATAACAAAACTCCTCGCTGTAATTTTCCACGTCGTGTTTCTTTAATGCAGTCTTTCAATTTGTGCAGAAGTGATGCAGTAGTGCACTTTCGGGTGGATTGTTGGACTTTCGCTTTTCGTGCGGATACCTCCTCCTTGAATCGCCACTCCATTGATTCGCGTTTGCTTTCACGATCATAACAGAGCACCATGGTTTCATCCTCGGTTATAGTTTATGTAGTATTGTCCTGACACAGCTCTAAAAAGGCGGCCGCACATTGAACTCATGTCTGTATTTGAACTGCCGACAAAAGTTTAGGCACCCACCTGGCACGCACTTTAGTCATATGCAGATGATCTTCCAAAGCACGGTGCACACTACTTTTCGATAGCCCCAATCTTGCGGTAATTTCCCTCACTTTTAACCGAAGGTCACTCAACACTTACTCCTCAATAAGACTAATTGCTTCCACTGTTAGAGTTTCAATCGGTCGACCTTCATGTCCAATATTTTCCACTGTCTCTCGTCAAAAACGAAACGCTTTCACCCAGTTCTTTACTGTGCTATAAGAAGGGGAAGTATCACCGTATACGCCAGCTAAACGCCTTTGAATTTCTGACGGTGAATGACCTTCTTTGAACAGAAACTTAATCACACTTCTGTATTCGACTTTTGACATTGGTCTAAAAGGTGTGACACCTACTATTTTAGCAACTGTCATTCACACACTATAGGTTGCAGTTTTATGTAACTTTCTGGTGAGGTATACAAGGAGTGGGGCAGTAGAGTGATATGTGTCATGTTGTCATATTCCTTGTCCAATCATATCAGGCCAGATAATTCTGGGACCGCCCTCGTACATGTACTATGTAACATAGAAAATAGTGTTAATAAAGTGTATCATTCTGTCCACAGAACAACGACTTAACTCAGCAAATGGAATGTAATGATCTAAATTGCATCGGCAGGAACATATATGTTGCCCGAAACTTCCAACTCTGCCGACAAATAAAAGGAAGTGCTCGAAGATGTTACAAAACTCAAACCCAGAGATGAAGAAGTTTTGAATGCTTTGAATACTGAAGGTGGTATAGTAATATTTTCATGTTACACAAATTTGCATTTTCTGTGCCCAACCCACACCATTTAAATGGAAGGAAGTTTTCAGTTCTGCAGTCAGATGTTCACTATTCAAGCTTTTAAAAATGCATATTACGTACCGGTAGTATTCTGCTTGTTACATCATAAAGTAGCTAAAACTTATGTCAAATTATTTAAAAATATTGCACAAAAATGTGAATTTAGGGGATTGCAATTTAGACCTCAAAACATTGTAATTGATTTCAAAATAGCAATTTAGAATACATGTTCAGTGATCCAGCCAGAACCAAAAATTACAGGTTGTAGATTTCATCTTTGTCAGGCCTAGCATAAAAAACACAAAATTTAGGTGTAACCACAGAGTACAAAGACAAAAATTTCGATATTGGGGCAAGTCTGAGAGTGTTCTTTGGAATACATTTCTTAGAACTTGCAGAAGTAGGTGATTCCTTTTCAGAGGAAATATACTCTGCGATTCCTTTGGATAACAAAGTTATAAAATTCTGTGACTACATTGTAGATAATTATATTGATGAAGATTCATCTTTTGCGCCATATATTTGGATTTCTACCACTGAAAGTATGCATCGAACAACAAATTCATGCGAATCTTTTCATAATAAATTTAACAATTTCTATTCTGTACGTCCGAATATTTTCCCCTTTGTAGATATTTTGCTAATTTTTCAGGCAGAAACTTATATTAAAATAAATTCTGCAAAACGCAATGCTAAAAAAACTCATATTAGAAGAGAACAAGTTTTCATCAAAATGATAGTAAAATGTAGGTCAGGTAGATTAAGCAAACTAGAATTTGTAAAAAGTTTGTCGTTGCAGTATTTACCATAAATTAAGTTTGTAACACCTGCTGTGTTAACTTTGTAAATATTTTTAAACGAAGGATCTCCCGTTACTGAGGTACATCTGTGAATTACAGACAGACTACTTTATTTGTAAAAATCAAACATACACTAAAGTAAACGCGTAAACTGCAACTTTTCAACATAATCGCCGCGAATGTTAAGGCACTTATCGAAGCGAGGCACAAGTTTCTGTATATTTTCTTCGTAAAAGGTGCGATCCAAATTTCTAAAATACTGCCGTACTAAATCTTGAAGTTCATTGTCGTCTTCAAACCTTTTACCCGACAAATGAGCTTTCAACGCCCCAAACAAATGCAAACCAGAAGGAATCAGGTCTGGGCCATGGGGCGGATGGACAATAACTTCAATTGTGTTTTTAAAGACAGGCCTCCGTCTGATTATAGTTGTGCGGTCTCGTATTGTCATGCAAGAACCTGATTCCTTTCGCCAACCTTCCTCTTCGTTTCTGTCGAATGGCTTGATGTAGTTTTTCGAGAGTTTGATAATAAATATCGCTGCTGATTGTCGTTTTCGGTGGTAAAACCTCTATGAGCAAAATGCCGGGCATATCCCAGAATACAGTTGCCTTTGTCTTTTTTGCAGACTGCTGAAGTTTGAATTTTTTGGTGTTGGCGAACTCGGATGCTTCCACGTCATCGAGTCTCTTTTTTGATTTGGGGGTATGCTGGAATACCCACGTTTCGTCTCCTGTAACTACAGACTCTATAAATCCGTTTTCCTGACAAGAGCGCGTTAAAAGTTCCATTGCCGCGGCCATTGGTTGCATTTTGTGTTATTCGGTCAACAGTTTTGGTACCTATCTCGCACTTTTCGATGGCGTAATTTAGATACGATTTCATGAACAGAGCTTCTAGGAATGCCGGTCATAAGAGCAATTTCCCGTGTTTTCAACAAACGATCTTCTCGAATCAGCGTATCGACCTTTTTTCTCGCCCGTTTTCATTGCTGATGGTTTTTTCGCACACTGTCGGGATCATCGTTCAGAGGTGTGAACTGTTTAACGAAACACTAATTTGTTTTCGACTCATAACACCTTCTCCGTAAGTCTTCAGCACTTTTCTTTATGAATTTCGGTAGGTACTTTTCACCTACCGAAGCGGTATATTTTATAAGGGATTGTTTCTGGTTTCTTTTCTTTGGGTATTATTAGGTTACAACGTTTAGTATTTTAAAAATACGTTTTATATTGTTATATTGTATATTTATCCTATACACTTTTAATGAAACACTGTGTAAAGTTTTCATGGCGGCCAATATCCCATTCAAAAAGCTTAAGAATCCAGTCCTCAAGAGGTTTCTCACAAAATATACTGATTGTCATATACCAGATGAATCTACTTTACGTAAATACGACTTACCAAAATGTTATTTGAGAAACATATGAAAATATGAACCAACCTATCTGGTCATTATCTTTGGGTAAGTGCAGACGAAACAACGGATGGGACGATATGTGTTAAATGTAGTTGTTGGTATTCTTCATCTGACAACTTCATACCAACCATACTTAATTGCAACTAAAATATTGCCAGTCGTAAATGGTGAAACAGTTGCAGAAGTAATTGATCAATGTATTCATAATATATTATCATCGGATAATAACTATAAAGACAGGATGCTATTATTTTTGACTGATGTGGCAACTTATATGTTAAAAACAGGCAAGTTATTAAAGCAATCTTATCCCAATATGCACAGTATGTGAATACATCGGGGGCCATTTTCCACATGTTGATAAGTTAGTTTCATCATTTAAAAAGATATTTCTCAAAGCACCTTCACGAGTGGCATTATATAGAGAAATACTTCCAAATTTGGCTTTACGCCCAGTTCCTGCATTAACTAGGTGGGGAACATGGCTAGAAGCAGCATTTTTCTATTCACGACACTTGGATGAATTAAAAAACTTTGTTTTTCATCTTCAAGGTGATGATACGAAAAGCATTTCTAATTGTAACCACCTGATACAAATTGAAAATTTACAAAACTAGCTAAACTTTATTAAATCTAATTTCCAGTGTCTTACACTTACATGCAGAATCAAGATATTAACCTAAAAGAGGCGATAATTAACTTAGAAACCGTTATCGATCCAATGAAAAGTATGCCTTCTGAATTTGGAAACAAGCTGAGAGAAAAAGTTGATACCATATTTAGCAGAAATCCAGATTTGAATATATGCACAGAGCTGATTAAAAAATCTATACATTCGAAGTATGGTGCACTTTTGCAACATTTTAATCACGCACCCGTCACCAGTAGTCATGCAGACCGGACATTTTCTATTTTTAAAGACGTTTTAACATCTAAAAGAACTAATTTAACTCAGGAACACCTTGAACAAATTTTAGTTGTTCATAGTAATGTTTTACACTTTCACTGTTTCACAGAAAATAGATAGTTTTGAGTTTTGTTGTTTGTAAATTATTTTTATTCAAAATTCGATACGCAATGCTGGCATTACTTTTGTTTCAACAGTAGTTGCTGCCAGTTACCAAACCGTTTATTACATTGGCTCTGTTGTGCATTGACAGATATATGTAGGTATGTTCCACTTATGTAGCTAGTCACACGTATCAAATTGTTCGAAACTAAGAGATCGCTTACAGAAACAAACCTATTGCGAATACAAAGCAGACGCCTGTGGACTATGAATCATCAATCGCTCGAGTCCGCTCTCTGCTAATGTGTATTACATCTCACTTTACATGCAAATGTCGCCTAATGTGTTGCGTTGATTTCTACATTTCGACAACCTTGTACCAGTATGCAGCAACGCTACACGTCGCGATGGTACCTTCCTAGTTGTTAGGATAATGAAAAATTCGTGAAAAATCACGCCTATCTCGGAAAGTGTGGATGCATTTCTCTCTTATTGGACCTTGTCAACACACAGTATCCAGGACAGATATGATTCTTCACTTCTATACTTCGCGTATATACAATAAGAGTAAAGATAACTGGAAACACTGATAACTGAAAATACCGCACAACAATTTGGGTGTGCCGTACTATGTGTGGGCGTGCCTTAAGTCATTGCAATATGTCACTGTTGTATGTCAGTTTTGAATATTTCAAAGTAATATTTATTAATTTATTGATATAAAATGGCACAATATAGCTTTATTAGAAAAAAGCAAATTATAAAGTGGTATCACAGAGGTAATTCAATAAGAAATATATTATAATATATTTATTTGAAGAGACATACAATGTACGTCCACCGTGTGGTACACTGCGCGACATATCAAACCTGTAGTACAGCTCGTATGAGCATAAAATCAGAATTTTTTAGTTTCTTAAATGGGACAAATACAGGTATTCATACTGTCATTTATAGACTTCATAGGTTATACATACATTGCTAATACGGATAACTCAACTCAAATTTGACAAGCCTGACTTACATTGATAATATGTTAGTGTACGGGTTTTATATGTCCAGGAGTCTACTATTCATAAAATTATAAAAGAATTTGAAACTGGTGGTTGTCTTTCTCCGCGGCATCACAAAATGATTAGGCAAATTAATATTGCCAATTCTGAAGAACGAGATACACTCATTTGCGCCAGTGTAGAAGAAACTCCGACCATATCGAGCAGAGCCATAGCAAAGCAATTCGGTGTTACTGCAAACACAGTTCACAATGTTTTAAAGAAAACTAAATATCGATCTTATAAATTAAAAAAAAAATCAAATGAATTATTTCCGGATGACGAACAGCACATAATGGAATTTTGCGATCACATATTTGAGAAAGCCAATGCGGATGCAAATTTCATAAAAAAAATATTTTTTTACTGATGAAAGTACTTTTACATTGCATGGTAAGCACAATCTATCAAGAGCGCGATATTGGTATAAAGAAAACCGCCATTTACATTATGCTGCATTATGTTGGGTAACTTGAAGATAATATTATTGGACCCTTTTTTATATTTGAATGAACAGAAATATATAAATTTTCTGTAGAACTATATTATACCTGCCATTGGTGAATTGCCCGACATTAATTTTGATGAAATATGGTTCCAACAATATGGATGCTCTGCACATAAAACCAGAAATGTACGAAATTTCTTAAATGATGTAATTCCTGGACGTTCACGTATACGCTAACTAATTAGAATGGAATACATTGATCAGCTATGTTCGCGGACTTAGCACCAAACGAATTATTTTGCGGCGGTATATAAAATCAGAAATCAATGGTTTCCAGCAAAATAGGGCCAGAAATTTAGCAGAACTAAGGGAAAAGATAGTAGAAGCACTTCATAGGATTACACCCGAAATGTTATTAAATGTTCGACAGGGTTTCTATGACAGATTAGGTTATTGTTTAGCTGAAAGGGGTGGTTTGTTTGAAAATTTGTTGAAATAAGTAATGAACTTATATTTTTATTACCTATTTATTATTGAGGAATTTTTTCATTTTATTTTTACCTTTGGAAGAAACTATTTCTGTTGTTTCTTTTTATTTATAACGTATGATCAAAAAGTCTTTGGATCGTGATAGCCATGAAACGTAAAGCTATCTATAAAATTATTTACTTCTGTGATTCATTACCTTGAAGTACGCATAAGTCACAAATAAAATAGATTTTAGGTTGTGGTATTTATTTACATTTTATGTATGTTATATTTAATAACATTTATAGAGATTACAGAATGCATTTATAAATAAACGAAGTTTTAATAACTAATAAAAACTAATAAAAAAAATAAGGCTCATTACAGTTAAGAAAAGAACTCCCACAATGAAACAATAACATTCAGGTAGACACACTTTTACAACAAAAAATTATAAAAGATGTTGAAAATATCTTCCCTGTTCTTGAATACACCGGTTAACACGTCGGGCCATGTTATTAAAAACTTTAATTAAAAGATCAGGTGTTACTGTGAGACAGTTTTCAACAATACGTTCTTGTAATTCATCTAAAGTGTGAACTGGAGTTTTAAAAATGTTATTCTTAAGCAATGGGAATAAGAAGTAGTCTAAAGGACTCAAATCACAAGACCTAGGTGGGTAACGTCCGTCTGATATTAACCTTTCATCATAAAATTGACGTAAATATTCCATTACTCGAGCAACATGCGGTCTCGCATTATCTTGCTGAAAGTATCCATTATGAAGGTCATCATCGTGCAATTGATTGATAAAAGTACCATTTATATATCTTTCAGCGTTTATGGTATCTTGAAAAATATTGGCCCTATTACCCATCTACGGGACATTGCAACCCAAACACCAATCTTAGGACTATGTAAAGGAGCCTCACTATGAAAATGAGGATTATTCTCGCTCCACATACGCATAACTTGTTTATTAACGTATCCAGATAGGTAAAAATAAGATTCGTCTCTAAAAAATGTTAAATCAAGGATATCGTTATTCATATGGTCATTAAACCAGGTACAGTACGATACTCTCTTCTGATAATCTGGTGGCAGTAACTTCTGACACATCTGCAGTTTATAAGGAAACATGTTCAAGTCATGTTTAACAATGGTTTGACACGTCCCATAACTTAAATTGATTGCTTGTTTCAATCTACGCAAGGATAAGGTAGGTTCTTCCAGCATGCGTTGCCTAACCAGATCAATAACATCATCATTTCTAGCCCATCTTTTTCCAGATCGAACACTATCGCTGATATTACCAGTTCCTTCATATTTGTCCACAGTTCGTTGAAGTTGACGAAAAAAATCTCGTTCGATTATTGCGAAGTTGGGAAATCTCTCGCGGAACTCATTCAAACATAAACGAGGTGAATAAACCCAATTACCATTTTCACCTATATTTCCATTACTGTTGCAAAAATTTTATGTTCTAATTGAAAGATTTTGAATTATAACCAGCTGACTTGAAAGTTGTCATGTAAATGTCAAAACTAATTGAAATAAATAATTTCATAGATATCTCGTAAATTCCACGGCAATAGCGATCCAAAGACTTTTTGATCATACGATATATTTACCGTCTATGTGTTGAATAAACACATACAAAAAAATCAAAATTTATTTAACTTACTTAAAAAAGTATAAATTGATTCCGTTCTGACACATTGCTGTGACAAATTTCAGATATATGTCATACATAGTACGGTTTTCAGTGTTTGCAGTTCTCTTTACCTTCACGGCATGAACTTACTTCAAACGAAAACTAATGAGTATTAAATCTCGAATTACATGCAAATGTAGCCTAATGCGTTGCCTTTATTTCTACATTTCGACAAGCTAAGTTTGTACCAGTATGCAAAAACCTTACCTACTTCCTGGTTGTTGTAAAGTGAGATTTAATACTCATTAGTTCTCATTTACAGTAAGTTCATTATACTAATTGTATATACGCGCAGTATAGAAGTGAAAAATCATATCTGTGCAGGATACTGTGTGTTGACAAGCTTCTATAAGAACGAAATGTATCCACACATTCCGGGATAGGTGTGATTTTTCACGAATTTTTCGTTATACTAATAAGATAGCGTCGTGACGTGTAGGGTTTCTGCGCACTGGTACAAACTTAGTTTGTTGAAATGCAGAAATCAACGAAACATATTGGGCGACATTTGTATATAAAGTGAGAGTTAGTACTCATTAGTTATCATTTACAGTAAGTTCATTATATTAGAAAGTTCAGTTAATCCTTTACTCGCAAGGTTGTGCTCGAACGAATTGACCAGCTTTATTTATTAATTACACAATTTTAAAATTAGTAATGTAGCAAAATCCTCATTTAATAATCTGTGGATGTACTTATTTTGCTAGGTAAAAGCTACTTACGATTCGTTTTTCTCACAATAATCCGGCGAATCGTCCAAATACACCAGATCTGTTTTGCCAGGTTTTTTTAGATCTGGACTAATAGCCTTAAGCTTCTTTCGACGTCGCTGAACAAATTTGACATGTGACGCGCCTTCATATCTTTGATAAAGAACTTCGGCCACGTCTCTAAATTGTGGTAATCGCCTCCAACATACTCTCATGCTGCAAGATCCTGACATACCATGGCATTTGCAAGTTCTCTGCATCCTCGACTTTATTGTCTGGAACGAAAACAAAAAAATAAGAACAGGACTATATTAAATTATTGCTTGTTCACATTTGTAGACTTTACACCATACGAACACATAGAGCATCGGAAAAAGGAGTATAGAGCAAGAACAGAAAGGAAGTCCGAAATAGTGGTGAATACAGTTTATAATTAGTATTCTATAAATTAAAATATCCACCTTTGAGTGGTATATAGAAATTATTGAGCCCCCATATAGCTTTTTTGATGTTTAAAAATTAATCACAAATTTAATTTAGTTTGTTATATTTGGTCTAATTTATCGGACTTACCTTATTCTGTAAAAATCGTTGAAATTTTGTAGTCGTTTTTTGTTTTCCATTGGTGTTACCCGAAAATTAATATGGAAGATAGTTGCCTATAAAAAAAGCATAACTAGTCAGTTGCTATAAAATGAATCGATTCTTTTGAGTGTTATATATAAGTCTCGACGTTAATACTTTTAGATTCTTTTAATAAGAAAATTATACATATTTTATATACTTCTACTTGAAATTCCAAAGTATAGGAACAAGTTAAATACGTCAAAATAATCAACGAAGATAAGATATTTTATATTTTCAAAGAAAACCTTAAAAGTTACCTTAATTTAATCAAAATTTTATATTTTTTTCTTCTAAATGATCTTCGTACAGAAGCTCAATTATATATCATATATGCATTAAGCATCGAAGATATTTTATCATTTGTTTTATAAAGGGGCTTCTTTTTGTAAGTATTAACCAATATTTCGGACTTACAAGAAAATAATAATAATAATAATAACTTATTTTATTGTAGTGATTAACGAATTTCAATACAAATTCTTAAAGAACAGTATCTGTCTATTAGTACTACTATTGTACTGTACTGTACTGTCTATTGGTACTACTGTCTATTAGCACTACTAGTATTAAATAATACATAGATATATTATATGAGGGATGTTTTCAAAGTTCTGGGAATTATGCTCTAATTAAATTACGCAGAACTTATAATCAATGCTATTCGTGATAGACAAGCTTTGGCATGTTTATGCAGCTATCTATTGTAATATCATTCAGTCTGATTTAGGTGCTCGACGGATGTAGACGCATGTTCGCAGCACCTTGGAAGACGCGGCTAAATCTCAAAGAGCAATAATTTTCTTTTTGTGAAGAGAAGTTGTGAAACCTTCAGAAATTATTAAACGTCTGCAAGTAGCGTTTAGTGAGTCTGCAGAATCTATAGGTACTGTATATCGGTGGATTGATCGTTTGAAAAGCTATAGAACATCATTAGAAGACGATCCACGCAGTGGTCGTCAGAGCACGTCGAATGACCATTTCTTAAATTGGTGTACGCCTAGGAATAGGTACACGAAAAGTTTATGAGATCGTATATGATTGTTTGGGCGTAAGTAAGGTTTCAGCGCGCTGGGTGCCAAGGCCGTTGGGATCGGAACAGAAGAGTATAATGCAAGACCGCACACCGCAAGAAAAACGAAGGATGTTTTGAACGATTTACAGTTGGGAATTGCTTCCGTATCCAACTTATTCACCGGATTTCGCACCGAGTGATTTTCATCTGTTCCCAGATTTTTTTTTGTAGAGAGTTTGACTGACGTAAATCATGCCATAAATAAATGGATTGAGGACACACCGAAAAAGTTCTTTGAGGACGGCATAAAAAAAAATTAATTTATCGCTGGGATAAATGTATTCAATTACATCAATGGCGATTATGTTGAAAAACTACATTGTAATATTGATCAAAATTGACAAAATAAAAAACTTATAGCTAAATTCTCAGAACTTTGGAAACCTCCCTCGTACAAACTATTAAAGTTCATAAATGCATAAAGTAGAATAAATTAAATTTTCAATTTATTTCATCATTGTTCATAAGTTGAAACTTGATATTTTAGAAAAGTAACATGTTATCAAAAAAAATTTTTAGCATGTGATTATTTCTTGCATCTCACATATCAATTCATCAAGAGTCTCTAGATGACTAATATCAATGGGTGCGAAAACTGTAACAGTAACCGTATAATATATGCGGTATAATATATTCTTCCAGGATTGGAAAGCTTTAAATTTTAATACAATTTGCCATTATGCTTTTTTAAAATCACATACGCCTTGGTAACTTGTGTGCCAGTTTCTAAAACATTTCCAACATTATTAATTTTGTTATTTGTCAGCTTATGTTGTAGTACATTGATCTTATATGAAAATGAATGAAATTTAATATAGAGCCGTTATAAAGTTCATAAGAAAAACAGAAAAAAACCTAAAAGTTATTCTTGAAGAAATCTTGACTGTATACGGGAATGATTATCCTTCCAAGCCAACTATTTGCGGGTGGCCACGCATGCTTTCGGTATTTCAAATGCGTGTCCAGGTAGAGAAATGTGAACAATTCTTAGCGCTTTATAGAACGAACCAGATTTAATTATCGATTGACTTGTCACTGAAGATGAAACCTGGATCGATAATTATTCAGAATCAAAACAAGAGTCAATACAGTGACATCTTAAGGGCTCGAACCACTCTAGAAATTTAGAGTCACCTCGTCTGCAGGAAAAATAATACTAACCGATTTTTGAGACTGTCAAGAAATCTTGCTGATTGATAATCTGAATAAGGGTAGTATGATAAATGGAAGAGTACTGTACAAGCTTTATGCATTATGTCAGAGATTCTATTAAAGCCAAAAGAGGAGGAAAATTCACACTAGGTGTCTAGCTTTCCTCGACAATGCACCAGTGAACAACTCAAGACTTTCAAAAGCTGCTCTTGCTGATTATGGCTTTCAAAGAATTGTACACCCACCATCTAGTCCGGATTTGGCACCCGGTAAGTACTTTTTGTTTTGGAATCTCAAAAATACATTTAGGAGGACAAAATTTATATACGATGACGAACTTATAGCAGCTGAAGAGAATCATTTTGCAGAGAAACAAAAATAATATTTTACGATGGATTAAAAGTATTATTGAAACGGTATAATATCTGTATTCAAAAACAAGAAAACTGTATTGAAAAATAAATTTTTATTGATGCTCTAGTCTTTTGATTTCATGTCTAATCCAGGAAGATAAAAACATCCTCTCGAATGTTCCTCTTCCTAATAGCTAAAGAGTTTTCCAAAAATGACTATAGCATTTTAATTGATTGTAGCATTAAAGTAGTTATTTTGTTTCAGGTGAACTTGCATATACACTAGTGTGTGTCCAATACAAATCAAACAATGGCGCTGCTTTCTGAAGAACAGCGTATTGAAATCATAAAAATTGATTATGCAAACGGTCGGTTGATAAAACAAAGCCATCGTAGAATTCGTAATTTTTTGGGGCTTTCAATCGTCCTACTGAACTAGTAGTTAGAAATTTAGTTAAAAAAATTGAAGACACTGGATCTGTTCGAGACAAATCTCATTCAGGCAGACTAAAAAGTGCATGTTCTGTTGAAAATATCGCCGCTGTACGAGAGAGTATCGCAAATAACCCATCAACATCAATTCCACGAAGCGCTGAAGAATTAGGCATACCTCCAACCAGTTCATGGCGAATTTCACATAAGGATTTGCAGTTGTATGCATTTAAAATTCAGTTAACGCAAGAACTCAAGGAGAGGGATCATCGACAACGCAGAAATTTTGTTAGTTGCATCTTAAAACAAAGAGCAATAGATCCACATTTTACACATAAAATAATTTTTAGCGATGACGCAAATTTCATGTTAAATGGGACAGTCAATAAACAAAACTGTCGTGTTAGAGGAAAAGAAAATCCTCGAATTATTCATGAGCGATCACTTTATGGTTTATGGTTTGAAGGAATAATAGGCCCATTTTTCTTAGAGGAGGATCACGACAACGCTACTGCGGTAAATGCAGAACGTTATAATGCAATTTTAAGAAATTTTGTATAGCCTCAACTAGACGAAATTAACATTGATGAGGTATATTTTCAACAAGATGGTGCTACGTGTCATACCATACGAGACAGCATCGCATTACCACACACGCGATTCCCTGGACGTGTCATCTCTCGGAATGCAGATGTAAATTGGCCGTCAAGGTCTTGCGACCTGACACTTTTAGACTTTCGTCTATGGTTAATTTAAAGGCAAAGTCTACTCTAATAAGCTAGCCAGCATTGAAGCCCTAAAAAATATCATTCGAGTGGCTATACAGGATATTGAAGCTCCCATGCTTGGACGAATCATGGACAATTTCAATTCTCGCATTGTGCATGCCATCGTAGCCGTGGTGGACATTTAAACGATATAACTTTTCACGTTTAATTGTAATCTATTTTACTTTGTTTTAAAATAAAGATACCGGAAATTTTGCTTACATTTTCTTTTTTACTATAAAACAAAATCCTATATTCCTAAAGAAGGTATCCTACTTGTCATATCTTCCAAATAATCCAAAATATCAAGTTAAAAGCTTACTATTTTAATCATTATAAACTTTCCAAAAACCATAATGTATTTTCTATACTTCCTTGAGTAAAAAAAAGCAAAAAAAATAATTAAAACAGCATATTTGTCATACACAAATATCAACTGCTGAATACTTCATATCCAATGATCCTCAAAAATTCTGGTCATATATTCATACTAAAAATAGAAAGTTTGGAATACTCAGTTTGCTTTTCCATGATAATGTTATGATAGTTCATTGTATGTATATAATTAATAGTTTTGCATCCCACTTTGTTACCGTATACATTAACAGCTTTATTAAGCGTGCACCGTCAGTAGATTGCAATCACTCTTCTTGAATCAGCATTCTTTGTTTAACTAAACGTGAAGTCGACATAGCAAGTAAAGAACTAAAGAAATGACTACTAGTCTGGACGGTGTCCTAAGTTTTCTAGTTCGGGATTGTAGAATTATCTTGCGTTACCATTAACTTGGCGTTGTCTACCGGAACTTTTCCGGACCTACGGAAATGTGCTAAATATCCAATTCTTCAGAATGGAAAGTTTTTGAAACCGTTCTCTATTCACGTATTTACTTGTTCAAAATTATATTGCAGTTGTTCAGCACGGATTTATGGAAAGAAGGTCATAACTAATCCGGCAAATTTTACCCAACACATTCTCAACACCTTTGACGATTGATCAATTCAGTAATTGATATCACTGTTTTTTTCTTATTTACGAAATCGGATGCGATATGTTTATTATAATGGATTTAAGTTCCATCTATAACATGCTGTCCTGTGCAAGAACACAGAAATACATAAGTAAGTGAGTTCCGTGATCAAACTCAAATAATCTGAGAAATTACGAACAATAATTACTGTGCGTGTGGTAAAAATAATAGTGAGATAGAGTGTATTTGATAGTGCCGGGAACTAAATTAAAAAAACTACAATAGACAAAGGTTTGTTTTTCTGAATAAAATAAATTGTATAAATATATATAACTGAACATCTGGCTTGACCGATAGGAGCACGACCTCCGACGGGGAGACCGGGGACGGGCTTTTTGCGCGGCGAGCTATACGATTAGAGACAATAATAGTGTAAGTATAGAACAGGGACGGACTTCAAGTAAGGTAACAGGTAAAATTAAGAGGAAATTTTGATAATGGATTCTGATACGTCTGATGATGTAAAACGGAAAAGAACGGACGTACTAGAAGAGGACTCATTTAAAAAGTCGAAGAAAACATATAGAAGCCCATCAAAAACAAACGATGAAATGCTGAAAGAAATTATGGGAATGATGAAAGGACTCTCCGCTGACATAAGGGATATTAAGACTGAACAGAAAATGCAGGGAGAAGATACTAAAGCATTGAAGGACGAAATAAGAGAGTTACGGAAAGAACAGGTAGAATACAAGAAAGAGATAAGAAATCTGAAGGAAATAAATGGAAAAGTGATGGATGAAGTCAATGAATTAAGAAGTGAGGTAAAACTATATAATGAAAGAATTGAGAAATTGGAAAGTGTTAGAAGAAGGAAAAACATAGTAGTACAGGGGATGACAATGAATACAGGAGATGGCAATATACTGAAAGATGAAATGAGAAAGCTAATAGAAAATGAGATAGGTGTGAAAATAATAATAAAAAAGGCTAGTAGATTGGGGATAAAAACATGTCTAGTCGAACTAGACAGTGAAGAGAATAAAAAAGAGGTCATGCAGAATAAAAGTAAATTAAAAAATAGACAAGGCAGCCAGATATTTATTAATGAAGACCTAACAAGAGAAGAAAGAGATATCCAGAGGAACATTAGACAGAAAGCAAAAGAAGAAAGGAGATATGGAAAACAGGTTAAATTGGGGTTTGCAAAGCTAATGGTGAATGGGGAGACTTGGAAATGGAATAGACAAACAAGGATGCTGGAAAAGATTGAAAGATTAATAAACAATCCAAAAAACTAACCAGAAAGACAAAGGACGGTAGTATGGAACGGAACAGGCAACGAAATGGACACGAGCTGAAATCAAATAATATTAATGGAAATGCTCTCGAAGTACTGGAAGAGAAGGGAACTGAAACAGATGGAGAAATAAATAGCACTGAAAAAAGAGGCGAGGCAAAAACCCAAAAATGCAAGCAAAAAAATGAAAGGAAAGGTGTGGAGAGTAGCAACATGGAATATACGAAGTATAACGGGAAAGGAAGAGGAACTAATTACAGAATTTGAAAAAGCAGACATAGATATCTTAGGAGTAACTGAAATAAAAATTAAAGGCAAAGGGGAAAAAGTAGTACAAAATGGCCATCTCTTAATATATAGTGGGGTGGAAATGAATCAAAGAGCGAAAGAAGGAGTAGGTTGTATAATAAAAGAAAACACTATTAAATATATGAGAAAGTGGGAGGCCTTATCAACGAGGATAATGAAGATAGAAATGGAAATTGAAAAACAAGCAAGCACAACAATAATAATTGTGTACGGACCTAATGAGGATGACGCAGCAAAGCAAAAAGAAGAGTTTTGGGAACAATTAGAACAGGCAACAGAGGATGTCAATGCAAGACTAATTGTATTGGGCGATTTTAACGCAAGAGTTGGGAAAAAGGATGAAGAATCAGGAAAAGTAATTGGAATGCAGGGGGAAACAATACGAAATAATAATGGCAAAAGACTTATCGACTACTGTTTAACTAATAATCTAATAATCACGAACACATTCTTTGCCCATAAAGAAATACATAAATACACCCGAGAAGTTAGAAGCAGGGGTGAAAAATCAATCATAGACTATGTACTAATAAACCAAAGCCATAGGAAAGAAGTCGAAGATACTAGAGTGCAAAGAGGTCCAGAAATATACTCGGATCACTACTTGTTGCTGTCAAAAATATTCATTCCAGGAAGGAAAAGCCCAATGGTGACTAAGAACAAAAAACAAAAGACAAAAGTGGTTATAAGAAACTATAAACTCAGACAAAATGAAATAGCGACAAAATACAAAGAAAAAATTGAGCAAGAAATGGAAGAATTAAACAAACTGGACACAGACAATAATGTGGAAATATTATGGACAAATATAAAAAGCAAAATACATAAAGCTGCAAAGCAAGCGTGCGGAATTATAAAAATAAATAAAAACAAAAAACAAACAAGCTGGTGGTGCGACGAAATAAAGGATGCGATAAAATATAAAAAACGTGTGTGGGCGAAATACCTCAAAGTGAAAACAGAAGAAAGCTACGCTGGGTATAAACAGCAAAGAACAAGGGTAAAAGAACTAGTGAGAGCAGCAAAACAAAAGTCATGGGAAGAATTCGGGGAAAGAATGGAAAGTGATAGCCACGGAAATCAGAAATTATTTTATAAAGTATTGAAAACTTTTAAAAGGGATACGAACTACAATAGCAAATACATAAAATCAAAAGAGGGCAAAATACTTGAAGATGACAAAGAAATAATGGACAGATGGAGAGAATACTTTGAGGATATGCTTAATATAGAAAAAATAGTACAAGGATATAATGAAAAAGAAGAACAAATAACCACCCAAGCAACAGATGAAGGTGACCAAGAAATAAAAATAGAAGAAGTAAAAGAAGCAATTATAAAAATAAAAACAGGAAGAGCAGCAGGCCATGATTGTATATCACCGGAAATGATCAAAAACTTGGGTGAAAAAAGCATAGAAGTTATAACTAAACTGTTTAACAAAATATGGACAGAAGAGAGAATACCACAAGATTGGGAAATAGGAGTGATATTACCCATCTTCAAGAAAGGAGATTACCGTGAATGTAAGAACTATAGGGGAATAACAATGATGAGTATAATGGCCAAAATGTACGAAAGAATACTGGAAAAAAGATTAAAAATACAAATAGAGACACAGCTAGAAGATTCACAAAGCGGTTTTAGGAAGGGAAGAGGAGTACAAGACCACATATTTACTATAAAACAAATAATGGAAAAAAGACAGCAAAGCAATACGTACTTGGCGTTTATTGACCTAGAGAAAGCGTTTGATAGTGTACCAAGGAAAGCGATATGGGAAAGCCTAAAAAGAAGAGGTGTAAATAAGAAATTGAGAAACAATGTGGAGTGTATGTATAAGGTCACAAAGAATTATGTACGAACGAGAAATGCAGAGTCACAGATATTTGAAACTAAAGAAGGATTGAGACAGGGTGGTGTACTGAGCCCAGCACTATTCAACATAGTGATGGATGACGTACAAAAAGAGATAAAGCACAAACTGAAGAAATTACCAGTGGGTTATAGAAATATGGAAATAACGACAATAACTGACTGCGTCTTTGCAGATGATTTAGTAATATTTGCAAAAAACACGACAGACCTGCAAGAAAACGTAACAATATGGAATGAAGCCCTTCAAAACAGAAACTTAAAAATTAACATCGATAAAACAAAGGTAATGGTGATTGGGAAAGGAAACGGGCAAGCATCAATAATACTGGACAATACAAAAATAGAGGAAGTAAAGACGATGAGATACCTGGGCGTAAATCTACAGAAGAATGGTAAGAACGAAACTGAAATAAATGAAAGAATAGAAAAAGCAACACGGACATACTATGCTTTGAATAACAAATTTATAAGAAATAAAGAAATATCAACTAAGACAAAAATCCTAGTTTACAAGTCTATACATAAACCAATATTAATGTATGGTAGTGAGAGCTGGGTGTTAACAAGGCAGCAAAAAAGTAAAATCCAGGCGACTGAGATGAGATTCCTGAGAGCAGTTAAAGGCATTACAAGAAGAGATAGAATACGGAATGAAACAGTGAGGGAAGAACTAAGAGTGGAATCGATTTTAAAGAGCATTGAAAGGCAGCAACTGAAGTGGTTCGGACATCTAATAAGAATGGAAAACCAGAGACAACCGAAACGGATATGGCTGGCAAGGACACAAGAAAAGAGGACTAGAGGAAGACCGAGAAAAGAGTGGAACAGTGCAGTGGCAGAGTGCTTGGAAGCTAGGGGAACAAAGTGGAAGGATGCAGAAGCAATGGCAAGAGACAGAAGGGATTGGGCAATGTTTTGTTCGTAAATAAAAAGTTTTTAGACGCCTTAACACCTTCGGGTATAATAAGGCTTTATCGATTATATATATATATATCTATAACATGCTACCTCAGGAGTTCCTTGACGATCGAATCTGGGTCTTCTTGATATTTCTTTTATTTACCAATGATTTAGTCGAGCAGATTAGTAGTAATATATTATTATTCGACAAATTTAGCGGTTGCAACAGGGTATGAATGAGAGGGCCTATTAGCCTGACGGAACAAAACTTTTTTCTGAACAAACGCAATCGTTTTTTCTTCAGTTCGGAATCGAAACGTTATTGTACTTTTTCTTCTGTAAATAGTCGATAAAAGGTTATGCCTTTGGATTCCAAAAATATTATGGCCATAATCTTATTAGCCCAGAAGAACGGTTTTTGCTTTTTTCGGACAACGTTCATTTGAATAAATCCATCGCTTTGTCTGTATTTTTGGCTATGGAGTACAGTGATATATCCAGGTTTCCTCTATAGTAACCATAATGACGAAAAAATTATCTTGGATTTTGTATGAACTTTGAGCCAATGTGGAATTGTAACACAAGTTCGCATTTGCTCAACAAGGTACCCATCTTGCAGATAACTTTTTCATATCTAAATATTAATGCAATATTGGGTACGCATTAAGTTGAGATATGGCATTAACTATCTCATACACTTTCATTCGGCGATCGCATTTTACAATGGTATGGACTGTACTAATCATTTCTGGAGCAGTTCATGTTAACCAAGACCCCGGGCTCAGTGAACCACTTACAGATAATTCCATGGGAAGGAGCAGATTCATTATAATATATACGTAACTTATCTTAAATTTGTTTTTCAACTTAAATAATGTTTAATTAACAGCCGAAATTATTACATATTAACACAAAAGAAATAGTTTACTTCAACTGATTATAAAAATTTTTCGAATAGATTTGAACGACATTTTGACAATAGTCTTGTAAAACATGGCTGAAATCAGCAATATACTCATGATTGTGAAAATGTTGCCAACTTTTAAAAAGTCACTGCCGTCAAGCCGCCCTGGTATATTCCTTATAATATAAGAAATAAACTCTTAACTCTATTCGTTTCGTGCAGTTAATATTTACTAAATATTCGCAAATAATATAAATATGCTTATTTAATAATAAGCCAAAAATATGTTTTATTAGCATAATAAACAACAGACGAGTAACTACTACACACCACAATTTGGAACGTGGTCACGTTAACTCTACATAATGATGCTAATATCTCGTAATTTGCATTATTATTTCAATTTAATAACGTAATACTTACTCTTCTGCCGGCTTCGTTATTGTGCAGATTCATTAATCCTATAGCGGTATTCGCATCTTCCCGAACGTCCAAGAATTTCTTGCTAAATTCTTCTCCATAACGTATATGTTCCGAACAACCACCCCATTGCCAGTTCCTCGGTTTCCTTTGTCTGACGTTGGGATCACAAGAGCACTCGTTCAGTTCACCCCTGGAGCAAGCTCGTGTCACCACGAAAGCAACACTCGCGGCTGAAATTGCAGAAAGATATGCTGTTTCCCTACTCCCTAAAACAAAATAATTGTACTTTAAATTATAGACACATAAACTAAAATTTTATACGTGATATCAGAGATTGATTTATATGTAATGGAATCGTTCAGTGAAAATGTACAATTGGAAGACGTCTATGAGTTGATCGAATATAGAATAATTTCATTCTTTTTATCAATAGAATTTCTCTAATATTCTATTAATTAGGTTACAGTAGATTTACCAATATCAACATACATAAATATATCCTTGCGCTATATGTTTTGTAAAATTAAATGTAATATTATTTACTGTACTACGAAAATTGTAAATATCCGATAAAATGAAGAAAAATAAGAGTTTTCAAAATACAAATTCGGCTTCTAGTGAACAATTATATGGATGGATTTGCAATATCTCCTTTAACAAAATTAAATATAGAAAAGTGCATGGGCAGATAATAAGTACAAAGACGTAAAAACATACAAAATTAAAAATACTTGATTAAAATTTCTTTATGACGTGGAAATTCATTTAAATAGAAAACAGTACTATACTAATTTTAATTTTATAATTACAGTTATGGTCAACACCATTAATATTTTATTAATATTTATTAATATATAATAATAATATTTATTAATTGAATATTCGTTGTTTAAAAAAAATATATGAATAGTATATTACATACTGAGGCGGAAAGTGGTTCATTACCGTCGAGAGATTAACAAGTTCCCGAGACGGGCAGCATCGAGGTGAACTTAATTTCGAGACAGGAATGAATCTTTCCCCCGAGGTTTGTACACGATCGGTTAGTAATTAATTAATATATAAACTATTAAATCACTAAAATAAAATATAATAGTATTAAATTTCATGATATTTTGATAAATGTTTTTGATAGGTAACGTAATAATTAATAGTGATATTTTCTGAGAGATTACTAAATTATTATCCAACGATTTTGAACATGGTCTTTCTCTAACAGCAAACAGTCATAGAAATTCTAATGTAGCAATTAATATTAATTCCAAAAGCTAATAAGTTTTGTACTAAAACGTTGTCTTGTTATTTTCTTAATAAAGATTTGTAAATAGTTTTATTATAATTTAATTTACTTACTTAAATTGACACTGACGTTTCATAAATACTGAAATGACATTACCTAGCCGGAAAAGTGACATAAGCTAGCCGGTAAAGTGCTACCTCGGTATGTAATAGCGCATTTTCTAACCGGTTTGAAGGTTAGATATGTTCAGTTTACCAACCGATCGTGAGTAAACCTATTCTTCCACTTCTTGTATTCGGTAGGTTCAGTGCAGTACACCATAGCTTCTACTTAGGGTACATTAATATTTTCAAAAATATTTATATATTAAAAAGTTTTATCGCCCTATATCTTTGAAACAAAGACATTCGAAAATCATCCAATGACAAGTAAATCTTAAAATAGCCCAAAGAGTTTTTGCCGCATGTTTAGTAAGCAGTGGGGTGTAAAACTAACTAATTTGAAGAAATATTTCTTTTAACCGCTTGAAACATTGGTGTTTAATAAAATTTGGTATCAATTATACCATAATAAAAATGTCATCCGCTAGGTTTTAGTTTTTTCTGTTGTTTAGCGTACTATGAGGTTCAATAATTAGTGAGCTTGGACAAAAAAATAAACTCCTTCACAGCCTCCTCTGGTATTCAACAGGGCTCCATCCAATCTCGTATCTTTTGTTCAATGTTTTAGTAATGATTTACGTCTGTGTGATAAGCTGCGAAATTTTAACATACGCGGATGATCTGAAAATATCCTCGAAAATTACATATACTGTGGATGCGTTAAATCTCGTAATGATATTGATATTGTTAATAAGTGGTGCAATGAAAATATGATTCACTTGAATATAGAGAACCAACATTGTAACATATTCTTGGAGTAGCATTCCTATTACTTATTCTTATGGGATTCGGGTATTAAACATTAGTAGACACATTCACAAAAAAGAACCACATCACCACATCACCGAAATTATCCAGACCGGGCGTAGAAGTAAATTCAAGGAACGGCGTTGTTACTTTGTAACATTGGTTATGTGAACGGGGCGAGGTATTTCGGCTGTCTGACAACAGGCAGCGCTGAATTTACTTCTACGCCCGGTCTGGATAATTTCGGTGATGTGGTTCTTTTTTGTGAATGTGTCTGAGAATATTCTTTCTCCAGCAGGGGCGTACCGACGAGCCTGTAGAAAGGCGAAATACGTATCTACGTCTCTGGGGAGGGATATGTTCGGACACGTTCACAAAAAATATTAATAGTGAACCTGTATTTGTGTTCTTCACGCTAGATTTTTAATAATATTTTATGTTATTAAAAATACCTTTGTACAACTCAATTATATAAAAACCAAATTATAATGCTTAATTATAGTGAAAATAAATATATAGTCATCCGGATTTCAAATGCTGCGATAGTACATACCTAATTAATATTATTTCATTTACTTTTCAATACTTTTTTGCCAAAACCCGACGTGCCAGAATAAATTTGTTGTTATTGCTCTTGAACTTTTAAATATTACTAGAACTATAAAGAAAAAAAAAACGAAAAATGAACAGTTTCTAAAGAAAAATTTAAAAAAATTAAAATTTGTTGACCAGTGTAATTTGTATGTACAAGGGATGTTTCCAGAGTTCTGGGAATTTAGATATAATTTTTTTTTTATTTCGTCAATTTTCATCAATATTACATTGTAGTTTTTCAACATAATCGCCATTTAATTGAATACATTTATCCCAACGGTAAATTATTTTTTTAAGCCATCCTGGAAGAACTTTTTCGATCCACGTATTTACGGCACGTTTTACGTCAGTTAACCTCCCAAAACGGACACCCCGTAAAGGTTTTCTCAAATCCGGGAACAGATGGAAATCACTCGGTGCGAGATCCGGTGAATAAGGTGGACGCGGAGGCAATTCCCATCATAAATCGTTCAAAACATCCTTCATTTTTCTTGGAGCGTGCGGTCTTGCATTATCCTGTTGCAATAACGGACGCTTATGCAACATCCCAGGCCGTTTTCTGATGAGTGCCTGCCACAGTGGTTTGGATAATAAGCTCGAATAATATTCTGCGTTTATTGTAGTACATTTCGCCAGATAATCCATAAAAATAATCTCTTCGCAATCCCAGAATGCAGTAAGCATTACCTTTTCAACAGACGGAACTGTATACGTCTTAAGTGGAGGCCTTTCTTCGAGTTTACGCCATTCTTTGGATTTACTTTTAGTCTCAGGATTGAAATAAGGAATCCACGTTTTGTCAGTGATTTTGTCAGACCTATTGAGTTTCTGTTCTGGTCTCAACCGACTTGGCACTCAGCGGGCTGAAACCTTGCTTACGCCCAAACAATCATGTAAGATCTCATTACTTGTCATGTACCTAGATATACAGTAATCTGATTAATTGTCAGTCGTCTGCCCTCTTTAGCATTGTTTATAAGTTCTGCATAATTTAATTAGAGCACAATTCTCAGAACTTTGGAAACATTCCTCGTACTAGCATATTTCTTTTTAAATTTGTAAATTTTGTTCCTTCCATTTCTTTTGTGTTTATATTAGATTTGTTTTTACTTTGGTGTACATTATTGTCCATAAATATTTACATTTTTGATTTTTTGTAGTTATTATTATTATTTGAAATTACGCACTATTCGCTTTTGTTTAATTTTTTTTAACTATTATATTGATCTGTTAATGGTTCTATTGTTGGACAATAAAGATGTATTATTATTCTCAATAGTATTATCATTTAATAAATTCGCCCAACTTCCGGTTTGTTCGAATTAAGTACTAGTCAAATGAAATGAACTACAGACCTAGTCTCAGCAGAAAGGTTAGAACACTTGATAGAATATTTTGGATATTTGAGCCATATAAAAGTAATGAGAAAATATTTTGGTTCCATCCACACCAGTGAAATTGCAAACGATATTGAAAAGAGTATGCCTTTCAATCATGCAGGTATTTAACGACTCTAGAAATTACAGCATATCTGTGAAAACCATTCCTTATCATAATTTTGATGGTTTTTATTAAAAATATTAGAATTTCTTCTTTAATTTTTAATGTGAATTAACCACACATATAACAGAGCAAGGGTTAGATTATTTACTAGACATTGAAACGATGAAAGTATATTTTGAAGAAATATTCACTAAAACAGACTCTTTCGTATAGCGCAGAAGTGTAATTGAGGCGACTAAATCGAAATCCGTGCGTATAATGCAATGACTATGTAAGGCATGAGTCATAGAATTTCCTGGTCAAATTAGTTACTTAAAACTAAACAAGTATCTTGCCCCATTATTCTCATTATCAGATTGTAATCATAACATCATAACGAATTATCCAACAGAATTTCTTGGCTAAAAAGTGTATTGTTCAGTGTAAGTAGTAAACCATATCACAATGAAAAAGTATGATACAAATAAGTATTCGTTAATATATCCCTTGTATAGGTAAATGCCATATGCCATAAAAGTAGTAATGGAATATTGTCGATAGTTATTTATCATTTTATCTAAACACCGTAGACCAAATTAAATAAACAGACACTTTCATGTAAACACATTTTCGCTCCGAGTTCTACTTCAAACTATACAGTTGTTGACGATTTCTCACTCTGTCGCTAGATAGTGTTATGCTTATTTTGTTTTCCTCTTATACAATTTTTGTAGAATTTCTTGTTTAAAATTTGCACCCACAAATATATTAGTTCTAACTTTTTTTAGACTTTCACGCCGTGAAAGTAAATAAAAAAAATAGTTTCATTCCTTAAATCAAACAGAATCTAGAAGTTTGTTTTAATATACATACGTCAATATGATTATAGAAAATTTGGAATAACAAACACGAAATGCATTTTTTTTCAAAGTTGCACTCATACTGTAATCATTACCAAGATATTATTCAGATGTCTATGAACTATTCACGTCAATTATGCGTAATTTATGCGACTTGAATAAATAAAAATCTGAATGATGCGGCATGTATAATTCACGAGAAATATTCTCTAAATGATTTGTTTATTTCATTTGTATATTTTTATTACGAAGTGGATTTTTTTACTCGCATCGTTTATTGCAGAAATGGCGTCCCGTTCGTATTTATTTAATAAAGAATATACGCAATGAATCAATTGCTAAATACAAAAGAACAATGTTACATCAAAAGACAGGATTTAAGTAATTTAAAACTGTATTAATAAAAACAACTTTAAACATATTTCTGTTGAGAGATATTTTCTGTAAAAAGAAAATTTTAACATTTATCTAAATTGATTACAATACAACTGACAATAATGCATCCTCTATTAGAATTATAACATATAAAATTTTAAATCTCAGTAAAACAAAAAATAAACTTAATGAAATATATATTTAAAACATGAAAATTATAAACATTTAATTTTTTTTCATCATCATGTGCAAAAATAATTTTTGTAATTGTTTACACAAACAATTTGGAAGACAAACAAGAAACACCAATATATGAGAAGTTTCGTATTTCAAACATGTTTGTAGATTTTAAAGTACAGATTAATACACAAGCTTAACGGCCTAGTTGTTTCATTTAATTTCTTTCAAATATTGGGCTGATGCATAGGTAATATATGAAAGTGGATCATTATGTTCTTGACTTTTTATTGAAAGTTGAAAAGATTGAAGGGTTCGGTCAAAAAACGTTTTATTTCTCTACATATCTAATTTGAGCTCGATACCCCTTCCAATCTTTCAATCTTTTCCATCCTTTGGATCCTTATGAACCTTTGTTCAAAAAATAGGCGTATGTTTGAGGGATGATTTTATCGTTGGAGCCAAATCTCTTTCCGCCGAGTAATTTTTTCAGGTTTTGAAACAGAAAATAATCACTGGAGACTGGATCAGTGGAATATGGTGGATGAGGGGGCAATTCCTAGCCCAATTTGTGAATTTTCGTAATGGCGACTACGCATGTGTGCATCGGTACAATATCTTGATGGAAAAGTACTTTCTTCTTGGCCAGATGATTTTCTTCAAATCCTCGTGAGCCGTTCCAATAATCTGCCGTAATATTCGTCATTGATTGGTTTTCTCTTTTGAAGGCAATCGATGTGGATTACGGCGCGTGCATTCCAAAAAGCTGTCGCCGTGATTTTGTTGGCCGGCAGACCCACTATGACCTTCGTCGTTGCCGATTTGCCCGGAAAACTCACAGTTTCGATTGCTGCGTGGTCTCTTGGTGTATTGCGGTGGATTCATATTTCGTCCACGATTCTGAAACAGCGCAAAAACTAGTCCGGATTACAGTTGAACAACGCCAAACACTCCTTCAAAATTGTGTTTGTGATCAAGTGTGAGCAAACTTGATATCCATCATGCGGATAGCTTTCTCATCCATAAGTCATCTTTCAATATCGATACTTGAGCCATCTGAGCCATATGATATGGCTATGATGGCTACAATCTCGTGCACTTCCAACATCGTGATCGTCCACCATGTCGTATATTTTATGAAATATTTACAGAGTAGTGATCTTAACTGGGCCTACAAAATGTGCGGCGTTAAAACTAAATTAAGTATACCGTTTCTTTACCATTGATTCTGATGGTGCAAATTGCAAGTTCCATAGGACTATCAAGCTAAGCCTTGGTTTGAGTGATAGTTTTCTTCCGCAAAAAATTGAATTTCACTTTTTCCGTTTTCGCCAAAATACACGAGGTTGTCTGTTTTAAATGGCTGCCAAATTTTAAATGACGCAGCTTCTTCAAACTTTGTCAGTAGTGTATTGACAGATTAGTAGTTGACGAAAGCACTGTAGCTTTTCAATTTACAACGCGGGAGATCCAAAAAAATGTCACAGACATAGTGATCCACCCGCCTATTCTACTCCATCATTTAGAATTACCTCCTAACGATCTCACGATTTTTCGATTCCACGCCTGAAGAGATCCTGTAGTTTCAAAGTAAAGAAGCAGTCAAGTCAATTTTGAAACGCGACGTCGTTTTTAAAGGAGATTCCTTAGAGATTGTTTGATAGAGAGCGAAAGGGATTGAAATATGACACAGCCAGATCACGAGAATAAGGCGGATGTGGAATGACCTCAAAACCAAGTTTTTTATAGCCGCTTTTGTAATGTCAACAGTACGAGGGCAAGCCTTATTGTGCTGCAAAATGTCTTCATGATGCATCCCCGGTCTCTTTTATTGAATTGCGGCCTCAAGCCGACTAAGCCGGTGACAGTAAATCTTAGCAGTGATGATAACAATCCTAGGAAGCAATTCACATTGGTCGACGCTTTCCTTGTCCCATCAGATGCATGAGTATCAGATTTTGCTCAGGAAGTGTTTTTTTTTGTTAGAGCTAAGCCATTCTTTTCGGTGCTTAATGTTAACATGTAGGCGCCATGTTTTATCATCAGTAACAATGTGAGAGAGGAAGAGCCATTGTTATTGACGAGCTAAACAATGACGAGATAGCAAAGAGGTACAAATATTGCCACGCTGATTCTTTCTGTTTTCGCTCAAAACATCAAACAACTAAACATATAGTTTTTAAACTTTCCCCGAGGAATGTAAACGTGATATTATGCTTGATTCATTACAGTCTATTATAATGCCCAATTTCGAGTTGATTGGCGTGAATCAGCATGACTTAAAGATTTCGGACAATCTTTATCAAAGCTCGATAGTTTTCCTGATCATTGAGAATCGTTTATGTCAAAATGGCGCTCTTTAAATCGAGAAAACCATTCATGTGTTAAATTAGAACAAAAAGGCAGTCGCAAATCTTCATTTTTTCGAATTCAAGTCCCGTGTTCTGTTGTCAATAATACGATCTTTGCATTAAATTAACTTCGACATATTGCCATGGATTTTTCCATATAGAAGAAAGAAAAAAATAGCAGAATTAGATTGAACTTTATGTGAAGAACATTTATAAATTTATGTATTTTATTTTGGTGTCTATTTTATTTCAGACGGGGATCGATATAAATATATTTAATTTTAAGTGATGAATTTTGTAATGTTTGACTTTTGATCCATGCCTGTATATTTAGGGTTAGTCAGATGTTTAATGTCGCCGCCAAGCCGGATATCATATTGTACTAAGATGTATATATTTTCTCTATCTTGATTTTATATATTAGGTGGGGATGCCCTTGCGGTTCCTGGAACTTCATTTTCAGAGATTGATAAAAGGTCCTTGAAGATAGGTCGTTATAAGTGAATATTAGACACGACTTAATTTTGTCTGATATATTTAAAATCTTGATTAATTTCGTTTTAGTTTTTGGTGCGTCGTTTGTGATTTAAAAGTAATTTATCGGGAATTTACAAATCTTGTATGTTTGTAATTTAATTTAATTGATACACCTATCTAAAGAAACGGAATCTCTCATGTTTGATTGCGATACATTAATTAATGTAGGTATCTATTATAATTATTGTTAATATATTGAAGAAAGCGCTATAATTAACTTGTAAACTTTTGTGAAATTTTTTATGTATTCAGAATAATATCTAGAAAATTTGTTAGATGGTTTTTATGGAGTGTGGGTTGTTTTTATTCACTTTAAATATTTCAATACGTAGGAAGGTGGGGACGAGTTTGTGTGATGTCGTGTTAATGCTTGCATGATAGTTAGATTTTGATTTCGCGCGCAGGGTAAACAATTCTTTACTTTGACGTTTGAGTTTTGGGTTCATATTTTATTGTTGTTTAATAAATTTTCTTGTATATTATTAAAATTTATAATTTTGATCGTGGTTAGTCAGATTGAGGTTTTTAATGGTTTGTATCTTCATATGATATCCTAATCTTTTTATCCTCTATACTGTGCATTTAACAGTTCAACGTTACACTTTGTAAAGTTGATTTTTTTTTATTTTTCTTTTTTTTTTAAATATAAATGTAAAGGGGAAAATGTTTCTATAATTTATCTGACACCTCGTGTTTTATTTTATGATATAACCTGCATCCGAGAGGATCGACCCTGGAGAAGTGAGCTCAAGGAAAACTACAAGACTGAACACAGCCGGAAGAATAAGTTGTAGTGTGAACTTGAATTTAATTAGCAAATCAAAAGCACATTCCACTGCAATATGTCTAACAGCAATTTCTTGTTTCAAGACTCTCATCCAAGAAAACTCTTCTAACTTATGCCTCAACTTGATAGATCCAACTTTATATAACTGTTTAAAATATCTCCAAAAATATAATATACTTTGGGATAACTTAATTAAAAGGAACAAAAGATATGACCTGAGAATTTATAATGTGATTAACTTACAACATAGTTGTATGGGACTAAGGGCATGTCTAACTGACTAGACATTTTTCAATTTGAATATAATTTTTCATTATAATGTTTTATTGCCATACATGCTTTGATAACGAGTTTAACAATTTATAAAACAATTGCAGCAGTATTAGTTTTAAAATCTGTCAGTTTGTATTGTCACGTATCAAAATGCACAAACTTGAATATCGAGCAGTTATAAAATTCTTGACAAAACAAGGAAAATCTCCAAAAATTAGTCATAGAGAAATGTGGATGATTGTCCTTCAAAGTCGACTATTTGCGAATGGTAAAAATTGTTTAAACATGGCCGAGAATCACTGGATGATGATCCCCGTCCAGGTCGGCCTGTTGACGTGATCACCTCAGATGTTATTGAAAAATCCTAGTGTTTGGTACTAGAGGATGCAAGATTAAAGAAGTGACAATTAGCAGCTTCATTAGGAGTTTCTGAAAACACGGTTTTCAGAATTCTATACGAATACCTTGGAATGACAGAAGTTACAAAAGTTAGTGCAAGATGGGTTCTGCGAATGCTTTCGCCATTCCAAATGCGTGTGCGGATGGAGACGTGTGAACAATTTTTGGCACTCTGTAGACACGAACCAGGTTTAATTATCAATCGACTTGTCACCACAGATGAAACCTGGGTCCATCATTTTGACCCTTAGTCAAAACAAGAATCAATGCAGTGGCGTATTAAGGGTTCTAGCTCTCCCAAGAAGTTTAAAGTCACACCTTCCGCAGGAAAAATAATGGCAACGATTTTATGGGATTTTCAGGGAATACTATTGATTGAGTATCTACGCAAGGGTAGTACGGGAACAGGAGAGTATTACGCTCTATTAATACATCGCCTAAGAGATTCTATTAAAGCGAAAAGGCTCGGAAAATTGACGCAAGGTATCTTGTTGCTTCACGCTAATGCACCAGTCCACAATTCAATCATTCACCTTATAGTCCAGATCTCGCAGTTACGATCATAATGATCCACTATCATGGATCATTATGTTCGTGACTTTTTATCGAAAGTTGAAAAGATTGAAGGATTCGGTCAAAAAACGTTTTATTTCTCTACATATCTAATTTGAGCTCGATACCCCTTCCAATCTTTCAATCTTTTCCATCCTTTGGATCCTTATGAACCTTGGTTCAAAAAATAGGCGTATGTTTGAGGGATGATTTCATCGTTGGAGCCAAATCTCTTTCCGCCAAGTAATTTTTTCAGGTTTTGAAACAGAAAATAATCACTGGAGACTGGATCAGTGGAATATGGTGGATTAGGGGGCAATTCCTAGCCCAATTTGTTATTTTCTTCATGGCGACTACGCATGTGTGCATCGGTGCAATATCTTGATGGAAAAGTACTTTCTTCTTGGCCAGATGATTTTCTTCAAATCCTCGTGAGCCGTTCCAATAATCTGCCGTAATATTCGTCATTGATTGGTTTTCTCTTTTGAAGGCAATCGATGTGGATTATGCCGCGTGCATTCCAAAAAACTGTCGCCGTGATTTCGTTGGCCGGCAGCCCCACTATGACCTTCTTCGTTGCCGATTTGCCCGGAAAACTCACAGTTTCGATTACTGCGTGGTGTCTTGGTGTATTGTGGTGGATTCATATTTCGTTCATTATTCTGAAACAGCGCAAAAACTAGTCCGGATTACAAAATTGAAATTCACTTTTTCCGTTGCACGAGGTTGTCTGTTTTAAATGGCTGACAAATTTTAAATGACGCAGCTTTGTCAAACTTTATCAGTAGTCTATTGACAGATTAGTAGTTGACAAAAGCAGTGTAGCTTTTCAATTTACAACGCGGGATATCCAAAAAAATGTCACGGACATAGTGATCCACCCGCCTATTCTACTCCATCATTTAGAATTACCTCCTAACGATATCACGATTTTTCGATTCCACGCCTGAAGAGATCCTGTAGTCTCAAAGTAAAGAAGCAGTCAAGTCAATTTTGAAACGCGACGTGGTTCTTAAAGGAGATTCCTTGGAGATTGTTTGATAGAGAGCGAAAGGGATTGAAATACAACACAGCCAGATCACGAGAATAAGGCGGATGTGGAATGACCTCAAAACCAAGTTTTTGATAGCCGCTTTTGTAATGTCAACAGTACGAGGGCAAGCCTTATTGTGCTGCAAAATGACTTCATGATGCATCCCCGGTCTCAGGGTTTCAGGGAATAATATTGATTGATTATCTACGCAAGGGTAGTACGGTAACAGGAGAGTATTACGCTCTATTAATACATCGACTAAGAGATTCTATTAAAGCGAAAAGGCACGGAAAATTGACGCAAGGTATCTTGTTGCTTCACGATAATGCACCAGTCCACAAACCAATCATTCACCTTATAGTCCAGATCTCGCTCCGCGCAACTATTTTTTGTTTCCTAATCTCAAAAGAACTCTAAGGGGAACAAAATTTATGGACAATGACGAACTTATAGCCGCCGTTAAAACGCAGAGAAACCAAAGGAATTTTTTTATAATAGATTAGAGATGTTATTAAAACGATGTAGTACTTGTATACAATAGTAAGGGGGCTTGCTGTCCAAAACTTTTTTCATGCCTAGTCTGGGAATATAAAAACGACCCCTCGTATATTAATAAGTGTGATATTACTTCTTGCACCAGGTGTATGCAATACTTGTATAATGAGTCTAAATCCTCTGTGGATTCTCAGAACATATCTCTTGCAACAAAAGTATGAGACTTGAATATGCTTTTTCATATTAAGCTAACTTCTTTTAGACCATATAGCTTCACTTTGTGCATTTGTATTAAAGACATTTGTGCTTTAACACCTATGCATTGAAATAGTTTAGAGGAAATAAATTGGTACGTCACTACATTCTACAACATCAGTAATTATAAAAATAAAAACAGCTTTTTTATCTTTAACTCAGGATATATATGATTTATGGTTGAACAATTGCCACGAGGACAGGGTTTGTGATGTTAATATTAGTCAATAATAAGAGTTAAATATTCATCTATGGTGTCTTTTGTGACTTGATTTTATGTAGTAAGGAAGCTATTTTAGTGAATTTCGTCTATCCCACCATCATGCACTGGCGAGATAGCAAGACGCGAACATGTATCTGCATATTTGGCTAGCAATTTTCACACAAATATGAGCTAGTATTGTGGTCTACACACCCGATTTTTAATAAGATAGTAATAAAAAACAAAACAGTGGTGATGATGCGTTAACATTGTCGGGAGTTCAGTAGATGAAAATCTAAAATGGCCTTTGCGTAAGAAAGTTAGTGTTAGCAAAAGTTTGGTGCCAAAAAATTAGAAGGAAAATAAGATACGCCACTGAAAAGCTAAATTTAGGCATAATATGGATTCCAGAGGTAATAGATTTAGAGAATTTTGCTTATGGGTTGAATAACATATTATGGAAATGTTTAAAAACAAGCGCACACATTCAGCCCGATATCGACGTTGAGGAGCAGGAAGAGGTTAGTTTTCCTTTACACTCGAAGGTGAAAACAAACAAAAAATGGAAAGAAAAAAAGCCTATAAAACTAATTTGACCTAAATTCAGCGAATTGTGTGCGATATGCACATATATACAAGGTAGAACTCACTTCAACCCACTGGAAATGAAATTATGTACCCTGATTAATAATGATAATTAAAATAATCTATATCAGTACGAAACAAGCATGTTGTCCGTAATGTTAGTCTCTTTTTCATGTTTAGCTAGCTTATTTCCTCTAGCTTATGTGAAACATGGTCAGTTTTCCTTATTTCAATAATGAATCTACGGAACGAATTCTGAAATCGCTGTATACGAGACATAAACTTCATACTAATACAGGGATCGTACGATGCTACGCTAAAAAGTAATGCACATATGCTTGTAAAGCGCGAACAAAATAACATTCAGAAGCGTGCTAGGTGGAATTTGAAAGTGACACCCCCCCCCCCCTTCTATACGCATGCATAGGTTTGAGGTCGTTGAAATCATTCAGTGTATTTTGAGAAGCGAAAGTATGAAGACGTATTCTAGTGCTATTTCAACACAAGTTAAACAGCGTGCTGTTATCGAATTTTTGACTGCTGAAAAAGTGACTACTAGTGAGATTGATCGTCGTTTAAAGGATGTTTAGGGTAACGATGCTGTTGATAGCTATACTGTAAATCGATGGATAATACAGTTTCGTGATTGTGAGCATGGAAACGTCAAAATTGTTGATAAAACACGCAGCGGACGTCCGATCACTGGCACACTTCGACGATTTGATTTAAAATGACCGGCAAATCACTCAAAAACTTATCTAAAACCATGTTGGAATATCCCAGGAACATTATTGAACAATTGGGACACCGTAAAATCTGTGCACGATGGGTACCACGCCGTCTCACAGACGAGAACAAAACAGCGTCAATTTGAATGCTGCAAACAACTTTTGCAGCGCTACCGTGACGAAGAAGACGACTTTCTTTTGAATATTGTGACGGGGGGCGAGTTATGCGTCCATCATTAGGACCCAGAAGAGAAAAGGTAGAGCGCTGAATATCGACTTCCGTTTTCCCCTCAGGCGAAAATGTTCAATACACAAGCATACACAATTATTTTGACTGTGTTTTGGAATGCTCACCGACTTTCTGGAATAATTGGCAACAGCAAATTGTTTCGGTACATGCAGAATCTAAAATACCTCTGTCGAGTTTATCGTGTTAGAGGCAGCCTGGCACCAATAATCTTGCAACATGACAACGTTCGTACACACATCTCGCGCGCAACTGCGGAGGCTCTGCGAAAACCTGAAGTTTAAACCGATTCCACACCCTCTTTACTCCCCCGAAATTAGGCCTCGCGATTTTTATTATTATATTACACATCGTACGATGAGGTGAAGGCAGCTGTCATGTCCTGCATTCGAAAAAAGTCGGAAGAACTTTTCAGTCACGGAATGGAAAAATTTGTTACACGTTTCGAGAAACGTGTGTTAGCCTTAACAGTGACTGGGTAGAAAAATAAATATATGATTTCGAAGCTTAATTGTACTTTAATGTACTTTTTACCCGATCTTGCTATTTCTTTTTGTTCGCGCTTTACAATCATGTCTGCATTACTTTTCAGCCTACCGCTGTATATTTTGCATCAATAAGAAAAAATGCGATTGTAAGATCATGGTTGCCTATGAGAAAAAAAATTGGAAAAATGTACTCATATATTCAAGCTTTATACATTTGAAGTGTTTGAAGTTTTTATAATAGATTTCAAAGGTATAATTATTACACCAATATTGAAATTTGCCAATCTGTGAACTAGAGAAATTCTATTTTTGTTATCAAATAATATAATTACTGATTTAGATGAATTTAGCACAAGCACATACTGCGAAGATAATCTGCAATCTTATTGAAATTATTATTAATGGCCGTATTAATAGCCAATAAATAATCAGTGGTTGAAAATGAGTTATGAATCTTAATGTCGTCTGCATGCGTATAACAATCGTACTGAATCCTAAGGTGCGATAAAATTAATATTCTAAGTCGTAAATTGAACTAGCAAACGCTTTATGTTATATCATTATTTAAGAATAATGTTAAAAAAGAACTAGGATTACCAATGTAACAAGTACAAATTTGCATGAAAATCACCAAGACTAACGCATTAATGTTAATAACCATAATCTTAATAAAAAATACCAATAAATATAATACGTCAGTATATACCATGCTTTCAAAAACTTTCCTGATTAGAGTAGGGTCATTTTTAAAGTATTTTCTTTAGTAAGATTGACAACATTGTGATACTTTGAAATTGTGACAGCTGTCAATGACGAACTTAAATTAGAAAACCTTATATTTGATTGATTTATTTTATTATTAACATGTTAGAGTTACAACACAAAAAGTTTATAATTGAATGTTATTTTTTAATTGGCCGAAAATTAGATAATGAAGAAATATTCCATTAATTAGTGCGTGCATGATATCAGATAACAGTCTCCTAATCTGCCAGTTACTTATGAACAGCTGCTAATTCATGTTCATGCTTTCATTGATAAATTTCGTGAAACAGGAGCAATAACTCCTAACCCTGGCGGTGGAGCACCTAAAAGACGAACCGCAGATTGCAAACAGAATATTCGATGTAGAATGGACAACACACCTAAAAAATCAATTGCAAAGTTTTCATTTCATTCATCAGAAGTTCATTTGTGAGAAGGAACATGCCATACCGTTTAAAAAAGGACTTAAAGTTGTTAACATATAGAATTCGTTATTTTTTAACTCACGCATGTAGGTTTTGGTACGAGAAAACAGTACTGTCAATGTTTTTTTTACATAACATAAATAATGACAACATTCTTAATCAATGCTTTTTTTTCTGATGAGGCTTGGTTCCATCTTTTTGGCTATTTAATTAAGCAAAATCTGAGAATGTGGTCGTCAGAAACCCTCGCAAATTCATAGAGACTATTACATCGACAAAAAATAGCAGTGTCAAGGAGACGAATTTTTGAGCTTATATTTTTTAACAAAGCCGTAACTGCTGAAACATACCAAAATGAATTATTATAACCTTTTATTAATGAACTTCATGATGACGAACTTACAAAAGGACTACAGCAAGATAATGCACCGTCACACAAATCTCGAAATAAAATAGCTTTTTTGCAACAATTTTTCGACGATAGAATTATGAATTCTCCTTCAAGATTTTCTAATCTGACGATTATTAGATTATTTTATTTTTCCATATTTAAAGAATACTATTTTTAACACCAGACATCACACAGAATTGCAGAGCTTCGCAATGCTACTAGCGATTCCTGTGCTGACATAGCCCCACAACTCCTGGTAAATAGTTTTGAGAACATGAAGCGTAGAGTTCGAATATCTTCAAAGTAATGGACAACAGCTTCAGTATAACCTTTAGTACTAAAATTTTTTTAATTTAATTAATATAATAAAAATTTTTAATAAAGTTCAATTTTTAATTTTTGCACACATATTGGTGACATGCGAACTGCATGGCATTGTTACTACCAATCGTTATCAAAAAGCATAGCCATCTCTAATCAGGAAAGATTTTGAAGGCACGGTATTATTTATTTGAGTACTATACTACAAGAGGGACTTTTATTCACGACAGTGTAGAATAATCGAAAGTAATAGTCAAACTATATGTTCAGGCAAAATAGATTTAATTTTGTATTTTTAGTTTTATTTAGATATAGGTATATTTATGTTAATATATTTAATCCTAGTTTTAAATTGTAAATATTATATATTGTATATAGAAAAGGTCTTGGAGTTCAGATATATTTAATATTGTTAATTACCTTAGGCCTGGTCAGGTATTACATTTATTCATTGTCTTTTTTTCTACAGTCATAAAAACTATTTATTTTATTACAGGCACAACCCTCTGGTTAATCCATCCATTATGTAAATGTATTTGAATAAGCATAAATATAATAGAATAAGTTTTATTGTACATATTTCCTGTTATATATTATTATAATAGGTTAAATAACTTGGTTCGATGCGATTCTGCGAAGTATTAGGTTATCTCTGTGCATTGTATATTTATTACTTTAAGAGGTATTTTATTTTCTATAATTAAGGGTTTCCGGCGTATATTGTTTATTTTAATACATTTATGACGTTGGAAACTACAGCATATACTTTTCTTGGAAAGGTAAAAATAATGGTATGGAAATTTCCGTATACTCTATTTCATTGTTTTCTCCCTCTCTTTGACTGGCGGGGACAAAACTTTCTTGCCGAAAAATAAGGGAATGAAGAAACAGTTCCAAACAAGATCTCTTAGAGCTCACTACAGTTACAAGTACGATCTCTTCGAGTTAAAGCTTAGGTCTCAGTGATCTAAATAACACATCTTTTAATGTAGTTAAAAGATGTGTAGAAAAGAAATTGATATTAAAAAAGTGTTATTATTATTAATGAGAAAGCGTTCAACCCTTCACGTTTTGTAAGCTATGTATATTAGCAGAGAAAAATCTATAATATAAAAAATATGACCGTTGATATTTTGAAGGAATTTGGTAGTAAGTTAAGGCCTGAAGAAGGTTAGGAATACATTTTGAGAAGAATATTGTAAGACATAAGGCATGGTTAAGGGCTTGAATGTATGGTGTTCCACAAATAATATTAGAAAAGTTTACTAAGTATCGCTAAAATATCTGTACTGAAAAACCGACGGAGAACTAAGTTCGTAAAGAACTTAAGGCAGAAAGAGTTGGTGTTGGCTAATCTAAACAATTATCAGGAGAAAACAGGTACGTTTCGGATACAAAGATGGGAAGTTGTCTTCATCAACTGAGCATTATTATAAATTTGACAATTACTGTAGCATCAATGGAACGCTGACTCTAAAAACAATTTACGAATGTTAACGATTAGAATTTTTGGAACCTGCCAACACTCTCATGGACGATATTATATATTTTGATGAGAACTTTACTAGTAATAATTTAGCAATTTCTTTGTATGAATTGAGTTTCAGAAGAACAGGTACAGTAAGAGATAGATGTCAAGCGTAAATGAAGAAAGCTAATCATCGAGGATGTCTTGAATTTTTTAACTATTTGTCAAGTGGAAACATCGTAACCATGGCCAGAAAATATAATTCCAGCGAATGTGAGTTTCAGAGCAACAGGTACAGTAAGAGATAACGGAATAAAAAAGGCGCCCCCTAGAAAGTCAAGCGTAAATGCGGAAAGCTAATCAAGAATGTCTTGATTTCCAATATGATACCGAATAATCTACTATTCGTCAGGTGGAAACATCATGGCCACGGCCAGAAAATGTAATTCCATCGAACTTGGGTTTCAGAGTAACAGGCACATTAAAAAATAATAGAATAAAAAAGTGCCCTCTACAAAGTCAAGTATAAATGAAGAAAGCTAATCGATGATGTCTTGATTTTCAACTAATATTCATCAGGTGGAAACATCGTGACCATGGCTAGAAAATATAATTCCATCCATAGGTTCGATGATTATTCTGAGTTAAAGTATTCGTTAAAACAAGAGAAAGGAGGAAACGCAGACACAGCCTAGCCTTGTCTCTTTGGCGTCTATAATTCAGACAGTAGAGAATTAACGTATTTCTATACAGGGCCAAAAAGTGTCAGTGGCTTTTACAGGCCCATATACTAATCTAGATATTGCGGAAATACTCCGATAAGTGTCATAAAATATACTGTTGGACACGTTTCCCAAATGTTGGAAAAACAACTGTGATGTCGCCTATCCATCAACGCGTGCGATAGTCCTGTATAAAATGTAAAATTACTCTATGCATAGAAAGAGATTGTTTTACAAAATTCTATAAGAAACGAATTTTAAATGCTTAATATGAAATATTTTTGTTGCTACTATAACTTCACACTTGTCCCGATGTACGCGTTCACGTATATATAAACATTTTCAAAATTCTCCATCAAAAAACAAAACGATTTCTGAAAAACGAAACTTTATGTATCATGAAACCATATGAGTTAATTAAAATAAACTTCAATCTACTGCTCAACTTTACAAAATGAGGACAAGCATAAAAGACTAGTGGTTTCAATCCATCTTTCCTAAAAACTATAAAAATGTAGTATAACTTACTAAAAGTGACGACGTTTCCGAAAACAGTAGAGTTATCTGGAAATGTGGTACAGTTCCATCTTGTATGGCTGAATTGATATTGGCATTCATCCATAGCCATTTTTGCACCTCTTCCGAGAATCTAAAATTTAAATTTTTAAAATTATTTAGAACTGGTTTACATATAACATCTGTTATCACTAGAAATCATTTTTCAAAATTATTACTGAAAATATTCTTTTTAAATTAGAATATTTCTGGAATCTGTAAGATTAAATAAGCATACATTAGGTCGATGAATATGAAATGCCGATTTTTCGTTTTATACAGAAAGAGTGCGCAATTTGTAATACTTTTGTATGAGTATTAATCGGTTGATCTCTACTATGACAGAAAGAATATAAATTTGAACTTAAGAAAATAGTGCTGCAAAAAAACTGTACAACGTGGACTCGAGATGTTCGGTATTAGAAAATTCGTTCAGTGACTACGTAAACGTTGTTATAAGCCCCAAACCTTGATCGCCAATAAAGTTTTAAGTACTTTAGTAAAACCGTTCCAAATTAAACGTCGAAAAAACTTGTAAATAGCCACATTGTGTTACTATGGGGTCCTTAAGCTACAGGAAAATTTGTTTGGATAAGTGATGTCCCTTGAATATTCTTAGAGTAAAGTTATATATCGTGTTAAAATATGGAGAATAAATGAAAAGTGTGCCGTTTAGAAAAGAACGCGTGCAGTTTGGTTTGGATCTTAGAAAACTTGAGCTCTACATCCGTGTTGTGCACGTTGTACAGTCTGTGTGCTGAGTTGTAGAAGTTTGTAAAGTGAGATATAATCTGTAATTCGACTTTGAGTGCTAGAAATCTGACTGTAGCGCAAATTCACTATCCGATTTGTGAAATTTACTGTGATAATGGTATGAATGACAGTATAGGTGAGAATGTTTAAGGACTTACGGGTTAGTGTGCATGATGAGTAGACTCGCCAAAGAGGGGCAATTTCCAGTGCAGTATCGAGAGCAACGTAGAGGGGAGAAGCGCGCGCCACGAAAACTCAAGCGTCCACATCAAAGCACACTTGTTCAGTATTATTTCACTGGTCGTTGTTAGTGTATGTCAGTACACACATACTTAGAAAATGTCGCTTTTAGGTACGTTTCGGAAATGGCGTACTTCGAAGAAACTAGAAAAACTAATAGCGAGTATGCCGGATATAGAATACGAAGGCGATAGAATTAAATGTGTAAGGTGCGACGACTATCTGACGCGTACGAGCAGGTGGAAGTGTCAACGCCACGTAAAAAGTATAAAACACTGTTATGCAATCCGTGGCAAACGATAGAGCGAACAATTAACATTTGATATACATATGTGATTATACATTACCAAGTCGGACATCAATAAGAAACGCTATGCCATCTCTTCGTGACTATGTTGAAAGAAGAATTAGAGCAGAATTGAAAGATAAAAAATTGTGGTTATGTGTGGACGAAACAACCGATCGACAAAAAAATTCTGTGGTGAATGTACAATGAATGTACAATACGTACAATGGAAGAATTGGAACCGTCATCCTCTATCTTATTTGCTTTCAAAAGACTTGCAAAATGTACTAGCGATGAAAATTTAAAATTGGTGTTGAGTGCATTGAACAAATTTCAAGTTTAAACAAACTAACTTTTAATGTTTCTGAGTGACATGCTTCCCTTAGTCCGGTTTCTTAAAGAAGAGAGTGGCAATCTGTTACATGTAACATGTAAGATCCATGCTTTAAACCTTGTCGCGCAATTGATGCCTAAATGTTATCCACGAGTAAATGCTTTAATAGTTCTAAAGTACCCAAAACGTACAAAAAAATTTCACGAACTGTGTCCCAAAATGACTGAACCACCACAGCCGATTACTACGTGTTGTGGAACATGATTAGAGGCTGTGCTTTACTACTGCGAACATTTTGATGATATAGAGAAGGTAGTTTTACAATTCGATCCGAGACACACCGTATCAAGAAAAGCCAGAAAATGTTTCATGATAGTCAGGTAAAAAGTGATTTAGAAACTAAGGGAATTGAAAAATTACAAAATGATTCGATGTCGTTAGTGGATTCTGTTCAAATTGTGAATGATGTTCACTCACACCTACGTACGGCAGAAGGCGAACAAAATGAGTGTGTAATACGAAAATTTGAAAGTGTTATTGACAAGGATTCAGATTTTCTGATACTAAGGCAAATTTGTGAAGGTGCGTCGAAAGATACATTAAGTTGTCACAAGCATTACTTTAAATTTGCAAATATAAAATCACTCGATGTGGAACGGTCGTTTTCATCATTGAAAAATATTTATTCCGCACGCCGTACTCATTTGACTGAAACAAGTGTGGAAATATATTTAATGATTCAAATATTTAATAGATGCCACGCAGATGCACGATTTCATGGAAGCTTTTTAAAACAGTAAGTATTTCAGGACGTTATATTTTATATTCTTTATTATTATTTTATGTGTAAACATTCATGCGTCCGCATCGTCTATGCTCACTCATGAAAGTCACGAACATAAATGATGCGAGTACGTAAACGTTACTGAACGCTGGCCTTGATACGGCCGCTCGGCCCCTCCACGTTGCTCTCCGCACTGCACTGAAACTTGACCCTCTTCGCCGACTCTAATGATGAGCCACGCCCTGGTCGACCTTCTCTGATTTCTGAAGATTTGGTTTGTGAAATAGACTACAAAATTTGAGAGAACCGACGATTCACGATTTCAAAATTATCAATTGATTTACCATAGGTTTCAAGGCCAGTGTTGTACATCTTTGCTTCAGAAAAAATTTTGTTGTCAGTGGGATCCAAGACTGCTCTTTGACGATCGCAAAACAAAAAGATTGAGCTGTGCGATATCGTTTTTGATTCGACACGAATTTTTGAAGCACATCATTACAGGAGATGAGTCAAAGTAGCAGTCAATGGTATGGCAACACAGATCGTCGAAAACCAGAGCAAAAGCCAAACAAACGCTTTCAGCACGAAGGATTATGGCAAATGTGTTTTGGGATAGGAATGGAATTTTGTTAGTGGATTTTACACCGATAATCGATTCTAGTGCGTATTGTGAGACGTTGAGAAAGTGTCGGCGTGCCGTGCAATACAAGCGGCATGGCCTACTGTATTCCGATGTGATCTTTCTCTTTCTCTCATGACAATGCAAGGCCACATGTTTCTGCACAAACTCAAGGTCTAGTCAAATCTTTTGAATGTCTTACAGTCCAAACCTTGAACCCAGTAGTTTTCACTTGCTTCGGTACTTGAAAGAGTTCTTTGGTGGTCAAAGGTTCGACGACAACGAAGAAGTGAAAACTGCAGTCATGGATTGGGCTTCTTCACAGGCGACAGATTTCTTTGACATTGGAATACAAAAACTTGTTGAATGGTATGACAAATGTTTGAATAAAAAGGGAAATTGTATAGAAAAGTAAATGAAAGTATGTAGAATGTCGAAATAAATATATTTTAATGACATCTTTAGAATTTTTTTTATTAAAGAACGGACCTTACTTAAGAATTATCACTTGTATTAAATTAAGTTTGTTGTGAAGAAGTGAACAAAGGTTTTTATATCTAAAGAAAGATGTATTTATTTAACTAAATATAATTCTTTTCATTACTGATATGTGTCCTTGGACTACATTTTAAAAATAAATGTGATTTATATTTACATTTCAGAAATATAGTCTAATAAACTCTGGTTCGTTGAAGCTAATTCTTCAATGATTCCTATATAAAATTTCACAAAAAGTCTATTAAGCGTTGATAATTGATGTAAATATGAAACCGAAACAGTTTCAGTGCAGCAACGGTAGTAGCAGTCCGGATGATATCCCTTAAAACAATAGCCGAAACGTTGGTCAAGAAGGAAGCAATATTAAGGACGCGGTTCTAGCCCGGAATCCCAGAAGCAATCATAGACAACGACCGCAGAAGCCAACCCTAATTTGTTCTTAGCGCTGCCCAACAAACGGCACAGAATAAAAAAACCTAAGAGTGAATGATGTTATAAGAATTATTAAACAATACTTACTGGTAATATTCTATTATGTTCGCAGATTACTTTCTGTTTTTCTAAAAGATAGGGTGAGCTATTGCATCTATCCACTGGAGAGAGATCAACAGAGTTTGTCAAGGAATTCGGTAATCCCAATTGCCTGAAATAAGAAATTCAAATTTAACTATACTTTTAGTAAATAAGGCTTGTTAATTTTTTTATAATAATAATAATAATAATAGTTTATTGCCCAACAGATATTATATCCAATTACAGGACTTTATCTTTCTAGGGTTAAAGTGTCTGTACAGAAACAGGAAAATTATGATTATTATAACACTTGTCTTAGGGCTATGGTAATTCATTGATTTTATCATGTTTCGACTACTGTGACGTCGTGTACAGGCCGTATTTAGACAACGAATGTGTAACCAAAGTTCAAATAATGCAAAATGCATGCATCCGATTTATTAGAAAGAAATATAAAAGGGATATTCCGGCTCATTTAAGTAATGGCGACGAAATTAATAACTATTTCGTATTATTTGGTTCTGGAGAGCTAATGCTCTCTCTTTTTATAGTAACAATAAATTTAACGCATCCGGATTTCTTTCAATCTGATCAGTACATCTGATGCTATGAGATACGTCTCGGAAAATAAAAGTAATGCATGCGGCGCGGATGGTATTAGTACTTAAATGCTAAAACTATGTGTGCCCGAACTAGCAGAATATATTCGTTACTTAACAAACGGGTGTTTTGTCACACGTACCTTTCCTGAAACAGGCGGTCATACACCCACTCTGTAAGATAAATAATTTATTAAGTTTTACTGATCTGCGACCTATAAGTATTTTGCCTGTGTTGTCAAAGATTATGGGGAAAACAATGTGACAGCAGGTTCGACAATTTTTGCAATCAGCAGATATGTTGCCGTGGTGCCAGTCGGGCTTTACACCTAACCACAGTACAACGAGCGCACTTTTCAAGATCGTTAACGATGTAATATCTGGTTTGGACAAGGATAAAGTTACAGCTCTGGTTCCTTCTTGATTACTCGAAAGCATTTAACATATTACATCATGAAATGATGATAGCAAAACTTAGCTGCTTTGGTTTTAATGTAGTTGCCTGTGACTTGCTTGCATCCTACCTTGCAAACAGGCGCCAGAGGGTTTGCATCAATAATATTTATTCGACGGACGCTCGTGTCGCTTCGAGTGCCCCACAGGGATCTATTATTGCACCATTACTTTTTATTTGATATACCGAGCACTTTGTTAGCACTTTGAGACATTGCGCACTTATATGCAGATAACACTCAACTATATTGTACTTTTGGTATTGGCCAGTCACCGGAGTACGTCGCTTCAATAAACTCAGACTTGGACACTCTATTGCGGATTTCCGGTGACCATTGCTTAAGGGTGAACTATTCGACGTCACAGGTGCTAGTATTCTCTAAACATGGGGCCGTGCACGGTCTGGATATAACAGTTGATGGGCACAGACTTGCGATTGCAGAGACTGTGAACAATTTGGCCCTGATCATTGATAACAACTTAAGATTTAAAGCTCATGTTCACAAACTTACCCAGAAGTCCATTGCCGTATGAAAGTGTCTGTACAGTAACAGGAAAATTATGAATACTTGCCTTAGGGCTATTCTCTGTAATTTATTAATTTTATCATGCTTCGACTACTGTGATGTCGTGTACGGCCCGTGTTTAGACAGCGAATATGTAAACAGGGTTCAAAGAGTGCAAAATATATGCATTCGATATTTTACTTGTTGGATGAATTGGAGTGGCTTATTATACATAGACGAGTATATTTGCATTTTTGTTCCTTTATCCATAAAATGCTATTATCAAATGCATCAGGTTACATGGCGATTCTTTTAACCAGGAGGAGTGCAGTGCATTCCAGCCAGCTTCAATTCACTGATAATTTTACAGTACCGTAACGCTGCTGCAACTAATTACCTTTGCCGAGGATTTCAAGTCTCACGTTGGTACAAATGGTTTTAAAAGTAAACTGAAACGTCAATTATTATTAGAACAGAAGGCCCCACATAATACACAGTGAGTGATTGCATATTTTTGTAATTATTAGTGTAGATTCCGTTACCTCTTCACCCCTCTCCTTCCCTCTTCCTATTTCTTCTTGTCTCTTCCCCATTTATTTATTATATTTCTTATTAAGTGTGTGTTATTTTATTTGTTATATGAAGCATACATATTAGTTTAGGTTAATCATTAATTAGGTTTATATCAAGTATATGTAACTAGTGGTTGAGTAGAACAGCTAACCCATTATACCGTACACTTTAAGTCATAACAAGCCTATCACGTTAGAACTCCAGACATCAAGATCTGTTAGGACGACTACTGTTATTGATAAAATTGTATTGACCATATATGTACATATATAATAATAGAAATATGTAGAAGCTATTCGTTTATAATACTTCTTGTATGTTAACTAAATATAACGTATATTTTTACTAATAGGTGTTTAATAATTAAATTTAATAATTTATTCGATTTAGAATGCTGTTTAACGAAATTACACAGATGAAATAGCAAAATACATTTACAATGGTTACTGTCGACATCTTTTGAATGTGTAGCTTGCCATATGAAATCCCGTACGTCGTGTCCATTACTAGGGGGACGGTCTGTGAAACTGATGAGGTTATCGTCGAGGGACAAGTTTAGTGCGATCGCCCACCTGAGGCCAGAGTCAGAAGGCAATATCTTTATACCGTCTGCGGACCCGTCTGCTCTAAAAGACATCGCGCGATGATATAGACGATAGGATAATAACATCGCATTTAGTCGAGATTGTGCATTTATCCTTTTCGGTACTATCTTGCGTTCTTTCTCGAAGAATTTCGATCACTCACGGGTACAATCATTTAACATGGACTTTTTTCAGATTATCACGTATTTCTTTTTAAATATTTCTGATACTGAGATGGCATGTTTAATAGCTTGTTTAATGAAGAATTATTAACAGAAAATAATTCTCAGTAAAAGAATTACTCATCGTTGACATAGTTGTTTTCTCTCCACCCATATTTATAGGTTACCAATTCCTTCGCTTCCGAATAGGAGACAAATTGTAGCGATTACTTAGAAATCTTCAGTCCATTAATTTTTGCCAATTATGTCCGGAAATAAATAACATATTTACATCTGTTTTAAGAAACAATTAATTATTTGTACCTATTTATGTTCTGTTAATTATTTTTAAAATAAATTCTGTGAGAAATAAACATTAGTATCGAAGTAAATATGAAACTAAATTCGTGATAAGCACAAGCGTAACGAACGCATACTTAAAAGCATAAAATTTAAACAACTCAAAGGAATTGGTTGAACTCCCTTCTTTGTTAGCTGTTGGGTTTGATTGCTACATGGGCATCTTGATAACTTTCCTGATTTTTGATATATAAGATATTTCATTAGTCTGAATTGGTGGAGACGGTTGCTTGAAATCTGAACCAGAGAGAAAAAAAATTGAAAAATTCCTAACCACAACATAAATCAATAAACTCTAAATACGTATTTCCGCAATCTTCAGTAGAATAATCTGAAAAAAAAAATAGTTAAAAAAGCTGGGGTCAAGCTAAAGCCTTTGAAGATATGCTCTTCACCAAATCGTCAGTGGAATATTACTAAATTTCTAACATTAAAACAAACCCTTGTATACTACCTAAACCTAGCGTAAAAATTAAAGAAACGTTAAACGTGAAAAATATGAAACGTAAAGTAACTACTACAGTCACAATAAAGGATATAAACTAAGCTGGGGAATTGGCCCATTGTCAGAATTCATTACATTACCCTTTTTTCTATGTATGTAAATACTTTCGTAGCTATCTAATTCTCTGTAATTGTTTATTGTTTCATCAATCTAAGATTATTTGGAGGCATAGTGTGGCCTGTGTTCTAAATATGTCAGGCACGCTAAATTTTTCACGTTTATTAAATCTAAAATAGGAAATATGTTCCTTGTTACAAGTTGAAATTGAATGTTTAGTTTATCCGAAATCTTTTTGTTTACAATAGTTACAATTTATTTCATACATACCAGATTTTTGACCGACTTCAATTTTATCCTTAATGCTACTTAAAAGTGATTTTAATGAGTTGGATGATTTACACGTGATTTGGGGAGAATAGTTTTCTAAGATAGCGTTTAAATTTCTAGAAGCTATATTAGTAATAAACTTATTACTAAACATGGTCGTTTTTGCTAGTCGGCAGTAGTACGTCCTCTGGACAATACAAGTTGCTGTGTATTAGAGCTTGGAACTTTGTAAATTTGCGCATTAGAGTGTACTTGTTTAGGTTAGATTTAATTATCCTTTGTTTTTTTTTTGTTTCTACACTCGTTCATTTAATTTGTTAATAATAAGGAGTACTGTTGAAAATCCTAAAAACCTTCCTTCATGTCAGTACGATTAGATCGGCAGAAGTGAAGCGGTATAGACGCAAAGACGAAATTAAGTGCATTTTTAAAATTTATGGTGAAAGTTCCTGCAGCAGAGGTTCTACGTTATAAACAAGTGGTGAGTCCTGCATTCTGTCCAGTTTTTTAATTTATTTTATTTTAAACCACCCTTAATACAGTTCATTTTTACCTTACACGAACAGTACTATTGAATAAATACCTATTTAAATAGATGAAATGACTAATAAAAATCTGAACCGCGTCTATCAGTTGCATCAATTCTTATAATTTACCAAGCACGAAGACTTCAATAAGACCTATTCATATGTTGAAGGAATAGTACCTGTTGTAACGTAACACCCCAGTAAATTACTAGAATTTATACTGTGAATATTGAATCGTGATCTTAACAGAGATAGTCAGTTGTGTACTAGTTCTTCACGAGTGCGTATCGTGGATGAAAATGTGCGTAAAAGAAAAAACAGGTTACAAGGTTTACAGGAAGTTAATACATTGATATCCCGATTTAAAATACCGCGGCAATTCCGTAAAATGTGACGCTTACAATGTGAACTTAAGGCAGGGTTGTAAACAGCACGTGCAATCGGCAAGACACGGAGCAAATGTGAAAAATGAAATACCATTCTGGATTTTCGTGACAGAATTTATACTCATGTTAAATGTCTGTAATATTCCACCAACCATTGTGGACTAGAAGGCGTTCTGTACGATTTCGGAAAAATTTGTTCCTGCTTGGAGCAAACAGGAGCCTACTGCGAACCACTTCTCGCACGTAAAATTACATGTTACAAATACCGTACGGCATATTATAAAAAATGAGAAAGTATGAATGAACCTGGACAGATGCTAACAAAAATATTGTAATAGATGCTTTAGTGTGTATTTTAAAATCAGCTGGCCTGTCGATACCATTTTTTTGTACTGTAAACGTCTCCCAAATACGAAGAAAAAAACTATAGTGCAGGTGATAAAAGAAGCTGTTCAAATTTTTGGTATACAATGAAACCAATTAAGAATGCATGTTAGTGATGGAGTCGCAACTACGGTTAAAGTTGGGAGATTACTAAAGACAGATTATCCGCATCTCCTTAACGTAACATGTTTCCTACATATTACTATGGATTTTTCCCCATAAATATTATAAAAATTTATGTATTTATCTATGTACAATTATTTTGGATATCTGTGTATATCCCTATGTATATTTCTCGTCATGTGTCGTGTTGGTGCACGCCGTATGTTAGATGTGGATGTTTTTAATAACTTCAGACACAAGTTAACAGTTGACAAGAGAGTACTCTTTATTTAAAAGATTCATAATTATCTTCATATTGTAACTTCGGGTTTGATTTTGAATTAAATTAGTTGGTTGGTGTTGTTAATTTCATTACCGATATTTCTACGAGTATGTAAATCTCGTAATTCGAGTTTTTATAGCTTTCTTGTCTACCTGTCTCGAATATTTTTTACGTAAGTAAAATATATATATATTTTAAAGGTAAAATTTATTATTATTATATTTAAAAGAGTTGAATATTGTATTTTCTATTGTTTTAATATTGTGGTATTGAGATTTAGTCTTAGTTATTTGATATAGATAACAAAGAAGATTTATAACATTTCTAAGTAAAATACTGTAAATGTAGAATTTTGTACGTTGGTATTTCAAGGGCATTTTTTCTTGGACATGTTAGTGCGCATGTTTTATTAGAGTTTTTTTCGAGCTGTCAAGATAGTGTATTTATATTGTTCTCTGGGGAGAAATTAGAAATATTCTTTGACATTTAGATTATTTTTAATTTGTTCGGCTTTCACAAAGGTTTTAGAACGCATGTTGCGGTCATTTCCGTGCGTTGTTTTTACCTTTATAATATTGTTAAAAGATGCAGTATTAATCTTTATACTCTATAAAGATTATTTTGTTTTTTATTTTTGTATTAAATTTTCATTTAAATTTTATATGGTGATTATTATTGAATTGACCTTTCAACAGTTTCATAAGTAACTTAAATATATTATTATAACTTTTCTCAAACAAATTTTGAGTGGCGCCTAACTAATTAACTTAATTATTTTCCACATTTCCGATTGGAACCCTGAGAGGAAAGCAGTCCCATTTTTTGGAAATAAACCGACTGAATATCCTAGCTGGATAGATTTGTCGTGAATGGTGGTATAACAAATATCAAAACCGCAGTTCATAGCATAATGTTTCATCTTGTATTATATACCATTAGGCACATCTATTCAAAAGCAGACCTTCTCATAGCTAACACAAAGAAGGTTTTTCTCAAATCCTCTAAACGGATTTGCGAATTCAAGAATTTTTGTCCAGGAATTCCACTACCACCTGAACCTATATTAACCAAATGGGGTACCTGACTTGAAGCAGTATTGTATTACAGTATATATTTTCAGAGTATCAAATCTTTTATTTCCACGTGGAAAGCTCAGGATTCGAAAGCTATTAAAAGAAGTCAAAAATTGTTCTCGGACTATCCAGTTGAAAACGATATAGCAGAGATTTTCGAAAACTACTCCGTTGATAGGGAATCACTTGAATAATTGCAAAATCATGCATTATCTGTATCGGAATCGCTTAACATAGTCGATAATATGAAATCGTCCCTGGACAATTTGACGGATAATATAGGGCATCGCGTAGCCGAGAAATTTAGTGCCGTTTTAAATAGAAATTGCGAATTATAAGCCAACGTATAAATGACACCCGAATGTGAAAGCTATGAGGAGGAGTATTTTAAATTCGCAAATATTACTTCACTAGATGTAGAGCGGTAATTTTTTCAGTACAAGCACGTATTTTCACAACGTCGCAGAAAATTAAACAAATCACGATGCACCTTCGTCAGTATTCAGCCGTCAATAGAAAAAAGTCAGCACATTTAAACAATTTTTACAATTGTATTTAATTCAACCAGTATATATCAAATCTGCATATTTTGCACATATTTACATATTGTATAATGTATATATATATATATATATATATATATATATATATATATTTAGTGTTTATAAGAAATTTATTTCTTATTTATTTTATTGGCCGTCTTAATATTAAAAATAATAGACTTTTTATTGGTTTAGCGACCTTTTATTGAATTTTGAGGTTTTATTCTACGACGTTTCGACTTTTATTATTATTCAGTCTTTTTCAAGTAACTAGAAACAAGAATTAATACAATGAAAACATGAGAACTGTGTTTGCTTTTGCGAGACTGAATTAACAATTAAATTAACAAACAATTAAAATTAAAATTAGATTAAAAACTGAATTACCAATTAAATTAACAATTAAAGTTATTGTTAATTTAATTGGTAATTCAGTTTTTAATCTAATTTTAATTTTTAATTTAATTGTTAATTCAGTCTCACAAAAGCAAACACAGTTCTCATGTTTTCATTGTATTAATTCTTGTTAGATTAATGATAAGTAAGGGAAAATTAAAGTGATTATATCTGTATAAATGAATTGGGAATTTGAATTGAACTACAAATACAGTAAAGAAAACATTGAATGACAATAAACTCACCGTTTTTTTGGGGTTTCAAAAACACGCATTCTGTGCAACATGTGTTATCGGGGACATCCGAGACCTTTTTTTATTAAGGACCGACACGCACTGGTTCGAATATTGTAAGTGACTGTGTCTTGGTTTCGAGAGGTTAATTTCTGTTCTATTTTGGAAATTAGCAAAGTGGTCAGGACCGTGTTCAGGGGTATATAGTTAAAGTATTTACAAAGGGGAACTGATAAAAAAAAAATTTTTTTCTTTTTTTGGTTTGTGTGTGCGGGGGAGTTTTGATTTTAATTATTGTTTAATGAGTGGGTAATAGAGTTTAGAAAGTTCATCAATTTCGTTTCTGTCGTTGATTGTTCTGCTGTTTTTGAAAATATGGATCATTTCTAAGACCTCCCTAGCTTTTGTATTCTCTTTCTGTTATTACTTTGGTGTTATCAAAATCAAAATTATGTTTTAGTGTCAATTGGTATTTTTAAGGCAGTTTGATTTTTTGCGTATTTGTGACCTTTCAATCTTTCTTGTAGTAACTGTTTTGTTTGGCCTATGTATACGTTGTCACAGTCTTTGCAGGGTATGTTGTATATTGTGTGTGATTGTTTTAGTGTAGGTGTTGAGTCTTTAAGTTTGGTGTGTTTTAGATTTTTACCGCTTTGGTGTGCTCTTTTAAAATTAAATGGTTTAAATATATTGTCTAGTTTTTCAGATAATCCAGTTATATAGAGTGTGGGGATATATGTTAATTCATTGTTTTTTTTTGTTTTTGTTGTTGCTGTTTGTTGTGTTATAAATTTTATTAAGTCTTAGTTTTATAATTTTTTGTATGAATTGTGGTGGATAATTGTTTTCTGTCAAAATTGTTTTTACTTTATTTAGTACTGTTGGTCTGAAAACTGGATTAGTGAGATTTAAGGCTACTAACGCTGTTACTACATTTTTTTGTGGGCTAGGGGTTGGTTTGAAAAAAAGTTTACATATCTGCCGGATGTGGTTGGTTTAGTGTACCATTTTGCTTGTATGTTGTTGTTTGTTTTTATCAGTGTTAGGTCTAGTAGTTTATGGAGTTGTTTTTTTCTATTTCAATGGTAAAGTTTAAATTTGGATGGAATTTGCAGAAACTATTTTGTACATTGTTTATTTCATTTTCTGGTAGCATCATTATGCAATCATCGACATATCTTTTGAAAAAGGTTGGTTTTATTTTCAGGGATTTTATAACATTTTCTTCGATGTGCTCTAATACTAAATATATATATATATATATATATATATATATATATATATATATATATATATATATATATGAACTTCATGTGTATGAGAATCAATAATTATTAAATCTCATTTTACATGCGATTGTCGCTTTAATTTGTTGCATTTAATTCTACAATTCGGCAAATCACTTTTGCCCTAGATTGCAGACGCAACAAGCCGCGACATCAACTGTACAAGTTGTCAGTACAAATGAAAAATTTTGTGAAAAACTTATCTGCGCGGAATGTGCATATATCGATATTTCACTGTTTTTTACAGATCATCAGTGCACCTTACCGAAGACAGACATGATATTCACTTCTATACTACGTGTATATATACGAACTGTAATGAACTTCATGTGTATGAGAATCAATAATTATTAAATCTCATTTTACATGCGATTGTCGCTTTAATTTGTGATTAATTTGAGATTTAATAATTATTGATTCTCATACACATGAAGTTCATTACAGTTCGTATATATACACGTAGTATAGAAGTGAATATCATGTCTGTCTTCGGTAAGGTGCACTGATGATCTGTAAAAAACAGTGAAATATCGATATATGCACATTCCGCGCAGATAAGTTTTTCACAAAATTTTTCATTTGTACTGACAACTTGTACAGTTGATGTCGCGGCTTGTTGCGTCTGCAATCTAGGGCAAAAGTGATTTGCCGAATTGTAGAATTAAATGCAACAAATTAAAGCGACAATCGCATGTAAAATGAGATTTAATAATTATTGATTCTCATACACATGAAGTTCATTACAGTTCGTATATATACACGTAGTATAGAAGTGAATATCATGTCTGTCTTCGGTAAGGTGCACTGATGATCTGTAAAAAACAGTGAAATATCGATATATGCACATTCCGCGCAGATAAGTTTTTCAAAATTTTTCATATATATATATATATATATATATATATATATATATATATATATATATATATATATATATATATAGTACTCTCGTGAGCTTGGTATGATAAGGTAAACTTAATTAGTCGGCGATTAAAGTATTCATAGTTCAACTATGAATACTTTGTATATGGACTCTCATATTGTACAAAATACTTTCTACAATTTTTACCATCCATGGACTTCAGAATGGACACTATGTCCCACTACTGTATTGCTTGTTGCCAAACAAAAGTTGGACCACATATAAAACCAGACCTTTAATCGCCGACTAATTAAGTTTACCTTATATATATATATATATATACATATTTCTTAACTTCATATCCTCCTTATAAATTTAATTTTCAGCTATACATTTTACGAACACATTCAAAAAAACATTCAGCATGTACCTATAACACCGCCGGCCGAACTTGTACCGCCCGACAGCCGCGGTACTGGTGGCTAGCAAAAACGACCATGTCTATATCGCCCTGATCTTTTTAAGGTAGTTAACTAATGAATTTTTTAGCCTATGTTTCTTAATTAGATTAGTTACTATTTTTGACCATTGTATACTGCGATGTTTTTGATTAAAATTAATTATTTTTCATATCTGTCTTTTCTAAGCAAAAAACTTACAACCGATGGATAAGAAAATTTAATTTGATTTTCTTATCAATTGGTTGCTAAGTTTTATCAGGAACGTGTCATTTATGCCTGGTTTATTTAAGACTTTAAATTAAAACAATTCAACTTCAATTAGATATTATCCGAATTTGCATGAATCCAAATAGCCTTCAAAAAATAGAAATAATAATTAAAAGTAATTCGATGAGAGGAAATATAATTTAAAAAGTATTTTATTTTCAATTATGTTTTTTTTCGATATTGTGTGAAGTATTGAAAAGGAGATCGTCGAAAACTACCTGTACGTTATTTGCGTCTGCTTTATTCTTAACAACCTTTTATGAAAATCTGTATATTATGATAATTTTCTATGGTTCGACATTGTATTGAGTTTCACTAATTACTGAACAAAACTAGGGTTGGCCGCAGGCGGCCAATGAGAGGGTTACTTCATACCCCATTGGTTCGGTACACGGCCATTGTTAGCTTATTGTTAAACAACAATACTCCTTTTATATGAATCTGCATTCAACGTTAATTGCATACAACAGCTAATCAACATTCAAACGTACGTAATGACCAATCTAGTGCACTGGCGTATAAAAATGGCGGATTTTCATAATTAGCTCTTCTTTACGTGAGCATATGTTTTCATTCCCCTTTTCAACTACATACTTCAGAAAGAAAGACCTTGCATATTTGCAGCAGCTTTGAGAACATTTTATGAAGAACAAAACACGCTAATCTAAACAGTTACGTAAATTATTTGCAAAACCATCGGTCATTTTTGAACTCGGGAAGCTTTTTCTTACAAGAACTTAAGTTAATTATTAAGAAAGATAATTAAATTAGTTTAATGATAAATTTTGTTGTCACCCAGAATAATTTAATATTAATGTATTTGTATGAAACTTTAATGTTTTATTGTTTGACGCTAGTTTTCTTCCTATACATAAAATAATCATGTAATAAAGCGATTCTTAAAATATAGTTTTGATGCATTTTTCTTGTATTTCATACTTTTTCTTTCCTTGTCGCCTCGTAACAGGAAGTACTATATCAGAAAGGTAATACATTCTCTCAAATACTGTTGGTTTTAGAAATTCTGTGATAGTGCGACAAGTTTCATTATGTCTGTCTATCTAGCACAGCTGGAGTTACATATTCGGTTGCCGAATAGCATAAAGCAAAAACAGTGCTACTTACAAGTTTGGATTAAGTACACCAAGTAGTGTGTGTTAGTTAGTGTCTGCAAAATATTGTTTCGTGTAGCCTCTTCCTGTTTTCCTTTGCATATCATGGTTTATGTAACTTTATCCACAGTAAATTCTATCCGTGTTGTACGTCAAACAATGATGTTAAAAAAAAATCGGGTTTACATAAGTAAACGAAGTAATTGTTTACTTATGTAGGCCAAAATTTCTTTGAACACCATTGTTCAAACTCAATACAATTTTTTCTATTCATCATATCTTATAAATTAAGAATAAAATTAGGTAGTAATGAAAGTAACGTGAGATATTACGGATCGCATAATAAATGCGGTATATAAATGCGATTGTATCAACGGCATTTATATGTGGCCATTATCTTCTGTTGTTGGGATATTTTGAGTGTAAAGCGAATAGAATATTTGGCCCAGCACACTGCGTAGAGACACGTCTGTGATACTTACGTATTGCTCTCCTTGCCCAGTAAATATTCTACCGCATATGTATATACGAGGTAAATCCAGAAAGTAAGTTCAGTTTGTATTTTTTGCTGTGGCAACGCTGCCATATTGGGTACCAAAAACACTTACAGACCAACACAAAAAACAACTTCCGAACAATGCACTTGACTTTTTAACACGTTACGACAATGGCGATGATGACTTTCTGGGGCAGATAGTGATCGGGAATGAGACTTGGATTGGTTATGATACCCCTGAAACTAAACAACAATCAACGAAATGGAGGCACACTTCTTCGCCAGCAAGCCTAAAGCCAAATAAATCTTGACACCTCAACAAGTGAGCACAAAGATCATGTCACAATATGGTTGACAACACAGGCGGTAACCTTTTATGAAGAAGGCATGCAAAAACTTGTGCCACGCTATGAGAAATGCCTACAAAATTGTGGAAACTATGTACAAAAAAACTTAAGGTTTGAAATTGTTTTGCAATAAATAGTTTTTCTGTATCTCTTTTTTTCATTGCCAAACGTAACTTACTTTCTGGACTTACCACGTGTATATATATATATATATATATATATATATATATATATATGTATATATATATATTGTTGTAGTACAATTACTGCTTCAATTATTCCTGTGTTGTTTTTTTTTTTTAGTCGGCTATCTTGTACAGGAAAGTTATATCTGAAATTACATGTTTGGAAAATAATTACCTTATTGTTAAGTTTGTATATTTGATGTTAAATCATAATTAGTTTTTTTTAATTAATGATATCATTTAATTCATGTATGTTGTTATTTGTCTATTTTTAAGTCTCGTTTATTATTGATTACCTTTCTTTTCTATTTCGCAAGGTATTGAGAAAAAGGAAAACTGATTATGATTCTTTCTTTTACTTGTTTACATTTATATCGATATTTACTTTGTTCTTTTCCTTTACGAACATAATAAGGAATAACGTGAGTGGACTTAATTAACATTTTAACTTAAATTTTACAATGAAGTTACTTTTCCAGATCTTGTCTTTTATTTGTCAAAATTATTTCAATTTGACTTTCCGAATACTATGTATAATTTTCCAAGGAAAGATGATTTAGCTATTTTTGATATTCACCTAGACGACAGAAAAACACAAAAAATAATAAATAGTTTTATTGATAGCATCAAGTAAAAAATTGATAAATGTGATGTTTTTTTAAGTTTATTCTTTGAGTTTGCATTTAAAAGTGATTCCATCCTGCTCCTTTTCGTCACTAAGAAGAATATCATATATAATCACTTAGTACATTAACCAAACCTGAAGTTCTACCATATGTAACAAGTTCCAGGTTCCTTTCAAATACCATAAAGAAGTTCAAGCATTTTTGGGTTGCTTTTGGAATGATATACACCGGCGTGGGAAACTGGTCTCGAACCAAACATATATCCTAGACGTTGACTCCTCCAGTAAATTAAGAGGTGAACTGTCTTCTTCAATCAATGGATAAACTTGCTCTTTAGATGTAAGGCTCCTCTATTAGTCCATAAACTTCCCTCTTCAGGTCAGGTTATTCCGTTAAGGTTAATTTGTTAACGGATTATGATATTCTCACAAAATAAATGTGAAATTACTAAATTGTTCACAATATTGCCTATGAGCATAAATATATAATAATAATAATAAAAGGTGTATATCGAGCTTTTTAGGCAATGTATCTTGGAGATCCTCTGTTGAAATCGTATGTACGTTCTTCAAAAATTCCAGTTTTGGGAGAATCGTAGAACCATTTAATTGATAATATTTTATAGGATATTAGTAAGATGATTTTGCAGTCATAGTAGAAAATTTACTCGTATTAAATATTTTAATAAATTTCCTTAATTAACAACACATCTGCTCTATTCAAAATCCCAAAAATTCCTCCTCCAATTTTATAAATAAGCAACCATAGCGACCCAACAGCTTTTCCTCTTTTGAAAATCATTGGTAGCTTTAGTTATACAAAATTTCCAAAATATTTTGACATTTCAAATATAAGTTTGATATTTGATTAATATTATAACTTATTGATTTACAAATAATTTTCCTTTCTCAGATAACCTTTTACATTGACAAATATTAACAAATGTATCTAAAATTAACTAAATTTACATTGTCCAATTATTTTGGAAAATACATAGGAAAGTCATATACTTCTAAAATTTAATAATAGACTTGACTTGAATTGATAAAAAATTGATAAATGTGATGTTTTTTTAAGTTTATTCTTTGAGTTTGCATTTAAAAGTGATTCCATCCTGCTCCTTTTCGTCACTAAGAAGAATATCATATATAATCACTTAGTACATTAACCAAACCTGAAGTTCTACCATATGTAACAAGTTGCAGGTTCCTTTCAAATACCATAAAGAAGTTCAAGCATTTTTGGGTTGTTTTTGGAATGATATACACCTTTAATTTGACCTGAATTCAGAATCGAACTTTACATTGCAGTTACTTCGCTCTAAGGGAATTCTAGCAGTTTTACAACTTAAAATATCAACTAGTCGGACTTGTCCCGCTTGGCGTAACACACCTCGTCTGTAATAGGATGGATTTCTTCTAGAATTACTACAGTTAGAAGATACCTAGGATTGTTTTCTTGTCAGATCAACCTATATCTTCAAAGGTACTCCGTCATATATTTGAGTTATTTAAATTTTCCAAAGATATAACTTTCCACCAAAACTTAAGACAGTCCATTTACACTCACGTTATTTCAAGCCATTAGTTTCTCTTAGATTTACCTATTTTACTACAAATTTATTTTAACGTAACTTCATTTTTATGTCATTTTGATGTCTCGATTTTTGTGTCGGTTATTAGGGTTTGGCTTCCCAATACACGTACTTTACGTTAATTGTATTTACTGCCATTTTTATAAATTGAATATATATATATATATATATATATATATATATATTTAAACTTGCTTAAATCGTTTTACTTTATTATTTTTATTTGCAATATTCGACCCTGAGATTTTTAGTAGTTTACTTTATTTATTTAATTTGTTACTCTTCAACTGAGCAAGCCCATAAAGGGTATTCATACTAATTATTATAATTTGATTTAATCTTCGAACTCAGTTGTTTTCTTAATTTGACACCGAACGTTATTTCAATAACAGTGCTTAGCACTGGTACAATATATACTGAAAAGATGCTGTTGGTGACGACGATAATAATAATATATAATAATAATAGATATTCAGTGATTTATGATAATATTAAAATTGTAAAGTATAGGAATCATACTATAGATTGGGAGCCTTGGTTTACTTAAAAACCTACCAGCGCTCCTCATATGATTTCAGTATTAGCGGCTAGGTCGTCGGAGAGCACTAAATTTATAACAAAGTTGACTGTCTAGGATCTTCGTCGGTTTGCTTATCCCTTGGTGTATGATAGTGAATTGTTACATAAAATAACTTAGTTTTCTCCGGCTAAGCACAGATAAATAAAAGAGTTGTTTAAAGAAATGTGTATAAAAGTTTAATAAAATAAGGCCTCTGTAAATAATAACATACAACGTGCCTATCGACAATTTATAGAGTTAAATTACGTGCACGTGTGAATTAAGAAAATAAAAGGTTATGTTCCAATGGTTATGATATTTTTATATGTGTTGTGACATAAATGAATTAACAAATAGATCTAGGTAAGTACTACAGTTTAATAACATTAACGTTCTTTCACAATTATCTGTAATATAGAGATGTAATTTTCTAAGTAAAATTATGAGGTTGATATTTAGTTTAAAAAAATATTTTAATTGTAAATTGTTTTTAATAAGTCTTTATTTTGGAATAATTTTGATTAATAAAACCTGTTTTCGTAGTACAAGACTGGAATCTTGGATGTATTGGCGTAGATCAGCAGATTCGTCGTGAGTTCCAAGTGCTGAGTTTTCAAGTTTGCTTGGCCGGCTATGAGCGTGCTTCGTCGGCGTGGGATATTTTCTCGGGCCGGTGTTTGATCGAAAGATGCTAAGATGGATTTCTGGCCGTACTTCTCTGGTATCGCCTTCGAATAGGTTTCAAAAGTAGCCCCAAATTATTATGTTACTTTTGTGGACACTTTTAAATTTTTAGCTCAGGTATTTCTGATTTAATTTAATTTTAAACTTGGAGTCACACTTTTTTCTAGCACTTCTAATCAAAATTTTTAACCGACACCTTGATGGCAATTATTTCATTCAAAGCCTATTTTACATTTTTGAAATAGCCTCGAATTTTACTTTAAATTACATATGATTATAAATTAAATATAGATAAAGTATAGTTTTTAACATATGAACAAAATTAAAATAATAATTTTCAAATAACTGTCCTGGGTTTTTAAATGGAGGGTTATGTTTTATGAGTGACAAGAAAATAACCGTTTCGCGGGTTAGTTTACATTTGAAATGTGGGCGTGCCTAACTAGTATGATACAAATTTTTAATGTAGATAAATTAGATATCTGTGATTTCGCGCTAATGATTTAAATTATAAAAATGACAATTAAATACATATTAAAAAGTAAATTTAGAAATAAATGTAAATTAATTTGAAATGTGCAAAGTTATGGTAATATTAATTTATTTACACTTTGTTACGTTTAAAAAAAACAACTTCGATACTAATTTTACAAACTATGTTCGCCAATTTTAACCATTCTATAATATGTTATTTCTGTCTTTCCTTTCGCAGTTAGCTGGAATGATGGAGTTGTTTTGCCCCACAACAATATATACATATATCAACAAATTTTCCATATATATATATATATATATATATATATATATATATATATATATATATATATATACAGGTGCCTTTGAAAGAAAGAGACAACGTATGAAAAATGAAAACATGCAATTACATATATAGAATATATATCCAAAAAATTGTGAGTCAATTATAACGCGAACCTCAAAATTAAAAACCCCTGAAAATTAAAGCATGTGCCGCGTATGAATCAGAATGTCTATTAGAAATACCTCCTTTGAATTTACACATTTGCTACAATGTTTATGTTTATAAAAACTGTGATAGATAACATTGTCTAAACGGCTGTCAACGTTATAAAAACCAGTCAATGGAGCAACTTGTTTACTTAGGGTTAAATAACTTTAATACAACTACGTACATAAATGTAAATGTATCTGCTGTGAATCATTTGTGGATGAAAACTTTTACAACTGACCTAAATCATCTTCTTTCATTGTGTACTACGTGAATGTTTCTTTGTTACGAGAAATACAAAATATAGAATGCCGTTATTGAATACGCACACTGCAATATTTATGCATATAAAAATTCAAGAAAATTTCATTGAATAATTAGCTATGTATACTAAATTTTGATAACCTCGGCCCTTAAAAATTTGTACTGGCATGTGAATTCTTAAAGTAGATGTATTAAAGGAACATGTAATATGTGTTCCCTATGGGCGTTTAACGTCCTATTTGGTAACAATCTATCTCTAATCGAAAACGTAAATATATACCGTATCGAATGTACATAACGACCGACAACTGAACGCAACTTAAAGCGAGATGCACAATAACAACGCTATTCTTTTGTTTTTGTCGGTCGACTTTAAGATATGAGAGGGAATTTTAGGAAAATATTTTGGATTACATATTCTGCATTTTTCCACTTTTCATACGTTATCCTTTTTCTATAACACAAAGCACCTTGCTGCGAAATCACCGCAAGATTTAAATATTTGAGTTGCTTGCTGTCCTCTGCCATTCAATACCATATGCCAGTAATAGTTTCTAAAACATTTTGTAGCTTAGTAATGTGTTATTTAATGATAGTTGTGACTTCCTGCCTAGCAGCCAGTAAAATTTACTAAGGATGAGCTTGAGTTGTTTGCTTTTAGTAAATATATGGTTTCGCCAATTTAGTCTTCGATCTATGGGCAATCTAAGGTATTTGCCACTTCGACATGTTCAATGTTGTGACCATTAAATGAAACTGGTGGATCATTTTCTTTTTATTAGTGAAGTTGATGTGAATAGATTTATTCTCATTTACCTATAATCGACAAGTTTTGAGCAGTCCTTGTATTTAATCCAAGTTCGTCTGGAGATTTACTGAGAGTTGCTATTGGATTTGAATGAGAGCCTAAGGTAGTTTCTTAGCCGTTCCTCTAATGTATCATTTGATCAATTCTTGGAGTTTTCGGCTAAGAAATTATATATATATATATATATATGAAAAATTTTTGTGAAAAAGTTTTTTTGCGCGGAATGTGCATATATCGATATTTCACTGTTTTTTACAGATCATCAGTGCACCTTACCGAAGACAGACATGATATTCACTTCTATACTACGTGTATATATACGAACTGTAATGAACTTCATGTGTATGAGAATTAATAATTATTAAATCTCATTTTACATGCGATTGTCGCTATAATTTGTTGCATTTAATTCTACAATTCGGCAAATCACTTTTGCCCTAGATTGTAGACGCAACAAGCCGCGACATCAACTGTACAAGTTGTCAGTACAAACGAAAAATTTTTGTGAAAAACTTATCTGCGCGGAATGTGCATATATCGATATTTCACTGTTTTTTACAGATCATCAGTGCACCTTACCGAAGACAGACATGATATTCACTTCTATACTACGTGTATATATACGAACTGTAATGAACTTCATGTGTATGAGAATTAATAATTATTAAATCTCATTTTACATGCGATTGTCGCTATAATTTGTTGCATTTAATTCTACAATTCGGCAAATCACTTTTGCCCTAGATTGTAGACGCAACAAGCCGCGACATCAACTGTACAAGTTGTCAGTACAAATGAAAAATTTTTGTAAAAACTTATCTGCGCGGAATGTGCATATATCGATATTTCACTGTTTTTTTTTTTTTTTTTTTTTTTTTTTTTGATGAGATTTAATAATTATTAATTCTCATACACATGAAGTTCATTACAGTTCGTATATATACACGTAGTATAGAAGTGAATATCATGTCTGTCTTCGGTAAGGTGCACTGATGATCTGTAAAAAACAGTGAAATATCGATATATGCACATTCCGCGCAGATAAGTTTTTCACAAAAATTTTTCATTTGTACTGACAACTTGTACAGTTGATGTCGCGGCTTGTTGCGTCTACAATCTAGGGCAAAAGTGATTTGCCGAATTGTAGAATTAAATGCAACAAATTATAGCGACAATCGCATGTAAAATGAGATTTAATAATTATTAATTCTCATACACATGAAATTCATTACAGTTCGTATATATACACGTAGTATAGAAGTGAATATCATGTCTGTCTTCGGTAAGGTGCACTGATGATCTGTAAAAAACAGTGAAATATCGATATATGCACATTCCGCGCAGATAAGTTTTTCACAAAAATTTTTCATTTGTACTGACAACTTGTACAGTAGATGTCGCGGCTTGTTGCGTCTACAATCTAGGGCAAAAGTGATTTGCCGAATTGTAGAATTAAATGCAACAAATTATAGCGACAATCGCATGTAAAATGAGATTTAATAATTATTAATTCTCATACACATGAAGTTCATTACAGTTCGTATATATACACGTAGTATAGAAGTGAATATCATGTCTGTCTTCGGTAAGGTGCACTGATGATCTGTAAAAAACAGTGAAATATCGATATATGCACATTCCGCGCAGATAAGTTTTTCACAAAAATTTTTCATTTGTACTGACAACTTGTACAGTTGATGTCGCGGCTTGTTGCGTCTACAATCTAGGGCAAAAGTGATTTGCCGAATTGTAGAATTAAATGCAACAAATTATAGCGACAATCGCATGTAAAATGAGATTTAATAATTATTAATTCTCATACACATGAAGTTCATTACAGTTCGTATATATACACGTAGTATAGAAGTGAATATCATGTCTGTCTTCGGTAAGTTGCACTGATGATCTGTAAAAAACAGTGAAATATCGATATATGCACATTCCGCGCAGATAAGTTTTTCACAAAAATTTTTCATTTGTACTGACAACTTGTACAGTTGATGTCGCGGCTTGTTGCGTCTACAATCTAGGGAAAAAGTGATTTGCCGAATTGTAGAATTAAATGCAACAAATTATAGCGACAATCGCATGTAAAATGAGATTTAATAATTATTAATTCTCATACACATGAAGTTCATTACAGTTCGTATATATACACGTAGTATAGAAGTGAATATCATATCTGTCTTCGGTAAGGTGCACTGATGATCTGTAAAAAACAGTGAAATATCGATATATGCACATTCCGCGCAGATAAGTTTTTCACAAAAATTTTTCATTTGTACTGACAACTTGTACAGTTGATGTCGCGGCTTGTTGCGTCTACAATCTAGGGCAAAAGTGATTTGCCGAATTGTAGAATTAAATGCAACAAATTATAGCGACAATCGCATGTAAAATGAGATTTAATAATTATTAATTCTCATACACATGAAGTTCATTACAGTTCGTATATATACACGTAGTATAGAAGTGAATATCATGTCTGTCTTCGGTAAGGTGCACTGATGATCTGTAAAAAAACAGTGAAATATCGATATATGCACATTCCGCGCAGATAAGTTTTTCACAAAAATTTTTCATTTGTACTGACAACTTGTACAGTTGATGTCGCGGCTTGTTGCGTCTACAATCTAGGGCAAAAGTGATTTGCCGAATTGTAGAATTAAATGCAACAAATTATAACGACAATCGCATGTAAAATGAGATTTAATAATTATTAATTCTCATACACATGAAGTTCATTATATATATATATATATACATGTTTTCTTTCAGGTTTCCGCGGGTAGTAGTATGTGTTGTAACTAGATTCCGGGTTTTCTTCCGCGTTTCCATTGTTTGGTCTTTGTAAAGACCGGTGCCGGTTTCTGTACGACGTTTCGGCAAAATCATATTTGCCATCTTCAGGTCTGCGATAACTGTCTGCAAAGACCAAACTATGGAAACGCGGAAGAAAACCCGGAATCTAGTTACAACACAGTTATATATATATATATATATATATATATATTAATAGCTAAAGGAGTAAAAATTAGCAATTTCAAACTTTCGAAATGACATTTGAATATTAACATCGGTGCCTTATAAGGTGGTTCTAATAAACTTGAAACCAAGATCCATCGTGGCTCAGTTGGTTAGAGCGAAGGTCCGGCAAACCGCAAATTTCGTATGATTTGCGTTATAGTTTGTAGACAGCAATGTTTACATTCACATTTACTTTGCAAAATAACATATTAATTTGAAAATATTTAAAATATTTAATATAAAAGCCGAAAACTCCAATAATTTATCAAATGATGTCTTAAATGAACAGCTAAGAAATTATCTATCTATGTATATATATATATATATATATATATATATATATATATAATAACTTCGTGACCTTGGTATGATATGGTAAACCTAATCAGTAGGCGATTAAAGGTCTGTATATTACTTCAAAATATATGTATTTAAAAAACTCTACATGTTTCGGCTGTATACGCCTTTTTCAAGAGAATACAAAATATGAATGAGAGGATAAATGTCAAGTAATTAAGTTGCTATCAACTTAATTACATTAATTTACATGGTTCCACACATTTGCCCATAACTGTATATAAATATTTATTAAATTACGATTCTTCACTAAGGAAATTACCCAAAATAATAACGTGAGGTATTTTTTTTAAATTAATTTCGCAAAAACTCCTTGCCATAACATCTTTTTTAAATCAGATTACGCAAAAACTTAACTAAGTTGCACTATTCTCGGGAGAAGTGTACTGAGTAATTAGATCATTATTTCGGTGGTATAAATGTGCCGCAAGTGAACGATCATCATTTATAAGCTGCATGAAACCGCCATTGATAGCAACTTAATTACTTGACATTTATCCTGTCATTCATATTTTGTATTCTCTTGAAAAAGGCGTATACAGCCGAAACATGTAGAGTTTTTTAAATACATATATTTTGAAGTAATATACAGACCTTTAATCGCCTACTGATTAGGTTTACCATATATATATATATGTATATATATATATATAATATCGTGAATTAGAATTATCAAAAGGAAATAATAAAAATAAAAATCCAAATTGTTTAGTTGAATAAATTTAATCTGAAATTTGAATCACCACTTATATGGTGTATTTTTACGTTCTCTATTTATATAATCGTTAAATTCGATCTATCTATCTCTTTAATGCCTATTAAAGAAAGTTTTAAAGGTAAAACGTTTAACTTTGAAGATATAAAATGAATTTGAATTCGAATTTATGCGCGCATTAATACATATATTTCTGCGCAGAATCAATAATAGATGGAAAACGTTCGAAGTTAACGATCATAAAACTTGTAAAACCAAAATAGTAACTTGATTTGAATAATAGCTAGTGATTAATGAATTTAATAGAAATAATGAACATGAGCTCTCTAAATATCTCAAGGGTCGTGAAAATTATTATTTGGCAAGAAAGGTAAGTCAATTGTATATATATCTTGATTAACGTAGGTTAGTGTGGTTATATTTTATTAACTTATCGTACACACAAACACCTTCTTTTAGTATAAAATCTGTTTATTAAGTAAATCTTATCTATTTGATTGAAATATTTAGCTTGATAATAAATTATTAAGTACAATCAATGTATTATGTATTCTTATTGAAACATAATTTATAATATTTATAGGTTATATATAGATTTCTTTTTAGGTGAGAAAATATATGTAAATTTCAACATGGATTATAATTTATAGGATTTCATAAACTAAAGCTTTCGCAAAAAAAATCACGCTTTAAAATTGTATATTACTTTCCTATTTACAAGCATACGATGTTAAATAATAGCTCTTTGATCTAATAAGGTATCTCTATCTCTATTTATATTAATTTATATTTATATGTTTTTTTTTAATAATACACGAAAAACAATCTTAGTTCGATGCCTTCTTCAAATCTTTACTGTTTACAACTCATTGGTCCTAGTTCCTGCGATCAGCCCTGAATTTCTGGTCGTACTAACTGGAAAATTCTTCGATACTTGAAAACTGGTCTCGAACCAAACATATATCCTGGACGTTGACTCCTCCAGTAAATTAAGAGGTGAACTGTCTTCTTCAATCAATGGATAAACTTGCTCTTTAGATGTAAGGCTCCTCTATTAGTCCATAAACTTCCCTCTTCAGCTCAGGTTATTCCGTTAAGGTTAATTTGTTAACGGATTATGATATTCTCACAAAATAAATGTGAAATTACTAAATTGTTCACAATATTGCCTATGAGCATAAATATATAATAATAATAATAAGAGGTGTATATCGAGCTTTTTAGGCAATGTATCTTGGAGATCCTCTGTTGAAATCGTAAGTACGTTCTTCAAAAATTCCAGTTTTGGGAGAATCGTAGAACCATTTAATTGATAATATTTTATAGTATATTAGTAAGATGATTTTGCAGTCATAGTAGAAAATTTACTCGTATTAAATATTTTAATAAATTTCCTTAATTAACAACACATCTGCTCTATTTAAAATCCCAAAAATTCCTCCTCCAATTTTATAAATAAGCAACCATAGCGACCCAACAGCTTTTCCTCTTTTGAAAATCATTGGTAGCTTTAGTTATACAAAATTTCCAAAATATTTTGACATTTCAAATATAAGTTTGATATTTGATTAATATTATAACTTATTGATTTACAAATAATTTTCCTTTCTCAGATAACCTTTTACATTGACAAATATTAACAAATGTATCTAAAATTAACTAAATTTACATTGTCCAATTATTTTGGAAAATACATAGGAAAGTCATATACTTCTAAAATTTAATAATAGACTTGACACTCCATGTTAGAAAATATTCAATATAAATATGACCAATAAGTAACACAATTAACACTAAATATGAGCATAGTCTTCCACCTTCCAAGAAATCTCATATATACAGGGTGAGTTTTTTTGAATGTTTAGCATTGGGATCTCAGAAACTACTGGAGATAGAAAAACGCTTAAATGGGGAAAGATGCGCAGTTTTACGAGTTTGATTTAAAACTGCTTTTGTTTCTCCGATAACTTTCATGGCTTATTAGATATTCAAAGAAAACTAAATTTTACGATTTTCTTTATACATGCTTAGCATCGTTAATAGTAATTTTAGAGAAAAAGTGTTCAGACAAAAGTTTTAGATAATTTTACGCCAAATAAAACGATGTAGCTAATATTTTTTTTTCGTTCACCAATATCGAGTTATGACACAAACTTGTGTTTTTTTAAATGGAAACCATAGTTGGTTTTGACATCATTAAAAAGCTTATTTTTTGCTGATTACAATGATATAAGGTTTGATATGATTATTTTAAAAAATAAAGAGGATATAGACATTTTTATGGTTTTTATGGAAAACAATTGAATTTCGAACTGATAAAATACAAACCAAACGAAAACTTATTTTGAAATCTTATGTAGTAATAAAATGAAAACTATAAGAACTTTTATTAAGGGCACACAACATTATTAATGTTCAAAGATACCTCCATTATTATTAATACACAAATTGCATCTCTTCACAACAGAATTTGTAGCATTGCGGATTTTACGCCTATCGATGTTATTAAAAGCAACTAAGACAGCTTCTCTTAAATCGTCGATTGTTTCATATGTTCTTTTGTATACTGTGTCCTTTAGTACACCCCGCAAGAAAAAATCCAAAACTGATAAATCAGGGGATCTAGCCGGCCATTCAATGGGTGCATTTCGTCCTATCCATTGATTAGGGAAGTTCAAATTTAAATAATTTCTAACATTCAGTTGATTGTGCGGAGGTGCTCCGTCATGTTGAAACCATTGCAGCATTGCTCGGTTCTTAAATTTAAATTATCTAACATTTCCTCGAAATCTTGATGTAAAAAATTAAGATAACGATTGCCAGTTAGTGATCCATCAAAAATAAAAGGAGGAAGAACAGTTGATCCTATAACACCACACCAAACATTAAACCCAAATTTAATTTGTGGTCTCCTATGTTCAACGTGAAGTGGATTTGTTTGAGACTATATGTGCTCATTGTGCCTATTAAACATTCCACAATTTGTGAAACGAGATTCATCAGTCCATAATATTTTCATTGAAAAGTGTGGATCGTTTTGACACTGATCTTTAAACCATCTACAAAAAGCTATTCGTCTGATGTTATCACCTTCATGTAAAGTTTGTGATACTGATAATTTGTAGGGACGAAATTTATGCTTCTTCAACACTCTGACAATAGTGCGTTGAGAGGAGCCCATTTCTGTTGAAATTTGTCGGGTCGATGTAGATGGATTCTGACACCTGCTAATATGTTTATTTCTCTATCTTCATCCATGCCTTTTTTTGATTTTGGTTTAACGAACGAACCATAATCTGCTAAATTATCCCATAATCTCTTAAAAGTAGGTAGCGACGGCTGACGTCGATCAAAATAATTTTCAAAATAAACTTCAGCAGCTCTAGTAGAATTTTTCTGGCACTTTATGTAACATTCAACCATATCACGCTTTTCTACGTTAGAAAATTCCATAGCCAATGCAAACTTATGATTAACGGCCGTTTGCACCGCTTATAGTTAAGTTACAATTAAATTAATTAATAGTTAATTGTCAATGTTTGACAATTAACTTGACTTAAAAGTAAAAATTAACAGCTCTCACTTCTGTGACTCAACGTGAAAGCGATGTTAGTATATTTATCTCGACTGCTCCAACGAACACTATTGTAACTCAGATTTTTCGTTTTTTGAATTACAAAACACCAAACATTTTTTTTTTAGGTTTTCATCTTATAAAGTGAACAATCACAGAAATGTCTATATCCTATATATCCTATATATATATAGCAATAATAGAAATGTTACTAATTAAGATGAGTGCTTTCCATAAGCTAATTAATATATTATATCAACTATATTACGTATAGCAAACGCCAATTAAGTTGGCGCGAGGAGAGGTAAGTTCGCGCAGGATTAAAAGTAGTGGGGAGATTTGGTTTTACATCAAATGTCAGATAATTTTAATCTCTGAGCGTGTATCACTTTATGATTCCCTAGCAAAGACATTATGTTCCATCAAACGTCAATGACAAATGTATTCTGACAATTACTTGAGTAGTGGGGGTGGACGCTTTTAAAAACGGCTTCTGCGCACCCCCTCCTCGCGCCAACTTAATTGGCGCTTGCTATACGTGTCAACAGCTTTTGTTATGTGTGCGGAGAATTAACCTTATTCATTTAAAGCGATCGTTAAGATGATAATAGAAATTGCACATTTAGTTTAATAAAAATATTCTATTTGTGAACATGCCCCCCGATAGTATAACAGTAAGAGCTGACCAGATGGGTCAAATAATTTTTCCTAGAATATTTGTGTAAATTCTCAAATTTTAAGGACGTAAAATAATATTAGCTTTTTTGTATATACGTAGGCCGATGTTAGTTTGCAACTTGCTCTAGTACGTACCTGATGAAACCGCTGTATTGGCAAAATAATTGTCGTTTTACAATCACATTAATAAAATGATTTTAACTATTAGTTTTATTTCGTACTTTCTATGTAATTATTAATAATAGAAGGACTTTACTGGAAGTTCCGTATAATAACGCGCATTTAAAGCTTTTTACACCTACCTTTTCATTCCCAATACAAACATAGTAACAAGTTTAGGAATGACTGTGTACACAACACGTGTAGGTGTAAATCAGCAATAAGTGAGCTAAATTTATGCTTATACAAAGAAGTTCGTTAGTTATGAATATTTGCTGCTGCATTTGTGGTAAGTCTGTGCCATTGAAAATTAAAAAAGTAAATATTGTAAAAATATAACTTTTTTTTTTTTTAATTTACCATTGATAAAAAGAGGTAAGGAATCGCTAAGTAGATCGACAAATCAAAATTGATCTTAAATTTTGAAATTAAAACTAACCGGAGCCTATTTTTCTCATATTAATTCACAAAATGCGTTTGATTAGCTAGATTATTATTTGTTTCCAAAGCTTGGTTTAAACTGCTTTAGTTGATGTTGCTGTTCTAAGAATTTCAAACACCTATACCAAATGGCTTTATGGGTACAATGCAATGTTTTCAATTTTTTGCATTAAGTAACATGTTATCTGGATATTCATACATATTTATTTATTTCGTGCGCGTATTTAATTAAATAATATCTCTTAATACTCTTTGTTTATGTGTTATTTATTTAAAAATTTTGGTTAAAGGATTGATTGCATTTTTTCGAATATTAGGAGCTTTTCACTATTTTTAATATCAAACTTCAAATATTTATTATCAGTTTCTGTTAAAAAAGTTTAGTTAATGACACGTTCTAGAACATAAAGTATCAGTGATAGATGGAGTATACAAGCTCATTCAGATTCGATGCTCACCACTAGGATCTCGTAAATCATAAGAGATACAAAGAAGGTTAAATTGGGGCAAAGTTCCGAAAATTAATGGGGATTAATTTACCCGAAGAAATTTGCATGGTCATTTTTAGTTTTCGAGATTTTTGGATAAAACCAAATTTTCACATTTTCTTGTTTCTTCAATAACTTGGTTGTCATCTAACAAATTGAAAAACCAAAAGTACTTTTCCATAGTAGCTTTTTCTACTGCACTCAGTGGTGCTCACCACTTCTTGGCACAGCGTTTCCTCACTTAACAACCGTCATTAACTAAGAAAATTTGAATTGCTTTTTATGCGTCAATAATGGTTTTCAGCTAGTATATATATATATATATATATATATATATATATATATATAATAAAATAAATTAAAAGCGGACAAGCGGTCTGACAATTAAAAACCCATTTATTAATTATCCCTATATTTCGCAAGAACTTTGTTGCTTCTTCCGGAGATAAAAATGTAGAGTTAAAAAAATAATAAAAGTAACGTACAAGGACAATAAAATTGATTCGATTTTAAGATCTTAAGATGCCCCTCGGATAAGACAGTTTAGAAAAAAAATCACTTACCACAGCAATAAAGAGATTGAATGCTTGATATTCATTTGTTCAAGTAGTATAAAATTTTTTTGGCAGTCATAAAGCAGCGAATTACACAGAATCAGTGGAATATATGCTTTCTAAATTTAATATTCTTGATTGTAACATGAGCATAAAACTTCACTACCTCCATAACCACTTAGATCAATTCCCACAAAACCTAGGTGATTACAGTGAAGAATTGGGTGAAACTTTTCAATAGGATCTTTAGACGATGGAAGAACGATATCAAAGAAGATGTGATACGCACATAATGGCCGACCACTGTTGGAGTCGGCAGCGAGACTCTCCTACTGAACTCCATGCTAGAAAATCGTATACAAGATTCTTTTTAGTAGTAAGCCATAAGCATATTTATAATTACTTTAAATACATTACTTTTTATTATTTGTTTTTTTATGAGACTTTGTCGAAGATACTGGTACTTATAACCTGAAATATACATGAATTAAAAAGAAGATGATTTTTTTCTAAAAGAGGTCAATGTAGTGTACCTCAAAAACTAGATCTGAGGGACTAAACCTGACAGTTGTTTTGGATTCTACACCTAAAAATGACCTAGAAACAGTTAAAAAAGTGCAGGCACCAAAATTAGTGTTGGGCTGTGTTATTAATCATCAGAGTGATAATTAATTTTAATGTTCTAGGTATATATATATATATACAATATATATATATATATATATATATATATATATATATATATATATATATAACATTTATAAATTATTGGAGTTTTTCGGCTTTTTTTTTATATGAAATATTTACAAATATTAAATTAGAATGTATGTAATTGCAGAGTAAGTGGGGATGTAAACATTGCTGTCTACAAAGTACAAAGCAAATCATACGAAATTTTTTTTATTTGAAAAATATGGTCTACGTTGGGACTCAAACCCAAGTCTATAGCTATCCGGGCTGTCGCCTTTACCACTAGGCCACAATAGACCCATGTTCAAGCCATATAGAAATGCATTATAAAGTAACAGTGTTAATGAATCAGATGTCAGTTATTGAAATATTTGTAAATATTTCATATAAAAAAAAGCCGAAAAACTCAAATAATTTATCAAATGTTATATTTAATGAACGGCTAAGAAATTGTCTAAACACTCATATAGCTATGGAGTAATAATTAGCATTTTCAAACATTCAAAGCTGACATCTGCTATCAAAATACTGACATCTACTTTCAGTAACTCACATCTAATTTCAAAATAGGCATCTGCTTTCTAATCTGACGTTTGCTTTCATAACTGACACCTGCTTTCAAAACAGACATCTGCCTTCAATAACTGACATTTGCTTTCACTAACTGACATCTGCTATCAAAACTGACATGAGCTTTCAAAACTGACTTCTGCTTTCAGCTTGACATCTACATTCAATAACTGACATCTGATTCATTAACACTGTTACTTTGTAATGCATTTCTATATGGCTTGAACCTGGGTCTATTGTGGCCTAGTGGTAAAGGCGACAGCCCGGATAGCTGTAGACTTGGGTTCGAGTCCCAACGTAGACTATATTTTTCAAATAAAAAAAATTTCGTATGATTTGCTTTGTAATTTGTAGACAGCAATGTTTACATCCCCACTTACTCTGCAATTACATACATTCTAATTTAATATTTGTAAATATTTCATATAAAAAAAAAGCCGAAAAACTCCAATAATTTATCAAATGTTATATTTAATGAACGGCTAAGAAATTATCTAAACACATATATATATATATATATATATAGATATATATATATATATATATATATATATATATATATATATATACATATATATATTGAAATAAGGCCTCTAATGACGATATTGGCCCCACAAGTTGGGCTAGTCAAATTGAAATAAGCCCCCCCTAAGTTTTACGATTATATATAGAAAAGCTGAATTATAAATATTATAAAAGAGTTGTAACTGTTAAGGGCGATATTGATAAATGTACGACAAATATCTATTTTTAAATATGATAATATGTGTTACATATAGATTGGGTTCTTATCATATTCTGTTGCCTGCGTACAAATCTGAAATGCATAAATGTCATATGCTAAGTGCACTTGCCCTTAAACAGCTGTTTATGTACTCAGCTTCTCTGTAAGGTTATTCTTTGTGTGTGTGTGTGTGTGTTACACTTTATAACTTTGGGTGTCCAGCTAGTAAAGAACAAAAGTACTCTTGGTTGGTACATATACAATGCACCTTCTAGTGGGGTCGGTGTCTAAATAGAATATACACCAATTTTGTTGGAGGTTATATAATAAACAATGGTGAATACGTTATCAAACTACCAAGAATAAAACAAGCAAGATAAGGATAAATGTAAAAGACTTTAATGACGTAAAATCAAAGCAGGTAAGTGATTGAAATTATTACTAAATTATAAATATATTGAAATGTAACCTGTCACGTGTTAAATTAAATGTGATCAACTTTCTAGGTTAGCAAAACAAGTTTAATACATGTTACCTATATAACTTCTAATATTTAAATGAATTTAGTATCTAATTAAATATAATAACAAGAAAACTGGATTCTTTTAACTTAATTTGCATTCATGAACATCAAATGTATACTAGGTTATAAATTTTTAATAATACATAGATTATGTTTATTATTTAAATGAAATGAATTAATTTTGCATTTTCTATAGTTCATTGGAGAATAAAGAATACTTAAGTGAATGGGTTCAGGCCTGTTGTCACTGGATATGGTCTGGAAAGTCGATTAATGCAGGATACGATTTTCTATGGGCAATGGCGCGTCGTTTGGCCTAGTATTCTCCTATAGCAGTTAGCTTCCCCGGCAAACAGCAATTCTTGATTTCTAAGGTACAGGATATCGGTTGGGCACGTAAAATACTTCAAACAGGTACTGGATGTATAGGTGAGGTATTACTAGTGTTTTATATAAGTTTCTAATTTTATTTTGTGTATTTTTCTTTTAATTTTCAGAGATGCACTATTATATGATGCGGCATTTTTAATGGCGTTTTTATTCTGATGACGTTTTTATAATATATAAAGTTTTTTATAATATATAAATAATTAATATGTAAATGTTAATAAGTTTACATAATGCTCTTTTATTGTGGTGAACTTTTCCGCTGTGTTTATTTTAAATAAGTACAGTTTCACCTAAATTATTATTATCTATTTTTGATAATCAATAAAGTTGACATATCTTAGTAAATACAAGATTTCGAAATAAAATAACTAAAGCAACTGAAAGAATAGAAATAAAGAAATGTGAGAATTAATTTTATGCATTAAAATAAACGCGAAATCAACTTTATTGATATACCATGAGAAGAATTCAGTTTTCGAAATTTCCTATAATTCTAATGAGTACATTAGTTTTTAAAAATTCTGGTATTTGTTCTCCTAGGCATCCTTATGTTCAGGTTTGCCTTATATCAATATATATATATATATATATATATATATATATATATATAGTGCAGATGTTTTTAGTTACATTGGAGTAGTGTTTTTTTAACAGAAGGATATACATATTTATTTTTAAAATCTATCTATTCATTTAGATATTAAATGAAGTTTATTACCTAAACAAAGATTCTTCATTCCATGAAGTACGTATTGATTTTCATTTGCATCGCTATAAGCAATATGTCATACGAAATATATAATATGGAAACATATTAATAATGTGATAAATAAGAAAGCGCTAGATCACGGACTAACGTGTATACTCTACATTACGTTTGTTTATTGTTCGTTGCGGACACCAATAATTGCATATTTTATGTTTTTCAGATACATAAAAATATTATCTTCTATACCGTTTTATTTGCAGTCACAGTTGGCGATTTTTTATTCGGATTTTTTTCATTCGATTATTTCAGGAACCGAGTTATTTCTATAATTTTATAAACCGAATAATCGGTTATTTTTCATTCAAGTTATCCTTTAACTAGTTCAAAGTACTCTCCTTTATTATCTATACACTTTTGTAGACGAGTTTTTCAACGTTTGACAGTCTCACGCCAGGCGTTTTTTCGGAATCGATGTGAATTGGATCACGTAAATTCTTCCTAAGATTAAAAAATAGCCTGTCTCGGGCAGGCAATTTTGGATGTACCGGGAGGCCGTAATAATTTTTTGTCCTTCTGGCTTCACAGCTTTCACAAGACCAGTGCTTCTGAAGAAAACGGCGTACATAACTCTCCAGTGTTGACTCTTCTTCGTGCACCTATACCCTACTCTCTTGGCAACGCACCAAGAGGATCGAATACCTTTGTTTAACATCCCTGGTGTTTTACTGCTAATTCTTACATGCTCGGGCTTCTGTGTGCCTGCTAAACTATGTAACACCTATTGTTGTGGCGTGGGGTTCGTGGAAGACTAATATTATAGTTGTATAACGTCAGTTACTAGAATCACGACCCCTACGTTGTTGCTTCGCCGTACGCAAGTTGTAAGTCTGTATACAATTGATTTTTTAAAGCTTCTGTGACTGTTTGTTAAATGAATAAAAGTACTTTCATCTAAATATATTTATTTACACTATATACATTTATTTTGGATCTACAATGATTGATACTAACATAAAACTACTACTGAGATTGGTGTCTCGTGTTAAAGTATGGTTATTTGATATGAATACTATGAAGACAATGTTGTCTTAAGATTGTGTGTCTTGTACTGACGTTGAGTTGATACAGTTTGAGTTCATATTGATTTATTCTGTTCTGTTTTACAAGTAGGTAAAAATTGACCACTACCCCTAACTATTTCATATTAAAATCATATTGGTTGAATAGTATATTGTTTAACGTCTTAACGGGAGAATTTTTCTTGTGTTATTCGCAAAAATTATACCTACGGTAACAATACCAGGTTTACCTAGTGTCTTAAAATTCTAATCTCAACTAATAAATTCATAATAAAATATCATTAATCAATCAAATATTAGTAGATGTCATAAACCTATGTATGTATTTCCGGCTTTCTTTGTTCAGTAATAGATTTTATGGTACATACATATTTAGCAATCGTGAGCCTATTATAAATATTTAGTTAACAATGGGGGTCCTTAAATATCGTCTTTGAATACGTTCACTGATAACCCTTGGCAATAAAACAAGAGGTCTGATGTATAAAGAAATAAATAAATTTGGCAAAAGATACCGATCATTAATAACCACAGGTAATAAAACGAGCGGTCTAAATTATAATGTATGTAATAATTAAATTTGTAAATGTAAAAATATTGCTTTCTGAGAATTTAAAGATAGCTTTACAATTTGGATGTGCTAATAAAAGTATGTTATACAGTGGTTTAAACTCGAAAATGAAAGATAAATATTTATAAAATTGGAAATGTTTATGTTTGATTTCTATCCTAGATCTACTTGTATCCTGTATTCTAAACTGCCATCGTGACATAAGTTTTCTCACATGTAATTGTTCATGCAAAATTTGCCATACTACTACGGATCCAATACCAAGGGTGGCCTCTATCTTTCATCCTAACAACCAGAAAGGTTGACATCACGACGTGTTGCGTTTTGCATGCTGGTGCAAACCTAGTTTGACGAATTGTAGAATTAGCGCGACACATTGATTGACATTTATATATAAATTGAGATTTGAATAATGGTCGAATTCTCATTTGGGGCATATTCTAGTTTATTCATGTTTGAAGTTTAAGGCATGCGCAATAAATGTAATTCTAAGTAACAGCTCCCTAATTTCAGTGTTACCCTCGTATTTAAGTAATTATGTAATTTAAAGGGATTTACTATTATGTTTTTAGAGTTTCATGAGAATATTCTAAAAGTTTTTACGGAAGTTAGTTAATTAAAATATTAGTAAAAAGAAGCAACCTAAAAAGAAAAAACGAAAAGGAAGAATATACTCCATTCCCACTTGCATAAACAGAAAGCAAAGATAGATAAATTATTAGCTTCAGGAGAATATTTTTTAAATGCTAAGAGATTATTATTACTAAACAAATTAGTTTTCTCTGTAAGTATATATTACATCATCACAAGTAACTTCGTACGATATCCGACACTACAAATTAAGTGATCATACATTTTAATTGACTAGAGATAATTTCCTAAAAGTTAATAACTGTAAAATCATGAACACGTGTTTTAAACTCATTCCTATTCAATTGCTGACGTAACACAAAAATAGTAGTTGACTATTAGTAGAAACATAGGCGTAATCAACCGCTGGCAGTTCTTAAGGGACTTAATTAAAAATTTTACTGCGTCTTTTGCGAGTTATGTACTAGATGACGAAATAATTATACAGTGTAGTCTTGAGTTCGAGAAGATTAATTTCTCTGAAGAAAATACGCGGAATATCTTGAAAAGGAGTTTTTTTTTTAGACTTTTTAATAGGAGATTTTCAATGTAAAGGAACGCTGGCAGGTTATCATCAGAGAATATCGATGGCCCATCTAGAAATAATTGCTTTTATATGTTTTAATGGTCGTTCCTAGAATTTTTTAAAAATGTAATACTTTTCAGATAAAATATAAATGATAGCTTTTACTTCGCTCTCGTGTTTAAGAATAGATAATATTGGGGCCTATCTATATAGATGGATTCTAAATAGGAAGCAACATTTGAGATTTTTTAGTAATACGATATAAAAATAAAATAAAGAAATTGTTTTTACCTAAATATTAGTAACGATAATATTAAACAAAAATATTTTTATTAATATAAAAAATTATTTAAAAATCGGATGTGGAAAACACAATTCAAGCTCTTATTTGTTGGAAAACTACTATCCAGACATGCAGACACGTGTTTCGTCTTTATATAGACTCGTCAGTGTATGATGGTGACAGACAAAATTCACAAAAATAAGTCCCTATTGCATACAATCCAGTCACAAAAGACAGCATAGAAAAATATTCAGCGCCGCTCCTTGACAAATGTGAACGTCACCAACGTCTAACCAATCATTGCCATCCTCGTCCCAAGACTTGTCAAGTGATTTACTTCTGATAATCACAGACGCTACCAACGGAAGATCCTTTATGGCTTGATTACGAGGGTTGTCAAGATGTACCTGACAATTAGGACAGATTGCGCAGCCACTTCAAATACAACATTGTGCTTGTGAAGAAGCATATATCTAAAGGGCGCGTCCTAATTTTCAGACTGATTTGTGAAATAGTTTTGTTATGAGATCCATCTGAAACAGACATCTACGAGTATTTGCATAAAAATAAATTTCGTGTGCTCATTAAATACTATTTTTTGGGCGAAAAGGACATCACGCAAATTATCATCATCATCAATTTATTCAATTTTGGTGCGGTTATACCAACACAAGTGACGGCGAACGTTCTGGTCTTTCAATTAAGGTCACCACACAAGCAATGGTCGGTAAAATCCATGGTATGATATTGGACGATAAGCGAGTGAAGATGCGCAAACCTGAAGAGGTTACAGAGATATCACATGGATCTGTGATTTCAACTTTACATAAATATTTTGATATGAAAAAACTATCCACAAGATAGGTGCTGCGTTTGCTCACAATTGACAACAAATGCAATCGTTTAGCAACTCCAAGAGAGTGTCTGGCAATGTTCAATTGCAATCCGAAAGAGGTTTTGCGCCGTTTCGTAACCGTGGACGAAACATGGATTCATCACAACACACTAGAGACCAAGAAACAGTCGAGACAATGGACTTCTGGTGGCGAATCGAAACAAATGAAGCCAAGGTGGGTCTGTAGGCCAACAAGGCCATGGCGACAGTTTTTTACCTTGAAAAGGGTAAAACAATCGCCGGCGCATGTTAGGCAGAGCTGTTGGATCGATTCGACGCCGATTTGAAGCAAAAACAACCGCATTTGGAAAAAAGTTATTTTCTACCAGGACAATGCACTGGTGCAGTCGCAATAGCAAAATTGCATGAATTAGGTTACGAATTGCTCCCTCATCCGGTATATTCTTCAGATTTAACCCCCTGCGACTATTTCGAGTTTCAAAATATGAAGAAATGGCTTGGCAGTAAGAGATTTGGGTCGAATGAAGAAGTCATCGATGAAACAAATGCCTATCTTGAGGGCCTCGAGAAATCGTATTATTTGGTGGGAATCAAAAAATTGGAGAAACGTTGGATTAAGTGCATGGAGCTAAAAGGAGATTATGCTGAAAAGTAAAACTTTTTTCCCCGAATAGAGTGTTCCTTATCTCAATTTTCAGAAACTTATTGACCCACCGTCGTATATGTAATAAGGGAGTTATTTTTGTGAATTTTGTCTATCACAGCATCATGCACTGACGAGCCTACAACAAGACGAAACTACTTTTTAGTGTTTTGCGAGTTGATTAAGGTATAACTTGTTCTATTTTCTCTAATAGTTTGTTAATTATCATTATTTAAAAATTTCGTGTTCATCCAAAAATTAATTTGACTAGAGAACATTTCCTGGCTATAATTTTTTACGATTTGAAATAGTCATTGCCGTCTAAACAATGTGAAGATCGGCATAGAATTCCATTTGGCGAGGAATAATTGGTGCAACGAATTCGAAAGAAATCGTTTCGCTCTTATTCGTGAATTTCGTGAAGGACGCCCAAGAATTGCTGTTACTGATGAGAATATTTCCACTGCTCGAGCAATGCTTGAGGAATACTGACAGACATCATATGAATTTATTCAGGCGATTGGGCATTGGTATGAGTCAAATCAAAAACATTTTACATCACCAGTTAGACTTGAGAAAACTTTGTTGTCGATAGATTCCATATCAACTGACCCCCGATCAAAAAGAACAACACATTGAATGGTGCAGAAAACTTCCCAGACCGCACCTCAAATTCGGTTTAGAATATGGTATTGAATCATGGATTTATTTTTGTCATCCTGAATAGAAATGTTAATCAAGTAAATGGGTTTTTCGAATAGAATCTACGCTTACAAAAAAAATCTGGCCAATTCGCAGTGCTGATGAGAGGATTGGCAAGAAATACGTTATTATTATGTACTCTCGTTCAAGGCGAATGCCGACAGCTTAACATCTTAAGCCGCTCCATGGGTGCAGACATAATAATAACTCATTGCTTGCCAATCCCTCGTCGTTGACACCTAGCTGTTAAGAGTGCTGAGGCATGAATTATTACTATTGAACTTGAATGTATCTTTGTATATTTTAATTTTATCCATGACAACTACAGATATATGACATTAAAATACAGTCATTTATATTTCAAATTTCTTTGATAATATGCCGAAACCTGTAAGATTATTTTAAATATATACATATTAAAGTAAAACAGACTTTAAATCGCCGACTAATTGAATCTACTATAGCATACAAAGGTCAAGAAAAAATTATATATATATATATATATATATATATATATATATATATATATATATAGACAATTTGAAATCTTGGAAATTAGTCATTATTAAGACAATTAGGAACCTCCTATAAAGCTCTCACGAATTATAATTAGAGAAGCCAAATTGAGGTGCAAGTCATATGCGTGCCCTTTATACTATGACATTAAAAGAAATAATAAATTTATAAAACGTGTCGGAACACTTACCGTTTTAACCGTCTTCCATAGAAGTGGATGATAACATCAGTTAAACATTAGGTATGTTTTGAAGTTTTTTCAGCAAATCATGTGCGGCGTGGAGAAAATACATACCAAATCCGTGTTCTTTCCCAAATAAAACAAACAAATAGAATTTAATTAAGTGTGAAATCGGTGTCGATAAAAATACGGGTATGACAACCGTGACGATTGGGCCACATAAATAGGATGTGGAAGAAGATTAGCCAAAAGAATATGACACGAAAATACAAGAATGAAAGAGGGAAGGAACGCCAAGGAAATCTTGGCAAGAAGAGATGAAACAGACTACATTCAGCGATGAATCCTTGGGGAACGAGAGAGCTGACCTAGGTTAGGAATGATTGAAGCTTAACTGTCCTATAGTACACCTATGGTAGTAAAACAGAGATAAATAAACTGAGCGAATATATACATTATTTAACACATATGTATATATGTTTTAATACGATTAGGGTAATTTACATCTACAAATGTGTTAATTGCTACACTTAACGAATACATTTATTTTATTAGCAATATACCAGAAATTTAAAATTAATGCTTGCCTGTTAATTGTTGAATAGAACTTTCAAGTAATTTCAAGAAAAAATTTAAAAAACTTAAAAAGTGTACTATATTGTTGATAAATATTCATTAATTGTCTGTGAATTTGTTGCTTAAAATTAAACGATTTTATAATCGTTCTTTCAGTTATAATAGTTTTAAAATAAGCACGTTATCACTATTTTCTTTGTTTTTCTTTCACGGAATACATTTCATAAGATAGCTTAACAGATTGGTGTAAAATAAATTACGTAACTTTAAGTAGGCGAAGTTAGTAGCGATCCAAACTGATGTAATATTTACTCTATCAACTGATCCGTGATGAAAACCTGGTATTTTGAAGTAGTAAAAATGTGTGAAGTGAAATTAAATCTTATAAGAAATAGGCAGCGTCGAAGAATGCACAATTTCTATTTACATAGTTGTGTGTTGAATTTTGCAAGTACATTATGATGCACATGATTTTAGTTTATATAAATAATTTATTTTTGGGTATACGTTTTTGAATTTATATGGAATTAATTGATAATTACTATGTAATTTTGATTTAAAAATAAATTAAATATCACAATTTAAGCTTACAATTCCATTGTAATTATCCAATCTATTCCTTGACATTCAATTTAGATGGAATGTTGTTGTTCAGGTAGGGTTGATACAAATCACGATTTTTTTTTAAAAATTAAAAATTGTAGATATTTTTATAAAAAATAATGATTTCTTGATTATTTAAAATTTTCAATAGGTACTGATACTTTATAAAAGCGTCTTATTTTATTTTCATAAAAAAGTACTGCTACAATATTGCCAAGAATCTGAAATTGGTAAAAAACTGACACATTTTGTGGCTTTATTGCTGCAAGTTAGCAATCCTATCGCGAACGTGTTGAAACATGTTGAAACTTGCATTTATCAGTTATTCTTTCGATCTGAACGTATGAAGGTATACGTGTACATGCGAAAATGACAAGTAGAGGTAGAAAAGAAGTATTTGGCAGTATTTTGTTAAACAAACTACTTTTGGCGAACTTAGATGTCGCGCAATCTGTAAAAAGTGCGGTAAAAATATGCAAGGGTTGGTAGAGAGACTTAAAACTCATTGGGAAACTTATATAAATATAAATGAATCAACCGTCAAAACAAGGAAAAGAGAATGAAGAAGAAGAAACTCTAACTATACAGCATATAAAAAAAACTAAAATTTAACAAATGTGGAAGTTTGGGTGGCAGTAGTAGTTTTGATTTAGGTGCCGGTTGCAGTAGCAATAGCAATTTAAGGTCATTTGTTATTAGAACAAGTCAAGACAAGAAAAAAGAGTTGGACAAGCAGATAACTAGGCTATTTTTACAATTGTAGCTTCAGGTCAATTGAACATAAAGAAGTTCGAAAAGCAATTCAAATGTTAAGGCCAGTATATGTTCACCTTCTAGGGTTCAGTAATTATCGGTTCTTCGAGATGAAATATTTGACGAGGAGAAATTAAAATATTCTAAATATCTATCAGGCAAGTCAGTTTGTAAGTCTCTTGATGGATGGTCAAATATTCATTGCGATAGCTACCTTCGTGCATTTTTTTAAATGTACATAAAGGATGCAATAACTTTTTAAGTAAAGAATTTTTAAGTATATATGCATTATATATATTATATAATATATATTTGAAAGGATGTTATTATTGTGTGTAGCAAATATCCTTATTATGACATAACTATAATTATTACAAAAAAAATCTCACATTGCACATTTCATGCCGTAGTTATGGTAGAATCGGTAAATTAATTTTATATCTCTTGAAACTGATATCAAACAATCAACACCTAGAAAACGGGTTATGAATATTGATTTCTAGGTATCGATTCCAAAGTATCGATTCCAAGGTATCGATTCCAAGGTATCGATTCCAAGGTATCGGTTCCAAGGTATCGATTCCAAGGTATCGATTCCAAGGTATCGATTCCAAAGCATCGATACCTATCGATACTTTACCGATTCCGGTACTCAGAATCGATACGTGCACAGACCCGACACATCGGTAAGTATCGATACCTCGATTGGTATCGGTACCCGATACCGAAAACGTCGGTATCGCCCAGCCCTATTAACGTATATAGGCTATGGATTTGTATACGTCTATTTTTTTTTAAGAATTTTGTAATATATTGAATTATAATTTATTTATTACTAAGATCTGCATTGTATGTTTTGTGCTTTATTTAGATTTGTGAAGCTGTTTGACAATAAATAAATATAATATAGCAACGATTACTGCTATTATGTATTTTTTTCTTATTTTATTGAATTAAATTTAAAAAAATACTGCTATTTTCGGTTTATATTTTTATATTTTTAGATATCCTACTTATCTATTCTTATGCCAAATAACATACATAACAAATTTTGGTCTATTAACATTTGTAAAATATCACATTCTCTTTTACTGATAAAATGATCTATTTAATTTATCCTAACATAAAACAGTCTATAATACAAAAATTTATATTTATATGCTCCGTTAAATACGCAAGGAACCTATGAGGAACATTATAATCAAATTTCACTTATATAATCCAAACAAATAAAATCCGGTAGATTTATGCGATTTAAATTTATCGACTATCCAAATTATTACAATAAATTTAAAGGAGAACATAAACGCAACGTTTGTGCACATTTGTTTACATTAAAATGAAATTGGTTTTGAAAATTAAACAAAAATTCTTATGCTTATAATTTATTCTACATACGTATATTTGTCCAGATAAATTAATTTGCTGTAACTATAACTCTTTCATTCTAAAGTTAAAAACATTTCTCTAGGCAAATTGCACGTAATGGCCTACAGTAAAATTGCTTATATACGCATACGTCAATCACAATCACATCTGTCTCTAGCGGCTTTATAGCTACACACATTTTATACAAGTTTCGAGGTCCAGGTACTTATTTACAAGTAATCTCTCTTCTACTAGATAGTTAATTAGATTACGCAAAACCACAACTTCAAGTTATTAATGGTTTTTAGTGTTCGCCTTTGTGAATATACGCCAAGATTAAAATTAACCAAATTTTATTCATTTATATATTAGCAATATTTGTATATTAACAAGACCAAAATTACGAATAGTACAATTATTCTTTAAATCCTTAAGTGGGTGGTATTGTGAGGTCCCAGCGGATCCCAGCACATAAAACTTATGTTGTAGCTTTGTTATCAATTAATAGATGGCACTGTGATTTCAGCTAATCTTCTATTAATAATATTTCTAGGGTATTGAAATAAGTTTCCGTTTTAAACAAAATATAAGGAAAAATCTGGAAAGACCCCACAAGTCTTTTATAAACTTCAATTTTCTTTTCTTGATATAATTTTAAGATAAATTACTACGAACAAGTAAATAAGGATGTTATCGTGAATTTTAGGTTAGGATGGCTTGATTTAAGCCGTTAAATAATGATGAAGTGCGCGCTATAGTGGAAGATCTAACATTTTTTGACTCAGACATAGAAAGTACATGAGCAGATACGGACGAATTTATATCTAGTGACCATGACACTTTGTCGGCAACTTCATTTGAAAGTGGTGGCTCAGAAGATGAATCTGAAGATATACCGACAGAAAATTATGGTGAACGGGAGCGCATGTATTCTTTTTGGCAAGAAAAACTGCTACATGTGGTCAAAAAAAATCACCTAAAGTAACTCGTATACGCGTCCATAATTTAGTTATTCAATTACCTGGTACAAAAAATTAGGCAAAAAAGATTGATCCATCCGATATGGATGGATCAATATTTTGGCAGTTATTTATCACAAATGAATTTTTGCAAATAACATTGACACATACCAACAATAAAATGGAAGTTATAAGACTTCGATATAAATCTCCCCAGCCAACGTTTACCAAACCTCCGGATATAATCGAATTGAGAGTTTTTATTTGTCTACTTTATTTTGATGAAGTCAACCATTAAAGTATCTTAGGACTTTTTGCTGAGGATGGAACAGGTCGTGACATTTTCCATGCCACTATGAGCGCTCGTCGGTTTATGTTTATTTTGTCCTGTTTGAGCTTTGATTGTTTTACTACAAGAGAAGTTAGAAAAGCAAGCGACAATTTAGCTGCAGTGAGAGAAATATGGGATATCTTTATATCCAATGTCCAAACGTATTACACACCCGATGTAAGTCTTACCATAGACAAAATGTTAGTTCCTGTTTGTGCCTCCTGGTTTGAAGGATCGTTATATATGGCTCAAAGTACCGAATGCTGCGTTGTACTCGATTCTTGAAGGACAATGTATATGTTTTGTATTTGAGCCACCGCTCACGGGGCGTAACTTCCGTAGAAGCTGCTTATTTCTTTTGGTTGGTGGTAGTTATATTGAAAATTGGTGTGTTTTCTGAATGTTTTATTTATTTTACAAAAAACAGTTAAACCTAATTCCATAAGATAAATCTCGCACTTAATGTTAACTTAAACTTAATTCTTTACTGTTTTGTGGTCGAAGTTGCCTCCATTTCCACTCCGTTGTTTCGTATCTCCCAGGGTTGTGACGTGATTGAGTCTGATTTAATCGTGCGTTGTTGTGTTTTTGTGCGGTCCTGTGTTGTGTGTGTAAAGTCTGTGTGTCAGTCGCTTTTTTGCGTTTAAGTCATATGTGTGGGTTTACTGTCATCATCGCATTTTTTTGCGTTTCAGTTATGTGTGTATTTAATGTTTATTATTGTAGAGTGTTATTATTGTCTGTGTTTGTGTTACGAAGTATTGTATCTGTTCTTTTGTTGCGTTTGTCGAGTGTAATGTTATTAGCATATTGCCTAAGCCAAGTGCTAATTCGTCAACTGTGTTAAGTGTCGTGTTTTTTTGTCTTTGAGTCCAGGGATTAGTTGTTGGGGGTGGTGCTGGTATGTATTTAGGTTTGGGTGTGGTTTTGTTTGTAGGGTTGTTTGGATTGTTATGACAGTTTATAGGTGAGGACCACCGCAGTTTGCACACTTTGGTGGGGTTGTTTTCGTCTTTGTATGTAAGTGTGTCGAGTGTTCGTCTCCGCATTTCATGCATTTGTAATTTATATTGCAGTTTTTTTTATGATGTCCGAAAGTCTGGCATTTATGACATTGTATTATGTCTGTCCGTTTATTTAAGGGTTCTATTTTAATTGCAAGTCCGCAGCAGTCGCGTATGTTATATATTGACTTGTACTGTCTCGTTAGTTCGAATAGTGCCAGTGGTGCAGGTATGCCGTGCTTACCATTCATTCTTTTAATTTTTAATGTCGGATAACCTTGGTCAGTCAAGTCGTCGGTAATGTCAGTGTCTGTGATAAAGGTAGGTATGCCACGCATAACTACCTTTAGTGTCTTTTCGCTTCTTAGTTGAAATGTATAATATTGTATGTGTTCTTTGTCGAGTATTTGTTTAAGTGTACGGTAGTCTTCGTCAGTTTTCGGTTCAATGTGTATGCCTGGTTTCACCAGTTTGTTTTCTACAGTGTTAATGTTGTTTGATTTAAGTATGTGTCGTATGTGTGCCCATTTGTCTTTTTCGGTTACTATTATTGGTGCAATTTTGTGTGGTTTTCGTGTTTCAGTTTTTGTGTTATGTGTGATGTTGGTTTTGTCACTTACCCTGGGTGTACTATCTGATGTTGAAGGCTGTGGAGTGAATTCGGAAGTTTCTTCTTCCATTTTTCCTCGGCTTTGTTTTCGAGGGCGTCGTCTGAATTTTTTGTTTCTATTGGTAAAGTTGTTTCGTCTATTTTCGGCTTCTTCGTAAATTTCGGGTATATAAAGTCATCAGCAGTTTTGTTTTCAGTTTGTATCTTGTTCTGTGTTCGGTGGTGTTTTTTTTCTTCTTTGAGCGGTTCGGTATTATTTTCTGGTATCCTGACTTGTATTTTTGGTTGATTTGGATCTACCATAAATATGTTCGGCGATGTCCGTAAAATTTGTTGGATGTCTCGTTCGTTGAATGTTCGGTCAATTATTTCGCATGTGTCTTCTATTAATTCTTGTGACCAGTTGATAGTGGTGTTGGGATTCAGAATTAATTTCGTTAATGTAACGATTCGCCCGGCCATTGCTTCCGGTTTCGCTTGACGTTCGGTTTCGGTTTCGCTTGAGTTGGAATACTGCTCGAACAGAAGACGCAGTTAGAATGTCAATGCTCGAACAGAAGACAGTGAGAATGCGTCTATGGCTGTTGTGTTACAGGTATATATCAAATATATCACTATCCCTACCCTAACATAACTAAAATGTGTGGTAATTGTTGTGAAATTTACCTACATTATTACTTCTTAGAAATTGTATCTACATGCAAACAATACCTAATGTTTCCGATAGTCTTAAAGATCTTACTGATAAATAAATATAATAATAAAATAGAATTCCTAATTACGTATTAAATAGGTCATAAATCTTCTTAATGTATTTCTATCAGATTGGTTCATCTATAATAGATTTTTATGATACATGCATATTTGGATATCTTGAACATATTATGTATATTAATATAATTAATAATAGCACGTATTGAAAGGTCTATTGAAATTGTTCACTAATCACACTAGGCAATAAAGAAACGGTCTAAATGTATAAAGCAGGTAATAGAGTAAATGTAAATTCTTTGAATCTAAGGAAAATATTTTTGAATATGTTGTATATAGTGGTTTACCCTTGAAAATGGACATTTAATATTTATTAAGTTTGAAATGTTATTCTTTAATTCTGATGACTAAATTTACTAATATCTAAAATATATGAATATATATACAATATAAAATATTTAGTACATTCCGAAAAAGCCGGCAAAATATGGTATAAAAATATTTTATCTATGTGATTCCAGAAACTTCTATTTGTATAATGCATTTGTGTAGACAGGAAGAGATATAATTGACAGAAAAGTATCAATCCCAATTGATTCTATTGTAAAACTTACACCAACAATTGAAAATATAAACAGAAATGTCACTTGCGATAATTGCTTTATGTTCGTAGAACTGTGTAATGTACTGAAAGATAAACATTTGATAGTTGTAGGCACTTTATTGCAAAATAAACCCCAAATTCCTCCGGAGTTTGAGAAAAATAGAACACGAGTAGTATCATCTCTGTATTCGGACATAATTAAAATATAATTATTTGTTCTTACGTACCCAAGAAAAATTGGACTGTAGTAATGCTCTCCACGATGCATCAGGATCAGAGACTTGACGAGACAGCAAACACCTAGACCTGATATGACCACATAATAGTCATAAAGTGCTAATTATACAATTTTACAGAGAACGCGCCTTGTTGGCCAATGGCGCTTTTTAATACAGTTCTAAATATTGCAGGCATCAATGCTATCATAATAATTAACTGCATATAGTTGTAAAACTCGTTGATACACTACTTACCGGACTCTCTGCTGAGCCTGAACCGGTAAGAAAATCAAGATGCCACCTTGGCAAAAAACAAACCAAGTGTGTGAAAATGTCGAAATCACATATGCACTTCATAGAACTGTAGCTTGTTCACAATATTTTTAAACTATTCATACTATGTAGTTATGTATACGCTTTGGAGTTCTAAATAAAAAATTTGATAAAAAGTTCTGCATTTTTCAGATATTTTAGTCTGTGGTCCGTGGAAACCCCACTAGATCATTTCTGTAAATTTATTTCACCGTATCACTTAAGGCTTAATATAAAATATGCACAATTAATATAATAATTACGCAATAGTAATGATTCACTTAGTGCTCTTATTACCCTAATGTATCGTAATTAATTGATATCAACACAATAGCTACTCAACGCGATTTTTTAAAAGAAATACTTAATAGCTAAGTTGTTTCAAGTTTGGTGTAATTTCTTTCTTTGTATGCTCCATTGTATAGATGGCATATACATGTATCTGAGTAATTATATTTGTACGAGGGCGATTCGCAAAGTTCCGTTTTCGCCTAGTGAGCACAGGAGTGGGGATATCGGCGCGGTCGCAGCGCTGTGTTGTAGTCTGGTTCAGTATGAGTCTGGCAGTGCTAGTAAGAGAATCGTTTGAACATTCTTTCGTGCTATTTTAGTCGTTTATCATGGCCGCTGCAATTAAAAATACCGCCAACTATGAATTGCGTGTTGTTATCCGATTTCGGTGTATAAAGAACATGAAGGCTGCTGAGATTTATCGTGAACTTTGTTTTGTTTATGGTGAAACTGTCATAAAACATAATATGGTTAGAAGATGGTGTCCGTATCTTTCGAAATGGACGAACTAATTTCCATGGTGAGGAATGCAATGGAAAATCAACTGTTGTGCTGAATGAACTTGTAATGTCGAAGAAAAAATTCGTGATAATCAGTGATTCACAAACACAGATCTGAGAGCCTTTTTCCCTCCAGCTTCGCAAAGTTCCGTTTTCGCGAATAGTTTAGCACGAGGTTATTACTGAACATCTTGGTTACCGCTAATTTTGTTCACGATGCACGCCAAAACTTCTTACCGCAGACCATTAAACAAAGAAAATGGGATTGGCACAAAATTTTCTGACAGGTCACGATGTTGAAGGTGAAGATTTCCTCAGACATATCGTAACAGGTGATTAGACGTGGGTGGCCTATGTCAACGCTGAGACGAAAAATCAATGCAGTGGGGTCGCTATAACTGACCTAATAGGAAACTTTGAAAGTGCCGTCAAACTTTTTCTATGATAAAAGTCAGTCGACAAGAAATGCGTTATTCTTGTAGATATAGAACGTGCGACTACAATAAATACGGAATACAGTGTTATAACGTTGCTTAATTCAGGGGCGACAGAGTTCTATGAAGAAGGCATTAAAAAGCTGGTTGTGACAAATATCTCAATCTTAATGACTATTTAGAAAAATAGCTGAAAGTAGTAGCTTTAAGTTATATATAGGTAATAAAAACCTCTTAATATATTGGTGCTGTTTTTAATAACCAAAGGGAACTTACTTTACGAATCTCTTTCGTATTTATATAATTATATCTTAGTGGTATTTTCTTTCATATTCTTTTTTCTCTTTAGTTTTAAGTTTACAATAATTATTCTATTTTTCTTTGCTACATAAATAATTAATGTGTTCTCTTTTTGTTAATTGGTTGTCCTTTGTAGTAATATTTAATATGTTGGACAATCAAAATAAAAAATAAAATAAATAAGAACAATTCCTCATTATTTATTTTTAAAGTGCCTTTCATGTTTAACTGGAAGCCGTAGGTGTTCATGATGTCTAATCCCAAGATTATCTGTTCTTCTATGTCGGCTACGAGAACACGATGTCGGATTGATGTTGGTCCTATGACAAAACTGACATCTACTTCACCTTCCACAGAAGCTGCTTCTCCAGTAGCTGTCCTTAGTCTCCATTTGCTAGAAAGTAATTCTTTATTCCTGGATATTAAATCGGGTCATACAATGGTTTTCGTCGATCCAGTATCTAGCAAGCAAGCATAGGTCTTTCTTTCCATAACAGCGTCCACATACAGGCCGTTGGTTTGATGTTGCAGGGATGCGACTTGGCCAGGTGTCCTTGGGGCTTCCTGATGCTGGATCAATGATTGCCCCCGCTCATCGACCCGCTTTACTTTTCCGGCTGCTCAGACGATGCTTTCTTGGCCACCTTACCACATTTACTCCGAACGTGACCAATCTCTCCACAATTCCAGCATCGCAGTACTCTTTTATTTGATTTGATCTGGTTTAGAACTCTACTAACCACCTGCTCCATGAACTCCTCATTTTCCTGCTTGTCAACAGTGCAGACACGAGCATGGTTCCGAGAGGCTTGCTTTGCAGTCTCAAACTCAAGCGCGTGCGCCAAAGCATCGATCAAGGTTTTCGGTCTTGCCAACCTTAATGCTTGCTGCGTATCAATATCCCGGAGACCATCTATGAACGTCTGGACCGCTAGGTGTTCCATGAAATTATCTGGCGCCATCGGATATGCAAGTCGAACTAGACGAGCAATATCTGCCTCAAATTCCTGAAGATTCTCGCCTTTCTTCTATGATCGATTCTTCAGTTGGGTATGGTATACTTGCTCCAAATGCGCATGGCCATATCTCATCACCAAGCGTTTAATGAGTTGAGAATAATCTTTACGTTCCTCAGGAGGCAATGTCTGCAAAATATCACTAGCATCACACCTCAATGCTATGACTAAAGCAGTCGCCTTCTCGGCAGAAGACCATGCGTTTGCTTCTGCGGCCGCTTCGAATTGCGTCAGGTAAGTTGCCCATGACGTCTTTCCATCAAAGGTTGGTGGCTTGATTCTGGTCTTTGAAATAGCCACAAATTCTTTTATTTCGATGGGCCGCGGTATGAATTCTTCGTTGACCTGCTTGGGATCAGAATTACTCGTGGTAGCGGGTAATTTCATCTCAATCATTATTGCCTCTAAAAGTCTAGAATGTTCTCCAATTTTCTCTTCTACAGCTATGAAAACCTCTTCTTTTAACGCTTCTGATTTTTCCGCTAATCGCTGTTCTAGAACTTTCTCCACTTGTTCCAGACTTTTCCCGAAGTTTCTAGAATTTTCTAGTAATTTTTTTTCCAGATTTTTCTCGAGGATTCTAGCGGTTTCTAGGTTTCTTTGTTCCATTTGTTGCATTTGTATTTGCGCAATCTCTATTAATCGTTGTTCCATATTTTTCGCGCTATCCAGATTCTTCTGTTCCATTTGTTCTAGAGTTTTTGCTAAGTTTCCAGAAGTTTCCAGGTTCTTCTGCTCCATTTGTTGCATTTGAGTTTGTGAATCTATTAGACGCTGTTCCAAGGTTTGCGAATTATCTATTAGTCTTTGTTCCATTTTCATCAACAGCGAATTCACGTCAGCATCTCCGCCTTGAAAGACATAATTCTCTGGATCCTCGCCTTCTTGGATCAACACATTGCGAAGCCGTTGCTGGAGGATCGACTTTTTGCCAGTTGTATCCTCATCCCTCTCTTCTAATTCTCGTTTTAACTCGGACACTTTTAATTCCGTCAGTTTCATTCTGCTGGCCATCACGATATTTAAAATAACGTCTTTCCACACTGTATATTTATTTAAACGAATACTTAATTAACACTTAATTGTCTACTTAGTTTATTATTTATCAATTAGTCCACACCTGACACCACTGTAAAGTTTGTCTTTTCGGGTTCTTAAATAAAACTAACAATAAGTTTAGACACACACTATATTAATATTAAAACGTATAACAATATAAAACTAACTATTAACAACAATAAGTACATTTATGTATTTTATATTTATGTATCTATATTTATGTGTACTGCGCGAGACTGTAGGATTCAATGAATGTCCATCCCTTCTTCGACGCCGCTTTTATATCTGGTGAATACTTTTCTAGAGCGTTCACGTAGGCCTCGAGAAAACATCCAGAGGGATGACGCGCCTCGCGTCGTCGGATGAGTCATTACAATATCAATAAATTTCTTTCTTCAAAATACCTAAATAGGCAACTCACTTAACTCTCTTAAGCTTTAAGCTTTCGTTAAACCCGGAACGTCGGGGGCTTAGCTAAACCAGAGAAATATTCGAGCTTTAACTCTAAACCTTGTATATACAACGCACAACTGTCACTAAAATTACACTAAGTACCCCTAGAGGTTAAGCCGTTCCTAGACTCGAATTTAACAACAAGCCCTTATAGGAACATCGCATTGAAAGAGTGCGTTTATTACCCGTTCTCTTTGCTCTAACTTAATATAAGTAAATAGAAGTTAAAAATAAAGTTATTGAATCACTGACATTGTCAGCAATACAGACTTGACCCAACTGGTCATAGTGCAGTGTGAAAGTAAAAATGCCGAAAGCCGCGTCTAAAAAATCGACTTTATTGCGAAAGTGGATTGCAGATCATAGACAACAACTACATTTTTTGCGGGCTGTGCGACAAACGAGTATATATAACCATCTATTTTTTAAGAAATCTTTGTTCCACTAAAAAAACACAGACTGCTTCCACTTGTAGTTTTTATGCTTATTTAGTTATTTAATTTTTACAATTAAATTGTTTTCAAGTTATTAAATTATTGTATTGTTATCTTTATTTATCTATTAAACTAACGTATTACATATATTAATAGATAAAATGTGACAAGAAATTACAAATCAACAGATCAACACTTAGGAACCGAAAGCCATCAGTTCAAAAAACGTGGACCAAAAACACTTAACCGGTCAACAGTGAGCAAGAAATTTATTCAAGAGATCTGTGCAATCTTTTTATTGGGTGTAATATTCCGCTTCATAATCAGGAGAAGAAATTGTTTCAAGATTTCTTAAAGAAACACTACTCTAAAGAAAATGTCAGTGTGCCCTCATCAACTACTTTGAGAAAGAACTATGCCGACTGTAACCTTGAAGACGTAATAGAAGCCGTCCGAAATGAAACTAAAAATATGTATAGTTTTCTGTCGATGAAAATACATATGTTCAGGGAAGGTACATTGCCAAATTTATTTGATTGGTGTAAAGGTGTTAGAAAACATTAATAATTTAAACATCATTAAGTTCGTTAATGATAATCTTTGTTCCACTAAAAAAAACACAGACTGCTTCCACTTGTAGTTTTTATGCTTATTTAGTTATTTAATTTTTACAATTAAATTGTTTTCAAGTTATTAAATTATTGTATTGTTATCTTTATTTATCTATTAAACTAACGTATTACATATATTAATAGATAAAATGTGACAAGAAATTACAAATCAACAGATCAATACTTAGGAACCGAAAGCCATCAGTTCAAAAAACGTGGACCAAAAACACTTAACCGGTCAACAGTGAGCAAGAAATTTATTCAAGAGATCTGTGCAATCTTTTTATTGGGTGTAATATTCCGCTTCATAATCAGGAGAAGAAATTGTTTCAAGATTTCTTAAAGAAACACTACTCTAAAGAAAATGTCAGTGTGCCCTCATCAACTACTTTGAGAAAGAACTATGCCGACTGTAACCTTGAAGACGTAATAGAAGCCGTCCGAAATGAAACTAAAAATATGTATAGCTTTCTGTCGATGAAAATACAGATGTTCAGGGAAGGTACATTGCCAACTTTATTTGATTGGTGTAAAGGTGTTAGAAAACATTAATAATTTAAACATCATTAAGTTCGTTAATGATACGTTAACTAGTTTCTTTTTACCGCAAAAATTACCAGTAAAAAACGTATTACTAATGGTAACTGATGCTGCTTAGTATATGGTGAAAGCAGCAGAAAATTGAAATTCTTTTTCCCTAATTTAATACATTGCACGTATTTGACCTATAAATTCAATAGAGTAGCCGAAACTGTTAAATCAGAATTTCTATTAGTTAATAGTTTAGTAAGTAACGTGAAGAAAATTTTTGTTAAAGCTCTATTTCAAGTTCAGGTACATAAAGAAAAATATCCAGAATTGCCGCTACCCTCAGAACCAGTTTTTACTCGGCGGGGGACGTGATTAAACGCCGTAAATTTTCTTAGCCAGATTGCTCAGCAGCAATTAGAAAGACATTAGTTTACTTGAAAATCCTTTAAGAACTAGTCAGTTGTGTTTTATTAAAAGTATTTTTTGTGTATTGCCATCGCAATAACAAAACTAGAAGGCCGACGATTTTCAGTAGTATTTCTCTAGTAAATTCTGTAAAAAGTCGTCTCAAAGCTTAGCTAGGCAAAAATAATGATATTTGTAAAAAACTTAATTCAGTATTAGACAAAAACTTAGGATTTAAAAAACTCATGCGATTAATGATACCTGCAAGGAAATTTTAAATTTTAGTTAAAATGTAATGTGCAAATTGCAAAGTATGCTCCAATAACTTCCTGTGAAGATGAACGGTTATTTTCCAGTTACAAGTTAATTTTAACTGAACGACGACAGAGTTTTACAATTGACAATCTAGAAAAGCCTTTGATTACTTACTGTTATTATTCAAATATTAACTAATTACTTATGATTAGAAAAATTATAATGTTTAAAATTTAGATATAGATATTGTTAACAGAAAAGTACTATATTTTCTGTAAGTATATCATTTTTATTGTTCTTACACTACGTAAAATTAATAATTTCATAAACGATTTTTTTTATAAGTATTTATAACCTTAAACACTCTATGAACATGAACTTCTTATATTAGAGGTTGTCATTATTAATATAATTATTTTATTACCTCTAAAATTTAGTACAATGATTGCATCTTTCAAAGCATAGAGGCATAATGTACAGGGTTGGCCATTTAAGGTTGCGGTTTTTGAAGTCATACTAAACATACAAAACATTAATTTAAAAAAATGGTTTATTTGTGCAATTAAACAACAAGATCTGCGGTTTAATAAATCAGGTTTTCGAAGTGAGAGCCTCGAGCAACGATAACATTTCGCAGCCTCTTCTCAAATTCTCCACAAACTGCCTGAAGTGTGGCGTACGGTATCGCTTCTATTCGCTGCCGTATTGCCATTTCAAGGTCATCCAAGGTGTCTATACCATCGCGATATACCGTATCTTTTAATTATCCCCACAGGTAGAAATCGCAAGGATTGAGGTCTGGACTATATGGTGGCCATGTTATCCCTCCGCCTGTAAACTGTTGAGCGTCAAGACCAATGATTCTGTTACCGAAATGTTCTTCAAGAATGTTGAAAACTTCTTCCGTGTGATGCGGACGAGCCCCGTCTTGCATAAACCATGCATTCTCCACCATATTTAATCCATGCGCCACGGGAATAAAAGACTCATTAAGCATTTCACAATATTTTTGCGAAGTAACGGTTCCATTGACAATCACGGGACCGATAATTCCTGCCGGCGAGATAGCACACCATACAGTCAACCATCGAGGGTGAAGAGGACGAACAATTGCTAGATGTGGATTTTCTGTCCCCCAATGTCTCCAATTATGCTTATTCACATAACCGGATACATCGAAATGTGACTCATCCGACCACCACACTCGTTCCAATGACATGCTGCCATTTTCAATGCGTTCGATGATTTCGTTCGCAAAATTGTAGCGTCGCTCCATATCAAACGGTCTCAACGGCTAATCGATCTGGATTTTGTATGCTTTCATCTCTAGATCTTGCTTTAGGATCCGCCTTAGTGTTGTACGGGGTATTTCAAGTTCTTGAGATGCTCTTGAGGTCGATGTTGAAGGTTGAGCTGTAAAGTGCTCCCGTACTCGTTCTATGGTTTCCGGTACCCGGATGGTCTTTTGACGTTCTCTAGCAGTTGATCTTTCGTCTGCCGCAGATGCTGTTGCTTCAAATTTCACTACAATTCTAAGATATTGTCGGATTAGTAGACATGGAAACACGATAACGAATACTTTGTTACTTTTCTAAATTTATCTTTTTTTCCTTACCTTTTTATAGTGTTTTCCGTTGGTGCGTTATTTCTCCCGAATAGAGTACGCAAGTGTCTTGCCGTAGCTGCAAAAGATTCCCCCTTTCTATAATCATATTTTATTAATTCAACACGCACTTCCGTTGAATACGACGCCATCTTGAAAACTGACAAGGCAATTTTTTCATATATTTATTGTAAACCGCGCTTGGCCCTCTAGTGTAAAAAATATATCAGAATAATTGAAACATACATGAGTAGGTAAACCCCACCAGTTTTGTATAATACAAAGGTATTTTTAATAATATAAAATATTATTAAAAATCTGGTGTGAAGAACACAAATGCAGGTTTACTATTAATATTTTCTGTGAACATATCCGAATATATCCTATCCCCAGAGACGTAGATACGTATTTCGCTTTTCTACAAGCTCATCGGTACGCCCTTGCTGGAGAAAGGATATTTCCAGACACATTCAATGAAAAGAACCACCTCGCCCTATCACCGTAATTATCAAGACCGAGCGCAGAAGTAAATTCGGCGCTACCTGTTGTCAGACAGCCGAAGTACCTCGCATACCGTCCACATAATTAATGTGAAGTAACGACGCCCTTCCAAAGGTTAGCACAGCCAACTCTCTAGAAAACTGCATTTTGTTTGTGCCTTCACTCATACTACGGCTTAACCGCATGTGTAATGTATCAGAATAATTGAAACATACATGAGTAGGTAAACCCCACCAGTTTTGTATAATACAAAGGTATTTTTAATAATATAAAATATTATTAAAAATCTGGTGTGAAGAACACAAATGCAGGTTCACTATTAATATTTTCTGTGAACATGTCCGAATATATCCTATCCCCAGAGACGTAGATACGTATTTCGCTTTTCTACAAGCTCATCGGTACGCCCCTGCTGGAGAAAGGATATTTCCAGACACATTCAAAGAAAAGAACCACCTCGCCCTATCACCGTAATTATCCAGACCGAGCGCAGAAGTAAATTCGGCGCTACCTGTTGTCAGACTGCCGAAGTACCTCGCATACCGTCCACATAATTAATGTGAAGTAACGACGCCCTTCCAAAGGTTATCACAGCCAACTCTCTAGAAAACTGCATTTTGTTTGTGCCTTCACTCATAGGGGATAGGATATATTCGGACATGTTCACAGAAAATATTAATAGTGAACCTGCATTTGTGTTCTTCACACCAGATTTTTAATAATATTTTATATTATTAAAAATACCTTTGTATTATACAAAACTGGTGGGGTTTACCTATTCATGTATGTTTCAATTATTCTGATACATTACACATGCGGTTAAGCCGTAGTATGAGTGAAGGCACAAACAAAATGCAGTTTTCTAGAGAGTTGGCTATGCTAACCTTTGGAAGGGCGTCGTTACTTCACATTAATTATGTGGACGGTATGCGAGGTACTTCGGCTGTCTGACAACAGGTAGCGCCGAATTTTACTTCTGCGCTCGGTCTGGATAATTACGGTGATAGGGTGAGGTGGTTCTTTTCTTTGAATGTGTCTGGAAATATCCTTTCTCCAGCAGGGGCGTACCGATGAGCTTGTAGAAAAGCGAAATACGTATCTACGTCTCTGGGGATAGGATATATTCGGACATGTTCACAGAAAATATTAATAGTGAACCTGCATTTGTGTTCTTCGCACCAGATTTTTAATAATATTTTATATTATTAAAAATACCTTTGTATTAAAAAATATATATTATATTAATTTCTATATATACAAGGGAATAGCGCGATTTTTAAAACCGCAACATTAAATGGCCAACCCGTTAGTTTATCTTACATATTTGCACGCATTTTCTTTAACTTTTTTAGTGCATATTTTCCAAACTCTAGTAATTAAACAGAAATTTTAAAAAGAATTTTTAAATATTCTTTGTATACGGCAATCAATTTTAAGGATAAATATTTGTGTATAAACAGTAAGTATTAAACTCATATACAGAAGCTTGTAAATATTAGTTGCAGTCATGTTATACATACATAAATACGTACATACATAAAGCGAGTTTATTGACTATTTACCTTAGTGTCCTATTTATTAGTATTTTTAATTTAATTTTCAAAGTTTGCTTTTAGTAGACTTAATACTTCGAAGAAATATTGTGCTTATTCCTAATTAAATAAATGATTTGCTTTTAACGGGAACGCCGTTTTTCTTTACAAATTAATTACCTTAAGCCAAAATAAATAAACAAATCTTTGAAATAGCTCCCATGAATATTTCTGCTGGATATAAGTGCGTGATGATGTACAATTTCTTTCTCGAAATTCGCCAATTAATTTAAAGAGTAAAACGTTACGCGTACCGGATGAGAAGTGAATTATACTGACGTTTCCTCAATTACCGCAAGTACTGTTTAGAGAAAAAATCCAGAACTTATTTTTATAAAGAACGTCAAGTATCTTGAATATAAATATTTAGCATATTAAGTCTATATAATTTTATCATAAATTCTGTCCCAGAAAATCAAAGTAATCTAGGATTAGTAAATCTTGTGTAAATCGGGAAACACTATCAATTCAAAGTTTTTACGTGCTCAACAGGGTAAGAATTGTATCTAGACATATATAGGTACAAATGGAAACATTGTAATATTGATTGAAGTATTAGCAAAAGAACATATACTAATATTTTCAGTTTAGATTGTAGAAGCAAACAAGAAAATTATGTCTTCGAAACAAAATTTCTTAGTAATTGGCTATGCTTGAAAAGGGTAAGGTAGAGGTCAAATAATTGAAGAAAACGAAACTAAAAATAAATTTTCAAAAGCAATTAACATTTTAGTACATCCCATTTTATATAATAATTTGCCTTGCAGTTCATAACAGATTGAATTGAATTGGCCTGCCCAATGAGAAGTTAAATGGCCCGATAATTTTACCGTGCAAAGGTAGCATAATCATTTTCGGCTCTTACTTGACGTAGATCAATTATTTGAAATAGAAAAAACTAAAAGTTAAAATATTGATTTTATTAATACTTATTTTGTTAGCAACGACAATTGTTTCGCCAGCACAGTGGCTTCATCGTCTACTTACTAGAGTACATTACAAACTAACAGGTACACAAATATAATAATAATAATAGTAACTTGCTTTGCAGGCCCTTGGGATAGGAACATGGTAAGTTTGTTATGACTTGCGCCATTTGGTACACTAGAATGGTAACGGCTAGCGCTATGCATTGACCGCCTACACTAGAGTTACCTCCAGGTAGTCTTCTTCTTCTTTTTCTAGGTTTGGGTTGGACACCAGCACGTCCAGGCACTTGACCACAGTGATCTTTGTACCACCACCAATAGATCTCTCAATTCCACTCCCCAGAGAAGTTTGAGTACCCACGTAGGACCCAATAGATCTCTTCCGAAATATTTCAGTCCTTTGAGTACCTCACAAGTGCTAGTTTCCTTCTGTTTTTCATATTTCCTACACCAGAGCTCGCTAACCAAGCCCATGCTGCATAGATGCCTCCTTAAAGGACAATATCCGGTTATTAAGCCAGTAATAATTTTAATTACCCGAATTTGTTTGGCTGAAAGCTCAGCGTCCAGCTCCCTTAGTAGTGCTTTAGTATGGAGTTGACCTTCCGTTAGCCTCCATTTCTTTTAATGTTCTCCTTCTAGCCATAACCAGATCTCTCTTTTATAAGAACTATTGATTCTTCATAATGACACAAAAACTAGTAAATTTGCTAAATCTAAGTAATGAAAACTATACACATCCACTATGATATTAAATATCCTCAATACATATAGACTTTTCTAGGGTACATCTACATATTGCTATGAATAGTGAGTTCGTAGTTGACTGAACCACTATTTACCACAACACTGTCCAACTTTAATGCTCAATCGGTTACTTTTCTTTTATAAAACAGCTTTCCTCTCAGGGTTTCCAATGGTAAAAGTGGTACTTCTCTTCTACAAAAATACTGGGCGCCAAAATCAAATATTCACACAAAGGTAATAATAAAGTCACAGTTTCCAAATTAGAGTTTATTAAAAAAAATTTTAAAAAATTAATCTTTATGATATATAAAGACCTGTGTATTACAGTTACACATAGAAGTAAACTTAATTTGCTGGGGGTGACAGCTAAGCAAATTTAAACATCCTTTGATGACTCGCGAGCAAAAATAATATCTAATAAATCACAAAGATATTTTTAATTAACACCCCAGAATAACAAAGTCAAAATGTAAACAGAATAAAATCTGTCAAACCGAAAATATTACTAAGGCCTGCGCAAATACCACAGATATAAAAACCAACCTTGAAAATAAAATCGTTCTAGAATTTAAACGTTAAAAAAAAATTACAAGAACCAAAAAAGTATCTTTGTCATCTATGTCTTAATTACTATAAAATATATATAACTTCATACAATGAAAATTACAATAAATGCATTCAAAAAAGAAATAATATTATAAAGGTACAATAAAACTTACGTAGGTTTTTATCTTATAACCTTGAGAGCACGTACAAATAAGAGATTAAATAAATCAAAAATCACAAGTATACAAACTCGTAAAAATACTGTAATTAACTCAATAAACACATCCACAATATTCAAAACAAAAACCGTAATTAAATTGAACTAAGAGATAAAAAAATTATATCTCCAAATATACACCTCTCCTATTTGAATACCAAAACGTGTCTGAGAAAACGGATACATGCAGCACGCATCCAAACATAAAACAAAATACAGTTATCAAATATATTTTGCCCAGCAAGTCCAAACGGCTTCCAGGAACTGCGCTAATCAAAACCTAAGAATTCAAAAATAAATAAAAATACAATTAGAGTTCATACAATAAAATCATACACTGTCATTAATAATAGTACACTACAAAAATAATATTTTTCAAAAATGTTCACTAAAAGTTGCGGGGAAAAATCCACTGCAAAAATATAACTGATGAGACAATATTTTTAACACATTGGCAACATAGTCCAAATATGGAACGATATTGCTTCAAAAATCAGTATTTTTAACGCCGTAGCGAGCGAATTGTGATTTATTTACAAGGTAGTCTCTAAGTTTTGTATCATGTATCTTATAATACAGCTGTTTGGATGTACAAGAGTGATTTTACGAGAGAGTATGTTTTGAAGAGAAGACAATACTTTCGCCAAGGTGAGTATGTGACTGACTTCAACTAGGTTTTAGAAGCCTAATGTGAAAATTTCGTTAATATATAGATAAGTTTTTACAATCGCTTAAAGTAAACTATATCTTGTTTTTGTGTTTGTATGGAGAAAAAGGGATTTCGTAAGTTAATTGAACATTATTTTTACGCGGAAAAACCATTAAATCAACTGAAGTAAAGTTATATAAATATTATGATGAATCTGCTCCTTCTCATGGAAGGATTTATAAGTGTTTCACTTTTTTCAAAAGTAACCACATGAACATAGAAGATGTAGAACGTCCGCGGCTTTCATTTACAATCATTTCTTCAGAAATAGTTAATAAAGTCCATACCAATATAAAGAACAACCACCGAACAAAAGTGTGTGAGATAGCTAATACCGTAAAGATTTCAACCGAATGGGTTCACAATATTTTGCGTCAATATTTAAATATTATAAAACTAGCTGTAAAATGAGTGCCGCGTTTGCTTGCTATTGACCAAATGCGAACTAGTGTTACAATTAAAAAAATGTCTATGTGGTTAATTCTAAACGAAATTCAATTTTTTGGTCGATATATCACTGTAGAATAAACATGAATACATCACTATACACCAGATGCAACGAAAATCAAAATAATGGATTTCTTCTGTTGAACGTTTTCCGAGGAAGGCAAAAACCGTATCTTCTGTCAATTACATTATGGTTACAATTTTTTTTATTACAAAAACGTAATCTTAATAATTTAAATAAGGAAAGTAAAATAAATGACCAATATTATGCTGTACAGGCAGGTTCCGATGGCTAACTGAAGAAAGAGCGCATTTATTCAGTAACAAAGGTTTCCTCCATTAGGATAATGCAGTCTTTCATTCATCTACGAGGGATATTTGAAATGTTTTCGCCTTTTTTAACAAAAACACATATTTCGAAGCAAAACAAAGTTTATTTTATGACGTAATCTCCCTGCAACTCGATACATTTGGTCCAACGTTTTTTCCATCCCTTCACACCGTCAGAAAAAAATATTGTCCAAACCTGAAAAATATTGATTTACATCGTCTTCAACTTCAGCATTTCACCCATACTTTTTTCTGTCAAGATATTTTTCAAATTAGGGAACAGGAAAAGGAAACAGTCGCTGGGAGTTAGATCTGCCGAAGCACTTCAAACCTCAATTCGTTCAATTTTGACATGGCAACCATGCACATGTGAACCCGAGCGTTAACCTAGTGAAACAGGATTTTCTTTTTTGCAATATCTGGACGTATTTTCGTAATTGTGGCCTTAAATTTATCTAGCAATGCAGCGTAGTACTGTCGGTTGATTTTTGAACCCTTTGCAAGGCAGTCGACAAAAATTATTTCACAGCTATCCCAAAAAACTGTTGCCATCACTTTCCCTGCATATGGCTTATGGTGGTGTACCCAGGTTTCATCGATGGCTATCAATCGCCACAAAAATTCCGCCGGATTTTTTTGATACAGACACTCGCCCGACATGTCCGTTCGAATGCGCTCTTAGTCGATCGACAACAAACTCGGCACCCATCGTGCGGATAATTTTCTCATATCTAAATCTTGATGTAGAATCTTGTGCCCCCACTCAGATGCTGTCCCACAAGCCTTAGCTATATCCATGACAGCAAATCGACGATTTCACAGTTTGATGCACTAAATTGACCATTACGTCAGTTCTAGTGGTTTTCGGACGCCCGGGACGTTTCTCGTCCCAAGTGATTTTTTTCTTTTTCCAAACTTGAAAACATTTCATGGTCGACAGACATTCGGGACAAATGAACAAGTGATAGCAGTAACCAATGCCGATTTTGATAAGCTTGGGAGAGATTACTTCGACAGTTTAAAATAATTTGAAGGACGCTGGGCAAAATGTGTACAATTTAGAGGTAACTATGTTGAAAAATAGAATGTACTTTTTTTAAATAAAATAAGTTATTTCATTAAAAAGTCACTATCCAGTTAAATTTCAAGTTTATTTAAATTATTTCGCTTCATACTAAATTACGAAATAATACTCAAGGACATAAAGTAGCTTCTGCGCAAAATTGCCAATCAACAATGTACTAAATGTATATGAGGATGTATTGAAAAATTCTTAGCCTACTATAGAAGCAAACAAAATTTGAAAGCCAAAATATTTTATTATTCGACACTCTCCTCTTAAATGAATACACTTAATACCGCGATACTGCAACGCCTCTAGACATTTAAAAGAGAAATTTTTATCTTGCTCTGTAAACCTCCACAGCTTCTATCACCCTTCGTTGGAAGAAAATTTACGACCTTTTAAATTTTTTGGAGTTGAGGAAAGACATGATCGGACGGAGCCAGATCTGGTGAAGAAGGCGGTTTTAGAGTAATTCAAACCTTAAATCACGAATTGTTTGCATGGCAACATGCGATTTGTTTGGAGAGGCATTTTCCTGCAGCAACTAAGCACCTTTGAATAACTTTCCGCGTCTTCTCTCCATAATTTTTTCTCGTAGAGGTGTCAGTAACGTCAAATAATAATTTCCAGTTATTGTTCTACCCTTGTCCAGAAAATCAATCATGATTACTCCATGGTAACCCCAAAAAATTGAAGCTAGGACTTTTCCAGCAGATTTTTGAACGCGAAACTTGTTAGGCCTTGCAGAACCAGAGTGTCTCCATTCCATCGATTGTTGCTTTGTTTCTGTGTCCTAGAAATATACCCAAGTTTAATCCATAGTAACAATACGGCTTAAAAAAGTCTGCATCACTTTAAATCACAGATTGAAAGCGATGCTTCCACCCTTGCACGTTTCTGGTCAACATTCAGCCATTTGGGGATTCATTTTGCAGAAATTTTTCTCATGTTCAAGTCGACGTGAACTATATGTTGGACGCGTTCATATGAAATATTCAGTGCTTCAGATTATTCGTTTTAGCCCAATTCGACGGTCTGATAAAATCATGTCATGAACTGCATCATCATTTTCGGGGACGGACACAGAAACTGGCTTTCCCGATCGGTGTTCATCTTCAATGGAAAATTTACTCCTTTGAAGCTTGCAATTCAATTTTTCACAGTCGAATACGAAGCATTGATCGCCAAGGGTATTAAGCATATCTTCGTAAATCTGCTTACGCTTCAAATACAGGTACTTGATGATGGATTGATACTCCAATTTTTCGTTTTTTCAAATTTTATTGCGCAACTTTGGTTTGGCTTTTTGACGCGACACTTCTAATATGTTTATCGTCGCTATGATATCGCAATATTTGTTTTATCCACGGAACCGGTGTAGGCTAACTATATATCAATACTCCCTCGTATATGTTAGCCAATAGATTGGTGGTCAAAAAAACTAGTTTAAGAGAAATAAAAGTGAATAAATAAATTAATTTGTATTAAACTATTTGTTTTAAATTCTTTTATTTTATAGTATGGTATCATACTTGTGAGCAATATTTAGTTAAAAAAAGAATTGCGAAATCTATCAAAAGTAAAAATTTTCTCCTTCAATTTTTTATTTATCTATTTCAGTGTAACAAAAGTCGTTGAAATTATTTCATAAAGTAATCAAACATCGTTCTACGAATTAGTATTAATGATGAAAGTACTATTGTCCTTAATTAAAACAACTTAAATAACAGGCGTCATGTATGGGTTATAAAAGAAGGTATATATATAGCGATTTGCGCAAGTCAAATAATTGATCTAATTATTAAATTGCTCCGGCAAGCGGCTTCTAACAGCTATTAAGCTAACACTTGTAGGTTTCTTTGTTAATACAGATTGGTTTTGGTGTAAACAATTATTTTATACTGCCTTGTCATTGTTTTCCACGACTTGGGAGGTCATTTTTTTTTTTGTGTGCCTAGAACAGTTTACCCGTATTCGTGTAAACTCTTTTATATTTTTATATTCATACGTTCTGCTGCCGCTGATGTGACATTTGTGATCTTTGCGGTGAACGCATACAAATACTGCTTATTATTTGGTGAAATTGATAACTTCCATCATCGCACTTGTATTCTAACTCACTTATAAGAGAAAACTATTCTGAAATCTGTAACGCGCGTTGCACTTAAGCATCCCTCCACCCCTCAGTCTTAGTTGATAGTCATATCATCTTTTCCATGGCAGATTATTCAACCTGTACGAGCAACGAGTATCTTTTCGTAGGTATTGCAATGGTATAGTGTTGTTAATTATCAATCACTCTTGAAAATGTTTCTAATACAGAATAGAAATAAAACTACAGTTTTAATCTTCACTTTTAATCATTACTCGTAAAACGACAATTGTTTCGCCAACACAGTGGCTTCCTCAGGTGTTTACCTCTAAACAGTACGTTACAAACTAAATAAAAAATAAATAATATATCTATAAAATGAAGGAGGATGGTATTTAAAATATTTTAAAGAAAACTCTGAATTACAAGTATTGTCGGTAGTGAAAGAATGTGGCCCATCTGGTCGGCCCTAACTGTATATTATAGGGTACTTAACATGTTTACGGATAAATTTGTTTAATAACCTACATATACATTTGTATTATCGTCTAAACAGATTTTAAGTAAATAAATTTAATAAAGGCGAGTTATTTAAATCTAATTTATCATTTAATAAAATTTTTAATAAAAAGTTTCTAATACAAATAGATAGATAAGTCAGATTATTCGGTAGCAAACTAAATGTTAATATTAATGTAAGTATATTTCTGTATTTTCTTCTGAACCTAATTTTAAAATAGCCCGTACGAAGTAGCCCCGAAGATGTTTTAAATCATATGTTGAGATTATAGGACGCAATTGTAATATAAATTTACTGTTCACTACAAGTAGTTAACTCTACTACTCATTTCCAAATTAGTTGTTACATTTAGACTATAAAATTTGTCCCAAAATAATTATAATATTGGAAAAACCAACGAATTGCAATACAGATATATAATACGAGCGATGTCTTTTATGTTCTGAATATAGGGACATAGGGGGCGCCACTAATTATATGTCAGTAGTTAAAATTAACCTCCATCTTTAGTTACCCTAAATCCAAAGTTTCAATGCGATACGTGTACAGGTCATAAAGTACAAGTTTTCAGTTCGTACTGCCCAAATGTGAACCGCAAATTGTACTTTATCTCTTTCTAACGTCTGAGTTACATTACACTTTTTTCGTCTAGAAACTTGGACAAGTTTTCAAACTAGATGTACTTGTTGAAACTTTGATAGTGTAATTCAGAAGAAATACAAAATAGCATAAATTAAAACTTGTATGAAATCTTGTACAAGAACTTGCTTAAGTTTGTAGTACGAAAAAAAGTGTAATGTAACTCACGCTTAAGACACATGAATACGCGCTGTAATACTACACACGTTTGTCATTTTAAGTAAACGTCTTTGAAATATTATATTAAATAAAAAGGATAAGTTGTCCAGGAGATAGTATTATGATATTCGGTTTGCTGTCAAATTGTTTCAATATTGTTGTTTATTGACTTTGTTTGCGGTATTCTGACTTCTAGGTTAAGCATTCTTCTAATTTGAATATTTAGTTTGTCATCAAAAATTACAAAATCTGTTCTTTTGAGAATAATACTGATAATAAATAGTAATATCAATTAGTGGCAATAAGTACGAAATTGTTAATTGACGAAGGAGATACTTGTTGAAACTCCATTATAACGCTAAGAAATAAGTAATTAAACTTCTAGTTTCAAAAATTCTTTTATTGTAAATACCACTACAATATTGTTTCGCCATACAATGGCTTCATCAGAATTTCATCCACCTGATGAAGCCATTGTATGGCGAAACAATATTGTAGTTGTATTTACAATAAAAAATTTTTGAAACTAGAAGTTTAATTACTTATTTCTTAGAAGTACGAAATTGTTTGATTATCACTTTAACATTTCTAACCTATTTATTTTACAGAATATTTCTTAAATGCCTAATAAACTATATAATTATAAATAATAATAATAAATAATTTGTTGGAATATTAAAGTAATAATTTTCGCATAGCTTTCTTGGATGACTGCGATATTTGTGCCGAAAGCAGGTCATGTAACAACAATTTCTCTATAAGATCAAAACTGTTACTGCTGATAGGTACACAACTATTTCTTTGCCGCAAGTCATCGCCGAGTTCCGAGAAACCAACCTGCAACGACGAATCATTCTCCACCAAGACAATGCAAGTGCGCATACAACTCGCAAGACAATTGAATATTTAACGAAACAAAACGTCGAATTGTTAAACCATCCTCCATGCAGTCCCGACCTAAGTCCAAACGATTTCTTTACCTTTCCGAAAATCAAAGACAGACTGCATTGTCAAAGGTTCCAGTCATCAGAAGGAGCAGTCGATACCTTCAGAAATGCAATTTTGATATCAAAAAACGAGTGGAATAGCTGCTTCCAGAATCGGTTCGAGCGCATGCAAAAGTGCATTAATCTTCGTCGAGAATACTTCGAAAAACAATAAAGTCTTTAAACGCTATCTATGGTATTCCAGCTCTACATGCAAAATATAAAAGACTACCCTTTGTAGTTACTCTTTCTACACAGAAGTAAATGCACAACCTATATTTAAATTTACACGGGCAAATATAGGGATTGTAGAGTTAAAGACATAAGAATATATTAGCATTGAAATTCTAAATTAATACGTCTACTCTAATCTTCTATCATCATAATTTTTTCCAAACAGATTTGCAACGCGAGGAATAAATTTTAAAGTTTTAGAAAAGATATTTCCTCAAACGCGTGTTTTTCTGCTTCAATAAGCTCATTAATATTATATTCGAAATAGACATTTGCTGTTGGAAGCACTTGGAACTACGAACCCTAGATCTAATACACTAAAGTCTAGTCTGTTCAAACGCAGGCATTTTAACCTTCTTTGATAGCTTCCGCGATTATGTTTTCGTCAATAATGAAAACATGAGGCTTGGTGTTATCCTCTTGTGCATAGATAGTGGTACCTTTGGAATATTGTGTAAATTTCTGATGTATAACTTTCGGAATCAATATTTTCTTTTTTTTTTATTGATTGCCTCAATAACTTTGATTACTAAACATTATTTTGTTAGATTACTTTAATTCCGTTTTGTTGGTTCTGTATTGTGGTCTATGGCAATCCCAAATCGGCTTCGCTGTATCAGAAGTGATATTTATACAAAATTATAGATGAAACAAATTTTATGAACCTCTATTACAAATAATACAATTATGAACAAACAATTATGAAATGCTCAAAATGTTGACCTACTTGTAAACAATACTGAATTCGTGATAAATTAATAAAAATATTATTTACATTTATATATTGCGTCTTAATTTGCGTTCTGCAGTTCTTGTAAGTTGTTGATGGGATTCCGGGAATAAAAAGAAATCCAGAAGCTTCAAATTAAACTATCTATTTACCTACCCATAAACCTACATCTATAAAACAATCGAAAAATTACAGTTAATAATTTATAGTTGCCTGTGCTGTGTGTAGTTTAGCAAAATCCTGTTGGAAATAACCATTCATTAATTCAATGTTATCCAATTGATTTATAAATGATTTTAAAATAATTTTCTTATTCTGTGGGCGTTAATTGTTTCATGTTCAATAATTCGTAGCCTTGAAATTGTCACATAAACACCAATTGGCCACAATGATACTTCGATTAAATTGTGTGTATTATCTGCCCACCTTGTTCTATAATTCTGCGAACTAATATAACCAGACAGACGAAACCATGCTTCATTGAAATAGAAAGCAATATTTTGCTCGTCAATGTTATTATGCAGATGATAATTATACCAATAACAAAACTAGATTCATTGTAAAAAATCAAGTGGGTGAATTTGATGAACAATTGAGAATTTGCGTGGTTGTAAATGTAAGTGTTTTTGCATGATAATATGAGAGGATTTAAAAGAAAATTTTAGAATAGATGTAGGAAATGTTAAATGAACAGATTTATCAGTAAGTGGTTCTTACTTATTCGTTGGGATAGACGATGTACAGAAATATGAGGATTTTGTTCAACAATTCGCTGCATATTTTCCAAAATATCTGGTTAAATACATTGGGACGACTAATAGATTTACCTTTAGATATATTAGCGGTAATTAAAAACCATTGGATTATTCTAACACTGTGTTGTGACAAGTAACGATATTCAATTTGTTTTTCTGGACACATCTCAATATATTGATCATAAGTCGACTGCTTGGAATATAACCAAATACCATCTTCATTTTGCAAGCCGCTTTGAAAATAGGTCATTACTATAACTGTATTTCTCAACAGTAAAGTCTATTTTGGAAGTAAAACCATGAAATTATTTTATTAATTTGCTTGTTGACGTTCACTTTGTCAAATTTCGACAAAGTTTTGTATTTAATCCGAAAAATCAGGAATATCGTCATAAATGTGCGGAATTGTTACCATCTAACTAACAAACGTTTCAATCATTTATAACGAGTGACTACAAATGAATTTTTTTTGCTTAAGTTGGCAATAATTTGGCGTCTGCATGTTGACATGCCTGATTCTTAAATTAAAATTTGTCGAATATTTGACAAAGTAAAAGTCAAACAAGTAATTCTAATCTTGTCATCCGTACCTGTACAAAATATTATAACTATTATCAGGATAAAATAAAACAAATTTTAATGAATTTCACTTTTTAATTAACACTGTAACGATCGTTTCGCTCCAACCTGAGCTTCATCAGACATATAGCTAACTTATTTACCAATTTTTTAAGACAAGTATACGGTAACAAACACATGTTTTATTTTAAATAGTTAATGGAATTTATTTAAAATAAAACATGTGTTTGTTAACGTATACTTGTGTTAAAAAAATTGTAAATAAATTAGTTATATGTCTGATGAAGCTCAGATTGGAGCGAAACGATCGTTACAGTGTTAATTAAAAAGTGAAATTCATTAAAATTTGTTTTATTTTATCCTGATAATAGTTATAATAGAATTTTATCAAGTAAAGGCTGAAACAATTATTTACAAAATATTATAACCAAAAAAGATAAATCTAAAGCGAATGATGGTGCATGCCCAAGGTTAGTAAATAGGGAAGGTTGCCTCGTAACTATTGGTGATCGCCATATTGCGCGTCATCGGGCGTGCCATGCGTTTCCTGTATAGTTGACTAGTTGTCAAATTACCGGTTTAAATTGATGTTTGTAGTGTTCGTAGCGTTGTTTTCTAATTTCATAGTGTTTTATGTGCTTATATATAAAGTTTATTTGAATATTTACAAGTGTTTTACATTATAGTGAATTAAAAAAATTGAGAATTAAAGTAATGTATTAACGCAATCAAGTTTTTTGTTTATAAAGATTGTAATTTTATTTTGGTTATTTATAAGAAAACTGCATCAAATAATATCTTGATATCCAGTTAGTATTTGCATTTGCAGACCCATTTGACAAAACGTTTTATTAACTACGTAATAACAGTTTAATGAAAGAACTGGGTTGTAACAGTAAAATACTAAATTAATTAATATGTTACTGTGTCTCACTGAGTCAATCACCTCTATTTCCTTTATAATTTATAAGCGCATTTTTTTGAAAAAATATTTACATTAAATACTGTTGATAGCCATAAGTACACCAATAACTAGCAGTCATTAACCATTACTTAAAGCAATATTGCATCAAATAATTTCTTGATATCCACTTAGTATTTGCATTTGTAGACCCATTTTAGACATACAACACCTTTTATTAACTACGTAATAACAGTTTATTGAAAGAACTGGGTTGTAACAGTAGAATACTAAATTAATTAACATGTGACGGTGTTTCACTGAGTCAACCACCTTTATTTCTTTTATAATTTATAAGCGCATTTTTTGGAAAAAATATTTACATTAAATAATTTTGACACTCATGAGTACACCAATAACTAGCAGTCATTAACAATTAGGTACATAAGGCAATATTTTGAAATAAAGAAAGATGCTTTGTGTAAATATATGTGATTAGATCGTACATAAACCAATCGTTTTGTCTATAGAAAACAGTGATTTACCTTACTCGATTTATACCTATTTAACTAATGATAAAATTAAAGTCAAAATTATTTTAATTTGAATGGGCACGCTGAGTGACGCTTTCCCGCGTAAGAATATTATTGGTGGAGAGTTACGAGACAACCTTATACATTTAATAACCTTGATGCATGCCAATTTCTTGGAATTGACGAATTAAATATTTTCTCCAATCCTGTATAGTCACCCGTTATTTTCATTGTGCAGTAATAGTTTACCTTTCATTTTTAATAGTGCTTGTCTTCCTAAAATTCAAATTATCATTAATATTTAAATTTTGTGAAATATATTGGTAACAAATGAAAGTGGACACTTCATTTATCCACTTTAATACAGACTTTAATCGAATTCAGTACTATTGAGATTTAATTCAAAATTGTCAAATATTCCTGTCAAACCAATTTACATAAATTATTTCTTGAATTTTTTGTGTTTAGTTTTTAATTATTTATCTGATTTATTGAAAATGCCAAGACATTCAATGGAAGCAGAGAAAATTCTAGCAATCACCAACGTGCAGAACGGTTGGTCTTTGCGTCGAACGGCAGCTGAATTAAATGTTAGTAAAAGATGCACTTATAAAGTTTTGAAATTATTGAATGAAGAAAGACATGTGGCTGGCAGTCATGATGGTAGCAAACTAAAAATATCAAATCCAGATCAAGATAATGCTCTTATTGAATATCCTTTTCACACTGCTGTGAAAGCAAAAGAAGAAACTGGTTTTCCCGGTTCCCGGTGGACAGCATAAAAGAATTCTTAAATTACGTTTGCAAAATTGATGTGCTACAAAGAAGTTTGCGATAACTGATCAGCATAAGGAGAGGCGTTTAGAATTTGCAAATACATACAATACGAATAACGATTTTTGGAGAAATATTGTGTTTTCCTATGAAACGTTTCAATCCTCACATAATGAATCAGTACGAGTCTACAGACCTATAAATTTCCGATATTCGGCAGATTACCATAAAACCTTTAGGAAAAAGTCGACGGTTTTCTCTCAGTGTTTGGAGATAGATTTCTTTAAGTCGGTTAGGCGTTTGTTGGGAAACTGATCAACGACTTACAGCTTTACAGTACATTGACATTTTAAATAACATAATGCTACGATCTGTTGGGCAGGTTAATGATAATGGCTTCATATTTCAGCATGACAATTCACCAATCCATACCACACATGTTGTTAGAGAAAGGTTTGAAAGCAACAATCTCAACGTTTTGCCATGGCCTGCGAATAGCTCTGATTTAAATCCAATGGAAAATATTTGGGCACTAATAGTGAAAAAAAATGTATGAAAATAATTTCATTGCTCGAAATAACGCAATAGCGAATGTTTGGGAAGATTTGGCTGATTATGATACAGCATCTCTCATATTTTCGATGAGAAATCGTGCTCAAACGGTAATTTCAAATAATGGATCATGGACAAAATATTAATTTAATTTATGGAATTTGCTATAACCAGGATTTATTAATTTCATTAAGCTTTTGTATTAAGTTGTAACGATTTACTCAATAAAATTTATACACTTTTAATACACATTTGCGAAAATATTAACAATTCAAAAGAACAGTTTGAATTAGTTAATTATTTGAAATTTCTACATACCAAAATAAACCGTGTACACTTTCAATCGCTCCCGATAGTACAATTGAAGGGCTTTTTACAAAAAAAAACATCTTTTCATTGATGTCTTGTTGCAAAGTTATATTTTTTGTTTCCGTTTCCGTTTATGTTACTTTGGTAATGTAGTGATAACTACAGGTTTCGTAATTTTTTCTTATAAAAAAAAGGTTAGGCCTTAAAAAATGGTGGACTAGGGTCGTTTTATGTCAGAAGAAGTTACAGAAACTGCTATGTAAAATAACCGCACTTGCCAAACGTTTAATAAAATTTCTGGCAAAAATAACCTTTGAGTGTTTTTGCTAGAAATACCATTGGACTATGGTCTTCTTCTTCTTCTTCTCTGTTTTGGGTTGGACGCCACCACGTCCAGGCACTTGAGCACACTGCTGTGTGTACTATCCCCAATAGATCTCTCAATTCCACTCTGTTAGTCTTGTGTCCTCGATAAAAGCCACTATCCTCCTCAGGGGAAGTTTTAGGTGGACTATGGTCGTTTTTGTAGAAACACCTTTATTTCATATTGCTTTATCTCCGGACCATTGCTGTTTTTAAGGATACCGAATCACCAGCTGTTCGGATCTCCTCGGAGTTACACGAGACTGTGTAAACTTCAAAATCGGCATTTTGGAACAAAGGTCATTTTTGTAAAAAACCACTTCAATTCTTTGTCGGTTACATTAAAATCTGTTGCCATACTTAAAAAGCAATCAGTTTGTAGGAATCACAGAATTTGTAAAATCGTTTAGGCTGGAACTAATTTTTGTGTTTCTCATAGTTTTTGCAAAGCGTTGATTTGGAACAATACGAAATATATACTTTCTAGAGTATATTTACCGTTTTATTAACTGAAAATTTATTAAAAATTAACTCTAAACTTTTGCATTTTAACAAATCCATTCAACAAATTCCAAATGACAATAATTTAGTTACTTTTAGATTTGACTGAAGGATTAAATCGTGTTAAAAATTTAAATTTCCTCCTCTGCGATTTTAGTTCCATTTTAAAATAAAAGATTTATCCCTTCATTTTAACAAGTTACATAAACATTTATATCTAAAATTTTCATCAATAAATTATGAAAATTTAAAATCTTTCTGCATCACAAATCCTGTCAAGTGTGAATGTTGAGTCTAACAATTCTCATTTCAACATTTGTGATTAATTAAAAAAGACAGACTTGAATTTTACTTTGCAGTACCAGTTCATTATGCAATACATAAAACAATATTAAATTCGACCACTTCCACGAATTATTAATTTTCTAGCTTTTTCTTCAATACAATTTTATTTCAGTTCTTAATTATTTTCAATGTCCTCAGTCAGTATCTTATTTAAAAAAAAAAAACATAAAACTTATAAATCATAGTTATTCCTGGAGCCAAATCTTTTCCATATTTTTACCAATTCACTGGAACAGAACAGTTTACTTTGAAATGTTTTAGAAACTTACTAATCAAAGTTGGTTTATATACTAGGTGATAAATTTACGCTAGTAATAGGATATTATAAATATACTATTTTTAAAGTTATGAAATTAAGGGTTTATTAAATTTTAAAGTAAATATTCTATGATAATAAATTATTAATATTTCAGCTATAAACAAATTTCAAATCGATATCTGATTGCAGTATTAAGTTTTCTGACATAATAAATTTCTATGTATGAGTGTGTACATAAATGAATTTTCGTGTTCTCTTCTATTTTCATAAACCTGAATCCTTGCTATTTCTAAGTTTTCTTCGGAAATATTTATGCAATAATATTTTCGCAATGATTCGATTTAAACTATTAATAATTTACATTAACTTTCATGCATATAAATTTTTCTTATGTATCTCAAAAATAAAATTTTATATTCGTTCGGTTACTAATAATTTGTTTGTTCAACAGTGTACGTACATTTTGAAGGTTACTTACATTCTGTCTCTTATGTAACAACACTGCTGATAAAAACATTTTTTCGGCCTAATTGTCTTTTTATACGATTATAGTATTTATGTTGTTCACTTAAGACGAATATTTGATGGCAACATAACGTTTAAATGAAAAGCTATTGTTGGTATAAAAAAAGATTCATTTTTATACATAATCTATCGCTATAATTTCAGATTCAGGAATAAAAAATCATAGGCGGCGAGATCGGGCAATTTGGGGGAGTAGACCACAATTCATTTAGCGGGTGCAATTGCATTGTCACGACAAAACAACACTTTTTTCTTCGCCAAATGTGGTTGTTTGATATTTAATTTGACATTGAAATGGTTTAATATCTTAACATAACACAGTTTTGCGATCGTTCTTGCCTTTTTCAAACAATTGTTTGCACTGTTCCTTCGATTCTGGCGTAAAGTAATGAATCTATGTAATATAATAATTAGAGAACGGACGCAATTTCCATAAAACGCAATCGACAATTGGAATATTGTATAACGTCGCTCAGTACATCCCGGCGTAATTCAATGAAGTATTTGTTTGACTTACTCGGACACCTGGTCTCGCCGCGATAACAATGGACAAGCCAGCTATTGTATTCGGAGAATATAGTGTTTTTTAAAGTGTTTTCATGAGCGTAGATAGAAGCGGGGTTTTTATAATGTATTTTATTTATTAGTTTATATTTCGTAAGATAAATAAAGTGCTGTGAGTAAGTTTCTTGTTTTCATAGTTTTAACTGTTAATTACATCGTAATTTTTGTGATAGATCCTCTTTAATATCGTTTGATTGAATCTATTTCTACCAATTATTTCGACATTGAATTTCGTTCAGTTTCAATAACTTACGCACACATTTTTAGATTTCATTTATTTAGATCTAGAGCATTGTTTAAGTTAGTTTTTCAGACATGATATGGAAGAATGTCGAGAACGGCATTGTAAAACAATGGCGAGTTGGATTGACGGTCATACTGATTGTATGTCCATTGTCAGTGATCCCGAAATTTATTACAAAATCCGTAAAATATCGTCAAAAATTCGTCACTTAGGATCCCAAACACATCTGAACTCTGTAAAACTTTTATGGCGGCTAATATTCCATTAAATAAACTTAGCAATCCCACTTTAAAAATATTTCTGAAAAAATATACTGGTCGAAATGTTGTCAGAATATATCAGAGACACTTTTCCGGAAGTTGATAGACTTGTATCAGCTTTTAAAAAAGTTTTCAGAAAAGCACCATTGAGAGTAGCTCTTTTCAGGGAAAAATTTCCATCTCTGTCACTGCCTCCCACTCCAGTAATAACTAGATGGGGAACGTGGCTGGAAGCTACTAGTTATTATGTTGAGAATTTCGATAGTCTAAAACATTTCGTAACACTGCTAAAGGAGGATGCTAGAAGTATTGGTGAGTGCAAGAAGCTCACACAAATCCCAATTTTAAAAAATCAGTTGTACTTTCTTCACGAACACTTTGAAAAATTGCCAAAACTAATCACTTATTTTGAAAATCGAAATCTCAAATTAAATGACGGATTAACAACATTAGATGTGGCTGTTAATAATTTGAAAAGTATTCCAAGTGACTTCGGATGTGGCCTTCGGCAAAAGTTTGAAGCAATTCTTAATAGAAATCCAGATTTAATTACATTGCAGCAATTATGTATGGAGACAATTCCACAAAATCTAACGGCTAAATATGAAGAAATAAATGAATATTTCCAGTATGCACCTATAGCCAGTTGCGATGTAGAAAGGACGTTTTCTATTTATGAGGATGTACTTAATTCAAAGAGAACAAAATTGACAGAAGAAAACCTTGAGAAACTATTGCTAGTCAATATTAATACTCCTTTACTCAACTTAAACGACAAAATGAACAAATAAAAATGTTCCAATTATAGAAATAAAATTAAAAACTTTAAAAATACAATTTTTCAACAAATACATATGTATTTCGTAATTTTATAGATCACCACCCGTTCGTTTTCCAATTATATAAATAAAATTAAATATTTTAGAAATACAACCTTTCGCCAGTACTGCACTGGGTGGTAAGCGTGTCCGTTCTCTAATAATAATCCATAGTAATATAACGTCTTAAAAACTCCTAGGATTGCGTTTATATGTATTCAAATATTGCGTGAAAATTATCACTATATAGATTTCATTTTTAGTGGTTTGACAGAAAACGCGGCAGCCATCTTGCCGACAACTTTTTCGTACCTAAATATTCATGCAAGATATTGAATTATATAATATTATACACATTATATACATTATATACATATATATATATATAGATTATATAATATATATAACATTATACAAAACAAACTTTGCTTATTATTTGCTATTAATTCTCGTGATACTTTTTTTTAAATTTTCTTCAGTTTGTAATAATTTTTCCTCCCAGTAAATAGTGATTTTCAGATTACGAAATTTTCGTTTCATATTCATAATAAGCTAGTAACTTATTAGATTAGCTTTCGAAGCATATGAAACGGTGACTACTTGATGTACTCGTATCTACATGACATTTTGTATGTAACTTTAATAGTTTTTTTTGAAACAAGTGTCAAAAGCGTATTAGTCACGAAGATCCTGGCGCCCCTTATCGAATATTTTCAAGGTAACTTACATTTACGTTTTTAGTCGTTTGACAGAAAACGCGGCAGCCATCTTGCCGGCAACTTTTTCGTACCTAAATATTCATGCAAGATATTGAATATACGTTCAACCTGAGCTAATTCGCACATTATATAATATATATATAACATTATACAAAACAAACTTTGCATATTATTTGCTATTAATTCTCGTGATACTTTTTTTAAATTTTCTTCAGTTTGTAATAATTATTCCTCCCAGAAAATAGTGATTTTCAGATTACGAAATTTTCGTTTCATATTCATAATAAGCTAGTAACTTATTAGCTTTCGAAGCATATGAAACGGTGACTACTTGATGTACTCGTATCTACATGACATTTTGTATGTAACTTTAATAGTTTTTTTTAAACAAGTGTCAAAAGCGTATTAGTCTCGAAGATCCTGGCGCCCCCCTATCGAATATTTTCAAGGTAACTAACATTTACGTTTTTAGTCGTTTGACAGAAAACGCGGCAGCCATCTTGCCGGCAACTAATTCGTATCTAAATATTCATCCAAGATATTGAATATACGTTCAACCTGAGCTAATTCGCACATTATATAATATATATAACATTATACAAAACAAACTTTGCATATTATTTGCTATTAATTCTCGTGATACTTTTTTTTTAATTTTCTTCAGTTTGCAATAATTATTCCTCCCAGAAAATAGTGATTTTCAGATTACGATATTTTCGTTTCATATTCATAATAAGCTAGTAACTTATTAGCTTTCGAAGCATATGAAACGATGACTACTTGATGTACTCGTACCTACATAACTTTTGTATGTAACTTTAAGTTTTTTTAAACAAGTGTCAAAAGCGTATTAGTTTCGAAGATCCTGGCGCCCCCTATCGAATATTTTCAAGGTAACTTACATTTACTATTAATTTTTGTATGCGACAATATGAGAACTCCTATTTTCTTCCTATATATTTACATTATTTACTTAATTAATATACGAAAATCGTTACGTTTTAAATATCGTTTTTAAATATTAAAAGCGTGTTTTTGCATCGTATTATACGTCCATATTAAATTAGAGTGTACATCGTGAACGCAGTATTATGTCATCGCTACCCCCTTTTTCGAACGCGTCTTGTACTCGTGGACGCAGGGTCTTTACTGAGGGAATTATTACGGGCAAGAGGTGTAATCATGGATGTAGTATATATGGATTGCCTATGCGTATTACGAATTGACTCCAACATTATAGAAAGAAAATTTTAAGCGAGATAGAGCTAGTACTGGCAAAACATTCCGAGTTCGTATCCTGATAGTGAATAATTTTGAATAGTTAAATCAGTTTTATTTTAAGTACGTGGTAAAATTGCATTAAGTAAAGTTACAACTGTTTGTATCTATCATTAATATAAACAGTAGCAGTTTTATTTTTCGTTATAGTTTGTGTAAAAGATGGTCATTTCGTGTTCCGCTTACGGATGCACAAACCGTTTTGTTAAAAATAGTAACATAAAATACCATAGGTAAGTGTACTTATTTTTACATTTTTCGATCATATTAGCATATATTTTAAATTTGTAGATTCCCTTGTGATCCATACTGACTCTATCCTCACACTCGTAAGGGCAGATAGACTGACGGATTAAGTCATCAATAATATATGGAATAATTATCACCTCATTGGCATTCCTTTACCAACAAAAAAAATCAGAAATACTATTAATGGCAGTATCGAGTAAGCTGTAGATACGGACAATTTGCCAGGAAGTTCTAAGCATACTTAAACCAGATTATATCGGAAATGAAGAACCAGAGAGAAGAACTAAAATAAAAGAAGTACTACGAATAAGATAAAGAATGATAGATGTGACATGAAGGCACGAGAGACGGACACTTAGAATCAGGAAGAGAATTCCCCACTAGAAGCTAAAATGATGATATGGAAGAAGCAATACGTAAAAGGGATCCTTTGGATTCAGACAATGCCTATAAATTACAAAAAAAAAGGTTCAATTAACATGTATAGTAAAATATCATTGTACTCAATACACAAAAAAGAAACTTAAAAAATCGGTTATATTTTGTAATGTGAATATAATTTACTAATTCAAAATAAACAAGGTACTTTTTGGAAGTACGGTGTCCGCCAGTGAAGCGGAAAATTTTGAAAGTCCAATCGTTCTTTTTCTGCTCGCAAGGAGGAGTGGAGGTTTTAGATTATTGTTTCATATTTAATGCCATTTGTTAAACATGGACCAGTGGTTCGGTGTGAGACTTTTATACAAAGATTGTTTAGTAATCATTTCAATATTTCACGACATGCAAAAGTGCCGTCCGTCCATGCAATTATGTCATGAGTGAAAAAGTTTGAAAGTCTGTGAGAACAGAGAAAAATATTTAAAGAGTTCGAGTAGCATTGACGCGTAGTCCACAATGTTCTGTAATGAATCATGCATCTGCACTGAACATTAGTGACACATCGTTACGCCGAATTTTGCATAAAGACTTACCTTTTCACCCTTAAAAAATTCAAGTACTCCACGACTTTAAAGAGGGCAATATGCTGGCTCGCAGGATTTTCAGCGAAGAAATATAATGACATGTCAATGGTGATAAAAACTTTATCCGTTGCATGTTTATGTCAAATGAAGCACATCTTCATTTGAATAGATTGTAAACAAACAAAATAGTCGATATTGGAATGATGAAAACCCAAGCGAGTTGCATGAACAGTCCAAAAGTTACGGTGGAGTGTGCACTTTCATCATCTTGCTTTATTGGGCGATATTTTTCCAAGAGCGTAGAGGAAATGCCACAACTGTTAATACAGACCGCTACACTACATGGTCAGAACATTTTTGATGCAATAGCATATATTTTCGGAAATTATTTTTTCCAAGGATGGGGCCACATGTCATATTGTTCGTGTATCTATTGCTGCTTTAATAGAACCCTGACCGATTCATATCCAAACACAGCGACCTCTTGTGCCCTGCCAGATCGAAACCATACCGGAATTAAAAACGAATGTCAAACAAAAAATAGAACGGATTCAACCCGACCTGCTTCTTCAAGTGATGGAAAATTTTCTATCAAGATTAGAAGAATGTTTACAAAGAAATGGCTCTCACCTAAGTGGCGTTATTTAACAAAAAAGGAAAAATTGCGTAATTTACTCAACTCAAATATGTAAGATAATCGCCTTGAAAAAATTGGGTACTTTTAATTTTCCCGATCCATTGGCAGACCCTGTATATCGGTTACCTAACAAAATACGTATTTTAACCCTCCAGAAATAAACTGCTGTTCAATTGAAGTGGTCCACTATTAAAAGTTTGATGTTACTCTTAGTCTAAGTTATTAGCAATGCATAGCATGACGAATTTAAATGTTTTATAGTTTATTTAACGCAGCAAGTCTAATATAATGTTCGTTTTGTTAAAATTTTAACTTATGATACTTTATTAATTTATTGGATTAAATTCTAATGGAAATATGTTTTTTAAGTTAGGGGAATATTTCACACAAAATGTTAGGTTGGCTTTGACTTTTTGATATTAGTTTATATCTGTCAGTTTGTTGCTGACTTAAAACTAGGGTTAAGTAACTTAAATTAATAAAAATGCCGCGTCTTAGTGAAGATATTATGAACAATGCCCTAAGATTAATACAAAATGGATATTCCAACAGAGAAGTGGCTAGAATTTATAATGTATCTCACAGTGTCATTAATAGAGTTGCAATACGATTTCGTGTAGAAGTGGTAGTGTAAGATTTACTCATGGGGGAGGCCGTCGGAGGAGTACAACTCCTGCACAAGATCAGTATTTAAGACTCCAGGTCAGACGAAATGGAGTTCAGTCGTCTAGGACATTGAATAACGATCTTCGTGCAGCTACAGGAGTGGTTATATCTAATCTAACAGTTAGAAGAAGGCTGCACGAGTTTGGTTTAAGGGCTAGAAGAAGGGCCATACGCCCACTGCTGACCAGGCAACACAAGATCGCTAGGAGGCAGTGGGCTGCAAATCACTTACCATGGGAGGCCCGCGACTGGAGAAGATGCCTTTTCTCTGACGAGTTCAGATTCACTCTACATCATTCTGATAGTAGAGTTTTAGTGTGGAGGAGGCGTGGAGAACGGTATCTTGAAGGAACATGGCCCCACGTGTGCCATTTGGAGGTGGGGGTGTTACGGTTTGGGGTGGCATAAGATTTAACGGTCGCACCGAGCTGGTGGTTTTGAGAAATCAATCCATGAATGCAGAGCGGTATAGGGACTTATGTATTTTGCCAATAGTTGTACCATTCGCCCGAAATTTTGGAAGAAATTTCGTATTTGTGGACGATAATGCTCCTCCCCACCGAGCCCACATCGTCGAGGATATCATGGTTACCAATAATATTGAAAGAATGATATGGCCCCCTAATTCTCCAGATTGCAATTGCATCGAGCATGTTTGGGAGAAACTTGATCGACAGTTGCGATCTCGTGCTCGTCCTCCCACAACGCTAGATGAACTCACGGAAGCGGTGCGAGAAGAATGGGAAAGAATACCGCAAGAATTCATCAATACGCTAATAGAAAACATGCCAAGAAGATGCTTAGCTGTGTCACGAGCTCGAGGGGGCCCTACAAAATACTAAAATTGAAGTTGCCACATTTAAAGTTATTTTTTATGTAAAAAATGTTTCCTTTTAGTTAAAACAATATTTTTTTTGAATTATCACTTAAGTTTATTTTTCTATTTTGCGTTCGAAATGAACTCATTATGAAACCAAAAACAGTATCGAAATGAGCTCTATTTCGATACACTTTTTTTCATTTTTCAATGTTGGCGTTGTTCGAATACAGAAATAAATATTGCTGTCATATGATTTTAAGAATTTATGTACATTTGACAGATATGATATATGTTCGTATTTTACACAAACAACGTATGTTGTATACAATTGACAACAACATATATATGTTTCTATGTCACTCATGTTTATATTTTTAAATGAAATATCAAGTAATGTTAACGAAAATTAATAAATAATATGTAATATAATATACTTCGCGGATAGCAAGATTTAAATTTGAAAATGTCAAGTATCAATGTGACCAACTGCATGCTTTATATAAAAATTAAACTCTGAAATTTCAAATTAAATAATTCCAATTTAAGCAATTTATTAATGTAAAAAACGCAAAATAGAAAAAATAGTATAAAAAACTCGTTTCATAAGGCCTTTTGCCGCACTCGCTCTTTAGAAAACTCGCCGCAAGCGGCTCGTTTTCTAAACTGATCTAGTGCGTCCAAATGGTGCCTTATGAAACTCGTTTTTTAATATACTATTTTTAACAATTTATTCATTCTTATCATTAAGTTAGTGCTTAAATGGTTTTTAATAGTTAAAAAATACATATTTTGTTATATTCCTGCCGCCTTTTGCTTTTTATTAATTTATTTTGGAAAAACGTTGATTTATATTATTTTTTCATTAGTGGACCACTTCAATTGAACAGCAGTTTATATTAGATGCTTGTATTCCCGCAAATATACATAAATACATGCCACTCTATGATTATAAATACATATATTTTAATTAAATCGAAAAACAAGTTCAAGTAAGTTTCGAGCACAAGTTAGTTCACGACAATTTAAAGTGTGGCTAAGAAGAAGTCCTAAAATAAATTTATTTATGTATTCCACGTTTATGATATTCGTACGTAAAAGATGACCCTGAATTATTTATTTGTGCTCTGCAATAAATACAAAAAGAAGTAATGTATAAAATGCAAAAAGTACTCACTGTGTTAATAAAGCATTTATATTTTGCAATTAATAATAAGTGACAGGCAAAGTTTGTAATGTATGCAACCGGATGCTCATAAATTAATATACAAGAAGTAATAAACGATAAATATCGGGTAAATTTCAACTTTAGACGTAAAAGATTTCTCTGCGCACGCACGAAGTTATAATGAAGATTTAGTAATTAAATTTTAATACTTAATAACAGCCTTCGCGGTAGCATAAATGTTTTCTGAACAAGTTCTTCATCCGAACATAATTTCCAAATTTCGATTAAACTAATAGGTTATAATTTACTTGGATTTTTGTTTTATTTTACCTTAAGACATTTAACCTTGATCAAAAAGCATATTAAATAAGGAATCCTTTAAAAAATATAATACGAAGCCATTTTCATATTAATACTTGTCAATAAATAAACAATACACGAATATAGTATATTTTAATAAAATTAGAACATCCATTATGCATTAGTTTTATTTAAATAATAGCTGGCCCGGCGAACTTCGTACCGCCTAACAGTGAATAAATGTCGTGTTAACCTTTAAGATAAACTTAATTTTGGATTTTATTAACGTAATAAAATGAATACAACAAATTTATTAAGTTCAATAGTTTATTAGGATAATATATATAAAGCAAATAAAAATTCAATAAAAGTACAAAAATCGAATATTTCAATGGTGTATCAGCAAAACATTTGCTTTATTGAAGCTTAGTATTTTGCTACATGGGTTGCACTCAGGTTGATTCTCTTCAGTGAAGGATCTTGTGATATACGACATTTTTCGTTTTGTTAGCAGGCGCAAGAACAAATAAAGCGGATGGTTTGCCTACACCTGAACATGCCTCGTACAATTGACGACAAGAAAAACATGCATTTTCTAGATTCAGACCACAATCACTCAAGGATTGGCCTTGTGATTTGTTAATCGTCATGGCGAATGCAAGACGAATCGGAAATTGAATTCGTTTAAACCCAAAGGGCATATCGGTTAGAATTATCGGAATTCTGGGAATGAGAACGTCCTCGCCTTTAAATTTTCCATTGAGTATCGTCGCGTGAATCACACTGATAATCAGTTTTCTTATCACCAAATGCGTTTCATTGCATAGTTTTGGTTGGTTTAGATTTCGAAGCATGATGACTACCGAGCCAACCTTCAGTTGTAAATTGTGCGGTGGTAAGCCAGGCACATCCAAGGAGTTTAAAAATTCAGTTGGGTAGTTGGTGGCTTCGTCTTCGTTTGTTACACAGTCAATAGATTTGAATGAATGCAGAGTACCAACGATTTGATTCTGAATTACTAAGTTTAACTCATCCACATCTTTGTTCTTAGCCGCCAAAATTGCTCGCTCACTCAACCATTTGTTGTTTTTGTAGTTAGCAATGATGGTCGGAATACTTTGTTGATGAGCTGATATTTGGGCTTTCGGCTTAGTTGTGAAAGAGAAGATCTCCTGGGTCGCGGCATCGTTAATAATAATACACGCACCATATACTTTGTTGATGAGCTGATATTTGGGCTTTCGGCTTAGTTGTGAAAGAGAAGATCTCCTGGATCGCGGCATCGTTAATAATAATACACGCACCATAAGATTTATTAATATCACTCGCACAAAATAAACAAATCAACCGGTAACCTTCATATGCTTTTTTCAAAAAAAAATCACAGATGACATGAAACAACAAAAAATTTCACTTTTATGTCATTGATTTGCAATGGACATCAATTATTACAAATAAGCTATAAGCGTGCGTTACGTAAGCTGTCAAGTGCGGAAGATGGCGGAGTTCCAAACCTAATTTATTTAAAAATTAATTTCCTGTATAATTTTTTTGCATGAATTTTTCCGATATTTTAATAGTTATTTTGCTATTCGGGGCGGAGACAAATCCAACAAATCAGAGATCATTAAAACTGGTCCAGCCGTTCTTGAGTTATAAATGGTGTAACTAACCCGACTTCGTTTTTTTTTTTTTTTTTCGCCGCATTCTCACTGCGCCTTCTGTTCAAGCAGTATCCCAGCTGAGAGAACTTACGACGAAATATCGTCAAACGAAACCGGAAGAAATGGCCGGGCGAATCGTTACATTAACAAAATTAATTCTGAATCCCAACACCACTATCAACTGGTCACAAGATTTAATAGAAGACACACGCGAAATAATTGACCGAACATTCAACGAACGAGACATCCAACAAATTTTACGGACATCGCCGAGCATATTTATACCGAAACCGCCAAACACAGAACAAGAAGCAAACTGAAATCAAAACTGTTGATGACTTTATATACCCGAAATTTACGAAGAAGCCGAAAATAGACGAAACAACTTTACCAATCGAAACTAAAAATTCATACGACGCCCTCGAAAACAAAACCGAGGAAAAAATGGAAGAAGAAACTTCCGAATTCACTCCACAGCCTTCAACATCAGCTAGCTCGCCCTGGGTAAGTGACAAAACCAACATCACACATAACACAAACACTAATACACGAAAACCACACAAAATTGCACCAATAATAGTAACCGACAAAGACAAATGGACACACATACGACACATACTTAAATCAAACAACATTAACACTGTAGAAAACGAACTGGTGAAACCAGGAATACACATTGAACCGAAAACTAACGAAAACTACCGAAAACTTAAATAAATACTCGACAAAGAACAAATACAATTTTACACTTTTCAATTGAGAAGTGAAAAGACACTAAAGGTAGTTATGCGTGGCATTTCTACCTTTATCACAGACCCTGACATCACCGACGACTTGACTGACCAAGGTTACCCGACATTAAAAATTAAAAGAATGAACGGTAAACACGCCATACCTGCACCACTGGCACTAATCGAACTAACAAGACAGTACAAGTCAATATACAACATACGCGACTGCTGCGGACTTGTAATTAATAAAGAACCCCTAAATAAACGGACAGACATAATACAATGCCATAAATGCCAGACTTTCGGACATCACCAAAAAAACTGCCGCGTTAACTACAAATGCATGAAATGCGGAGCGGGGAATCTATGCACAAAGACGAAGACAACCCCACCAAAGTGTGCAAACTGCGGTGGTCCTCACCTATCTACTTTCATAAACTGTCCCAATAACCCAAACAATCCTGCAAACAAAACCACACCTAAACTCACTCAAAGACAAAAATACACGACACTTAACACAGTTGACGGATTAGCACTTGCCTTAGGCAATATGCTATTAACACTACGCTCGACAAACGCAACAAAAGAACAGATACAATACTTCATAACACAAACATAGACAATAATAACACTCTACAATAACAAACATTAAATAAACACACAACTGACCCGCAAAAAAATGCGATGATGACCAGTAAACCCACACACATGACTTAAACGCAAAAAAACGACTGACACACAGACTTTACACACACAACACAGAACCGCACAAAAACACAACAACGCACGATTAAATCAGACTCAAACACGTCACAACCCTGGGAGATACGAAACAACGGAGTGGAAATGGAGGCAACTTCGACCACAAAACAAAATTCAACGACTCATACGACTTCGTTTTATGTATTAAGATTTCTGTGTATTCAATATAAATTTAATGCGCATCATTCTGTTTATAAGGCAAGAATTGCCAGAGGTATTCAGAAAGCCTAGCAACTGATATTGATAACCAGAATTGGTGCTGGAATAAATTTATAAATGTTTTATAATTTATATTACAATGGTACGATTCCTGGACATTTTTTAACGTTTTGTGTTTTTCGTTTATTCTAATTGTACAGAATCATGTCAATAGCTTACTTAATCTCGTTCTCACAAATGGCTCTCGCATTGATATCTATATATCCATTACACAAGCCTGCGACCAGAAAACTCGACAGAATTTGTATAGACACTAAAACCGGGAAAAATACTCGAACAATTTCTTCTCGTCAGCCTTTTCTTGTAAAACTTGTAATATATAGTTTCGTTTAGAGTGAAACCCAAAGTGAGGAATTTTACTGGCCGGGTTGAGCGTGTTTATACATGTTTGCTAAGGTATTAGGAGCGACTATAAACAAACGCATTGACAGATTTGAACATGTTTAAACGTGATAAATAAGTTCAGGATCTTGATTGCTGTATAAGCCTTACTCACTTTATATTTTGCATTCAAACGTGACTGTATTCGTGTTTTTAGTTATATATTACTGCAGCAAGAGGTTGTGTTATTTCTTCTGATAACTTTTGTTTTATTTGCGGTGAATACACTGTTAAAAGTAAACAAAGAAATATGAGTAATTTCGTGAAAAAAGTGTATTTTGCTTACTTCAAGTTGAAGCTGGGGGATCAAGACAAGGCCTGGGCTCTTCATAAGTTGTGCGAGGGAGATCTCTTTGTTTATGGCTTAAGAGTAAAAAACACTAATTTCGTTTTGTCATTCTTATAAGGTGGCGTAAACAGTCAAACCATACTACCAACTGATATTTCTGTTAGGTAGATATGAAAGGTTTCAATACAAGAAATAAAAAGAAATACCAGTTCCACACCCACCTTTTGGATGATATCCTGAGTGATTCTGAGGATCGAAACACATTACCTCCTCAGGACGAATCTAATTCAGATTTTTTTGTTAATGAGGGACACCAACTTTTTTCTCAGAGCGAGCTCTATAACCCGGTTAGAAATTTAGGCCTATCAAAAGATGCGGCCGAATTGCTGGGCTCATTACTAAAAAATACAAACCTGCTGTCACCAGGAACTTCATTTTCGTGGTGTTTAGAGATAATTCACTTCATTTTTCTCAAAAGAGGGAAATTCCTCTTTTCGTGGTAATGTTGAAGGGTAAATGAAGTGTTTTGAAATAGACTGATTCATCTGAGTGCGCCCATTCCCTGATTCGTCAAAAACCAGCCTCAAAGCAGTGTTGTTGCACAATGGGAATAAATTTCTATTTGTATTTTGCGAAAAAAAAACTGTAGATGATGTAAAGAGATTGAGATCATTTTTGGATTCGGCAGACTAGGGAACATAATATTTACCAAAAACAACCTATGCAGCTGAAATATAATATTTTTCAGTTGCAATTACCATAAACCTCTAATTCTATTATTAATATTTCAATTTTCATAACAATAATTATATTAACACTTGTTTTTCTAATATTAATTGTCTAATTGAATTATATCTTCCGCTTACAGATTCAGTGGCGGCTCCCAGTCAAGTTTAGAGAGAATTTGCTAAAAAATATTGTAGGTTCAACAAATTGGAATGTTTTAATTAATATATTGTAATTAATGACTAAATGCTTTAAATAAATTTAAATTCTTTCCTGAAGGTGATGATTTTTGTTAATCTTCTACAAATTCATCACCTTGCCAAATAACTCCTAGTTTAGTACTCAGAATTTTAGATAATTTATATTCGGAAAAATAATTTTATATTTTTTAGACTGATGAATATAGAAAAGTTTAGCAATTATTAAATATTCAATAAAACTGAAACGTTTATTAATTTGTGTTTCAAATAAATAAAACTGACAAAAGCAATTTCTAACCAAAAAATCTCACACTTAAATACGCATAACTTCGATAAAATTTGCTAAACCGACCGTAATTTTTTAAAATAGTGAGATCACTCGAAGACACCAGCCAAGTCGACTAACATCGTATGGATAGATTTGACAACGTCTGGCGAACATAGAGAAACTGAGGATGTTTATGGGAAGTTTTTAATAAAAGTAAACTTTTTAAGTTTAAATAATTGTTATAGCAAAAATTAGTAAACTCGACATCAACATCCTAATAACCTTCCACTTTTATTTATTTATATGTGTAGGCAAAAGTTAACCTTTCCTGTGTATATATTACTTAATAATTGATCTACTCCTGATATGATGAACAGGGTTCATGTCTACAAATCACGTTATGAAATATCTACACAGGCTAAATGTTTTCATCTTGGCCCTTCTTATACATGATATACATATTCCATACATGCATTGTCTTATACAGATTACTTGAAGATCAGTTGTCTTATGCACCCTGGCCGAATTGTCTGTCGCTGCATAATGATTTAAAGCGCCTTACTGATTATTATTGACACCATATGTTGAATCTTAATTTGGATAAATGCCAACAAATCACCTTCACCAGCAATTTCAAATAAATAATTTCTGAGTATAACATTAATAATCACGATCACAAGTGGAAGAATGAAGGATTTTGGTGTTAAAATCTTCTACAAAAATTGTTCAGAAAATATTGCAGAATATGTATACCATTTAAGTCGGTCACAGCATTAAAATCACTGTATTTTACGTTCGTTTACTCCCATCTAAATTACGCTTCGCACGTCTGGAATCCCGGTACGGTATTTATATAAATAGAATTGACAAATACACCAAAAATTCGTAGAGCGCTTATATTTTTAAGGATAGCTTCTCCAATAGGTTGCAATAGGTAACATCGATTGCTTTACTCGTACACGATATACTTAACTTTAGTACATGTGCTAAATGCACTATAAGTATTTGCTTTTTTTATTAGTTTTTTGTTGAATTTACTGTTATTAATTTATTCAAGAGTAAACTGTTTACTAGATATGTATCATAGAAATACATAAAAAATTAATTATTGATAAGGTACTAAGCACCTAGGTTTGAAAATAAAAATTAATAACACTAGTTTACAAAATGAAATTTTTTCCATGTACATTTGATGAGAGATAGATTTCCTTATGTATTTTCTTCCGCTGAATTCGAAAATCAAGGTTACATTTTTTTTTATGGAACAGTTTTTGAGATATTGTAATTTTTTTCATTTTTTCGACCTTTTTTCACTTGACAAATCATATCTCGAGCTAGAAATGTCCGATTGGGTCGTTCTTGGTACCCAAATACAAGGTATTGAGATGACGAACAAACATGTATAATCGGATCTTTGATTGGTAAAGCGGTTCAAAATATATCGATGAAAATAGGGCACATTTTCAAAAAAATCATATTTTACAGTGATTCTGTGCCGACAGAATAGTACAAATCGTTAAAAAAACGTCTGGTTTCTGTTCATGTACGTAAAGATAATACTTTTACGTAAGAACTAAGACCAACCAGAAGAAAATCGACCGAAAAATGACAAAGTTATAAGCAATTGAGTGAATATATCCAAATCCCATATTTTCCGAATATTTTATTTTTTTCGACAATTTATGAGTTCGGTTGCTCACACGCAAATATATTGAATTTATTATTTGTTATTTTTATGTATTTTGACTTTCTTATTACTATTATAATAATAATTATTATTCGTACCAATAAACAGCTGACTCTTGCTATATCTTGATATTTATATGTCTTTGGTATAGGAACATGATTCTATATCGATAGCCTGTTGTTATATTGGCAACGTATATTAGTTCTCACGTTGACGCTAGAGTTCTTAGATTTTATTCCAAACAAAACAACAACACATCACATTTAGAAACCTTAGAACCCTGACATTTTGTTTTGACATCTTCTATAAAACATAGTGTCGGTTGTTTGTATATTATAGGAACTCACAAATTTGATTGAAATTATATTTCATTGTGTTCACCAAAATGCCTAAAAGAAAACGAGAATTTAAGTGCGTAAACAATCGAAATAATTTCTGTTACGTGTGTGGCAATTTTGTCCCCCAACCAAATAGACGTAGATTCACCGATTCATTGCAACATAATTATCTGCAATATTTTGGAATAGCACCTGCAACTTTTCATGAGCAATGGACACTAAATAATGTTTGTTTATCGTGCCATATAACTCTTGCCGCGTGGGCTTCTGGTTCATCACAGTAAGATTAAATTTATATATACAATTGAATTAATAATAAAGTGAATTTTTATTCCAAATTAGACGATACATGAAATTCGGTGTACCGATGATATGGAGAGAGCCGCTCTGCCATTCGGTTGATTGTTACTTTTGCCTGAGCAAATCCACTGGTTTTGGAAAGAGTGCCAAATGGGTTTATGCGACAGTAGCATCTGTTTCGCTTCCAGTTCCACATTCAAGTGAATTTCCTCATTCCCGATTCCCCGATTCAACGATTGAATTTTTCGAATCATCACTACAGACAGACACAAGCAGTGATAATGAATTTCAACAAGAATCGCAATTGCAACATTTTACGCAGCCTGAACTGAATGATTTGGTGAGAGATCTCGAGCTGTCAAAGGAAAAAGCGGAGTTACTTGCATCTCGCCTGAAGCAACGGAACTGTTTGGCTCCGGGAGTATATGGAACATTTTACAGAAACCGTGATAAACCTTACGCACAACATTTTAAGAAGGAAAACGACATATGCTACTGCAACGATATTCCTGCATTGTTTGAGCAACTCGGAGAGCCTTATGATCCAAATGAGTGGCGCTTGTTCATTGACGGTAGTAAGGAGAGTTTGAAAGCAGTCCTACTGCATATTGGAAATGAAAAACCTTCTATCCCCATCGCTCATGCCATCAACACTAAAGAATCATACGCCACAATGGCCAGTTTGCTAAAATACATTCAATGTGAGCATCACAACTGGAAAATATGTTCCGATCTCAAAGTCGTCGGCATGTTGTGTGGAATGCAGGGTGGATATACAAAATATTGCTGCTTTCTTTGCCTCTGGGATAGTCGTGCTCGTGAACATCATTATAGAAGAAAAGACTGGCCAGAAAGGGAGAACGTCACAGTGGGCAAAGACAATATTAAATACGTGCCTCCTGTCAAAAAAGAAAATATAATCCTTCCAGCGTTGCACATTAAACTTGGCCTCATTAAAAATTTTGTGAAGGCCTTAGACAAGGAAGGCCAAGTATTTTCCTATTTTAAAACCCTTTTCCTGCAGCTTTCTTTAGCAAAAATCAAGGAAGGCGTCTTCGATGGTCCACACATAAAGAAATTGGTAAAAAGCAGATTTTCCAAAATATTTAACACCCGTTGAAAACGAGGCCTGGAATTCATTTCAGCGGGTTGTTACCAATTTTCTTGGGAACAATAAAAGCCCTAACTACGGGGGAATTATTACCGATTTGCTAGAGAACTACAACAAGATGGATACGGAATGCCATTATTTAATTTCATTCCTGGTTGTTTTCTATTGTATTGTTTTTACAATTTTATTTATTTCTTACAGGTGTAAATATGTCTCTAAAAATCCATTTCTTGCATTCGCATTTGAATTTCTTTCCGGACAATCTTGGTGACGTAAGTGACGAACACGGCGAGAGATTTCACCAACAAATTAAGACCATTGAGCGGCGCTATCAAGGATTTTGGGATGAAGCAATGTTGGGAGACTATGTATGGTTTCTCACTAGAGAAACGGATCCCAAAAGCAACCGAAGACAAAGCAAGAGCCACAACTATTTCTAACACACAAAAATGTCAAGAATGTATTGCAAGCGTTTAAACACAATAAATTGTCGAAAAAAATAAAATATTCGGAAAATATGGGATTTGGATTTATTCACTCAATTGCTTATAACTTTGTCATTTTTCGGTCGATTTTCTTCTGGTTGGTCTTAGTTCTTACGTAAAAGTATCATCTTTACGTACATGAACAGAAACCAGACGTTTTTTTAACGATTTGTACTTTTCTGTCGGCACAGAATCACTGTAAAATATGATTTTTTTGAAAATGTGCCCTATTTTCATCGATATATTTTGAACCGCTTTACCAATCAAATATCCGATTATACATATTTGTTCGTCATCTCAATACCTTGCATTTGGGCATTTCTAGCTCGAGATATGATTTGTCAAGTGAAAAAGGGTCGAAAAAATGAAAAAATTACAATATCTCAAAAACTGTTCCATAAAAAAAAAATTTAACCTTGATTTTCGAATTCAGCGGAAGAAAACACATAAGGAAATCTATCTCTCATCAAATGTACATTTTCGGTAAACTAGTGTAATTGAATTATAGGTGTACTAAGGCATCTGTTTTTATACGTTTAATATATTTTTTGGGGTTAGCTCAGGGTAATGGTATGATGGGTTAAAGTCAGCTCTTGTGCAAATACTGCAGTTATGTTAATAATAATTATAGCAACACAATGTTGACTAATCAAATATTAAAACAACCGAGCTTTTCTATAGAAAATGTAAACTTATTCTCAATTATAGCATTTACTGACTTAGGCAATAACAATACTCCAAAACTTTACAAGTAGTTCTTGCAAATACATTTAACAGATTGATTATATCAATAAATGTTTATTACAACTTTAGGAAACAATACTATCAATTCATTAAGTGTTCGATCATAAAAACCACGTCTAACATTTGACAACATTTCGGGCGTAATCGATACTACGCAATTTCTTATTTTTTGACGTAGTTTTTGACTTTAGATACCCCCACAAGAAAAAATCAGTAGGGGGTATATCGGGTGATCTGGGCTGCCATTCAATTGTGCCACCTTGAGAAATAATTCTATTTTCAAAGGTATTTCTTAAAAATTGACGCACAATTGCACGGTTGTGTGCAGGACATCCGTCTTGCTGATAGAGTAGTGTCAATTTGGGAAGACACTGACGCAGAAACCAATTTGGAACTTATAAAGAAAAGTGTACCCCAAACGAGCGAGAAAGACATAGTTCTAGCATGTATAGACAGGCCGAATAACATTGACTGTAATATTCTCCAGTTGTCTTCTAGCGTCCGTAAGGTGTCGATCGTGTTCTTTGAGTTAATTTTATTACAAAATCAGTTGTTTGAGTTTATTTTATTACAAAATCAGTTGTTTGAGTTTATTTTATTACAGGGTATTTATGTATAATTATGTAGTAATAAAAGACGACGTGTAAACAACAAATTATTTTTGCTCCGAATGAATATTCATAAATTTACAAATATAATGAATAAAATCTTGGTAAAAGAAGAAAAACTGCGATATATGTAAATGTTTAATTATAATGAAAATAAATAATTGAACCAGAAATTGTTGGTTGTGTCTCTGTTAAAAATCCCACTTGAAAATAAATAAAATAATAACGCTTTATTATTCATTCAGACAATAGAATGTGTTTATGAAATTATGTTTCATGGCAAACGAACATAATAAATGAAATATGTTGTTTCCGCTGCACACGAAATAAAAATACAAAACCTTTTACGTAAAATTCGAATTTTAAATTGCGTGCTAATTTAGACCCAGCCCGACCTATGTTTTTGAGGGCGCTAATACTCAGGTTGCGCGATTCGCTCGCGCAGATTGGTGTCTTCCCAAGGCGATTTTACTCTACCAAATACTTTCTATTTCAATATTGGGTATATTATAGATAAAAGGAATAATGTCATTCTGCAGCAATTGTAAATATGTTTGCGAATTTAACACCCCGTTTATAAAAAACGGACGAATATTATCCCCTAAAATTCCAACCCATACATTCAATTTCTGTTGGTATTGTGTATGGGCTGTATACGAATTATGTATATTTATTCTCTTTTGAACAGTACCTTACTAACATAGGATTATGTCGACCGTGTAAAATAAATGAAGATTCGTCAGTAAAGAGAATATTAGATATAACATTTTAACTCACACCACATTTCTCAATTATACCCAAACAAAACTGAACTCGGTTATAATGATCTAATGATATAATGATATAATGATATAATGAAGAATTCTGTTAGCACGTGTTAGCCATCGAGCATGAAACATTTTGCCGGGTGATTTATTTGCCAAATTGTTTGCAGCTATACCCGTTGAAACCATTTTAGTTTCCCTCTCATATTTTAAGCTATGACGGGTCCACTCATAAAATTTCATCACATCTTCATAAGTTGGTAATATATTATCTTTCAAATCACATAAAACACCAAACAAAGGACACCTCCAACTATTTCTGGTACGCTCCATTTCCCAAATGATAAAATAAACAAATAAATGACAGCACTTTACAACGCAACACTAATTATTTTAACGATCGCGGCACACTTGTCTCATCTAACTCCGTGTTGTAAGAAATAAAGATTGTACGGGGATTTGCCTATTTTGTTTTTGCCTTGAACCGTTTAGATAACATATACAAAAGCAGCACGTTTTTTAGTTTTTGTAATATATAAAAAAGCAGAATTTTATATTATTGTTCCTTTTAATGACTTATTTGTCCGTATTAAGGTTCAATTGGACGTGCCATAGCCGTAACCATAGCCGTAACCAAAATTTAATTAATATCTACGGTTACGGCTATGGCGTTACGGCATGTTACCAAAATCGAAAACATTGTAGCACATACGATTGGTTTTATATGGTTACGGCTGTTGCACGTCTAATTGAACCTTTAGACTGAATCAGTGCTGTATATCGCTACCTTAATATAGAAATGCCCTAACTCATCTTTTTAAATCGAGGTTTTTGCATGTTTCGATATATGATCTTCTAATATATCGAAATATCCAAAAAAAAAACTCGATTTGTAAAAAATTGAGTTAGGGACTTTCTATATTAAGGTTGCGATATCTAAATGCGTGTTCTGGGGAAATTTAACAGTGTGAATCCACATTGTAAAAGTACAGTTTTATATCGCGATTACCTCTATATACCGATACTTATTATTTTGCATAAAACTTGTATAGATATGTAACTTAAAAAGTATTATTAAAGTGATGTCAAAAATCTACATTTACTGAAATTTCTATCGCTATCCGGAGGCAGTAAAACTTTAAATAACGCAATAAAATTTTATATGCAGATTTCCTATACTATTTAGCACCGTTTTATCACTGAGCCTCTCAAGAAATGAAGAAAAAAATTTTTTGACCCAGCCTAATACCCACTGACATTCCTGTCATATAAACAATTCATAATACTAAAATGGATACATTTAATTTTAACTCCCAGTACTCTCTCATATCAATAGGCTTTCGTAGTTCAAGTTATTACGTTCTCTGTCAATGGTTATTGTTATTTTTTTCATAGCCTAGTTTTAGTATTGTAATTTTAAAAGATTATATTAATTATATTTTAATTAATATAATTAGCTTAATATATATCATTGTTTCAAAACAGTCCAAAAAATCTTAAAATTGAATTGTAAAATGTGTAGGTTAATTTACAAATATGATATTCATAATAAACGTTTGCGTAAAACTATAAAGTTTCACCGCTAACTAATTTTTAAATAGAACTGCTACTATATAATATCTTCAACATATTCTATTAATTTTAAATAAGTTTATTAGACTAAAAACAATAAAACTACTTAATTCAAATTTTACATCGGTATTATACAGAGATCAACCAAAAGGAAACGTCACTATCTTATAAATATAAAATGAAGAACATTTAATAATTATCATTAATGTACTTTTCTTGTTCCTTAGTACCTCATGAGACTTGTACTACTAGAATATATAGAATATAGGGGAGAGACGGGCAAGGTGATATAGGCGGGAAAAACTATAATTTTAGTTGCAAGTATTAGCAATTTTTCGCTGTTTGTAGTGGAAGCTGAAATTAGAGTGGTGTTTGTGTTTATTAAGCATAATGTTATAATGTAAGTAATATTTGGAGACAATATTTAACTATTAAATATTACTTTTTATGCTATTTTCAAGATGTTATCACAATAATGTGAATATAAACTGCATGAGAATTGAATAATTTTTGATTTTATATTTACTTTTCAACTTTTCTCAGTATGAATTTTAAAAAGCTACGAGACAGGCAATATCACAGTAGCGGGCTATTTGAATCACTATGTCATCTTGCCCGTCTTTTTAGTACATGTTTTAGTGAAGTGATAATTTTACTTCAGCATGGTTTATTCGTATAAGAGGAAGACGAATAGAGGAAATTTGAATGAGACGGATATGGAGAAAACTCTAGAAGCTGCCCACAAAGGAGAAATAGGCTGGTTGACAGCGAGTAAAACCTTCAATGTACCGACTGCTACTTAACGTCGCCGTGGTCTCAATAAAAGCAAAATATCTGTTAATATTAAAAAACATCTCAGCTCATTTGAATCTGCACTAAATAAAGAGGCAGAAAGTGCAATAGTTAATCATATTCTAGACTTAAAATCCTATTTTTTCGGATTAACAACAACAAACGGGAGAAAGCTTGCGTACGAATTTCCGTAAAAAATATGAAAATAAAACACCCTTTTAATAAGGAACGTAAAATGGCAAAGAGAAGGATGGCTAAATGGTTTTTGACAACGTAATCCACAATTATCATTGCGTCTCCCAGAAGCTCCGTCTCTTGCTAGAACTGATGCTCTCAATAAACCGCACGTACACAAATGTTTGCCAAACTATGTTATCAATGAGCATAAAATCTATAATATCATGATATTAAATATAGACGAATCTGCGTTAACAACGGTACATATTCCGACAAAAGTACTTGCTTTAAGAGGCAAAAAACAAGTTGGCGCAGAGAGAGAGGACTGCACACAACAGATGTGGCGTGCATGAGTTCTTGAGGAACATATGTAGCACTATCCATAATTTTTCCTCAAAAAAATCCTGTATTTTACGACGGCGCACCTACAGGAACTTTAAAACTTCACAGCCAGTCAGGTTACATGACGGGAGATTTGTTCGTAGAATGGATGCGCCATTTTGTCGATCACGTGAGTCTCAATTCAGAGCAAAAAGCTTTATTAATCTTAGACGGTCAATGAAGTCATAAGAGCTATGAAGCCCTAGAATTCGCTAAGAAAAATTCAGTTGTTCTTCCTTGCTTGCCTGCACACTGCACACACCACCTCCAGCCACTGGACGCAGCATTTTTGGCTGTCTCCACAATTATTACAATCATGCTGTCACTAAATGGTTGAGAAAAATCCTGGTCGTACGGTCAGTATTTATTAAGTGTCCGCACTTTCTTGCCAAATATTTTTTCTTTGTTCTTTCATGACATCCGCCAATATTTCTATAATTCAACTTCCGAACAATGTCTTGACTCTATTTTTTAACTAATTCCTAATTTATTTTGCCTAATCCCGCGATTTCCTTGAATCAGTGTATTTGCTTGTCCTTGATTTTTCTCATGCGTCACTGACACTAGTCGACCTAAATGCTTTTTTCCGCTTTCAGGGAAGAGTGACATGAAAATAAATAAGAACAAAACAAAAGAGGTGGTGATATCAAAAGATTAATTAATATGACATGAATATACAATGCTAGTTGTGTATAGTGCCAAATAAAAAAAGCGGTGTGTGAGTAATGCTATCTTTCCAATAATCATCGCGGTCAATGTTCACGTAGTTACGAGAAAATGATTTTCTTTATTCGAATCCGGCCCTATCGCAGTTAAATAAGAGTTTACGGGCGGCAATATTGGCTTCCACCTCTTAGATAGAGAGAATTCATGATGAATTCATCATGAATTCTCTTTATCGACTAATTATATTGTTCTATCGGTATTTGTCAGTACCACACATAAATTAGAAATATAAAAGGTGTCCCAACAGGAACTTGGGGATTTAAATTTCGCATTATTTTCAAATAAGGTAACTTAGCAACCTAATATTTGGTATATGTCATCTATAAACTTGTAAAAGTCATCATGCAACGTTTCACGACTGAAGAACGTATCCAAATTGTTCAAATTTATTATGAAAATGGTCGTTCCATTACGAACACAATTCGTCGACTACGCGTTGTTTTTCATCAGAATCATATTCCCAGCAATACGGCAATTAGAAATTTAATGGCAAAATTTGAGCGAACTGGTTCTGTTCTCGATGTAAAGACACCACCACGTCCACGTTGAAAATATCGCTATGGTGAATGAAAGTGTTACCGAAAGTCCAAAAACTTCAATTCGTCATCGGTCACAGCAATTGGCCATCTCAAGATCATCTCTGCAACGAATTTTAACAAAAGACCTTCGGCTACACGCATACAAAATCCAGTTAACACAAGAATTGAAGCCCAGGGACCATCACCACCGCCGTATCTTTGCCAATTGGATTTTGGAGCAAACTGATTTTGATGACGAATTCTGTAAGCGAATCATATTCAGTGACGAAGCCCATTTTCACATAGGGGGTTACGTAAATAAACAAAATTGCCGCATTTGGGGGCGTGAAAATCCTCGAGAGATTATTGAAAGCCCATGCACCCACTACGTGTCACTGTATGGTGCGGCTTCTCGGCCAATGGTGTTCTTGGACCTTACTTTTTTGAAAATGAGAATGGAGAAGCAGAAACTGTAAATGGGGAGCGGTATCGACAGATGTTGAATAACTTTCTATGGCCTCGTTTGGAAGATATGGACCTCAACAATCTTTACTTTCAACAAGATGAGGCCACTTGTCACACTGCCAGGGAAACTCTAAAAAATTTACTGCAGGAGAAATTCCCTCGCCGTGTGATTTCTCGTAATGGTGACGTGGATTGGCCTGCAAGATCCTGCGACATGACACCGCTGGACTTTTTCCTTTGGGGTTTCCTTAAGGATCAAGTCTACAGAAACAATCCACAGACAATTGATGAATTAAAAAATAACATTCGTGCGGCTATTGGCGAGATTAACTTGCATATGTGTGATAAAGTCATTGAAAATTTAAAAAAAGAATCGCTGTGTGCAATAGTAGTCACGGTGGACATTTATCCGATATCTTGTTCCACATATAATTTTAGGGTTTCTATTTTATGTTTACGTTAATAAATCGTTGAATTTCTAAATACTACGCATGTTATTTGGAATTTAGATCGCCAAGTTCCTGTTGGGATATATATATATATATATATATATATATATATAATAACTTCGTGACCTTGGTATGATATGGTAAACCTAATCAGTAGGCGATTAAAGGTCTGTATATTACTTCAAAATATATGTATTTAAAAAACTCTACATGTTTCGGCTATATACGCCTTTTTCAAGAGAATACAAAATATGAATGACAGGATATAAATGTCAAGTAATTAAGTTGCTATGGTTTAAATTATTCAAAGATACATTCTAGTAATAATAATAAATCATGCCTTAGTATTCCAAAAAATAGATAACAAGGTGTGAAAATATGTGTTGTTCGCTGCTAGCAATTTGTGTCTCCTTCTGGGTATGAACTTGTGTGTTGGTTGCTGCTGGCAGCTTGCGTCACTCTATGGGTGTGTGGTTTTGTGTGAGAGCGTAAGTGTAGGGTTTTGTATGTCGGTGCGTTCGTGCGTGTGTTTAGTGATCGGTCGCATGAATTTAGAGAGGTCGGAAAACCAGCCGTTGCGTAGGGCCGCCAACCCTTTCCCGACAACTTCTTTACAATTCCGTGCAGTACTTCGACGGTCTGACCCCCGCCCCAACGAGGCAAGGCGCAGACAGGCGAAGCGCACCCTGTACGGGGTTGCTCATCGCAACTAAGGGAACACTCTTAGTGGCTACCTCGGTCGACGATGGTCACACTTATGCCATCTTAACGATTTCCGCCGAAGCGGGGGCATAGCACACACGTCGAACGTGTGTGTGCTGTTAACGGCAGCCTAGCCAGGTTGTCGCCCAGGACCGGTCCTAGTGGTGTGTGCATGATTTATTATTATTACTAGAATGTATCTTTGAATAATTTAAACCATAGCAACTTAATTACTTGACATTTATATCCTGTCATTCATATTTTGTATTCTCTTGAAAAAGGCGTATATAGCCGAAACATGTAGAGTTTTTTAAATACATATATTTTGAAGTAATATACAGACCTTTAATCGCCTACTGATTAGGTTTACCATATATATATATATATATATATATATATATATAAAAATAATTCCATACAAATAATTAAAAACCATGTATCTATCCCATTGGATACGCCATGCGCACGCTACATAAACTTTTTTGTTGTGTGACGTTTTTTGTAAACATAAGAATTTTATTTTAAATGAAGTTTAGGGTTCATTTAATTTTAATCATTAATTAAATGCGGCATGGTTTTGTCGACATATTCGACGTAAAGGCTATTATTGACATCCACAAAAAACGTAATAAAAGCACCCTATGTGCAGGCATAAATGTTTGGATATGAAAATATCAATATTTACTTTTTATGAGTAGGAAGTTACGTAGACGTTGTAGACATTATGTAGTACTAACCAATGTTTCTGGAATTTATTTATTTTTTGCAGGTCAATGACCTTGAATTACAGCTGTATTTCGGTAAATATAAAATAAATAAATATATGGACCGACTTTAACTACATTTTGGCCCCAAAAATTTGGAAATTTTCAATGAATTATAAAAAATTTCTTTTTTGATTTTCAGTTAGACAGTTATACGTATTCTTCAGGTTCAAATAGGTTGCGCTATCAAATAGGTTGGGCGCTATTCAGCGGAGCCCATGTCAAACAGGTGTAAGATTTTGAATATTTGGGGTGCTCAATATAATATACGGAAAAGAAAGAGACAGAAATCAATAAAAGAGCCGAGAAAGCTATAAAAGTGTGTTACGCTCTAAACAAAAGTACTAAAACGAAAAGAAGTATCGAAAAAATTAAGTGTTTAGCGATCAATATACAATTCTAACATATGGTTGTGAAACATGGACGTTAGCATGGCAACGAAAAAATAAAAACAAGAAATACTTGAGACGATTAAGAAAAATAACGAGAAAAAGCAAATTAAGAACTGAAGAAGTAAGAACTGAATAGAGAATGATACTTGTACTGAAATTTATAGAACAGAGACGATTATGCTAATGGGCCCTCATACAACGAGAATAGATCAGTTAAAAGAATATTTTCCAATTTTGTTATCTATTCAATAGATAGTGTGGTTTTATGTACGATATATGTGATTCAAAATTTAACACTACTAAATTTTCGCACTAACATATTTCTTCTATAAATAAATTGATATGCTTACATATCAGCACAATATTACAGAATAACTTATATTTCTCATGTAACGTGAATTTAATTCAACAAAAATACATGTCACCAGAAAAATTAATTAAAATACCAAATTTAACAAAACGAGTTTACAAATAACCTCTACTGTAACAAATCTTATCTGCTAAAATCGGGATCACTATGGGTGTGTATCAAGGTCATTGAAAATCGCACAGCAGAAATCTAAAGGTGATTCAATTTTTTAAAGCATAATTTTTTTTGAGAAGACACAGCCTTTACTTTACTGAGGCTTAGAAGGGAATATTCTCTTGGTTATCTATTAAACCATGAACCTCCTTATTTTCCGATGTCAAAACTTGAGCGGATCGAAAACTTGGCTAAATAAATCTAGATTTCATAATAGCTTCAAATTTAAAGACTTCCATGAAAAGTTGTTTTCCAAGTATTCATGGCGGTTTCCCTTTCAAAGGCGAGGTTATTTTCTGATATTTGGGAAAGGAAGTTAGGCAGCAAAGGAAGCCATTTCAAAAAGGGAAATTTAATGGTTCCTGATATTATCTGCATGGTGTAGAACTACAGGACTTGTCACTGCATATATGTAAGGGCTGGTACTCTTAAAACCGAAACTGTTGTCCTAAATTGCTACCACAATGTTAGAACACTGTTACGGACTTTTATTTCTTCTACGGTTCTTCCTGACATTGCCGGTATTTATATGACGAGTTACACAAGTTTTCCAAATTGATTCGAATATAAATTAGCGGAAGACTCTGGGGAAACCAATGCTGAGCGCAGAATTTAAGAAAAAGAAAATGAATTTCGCTCAAGAATACGTAATAGTTGGGGAAATGGGAAATTATACTTTTTAGTGATAGAAAAAATTGCTTTGAATGATCTTGCTGGGCAAAATTATTATTAGTAGGATGTAAAAACAAAACGGGGAAGAAAGATTAAATGTAAACTTTGGCGAAGGAATATACAGGGTCGTTAGTAGTAATTTTAGAGAAAAAGTGTTCAGACAAAAGTTTTAGATAATTTTACGCCAAATAAAACTATGTAGCTAATATTTCTTTTTCGTTCACCATTATCGAGTTATGACACAAACTTGTGTTTTTTTAAATAGAAACCATAGTTGGTTTTGACAGCATTAAGAAGCTTATTTTTTGCTGATTACAATGATATAAGGTTTGATATGGTTATTTTAAAAAATAAAGAGGATATAGACATTTCTGTGATTGTTCACTTTTTTAGCCAAAAACTTAAAAAAAAAAGTTTGGTGTTTTATAATTCAAAAAACGAAAAATCTGAGTATAAATAGTGTTCGTTGGAGCAGTCGAGATAAATATACTAACATTGCTTTCACGTTGAGTCACAGAAGTGAGAGCTGTTAATTTTTACTTTTAAGTCAAATTAATTGTCAAACATTGATAATTAACTATTAATTAATTTAATTGTAACTTAACTGTAAGCGGTGCAAACGGCCGTTAATCATAAGTTTGCATTGGCTATGGAATTTTCTAACGTAGAAAAGCGTGATATGGTTGAATGTAACATTCAGTGCCAGAAAAATTCTACTAAAGCTGCTGAAGTTTATTTTGAAAATTATTTTGATCGACGTCAGCCGTCGCTACCTACTTTTAAGAGATTATGGGATAATTTAGCAGATTATTGTTCGTTCGTTAAACCAAAATAAAAAAAAAGGGATGAATGAAGATAGAGAAATAAACATATTAGCAAGTGTCGCTCAGAATCCACCTACATCGACCAGACAAATTTCAACAGAAATGGGCTCCTCTCAACGCACTATTGTCAGAGTGTTGAAGAAGCATAAATTTCGTCCCTACAAATTATCAGTATCACAAACTTTACATGAAGGTGATAACATCAGACGAATAGCTTTTTGTAGATGGTTTAAAGATCTGTGTCAAAACGATCCACACTTTTCAATGAAAATATTATGGACTGATGAATCTCGTTTCATAAATTGTGGAATGTTTAATAGGCACAATGAGCACATATGGTCTCAAACAAATCCACTTCACGTTGAACATAGGAGACCACAAATTAAATTTGGGTTTAATGTTTGGTGTGGTGTTATAGGATCAACTGTTCTTCCTCCTTTTATTTTTGATGGATTACTAACTGGCAATCGTTATCTTAATTTTTTACAACAAGATTTCGAGGAAATGTTAGATAATTTAAATTTAAGAACCCGAGCAATGCTGCAATGGTTTCAACATAACGGAGCGCCTGCGCACAATCAACTGAATGTTAGAAATTATTTAAATTTGAACTTCCCTAATCAATGGATAGGACGAAATGCACCCATTGAATGGCCGGCTAGATCCCCTGATTTATCAGTTTTGGATTTTTTCTTGTGGGGTGTACTAAAGGACACAGTATACAAAAGAACATATGAAACAATCGACGATTTAAGAGAAGCTGTCTTAGTTGATTTTAATAACATCGATAGGCGTAAAGTCCGCAATGCTACAAATTCTGTTGTGAAGAGATGCAATTTGTGTATTAATAATAATGGAGGTATCTTTGAACATTAATAATGTTGTGTGCCCTTAATAAAAGTTCTTATAGTTTTCATTTTATTACTACATAAGATTTCAAAATAAGTTTTCGTTTGGTTTGTATTTTATCAGTTCGAAATTCAATTGTTTTCCATAAAAACCATAAAAAGTCTATATCATCTTTATTTTTTAAAATAACCATATCAAACCTTATATCATTGTAATCAGCAAAAAATAAGCTTTTTAATGATGTCAAAACCAACTATGGTTTCCGTTTAAAAAACACAAGTTTGTGTCATAACTCGATAATGGTGAACGAAAAAAAAAATATTAGCTACATCGTTTTATTTGTCGTAAAATTATCTAAAACTTTTGTCTGAACACTTTTTCTCTAAAATTACTATTAACGATGCTAATCATGTTTAAAGAAAATCGTAAAATTTAGTTTTCTTTGAATATCTAATAAGCCATGAAAGTTATCGGAGAAACAAAAGCAGTTTTGAATCAAACTCGTAAAACTGCGCATCTTTCCCCATTTAAGCGTTTTTCTATCTCCAGAAGTTTCTGAGATCCCAATGCTAAACAATAAAAAAAACTCAGCCTATATAATGTGAGAAATTATTTTTACACTGGTGTACTAGCGCTCACATTTATTTCTAGTAGAATAAATAGTAATAATTGTCAAAATATGTTAGAAGAAGGTGTTATAGCCTTTGGCAGATATTTTTAGCGAGTCCAAATTGGAAACCCAACAAAAAGACGCGCGTATTACTAATTTTTGCTCAATGAAAAAGATTAAAAGAAACAGTACTAAAGTTTTAGAGTGGCCGATGCTTGAACCTAAATTCTATGAAAATTTATCTGATGGTACTTTAAGGTTGTGTACCGTTTAACTGGGTTGTGGTCTTCGTTCGAAGTGAACCTTGCATCTGTGCTTTGTCTGCAAAATTTTAAGTATTTTAATTAATTTTAACAACGCAAACCGTGAACCGACTATATTGAGGTTGCCCTTCGTGAACGAGTAAGAAGATGATGACCTGAATTCTGGTAAAGCAAGTCATGGCTTCCTCATCAGGACAACGCTCCGGCCTATAATGTACTGCCTGTCAAGGAGTTTTTGGCCAAGCATGAGATCCTTGAAATTAGAACATGCACCCTATTCACCGAATTGCCTTATATGCCTTCCTTTCTATTTGTCAAGGTTATATTATCACTGAAAAGAACCAGATTTGAGACAGTAGAAGCTGTGAACGAAAGAGCGAGGGGATTATGAAAATGTTTTCAAAAAATTATTTCAGGCACTGCTTTGACTAATGAAAAAATCCCATGTAGCGATGTAGGGATCGTGGAGGGGTATACAATGTGTCCGGGAAAATGTGGGAAATCTCTCGGATTCAAATATAACATTAAAAAATAAGATGACAAGTTCCCATAATTCTTTTCCTAGCGGCCCTCCCTACGGAGATACGGCCTCCTAAAGGACGCCATTGGAAATCAATTTTTCTTGAATAACTTTTAAACTACTTATTATAATTTAATGAAAATTTAATATGATAAACAGTAGTAAGCACCTCTTAAAATACTGCCCTTAAATTTAAATTAGCTTGTTTAGTTTAGCAGGGGCGGACAATGTTGTAAATTTTAAAGCTTACATTTTTAACACCCTGTATGATAAGGAGTTAAAAAAAACAAATTTGGATACCTTGAACATTAAGCTAAAGAAAAGCTACTCTTGTTTATTGTCGATAAAATGAACCGTTTTCGAGGAAAAAAAAATAAAAGAATTAATGTTTTATTTCTATTAAAACGAACCATGTTTTTTATTTTTTTTTGTCTGCAACAAAGTGTGATACAAAAGTCTGAAATAAAACTGTTTTCAGTACTAAAAAACGCATTGTTTTTACAAACGTTACTATGGTACCCACGAATTAATAAATATCTTGCATTGACGTGTAAATTTTAAATCTTGTAATCTTTCATATTGTTAACACGTTGATCCTTTACTTCGATATTAATTTATTGAATTTTGAATATCTTGGTAAATTTAATTTGATAATGGGATACACATTTAGTGAGTATGCAGATATGCATCTTATGTACGGTCTTGCATCTTGCAATGCTTTGGAAGCAAGAAGGTTGTATGAAGAAAGATATCCTAATCGCAATATTCCAAATCAGAAAACATTTCAGCGACTTGACCAATGTCTAAGAGAGACTGGTGGGCGATTCCAGTTAATAAGGTAACATTATTGACTTTCTTTAATGTTTTAGGAAGTTTTGCGAAAAAAAGTACTGATGCTGGTGTGAGAAGAACAGTACGTACGATGCAATTGTAGGAAGATATTTTTGATACTGCAGGTGATACTCCTTCAATAAGCACTCGAAGATTAGCCGCGCAGCTTAATACGTCAAAAACGACAATTCATGAAGTACTTAAAGAACAGTTGTTTTACCCTTATCATCTGCAAAAAGTGCATCTACTACTTCCTGAAGATTTTCCTCGTAGAATCCAGTTCGCAAACTGGCTGTTAGATCAGCAACGAATAAACACAAACTTCATTAGCACTATTTTTTGTACCGATAAAGCAGGGTTTACCAAAAATGGTATTGTAAATTTACATAACTCGCATGTATGGGCTGGTGAAAACCCTCATGCCACTGTCGTTCATCATTATCAACATCAGTTCCAATCAATTAATGTTTGGGCAGGAATAATTGGCAATTTTTTGATTGGACCATACGTATTGCCGCCACGATTGAATGGTGAACTTTATTTACAGTTCCTTCAGAACGCTTTTCTGGATTCAATAGAGCATTTGCCACTTGCAACCCGCCAAAGCATGTATTTTATGCATGATGGGGCCCCACCTCATTTTAGCGTTGCTGTACGCGACCACCTGAATAACGTCTATCCAAACCGTTGGATAGGCAGAGGAGGTCTCATTGCCTGGCTTCCACGGTCTCCCGACCTAACGCCAATGGATTTTCACCTGTGGGGTCATCTCAAAACCTTGGTGTATTCCTCTCCGGTTGATACTAGGGAGGAACTTTTACAGAGAATCACATTTCATTGTGATGTGATAAGAAACAATTCTGGGTTGTTGTGGCGAGTACAGCAGTCCTCTATTCGTCGTACCCGCGAGTGTATCAGAGTTCACGGAGCCCATGTTGAACCCACTTATGAAGTTTTTAATTGATTATTTCTAATTAGCGTATTTAGGTTCAATCGTTGCAAGCTTTAGTGAGTACATTTCTAAACATAATTTTTGTTAAGGTGCCTTTCTGGGACAAAACTGCATTTCTAAGAATCTTTGTAATTTTGTTGTATTAAATAACCTAAACTAAAACTTTTTTGTTGCTGGAATGACTTTTGTATCACACTTTGTTGCAGACAAAAAAAATAAAAAACATGGTTCTTTTTAATAGAAATAAAACATTAATTCTTTTATTTTTTTTCCTCGAAAACGGTTCATTTTATCGACAATGAACAAGAGTGCCTTTTCTTTAGCTTAATGTTCAAGGTATGCAAATTTGTTTTTTTCAACTCCTTATCATACAGGGTGTTAAAAATGTAAGCATTAAAATGTACAACCTAGTACGCCCCTGGTAAACTAAACAAGCTAATTTAAATTTAAGGGCAGTATTTTAAGAGGTCCTTACTACTGTTTATCATATTAAATTTTCATTAAATTATAATAAGTAGTTTAAAAGTTATTCAAGAAAAATTGATTTCCAGTGGCGTCCTTTAGGAGGCCGTATCTCCGTAGGGAGGGCCGCTAGGAAAAAAATTTCCGTTTTTTCCTATTTTTTAATGTTCTATCTAAATCCGAGAGATTTCCCACATTTTCCCGGACACATTGTATATTAAAGGAGGTAATGATCAAATTATAAAAAATAAAAGATTTTATAGCACTAATCCGTGGTTTTTATACCCACGCCTCGTATGTATGTGCATATAGAAATCCAAATTGACTAATTTTGCTTTGATACAAATCTCGGCTCTGTTACAACTAATTTCAAAAAGTAAATATTTGCATACATCGATTTCTACCCAAAATCTCAATTCCAAGTTAAGTAGCTAATTTCAAACAAATTCAGACCAGAATACAAATGATGATGGCAACACGCGACATTTAATATTGAATTATTACACAGTACCAAATATTTGCTTTCAACGATCGCCGATAATTACCGCACTTTAAACAAGAAGTCGCTGAATCATAACTCCATTATCACCCCAATTAAACATTCAAAACCAAAACAAACACGCTATATTGCTATTTCAGTCAGACACGCGACTGTTACCACTCGAGCGCGACTAAACGGACGAACCAACAAATTAAAAAGGAAATGCGCACAGGTTCTCATTTAAAATAAAACGACTAAATAACAAATCAAAAGAAAAAAATAAATCTCCAGACAATGACGAAGAGATAATCAGTCAGTGAGTAATTAAGACCAGGATACTCTGGAAAGCTTTTTAAATGTACATGTACACACAGACGATTAAGAGTGTATCGGCTTTAAAGAGTACGAGAATTGATTAAGACTTGCATTTTACCATCGAGGAATTACTTCGATACGTTCTGTGTCTTCTTTTTGGATTAATATGAACCGAGAATATTCAAATGTATACAACAGGCTGTGTGTACACGTTAGCAGCAATTAAATTTCTTCGTATATTTATGGATGTACATCTAATCAGGTTTAATTAACAAAACATGTACCTTTTTTAATTTAAAATAGCTTTCTTTAAATATTTTATATGAAATGTGGCCTGATATTAGTTGAAAATGAATACATTTTAGATTAATGAAAAATTTATTCGATATCATTACGTCCAACTGTGACATTAAATAATGACATAATTATTTTTTGGGATTTGACATCCTGTTGGGCAAGTATTGGGTATTTGAACAAACTCTTTTATTTATTAAATTTAAGGCTAGGCATTATATGCACACGGAAATTGTATTATATACACATATTATGTTTCCAAAATTCGATGAAAATATTTAGAACTTTTATTAAAATATGTAAAAATATCTAAAGTTTAAGTGATAGTTACACAACTAAATTATTGTCAAAATATTAAATAATGTCAATATGTACTATATCAATATTTTATTCGAACTTTTACAAAAATATATGTACAATAATAATATGAATAAGTAAATTAAACAATGCAACTCTTTGTATTTATATAGTATTGTAAACATTTACAATTAAATATTTTTCTAAATTCTCAACTAAAAATAATTCTGCGATCTGTAAATAATAGCTTGTATGCTGAAAACCTTCGCTCAACGTCAACTGATGTAATTGGCCCATACTTATATTTGCAGATAATTGATGGACTCATCTCAATGGTTTCATCGTAGTTTCTTTGTCACACACTGGAATTCTACTGATTCTAGCTGACTAAAATCCTCATTTTTCTCTAGAACTTGTGTTAATTTAATTTTGAACCGCTCTCCTATGGAACATCTCACATTATAAATTTTATTCTTGAAGCTTTGAATAAATTCTATCGATTCACTGAATTCAACACCTTGAGATTCAAGTTTTTGTAGTGCTTCATTAATAAAACCATAGTTTGCTTTGATAAAAGTTAACTATTGACGCATTTGCGGTTTATTTAGTATATCTTAGCAATCTGCAATTGCTATCTAGTCGTTTGAAAAAGAGAGAATTAAGTCTCTTATCTGTTCAAAGGTATCTGCATAAAATTCAGCGGCATCAAGCCACGGTCCCATCTTGTTATTATTGGTTGCGGTGGCAGTGCCAGACCAGATAACTTATCTTTGCACGCTTGAACCCTCAGCACTACTTTAATAAATACTTTTTGTCAAATTGATAAATGAATTATTATCTGGAAATATGCAATGTATTTTTTCTGCTACACTGTTAGCAGCATGGGCTAAACATGTTAAGTGCATCAGATTCGGGTAAAATATCTTGTGACAAAAAAATTCTGTGCTGACTTCACCATATATGACGCAGCATCCGATAACATCAGTAATACCTTACCACTTGGAACGACATTCGGCAAAAAAACCTCGTTAAACTCTCGTTTATAGATCTTGTTATAGTTAAGTTATTTCCTTTCTCCAATTCTTCTATACCAATTAAAAAGGATTGGCCGGCGTAATTTTCATTTAAAATATCAATCAATCAGTTTACAATATAACGTCCATAACTGTCTGTTGTCTCATCGACTACGAAATAAATATAATTTTCACCTATTATTTTCTTAATTTTCATTATAGTTTCCTGAAACAATACATTAATATACTTTTTTCTTCTAGGAACTGACAGTTTCGTATACTCTAAAAAAAATTTCAAACGTTGAATTATCCAGCTTTGAAAGTGGAACATTTGCACTTAAGAAGGCATTACAAAAGTCATAATGGAAGCTAGTCTGTTCTATATGTTTAGTTGTCAAAGTAAACAATTGATTCAGAGTAGCTTGTGGTGCATTATTAAATGTTTTGAAATTTCTTTTATGCAAATCAGTTCCTACATGCTGCATTAATTGAAATTTTTTGTCGCATCGAACCTACAATAATAAATTGCAGGTATTAACGTATAAAATTAAACGTAAACAAATTTAAACTTATAATTTTACTACAATACTTACAAAACACTCTGCCGTTATCTACAAAAAGTGCAGGATAATCTTTTATCTAAATCGACACATGTGAATATGATTTCGATATATCAAAAATACCAAGGTAAAATTATGTGTACATATACCTTCGAGAACTAACTAAACACAACCGGCGGCGATATGACTGACCTATAGGTTAATCTTATTGGTCGTAGATTCACTGGAACTTGATAAACACAAATCTGGGAATTCCCGATCTACGGAAATGCTCATGTGGAGTGTTAGTCTAATTTTGATATGTTATGAATAAATAGTTTGATATATTTATTTACTGTCCAGTTTAGAAATAAATGATAAAATATGAACAAATATGCAATTTTATATGAAATATTTTCAAAGCAGTATTTATATGCAAGATACGCAAAACGAAACTTTCTTTTTACGTGATCTGTATAGATCTGCAAAAATTTTGGTAAACATATCATAAGTAAAGAATACGCATTTTCATATAATCTCATTTCTGAAGAATAATAAACATTTACTGCCATATGCATAACTATATTTAACCTTAAGTATATTAGAGCAAATAGTTTGGAAGACGTATACAGAGTGATTATAAATTATTAAAGCAAAAATTTAATTAGGCCACAATGAGAAATTGACTTGCCTGGTCCTTCGCTTTATATTTATAGCGATTTATCAGCAAAAAAATACAACTTTGCGCCTTGATAAAATGTGGTATGACGGACAATTCTACAAATTGAAAGCATACTTGTTTCATCTTCACTATCAACTTCTAGGATCCTACATAATCGATAGACAGTTTCTTGTGAAACAAAGCAACACCTACATCGATCCATATCCTATTTTATCTGGTGTCCCACAAGGAAGCATATTAGGACTAACCTTGTTTTTACTTCGCCCTACACCATTGTTATGGTAGAAGGGATTATTGGATTATATATATATATATATATATATATATATATATATATATTGTTTTTACTTTTTATGGCTGGCATACCAACTGCTAAGCTGACAACCGTAACAAAAAAGTCTGACGATACAGCATCTTATGTTGACCCTGTCGTGGCTTCAAGAAATCTTCAGTATAAGTTAGATAAAATCCAAGACTGGATTATGAAATGGTGTATGATCCCAACGAACCCAAATCTATACACGTCACTTTTACATTGCAACGTGAAACCTGTCCACAAGTCAGAACCAATCATTGTGAACTCCATCAGGCTGACACCACAAAATACCTAGGTATGCCTCTCGATAGGCGTCTCAAACGGCAGACACATATTTTTACCATACGCTTGCAGTTTGACATTAAACTAAATCTAATGTATTGGTTAATCGTCCCAAATCACAGCTATCTCTCGTAAATAAGCCTGTAATATACAAAACCAATATGGACTTACGACATTCAGCTCTGGCTGACCGCCAATAATTCGAACATCGAAACTCCAAAATAAAGTGATACGTGCCATACTTGACACTCCAAGATACACACTCATACTATTAATATAAACTGATCCTAGATATTAAATAAACCGAAAATGATATAATAACAGCAGAGTGTGTATTAGTTACCAGTTTTTAATAAAAATAATCTTGCTGTAAGTTATCTCGTAGATTCCGATTTTTTATTTACTTGTATGCAGTAAATGAAAATTATAATTCAATGTTTATTTTCAAAGTTATTAATGATTGGTTTCTTAATGGATATTGTATAATCATATTGGTGCTAAACGTTCAAATTAGCATAGGATAGTTAATTGAGTTAACATAAGATTTCAAAGTAGGCTCCTGTTCCGGAAGTTATCCTCAAAGTCTAATTACCAATGGATAATATCGAATATATTAACTGACAATAATTTGATCAAATTAACGAATAACAGTGAATAAATAAGAACATTCTCAATTTAATTTTCGTTTTTATTTATAATTATTGTTCAGATAATTTTATTATTCACAGCACTACGTAGTTAAAGGTAAAATAATAATAATAATAGTCTTTAATGCCCAACAGGTGACCCCGACTACAGGACATAAATGTAATAATTACAATATTAAATATTAAAACAAAAGAACGTTACAATTAATATAAAAAATAGGTAAATAAAAGGTTAGACAAATAGTAAAAAATTAAATTAAAAACAAATTAGCAAAATAATATAACAAAAAAAACGTATATATATACACACAAACACACATGCACACACACATATATATATATATATATATATACATACATATACATACATATATGTATATATATATGTATATATATATATATATATATATATATATATATATATATATATATATTTCGGCAATGATGCCTTTATCAAGGATATAAAATATAAATGACAGAATACAAATGTCAAATAATTGAGTTGCTATGGTTTAAATGAATTCAAAGATACATTCCAATTGATAATAATAAATTATGCCTTAGTATTCCAAAAACAGATAGCAAAGTGTGAACATATGTGTTGTTCGCTGCTAGCAGCTTGTGTCTCTTTCTGGGTATGAACTTGTGTGTTGGTTGCTGCTGGCAGCTTGCGTCTCTCTTTGGGTGTGTGGTTTTGTGTTTGTGTGAGAGCGTAAGTGTAGGGTTTTGTATGTTGGCGCGCTCGTGCGTGTGTTTAGTGACCGGTCGCGTAAATTTAGAGAGATCGGATAACCAGCCGTTGCGCTCTCACACAAACACAAAACTACACACCCAAAGAGAGACGCAAGTTGTCAGCAGCAACCAACACACAAGTTCATACCCAGAAAGAGACACAAGCTGCTAGCAGCGAACAACACATATGTTCACACCTTGCTATCTGTTTTTGGAATACTAAGATATAATTTATTATTATCAATCGGAATGTATCTTTGAATAATTTAAACCATAGCAACTCAATTATTTGACATTTGTATTCTGTCATTTATATTTTATATCCTTGATAAAGGCATCATTGCCGAAACATGTAGGGTTGTTTTAAATATATATACTTTGAAGTAAACCAGACCTTTAATCGCCGACTGATTGAATTTACCATATCATACCAAGGTCACGAAAATATTATATATGTATATGAAAAATGTGTGAAAGTCATATCCATTCGGAATGTGCAGATACCGGTATTTCATAGTTTTTACTAATAATCAGTACACATTATCCGGAAATAGACATAACATTCATTGCATGTAATGTGGGAATTTAAAAGTTATTAATTCTCATTTATATTGCGTTTTTAATATATATATATATATATATATATATATATATATATATATATATATATATATATAGTAAATAGTATTGCTGGCGATTTAAGGTCCGGCTTTACTTCAAAATATATATATTTAAAACAATCCTATATGTTTCGGTAAATGATGCCCAACAGGTGACCCCGATTACAGGACATAAATGTAATAATTAGAATATTAAATATTAAGACAAAAGAACGTTACAATTAATATAAAAATAATAATACGTGCCATACTTGACACTCCAAGATAGGCACCCATACTATTAATATCCAAATTCAATTTACCATAACATACAAAGGTCACGAAATAATTATCTTTATATATATATATATATATATATAAATATATATATATTGAAAAGATAGGATGGATGCCTCCACGTTCGGGCGACAATTGAAAAGTTACTGATGATCTAAATGAATAATAATAAAATATACAAATAATATTCAGTGATTTTAATTATATAAATTGTATGTTTAAAATAATTAATTCAAATATTACAGAAGCCTCCACGTTCGGGTGACTATTGATAAATAGCTGATAAGCTATGTGTAATAATAATTGAGTAATTATAATAGAGTAATAATTTTAAATGATATAATTATATTAATCGTATAGTACGGGAATTGTACTATTGGTTGGGCGCCTTGGTTTTAAACCTATTACGTTAGATCACCAGCCTTTCTCATGTAATGTATCAGGTTGCGGCTAGATGTCGGAGAACAAGTATTATATTTTACAAAAATTTGACATTATCTCTCTAGACTCCTCGTCGGTTGATTTACCCCTATGTGTGTGATGGAAAATTGTTTAATAATATTACAAAGTTATCTCTAGCTACGCAATGATAAATAAAAGAGTTTCTTTAAAGTGATACATGTAAATAATTATTAACGTAAGTTATCTGTAAACAATGAACAAAAAAGCGGGTCTAACGACAAAATAAGGAATTAATATGGTGTGCACGTGTGAAATAAAGGTTATGACACAATAGCAATGTTATTTTCAAGTATATTGTAATATAAATAAATAAATAGACAAATTAAGGGTAAGTACTACAGTTCTTGTAATAAATTTCCTTTCACAAATTCTGAGTAAGTTAGAAATGTAATTTTAAAGTAAAATCAAGAGTTTGTAATTTAATAAAGTTTTGTTTTGTTGCAAAATAATTTTATAAGACTTTTCGAAATAAATTGACTGAATTAAACCTGTTTTTCGTAGTATGCGGGCAGGTATCTAGGATGGTAACGGCGTTGGTCAGGAAAGTCGAAGTACAGGGTCAAATAAGGTGTTTTCGTCTCTACGATGCCGGTATAGGCGTTGTTCGAAGGCGTTGGTATTGCTCGGGGCCGGTGTTCCAAAAAGATGCTTTGAACGATCACTTGCCGCTCTTCGGAATTATCAACATCAAAAATGGTTCTAAAGTACCTTCAAGTTTAAATGCTTCGTTTCTGCGTCTTTGTAGAATTCTATCACAGGTATTTTAAGTTTAATTAAATTTTAACTTCGGAGTAGCACTTTTTCCTGGCAATCGTTATAAAATTTTTCTACTGACGCTCGATAGCAATTATTTCTTTCAAAGCCTTGTAAGAAATTATGAAAATAGCCTCGAATTTTAGTTTAATTACAAGTGATAATAATTTAATTATAAATGAAATATTGATTCGAACATGAAAACAAAATTAAAATAATATTTTACAAATAGTTATAACGGGTTTTCCAATGTAAGGTTATGTTAAGTGAGTAGAATGAAAATATCCTGTTCGCGTGTTTGTAAACATTCAAAAAGTGGGCGTGTCTAATTAGTATCGATACAAAATTTGAATGTAAATAAATTAGCTATCTTGTTCATTTCGCGTAAATGACTTGAATTATGAAAATGACAATTAAAATATAAAAAGTAAATTTTCGAAATAAATATAAATAATTTGAAATATACAAAGTTATCGTAATATTAATTTATTAATATTTCGATACTAATTTTACAAATTATGTCCGCCAATTTAGCTATTCTATTGATTGTTATTCTGGTGTTAATTGCTGTCTTTCCTTTTGCAGTTGGCTGGAATAATGGTGCTATTTGCCCCATAACAATATATATATATATATCGAGCGATCAAAATAATTTGTAATCGAGTCAACCTTGAAACCGAAATTGTATGTCGTAAATACATTCGTCCTCAGTTGCATAGTTTACATTAACTGTTGTTATTTTAGCTGTCAACCGACATTTTACTTGACGTTTGTAATGTAAGTGCAGTTCAAGTAAATACATACGATTTCGGATTCAAGGTTGACTCGATTACAAATTATCTTGATCGCTCGATATATACACTCACACATTTACCAGCCTAATTGAAAAGGAAAAAATCTTCAAAATACTTCTGGCAACAGTGCTAATTAAGTGGACTGGGGAACGCTGCAACACATTGGTCCTCGCCGTAGGCACATGAGCGACAGAGTTGAAACGTGAGTGAAGCCTCGGTACGTGTAAAGAAACCCTGGACAGAAGGAACAATCAATCTTATTATTTAAGAGTTTCAGCAAGAAAGTAACACACTGACAATCCCTTCTGTCCGAGAGCGAATGCATATTATGCCACTGCAGCAAATCTTCCTGATTTATTCCAGAGGGTGGATACACTCCATCAATTCTAAAGGAGATATATTTTAAAAATCGCCGGTGTATCCTATCCAAACTTAATCTATGGGAGGCATAGAAGGGATACCAAACAATAGCGCATACTCCATTTTGCTGACAACATAAGCGAAATACAACACCTTAAGCAAGCCAATGTTATTAAAATTAGTAGAAACACGCATAATGAAACCCAGAGATTTGCAGGAAGAAGAACTCACAGCCTTGCAATTGTTGCTTAAAAGACAATTCAGAATCAAATAGTACAATGTTCTCCTCTCCAAGTAAGTATTATTAATTATATACTGCGTCAGTATAGGAAATTTAGAGCGGGTGTAACTCACAGAACAACAAAGTTCATTATTCTTTGTTTTCACATACAGTTATTACGAATTTAAATTTAAAATACCTTAACTATTCTCTTTAATATTGTGTTATTTATTTCCAAATATATTTGCGTTTCCTGTTGATTATTGTTCTTTGTAAAAAAAAATAAGATATTTTGTTATTGGAATATTACATTTTTTATTTTATTTTCTTAAATTTTCAAAAGTTGAACATCACATTTCATTTTATTATATCTTATTATTCACTAAGTCGTATAAGGAGAGAGCCCCTAATATTTATGACTTTATTTAAGTATTCTATTTCAATCAAATTTATGTAAATCTATCGATCTTAAGAAATTTGTTGCCACAGTATACATCTAAATTGCCAAACAGTGTATTTAAAATATTTCTTTCAATTGTTTAACAAGAGTTAGAGGAAACGCAAATTTTCGCCAATTTAGCGACTTCGGAGAGGATTGTCGTAGTGCAAAAGACAAGACTATCTTTCTGGGAAATTGTCGTCACGGTGAATAAGAGCCTGCATACCGTGATACGTTGTTCTCGGGGATGATATCAAGACAACCAAAAGATGTACAGGGAGTCATCGAAGAAGCACAATAATCTCTGCTTTAGGTTGCTGGCTTTAAGTGACCGTTACTGCAGCAGTACAGCGATTCCGAATCAAGTCTTTTCTTATAACGTGCTTCTTTGGTATTACTTCTCACTCTTGAGCATTAAAATAAGCGGCTTCAATCATCCAGAGAACTATTACTACTATGTAACAAGAAATGAAACACAATAAATAGTTTTTATGAATGAATTACGCTATTGCTTGGGCATGTATGATGAGGGAAGCGGCAAAAAGGCAACGTGGTGAAAGGTATATCTCACAACTTGCTATGGAAAAGAACGCCCATTCATTATGAATAGCTATTGCTTATGGCACTATGTCCTCTCTCGGATTTACTAAAAGTAGTCTTTCCGCCCAACGTTAAATATAAGTTGTTTTCCCACCTAGAATACTGCAAAATTAAATTTCGCCAACTGTAGATCTGGAAGCATAAAACTGGTCTATTTTGAGCACACTCAAACCAACAAATATTTATTTAAGTAGGACTAGTTGGGTAATAATAATAATAAATACATAATAATTATTCTCAAAGGATTACACAAGTTAATCTAATGTTAATAAATAAAAATGGCATTGATAAACGAAGGTTATAATCTACTAAAAACGTTTATCGCTCGAAACCATAAGGAAGATAGAAATTATATGTAAATGCAGAAAATAATTCTATTAAAAACATAGCATAGTAAGAAAAGTTCTTAACATTCTTTGAATAACTATACAAATATGGTTAACCAGAACCTCATAGAACTTGTTGTAGATACCGTTCTTTCATGTATATTAATACTGCAAAACTAGCCGCGTACAATCGAGTTCATACTCGATATGTGAGTTAAGTAAAAGGTTTCCCACGAACAGGCTGAGATAGTGCGAGATAAGCCGACACCATAGTAACGATTGCAAAAATAGTCATTCAAGCCTTAACATCCCCCAACAACCTATTACTACACCTGGGCCCCTGGACCAATTTAAGGTATTTGACTGTCGATGTTCACCTTGAAAGAGAAGGAAACCACAAAAACTTCTCGGCCAGCAAGCTCCGGATTCGTTTCGGAGATTCTCCGACACGATAAATCAGTGACTTACCACTGCGCTATCGGCCGATCATTGGTAAGAAACTTATCAAGTTTCTCACATATCCCACAGACTGTAGTGGCACCTAATCATAAGATATAGATAGCCTTGGATGAGATATCCCTAGATATTGATCTCCTCATCAGAACCATGCCTAGATGCACTACTGAATGGGTCGCATAACGCAGCAAACTAAGACATTAATAAATTTAATTATTGTTGATAGCGTGATGTTTTCTAGATGTACGGCTCTACCATTTTCGATGGCGCCGATATCCTCCTTCCCTGCTAGACACGTTTTCGATATCTCTAGTCTGATTAGGAACATTCGACTTGCCCAAATGGCAAGAATTTGTCGCTTGCGTTTGCAATCAATCTACCACAAAGACTGAGCCTGAAAAGCGACCTGCTTGGATCATTCAGCTGAACCTCTAAGACGTTACTTGAACCACCCTGTTAATCCTAGAGCCCTACCTAGGTTGCGCCCTTGGACTTTATCTAGTGGTTATATGTAGGCCTATCTCAGTCCAGAAAGCGCTCTGCTTCGGCCATTCAGCCAATCTTTCAGCCCTGCTTCGGTTGCGCCTTTGGACCATCTAGTCACTATATAGTAAGTGTATAAATATACTTGTATGTATGCGTAATAAAATTCTTGAATTGTATCAAAGATTGACTTAACCCCGGCCCATCCAAATTTTTGCTTTACAATTTTTGAATAATTAAAAAATTTCAACCATTTACTTTCTATATCTTCTGAATATGTATAGTAAAAATTATCGAAATGAAATCACAGATACTGAGTGTTCAATTTTATATGTACCATAGTATACATTAACGTATATAATTTAATCTGTATATTTCTGACGTCACACAAAAAAATTAGAAAATTTGGATATGCCGATGACGCCACTCTTATATCCTGAGGTAAAACCATAGAAAAAGCTAATAGATTACTTTCAGAGGACTTGTCCGTACTGGGAAATTACTTCGCCGACTGCAGACTAATTCCGAATATGAATAAACGTGCTTCCGCCTCAATAGTTCATGCTTTTGTTGTGAGGTACTGTGGAAACGTGTTTGCTACGTCATTGGCGAAGATATTTAATTTGGCTCTTGCTTCTTTTGCCGCCATTTGGAGGAGTACTAAAATTGTTCCTGTCTTAAAAGCTGGTGATACTTCGGACATTACCAACTTTCGTCCTATTGCCATATTGTCGAACTCACGAAAGTTCTTGAAATTGCACTGTACCGAAAGATTTACGCTCCTATTAAGACTACAATATCACCGAATAAAAATGATTCATGAAAAAGCGATCTACTATCTCTAACCTTGCGGTATTTTCTCAATACGTTGCTGATGCGTTGGATTGCGGGTTACAGGTTGTTGTCGTATATACTGCATTTTATCGAGTGAATTACGCTATCTTGCCAGCTAAGTGGGCGAGTTTTGGATTTAGTAAACCGCTGGTTGACTTTTTAACTTCGTACCTAAATAATAGGCCTCAACCTGTATTCTACAACGGATATTTATCAACACCTTACATAGTTTCGCAAGGTTCTAATTTAGGACCACTGCTTTTTATTATTTTCATTAACGATCTCTCAGACCAGCTCGAGTTTAATAACGTTTTCTTTGCCGATGACTTGAAGTTGTTTTCTCGAGTCTCGTGGGACTGCCTTCGACTTCAGGCCGATTTGGTTAATATATAAACTTTCATCAAAAGACTTAATTTTATTCACTTTAATTACCAACTTGGGATATAAGTATATCCCGTGTTGAATCAATTAAAGACTTGTGCGTTACCTTCGATATGAAACTGACTTTCAATTAGCATATCAGCAATGCGTCTAAGCAGGCCACACAAACTCTTGGATTTATTATCCGCAACTCTAACGTGAGCGTATTGACTTCCTTATTTAACTCATTAGTGAGATCAGTTTGGAATAGGTCAGCTTGATATGATATGAATTTTATGAAGCATAAAAACGACTACCTGGAATGTTCAGCGGCGATTCTTGAAATATATGTGGTTAGAGGTGTACGGCGTCTTTCCCGACTGGGGCTTTGATCACATTCAACTACTTTCTCGCTTCACCGTGCCTTCTCTCTCCTTTAAACGTTTTGTAGCCAGCTTCAACTTCCTTCCTAGGCTTCTTCACAACAAAGTTGACTGCAAAAAGCTATTATCCTACTTTAATTTTCTGTCCGACTATTCTTCACACGTCTTTTCCGTATTTTCTATCTTCCTTTTCCTCGAACTAATGTGTTGGTTAAGTCTCCTGTCTACGTCATGAGCAGCAACTTCAATCAGGTTTCTTCTGAAATGGATATACATTTCTATGATTTGTTGGCCTTCAAACGGCTTCTCTGTAACATCTGCGATATATATTCGTGTTGGCAATTAATGTTTTTGTTTCTAATAGTACTTATTATGTGTATGATTTACAATTTTGTTTTGAATTTATCCTGTAAATGGAATTCTAAATCTGTTGGGTAACAAATAAAGAAATATATAATAAATATGCATGTCTAGAGTCCCAAGTGTACTTCAATAGCAACTTGCTACCTTATAATCCTTACCCAAAATATCTAGGAGTAACAATAGATCGAAAACTTTCATATAAAAAACATCTAGAGAACAGCGCAGCTAAAATAAACACTAGAAATAACATAATCCACAAACTCTACGGTACTGCTTGAGGGGCAAACACATCCACCCTTAAAACGTCAGCTCCAAGTTTTTTTTTTACTTGGTAGCTGAGTACTGCGCCCGTCTGGCTAAACAGCTGCCACATAAAGATGAGCGATATCAAACTCAATGAGACCATGAGAATAATTGGCGGTTGTTTAAAAAGCACACCCCTCTACCCTGGCTCTCCGTTCTAATCCGTATTGTACCTCTCACTATCCAGAGACAGGAAAGCCTGGTTAAAGTATATAATAAAATAATATCGAATCCCTACCTTCTAGTACATAGTGATTTGCTTGATACCGGACTATCGAAATGAAAGTCTTGATCTCCTCCGCTATTGCTAGCAGAATAACTTATAGCAAAAGATTTCAACTCAAATGATAGATGGAGAGAGTATTGGAAAGCATTGAAACCCGCTCAAGCTGCCAATACCACCGATGCTAAAGTACCCTTACCAGGAATGGAACTGCCTCGCCACGAATGGAAGACACTCAATAGAATAAGCACGTTCCACGGCATCTGTCGGGGCTCATTCTATAAATGGGGACTAACTGAGACACCGAGTTACGACTATTCACCATATTATAGCTGAGTACCCCGTTACAGTTTATAGACGTGATATGAGTGACTTCTTTGAAGTCACCCAATTCAATTCTATTCAGTGTAGATATATATGTAACTTTAAGTTTGGATCCATATAAGCCATACACAAAATAAATAATAAATAATTTAGGTTTTAAGTTAGATAGTGTAAAGTTTATATTTAATTCCGTTAAAATTTAAAATATTGAATATATTGTATATTAAGAACTTGGTGATTGTCAACAGAAATATTATTAGTTTATTATACTATAAAGTAGTTGGGTTAAAGGCCATTTTTAAGAGATTATCTTGGAAACATGATCTCGTATTGTAGTAAATCACTAAATACGTATATGAATAATAACAATCACAATCCTACAATAATAGATTATTTTTTGTCACGAGGAAATATCTGTAATAGAAGACATTTAGAGGGCATTGTGTGGGATTTCTAGATTTGATGTATATATATTTGGAACGTTAGTAATTATTTATAAACGTCGAACAAGTGAGTAACGAAAGATTTTTAATTTATTTATTTTGATGTTCGTATGTACGTATGATGGTAAAATGTTTTATATCAAAAATAAATATTGGTGTATTAAAAGGTAAATTCTATTATTTCAGGTTCTCGTTCTTGGAGAAAATAGTTTCGTGTACTTAGAAACACGCCATGTTATATAAAAAGTTTATTTAACGCGTATTTGAAAATTTAGTGCCAAGTAATGTAAATACTTCTACCATTTCAGGTAAACTGTATAAGGAAGCATAAGTCTTTCATTGGAGACTGCGGCTTAGTAAAAAAAGGTATAAATCCCTTTGTAACATTAATATTCGTATCCTAAGTTGCCATCTTCGATAAGAAAAAATAACAGTATTGAACATGGAATATAGTAAAGTTAACACACGAAATAATTTTGTTGTGAAAATACGTATTTAGGATACGAATCTTAATGAGGTAAGGGGTTTTATACATTTTATAAAGAACACGTAAATTGCAGCGGTAACCCAAATTAAAACAAACAATTATTGTATAAATTGTTTCCTTGCACCAGCGCTCACCGGGCGTAACTTTCGTATAAGCAGTATGGCAGTGATAAGTTGGTGTGTCTTCCGAATATTTTATTTATTTAAAACTTAAATTCTTTACTGTTAATTAAGACTAGTGTTGCATGACTGTTAATATGATTCTCTTCTGCTATTAAGATGATACTGTTGATTCTCTTTTGTTGCTAGTGTAAGACTCTGATTGATACTGTTCGGTGTTGTATTTCAAGTAGCTAAAAATTCACCACTAACCCAACAAACTATTACATAATTAAATGCGCGTATTGGTTGTACATTCTATTGATTGACGTTAAAAAGGGTAATATTTCTATGTGATGAATTCGTAGTAAACGTACCTACTAGCAACAATACCAGGGTTTACAATTTTAAAATATCATTACTAATTAATAATCTTAAAATATCATTAATAATTTTAAATTTAAGTATATAGTTCCGATTGAATTCCATTGTTTAGGAATGAAATTTATTTACACATATTTAGCAAACGTGATCTTAACAATGGATGGTCAGATTAAACATCGTTTATTAAATTCGTTCACTAGGTAATAAAACGAGTGGTCTAAATCCTAAATTTAATATGATAATAAAACTCTGTTTATACAGTGGTTTAGATTTGAAGATTAATGTTGAATATTTATAAAATTGGTAATGTTATAGTCGAATTCCTTATCCTAGATTTACTTGTATTTAACATATATATATATAATATTTTCGTGACCTTGGTATGATAAGGTAAACTTAATAAGTCGGCGATTAAAGGTCTGGTTTATTACTTCAAAGTATATATATTTAAAACAACCCTACATGTTTAACATGTAGGGTAGTTTTAAATATATATACTTTGAAGTAATAAACCAGACCTTTAATCGCCGACTTATTAAGTTTACCTTATATATATATATATATATATATATATATATATATACAATATAACATATAAATTTCATTTTATTACAAAACAACTATGTAAACCGTTGATAAGTAGAAATGTTAATTCAAAATTCATTTCGAGAAACATATTTACAAAATGTGTGGAACAGTGTACTAATAGCAAAAATGTTTTTGATATAAACTTTATCAACCATTCATTCCAGTAGAAGTTGTTTTGTTATTCAATTCATATCAGAAAATTGTGAAGTATATTCATGGTTAAGGTAATTAAAAACGGTCTTTCAATAAGTACCTCACATCTTTACAAGTAAATAAAATAAGTAAAAGGTGGGAGAAAATTTTATTTCTAATCAACATGTCATTTGGCATTATGTTGGCAAGATCACTCAAATGCACTCCTTGGCTTCATCTAGGACCAATTATACGAAATACCTAATTTTGGAGTATTTCGGCACACAAATTGGGGTCGTTTTATCGAATAACTCCACTAATTTTGTCCTTCAGTTTCATAATAGGTCGTGGTTTATTTCTGTAACGAGAAGCGAGTGACCTAACCTAGCCTTATAAAAAATAATTCAAAGGCGCCAAGTCACAAGATCTAGGTGGCCAATTTTTCTCAATAAATTGATTGCTAAATGGGCGTGTGGCAAATGGCGTCGTCGTGCTGAAACCGCATGTCAGAAAAGTTCAAACCTTCCAACTCAAGCCACGAAAAATTACTTATCATCAACCACTATTTTTTATCATTGATACCGGCTTCATTTTGAAAGAAATAGGACCCGATGATGGCCTCAGCCTAAAATCCACATCAGACTATCGCTTTTTCTGCATGCATCGGAAGCTCTTGAATATCTAGTGAATTTTTCTGGAACCAAATTCTGCAATTTTGTGTTTTAAGAATATAAAGAAACTATATATTTAACTTAAAATGTGTTTTGTCGCTAAAGATTATTATTAATTATAAATTACCGTCCACTTCCACCAATAGCTCAAGCGTTCAATTTACAAAATTTCTATCCGCGGTAGTTTTTATCTGTTACGATGGAAACCACTTGAGTACACTTGTCATGAGGATGGTTGGTTTAGCGTTTGTGATTTTGACATAAGCCAACGAGCGACACTGAATTTTCTTCCATGTTGTCTTTTATGACTGACGAGTCTATAGCAAGACCAACACCTATAGCATGTCTGGATATTAATTTTTGACACAAATATTGCACCTATATTTCGTTCTCTACACCCGATGTTGAGTAGTATTTTTTATATTAAAATACTTTTTTGTTTTATAGAAATGGCGCGGTTTTATCCTCATGTTTCAAACGTTTTTATTTCTATTTTAAAAGTTTAAAAGCCTTGTGTTTTTGAAATAAATTTCGTTGATGATTTTGTCGGGGGTAATACCATAAGAGTTTATGTTTGCCCGGACAAACTTTCATTTTGGACGAAAGCTTTATTGCTTGGTAGCTGACGGGAACAAATAACATGGTAAAATCGCGACACCGAAGGTTTCATCTTTTGTTATTTGTTCGAATCGTGTTACCTTCAATTAACGAAGTTTGAGATTTGTCAAACCGAAAGTATGTTCCTGAAATAAACACAAGTTCGAATAGTATTTAGTATGACCATTTAATGAATCATTTAATTAAAAGTAATAAACAAAAATATTTTAGAGTTCATTTGGACCAATAGGCATATTTTTGCTGTCTTTTTTTTCATAATACTGATTCGTTGTTAAACAGTTTAACAGGACATAAATCAGGATTTTTTTTAATTTTTCGTGAGCCACTTGCTATCGTTAAGTTTATTATCTCCACCCTGGGCTGTTTTCGAAAATATCGGATTATATTCGAATCTACCTGTAGATGTTTCGTCATTATTTTTTTCTGTCCTAAAATAATGAATTTTAGACTGTACAGCTTCTCCCCCTCTCCAAGCCAATGCAAAGGTAGCAATATTGAAAAATTTCTTCTGCAATAATTTTTATAATTTCTGCCTTAGTTAAATCAGTAGTACTCGCTTTCTTTTTATTGGGTTTGCTTTGCAGCTCTTTTCTTTCTGCTGTTTTAGCACTACGAACTGATTGAAACAATATCCTTAAACTCGTCAAAAATTGTGCCAAATTCATTATTTTTTTTTAATACATTTTGCAGTAGTGTTCTAGATAGTTTTGATAACATATTCTTTGAGTCTGTCCAATCTCTTTTCTTCATATTATAGGCCCAGTCTTCTAGTATTCTAGCAATTATATCAACTGACGCCGAAAGAAGAGTCCAAAGAACAGTTGTTAAAAACACAGTTATTGTATACAATTTGAGTGAATATTGACTCCTTTACTGAAGCAGATTTTGTTATTGACATTGACATGGCTGATTCATTATCTCAAGCTTTATCTCGGAGATTTATTACAAGATGTGAATGATGCTAATTATCAAGTTGTAAATAAAGCTGTATAAACTTTGAATAAGAATGTCCAGTTATTTTGATTCATCTTTGTTCATTAATACCTGCTTTAGCTAAAGTTGACACTCTGCTGGAGCAACGAGAATGAAAAAATTTTTTTATTGTTGGTATCCGGTCCAATTTTTGCTGCAATTTTCGTGCACTTAAGAATTTGGTTGATTCATATAAGGACATTTTTGTACCAAACTTTTGATGCATGAGTTTTCCGAAATGCGATATGCGATAATATTTTATAAAATAGCGTTACTGGACATATGTTAGGGTTTTCTATGTTTTTTATTAGGCGTTTACTATTGCAATACTTGTTTGAGCCACCCTAACATGTTTTGAAAATTACGGTATTGTATTCAGTGCGACCAGTTAAATCACAATTATTTGATTTTTCTTCTCTACAACAGTGTACCTTAATAGACCTCAGTAGACCTATATGAGCATTTTCATTGCACATTAATGCCATTTTAACAATTCCACTTTCGGTTAATGCTACTAAGCTATTTTGACGTTTTTCTAAATCACTTTGAAAGTTCTTTCGTTTAGAATTACATGCATCACGGCATTTCTTAAATGTTAAATCAATGAAGAGGTTGAAATTAATTTTCAAAAATTTAATTTTCAAAATACATACATTGCAATATTTTAGCTGTTGTTCCACATTGTTTTTACAACGTATTCTTTATAATCGTCTCCATTTTATTTCTTCATATTAAAGCCCCGATCCATTAATATCTTTTCCATATCTTCCACTGACTGCTCGGTTGACAAATTAAAGAAAATTCACTAAATAGAGGATTGAATTTTTTTTCTGGTGTTGATTTCTCAATCTCGCTTATTATTCTGCTTCGCAAATATTTCCGAATCTCGACATACTGGTAGAATATTATTTCGTTCTCTAACTTCGCTTTAGACTTTTAAAATTTTCAAACTGATGTGACGCTTCATAAAAAACAGTAGGGTAGACCACCCAGTTATTGTACACGCGGCAGCAATTGTATAGTTCGTTTCGAATAAATGAGAATAAGATTCCTACTTATATTAGTTCATCCCTGGCTTCATAGATAACATTATGTATGAATTTTCGGCCTGTTCGTTTTGTACTGCGACCCCATGTTGTCTCTGTTTTGGTGGGATATTGTGTTATTCTTTAACGTGTAAAAGGCGGGAGTTGCTCTCGTAGTTTTGTTAAAAAACTTCATGTCAAGTTACGTAAATTTGAAGATAGTGAAGGTAGTAGATATCTAGAATCCAAAAGTTGTAGTACATAAAGTCGTCAATAAGGTAAGTGTTAGAAGTCCAATAACTGAAATGAATAATGTAACAATTTCAGTTATTGGACGTCTGTCCAATTACTACTAAAATCACATTTTCTTGTTTTATGCATGAAATTCAGGTTTCTTTAATAATATTCATTTAAATATTAATTATGCAGAACTATTTTTTTTCTAACTAGTTATTGGACAGGTGTCTAATAACTGGGTCTGAAACTGTCCAATAACTACGCTGTCTATATTTATAAAATAATGCCAAACAAAACCTTCATATAATGCTAGCTCTATGAAGGCTGCAATAAGTGATGTTAAGAGCAGCAAAATTGGATTAAGGGCAGGTGCAAAAAATATGATGTGCCAAAATTTACATAAGAACCTGACTCTAAAATGCCCTTTATTGAATCAAATTTGACTGATTATGCTGAAATATTAGAGGGACATGAGGAAAATCTAACTTTGAGCATTGAGTCAATTTTGATGACTAAACCTAACAACTTAAAAAATTAGAAATGAAGTAGACATGCATTACACACATCTGTATCTGTACAGATGAACATTCACCTCGTATTTTCCAACGTTTACTTCAGCCAAAGACAAGTGTTTCTGTCTCAATAAGACTTCGCCAATTTAGCTAATGATGTAAAGTTTATTGGATCGTTTCATAGTTATAGCAAATTTTGTCCTATCAGGTGGCAAATGTCAAATGTACGAATAACTAACAATAACGATACTACGTCAAACTTCTAGTTCACCATTAATAAATAAATGTTTTGACGATTACCTCAAAATACCAGGTAAGCCCCAGCGAAAAAATAAGCGTCGAACTAAGCGCGTTTCATTTGCTGTAACGTCACGACTTCATCAAGAAAGTTTTGATGGTAAAAAGGTTATTAAATTAGAAAAGGAGAATAAGAAATTGGCAAGAAAACGACAAGAAGAGAAGAAAAAGTTGCAGTTAAAGCAAACCCCAGAAATAAAAAGTCTATTAATCAAAACAAATGAAAAAAGGTTTCATTTGTTTTATTTGTAGAAAGCCCGTCATTAAGAGTCAATACAGAACATGTGACACTTGCGAAAATAATTTTCATCATTCCTGTATTCCCAAGAAATGCATGTTCCCGACAGGGATGACGACGATCTCTTTATGTGTCATAATTGATATAAAGAGGGAAATGATGAAGAAACTGCCAGTGAAGAAAATTGTGGAGAATTTGACGATGATGACGATTACTTTTGAAGAGATCAAATCAACCAAAATGAGGATAATAATGCGAACGATGATTTCAAAGACGAAAAACAACAAAAACGACAAGAAACTGATGACAAAGAAAAAGAAGAAGAATAATAAATAGATGAATTATACAATCTGTATAAGAAATAAAATAAAAAATAAAAATAATAAATTACTACCTGTCCAATAACTAGATTGATTATGTCCACATACTAGAAAAATTGTCTAGAAAAAAGTTTTTTTTCATGATTTTTGTCGAAACATGGATACTTTTTAATCGAAAATTGTGAACAGTGCAATGCAAAGACAATAAAATGCCATTTAAAATGGTTAAACACTCATATTCGTGAGTCAATAAATAAAGAAACAGAAATAAGAAAAACACCCTAACCACAATATATATCAATAAATACCATATACGTATTTCGGTAACTAAGTTGCCATCTTCAGTAGAATAACCTTAAAACTGAAAGAATGTTAAACGTAGCGTTTTTTGCTAAGGTAAAATTTTGGTGAAGAGCATATCTTCTAAGGTTTACCTTAGCCAAAAACGCTACGTTTAACATTCTTTCAGTTTTAAGGTTATTGTACTGAAGATGGCAACTTAGTTACCGAAATACGTATATAGTATTTATTGATATATATTGTGGTTAGGGTGTATTTCTTATTTCTGTTTCAGATTTCAAGCCACAGTCTCCACCAATCTTTTTATGGTTTAGTATAAGAAGTACTTAAGTTTTTGAAGTTTAAGGAGATAGTTTAATTCTATCAGCTATAATGAAGGTGAAGGATCTTTCGGATCAACAAATAAAGTTTCAACACGCACTTGAATTTATCAAAAACCTTAACTGTCCAATATGGGTGGTTTACCCTACGTTGCCATGATAACGTAATTTTTCCGACTATTTTATCCACTTGCACTTCTGTCCTTTCCTATTTAGCCGATAGCGAACTTCGATTTTTGTACTCACAAATGGGATTCTTTATATATGCGTGGAATTATCAATAATAAAATATTGTTCTGTGACTATAGGACCATTGTAATTTCAATTATTGTTAATACATGTTAATAATGCAGTAACTTTCCCATAAAAAAGAAGCAAGCCGAATTGGAGACTACGCTTTTACACATAAGGTATGTATAATATACGTACAACGTTATATAGCCATTATTTGACGCAAATAACTGTTTTCTATCCTGCTTTAAAGTCTATGATAAGTGAAAGATGGTGATAAATTAAAGTCGACAGGTATCCATGCAGATACGTAGGTACACGCGCTAGATATTGCTCTTATATCTCAGCATGAACAGCAATTCAATCACAGTTTATTGTATTAGATTTCAATGCATGATTTGTAGATCCAATGTGCCATTGTCCGTTCGACCAACGTGTAACCGAATTGAAATCTGGGCAGCCAAGGGGAACTACGGTGATGCCGAATTATTTTCTCGTACATTTTACGGTTGGTCGTAAAAAGTAACGATTCTACTTGCGGTACACCCTAAGTTCTTTGTGTGCTTTTTTTAAGGAATAGTAAAAATAGTTGTGCTTTCGCCCCGCGCACATGCCGTATCGTAGACATTTTTATAGTTTCGGAATAAAACCAATCGTCCGCCTTTTGTCTGGCAATACTATCCATTCATTATTGAGTCTCGCTTTTCGTTAGTGCAATTGTGGTTGTTTTTTCAGCTATTCAATATCTCAAATGTACAAATAAATTCTTGTTTAGACTGTTGATTTTGTCTGCGTAATTTACGAAGTAATATGTGTGTGTAAATTATATATTATATAATATATGATTTGTTATGTTGGATTCGTATGGCTATGACACAGCAATACACACGAGCTCCTTTCACCCCATTTCACGCAAATTAGCAGTATACGAATCCATCACATACAAACTAATAAATGTATCTTTAAATAAGAACAACTTTGATATAGAACTCAATAGAATAATACGCCTTTGCTGTCAATAATGACTACTCAGTAAATTTCGTTAATATGATAGTATAAAAAAATGCAATGATTTTAAGTTTCAAATAATTTAATCTAACTTTTCACTACAATATCGTTTCGTCACACTGTGACTTCATCAGGTGGATGAATAAATAGTGAATTTACAAATGTACAAGGTATATATACAAAGCCTGATAATCATAAATTTAATGAAAGTAGTGGGAATTACAAATTTCTGTTTGGTCGTTTAATACTAACCCTAATTTCTTATATCTAGAAATTTCTAATGATTCTAACAAATCTAGTTTTTTACTTTTATCTTGAATATGAAGAATTTTGAAGTTTGTATTAAAGTTGTGGTTATTCTCTATACAATGATTAGCAAAAGTTGAATCTGATTTATTATTTCTATAACTATTTTGATGTTCGGATATCCTTTGAGTGTATGTTCGTCCTGTTTGACCAATATATGACATATTGGTCAAACAGGACAAATAGCTATCAACAATGGATATAAATGTAATATAATAGATAACATTTTAAATAAAAAACTCCTTACAAAAGCCATATCACAAGTTTACCCAATATTAAATAATAACAACCAAAAATTTAAAATGATCACGTTTATAGGCTCTTCAAGCACAAAAATTTGTAAATATTTATGAAAGTTTGACATTAATGCAGCGTATAGAACTAACAACAATTTATCTAAATTTATAAAAAACAATAAAGATGTAACAAATAACAATAAAAAGTCAGGAGTCTATGTGTTAACCTGCTGTAGTTGCCCTATGACCTATATCGGACAGACAGGCAGATCGTTTGAAATACGCATCAAAGAACATTTTTCTTCATTTAGAAATAATAAAAGTGACTCTTCATATGCGTCTCATATTAATTCAACGAACCACAATTTTAACAAAGAATTTAAAATATTACACGTAGAAAATAAGGGCAAAAAACTTAATTTATTAGAGTCACTTGAAATTAATAAATTAAAGAAAACCGACAAGATCATAAATGATCAATTAGAAACAAATAATTCACCCTTACTTAATTTATTTATTTGATATTCAGACAGTCACATATTGTATTTTTCCATAGAATTTCTTTACCTCCCTGTAATATAATGTAAACCCCTAGTTTTATTACTTAAGAACAGTATTGTATAAACCGTAGTGAAAGTTTTGTGAATAGACATTTTAGTAATAAAAAGTACCCTTTCCTTCAACTATCTAAAATTTAAAATAAAACATGTGTTTGTTACCGTATACTTGTGTTAAAAAAAATTGTAAATAAGTTAGTTATATGTCTGATGAAGCTCAGGTTGGAGCGAAACGATCGTTGCAGTGTCAATTAAATAGTGAAATTCATTAAAATTTGTTTTATTTTATCCTGATAATAGTTATAATGGAATTTCATCAAGTAAAGGCTGAAACAATTATATATTTATATTACCAAAAGTATATTGAAACGCAATTATCGTATATACATATATTATATATAGTAACTAAGAAATGTCAGTTATAAAATATTAGACAGCGTTTAAGAATCTATCTGAAACGCTAGACAGGAGTGAGTGCAATAAATGAAAGATCCAATTTAATTATTAAAGTGTTTTATATTTTCTGTAATCTCATATTTCAAATTATAATTGAATGGAACAAGAATAAGAGAACATTTTTTGCATTCGACCAACCCGAATAAACTGATTCATCCCGTAAATTTCGACATTGTTAATTCAACACATGAGCGTTTACACAGATTTATTGCGCGTACAACATGGTAACGTGTCATATAGCTTTGTAAGCTGCATTAATTATGAAGCTTTGAGATACATCACGCAAACAAAAGCAAAGAGTAATAAGCAACAAGCATTCGAGTGATCAAAGAGGTTTCACCAGGGCAGCAGTTAGTAAACGGCAAAACTTGGAATATATTATTAAATCTATTCTTGTCCGTGTTTCCTTCAAATGTTCTGTCTCCCTCCACGACTGAGGGCAGTGTATAAGGAATGTTTCGGAACCGATATCGGGGATATTACGGATCGCTGTGGTAAAATAAGAGGGGTTCTGTTCTTAGTATAATATTTGAAATTTGTCAATACAGTAAGCGGACACATATTTACGAGTCCGAAACCCCCGATTTTATGTTGGCCGCCAGGATTTGATTGCAAATATGAGCGTTTATTGCCTCCTGCATAAATCTTTTGCCCCTCCGAAAGTTTGGTACTACGAACATTACGTATTGACAGATCGATAGGATATATCATATTCGTCTTTGTCTTTGATTCGGTTCTTATTTGATGTAGTTTGCTCTATATCACATTTGTGTTGGAATTTTACTTTACTTTACTCTGTAACTTAAAAAATCTTCATTATGTTTAAATTTCAATGACAGTGAAAACTGTTATGATAATCTAGTAAAAAAAAAGCATCATTGAACTAAATATTTCACCTTTCCAATGATGAATGCCCTAGAAACTGGTCGATAAGTTTACTACGTCGAAATTCAAATGAATACAAAACAAAACTTGGTAATTACAATATAGAAAAGTAAACGGTATAGATTCTAAGCTTGTCTAAGATAAAAGAAATAATTCCATTTGACAATGTTAAAAAAAAAGTCGAAGACAATTTTAAAATGAGGTTGAGATCTTGGTTGGTTGGAATTTTACTTTACTTTACTCTGTAACTTAAAAAATCTTCATTATGTTTAAATTTCAATGACAGTGAAAACTGTTATGATAATCTAGTAAAAAAAAAGCAACATTGAACTAAATAGTTCACCTTTCCAATGACGAATGCCCTAGAAACTGGTCGACAAGTTTACTACGTCGAAATTCAAATGAATACAAAACAAAACTTGGTAATTACAATATAGCAAACTAAACGGTATGATTCTAAGCTTTTCTAAGATAAAAGAAACAATTCCATTTGACAATATTAAAAAAAAATCGAAGACAATTTTAAAATTAGGTTGAGATCTTAATGAATTATTATTAAATTATAATTAAAATATATTGCAGTTAAATAATTGTGAAGAAGATAAAAACTAGGAGCTGCAGCCAATCACTATATTCCAATGGAAAATTCAATAAAGTAAAAAAAATCGCTAAGATAAGAAAGGCATAACTTACACCAAGATTTAAAAGAATATAATAGTAAACAGAATAGCGAAGCGATACTCTTTCAATACCCTGAAGTGTATGTGGAGTTTTAATTATATATCCGCACTTATTTCTTGTTACCGTACGAACAAAATTCTTATAATCAGTTATTCTTATATTATTTTCAAAGGTTCGAAGTCACTGCTTTTGATAGCTTAGTGGTTAGAGCGATGGTCCGGCAAGCCATGCATGTGGGTTCGAATCCTACTTCAGGGCGAATTTTTTTTTTCTTTAGAAATTCGAATAAATTAGCGTCGTAATATGTAGAAAGCATATTTACATAAAAAGGGTTTCTTTACTCGTATGCCAAGATTATTCAGAGAAAAGCCGAAAATATTATTCAGCATTCTAAGCTGACAGGTAAAGTTGATCTGAAATCTGATTTAAAAGTTACAGCTGTTTGAATAAAATGTCTACAATTCCTTCTATTAAATTTTCATTTAGAGTAGCCTGTTATTTGGGAACACTGTTGAACAGTAAGGTTTTTGGAAAGTTAAATTTTGACAACTGTCATCTGACAGATTACAATTAATTGTATTACAACTTAATCTTAGTTCTTGTGAAATATTAAAAAAAAGACATTTACGAGGATCACCTTTTTATATTTTTACAAAATCTGGGAAGAAAACAAAATTTTTGGGAACAAACTATTTTATTGTTTTTCAAAACATTCGCTTTTATGGTCTATACACTATTGCATGCGTACGAACCAGTTCTCAAAACACTTCTTCCACTCCAAAGGTTGTATATCAGAAACATGGTTTTCAAAAACTTCGACTGCTTCTTGAGATGTTGAAAATCGCTGTACACGTATTTTTTGTTTCACAGTTGGGAACAAAAAGAAATCATTCGGCGACAAGTTAGGTGAATATGGACAATGAAACATTCTTTCAACATTTTTCTCCTTCAAATAGTCAACTGTTAGACGTGCTGTATGGGAACACGCATTGTCATGATGAAGAATAATGCGACGTTTTCGGTTGTTCTTCCTTATTTCGTCTATAACTTTTGGCAAACAAATTACTGTATACCATTCAGCCTTAATAGTTTTTCTATCCTCTAAAGGAATTGTTGCTATGTGTTATGTACAGCCGATGAAACAAGCGATCATTTTCTTGGAAGTGCTCCTTGCACGAACAACTTTTGTGGGGTTCGGTTCGTCTTGGAACACCCATACAGTAGATTGTTGTTTCGTTTCCGGTTCATACGTATATATCCATGTTTGGTCACCTGTGACGATGTTGTATACGGATTTTGCGGTTACTACGTCGATTTTTTTGCGCATCTCTTTACACCAATTGACACGAGGTGCTTTCTGTGCTTCGGTCAAGTTATGTGGAATCCATCTGGAATATATTTTTTTCTCAAATAAATGTTCATGAAAAATCGAATAAATTGCAGTCTGCGATATGCCAAGAGATGCTTCTACCTCACTGTAAGTCACACGTCGATCGTGTTCTATCATTTTCCGTACAGCATCGATCTTTTTTGGAATCACAACAGTTTTTGGTTGACCTTCACGTAATTCATCACTCACTGAGGCACGACCATGAGGAAATTCTGCAAACCAATTGTAAACTGTCTTCTCTGATGGTGCCTCATTACCAAAAGTTGACCGAAGCGATAAAATGCATTCCTGTGGAGTTAGGTCTTCTTAATAATCGTAAAACATCATTCAACGAAAACCTTCACGAGTAATCTCCATTATTTTACAAACTCACTTTCTTAAAACAGTCACTGTCAGCAAACTACTGACTTAATTTCTAAGCTATCGCGGATTTCTCACTGACAAATGTCAAACTTTAAGAATGTAGTGATTACATATGTCAAAAGCACCATCTAGTGGTCGATTGTAAAAATATAAAAGGTGTCCTCGTATTTACAGAAATGCGTTTATTGTAAAAACACTACGTTAAAGAAGATGTTCGAAATGTTTACTTCTTGCCTCGATGCACACACGAACTCTGCGTTTTATGTTTTCAAATGTGTTTAACCAATGCGGGATTATATTATCACAAACGTCTCTAACACTATTGCAAAGTTCTTCAATTGTATGTTGTGGCGTTCTAAAAATTGTGTTCTTTATGTGCGGAAAAATGAAGTAAGCCAGAATTGTGAAATCTGGAGACGTTGAAAGAAAATTCACTATTCGATTATCAAAGAACTCTTCCAAACGATCACGTGCTTGTCAAGTCGTATGTGGTTAGAATTACTTGTTCAACTTTTATTTTGCCAATTTTTTTCACAAAGTTAAATTTAGGAATCAGACATGTCAATATAAATTTGCAAAATTATGGCCAACTTAAGAAAAAAGTCACGTGTTTGAAAATCCTAAACTATCTTTTTCCAGTGTAACGGGAGATGGTTTTCTTAAGGTGGCAACAATTCTGCAACTTTATATTGACATGCCTGATTTCAAATTTGAATGTGTCAAAAATTTATCAAAGTAAAAGTCAAACAAGCAAATAAATTAAAAAAAGAGAATTTTTCGTTTCTTCTGTCAAAATAGTATAAAATACATTTATTGTAATGGGCTATTTTATAAGCGACTTGTTAAAAGTAGGTGGTAATTGAATATATTCCAAGCAGATGACTTATAATAAATTTGTCAAATTGTATCCAGAAGTACAAATTGAATTATCGTTACTCTTCACAACACGATGTTAGAATAATTAAACGGTTTTCAAACACTAATAATGTGGCTAAATATAAATCTACTGGTTATCGCACTTGCTTGGGTTCTAGAACAGTTGGAAGTTGAGCGAATTTTAGTTCAAACAAATCTTTTCGGGTAAAGTACAGTTCTCGCTTAATGGATACGAGAACAAACAAAATTGTAGGATTTGGGCTCATGAAAATCCTCAAGTGAGTCACGAATCGCCTCTTCACTCTGAAACAGTCACTGTTTGGTGTGGTTTCTGGGTTCATGGAGTATTTGACCCCTATTTTTTGAAGACCAACATGGAAATCACGTTATTGTTAATGACGAGTGCGATAGGATTATCTTTGCGGTCGCAACTGTTAAATATTGACTTGAGCAATGTTTTCTTTCAAAAAGATGGCGCCGCATGTCACACGTCTCACAAAACCATTGCATTGTTACAAAAAAAATTTCCTGGGCGGCTCATTTCCATAAATGGAAATGCAAGCTGACCGCCAAGATCGTGCGATCTATCACCTTTGGACTTTTCTCTATGGGACTATTTCAAGACTCATGTCTACGAGAATAAGCCACGACCGATTCGTGACCTTAATAAGAACATCACACGCACGATTCAAGATTTACCATCTGATATGTATGAAAAAGTAATCAGAAATTGGCTTACAAGAATTAATTTATGGCAACAATGTTGGGAGGCCATTTAAATGATAATATATTCAAAACATAATGTCAGTGATTGCTCTTCGAAATAAAATAAAAATTAATGAAATATTGGCTGTAATCTGCATTGTGTCTCATGTGGAAATTCTGACGCTCTTATTGGTAAACCATTTATAACTTGGTGGCAGATAATTCACATAATTTAAACAAGGCACCATTGCATCCATTTGAAATTTGTCTTTGGCTGGCAATTGCAAGACAACGAATTATTGGACAATATTTTTTTAAAGAAACAATTAACTTCCAAAGATACGAATCATTGTTTTAGAAGCATTTATAAATCAGCTAAAGAACGAATAGTAGTAGTAATAGACATTTTATCCGAATGATGACAACCCAAATGTACCGGCAGATTCGATATGGTTCCGACAGGATGGAGCGCCCCCACACTATTCGAAAACAGTATGAGAATCCATTCATAATATTTTCCCAAAGAGATAGATCGGAGGGAGTGGTTTTATCAAATGGTTAGCTAGATCTCCAGATCTAACCCCATTAGATTTTTATCTATCGGGTTATCTGAAGTCAAAAGTCTACTTCAATAAACCGTAAAATATTGACGAATTGAAGAATAGAATTATAGCTTCAATATAACAAATCCAGCCGCAAACGTGAAACTGAATTTCGACTTGCCTATTGTCAGGAAGTTAATGGTCGGTCAACAGTTTGAACATTTAATTTGATTTGTAGTTCTGTTTTTAATAAATTGGTCCCTTTCAGGTCACATAGTGAAAGAAATTTTGTAGGATACGGTTTCAGTTATTGATATTTTCAATCGTAAATTTCTCGATAACTGTTGAATTTGGGTATAGGACAAGTTACATGAAACATACTTAGAATTCGATGCAGAATTCAAAAATCAAATATAAAATAGGTGCCTTCATTTGAAAAAATGAAGTTGATGGTCGTAACTTATTTTTGGGCTAGCAACCAAAAATAAAAATCGACTTTTCGAGAGTTTTTCCAAAAAACACGCCCATGAATTTCAAATGAATTTTTTCCAACCCACGCGTCCTCATGGTTTTTCGGTTGCCTTTCACGATTTGTCATTTGTAATTCACTAATTCTCAAATGACTTTACCAACTGTCAAATTTGTGTCAATTGTAATTCCATTTTATCAAAACTGTTTCACTATTTGGCAAATGATTTTCTCTATTCTTATGCAAATAAAATAATAGAAAGCAATCGAACTCATGTATATTTATTAGGAACCAACGAAACTTATTATGTAAAATAGACAATAAGTAATGAAATTCTTAAACATTCAAGTACAATTTACGAAAGAATTTCGATTTTTCGTAAACAATCGCCTAAGTAGGACTCCATATGTTGTATGTAGTGAAGGCAGTGTTCGTGAGTGATATTTTCTGATACTCTGTGGATGGATTGATATAGCTCATCCGCATTTCTTGGTTGTGATCTCTTGATGTAATTTTTCCATTGACTAAACAATTCCTCAATTGGATTCAAGAATGGGCTATACGCCGGAATAAATATAGCGTGGTGGCCATGAGCTTGAATAAGATTTAATACTTCAGCATTTTTGTGAAAGCGAACATTGTCCGTTATAAGATAAGCTTGTACGATATTATCAACACGAAAATGATTAATCAAATTTAACAGATACTCTGAAAAATGTTCCACGTTGTATGGCCTATCCTGTATTTGAAATAAATATAACGAATTAAAATTCATTCCAGCTACAATTGAATAATTTCGTCCTCTAACTTGGGCTTTACGTAAACATGCTGGAGTATTTTTGGCAGACCTACCAGAGGACACTCTTGAGTAAGCATTTATACCATCATCAATGAAAAAAATTTTGTCTCTCTCATGCATAATTCTGTTGTATTCAATTGCATAATCAAAACGATTTTGTATTATAGCTGGTGTATTTCTTCTTTCTGGTAAGCACGTCACTCGTTTCATAGAATAATGGAATTCTTTTAAAGCCCTATTAATTTTTTATGTAGATATTTGCATGTCGGGCCATTGGCAAAGACTCTTTGCTTGTAAATCACGAAGTGTAAGAGAACAATCCTCGTCAATCCAATCACATATTCGTTCCTTTTGAGCTTTTGCTTTCTGTGACCCGGAGGTTGTTTATGTATCTGTCCCGTTTGCACATGTTTTGCATAAATTTTACGCACTGTATTCGGTTTTACATTAAACTGTATTCCCACATCAATAGAAGATTTTCCCTGATTCATGGAGTTAATAATTAATGCGCGCACTTCGTTACTAATTTTCGCATTTCGCCTTCTCACACGCTCCATGTTACAGTAATGACAGTTCATGAAATTATTTTGACAAAAGATGAAATTCATTTGACAAATGTGAATATCATTTGAATAATGGTGAAATACAAATGACAAATGGTGAAAGACAAATAAAAGAGTGAATATCATTTGATAAATTTAATAATGAAACACAAATGACAAATCGTGAAAGGCAACCGAAAAACCCTGTAATATAACAAAGTAATACATGTTTTATTTAGTTCATTATGGAATATCATAAAGTAACGCCTTACAGTATTAACCATATCAATTTGTTCTCTCTATCAAACAACCTCCGAGGAATGGCCTTCAGTAATGTTGTCGCGCTTCAAAATCGGCTTGAAAACTTCTTCATTCCAAACAACTGGGCTTCTTCAGGACTGGAATCGAATAATAATCGTTGTGAGGCAATCATAAATAATGGATCAGAATATATTCTTGATTTATTCTATGTTAAAAATATTAAGTATTAAGTTTTCAATTTTTTGGGATATCTGTGGAATAATTATGATCAATTACCTAAAAAAGGGTCAGACCATCGCTGGAGATTATTATCCTAAATTACTAGCCACCCTGAGAGAGAAAATTATGGAAACAAGACGTGGCATGTTAGCGAAAGGTGTGTTGTTTTTGCAGGATAATGTCCCCGCACACAAACAAATCGCGCATTACCATGAATATAATTCGGGGTCTAGAGTCCGAATTACTGGAACACCCGCCCTATTAATAGAAGCTGCGGACGGCTGGTTGGTTTGCAGACCAAGAAGAACTTTTGTTGATCGCTGTTTTAAGTTTATTAATTTAAGAGGAGACAATATTGAATTATAAAATACCTTTAAGTCCCAACTTTAAATTGTTTCAATAGTAGGCTAAGAATATATCAATACCCTCTCGTAATATCGAAAACCCACCTCCCAGTACACAGTGACCTGACTGAAGCCTAGACCACATACGCTGCTGCCAGCAGAACAACTTATAGTGGAAAATTTCATGTCAAATAATAGATGGAAAGAGTATTGGGAAGCCTTTAAATCTGCTCAAGCGGCCCAATATCACCGATCCTACGGCACCCTTACCAGGAATGGAACTGCCTCGACACGAATGGAAGCAGTTCAATAGAATAAGAACGTCCCATGGCATCTGTTGTGATTCATTCTATAAATGGGGACTGACTGAGACACCCACTTGCAAATGCGGAGAACCTCGCCAGATTATTCACCATATTACAGCTGAGTGTCCCCTTACAGCATATGGAGGTGAAATGAGTACTTCTTTGAAGCCACTAACTCCGTGTTGGACTGGATCAATGGCCTTGATTCTAAAATTTAAATCTATTTTAGGTAGATGTATATTTTCAATCAATATAAGCCATACGCTGAATCAATAAATAATTATCCTAATTGTAAATTCAATTGATCTTAATAAATAATATTTATTGTCAAAGAGTATAACGAAAAACCAAAACGTTTTCTTTTCCTGCAGACAAAGATTGTTGAAGAAATTTTACACAGGGATGTACTCTACCTATGTAGATCTAAATAAACTGTCCTGCTAATAATTTACTTGATATAACGAAAGACTACAAAATAAACATGGAATCGTGATCATTTACATAATGGTAATATACGCATGTTTAATTAGCTATTTCTGAAATTGCTTACGTCAAAATTTTATTTGAAGTATTCGCACCAAGTAAAATATACAAAAACTACAAATGATTTTATTGCGAAATACTTTACTTTGTTGTACCTGTTATAAATGTTTAATAATATATTGGAAAACAATCATGGTTTCTTCTATTAAAATGTGTATATATTTTAGTTTCAACTTTCCAACGAGCGAATATCAAAAACATGCCTATACATAAAAGGATCTCGATAAAATATCGAATTGGAAATTTAGTCATTAACTGTCATCAATCAATTAAAATTAAGGAACGTCTATAGATAGGGTACATTTAATGAATGCGTCAGACTGCTTCATTATTACGAAACTTCACGTTTATCGACAGTACTTTACTGGACAACATATTTATTTGTAGTTTAAAAAATAAGATACCAGTCAATTAAATTCCAAATACATTGAAATATTTATTTACACGCATGTACGATCGTTTGGAAAGACGCACTAATTTAAAATTAAATGTAAAACATATGGAAATTTCAAATAAAATCAAATTGAATGAAATTGAATTATTTATGGAAGTCGCCGAGTAGATTTTTGCAGTTTATATTTGAATAGCAATAACAAATCTATAATGCTACTGTATATAAATGTTAAGATGCAACTTATAGAGTGATTCCCGTGGTTTAACATTGAAAATTATTTGATTTTGTACTGCAATCTAACTTATTCTCAACGCATAAACAAATGTTTAAATATACTTGTTTAATTAGCGGAAATCTATGCAAAACTAATGATGAATATAATACAGTACTAATAAGCTAATCTATTATTAGAAGAAACGATATCTTTTTATAAATTTACACGAGACACGTCAACAAATAATAACTTATTCCTTAATTATATCAATTAAACTTGCTTCATGTAGCATGTATACCTTGTAAAAACACCGATACTTGCTAATTATTCATTCGATTAATGCGAAAATTATTCAAAATCATTATTGTTTATGTAACTAACATAGATAACGAACACCTGGATTTGAATCAAATAATAATTTATACTTTTTTACGATCACGACATACGTGTATATTTTCATAATATTGTGTCGACAATTATATTACCGAATTGATGAATAAGTTGGTAGCGTTTTTATTGAAATAAAATTTTCTCATTTTAAGAACTTGCCGATATGCACCTTGCTTATGGTGCAGCACAGTGTAATGGAAGAGACGCAGCACGCTTGTATGAACAGGGATATCCGAAGCTTCGGCAACCTCATCATCCAACCATTGCTTCCATCCATTATCGCCTTAGAGAAAGTGGGAGCTTAAGTCGTCCTGGTGGTGGTGGTTGTCCAAAAACAGCTCGTACAGTTCAATTTGAAGAAGAAATTCTGTACCGTGTAGAAAAAATCTACAAGTGTTCGCACAATTGCACACCATATGGGATTCTCCAAGCCAACGGTACACTATTGTCATTCATGAACAACTTCTCCACTCTTACCATTGCAAGCTTTAAATCCTGAAGATTATCCGCATCGATTGGGTTTTTACCAATGGTTTTTTGTTTCACGACATACCTGATTTCGGGAGAGTAGTATTGTTTTCTGATGAGGCATGTTTCATGTGCGATGGTTTTTTAATAGTAGAAACATTGACATTTGGAATGATGAAAATTCTCACACTGTGATCTCTAGAAGACACCAGTAACAATTTAATGTTAATATGTGGGCTGGTATTGTTGGAGAGAATTTAATAAATCAGTTGATGCCTGCTCGTTTGAATGCAGACATTTATCTGAATTTTCTGGAAAATGTTACTTTAAACATTAAAAATAATATGTGGTTTCAACAAGACTCCAAATTTTGATTTAAACCAACACCAGTATAGTTGGAGATTGCTAAATCTTCATCCTATTTAATAATATAGAGAGAATCTATTTCTTAACCGTTTATTTAATATATCATTTGATAAATTCCTGGAGTTTCGGTTTTATATTAAATATTTTTAAATTAGTATGTTATTTGGCGAAGTAATGTGAATGTAAACATTGTTGTCTATAATTACGACGCTAATTATTCGAAATTTTTATTTGAAAAAATTTCGTCCTAGGTGGGATTTTAAGCTAGGTCCACGGTTTGCCGGACCATCGCTCTAACCAAATGAACTGCGAGGACTTGGTTTCAAGTTGATTGGAAATGCCTTATAAGGAACAGATATTAATATTCTGTCAGTTGGAAATTGCTAAATTTTCATCCTTAGCTATTTAAAAATATAGAGACAATCTATTTCTTAGCCGTTTATCTAATATATCATTTGGAAAGCCATGGACGTGGGTTCAAGCCCACCTAGGACAAAATTTTGTCAAATAAAAATTTGGCATAATTATCGTCGTAATTGTAGACAGCAATAGCATACTAATTTAAAATATTTAATATAAAGCCGAAACTCCAAGAATTTATCTAATATTTGTCTGGCTAGTTAATAGAAGTGTTAATTATTGTTAGCTTATGATACCCTTTAAGTTGTAAAAACTTACCGCTGAAAAGTGCTCGTTTTTAAACTTTGTGAGTTTTCATAGAGGTGTTCAATTGAAATAAGAGACCGATCTAGTGACAACCCGCGACTTAGCCACCTTACTTCATTGTAAAACAGGAGATCACCATATTCGCTTTCAATATCCTCGAGAAATTGTGTGAATTTTCGGTGATTGAGATAATATAACTGCAAAATTATTATAATAACATTTGTTTCAATAAATCATCGGCCATTAATTAATCTCAGCATTAAGAGAAACTCCCTTACATGGAGTGTTAATAATATACTATAGGTATATGCAAGGTTAGATAGTACTACAGATATGCTATTTATTCAATAAAACTAATGTCCTAAAGCAAGAAACGATTCCTTTCCACACAATTTCTTTACAATAGGCATCGTCAATGACACTGAAAGATTTAGTTAAATTGAAAACTGATGTAATGTTTGTATTACTGATGGTTCGTTGAAACGGTAATTTGAAAAATATTTAATATTTATCCATGAATAAGCCTGAAAATTGACAGTTGTAATTTGTTTACCATTAGAAAAACATAAATATGTAAAAAGGAGCTTCGATATCTTATTTAGAACAACTAACGCTTGTTAAGTGAATGTATTATGATAATTCTTCTATTTGGTTCGTTTGATAACACACGCAGTATAACAATAGTAACTATAAAAGAAATACACTAAATAATAGCACTTAACTATAATAACAATTTTTATATTTATTTAAATACACATTTATTACTAAGAGTTTAAGTACGTGGCGGTCACTGGTTGAATAACTCTTCCTCCTTCTCGAGCGCAATATATAGTCCTAAGGAAGGCCTCAAACTCGAAAGTCTCTTTAGCAAAGTCTCATGACGTGCACGCCGGTGACGTCAACGCTTAAGTCATGAGTCATGACTAACATCACAATATTCAACGTAAATCCCTAAAATACCTTTAATTTAAATTGGATGGTTTTCAGCCTGCGTTTATTCTGATATTTTGGACAGACATGGTTTTCAACTACTATATAATTAATTATTTAATCTCAATCCATTACCTTCTTTTTTAAATAAAAATTGATTGCTTGAATCACACTGCGCCCTTTTCTTTTGGTGTTTAATATATTTTGTTATTTCCATTCCTTAAGAATTTATTTAAGATGCTCGTTGTACCTCACTCGGCACGAGTTCCTTGTTTTCCTTATGCACTGTAGATCTATATACAGGGTGACGCACATAATTTTATCAAGATAGCGTCCAAAATTTTATATTGATCGACACATCCTCTCCCTGCGTTAGCTGGCAACTTCGCCCTATCGAGTTCGACCATTTAGACAACCCCACCTTCAAGTAGGTTATTTATTTAATTAGCCCAACTCTTGGGATTATTTTTATTTGTACTTGGTTTTGTTTCGCTTATTAAGATATATTAATTCAAAAACCCATTACACACTTTCAAATCGAATTTCTGAAGACACTTTAACAGGATTTTTGTGAAGCTCTTGCATGTATCAACATACCTTTTAATAAACTGTACAATCCTGCTTCAATATTTTTACAAAAGTATACTAACAACATTCTAGACAATTCTATATTAAGATAGACTAACTTATCAAAAGTTCACTGTAAAAGAGTCGATAAAATAAAATGTGACTTTCCAAATACACTTATTTGGGTGAGTGTTGACGAAATAACTGATATGAATAATCTTATTTTTGATGTGTTACGTCTAATACAACACAACAAACCTTACTAAGTAGTCAAACAAGTCAATGAAATGACAATGGTCTCTCTCGAAAATCTCTCTGATATTATTCGTCCCTATTATGAAAGCAAGGTTGTTTTGCCTATAACTGATGCTGCTTAGATGAAAAAGTATAGTAAACTTTTCAACGAAGTATTTCCAAACACGTTGCACATCATGCATGACACATGCACTGCATGCGTGTTTGCGAAGGACAGTTTCAAAACGTGGAAAACTTTCCGGTTATTTTCAAGGAACTTTTTCTAAAAGCACTTATTCTATTGTAACAGAATAAATTGAAACATACATGAGTGGGTAAAAACCTCATCAGTTTGGAATACAAATGTACACATGCGATTATCCCGTAAGGAGGAGTGAAGACACAAACAAAATACAGTTTCTAGAGATACAGCAGTACCATCTTTGGAAACACTTCGTTAGTTCTGCATTGGTTATGTAGACAGAGCAAATACTTCAGACGTTTGATAATATGCAGCGCTAAATGTACTTCTACGCTCGTCTTAATAATTTCTGTGAGATAGCGAAGTCGTTCTTTTTGTGAATGTGTCTGAATATATCCTTCTTCAGCAGGGGCGTACTGATGAATCTGTAGAAATATGAAATACGTATGTGCGTCTCTAGGGAGGGATACGTTCACAAAAATATTATTATTGAACCTGTATTTTTGTTCTTCACATCAGATTTTTAATAATTATTATTATCATTAATTATTATAATCAATTCTCATTATACAAACACCTAACGAAATTGGATTTTTGATTTTGCTTCTATATTACTGACTCATATTTATTTTTTATATTTAATTCAAGTTTTACTTAAATTTTTGTTTATTGTATTATTATTTTTTTGTATTTTATAACATTATGATTATGTTATATATCAAAGGTATTTTATTATCTTTTAATTCTTACTATGCTGATTGAAATTGATTGACACCTTACAGTATTGGAAATACCTGTAAAAATCGAAGATTCTTACGGGAGTACACAATCAATCATTTCAAATGACTTGGTTTACCGAAAGTTGTTAACAAAGTGGATTTCTCGTCTCCTGATGGACGATCGGGAGAATAGGAAATCGTATTTCCGTGGGTGGAACGCTTTTAATGCAACATCTGATCAGGCGTTAAGTGCATCATTAAATCCTGGAATCAAAGCAAGCAAACATGAGGAGGCGACAAGTTGGATAAGCAGCACTTCAAAATGCCAAGACCCGTTTTTCCGAAGGGAAAGTCCTAGGAGCTGCTTTTTTTTAAATTGCAGAAACGCGCGGATTAGTTTCCTTCGTGAATGGCGTACATTTAATGCGGCGTACTATTGCCACCTACTTGATAAAGTGAAGCTGACCTTTTGACAAAAAAGGAAAGAAAGATATACCGATCAAAGTGTGATTTTTCTTCATGGCAACGTTCGATCGCACACAGCTGCGTTGAGCTGAGAAAAAATTATTGGGAATACTTAAGGTGCCTTTTCTTAAGGTCCCTTTATAGGCCAGTTTCGTTCATAGGTGGCATGTTTAGACAACTAAAGGAGGCATTAGGAGGGTCCTGTTTTGAGGGTACTGCTATATTACAACCAAAACGTTGAATTGTTCAAGCGCAGTTAGTTACAGGCACGACCAACTTCACTCCTCAATAATTAAATTAAAATAGTTCTAAATAGGTGGAAAAAAAGTGTTAATAAAAGTGGAGATTTCTGTAGGAATAAATCTAAAAAAAGCCGATATATCCACCCTCCAATTTTAATCAAACACATAATAATTCTAAAGCTGTACCATCAACATATTTTATTTGTAAATTATTTCAAAATTCCTTTAATTATATTGGCCTGTCGAGATTTGAGCAACCTTCATAAGAAAATTAATGTTGAAGAAGAGATAAATAATACCGCTTTTGATATTGTGTTTACATATTTCTGACAGACAATGTACATATAAAATAGCAATTCGATTTACTGATATTTATTTAGTACTTACAAATAACCAGACAGTTATTATATCCATTCCATTGAATGCAGCGCAAAAACTTTAGATCGAAAAACAGGTGAGCGAAAGAGTTTATAATCATCATGCTCCTTTTAAATTTTTTTTCTTGTATTAAGGAATTAAGGAATTATTATCTCTTGTCGGATGTAAAATCAAAAAAGTACTTTATGGTAGTAATTATGTCTACTTTTAAAAGATATTTGAATCGAAGGATAAATTACTATAATAAATATATATTACCGGTACTTAATACATTCTTCCGAACTGGTTTTATGTAATTAATAGGTATCCTCATTTATAAGCTTCTGTATTCACTGTTCCTCATCTTTTATAGTTTTACTAATTTTCACATTCTTGGGAAACAACGTAGCACATAGTGCGTTTAATTGATTTACTATGTCAATAATAATAATAACCTAAATTCCTTGTTTTACAGAATTATATACATCAGATGCAAAAAAAAAGGGCCACCTATAATTCTTTTGAAAATCGTCTATGTTTGTTTGACAAGATACCCAAAATAAAGGTTTGGCATTTCTTGACATTAAAAATCTATGCAATAATTTTCAATGAATCTTAACAACAATGACCGTAAAATTACAATAATGGCGTTGATTTACCAATAAAAGACCACCTGATTATTAATTAAAAACAGAGTAAAATAACATTTACGGGGCGTAAACAATTCCGGTATGATCAAAGGGTTTTTTGAACGCAAATTCTATTAATTGTCACTTTGTCTTTCAATTACACCGCTACAAGATGTTTCCAAGAATTCAGCATATTGCTGTGGACTTTTCCCCACAACATTGTGAAGAAAACATTATTTTTGATTAAACCATAATTTTTGATGACTCTGTATGTTTTGTGAATTTATTTATGATTACAGATTTTGTATTGAACTGTTTTATTTTGATTTAGTTTTGATTAGGGTTGTAGTTCGGCGTTTGGCCATGCTATATCCGCAGACACGTCTTGATATCCAAGTAAGAGAGTTGCATATTTGAAGTTAAAACTCTTTTATCTTTATTTCATGTAATTTCGGTTTTTGTTTTTGAATTAATAGTGGTTGTACTTGCTTATTTCATTACCGAATTTATACGAGTTTGTATACTTCGTATTTTTGATTTAATTAATCTCTTACTAAACGTGTTCTCAAGGTTATATAAAAATAAAAACTACGTAAGTTTTATTTTACATTATATTAAATCATATTATTTCTTTTTTGTATGCATTTATTATTGTATATTGATTGTATGAATTTCTATATATTTTAATATTAGTTAAAATAGATGATAAAGATAGTTTTTCGTTTCTAGTAAATTTTTTTTGTAACGTTAAATTCTAGTACGTTTGAGATTTTCAAGGTTGGAGTTTTTGTACGTGTGGTATCTGCACATGCGTTAGAGATTTGTTCGGTCTGACAGATTTATCTGTTTACTGTTGAGTTTGTTTATTCTGGGGTGATAGAAAAAGGTATCTTTGCAATTTATTTAGATTTAATTTTGTTCGCGATTCATTAGAGGACGTTTGAATTTGCTTAGCGGTTAATACCAGCAAATTATTTTACCTCTTTGTGTTATTGTTATACACAGTTCTTTATACTCTATAAAGAATTAGATTTTTTTTATTTTTTTTTATAATAAAGTGTCATTTGAGAATTGTGATTTTTAATTATATTTAACACTTTCGTTTATACTCGTTACTGGCGCCATATTAAATGTTGTAGGAATATTAATACCACGTTTTCGCATTGCAAACCCGGAGAGGAAAGCTGTCTCATTAAAGAAGTTAACCGATTGAGCATCAAAGTTGGACAGTATCGTTGTGAATAGTGGTTCATTTTCATTCTAACCCACTATTCATAGCAATATGTTTGTTTTACGCCCGCATAAAATTCTTCTTTTAGTCTTTTGCTATTCACGTATATGTAAGTTTAAAAGATGCCGCGAAAATAGTTTCCAGTAAGAGAAAAATGTGATTTAATACAATAGTTTGATAAATCTAATTTAAATCAAAAAGATTTTGCCGCATCGAAGAACATTAGTGCGTCCACTTTACGTACGATTAAAAAAAAAGCGGCGGTAATTTGTTTCGGTTCATGAAGGAACCAGTCGTAATAAAACACGATCTGCGAAATACGAAGAGCTAGAAGCCATCCTAAGCAAATGACTCATGTAGATTAGAAGCTCTAACATCTCAGTAAGTAGCACAATTTTTCAAGAAAAGGCTCTGCATGTAGGAAACTCTATGAGCATCACCGACTTTACCGCCTCAACTGGGTGGCTTAATATATTTAAAATCAGACATTCCATAATTTACAGACAAATTTGTAGTGAGTCAAATTCAGTGAATCCTGAATTAATATCCGAGTGGATGAATCAAATTTCGACCCTCAGCTCTGGCTACGATCCCTCAGAAATTTATAACGCTGATAAATTCGGATTGTTTTTTAAACTTATGCCCGATAAGTCTCTTGTTTTAAAAAATGATAAATGTCACGGAGAAAAATTGAGCAAAGACTGATTAACAGCCCTCATTTGTACGAATAGCACAGGAACAGACATAAAAAAAACTGCTGGTAATTAGAAAGTACGCTAGGCCACGTTGCTTTAACAACTTAAAAACCCTTCCATGCATTTACTCGTCTCAATCTCGAGTATGGATGACTGGTGACCGATTTATACAATAGCTTCAAGAGTGGAACGTCGAATTGAAAGATCGTAAAATACTTTTGGTCGTAGACAATTGCGCTGCGCACCCAAAGGAAGTGAATCTAAAAAAGATTAAATTGGTTTTTCTACCACCTCACACCACAAACGAGCTCCAATCCCTTGATCAAGGAATAATAAAAGTTCTGAAGCAAGGATACAGGAGAAGGGTGTTCCAACGATATCTGTCACTGATGGACAGCGCAAATTCGACTTCCCCAAAAATCTCGGTTTTAAACGCTATCCACTTAGCAAGAAACCGAAGAGGTAAGTTTTTGCTAGTTTTTATTTTCACTTTTTCACATTCTTTTTGGTTTTAACATTCGTAAATTAATTATGAAAATTGGAGCGACCTTTTATCAGAAGAAAGATTGGAAGAATTGGAAGGATTTAATATCTTCGACAATGACCTTGTGACCAATGAAGTTTTACATCCTAAGGCTCTAATCAACGATCACAGAAGGAAAGGGAGACATCAAGGAAGAAGGAGAAATAAATAGATTAGAAAACTCCGTCTTTTAAAAAAAAACATTTCAAACAGGGGCCGTCTAAGTAAAGTATTTATGCGTTTTATTTTGTTTTTATATCTTTTATAAGTTTTTTTTATATTTTACATGTATGTACATGGGCACCGTAATCGACAAATTTTAATTAAAATAAATGTATGCAAGTACAGTAGACCGATTTTATGTGGCCGGTGGGAGAATTTGTACGTGCGTCAAGTAAGGGTCAGTGTTAGATAGAGACGGTATTCGGAAAAATGAAATGCAAACTCTTTGTGCGAGTCGTGCATTGGGACGTAGTAAGGGATAAATTCAGAAAATCACATTGGTGAACATGTTTATAATGGTTTGTATTTCACTAAATTAAGGCAAATAGAAGTAAAATAAAACGCATAGTTTCATGTAACATGTTTAATTAAAATGTCTTACCTTACCTACTAGCTAATAGCGTACTAACATCACATTAAGGGGATAACTGAATAAGATTGTTAGCTACACTTAACGGTAGAAAGGCTTAGGATTAAGTAAAACTAATTTGGATAATTAACTGAATTATTGGCAAATAATGTTTATGCTAATATCTTTCTCATTATAATCACATAGTAAACTTTCTATATGTACAAAAGAACAGTATATTCTTCAACGAGCGTAGGCGAGTGTTGTAATAACATTATTTAGTAGTCGTGGAGAAAATAATATTATTAATACTAATATTATTGGAAATAACAATGAAAATAATAATTACAATAAGAAATAATATATAAATACTCAAAAATAATTATAGGAGAAAACAATAACTAAGTTTCAAAAAAATTACGGTAAATTATACATATAATTATATAAAAAGTTATGCAGAATCACTATCACTGACTTCCTCTTCGCTCTCCGATTCAGAGTCTTCACCCAAATTAATAATGAACTGGTCTGTAACTTCGTCTATGAGAGGTTCCGCCTCCAAAAACTTTTGCTCCCACTTTATCGCGTGGTCACAACATTTATTCCATTCAGCAGCACTAAATTCATCAAAAAAGTTATCACATAACTGTTGAACATATCTAATAGCGAATAATACATTCTTTTGTGCCACATATTGTTTAAGAGATGCCCATACTAACTCAATCGGATTTAAATCTGGTTGGTATGGCGGTAATCGCAAAACACTATGGCCACGTTGTGTTAACATTTCATCTATCTCGAACGTTTTAAATGTTGGCTTATGTACTTTAATAATATTATATAAATCGGGCTTGAGCATGTTATTGTCGAAGTAAATATTTTTAGACCTTAACCAGTCTATCATAACTGATTTCCTGCTATTAGAATTCGGTGGTTTATCTTTTTGGACATTATGATAAGGAGCATTGTCAATTACTACTACAGACTTTGGAGGCAGGTTTGGAATTAATTTTTCTAACAACCATTTTTTGTAATTTTAATAATTCATCTCGTAATGACAATCTCCCGTTGTGGTATTAGACTTAAAAATCAATTTAGCATTCGGAATGAATCCCGTCTCGCAGCCAGCATGAACAATAATTAGTCTTAGACCTTTTGATATAGGCCTTGCTAATCCTTCATTGGAATTGTCACTCCAACAAGTAGCCACAATATGAGAACTGTGGATGTAAGTTTCATCCATATATATAATCTGTCTTTTTTCATTTCTGTAGCTTTGAATGGTACGCAAATAAGACACTCTTAACTTTTTAACTCTTTGTTTTTCTCCAACGAAAGCCCATATCTTTTACTACTTTCCGAAGAGAATCTATTCCTCCAGTGTATCCTGTTTCTTTAAATTTTCTTAGAATGTTTGGCATTGTAGGCACAATTTTGTCAACAGTAAAGGTATTTAAAATTGTTCTACGCAGCACACCTTTATCTGCATCGTCGAAGTCGGTTTTGGGCTTGGTTTTTTTTTTATTTTTCTTTGGCGATGTAAAAGATGAACTGGCACCTGCGTTTATTTCACTTTTTTCTTTAACAATCCGTCTAATACTTCTCTCAGAAACACCCGTTGCGGCAATAACGCGTTCATATAACTGATCCAGTGGAATTTTGAGTACCCCTGAAGTTTTTTCTTCTTGCATATATTTAAATACATTTGAGATCACTTCACGAGTTTGACTGTGTAAAACACATTTATTTAATTTACTTTTAAACACCATTACTCACTACCTTAATACGGCACTGCACTACTGTGTTTATCGCTTAAAACGATGTAAAACACTGAATGCCAGAGGTTCCCCTACCTATGAATTTCGTGCGCATCTCGAGGGCGGTACTTCTAACCGGCCACATGAAAATCGGTCTGCTGTACAAGTAAATGAAATAGGGTACGATAAGGTTCAGTCAGACTATAGGTGGTCAGTAAGCCTATTGCTTCAAAAGGATATAGAACGCATCTTAGAAATACGTATAAAATTCGCCACGAATATTTACAGGAAAATATTTATTTCGTGGTGTATTACTTTTATGAGGATGTACAACAAAGCTTATATTTTTCGCTTATAAATAAAATGAAATGAAATATTAATTCTAAATTATGTAAAAAAGAAATAAATGTAACTCTTATGAAAAGAAAATAAATCAACTCTTCTCCTATAATATCATAAGCATATCAGGTATTAATGTTAAGAATGCTCTCAATATTTTTTCTCGCATTTCATTTATATTATACAGTCCATATAAAAAGAAACAACAATTTATTATTAAAATACCAGCCCATACATTTAATTTTTGTGGATATCGGGTATGTACTGATACATTGAGGTGTCTACCGGCATAATACCATTTTATGATTTGTGTCTTTTCTAGAGTTGTAAACACATGCATGTTGAAATCGACTATTAATATACGCATGTAGAGAACTACGAGTTGTACATCCGGTAAGTGTTTGTTAGGGAATAAGGCATGTTAAATGTGTATGTGTGTCCACCACTCTGCTTCTCCCTGCACTGTTTGGCACTGTTTGTTTGGCATTGTTAGATATAACAAGCATACACTATATTCGCAAACAGAAATTAAAATTTGTAGACTACGATATATCTACGCTTCGAAATAAATTTGTTTCATTTTTAGCGGTTTTTATGGTATTCCGGATATAGCGCTGTTTTACTGTTGACCCTAGAAGAGCGTTAAAACGAAGTTTTACTGTATTTGAAAACTCAATAAAATTCAATCCAAATTCAAATGAAAACCTAAATTCTCTTATTTTAATTCAAATCAAAATGATAATTCGATCAAAACGACCAATCCAGTTCTTGCAGTCTTGATTATTATTGATTTTGTTTGTATTTCAGATGATCTTAATCGCAACGCTCACTGCAATGCTATGATAAACAAGATTCTTGTTTTTTTTTTTTTTTTCAACTAGCTGACCCGGCAAACGTTGTTTTGCCTTCAAATTTTATTTATATTTAAATAGCTGACCCGGCAGACTTCGTCATATATCATGAAGATGGCGTAGTAAAATCACTCCCTACAAAATGTATGGGAAAATGAATTTTCTTGATAATTTTTTTTTTCGGGATAATTCGGGAATTTTCTTGGGTATTATTCTTGTTTGGCCGGGGACCAATCCGAATTTGTGCGAATCTTCGAAATCGGTCCAGACGTTCTTGAGTTATAAGCGTAGTAAAATCACTCCCTACAAAATGTATGGGAAAATGAATTTTCTTGATAATTCTTTTTTTCGGGATAATTCGGGAATTTTCTTGGGTATTCTTCTTGTTTAGCCGGAGACCAGTCCGACCAGTTCGAATTGGTGCGAATCATCGAAATCGGTCCAGGCGTTCTTGAGTTATAAGCGTAGTAAAATCACTCCCTACAAAATGTATGGGAAAATTAATTTTCTTGATAATTTTTTTTCCGCGATAATTCGGGAATTTTCTTGGTATTATTCTTGTTTGGCCGGAGACCAATCCGAATTGGTGCGAATCTTCGAAATCGGTCCAGGCGTTCTTGAGTTATAAACATAGTAAAATCACTCCCTACAAAATGTATGCGAAAATGAATTTTCGTGATAATTTTTTTTTTCGGGATAATTCGGGAATTTTCTTGGGTATTCTTCTTGTTTGGCCGGAGACCAGTCCGAATTGGTGCGAATCTTCGAAATCGGTCCAGGCGTTCTTGAGTTATAAGCGTAGTAACTAACGCCACTCTCTTTTATATATATAGATGTGATTTTTTTCAATAAGAAAACCCAACAATCCAAACGTTGGATTGTGCGAAAATGTACGCAACGTGAAATCTCCAATATCGGGTTTTAATAATTTTCCAAAATATTTTCTGTACTTTTTCAAAATATCTTTCCGTATATACCCGTCGCGGACTATTTCTAACACAACGAACAAAGAATCACGCAAATTGGGCGAGCGGTTATCGAGTTATGGCATTTTGAACAATCACCGATCCATTTATATATACACAGATGTATATAGATAGATATTCTTGAATAAATTATAATATACAATAGCTTTATTTACGAGTTAATAATTTTCTTACAAGTTTTTTTGTGAAAATAATTCACCGTTTTTCACATAATTAAGTGCGTATCAAGGGTTATTACTGTTTTGTTAATTGAACTCCACAATTTCTTAGGCATTAAACTTCATTTTTAAATGAGAAGTCGTTATCCTCAGTTGTATATTTACGATCACAGTAAAGCGGTAATATACATAACCGAACTATACTAAAGTAGAGAAGAGGCTTCATAAAAATTTACCGGTCATAAGACGATCTAAATGCAAAAATATAAAACGAGAAGCAATGCGATTTTTAGTACAGACTCGCTATAAACACATTTATTGCTACAGTAATGCGCACACTGTGAAATCAAACTTAATAGCTCATCGTTTACGCCATTAAACACTCACAATGTCATGGTTGATAAGCTGCATCTTTTATTTTCTATTTTCACGATTTCTAATATTTTCTGGGTATCCTTCGAATATATATTACTTAATCACGATTTGTTTGACCAGATAGGGAAGAAAATTCTTGTTTCCATATAAACGTAATGAGTATCATTACTTTTATACTGGCCTACTAAATATTTTATCTGTCCTAACAGTCAGAAACTACTAGAATGCGAATGTATAGCCATTATCTAGCTAGTAGAAAGGCCCTTTTTACCACCGGTCGTTTAAAGCATGAAAGGTTTATAACAAAAACACTCCTATAATTTATTAATGGCATAAAGTGGTTACAATGTTAAGCGGGGAAAACGGGTAATGAAACACAGTTACTACGCGTTTTTACAGCTTATACCCTTTTTACATGAAAGAATAAAATATTTATTCAGGATTTATTTAAATATTTATCTTACAAAGGTAATATACTAAATTTTATTACAGATTTAGGATATTAATAAAAATGTATTCCTATAGCGCCTATTATTTCATTATGCGAATGTTAATCTAAATGATACAGTAAAGCTTGGAGGAAATAGAATATACTTTAACGAACTCATGAGATTCATCCTCTTTTTACAGGCGTCCACAAAAGTTCAAAGGAACTTAATAATTGCAACTCGTCAATAAATAACCATAGAAAACTTCAGAACAATTTAAAATAGCCTTATTTAACACTAAAATTACATCACTAATTAAAGCCATGATTTTATAGTTTACATAATTCTAAGTAGAAGAGCGATAGTGAAATCTGCATTTATATCCGATAATTCAACCTCAAAATCTAAAATGAAAGTATAATCCGCATTACTAGAACATATACAAGAAGCTATCAAATTTTAATTAACAAACAGATAGAAAACACTAAAAATTGAATTTTGGATTTTTAATTAAGCTTAGCAGCTGCGAGAGCGGTTCTTTTAAATATATTTCCCCTTTAGTATATTAATCTGTCATTTTTGGGAACCGCTTTCTTGTTAAACCTTCGCATTAGTCTAGTACCTTAATTGCGGTTTCCTTTTCCGCTTGGCAGAATCTACATACCCCTAAACATAGGTATAGGCTTCCGAGGTCGTTCTATAGTTGTAGATTTCTGTTTCCGGGTTGGAACCGCGAGTTAGGCGTAATTGCCAATGTGTCGTCCACTGTTGTAAGGGACATCTTCAAGCCTGTACGCAACTGTTTGTCGTGTCCCAGTAGCTTGAAGAATGCTAGGACGGAGACCGGCACAACTCGTATAGGGAGGCTGGAGACAATGAGCCAATCCCATGCGTCGTATGGGCATGGTATTTCGCAGTAGAATTCAATAGAGTTTGCCACGTTGGATGTAATGTATAGCCATCGTCTCTATTGAGATTGCGGGGATGTTTGTGAATTTCTATAGATTCACGGATTTTTCTAAGGAAGTAATATTCACGGGACAGAAGCTTGATATCTTTGCATAGAATTTGATGACCGGAGTTGAGTTAGTGTTCTGGCAGCGCTAAACCGGCTATATTTAACAGTCTAGTACAACATTCATGTTCGGATATACGCACGCTGACTGGCCGCTTAGTTTCGCCAATGTACGCACTGCTACATGAACACGGAATGCGATACACTCCTTGTGCTTGAACCGGAGATATTTTGTCTTTAACCGAGGGTAAGAGGTCCGAAACTTTAGAATGGTGTCTGAAAACAGTTTTGATTTTATTTTTTTTGTAGAACCTTTCCTATATGATCAGTGATACCTTGAATATACAGTAAGAAGGCGGTGCTGATGTTAGGATCGGGTTCGCTCCGAGGTTTGGGGTTACGATGTGTAACTATAGTACGGTGTATGTCGTGTATGTTCTGGAGTTGGGTGTTAGAAATCTGTTTAAGTTCAGAGGGTAGTACGCTAGGTTCTGAGATAGAAAACGCACGATGTACAAGAGTATTGATGATCGCTTGTTGGCACTCCGTGTTCATGTGGCAGCGTGTACATTGGCGAAACTAAGCGGCCAGTCGGGGTGCGTTTGTCCGAACATGAACGTTGTACTAGACTGTTAAATATAGCCGGGTCACCGCTGGCAGAACACAAACTCAACTCCGGTCATCAAATTCTATTCAAAAATGTCAAGCTTCTGTCCCGTGAATCGCATTACTTCCCTAAACAAATCCGTGAATCAATTTAAATTCACAAACATCCCCGCAATCTCAATAGAGACGATGACTGAACGTTACAGCCAACTCTATTGAATTCTAAAACGAAATACCACACCATCTGACCTGTTCCATCCGATATAAGTTGTACCAGTCTCCGTCCTAACATTCTTCAAGCCACTGCGACACTACGAACATCTACGTACAGCCCTGAAGATGTTCCTTGCAACAGTGGATGAAACTTTGGCAATTACATCTAACTCGACGCGGTTCCAACCCGGAAGCCAAGATCTACATCTACATACTACTTTTTTTTAAGCCTATATTAGTCATATGTTTGGTGAGCCTACAATAGATCTACAATTTTCTTAACAGACTTTCTGATCTCTATTCGGTAGGTTCGTTATAAACTAAGCCGAATGTTTTCTCAAGAACTGCCTTGCTTGTCTTTAACCTGGGAAGTTCTTCCGCTTCCCTCAAGATTATTTTCAGACAACTTTCCATAATTGCTTTTGTAATTCTAAAGCAAGGCTTGTCAACACATTAGACCTGTGGACTTTGTGCCCTAGTACTCAGGCTATTGTCATTTTTCTGTGATCATCGAGCTCGTTTAGGGCACATCCACAATCTCATACAAGCTTAGATCTAGTAAACTAGTGCAGTTTGCCAAAAGCACTTTCTTTTTCTTCGAGATGGACCGTTGGCTAAATTTTAAAGTAAAAATACTTTTCGTGCGAAATTTCCTTCAGTCATCATAAGAAACAATCTCATTATATTAGCGAATATACCTCCATGGGTTTCACATGTACTGAGTTTAGAAGACGTGTTAGTATATGTTGGGGAGCTTAATCAAACGAAAAAATAAAACCATCAAAATAAAGACCATGTTACAAAGAGTATCTATTTTTCCAAAAGTAAAGGATTATAGCGTTTGTGAAATACTTCTTGCATTCATGTTGGATACAGCCAAAGCTTATATAGGATTTATATGGCTTGGCGTCTTTTTTTACGTGTATGAAACGCTAATTTAATATTTTGTTCTTAATCTTAACAGTAGGTAAAAGTGTTTATAAATCAAACCTTTAAAGAGAATTAAATGACAGAATATTCTATCATTTATATTTTTTATATCCTTGCCAAAGGCATCATTGCCGAAACATGTAGGGTTGTTTTAAATATATATACTTTGAGGTAATAAACCAGACCTTTAATCGCCGACTTATTAAGTTTACCATATCATACCAAGGTCACGAAAATATTATATATATATATATATATATATATATATATATATATATATATATATATATATATATATATATATATACAGCCCGGTCCAAAATGTTGTAACAGTGTGTCGGCCCAACCTCCAGAAGTGTATTGTACACATGAAAATAATGTATAAAAACTCAAATGCTATTATCCGATTTTTATTTGTTTTCAAGTTATAGCGTAATTAAGAATTAAATTTAAAATTTTCTAAGTATGCTATGTTAGAGGTTCAAAAACATCTAATAAATTTGTTGTTCTGATAATATGTCAGTGTATTATGACAGTGATTTGACGTTTATTTTTGGGTTTATACAATAAAAGTATAACAAAATACCACACACTTATTCAAATTTAGAATATGCAAATACGGCATTTGTTTATATTTTTTTCAATGGGAATGCTAAAGCTGCTATTAAAGAATATCGCCAACGGTTTCCAGTTCAGAGACATCCTAATCACAATGTATTTATCAGAATTTTGAACAAACTGTGCGAAAACGAAAATATTTCGAGTGTTAACATAACATCTGAACAAGCTACTCGACAAGATTTAGAAGAAGTAGAAAATTACCAGCTCGCGAAGAATTGGTATTTAACTGCGCATTTCACAAACAAGAACAATAAATACACTCCACGAACAAACCATACTTTTATGCCATGTACAGAAAATACAGTACCTATTATTCTAAACGCATAGAATTTTGTAATAATCCTTGCCTTGTATCGCGCATACTTTTTACAAATGAAGCAACATTCACCCGTGACAGCATTAATAATACTCACAACAATGTGTGGTCACACAAAAATCCCCACTCAACAGTAGAAAGTAGTTTCCAACATAAGTTTCCGGTAAACGCGTGGTGTGATATAATTGATGGTTCTTTGATTAGCCATTTTTTTTTTGGGAGAATAGCCTCACAGGAGATAATTACTTAATTTCTTATAAAATTATTTATACGGACTACTAGAGGATGTTCCTTTAAACATCAGAATGCAAATGTACTACCACCACGATGGATCTGCTGCACTTTTCGGGTGAAGCAACATTTGGACGACAGGTTTCCAGGGCATTGGGTTGATCACGGTGCACTAATTCGACATATTAGAAACGCTGCAGCTGATCTTAAACAAAGACATGACTCAATCAGGAGGCGCCCTTCGTAACGAAGCAGAAAATGTTTATAGTTGAATGGCGATATTTTTGAACATTTCTTATAAGAACGCTATAGTTACCGAAACGTCAATGTATGAAATTTTGTTTATTTTTAATTACGCTATAACTTGAAAACATAAAAGTCGGGTAATAGTAAGTATTTGATTTTTTACTTGTACAATAGACTTCTGGAGTTTGATCCGTTGCTCCCGACTCAACCCGTATAAAAAAATATTCAAAAAATAAAAAAAAATAGTGATTATCTTATTTATATCATACAAAAACAATCCCGATTTACTACAACAATCAAATTGAAGTAAAAGCACGTCCAAAGTAGCAAAGTAGCATTTATTAAATTCGACTAGAAAGAATTTACGAGCCAAGGTGTTATTGTCAAGTGTCTGATGAAAGAATGGGTCATATTACGAATATAGATAGCCAACACTTTCATCAAGAGCTTTCAAGTATCGAGAAATGGTGTCAAGGCGTTTATTTCAAAATGATACCCTTTGAAGAGTCAAAGTCTGTGAATAATCTTCATAAATGACAGCTTGATATTTCAAAACAATTTAGATGTAATTATTGTATGATATAAAAATAATAGAATCAAAAGAAAACTGGAGCTAAAGTAACTCCTACTGTAATTAAAATTCGTGCTTATAGATTTCCTACAAAAATTTAGCATATATTTATATCTACTTTAATGGTAACGACAAAAGTTTAATTATATATTGTATTAATATTGAAACAATACTACAATTTTCGGTATTTGTATAATAGAACAAAATTATATATAGAAAAAATTATTATAGGAATCACGAAATTAACATTTATTAATAATAATTCAAGGCGAGATTCAACGCCATGTTAATAATAACTGTCCTTGTTTCAGCCATATAAACCTTGAGTTAAAATTTAGAATTAGAATTATTTAAAATCTTTCCTGTAAATTAAAAATATAACACATAGATTCTACAAAGTTAAGGTAATCCATTTAAGTTCCACAACGCGTCTTTTCATACGCTTAAAAGAAAATGCTCCCTCGTCCTTCTACACTAAATGTTCTTGATACTAAACATCAGTAATCGTTAGTGAAAATATAATAGTGTTTAAAGGTATTTTAATTTAACTTTTGTGATAACCAAAGTTGAGGTCACTGTACGATTTGCAAATATTTCTTCCTAATGCAACGGCAGTATTTAACACAAGAGCATGTACTTCACATTACATGAAGAAAAGAACAATTATACAAAAATAATTACAACCAAATGTATATATTATTATGACGTCGAACTAATTAATGATACATAATACTTCGTTGAAATATTATATATACTCACTTTGGAAATATCGATCTAGTAAACTTGATGTGTAGAAGCTTGTCTTAATAATTTTGTAATTGTGAAGTTTTTTTTTTCAAATGTGTCTATTGATCGGAGCATTGTTTACATGTGCTCCGAATTACCTTAATGGTAGATACCAGAGATTTATATCTTATTGGCAGAGTGGTTCATAACTAACAGGTAAGCTAGTTTATAAATATTCTTTTTATATAAAGTTAATATATTAAGATAATGTAACTCTGCTATTATATTCAAGATGTATTATATTTAAAGCACAAAGGAGTTTCTATGTCGTTATTACAGACAAACTGTTTTATTATTTTAATTTCATTAAGTTAATTAAAACTTGATAGGCTATTCTTAATTTTATATTTCACAATAATTATTATAATTTCTTTAATTAACTAAATTTGGTATAATATTTTGGATCAAAATTTATATTCTAAAATATTAATTTTAGTAATGACTGTGATAATACTGTTATTCAATACTGACTTTAATTTATAATAATCTTCTTTACTTTACTTTAATTTAGACTCCGATCTTGTCTGGATGTGATTTAATCGATTTGCCTGAAATTAATTGGATATTATATCCTTTAGGCTGTAGAAATGGGTATCCACTCACCAAAATCGTAAGATGTGTGGAACTCTAGCAGTTACTTGACGAATTATTTTAAACTAGATGGTGTTGATAATGGCTGCTAATATTTGTCTAATTTCTTTAACGTAGAACAACTAAATGATTATTTTCAAGGAAAACAGAAAAAATTATTCTTTGATACGTAACAAAATGTTTAAACGTATATAAGTGGAAGCAAAAAATGAATTTACAACCTTCTGGGTCTTTCTTTAATGGTATCTACTCCAAAAGATTCTATGTTCTTCAATAAATAGTTATTGATGAAAATGAGTTTCCAAATAAGTAATTATATGTTTATATGTAAGTGTAATGCTTTTATTTTGATCAAAATTGAGATTATTTCTTTATATACTTATACGAGTTTTAAATATTTCGCAAACATTTCTTTGTCTGTAATCTTTACAGAGGAAAAATAATAATAAATAAATATCCTATCACTATGGAAATTAAGATATCATTTTTAATATTTTAAATAAAAATAGTAAGATTTTGATGTTCTTGACTTTTATACGGTAATTTCAATCTATAACTCAATTTCATATCAATAAGTGAAACATTTAAAGTATAATTAGTAGTTTAATGCTTTTAGTTTACTGTTGCATAATTTCCTTAACATTTTTAATGCATTATATTATTAGGTATTGACATACATTACAATTTACAATGTCTGTCAACTTTTGAACTAATTATAGATAATTACAGATACTCATCAAGAATTTATATTATGCAATGCTGTGATGAACTAAGTGAAATGTAAATAAGATGTTAGAAATATTAACAAAAAAAAATTATCGTAGCTTAAAAACTAAATGTATATATAAAGAAAAAATGAATAATTAAAGTAATAGGCTCTATCCCATTTTAATATATACCTATATATATATATATATATATATATATATATATATATATATATATATATCAATTCATAAATTATTGGAGTTTTTTGGTTTTTATATGAAATATTTACAAATATCAAATTAGTATGTAACTGCAGAGTAAGTGGGGATGCAAGCATTGCTGTCTACAAATTACAAAGCAAATCATACGAAATCTTTAATTGAAAAATATTGTCTACGTTGGGACTTGAACCCAAGTATACAGTTTGCCGGACTGTCGCTTTCACCACTTAAGCCACGATAGACCTTGGTTCAAGCTATTTAGAAATGCATTATAAAGTAACTGTGTTAATGAATCAGATGTCAGATATTGAATGTAGATGTCAAGTTGAAAGCAGAAGTCAGTTTTGAAAGCTGATGTCAGTTTTGATAGCAGATGTCAGTTATTGAAAGCAAATGTCAGGCATTGAAAGCAGATATCTGTTTTGAAAGCAGATGTCTATTATAAAAGCAAACATCAGATTCGAAAGCAGATCCCTGTTTTGAAAGCAGATCCCTGTTATTGAAAGCAGATGTCAGTATTTTGGGAACAGATGTCAGTTTTTGAAGGTTTTAAATTTCTAATTATTACTTCATAACTATATGAGTGTTTAGATAATTTCTTAGCCATTTATTAAATATATCAATTGATAAATTATTGTAGTTTTTAGTCCTTGATATTTGTAAATATTTCATATAAAAGCCGAAAAACTCCCAATAATTTATCAATTGATAGATTTAATAAACGGCTAAGAAATTATCTACACAACTATATATAGTAAATTCAAATTGTAGGCGATTTAAGGTCTGGTTTTACTTCAAAAACTATGTATTTAAAACAATCCTACATGTACATGTTTCGGCTAATGATGCCTTTCTCAAGGAATACAAAATACAAATGACAGTATATTAATGTCATACATTTGTAGTTGCTATGGATAAAATAATTCAATGATACATTCCAATTTAATAATATCATGCCTTGGTATTTTAAAATGGATGAACAACAAAAACAGGAAAACACAAGACATGAGTAAAGACGGCAGACTATGTGCCCACACTGTCAAATTTAATAATATTTAATAATATAATTTAACAGTGTATTAGATAAAAATGTAGATTTTACAAAATTAGGGCAACTTTTTACCAATACTGAAGATCCATTGTACAGATACAAAGAGCACTTTAACTATGCAAATGTAACAGCTCTCAACGTCGAACAAACCTTCTCAGTATATAACATATATATACGTCGCTACGTACGAACCTTTCCGAGACTAATACAGAAACATATATTATGGTGCAGTTTTTTCATCGCGCACATCCGCATTTTTTTGCAACAATATAAACATGTTGGGTAAGTTATTTATGTTTTTTCTTAACGTTTTGTATAGGGATTCGATATATTTATTTTTACAAAATTTAACCGTGTATTATTAAATTTGACAGTGTGGGCGCATAGTCTGCCGTCTTTAGACATGAGTTATTATTATGTATGCGCCCGTGGAGCGACTTAAGATCCAAAGCTGTCGGCATTCGCATTAAACGAGAAGGAAAACCACGAAAACCTACTCGTACAACCAGACAGGAATCAAAACACGGAATAGTCAGCATGATAAGCAAATGTATAGAATTTTAAATAACATGAGATATATAATTATATAACAGCAACATATATTATGATGGTAAATTGCAGATTGTTACATAATTAAGTTAGAGTATATACTGCTTAAATTTTTTATATCACTTCTGTTGTTAATTGAGTTTTTTCCTGTTTAATACTAATAATTTCTTTAATTTCCCTTTTCATTGTGTGTTGTTCTTTATCAATTATCTGTGTGTTTTCAAAATCGAAATGGTGATCGGGTTGTAGTTTGTGTGTAGATAAAGCAGTTTTGTCTGTTTTAGAGTATTTGTGGGTTTGTATTCTTTTGTATAAATATTGTTTAATTTGATCTATGTAGTAACTATCGCAATCGCGGCATGGTATTTTATAGATGACATGTGTTTCTCGATTTTTTCTATTTTAGGTTTAAGTTTTGTAAATAGATGTTTATTAGTATTACTAAGTTTATATGTAGTAGCTTAAAATACCAAGCGATTGCGATAGTTACTACATAGGTCAAACTAAACAATATTTATACAAAAGAATACAAGCCCACAAATACTCTAAAACAGACAAAACTGCTTTATCTACACACAAACTACAACGCGATCACCATTTTGATTTTGAAAACACACAGATAATTGATAAAGAACAACACACAATGAAAAGGGAAATTAAAGAAATGATTAGTATTAAACAGGAAAAAAACTCAATTAACAACAGAAGTGATATAAAAAATTTAAGCAGTATATACTCTAACTTAATTATGTAACGATCTGCAATTTACCATCATAATATATGTTGCTGTTATATAATTATATATCTCATGTTATTTAAAATTCTATACATTTGCTTATCATGCTGACTGTTCCGTGTTTTGATTCCTGTCTGGTTGTCCGAGTAGGTTTTCGTGATTTTCCTTCTCGTTTAAGGCGAATGCCGACAGCCTTGCATCTTAAGTCGCTCCACGGGCGCATACATAATAATAACTCATGTCTTGTGTTTCCCTGTTTTTGTTGTTCATCCATTTTAAAATACCAAGGCATGATTTATTATTATTAAATTCGAATGTATCTTTGAATTATTTTATCCATAGCAACTACAAATGTATGACATTAATATACTGTCATTTGTATTTTGTATTCCTTGAGAAAGGCATCATTAGCCGAAACATGTACATGTAGGATTGTTTTAAATACATAGTTTTTGAAGTAAAACCAGACCTTAAATCGCCTACAATTTGAATTTACCATAACATACTAAGGTCACGAATTAATTATCTTTATATATATATATATATATATATATATATATACATTGTTCTATAAGTTTTATAGTGTCTTGACCTGTCGTAGAATGTTTCGCCATTCCTTTCAATTCCTTGCTATTGCCCCCTAGTTCGGTATTTTGAGCATATTCACGCCCTTCAATATCTGATATATAAAAACGTCTTTTAAGTCATCCTTTACGTTTTTTTCGCACTGAAACTTGGGATATTATTTGTTTAGTGGGATTAGCATCACTCGATCTTTTAATGTGACCTATCCATGTCAGTCGTCCCACTTGTTGTACCGTTTAAAGTTATATTGTCTATTCTAACCCCTGCTTTCTAGAATTCTAGAGTACAGCAATGTACTGCCGAAATAATTTCAGAGTTAGTGTTAGATACATTGGTAAAGTTTGAACTTTCAACAAACCAAGTGTTAATGTTTGTGAGCGATGGTGCCGCAAACATGTTCCCTGTAGGACGGTCTCCAAAAAATGATTTGTTAACTCGTTACATATTGTGTGTAAAATTCATGCTTTACACCTTGTGACAGAAACTAATCGTAGATATTATCCAGATGTAGATGCATTAATTGCGAGTAAAAAGGCTGTGTTTCTCAAATCCCCAAAATGTATTCGCCAATTTCATAGGCTGTGCTCCGATATTCCTAAACCATCACGTGGAATTCTTACACGTTAAGAAATATGGTGACAGACTGCCTTTTACTATCATAAATGTTTTAATAACATTAAGATGGTGGGTTGTAATTCGAGCCCAGATAAGCCGCAGCTGTCAAGCAAAACTAGTTAAAATCTCAAGATAGGTTAAAACAGATTTAAAAACTATTAACAACAATTATGTCAGAGGAGTGGAGGCAATAGAAAAATTATGAAACCCTGAAATCTCTGCAAATAGTGCAACGTGTTCACGCACTTGTGAAGGTGCGTCAACAGAACCTTTAAGTTATTTGAAAGATAATTTTATTCAAATATAACATGCGTAGATGAAGAACGCTCGTTTTCCGCATATAAGCACATATTTACTCCGCAACGCACTCGGTTTGCGGAATTAACTGTGGAAACACATCTGATATTGCAAATGTTGAACTGCCAAGTTTGTGACTTCACGGAAGACGTTGCTACGGGCTGATTTAGCTCGTCTGTTGGTTTTAAGTCAGCATATATACATTTTTGAAATGTCCGGTATTTTGAAACCGTTTGATTAGGCCCACCTGTATTAATTTGTTTCCTTGTCGTTTACTTTTGGATTCCGATGTATGTATCGAGGGAATTATCAAATGATAATTAATTCCCCCCATCAGAGATTTATCTAATACTTTAATTTAATCTTTTAAACATCTATTGGAATTGTATTTGTATAGGTAGTTAGATTTTTCTATCTGTAATATTTGAAATTGAAATTTGAAATCATTTTATGCATTTAGTTATTTCAATACGTACTAAACCTAGATTGTTATTTACATCATCGTTCACTAAGGATTTTGTTATTTATTATTCTCCCTTTGGTTAGATTTGAACTACGTACTTTCCGAAGCTTAAGACATCAGGTTGTGTAAGGAACATCTATTTGTGTATAGTATATTTTCTTTTTCTAGTTAATTATCTCTCACAGGATTGTCTGGAATTTTACATTAATTAAAGGGTGGTTTGTCATTGTTTTATACATACTTCAATTTCCTTTCGAACATCGTACAGGCTTTCCAGTTCATTTATAAAAATATCTGTTTAGTATTGTCAATTAACTAAGGTTAGTCTAGTCATTCATTTTGTTTACTTACTTAACATTTACACTTTCATGTGTTTTACATGTGGGTGTGTGTGCCAAGTATGCCGTATAAAATGGTGTATTAGAATATTGCAGATAATTAAAATAAAATACATTGAAGCAGTTTCTTAATTAAATCTTGTGCTTTTTCGGCTATTTAGAATTATTATATGGTAGTTTTTCTTTTTAGTATCCCCCTTTGTCGTATTGAAGTGTCAGAGATATCCTTGGTCTATTTTCTGGACAGTGGTCTTTCATTAAGAATTCCCTATATAAATGTAATTAATTAAAATTTCTTCTCAGTTGGGTTTTGTATTTTATTGCCCTAATTTTGACGTATCTAAATGTTTTTCTAAGCATGTAATTTTTATTTAAATTCTTCTCTACAGTGGCTTCACCTATCATTTGTTTTCACGAACTACGTAGCTTATCGTATAAAAGCATCGAGTTTGCGAAATCTCGCTCTCTTGCAATTTAGTCGTCAATTATAACTCGGAAAACATCCGAGGACGTCATTCATTTGGGAATGACATTGTAATGACTTGTTAAAAGTTCCTAATTACTTTGCTTATGCGATTTTTAGTCATTATAATTAATATAAGCAACAGAAGGATATAGTGAGATATCAAAAGTGTCGTTATCGCGGTATTTAGCGTTTTTTTTAAATTGCCATTTGAGAGCACGCGGTCGTGGGTATTTACTATATTGTAGGTGAGCTTTTTTCTCGATGTGTAATAGCATTGATTCCTTTATTATAATTTATTTTTGCTACATTCGTTTTTTTCTTTCTTAAATTTAAAAGAATTCACTCACGAGGCATAAAATTCCTCGTATGGAACTTAAAGTTACACTTTGGGCATAAAACTTCCTGAGATGAGTCCCATATTCACAGATTTTGGTGGATAAATCATTGCTAGAAGCTGAACTGAGTGTATACCATTGTCGAAGAAGAGTGGTAAGTCGTTTTCAAGGAAGATCTTGATTAGTCCGGAATTGTAATGTAATAGACAATTTTATTCACAGAAGGTAGGATCTGCTTTCATTTTTCTCCTGGAGTCACACGGACAGTTAATTTACAACTCACTACGAAGAATCTATTGGTGTTAAATGTAATATATTTATCGTAAATTAGATAGAGTCAATTTTTAGAGTAACTTAATAGCAATCGATAACTCTCCTTTTGTTTGCACAGGGTGGTCGAATTTTTATTATTGTATTAGGGTTATGTACTAGTTTTCTTTGATTTTTTGTGGTAACGTAGAAATAGTTCTAAATCTTAAATATTACATTCTATGGAATGGTTAAGACAAACGTATTGCTAAAATTTATATCATGATTTCGTTGTTCAATTTTCCTTATTACGATTTTAAATTGTAAACTGTTTTTTTATAATTAATAATATAATTATTATTTGCTGCTGTCTTATAACTTTTATCTTTCTAAATTCATAGTATAATTTTACTACAATTTAACTTCAGTATTTATTTGCTTTTCTAATGCATATTAAATGTGCATTATCATTCTGTAAGTAACAATTACTATACTGGATGAGTCAAAGCTCAGTATCAATTTATTACCATTATTTAAACTTTATTTATATAACTTTTGTATTCATTAAGCAAGTTGGTCATTGATATTTTTTTTAATTCAGTATTAATCGTGGCTCGTGAGCCTTATTTAGATCTTGTATCATTTTCTTTGTTATATCTCAATCTTACATTTCGCATGTTTATTGCTGTTCAACAGATATGCTTGTTGATATATTGCTTGTCGTTAATAAATTACATCTTGTTATTGTCTTATTTGGCGTTTTGTTGTTGTGGTAGGAATTGTCCACGTATTACCTGCTATTTATTTAACATACTTTCGGCAGCATCTGTGTTCGCTGTACCGGTTTGAGATTATAAACACGGTGGCGCCTATTATCAAACAGAACCTCTCCCTAGCTCATTACTTAACTGAATTAGCCTCTCAATCGAAGATCTCTAGGGCAATCGTGTTGTTGGGTTGGTAAGTTGGATAGGTTTTATGTTTCATGGTGAAAGCGCATGTTACAACGTTCAAAGCGGTAAAAGTGTTTCACCACTTTTTATTAAATTTATACCTTATTATTTATTTATATAGGTTTCGGTGTACTTTTAACACTAATAATTTATTACTTTAAACGAGCGAAGTCCGCTCAAGGTTGTCCGGTGGCGACTGACAAAATATATGCGATGTTGCTCGAATGAATTATCATAATTATAGTAAAGAAAAAAGATTAGAAGAAATTAATGTCAAATTATCAGCAAGTTATCTTGAAAAACGGGATCACAATCTAGAGTTGCTTCCTTATTTTTCGTCTATTTATAGTTAGAAAATGTATACAACTACAAAATGTCACGAATGTTCACATAACCTTACGATTACAGCTGACAGTAGATTATATTTAAATGTAGTTTATAATTTTAATATTCCTATAAAAAACATAGTTGGTTTAAGTTGCGAATTTTTAGCAACATAAACAAAAGGTTTTTAAGTTAATGCTAATACACATTGTATTAAGAAATATGCTTTTTTGAAAACTATCGATACATTTGTTGAGGAATCTGTGCTTTGGATAATTAATTCTAAGAATTGTACATATATCTATACTACACTTGATTGGATGAATTAATTAGATCTCCATTTTTCAATAAAATAAATATATAGAAGCCATTGTGGTGATTCTCGATGGGAATGATATATGCGTTAATAATAAGCCCTAAAAAAACGCCCTCTCATGCCTTTTTTGTGCCTGTCATCATTTTAATATTTGTGGCTATATATCTGTCATTTCTAAGTTTATGATATTTATATATAAACGCAGCAGAAGACATCTTGTACGTAGATTTTATGTTTAACATAAGATTCTAATTGAAAACAAGTGACATGCATCTCCAGAGAAGTTCTTAACATAATATATAATAATAATGCTATACCATAAATCCACTATACCATATCGAGAGTTTAGAAAGGAAATAAGGGTCATTTTTATATTATTGTTCGTCTTTTGTATGTTTTGAATGGAGCCTTGGTAATATTTCTTTTCAATTATTAATAATTTGACTGGCACTACCTGAAGTTCTTTCCTTCTTTCATTCTCATAGTACGCACGTAATCCTAATGTGTATACAATAAAAATAAAACTACGGAGCGAATTGTACAACTTAAATTATCTAAATCTTGTGAACCGCTAATGTTGTATATATATATTCTCCCTTTCAAGTTGCTTTGGATAAATTCCAAGCGGAAGATGAAATAATGAGCTTGAATTTGTAAAAGTCAAATTATTATTTATACGTCTGTTACATTTCATTTTCTCTCTGTATATCTTAACATCACTCAACTTACTGAAATGATTAAACAGTATTATTGCACAGAATGAAAAACTATCAAATTAAAATATCAATACTTCTTCATTAAAGAACTTTTTTTTTATTTTATTGCGTTACAGTAACCAATAAATTCTTCTGCAAACGATTCGTTTATTGATATTTTATAAAGGCGTTTTATGAAAACCTAATTTCACCTAATTATTTATATTACTGCAAATACGAGAAATAAATAAAAAGCTTCCATTAAGCTGTTATTACAAAGATAAATTAGATTTACTATACCGAAGGTTCTATTTCAATTGATGTGTAGATAATATATAATAAGAATATTATATTAATTTATTTTTAACTAATAAAATTAAAAATTTATGCTAATCATAAATTTGTAAATCGCACAATATTAAGCTATTAACCGATATGTAAAGATAAAGGTCCATGGGCCAGAGAAAATAAGCAATAGGCTGACATTTTTGCAGAACATCTAGTTGAGATTTTCTCAAGAAGAAGTAGAAAATATAGAATATTTGTTGTGTATAGCGACCAAGAAAAAAAAGGGGTGAAAGATATATATGAGTAATGCCTTCATAGAAAACTCGCGGTCCAATGTTCACGTAGTAATAAGAAAATGATTTTCCTTTATTCAAGTCCAGCCCTGTTGCAAGCAAATATACGGGCGGCAATACGGGCTTCCACCTCTAATTCATCAGTAATTCTTCTTTACCGATGCATTATATTGCTAAATAATTCCATATAAATAATTAAAAAACAGGTATCTATCCCATTCGACATGCTACATAAAGCTTTTTGTTTTATGACGATTTTTGTTTTATTATTAACATAATAATTTTAATTTTAGAAGAAGTCAAACATTCAAACTATTTACTTTTAATCACATTTTAATTAATGCCGCATATGTTTGTCGACATATTCGACGTAAAGACTATTATTAATATCCACAAAAAGAACATCGTCATATGTGCGGCCGAGAATGTTTTGGTAAGAAAACAACAACATAGACTATCTATGAATAGGACCGTATTGTAAAAAGTATTGTCCGAAATTTTATTGATTTTTTTCAGGTCAATGAACTTGAATTACAGTTCTATTTTGGACAATTATAGAATAAACAAAAATATGGACCGGCTTTAACTACATTTTGGCCCTAAAAATTTGGAAATTTTTGATGAATTACAAATAAATTTCTTTTTTAATTTTCAGCTAAACATTTATACGTATTCATTTATATTTACATAGCTTTGACGCTACTCAGTGGTAATCTTTAGATATCATCAATAATAAAGGAGGTGGATAAAGAAATTAGACGAGCTTGAAACCAAGAAAAGCACCAGGATTTGACTTAATCACCAGTGAAATTCTAAAACATCTTCTTAAATAGGGAATATTAATGCAGAATTTAGATTGAAAGATGTTCGTGCGTACTGGAAAGTCGCAGAAGTAATGTTGTCGAAACCTGGGAAACCACCAAATGATGTTAAGTGCTACAGACTTATGTCCATATTGCTAATAGCTTCAAAGCTAATTGAAAAGCTAGTTCTTAAGAGATTGAAACCTCTATTAGAAAAGAACAACATTGTCCACAATTTTCAATTCGGCTTTAGACGAAAACACTCGTGCACACGTGCACTCGAAGGAAAACAAATATGCTTGGTGATCTTTTAGATGGTGCTCAAGCCTTCGACAACGTTTGACATGAAGGCTTAATATACAAATTGAGCAAGATGCTTCCGAATCAATATGTAGAAATACTAACTTCGTATATCTCGAACAGATTTTTAGATTAATCAGGAAGATGAAAATTCTGACCTGAAATAAATAAGAGAGGGCATTCCCCAAGTCAGTGTCCTACCTTGGAACATGCCCACCATCAAATTCCACTGAATACTATGCTGCGGTGTGAGTACATCTAATACCGATGCTCTCACACCAAGTTAATAAATATTTAACCAAACGATGTAATGGGGATCGCCACCGGCAATGTTAGGTCTATATCTAGTCTCTGGCTACCGATTTTTATCAACATTGCCTCGCCGGATATCAGACGACCCGCGACAGCACAGAGTGAATGAGCTAAAAGTGCCAAGACAACTCTTTCAATATATGATGATTTGAAGAGCATCCCCAGAAAACAACTAAAATCTAGGAGACCGATTGGGCGGATGCGGAAGTTCAGCTGCCCATAAATGTCAGTGATAACTGGATAACCCTCCTCGAACTATATTGAGAAATAGAGATTTAATTTCTGATCCTGTAACCAAAGTCCGGTTTAAGGGTCTAAACTAAATAGGTTCCGCACAGGCCATGGAGGGTACAATTCAATGCTGCATAAATGGGAATTAGCAGATATCAGCCTCTGCGACTGCGGAAATGCGGAACAAAGCGAGTAAGCGACTGCCAGGAACAAGTTTTCCTGATGGCATGCGTGATCTGAGCAAGGCAATTCCTGCAGAACTGAACTACTTGAAACATTTGAATATTAGTGTAAATTTTTGACCTTTTTTATTTTAATAACTTTTAACATGTGTTATTGTTTATTACATTATTTTTTATCTAATTTGTTGTGGTTTATGGTTTGTATCTTATTTTGAAGTTATCTTAGATATATTTGTTAGTTTTTTGTTTTTATATCGCTTCCCATATGAAATAAATAAATACCGAAGTCACGTTAACGAAATTGGTACTACAAGTATTGGATAAGCAATAGTTATTTTGCGAAAAAATAAGTAATCTTAACGGATTCCACATATTTTCCTCACATCATTTCAGCGGTTGATCTAAGTGAATGAATTCGAAAATAATTATAAATTTTTATATATTTAACATACTAAGCGTAATAAATAATACAGTGTGTCCACATGAAACCTCCCTGATTTCAAATGTTAATTGTAAGGAAACTATGAGTTCTAGAGATTTTCGGTATCATGAATAGCAACAAAAATTTATTTTGCTGCAATTTTTTTCCCCCGAAAAATTTAATTTTTGTTCCATGCATTATTGGTATATCATATAATTGTCATTATTTTATTGCAGGTATTGACTAACGAGCAGAGGTTAGGTAGAAGTTAGGCCCAGTGCGTGATATGGTACGCTGAAACGAAATCACCGATTACCGTCCAAAGGATTTCATCAACATTCCACACATCTGGAATGGTTAATCGTCACAACGTTCGTATTTGAGGTTCAGAACAACCTAACGCTTTTCGGGAACATGTCAGAGACAGTGACATAGTGAATGTGTGGTGTAGTCTGATACTTCAAAGAATCGTCGGACCATTTTTCTTCATGGAAAAATCATAACTGGTGCCATTTATCTTGACATGCTTGAAAAGTTTGTTTTCCCACAGCTGTTACCTTTGCAATTAAATGTGATATTCCAACAGGATGGTGCCCCATCGCACTGGAGCACAGACGTTCATCGTTCCTTAGACGAAATATTTCCGCAGCGATGGATCGGACGAGGTGGACCCACTGCTTGGCCACTGCGATCTCCAGACATAACTCGTCTGAATTTCTTCCTGTGGGGATATGTCAAAAATATGGTCACACCTGAATGCTGATATGTGCAACACTTGGATTGAAATTGAATATCGACTGGACATTCTGAGACCTACGAACGGAGCCCATATCGAAGTGCATACATAGACAAAACTGTAACTTTTACCGACAAATAAACGTTTGCAGCAAAATAAGCTTGTTTTGTTGGTTTTCATGACGCCGCAAATCTTTAGGACTTATAGTTTCCGCTACAATTAACATTTTATATCAGGGAGGTTTCATGTGGACCTTGTACATATTGCTATAGATTTTTCCTTGGACAAGAAAGGAAATATGATTGAACAATTTTGAACTCTATAATGAAGGACATTTTTAAAAAAATTAGCTATTTCAGTTGTATGTTTATTTATTTCAGACGGGGATCGTTATATATATATTTTATTTTATAAGCATAAAATTTTTATAATGTTTGAAATTATGATTAACCCTCGTATATTTAGGTTGACCAGAGGATTGAACTTGCCGCTCTTCCGGATATTGTATTTGTTAAAATGTGTTGTCTGTATATATTTTGATTTTATAGATGGTAGGGATGGTCAGGCGGATGTTGAAATTTCATTTTTGAGTTAGAGATATCTTGACGGTTAAAGTGATCGGTTTATTAAAGAATAAAATTCTCAATTTTATTCTTTGTTTTATAAAATCGGGTTGAATATTGTTTATGCATTTATTGTAAGGTGCATGTAAATCTTAATTCGATTTTTGCGAGTGTTTTGATGTTTATTGAATTTTTTTTTTATGAAAAAGATATCTCTCGTGCATTTTATAAATTGTACATGGATCTATGTAAGTTGATAAAATATTTTGTTTATATATTTGATATCACGATTCTTTTCATTATTATAATTTCATGTATTTCTTGTAATAATTTATATTTGAAAGTAGTATATGGGTATTAGAGAAAGTTGTCATGTTTTTTGTAAGGGAAGTTTTTTCTTAAAATAATTTTCGAGAACATTTTTGAATTCAAGGTTGGAGTTTTCTTTAGTGGGGATTGACCTTGTTGTGTCATTTTTGCGCTTGACAAAATTCAATTTTCGTGAGTTTCGAAAACTTAGTTGTTTTTGACATTTGTTTGAAGGGGTCAAAGTAGAGGTTAAACTTGACAAATTTCACTAGTATTTATTAGTTTTATGTTTGATCGAGTGTCACAAGGGGTTTTTCTCTGTGTGCGAGTCATTATTCACAAAGAGTGTTTCCTCATTGCTACTGTTTGATGATGCTTTAGCACCCTATACACTTTGTAGAGGGATTTTTTTTATTTTTTTTTTAAATAAACTAACAAAGGAACTGATTAGATTTTTATTTGTGTTTATCGTTTTATTCTGGGAAAAAAACTTGAACCTGATCCATGAGGAACGATTCATGAGATGGGAGATCGTGGATTCTACTAGACTGAATAGCCGGCAATATAAGCTGTAGTGTGAATAAAAAATTAATAAGCAATATCAAAGTAAATTCCACTGCAATATGTCATACGAGCTGTTGATAAATAAGACATTACTGTCTTTAAACAATTGCTGTAAAATTAAATCTACTTGAATTCCTCAGAATAGAATCGTTAATGAAATTTATTCTAATGGAAACTAATCTTCCCTATATTATAAGTAGACATCACACTAAAATCACTTAAATGTATACATGTTTATAATTATGTTCTGTATTATAAAACACATTTTACAAAAATCAAATCGGGCCTTCCAACTAAATAATTTTATTAAATCGAATTCTCCGATATACTAAAATTTATTAAATGTATCAAGGGTGCATGTGTTCATCACTCGTTGCGCGTCTGTTGCCACTTTACTGCCACTACAAATAAACTAGAAATTTAGAAAGAATTAACACTCGTACGTAGTACCTGTCATTCACTCCGCACTGAACTACGCGTGGTTTGTCTGTCATTTGTCAAAACTTCTAAAGATAATACGCGGTTTGGTCCTTGTTAAACGGTAAAGTTGTTTCTCTATTATCAAGAAAATACGTACTTATCTCTCAATTCTATTCTCTAAGATATATTTTTTAAATTATTAGGTTACCTAATAATCTATTTAATAAATAAAACAATATAATATACAATTTTAAAAATTCAGCGAATTTATTAACAAAAAACATTATTGATTTTATATTCTTTCCATGTTGGTTGGATAAGCATAATTTTATATGATTACAATATACAGGGTGTTTCAGAGGGAATTATAAACATTTTGGGAGGAAGTAGAAATGTCTATTTTGAGTGAAGAAGTTGATATAAACATGCGTTTAATTCACAATATTAGGAAGATACAGCTTTTTGAATATTATTCACAAAAAGCCTGGAAAAAGATTAATTTAAAACATACGAATACTGCGCGTAGCAGTTCAACATAACTGGGCGTTCCATTACAACAAATCTTGCTATTATTACACCGTAAATAGCTGAAGAGCTAGACGGTCAACTTGATGTAATATACACTGATTTTACGCGGTATCACCATCATCATATGGTATTATTGCAGAAATTAAGTGCATTTGGTCTCTCTAGTGCTTTAATTAGATTATTTTACAAAGGTATTTTTAATAATATAAAATATTATTAAAAATTTGGTGTGAAGAACACAAATACAGGTTCACTATTAATATTTTTTGTGAACGTGTCCGAATATATTAATAATGAACCTGTATTTGTGTTCTTCACACCAGATTTTTAATAATATTTTCTATTATTAAAAATACCTTTGTCTTATACAAAACTGGTGGGGTTTACCTACTAATGTATGTTTCAATTATTCTGATAGATTATTTTAGCTTCAAGATAGGCACAACTATGTTAATTATATTGGCTTTGGCTTACATTTCTACAACATGTATACGCAAGGCTCTAATTTAGGACCTCCGCTTTTTATTATGTTCATTAGTGACCAGCTAACTTCCATACCCTGTGTAGTTTTGACATATGCAGATGATCTTAAGATTTATGGTGCCATCTTAAACGAAACTAGACATATCTTGCCTGCAGAACGCATTGAACACTATAATTGAATGATCTAGGAAAAACAAGCTTAATCTTAATATTAGCAAATGCAATTCTGTATCTTAAACGAGGAAACATAATGCCTTAAAACAGTTTCTTATTTCATCCATAGTAAGCCTGTTCTTCTGAGGTCACTTCGCCGTTCTTTTGCAACGGCTCTACTATTCCTAATGTGCTCAAGCAATTCGCCTCTTATACTTTTGCTTATAGACGTTTTTAATTCATCTCCCCAAACAATCTATTGAGGTAAGATTTGTAATCCTGATGCCCAATTAACGAGACCATATTACGAGACCATATACGAGACCAATTCATATTTGAGGGCATATTAGATTTTAGTAATGTGCCACCTGACTGCTAGAATGTGCAGCAACTCTGTCATGTTGGAAAATCTTTCTCAAGAAAATGTAGATAAGTAGAAGATCCGATAACTCAACAGGAATAATTAAATGTTTGTCAGTAATACAATAATATACTTGAAAATTTATCTCTATGCCATACGAGTTTTTCTTAAAATACCCATATGGATTGTGAGTGTTGGCAGAATTAATTCAAATAGTCGGCAATTAGCAATTTGCCATGGACAAAATAATTCCAATCGTCTCGTTTCATCCTACTTCAATATATTGAATTCGTCGTAAATGATGAGCATAAAACCTATGCAAAGGTAATGTGTACCATACTTCAATACCATACGTCAAACTTGGTTCTACTGATTGAATGGTGACTTCTGTTACTTCAACATTTGGTTCAATTACACGTTGGAAGTTTATGTGACTGTTGGGTAATAAGTTATATTAGACTGATATAATTGTGGTAGTCAAACACAGTTGCATGTAATACTTTGCGGTTCATTTATTTCCGTGTCTAAACATCAACAGTACTCTACATAGGCAACCAATTTTCAGCTGCGACTACAGCATTGTTGTTTGCGAGGCGCAAGTCGTCAACTGTGCAGCTCTCCCTAAGGCCAGGCTAGCATAACAATTGCTGGTCGGTTTGGCTCTCTCTGCATTAACACAGATCGCTATCCGCTGGTAATTCCATCTCCTAATGTTGGCGCGACAACAAGTAACATCAGTCTACTGTATACTCAATATCCTCCAAATTGTATAAGGCTGATTATGTCCAGGGGCAAGTTCCGCCTTCAATTCAAATGGGTTATTCGATTTTGTTCTTCTGCAGTTCTACGCGTCGATATGCAGGTGTAAAGACTTCTATTATTGCCTTTCTTTTTAGGAAACATTTTGAGGATTTAGATCACGATCTGGAGTGTGATCGTGTCGAGGATGTCATTTGTTTCCTTCTATCGTGCTTCAAGGCAGCTCGCTGCCTTACATCAGGTGAAGCGATGCCATCGAGAGCGTATATCTTCTCCAATGGGGTGAGACATAAGCATCCTGTAACTATCTATGCGGACCGTGTCGTTCAAAGCGATATCTACGTGTTTTGTATGAGCTACTGCACACCGCCGCCGCATATTCCCCGGCAGAAAAACAGAGAGACAGTGATAGAGTTTCTTAATGCGAGTGTACGATCTAGGGTTACTCCTAAGCATTATGGATATTTACATTAATTTTTCCGCTTGACTTCTCCACGCGATTCTTAGTTTACACTTAACCTCCCTGTTTCTCAGGTGGAATACACAAACTAGGATTCGGTATTAATTGATTATTTACATAGTACGCTGCCAGATCCTCCAAAGCCTCGAGAAGCATATTTTAGACGCCTCAAAAGGACTGTACTGGGCCGCTATTGCCGTGTCGGCAGCGTATATGATATTACGGGTTAATGCATGAACTGGTTGGTCATTTGTATACATATTGTACATAATTAGGGCAAGTGGAAATCCGATTTTTTGGTCCCACCACCTGCCACTCTTGCCATTGAGAGTCAAAAAGAATCTTCTATTTTCTAAAAAGGTCCTAATGATGCATCCCCACTGAAAGTCTTTTGTGGTTTGATAGACTTTATAGATTAGTTTTCGCTGGTTCACCGTGTCATATGCGGCCGACAGATCCACGAAAGCGGCTCCCGTAATCAGTTTAAGCTCAAATCCATCGTCGATAGGCTGAGGCACATTAAGAACTTGGCCATTATACGATCTTCCAGGTCTAAAGCCTGCCTGTTCCGGTATGATTTTCGATCAAGGTCGGCAGCTATTTTTGTTGCGAAGCATTCTCCCTTGAATTTTAAATAGATAGCATATCAGTGATATTGGATGGAAACTACTCATTTTTGCTGGATCTTTTCCTGGTTTGAGAAATGCCAGGACTCCTTCCTTCAGACTGCTGGGATTTGCGTGTTGAAGATACAGGAGTTCATTAGGTCGGTGATCCATTTCATGCTGTAGGAAGTAAATTGTTTAATCTGTTCCATTCTTATATCATCCAGTTCAGCAGCCTTATTGATTTTCATTACGTTTATTGGTTTACGGTTATTCTTTTGGCTTACTAACTCAAGAGGTTGTTTGGATGGCGTTATTTTCGTTGTCTAGTAATGTTAGGAGTACTTTGTGGTCCAAGTCGTTTACAGCATTTTTTACGACTAGTAAAAACATTTTCATTACAAAACCCGCAAACAAATTTCATAAAGACATTCTGCATTACGTGAAACCTTTTATTGAACATACTTCCACGAGGGCAGTTTTTTATATTATCTACCTACCTGTGAATGAAAAGGATTATAAGCAAAGTAATATCGAATTTTTTTACATATGATCGACTAACGATCACACTTTTCCAGCGTTCTTCTAATAAGGCTATACTTTCCAAAAAAATTCTATAAGTATGTCTTCAAAAAACTCCTCCACCGCTTCTTTCAGGCAATCATCCGAAGTAAAACGTCATCCACACAAACGATTTTTTAATTTAGGAAAGAAAAAGCGCTTGGTGCCAAGTTCGGGCTGCAGTAGTAGATTATTTCTCGGATTGGGTGAGCCCTGTGAAGTCCGCAATTGTCATGTAGCAGCATAATCTGTTGAGCAAAGTTGTGAGGTTTTTTTTGCTGTATAGCAGTTTTCAAATTTAAGAATTGTTTCCTTATATAATTGTCCTGTAATTGTAAACGCTTCCTTGATGTTCTCAATTGGAGAGATGCAAATAGTTTGGTCTTTTACTGGTATTCATTACACGATGCTTCAATGTATTTGTTAATGATCGGAGAAAGCCAAATAATATTAGATTAGATAGCCAAAGTTGAAAGATTTATTTGAGCTGCCCTGGAAATGATTTTCACACTTACTTTTTTCCATGGATTCATTGATTTTCATCTGTTTAGAGAATTGATAACCCTTTGCTTAGTGATAAATTTCAATACCTAAAAGACATAAAACGAACTGTAATTTAATGCCGTGTATCGCATTTACGATGAAGCTTTGTTGAGATGATAAATCTCGAAGGCTCATGCATGGATTTGTTCGATTTGCCGCCAATATATCATTATCTTCAGGATGTATATTCGACGAGGTTGAACATTCTGATAGATTTTAATAACACAGCCAGTTTCATTGAAAAGAGCATTTACAGTGGCTGCTTTTCCATGCGTAATGGGAGCACGTTGAGGATGTCTCAAGTTAAACTCTGCAGAAATTTTTTTGCTACTACGAGCATGATCACCAAGCAACCTGATTATTTCTATTTTTTCTCTTAATATTAATGGAATTTTACTTCTGTGGCCACTGATTAGAACTTAACGCAATATACTCAAAGTTTAATCTGACTGACATTTAGCACTAGTGTCAAATTATTACTATCTATGGCATTCTAATTATCAAATTGAAAAATAAACGTAATAATTTTGTGTACTGACAAAAAAAAATAAAAATGCGAATTTTGTCATGAAACAGTATATGGGGTTAGAATAGTGTCCTGAACAACTTTTTTTAATATTTTTTTTTGTATCTCTAACGCGAAGGAAAATATCAAGAATTGACCGTGTTTGTAAATTTGTAGTAGGCTGAGCTTAAAGTTTAGGTTTCAATTGAGTATCTTAAAAAATGTGACCCATCAACATGTATGACTGTAAAAATTCAAATCTGTATTCCTTCAAATAACGAAAATATGGGTGTCTCTTCATCTTAAATGCGACACACGGTATATAGGAGACCATCCTGAAACTTCTTTGAATATAGGATACAGTAAAACCGTATTTATAGTGGAGAATCTAATATAATACAGACGAGAGATTAAATAAAATTTTGTGAAAGTTAAGTAAAAATATATGAAATTCTTAAAACATTGAATACATTCTTTTTGTAAATAACACAAGGCTTTTGATTTTGTACTAAAAAAAAGTGATAACTGCATGTAATACATATTTATATATAAAGAAATAATAAATGACCTATAATATTCTACGTTTTGAAGAAAAATCTTTTGTCGTTAATTCATGTCAAACCAGTTTATTATTACTCATACATACATATTACTATAATTGGCACAAATATTAGCAACAATAAAGTTCTTTTTTTCCCTAAACGAGTTAGAATTAAAAAAAACTTTATTTATTTTAATAAATTAATTTATATCACATTATACAATATAATAATTCCAAATTTTTCGTGTAAATTACACGTAAAGCATGGAACATACATCAACGAAAGAATGCATCTGATCCGACAACGTTCCTTTACAAATTGGTAATGTAAATAGCTGCGAAACTATGGAGACCTTTCCTCGGCTGATACTGTTAAATCTAAATCAAGATACGGTAAAGTAGGGAAGGCATAGTCTCTTATGAGTTTAAGAAAATGATACCGCAGACCACCAAGAGATAACATTCTCAGTTCGGGAACAAACACTAGATCATTCTCTTACATCGAGCGCTCTGCATCTTGCCAGGTGTTGTGCGTTCTCTCTTGACTTTTAAAATTACAACGCCAACGTAATTGTGGTTATAAATTATATCAAGAACATGAGTCTATTTAAAATACCATTCAGCACGTATATAATTATGAGCAATTTATGTTGGTATATTTACATAATATTTTTCAAACATATCCCTATATTTTTATTCGAGTAGTTTTTATTTTCCCCTCTGTGCTCTGTACTCTTTCAACGCAACGTTAACTACTAAGCACATATATCTACATTAAATACGGTGTCGATTTAAATTTTATGTTCGACAAATTTCAATATCAGATTACAAGGGCAATTGGTAGTGGGTAGTAAGATTGAATATAAAATATGAATAAAACGAAGTGTAAACTTTTCTTGAAGACGAGAATATTACACAAGTATTCGATTTGTACTCTCTTTGTTTATAAGATTCATACGATAGTATAAAAATGTAGTATAAAATCCTTTTCGCATAGTTTCAATGTATACGATTCCGTTTTAACAAGACTTGTTGCTATCATATAGGTCCCAATTAATTAGAATATTTTAAATTATTCCACAGACTAATCAATCCCGAAATAGTAAATCATCTCATATTAAAAAAAAATAAAAATAAAATTAAGAACAAACCAAAACCACAATTTAATAGAGTAAAGAGGTTGAAAGTTAATAACAAAATGATAGAGACATTTATATTAAGAAATAGGTTACTATTAAACTCACTTAGTCCATTGATATTGGAGCATGTTCCCGTTGAACAGGCTGAGTTCAAACCCAACCGTAGTTGTGTTGACCAGGTGGTTAATAACGCACATTGAGGTAGGGTTTCAAAAACAGCTGAAGATAACTGTGGTGTATGTTAACCTGATTACAGCATATGATAGGGTCTGGAGAGAAGACCTTCTCTATAAATTTCTCAACATAGTACCATATAGCCGTATGGTATCTTTATAAAAAAACATGCTTTGTGACAGGCCCTTTCAAATAATAACAGGAGAGAGCAAGAGTAAAATGACATATTTCAATAATGGACTGCCTCAAGAAACGGTACTTGCACCTGTCCTGTTTAATCTGTATATTTCTGAGATGCCACACACAGAGTCAAAAAAGTTTGGATATGCCGATGACCTGGCTCTTGTATTCAGGAGTGAAACCAAAGAGGAAACTTATAACGTACTTTCAGAGGACCTGTTCGTGCTGAGAAAATACTTCGCCGACTGAAGACTAATTCCGAATATGTAAAAAACAGAAGTGTCGTGCTTTCACCTCAATAATGAACAAGCACTTCTAGAGCCGCATTATAGTTGCATTATAATCCTTTCCGAAAATATGTAGAAGTAACAATGGATTGAACACCTTCATATAAAAAACATGTAGAGAACACCGCAGCTAAAATAAACACTAGAAATATGATAATCCGCTAACTCTGCTTTTAGTGTGAACGCATTCACCCTTAAAACGTTAGCTCATAGCCTTGTTTACTCGGTAGCTGAATACTATACCCCAATCTTGCTAAACAGCTGCCACGCAAAGATGAGCGACATCAAACTCAATGAGACTCAAGGAAACTGGAGACGGAAAAGCTTGGTTAAAGAATATAATAAAATAATTTCGAATCCCCTATCGAATCCAGTACACAGTAACTTGTCTGCTGCCGGCCTGTCGAGATTGATGTCTAAATCTCCGCCACTACTCCGATCAGAACAACTAATAGAACATTTCAACCCAAATTGTATATGGAGAGAGTATTTGGTAGCCTTTAAACCCGCTCAAGGGGCCAATATCACCGATGCTATCGCACCATTACCAGGAATGGAACTGCCTCCACGAATGGAAGACACTCAATAGAATAAGAACGTCCCACGTCAAATTTCTGTTTACTGAAGTTCCTATACTTGACATCATATAAATAATCCAAGAAATCTGGTTCATCTGATAACCATAGTCAATCTAGTGTAAACTTGCCTAAACGCTCCTTATTTCCAATTTCGTGACTATTACTATGAATAATCGCCTGAGTAATCATGGATTCCCACTCTTTCTCTTGTCGTCCCTAATCTTTCTATGGATAACAATGTCATTCATTAACGAAAGCTTCGTTACCTGGTTGCTATTACCTGAACAATATAGTTTCATTTACTTCATTATGGAGATTGGATTGGAAGGTTTCTTTCTTTCCTAGATTCATGATTCATTAGCACATTCCGTTTATAACAAATCTACAGACACCTAAAATTTGTTTTTTTCACTATCATCCTCTACAAGAACTCGATGTCATAAACTTCTTAATTCAAAGAACTTTCCCCATACCTGAAGAATTCATGTTACCAAAACCTTATTCAATAACAACTATTCTAGGCAAGATATCCAATGCACCACAAACCAACATCTAATCCCAAACCACCCTTTCTAAACACATTTCTGCTATTTTTCTAGGCCCTTACAATGTCAAAACTATCTTCAGACCCCACTCCATATAAACACAAAAGGGGTTTAAAAACATTATAGAATGCTTTTTATACTTTATGCTAGAATACTTTTATGAATTTTGTTCCAAACTTTATCACCACACAGTATCTGTAAGAGTATGCCGCACAAATTTTTAGTAATTTGTCTTAAGCCTACTGAATTCCTTATAGGAGCATAATCTTTTAGTAGAGTTATATTTACGAGGATAGTAGTTTTTTTTAATTTAAGAATGCGCTTAATATAATTTGTAAGCCAAAACGAAAAATTATAATTTTTGGCGATTGAGGAATATGGGACAAGACCGATAGACTTATAAGTTTTAAACATATATTGAATTATGATAAAGCTTAAAACTATAAAACCGCCTATCAGTTCCAAATTAGACCAGTCCTCCCGTAATAAGTCATTTAAAAGCACACAAAATTACATAATTTGTTCTACGAAAATTGTACCTTTTGTTGTTGCTATGGAAAAAACACAATTCTAAAATTAACAGGAATTACCTTAAGATGTAATTGGCTTTAAAATATTCGTCGATCTATTTTAAAAATTTTTAATTTTTTTTATACGTAAAAATGTAATCTCGAACCAACCATTTTTACAAATAATTTTCAATGCTTGACTTTTCGTTTTAAATTGTTTTATAATTGCAACCTATTAGATTTGTTTACATTCTTAGTATGTGATTAATTCTTTACATTTTCGTAAGTGAATTTTTTCAAGCGATTTATTAAATGAATGCATGAAGGTATTATGATTTTGTCAAAAATTAAGTTAAATTCATAACGTATGTATATATTCCTAATACATTACGGCATGGCATGTATATATACATGCTGCCATAATTCGTTAATAAAAGACAGCTTACTTACAAAAAGTCTCGCTCTTTCAAAAAGTATATGTTCTCTATTTTTTAAACAACCAGAATTAAAACTAGACATCCATGATCGGAATTATTATACAGTACCTGACAACTTTTTCAATTTGTGACAACCAAAACACTACTGTTGCCTCAAGTAACGGAAAAAAATTATTTTGTATCTTGAGAAATCTAAATTACAATATTTATCTAGTATTATGTTAACATTAAATTTGCATAAATACTTCTGAATACTTATTATATAATAATGAAAGTTATAACATCGTCAGAAATTTTGTACCAATACTATCGCAAAAGATTTTACAGACTTCATGTTTCATTTTAACGCGTAATTGAAGTAAAAGGGACGATCATGCAAAATATTATATAGATTGTAACGCATGCTGGTGACATTGCCATCATAGACACAAATAATAAACACATATCTGTTGAATATGGGTAAAGAAACTAAAAATAGAGGCTTGAAAGTAAACCACAAAAAAAGTCAATTTTGATGTGTTAGAGAACTAGTACAAGAGTAGCAAAACTAATCTTAACGAGATAGCGCCAGTTTGAAAGCGATGGGAGCTTCAAATATCTATGAGCTGTGATAAATACGTGGTGCTACCCGGAAATTCCAGGAAAGTGAAAAAAGTCACAATAAATTGTTCTTACAACTTATTCATTACCATCCCCACACCTATCCCAACGACTTGTGTCCATGACTGGAAACAGTGTTGGAAGTCTTCGCGTGTTCAACACTGACGGCGATTCGGTCTGGATCTCCTCATTGAGTTGCAGTTTTAATTTCGGAAACAGGAAAAAGTCATAAGGCACAAAATCTTGGGAGTGGATCTGCGGTCTTCGTTGAGACTAGACACTGATGCACAACAAGTGACATGTAGGTTGGTGCATTGTCGTGGTGTAGGATCCATAAATTGTTGCGCCACTTGGCAGGCCGCTTGTGTCGAATGTTTTCTCTTTGTCACTAAAGAACATCACAATTAAATCGTCCATTTAATGTTTCACCTGGTGGGAGAAATTCCTCGTGTACCATGCCATCAGCATCAAGGTAGCAAATCAACATCGACTTGTCGTTGCTTCGCACTTGCCTTGCTTCCTTCGGTCGTAGTAACTATAGCGATGACTGCAGCTTTGCTTCGAGAACATATTCAGTATTCAGTCTTTATTTGTCAAAATAATAAAAATGATATGACACGTCATTAAAGTAAAAATACGAAAGATTAACAATACAAACACGTACATATGTATATACACCACAAAACAAAAAAAAAGCCGGCCCGAAGCAACAAGCAATTGTATAAAAAGAACGTGAAAACAGGAGTTGCTCAATCCTTCTTGAAAATTTAATTGTATTTAAAGTTTTTATTTCACTAGGAAGTCAATTGTACAGCTTCAGGCCCCAGTAATCGATACCTTGCTGTATCACTTTAAGGCGATGGTATGAGATCCCTAGCGCGTCCTTGTATCGTGTACCATATTCGTGATGAGCTGAATTTCCTTCAAAACGGTGTTGATTCGCATGCACAAACTTGACACATTCCAAAATGTACTCACTTATGATGGTAAGTATGCGCTCCCGTTTAAAATAGTTCCTGCAACTGTTCCCAGACTGTAGACCACACAACACCCTAATAGCCCTCTTCTGCAGTACTAAAATACGCTCGATATCAGAGCAACTTCCCCATATGATTATGCCGTATGATGCGAGATTGTGAAAATTTGGAAAATAGGCCAACCTCGTCGCTTGGGAAGAAACAACATTACTCATCTGTCTTATTGTGTAAATTTCTGTACTCAATCTACTACACAATGTATTTATGTCATCGGTCCAGTTTAGTCTATCATTCATATGTAGTCTCAAAAAGACCCCAAACACATGATTTGTTGCAGTAATAATTCTGGTCCTGAAGTTCGCATCCCTTTCGGAAGTTTCTTTCAGCTCTGTGCACATGAACACTGTGCCGCTTTTGTTCACTGCTGAGAAGCCTTGGCGGAAAGTTCGTAGCAATACGCCTCTCCTCTCCTTTGATCTAACAGGACAGCATCAAGCAATTTTGCCACATTTTGTGGCCTGTTTTCTGTCGATGGACGACCGGAACGCCCAACACACGTCCATTGTTAAAACAGTTGTACTACTCATAAGTTTGCGTCTGACCTAAAGCATCTTCGCCAAATGCTTGTTCAAGCATTTTCAGAGTTTCCGCTGCCGTTTTACTAATCTTGAAACTGAATTTTATATACGGTCTTTGAACTTTCACGTCAGACATTGTAGTGCCGCAGAATAACTCAAACACAACTCAACAAATATAAACACAAAAACTGTTTGTCCCCACCTAACAAAGTATCGTTTGACAGTATTACTTAACCCTATATCGCGTAATGTAGCAGAAATGATACAACTAAAAGAAGTGCGTATTAATCTGTACTACAAATGTTATAGTCTGCGCAATATTATTATTGACCTAACCCTTATGTGTGACCGTTACTACTAGTGTTCACTGTGATGACAATTAGTGATATAAAGTTTTAAAACGTAAAATTTTCTTCGTAATTGTGTCCGATTTTGTTCTATAAGGTAAAAGGATTTCTAATATATTCTACATTTTCAATATATATATGAAATATATGTAATAGTAGGCTATAAATTTTGTTGTATCATATCTGATACATTGCGTTTTTAGTGTAGAAAATTTATGAACAAATGAATCTGTATAACAAAAGGAGGCCTCTTACAAATGAACAGCTGGAAAAGTATGCGCAGCAATTGTGGGATAGTGATGATGGTCTAGAACAAGATGAATCTGACTTCGAACCTGAGAGCACCGAACTGGAAGATATACTAGATATACAAAATTTGCCTATTGTATTTGAAGATGACATGTCAGAAGTCGCGGACGAAGCAGAAACGCTAGATGAATCAATAGAATCTACTATTAGTAACGTAGTAAATACTGATACACTTAAAACATGTGTTCCTAAAAAAAATACAAATATAATTTGGAAAAAGAAAAATTTAGTATTAGGTGATGCTAAAGAGTTCAGAGGTTCTGAAACATTGCCTTCCAAATTTACGGACATCGATACCCCGTACGCCTTCTTCAAATACTTTTTTACAGACGAATTGATTACAAAAATAACTTTCCAGACGAATTTGTACGCTAGTCAAATAAATTTAAATAATACAACACATATTTCCGACCAAGACATTCGTAAATACTTGGGTATATGTATGTATATGTATATGTCACTCGTACATATGCCGAAGGTGAGATCGTACTGGAGTGCTAACTTAGGATTTACACACATAAAAGAAACAATGAGTCAAAAGAAATTTGAGAAAATTCGTCAAAATCTTCATTTCAATGACAATGACAATATACCTTCAACAAAAGACAACCATTCCGATAAACTTTATAAATTGCGACCAGTAATTGACACATTGTTATTCAGGTATAAAAGTGTACCATTGGAGAAACATTTGTCGATAGACGAACAAATGTGTGCGTCCAAAGGTAGACACAGTTTGAAGCAGTATATGCCTGCTAAGCCCCACAAATGGGGATTTAAACTCTTTATTCTCAGTGGTGTTTAGTGGTTTTTCATATAATTATGAAATATACACTGGAAAAAAAGACTATGAACTTGTCAATAAAAATTTTATCGTATATTTTGATAACTACTACACAAGTTTATCACTTGTATCACATCTGGCACAGAAAGGCATATTTTCTTTAGGAACAGTTAGAAGAAATCGAATACCAAATTGTAAAATTCCTGTCGATAAAGAACTAAATAAACAACAACGAGGTACATCTTATGAGTATGTTTGCAATTTGGAAGGCGTTGACGTATCCTCTGTAGCATGGAAGGATAACCGAACCGTATGCCTTTTGTCTAGCTACACAGATGTACTTCCAAAGACTACTATAAAGCGCTTCGATAGAAAGGAAAAACGTAAAATAGAAGTACAGTCCTAATATTATTACAGAATACAATCGCCACATGGGTGGCGTTGATCTTATGGACAGTCTTATTGGCCGATATAAGATTAAAATTAAATCTAAGAAATGGTATCTTAGGTTATTTTACCACATGCTGGACATGACACTTGTTAACGCATGGCTATTATATAAAAGAGTAAATCAGCAGCGTAAAGAAGATTTCTCCATGCGGCTAGCCGACTTTAGAACAGAAGTAGCTTATTGTTTGTGCAAAAGTGGAAGTAGCACTATCAGTAAAAGAGGCAGACCATCTGATACAGAAAAGTTAATACAAGCAAAGAGACAACGCTCGGCAACGGCTTCTTACATTCCTCCAAAGGATGTAAGATTAGATGGGTGGAATCATTGGCCAATATACACTGAAACAAGGCAAAGGTGCAAATTACCTACATGCAAACAATTTTCGTACATTAAATGCAACAAATGCAGCTTGTTTTTCTGTTTAAATAAAAATAATAATTGTTTCCTAAAATTTCATACCAGTTAAGCTTATACTATACTTTGTTATACAATAACCCCCTTGTATCAAATCTGCTACAACTATATTTTACAAAATAAAAACGTTTTAGAATAGAATATATGTTTTTAAATATTTTTTCCGAGTTCTGAACATAACATAATATTCAGGATTTTTCTTTGAGACCAATAAAAAAAATCGCGCGATATAGGGTTAATATAGACGTAGCTCACACCATCTAGCGCGATAGAGCTGTACTACCATTTCTTTGGATGCCACTTTCAATTTCCAGAAATTTTTGGGTAGCATCGCGTAGCAACAAAAACGAATATGTAGAAAAAATACAACACGCACACCAAGCTGGAAACAGACTTATTTACATATAAGCGATAGTTGTAAAGTAACAAAATAAGTATAAATACAAAATTTAAAATTGACAGGGTAGCTATAAGACCCTTAGTTACGTATGCCTCCGAAACCATGCACATCGCAATTAAAGATTAAGATCAACTAAGAAAAAATCTACAATATGCTCAAAACAAACAAATCCAATGAATTGTGAAATAAAAAGAGATTATAAGTAGGAGTTACAGTAACATGTGTATGCAATAGGAGTTTTTATGTTATCTAGATAGTTATGAAAACAATTTACTTATGCCAAGTTTCTGTGACATTCTATAACGTAATTTCTCTTAACATTTGTTACTTTTACATTCGTTTAAAGAAGATAAAATGAGTGACTTGAAACTTGAACGCAGAAGCGTTGTGAAATTTTTATCAAAAGAAGGCAGTAACCCGAAGAATATTCATGAGAGAATGATGGCACTGTATGAAGAAAATAGCTTGTCCTATTCTCAAGTCAAATTTTGGTCTAAGTAGTGTAAATGGGACAGAGAATCCATTCATGATGACCCAAAGTATGGAAGACCTCTCGAAGCACGAACTGAAGAAGTCATTAACAAAGTTGAAGATTTGGTGTTGACTGAAGTCCAAGTAAAAGTTTCGGTTATTGCTTGTATTTTTAAAATTCGACACGAAGATTTGAGAATTAGCAAGTGTCAGCACGATAGATTCCCAGACTGCTCAGTCCCAAACAAAAATTTTGTAGACGATAAATTTGTGAAGAGGATTTGACAGTTTTACCTCAAGATGAAGACTTCTTAAATAGAATTGTAACTGGAAACGAAACTTGTATACACCACTGAAATCCTCCCATGAAACAAGAGTCAATGCAATGGCTTCATAAAGACTCTCCAACGCCCAAGAAGGAAAAAACGTAATTTTCTGCTGGAAAAGTGATGGGCATAGTTTTCTGGGACGCGAAGGAGATTCTTTTAATTGAGTATACGCCAAAATGGACTACAATAACGGGAAATGTCTACAAAGACACAATTAAGAACTTAAACATAGTTGTACGTTAAAAAAGACCCCACAATTTTGCTCATAAAACTTTATTTCTGCACAACTGCAGGGTGGATAAGGCACGAATTGCTCAAGAAATAATCACTGAATGCGGCTTTAGAGGGCATCGAAGGTTTTTTCGAAGGCATAGCGTTATTAAAGAAACGTTGGAATAAGTGTGTTAGTGTTAGTGGTTCCTATGATGAATTCTTCTTTTATTTCTAATTCGTTTCTTTCATAGCAAATAACATGAAAATCTCCACTCGTAGTAAAGAAAAAGGGGAAGCACTAAAAGCTGTGGAGACCAAGTAAGGAATGACATGGAAACCATGTCTATTAGAAGATAAAGCAAGAAACTAAATGATAGATAATTATGAAGAAAACTAAAACTGACAACAATATACAGGGTCCGGCAACGAAGCGGGGACGGAAGATTACACGCGTATTTGAAAGTTAGTCAAATATTTAGTCATCGGATATCCTTCCGTACCATCAAGCGCACGTTTTAAAAATATTTTGTTTTATACAGGGTGTTCCATATGGAGATGCCAGACTAAAGTTGCATTTTTTTAAATGGAACACCCTGTATATTAATAGATAAAATGATCCGCGCTTTAAAGCTGGTTACATCGATATAATGTTGTATGGGTCTAAAGTTGATAGTTTCTGTGTAAATAATTATTTTACTTGATAAATTGATACATTTCAGTAGGCTATTCTGCATAAGGAAAATCAAAAGATCCGAAACCAATAGAATAGAATATTTTCTACTAGTATGCACTTTCGTTGCTACGTGAAATAAATTCTGCAACTGCTCGCGTTATACAGGGTGTTCACAATTTCGCAAAATCGAAGAAATCTCGTAATTTTTAAATGGAACACCCTGTATATCTTTAGCTCATTGAAAAGCCCTTTTACTACGCTTTCTATTGATACCTCATTTGATGAACTTAGGATGGATCATTTGCTAATTATTTCTTTTTAGAATTGAATTAATGAAAAATGCTTGTATTTTTAGTAGCTAATTTGCGCTTTTAAACCTTCTGTAAGATCGGATATTCAACAAATTATCCATAAATGGTCTATAACAAGAAGAAATAACATTAAGTACGAGAAACAGTTGATTTTCACTCAGCGGTGAAAGCAAACATTAAATTAATATAAAGTAATATAGCATTTTCAATAGATTCACTGCTGATCAAGTTATCTGGTGTCAGTTTTAAGCTTGTATACTTAATAACCAAGTTGTCAAAAATTTCGTTCCTTCTTACACAGTATTTCGATCAATCTTTAAAAGAAATTGCTATAATGACTAATTTTAGTATTCAAGAAATGGTAAATATGATTTTTTTTCTTGGGAAGTGTACAAGAAATTTTCTCCTATCAAGTAGAGTATATGCAGAGAGATTTCCAAACCTTGAAAGAAAGCCAAGACCGGAAGCATTTGAAAGGTTATTAGAGAGATTTACAGAAACTGGTAGTGTAACCTACAAGAAGAGAGAAATAAGTAAGCCGGTAATCAATGAAAAAAGCGAATTGGCCGTATTATTAGCAATACAGGAAAATCCACATATAAGTATAGACGGTATTTCAAAGGTAACAGGTATTGAAGATAGGAGCGTACGAAGAATTTCAAGAAGTCATAAGTATCATCCGTACCATATGGAATTAAATCAAGAATTGCATGGTGATGATTTCATTAAAAGAACAGACTTTTGTGGTTGGTTGTTAAATAAAAGGCGAGAAATGCCAAATATTTTAACAAAGATTTTGTTTAGCGATGAGGCTACTTTCAAAAGTAACGGGGCGGTAAATAAACATAACATGCATTATTATGCAACAGAAAACCCGCATTGGATACGTCATATAGACAATCAGAATAGATGGTCTCTTAACGTCTGGGGAGCTATACTTGGTCCATATATCATTGGACCGTACTTTTTCGATGGAACCGTTACAGGGGATACGTATTTGGCATTTTTGCAGAACGAACTGCCTAATTTACTTGAGCATGTGAATGCTGATACCCGACAAATTTTCTGGTTGCAACACGATGGTGCACCTGCTCATTACAGCCTTAACGTTAGGGAGTTTCTAGGGCGATGAAAGGAAGACAAATGGATAGGACGAGGTGGTCCAATCGCTTGGCCTCCACGAAGTCCAGATCTTACTCTCTTGGACTTCTACTTTTGGGGATATGTCAAGGCTCTAGTTTATGTAGAAGTTCCTAGAACAAGGGAAAATATGATGGAATGCATAAGAGAGCCATTTAGAAATGTTCGCCAAAAAACATTACAGCATGTTGAACAGAATTTCACCAGGCGGCTTCATTTATGTATTGAGAGACATGGAAGGACATTTGAAACTTTTCTTTGATTTATTTGCATTTACTATTTACATTTACTTTATTTTTATTTACTGTGCTACTACTTTTGTTAATTAAATTTGATGTTGTGGTTAATAATTAGTATTTATTTAAAATACTGTAAACTTTTAATACTACTCGTACTTGATTCTTTCCTACATGATTTCGATTTATGTTAAGTTAATTAGGTATGTATTGTTTCATATTAGGTATTCGTAAAATAGTTGGTTTTACAAAATTCTTTAAAATACAAATTAATTAGTGCAAATTTTTTATTAAACTGACACCAGATAACTTGATCAGCAGTGAATCTATTGAAAATGCTATATTACTTTATATTAATTTAATGTTTGCTTTCACCGCTGAGTGAAAATCAACTGTTTCTCGTACTTAATGGGGTTTCTTCTTGTTATAGACCATTTATGGATAATTTGTTGTAATATCCGATCTTACAGAAGGTTTAAAAGCGCAAATTAGCTACTAAAAATACAAGCATTTTTCATTAATTCAATTCTAAAAAGAAATAATTAGCAAATGATCCATCCTAGGTGCATCAAATGAGGTATCAATAGAAAGCGTAGTAAAAGGGCTTTTCAATGAGCTAAAGATATACAGGGTGTTCCATTTAAAAATTACGAGATTTCTTCGATTTTGCGAAATTGTGAACACCCTGTATAACGCGAGCAGTAGCAGAATTTATTTCACGTAGCAACGAAAGTGCACACTAGTAGAAAATATTCTATTCTATTGGTTTCGGATCTTTTGATTTTCCTTATGCAGAATAGCCTACTGAAATGTATCAATTTATCAAGTAAAATAATTATTTACACAGAAACTATCAACTTTAGACCCATACAACATTATATCGATGTAACCAGCTTTCAAGCGCGGATCATTTTATCTATTAATATACAGGGTGTTCCATTAAAAAAAATGCAACTTTAGTCTGGCATTTCCATCTGGAACACCCTGTAAAAAACAAAATATTTTTAAAGCGTGCGCTTGATGGTACGGAAGGATATCCGATGACTAAATATTTTACTAACTTCCAAATACGCGTGTAATCTTCCGTCCCCGCTTCGTTGCCGGACCCTGTATAAGAAGCTATAAAAGGATTTAATAACAATAATAAATCGTCATGGAAAATTGGTCAAAAATCTTCTACACCTAATGTTCCTCGAGGAATACAGAGTCATACATACGTACTAATATATTTTGATAAGTATGGTCTAAAGCAAGTTAAATTTAATTTTTCAACATGGTCTCCATTGATGCAATGAGTTTATAACTTTTTCAATTCGTCAGAAAAGTAGTTTTTCCAAAATTGAGTGAGTTTATGAACAATAAAAAGTCGAATGGGGTCAAATTAAGAGAATAGCGTGAATGAACCAAATCGAACGCTAATTATAATTATTTTGAACGAACTAATAACTAGGCTACTAGGTCACTAGGCTAAGGGGACACACTCTAATATATAACGAGACACTCAGAGGTCTCGAGAGTCAGTTAGACACAGAGTCACAGTCAGAGTCAGAGAGTTAGAGTCTCTACAAGACTAGTGCCTCCTAATTATAATGTAGTGTTTGTTATTGTTATCATTGTTATTAACTTTATTAAATTATATGTTGTTATTTAATCGATGTCCCGCCTATTATTTATCATACTGGTAAACCTCCGGTGTAAAGGCAACAATGTGACCTCCGGGACCAGGTGACATTACATGGCGATCCTACCCACGTCTGATATTATATGGCGATCCTACCTTTAGTTAGATGATCAGATATTACATGGTGATTCTGCCATCCCATCATCTGACATTACAACAATCCGCCAGTAAAGTGAATGTGATATTGTTTTACAAGTGTGCAACGACACTACTATAAATATGCCATTAGAAGAAGTAACATACACATAATTAATCGCTATATGCGGAATTTTGTTGCTAATTTAATACGTTAATGCGTTAGATGATCGCCACTGTTCATTGTCGTTCATGTTTAAAGGCTTTAACCATCAATCGTTCTATAATTTTCTAAGCGAATGTTTCTTACAGAATTATGAACAAGCGAAACTTAAAGAAATAGAAAACATTTTAACTGCGAAAGTTAACTTATATTAAATATAACCATGCAATTGTTATCATTGCAGCAAGATATTACAATATTTGTAAATACACAGTCTACTCCATAATAAATAACTATGCAGCAACTTACATATTATTCATAGGTTATTCTTTATAAGTGTAAGACAATTTTATATTTTCAGGAACCAAACTACAGCTCCCAGAACGTGGAACGGTATAAACTGTACTGATTTGTATCAAAACAGTATTGAGTGAAATATTGATCCGTACCAGCTGATATATGATGTGATAACCATAATTTATTCCTGCTTTAAGCAATCTCACCTCGTATTTCTAGCATTATATAAATATATGTACTTTCTCTTTCAAATAGTGAGTCATATGTAAACTATAAACAAATATTGTAGAATTATGTATCACTAATTTTCGAATCTAATGATCTTGTCAGTCAGCCAAACTAAAATTGTCTGGAATTTTAAGGAGATTAAAAGTGAATTATTGGAGGGAATTTTGGAAACGGTAATTAATACTCGTTCATTTTTATCAAAATGAAGTGAGTTTACTAATATGTATGAGAAATATACAGAAAACTTGATATTTACAGATTTATAATTGTTTGCAGTACTTTTAAGTAAACAAAGGCAAATTAGCGCCATTAAAAAATAAAATTAACGGCAACTTGACTGCATTAAAATTCCTAGTTTTGAACAATATTTGGAAGATATTTGTTTTGTACTTGCTTACCTGTCATTATTGTTTGTTTGCGCATTTTTAAAAAATCTGTCTTTTTAAAGGCATTAGAATAGTGCTGTTTATGGTGCAACAAGACAGCTTCATTATTGTGGCCCACTTTTGTGGAATAGAAAGCGAATATGGGAGATGGACCAATTCTCTTCGATTATGCCTCCAGCAGTTTTCGACAGAATATCCTGAGGAGGACATAGCCGCCGAAAGATTTTGACTGAATTCAAATAGCAATTGCACATGGATCCGTACAAAGTATCTGTATCTGTTTTACGTCACTTACGTGAACAAGACTTTAAGCAATGACAAAGTTATTGGTTTAACAATACCCTTAATGATGGAGAGTTGGTTTCATTCTTTCCATGATGGAGCGTGGTTTCATTTGACAGACTATATTACTCACAGACCTACTGCACTTGATCAACAGACGAACCGAATATTTTTTTTGAAATAGGCCTTCGTCGATAAAAGTTGGTGTTTGAATTGCAACTAGCTTAAGACGGATTTTAGGACCTATTTTCATTACTGATGCGAAAAATGCTGATCGCTATTGAGAAATATTTTTACAGCCATATCAGCCATTTATTAATCAGCTGCATGATGATTAAATAAGAAAAGAGTTTTTCCAACAAAATGGGGATCCACCATCTACTGAATAAATTGCAAGTATGTAATTATTTCGAAGAACTTTATGACGACGGAATTATTATTAGTACTGGTTTGACGCCGGATAATTCACAAAACTTAACATCTTTAGATTTTTTCTTGTTTTGATATTAAAGAATACTTTATTTCAAAATCGATTTCATAATTTAGATGATTTAGAGGCTGTGGTTAAAGCAGCCGTAAATAATATCTCTTCAGAAATATTGAAGAACGCTTTTAATAATATGAGAAGACCTACAAATCACTGTTCTGAAGTGGATGGAGGTCATTTTAAACATCTCTTATAGAACAAATTTGTTTTGACGATCAGTTGACTCGTCCACACATAACTAAACTCTTTTATTTTTTATCCTGATTTAATTTAGTTTTCAATTTTATGGTGCACTGAAGTTATACTTTTCGTAGAGTTTTTTCGTAAAGATAATTTCCAGTTCCAGAAAAAGTAAATAATCAATGTTAATCGTAAACCTAATATAAATTGGCTCTTCAACCGAACGTCTTTTCTTTTATTTTTATGCTATGCACTATCCACGTATTTCTTACATTCAAATGTATTGCATTAAAGCTTTGAAAATTATGGTATTTTGATCAAAACATTATTAATAAATTAAGTTTGGAAATTCACCAAATCTTCTGTACATCGTACAAACGATGTATATGATCGGCCCGAAGAATGATAACTGACTGATGGCCATCCGACTATAACATCTGCTAAACCCTTTCTACTTTTTCAAGGCGCACACTACTACACGAACGCTCGCTGGGCCAACTCTAATCATAACTACGAAAGTAGAAATAAGTCGCCGTTAGTACCTGATTACCCTCTACTAATAAAATACAGAATCTGTTTAAATTATATTGCTCTGATGATATTCCACTGCTAACGAATATAAGAAAAATATAAAAGGGCTCCTTGCGGAGAGGGCATTTTGCAATTACGATGAAAATTTTAAATTACAGAATACATGACCGCGATTTTTAGGTGCTTTTGTTTGTACCATACGCAGTTGGTACAGTTTGTTCGGTGTTTTAGATTTTATACATTTATTGACTTACGTGCCTTTAATTTTTAATGTTTCGTTAATTACTTAGTGATATATACGTATTATTACGACGTGTGTAAGTATCTATGTACAAAACACATAAAATTAAGAATAAGAAACAACTAACATCATCAACATATATCTTGAATCAAGTACGTACATATATTTAACAATCGTCGTTACACTACCTCTGTTACACACTTCATGCGAAACATAAACAAAGGTGTTGTGATTTGTTCTGTAATTAAGTTAGGTAAGTCGCATACAAATATGTAAAACAATCAAGAACTTTCAAATTGCAACTTATAGAACAATATAAACTACCTTGATTTGTGCCCAAAATACTATTGAGTGAAGTATTGATCTTTACCACCTGATATATGATGTGATAAACTACATTTTATTCCTGCTTTCAGCGATCTCACCTCGTATTTCTTGGAATTATATAAATAAATGTACCTTCTTTTTCAAATGGTGAGTCATACGTGAACTATAAACAAATAACGAAGAGTAATGCATCACAAATTCTTACATCTAATGGCTTGTCAGCTAAAATTGAAAAAAGATTGTCTCGAATTTTAGGAATTATGAGAGAAAATATTTAGGTAAAATGCGTAACTACGATTTATTTTGATAAACAGTTGGAAACAGTACAAAAGAATTACACAAACCTATCACTCATTTCGCATTCCGAAATTGTAAACATGCATATGGCCTAATTTTCCGTAAAAGTAGTGTGTCCACATGAAACCTCCCTAATTTCAAATGTTAATTGTACGGAAACTATGAGTCCTAGAGATTTACGCTTTGCAGAATCGTGTATAGCAACACAACAAGTTTATTTTTGTTCCATGCATGATTGATATGTCATGTAATTGCCATTATTTTATTGCAGGTGTTGAATGGCAACTACACAAGAGAGAGCCCATTGCGTGATATGGTACGCTGAAACGAAATCATCGATTACCGTTGAAAGGATTTGCCGATGAACGTACAAACGGGAACCACTAGACGTAAAAACAATTACGGCATCGCTTGACAAGTTTCTAGCCACGGGTAATGTTAACCAACAGCCTGGCTTTGGAAATATACCTACGCCTGAGGAAACTGTTGACGAAATTAGAGACTTTCAATAGAAGCCCAACAACGTCAATTAGTACAGCGTCACGGTAACTGAACATTCCACGTTCAGCAGTCCATAAGGCGCTGCATAAAAGACTTCCTACGTATGCCTATAAAGTACAAATCCTTCAGGCGCTACAGCGCGACCTACCAATACGCAAAAACTTTGCTATCGATATCCTGGATCGGATCGACAACGCTAAAAAATACCTAGAGAATATGATATTTACTGACGAATCAACATTCCACACATCTGGAAGGGTTAATTGTCACAACTTTCGTGTTTGAGGTTCAGAACAACCTAACGTGTTTCGGGAACATGTCACGTATAGTGACAAAGAGAATCTGTGGTGTGGTCTGATGCGACGCAAAATCGTCAGACCATTTTTCTTTATGGAAGAAACTATAACAATTATCTTGACACGTTTGAACAGTTTGTTTTCCACAGCTACTCTCTTTGCAGCCAAATGTGATATTCCAGCAAGATGGTGGAATATCCCACCGCACTGGAGTACAGACGTTCGTCATTCCTTAGACAAAACATTTCCACAGCGATGGATTGAACGAGATGGACCCACTGCTTGGCCACCGCGGTCTTCAAACATATCACCTCTGGATTTCTTCCTTTGGGGATATGTCAAAAATATAGTGTACGCTACACCTGTACGTGATATTTGCGATCTCCGCCACAGAATTACAGAAGCCATCAATTCAGTCACACCTAACATGCTACGCAACACGTGAATTGAAATTGAATATCGATTGGACATTCTGAGAGTTACAAACGGAGCCCATATGGAAGTGCGTACATAGACAAAACTCTAACTTTTACGGATAAATAAACGTTTGCAACAAAATAAACTTGTTATGTTGCTTTTCATGATACCGGAAACCTCAATTCTCTAAGACTCATAGTTTCCGTACAATGAACATTTGGAAGCAGGAAAGTTTCATGTGGATATTTTATATTATATAGCGTATTTATACGAAGAATTTCTATTGAGTCTAGTAAAATAATAGACAAATTTTTGAAAGAACATATTGATTTATAATTTTTAATAGTACGTATCCATCTCCACAAAATATACATTTTCCATTCCCCAAAATTTTTCCGCAGATAGCGCCGCATATATCTCAACCCAACGAGTACAATATCGCGTACCCGTTCGGTTGAGATGTTGTTTACATAAACATTTAATATGAAAAGGCTAACTGCAAGATGGAAGCAAGTTTGCTTACTATTGAGTAAATGCGAACTGGTATTACAATTTCAAATGACGCTATCGCCAAATTCAATCGAAATCCAAGATAATTTTTTTTTTAGATAAAACTTGAAAATATCACTACTTCAGAAGCAAAAACACAATCAAAACAATGGATTCCTTCTAACGAACGTGGTCCAAAGAAGGCAAAAGCAGTTTCTTCGGCCAATAAGATTATGTTTTTTTTTTGGAATCTAAATACATAATCTTTACTGACTTTTACAAAAGTGAAGTACATTAACGGGTCAATATTATGCTAATGTTTTCGATACCGAATTGACGACCTTATTTTCTCAGAAAAAAGGTTTGTTCCGTCGGGATAACGCACCTTCTTATTCATCCGCAATGGCAGTCGCTAATTCGTCGAATTAATATACGAATTGCTAAATGGTTATGCTTTATCCACTATTTTCATCAAATTGGAGTAACTTTCTCTTAATGAATAACACAGTTTGACGAAAGGCACGTTATATCTTTTTGAAACTTACAATGTTGCACAGGTCTGCAAATATTTTTTCAGCTGCATAAGAAGTTTTTGGTCAATATTATTATTTCTAATCTGCTTAATTCAAAAATGATCTCCATTTCCATTATACAGCAAAACTCCTCAAACCACTTCATTAGCCCTTCAACATCAAGAAACCTACAAGAAACGAGATTTCCCTCTTTGTTTAGTGAATTCGCTTTATCGTTGCGTGTACCACGAAAATGAGGTTCCGAGTGACAGCAGGTTTTAATTTTTTAGTCTTGATCCCAGCAGAAATTCGGCAGCATCTTTTCAAAGGCCTAAATCCCTAACCAGGTCATTGAGCTCGCTCTGAGGAAAAAGTTGGGGCCGGTCATCAAGAAATCAATTTGAATTACATTTGTCCAAAGGAAGTAATATGCAAACTGGAAAGTGGGTGTGGAGCTGGTATTTCTGAGATGAAGCACTGAACGAATAACTGATTTAAAGTTTGCATAAGATTTTTTTTTTTTGTATTTAAACCTTTCACAGCTACAAAACAGAAATGGCAGTCGGTAGTGTGATTTTGCTGTTCACGCCACATCATAGGAATGCAAAAATTAAATTAGTATTTTTTACCTATATGCCACAAACGAAAATCTTCCTCATACTTTCTGCACACCTTATGAGGATCCCGGGCTTTCTCTTGATCCCTAAATTTCAATCTGAAGTAAGCAAAATACACTTTCTTCAAGTAATCACTAATATTCCTTTGTCGACTTTTAATAGTGTGTTCACCACTAATAAAACAAAAGCTGTTATTAGAAATAACACAACCTCTTTGAATTATAATATACGAGGGTGATTCGTAAAGTAAGTTCCGTTTGGCTATTAAAAAAAAGCACCATTAGGTGAAGGGGTTTTTATTATATACTACTTAAAGCAACTACTTTCAGATACTTTTCCACACAGAAGTCATTAAGATTGAGACATTTGTCATAGTGATGAATCAGCTTTTTAATGCCCTCTTCACAGAACTCTGCCACCTGTGAATTACGCCATGTTGTAACAGTGTTCTTTAGTGTTTATTGTAGCTCCTCTTTCCATAAAGTCTACGAGAAGGACGACTTCCTTATCCTAAAAGACAGTGACCTTGTCTTTTCTCGCAGAAAAAGTTTGACGGAACTTTGAAGGTTTACTTGTAAGCGAGTTAGATTGACCCTATTACATTGACAGTCTTTTCGTCTCAATGTTGACATAGATGACCTAAGTCTCATCAATTGTTACGATGTGCCTGAGGAAATCTTTACCTTAAACATCGTAACGTGTCAGAAAATTTAGTGCCGGTTGCATTCTCTTTGTTTTATGGTCTTCAATTAGACCCAATTTTGACACCCATCGTTAACAAAGTTTGTAATAACCTAAATGTTCAGTAACAACCTCGTTCAAAACTGTATGTGAAATTTAGGAGAAAAAGGCACTCAGTTGTATGATTCTGAAGTGTCGATTTTCACGAATTGTTTCTTCGACATTACCCACAAGTTCGTTCGTTTCAACAGTTGGTCTTCCACTCCGTTCTTCATCATGGACATTACTTCGTCCTTCTCCAAAGATACGGCACCATCTCCTAACCATACTGTCACTCATGACATTTTCACCATAAACAGAACAAAGTTCACGATGCATATCAGTAGCCTTCATATTCTTTGCACACAGAAATCGAATAACAGCATGTAATTCACAATTCGGGGATTTTAAATTGCAGCAGCTATTTTAAACGACCGAAATAGCACGAAAGAATATCCAAACGATTCTCTCACTAACACTGCCAGACTCACAATGAACCAGACTACACCTCAGCGCTGCGATCGCGCTGATATCCGCACTCCTCTGCTCACAAGGCGAAATCGGAACTTACTTTACGAATTGCCTTCGTATAACAAAAAACACGTACAGTCACGTTTGAATGCAAAATATAAACTGTGTGTGGCTTATACAGCCATACAGCAAACAAGATCCTGAAGTTATTTATCATGTTGAAACATTATCATATCTGACAATACACTTGTTTAACTCATTCCTAATACCCTGGTAAACATATATAAATATGCTCAAACCAGCCAGTAAGATTCCTCACTTTTATTAAACGGACGTTTTACTAAACTAAAAGTACAAACACGAAATTTGTAAGAAAACCTGACGAGGTGGCATTTTTCGAATATTTTTCCCGGTTTCAGTGAACAAAAATCTATAAAAAACAGTATAAGAATCCTGTGCAGTTTCTTTTTGTTGTTGTAGATCTGTGTTATTGTAATGAAGTTTCAACACGTATCTCCTCAATGAATTAGTTATTTATTTTTCTCTTGTTCTAAACTTTCATTGAAGCGCGATTTTGGACAAATAATTACGTGATAGCGGCAACGAATCCCTACTTACACGAACTTCTGAGAGACGACTTAAATTAGTCGTAGGGAATACATTTTTATCCTGAATTAAGTATTTCATTGAAAATTCACGCTTCCATCAAATCAACCTTGTACAATACAATTGGGTTAAGTAATTCCAGTAAAGTAAATTATAAATATTCTAGTAATAAAGAAATGAAAGAATATGAAAATATTTTGATAAAGGTAAAGAAAATACACACTTGGTTATTTGTTTCACTGCAATTTTATTTACAAAATACGGACAAATTTGTTTCGAACTTCACAGTTCATTCTCAACTGAACAAGAAAGGTTTACTTAAAATATGAATAGATAATTTGAAAAGTGGGAGTAACACTGTGAAACATCAACGTGAGTTATGTATTATGGGGGTTTTCCTAGTAATTAACGAGAAACAGCCTTAATAATAGGGGAGATTACAAACTCTGTTTGTTCATTTACTATATTTAATGATTTGTTTATTGCTTTAGATATTTCCATTATTTCCAAAAAGTCTAATCGTTTACTTTTATTTGCAGAGTGTAAAATTTCAAAATTATTTATTGATACCCTGTGTTCTTCATTTATACAATGCTCGGATATACCTGAACATTTCTTGGAATATAAAATTGCTTTCCTATGTTCTTCTATTCGTGTGCGAAAACATCTTCCAGTTTGACCTATGTAGAAAGCGTCACAGTCTAAACATTTTAATTTATACACGCCACATTTATCTGCTTTTTGAATTGTATCCTTATTATTTGTCCAAAGTTTACCTAAATTTAATTTATTGACTATTATAGTTTTTATGCCTAAATTAACTAATCTATTATTAATTTTATTCGTGGTCTTTCCTATGTAATTAATTAAACGATAATTACTTGGTTCTAATTGGGGGGCTGCATAAAAGAATTTATTAATCTGTTTATGTTTTTTCTTTGAAATTAATCTATTAATAATATCAAGCCTGTATCCGTTGTTTACGACTAGACATTTCAAGACTGCAACTTCTTTATCAAAATTTGGTTTTGATAGGGGAACGGAGAGTAATCTATGTATGAAACTGTTGAAAGAAGAAAACTTAATGCTATCGGGTTGTTTGCTATCTGCAGATATGAGGGTGTCAGTGTATGTGTGTTTTCTGTAAATACTATAATCTAGTTTGCCATTTGATTTTGTTAATGTAAGGTCCAAAAAATTTAAACTGTTATCTAATTCTTTTTCTATGGTGAATTGTATTTTTTGATTGATTTCATTTAAACGATTGAAGAATAAGTCTAATTGCCTGTCAGTACCGGTCCACACACATAACACATCATCCACATATCTAAACCAACTGTGTATACAATTAACAACTGGGATTTTAGAACAAAACAAATCTTCTTCAAATTTTGACATAAATATTTCTGCTAATAAACATGACATGGGAGAACCCATAGCTAAACCGTCTTTTTGTTTGTAGTATACATTATTAAATTTAAAATAATTTTGTTGTATGCAAATGTTCAAGATATTTCGTAATTCTATTTTACTGTCGCCTGTCAGCGTACTATTTGCTATTAAATCATTTAAAATAACGTTCAACTCATTGATAGGGATAGAAGTATACAAAATATTTTAGTAAAATAATTTGGTTGTTTAACAAAATAATAAATTAACAACAATTTTATTTCAATCAAAGTTTAACGGAAATAACTTTAGTGTAGGTAATATATAATGCTTTGATTACATGAATGTTTTCTTACATGGAACTCGCCCGTCTGTGGTTGCTACGTATCACGACCGTAGACCTGTGAATTCCGTTTGCACAAGAAAACATTATTCGCGTATTTGTGACTTGGCAGCCATACAACATGGCCACGAAGATATCTACGACTTAGATATTGAGAGTTATACACCACAATTATGTCCTCAACTTAAAGGAAGTTGTGGGAATTAAAACTGTCAAGCAAAATGCGTAAGATTGCTTGGTGATTAATTATAACCTATTTTAACTAATTATTTTTGTATCCTCTATTAGGTACAACGTTGAATGTATTACATCTGTCAGACTAGCTTTAATTGCAAGATTTAAAATAGATGTACGAGGAATATCAATTATTAATGAGATTGATACTTGACAAGTTGGCAATATTGGTATAAATAATGTTGCCACACTTAATGATTGACATGTAATTAACTATATTAGACTAGAACCCATTCAATTTGGTTATCACCTGAGATATTAATGTCAACTACGTTTTAACAAATTATATTTTCGATATTCTTCGCTTTCTATAAGAGAGAGTTGCTAAACTTTAGTTAATTTTACTGCGTCGAAAATGTCTTTAGTCTCTAATAACAGATGATGCAACATATAATTTGTTAAAACGTAGTTGACTTTAATATCTCAGGTAATAACCAAATTGAATCGGTTCTAGTCTAATGTAGTGAATTACATATCAATCATTAAGTGTGGCAACATTATTTATACCAATGTTGCCAACTCGTCAAGTATCAATCTCATTAATGCAAATACATCTTTGCTCACAAAAGTAATTAGCAACCACCTCTCTTTTAATATTGGTTATATTGACGAAACTGATGTGATGTGCAGTGCCTCTAAACTAAAACCCGACATGACTTCCGGTGACGTTGGTATCTCGAGTTTCTTGGTGGACGATTGTGCATCTGTGCTGTCATATACACTCTGTGTTTTCTTTCGGTTGGTGTTCCAGATATCGACGTTCCCACAGGCTTGGAAAATTAGTAAACTTGTGCCAGTGTACAAAAAGATTGACAAGTCGAATATTGCGAACTACAGACCAATAAGTATCTTATCTAATTTTAGCAAACTATTCGAAAGCATACTTTATTGTAGAATATATAACAGTGTACGGCCCTTCCTATCTGTCAATCAACATGGTTTCACTTCTGTAAGGTCCACTGTTACAAGCTTAACGGAGATCGCACAATACGTCTCTAATGCTATTGATCAACGCAAGCAGGTCGATGTCATCTACACAGACTTTTCAAGGGCATTCGATTCTATTGATCATAATATACTTGTGGCCAAATTGTATCAAAATGTGCCGTATGTAAAAGAAGAATGGCGCCTGTTTATTGACTCAAGTAAGCGTAGTTTAAAAGGAGTTTTATTGCACAATGGTAACGAGCTGGCCTCGGTTCCCGTTGCCCATTCGGTACATTTAATGGAAACGAATGAAAATTTTGAACTTCTTTTAAAGAAAATAAACTACCAAGAACATCAGTGGATGCTTTGTGGTGATCTTAAAGTGCCGTGCATGCTACTAGGACAACAAGGAGGTTATACAAAATTTCCATGCTTTATTTGTGAGTGGGATAGTCGAGCAAGGGATAGACATTGGACTCAAATAGAATGGCCCTCTAGAACAAGCCTTACACCTGGTAGCAAAAATGTATTAAGAGATAGCTTGGTTGACCCCAAAAAAGTTTTACTGCCTCCTCTCCATATCAAACTTGGCTTGATGAAGCAGTTTTTTAAAGCCCTAGACAAAAATGGACAGTGTTTTAAATATTTGTGCGAGACATTTCCAGCCTTATCCGATGCCAAGTTAAAAGAAGGTATTTTTGTTGGGCCGCAGAGAAGAACATTATGCAAAGACAAGGATTTTCAAAACACATTGACCAATGTCGAGAAAAACGCCTGGGTTTCATTTAAAGAAGTAATTGATAAGTTTCTTGGGAACTCTAAGGACGAAAACTACGAAAATATTGTTCAAAATATGTTACAACAGTTTCATCGTCTAGGTTGTAATATGAGTTTGAAAGTGCATTTCCTGTTTTCACACTTGAACTATTTTCCTGAAAATCTTGGAGCAGTTAGCGAAGAACAGGGAGAGAGGTTTAACCAAGACATTAGGGAAATGGAACGGCGATACCAAGGCAGATGGAGCATAACGATGATGGCGGACTACTGCTGGATGTTAAAACGGGATATGCCCTTAAAACCATACAACCGAATGTCCGGACAACGCAGCTTTCTGGCAAAAAGACAAAGATTTCACTTAAAAAAGACTGAGTAAAGTATTTTTTTCCACTTTTTTAACTTGTATTCCAACTTTTTACTCAATAAACAAATAAATTTTTTAGAAATATCGTTTTTTTCATTTAGTATTTGCAAAAAATACCTTACGTGATACAAATAAATGCATAGAATTTTTGAAATCAGCCTACCAAAATTATATAAAATCAGTTTTCAAAATAAAAACATCTGTCAAAAAGTTTAATTTTGTAGACCTGTGTTATCGTTCAAAATGTTTATGACAGTTGCTGAGCCCGCCGACTATGAATAGCGTTCTGTAATACGGTTTTTGAACGCAAGGAATATTAGGCCAGCTGAAATTAATCGTCAATTTGTAGATTTATGATGAAAATATAATGATAGATGGAATGCTGAAAAAGTGGGCTAGACAATTCAATGATTATGACGAACCAATGTTTATGACGAAACACGGAGTGGGCGACCTTCTGTTGTCAATGATGGTTTTGTTGAAAAAGTTAATGAGTAAAGTTAATGTGAAAGCAGACAGTTCACAATAAGAATGCTAGGTGATGAGTTTCCACAAATTTCAAAAACTGTTTTGGGATAACGACGTAAAAAACGGTGTTTCACCTTTCTATGAAGAAGGTATAGAAAAATTGGTTTTCCGCAATTACAAATGTCTGAACAATAATGGCAACTATGTTGAAAAATAATTTAAGAAATCCTCTTTCGTGTAGAAATCAATTTTGTTTTGAATAAAATGTTTTTATGAATTTTTGTTTCCAAACGGTACTTAGTTTCCGAACAAGCCTCGATAATAGTACCTTACCATAAAAAATATTGGAAATCCTTATTGGCAAATTAGAGCTTGAATCTTAAATCTTTTAAAAGAATAACTTAACTATAGAAAATTAAATATAATATTTGAAAATAATAATATAATTAAATTAATGGAATTGAAAATTAGTATTTTTAATTACGCATTATAGGAGATGAAAAGTAATTCATAGAAAAGAATAAAGAATTAGGAAGATTATTATTGTTATTAATATACGGATAATGAATATTTGATGAAGTAAATATAAACTAATTATTAGCTGCAGTGCTCATAAAATGAATTTGACCTTAGCTGTGAATTTTTGCAGGTTCCATAATATACAGGAAGCCTAAAACCAGCTACTACTGTTGAAAATACTAAGCAGCCTGATATAAAAAAATCGCCATGTTACTATTCGCTCCATTATAACCAACTTGAGCAATGGTGTGGAAGCAACCAAAACAGTTGCATGGGATTCTTTGAACATCAGCTCAAAAGGCAGAATGTATCAAGTGCACAAACCACATTACAAAAAGTTGATCGCTAATTTCTTCTGTATGCATGTTTAATGGTTATTATTAGGCGCCAGCAATCAGGGTGTGTGACGTCAGTGCCAGGGATGGAGCAAGGACATCATGAATCCTGATTTAAAACTTTTCGCACGCCAATCAAAATACGTATAGAGAAACAAGTAGGTACTTACCAAGTAAGAGTAAATACATCTTCTCCAGAAGTAATATTACAGGGCTAAAGAATATCACATATTATGACTATTTACCGATTATATCCAAGTTCAAATGACAGTAAATCACCAATAATTGCTCCATATTCTAATGTGTTATTAATTGTCTGTCACAGTGGCGTGACAAAAATTTTTAAATAACGAGTGATCATTAAAATTTTCGCTCAAGTAAGCCATGTACACAAAAAGTATGTCCTAACTTAAGTTATTAGAGGAGATCTGTCATTATAATTTCAAACGTCATGATTGTTAAAAAATAATTTGAAATGCTGACTTTTATATTAAATATATTTATAATTTTTATACAAAGTAATAGAATATTATAAAAAATGTGTAAAATGTTGACCATTCTCCACAAAGCATAATCGCACTCTATTTCGTAGAGCATTGAAAACATTGATCAGTATTTGCGGTGAGTTATTGATGTGTTCACATTTTTCTATGATTTTATGTCTTAACTCTTGTAGATTATTAATTGGTGTTTCATAAATAATATTCTTTATATATGGCCACACAAAAAAATCCATGACTGTTAAATCACACGATCGTGGTGGATATGGAATCGCTCTATTTCTACTTATTATCCTATCGCCATAAAATTGTTGCAAAAACTGAATATTTTCAAGTGTAACGTGAGATGTAGCCCCATCCTCTTGAAAATATCCGACCTGGAGTTCATCATTAGTCAATTGATTAATAAAAACACTGAGAATTTCGTTACGATATTTCTCCGATGTTATCGTGCCCTCAAAGAATATTGGTCCTATTAATCGGTGACGACTCATACCTACCCATACGCCTATTTTTTTCTGGATGTAGAGGAACTTCTCTGTAGAAATGAGGATTTTCACTGGACCACATACGCATATTTTGCGAATTAACATAACCATTCAAATAAAACCAAGCTTCATCGGTGAAAAAAGTATGATTTAAAATATTGTCTGTCATTGTTTGAATAAACCATTGGCAAAATTGTGTTCTGTTTCCATAATCCGTAGGTAATAGATTTTGTACAGAAGTTAATTTATATGGATACATGTGCAAGTCCTTTTTTAAAATTTTTTGACATGTTCCATAGGAAACCCCTACTTGTTGCGAAACTCTGCGAATAGATGTTTGAGGAGATTCGTTAATAATTTGTCTGACATTTTCAATTACGCCGCGACTTCTCTTGAGAGGAGGACCGCTTCCTTTTTTCCTTAAAATACTGCCTGTTTGACGAAAAAGATTTACACAATGCATTAGCGTATCACGGAAAGTTTTATAGCTAGGAACAGTATTTAGATATCTCTCTTCAAATTCCGCAAGGCAATTTTCTATTGAATGCTGCCAAATACCATCAATTTTTTGAGATGTCAGGAAGCAACATTCTACCATAAACGCTTTATGCATATCATTAAAGGCCATTACTTTTTCTTTTGATGAAACTTTAAAATATATATTTGACACTGACAGATGTTTGAAATAACATCTGAATGACTAAAGCTACGACATAATTTTTATATACACTGGCAGCTACGAGTAAAAATTTTAATGATCGCTCGTTACCTTTGTCATTTTTTTATCGCTTGTGAAAGGGAATTTTGGGAAAATATTTTGTATTTATATTCTATATAATTGCATCTTTCCATTTTTAAGTTGTCTTTTTATTTCAAGGACAGCCGGTATATGTACCTATTACGATGCTTGCATTGCAAGTTGAGACCTGTTAAAACGTGAATTTGGGTTACTGAAAAATACGTAGATTCGGACTACAACGTACGCACCGTTAGTAAAAAGGCTATGATATCATATAGCTATAGCTATAGCTATCCGTAATATCGAGTGTCTATTGTATTATTATTTTCGTTCTGTATTCTAACGTCATATTTAGAAACATACCTACCTTGAATCCATCTAACCTTTGAGTCAGTTAGAATGCAATTCCTATCAAAATCTATAAATGAACATAACTTTTTTTATTGTCCATCAATTGGTTCCAATTTTCTTTCGTTTGTAATAAGCTTACTAAATTCTATTATTAAGAATTGCACTAGGGCAAGGCGAATCGATTTTTAGTATTTTTTACATACGTTTGTTTCTCAGAACATGGAAAATAAAACTGTCACAAACTGTTATTATGATCATTCAATAAAGATTAACTCCTTTATGGTTTGACCAATTCGACGAAAAGTACATTAAAGTCACGTTGACAATGTATGTAAGTTTTGTGTCGTTTAGTGCAAAAAAATAAAGAAATTCAAACCTGTACTTTGCGTTGTAAAAATACGTCTGGAGCGTTACGCACATTTTACGCACGCTTCGGCCGTGTGGCAACACACATTAACATAAATAAATCGGGCGTTATTGCATTCCGAAATACGAATTCGCGTGCATCCAGGCAATCAATCAGAATCATATCTTATTAATTTAAGCTGCACCACGAAATAAAAACGGGCTTGACCACTTAAGGGGGGTACCTGACCAGGCTACCTCTTACAAGGGAAGAAAAACCAAGAATAAAACAAAGACCTTTTCGTATACAACCTTGCTTGAAAATACGTACTATTATACAACGAGGTATTTGATTTGTCCCTGGAAATTTTGATACGTTGTGTGATTTCGCGTCGTTAAGTTGGTATCTCTTACATTTCCACGTTGACTCATACGCTTAAATAATACAGTAAGACTTAATAACGTTTCCGAGTAATAAGGGAGAAACCCGTTACGTTAAGAATATAAATTTCGCCTATGATACATAATTTTCATTGTTTATTAATACCAGTTACACCTTAATGTTACGTTACATCAGTTTCTACTATATATACAGTTCAATTCTAATTAAATCTAATATGTTTGTTATGAATATTATAAATGTAGTAATTGGAATAAGTTTACGTATCTACTTTTAAAATCTAAATGTGTAACAATAGTACACAATAACGTGAGGTAATAATAACAAGTGCAATGAAATCACTGAGAGAATAATAAATTTTAACTCTGTCTTAAAAATGATGTATTTTTTGCGATTTGGTAAAATATTAATTTCTTCAAGGTAAGAGATGGGTCAAGCAACTACTGTGTGATTTTTAATGGCTAAGAACAGTTTGAATTTGCTACCGTAAACAGAAACTACAAATTAATATTATATTATATATATATATATATATATATATATATATATATATATATATAAAACAATTGATAAATTATTGGAGTTTTTCGGCTTTTATATGAAATATTTACAAATATCAAATTAGAATGTATGTAATTGCAGAGTAAGTGGGGATGTAAACATTGCTGTCTACAAATTACAAAGCAAATAATACGAATTTTTTTTTTTTTTTAAATATGGTCTACGTTGGGACTCGAACCCAAGTCTACAGCTTGCTGGGCTGTCGCTTTTACCACTAAGCCACAATAGACCCAGGTTCAAGCTATAGCTTGAACCTGGATGTCTGAGTATATTGAAAGGTATTTATTAAATATTTATTATATTATATTTCAAACGAAGTTGTTGATACTTAGATAAACATAAATCAAATAACCCAATAATAATAGTATGTTTATAAAAAATAACGGGAAATAAAATTGTTTGTTTTAACTGGAATTAAAGGTTTAAACTGAGAGAATTATCTAACCCCAATCCATTTCAATATACTTGGAGAAAATTCTATAAAAGATTGAAAAGAATAAAAATAAAAACGTGGGCCTACTGAAACCTTATTGTTTATATCCTTGGCAAAGGCATCATTGCCGAAACATGTAGGGTTGTTTTAAATATATATACTTTGAAGTAATAAACCAGACCTTTAATCGCCGACTTATTAATACCATATCATACCAAGGTCACGAAAATATTATATATATATATATATATATATACCGATTGGTTCAGCCCGCTACGGGCCATACGCAACAATATACGTATGGAACGTAATGCGATGTGGCAACGTGTGTACGATGCCACTCCGCGTGCGCATACATAAGTCCGATGATCGAGAGCAAAAGATTGCCCGTCATTCGTATTTAGCTGTGCAAACGTAAAGGTAGCCATCATGTCAGTGTATACAACCGCAGAGAAGGCACAAATAGTTTCGTGATATCTTGCCGGCAATTCCTTTCGAACAACTGCTGATTTATTGGTTGTAGAGTACGTAAATCGGCCTATTCCTTCGCATTGGACGATTGAAGGGATCGTAAATGCGTTTAGGAAATATGGCTGTGTCGTCGGAAATTGCCGCAAATGCCAACAAATTGACGAACAGCCTCATATCCCTCTAATACCTGCCGATCGGGAGGAGAGAGACGTGAGGGTTTGTTCGTTAGTTGAAATGGGCGACCTTAAGTGTACCCGGCAAATAGCAGACGAAATCGGTGTTAGAAGAAGTACAGTAAAGCGCAACAATTCTTAAAATTTAAATTTATTTTGCAGAATTATTGATTTTTTTTACTTTTATCTTTTAGAAAACGTTATTGTTTTCTTATTACTTAGAATTACTTTTCCGTAGCAGCTAAGAATACAATAATAATAATAACTTGGAGATATAACGACCTTATTATGTCTGAAACAAATGGGCAAATTACGTATACAGAACGAATATGCAAACGACTATATCCTTGCGCGGTTTAAGTCTTACTAAATTCATAACTGCAATGTATGGCAATTTAAGCTACTGCGCGTGGAGGGGATTCGCTGTTGCCACTTATTGCTGGTTATGGCCCGTTCAGAGCTGGTCCTATCGGCATATGTGTATATAAATAAAATAATAATATTTTTCTAAGTAACAACCCCCCTCTAAAATGACGACGTAGCCAATTTTGAACCGCATCCTTCACTTCCTCAATAAACTTTTGAAAGCAAGCAATAAATCGCTTGCCTCCCAAAAACTTTTGAGTGGATAAAAAATATGATAGCCACTCGTCGGAGTCAAATCCGGATTATATGAGGGGTGAGGCAGTCCCTTCCAACACAATTCAGCGTTAGATGGGCTGTACGAGGATTGTTTGGAAACCACGTGGCCTAACACAGAGATGACGCGAATTTCCAGGAATCTTCTTTACCATTCTGTAAAATCATCCTTTAGTAGGTTAAGTATGACAGTACAGAGCAATCTCTCAATTAGTCTGCTTTTGACAAGACGCCAAAGTGAACTTCTCGTGTGATTTTGTAATAATGGGAAAAACTGAATTGAGAGCAGTGTTAAAGTGCTTTCATTTGAAAGGCTTAACACTAACCGAAGTCAAAGCATAGCTGGATTAAACACTATTAGAATCCGCACCTTCGTTTTCAATAGTTAAAATCTGAGTTCCCAAATTTAAGCGTTGTCTTATAAGCACAAATAATAAACCCCATAGTCGACGTCCAAAAACTGTTGCTGTTCCGGATATATGAAAAAGTCCACCGATAGTCTTGAATGACCGTCGAGTAAAAGCACGCGAGATAGCAGACGTTGTAGGTATCTCAAATGATAGTGTGCACAGTATTTTAACTGAAGAATTGGAGCAAAAACTGAATCGTTTGAATGTTTCTCGCGACCTTTTGGCACGGTTTCGTCGCAATTAGAAGGGCTTTGTACGCCGTATCATTATCTTCTATGAAACCTGGGTTCACCATTACACTTCCGAAACCGACGAATAATACAAACAATTGGCAAAAAAAGGTTCCCCGCCACCAAAGAAGGCAAAAACGGTTTTGTCAGCAGGAAAGGTTATGGCAACTGCTTTTGCGGATTCTCATGGAATTATCTTGCTCGACTACTTACAAAAGGAGACAACAATAAATGGGAAGTATTATGCCTATTAGTTGCAACAATTCAGCGACAAAATCAAAGAGAAACGGCCTCATTTGGCAAAGAAGAAAGTGCTTTTCCATCAGAATAACACACATACCCACAAGTCTACGATTGCAATGGCAAAAATTTATGAATTTGGATTTAAATTAGTGCCCCATACGCCCTATTCACCAGATTTGGTATCCAGCGATTATCGTATTTTTCTAAATATGGAAAAATGGTTCGCCGGTAAGAGATTTTCGTCTAATTCTGAGGTAATCGCTGCTGTAAATAGCTATTTTGAGGACTTTAATTCAGCGAGCGAGCGTTATGGTGTAGGAGAATAACGCCCTTGCTTATGAGACTACGTCCTTTTGTTCACATGGCCTGCTTAACCTTCCCAAGAAGTCCGCTGTAATAAGCTAAATTAAATGGTTTTCCCCACCCAGTCCTCAACAATTGTTATGATAAGTGACAAAAGTCATCGCTTTCATACTCATAGCGAAGCCGGAATTCTCTGCAAACCTGAAGTCGCTTCTACTGTTGTTCCCAAGAGAGTTGTTTTGAAACTCATCTGGCGCTAAAGTCACTAAATTTAAGCTTTTGATGGATAATAGTGTCAACACTACCAACACCAGTATTTACATTCCTAGCAATGTTCTTCACAGATATTCGTCAACATTTTGAACGTTCCCGAGTTTCACAGCAGACGCTGGATAAGCAACATGTGACAAGTTCGACGCGCGTCCACGATCATCTTCTGGAAGGATTTGCGCCACTCCGAAACTTCATAAACAATTTGGAGAAGAGTGCGAACACTCTTCTCCAAACTGTTTATGAAGTCTCTGATGAATATCAGTAGCCTCTACACCTTATATACTAACTCCAAGTGAGTGTGTAAATACTAACAGTATTGACACACTCACATGCAGTTGTTTATGACGTTAGCTAACATGCCTACTTCGATGAATATAAAACGGCTTTACAGTATCTCTTCAATTATGTTCAGAAAAAAAATAAAATACATGTCAATTTTTAAATTGCCTTGTATTTGATATTTTGAAGGTGACTATTATGTTAAATATCTTAATATCACTGTCAAAATTTTAGTGGAAACTCGTTAGTTATTGGGAATTGACATTACCGATGATGGCGCCACGATCGTTGCCAAGATGGCGTCGAATGGAGGTATACTTTTATAGTTTTGTATATAGCGTATCGTGTTTCAATGTTTACAAGTATTTTCGAAGTTGGTTTGGGGTTTTATTTTATATATATAATCCATCCCTCTTCTACCGTTAAGTGTAGAGGGTAAGTAAATAATACAATATCATATTTAATACAGTCTATTACTTTGATATTCATTTAATTACTGCTCTCCATCCCTTCCTATCTGTCGCCAGGATCGCCGCCCGATTCCATGTTATTCCCCTGTTCCTCAGTGAGTCTTCCACCTCTTCATCCCAGGTCCTGTTTGGTCTGCTTCTCTTTTTCCTTCCGGTCGTCCTTGCCTCCCATACCTGTCTGACTTGCCTTTCTTCAGGTAGTCTTTTCATATGTCCCCACCATCTTAGCTGGGCCCTCTCTATATACTTTCTCATACTGTTTGTTTTTAGTTTCTCTCTTAAATCGTCATTCCTTATTTTGTCCATTATCGTTACTTTTGCTACTTTCCGCAAATACTTCATTTCCAGTACCTGATATTTCTTGTGCTGTTTCTTAGTTAGTACCCATGTTTCGCATCCGTATAATAAAGTTGGTAACTATACCGTTTTGAAAATCGTCATTTTAGTCTTTTCACTTATCTCTTTTTTTTTTATGTTGATTTTAATTTCTTCATCAAGAAACATCTTTCTTAAAGCTCTACTTCATCTGCGTACACAGATGTGTAAGAATATTGGACTAATAATAAAGCTTTTCGACAACCAGTTATTTAACTCGAGCTGTTAAATAACACGATGTAAGTGCGAAATTCAATTGTTTTGAATTTGAAAAATTCTTTAGCACAAATCGCTAAAAAACTTATATACTGTTTCATGCTATTGCTATTGCATATTATTTAATGATCTGCGACACATCATGAGCAATTTTAAAATTGAAAAGTACTTAAATTTTTTTTCTTTATTTTTACATATTACATGCACCATTTTATTTACATACCTGCTTCTTAAAGTTTTAATCAAATGATATGAATATATTTTATCAAAAGGCACTGCAATATTGATGTAACTCGAGTCCTAGCAAGCAAATATAAAGAAGTCGCACTTATTTAAATTTAATTTGGCCATTCTTAACTGAATTTCCGCATTAGCACTGTGTTATTTTCTTCCGATATCAAATAACTACATGAATCGTTGCAATTTACCATCTGAACAATATACGAACCATGGGAGATGTTTAGAAAGAAAAATTTGTCGTAAAACAGTAGCGAAAATATAAAATAGTAAGGAAAAGATGAAAACACAATACAGTTTTACATACGATAGAACCCAATAAACAATACAAGTATACCTCCAACGCTAGTTCCAAAATTTACCGAATGGTAGCGTGTCACTTAATATAAATTCCCAATATTGTTTGGTTCTTGTTGTATTTTTCTATTCTTCGATACGTTTATTTTTACTATTTGTTTTGCTTTTACCTATTTTTATCAGCACTTCTGTTTTCTATTTTTCGTTATTTAGGTAGGTCAAAGGAAAAGCTTAAATCAATACAATTAAAATAATTGCCGTTATTTATAAATCATTGTAGCAGTATGCCGTTTACAGACTACCAGGACGCTTCTATTCTGAAAGCATATTACCGCAGTGGGACTCGTAAGTAAATGGTCATCCTGCATGGAACAATTTCGTGAACATTGTTTCTAACAAGCTATTTTCACAACACTGACATTGGATTGTGCACCATTTTCAACATGAGAATTGTATTTCTAAGGGCAAATCCAGTGGACGACTAACAGTTTTAACAGAAAATGTCGATGATGTTAGACAACGGATTTGAGCAAGCCCTAACAAATCAATTCGAAAATTAGCTGTGTAAGCAGGTAAATATATTTAATTAAATTTATTACTATCATTATTAAAATAAGAAGAACGAATAAAATTTTTCGTTCTTCTTATTTTTACGTTTATCTTACAGCTGCACTAGAAAATCTTTAGTAAAAAATTTACATATGCATCCGTATAGAATAACCGTTATACAACAACTGTTGGATATTGATTATGAACGAGTTGAATAATGTTCATGGTTCTATGAAAATATAAATTATGTTATTTTAAATGTGACATTTCCGGCAGACGAAGCTTGGTTCAATTTGTCAGGATATATCCATAGCCAAAATTACAGAATGTTGGTAAATGAAAATCGACACAATTTTGTAGAATAAAGTTTGCACCTTGTGAAAAAAAAAAGTTAGTTCTCATTGACTGTACGTTCACTACATATACACTCCCCGGCAAAAAGAAACCGGCCACCTCAATATTTCAAATAAGTTTAATGTTTTATTGATTAATGATATTGGTTTTTCACTTAATAGTATAGTAGCAGCATTATTGAAGTATGATGTTGTTTCTACCAGCAGCAGTAGATACAATGTCAAAGTTAATCAACAAAAATAAATGAATAAAACCATAATAGAAAAGTTTTGCTTTAATTTTTAACGGGTGTGTGACTTAAAGCAACAACATTTAAATGAAGTAATGAAACATATCATGTTATTTAAGTAAGTTTAGTATCGTGTATGGCCTGGCCTCCCTTGCCGAAATGACGGCGCGAAGTCGACGCAGCATCGAGTTAATTAAATTTAAAATCTTTTCTTGAGGAATTGCTTCATATTCCTCTTGTAGCGCGATACATAGGTCCTGCAGAATTTCTGGTAAAACAGGACGCCCACAAATGGCTCTTTGAAGTTGATTCCAAAGATGTTCAATTGGATTTAGGTCGGGGCAGCATGCTGGCCTATCTAAAAGCCGTATCCCGACCTGATCCAGATATTCATTCACTACGTTTGCTGCATTATCGTGCATTAACACGAACTGATCCCCAATAAAAGGTACAAACGGGATGACATTTTCTTGAAGAATATCCTCTATGTAGCGGTGAGCGTTTAGAGCTCCATTTTCAACAAACACAAGATTGGTGTCTCCTTCATTACAGATACCCTCCAAAACCATAATGGAACCCACATTAAATCAGACTCTTTCTGATATTTTGCAGTATAGAAACCTTTCATTTTGCTGTCTATGCAGCCGTTCGCGGCCATCGGATGACCGTAAACAAAACCTCGATTCATCAGTAAAGAAAAAACATTACTCCATTGCTGTCCGGTTCAGTTAATATGTTTTCGTGTAAATCTAAGCCGCACTTACCGATGCCGCAAAAATAACTGTGGTCGCTGCCTTTCTTATCGTTCTTTCACTTACAACGACTCCACGTACCATTTCTAAATTATGTTGAAAAGAAACAGCAGTAGATCTCCGAACAGAAATTTAAATGAAAATCGACAAGATATTTTACAAATGGTAAATTAAAAGCGTGTTTTCAAATTTAATGTTAATCTTGTATTTTTATAGATAAATAATAATCCATCAATTTCTACACGCGAAGTAGCGTCAGAATTAAATTTGTGCCAGTCCAGAATTTGGAGAACTTTACATAAAAGTAGGTTTAAACCATACAGGATCCATGTTAGTCACTATTTACTGCCTGGAGATAATTTGAGAAGGCTAGAATATTGTAATTGGTTAATGGGAAGGATAGAAAATGACGAAAATTTTTTAAGCAAAATCATCTGGTCAGATGAAACAAAATTTACAAATTCTGGAATGTTCAACAGAAATACCGAGCACTATTGGGCAGTACAAAATCCCCGACAAAACAAGGCTAGAAGACCACAACATCGTTATGGAATAAACGTTTGGATGGGTATTTTGGCAAATCGTCTCTTAGGACCAGTTATGTATGAAGAACATTTAAATGGAGAAAGATATTTAAACATTTTACGTACATACGTATCTGACTATCTTCACGACAATATCCCATTAAATCGATTACAATATTTATGGTGGCAACAAGATGGCGCACCAGCACACAATGCAGCTGTTGTTAGAAATTTCTTAAATCAAGAGTTTGCAAACCGTTGGATTGAAAATAGGGGAGTTGTTGAATGGCCTGCGAGATCACCTGATTTAAGTCCGCTAGATTTTTTTTTATGGGGATATGTTAAAAATAGTATTTATAAAGTAGATGCGCCACAACACATTGAAGAATTACGAGACAGACTTCAGAATGCCTTCGATGCAGTTCCTAGAAGAACTATACAAAGTGCAGTACAAAATGCCAGAAGGCGTGCCCAATTGTGCATTACCGAAGATGGCCAGATAATTGAACATTTACTGTAATTGTTTATTGTTTACTTTTCTATGTATTTTTATTAATGTTTTTGTTATCTTGTACTCGCTACTGTTGAATTTCGTTTCGAAGAATAAAAAATACTTATCATATCTCGTTTCTCTTCGTCAGTGTATGACATTTTTGTATTATTAATTAACAATAAATGAAATGTTTGACAGATTGAAATTCCAAAGACTACCTTATTTAATCTTATAATTTATTCTTTCAAATAAAACCTAATGTCAAAAACTATAGTCAGCATGTGGTACATTGATGAAATCAGAAAAAAAAACACTTTCTGAGGATGTCTAAATCCAATATGGCGCCTATAAGAAATTAGATAGTTGCAGCCTAATTAATTAGATAGTTGATGATGGCCAGAAAGAAACGAAACGTCGTATTAAAATTTAGAGTACACCGCTGGATAGAGGTTTAGAAATGGCCAAAAGGATGTGTTTTTATTTTTTCTCTACAAGGCCAAATGTCGGTGCTACAGGTAAAAGAAGAAAATGGAGTTTTCGCGTTTTTTTTTTAAATAACGAAGGTCATTTGTCACATGTCTATTTTCTTTATGGATTTATAACAAATACAAAATTTAACAACTTTGCCAAATTTAAACCTATACTCTATCTCCAATAATAAGAGAGATCCCCATGGTGAGGGCCGAAAATGAATCAGCCTGTATACACGAAGTATAGAAGTTAAAAATCATATCTGCCCGGGATACTGTGTATTGACAAGCCCATTTCAAGTGATATTTCACGAATTTTTCATTATCCCAACAACCAGGAAAGTAGCGTTGTGACGCGACGTGTAGCGTTTCTGCATACAGTACATTAGTTTGTCGAAATGTAGAAATCGACGCAACACATTTGCATGTAAAGTGAGAATACTAATTGGTTCTCATTTATAATAAGTTCAGTATTTTCTTGCAGGATATTTTGGTGATTAATTACTAAGAAGCGTCGGCCATCACGTTTACCCGATTTAACACCTTTGGATTTTTATCTGATTAGTTATTTAAAAACTAAAATTTTTGAAAATAAAGTTCATTCTTTCGAGGAATTGCAAGCAGCTATTGTAAATGAGATAAACAGTATACTCGTAGTTAAACAAAAATTTAAATTTCTTACTTTTATTTAAACACAAAAATTCCAACATTACAAAGAATGTGTAAGTTAATGCTAGTTAGTTAGTATTATTTTGTGTTAGATTCTTTTGCAAGATATTCTGGAGACAAGACCATAAATTACAATAATGGCTCTATAAAATAAAAAGTCGTGATGTAGCACTTGATATATCAAGATGTTACTCGTTTTCATATACAATGTTTTGCAGAAGAAAACAGTTACAATGAGTGCACATGTAATTTATGTCATACTATATTACATTTTCATTTAAAATACCTTATTAACCGCTATATGCAAAGTAAATTGTTATCAAATTTAAAAAGAACGTGTGACTTAAAACAGATCATTGATATATGCCTTATTTTTGTCAATAATACCTTCTACCTTTCGGGACTTTTAATTTATCCATGCACGAATTTTGTCCACTTGTCCACTTACTTCCTTTATTTGTCTATGAAACCGTAGCAGAATGAACAGGTGGATTTTCAAACATCTCTTGACGATTTTCTTTGACCTTTTCAAGAATATTTCCTCTCAATTTATGTACAAACAAGCAAAATATGTTTTGTTGACAATTGAATTTCGTGATATTTAACGTGAATCCAATAAGATGCCTCTACAATCAAACCACAAGGACAAAGATTTTTCTCCTTCATTTAAATAATAATGATAGAAGTTACTTTATGGGACGACAATCATCTTATCTCCGGCATTCCATCGACTCTTTTCTGGATGAAGGATCATAATACTTTCATCTCCTGTGTTTCATCTCCTGTGCCAACAGACTCCAAATTCGATTTTAGGTTGTCTCTACATACGTTTAGAAACGAACACGCACATTCAACATGATGTTGACGTTGAGGAACAGAAAGTACCCATCTTTCACTGACCTTACGCATACTCAAATGGTGATTCAAAATTCAGCGAACACTTATAAATAAAATGTGGTGTTACTACTTCAACTGGCCGACAGAGACGATCATAATCTTCACAGGATGCTTGCAGCTAATAAAAACATTTTGTTCACTTCTTTACATACTATGAGGAAGATAAATTACCAGAGACGAAGTCTAAACGTTGTTTAATTTGATTGAACGTATTCGCCTCCTTTGGCCGTATTCAATTTTTGTTAACTGAGACATTGTCATGCAATGTTACCTATTACAGATTAATAACTGTTGCTCGTCGAGTTTTGCTATTTTTAGAGTAGGCTTAGCTCATATGCAACATTGCCACAACAATTAGAACACGTTTGAACATGTACAAGCCTTTAAAATCGAGAAAATAAGACCCTTTAATTAACAGTTTGCACTCCTCCTTGTTCCCTCATAAATGCGCAAGCACTCCACGGTTTTTCCGAGCGTTTTAGATGTAGATACAAGACACTGCTTCGTGTCCTTTAACTCATATTCGTACTACATGTTATTTCTACCACAAACAAAAGAATACTAAACTAAGTAAACTCTGTCTACTGTGGGTATTGAAATTAAGTTGCTCAAAACACTATAATTTTCAACCTATAATTCAGTTAACAGTTCATACTTAACCGAATTAGTTTTGTTAGAAGTAGTTTTATATAAAAACGGAACCTGCGCGTGAATTTTTTCGAGACATGATTTTTATGGTTTAAAATGCAGTTTAGCGCCGAAATAATACATCGATTAAGTTTATTTGATTTTAGGAGCTTTATGAAGGATGCTTTTTATATTTCGAGAATAGAGAACAGAAACTAAAATTAATCATTGTAAATGGCTTTATCGTTTTTCAAAATATTCGCCATCCAAAGTTTCCGACGGTTGATTTCCCCTATTTTTCCGAATACTTTTGGCAAGTAAATGCTTATGTACCATTCACAATTGACTGACCGGATTTTCCGAAAGACCCATACAGTCGACTGCTGTTTACTTTCAGACTTATACGCGTGGATCCATGATTCGTCACCTACCGCGACGTTAAAACAAGGAAAATCGACACTCGCCATTTTTCGTCATTTTTAAATTTCATCACCTGAGGTTAAAAAAAATCACGAAAATTTCAAAACGCCATAACTCCCTCATTTCTCATCCGATCGCCGCGAATTTTGTGCCAAATTAAAGATCTCCTCATGAGGACTAAAACGGGTATACAATGTGCTACTCTAGAACCAACCGTTTGGCTGCTACGGCCACGCGATATTTTCGATTACGAAATTTACGGTTTTGCTGGTATAACTCACGAAGTAGGCGTCCGAGGGCCTTCTGGTTTGGACCAGTCGATTCAGCGTGTCAAAACGCGTCGGGAAGTATAGGATAGGTTATCTAAAGTCAGCTAGTTCCCGAGATACAGAGAGGCGTCGATATCGAACATCATATTTCAGCGAAATTTTCGCGATTTTGAAAAATTTTCGATCTCGAATTTCTACTAAAAATCCACCCTAAGGTTTTCGGGGCACTAGTGAAGACTGTCTGAACGATTTTCTGCCGAAAATTCGCGATTTCGTTTTTGTACCTTTGACCTGTCGACACTTTTTCGTAAATATCTCCAGAACCAAAGCAGATAGCGAACTCTAGTCTGGTTTATCGTAATCAGCGGGTCCAATTACATATGGGGTTGGCATTAAAATAGGGAAAATCGACACTCGCCATTTTTGAAGCACCGTATTTTTTTCCACCAATTAACACAAGCCTTTTTTTGATCGATTGTCAAATTATGTGGAATCCAGTGCGAAATAATTTTTTTGACGGTTAAATTTTCATGCAAAATTTCATGTACGTTGGTGCCACTAATGCCCAAGGATACCTCTATGTCACGATAAGTCACAGGACAATCGTGCAATACAGCAGCAATGTTTTTCGGACCTTCATGAAATTTCGGACCTTCACGAAATTCGTCAGTAAACAAAGTACAGGCACGATTAAATTCAGTATACCACCGATATATACTAGTTTTTATGGTGATTCATCGCCAAAAGTTGAATTAAGTTCATTGTTGCAATGTTGCGATAATCGACGTCGAAAGTTAAAATAATCGCATGGAAATGTTCACAAGTTAATTCCCTTTTTAGACCGAGATGATTTCTTTAAATCACTGTAATCAGTACAAATAGCTTTTCCTGTACGTTAAAACATTTCTGGTGAGTATTCTGTCAAAAATGCCGAACTTTACGATAGACATCGGTTGTAAGGGAGCAGCACCAGGATCGCCTATTCCCGATATAGAAAAGGCATCCCTCGTACTTGTAAGAATACTGTTTACATTTGGTTTGCCGAATTTCAACGTGGACGCTTCTCCCTCAGGAACGAATTTCGTGAATGTCGCCCATCGACGTTTGTTGTTGCCAGTAATATTGTTTCTGTGTGTAAAATGATAGAATGAGATCGCATATGCTTCATATTGTGAGATTGAAGCATCCTCGGGCATTAGCACAAAAGTAATACCAACGACTTTGCATAAACATTCGAACGTACTTTACAGTAGCTGGAATCCACACACTTTGACAGAAACTCAAAATCAAGACCATGGCAAATAGTCCAAGTTACTTATATTTAATTTACAACATCATTATTCATGAGGAAACTAGGATTTATTATAACTTTAATTCGTGATCTTGAAAGTAGACAACGTGTCTTTCAAGAGAAAAGCCAAAACCTACGAAAGTTGTTTGTTCGCGCAGTGTTGCGCAGCTAATAATCGCTTGTCATTTAGATTTTACTGAACATCGAAGAACTGTAAACGTTGAGTGATATACAACAATTTATTTGCAGAAATTATGGATGAAATAATAAGAAATAATCATTACATCCTTTATCATGACGTCTCACTCAGCACGTGAAACCGTTGATTTTTAGCCAGCAAAAATGTCAAGTTAATGACTTATTGACCGTATTCACCTGATTTATCAGCTTGCCATTTCTATTTGTTCCAAAATATAAAAAATAAAATGCGTGGCGAGCGATTTTCATAGCCTTAACCCTAAAGGATCCCGAAAGTTAGTTTTCGAAGCTTCTGAGTCTGATTTATCAGCTTGCAATTTCTATTTGTTCCAAAATATAAAAAATAAAATGCGTGGCGAGCGATTTTCATAGCCTTAACCCTAAAGGATCCCGAAAGTTAGTTTTCGAAGCTTCTGAGTCTGATTTATCAGCTTGCAATTTCTATTTGTTCCAAAATATAAAAAATAAAATGCGTGGCGAACGATCTTCATAGCCTTAACCCTAAAGGATCCCGAAAGTTAGTTTTCGAAGCTTCCGAGTCCAAAAAATACTTCGCAAGTTGGTTCGAGTGTACGCGTGTATTGATACCAAAGACGAATACTTTAAAGCAGTTTTTTTCAAACCTTTTCATGACACGACCCCCCTATTATCAAAAAATATTTCCCTTTCCCGACCCCCGACCCTTTTTTTTCATGTATGTTAAAAATATTTAATCCATACAAAAATTTTAGGCGTTTGCGTTATTAGGATTCGGATATAAATATACAATTAAGTACGTATTTAAATCAAATACGTGGCCAATTGATAACTAACAAATAAAAACAAACATATTGTTAGGGCCGAGACTCCCAGCGCCATCTGTCGGTAACACTCGGAACTAGTACAGGTTCCGAGTGTTACCAACGGACGGCGCTGGTAGTCCCCCGCGCGCTCTCGGCCCGCGCTAAAGGTCCACAAGTTTCGAGACGTTTCGTTACGCTTCGAGATGATTCTCGCTAGAATGCGCTGGCCTATAAATAGGGCGGTCGACCGCGGCCACGGCAGTTGAGTGCAAGACCGCGAAGCAAGTGGTCGTGTCGTCTGCTGTTTAGTTGTTTGAAGAGCGCGAATCACTTGTTTTACGTATTTATTTGAGTTGTTTGTTATAATTGAAAATGGATAAATTCCTGAAAAGATCATCAGAACCATCAACGTCTAAGTCTAGCGGCAGTAGTGGAATAAAGAAAAAACGTCTTTATGACGACATTTATTTGAAATTTGGGTTTACTGTGATTGAGAATAAACCGCAGTGCGTAATTTGCTTTGAAACTTTGTCAAGAGAAAGCATGAAGCCATCGAAGTTGGTACGCCACCTAAACAGAAAACATCCTAATGAAAAAAATAAACCCGTGGAATTTTTAGAGCGAAAATTAAAAGCTCTTGAACATCAAAAAACTGCTATAGGACAAATGTCCAACCTAAATGAGAAAGCGTTGCTCGCTAGTTATCGAGTAGCTTTTCGTGTGGCTAAAGCAGGAAAACCTCACAGTATTGCCGAAAATTTGATTTTACCAGCGGCTTTAGATATAGCAGAGATTATGTCTGGCAAGCAAGAGGTCGAAAAGCTCAAAAGTATACCTCTCTCTGACAATACCATTCAACGCAGGATAAGCAATATGGCGACTGACGTTCGTGATCAAGTCATAGAAAAAATTAAAAAAAGCTCTTTTGTGTCCTTGCAATTTGATGAATCAACGGATATTGCGGGTTGTGCGCAGTTTGTAGCTTTTGTGCGTTTTGAATCCAATGAAATATTAATGGAAGAAATACTATTTTGCAAGGCACTACCCAAAAATACTACAGGTCAGTGCTTGCATGACACGTTCCTTGAAGCTACGCAAGATATGGATATCGATTGGGCACAAAAATGCATTGCTTTTTGTAGCAAAAGCCATGACTGGTGCGAAGAGTGGATTTATTGTTAGACTGAAAGCACAGATGCCAAACGCTTGTTGGATGCATTGCTTTCTCCATCGCCAAGCTCTTGCAGCCAAAACTTTGCCACAAAAATACAGTCAAGTTCTAAATATTATTATTAACATTGTAAATTCTATTAAAGGAAAAGTGTTGCAGACTCGATTGTTTCTAATCATTTGTGAAGATATGGGGGCACTACACCGCAATTTGCTTTACCATACAGAAGTTAGGTGGTTATCAAATGGCAAAGTACTGACCAGAGTTATGGAACTTCTCGCTGAACTATTAGTATATTTACAACAAGCCAAGTCACATTACTCTGAATTCACTTCTGACCTGGAATTCCATTTGAAATTGGCTTTTCTTTCTGACTTATTTGAGCATTTAAATAACTTGAACAAAAGTCTTCAAGGGCGGGATGAAAATGTCATTACAGCAAAAAACAAACTCCATGGCTTTATAAAAAAAATTGAATTGTGGTCATCATTTATAAATCAAAACAACTTTGATTCATTTTCGTCGACACAGTCTTTCATTGAAGAAGTCGGAAGCGAGATAAACATCAACTCATATATATATCTGGTATGAAAATGGTGTTAGATAATTTGAAGAAAGAATTGTGTCATTACTTCTAAGTGCAAGAGATATCGGATAACACTGGGCAAAGATGGATCTTAAATCCGTTTTTAAATGCAGCTATAAATGAGGCAAATTTATCAACTAAGCTCAAAGAAAATCTGCTGGAATTATCTGCCGATGGGATGTTACACTTGGAATTCAAGTCTGAAAATTTGGATACCTTTTGGTTAAAAAGAAAAACAGAATACCCGGAATTAACAACCGAGGCTTTGAAGTGTTTGATTTCATTTTCTACCTCGTACTTGTGCGAGTTGGCATTTTCATCAATGACCCAAATAAAAATTAAACTAAAAATCGCTTAAATTTGGAAAACGATTTAATACTTAAAGTTGCAAAAATGGATCCACGATGGGAGAAATTGATTGAACAAACTCAAGCGCACTTCACATTAAAATGAACGAGTACTCGAAGATTTAATTTTTTGTTAATGTGTTTGTATAAATATCATAACGAGTATCGTTTTGTTAACTTTTTTTTAATATATCTACTTTTTTAAAATTTATTGATTATTGATCTCTCGACCTCTCGCGACCCCCCTACAGAGGCTTCGCGACCCCCCAGGGGGTCGCGACCCACAGGTTGAAAAACACTGCTTTAAAGAAAATAGAAACAATTTTTTTCATTTCCAAAAATATTCCAAGCAATCCTCGTATGTGTGCAATTAACACCTAGGTTTTACGATTAAACCGTTGTAATTTTCATTATACAACAAAATATATTAACCTTTATCTTTAATTCTCTAAAATTTCACTGTCAATTCTATGAGACATAATCTTCTTTTATTACTGTTTCTATTGTGATAAAACATTAATACACGTATTAATTTTAGCAGAGGAAAATCAACATATAAACTTGAGAATCGACGCGACGCCAGCGAAAAACAACGTTTTTATATATTACGTTTACATTACTTATTAATTAATGTAAACCTATCTACTGTACATTTATTTTTATGGAATTTAGATTTTAAATCACAGAAAATGTAGGGATCCTATTGGTCAACAAATATTACTTAACATCACTAATCTCCTTATATTATCACAGAGAAAGAATTACATTTCTTATTTGCTTCTTTTTCCATACTTCGGGATTACTCAAGGTGCTTAGTTGGGATCGTTATTTTAAATCTTACATCTTAAGCGGACGGGCACATACTCTGCTCAGGGGCTCAAGGTTTCAATCACCAGGAACTTTTGTTTGATATTGATTCGTTATTACTACGACGAAATTAAGCTTATTTGCAATGAAATTGATGTCCCCAAGTTATTAGCAAAAATTAATTCCCTTATTCCAACATCTAAATCTGATAATCTATTTTTCTGTCCTCGTGGAAATATTATACGGAACTCGCGCATATACTAAATATGTTTTATTATAATGCTGTGGGTAGTAGTAGCAATATTTATTTTTTACGGCTATCGTCACTGTAGCACTGTAGCGGCATGTCACCTTTATTCATATTTATGTAGACTTAGATGACAAAACAAAACTAATCACCCATTAAGAGTATATATTTTTAAACCAAATTTTAGACAAATATTTATTGTATTGAGAATAGTAAACAATAAAAAAATAGCAAGAATTTTGTGTTAAACTTTAGCGAAAAAAAAAAATTATTATTTTGGGTTAGTTTAGTTCGGTATTCGATTGTAAAGTCTATAGTTATAAATTGGTTTATTAAAATTCCAAGAGGTCGCATAATTGGAGCACATGAGGCGCGTATTGCATTTTGTTAGGTACACGCAAGGAAGTATAGCTAGAGTTATTCATAGTTGGGTAGATTGGTCTCAAGAAGGTAGACAACATCGTAGAAGAGACTCTGGACAACCTAGAAGAACCAACGAACGAAAAGATTGGAAACTAATATTGGCTGCTCTTGGGGATCAGCATAGTACCTCGGGATCTATGGGAAATGTTTTTCTAACAGAGATAAGCCATCGAATAACAATGCGTTTCTTATGATGCCTTCAAATCAGAATTGTATAATGTACGGCCAGATTGCGACGACGACTGGAAAAATATCGCTTTTCCAAACAAATTTTGTTTTTGTTTGTGGAGTGATGATCAGGGAGAAGTTCGGTGTCGAAAAGGAAAAATTCAGTTTTTTAATTTTTCTGAAGAACGTAAAAATGCACTTGCTAGAGGATTGATGGTTTAGGATGACATTAGCATACGAAGTGGGACTCCTTTAGTAATTCTCCATGTTCAATCAAATGCTAAAAAGTGCATTCACGAGTTCTGGAACCATTCGCTATATCATGTATCCAAAAGCTAAATTATGCCACATTCCGGCAAGTAATAACCCGTCATCACAATGTAGTTGTTACACTATAATTCCTGCAAGAGGCTTACCCCAATATTCTCCATTGGGCTGCATGTTCATCAAACCTAAGACCCATAGAGAGCGTCTGAGATTTAATAACCTGAAAGATTGGCACGCTTTCTAACCTCCCGACTAAATGACAACAGCAACACAATGCTCTATAAGTTACTTATAATATGCTTTAGGAATCCATAGGTCATCTAATTAGAAGCATACCCAGGTGAATAGCAGAATATATTCGTTTATGTTGAGCGCTAATTCATCATTAATTTTTTTCTATAAAGAATAAAAGTTTTTCAATTAAAATTTAATTATTTATTACTCTTAATGCAGTAAATAGTTAGTTTAAAAAATATATACTTTCACTAGGTGATTCATTTTCATTGTCACATAGTATATAAGATGCTACACAGTAATTCCTGGAATTTGAAGGTGACGTGCAAAGAAATGGTAGTACAGCTCTATAGCGCTAGATAGTGTGAGCGACGTATATACTAAGTCAGTCTGTCGAACGATACTTTGCTAGGTGGTGACAAATAGTTTTTGTGTTTATGTTTGTTGAATTGTGTTTGAGTTTTCTGCGATAATACAATGTCTGATGAGAAAAAGTAAAGAACGTGCATCAAATTCTGCTTCAAACTTGGTAAAACGTCAACGGAAACTCTGAAAATGCTTAAACAACCGGTTGGTGATACTTTAGGCCCGACGCCTGATTTGGTGATGATTCGTCGCAGTAGAAGACGCCGTGGTCACCACGACCTAAAAAGGCACGGCAAGTTTCAAGCAATGTCAAGTCGATGTTGATTTGGTTCTTTGACGCTGATGCCATCGTACACAAATAATTTCTACCACCAGGTGAAATAGCTAATGAAAAATTTTATTGGTGACTAAAAGAAAACATTTGCCGCAGCCGGCCTGCCAAGTGGCGCAGCAACAATTCCTACACCACCCCGGAGCACTAACCCACACGGCACTTGTCGTGCGTTAGTTTCTAGCTTCAAAGAAGACTGCAGTACTACTCTACCCTCCCTACTCCCCAGATCTTGCTCCTTGCTACTTCTTCCTGTTTTCGAAATTGAAACTGAAGCTCAATGAATGCCATTTTGAGACGATTGAGGAGATTCACACCGAATCGCTGTCAATATTGAACACGTTAACATTTACAGCACTACTTCTAGTAGGATTTGCCACGAAAATACATGGGGCTCCGCTCGGGCACTTTCCATGGTATAAGAGACATAAGACCCCAAGTTTTGAACCTCCTAAGTCAGTCAATTTTTAAGAAAGAGCGTCGCGGGTGATACCAATAATTCCCTTCGGCGAGAGACACTTAGGTATGGCTTGACTATGGATAATTACACACCCGTAGAACAGATATTTCAAAAAAAGTGCAAAAAATGGACCTTTGCCCCGTACTTTCTTGTCTGGGAAACGGATATTACTCGACGGCTGACTTTCAGAATCTCATGGTCTAAATATATGCATATACGAGGGGGTATTGATATATAGTTAGTCTAGACCGGTTCCGCGGATAAAAAAATATTATGATACCATAGCAACGAAAAATAACATATTATAAGCGTCAGTGTAAAGTATCACGTCCAAAAGTCAAACCAAAGTTGCGCAATAAAATTTGCAAAAAGGGATGTCGATCGAAATTGTGAAAAACGAACAATTGGAGTATTGATCCATCAAGTACCTGTATTTGACGGGGTTAATAGGTAAGCAGATTTACGAAGATATGCTTAATACCCTTGGCGATCAATGTCCTTCGTATGCGAGCATGAAAAATTGGACTGCAAGCTTCAAAACGAGGATATTTTCCATTGAAGTTGAACACCCAGTTTCTGTGTCGTTCGCCGGAAATGTTGATGCAGTTCATGACAAGATTTTGTCAGACCGTTGAATTGGGCTAAAACGAATATCTGAGGCACCGAATATTTCATATGAACGCGTCCATCATATTGTTCACGTCGATTTGGACATGAGAAAAATTTCTGCAAAATGGAGCCCGAAATGTCTGCATGTTGACCTTTTAAGCTGTATTGTTACTATAGATTAAACTTGGGTAGATTTCTACGACCCTGGTTCTCCAAGGCCTAAGAAGTTTCGCGTTCAAAAATCTGCTGGAAAAGTCCTTGCTTCAGTTTCTTGGGATTACCATGGAGTAATCATGATTGATTTTCTGGATAAGGATAGAACAGTAACTGGGAATTATTATTCGACGTTACTGGTCACTCTACGAGAAAAAAATAATGGAGAGACGACGCGGAAAGTTATCCAAAGGTGTTTTGTTTTTGTTCTTCTGTTTGCGAATCATCTATTAGAAGAAAACCACACTTTCAATAAAGATTTTTAAGTTCTGCATTTAAAAAATAAAGGCAATAAATTAAATATACTGGAAAGTTTAGAAATCAATAAATTAAAACACTCACAAATTTTACTTAATGGCCAATTAGATTTAAATAACTCGCCTTTGCTAAATTTATTCACTTAAAATATGTTTAGACGATAATAGAAAGGTACATTTAGTTTATTAAAACAAATTTTTTGCGTAAACATGTTTAGTACCCTATTATATAACAGTTAGGGCCGACTAGATGAGCCAAATTTTCTCACTACCGACAATACTTCTGTAAATTCATAGATTTCTTTAAAAACGTTGTAAAATAATACCAACCTTCTTGATTTTGTACATATTTGTTTAATTTAGTTTGTATCGTACTCTTTAGCTGTAAGTACCTGAGGAAGCGACTGTGCTGGCAAAACAATTGTCCTATTACGATTAAATATTAAAAAGTGAAGATTTGAACCGTAGTTTTATTTCTATTTTAAATTATGGATCTTCATGAAGTAAAGGCTGAATTAATTCAATTATTTACATTTCATACATTGATAAATTTTGGGAAGACCTGACGTCAGTAACAGAGGATGCCAAAGGAACATTGTTCATCACCGGCGACTTTAATAGTAGAGTGGGTAGGAAATATGATATATATAAGACAGTTATAGGGAAATATGGAGAAGAGACAAGAAATGGCAATGGGGAAAGAATGCTGAAATTCTGTATGAACCACAATCTAATAATAACTAACTCATTCTACAAACACAAGGATATCCACAGATATACACATGTACAACACACAAAAGATGAAAAATCGATAATTGACTATGTGTTGGTAGAGAAAGGAAATAATAAAATTGTAGTAGATGTCAAAGTTAGGAGAGGAGCTGAGATATATAGTGACCACTATCTGGTGGTCGCTAGAATTAAAGAAGATATTAGAGAAAAACATAATGAAGCAAACCAAAAAAAAAATGGAATACACAACTAAAAAAACATATAAACTAAAGGAATACGAAATAGCCCAAAAGTACAAACAATTAGTTGAAGGGAAAATAAAAGAAAATGCAGAGAGAATAAAGCTGGCCAACTTGGACGAAAAATGGAACATGTTCAAGGGCATAATTGTAGAGGTTGCCCGAGAAATATGTGGAGTATGTAAAACAAATAACAAGAGAAAACAGACAGCTTGGTGGACGAAAGAAATAAAAGAAGAAATTAAAAAGAAAAAGAAATTGTGGAAAAAGTACATATCGAATAAAAAAGAAGAACAATATATAATATACCAAAACCAAAGAAAGCGAGTAAAGCAACTAGTGTTAAATGCAAAAGCAAACAAATGGAAGGAATTTGGCGATAGAATGGAAAGAGATAGTATAGGGAACTAAAAGTTATTCCATAAAGTACTAAAATCGTGTAGAAAAGAAAAAGCAATAGAAGATAAACGCATATATAATAAAAAAGGAGAAGTTATTACGAATGATAATGACATAATGAACCGATGGAAAGAATATTTTGAGGATCTGCTCTGTAGTAAGAGACAAGGGAAGAGAGAGAACGCAACAGAAAGTGTGAGAATAACATAAGACAATATAGAATTTACCATGGAAGAGTTGAATGATGTAATTAAAAAGTTAAAGTTCGGGAAGGCACCCGGAAATGATAAAATAGTGGCAGAAATGATAAAAAATATAGGCGAAGCAGGCACAGAAATGTTATTAGAGATTTTCAACACGGCGTGGCAGTATGAAGACATACCGGAAGATTGGGAAGTGGCACTAATAACACCAATATACCAAAAAAGGGAATCATAAGGACTGTAATAACTATAGAGGCATTACTTTACTGAGCACAGTTGTAAAGATATATGAGCAGTTAATTAACAACAGATTAAGACCAATAATTTAAGACCAATAATTGAACCGTCACTCTCGGAATCACAAAGCGGATTTCGGCCAGGAAGGAACACAAGATCATGTATTTACGGTAAAGCAAATAATTGAAAAAAGAATACAACAAGGAAAAAAGGCATATTTCGCATTTATCGACTTGGAAAAAGCGTTTGATAAAGTGCCCAGACAGGAAATATGGAACAGTCTAGAGGAAAGAGGAATTAACAAAAAAATAATTAGATGTATTCAAAGGTTATAAAAATAATGTAAATTATGTAATTAGAAGTAACATGAGATCCGAAGGATTCGTAACACAGGAAGGGTTAAGACAGGGTGGAGGATTAAGTCCTGTGCTGTTCACCGTATTTATGGACGGTGTTATAAAACAATGCTCTAAGCAGATGAGGAAAATGAAAATAGGGTACAGAAATCTAGAATGGATACAAATAGCGGAGGCAGCATTCGCGGACGATATAGTACTGATGGCTGAGAAAGAAAAGGATTTACAAGAGAATGTAGATATATGGAATAAAACATTAAAGAAAAAGAGTATGAATATAAATAAAAACAAAACGAAAGTAATGACTATAGGAGACGATCAACTAAAAATTCAAATTGAAGGAGTAGATATACAACAAGTAAACCAGTTCCACTATTTGGGTGTCGCAATAGAAAACACAGGGAAAAACGAAGCAGAAATTAACGAGAGAATTGAAAAAACAACAAAACTGTATTACGCTATGAATAGGAATTTTATAAATAAAAAGGAAATAACACGAAATACCAAACTAAAAGTCTATAAAACGGTCTACAGAGCAGTTCTGACATATGGATGTGAGTCATGGTTAGTAAATAATAAGCAAAAGAGTAAAATTCAAGCGGCGGAAATGAGATATCTGAGAAGAGTAAGGGGCGTGACAAGAAGGGACAAAATGAGGAATGCACAAATAAGAGAGGAACTCGGGGTACTATCAATAATGGATTTCATTGAGCAGAGACAATTAAGCTGGTGGGGACATCTTCAACGGATGGAGAACACTAGACCGGTAAAGTTGGTATATGAAGCAAAGATTCAATATAAGAGGAAAAGAGGAAGACCGCCACAAGTTTGGGAGAACTTAATTGGACAATTTATTCAGAACAGAGGAAAAACATGGAGAGAAGCGAAAACACTGGCCACTGATAGAAAGTCATGGAAGAAATTTGTCTATAATCTATAATTTTTTGGTATTGTAGTTGGTGTTATAGAATACTCTGTAATTTAAAGTTTAAAATTGGAATATTTATAAATTAGTTCTAAGAATGTAAACACCCGACACCCAAAGGGTATAAGGGTTTTCTGATAATATATATATATATATATATATATATACATTGTTTCGCGATTTATTAATAATATGTAAAATACTTGTTATTTTGTTTCATATTTCTGTTCTGTAATTAGATTTCATAATCTGTTGAGCAAATAAATAAACTTTATTATTATTAGTATTAGAATGCATTACGTCAACAGGTCGCCCTCGAAGAAATTACCATGCTGCTATATCTAAACAATTAACATCGATACGTATAGCAAACGTTTTAGGATTATTTAAAAAAATCTTTAAATATTATACAATTCTAAATTAAGAAACGATCAAAATTCCTTCTTATTTAAACATTTATTTATTCGTGTCTTCTCTGAATCATTCGAAAAATATACTAGAAAAATGATCTAGTGCCTGGGGATTTTTTTAGTCTGAAAGGATAAAGTTAAATTTTTAAGTGGAAGACATATAATGTACATACGAGTATTTAATGTAAACAAAAGTATAAATGAGAAATGTATATTTTGAAAATTAGAAATATTCGCGGAGGAGACTATTCTATTGTTAATGGTTGTCTCAAAGAGACTCATCGTTGTGGTTCTTTTTATATTACTATATCTTAAATTCGCGTCTTTTATATTTAGTATGCATGCATATTTTAAGTAAATATGTGATCATAACACTAAAGTTCTTATATATTACGGTATAATGATCATTACAAGGGTTGCTATTTATGAATATAGAACTGGCAATACTAGCGTTGCTATATATTCATTGCAAAGATTGACATTTTTAATGGTATACGCACTCAGAACAGTTTATCACACAGGCGCTGTGCTGTGTACAGTGACGGAAATTTCACCTCAGTTAAAAAGATGGAATTAACTCGTGAAAATTTTTGTGCGATTATTTGATATGACCTTCTTCTTCTTTTATTTAGGTCGAAACCTGTTATTTTTCACGTTTCCATTATGGTGTTTTGGAAGTGAAGACACAGTTTTCCTTCCAATTTTTAACGGTCTTCCTTTCTCCGCTGATCTTTGGTCTCTTGCTATTTTGGTTAACATGGTCTCATCTTCTGCCCTTTAGACGTTCTCGTTCCATACTTTTCTCCTTCCTCTAAAATCTCTGAGATCTCCGATTGCATATTCTTCTCTTATAGCTTCATTCCTAACTTTATCTCTCCTTGTTTTTTCCCTCTATCGTTCTTAAAGTGTTCATTTCGGCTTTTCGCATGAGTTGTTTAATTCTGCTTGTGTTGGCATGGGTTTTGACTTGCATACGTAATTATTGGTCTTACTTATATATTTTTACTTTGCTTTATGTTGTGAGGTATTTATTCCCCCAGGTGACATCTCTTAGATATTCAGACACTCGTGCTGCTTTCATCGTCTGACGCCTGACTTCTCTGTAGTTGATGCATTCACTTAATATTTCTACTCCATAACTACATAAAGGATATCACTTGTTCCACGATTTTGTATATATTTCTAATTTACATCGATGAGGTTCTTTTGGAACCAGTAAAAATTTTGTCTTTTCTGTGCATATTTGCATTTTGTATCTTTGGGCCATTTTTGTGAATCAATGCTTCTGTATGTTGTCCTTATTATCTGCGGTTAGAGCCGCACCGCCAGCGTATCATAAACCCGTCAGATTGTTTTCTCCCATTTTGTAGTCATTCATGTTTTTCACGCTGTCTATGGGTCTACGACCTTCAATGTGGATTATTCCAACAATATTTGACTACACAAATATATAGTGACTAGTACATCATTTGCAGATTTGCACTGCCAGGTGCATAAATTTGCACCTGGCAGTGCGTACATTTGTACTGCTAGGTGCCAATGTTTGCTGATGATATGCGATGTTTAAAGTGCTGTTGATATGATTAATAGAGATTAAAAGAGAACATACAATAATTTTCGCAGAATCATGTGCTAAAGATCAATCCAGTAAAGCCACTGCTATCTTGTTTGGCAACCCTGCATTAATCCAAAGCATAAATGAATAAGTCATAATCAAATTTAATACTATAGAAGTGTCGTTGGTTGATTCGGTAAAAAATCAGGGATTGATCAATGATAACGCTTTCAGATATAAACATATTTCAATAATTATTAAGTTAGCCTATACCAATCTTAAAACATTGTATCCGGACAATTGTCGCAATTTAATTTTCGGTCCATAGCCTACGGCCTTGCTTGGATAGTTCTGCTCGGGGTCACACATAGGAGGTTCAGAATGCGTGTACGCGCTATATTTTTATATATGTAAATTTGATCATCTTAGTCATAAACTCCTCGAATTGCAGTGGTTACATATGGCCCACTAGGAGAAAGTTTTAAGCCTTCTGTAACATAAAATTGTATCTTTAAAAACTCTATCGTACTTAACTAAAAAGATACCTGTTCAAAGTTACAATTTATCAGTATCCTTCTATTTTTACATTTTAGTGTTGATTTTGGGTTTAAATATTACTAATATATAAATATACGAGGGCTGTTCTCTTTCTCTTGAGCTTAGTAAAATAATATACATTTTTTTGACTAAACAACTTTATTTACAGTTTTTGAAAGTATTCCCGTCCACAGTCAATGTATTTTGCATCCGTAAAAACCAACATTTTCTTCATTCCTCCCTCGTTAAATTCATTATTCCATGCGTAAACTGTTTTTTCGTCTGATATAAAACGTAAACCCTGTAACTTACCCTTTACATACGAAAAGAAAAAGATGCCGTCATACCAGATACCAGGTCTGGACTATAAGGCGAATGACCGTTCAGCGTTTTGTGTATTCATATTGTATATTCAATCGTTCAAGCAGCAATACGAGCCCATGTAAAAATGCGCGCCCTTTGAATAGTCAACAGCTGTTGACGCTTTTTGTCAAAATCATAACAGTATACCTCACATGGTCTTCTTTTGAACTGAAATCAAAAATCCAACTCTCTAGTTGCGCGCCCTTTGAATAGTCAACAGCTGTTGACGCTTTTTGCCAAAATCATAACAGTATACCTCACATGGTCTTCTTTTGAACTGAAATCAAAAATCCAACTCTCTAGTTCAGGAAAAATTCAATATTGATAATGCCTGGTTAAATCAATTGGAAGGACAATCTTAGCAGGAGTATCAACAAATAGCTTGCATTAACACCAAACCACCGGGATCGGGGTTACCATGTAAAGCATGGTCAACCTCAAACAGAATCAGCTTAAACTGTGAAAGGTGTGTGCGGACAGCTTGCATAGGTGGAGTAAGATTGCTGACTCGAGATGTGACTCCGGGATTGCGCGTCAAACTATACAACATATTATTGAGGATTGCCCCTTGAGGCGATTTGGATCAGAGTTTAGGCAATTCTTGAATGCCACCGAAAGTGCAATAGACTATACTAAATTGTTTGATGGTTATTTGTAAATAATTGATTTGTGTTGGTGTACTTTTTCTTTTCAGTATATTTTTGATACGTGCAGATGTGTTTATATGCCATATACTAAAATAATAAATAAAAGTACTTGTGGAAAATGCAACGGGAACAAAGCTTATGTGCCTTCAAATGTTTGTCTAAAACTGTGTTAATTTCTTTTACACTAATCACCAGTCAACATGTCGATTTTCTTCAATCATCTCCAGCACAATAACAAGATTTTTTTCGATAACAGTCGTTTTTGCTTAGTACTCGAAGTGTATTATTTGAAGGAACTCGACCTCGTTGAAATTCATTGTGCCATCGCTCCAAATACCTGATTGATTTTCTCAATGTCATAAGACATTTGGAAATACGAAATACTCCGTATAAATATATTGTAAAAGTAATCATATATTCATCATAAAAATGATGATCATTTATCGTTCCAAAGAAAAAAAATGGATATATAAGGACCGTGTTAATCACTGTCATAGGTTTGTGTGAGAATGACATAACAGAAAAGACACCGTAGTATCATAGTGTATCAACCTCAACCCTCGTGCAATTTGTACTATTAAAATCCATTTATATTGGCTTGCTTATCCACTTAGTCTTGCTAACTAATTCAAATCGCCTTAATTAATTAAATTCTTCCAAAGCTGTCCAGAGGTTAAATCACGTCAACTCCACCCTAAGTATTCTTTCACTTTCCAAATAAAATAAATAGCGGCCCCATATATGAACATATATTGGCCAAATAATACAAGTAACTGGCCCCCTTCCTTTTAGATTGACAATGCAGGATAGATTCTAGTCACTGATTAATCACCTCTCCTGAGATTATCAATTCTTAATTATTATTCATTACAAACCCCATTTTAATAGCCGATTAACTAGTCATATCCCCTTGGATAAAAGGCAGATGTGTCTAGTTCCAAGTATATTTATATGCATGTATGTATTATATTAAAAGTTACATTTATAAGCGATGAGTATAAACTAGTTTTAAAACTTATCAGTTAACATGAAATACTTGTTTTTCGAATAGGGTAATTATGTTAAATAGGGTTACCATGGCCATTTTCATTTACTTTTAAGGCGTATATTTTTGTTTTTATTTATTAGCTAGTAATGAAAAATACGTTATATATTATAGCGATAAAGTAGTAATTAAGTACCATCAAAATACTCGTTTGTACGTATTTATTGAAGAATTATAAAATAATTTGAATTGAGCGCATATAAATTGCTTAAACACTCATCAAGGACTGTTGAAAATCTATATAGTATAAAAGTAATCGACAAGTTAACAGAATAAAGATTCTAAAAGATCTAAAGAAGATTCGTAGTAGATTTAATAATAGTATTCTTTAATGTCCAACAGAAATAAAATTCCAATTATAGTTCAAAATATATCTTAAATAAGTACACACAGTGTACCATTATATAATTATAGATAAAGTGATAGTGAAAGTGTTTGGCGGCGAGTTAAATGTAAACAAAAAATACAAAGAGACCAACAATAAATCCTGTGTTTTAATAAATTAAGGAGAAATTTGGCACGAAGATGTTCCCTTCTATCACTAAGAGAATTCACAGAACGACGTTCCAGAAGAGACGTATATTCAATGCCTCATTCCGCACACTTAAATGACAGATACTTCGAAAATCGTCCTTGAACACTCTCCGCAACCAGTCGCAAATGCATATAATGAAGATACCATATAGAGAGCAGTATTCCGATCTACTCCTAGCATAAATCTAATACAGAGATTTTAATGTTAACGGATTACGAAACTGCCTACAAGACCTTATAATGAATTCCAAAGATTTAATAGCTGCCGTATACATATCGTGAATATGATTATTAAATCGTTATGCAGAATCAAATCAAACACCTTTATCCATTCTGGGAATTGGAATATGGTTCAAAGCATGAACTGGACATGCCAAGCAATTGCACATATTGTCATGGATTTTCCTTGGACAAGTAAGGAAAATGATTGAACGATTTTGAACTCTGTAATAGGGACTTTCTAAAAAAAATTAACTATTTCAGTTGTATGTTTATTTATTTCAGACGGGGATCGTTATAGATATATATATTATTTTATAAATGAAATAAATTTTATAATGTATGAAATTATGATTAGCCCTCGTATATTTAGGTTGACCAAGGAATTGACCTTGCCGCTTTTTCGGATATTGTATTTGTTAAAATGTGTTGGTTATATATATTTTGATTTTTAGATGGTGGGAATGGATAAGCGGATATGGAGATTTCATTTTGATTTAGAGATATCTTGACTGTTAAAGTGTTTGGTTTATTAAAGAATAAGATAATCAATTTTATTCTTTGTTGTATAAATTCGGGTTGTATTTTGTTTTTGCATTTAGTGTAAGGTGCAAGTTAATTTAAATTCGATTTATGCGAGTGTTTTATGTTTATTTGAAATTTTTGTGAAAAAGATATCTCTCGTGTATTTTATAAAATCACACATAGATCTATGTAAGTTGATAAAAATTATTTTATTTATATATATTTGATATCAGGATTATTTTCATTGTTATAATTTCTTGTATTTATTGTAATAATGTATGTTTGAAAGTAGTATATGGATATTAGCGAAAGTTGTCATGTTTTTTATAAGGGAAGTTTTTTTTTTTAAATAATATTTCGAGAACATTTTGAATTCAAGGTTGGAGTGTCTGTAGTGGGGTTTGACCTTGTTATGTTATTTTTGGCGTATGAGTAAATTTCAACTATCGTGAGTTTTGAAAACTAATTTGTTTTTGATATTTGTTTGAAGGGGTCACAGTAGAGGTTAAACTTGACAGATTTCACTAATATTTATTAGTTTTATGTTTGATCGTGATTCAGAAGAGGTTTTTCTCTGTGTGCGAGTCATTATTCACAAAGAGTGTTTCCTCATTGCTACTGTTTGATGATGCTTTAGCACCCTATACACTTTGTAGAGGGATTTTTTTTATTTTTTTTAATTACATTAATATAAAGGAATTGACTCGTGTTTTATTTGTGTTTATGGTTTTATTCTGGAAAACGACTTTAAATCCCTTTCCGTGAGGAACGATTCATGAGATGGCAGTTCGTGGATTCTACTAGACTGAATAGCCGGCGATATAAGCTGTAGTGTGAATAAAAAAATAAATAAGCAATTTCAAAGTAAATTCCACTGCAATATGTCAGTATTCAAGGCGATCCTATTATGTCTACATCACTGATCATCCAAATGAAGATTACGTAACAGTTCCCTACAATCGTTCAACGACAAAACTCTAGAAAAGATTTTCAGATCATCCGCTTAATCTATAATCCAAGAGCATAATGAGATCATTAAAAAAATATTAAATAATAAAGGTCCTAGAGTAGATCCCTGGGGAACGTCTGACGATAGAATATACAGTCTGGATTGAAAGCCATTGCAGTAGACGTACCTAGATCTGTGACACAAATAAGAAGGGATTAATTCAAGTAAACCGTTCGCGAAACCGAAAGCATCCAACCTGGTTAATAGTATCTAATGGTTACTAGAATCAAATGCTTTGGTAAAATCAGTATAAATTATTTCGGCCAAATTCGGAATAATAGATCTACCTACAATAAAACGATGAAGTTGTATAGCCAACACAGATTTACACTTGAAAATAATTTGTTGATTCAACAAACTTCCGCAAAATTAATAATAATTTTAACAGGCCGATAATTAAGTAGGTTAGATCTGATACCGTTATTGAACACTGGAACGACTTTGCTAATCTTCTACACGTCAGAAAACGATGATGACTGAATTATTAAATTAAAAATAACTATTAGGGGTTCACCATGTCCAGAATCATGTCTAGAAATAAAGTTCGATTTCAGATTCTTCATGCACTTGAATATTTCCCCTGAAGAAAAAAGTTAAATTCATATGCATATTGAATGATTGTGAATAGATGTATTCGTGAAATGAGGTAGAGTAAAGGCGCCATATATGGACTAGGTCTATAATATGGACCACCGACATATCTTAAATAACGTTGGATGTATCAAGCCGGCAGTCGGTGCGTACTAACCCGCACCCATCCCGCGGACCACTAGTCGTTTGCAGTAACGTAACGTAGACGCACGTTTTCTTGGGAGCCATTTTTCGTTTTCGTCAACTCACGATACATTTTTTTAGCTAACTTCGTAAGCTCATCACTTGAACAAATACTACTCGATGTGAAAGTGAATTAGACCAGGAGAAAGGTGAGTTATTGTACAATTATTCAGATAAAGTCGCATTTCCTATAGTTTTTATAATTTTATTAACAACAATGTTAACCTTAAAATGTACGAGTGTTCAAATATAGACCACCGCCATGTTTTAAATATGGACTACGGCAAATTTTGAAAGTTGTGTTGGTAGCCGTGGTCCATATTACATACCATAACTTGTGTTTTTTTTATGTTGCAGAATGGCATCTAAAGTAAAAGGGAAGGCCAGACAGGCGTGGGATAAAAGTGCAATGGCAGATGCAATGAAAGCTGTACGAGAAAAGACAATGGGCTTTTTAAAAGCATCGAAAACATACGGAGTGCCCAAAACTACACTTTTACGATTAACAAAAACAGAAAATGAATCACTTTGTGATATAACTAACCTCAAACTTGGCAGAAAATCGACGTTACCTACTGAATTGGAGGATGAGCTAATTATATTTTAGAAATGGAAAAATCAGGATTTGGTCTAACACGCAGGGACATAAGATCTTTGGCTTACCAGTTAGCGAAGAAAAACAACATAGAGCACTCGTTTTCAGAAGCTAAAGAATCTGCAGGCAGAACATGGTTGAGGTTATTCCTCAAGCGCCATCCTAACCTATCATTTCGCCGTCCAACGGGTACATCAATATCAAGAATGAAAGGTTTCAACAAAGAAAATGTAAATGCATTTTTTGACTTATTAGAGAGTTGTATGAATGAATTCCAGTATCCTGCGACTAATGTTTATAACGTGGACGAAACTGGTATTTCAGTCGTGCCATCAAAAATGCCGGAGATATTGGCACTTAAGGGCAAAAAACAAATTGGAACTGCAACTTCAGCAGAACGTGGATCAACAATTACTTGTGTCATATGTATGAGTGCAGGTGGCACATTTATCCCACCAATGTTGATATTTCCAAGAAAACTGGATAATCCATTACTGATGAAAGGTGCTCAACCTGGTTCTATTCATGCCTGTCATCCATCAGGATGGATACAATTAGAACTATTTACTCAGTGGTTCGAGCACTTTTTACAGCACGTGAAACCAACTGCTACATCGCCGGTTCTCTTTGTTTTAGATGGCCATGTTAGTCACACTCCTAACATCAAGGTGGTGGATTTAGCAAGAAAAAATCACGCTAGCTTTTTGTCGCTGCCCCCACACTCTAGTCATAAAATACAGCCGCTTGATAAAACATTTATGGGTCCATTAAAAAAGTACTTGACAGAAGAAATTCGTAAGCGGGTACGAATGCAACCACAAGCAGTGACACATTATGACATAGCTGAATTATTTGGTCAAGCCTACATAAGAGCTCAGCGTGCAGAACTGGCTATAAATGGTTTTCGTGCGACTGGAATATATCCAATTAACAGAAATGTCTTCGAAGATTATGACTTTATTGACGACGACTGTCCAGTAGTAGAAGAATCTGTTAATGATCCACGACGTGATAGGATAACACCAGTTATTGAAAATGGTGATAACAATTTTCCTGAGGCAGATGCTGTTGAAGCTCTGGAAGCCCACTCCACACCTATTTCTACTCTGACATTTGACGAAAGTCACCTTCCAAATCTACAATCCAAGGAACCGACAACCACCTTGAATGATTCAGTGTCTGGTTCCTCCACATCAGCTAGAATATATTTGTCACCAAAAGTGTTGCAACCCATACCACGTTTGAAGAAAACTGTCAGTAATAGAGGAAGAAAGGCCACAAAATCAGTGATTTTGACATCTTCACCTTATAAGCGAGATTTAGAAACATCGATAAAAAGGAAGGAGGAATCAGATAAATTAAAGAAAAAGAGACCGTTGAACATTAAAAATAAATCAAAGAAAGCACCAAAGAAAAAAAGAATCATCTCAAAATATAAAGAATCATCTTCTGAAACTTCTAATCAGAGTGACTATTTAGTTGATGATAGCACAGACGAGAGTCCCGACCGCTCTCAAAATGAAAACGCCAAATGCTTGTATTGTCATGGGCTTTTTTCTGAAGATGTTCATGGAGAGAAATGGATCCAATGTGCTTCTTGTAGGCGATGGGCTCATGAAGATTGTGCTGGCATAGAAGATGTGGTCGACTTCTATGTTTGCGAATTTTGTACCAATGATTCATCTAAGCCCTGATAATAGAATGGGCAATTTTTTTTTCTATTAATTTAAGCTTAGTTCACCTTGGTCCATATTTGAAACCATGTGGTCCATGTTATGCTCACTTTTAGTAAGATCGAAAAATGACAGATTATAAAAAATGTAGATTATTTCTAAGATGTTGATGTTTTTTTGTTTTAATTTAAATTATTTTCAAAACCAAATAATTATCAAATAGTTTTAAATAAATAAGGTTGTTTATACTTTAAAAATCTGAGTTTTATTTTAGGAAATCCTTATGGTGGTCCATATATGGCGCCCTTACTCAACATAATGAAAAACACTTGAGATAGAATTAGTAAAAGCGTCTACTATTTCCTATAGCAGAAAATATCCTTAGACTGAATAATAAAACAAATAAAACACAAATTAACAATAAATAGCAGTTTCATCCATGTAGTAGCTAATTCTAGTAGCTTTTTCTTACGAAAGATATATCTACCTTAGTCAAGTCTTTTTTTTTATTTTGCTTAAACGAACTGATAGTGTTTCCAGATTTAGAGAAACAAAATAAAATTGGAGTTATTTTGGTTCATTTACTTCTATCTAAACCAAAGCATAACTTCAAGTTAAGAAAGAGAAAAACTAGTACAATAGAAAATGTTAATAATAAAATTCCTACGATGTAGAAGACAGCATATCAATATTTAACTAACATCAAGTGTAAAATACAATAATACAAATATTTTGTGTCTATATGCACACATGAATACACACAACGCATACCTATTTCGCATTGGTGACTTCTACGTACGGGCACGTGCTTCAATTTTTTTTCCTATTTCTTATCAGAGTACGAAGGAGAAGCATGTTCGGTACTGTAACTGTACGGTTTCTCTAGCGAGTTGACACAAACGTAATATATAGACAATCAAATAAACATAATGGTACTGCGATGTTTCTTAACCCTAGAATGGTATCGTTATTTTCTAGTACATGACTAGTACAGTGGTGTCGCATATGACACATCATTATATCTTTAACTTTTATATAGTTATCGTTCAAAATAAAAACAAAAGTATAATTTTACATTAATTTTATTATAAAAAATAAAATGGTACAAAAATATAAAACAGTTATTCTCACAAAAATACTAATTACAGTTCTTCACTGCAGGGAGGACAAATAGGCCTTCCGTGCTCAGCACAAATGTGTTCACCGCATCTCACACATAGTTCTCGACCTTTTCTGTTGGCATTTCTAGGGCAAATATGACAACGTTTCTGACCGACAGGTTGATTTCTTTTTTCCAAACTAGGATTCTTTTCTTCCACACCTAAAATATCCTGAATTAGTAGACGTAAATATCTGTTTATTATTGGCACATTCAGTCTGCTTTCCAATTGTGGTTTGATCAATTGCGTGCCTAAGTTTTGAAGAAATTGTCTTCTTGGGATGTATTTATAAGCACTATTTTGTTTTTGTTTGTTGGCGTTATAGATAACATAAGCATTGATTCCAATTCCATCTATCATTCCATAAAATACACGTAAAGGCCATCGACGGATTTTTCGTGACACAGTTTTTGAGTGACACAATTGATCATATGTATCTACACCACCTTTCGTCGAATTATAAAATAGAATGATTTCGTGTTTATTAGTTTCGTCTTCAATTTCGTCATAAGTGTGAAAAGTTGACAACAACAAAACTATTTTATTCTTTTTAGGTGAAAACGAAACCATAGTTTTATTTTCGTCGTAAGCAAAATCAGAGCTAGGAACAGTAGCTTTTTTCTTCAAGAAAGTTGGCGGAATATCTGCTTTATTTTTACGTAACGTTCCTACCATGGTTAGTTTCTTTTCCAATAATTTATTTGCCAAATCCGAGGACGAGAACCAGTTATCCATGGTAACATTCCGGTTTGTTCCATATATGCTTTCACACAGTTTCAGGACATATTGAGTAGGTAAAGTTTCAGAACTAGTTCTTCTTTCTTTTCCAATATATGGAATAGCAGAAAGCATGTAAAATGTTTTAGAGTCGCACATCATAACAATTTTTATGCCATATTTATCCGGCTTATTTGGAATATAGATTTTGAATGGACATCTTCCTCTAAAACCAAGAAGTTGTTCGTCTACAGTTACATATGCGCCAGGTGTATAATTTTTTGAACACTTTTCAATAAATTTATCCCATAGAAATCTGATAGGTGCAAATTTATCATCCTTACGCTCTTGTCTGGTATTTTTGTCATCAAAGCGAAGACAATTAAGGAAAAACTCCAAAACGTTTTCGTGACATGGTTGCTCTGAAAATGGTAATCCATATTGTCTGGACCATAAATCAGAAGTACTTAGAGAACTTGTTTTTAGAACCCCACTCATATACAACAGCCCGAATAAGGCCAATATTTCTTGTCTATTAGTACACCCTATAAAGCTTTGATTATTAGCATATTTGGAGGATTGTCTTGTTATTTCTTGGTTTGTGTGTTGAATAATACAATTAATCATTTCGTCGGTGAAAAATAACTTCCATGCTTCAATCTCATCTGCAGCTTTTAATGCGTTTGACTTTGGCCCTGGTAATCGAAGCACAATGTTCTTTTGCACTGTACGGCTATTTTTTGAAAAAAATGGTGATTTATACCATGTACTGCGATGTTTCTTAACCCTAGAAGCACAATGTTCTTTTGCACTGTACGGCTATTTTTTGAAAAAAATGGTGATTTATACCATTTGTAACCATTTTTTCCATGAATTGCCTTTCGACGTGTAACAGACTCTTCTTTGGACTCTTCTCCCTCACTGCTAGACTCGACAGAAAAAGTATCTGAATGCTCACTGTCTAAAAGTTCCTCATCTTCAGATACACTGTCGTCGCTCACTATTTCTGGAACAATATTGTCCAAATCTGTTTCGCCTCTCTCGTAAGAACGTATAATATCCTCTAACTCTGCTTGAGTGAATGCTTTACTAGTGGAAGCCATATTTTGTAAATTAAAAAAATAATAGTATTCTGGAGTCGTATGTGACACAACCAATTGCTATCGATACGTAAAACAGAACAGAGCACTTACAACTACCGTATTCAAAGCTGTACTGACACGTCGAGAGGTACGTAGGTGGTCGCTAACTTCTCTCTTCAATTATGCGTTTGGGAAAGAGATAAAGTGTAGCTGTGTCATAGGCGACACCAACGTACCATTCTAGGGTTAATATTATAAAATAATGAAAATACATCTTAAGAGTAAAAATGTATAAATACATTATTAAGGATTACTTTTCCAACTGACATAAGTAGTGCACAATAGACCACCAATTCTAATATATGCAGATTTAAAAGCATTATGGATCTCGATGACAACATTAATTATGTTTATTTATTTACTTTAGTATTATTATTTTTTTATTTTTAGTATTTAATAAAACAAGTTGTTTGTTGTTATTTACAGAATAATACGCAGTTCAGTTAAAATTGTATCTACACTAATTACTCTAATTAGTAATTACAAATGACAGAAACAAAAAAAACAAATTAAATCCAATTATTGCACAATAAATAGTATTGATAAGTTATTATTTAGTATTATTAAGTACTATTAGAAACGAAATTTTCTTGTAGAATTTTAAACTTTTATAAATTAATTTACTGCCAATTAGTATTAATTAATCATTAATCAGTCAGATGTTTGATAGGCCATTCATTGAAGAATGTCTTTGTTGAAATAAATTATTCCTAAATAAATAAAATGAAATTTCATATTATTCCTTCTAAAGTGTTTTAAAAGTCAATTATTGATTTACATCAATTCAAGATATTATTACTAAATACCTTGTCTTAAACGCCTCTGTATATAATGACAACATTTTTATTATAAATATTAAATGCAAGTTAACACATATCAATTATGTGGAGTATAAGGAAAAAAATTATTAATTTATTCGATTTTATTAATCAAGTTGATCTTATAATATGTAGTAAATTAATATTAGTACTAAAACTGTGACATTAAGACTTCCTTGTATAGTTGGTTTACCTAAAAGATTTAAATTCCCCACAAGCGTAAATTAATAACTCCAGAGGAATTATTAATAGCAGTATTTAATCAGATATCGCCGAAAGCACTTAATCTTTTCCCTGTAAGGTACGTTGCTAGTGTTAACCAGTCACATTGATTATTAGGATTTATTCGATATCATAGCAAATACATATTAAATTTATACCAAAAAATGCGGTTTAGAAACAAGTAATTAAACACTAACTGTTTTAATAATTTTATTAAATGGTAAAAAAATTTATTATACACAATTTTTACTTATTTCACAATTACTTTAAATTATACATTATAAGTACTATATTATCCACTTCTCAGTAGACAAATAAACTTTAAATTTTCCGAAATGTAAGACTATTTTTAATAGTTGTAACTGGAGGGAGAATAAAATGTAAAGGTCGTTTGACACGCCATAAATTTTGTTATAAAGTTTACAACAAAAAACGTTATAAAATTTATTTGTAAAATTAATAGCGTGTCACACACAATTATTTTATGTAAAATTTTATATAAAATATTATTAGAAAATTTATAAGATTTGTTCTATAATTTGTAAAATAAGGAATAAATAGTGCACAGTAGAACTGCGAGTACGGGCGATGCCGGCGGCATGACGTGGTTAGGTTAGGTATCACGTGGGAAGTTAGCATCAGAACATCAAACTATAGTATATTAAAAAACAAATTTCATAAGGCATGATTTTTCCGCACGAGATCAGTTTAGAAAACGAGCCGCGATAGCGGCGAGTTTTCTAAAGAGCGAGTGCGGCAAAAGGCCTTATGAAACGAGTTTTTTATACTATTTTTTCTATTTTGCGTTTTTTACATTAATATTGGAATTATTTAATTTGAAAGTTAAGAGATTTATTTTTATATAAAGCATGCAGTTGGTCACATTGATACTTGACATTTTCAAATTTAAATCTTGCTATCCGCCAAGTATATTATATTACATACATATTATTTATCAATTTTCGTTAACATTAATTAATATTTTAATTAAAAATATAAACCATGAGTGATATAGAAACTAATATATCTTGTTGTCAATTGTATACAATATACGTCGTTTATGTAGAGTATGTAAATATATCATATCTGTCAAATGTACTTAAATTCTTAAAATCAAATGACAGCAATGATATTTATTTCTGTGTTCGAACAACGCCAACATTGAAAAATGAAAAAAAGCGTATCGAAATGGAACTCATTTCGATACTCTTTTGGGTGTCATAATGAGTTCATTTCGAACGCAAAATAGAAAATAGTATATTAAAAAACGAGTTTCATAAGGCACCATTTTGCCGCACGAGATCAGTTTATCGCAAAGAGCGAGTGCGGCAAAAGGCCTTATGAAACGAGTTTTTTATACTATTTTTTCTATTTTGCGTTTTTTACATTAATAAATTGCTTAAATTGGAATTATTTAATTTGAAAGTTCAGAGTTTAATTTTTATATAAAGCATGCAGTTGGTCACATTGATACTTGACATTTTCAAATTTAAATCTTGCTATCCGCGAAGTATATTATATTACATATTATTTATTAATTTTCGTTAACATTACTTGATATTTCATTTAAAAATATAAACATGAGTGACATAGAAACATATATATGTTGTTGTCAATTGTATACAACATACGTTGTTTGTGTAAAATACGAACATATATCATATCTGTCAAATGTACATAAATTCTTAAAATCATATGACAGCAATGATATTTATTTCTGTATTCGAACAACGCCAACATTGAAAAATGAAAAAAAGTGTATCGAAATAGAGCTCATTTCGATAGTGTTTTTGGTTTCATAATGAGTTCATTTCGAACGCAAAATAGAAAAATAATATTATCGAAGAATGTCGCGAACTTAAAATGCGCATGCATACTCACAAATTTTTCAATAAATTTTTCAAATCGTGTCAGCTTTATTTTTTTCTTACAATTTTATTTTACAACTTTGAAGGTCAAATTGCATAGTATTTTATAATATTTTTTATTGTAAATTTTATAACAAAATTTATACCGTGTCAAACGGCCTTAAAAGGGATCAAATGAATAAAAGTGGTGTGTAAGTGGGCACACTGTATATGAAAATTTAGTTATCAATTCTAAAGGCCGGTATTACAAACAGAGAATAAATCTCTGAATAACAATTTGACGAATAAATTTATTGAACGAATAAATTGAAAATGCATGCAAGTAAAATAAATATTTGTAGAAAAACTCTGAATATCTAGGTATTATGTTAGTTTAGCGTTTCGATAAACGATGGAACCACTGAATAAAATGAAAAAATACAAAAAAAAACCTAATGCTTTGTTTCTTTTTGTTTGCATTTGTAGACAAGTAGGTTGTGTTTAAGTTTTCTCTGTGATTTGGCACTTACTTGTGATATTAGATTATTTTGCTATCGCATGTATTATATTTTATTGTATTTATAAAATGTAAATAATTATTTTCAATAATATTTAAAACATATTGAAATGTCCGTTTTGTTAAACGAAATCTTGCTTTAAATTCATCATTTGAATACATCTCGAATGGACCGGTCCTTTCGCAAAACACCCTTGGCAGACGGCAACGCCGTAGACGTTGACGATATTCATACAATGGATTATCACCGTCTGATAATTCAGATACCTCTGTAACTGATGATACCGAAGACACTGATGATATCGATAAATTTGACATTATCATAATTCAAATTATCAAACACACAAAATATAAACTTTTAAAAATAAGGTTATGTTTATTTACAGCACAGTGGAGAAAACAACTGATCGCATTTAACCCTATATCGCGTAATGTAGCAGAAATGATACAACTAAAAGAAGTGCGTATTAATCTGTACTACAAATATTATAGTCTGCGCAAACTCCTCGTTGCATATAAGCTACAACACTTAATGTAACTGGGCATAAGGCATATACATATTAGAAACCGTTATTTTTCAAGTTATATTATTATTGACCTAACCCTTATGTGTGACCGTTACTACTAGTGTTCACTGTGATGACAATTAGTGACATAAAGTTTTAAAACGTAAAATTTTCTTCGTAATTGTGTCCGATTTTGTTCTATAAGGTAAAAGGATTTCTAATATATTCTACATTTTCAATATATATATGAAATATATGTAATAGTAGGCTATAAATTTTGTTGTATCATATCTGATACATTGCGTTTTTAGTGTAGAAAATTTACGAACAAATGAATCTGTGTAACAAAAGGAGGCCTCTTACAAATGATGAGCTGGAAAAGTATGCGCAGCAATTGTGGGATAGTGATGATGGTCTAGAACAAGATGAATCTGACTTCGAACCTGAGAGCACCGAACTGGAAGATATACTAGATATACAAAATTTGCATATTGTATTTGAAGACGACATGTCAGAAGTTGCGGACGAAGCAGAAACGCTAGATGAATCAATAGAATCTACTATTAGTAACGTAGTAAATACTGATACACTTAAAACATGTGTTCCTAAAAAAAATGCAAATATAATTTGGAAAAAGAAAAATTTAGTATTAGGTGATGCTAAAGAGTTCAGAGCTTCTGAAACATTGCCTTCCACATTTATGGACATCGATACCCCGTACGCCTTCCTCAAATACTTTTTTACAGACGAATTGATTACGAAAATAACTTTCCAGACAAATTTGTACGCTAGTCAAATAAATTTAAATTATACAACACATATTTCCGACCAAGACATTCGTAAATACTTGGGTATATGTATTTATATGTCACTTGTACATATGCCGAAGGTGAGATCGTACTGGAGTGCTAACTTAGGATTTGCACACATAAAGGAAACAATGAGTCAAAAGAAATTTGAGAAAATTCGTCAAAATCTTCATTTCAATGACAATGACAATATACCTTCAACAAAAGACAACCATTCCGATAAACTTTATAAATTGCGACCAGTAATTGACACATTGTTATTCAGGTATAAAAGTGTACCATTGGAGAAACATTTGTCGATAGACGAACAAATGTGTGCGTCCAAAGGTAGACACAGTTTGAAGCAGTATATGCCTGCTAAGCCCCACAAATGGGGATTTAAACTCTTTATTCTCAGTGGTGTTAGTGGTTTTTCATATAATTATGAAATATACACTGGAAAAAAAGACTATGAACTTGTAGGAGGTGAAATAGACTTAGGGGTAACTGGAAATTTGGTGCAACGCCTATGTAGGATTATACCCCACAATAAAAATTTTATCGTATATTTTGATAACTACTACACAAGTTTATCACTTGTATCACATCTGGCACAGAAAGGTATATTTTCTTTAGGAACAGTTTGAAGAAATCGAATACCAAATTGTAAAATTCCTGTCGATAAAGAACTAAATAAACAACAACGAGGTACATCTTATGAGTATGTTTGCAATTTGGAAGGCGTTGACGTATCCTGTGTAGCATGGAAGGATAACCGAACCGTATGCCTTTTGTCTAGTTACACAGGTGTATAGCAAACGCCAATTAAGTTGGCGCGAGGAGGAGTAAGTTCGCGCAGGATTAGAAGTAGTGGGGAGATTTGTATTTGGTTTTACATCAAATGTCAGATAATTCTAACCTCTGAGCGTGTATAATTGTATGATCCCCTAGCAAAGACATTATGTTCCGTCAAACGTCAATGACAAATGTATTCTGACAATTACTTGAGTAGTGGGCGTGGACGTTTTTAAAAACGGCTTCTGCGCACCCCCTCCTCGCGCCAACTTAATTGGCGATTGCTATACTTCCAAAGACTAATATAAAGCGCTTCGATCGAAAGGAAAAACGTAAAATAGAAGTAGAGTGTCCAAATATTATTACAGAATACAATCGCCACATGGGTGGCGTTGATCTTATGGGCAGTCTTATTGGCCGATATAAGATTAAAATTAAATCTAGGAAATGGTATCTTAGGTTATTTTACCACATGCTGGACATGACACTTGTTAACGCATGGCTATTATATAAAAGAGTAAATCAGCAGCGTAAAGAAGATTTCTCCATGCGGCTAGCCCACTTTAGAACAGAAGTAGCTTATTGTTTGTGCAAAAGTGGAAGTAGCACTATCAGTAAAAGAGGCAGACCATCTGATACAGAAAAGTTAATACAAGCAAAGAGACAACGCTCGGCAACGGCTTCTTACATTCCTCCAAAGGATGTAAGATTAGATGGGTGGAATCATTGGCCAATATACACTGAAACAAGGCAAAGGTGCAAATTACCTACATGCAAACAATTTTCGAACATTAAATGCAACAAACGCAGCTTATTTTTCTGTTTAAATAAAAATAATAATTGTTTCCTAAAATTTCATACCAGTTAAGCTTATACTATACTTTGTTATACAATAACCCCCTTGTATCAAATCTGCTACAACTATATTTTACAAAATAAAAACGTTTTAGAATAGAATATATTTTTTTAAATATTTTTTCCGAGTTCTGAACATAACATAATATTCAGGATTTTTTTTTTGAGACCAATAAAAAAAATTGCGCGATATAGGGTTAACCAATGAATGACATTTAATACCACAATTTTGTAGGGTGTAAATTAGTAGGTAGATTTACTTGCTTAGTTTCCTTATTCGATATTTATAATACCCAATCTATAGAGTAAATTAAATTTACTTGCTTTCTAAATAAAATCTGCAGATTTGTATTGTTTATAATACCGGCCCTACATATAAATAATAAAAAGCCAGCTTACCTAAAATGTCATAGGTTGCTGATTTCTCGAAGGTTAATTTTCTCAGAAGCGCTACTGCATTTTGTGTTGCGTACACACAGTAGTTGATGTTATTAAACCAGTATAAAGGCAAAACTTCAGATTTTAGTATAATCAATTTGGCTCATATAAGAGAGGTGAGAATGCGTTGCCTTAACTCATTAACTCCCAAAGATGCGTTAATGCACCTCCGCCAATAATATTATTTTTTTACAAATACATCTTCTCCAGTAACGGAGGAAAACTGCTGCATATACATAATTCTGCAACCTCTTTTCAGCAGATATAAATTTTCTCAACGGTGAAAACTCACATTACATATTTTATGTTGCGAGCAGGCAAAATATTCATTGGCAACAAATATTACTTTTGATACAGTTTGTTGTAATTTTCTTCCTTAGTCGTATATCTAAATACACAGGGTGCGGCAAAACAAACAGTGCAGTTGCGATGGGCGACTACATCCGCTGTGGTGAGGATGGGAACCTGGGAGGGGATTCATTGTGTCCGGTAACTCACCCCGTTTATAGTCGTAGCAATGGTTTGGAACGGAGAGCATCGCGGCTTCGCCGTTCGCACGTTTTTTGAAAGCGGTCGTTCTTTCATCATCACTCAGCGGACCTTCCGACGGCACTTTAACATTCCACTTCGTGATCCCGTTCCGCACCGCAATGTTATCGCGAGTTGGGTTCGTGCGCTGGAAGAAACTGGTTCAACAAAAAGGCCTAGGGGTATGGGAAGACCCAGAACAGTGAGAACTCCCGAAAATGTAGCTCTATTGAGAGCATCTGTTGAACAATCACCAACACGCTCTGCCCGGAGACATGCAACTGCATTAAACATGTCCGACCGCTCTGTAAGAAGGATTTTGCATAAAGATTTATTCTTCCATCCCTATAAGATTATGCTGGTTCAGGAGTTGATGCCTCCAGATTTTCAAAACCGTGTGAATCGCGCCCAAGAAATTTTAGACCGTATCCCACCAAGGTCAACGTTCTTCAGTAGTGATGAAGCCCACTTCCATCTCTCTGGAGCCGTAAACAAACAGAATTTCCGTTATTGGTCGGACAATAACCCACGACAAATTCACGAGAGACCTCTCCACTCCCCGAAAGTCACTGTATGGTGTGCCATTTCCAAATTTGGGTTTATTGGACCATACTTTTTTGAGGAGGATGAGCGTGCAACAACCGTCACAGCTCGGCGTTATGTTTCGATGCCCGAAAAATTTTTTGATCCACAATTGGCACGGTTGGCTGAAGAACAAGACCTTGGGATATTTGATTCCAACAAGACGGGGCTACGGCCCACATAGCGCAGATGTCAATGACAAAACTGCGGCAGATGTTCCCTGCGCGCCTCGCCTCTCTGAGGGGCGACCTGGGGTGGCCGGCGAGATCACCGGATTTGAGTATTTGCGATTTTTTCCTGTGGGGCTACCTCATGGAAAAGATTTTTCAGCATCGTCCTCACAATTTGGAAGAACTGAAGATCCGTATTACAGAGGAAATCGCCGCCATTCCGATCGATATGTGCCAGAACGCAGTTGAAAACTTCGGAAATCGCCTACATCAGTGCATCGCTTCTGGAGGACATCATCTTGCTGATGTGATCTTTAAAACTGAAGTGAGAAAATGGGGTGTAGTACTGACTCTAGCAGAATAAACCACTTTTTCGTAAGATGTGCCATTTTTTTTAATAGCCCATCAAAACTGCTCTGTTTGTTTTGCCGCACCCTGTACCCTGTACCCTGTAACCTTATTAATTTTGCTAAGAAGGCGCTAAACATCAGGATGCGTTGACGCACCTTTGGGATGATGTACCATATACAGTTGGCCATACGACTGCTCTGCGCGACAGAATGTGAATGTCAGCTGTTACAGTATGAAAATTCTAGTCTATCTACAGCAGTGATGTACTGTTTGATATGTAAAAGATTATTTTATTGTAATTCTGTTATTTCGCTGCATTTTAGTTAGCAGCATCATCTCTACAAAATGGAACGGGAATACGCGTCCATTGACGGCAAAAGAACTTTTTGCTGTAGCTAAATAATCAGACGAGGAATTTGATGCTATTCTTATATCTCCTGAAGTTGATACCCTGACTGACGAAGAAAATATTGACGATGATCTAATTGGTGATGATGATATTACTAAAGATTTTGTGGGAATCAAGGAAATTCATACTGTTGACTCCGAACACTACGAAGAGACTTCCGAAGAAGATATTTTTCAATCTTATACGTCTATCAGTGCCCCCAAAAGAAAGAAAGAACGCAAAGACACTACAAATTCCCGTGAAGCACGGATTACAGTGCAATCCAATTTAAAAGAAGAATGGCAACAAAACTTTATAAAGTGGTTGACCAACACCCATCAACGAATACGATCCATCAGAGGTAAAAAGAATCATGTTCATTGGAATACAAAACGCGATATCCAAAATCCGCCTTCATCTATTGATGCAGAAACTCAGTATAAATAAAATGTAATAAACCGCGTATCAGGCAAAACACCTCTCGAGATTTTTCCCTTTATTTTGATACTGCAGTCACAAAGAAAATTATAAACTTTTCTGAAAGGTATGCTCAGGAAAACAATAGACACGATTTTTCCCTTAGGGAAACTGATCTAAAACACTTTATAGGAATTTATCCGGTTATCACATCCTTCCAGCGGTAAGGATGTATTGGTCAAAGGATGAAGATAAAGGTTTGCCTTTAGTTAGAAAATGCATGAATCGAAATCGATTTTGGAAAATCAAACAAAATATTCACTTCATTGGATAATGGCTCTTTAGATAAAAGCGATAAGTTTGCGAAAGTCCGCCCCATTTTTGACATTATATATAAAAATAACCTGCAGTTCGGCATATTTGCACGCTATTTACCGATTGCCGAAGAAATAGTTCCATACTTTAGACGGCACAACGTAAAAATGTTTATTCGAAGCAAACCGGTTAGGTTTGGGTTCAAGCTACGGTGTCTGTGTTCATCCGTAGGCTACCTTTTTCAATTTGTGCCTTATGGAAAAGGGTCAAGTCCCGTTTGTGCAAGAACCACACAATATATCTATGCAACAAATGTAACGTTCATTTACACCCAGACTGCTTTGCGAATTTTCACAAAATAGGTGATTATCCCAAAGGTGCGTTAACGCACTCCACTTAATTTTTACAATTAAGATCAAATTCTGTCTTTTTATTGCATTAGTTAATTAATTATATTCCTATTGTCCCAATTTGAATGAAATATCTTTAAAAAAAATTTTAATTCTTGGGAGTTTTTGGGTTAAATGGGTTTAATGTTTTAAATAAAAGAATTACTGAATTTTAACAAGTGCATTTAATAAATTGAAAATATATATAAAAAATAGTAGTTTATTATAATGTAAAGAGTAGAAGAAAATAGTAAAGTTGAAATGTGTTGAAGTAATTGTATTTGACACAGTTAAAATAGTATAAAATAATGCTACAGTCGCACCGTCGTGCCGTAGACGCGTAGTGGTAGCGTAAAAAAAGAAACGAAAAGAACAAAAAAAAACAAGGGTTCGGGCGACTTCTATTGCCCCACCCACCCGCTCCTGCCAACGTCTAGCGGCCCACCCAGCTATTATGAAGCCTCCGTTCAGGGGTGGAAAAGGTGGAAAAGGACGCCACCAAAATTGGCCCCGCTACACGCCGCAAATTCGGAAATCACGATACCAAAATCAAAGGCAAGCCAAGCGGTGGGTAAAATTCGCAACCCAGTCGTTCGAAACGATGAAGAAAAAAAAGAAAAGTTTGGACCAGACTAAGTACAACCAATCTTTATTTTAATTGTGATGGGTAAATAAATGACAAAAAAAATTAAAGAAATTCACGAAAAGCGAAAACAATGTATATAAAAACTAAATAAACTCCACACAGAACCCCCGTCAAAATACGTATTTCACATGGTTCACAAAATGTTAGCGTGAACCTAAATATAAAATTATAAGCCGGATCTATTGAGCAGACTCTGTATACGTCTAAAGGTTTCTCTATATGTTAAATAAAACTAAAGTTAAAATTTACAAACGCGAGAATTGGCATAAATTGAACAAAAAGTTTGACAAGGTTCTATAATGTTTTAACAATGAATGAATGATTATTTAATTAAAACATAACAAATAATAGAGAAAATATAATATATTAAAAAGGAATTAATTATTTAATATAAATTTAAATCAAAACAAATAAAAGAGAAAATATATATCTAAATTAAAAGTCGTCAACTTGAGGAAAAAAGAATAAAACTAAATTTCGAGTTTACTTCTAGGTCAAAGAAATACGTGTCCTTGTTAACATCTACGTTTAGCGCAAACAGGAAAAAAAGCTCGCCAAAGAACACGTTAGATTTACCAGCAAAGGTGGTTTTCTTTAAAAACAAGAAAGCTTACAGGAATCAAATTTACGTTGAATGCTTAACAGCGGAATGATTTTAAATCTTAAATATAGCAAAGCAATAAAAGGGAAATAAGTAATGTCGCTTTAAATTAATTTAAAAAAATTAGATTATGAATAAATTACGTAGTGTTAAAGAAAAGAAAACTTGATTAACATGTTAACTCTGAATCTATATAACTGATAAATAGATTAAAACAATAATTTCTCACTTAAGATATTTTAACGTATCTTACAAGGGAAATTATGTGTTCTTTTAAATCTAATTAGGAACTTCACATTTCAAATTACAAAACCAAAACAATATAAAGATAGTAATTCTTAGCTTAGGTCCTGTGTACGTCGGAAGCGAGCGATCCTAATTGGCTGACTAATTGGTGGATACAGCCAGGAATCAATTGTATGAATTGTTGGTAGGCCGTGAAAAACTGCGGAACCTTCAGTAGCCCATAAGAAAAAAAAACACCTATTTAAGGGTGCAAATAAACGAATACAAATTTAAAAAAATTAATTAACTTCGAAATTACATACCAGAATGTTCTAGTGGTTTTGAAGGCACAAAACTTATATGTCGTTAATGGGAAATAAACCCCTCTCGTCACCGTAAAAATCCCTTTTCAGGTAAATTGGTACTTCCAATAAAAAAATACTTGGTAATAAATCCCTAATGCAGAAGGACTCGGCACAATATCTATACTGTTAATAAAGCGATAATTAAAGCCGTAAATTTCAAGCATCTACGTGGTGAACGAGAACGGGAATTCCATCGACGGTATTACGGCGATGATCGGCGGTGTCTGCTTACGATCTGCGCGACAAATACATCACAAACGAGAATCAAAGTGGAGGGAAAGCAAGACAGCTAATACACAATGATACCTGCAGGTAGTTTTAAATTAAATGAACAAAATGGTAAAGGAAGAAATCTAATTTGCGATAAATAATGAAGCCGTTACGAACACGTAACAATTAATGAATTTCGCGTACAAATAATCTACATAAATTTAAATGACGGCTTAATTAAAGTGACGTAATGATTATTAAGCATGTGTTAAATAATTATCGAAAAAAAGGATAAAAGTCAAAAAAACTATATAAAATTCACAAAAAACTGTGCAACTCAAAGCGAATATCAAAGTAGTGGAAATTAATATACCTAATGACGAGGTCGAGCGTTATCAGCTGCGGCTGCCAGCAAATTTTATTTCAATATCTCTATTAACTTTAGATTAGCAGATATTTCCATGGTTCCTATTAGGAAATGACAATTAGCTATGAAGAGACTTATTTGAACCTACGAAATATATAGTATGTTCCAAAAAATTGTGACGTATTAAAGTTGTAATTTTTAAAATGAAATACCTTGTAGTTCTTGACATTTTGAAGTTCTCCTCAACAACACATTTTTATCAAACTATAATACTTGCGATATAAAAATTTACATGCAAATGAAAATTATAACTTTAAAATGAAATATTTTTCCTTTTTCCATGGTACAAATCTACTAAAACAAAATTACTTTCTTAAATAAGTAAGAAAGTAATTCTGTTTTCGTAGATATGTACCATTGGTAAAAATAAATAAATACATCTGTAATTTTGAAACATCAATTGTTTTATTGGACCTATAAAGCCCCCAAAAACAAACCTACCGAAATATATATATATATATATATATATATATATTGTAAAAAATTTTTCCACACCATTTCCCCTATAATTTTCACATAAATATTCAAACTTGTATTATACATATTCAGTATTTCATCCATCTGATGAAGCCATTGTATGGCGAAACAATATTGTAGTGGTATTTACAATAAAAGAATTTTTTAAACTAGAAGTTTAATTACTTATTTCTTAGCGTTATAATGAAGTTTCAACAAGTATCTCCTTCGTCAATTAACAATATATATATAAATATATATATGTGTGTGTGTTTTGCCGCGTTGAAGGATACTCTTGATGATATAGATATAGATATTTAAATAAATAATTAATTTCACATAAATTCATTAATCCGTAAAATTAATCATTTCACATTTGTAATTCAATATAAATTTTGATTTCCAAGTATAGATTAATAAATACATATCATTATCATTCCTCTATTCATAATATTTTGGCATTCTAACGTGGAGTAACTCAATTAATCGATGAATTTAAAACCAATATACTTTCATGAAAATATATTTAGCTTCCAAACGTAGGGCAATAAAATTTATACAAATCGTAAAGTTCATCGTCATAATTTGTATTTCGAACATGGGGTTACTTGCAATTTACAATTATAACATGTTTTTTAACTAAAACATCCATCATAATAAAATTCGTCTGCCATAATATTTGGTTTCCGAACGTGTGACTTGAACTAAATCTAGGAAAATCTGATAATTGATTTTTCCATAAAAATTTTTATTTAGATATCATATGATATTTTTTTTCTTATATATTTAGTTATTTTGTTTATTCCTTCGAATTAATTATTTCCATCTAATATTATATGTTATTTTTATATTTTGCTTGTCAAAAATAGACACAAAATCTATTAATAAATAATTAATTTTAATAGGTAAAAATAATAAATATTTTAAAAAAATAATACAATAACCGACAGAGGAAACGCATCAGATTCAGGAATATAAACTAGATCTCAAGAAAGAAATTACTAAAAAGGAATGGAAATCGAAAAAGTAATTGATGTAGCTGAGAAGAGGAACTGAAAACGAATCTAGACATGGTAAGTAACAGATAATAAAGAAAGATAAAGAAGAAAATTACAAAGAAAAAATTTAATGAAGAGTAACATAAAGAAGGACAGAATTCGTTAAGAAAGAAAAAATCAGAAGAACTCAATAAAAATTTACAGAAAGTTATTTTTAAATTGGGAAAAAGTTGTGAAATAAGAAAATACGCAAGAACAGAAAGTAGAAAAGATCTAAGATATAATAAATGGAATAGATCAAGAAACAGAAAATATAAACATAGAACCATCACTGAATTTAAGAAATACACATTGCAGCAACTATATTCCGTATTGTTTAAATTGAAGACGTGTTCCTAAGATTCTCTACAACACGCTTGTTTGGGGAATATTTAGACAACACAAATTGGAGATTTAACTATTTTTCCATATAATCACCATTTAGTGTAACACATTTATTATTGTTTACTGTTGATCCAATTGCAAACCACAACACGAATTTCAGTACCTGATGAAAAATGTTCAATATCTCTTGTTGGGGGAACTGATGTACCAAAGTTATGGTTGATGTTGGCTCGTGGACCAACTGTTTGGAATGACACCGGTTTCTGGCGGTAAAGCTTCAACGTCAGTTACTAGATTCACGACCCATATGTTGTTTCTTCACCGTGCACAGGTTGTAAGGCTGTACACGCTTTACTTTTTTAATCACCGGTGATTGTTTGTGAAATGAATAAATGTACTTTCATCTAAATATGTTTATTTACACTATATACATTTATCTTGGAGTATATACAACGACTTATGCTAACATAAAACTGCTGTTGAGACTGGTCTCTCTTGTTAAAATATGATTGATATAAATGTTACGAAGATAATGTTGTCTTAAGACTTGTGTCTTGTACTCATGCTGAGTTGATACTGTGTATGAGGGTATGAGGATAATATTGTCTTAAGACTGTGTGTCTGGTACTGATGTTGAGTTGATACTGTCTTTTTAAGTTATTCTGTTTTACAAGTAGGTAAAAATATACCACTTCCCCGTAATAACGGGGAATTTTTGTGTATTATTTAATTCGTGGAAATTATACCCACAAGTAATAATATCCAAGGTTTACGATAGTGTTTTAAAGATCTTACTAATGAATACATAATAATATGTATTACGAATTAAGTATTAGTAGGTGTCATAAAATAAGCATTTATTTCCGACTGTTACTTTATTCAGTAATGGATTTTTATGGTACATACATATTTACGGATCGTGAGCCTATTATACATATTTAGTTAACAATGGAGATCTTTGAATACGTTCACTAATAACTTTAGCCAATAAAACAAGAGGTTTGATGTATAAAGTAATAAATAAATTTGGAAAAAGATGTCGATTATTAAATAGCCCTAGGTAATATATAAATTTGGAAATGTAAAAAATTCGTTTTTACAATTTGAATGTGCCAATAAAAGTTATGTTATACAGTGCTTTAAACTCGAAAATGAAAGTTAAATATTTTATAAAATTAAAAATTTTTATATTCGAATTCTATATCCTAGATCTACGAGTACTTACATTTGACAATAAGAAATGTCTGAAATTAAAATAATGCAAAAGGATAGTAAATGTATCCTCGACACCTCTTTCAACTTTGGGAACAACCAGAAGTTTGAAAATTCCAAATCAAGACTGTATGGACGATAGAAAACAACAGTGAATTTTAGGACTGTCACTGTCTTCATCGTTGGTTCAATGCAGTCCGCGTTATCATGGCGCAAGAGAAAATTAGTTCTTTCCAGCATTAGTCCACAGTTACGATTCTTTAGTGATCATAAAGTTTTGCAATATCTTATTCAATTAATCGTTGATCCTATCGGCATGTATTTGGTATGAATGACTCCCTTTGCACCACAGGAAATGGCGAGCATGGCTTTCTGCGCTGATGGAACTTTTTGCACGTGGAGAATCAGGATAACGATATTCCATTAACTGCAGATTGTTTTCGTGGTCATCATGATGATCCGTTGCCGATAGTGTCATTTATGAGACAATGATCTCCTTTAGGTCGATACTAATTAGGAAGTTCTTGACAAGTGTTTTTTCTTTGTTTTTTCATGACATTCGTTAATTGTCGCCGGATCTAATGCAAATTTTTCGGTAGTTCAACGTCTGAATAATGCTGCTAACTACTCCCTTTCTTGACTAATGTCTAATTACCGAGCAATTTGTTTGTGTTTATACGTGTGTCTATATATCGATTTCTTTTGAAAAAAATTAAATTAGGAATTCATATTCTTTAAATAATCTTTGTAGTTTATAAACATTAAATGGCTTTTAGAAGAAAACTTATGTTTGCTTCATACTTGTTTCTAAAAGCAGAAAACCCATTCACATAATAAAGCACCAGTCTATAATTGAAAATATAAATATGCACATGTAACACTAATAACCCTATAAAATAATATACATTTTCTTTTATTCATAAAATGCAAAATTGGATGCCGCAGATTAGTGTCGCGATCGCTGTAAAGATAATTTTTACCTGTTAGGTTGCATTTTAAACAACACAGAAGTATAATGACTTACTTGCAATAAATTGTAGTTTGTATACCTCTTAAAATATCACGCAGATTAAATCTTTAATCTCTTCATATCCTCGTAAAATAGATTATTACACGAAGACCTGAATATCATATCTATAAATATCAGAGTTAATATTGCGGTCTGCATAGGCAGATGCAAGTCGTAGAAGTAGTAGAGTAAATGTACTTTTTAAGAACGATATGCACAATATATTTTAATCTAGGATTCTTATGCTTTATAATCATAATTCTATTCCTGTCTTTAGTTTTATATTAGGTACCAGGATTTAATAATTAACTGACTAATTATCTGAATTATCTGAATAATTAACTGTCTTAGGGCCGGTATTATAAACGATAAAATCTGCAGATTTTATTTAGTAAGCAAGTAAATTTAATTTACTCTATAGATTGGGTATTCTAAATAGCGAATAGGAAAACTAAGCAAGTAAATCTACCAATTAATTTACACCCTAGAAAATCGTGGTATTAAATTTTATTCGTTAGTTAAATGCGAACAGCTGTTTGCTCCACTGGTTCAAATAAACAGAACCTTATTTTTAAAAGTTTATATTTTGTGTGTGTGAGATAACTTCAATTTTGATAATGCCAGAATTATCGGTTTGTATTTTATAAATATAAACAAAAAAAAATAGTAAAGAATAGAATGTTTTTTGTATTTTTTCATTTTATTCAGTGGCTCTATCGTTTATCGAAGCGCTAAACTGCAAAATACATAGCTATTCAGAGTTATTTTACAAATACTTATTTTACTTGCATGCATTTTTTATAATACATGATTTCAATTTATTCGTTGAATAAATTTATTCCCCAAATTGTTATTCAGATATTTATTCGCTGTTTATAATACCGGCCCTTAGCTTAGAATTCGCTACATTTTGCTTGTAAATTCATAGACACTCTTACAGATAAAATATCTAAATAAGAAAAACAAAATTTAAATTTAATTTCTAATATTTTTTTTATTAATAACAGATAATAGCCATATACAAGGAATGTTCTCTTTCTAGTAAGTCTAGTAAATAATACACAATTTCTTAGCAAAGAATATTTACTTATAATTTTTCAAAGTACAGTAGAATCCCGATATTTCGTTGCCCGCTTATCCATCCATGATATATTGGCAGGCCCTTGCAAAAATTCGGATAAATCGTAAAAAACAATGCATTTCGGTCTTCTCAGTTATTCGTAATAGAACCTCCTTTAAAGTTATTGTACACGTCTTATAATTCATAGTAGGCTGACGCTCCCTGTGGTAATTCGTAATACTATTCTGTAATCCACCGTGATCGTCCTGTAATTCTGTATTACTGTATATATTCTGAGAATATATTTATTTGTTAGGTAGCAGTGTATGTCATTCTTTCCGCATTAACAGTCCACATTATAACTCAAAAATGGTCCAATCAGTGTCTCTCAATTCGAGAAAGGTAAGAAATTATTCAAGCTGCTTCTGATGGCGAGAAAAAATTGACGTTGCTAAACGTTTTAAGATTCCACCATCTACATTAACATCAATTCTACATATAAAGGACTTCATTGCAACAACACCTTCAAACAGTGAAATGAAAAGGCAAAAAGCCGGAGAGTTTCCCGAACTTGAAAAACCTTTAGTGAAATGATTTTCACAAGCAAGTGATGAATGGCTTGATCAGTTCAAAAAGAGGAAAATATAAGTTTTCGAAAAATTTGTGAAGAAAGTGCGAGTATCGATAATAATGTGTGTATCGAATGGAAGCAAAAATTAGGCGAAATAATAAGGGGATATGAAGCTAAGAATATGTTCAACGCTGATGAAACAGAGTTGTTTTACAAGTGTCTCCCAGATCGCACAATGTGCTTAAAAAATTAAAAATGTCATGGTGGTAATAACAGTAAGGATCTGACAGATCTGAAAAATTGAAAACGATTGGTAAGTCATTATTGCAAAACCAAGATGTTTCAAGTATGTGCAATTGTTTACAATGGCTTATCGTTCCAATAAGAAAACCTGTATGAGAAGTGACTTATTTTTATTTGTTGAACGGCTTAAGATATTGAATAGTAATATCGAAAGGCAAGAGTGTGAGATTTTGTTGTTTGTTGATAATTTTACAGCTCGCATCAATATTCCAATTCTTAGCTATGTAAAAGTTGAGTTCTCATCAATCAACACAACATCTATGCTGCAATCTCTTAATCATCTAATAATTTGAAAATCTGTTACCGCAAGGAAGTTGTTTCACAACACTTGAACAGCATTTAAGATCAAAGTGAACACAATATAAAACACTTCTTTCAGCGACGAACATTGCTTTGGCACTGCTGGCAAAGTGTGGAGGAATATCACTTAATCCACAATAGATTTTTGAATGTGACTCTTTAAAATAATTTTCAGTTCATCTAAGCCCAAAGCAGTAAAAAATTCCTTGGAATTAATAGACAAATTAAAGAATATTGAGTTAACCTCTAACATGAAACTAGTGTCCTTTGATATAAAAAACCTGTTCACTTCTATCCCCTTAGATGAACTGAAAATGATTTTAAAGAGTCACATTCAAAGATCTATTCTGAACATCGAACTACAGAACACTTTATTTAACCTAATTAATATTTGTCTTAAACAAAATTATTTCAAATTTCATAAAAAATTTTATACACAAACCAACGGTTTACCGATGGGTAGCCCTCTCAGCCCTTTACTCGCTGAACTATATCTAGCAAATTTTGAAGATAAACACATTAATAATTTCAACCGCAGTCCACTATTAAAATACATTTCCTTTTGGGGCAGATATGTAGACGATATTTTGTGCTTGTGGTCGGGCACTGATAGACAGCTGGACCAATTTCTTAATTATTTAAATTCCCTTAATAATAAAATACAATTCACAATAGAAAAAGAGGTAGACGGAACGATTAACTTTTTAGACTTAAAATTAACAAGAGTTGAGAAACGATTTGAATTTGATATCTTTAGAAACCCCACTACAACAGATACAGTAATTCCGGCAAATTCCAACCAATCGTGGAATATAAAAATGTCAGCATTTCACAGTTTCATACACAGACTGATTAATTTCCCACTAAATAATGAGAACTTCGAAAAAGAAGTATATACCATAAAAACTATAGCTAGAAACAACGGGTACAAAACAGAATTCTTAGACAAAATGATTTACAAAAAACAACGCGCTATCCTTAAGAAAAATTTTTACTCCGGACATACTTATACAAAAACTAACAAAGCGTTTCACACCCTAAACTATATACCTGGGGTTAGCAATAAAGTTTCTAATATACGAAATAAATTAGGTTTAAATGTCATCCTAGTAAATAAATGCAATTTAGGAAATATTCTAGTTAACAATAAAGGAAAAACAGAATTGCGTGATAAGTCAGGGGTGTATGAATTAACTTGCAGTGATTGTGACGCGGTATACATTGGCCAATCAGGACGCTCTATAAAAGAATGTATCAAAGAACATAGAAGTTCTATTCTACATGGCAATATGGTTACGGGATTCGCGGAACACTGTATTCAAAATTCTCATTTGTTTAATGTTAATAATTTCAAACTTTTACACTCTTGTAATAAGTTATATAATGAAACGGATATGCAAAATACATATCCGTAACTGTAAACAAGGACAACACCTCGTATTTTTAGCATTTACTTCTGTTCAATACATATGTTTCAGCCATCTAGGCCTCATCGGTTGAACTAGTGAAGCAATGATATACAAATTAATACAGATCTGTTAAACAACGGATCTGTATCTGTACCTACATTTACGCTAAAATCGTCTCCAAGCTATAACCAGTTTCGTTCTATCAGGCGACACCAATTTAATCAGTGACATCTGACGGAAGAAAGCGACTAGGCCAGAAAAGGCGATCTTCCGCTCGAATAGCAAGGCTATTACAAATAAGCGGAAAAATACGTATATTGGTGCTGTCCATTATCACGCGCCAGATGGCGGTAAATATACAAAAAAGGGATATTTATCAATACGTTTTGCACGTATTACGCCGTTGTTATATAATGAAACGGATATGCACAATACATATCCGTAACTGTAAACAAGGACAACACCTCGTATTTTTAGCATTTACTTCTGTTCAATACATATGATGACTGAAACATATGTATTGAACAGAAGTAAATGCTAAAAATACGAGGTGTTGTCCTTGTTTACAGTTACGGATATGTATTTTGCATATCCGTTTCATTATATAACAACGGCGTAATACGTGCAAAACGTATTGATAAATATCCCTTTTTTGTATCTTGTAATAAGGGTAAAAGGCTCGACTTCTTAGAAATTTTAGAAATTAAAAAGCCATAAATCTCAACAGACAGGTCACAAACACGCAGTTGGATTTTTCAAACACCCCCACAATCGATGCTGTAATAAAGCTTTTAAAAAATAACTCATAAATATTGGTAGGAGTATACTTTTTACTTAGTTTACATGACTCTTCGAGAATGACTGAATAAGTTGAAACATATGTAAGAGATATTTTAAATACATTTTGTGAAACAAATATACCAAGTGTTTTATTTAGTAAATTATTCATTATGTTTCACCAAGAGCCAGCCGTGAATTCTGTACATTATATACATAACAATACTGGCTTAATTTATTAATTAATTTAATAGTAAGTGTAATATAATGTTCTCTAGCGTAAATGTGACTACTATTAAATGAAGTAGTTCAAATTGGGAATATTCATACTTATGTAATAAATACACCTACATTATCTATCACAACCCGAAAATCCTAAATTAACATTGCAATCATTGCTAATTTTAATTATAATTATTTTAAAAATTAATAAAAATAGCGCTTTATAGATCTATGCTTTTCTATTTTTTATAAGTTAGTTTAAATATATAAAAAACATGTAAGTAATTATAAACAATTAATTTTTATGAAAACAATAAAACGAAATTAAAAAGTATTACTCGTATTACAAAATTATCTATTAAAGAATTGCTACCCTTTCAATATCCGTGAATAGGGTGTTATTTTAATATAAACAAGGTTGATTATTTCCACCATTACGACAAACAGTTGCAAGAGCAAATAGTTAATAAATAAATTATTTATAATTAGAACCACCATTCACCATTAAAGAAACAATTACTCTCTTCACCGTTCAATGTATAAAAATATACTATATTTTTACAAAGCAAACGGTGAACGGTGAAGTGTTAACAGTGATTGCAATCACTGTTAAGAGTCACTGCTCTTTTCATATCACCGTTTTCCTTTTCACTGTGAATGCAAAATCACGGTTAAGATCACCTCTATTATGAAGTACAAGGTGGTAAAGATATTAACTTTTTGAAAAGAATTAAAAACAATACAAATTGATCTACTTGAACAAATTTATTTTTAAGGCTTACAAAAATTACGGGAAATTTATTTTTTAAAAATTACGTTATCTAAATGTGCCCCATTTGTGTCCAGGCACTCTTGAAGACGACCTCTCCAATTTTCCATAACGCGGCGGCAAGTGTCTGCAGTTATGCCTTCGATTTCTTGTCGAATATTGTTCTTTAGTTCCTCCAGAGTGGCAGGGCGGTTGCTGTACACTCTACTTTTGAGATAACCCCATAAAAAAAAATCACAGGGCTCAAGTCAGGGCTTCGGGGGGGGGGCACTCAATATCCCCTCTTTGAGAAATCAGTCTTCCCGGAAAAAGCCCCTGAACGACAGGCAAAGAAAGATTGGAAGTGTAGCAGGTGGCTCCGTCCTGTTGGAACCAGGTGTCCTGAGTGTATCCTTCAAATTCTTGAAGAGCAGGAGTGAGGAAAGTTTGAATCATGTCTACATAACGCCGAGAATTTACAGTGACTGTGCGACCTTGTTGGTCTTCGAAAAAAAAAGGGCCAATTATTCCGGATGCCGACATTGCAGCCCATACTGTGACCTTCGGACTATGAAAAGGCCTTTCATGTTACCGTTTAGGGTTTTCACTACTCCAGTAGCGACAATTTTGAGTATTGACGTGGCCATTTAGGTGGAAATGGGACTCATCGGAGAATAAGATGTCGACTGCTGCTGGAATTCGGTTCCTTATTTCGTTAGCGAATAAAACTCTATTAGCGGGATCTGTAGCCTTGAGTTCTTGCAATATTTGAACCTTATACGGATGCATGCCTAAATCTTTGTGAAGAATGCGAAGCACCGAGGTTCTCGTCACATTTAAAGCAGCTGCGCGCTTTCGAGTTGATACGGTTGGTTGGTCGCGCACAGACTGACTCACTCTCTCGATGCTCTCAGCGGTTCTCGTCGACCTTGGACGTCCTAAAACGCGTTTATTTAACGATGAACCAGTTTCCTCAAACTTATTAACCCATTGCTTAATCAGCTGAATGCTTGGACATTGCTGAATATCGTGCAAATTGAAGTGTTGTCGATATCTACGGCGCGCAATGGTGGCAGAATTGTTGTTACGGTAATATTACAATACGAGCGCTATTCTCCTGTGTAGCGCTGCATGATGACTAAGTTTCCCAGAGCCGAGCTATCGTTTAAGACCGACCCCACCTATCTACCTTGCGTATAAAATTTTCTGCATCACAAGCAAATATAAACAACTTTTTGGACAACCTTGTATATTAGCTTGCTGTAGAAAAAAAAATTTAATTAAGAACATAACTTAGAAATTATTTTCTGTATAGATATTAATTAAGAATCTATACATTAAATAAAAGAATTAAACACATTTAACACTGAGTGTTAAACGAGAAGCCGTGCAATATAGCGCTCAGTGAGTGTTATGTGTTTTTTTGTGCTTTCAAGTGTTACACTGCCTTTTCTACTGAGGATGACAACGTGGTTGTCGAAATACGTATATAGAATTGTTAAATTCTATTGTAGTAAGGGTTTTTAATTTTTTTATTCACTTAAAAGCCACAGTCTCCGATTTTTCAGTGAATCTATACATTATATATTTCTATTAATAATTTATGAACGTACACTAGACCTATATATTTTTGGACGTCTATAGCAACATGACATTTATATTTTCCGTTGGCAGGTCGGTGCCAAGAGAAAACGCGTGGACCTAATTATTCTAATGCTATAGCAATATCTTGAAGAATTACTTCATTAGTTACGCCTTTTGGTCAACCGCTTTTCGGTAAATTTCTAACACTTTCCGTCGAGTTATACCTTCTCAAAGTTTTACCAACGACAGTTCTTGATATTGGATGCCGATCTTGAGGCAAATTGTTAAATATATCGCAATAACGACAAATATTAGTAAATGACTGCCCCAGCGAAACTTCTTTCGCTGGTAGCATCCTCGAGCTGAGCAGGGCCTCTCCTGTAGCTCTGAACTGGTTGAAAAATTTGGATATTAGTATATATATTAGTATTCTGAGCCCTTGTTTGTCATAAAGGTGATTTATACACTAATATCTAAATTTTAATTTTAATTTCCAATTCGTTTCTCATACTAAATAATAGCAAATCGCATACTTTCCGGCTAAACCAGAAGTCTGATTCGGATATAAATAAACTCATTAAAACCCCGATTTTCATATAATTCATTGTGGAGAGTCTTATTAAAATAAAAGTAGCCATATCAAAGATATTCGAATGAATCCATACATTTACCTAACCCTGTATATTTAACCTAATTTATAATATTTATAAATTCTCCGCACATCCGCATATGTATATACATAAGCAAGTTATAGTATTAGTTACTGCCACAGCATTCATTCCTTCCAGTTGACAATCAGGAATGAACATTATTCCACGATTTACCTGGCATTTAGATACAATTTCACTAACGACCACATAAATTTACTGGACTTCATACTAATAAGAAATGTATTTCAATACGGAAGCAATTACATGCAACAAGAACTATTGAATCCAACAGATAGTGATAGTTTACGTGCGCTGAGTTATATTATCAGATTTTAATTTTTATTATTATCTAATATCCTGGCGTGATATCAGAAAATATGTTTCTTATAAGTGAGACTTAAATTGAGAAATAAACGATTACATGCTTATGCGTGTAGTATAATTCTAGTTTATCTGCATTTTACACACAGGTGTGTCCTTTCAGTAATATGTTAAACATACGGAAGGAGATTCTACAATAATGGATTTGAAAATTTGTATACACAAATTCACTTAGTGAAAAGGGTTATTTAAAAATTTATATTTGTAAGCTATTTGTATCAATTCCTATTGTTTATTAAATATTAATGTAACTACATATATATCGAGCGATCAAGATAATTTGTAATCGAGTCAACCTTGAAACCGAAATTGTATGTCGTAAATACATTCGTCCTCAGTTGCATAGTTTACATTAACTGTTGTTATTTTAGCTGTCAACTGACATTTTACTTGACGTTTGTAATGTAAGTGCAGTTCAAGTAAATACATACGATTTCCGATTCAAGGTTGACTCGATTACAAATTATCTTGATCGCTCGATATATATATATACATATATCGTCGAATGTTTTCGCGGTCGTTTGTTGAAGCGTTGTTCTTCGGGATATTTCGCCACGTTTGGATGATTTCGTCCTGAGAAGGACAACTTTCTTCCTGACGTTTCGGTGACATCACTTTCACCTTTTTCTAGAGGATCTTCTCGTTGCAATGGTAACTTCAGGAGTGCGTCGATTTCCTGTGCCGCTCGTATTATAAGGTCCCGTCGTGGTGGGGACGCGTGTCTGACTCCTCGTGATTGGTCCGTCGGTTTTTCTGTCGCTTTCGACTATTGGTCGATCGGTTTGCGTTCGGTTCGAGTTAGTATGACTGGGCTCTGGCAAGTTGTTATCATTGCGTCGCTTATGTGTGTAATCTGCCTGTTGAGCAAGGCCGACTTGCATGTGTCAGGCAAACGCTGTCCGTCGTCACGTTTCAAATTCGCCAGTATAGGTGACAGCGGTGATCCCATCGGCGCTCCATGGCAGACTTCGAACAAAGAGCACTGGAAAACGCTACAGACAAACCAAAACTCTGGCTGCGCTACGTAGACGACACCCTGGTGATTTGGCCGCATGAAAGAGAGAAACTAAGCGAGTTTTTACAACATCTGAACACCAGACATCCGAAAACAAAGTTTACTGTCGAAATGGAGGAAAGAAATCGGCTACCGTTCTTAGACTTGATGAAAATCAAAAAAACCGGATTGCTCGCTAGGATACCTACACATACGAAAAGATATCTCAACGCATCTTCACATCATCACCCAGCACAGTTAAACTCTGTAGTAAAAACATTAATCCACGGATCTCAAACTCTGTCAGACACAGAACATCGAAACGAAGAAATGGGAACAATAAAAAACATATTACAAGCGAACGGATATTCACAACATACCATTAACAGAGCGACACGAATTAACAAGAATCAACCAAAAAAGAAAGAAAGATCTACACGGACAGCATTTCTCCCTTACGTGAAAGGTACGACTGAGAAAATAGGTAGAATATTACGCCGACACGACATAGACACCATTTATACGACAGACAGGAAAATAAAAGACATTTTGCCTAATACAAAGGACAAGATAGAACTAGAAAACCAAGGGGTCTACGAAATACCGTTCTATGAATGCGAACAAACATACATAGGGCATACTAACCGTAAAACCAGCGTACGGAGGGAAGAACACAGAAATGCGGTAGCTAAAAAAGAAACAACATCATCCCTAGCTAAGCATCTGCTACATACAGGACACACCATCGACTTTGACGGTACAAAAACTATAGCACGCAGTACGAGATTAACGTACAGGATTATAAGAGAAGCTATAGAAATTGAGAAAAGGCAAAACTGTATGAACAAACGTGACGACGGACAGCGTTTGCCTGACACATGCAAGTCGGCCTTGCTCAACAGGCAGATTACACACAAGCGACGTAATGATAACAACTTGCCACAGCCCAGTCATACTAACTCGGACCGAACGCAAACCGATCGACCAATAGTCCAGATTGGCCAGTTGTCTCTTGAACGGAGGCCCGATATGCCATTAGAAATCATGGTAAATGTTCGTCCCAATCTCTCTGGTGTTCGGAGACCACTTTGGATAAGTGTCTGATCATGGTCTTATTCATTCGCTCTACCATCCCATCTGATTGTGGATGCAAGGGAGTTGTTCTCGTCTTCCGTATGCCCCAAAAGTCCACACATCTTTGCGAATAGACTGGACTCAAAATTTCGCCCTTGATCGTTTGAGGGAACCAAAGCATGACATGTTTCGGGACGAAACTTCATTTTTAAGAAGGGGGCAATGTGATGACTCATCCAATAACGCGTCACGGGTCATACCTCTGGTGTTTGAAATAGTCACAGGTTCTTCTTTTATTTCGATGGGCCGCGGTATAACTTCTTCGTTGACCTGCTTGGGATCAGAATGACTCGTGGTAGCGGGTAATTTCATCTGAGCCATTATTACCTCTAAAAGTCTAAAATGTTCTCCAATTTTCTCTTCTACAGCTATGAAAACCTCTTCCTTCAACGCTTCTGATTTTTCCGCTAATCGCTGTTCTAGAACTTTCTCCACTTGTTCCAGACTTTTTTCGAAGTTTCTAGAATTTTCTAGTAATTTCTTTTCCAAATTTTTCTCGAGGATTCTAGCTGTTTCTAGGTTTCTTTCTTCCATCTATGCTTGTGAATCTATTAAACGCAGTTCCAAAATTTGCGAATTGTCTATTAATCGTTGTTCCAAACTTTTCACACTGTCCAGATTCTTCTGCTCCATTTGTTCCAGAGTTTTTGCTAAGTTTCCAGAAGTTTCCAGGTTCTTCTGCTCCATTTGTTGCATTTGAATTTGCGCGTTCTCTATTAGTCGTTGTTCCATATTTTTCAACAGCGAATTCACGTCAGCATCTCCGCCTGGAACTTGAAAGACATAATTCTCTAGATCCTCGCCTTCCTGGATCAACACATCGCGAGGCCGTTGCTGGAGGATTGACTTTTTGCCAGTTGTATCCTCATCCCTCTCTTCTAATTCTCGTTTCAAATCGGTCACTCTTAATTCCGTCAGTTTCATTCTGTTGGCCATCACGATATTTAAAATAACGTCTTTCCGCACTGTATAATTATTTAAACGAATACTTAATTAACACTTAATTGTCTACTTAGTTTATTATTTATAAACTCACACACCGGACACCATTGTAATAGTTTGTCTTTTCGGGTTCTTAAATAAAACTGACAATAACTTTAGACACACACTATATTAATGATAACATGAATAACAATATAAAAACTAATCACTAACAATAAGCACATTAATGTATTTATATTTATGTATTTATTTTCAGGTTCACTCGCGAAGCTCAGGCATTGAATGCCGCCATCCCTTCTTCGAGGGATTTTATATCGTGGTGAATACTCTTCTAGAGCGTTCTCGTATGCCTCGAGAAAACACCAGAGGTATGAAGTGCGACACGTTATTGGATGAGTCATCACAATATTTACAGAAACTAAATATTCATCCAACTGCATTTATTGTAAATCTTTTATATAACTCAAATGATATGCGAAGATTAAAAATGTTTGAACCTCTGGATTACAGACAATATCTTTTTCAACCACTTTGATTCGCTTTGAGTTGCACAGATTATTTAAGAACTTTAATATTTTTTTTGAACTTACTTTTATACCATTTCTTAAATTCCTTAATACATACTTAATAATCGTTACATCGCTTTAATTAAGGCCTCATTTAAATGTATGTAGATTATCTAAAATCGAAATTCACGAATTTTGTACCATTTTAACCGTGTCGAATACAATAATATCAATATATTTCAAATTTACAATTCTATATATCCTAGTATATTTGTGAGAGTGAAACTTGTTAAAATTCAGCGATTTGTTTATTTAACACTTTTCAGGCAACGCAGAGGTATGAACCTCTTTTGTATGAGCAAAATTGATTATACTAAAATCAGAAGTTTTGCCTCTATTCTAGTTTAATAACACCAACTACTGTATGTATATAATACAAAACGCAGTGACGCTTCTAAAAGAAATTACCTTCGAGAAGCACACAATAGATAAGATGCTTTTTTAATAAATCTTATTATTGTTATTTATACGATATATTCCGAAAATTTTACTGTTGAAATTGATAACTAATTTTCCATATACAGTGTGCTTAAATTTTAAACATTTTATTACATTCACCAATTTAATTACAGCGCTTAATTTACTTGCTTGCCTTTTCTCTCCCTTTTGCAATATCTTAATATATCTGATAAAATGCTATCTTGGAGTAAACTAAGTTGTCTAGCATCGAAAACCTGCGATTCTCAAATAGTTCGCCTAATATTTTAGTTAAGTTAAAGCTCCTTATCTAACTTTCCACCGTTTAAAATCGTCCCTACTATATACCATTAAATCGAGAATTTGAAGTATAATTTTTGCAATCGATTTAGTATTACTTTTTTTTTTTAATTTCCTTCGTAAACTAAAATATAACTTGGATTGTTAACCAATCTTTCGCACTTTCGTATCAAAATTTTATTTTTTCCATTAAATTGTATCGATAAACATTACTAGTTCAAAAACAATGAGTAAGTTAAGTTTTTCATCCTTATGAATTGGTTCTCCAAGTCACTGTAATAAAATTTATAGGAATTAAAAAATTTATATATGAAAATAGTTAAAAGAATTTGCTTTAACATTGGGCTAGCTATTTCATTATTTATTACTACTTGAAAGTTATCTAGACCCTTTTAGTATTGTTTACTAGTATCTCAACTATTAAGAATAAAAATATGTATCTGTTATGTATTACACATTCTCACTGAAACATGTTTGTTTTCGATATTTTAATACACATACATCTACAATCATTCATCTCCGTCAGTAAGGTTGATGTTATAATGTTAAAGCTTTCCATATGTTTGAAATTAAAACTTTCGTTTCTTGAAATAAATTTTAGAAAGTCTTATATTGTTACTGTTTTCTTGAATAATCTATTTATTTATTTTTCTGCTTGTATTCGCGCATAAATGAATATGTATGTGTGAATGTTTCATGTACTTACATACATACACAAAAAAATATATTAAAATTCAAAACTGCTGTAGGTAAAAAAGTATTCTTGTAATAATGATGCTATCTTAAAAGTCAGAACAGTAAGATAAGGGTTACGCCATTTCATCTACAAGCTAGAGCAATTATACGTTTGTATTCTAGTTTTATTAAATTAAAAAGACACAGTGGATCCTTTATTGCATGTAATAAAATTTGTACGTATATAATTTCGACTTGATTGCACGAAATAAATCTAGAGGTACCCACATTTTTGGTAAGATATTAAAAAGAAAAATACCATTGTAGTAAATAAGTATTCGTTCTAATCTCATCTCTTGTTACATGTACGAGGGTTATCTTTTATATTTTTATAAAATCTGGAAAGAAAACAAAATTTTTGGGAACAGGCTATTTCATAGTTTTCCAAAATATTTGCCTTTATGGTCTCAAAACATTTTTTTCCACTCTGAAGCTTGTATCTCAGAGACATGGTTTTCAAAGGCTTTCGACTGCTTCATGAGGTGTTGAAAATCGCTCGCTGTCCACGCATTTTTTGTTTCACAGTTGAGAACAAAAAGAAATCATTCGGCGACAAGTCAGGTGAATATGGACAACGAGACATTATTTCAACACTTTTCTCATTCAAATAGTCAACTGTTAAATGTGCTGTATGGAAGCTCGCAATAATGTGACGTTTTCGGTTGTTCTTCCTGATTTCGTGTATAACTTTTGGCAAACAAATTACTGTATACCATTTAGTGTTAACAGTTTTTCGATCCTCTAAAGGAATTGTTGCAATGTGTCCTGTACAGCCGAAGAAACAAGCGATCATTTTCTTGGAAGTGCTCTATGCACGAACAACTTTTGTGGGGTTCGGTTCGTCTTTGAAACACCCATACAGTAGATTGTTGCTTGTTTTCCGACTCATTCGCATATATTCATGTTTCGTCACCAACTTTTTGCGCATCTCTTTACAACAATTGACACGAGCTGCTTTCTGTGCTTCGGTTAAGTTATGTGGAATCCATCTGGAACATACTTTTTTTACAAATAAATGTTAATGTAAAATGAATTCCAGTCTGCGATATGCCAAAAGATGCCTCTACCACACTGTAAGTCACATGTCGATTGTATTCTATCATTCTCCGGACAGCATCGATGTTTTTTGAAATCACAACAGTTTTTGCTCGACCTTTACGTGATTCATCACTCACTGGGGCACGACCATTACGAAATTCTGCAAACCAATTGTAAACTGTCTACTCTGATGTTGCTTCAATACCAAGAGTTGACTGAAGCGATATAATGCATTTCTGTGGAGTTAAGCCTTTTTTATAGTCGAAGAAAATCATCCAACGAAAACCTTCACGAGTAATCTCCATTATTTTACAAACTCACTGTCTTAAAACTGTCACTGTCAACAAACTACTGACTCAATTTCTAAGCTATTGCGAATTTCTCATTGACAAATGTCAACCTTTAAGAATATAGTGATTACATATTGCTGTGTATTGTTGGAATATGTTGAAGGTAATCCACGATGCACCACAATGAGTCCGGTTCGCCTTACGGAGAGTTTATTTCTTTTAATAGAGTCCTCTAAAGTCTCAGGTGTAAAGTATCACGCGTGTCTAAGACCAGAACATGCGCACATCAACATGAATATGAATTTCCCTCCAAAACCTGATTTCAAAAAAATATCTTATTCGTGAATAAAGAAAAAATCCCTCATAAGAAATATGAAAATTTTCCTTGCTATTCAAACAACTATCAAACATATCAAAATTAAATATAATCAATAATGAATATAACTCTAACAATCAATTAAATATAATCAATGCATTGAAATATTAAATCTTTAATATTACTTACGTTTTAAATATATATAAAAACTATACTTGAAACACACATGGCAGATAAAAGTAAAATTAATCAAAATTAACGAGTCAAAACCCTCGTTAATAATCCCGTAATAAAATCAAATCACCATCAACCAATTAACAACAATAAACGTGATATTAATCAAAATCTATAGTTAATTAACTATTTCTTTAAAATCAACTGAATCTACCAATATTCTATGTGTGTCTGAAGGTTACACCCCTCTAACCTCTTCTCCGAAGCGCAAGATGCGACCACATATCAAACTATAACTATTTTATACGTCACAGAAATATACAGATATAATCAAAAGAATCGGTCCAACATTAAATTAAAATAATTTTCAAAATATACATAAATATCCTGCAAAAATGAATGTACATAAATAAAATATATTATTCAAAATTATCTTCGGGGAAAAAAAACACTACAATATGTCAAAAGCACCATCTAGTGGGCGCTTGTAAAAATATAAAAGGTGTCTCTCGTATATTATCATATGTGCTTCTTTAACTTTCCTTCTTATTGTTGGACTATCTGTCACATAATTTCCAATCATAAAGAAATCTGAATTGGGTTAAAAGATAAAAATCTTCAAAGAAATTAAAAAAGAGAGCTTAAACTCAGTATACCTGCTAGTAGCCTTTCAACGATTTTATAAAATAGTGGAAGCGTTTTGATAGAAAAAAATAAACTTATAAAACGGGTAAGGTGATTTCTGTGGTAAAAACTTGTCGATATTGAGGCCAATAATAGAAGAAGTAACTAAATAATATGCTAATACCTTAAGTTACTCAAATTTTCAAGCGAGTAATGGTTGGTTGGATAATTTAAAAAAACGTAACGGCATAGTACAAAAGATTATGGTTATTTGTGGCGAAAGTGCGGATGTTAGTGAAATTGATTACAATCGATAGAGAAAAATCATTTTAAAAAGAATCTTGCAAAACTATCAACCTAAAGCATTTTCAATGCTAGTGAAACCAGATTCTTTTCAAGTGTTGACCAAACAAAACATTAACTTATAAAGATGATAATGTTTTAGAGGCAAGCATAGCAAATAAATGATTACCATTATCTTAAGCACTAATATGTCGGGAATAAAAGAACTGGACGTACTGATTATTGACAAAACCAAGGATCCACGGTGTTTCAAAAACCTTAAATCACTAGAAGAAGCGCATGGCATCAACCAACTTTTTAGAAATAGTTGCTTAAGTTCGTTTAACAAGCAAGATATAAACATCGTTATCACTGTTAACAATTTGCCCACACATCTCTAAGTTCTGCAAACAAAATTAATGTCTATAGAACTTATATTTTTTCCGCATACTAAGACTTCGAAACTGCCGTCAAACAATATGTAAATAATAAAAAAATGTTAAAATGTATGTACTATCAAAAAAACTTTCACTTCGTTATCTTACAGTATGCAATTATGATATTACACAAAGTGTGGGCGACAGAAATCACACGAAATAGTTAGTAGTTGCTTTCCAAAAACTGAATTTTCCATAGACCTGCCTGGGACGAGGAAAATACACAAAACCTTTCCGAGCTAAGAAAATTAAGGGAACATCTTACGATAAATATGATCGCAGTCTTACAAGACAGTCTCACAGATTCGTCAAGTGATTTGGACATTATTGATAGTATTTTTGAACTAAAAATCAAAATAAAGATGAAGACAATGATGAATAAAATAAAGCAACTCATCTAAAACTTAAAGAAGACTATGTCCCCGTTATAATAGATATCATCAGAATACTAATAGAATTAAATCAAGAACTCGCCTAAACTGAAATTTACTGAGTCAAGGGCCACATTGATATCCATCGCAATGAAGGAGCAGATAGATTTACAAAAATTGATTGTAAAGAAGAAACACTATATAAACCATCTCTTTGTATGAGATAATTTTAAGCGATAGCTAAAAATCGTAATATTCATGCCAAGTGTGATAACTCGAGCAACTCATCTTCCTACTCGTATTCGCTAGATACCATATGAGCAAAAATTGTTTAGTTAAGGGATGGTCATGGTAGGGGGGAACACTGTCTTTGATAGGTTCAGCTTATTGTTGGTTCTACATGTTAGTTGGATGTCATTTTAGATTTGAATTTTTATTTGACATGAATTAAAAGTCAGTTTCGATTTGAAGTTTTATTCGACATGATATTCTCGCAATTACATAAGCGATTCATCATTGAATCTTATTTTCGTAATGGAAATCTTGAAAATGGACAATGGATATACAGTACTCGAGCTTGCCTGGTTGAACTTCGACAACAGTTTCCTGATTTTGTGTTCTTAGAAGCTAAGTTGACTTTTTCAATGTGGTGCGAAATTGTGTGTGATTGTTCAGAGAAACAGGAAGAGTAACACATAAGAACGGCGGTGGCAGGCCAACGGTCCATCTAGCGGAGTATTTTGTGGAGTATAAGACTCACTGGTATAATGTAATGTACAGCTGTATTTTGGGAGATTTATTGAAATCTAATAAAGATTCCCAAAGTCATATTTTAGATATATTGATATGAGTATATTCTGACTAGATATAAGATTTGCATACCATGTTTTATTAACAAAGAAAAATAGTAACCCTTTCGTGAAACAAAAACCCTGAAAGCAACTTTAATAGTCTAAATTAAAAAATATGTGTGTATGATGATTCATGTTGAATAATTGACGATTCATCTAAACTAATATTATAAAGAGGAAACATTTGTGTTTTTGTATGTATGTTTGTAATGTTTTCACACAAAAACTACTGGACCGATTTCAAAAATTCTTTCACCATTAGAAAGCTGCATTTTCACTGAGTGACATAGGCTATATTACATTTTCCAAAAAAAGGGATCCCCAATAAAAATGCATTAATGTAACCCAAGGTGTGAAAAAATTAGTCACAAAAAACCTGTCATCGCGTACGCTGCGGAAACTATTGTTGATAGAACAAAAAAATGTTCTACAGTATTATAGAACGTATTAATATCTACAAAAAAGTCCCCGAAACCATATGTCCAACTACTGTAGTTATGCCACTATAACTACTTTTTACATTTTAAAAGTTAATAAAAGTGCCGACAATAATCAAACCATATTATCCATACCTCTGTATTATTCCTTATCCTATTAAATGATATTTTATTAAAGAACATTTCAATACCGGTAAAATACTTTTTAAATTATTAAAATCGGACATTCCATTCAAAAGATATAACGAATTTAAAAATGTCAATCTAAAGAAAATAATGTTATAATATAATGTAGTAGTATAGCGATGGCCATATTCATTTTGTTTGTAATAAATTGACAATCGAAAAATTATAACTGGAATAAGAATAGTATTGGCAGAAGGAATTTAATAACAAGTTCAATGAGAATGAAAAGTAATAGGAAACAGGCACAGAGAAGCTGTTATAGAAAGAAGTTAAACATAAAGTGATATAAAATCCAAAAATTAAGGATCACAAGAAAGGAAGATTAAATATTTAAGAGAATACACTCACTATTGTATTTATTCAAGGTAGGATCGAAGAAAAGAGAACATATACGATACAAATTTTATTAAAAGAATTTAAATAACACTGAGATATTTGAAAGGTGACGTTTTTGAAGTAATTTCAACAATGTGTCAAAAGCCAAGTGACAGGAACATTATTAAAATAGCGGGTTACATTGTTTATAAGTTATGTTAAATAACTAAATGGACTAAACAAAAAATGTAATCAATTCATCAGCCTTACAATTAAAAAAATAATTTTTTTGTCAAAAACATTTTTTTTCCTTTAACATCACATAGCCACAGCAACGCAATTGGATGATTTGTTTTCCAAGTGAATTTATATTTACTATAATACATTTATCTCTTTTCTCATTCATTTCATTTCAGATTGAGTCACAGCGAAGCGTGGTCGGGATTAGCTAGTATTTAATAATTTGCACCCATTTTGAAAATCAAAGTGCTGTGTACTTTGATTCAAAGTGCACAGTAATATGTAGATATATCAAATTCCGTTTTATGATGAAACAAGGCTTCTAAATAAGTTTTAATAAGAATTTGTTTAGAAACCAAGCCACTTTATTAAATCGAATTTCGACTGTCCTTACATTAAATAATTTATATTCATTTAATGGAAAAATTTAGTTTTGATTCCTCTATGAAAATTTTAAACAGCAAAAAAGATAAATACAAAATAATTCATTTTATTTAGTAATATTATACGTGATTCTCACCAAGGGGAATATTCTAAAGTAATATCCTTTTTCCTAGAAATAATAACTTCAAAATATAAAATGTACAGGTATATAGTATAATAGAAAGCCGAGAGTGTTGTACATTTTCTTCGACAAGATTAGAGTCGAGCCGTATGCCTGGAGGTAGAGTCCATATCATGATAATGCGGTAGACAATAAGTGGTGGAGGTGTGTTACCCCAACATAAGGTTAATGAGATATTGGGTAGTCGACGGCGGTCCGACAACAGTTAATTATGTGAAGAGGGTGGCTGACTGAGGGGTTGTTTTCATAGCGTATTAGAGAATCCAGGCAGCTTGAGCAACTTTTTAATATAAATCACAAACCAGGGACTTTAAAAAAATGTTAATTTATTGTGGTACTGTAAAAAAAATACATATAGTTTATTTAAAAAGGAGTATTTTACGGTCTCCCTGTCCACAGATGTTGTAAAACTACTTCTGAATATTTTATAACTCACTGCGCTAATGAAAATATGTTTATTTAAAGAGGCTCTGCGTTTCGAAGACAAATAAAAAATAAAAATAAGATAATATAATTCATTAGCTCCTTTAATGCTATTACCGAACGATACGAATTTATATTTGCTTATGTAAATATTCAAAGGGATCTGCAGTCTGTCTTCGAACTATGCGGTTAACTCGTGTTTCTGTCACAAAATAATTTTTACCACATCAGATACATATGTGTATTTTTAAACATAGAACCAGTTACTTTGATATTCTACCGTAAACGTAGAGTATTTTCGTGGCCACTATATTAGTGCGATACTATTACTTGAACCAGAGATAGTTATCATTGTCGACGTATTGATTTCATCTGGATTAAATGACAAAATTATAACAAATACAGTGAATTATAACCATGTCTGATTCTGATTAATGTATGAGGGTGCTTTGACAGGAGATTTGACTTTTCATTGAATTTCTTATTCTCGTAACTAATAACACAACGTTTTAAGTTGCAAGAAGGCTCTGCATATGTTTCGCTACACTGTGGGTTCATCAGGTAATGATAAACGCATTTATTATCCCAAAAAAGGTATATAACCCCTTACCACAATTACTAATCGTATCCTAAATACGTATTTCGACAACTAAGTTGTCATCAGTAGGCCAAAACCATTAATCAAAATGTCGCACATGGGGCACAGTAAAGCTAAACACATATGAAAACGCACCAACTTTACACGGCGTCCACGTATACACTGTGTATACTGTGGTCAAACATACATATAGTTTAAACACATATCTCCTTGTTGGGGTTTAATGAATGCTGGTTCTTGTTTCATTTCAATAAAACACACTTTGTAACCTTTTAACTTTTTACTTAACTCAAGAGTAAATTTTGATATATATATATATATATATATATATATATATATATATATATATATATATATATATATTGTTACGCTTAGCGTATAGGAATTTTTTAATCTATATTTTAAATAATATTTCTTCTTTGAATATCTCAATATTTAACTTAAGACATTTTTCTTGTATATATTCGTGTACAAAGAGAAAGCATTTCTTTTGTCATCTTCTTGACCGCCGACGACCCTTACTACCTGGACCGTCAACCGATAACCGTAATGTAGAATTTCTTCTAGATAAATTCCATATTTTAAAAATCGTTTTAATATAATATTATTTACATCTTCTTTTATATGTCATGTTTGATATCGTTAGGAAGCTCATGTCACAAGGGTTATTTTAATAATAATTATGCCATTGACAGACCACCCCTTCAGGTCGCGCTTTTTATTAATTATTATTCGAGTTATCGATCCCTCCCTCAACTTAGGTCATAAACAGCCCTTTTAAAACTTTACTTTTCTTTCGATACGAACAACGATCAGGGCTTTTTCGCTAGTACCTTCGAAGGTTACACACACACCTCGTGTACTGTCCAAGTCACGATGTCACGCCGTCCAGGTGTTCTTCAACTTCTAAGGTAAACTGCATTGTTTTATGCATATTATTCTTTTAAGTGAATCCATATTAATTTAACTCATTTCTTATTCCTCCGATAAAACATCGCTCTGCATATACTTGACCAAGGTATATCTTCGAAGACCACGTGAGCATCATCGCCACACACAGGTAACTCTGCATTGTCCGATACAGAGGTAACTTTATATTAATCGTATTCAATTAACCCTTATTTTACTACGCAAGTTAACACTCTATTTCAGATATTTTTCATTAATATTTTAATCTACTTATTCACCGCTCCGCGTGTATATAGTACTTTGTTTTATTACTGTTTCACCTTTCTATTTCAGATATTTTATATTAATTTCTCGATTACTAATTTATCGCCCCTTGTGTATATATTACTGATTTAATTACTTTTAAATACATCAATTTCTTTTATTTAAATATACCAATTTAAGGACGCCGCTGTGTTTTATTTTATTTATTAAATTTTTGTGTATTTATTTTAATTTTTAATTAAGCATTACCAAACACGTTCTGGACCTTTCAAGGACCTTCATCACCAGCATCCGTAATTATTTTATTATCTATCAAATAATTTCATTATTAGGACCACCACCAGAAGCCCTTAATTTGTAATAATATACATTAATATACATTTGGCGTTACATGCTTGGTGCCGTCTTACACCCAACTCACCCTTACTTCTAGTCAAAAAAGGAACTATATACATTTTCTACCCCTACTTCTAGCGCGGTAAAATATTTAAATTTAAAATACATAATTGTCATAACACTCCTCAATTAATTAGATATTCTATGGTAAATAAATATATTTTATTTTTCAACATAACTCCCACCCAATTTTTTAAATAAATTTCAGAAGTTCGCCATAATAGGCTTCCTTGCAGCTACCACCTCTTCATTTGTTCCGAATTTCTTTTCACTAAGCCATTTTTTCAGTTTAAGAACAAGAAAAAATCACTCGAAGCTAAGTCTGGTGAATGTGGTCAACAAGGTAGCAATTCGTATCCTAACCCTTATAACACCATAAGTTTACTGGAGACCCCACGCGTAATGTGAGAGCATTTTTCTATAAAAATTTTCTTACTTAAAATTCTGAATAAAATTTACTTTTCCTAACATTCTATTATATATCAGTATTTATACTTTAAAGACAATTCTGGATATCTTGTTCAGAATTTTAGCCATAGTATGTTACTCAATTTATATAAGGTTGATTCTCTGGAACTTCGTCGTAATTATACACGCATGAAATGTTTATATGACCTGATTAACCCTCGGTTGGACACGCCAAAACTCTTAGAACAGCTTAACTTTATTGTGCCTCGTCTGGGTTCCAGATCAACGCCGACGTTTTACTGCAATAAAGCGAACACTAATATGATGATTAAATCACTCTCTACAGAATTTGTACCTATTATAATACTTTAACAAATACTTCCCTTGATATTCATTTTGATTCATTGGCGATGCTAATAAGAGAACGTACCACCAACCTCCACTACGTATGATGAATGTATAATTTTTGCTTTAGTATTTTAATTGGTCCGTTGAAAGCGAAAGTATTGGAAATCAAAAAAATAAAAATTTTAAATTTGCTTCACAAATGGGTACTATGAAGTAATATTTATTATAATATCTAAAATTCGTGACTGTAAACTAATTCATTCGGCTACAGATGTCGCTATGTCTTCATGCAGATAACTACTAACTTTAAAGCTTACAAGGCAAAGTGGCGCAAGTCAGACTTACACCACTTTACAAATTAGTACTTATCGAAGGAATATACAAATAATACGTATTACTCGTAAGTGAAGTGTTATTATAAACTAAAAATGAGTGAAAATAGTGAATCCGAAGCATCAGAACCTTTCTTAGATTCTAGATCAGAATATCAATTGTCGGGAAGTAGTATCAGTGAATCAGGTATGACCTTTTTTTCTGTTACCGTAATAATAACCTCACTTTTTCATTGAATTCAGAATACAACAATATTCATCGAAATGCTGATAAACAATCAGCAAAACGAAAAGGCAGGAAAAGAAACAGGGAGCCTGACAGTCATCTAGCTGCTACAAGAAAGAGAAATCGATCGGAACCTCGGTTTGCAGTATATCAATAGAAAGGGCAATACAGTAGAAGCGAAAACTTTTAAACACGTAGACTGCAATTGCCGCATGAAGTGTATTAGTAAATTATCTGAAAATCAAAGAAAAGATGCATTCGAGAGGTTTTGGACAATTGGATCTTTTACTACACAAAATGCTTACATTTGTGGGCTGGTAAAACACACAGAAATAAAACAAGTACGTCCAAGAAACAATTCTAGAGTGCCTAAGACCCACACAAATACATTTTATATTCAAGCTGGTGCGTACTCCACTAAAGTGTGCAAATCATACTTTTTAAACACATTTAACATATCAGATGGAAGATTGTATAGAGCAATTAAAAAGGCTAGGTGTACATCCCCCGGGGAAGATTTACGCGGACAGCACCCCCCTATTAGTAAGACACCAGATGAGATGGCTAATAAAGTCCGCGAACACATATCTATGTTTCCTGCTTACCAATCTCATTATACTAGACAACATAATCCCAACAAGAAATATTTATCAAGTAATTTAAATATACGGTTAATGTACAGGCTTTATATTGAAGATTGTCAAGAAAAAAGAATACCAAATGTTAGCGAAGCTATTTATCGCAAGATTTTTACTAATGAACTTAATCTCAGTTTTCACACTCCTGCTAAAGATACATGCACAAGGTGTGATGCATTCAAAATTAAAATAAACTCCTAAACAGATCCACAAATAAAGCGGCAGGCAGAAGTTGAGCATGAGCTTCATTTGAGGAAAGCAGAGAAAGCACGAAATGGCATGAAGGAGGACAAATATAAACAGTTCTTGGTGCCAATAAAATCTTTGCGTTTACATTTGATTTGGAGAAGGCTTTAGCATATCCACAATTGACTTGCTCATTAGCATACTATAAGAGAAATATGTACGTATATAACTTAGGATGTCACAACCTTGCTACTGAGCAGGGGTACATGTATGCTTGGGATGAAACTATGGCCTCAAGAGGATCCCAAGAAATAGCGTCTTGTTTGAAAAAACACATTTCAACTTATGCTTCAAATAGTCAGCATATTATTGCCTGCAGTGATGCATGTACAGGCCAAAACAGGAATTTTAAAACGAGTTTAATGTGGCTTAAATTATTGGCGGATTCAGAAACATTACTGTCATTGACCATAAATTCCTGGTATCAGGACATTCGTACTTACCCAACGATAGAGACTTCGGCTCAATAGAATGTTATGCAAAAGGAAAAATTATTTATGTAGCGGAAGATTGGTACACTATTATACAAAAAGCAAGAACTAAATCTCATTTTCCCTTACACAAAATGCAGCAAACAGAGTTTCTCTCAACAAAAACAATGGAAGAACTCATTACAAAAAGAAAAGTGAATGAAGAAAATATTCCTGTAAACTGGCTTCACATACAGTGGCTTCGTTTTAAAAAAGATGAGCCGTTTAAAATTTTTTATAAGGAAACACTAAATGAAGACTTTTCTTTTCAATGTATCAACTTGTTGCCTCGTAAAAAAGGTAGGCCCGTTATGATGAACAACGTAACACTTGAAAAACTATATATCGATCATCGACCTGTTTCTAAAGAGAAAAAGAAGAATATGATGGAATTGCTACAGTTTATTCCACCTATTTATCATCAATCCTTTACTAATTTACAAACAGCTGACGAATATGTTGAAGATATAGGACCGTTAGAGCTACATGAAGATGAAGCATAAGAATTAAAAATAATATAATAAGTTCTCACTTGTATTATGTACCTACCTACTTGATTAAAATTGATATTCTCTTTGCATAAATAAAGTAAAATCTAAAATCTTATTTTATTTCAACAAAAAACCCATACAACCTTTTTATTACTTCATAACTTGGTAAAGTGGTGTAAGTCATTCAAACAACAAAAATAAGAGCATCCACTAATTTTTTTCATTATTTTTGGACCGGGTTAGGCAAATTATAATATAAAAAAAAGAACAGTAACAGTAATTAATATGTGATCATGATTTTTTAGTGGTCTTTTAACTTTATGTTTAAAATACTCAAATCGATGAAAGAAAGACTTACACCACTTTCGCTTTCAACGGCTCTTATATTAATATGTATTTTGTAATGCATCGTTAGTTTTAAGCGAAATTTAATCACCTTTTTAAGATTGCATTATCTGCCATTGTTACTTACACTATATACTATGTTACATTCTTAGATTCAATATATCTTGTTAGTTTTAAGTATGATTTATATTAGAAATATGTAACTTGCAATATCCTATAATTGGATTCTATAATCTGTTGGGCAATATATTATTATTATTATTTTCTAAGTGTAGCTGAAGCACAATATTTGTAGGTGGCATAATTTTCCTAAAAATCAAGAAGTCGCGCGTAATACCTTTAGATTACCAGTGACCTCAGTTATTAAATATATTTAATATATTTTTCAAGTCTCTTCTATTTTGTCGGTTATATTTATATTTTCCTCATGTATAAACCTTTCCTGACGGTAATGTGTTTTGTGACGTATTCTCTGCTCGTACGGTGCTTCCCCAGTTTCTGTGTAATAGAATGTAAGTGCTTTTTACTGGGAATCCCTCATTTTCCTACTTCTCTCTGCCTGCTCGGTGCTTCTCCTATTTCTAACTAAGTGTAGAGAACTCTGCGTTTGTTCAATTCCTACGATTTTTGCTCACTCGTTCAGAAATCATGTCCGGTAGAAGTTCGGTTCGCGTAACTGATGAAGGTGGCGAAGATATTAGTGGTTTGAAGAGTGTGACAGTGATGGTGATTGTGACTAGGATGCTGTTTCTAATGCAGATGAAAGCGATGTAGAGGATTTTGCTAAAGAACAATCAGAATACAACTCCAAAAAGTGTCTGATGCAAAATCTACATCCAGTAATAATGATGACCATCAACATAATTTTTACGTGTAAGTTTCTACTTTATATTTCCAAACATAAGACAGAAAATAATTATTTGATATTTTAGGCCGAAAAATAAACTTTAAAAATGGTACTTAGAACCACCAATACAAAGAACGGGACTACGACCACTACGAAATGTTATGCATGCTAAGAGAAAAGTGGACACAATTTGCAGTAGTTTTCGCCTATTTTTTATAGATAATATTGTGAATCACCTTGCGTACCGGACTGATGCAGAAGATCAACTAAAGAATGAAGATTTATGGAAAAATCTGAGTGCCGAAGAGTTTGTACGTTTTGTTGGATTACTGATATTGGCAGGAGCTTACAAATCGCATGACGGAGAAATTACGAATTTGTGGAATGTGGAGGATGGACGCTGTATATTCAAGAAAACTATAAGCAGAAACAAGTTTGCCGCAATTTCCCAATGTCTGCGTTTTGATAATGTCGAAGCCGGAAGAAGAAATTGAGATTTAGCCGATAAATTATCGCCGATTAGAGCTGTTTTTGAATTATCATTAAACAAACACTAAGATTTATGTAAATAATGAACCAATGATTGCAACTATACGGAATCTGCGACAAATCTACGGTCGAAATAATACGCCCAGTATCAACGTCATTCGTCAATTAGTGCGGAAATTTGAACAAAGCAGAGAAGTTAAAGACTTGCCAAAGTCGAGTTGTTTTTGAACTGTTCCTACCCCAGGAATATTGAGAAATCGTGAAAGTATAGTGGAGCGCTCTAAGACCGCTATTAGTCGCCAGTATCAAGAACTGGCATTCGTCGCACGTGACTAGGCACTATTTTAAAAAAGGCTTGTATTCGCGACCATACAAAATTCAGTCGACCCCAAGAGCTACAACCTAGAGACTACGAAAGTCGCCGACAATACAGTTACGCAAATATTACAGCTTAACAATCAAATGAACGATTTTTGCCGAAAAATCATAATGAGTGTGAAGCCCACTTCGATATGAACGCATTTGTTAGCAAGGAGAATTGTCGTATCTGGACATTAGAAAACCCTCGTATTATCCATCAACGAGCACTTCATCCCCGTCGAGTTTGGTTTGGTTTTTGGTGTAGAAGTGTCATCAGACCTTACTTTTTTGAAGACAGTGCAAGTAATTTTCTAATTATCACTGACGAGAGCTACCGCTATTTGCTGCAAAGCTCCTCAAATTCAACAACCTAACCTGCAAAACATGTGATTCCAGCAGGACGGAGCAACTTATCATACAGCTAGGGAAACAATTTTTCTTTTGCGAACAATGTTCCCAGGGCGTTTACTCTCTCGATTTGGCAGTGTCATCTGGCCCCCAATATCACCCGATTAGAAAAATAATATTTATTTAAACAAACCACACACTGTAGAACAGCTGAAAAACAAAATTCGGGAAGCGATTCAAAATATTCCTCCCGAAACCTTCAAAGAAGTGATGGAAAATGTAATTAAGAGGGCTCAGGTTTGTGCAGCTTCCAGAAGCGGGCATTTGTCTGATATTATTTTTCATACATAATTTCTAACTTTCAATAAAAGATTAAGATAAAAATAATGGACGTATTTTATTTCATTTTAAAAGTATTAAGAGACAAACAAGTCACTTATATATTGGCCACTTTGTACTAATCATTTTGAGAATATACAAGCTTCTAATATAAGTTCAATCTAGTAGCGTATATATACAACAAAATAACTAAGAAATTCGTTAGAATGTTGTTAAATCTATTCTACAACAAGATGTCTGTTGCTGTACAGCTAAAAAGTGAGAGATTGGGTGCCTGAAATCAATATTTCCCTATTAAAATGAATATCTAGTAACCCAAGTCTTTCGCCAATCGAAACTCTGGCATCTCATGGACTGTGGCATCTCATGAAGAGAACGCTGCACACGCAGCCTGCAAAGCCATTCCAGAGTTATGTGGTAGCCATCAAGGTATTTGAAACAATTTCACATCTTATAAGTTGAAAAAGCGGCGTAACTCAATTGCCTTTCAATTATGGCGATTCGTGGTTATTTTGTAGTAAACTATTATGTACATTCATGTTCCTCTTTTGTATTAGTTAAAAATTATATTTATATGTTCAAATCTAATAAACAGTTCCCATACGACTATAAAGTTATATTGACTTACATTAATTTCTTACAAATTTGCTTACAAAAACATTGTTTTGCAATTGTATAAGTAATTAATAACGCACACCAACTTATGTCTTATGTATACACATAATATCATACAATTTGTAGTCTAAATTAAATTAATTAGATATAATTTTTTAAAATAGAATAATTGTGTCGAAAGCACTAAACGTAATTGCCTGACAATATGACACATTCCAACGAAACTTTACCTTGGAAAATTACCTGTCAATACATACGCGTAAGCAAATAATAATTATTTCTACCACATCTTTATGGCGTCATAAAGAGTTATCGTAAATGAGTGAATCTATTTAAGTGCAATCATTAATTAAATGATAAAACAAGTTCAGTTTAGTAGTAGTATTTACGATAGCCGGTCGTACATTTTTCCTTTAGTTGTCTTTTTCATGGTAGTAGTTGCAATATTACTAGCCGAAGACCGCTACATTTCTAGCACATAAACATAAAATGCACTAATGAGAACTTGCTCACTAATGTTGTCTAATATTACGTGGAGCATAATGAACGGCTAGACACGACATCTGTGAACCACATAACAAAGAATGTAACGGCTACATATTAAAGTAAATATTAGCCTATCGACAGCCGACTCAGCGTGTGTTACTTGTAGTCCATTATGTATTTTATCTACCTTCATTATACGTCGTTTTCGGTTTTAAAATTTTTAATAGTTAACATTGTGATATTTCTGAAAAATCGATTTAATGTTATAAAATACTACACATCATTATATCAAGTATTAATTGATAATTATTATTATCGTAATTGAAAAATTAATTAATATGAAGCTCGTCAAGCCTATTTAATTTATTTTATACCAGAAACAAAATATATTAAAGAGTGTTTTTAAAATTAAAACTAGATTAAGAAATATTTTCTTAAAAATTTGGACTTTGCACTATATTTCCATCTAGAGTGCCCTTTATTTTTTATCACGCCTTCTACACTATCGGGCATCGATCTCTCTCATTTTTCACAATATTTTGCTGAAATTTTTAACTATTTCTTCCTTGGTACAACTTTCAGTTATTCTTTACTAGATTTCGTGTTGTCTTACGATCTGGTTTCGATGGAAGTGTTTCAATTATTTACAGAAAGATGTAAAGCAAGCAGAGTTTCACTTTTTGTACCACATACTTCTAGTCATTGTCCTAGTAATATTCAAAGGCATAATCTCGTTGTTTCAAGTGTTCCAATGTTTTGAAACAGAGAGGAACAAGAAAAATCCCTAACCACGATATAATTCAATAAACTCTAAATAGTATTTTTGACAACTAAGTTGCCATCTTCAGTAGAACAATCTGAAAAATAGTTTTAAATATAGCGTCTTTAGCTTAGGTACAACATTTGAAGATATTCTCTTCATCAAATTGCCAGTGGGATAACACTGACTGTTATCTCACTGGCGTTTGGGAGCATAAAGCTAAGTCATGGAATAATAATAATAAGACTTTACAATATTAAAATTATAAATTCGTTTCAGATTACCTAAGTCATAACATGTACTAGATAACTGTTTACATATGTTATCAATGAGAAATCTTCATCAATTATTAAACCTAATAATCTGCAAGACCCGTTAGTTTAACAAAACATAATTTAAGTAGATTCCTGAAATATTATATTTTAATTAATTTTGAATAGTAAAAAATTTGTTTTATCATTGTTAATTATTAAACGCTTTGTATACATCCAACTGCAAATTACGTTAACACTGGAATTAGTTTTAACAAACAAATATTTAAAAAAGGAGATCCAATAACTATGTTTACATCAACACCAGACAGAGCCATAAAAACAAGAGAATTGGCAGTTGAAGTGAAGTCATTTATATACATCAAAAACGGAATGGGCCCTAAGATTAAACCCTGCGGAACCCCTACATTAATAATCCTAGAATCAGATTGAATATTATTAGTAATACCTCTATCCTATCGAACAAATATGACCCGAAATACTTGTTAATAAAACGCCTTTTACCATACAATTCCAATTTGTATAATAAAATAGAGTGATTTAGCCATTCGTTTTTGTAAATGTTTTGTAAAAATTTAACCAAAACGGTGTGTAGAAAGCCTTTTTACGAAACGTGTTTAACAATAGATTGTTTTAAAGAAAAATGAAATATACTTTTATCGATGGAAAAACTAAGAAGATATAGTACTGATTCCGTAATAATTGATTATTTAATAATGAAGAACCACACACTCTTATTATCATATGAAGAAGAAGTATTGACCTTCGAAATTCATTGGAATCGTTCTCTTGTATATGTGAAACGAAAAACGAATGATTAATAGATTATATATCCTTGTTAATATGATTGTAATTAATGTGGTTAGATAAGATAGATGACTTATTAAATAATTAGCATGAAAAATAATTCGTTAAAGCATTAGAAATATCATCATTAAATAAGAAACTCTCAGCTACGGTACATTCGCTAGAAGAGTTACTTCTTCTATGTTTGACACCAGACCAAATCACCCTAAATCTATTACAGTAATGTGATATGAAATTATCACTATCTTGCTTTTTTCTTAAATTATAGATATTTTATGTAAATAGACTGATAAATTAGAAAATCTGATTTAAAAATTTGAAATTTCTCACTAAGACCTTTTAGAAGAAGTAGTTTGTTTTTATATCAAATTTAATAATAACAATAATTCATGCCATAGCATTCCTTAACAGGCTAATCCCAATTACAGAGAACATTGGTGGACCCGACCAGCGATCTAAAATAATTGGCTGTCGGCATTCACCTTAAACTAGAAGGAAAACCACGAAAATCTTCTCAGACTGCAAACTCTGGATTTGATCCTGGAAATACTAACACAATCGGCCAATGCTCTACCACTGTGGTACAGTTTACAGATGGTTCGCCGAAATTCAGAGTGGAGACACCATCCCTAGAGACGAATTTTGCGAAGGTTATCCATCCACGTCTGTTGTTGCCAATAGTGTTGTTGCTCTGCGCGAAATAAATGAACAATATTGACATGTTATATACGGTGAAATTGAAACATCTCCTTGGGCATTAGCATGAAAGTAGTACATTTGATTTTACATGAACGTTTAAGCGCACGGAAGCATTGCAGTCATCGGCTGTTACACAATTTAGCAGAAGCTTAAGAACAAGATTGTTTCAAAAGGTGCAGAAAATACTAAAAAAATTTAACCAATGTTGTCCAAATTTTGTTAAGCGATCCCTTGTTTCTTCAATTTTACTGAACATACGGCAACCGTAACTTTAAAGAATTGAAGTCCTGTGAACGCTGATTGATATACCACAATTTGTTTGCCAGAAGTCATCGATAAAATTAAAAAAAATAATCGAAGTCGAATTATTAGAGATCAGGGGTTCGCAAACTTTATCAGTCGGCGGTGAACTTTCTTCTTTAGTATTTTGTACCGAAGCCCTTGTCAAAATATGTATACAATGACATAAATCAAGTATAGAAATGGAAACAACTCTTTAGATAAACCTCACAAAATGAAGCTCATATTTATTAAAATTGAATAAAAAAAAATCATTAAACTAAAATATGAGAATACAAAAAAAAATCAAATAAATAGTGAAAATGTTCAACGACAACTAAGTTAATGTACCGAATCGCACAGGGAATGAGGATCCTTACAGTTTTTGAACTAAGAGTTGAATATTTACTTTTTATTGATATCCAAAACTCTACTAAAGTGGAAGTAGCACGAACTGACGTTGGTAAAACTTTGAGAAGGTATAACTTGACCGAAATTTACCGAAAAACGGACGACGCAAGTCGCAACTAATGAAGTTATTGCTTAAGATATTGCTATAGCATCACAAACTTCTAATGCATCCCTCGCACTAAACTCTGATATAAGTTGCCGATAAATAGCTGGAATATTGAAACCTGAAAAATAGCATTCGTTTAAACCACATTTAGTGCCAAGAAGTATTGGATAGGGATTATTATCCTAGAATTGAATTTTGCGAAAGAGTGATGGAGACTAAAAATTACCAATATTTTACATACAGTTTGCGGTTTTCCGACGAGGCTACGTTTTATTTGAATGGTACCGTTAATCGTCATAATAATTTCCGATATTGGTCAATAAATAACCCTTATTGGAAGCTAGAAACGTATACACAACATCCGCAGAAATTAAACGTTTGAGCTGGTATTTTGAGGAACCATATTATTGGCTCTTTTTTCAGTCATGGTACAGTAATTGGACAGAGATGTTTAGGTTGTTCCTAGTATTGAGGCAGATGGGGAATTACCTGTAAGTGTTTGGTACCAACAAGATGGAGCACCCCGTCACTCTGCCCACAATGTTAGAAATTTTTTAAACGAAACATTACCAAATTGGTAGATTGGTTGTAGAAGATTCATTGAATGACATTTAATTTCTCTAGATTTTTTCCTTTGGGGTCATTTAAATTCTGTATTATTAATTAATTAATTCGTGAGGGGGATTTAGTAAATGTCATTCAACAATTTATTCAGAGATTTGCATATTGTCAAGAAATGTACGGTCATCATTACAAAACCTTTCTTAACTCATATCGATTTTGTTTATATTTTTTGCGTTTATTTTTCTTGTTCTCAATTAAATTCGCATTATTAGATTTAATTAAATATCTCTGTCATTGTTGAACAAAAGAGTATAATTACTTAAGTTCGTATTATTTCTGAACTCCCAGAGTAGAGGACTATTGAAATTCGCAAAATATACAGGCTGTTTCATTTGAAAAAAAAGTGAACATCGTTTTCGGCTAAACCGGAAGTCTGATTCGGATATAAATATACTCATTGAATCCCCAATTTGCATTTAATTAATTGTGGAAAGTCTTATTAAAATCTAGGAAGCCATATCAAGGATATTCAAATGGATCTATACATTTGCCTAACACTGTGTACGAAAATACTTCTAGCATCTATTATATAAACTAGAACTATTGTAATTTGTATTGTATATTTGATAAAGCTTTAATATTTAGTGCCTTTTGTAGAAATGTGAAAAATCTGAAAGTCTGGAGATGTAAAAGTATTATGATTTCTTGAGTCATTGTTTTTCTTTTGTTAAGGAGAAAAGAATTACGATTAGTTAATATAGAATAAGAACATATTTCATGTATATTATTGTAAATAAATATAATAATGAAAGTTTTACATTATTGTCACAATCAAGGTTGATTTATTATTTTGGTTCATTAATGTATTCAATTATGGCAATAGGTAAAGAGTTTTTTTTTTGGTTGTATTGTGATGAGTTAGCAATTTAATTTTAAAACTTTTCAGATTAATTTATTAATATAGTATGAAGTATCAGCATGAATGAATAATATACTTACTTTGGTGTATAAGTTTCTGAAATGGGGTCTGTAGTTTATTTCGTTCCTGTAACTTTGTTATTATATTCTCTCTATCACAATTAAAATCTTCTATAGCTATTTTACGTTTGGATGCTAAATATGATTCTAGTGCTCAATCATTTTATTTTTGCTTGCAGATATAATACGATTAATTAAAAATGTGTAGATAGTCGAGTATATTGCTCGCAAATATAATACGAATTTGCATTACCTTGTAATTGTGACAGTTGTCTAAGTTTAATTTTTTTGACTTCTGTCATTTTCCTAAACTTGACAATTTATGTTAGTGTTGGGCACTCGTTAAAAGTGAAGTAGTACCATTTTGCGTTAAAAAAATTTTATACAATGAAATTAGATTTATTTATTTTTTTTATTTAAAGGCACACAAAGTGTTATTATATTGGTGTTTTCGACATATTTCATTATTAATTAGCTACCCTGTGTACGTATCGTGCGGACAAAGTTTTCATGCCTGGTTGCCATGGCAACTTAGCGTTTATTATATATAACTAGTTGTATTTTTGTTTGTTTACCGCTGTGTGGTTATTTGTCTAGAGTAATTTTACACTGAAATAGGTGGTTTATTTGGCGGCATACAGTGTTTGTTGAGCCTCAATTTATGCGATTGGATTGGCATTGATGTATCTGCCGCAGGTTACTTGTGCCCTCGACCATCTGTAGGTGACTGTCTTTCCCTCTAATTTTCTTTGTGACATTTTTGTGGCCCAATCTACGTGTTTCGCTATTTCTAATGCATAAAATACCAACTGTATGGTTCTTGTTTCGGATTCCTGCTAACGGCTTCTATAGCTATTTGATGATGAGATTTGCCGTTCAAGTTTTAAGATAATCGGAACTGGAGAATCTGTTGTAGGAGTGAATTAATCCACGTAGACCGGAAGTTTCATCGAGGACCACGTGTGCAGCGGAACGACTCCATTTGATGTGGTGTATCTTCGAACTTTATGTGCACCTGTGCTAATTACGGCGTTTCGACTGATTATTTCTCAAAACTTGCAATTGTGTCATATATAATATCACATACCAAAAAAAGGATAAAGAATTAATAATTTAACCCCTTTTGCTCTGAACAGTTAGTAATTTTTTTGCATGTAAAATAGATTAGTATAGTTCACATTAATTTATCCTTTTGTTTAGTCTGAAATCTTTAATAATTTCTTTGTTCAGTTTAGAGTTTAGAATTGTTAATACAGGTTGGTTATTATTATTGTGAATATTTTGATACTATATGTTTAAAAAACGTTTTGATATTTTAATATATTTTTGTGTATGTCATTTGTTTGTATAATGTAATCTCTTATTCTTATTCTATTTACTTTTATAATAAATTGCGCAATATTTGAATTTTATATACTATTATTATGGTTTGTTATTGTCAGTTTTTTAAAATTTTTCAATTTTAAATTGTTTAATAAATGACGGTAAATATAATATTTTATTAAATAACATTTAATTTAAATAAATTATATTTTTTTTATATGTAAATTTTGTGCTTTAACCACACTTTTGACACAAAAAGGAAAGAACATATTTCATGTATATTATAGTAAATAAATATAATAATTAAAGTTTTACATTATTGTCACAAGGTTGATTTATTATTTTGGTTCATTAATGTATTCAATTATGGCAATAGGTAAAGAGTTTTTTTTTTTGGTTGTATTGTGATGAGTTAGCAATTTAATTTTAAAACTTTTCAGATTAATTTATTAATATAGTATTAAGTATCAACATGAATGAATAATATACTTACTTTGGTGTATAAGTTTCTGAAATGGGGTCTGTAGCTTATTTCGTTCCTGTAACTTTGTTATTATATTCTCTCGCCAATTAAAATCTTCTATAGCTATTTTATGTTTGGATGCTAAATATGATTCTAGTGCTCAATCATTTTATTTTTGCTTGCAAATATAATACGATTAATTAAAAATATGTAGATAGTCGAGTAGATTTTGTATTACATTGTAATTATGTCAGTTGTCTAAGTTTAATTTCTTGACTTCTGTCATTTTCCTAAACTCGACAATTTATGTTAGTGTTGGGTACTCGTTAAAAGTGAAATAGTACCATTTTGCGTAAAAAAAATTTTATACAATGAAATTATATTTATTTATTTTTTTTAATTAAGGGCACACAAAGTGTTATTATATTGGTGTTTTCGACATATTTTATCATTAATTAGCTACTCTGTGTACGTATCGTGCGTACAAAGTTTTCATGCCTGGTTGCTATGGCAACTTAGCGTTTATTAAGATTAACGAGAGAAAAGCTGTATAGGTTAAGTATAAATAATCTAGGTACATTGATTTACCAATTGATTTATACGCAAGTGATAACTTAATATTTTATAAACAACTCCATCTTTAGGTTGAATTTGGAACCATACTTGTGTACATTTTTATAATTTTAAAAAAATTACTCTATCAACTAATTTATTATTTACCATTTACATTTAACGTAATTTGCACTTGCATTTATATTAACACCTTGTCAGCCTTTTAACAATATATATATATTTAGTATGTAAATTTCGGAAGGTATTATTTATATTTTGATTTTAGGAGAATCGATAAAATTAGCATTAATTTTTGTTTAGCTTTTGAAAAAAAATGTTAGTCATCAATTACGTATATTTCACAAATTTATGATTAGTAGCTGTATATTGGCTATTATTAAATATATAAGTTTAATAAATCTAAAAAATTTAAGTCTATTGACTGACATTGCAAAGTATTAATTCTGATTAGTAAGAAATAAATTGCTGTTGAACAAACAATACTACATTTACTAAATCCGCAGTATAACAAAATACGCACTGGATCAATACAATTATTAGTCTATGAAATAAACGCTTTCATGTTTCGAATTAAAAATTTACTACACAGTAGTTTGCACATATTAAAATGGTTCATCCTACCTTCAACAGAAAATGTTTCAGTAGTTTCACTATGAAACACAGCTTTGTGTTCAGCTAAATATTCCTTTGAACCAAACCCCAAGCAACAAAAAGTGCACGCAAAAACATTTTCAACGTCCTGTTTTGCGATGGGAACAAAATTCCATTTCTGCATTTTCAAGATTATCTTCATATTTCTCACCAAAATACACCAATAGCTCTTCACCTTCCTCAATTCTGCGAGTGCTACAATAATATAGTTTGCCATTATATTGAAACGGTAGTAAATTTTGTTCGTAAATATTTCTGGCAGGTTTGATGTATTGCATCCAATTCAGATGCTCTGATTTATCATCACTAACCACCAACCGTCCTCCTTTTATTCTCAAAGGCAGTTCTGTTGAATTCAGTCCATTAAAAGGGCCAAATCTTACATCTTCAGGTATAACTTTCAAAGAGGAAATTCCCAAATCTCCATATGACTCTGTAGTTTCCAACGTATATTTCGGTAATTCTCTTGCTCTGGCATATGTATTATGAGAAGAAGGGTTTTTGTTCAAAATATGTACGACCACTCTGCATTTAGTGCAATAATCCTGATAGACTTTGTGGCAACGGTTACAAATTGTTAAACAAATTCCTTCATACAATCTCGCAAAATTAAAAAAGGCATTTTAAATTTAGAGAAAAATTATAGAAAAAATATTGAAGTTTTTTAAAATAGATCTTTAAATAAGTTTATGACCAATCTATTTGTATAAGAAGTGAGGTGTTGGATAAAAAATGCTTTAAAACTAATTATTTTGTGCTACATATTTGTGAATAGTTTTATTATCAGATATTTATATCACGATAATACATTACAATATACATAATAAATATATATTTCAGTGTACATTATGAAATAAGCTTTATAGTTGCCGTCGGAATATAATTACTGTTATCATAAGAATACAAATGTACTTACACAGCAGTTCATTACCGAATTTAATTTGTTTATCATCATAATTAACTCCATCTCCTATTTTAACATTGTTGTTTTCCGTATCATTTACTTCAGATGAAGGTAAGTCTGTTTTGATATGATCTACAGAAAGCGTTTCATATTCCGTTAGTTTGCCATTGCTAACACCATTTAATTCACCATTGCTTTTATAAATAATTAATTAAAAATGTGTAGATAGTCGAGTATAATACGATTTTGTATTATCTTGTAATTATGACATAACAGTTGTCTAAGTCTAATTTTTTGACTTCTGTCATTTCCCCAAACTTGACAATTTGACAACTTGACAATGTTAGTGTTGGGCACTCGTTAAAAGTGAAATAGTACCATTGTGCGTAAAAAAAAATCTTATACAATGAAATTATATTTATTTATTTTTTTTTATTTAAGGGCATACAAAATGTTATTATATTGGTGTTTTCGACATATTTCATCATTAATTAGCTACACTGTGTCCGTATCGTGCGGACAAAGTTTTCATGCCTGATTGCCATGGCAACTTAGCGTTTATTATATATAATTTTTCATTCATGCAAGCATAGTAATGGAACCGGCAAAATTCTAAATTATTAAAAGAAATATTTTATTTTGTTTCTAATCGTTCGCACTATAAGCGTGAAATTGTTATCGCAATTCATAATTTAGTATGTGCCCAAATAGAGATAACATAAAAATAGAATGTACATAAACATTTAAACATTCAATATATGCAATTTATTATTTATATTATCTAAGGGTTACGACTTTATGTTACCTCGAACAATACACATAAACATAAACAAGCAGTATGTCTAGTTAGCGTTGTCTACCTGCACCTATATTTTTCCTCTAATACCTACGCATATTGCATAAGGAGAATAGTCACAAAAGTTCGGTCAACTTAAAAAGCTATCTCTTCTCACGTTAACCAGGAGGCTGTTTTCATGGCTTGTTATTAGATTGTAGGGTTTCTTTAATGGATTCTTAAATATCTGCCGCCAGTTTATGGGAAATATACAACACGCGATACCTGCCTACTGAATATGTATACAATATCGGCACTGAATGCCTTTTAAGTATTTGAACGTAGCAAATTACATGACCAATACGTTTCTTTTTACACTTCTACACTTCTTTTATACAAATCACGAAAGAAATTATTTTACGAATATTTCTCGCTTTATTCTCTTCACTAGCGCTATTTGAATTGTCCAGTATACTTCAACATTTACCTCATTTGTAGCCGTTTACGCAAATAACTCGTTACAAATACTGTCAAAATACTTCAGCTCGCTTGAAATGATATTTGTAGACTCATTAATTTGAATATTATATTTTAAAATTTCTACTAGCTAATTATCTACTCCGCCTATGCTATTAATATGATGACATTCTAATGTAATACTTTTAATGAAAATTATGAATTAATTACGTTATCTTATGTTATCTACCTAGATATGAACACAATATGCTATCGTGCCAATTTTTTTACGTCAAATTTCTGTGTCATTTTATAGTGTCATCTCCAAGTTTGGTTCGAATCGCTTAACATTTGTCACTTTTAGATTCATTTAAAGAAGAGAAAATGAGTGATTTAAAACTTGCACAAAGAAACGTAATGAATTTTTTATCAAAAGAAACCAGTAGTCCGAAGAATATTCATGAGAGAATGGTGGCAGTATATGGAGAAAATAGCCTGTCCTATTTCCAAGACAAATTTTGGTGTAAGCAGTTCAAATGAGGCAGAGAATCCATCCGTGATGATCCAAAGTGTGAAAGACCTCTGAAAGCACGACCTGGAGAAATCACCGACAAACTTGGAGATTTGGTGTTTACTGACCGCCGAATAAAAGTTTCAGTTATTTTTCAGTGCTTTTAAATTTTTTTAAAAAAAGATTTGGGAATTAACAAAGTCTGACACTATACTCATTCTACATTAAAATTTTACACGAAGATTTTGGAATGAGCAAAGTGTCAGCACGATGGGTTACCAGGCTGCTCGATCCCGAGCAAAAATTGTGTAGACAACAAATTAGTGAAGAGAATTTGACTATTTTATCTCAAGATGATGACTTCTTAAATAAAATTCTAACTGAAGATAAAACTGGGGTCACCACTAGGACACTCTCGAAACAAGAGTCCATGCAATTCGTAAGGGTTCTCCACAGCCAAAGAAGGCAAAAAAGCTATTTTTTGCGGGAAAAGTAAAGACCACAGTTTTCTGGGACGCGGAAGGGGTTCTCTTAATAATCCAAATCGAAGCCAAAAGGGACTACAATCACGGAAAATGGCTACCAAGACACGACTAAGAACTTGAACACGGCACGTTTTGCGGAATTACCAAAAAAAATGTATTTTCGAAGGCATAGCGTTATTAAAGAAGCGTTGGAATAAGTGTGTTAGTGTTAATAGTTCTTATGTTGAAAAATATTTCTATATCTCGCTTCTTTCATAGCTAGATAGCATAACCCCCCCCCCCTCGTACATTTAAAAACCCAATCGCTAGTTAACTTGTGTTCTATTTTCTGCTTGGCCCTTCAACTGTTAAATTGTTTTGAGTATCAGTGGGCGTTCCGGATTCAATAATTTTTGTTTAATTATTCGTTAAAAAATAATAATAATAAAAATAAAAAGTTGTTATACTGTGTGATGAATCACTCAAATTTTGTACAAATATACATATTGCTATGAACTGTGGTTTTGAAATTAGCTTAACCACCATTCACGACAAATCCATCCAGCTAGAATATTCAGTCGGTTTATTTCCAAAAACTGGGACTGCTTTCCTCTCAGGGTTCCAAACGGAAAAGTGGAAAATTATTGAGTTAGTAAAATAGTTAGGCGCCACTCAAAATTTGTTTGAGAAAAATTATAATATCTTTAAGTTACTTATAAACTCGAAAAGAAAAAGGTTAATTTAATAATAAACACAATAAAATTTAAATGAAACTTTAATACAAAAATCAAAAAAAAAGAAAAAAAAATCTTTATAGAGTATAAAAATTAATATTGCCTCATTTAACAATATTATAAAGGTAAAAATAACGCATGGAAATGACCGCAGCATGCGTCTAAAAATCCTTTATGACAGACGATCAAAATTAAAAATAATAAATTACAAAGAAACTTTTAATTTCTCCCAAGAGAACAAAATGAAAATAAACAAACTAACTTGACAGCCCGAAACAAACTCTAACGCATGTGCACACACATGTGACAAAAAAGTGCCCTTGAAATACCAACGTACTGAACTTTATATTTACAGAATTTACTAGAAATGTTAGGAACCTTCTTTGTTATTTATATCAAATAACTAAAACTAAATCAATACAGCAAAATTAACACAATAGAAAAATACAATATTCAATTCATTCAATATAAAAAGATATCTTTGGACAATATATTTTACTTACGTAAAATATATATATATATATATTCGAGACACGTGAATAAGAAAGCTATCAAAAATCAAAAATAACGAGATCACAAACTCGTAATAATATCGGTAATGAATTAAAACAACACCAACCACTAATTAAATCAAAAATAACCCGAAGTTACTTAAAAAAGATAAAGATAAATCTTTTTATAAACACGACTTTCCTATTTCACAATACACTTGTGTCTAACGTATACATCTAGCACAACGGCTTCGCATAAAAAATACAGTTTTAAACCTAGTCCACATCAAAACAAACGGCATGACCTTACGGCGCAAGTCAAATACATAAGAATATACACATGAGTTCAAAATAATTGTACAATCATAATTAAATAAATTTTTATAATATTTACGGGGAAAAAACCACAGAATTTCCCAAAGAGTATATGATGGAATAGCCTGGACATGTCAAAATCTTTTTCATCATATAGTCTTCCGCACTCGATGAACCATAGACAGTTTCCGATCTTTTGCAACTTTTTCTCATCCCCTGGCACATCTTCCAAACTGGCTTTGATTTTCTTCAAGAAGCACATGGGATTTGTGTTTGACATCCCGTAAAATTTAGGTAGCACTTCACTTTGTACAAGAACAGGAATATATGCGGGTACATTTACTTCATTTTTTTCTTTCCTTACTTTTTCTATTTCCTTTCTTAACTGTTTCTCCATATATTTCATTTGTAATTCTGTAAACTCTCTTTTTTCCACTTCTTCGGACAGTTTACTATTTAAAACAATAATATTTTCTTCCAAATTTTGTTCGTTTGATAATTGCAACGAGTCCATGCCCCTTATTATATCTTCTTCTTGATTAGTATTACTTAATGCCATAATTTTATCCGTCATTATATCCATTTTCTCTTCCATTTTTCTTGCTCTTTCCATCATTGTTTCCATTGTAGCCTGCATTTTCATTAACATATCCAGCATAATCTTATCCCTGTCTACTCCTTCATGCCCCTCTTCATGTATGGTAATTATTTGACCTATTCTTTTCTTCGCTTCTTCCACCAGTTGCTCACTTCTTTGCTGTACTCCGGTGATGCCTTCCATCTTTTATGTGCTCTGTTTAAACTTTCTAATACTGCTTTAATTCCAACGTTGGCCTTGCCAAAATTATTTCTGCTTTTCTGTTCGCCCCACGTTTGGTTTAGCCGAAAATATGCTATGAACTGTGGTTTTGAAATTAGCTTAACCACCATTCACGACAAATCCATCCAGCTAGGATATTCAGTTGGTTTATTTCCAAAAACTGGGACAGCTTTCCTCTCAGGGTTCCAATCGGAAAAGTGGAAAATAATTGAGTTAGTAAAATAGTTAGGCGCCACTAAAAATTTGTTTGAGAAAAATTATAATATCTTTAAGTTACTTATAAACTCGAAAAGAAAAAGGTCAATTTAATAATAAACACAATAAAATTTAAATGAAACTTTAATACAAAAATCAAAAAAAAGAAAAAAAAATCTTTATAGAGTATAAAAATTAATATTGCCTCATTTAACAATATTATAAAGGTAAAAATAACGCATGGAAATGACCGCAGCATGCGTCTAAAAATCCTTTATGACAGATGATCAAAATTAAAAATAATAAATTACAAAGAAACTTTTTAATTTCTCCCAAGAGAACAAAATCAAAATAAACAAACTCTAACGCATGTGCACATGTGACAAAAAAGTGCCCTTGAAATACCAACGTACTAAACTTTACATTTACAGATTTTACTAGAAATGTTAGAAACCTTCTTTGTTATTTATATCAAATAACTGAAACTAAATCAATACAGCAAAATTAACACAATAGAAAAATACAATATTCAATTCATTCAATATAAAAAGATATCTTTAGACAATATATTTTACTTACGTAAAATATATATATATATATATATATATATATATATATATATATATATATATTCGAGACACGTGAATAAGAAAGCTTTCAAAAATCAAAAATAACAAGATCACAAACTCGTAAAAATATCGGTAATGAATTAAAACAACACCAACCACTAATTAAATCAAAAATAACCCGAAGTTACTTAAAAAAGATAAAGATAAATCTTTTTATAAACACGACTTTCTTATTTCACAGTACACTTGTGTCTGAAGTATACATCTAGCACAACGGCTTCGCATAAAAAATACAGTTTTAAACCTAGTCCACATCAAAACAAACGGCATGCCCTTACGGCGCAAGTCAAATACATAAGAATATACACATTTTTTAAAATTTAAAATAATTGTACAATTATAATTAAATAAATTTTTATAATATTTACGGGGAAAAAAACCACAGCAATATGTACTGTGCTAAGAAAAATAAATAATACATGTCTACGACTGTGTGTAAGCCGGTGCATTCAGTAAAAACAGAGAGACAGCAGTAATATTAAAAATAACTATTTAAGTGACTAAATAAAGTATACGAGGGTTTCCTTATATTTTAAGAGATAAATATATTGGATAATTAGAATTAATATGACATTTAAAATATCATTTTGTTTCTCTTTATTAACACATATCCTACTTGGTGTAATGATAACAATTAGAACTACATCATTGCAACTAATGTAAGAGTATTTAAACGATTACAACAAGAAATGCTTTTAGATCTACTTGTAAGGATATATCATTACATCAAGAAGATATACAAAAATAAAAATATAAATTTAAATGAAGATTAAAGTTCCTGTGTTTTTTTAAGGAAAAAAAAAGAATTCATACAACATTGTAAAATAAAAATCATTTCAAATTAATTCATAGCCTAATTCAACATTTATTAATACAGTTTGAATTCACAATTCATTAATATTCTATTTCAATTTTCACTCTGACATATTTATTCATTTCTATACCCCCTATTATATATATATATATATATATATATATATATATATATATATATATATATTGTAATAACGCGGAATGCTGAGAAATAAAAATAAATGAAAAATAAAGTGAAATAACAAAATGCTAGCTCGAAAACTTCAGATATATAAAATAATAATTGCAAGGATTCTGCTTAATCTCAAGGGTCTAAAAGTAAGTTCTCCATACACAAATAGACATCTACTAATACATGAAATAATACGAAAGCGTCAAATTTTTGTATAAATATATATTTAAATGAAATTATATCAATAATCACAAGATACAAATAATACTATCAAATCTGACATATAAATATAATGGAAAATGACGTTTGAGATGACGTGAGTTTATAACGTGTATAGAAAAGTGATATCAAGCAATGTTATATCTTTAACAAAATTTTATATAACAATTACACTTAAATACCTGAAGAATATGTTAAAATTTTGAAGATCACAATTTTCAATATGTTCTCTGTATGAAGTTCACAGGAAAATTTCTATCTAATACGTCAAGAATGTATGTCCGTTGCTCGATTCAAATTTCAGGATAATATCCTAGTCGCTGCGTTGCTTATAATCCAAATTAGCAGGATAAACCACCAGGTTATGTTCAATATGGGATCCAGATGAGTTGTTCTTATTCCAAGATGATTCAAAAGAAATCTGATTTCTTCTTTAAAAGTGTTCCTTTGATATAAATAAAATCTTCCGTATCCAAATGTATGATTATATTCTCCTTATATGATTAATACATCCAGAATACTTATTCACACACTTCCTTATGTACAATATACGTCCATAAGCATTTTGTATAGGAATATAAATGGAATATTGATAAAAAGACTCAAATTATAAAATGCAGATAAAGATCTCCTTCAATCAGTCAAAAAAAAAATAATAATCAATCAATATGTTTTTTCGTCGTCAAGACTCCTAACAGCAATTTTGTAAAAGTAAAAATCAGATATTCTACGAAAATTTGTGCAAAGGTTACTAAAATAATTTAAAAGATAATATTATAGAAAATCCACTCACGTAATCTCAATTACAAATCTTGTAAATGAAATTCACATAAGACAAACAGATAATAAAATATGGGAAATAATATCAAAATTACAAAATTCTTACTATAAAGAAATACTTTACAAATCTTAACATTCAAGATATAACATTGTTGAAACTGAAAACTTATTAGTAAAAAAAAAAAAATTAATTAAGAGGGTAGGTTGACTCACAACAATATATATATATATATATATATATATATATATATATATATATATATATATATATATATATATATAGTAAATTAAATCAGTTGGCGATTAAAGGTCTGTTTTACTTCAAAGTCCATATATTTAAAAAAACCCTACATGTTTCGGCAATGATGCCTTTATCAAGGACATAAAAAATATAAATGACAGAATACAAATGTCAAATAATTGAGTTGCTATGGTTTAAATTATTCAAAGATACATTCCAATTGAAGTAATAATAAATCTTGCCTTAGTATTCCAAAAACAGATAGCAAGGTGTGAACATATGTGTTGTTCGCTGCTAGCAGATTGTGTCTCTTTCTGGGTATGAACTTGTGTGTTGGTTGCTGTTGGCAGCTTGCGTCTCTCTCTGGGTGTGTGGTTTTGTGTTTGTGTGAGCGCGTAAGTGTAGGGTTTTGTATGTTGGTGTGTTCGTGCGTGTGTTTAGTGACCGATCGCGAAAATTTAGAGAGATCAGAAAACCAGCCGTTGCGTAGGGCCGCCAACCCTTTCCCGACAATTTCTTTACTTTTCCGTGCAGTACTTCGACGGCCCGACCCCCGCCCTATCGAGGCAAGGCGCAGACCAGCGAAGCGCACCCTGCAAAATGAAATTTACGCGACCGGTCACTAAACACACGAACGAACACACCAACATACAAAACCCTACACTTACGCGCTCACACAAACACAAAACCACACAGCCAGAGAGAGACGCAAGCTGCCAACAGCAACCAACACACAAGTTCATACCCAGAAAGAGACACAATCTGCTAGCAGCGAACAACACATATGTTCATATCTTGCTATCTGTTTTTGGAATACTAAGGCATGATTTATTATTACTTCAATTGGAATGTATCTTTGAATAATTTAAACCATAGCAACTCAATTATTTGACATTTGTATTCTGTCATTTATATTTCTTATGTCCTTGATAAAGGCCATGTAGGGTTTTTTAAATATATGTACTTTGAAGTAAAACAGACCTTTAATCGCCAACTGATTCAATTTACCATATCATACCAAGGTCACGAAAATATTATATATATATATATATAGTATTTTTTCCAAAATTTGATTTTTCTGAGATCATAAAGTTTCTGCTTATGTCACATTTTAGTTTTAATTTTTTCGCATAAAATGAGCGGCGATATTGAGCCTTGTATTTTATGACAATTTTAAAGCTTTTTTAAGCTTAGATTTTTGTTTTCCTTTTTAAATACTTAAAAAATTAACGTATAGAAAAGGTAGTAATGAGTAACCTTGCCGTAGTAGTATATCATGAATATAATTGCTCGAAGTCGCACAAAATTAAAGTAATTATTATCGTATGTGACTTTGTACAATGTAATACATTTGTGAAACATCTCTATAACAATAGTAATTTGATTGAACTGGTTAAAATATCTTTTGGCCCTTTTAAGAGGACTAGAATTTATAATATAAACAAGAATATTTCACTATAGAATATTAATTTTTAGTGTCAAGAAAGCTCTATATTAAAGAAGTATATACAGATTACTGAGTACAATTATTTAACAGAAACTACGTTAAACCGCAAGAACCGCGATGAACTTCATTTCAATTTCAATTAAGAATTAAAGATCAAAGCGGTTTAAAAGTATCAAGTTTTATGTCTATAACATATATACGAAACATACGATTATACACGTACGCATGCTTTCCTTATTTATAATGGCATATTTATGACATCGTATCTTTTGCAGTGGCTTCAACGTATGTTTCTATATTTCAAATATTATATGACCTTAGTTGTAAATTATATGAAGGTGCCGCGACTGATAAAATAAATATTTAGTTTACTTCAATATTTAATGCATATACCGGGTGTCTCAGTTATGTTCTTCCAATGGCGTACCTTCGTTATCTAATAATTAAAGGAAAGCATAAATTTCCCTGCCCTTCTCTTCTTAGTTGTATCAAAACATTCTATTACTAGTGAGAATTTCTGCTTTATTAGATTTTCTGTTGTTTAAGGGTAATATATCGACGTGGTTAGAGTTTACGCGCATTGATGGTCTGTATTAATGGCCAAGTTAAAAAAATAACTGTCTTAGTTCCAAGGAGATACTATTCAAAAGACATTTTATACTTAAACGATACGTATCCATGCTAATACAATTTCAGTGAAAATTTCTTCTATTTTGCTTCGTAATCTATACAAATCTCCAGTTTCATAAAGAATATTTTTTTGAAAATATAAAACTATATATAAGATAAGAGCCATATGTTCTCGGCCTGAAAGGCTTATATATGTTCGCTAAGGCTTCCCTATAAATAGTAGTTTTTAATTAAATTTAATTAAAGTTCTACGAGCAATAGTTATAAATCTGCAATTAGATGATTTATCCCCTTCACGTTCTACTCTAAAAAAAAAGTGGACAATATTTGTTTAAAACAATTACCTGTTGAAGATAATAAGCGTCCCAATCGGCGAATTAAAGTTGTAAGCCCACAAAAGACTTAATTTATTGAAGAATTGGTATTAGATCACCATTTAAAAATGAATGAATTATCAGCAAGTATTCGCCTAATTTTGCATGACCATTTGGGTATGATTAAGGTTAGTATCAGATGGGTACCGCGACTTCTAACTGTTCTTCAACGTCGTGTTGAATGACACGCACATTTAAAGAATATGTGGAAACGACCCAAAAGGGATTTTGAAGTCCAGAGGCATTAATAAACTTTCTTATAAATGACAACAAGTAATTGCAAATAATTGCGGACACATCATATAAAAGGTGTCCCAGTAAGACCGCCTATTTTGAATTTTTATGTCGGTCGTATAGCGTTGTTGTTTGTGTGAACATTGAGGTTTAGTCATGGAGAATTACACTGAAGTACAAAGCATAGAAATTGTGAAAATTCCCTACTAAAATGGTAAAAGTTTTGCGGAGACGGTTCGAAAATGTGGATTTTTCGGTCCCGTAATGCACCTTCACACCCTACAGTGGCTCGATTAATATAGAAATTTGAGGCGATTGGGTCAGTTCAAACTAGTAATGAAACGATTTCCGATTACGATTAATCATAATCGACGATTATCAATATTTAGCGATTAATCGTAATCGTCGATTACACAGGCCTGCATAAAATTTGTGATGACGTGATTTTTGTTTGTTAAGCTCAGTTTTTATATAGCAATAACTAATTAAAATACAGTTGGTCTCTACCACCCACAGATTTTTTTTGGAACAAAAGAAAAAGAAAAAAATTAAAAAAAAATCTTGTAACAGGCGTTTTAATACATTTTAAAATGAATGTACTACTTCAAATTGTAGGTATTAACCCTAAAATGATTTTCTGTTGTGGTTTTAAAGAAATTTGTTAAATAGGCTCTCATTACCTGACGTAAATCTTTTATTACATGTATTAATTTTGGGCAAGATTTCCGGGAATTTTTACCTGCTTAATCCTATTTATTATGCTTTCACTTTATTAGTACTGCGAAGAAGGATTTCAAGTTTATCACTCCAAACAAAATGTATATTTTAATGTCATTTACTTCATTATAGCTCTGAGTGTCGATCAGCAAATAAGTAAAATTAATTTGTCTTTAGTGTTGTGCGTGGTATTTGATAAATAAACATTGCTTAAAAATATGTCCAGCCAGTGTTGCTAAAACAAACCAGATGATTTCTGTTATATTTGTGGATATTTCGTCTTGAAAAAGTTTAAGAGACCAATTGGTGAATTTGTGAAAAATGCATATTATGCTTATTTCAAAATCAAATTAGGAGATCAAGATAAAGATTGGGCACCGCACCGTTGTTTGTAAGGTATGTGAAGAAGGTTTAAGACATTGGACCAAAGAGAATAGAAAAAGCCTTCCTTTTGGAATACCGATGGTTTGGAGAGAACCGCAAAATCATCATGAAGATTGCTACTTTTGTCTTTGTGATATTAAGGGGCATAATAGAAAAACTTTGAAACATATTTTGTACCCAAAAAATATTAAATCAGCTATCAGACCAGTTCCTCACAGTGATCATGTACCTTTATCTATACCCCCAAAGTACTACAAGAAGATATTGAAACCTCTTCAACTTCCGGCTCCGGACAAATGGATAGTGATTTTGAACATCAAACTCAGGTCAAAACCAACCTCAGCTATTTTCACAAGCCGAACTGAATGATTTAGTAAGAGATTTGGGACTTTCAAAAGGTCTTTCTGAAGTACTGGGTCTATGTTGAAACAAAAAAATTTGCTTGGCCCAGAAACTACCTTAAGATCTTCCTTTAGCTGAATACGACAGAAAAACAACCAAACGAAGCTTTTCTGAAAAACGAAAACGTTTTTTTAAGAAGCATAAAGAATAAATAACTATTTCTAATAGTTTCTATGTGTATATTTTTGTATTTTTTTATATAATATAAAACTAGCTTATAAATGAAATAAATCGTGTTTTTTCTAGATTTTTTGATTTTACTGGTTTGAAAAATAACCTTACGTGATACAAAAGAAATAAAAGCAGATTTGAAATCAGCGCTACCCAATACTAGAAAACAGTTAAAATTTTTAAATCAACATTCAAAGAGTTGAAAAATGCAGTCCTGTGTTATCATTGCGATTATTTGCCAATTATCTGCCAAAAATATTTTCAAATAAATTTTGTTTAAATTCTCGTTTAACAATCTTTATAAACGCTCTTTATATATTACATGTTTATGTGATGTATCCGAACGCAAATTTTGGGAATTCCCCTTTGACGGCTTGAGCAGTTCCCAGTCGCGTTCGTAAGTGAATACAGAAGACAGATAGTAACAGAACAGAAAATCAAAATGTAAGTACTTCAATGCTAAAATTTCTTGTGTGGGAAAAATACTACAAATATGTGGAATCATGTCAAGAAATTTCATTCTATCGAGATTCAAAAACATTCAGATGTAATTCCTAGTATCCCTAGTACATCTATCGAGTTTCCGAAAAAAAAACAAGCGACAGAGAAGTTGAATTTTTTCAGAAAAACATTAAATTTGAGATAAACCACCCTCTAGCGGTTGATATTACAAAATTTATAGCAGAAATGATATGCTGGATGATATGCAGCCAATTAACTTGGTAAATCATATGGGATTCAGTAGATTGCTGAACAAAATCTGTCCTAAATATAAAATACCGCCTAGAACTCATTTTGCGCAAAAAATTGATATGTACGAACAAGTAAAAAATCGTCATATGCATGAAGCCTTTACCGTTCATTTGCTTAACAGCGGATTTGTGGATAAGCGATTCGTCATCGAATGTACGAAATGATTTCTTGAGTTTCACAGCTCACGTTGTGTCAGAGGACTTTGAAACAAACTTTATGTGCCTAGAAGTAATGCCCTTTGAGAGAATATCTCATTGTACTGAAAATATAGCACACAATATCCACTTAGCTATATTAAAGTGGGAAATTGCGAACAAAATTCAGGCCATTGTGACTGACAATACCAGAAATATCTCAAATACAGTCAAACATTTAGAACGAGAAGTTCCTGCTATTCAACAAATTCCCTGGGCAATACATACAGTACAATTGATGTTGAAGGCCTTATTTCAAAACCAATTGATAAAACAGATCATAGATAAACCAAGAAAGATCGTAGGTCACTTTCGCTACTCTACCAAGGTGGAAAAATTACAAAAAGCGAACCAAAAAGAGCACTATGTGCCCCAAAATGTCTTAATACAAGATGTATGTGGATTCTACATATTACATGCTCAACTATTTATATGAACAGCGAGTTGCATTACAAGCAGTACTAATAAAAACTAATTGTAACTACGACAGTAATCAGGAATGGATGATAATCGAGGAAATCACAAAATTACTATCAGTTTTTGAAGACAACACAAACGAACTAAGCAAAGATACTGCAATTTTGTCTAAAGTTATTCCAGTGGTTACTGGTATGTTTTGACTTCTGTAAAAATGTCAGAATGAAGAAGCAACAAGTGCGTATGTAAGAGACGTTGCTTTGGCATTATACGAGGCGTTAGAGAAGATAATTGGAGAAATTGAGAACATGACCTGTGTAATAGCCACAGCTCTGGACCCGAGATTTAAAACCCATACTTTTAGGCAAGCCTCGACCCTGCAGAAAGCAAGAGAAGCCCTATACATTTCCTGCTCAGAGCGCATTAGTACTGGGACTGTAAACGCAAAGTTGAGCAGTGTAGCATCTGTTGCGCAACCCTCTATCAGCGAACTTCTAATTGGTAAAATTTTTGTTTCATACTTCTTGTTTTTTTTTTTAATTTCAATCCAGTCAAAGAAGAAGTAGATTCCTATATCAAATCACCCAATCTACTGCTAGATGCCGACATTTTTCGGTTTTGGAAAACTGCCACACAATACCCTGTTTTGAAAGAAATCGCAAAAAATATTTATGTTTAAAACCGCCTCGTGTCATATCGGAGATGTTGTTTTCTACTGCCGGCTTGATTCAGACCGATAAAAGAAACAGAATGACTGCAGAAAGCTTAGAAATACTGTGTTTTCTGAATAAAAATTTGCGATATTTAAATTCTGATTATTAAAATTTATAACATTTTGATTTTAACAACTTGAATACACATTTCCTTAATTTTAAAATATATTTTATTTAAAATATACAAAATTTTGCGATAATCGTAATCGTAAAAGTCGATTATTGTGGCTGATAATCGTAATCGTAATCATTAAGTGATAATCGTTTCATTACTAGTTCAAACCTAGAAGAGACCTGTCCGTGTTCATGCAACTCAGTCTAATGAAAACATTGCAGCAGTTAGTGAGAGTACTGACTAGAATCCTTCCACCTCGATTCGCCATTGTTCTCAGCAATTGGGACTTTCTTGAAGCCGTTGACAGCGACTTTTGACTAAAGGTCTGCATTTGTATGCTTACAAGATTCAGTTGATACAGCATTTGAAAGCAGAAGGGCATGCGCAGCGCCGAATATTCACAGAATAGATCTTACAGCAACAACAAGTGAATGGTGATTTTTCGAAGAAAATCATATTCTCTGATGAGGCGTATTTCGAACTTGATTGCTATGTAAACAAACAGTCGCATTTAGAGAGCTGAGAATCCAAAAGTGATCCTTCAACATCAATTACATCCATCACGAGCCACTGTTTGGTGCGCATTTTGGACTGGTGAAATGACAAACAACTTCTTCCGGCCTCAAATTGCTGAAATTGATCTCGAAGACATGTGGTTTCAACAGGACGGCGAAACCTGCCACAGCCAACGAAATAATGGAACTATTGAGGACGAAATTTGAAAGGAGACTTATCTCTCGCCGCGGCGAAGTGAATTTTCCACCAATATTATGCGATCTTATGCCATTGGATTTATTTCATTGTATACCAATAACCCAAGAACAATTTCTGGACTGAAAGACGAGATTCGTCTCCCCATTGACGAAATTCAGCCGGCACTATGCCAAAATGTCAATGAAAACTTTGCCGAAAGTACCATGAGTTACGAAGCGGCCATAACTTCCATGTCTACACTATTTATTTCAAAACTTTCCAAATGAACACTGCTTTTTTTCAATTTCAAAATAGGCGTCCTAATGGGATACCTTACATTAAAATATAATTGCTGGTTTGATTAGATGGTAAATAACGTCATTTCACTAAAACAGAAATTATTCTTGGTTCAAATTGATATATGCTGATATGTGTATGTAAGTCTACAAACTTCGATATTTTTTTTTATTATTATATTTAGTAGGAGGATATGTTGATTTATAAAGTCCCCAACTCTGTAAAATAGGAACAAGAAAAGATGAAATAGTGAAACCAGTCCCAAAATGAAGTGAATTGATCATACTGCCAATATACAAAATTGCTTTTCCGCATTATCACCATTTAGTTCAACACATTTCTCCAAACGCTCAATCCATTTCTTCATTTTGTCCATGAAAGAGCTTCCCATCGACAGATATTCAGTAATAATGGCTCGCTTTGCATCTCAGGAAACAGCTTCAAATTATCTCTTAGCGTCGCATTCTTTCATGTTTCTAATAACAATTCAAGATTTTGCACAGCTTGGACCTGCCCAATTCTATCTGTAAAGCATGCGCGTTCGGTGGATATGTTCACAAAAATAATTTTTCAATCGATTTTTGTTTTTTATGATCCTGGTCGCACATCGCCTTCGATACTCACATCACTATGTTTAAATTTCGCAATTAATAATGGCTTCAGAAGGGGCTTTATTCAACAAATTTATATACCAGCCAAACTTTCACATATTACTATGAACTTTTCCCCACAAATATTTTGAAAAGTTATTTAATTATTTATGAGTGAATTATTATTTTGAATTTTTATATTTTAAGTTGTAGTTGGTGCAAGCCGTTTGCATTGCTGTGTACGATTATTATAACTGTATTTTTCTATACGAAGCCTACGTGCTTCATGTGGACTGACCAGACACAAGTGTACTCTGGGTTTAGAAAGACGTGTTTATTATAAGATAAATCTTTATCTTTGTTAAGTAACTTCGTGATTTTTAATTAATGTGTGGTTGGTTTTTGTATTCATTACCGATTTTTTTTACGAGTTGGTTGATCTCGTTTTTGTTAATTTTATACGCTTTCTAACCAGAACTCAGTGTCTCGAGAAAATATATGAATATATTTTTTTTATTTTTACGTAAGTAAATTATATTAAAGGATATCTTAATATTATTATTAATATTATTTTTATTTTGAATTTTGTATTTTTCCATTGTGTTAATTTTGATATATATATATATATATATATATATATATATATATATATATTTTATTCTTAGTTATTTGATTTAAATGACAAAGAAGGTTTTTTAAAATTTCTAATATAAAAAATTTCTGTAACTGAGGATTTTGTACGCTTGGGATATCAAGGGCATATTTTTTCATGTGGTTGCACATGTGTTAGAGATTGCTTCGAGCTGTCAATTTTGTTTATTTTGATTTTGTTTCTTGTGGGAGAAATTAAAAAGCATCTTTGTAATTTATTAGTTTTAATTTTGATCGGATTTCATAAAGGAAGTTTCTTATCGTATGCTGCGGTCATTTCCAAACGATATTTTTACCTTAATAATATTTTTTAATGAGGTAATATTAATCTTTATACTTTATAAAGATTTTTTTAAATTTTTTTAATTTTTGTATTAAAGATTCATTTAAAGTTTACTGTGTGTATTTTTTACATTTGACCTTTTTTTTTGTTTGTGCTCATAAGTAACTTAATAACATTATCATAACTTTTCTCAAACAAGTTTTGAGTGGCGTTCAATAAAAAACTATTGTACTAATTCAATTGTGTTTTCCACTTTTCCGATTGGAACCCTGATGGAAAAGCAGTCTCATCTTGAAAATTAACCGACAGAATATCCAAGCTGGACAGATTGGTTGTGAATAGTGGTATTATCAAATTCAAAACCACTATTCATAGCAATATGTTTGATCCCTTAAGGAATAAATATTGGATTGCATCACAAATGGGGAGTTCATCTGGATGATACTTATGGAAACCAGTGGATAGGTAGAGGCGAACTAGTACAATGGCCAGCTAAGTCTCCGGACTTAAATCCTTGTGATTTTTGCATATTGGGTTTTCTCAAATCTTGTGTGTACTCTGTTGCAATACAAACGTATGGGCAGCTTTGGTTACTAGTTCAAAATGCCTGCAATGAGTTCAGACAAACGGAAAATATTTATGGACGGATCAAAAATTCTCTAAACAAAAGAAATAAATTATGTCTTCAAATCAACGGTCACCACGTGCAAAATTTATTATAGGTAGTTTAGAATGCAATACTAATAAAAAGTTTGTGTCAAGAATTTATAGGGCCCCTAACACCTCTCCAAACCTGTATGCGTTAGTCACTGGCCAATAAACATAGAAAGTATAAATTATTATTTGTAAATCATGTACCAAATTTGAATCGTAAATTAAATGTAGTTCAAGACTAACTGACGCCATCTCTAATGTGCGGTAGTTTCCTTAAGAAGCATTTCCGGACCCAAGTTGATAGAAACTTTTTTTTTATACTTTTGAATATACAATCACTCCTTTCATTCTTTAGGGGTTGTTCGTGGGCACGCTAAACATTTTGTATAAATATTTTCACGCCTTTTTCCTTCTTTCTGCTCCATAATCCGGTTAGAAGTTTTAGTTGATAAATATGAAATATTGGTAAAGGTATATTTGCAATATGTTTTTGTACTGTGCAAGATTTATTCAATAATTTACTTAGGGTGCGGTCGGGTAAGAGTACACATCTGGTACGAGTGCGCATTGTGTTTTTTTTTTAAACAGTGAGTGCTAGTCTGTTGAACTTTAGTAAGAAGAAACGTCTAGTGCCAAAGTAAGTACCAGTAAAAAATTGATCTAATGAAACGTAAGATATTAGTACTATTCATCGTTTTTATTTTTTGCTGACGATACTAGAAATTTTATGTACTTTGCATTTAGTGTAAGTAAATAGTTTAAGATAGTGTCGCGAGATTGGGCGGTATACATGTGGGGTGGACTATAGCGCCATGGGTTCAAATAAATGGAAAATAATGCTTTTTGTACTACATAAAACTAAAGAGTGTGCACTACTACTCAACCTAAGAGTACGCAATAATCAATTCTTGGACGCCACAGCAAAATATAGTTACAATTTTAAAATAAATAATGTATTTAGGTAATAGGTAGGTACGTATAAAATGCATTTTGTTTTTTCCAGATGGCATCTTATAAAATGATTGGCTATCGTAAACTTTATTTTACTGCATCTATGTCAGAGGAGATTCGCAGAAAAATGTCATTCTAAAAGATCAATTACAAGAGAATATAAGAGAAATCAACCAACTTGTAAACGGCTGAAGAAAGGAAGTGTTCCTACAAGTCTAGGGCGTTTTAAGTCAGTATTTACAATTAAAATGGAAGGAGAGTTAGCAGAGCAGATTAGACGATTATTAGATGACTTAAATGTTGAGATTATCATCGACGAGACAATTCATAAAGAACTTCAGGAAAATCTATGAGGATGACACAGAAAATGAAGTCCCAAGTTCGAAGGAAGATATCCAGCTAGTCAATATATCTAATTACTTTATCAGCGAAGCATGCCCTCTACCAAAATGCATAAAAAATGACAATAAACGAAAGACGAAGAAATTTTGACTAGTTCGCCTTTCACGGAAATTCTTGTTGAAGCTGAAGCAACTAAGAATGCAGAAGAAGCTATGAAAAGAAAAATTCTTTTACCTTCATAAAAACAAAAAGCAAAGAAATCATATATAAAAATTACAAAAAATATATATAGTCAACTTAATTGAAGATGCAGGTGTCCAGATTGCAATGAAACCTATTCGGACCCTCCAGAAATTGATTTAATTAAGTGCTCATCTTGTAGGCAATGTTTTCATGATGAATTATGAAGGTTTCAATACATTTATATGTGACTATTGTAAAAGTGAATACATAATAACATTAAAAGATATTTATAAGAAATGTTGCAGACCTTGCGTACTCTTAAAGGAAGCGTACTCTTGGAAATAGCACACCCCACTCTTATACGCTTTTGAATTCAAGAGTGCGTATTTCCAGCATTTTGTATTTTGTTAAATATGTATTGAAAATATTTATAGAATAGGGATTTTGATACGTTTTTTTTAATGTCTGAATATATATTTTATTTAGAAAAGTTATAAGTTTATCTTTAAAATTAAGTATATTCTGAGAATATGCTTTCAAAAGTTAAGCGCTCTTGGCCAAACTTACCCTATTCTTTTATAACACACCAGAAATATTATAAGTCTAGATTCACAATGGATGTAAGCATAAGTAAATAAAACGTATACGTAACACAATCATATTAATAACAATAATTGACAACGTTCAAGAACATTACATAAATATAACGTAAACGTAGCCGTCTCCATCTGTCATCTGTCAAAATTAACCTATTAGTGCCTACGGTATGATTTAAGATACGGAGGTTATGATATTCTTCAAAGTAATCTGAGCACGTTGTTTCTAACGGTAATTCAGTTCCATCGCTTAGAATCGACTTTCTTATATGTTTTTAACAAATTACATACAGTAATACTTATGTAAAGTAATATAGAATACTAGTATTCACAATTTTATTACCGCGTGTTTGTTCTTTCCACCGAAAAATGAGCCTGAGGTAAGGTTATGTCAAATTTACGCGCTTGTATACCTTTTTTCTTGCCATGTCTATAATATAAGTTTTCGAAAGGTATAATAAACATTCGTGAAATCGGATTTTATGGTTTTAATTACACCCTTGAATATTACCATACGCAATACCCATAGTTGCCTATCGTATGACAGTGGCGGATAGCGCATAAGCGCTGCACTGCTGCATAGCTCCCAAAAAATTGGGCGGGCGAACCTGTATTAGTTATAACTAGTTTTCTTTTACATAATTTTTCCGACATTTCTGATGTTTATAAAAGCGTAACATATTGTTGTGGAAATTCTCCCCCTGTATATCAAAAAATTTGCATATTTTTCTACATCATCCTGTAGAGGACATCAAACCCTACAATTTGACACCTCAATCATCAAAATCCGACCAGTAGAAGCCGAGATATTCGCTTCCGAAATTCCAACACCAACGCCGGTTATTATCAAATAATATTCAATAGGCGACCAGTGGAATAACCAACCTAATTCGCGCGATCGCTCACTTGTTCCTTATCTGGTCCACACGAACGTGCTCTCAGAGCTCTTTCAAACACCCGCGCGCACCCCGCTACCCCCGCGGCTGTTTAAAACCAATGCGTAATTTTAGCAGGCCTGTTCGCTGTATTTAGTCCAGCGCGGAGGGCGATATGATTAGGTATATTTAATATTTTCGCGACTTTTTTACGGTGCGGCGAGTTTAACGTAAAAACAATAATATTAGAGTGCGCGTGCTTCTGTTTTTGTGTATTGTTGACAATTTATATAAACTCTGTGTATTATGGAGGTGGTCTTTAATTTAATTAATGTGAAGAGATTCTTTAAATATTCATACGAAGAAAAGATAGAATTAAAAGCAAATGGTAGGCCATTAGTAGATATCACTATTGAAAAAACTGGTGTAAGTAGAGGGAAAAATTATACACGTAAATTTAGTAGCGATATTTATTCAAAAAGCGAATGGATTTGTGGATGCAATAAAAAAAATGCTTTATATTGTTTTCCCTGTTTACTTTTTGGTGGCGATAAAGCTTGGACGGAAATAGGGGTCACGGATCTAGAGAAATTCAATGACCGAAGATCGTTTAACATCTCTTTCCATGCTATCGATCGAAAAAAAGTTTATCTCCGAAATAGACAATTTTAATGACAAAGTGATAACAAAATTTGCAAATCGAAAAGAACGTAGAATAGATTTAATTTATAAGAAATAATTTGTTAGTAAAGTAGTGCTTAGTGACTCTTATTTTTTTGTGTGACAATTGACAATCGTTCCAGAAATCCATTACTTCAGTGCGGAAGGCGAAGAAAGCACGATAAGATCGATGGGAGACAACCTCTTACTGCCCGTGCAAGGTAAATTTTTTTGTAAAACTTGCAGAACACCTTCAAATGTTTAGCACGAGCCGCCACTGTCGTATGATATATCACACGTTAAAAAAAATTAAATATACAAAAAAACAAACGAAAATCTGGTACCATTGCATTAAGATAACATAAACAAAGCAACTTTAAAAAAATTGTAAATTTTAGAAACCAAAAGTTACTCACGCATTAATGGGTTAAAGAACTCATGTTACGAAAAGGATGAAAAATCTAACAGAATTATTATTACTTCTGTTGCTACAAAGACAAACACAACGTAGTAATGTTAGGAAATGTAAAACCAGGCGCTGGTGGATTCGACCTGTAAATATCAAGCGTGAGAAAAAAAGGGAGTTTAGAAGAGTAATTTTAGAGTTAAATGCATGACAGTGAATGGTTTTTCACATATACCCGTATGACACCAACGCTGTTTGAAGAACTGTTAAATTTAGTTGGTTTCAGTAAACATAGCATTCGAAAGCCAATTTCACCAGTCAACAGTTAATTATTACTCTGAAATACATTATTCTCTTTTATGTAGCAGTTTATATTTTAAATATCTAGCAACAGAGGATAGCTATTTCTCAATTGCCAATAGTCACCATATTGGAAAGTCAACAGTGTGTGTAATTATACAAGAAGTAACGCTTGTATTGTGGCAGCTTCTTTCTCCATTGGTACTGCCAGAACCTGATGAAAATAAGCTAAAAAGTATTGCTGATGGTTTTGAAAATATTTGGACTTTCTCACATTGTGTGGGAAGTATGTATTAATGGCAGATATATTCGCATGGCAGCACCATGAAAAATTGGTTCTTTGTACTACAACTACAAAAGATATTTTAATACTAGCATTTTTGAAAATAGTGTCAAAAGTAATACCTGACCCCTACCACTAAGAGATAGATTACCAAGAAGTAATATCACAGCAGAATATTTTTTTGTTGCGGATTCTGCTATCCCACTGAGTATTCATTTATTACGACCATACGATATTTAAATGTGGTGAAAACTGTTTTTAGTTACAGTCTAGCACGTGCAAGACAAGTAATTGAAATTGCTTTTGGCATATTGGCGTGTTTATCATAGAACACTCTGTGCTGAACCTGAAATTGTAGACCATATTATAAAATCTACGATCTGCTTGCATAATTTTATTAAAGCATCACAAGACAGTAGAGACCGTTATTGTCCAAGTAATATTAACAATGAAGAGGTATTTGGAAAATGGAGAAAAGAAATAAGAGAATCCTTGTTGGTTTGGGCAGGGTCGGACTAGAGTCCTTGCACTACATTAGGAAGCAGTAATGCCACACATAGTGCATATCCAGCAGGCTTCCTAGCGAGGCAAATAGAACACGTAAAAAGATCATAATAAAGAGTATATGAATATAAATATCTTTTTTTTTTATTTAAGGAACTACATTATATTTTAAATATTTAAGAAATGACCTGTAAAAGACTTTAAGTGCTACTTAATTATTTAATATTGACATTAATTTTACAGATACAAAAGTATGAAGCATATAAATTAACCTACCCAGGTCACTATTCTACTCAATTTCACGTGAATTTTACCTAACGAAATCATAAAGTTGAATATTTTTCAACTTTATGTTTATTTTACGTGTGTACGTAACTAATTCGTATATGTAAGAAATACGTGCACTAATTATGAACGCTAGCGATGATCTTAATATATCGAACTTTACGCTTTACGCATATGTTTTGCATTTTTTATGTTTATACGTCCATTGTGAATGAGGCCTAACTCACATAGCAATGCGTTATGAATTCGAACTTGGAAATAAAAATAAATATAACTTGAAAGTATAGTATACACGAAGTTCCATGGTGGAGATGAGTCACTTGAAAGTGAGCACAGGCGTGAACGCCAAACATTGGTGAATAATTAAATTTTTAAAATTAAACAAGAAGAAAATCGAAGCTGAATAACAAAAGGAAATACATTTAGAAACATGTTGGATTTGATAACAATCGTAACCCCTTTTTAGACCAATTAGCGCTATGAAATGATAAATGAATATTGTATATAAGACAGACATACGTGGGCGGATTGATATGTAAGGTTTCCAACTCGATAAAATAAACATAGGAAAAGACAAAATACTGAAAAGTCTCTCAAAATGAAGTAAATTTATCGTACTACTAATTAGCAATAATCACCATTTACTACGACTCATTTCTCAAAACGCCGGATCTATTTATTCATTCTGTCCATGCGAAAACTTTTTTGTTTACTACTGATCCACAGTTGAAGTGTCTGATGAAAAATGTTGACGTTTCAATACCTCCTTCAATTTTGCAAACAATCTCAAATCTAAATTTGCGAAATTAGGACTGTATGGACGGTGGGAAACATTGTGAATTTCAAGCTTGTCACTCCCTTCATTGTTTCGTTGCGACAATGCGATTTGTCGTTATGCCAGGAAAAATTATTTCCTTCCGGCCTTACTCTACAGATACGATTTTTTAGTGAACGTAAAGTTTTCGAGTATCTTATTGACTCAATCGTTGATTCCTTCGGCAGATATTCGGTATGAATGACTACTTTTGCATCTCAGAAAATGGAGGGTATGACTTACTGCGCTAGTGGAACCCTTTTGAATTTTCGTACACGTGGGGGATCAAGACGACGATATTGCTTGACGCTTGTTTCCGGAGTCAAAATTATGAATCATTGATACGTTTCCGAGGGTGATGTTCATGAGAAAATCAACTCCTTCACGTCTATACTCGTTAAGAAGTTCTTAACAAATGTTTTTTCTTTGCTTTTTCATGTCCTCCGTTAATTGTCGCACTACAAAACTGGCGCAAATTTTTCTATAATTCCACGTCTGAAAAATGTACTGTACTCTTTCTTGATTAATGCCGAATTGTCCAACCGATTTGTTTTTGCGTAATTCGGCGATTTCCTTAAATCAGTGCATTGACTTGTCTTTTATTCTTCTCATGCGTCACTGATACCGGTCGACCTGATCGCTTCTCGAATGAAACTTTGCATGCTAAAACGAGATACTCGAAATTACCGGTTGCAAGATAGAGCTTATTTCTCTTCTCACATTGGCGTAGTTGGAGACCTTATGTATCAATCCGTCCCCACATAATTATTATGATGAATCGAATAAATACATATTACTTCAAGATCAAGTTGAGGTATTATTTTGTTTAATTTTCTTCGTATTTTTTCATACATAACTAATCGTAGCCCATTTCTATCCATAAGAGAGCACAATAAAACATGCTCTAGCTTCCATATACGAATTTTGTCAACTGCTTACTATTTCTAGCCATTGCTTTAACCTCCTTTCAGTTTGATGAACTTCTATAAATATTTCACAAATAAACCCATTTCTATTTATCGGTAGAAGTTCGCCTCCAAAGACTTGCTGTCACTCCAGTTATTCAAAACTTTACGGCCATTCTATCATGAGATATTCTAATTAAATGACCAACCTACATCAATATAAAAAGATAGAAATATAATTTAATGAAGTACAAAATAATTAAACGTAACCTGAATAGCCAAAAACAAATTAAAAAGGTAAACCGAAGTTGTGTCTTTTAAAATGCACCTCGTATATAACATTATAATTTTGTATTAAAAATCATATGTAAATAATTTATCGATAAGTAGATAAATTTGAGGTTTCTTAATTATCAAGCACACTTAGAATTTAATTAAATAATAAAACATGTACGTACCGATGTATGTAGAATGTAGAAAAAGGATACAGAATAATCTTTTCTTTGTGCATTAGTAACATTAGCAATCACATTTAATTTCAATTCATTATATTTTAGAAACAACTTGTCAAAGGCATTTAGAAACAGGAGAATCAAATAAACTAGCCATTCAACATCAAGAACAGGAGCAGTGCAATCTAAAAGCAACGGAAATATCAATAACAAATGCTAACAGAAAATTGTAATATAAAAATTATAGAATTAAAAACACCAATGTTTAAAGCAAAGGCAAAGTGTCCTAATCAAAAGAATATTAGAATGCGCATGCCAAATGAATAAAGATACACCAAGAAGACATACAAATGGAAATTAGAGGGACGAGAAAACCCAATACGAGAAACTAAGGAGAAAGAAAGAGAAAGAAAAATACCATAAGGATTTGAGAAGACGCAGACAGATTTACCTGAAAAAATTTTCAAGATTAAACACGAATTAAAAGTAAGTCCTGGAATAGGAAACGAGAGGAAATTTGTAACCCCATGATAAAAGGTACAAAACACTGAAATTACGACAAAGGAGAAAGTATGTAGAAAAGAGATTGCGCACAAAAATCGAAAAAACGAAGTTATCTATAATAGATGGGAATGTACAAAGATCAAAATGTAAAATAAATTTTAAACTAGACAAAAATAGAAACAAATCCCTTGGAGCGGGAAAGATATTCCAAGAACCACAAAATACCGCATATAAAAGGCCTAGACGCGGCAGAATTGCGAGAGATTCATCATAGATTCATCAGATATTCATCAGAGATTCATCACACATTCATTACAGATTTATTATTGATTCGAGATTCATATTTCTATTTTGCATTATTGTCATTATTATAAACTAAGTAGTTTCCTACGTTCAGTCTTTGAGTTAATAAACGTTAACAATTTATTTAAATTAAAACAATATAAGTGTGAAAGGTATATCTATCGCAATTAGTATAGTTATAATATCAATTATCACTGCAAAATTATCAATGTTCATTTACAAGAAGAATTTGATAGAACCAGTAAAGAACTGAGTGTAGAGTGAGTAAGACATTACACAAGGTAGAATGAGAATCATTTTAAAACGCATGTGGATAATCAATTTTAGTAAATAATCATAAATACACGATAGAAGTATATCGTATGCCAGGTATTCGAGACAAATGAATAGGAAGCAGGTTTCCACGAGTAGTCTCGAAATATATGTGATGTTGAAATTTTAAATTAAACGTTCATTAATAGACGTGAAAACAATAAAATACATATACAATGTGAAGAGAAGCGTACTATTCTGTAGAAACTTGACTTCCACTTATAGACGTTGAATAGCACACTCAAATTTAAAACAAATGTCAGTAGAAGCCAGGAATGCATAATTCAATACAAAGATGCACTTTGAGTACTAAGCTTAACATTAGGAGGGCAAATACCCCCTTTTATAGGTCAAATACTTAAACATGATTGTTTGAGATATTCAATTGAATCCAAGACCAAAGACTCAAAAAACAATACGTATGTTGTTCATAAATAAAATATGTATAAAAATTTTCATTGATAATTCAAGTTTTAAGCTAAGAATGCGCTATTTTAACTTAAAACAAAATGAGAAGCGAATATACAAACACACAATAAAAGAATTATTAATAATTTATTTCTTGTTGTATTATTTCTTTACATTTACTTTGGACGTTATGCCTAGTTACGTAGAACCCAAAAGGATCGCCCTGAGATACCCAAAAGTTATACAGTGTCTAAATAAGAATATTCTTGAGCAACTGCCTACACAGTCATATTTTATATTAAATAATATACGTGTTCCAAATACACAGCAATATGCTATTCCATTGTTTCTAATATCGATTCTAGTATCAATCTAGAACTAGTTCTAGATCTTCTCTTACTTCTTCAGCCTCTATTCTATCTTTCGTGGTTATACCTTTCACTTTCCTTAAGTATCTCATTTCAACGCCCTGCAGCAGCCTCTTTATTTTCTGCGAAGCCAACCAACTGTCACTTTCGAATGTTAATGTCGATTTGAATATCGTTTTATATACCATCTTTCAGTTCTTTTTGAAACCTCTTTCTAATTTAAAAGTAACCTTTTAACAGTATGATTCAGCTTCGCAGGTACTTCTATTCTAGCTTCTACTTCCGTTTCTGTCCTTTTCTGGCTATTGATTTTCACTTCATGATTTTTGAACAAGCTAACCTGTTCCAATAATTTACCTCGAATCTTTACTCTAAGTATTTCTTCTTTTTTGTCTAATATCGTCACCTTTGTTTTATCTTTCCTAAAAGACATTTCCATTTTCTTTTTCTTAACTTTTCCATTCCAGTGATTATTTAGTCTATAATGTCGGATATGTTCCAACGTAATTTTCTGTTTCACTTCCTTGATTACATCGTCGACTAATATCCAGAAACTAATAGGGCTCAAAACACCACACTGCCACAGATTTTCTTTGGCTTCAAATTCGATTTTTAACTAAAGTTAAGTTACAAATAATATTGTATTCAATGCTACAAAGTTCTAGTTTATTTGACAATATACGAGGGATGTCCGGTTATAAAGGTACGTTTGAGCGGCACACCACCTACGTTGCTCCGATTAAGTTGAAACTTACACGCATTTTAGATACGTTTATGTACTGCACAGATGACTATTGTCATTGCTTTAGGTTCAGTACAAGGTGTGCAGTGACAGCCGCACGAAATATCAGTTTCTATGAAAACATATTTCAAGTTTAAAGGCGAGCGGTTATTCGTTTTTTGAATGCAAATAATTAAACACCTACCGAAATTCATAAAAAAATACTGAAGACTTACGAAGAAGGCGTTATGAGTCGAAAACAAGTTAGTGTTTGTAAACAGCTCAAAAGTGCACCTATAGCTCTGAATGATGATCTCGCAGGCGTGCGAAAAAAAAACAACATTAACTAAAGCGGATGAGAATCAATTAAACGTCGATACGCTGATTCTAGAAGATTGTCGGTTGAAAACACGGGAAATTGCTCTACTGACCGGCATTTTTAAAATCTCTATTCATGAAATCGTATCCGAATTACGCTATCGAAAATTGTCCACGAGCTGGGTAAAAAAACTGTTGACCGACCAACAGAAAATGCAGCGAATAGCGGCGGCAATGGAACTTTTAATACGCTATCGTCAGGAAAATTGATTTCTAGAGTCTACAGTTACAGGAGACGAAACGTGGGTATACCACCGTACCCTGGAATCAAAAAAAAAACTTGATGATATGGAAGCATCCGAGTTCATCAACACGGAAAAAATTCAAAGTTCAGCAGTCTGCAAAAAGACAATAGCAACTATGTTCTGAGATATGCAAGGCATTTTGCTCATAGAGTTTTTACAACAGCGATATTTATTGTCAAACTCTTGAAAAACTACACCAGGCCATTCGACAGAAACGAAGAGGAAGGTTGACGAAAGGAATTAGGTTCTTGCATGACAATGCAAAACCGCACACCTCAAAACAGACGAAGGCCTGACTTCAGATATACAATTGGGAAGTTATTGTCCATACGCCCCATAGTCCCGACCTGGTCCCTTCTAATTTTCATTTGATTGGGCCGTTGAAAGCTCATTTGTCTCGAGTGAATTGTGATGTCTACAAGAAACGCTAAGTCATACAGCCAATCAGGGGTAAAAGGTTTGAAGACGACGACGAACTTCAAGATGAAGTACGGCAGTATTTTAGAAATTTGGATCGCACCTTTTACGAAGAGAGTATACAGAAGCTTGTGCATCGCTAGGATAAGCGCGTAACATTGGCGGCGATTATGTTGAAAAGTAGGTAACAGTTCACGCTTTTACTTAGTGTATGTTTGGTTTCTATAAATAAAGTAATCTGTTTGTAATTCACAAATGTACCTTAGTAACCGGACATCCCTCGTATAATAGGAAATAACCTTTATTCCTCCAAGTACGTTGCTATTATTACGTAAGTATTGCTTGTTTAAAATAACACTAATTAAAATATTAAAAATATATTTAGAAATAAAATAAAAAGACAAAATATCGCAATAAATGCAATGGGAACGTTTTAATATATTCAAATCACCGTACATCCCATGCATACAACATACATCTAGACACATATGCATGTACGCCTATGTGTTTTATCTATACATATATGTATGTATATATGTATATACTCGCATACACACATATATACATACATATGTTATTGTGTTGAAAGTTAACTCAATGTACAAGTCTGGCCAGGTAAGTATAGCCATCTAGATGTATTAGGTGCCTATTGTTAACATCTTGTGACGAATTGGCAACTACAAGATCTTGGAATGCAGATATTTATCACCAACTTCAAAGACAGTAGTATGCGCACTCCTTGCCTGAGAGACGTAATAAATAAAATAACAAGCATCGAATGCTGAACATTCTTAATTTTTTTTCAATGTACTAAGCAGACTACACTTTCTGACAGTGTGATCAAATATGATACTACTAATGTGCTTTCACAGCAGACTGAATTACATACATTCATCGATTAAAGCACGGTTCAAGAATCTGTCGGTAAAAATTTTTGTTATTAGATGCTACTGAACTAATCGGACAGTTGTTCATCTGAGAATTCTTTAAAAGTTTTATATTTCACAAAGTTTTATGTGCAGCATATATATGTATATATACATATATAGTAGATTAGACGTCAGTTTTTTGCTGTGTTTTATATTTTTATATTTAAACGTGTCCTTTTTTTTTAAAAAACGTTAATGTGAAACCAATGTAGGCATAGTCAATTCTATGTTTTAAAGCTAATCGATTTTAATATGTTTAATTACGTCATTGCTGTTTTTTAACTCTGGATTCGTGGATATTTATTATTGCTATATGCATTAATGTATTAAGCGTTTTGTTTTATTAATCTTGTAGCATATCCTGAAGAAGCAACCAATTATTGCAAAATATAGGGATAGAAATAAATGAGTATTAATTGACAGACCGCTTGCCCGTTTCAAATTAATTATTCACAAATATAGTTCGGTCGATAATACGAGGAAATATCAGAAAATCACGAGACTGGTGCTGTAGTACAATATTGAAACATTTATTTAGGAAACTTGAACAACTATCCTTCAAAGTACTCTCTGTGCAATAAGCTTGTCCCATTGTTTTGTCCGCTTGTCATAAACATCTGAGAAACCATTTTTTGAGAGTCTATTTAATATACCCATCACTGCGTTGTGAGGTCTAAATTCGACTCAAATTTTCGACCTCTCAATTCTTTTTTGACATCAGGAAACAAATGGAATTCGCATGAAACAAGGTCAGGTGACCAGGGGGCCAGTTACTGCATATTCTCTAGGTACAATATGATCATTAATAATGCCCCATCTATCAAAAAAAAATAAGTGCATAACTTTACCGGCGCTTTTAACAGTTTTCGTCTTCTGTGATCTTGGACTGCCTTTGTGCTTCCATTGCATACTTTGAGACACTAATTCAGGGTCGTAATGATAAAACCACGTCGCATGTAACCACATTAATTAAAAACTGTGGATTATGTTGCAGTTGCTTTTTCCACTGCCGAGAAATTTTCACTCGATTAGCTTTTTATTCATCGGTCATCACTTTTGCAATCCATTTTGCCGCGACCTTTCGGTACCCTGAAACTTCACGAATATTTTTTTTAGTGGAACCATAAGACAAATTTACAATGGCAGAAACTCGATATAAATATACTAATCCGACGATCATTTTGGATCAAGTCAAGTTTTTAATTTCTGCAATTTTTGAATAAATCCATGCAGTCGCCCGCGCCGAGGTTCATCTTCCACTGATTCACATCAAGTCTGAATTTTTTATGCCACTCAAATACTCTGCATCTTACTAAACTATCATCTAGGTATGCAGTTTTAATAATTTCAAAAGCTTCAGTTGAAGTTTTACCCAACGGAACACAAAATTTTATTGCATCTCTTTGCTCACTCCCATTTTTTTCGATGAGTACGTCAAACAATGACAATTCTGTAATTAATTTGTAATAAACGTCAAAAGTTAAATCAAAGCCTACTCGAGGATAAGTACATTAAGATGGGGTTTCATGTTCTATCCTTTGTGTTATAAACTTATATTTGTGAAAGAAGTTATAGCACCAGTTTCGTTATATTTTGATATATCCTTGTACGTTGGCAATATTATAAAATCATAGATAAGAAATGAAAACGTTTATAAAATAATAATAATAATAATATGAAAATTGGAAATGAAGCTAAATAAAAGCATAGACAAAATCAAAAAGAATATTGGTAGAATTACCCAATAAATTCAAATAAAGTTACAAAACATGTAAATAAAATCCTTCGCAACACTACACAAACAATACTTGAAATCTCACAAAAAAAAATTAGCAGTATATGCAACTCGGTTAAAAATAAAGTAAAATACTCTATTAAAAATTAATGACAAATAATTCTATCAAAGATTAGTAAACCAAGAACAAATTAAAGTAACGAAACCACCTAACAAACTCAGCATATATTTTTGGAAACAAACTGATCCGAACCAGTAGAACATAGTTAACACCCAATGGATAAAGAACAACGGAAATAAATGGATCAAATTAACCAAACAAAAAACGTACGCAGCCTCAGCAAAGGTATTAAAACAAATAACAGCAAAAACACAAAACTGGAAATGCCCAGGTATTGACCACATCCAAAACTATTGGCACAAACAGCTTACTACAACAAACAAAAATCACCACAATTTCCTAACTTTCTTAACACAAGGTGTAACATACATCATACCCAAAACCAATGACATAGAAAATCCAGCTAACTGTCGAATAATAACATACCTACCAACGTTATATAAAATAATTACTGAATGAATGGGGTGTAGAACTAGTTCGCGTCCGTAGTAGAATATTATACGCGCACCCTGGATAACGCTAAATGAACTAGCACAAAAGGCAACCAGATAATCCGGAATCACCTGGATCTCCTGGCTATAAATACATCATCAATAAAATTACAGTACCTCACCAGGATCGGAGTTACTACGCAAGCATGGTCAACCTTAAACAGAATAAGGCTCAAGCAGCGGAAGGTGACACGGGATGTGATTACGGGGCTACGCATCAAATCATAGGGGTCGTTCAAGTATTACGTAAGCACCAAAGGGGGAGGATCTTTACTTTGCTTATTTTTGATGACATTAGGGACGGGGGGGGGGTCTCAATGGTGAGAATTACGTCAGCAATATTTCCTTATTTACTTTTCTTATTTTTTTTGTCTGATTTGAACACATATAGCAACCCTTGTCTATGCTCGAAATCGAAAAGCGTGTTCAAAGATTCCCCGAAATAATAGATTATTGCTTTATATTCGCTCTCACGCGGTGTTTTATGGTTTTAAGTAAGAAAGAACACAAGTAGGAGAATTACCGCGCACTCTATTCACTTGTCTGCATTTGTCTGGTCTAATATCATTGCATTTTACGTGTTCTAAGTTAATGTTTGTTTACTATTGATCGACTTTTGCCACCGTTAAAATAGTTTAAAATGTCGTCTATTGTAATCAAAATTATATCAAAAATTATTCTAAAATTTTAAAAAATCTCACGCGAACACAAAATTACAAAATGGTTCGGGTTATATATATAAAAAACATATTTTTTATTATTAGGAATATCACCCCAATATTGTGGATATATCCATTCTACACTGAAATAAAGCGATTAAGGGTATAAAAAAATTAGATATTTTGTATAAAATTAAGCTTTAGTTCTTATTTTTAGTTTGTGTGCATAAAGTAAATAGTTTTTACATTTTCAACACAAAATCGCATATTTTTTATGAAACGACCGATGTTCGTGGTCGCTATATTGCACATTCATTAGTTGATCTTAAGCAAAATATTTTGCCAAAATCTTTTTTAATCAGTACGAAAGAGTTAGAGAAAACCAAAAAGAAATTATTCGCTTTGTTAATGAAAGTTTGATGACTTTTTTTGCTGCAGATATTCTGCCGACTGACGAAATTCAACTTTTCGTCACAGGTGCGGCAGCGTATATGACTAAAGCAGAGGCAAATTTAAAATTTTTTTACAAAAATTTAATCCACGACGCTTGTCTAGCGCATGGACTAAATAGAATTTGCGAGGAAATTAGAGGTCAGTTTTTAGTTAATTCTTTAACTTCGAACGTCAAAAAATATTTAAGAAAGCACCTCTACGAGTTCAAGTATAAAAAGAAAAATTGTCAAATGTTCCTCTACCTCCTGAACCGATAATTACCCGATGGGGAACGTGGTTAGATACAGCCATGTTCCACGCGAATAACTACAATCGTATAAAAAACGTTGTATTAAATTTTTCTAATTCAGCTGAATTAAAAAATCCAAAAGTTTATTCGAAAAACGCGAGATTCTAGATCAGTTGAAGTATATTAAAGCTCATTATAGTTTTTTTAAGTGGATTCGTTAAAAAGATAGAGACTGGCCAAATATCTTTATTAGAGTCAGTTTCTGTTGTAGAACATTGTGACAATTTATTGAAAAATATTCCAGATCAAACTGGTAAAGTTATACTAGATAAATTTTATAGTGTCACAACAAAGAATTATGGTTTTCAAAAGTTAACAGAAATATCAAAGATTTTATCACTATCATTAAGATCGACTGCTAAAGATAATAAATTTACATTTAGACCCCACACATCTGATGTCATTAAAATATGCGCCTATCAATTGTAGCAATCTATACTATATATTTTTCGAAATGCACAACAAAGATATATTGTAACAACATCAAATATAATAAATAATAATAATAAAAGAAAATGTAATTATTCCAAGTGATTAAACAATATATGGTCATACCGAGTTCCATAAAACGTTCGTTTTCACTGTTGGAGGGTTGAAAGTTGTGACTAGGCAAGCAGCAAGACGAGGAATGACAGTCGACGCTAGATAAAATTTTGGGATAGTGAATTAATTTCCATAGGAAACGTGCGTTTTGCGCCTCCCTACTGGATATAAGAGAGTTCATTTAATTCCTCGAAATCGTAGTCGTTTATTTATTTATTCAATGTGTACATTTGACTGTAATGTCCTGACTTATGCATGACCTTAATATATATCAGACTATTAAAAATACAAGTGATGTAGAGTTTTTGCAAAACAATTTAAATCCTATCCACATGAAGAAATTGAATTTAAATATTTCCAAATACTGTGTTGTAACTTTCACAAGGAAGGTAAATTATATATCTACATACACTGATGTAGAGTTTTTGCAAAACAATTTAAATCCTATCCACATGAAGAAATTGAATTTAAATATTTCCAAATACTGTGTTGTAACTTTCACAAGGAAGGTAAATTATATATCTACATACACTCTCTATTACATCGAAAATGCTGTTACAGAGAAAAAAAGTTCTACGAAAAATCTTGGTGTTAGAGTCGATAGTAAGTTGACCTTCAATGTTCACCTCTTATAAACATTACTAAACCTGCTGTTAAATCCCCGAGTTTTATCATTAGAATATCCCTGAATTTCGAAAATGTTGGTACTATAAAATCTCTTTATTTCGCAAATGTTAGCAAGTCAGGATATGGGTCAACCGTTGGGTACCCAATACATGTGAATCAAATTGAATTCGCCAATGCAATTTAAGTACCTGAGTTGCGGACTGGACGGTGTCTATTCAAAACGAAATATAAACTACGGAGATTTGATTATGAGGCATAGATTAGAAATACTACATTACTAGCGACGAATCTTCTAAACATGAGGATCGACTCAGCACCGCTTTATTGGTACCACTGATTGCTTTTAAATACTCTCCGAGTTTTGTGTTTTCAACACCGAGAACAAACACATTGTGCACAGCTCTAAGAAGAACATTTTTCTATTTTTATGAAATTAATTGATTTATTTATTTGTGTATTGTCATATAATATCAAAGTTTTGTTGTCCTATTTGGATTGTATCTGTTGGACAAAAATAAATTATTACTATTAAATAATAAAATTAAATAACAAAAATAAAACCACGACTTGTTTAGAAACGTAGTCACAGGCATCATAATTTTTCACTTTCCACGAATGTTTGAATAGAGCACCTCAGCAGTTGCCACAAAAATTGATAAATATGAATTGCGAGCAATTATAAAGCATGTTTACTTAAAGAAGTCGACAGCTACCCAGATCAAAATAGAGTTTGACTAAGTTTATGGAAAGTCTGCACCATTCATAAAAACTGTTTCTTAACGCCAATTACAAGAGCATTGGTAGGCCATGGGTTATTATTAAGTCCACGCCTGTGGAGCGACTTAAGATATTGCTATCGGCATTCACCGTAAACGAAAAGAAAAACCACAAAAACCTTCACAGACAGCAAGCCCGCAAAATTCGATTCTACGGCCTTCGACACGATAAACCTGTGACTTACCATAGCGCTATCGGCCTGCGTTTAATATTATAGAACATGCATTGAAGATGAAGAGCGTTCTGGGAACCCAGTCGAAGTCACTCCGGTGGATATCATTCATCGAATTAATGGTATTGTTATGTAAGACTACTTGGTAAAAGTGCATAAGATTGTTAAAACCGTTGGCATATCGACCGAATGGGGCTCAATATCCCGCATGAAAAATTGCTTATGAAAAACTAAATATATAAAGGTTCTGTTATTGTTGACTGTGGACCAAAAATACTAAAGAAAAGACATTTTAATGCAGTGTTTGGATATGTTTAATCATAATTCTCAGGGCCTTTTGAGACTATTTCCTGGATTAACTGTGGACGAAACGAACACCAGGAACAGGTGAAATTGGTGAAAATATGAGGAGACGAATATCGGTTTATCACCTGGGTATGTTATAGCTACTACGTTTGGGATTATCAAAGAATTTTTCTAAACAAATATTTGGAGCAGGAAAAAACAACAACAAAAGCTTATTACTCTATATTATTGGACCGTTTGAAAGAAAAGCTCACACACAGATGACCGAAAAGAAGGCACACAAAGATAAAGATAAAGATAACCAATCAACTATAGCAATTCCAAAATTGCACACAATACTGTTCCAATTAATTCCTGATCCAAACTATTCCCACAATTTGGTCCCGTCCAACCTTGTCTGATCGCAAACTTAAAAATTTCGCTCGGAGAGAAATTTTCATCGAATAATGATATCACTGTCATCAGTATATATCATCAATACTTTTCCCACGGAATAAAAAAGCTATATGTCCTAACGGAGATCATCTTGAATTACATACTTATCACATTTCTCTTGCAGGAACATTAACCGCTCCTGTAGGAGTTTTCTTTATCAATTTCCCAAGGTGAATCACGCTATTTACTCCTGCTTGAAAGTCGCTCGTACACTCGTTTTGTTGTTAGTTTTAGTATCTTCCATAACTTTTCTCCATTTCTATCTTATAGTTTCTTGCTAAATTCTTTAATACCTATTCTTTCCATATCATTCGTTACTTAGTCATCCCACCTTACTTCTTAGTTCCCATCAGTTATTCTTCTTTTTTTCTTTCTTCTACACATGTCCATACTATCTATTCCTTTAGGCCTTAAATATTTTTACTATATCTTGTAACTTTTTTCTATCTCATAATTCCTTAATCTTCGATACCTTTCTCCGTTTGTATGGACACACCATGGATTTGTCTTGTAAATATTATCAGTTGTTCTTAATCTCTATTTGTCATACGAATTATAGCAGTTTTATAGACTTTCATTTTTATATTTATACTTATGTTGTTATGTTGTGTCACTTTTAATTAAACAGAACTGTCTTTCCAGCTTATATGCAGTGCCTTATTCCCACACTTGCGTTATGGTTGCCATTCACTACATCTTCTAGGTATTTAATACTTTTTGTATTTTTCAAACTAATGTTATTCCATTATAATTGGCTTTGATACTCATATGATATTTCTCGAACAAAACATATTGCCATGAACTTTTCCCCGAAGAGAAAATTGAAAGAAACTATAAAAGACTATATATTTATGTGTATTTTATTCCAGAAAAATATTTGAAAATATTTAATATTTATCGAAAAATTTATTATAATGTGTATTTTGTCCACGACTGTAGAATGTTCGAGAAAGATTGATGTTTGCAGTTCCCGCCACTTCGGAAGTTTTAGCTGTTGTTGCTCTTTTGATTTTTATGTTAGGTATGGAGCGAGGCAATTCCGAAAGGAAAGACCAGAGATTAACCAGCTATTGAACAGATAGGTCTAATTAATTGTATGCTGGATAAAGACTTCTTTTCTATTCAGGTCATTATAATAATTTCGGTTTATGTTTTAGTTTAGTGATATTGATGTGTTAAAATTAATTTTCGATTTATTACGAGTCTTTTATACTTGTAATTTTTGATTTATGCGGCCTATCTGAAATCTCCCGTGTTAATATTTTTTGTGAAGTGTGATGACTACATTAATTAATGTACGTATATTTCTGTAATTATATTCATTTATTTAGAAATAATTTAGTTATATTATTTGTATAATATTGGAGCTCGTAGATTCAGTAAAAATTGTAGTTTATAAATATATTTAGAGTCAGATGAATATTAAGGAAAATTTTCGGATTTCTTTTGAAGTTTTTTTCTTATGAGTAATATATTTTAGAAAGCAGATTTGGTGGGAAAATATATTTTATCATGTTGAATGTGTGCATGAATTAAATTTTTGTTTTGCACGTGCCTACAGGTAGTTTCTGTTGACGTTTAGTTGGGAATAACGTAATTGATGAAGTTTGATAGTTTTCCTGAATATTTAATTAGGTTAATTTTGTTCGCGGTTATTTAGTGAGGTTTTTTCTCTTTTATTGTCATTTGTATAAAAGTTTTCCTCACACTGTTACACAATTGATGTTTCAGTACGGCTTTATACTTGATAAAGTCGATTTTTTTTTATTTTTTTTTTTTTTATTAAAATTTCGTGCGATGAATCTTTGTTTACTTTTCTAATACCTTTTGTTTTATTATTGTACTACGTACCCTGTGAGGGTAACCCTGAAGATACAAGAGATCCTGAAAGGCCGACCCGACTTGAGCTAGACCGAGAAAGCTACTGTGTATTGTGGGCTATTTAAATAAGTTAATCAACACCACAATTCACTGCAATATGTTTTTTACGTATTCAAGCCTCGCTTTAACTTTTTCTCCAACACACATTCGCGTTTCCTGTTGCTCTCGAGATTTGATGCCGATATCATGAGCTTGTGCTAGAATCTGTGTAGTCTTCTCTATGATCCTCCCCTCCACTCCAAAATCTTTTATTACGCCATATTTTTCAACACATTTTTCATTCCAATTTCAAATTTATTAATCTAATGTTATGTTATGTTCATGACCTTTTTATATTCTTCAGAGACATGATTTAGATAGAATCTATCGTTGATTTTCATATCGTGAATCCGTACTGATAATTGCATTATACCGTGCGGGAATAAATTCCGTACTTTCAAAATGAATGATATTTTTGTCTTCTTCTTCTCACTTCACGTATTAGGCTTTGAGCCTGTTACGACCTTTATTTTTGGTCTGCCCATCTTTTCCGTGGGCGTCCCGTCGCTCTTCTTCCTTTCGCCTTATATTTCCATATTCTTTTGGGTATCCTATCATCTTCCATCCTTTCTACGTGTTCTCTCCATTTACGTCTGTATTCTCTTATCATCTCGTTCACATCTTCAACTCCAAGTTCTTGTCTTATTTCTGTGTTCCTCTTCCTATCCATTCTTGTGTAGCCTGCTGCTCTTCTTAGGAACCTCATCTCCGATGTTTGGATTCTTCTTTCATTCGCTTTGGTAATGGTCCAGCTTTCACTCCCATATATACCACATGTGATTGCCATTGTTTTATAGAATTTTAACAGCGTGTCCTTCCTCACTTTATTCTTTAGTGTTCTGGCTATGGTGCCATTTATTCTGTTGAATTTTGTTAGTTTTCCGTGTCATCGTATAAATACGCTATAGTGGATCCGAGGAAGTTAAATGTTTTTACTTGTTCTATTGGCTTATTATTAATTATTATTTTTGATCGCACTGTTTCGTTTCCGCTGAAGGCCATTACTTTAGTTTTTTTCTGTTGATATCATTAGATTGTATTTCTCGGTTATTCTATTTAAGTCGTAGACAGCTCTTTGAAGTGTGTCCTCGTCACTGGCTATTAGAGCTTGATCGTCGGCGAAGAGTATGGTCATTAGGTATTTTTATCTGTTTAGGTCATGTGTGTAGTACTTAGTATTTGTCAGCCATTCCCGTAGCACATCATCAATATATATATATATATTAAAAAATATAGGTGACAGGCTGCAACCCTGTCGTAGTCCTAAGTTGACGGTTGCCACTTCCGTTTCGCTATCGGTTATGGTAATCTTTGAGTTTTTGTACATACTCTTAATAACTGTAATCAAATGTAAAGGTATTCCTCGTCTTTCCAGTATGTCCCATAGTTTTTCTCTTACTACTCTGTCAAAAGCTTTTTTGTAGTCTATAAACAACATATGTGTTTGTTTGTTATGTTCTCGATGTTTCTCTATTATTTGCTTAATTGTAAAAGTATTGTCGGTGCAAGATCTTCCTCTTCTAAAACCCGTCTGTTCCTCCATAAGTATATTTTCCGCTATTTTATTTAATCTGGCTGTCACTATTTTTGAATATATTTTATATGCGGTGTTTAGCAGGCATATGCCTCTATAGTTTTCGCAGTTGGATCTGTCTCCTTTTTTTAAATATTGGTGTTATCTTCGCGATCTTCCAACTGTCAGGTATTGTTTTTGTTCTCCAGCATTTATTTAGTAGTTGTTAGAATCTTGATTTTACCTCTATGTGGGCAAATTTGAGAAGTTCCGGGTTTATATTATCTTGTCCTGGAGCTTTTCGGTTTTTTGTTTTTTGTAGTGCTTCTCTAGTTCTCCCATTTCTATCTGGTCTACACTTCTATCCTCTTCATCATCTTTTTCGTTTCTATTTCCTGGATTTTCCATTTTCTCTTCCTTTGTCCAGAGCTTTGTATAATATGCCAGCCATTCGTCTTTATTTATGATGTTGATCTTCGCAGCATCTTTTTCGGTTTTATTCAGGTGTTTCATCATTTTATAAGCGAACTCCTATCTCCCGTGTATATCGTCTTCTACATTTGAAATAAATCGGTCCCAACTATCTTGATTATTTTTTCTACTAATATTTTTGTAAAACGCTAAAACAGGTCAATTTTAAATCGCACTAGTTTTAAACTACTGCACCTATTAGTAACGTCATCTGTTTCAGAGCGATGACGTCATACGCATTTTTTTAAATGGAATACTATATTTTTTATAAATTAGAAAATAGTACTATTTAAAACATTTTCAATGAATCCACGCTACTCTATTTTCAACACTTCTTATTTTTACATCAAAACTAAATTACTATTTTTCTTGTATTCTACTATCGTCAAGTGTTATCAATTTTATCATACAGTTTTTTCATGTTGACTTTTTATTTGTAATATTTTTGTTGCGATACATTTAAGCCGTTATTTACCATACAGTTTTTTCGTGTTGACTTCTTCCTTTTAAATGTTTGTGTTGCGATGCATTTAAGGCACTATTAGTTAAATCACTTGCTGTCATAAGTGACAATCCGTCATTTGATTAAAATAGATATTTTTGATTGAAAATTTGGAATGAAAATGAAATATTTAACATAGTTTATTAGAATTGAAATTTTGATGAAGATCGGATACAGAGACAGACGTAGGAAGCATTTCGAGGTAGTGCAACTGTTCCACGAGAGGCAACCCGAGTGAGCCCCCATTTCACAAGGAACTGTATTCGAAATTGAGGCACAGTTTCAAGAATTTGGTCATGGGAAACCAATGCAGAGACAGCCTACTTTTGTTCCTGATGACACTAACATTGCAGAAAATCCAACATCTACGTTACGCCAAGTAGCTTTGGAAAATGGCATCAGCCGTACAACCGTATTAAAGTATTTTAAAAAAGATAAACTTCATCCCTATAAGCTTCAATTACGTTCAAGACTTAACAGATGATCCGGGCCGCTGTCATCAATTTTCTGAGCAAAAGATGGATTTTTTGGACAGAAATTAAATTTATACCATAATTTTTTCTAACGAATCTACATTTACACTAAATAGAGAAGCGAAACGCCAAAATTTTAGATATTGGGCTGCCACGAACCCTGACTGGATGTGCGAAAATCACAACCAACGCCCAGAAAAAGTAATCGTTTTGGCAGCCATACTCAATGATCGTGTACTAGGTCCTATTTTTATTGATGGCAGTCTTACCAAAGCAAAATATTTAAATCTCCAGAGCGACGAATTTGTTTCAGCCTTAGCTGTTTTAAATACAGATCCACAAGATCCAGATATTACTTGGAACACATTATGGATTCAGTAGGATAGAGTACCAGATCACTATTCCCCTTATTTTCGACAGTATTTAAAACAGGTTTTTCCAAATTGATGGATTTGGAGAAGGGAATTCATAAAATGGCCAGTCAGATCGCATAATTTAATTATGCTCGATTTCTTCCTTTAGGGTTATTGAAAGAATAAAGTTTTTAAAACAAAACCGTACAATTTACATTATTCGAAAGAGCGAATCCGAACGGAAATATTATATCTGAAACTTTACACAACGTTAAAGAAGAGATTTATTTTAGATTAGGAATTTACCATTAAAAGAACACTTTGAGCATTTGCTGCGTTAGTAACGAATTTGAAGTTGTTTGTAATCGTATTATTTAATAATTTTTTACTCTTTTTTGTGTTGTTTATTACAGTATTCTTTGATTAGACAAAATGTGATTGTTTCAAAAACTATTACAGATGAAGATATCATGTAAGATTTGTTACTAAGGCTGTTAAGAGTACTATCCAAAACTAAAATAAAAAATATTACAGTGCATTAAAAAGAAGATAGTGTGACGCCATAGTTCAAAAGTGGATGACGTTATGAACAAATGAAGCAACTTACAATAAGCATCATGAGAAATAAGAATTGATCTGTTTCAACAACTTCGACAAACGTCATTAGTTTTGAAGTTACTGGATTTATTCCATAAATAGCTTCCACACAGTATACCGGGTGGCCGCCAAGGAATCGAAATACTTCGGATATGAATTCAATGACTAATTTTAAGCAAAAATTATTCTATTCACTTTTCCCGAATTTCGAACGGTTCTTGAAATATCGGATTTTGAAGTTGGCAGGTCGTATTAATAGAGGAAGATGCTAAATAGATGCTAAAAAAATATTGATTGTTAGCTCATTAATTGTCATCATTGACAGTTGTTTTTTTTTAATTGCGTAATTTGTGTTAAAATCATGTCTGTAATTTATTCAAATGAAGAATACGCGATCATGACTATGGTGTATGGATATTGCAACGGTAGTATCACCGCCGCAGTTAGGGAATATCAACGACGATACCCAAACCGCCGTCTTTCAGACAAGCAAACGTTCAGTAGAACCTTCACAACTTTTCGATTATCAGGTGCGTTCACTAAACCGACTTGCGAAAGAGAACTTATGCGAAGAAACAATGCTGCAGAAGTACTTTAGGTTGTTGAAAATGATCCTTGTGTTAGTACGAGAAGAATTTGCGAAAAAACGGACAGTCCCTACGCGCGGCGTCCCTATCATTACCAACCTGTACAAGACTTCTACCCACGGATCTTCCCCAAAGAGTTCGTCTTTGTGAATGGTGGAGCAATCATGCGGATACTCTTTCAACAACCCTTTTCTGCGGCGAATCCACATTTACAAGAGATGGAATCAACAATTTCCATAACGTACATGTGTGGGCAATCGAAAATCCTCATGTTATTCGAGAAACCCACTTCCAGAGAAGATTTTCCGTAAACGTTAGGCCTGGAATAATTAATAATGAAGTATCGGACCACATATATTCGACCGAAATTTGAACAGCGAAATATACCGGGTTTTCGTGAAGAACTATCTACCTCTAGTACTTGAGGACATTCCTCTTCAAATCAAAAGGACGATGTTGTTTTTACATGATGGTGCTCCGATCCAATATGGAAGAAGTGTCACTAATTTCCTCAATGAACAGTATCCAAATCGATAGATAGGTCGTGGTGGTTCCATTGCCTGGTCACCGCAATCTCCGAATCTCAACCAACTAGATTTTTTCATATGGGGACATGTGAAGACACTTACCTATTCAACGGCGACGCATAATAATATGGACCAACTTAACCAGAAGATGCATGCAGTCAGGGGAAAAGTAATATGGTGGAATACAACTGTGAACGAGCGCTCCGACGAAAGATTGAGTTATGCATTGCACAAGGCTGTGGTCACATTGACCAACTTTAATAATTGCCCTGTCATTACGCTTTTTTTTAAATAATCAATATTTTTTCCTAAGCCCTAAGTAATTTACTTCAGCTTCAAACCACGATATTTAAAGAACCGTTAGGAACCGTTGGAAAAAGTGAATGTAATCATTTTTGCTTAAAATTAGTCGTATTGAATTCATATACGAAGTATCCCGGATATCTTGGCGGCCACCTGGTATAAAAGTAATATAAAAATAAACACATATATCTCGATAAGATTTGTTTTAAGCATGGAAAATAAAGATTTCTAATACCTACATTATTTATTTATGACTGGTATTCAAAAGTTAACTATTTAATTTCTCCTGAAAACTAATTTTACCAAAAATCTGAATAAATAATTTCACACTACTTTATACCGCATGTGAGAAAATAAAAATATCGTGTTTCTAGAAACAGAAATTTCAATATTTTAAAGATTACAGACCCCAAATTTTTAAACAAGTTATTTAAGATGATAGAACATTTCTATGATGTTTTACACAGCACAAGTCTATTTTAAGATCGTGAACGCTCTTTCATATTTACTTGTTATGGTAATTCAGATGGCCTACGAAATATTAAACAATTTTAAGGAAAGAAAAGGACATCTAATTGACTCACAAATATTTCTTTTTATTTCAACGCGCCTTAAGCAATCTTCAAATCAAATGAATGTATAATAAAGTATAGAGAAAAATAAAAATGTCATGTCAAATATTTCCAGTGAAAATAATTCAAATATTATCATAAAATTCAGTAAAATATCGTCAAGAGGCATTATACATAAATTGAGAATTTGTGTGTGTCCTATTAAAAGTTTAATTAATACATCTATTGCAGGTTGATTCTCAGGTAATTATTTCTGCTTTCATCCAATACCTTTATAATAGAAAATCTGTTGAGAGAAGATAACTTGTTTCAACTTAATTTCAGAAATGAATGGAACCCGTTCATAAATAAAACACCGAAATTATAAGCAGATAGGTACGTAAATTTAAGATGTCTTTTTTGAACCTATTTTCGTCATTAAATCTCATTTCATTATGAAGCTTATAAATAAATGATTCCGTCCGATGAATATCAGAAATGATAGAAGTTAAACATTTGTAAACTGACCGACAAAAAAATCGGCCACTCTGAGATATTTATTAAAGCCCCACTAATTTTTTGTTTTTTGTCCAAACAAGAATTTAGAATGTTATATTTTTATTGTTAAATCTTCGTATTGGTTAGTGTACCGCAAAACATACCCCACATTTTAATTTAAACGCGTTGACCTTCTTTTATAAAAATCACCTACATATCTTTTGAAATCCACATTAATAAACTAGTCAGCGATTCTTAGGTTTTATTTATGAAAAATTTAAGTGAGCTTAATACTCTATTGTTTATAGACGCCAGTTTGATAGTAAACGGCAATTTTCAGGCATTGACAATGCCGTCACCTCGTGCAAACGTTGGACAAATTATTGCATTAATTGAAAATGGTCGCAGTCGGCGGTATATATCCCATACATTAGGAATACTTCGCACTACCATACAGGATGCTTGCAATCGGTTTTTAGGAACTGACACATTCGAAAGATGAGCAGAATCTGGAAGGAGAAGAACAACAAGTGCAGTTGACGATCGTTTTATTGTATTGGAAACACTAAGGGATCACAGAGTAACAGTAGTTCAACTACAACATCGCTCGTAAACAGTGCGACGGGTTGAAATAAGTGAAAGAACAATTAGGTGAGGACTGGATAAAAGTCGTCTAACTTGACCAGGTCCGGCTAGAGAACCACAACTGTTACCTAGACATCGAAGAGCATGTCTTTAGTTTGCCCGACGATATGTGAATTAGACTCTGGATCAATGGGGTGAAATTCTCTTTAGGGATGAGTCGCACTTTTCTCTACGGTCACCTGATGGTCAAGAAACAGTATGGAGAAGACGAAATGAGTGACATGCCGATTGCACCATCTCTACACGGATGTCTTTTCATCATGATGGTTCTGTTATGGTATGGGTAGATATTTCCATAAAAGCGCGTACAGAGCTCATATTTGTAGAAAATGGTGCTTCAAACGTTCACAGATACGCGGAAGATATTCTGCAAGAAACTTTTTTTCCCATTTTCTCATTTGATTAGAAATGGCTTTGTTTAGATACAAGACAAAGCCAGACCACACATGGCAAGAAGTTGGACTTGATTGCGCAGCATGCAGTCTGGATCTTAATCAGATAGAAGACCTTTGGGATGAACTCTAAAGGCGAATGCGTCGTCTTCCAGCAATGCGAGCAACTTGGCGAGAGCTGCAATTAGCTCTTTTAGAAGAATTCGAAGCAATTTCTCAAATTTGCTTAAAAGAATTGGTAAATTCAATAAAGACAACTGAACAGTGTAATCCAGGCTCAAGAAGGACATACAAATTATTAACGTTCAGTTTAAATTTGATTAGAAGCCGTCATCTTTAGTTTTTTAATTTAAGTAAAACTTAATTTTTCGCTATTACTATTATATTTCTCAAATCATTGTAAATTAATTTTCGTTTCTACAATGTCTCTTTTCTCTCCAGTTCGCTTCTCATTGAGAATGTGCAGTGACTCAACAAAATTTGAATTTCTAAAAAAATTAATAAACGCATAGGTGTTTTTCGGAAATTTTTAAGGTGGTCCGTTTTTCTTCCGGTCAGTGTATACACGGAGGGCTTTATTAATACCGTATATATGTATATATACATATATATGGTAGATTCAATTAGTTATATATATATATACAGGGCAATCCAAATTAAGTGTTCACCATTGGTAACGTTGTTATTATTAAAGATACAAGATTGTTTAAATTAGCAAACTAGTAGTACTTTTAACGCTCTTTAAGATGGAAGAATTAAAAAAAAAAAAGAGCAGCGCGTTTTCGAGTTTTCCCGAAAAATATGTTTTTTTCAAATGGAAACCCCTGTATATTATATCATTTTCTGTTAGAAATTCAATTTTTAAACAAAAAATCTTATAAGAAATTTTTTACTGGGATTAAAAATACTTGAGTTATAGTGAATAAACAAAAACAGCTAAGTCAAGTGCATTTCTATGTTTCTATGATAACGACGTTAATTCTTTCTAGTAAACGTCAAATATTAGTACAGTTTTATTAGTCTTTCACTCATAAATTTCATTTTGCTAGTTATTAATTTGACAAAAAAATGATTTTTACCCATGCAGAAAAGTGTGATATGTTAGAATCTTATTTAGTGTGCAGAAAATCCTCTAGGAGGGCAAAAGAACACTACGCTGAATTATATCCACTCCGAACACAACCAAATGAGCAATTTTTTCTGAGACTGTACCGAAAATTTAGAGGCAATGAGAGTGTTTTTGCCAAAACAAGAACAAGAAGGACTTTTATAATAAGCGAGGCCACGGAAATTCTAGTTCTTGCATATTTTGAGGCCAACCGTGAGAATTCCATACTAGATATTATCAAGGAATCTGATTTGAGTCACGGTACTGTGCATAGGATTCTGAACAAACACAAATTCATTCCTTATAAGTACAAACCAGTTCAAGTTTTCTTGCCAGGGGATCCAGAGAGAAGAATGTTTTTTGCCACTGGTATCTTAACTTTTGTCGCCAAAATGTAAACAACCTTCGTTATATTTTATGGACCGATGAATCAAATTTCTCAAATTCTGGAATGTACAATACAAAAAATCATCATTACTGGTCAAAGGAAAATCTTCTTTTAGTACATCCAAGTCACCCGCAAGTCCGTTACAGTTTTAATGTTTGGTGCGGTTTAATTGGTTCAAGGATTGTTGGTCCTTTCTTTTATGAGGGCACTCTAACTGGTGAAAGGTACATAGAATTTTTGACTGAAATTTTGAATAATTTCTTAGACGATATTGATCTCATAAGTAGACAAAATCTGCATTTTCAGCAGGATGGCGCACATGCGCACAACTACAGAGGTACTCATCAAATTTTAAATACTATTTTTAACAATTCATGGATAGGAACAAATGGTCCTATTCAGTGGCCTCCCCGATCGCCAGATTTAACACCGCTTGATTTTTTTTATGGGGTTATTTAAAGACAGAGATTTATAAGCAAAGGTACGAAAACGTAAACGCCCTAAAAACTGCAGTTAGTGAAAAGATAAACCAAATAGATGGTAGGACAATAGTAAAAGCAGTTCGACAAGTTCAGAAACGTGTTCAAAAATGTATTGAACAACAAGGTGGTATTTTTGAACATCTTCTATGAAAAAATCAGTGATTTTTATTTTCTTTTAATGATATGTTTATATATAAAATAAAGTTTATAAAAATTATTCAGCTGTTTTTGTTTATACATTATAACTCAAGTGTTTTTAATCCCAGTAAAAAAGTTCTTACAAGATTTTTTGTTTAAAAATTGAATTTCTAACAGAAAATGATATAATATACAGGGGTTTCCATTTGAAAAAAACATATTTTTCGGGAAAACTCGAAAACGCGCTGCTCATTTGTTTTTTTTTTAATTCTTCCATCTTAAAGAGAGTTAAAAGTACTACTAGCTTGCTAATTTAAACAATCTTGTATCTTTAATAATAACAAAGTTACCAATGGTGAACACTTAATTTGGATTGCCCTGTATATTGAAGATACGCTGTGATGGTGTAATAAAGATGCCACCACGTTAGTTCGTCAAATGATAAACGGCGAATGATCTAAATGTGAATAAAAGAATAATTAATGTTGATTAAAATAAAAGGTTATGATAGTTAAAGTTAATAGAATTGAATTTATAAATTGGGCTCCTTTAATTCAAAAATGTATTAATTATATTTGTTGGGAATGTTTTTGTATGCCTAGTCGTAATGGGAGAAAAATATTTATGTTACCGGTTTCTTGAAAACCCTAATCTATGTATTGCACAATGTATAGCACAATACGATGTTGGATGGTGAATTCCTAATTAACTGTTGTACAAGAAAAATATGCATAAATTATCACAAATATTGAATAAATAACAATTTGTTAATTTAGAAACTAATACATAAGCAGTACATTTGCTGTTATAAAATATAAATTATTCCTACACTTACTGTTTTCGATTTCGATATCATGCATATTTAAAGGTGATATTTTTATTTGAAAGGTTTTTTCTCATTTTGAACACTGTTTTGCATATTTATGTATATATTTTTTGTATATTTATGTATGTATTCTGTAGTTTAAAGTTCCCATTCGGATTTTGTTTTGTAATTAGATGTTTTATAACGTTAATTAACATCAATGCACTATATTTAAAATATAAAAAAAAAACTGCGCTGTACCATTTCTTTACTACAATCCGCTACCTCAATTTTTTTAATTACTATTAAGTGCTGTCGGATTTATAACGTATAAAGCACACGAGTAACGTTCTCACTTTAAATTACTGTTGTAAACTTACATAATATGTTGGTTTTGTGATTCTTTAAGTGAATCTGAATCTTTGTACAGTTTCATTGAAAATACGCAAAATAAATGGAAGTTAGTCCAATCTTGCAAATCTCATATTGTTGTATAAATAAATTTGATAATTCAAATATTTTTTTCAAATTTTTGGTATGCGGTATATACAGAGTGATAAAAAAATTGGAGCTTTATTTTTAACTGAAAATAGTACACATAAAATAATGATAAATGAAAAAGAAAGTGATAAAATTTGTAAAATAACAGATATTCACACTTATGCGAGCAAAACAGTAACACCTCTTAGAGCAAATGTTCGAAGTTACCGCCTTCTGCTTGAATTCAAGTTTGTGTTCGCCGTATAACACGCTCGGATATTTTGCTTGCTTATTGTGTCTGAAGCATCTTGAAGACGTATGATCAATAATTGAATGTTTTCAATTCCATTATCGTTATTGTACACCAAATTTTTCATATGTTCGCATACATAAAAGTTCATCGGATTGAAGTGTCGGGTGATCGAGGTGGCCATGTAAGAGGCCTACCTCTACCTATCCATCAGTCACCAAACGTATTATTTAAATACTCACGCACTTCGTAACTGTTATGAGGTAGTGCACCACAATGCAAAAACTACACGTGTTGACACACGTTGCTCTAGGCGATGTTCTTCTGTTGCTCGCATAAGTGTGAATATTTTTGTTACTTTACAGCTTTTATCACAATTTTTTTTTCATTTATCATTATCTTGTGTATATTATTTTCAGTTAAAAATAAAGCTCTAACCTTTTTATCACCCTCTATTGTTTCTGACACGAGGACATAACTTAAATTTAATTTCTTGAGAAATTTTATGACGAAAGCACCTAAATTCATTTTGAAATAGTGTTTGTCTAACAAGGAGTGGTAATATTATCTTATTGTATTGAAATTATATGATACATATTATTTCAATGTAAACGGCTTAATGTAATATTGATTGTATATAGCATGTCTTTCTTGTCTAAAATAGTTTAGTTCTTTTGCTAGATAATTTTTAGTACTTATCTATCTGCGCTGATAAACATTTCGTATAGTAACGCGAGGGATATTTTTTACTACCCCTGGGTGTCCATATATAAGAAGAAACAAGGTGATAAGTCTATAGATTAATGCAAAGCTAAACACCTATGAACCAAGTCTATGGCGCTGACCAACTGAAGTTGATAGAAGAACGCAGAGTAGATTACACTACAGGGAAGTCGAGTGATGCCATGGTTGAGAGATTCAACTTTGACAAAAAGTATTAAATAGTCATACCAGAGATTGGAAAAAGGTCAACCCATCCAGGCGGCATCCATCTCGTTCAGTGGTGGCGCTAAAACAGAATCGTAGTTAAAGTATATGGGCTCGACGGAAGGACGGTGATTCAAGTGAGCGTTAATAGAGATATTATGGTATTTCTAATGAAAATTGCCGCATTGCAACATCGCGTTGGAGAAATTAATAGAGAGACTGGAACGAATCGCACCATGACCACTTTTGCGACAATCAAGGCAATGTGAAAGGTACTGGATTCGGTACAAGTTAAATCTAAACTTGTATGGGATTGTATGTATGCGCTAAAAGAACCCAGTAATAACAAGAAAGTTACATTAGCTTGGGTCCTAGGGTACGAAGATTAATAAGAAGGCCGATGAACTGGCTCGGCAAGTTTCGTCTATAGCCTTCATAGCTTATAGCATCTGCTAATATTTTAGTGTACATAAAAATTTTATATATCTGTTCAAACGTTAGAGAAATTAAGTTTCTGTTATTTGAGAGAACCTACACAGTATGTCTGAAAGATTCTAAAACTGAGGTTATACAAAATCAAAAATTTGAATTTCAGGCGTAATTTGTTCTTGTAGATAGCCTCGCCCTCTCTTATTCGATGTTTTGCAACAAAGTTATAATGTTTGAAAGCTTTTGCAGTAGCCTTTTTTCGGAATAAGCTCATGTGTTACGTCCACTTGAATCGGTAGCACATCTGGAATAAATGGTCTTTTAGACCATTTATCCATTTTAATTAATATATATAAAAATATATAATAAAAATTAATTTACCTAGATCGGGGAAATATAGTGGGTATTGAATCAGTGTGAACCGACGCTTGGTCAAAAACTGTGAAACAATTGTAGCTGTATGAGCAGACGAAAGACACCAATTACCAGAAGTGCTCAAATCTTTTCCAGCACTTGCCACTCGCTTTAAAAGTCGTTTCAAAACTTCCAAATAAAATGCTGAATTAACTGTTTAGCCAATCAGTACAAATCTATGGTCATTCAATCCTGAAGAATCGAAAAATAAACCTCAGAGTTTTGAGTGAAGAAGAAATTGTATGCTCAGAAAACAATAATTTAGCATCTAATGTGATAACTGAAAGTAAGCCTTTAATAGAAGCGCAACGCGAGTTATAACGATAGTATAATATGTGGATTGATCTTTTTAGTATATGTTGGAACATTGCACACACATTTATTTTCATCTTATTAGTTAAATTCCAGGAATTAAGCACAGCTATTTATTTCTGAAGAAAGATACAATTTTTTTCACCGTCCTTTGGTAAAGGTTTAGGTCGTCAGCAAAGAGTCATTTATGTAAATGAGAAAAAGTTGCGGACCAAGATTGGTTCGATAATCACCGTTTCGGGCGATGTTACTGTAAATGAAGGCAACAGACGTTCAGCATCTTCTATGTTTATATGACCACTTTCGAAAGCAGTTCATCATTTATAAATAATATCGTGGGAAGAAGCAGATTTATCATAATATTTATGTAACTCTTCTTCAGTTTCTTTAATGGGTTTTTTACGTAAAAGATAATGTTTAATTAACACACGAAATTCATTTTAGCCAATATACAAGGTGTCTGTAAATGGTCTTTACAAAAACCTGCTATATATTCCTTACAGCAAAATAAGCCGATTTAAGCAACTTACCTTAGTACAAAGTTGTTTAGTTTGGGCGCTATATGGTGCTGAAGTTACAATTCTGAAGTCGTTTTTTTATTATAAATATAAAATGCTTCACTCGATTTTGCTGAAATATGGTACGTTGACATGGTTTTATGAGACAAAAAAAAACATATAAAATTTTGGGCAACATCTTTTCATAGGCGTAGAATTGGGGTTTTTTAATAATTGCGCATTTCAAATTTCTAGGCCAATAGAAGAAGAGGGCTTTAAGTATAAAATTTGGATTATGTAACTTATTTACTATAGAAAAGATACTCTTCGTAAGACTCGATTACCGTCATGGTTTTTGTGAAATTTGTATTTTAATAATTCAAACTAACAGCAGAAAAAATATGTTACTAAAACATGCAAGTGTCCGCCATTTATACATATACAAAGATTTACACGATGAAGAAAATTAAAATGTATTTCTTCTCATAACTTCTTCTTGAGCTCCACCACAATTTCCATTAAATTTTCGAAATTCCTTAAATCAACAGTGCCAAAACAAATGGATAGGCAGAGGTAATAACGCCTCTATAAATTGGCCATTACGTTCTTCAGACTTAATCCCAATCGATTACTTTTTGTGGCGACATTTTAAGCCCACAGTTTAGATGACACCTGTAGATAATGAAGAATAACTGTGTCAACGTATTCAAGATGCAATAAATAATGTTAAAGCTGATGAACAAGCTATGCAAAAAGAACATATTAATTTTCTTCGTTCTTCTTTCTAAGACATATATTATTTTTTTGCATGTTTTAGTAACACAACACAGGCCTGCATTTTTCAACTCTTTGAATGTTGATTTAAAAATTTTAACTGTTTTCTAGTAATTGGGTAGCGCTGATTTCAAATCTGCTTTCATTTTTTTTGTATCACGTAAGGTTATTTTTCAAACCAGTAAAATAAAAAAATATAGAAAAAAACATGATTTATTTCATTTATAAGCTAGTTTTATATTATATTTAAAAAAATACAAAAATATACACATAGAAACTATTAGAAATAGTTATTTATTCTTTATGCTTCTTAAAAAAACGTTTTCGTTTTTCAGGAAAGCTTCGTTTGGTTGTTTTTCTGTCATATTCAGCTAAAGGAAGATCTGAGGGTAGTTTCTGGGGCAAGAAAATTTTTTTGTTTCAACCTAGACCCCAATACTTCAGAAAGATGTTTTGAAAGTCCCAAATCTCTTACTAAACCATTCAGTTCGGCTTGTGAAAATAGCTGAGGTAGGTTTTGACCTGAGGTTGATGGTTCAAAATCACTATCGATCTGTATGGAGCCGGAGTTGAAGAGGTTCCAATATCGTCTTGTAGTACTTTGGGGGGTATAGGTATAGGTACATGATTACTGTGAGGAACTGGTCTAATAGCTGATTTAATATTGTTTGGGTACAAAATATGTTTCAAACTTTTCTATTATGCCCCTTAATATCACAAAGACAAAAGTAGCAATCTTCATCATGATTTTGCGGTTCTCTCCAAACCATCGGTATTTCAAAATTTTCTATTCCCTTTGGTCCAATGTCTTAAACCTTCTTCACATACCTTACAAACAACATGCGGTGCAACTTTTTCAAGACGAAATATCCACAAATATAACAGAAATCATCTGGTTTGTTTTTGCAACACCGGCTAGACATATTTTTAAGCAATGTTTATTTATTAAATACCACGCGCAACACTAAAGACAAATTAATTTTACTTGTTTACTGATCCGACACTCAGAGCTATAATGAAGTAAATGACATTAAAATATACAAATTGTTTGGAGTGATAAACTTGAAATCCTTCTTCGCAGTACTAATAAAGTGAAAGCATAATAAATAGGATTTAGCAGGTAAAAATTCTCGGAAATCTTGTCCAAAATTAATACATGTAATAAAAGATTTACATAAGGTAATAAGAGCCTATTTAACAAATTTCTTTAAAACCACAACAGAAAATCATTTTTGGGTTAATACCTACAATTTGAAGTAGCACATTCATTTTAAAATGTATTAAAACGCCCTATATAAGATTTTTTTTATATTTTTTTTTCCTTTTGCGCAAAAAAAAATCTGTGGGTGGTAGAGACCAACTGTATTTTAATTAGTTATTGCTATATAAAAACTGAGCTTAACAAACAAAAATCACGTCATCACAAATTTTATGCAGGCCTGTGTAATTTTCTTTTTATTAAAATACAAATTTCACAAAAACCATGACAGTAATCGAGTCTTTCAAAGAGTACCTTTTCTGTAGTAAATAAGTTACGCAATCTAAATTTTATATTTAAACCCCTCTTCTTCCATTGGCGTAGAAATTTAATATGCACAATTATTAAAAAACCCTAACTTTACCCCTATGGAATCACGTTACTCAAACTTTTCATATGGGTTTTCTTGTCTCATTAAACTATGTCAATCTATCGAATTTCAGCAAAATCGCGCCAGCCATTTCATATTTATAATAAAAGAAACATTTCAGTATTGTAACTTCAGCGCCGTATAGCGCGCAACGTTGTACTAAGGTAAATTGTCTTCAATCGGCTCATTTTAGTGTAAGGAATATGTGGTAAGTTTTTGTAAAGACCATTTACAGACACCTTGTATATTTACGATTCTAAATCTTATATTTCTTATAGATTTGGACGAAATTTTGACAGTAGGCCTTTAAAACATAGCTGAAGTCAGTAATATATTTATAATGAAGAAAGTGTTGCCAACTTTTGAAAAGTCAGTCTTCTGTTAAATCGCCCTCGTATAATGTCAATGTCCTAATAATTAAGAAAATTTATTTTAAATGGTCAAAAATCAAATTATATTTATGTTAATTTTTTCAATAAATCGCTTATGAGTAATCGGTATACTATTATTTTATATATTTTAGGCAGCAATTCTTTTATATGTAGCATTAATTTTACGTTTTCTTATTTCTACTTTCGTTAGAGATGATGCGACATGTGTAGGAAAAACTAGTTTAGCGGTAGGAATACTTTTTGACAATAAAACAAATTCAAACATTTGACCCGAGACAAAATGCTTGACAAGATATTCCACTTAGGCCGGTTCGGACTCGAATTATAAATATTTGTTAATCGTTTCGTGCAGGTATACAAAAGGATGAATGAAATGCATCCAGGCTGAAAGTGTTGTGAACTTAAATTAGTTTACAAACATATTATTTAGCATGCTTCAGCTAACTTTCATAATGGCTTCTCCGTCTTTTTTAGACTTTAAAGAACCTATAAAGCAAAACAACAAAAAAGAAGAGCGACATAAGTGTGGTTACAACTGAAAGTACTCGGTTAACCAAAGGGAAATAAGAGCATAGCCACAACACAACATTTCCTTTTACATTAAGTTGCTTGTGGTATAATTCGTTTCTTATAATTTAAAAGCAATGGTTTAATTAACATTTTAAACGACTTCTTAAATGAATTATGAATTATTCATTACATTACTTAAAATTTCATGTAGGCAGTAAAAAATATGCTGGTTTTGTGTGCATTATTCCGAGAATTTTTAGATTATATGGAGCTTTGTAATTTAAAATTAAGATTTATAGAAAAGGTAAAAATAATATCGAGAGATCATTCCAATGCATACATCTAGTTACAAAAGTTTTATTTTTGCAATGTACGTAGATTTAGAAAGTGAAAATATATTTTTTCAATTATTAGACATGTACACATGGCTGTGAAGTTTGTTTTGGGTAAGTGTAGAATAATACAATGTGCTACCCAGAAATTTCCGGAATTTGACTGAGGCGCGCGAAGGCATGGTAGTACAGCTCTATAGCGTTAGGTGGTGTGAGTTGCATCTATACTAAGTCAGTCTGTCAAACAGTACTTTGCTAGGTGGTAACAAAATTATATTTGAGTTATTCTGCGACACTACAATCAGTAATGTGAAAGAGCAAAGAACGTGCAACAAATTATGCTTTCAAAATTGGACATGTGTCGGTTGATGATGATGACGTCCTACAAGATCGAAGGAGAGTAATCCATTACATTTGTAACATTGTCGGCTTGTCGTACGACGCAAGCAGCCCAAGTGGTGCAACAATTCATGGATTACACACCACAACAATGAGCCAACCCGGATGTCTCTTTTTGTGCGTCAGTTTCAAGCCTCAACGGAGACGGCAGTACTTCCTCACCCTCCCTACTCCTCGGGTCTTGACACTTGTAACTTCTTTCTGTTTCCGAAATTGAAACTGAAGGTCAACAGGCGCCATTTTGAGACGATTGAGAAGATCCAGACCGAATTGCAGGCAGAGTTGAACACGTTAAGATGCGAAGACTTCTAGCACTACTTCCAGTTATGGACACGTCGCTAAGATTGGCGTATTCATGCAGAAACGGAATACTTTGAAGGGGATGGTAGTGAATAAGTTTTGAGAACAATTTATTGTGTTTTTTTCACATTCCGGAAATTTCCGGGTAGGAATTCGTATTTCAATTTAATTATGTTCTTACACGACCATATCTATCTTGACTTCTGTCCTTATTTGTTTATTTATTTCAGGGGTTTCTTAGGTTCTGCTTTTAGTCTTAGCATCCAATCAGTAAATATCGTTAAGATAAATGATCCACAAAATTTTTTATACTTTGCTTAAAAATATTTCATATTTTGTATTATATAAAGGTAATTTAGCATAACAAAATATAAGTATCAGAATAATTGAAACATACATGAGTAGGTAAACCCCACCAGTTTTGAATAATACAGAGGTATTTTTAATAATATAAAATATTATTAAAAATCTGGTGTGAAGACAACAGGCAGCGCTGAATTTACTTCTACGCTCGGTCTGGATAATTTCTGTGATGTGGCGATGTGGTTCTTTTTTGTGAATGTGTCTGAAGATATCCTTTCTCCAGCAGGGGCTTACCGATGAGCCTGTAGAAAGGCGAAATACGTATCTACGCCTCTGGGGAGGGATATGTTCAGACACGTTCACAAAAATATTAATAGTGAACCTGTATTTGTGTTCTTCACAACAGATTTTTAATAATATTTTATATTATTAAAAATACATTTGTATTAAAAAATTTTTGTAAATGCATAACATTTTTTCATTGCCACCAAATTGCCTATGGAATCGTTTCCTTGACAATCACTGTTTGCTTGTTGTTGTGGAAAAGGTCAGAGATTCATTTCTTATTATTTCGCTTCAATACCTACTTATCGCTAAAAAAAATTAAATGGACAGTGATGATGATGTCCTAGTGTGCGGAACACCACCGGAAAGCTGCTGAACATGTTGTCTGCGTGTACTTACTTACTGTCTAAAATGTATATAAAAAACCATGGGTACGGGAAAGCTACCGACTTTCACGGCTTAGGACGAAAAAAGCCTTCCCGGACGGTTTTCTGATGGTTGCTTAGCAACGGACTAAAATACTAGACTAGCTTATTTTGGGATCTGAAATTGTGAACAATCACAAGCGTTAAGGGCTACCGGCCTCAGGCAAAATTGGTGGCTTCGGTGCCCTCACCCACAAACTATTACTTTCGACCAGTAAACAACCCTCTCCGCTTTTCGTGCTTATATAACTATATTTCGCAGATAAAGTACCAAACACTGCTAATTTGAGTCATAAAACTTGTCATTTACGTTTTCAAAATTTTGATGTAATAGCTGGCATTGTCACATCACATAGTGTGTCGGGTTCATTTTGTGCCATGGCTACTATATCCGCGACCTAATTAAAATTTAATTGATTCAGGTCTCGCTAGGCACTTGGTGAAACATATTAAATGATAAAGGTAAAAGAAAGATCACACTTGGTTATTTGTTTCACTGAAATTTTATTTACAAAATACGCTCGGACAAATTTGTTTCGAACTTCACAGTTCATTCTCAACTGAACAAGAAACGTTTTCTTAAAATAAGAATAGATTATTTAAGTAAAGTGGGAGTAACATTTTGAATAATATACCGGAATTATGTATTATGGGGGTTTTCCTAGTAATTAACGAGAAACGGCCTTAATAACAGGGGAGATTACGAACTCTGTTTGTTCATTTACTATATTTAAAGATTTGTTTATCGCTTTAGATATTTCCATGATTTCTAAAAGGTCTAATCGTTTACTTTTATTTGCAGAATGTAAAAAATCGTTTACTTTTATTTGCAGAATGTAAAATTTCAAAATTATTTAATGATACTGTTCCGGTTTCCCGGAAATATTTATAATAATCTTATATAATCTTATTTTTTACCTTTAGTTTCCTTATTAATATCATGTGATTTAATGTATGTTTGCTTTTGGACGCACCTGTATATTCGCATACATATCCATATAATGTGCACAAAGGTTTTTAACTAGAATTATTTTAGAATAAGATATGCAAATCTCGTTAACATTTGTATTACAGCCTTTATAATGCAAGGCCTTCGAAGGTAATTATCCCTTAAGTTTAGCAGATGGGAATTTGTGTAGCTTGCTTTGAAAGGTCCGATCCGTTTATAGCCATGGGTCATAAGAAAAATTGTTGTATCGAAACATTTTATTACGGTCATTTTATTATGCCTTGTAAAGATATTGCAATAATTATTTGTTCTCGGTTTAAATTTTGGAAATGCCAAAAAATACGTAGTCATTTCATCTGAGAGATATTGTTGCAATATCTACTATGAACCGTTACTTACACCAACCCCCTTTGATAAGGGTGGGGACCATTTTTCGCCAAGACAAAGTAAGGTAAGAAAAAGCAGTGTATTCGAGAAGTTCACCAGGGCAAGACATAACATGTCTTGGTCTTTAACGCAAAAACGAGAAATTAACTTAGCAATTGTTATGTATCAAGTGTAATAAATAAATCCGTATACCTATTTACATGCGAGTATCATTTTCAACAAAAACAAAAAAGTGAAAAATCCAGCGTAAATCGTTCATGGTCCTTCAAGAGCCGAATGTTTTTATTTTTATAAAAACAACAAAAGACAACCACATACGACACGGGGCAGCATCACAATCGATCCAAAGGTGTCAGCATCAATCAATCGAGACATTAGAAGTACGCATCTTCTTAGGACACCGGGCAGCATCAGATTGGATCCAATCGTGTCATCGCTAACAACAAACAATCAGTAAGTCCACTCATATTATCCATACTATATCCTTTTATTGGCCTTCTATTAGCTACAAACATGGCAAATTACGAGAATTTAGTGCGAAAACGTGGCGGCGTAAAGAGCCAAATGACACGTTTTTCAAATAATTTAGCGAATATAAACACACTAACACTAACTATCAATACTTATTCAGAATTAGAAGCTCGCATTGAAAACTTTTCAAAACTTTGGGATGCATTCAATAATATTCAAGATGAAATCGATGGGTTGGTAGAAAATGTCTCTACTCAAGAGAATGAACGCGAGGAGTTCGAAACACAATATTATCAGATTTTAGGTTCTGCTCGCGCTCTACTAAAACAATATGATATTCAACAATCACAACCTTCAAATAACGCCACGAAAAATGTAATATTGCCGTCAATCAACCTCCCTCAATTTGATGGTACATATGAAAAATGGTATAACTTCCGCGATACCTTTAAAAGCTTAATACATACGAATAAATCTATAAACGACATACAAAAATTTCATTACTTACGCATGTCTTTAAAGGGTGACGCCGCACACGTTATACAATCCTTAGAGACGTCAGAAAACAATTATAACATTGCTTGGGACTTATTAAACAAAAGGTTTGAAAACAAACGATTAATAATCTACAATCATATTCATGCGTTATTCAACTTAAGGGTTATTAGTCGCGAATCATATACATCCCTTCGTGAATTATTAGACGATATGTTAAAGCATTTGCGAGCTTTAGAAAATCTAGATCAACCGGTAAAATCATGGGATGCCTTAATCATTTATCTAATGTCAAGCAAATTAGATTTACAATCCAAACGCGAATGGGAAGCTTCAGTAGCTAACAAGACTAACGAAACGCCCTCTTTAGAAGACTTTGTGAATTTTTTAACTAACCGATGTAATTTGCTTGAGACAATACGGCCAAATAATTACAATCAAGCTGTGAAGGCTCAAGCAAACAAGACAAATAGCCTTACACTGATCGAACGTATAGTTAAATGTTCATTTTGTAATTCCGATCACTTTATTACTGCATGCAATGCTATCATGAAGCTTTCTGTTAATGAAAGAATTTCTGAGGTAAAGAGAAAACAACTATGTTTAAATTGCCTTAAAAAGGGGCACCTAATGAACAACTGTAAATCTAAGTCGTCTTGTAAACAATGCAATAAAAGGCATCATACACTTATCCATATGGAACGGCAACAAAATGCTAATCCTGAACCAACTTCTTCCAATCAAAATACAGCCGAAATAAGTATAGTCAACCACTCAGTATCAAGGCGGTCATCGCAAATATTATTATCAACTGCATGTGTTTTTATTAAAGAATTAAATGGTTCATGGATAAAATGTAGAGCCTTGTTAGATAGCGGATCGCAATCTAATTTCATTACTAGTGACTTATGCAACAAGCTTAAACTGTCATGTACACGTATACAGTCAACAGTATTAGGCATCAATCAAGCAGCTATAAATTTAACGCAAAAAACAGATTTACTTGTACGATCATTAGATAATGCTTTTGAGATTGAACTAGATTGTTTAGTAATTTCAAAAATCACTGAAAATCTGCCCAACTGTTCGTTCGATATTTCTTTATTAAATATTCCGAGTAACATTAAATTAGCCGATCCTACATTCAATCAAGAGGGTAACATCGATATATTACTTGGCGTGGGTGTATTTTGGAATTTATTATGTGTAGGTCAAATCAAACTTGGCACAAATCAGCCTATTTTACACAAGACCAAGTTGGGTTGGGTAATATCGGGACCGCTACCGCTTCCGTTAAACCGCAATAACAACTTCACTTGCAATCTGAGTGTCAATTTAGAGAAACAAGTAGAAAAATTTTGGTTATTAGAAAATTGCGATCAAACAAGCAGTAATTCTTATGCCAAAGACGGCAATTGTGAAACACATTTTATTAACACTTTCAGGCGCGACAATATTTCAGGTAAATTTGTTGTAAGTATTCCATTTACACCGGATAAGCGTAACTTGGGTAGTTCTCGACAACTAGCCGTGAAACGTTTTTATTCAATGGAAAGGCGTTTAAATCGTGATACCGATCTGCGATCTGAATACATTAAATTTATGAACGAATACGAATCATTGGGCCATATGACGCTAGTAAGAGAAACCTCACTGGATCAGTCAGCCTATTATTTTCCACATCACCCCGTAATTAAGGCATCTAGCACCACCACAAAAACGCGGATAGTATTCGATGGTTCCGCGCCAACAACAACAGGTCTTTCACTTAATGACGTACAAATGGTCGGCCCGGTAATTCAAAACGATCTGTTTACTATACTTTTACGCTTTAGGCGACACTCTTACGCAATAACCGCGGACGTAGAAAAAATGTATCGGCAGGTTTTAATAAGCGAACCTGATCACAAATATCACAGGATTCTCTGGAGAGCAAAACCTTCCGATCACTTAAAATGTTACGAATTGCAAACAGTCACGTACGGCACAGCATCGGCGTCCTTTTTAGCAACCAGATGTCTCAAACAATTAGCAATCGAATTTGCCTCTCAATACCCTAACGTTTGCGAGATTATTAACAATGATTTTTACGTTGACGACTTATTAACCGGCGCTGAGTCCATTCGTGAAATTAATGAATTAAAAAACAAACTCACTTTAATTCTAAGCTCTGCGGGTTTTAATTTACGAAAATGGGTTTGCAATTTTCAGGACAGTTCGGGAAATTCTGACAATCTAAAGTTAGTAAACTTGGGGGAAGATTCAGAAACGAAAACATTGGGCATCTCGTGGTCTCCTGTTTTAGATGTTTTTAAATACGACATAATGAATTTAAAAGAGCAAAAACACGTCCCAAAAAGAAACATACTCTCCATTACGGCAAATCCCAATCAACATTCATTAACAAATGATGCAAAACTTCCTGAAGCTCGAAAACAAGTAACCCTATCAGCGCAATTAGTTGAAAGCGATATATTTTACAAATTTTCTTCTTTGAATAAACTTCAAAGGGTAATAGCTTGGTGTCTGCGTTTTCAATCTAATTGTCAAACAAATGTCGCAAGTCGAAATTATGGCCCATTGACCGTAAGGGAATTACAATTAGCCATAATCTGTTTAATAAAAATTGCTCAGAAGGAGTGTTTTTCTCTCGAAATAAGAGCACTTAAAGAGCGAAGCTATCATACATTTAAGGGAAATCTATTAACACTTAATCCCTTCTTAGATAGCGACAACATAATGCGTGTCGGCGGCCGAATTAAACAATCGGAGTTCAACTTTGACAAAAAACATCCCATTATATTGCCTAAAAATCACATGCTAACCGAATTAATAATAACTAATGAGCATTTGAGACTTCTACATTGCGGACCGCGAGGGGTTTTGTATTCACTTCGGCAGCCATACTGGCCTATTTCGGGTACTTGCTTAACAAAAAAAATAGTACGACGCTGCATTACTTGTTTTAAAACTAATCCTCAGCAACCGCAACACATAATGGGAAATTTACCAAGTTACCGCGTTTCGCCACAACCTGTATTTTTTAACTGTGGCATAGATTATGCCGGGCCTTTTCTATTAAAGGAAAAGAAGTATCGCAATACTAAATTTATCAAGGGGTACGTATGTTTATTTATTTGTTTAGCTACAAAGGCAATACACCTAGAACTAGTAAGCGACTTGACAACCCAGGCCTTCTTGCCTACACTAAGACGCTTCATATCCCGACGCGGCAAGCCGGGAAATTTATACTCCGATAATGCTACTAATTTCATTGGCGCAATGGGCGAATTGAAAGAAATTTATAAATTTTTAAATAATAAGGATACCCGGCAATGTATTGTTAATTCGACGTCTGAGGAGGGTATAACGTGGCATTTCATTCCTCCGCGCTCACCTCATTTTGGAGGATTATGGGAGGCCGGAATTAAGTCTGTGAAATCACATTTAAAGCGAGTCGTTGGCAATAATTCTCTTCATTTTGAAGATTTTTGCACATTATTAACACAAATAGAGGCCATCCTAAACTCTCGACCCTTATCACCTTTATTTGATGACCCTACTGATTTAAATCCTCTCACTCCCGCTCACTTTCTGATTGGTAGACCTATAACTTGTATTCCGGAGACAAATTTATTAGAAGTCAGCGAGAATCGTCTATCACATTATCAACATCTGCAACGGATGTCTCAACATTTTTGGGCCCGTTGGAGCAAAGAATATGTAACGGAACTACAAACAAGATCTAGGTGGTCTAAGCATTCCACGGAAGTTATTCATAATGGAAGTTTAGTATTGCTTCGTGAAACTAATCAGCCCCCTTTGCGATGGAAGCTTGGCCGAGTGCAAAACTTCATCCAGGACAGGACGGTATAGTGAGAGTTGTGACCGTCAAAACAGCGGATTGTGTAACTAAACGTGCCATCAAACAACTGTGCGTTTTGCCTCTACCCAATGCATGAGATTGAACTCTATTACATTTTGAACTTTGAAATGTATTCAATACCTTTCAAGGGGGCCGGCATGTTCCGGTTTCCCGGAAATATTTATAATAATCTTATATAATCTTATTTTTTACCTTTAGTTTCCTTATTAATATCATGTGATTTAATGTATGTTTGCTTTTGGACGCACCTGTATATTCGCATACATATCCATATAATGTGCACAAAGGTTTTTAACTAGAATTATTTTAGAATAAGATATGCAAATCTCGTTAACATTTGTATTACAGCCTTTATAATGCAAGGCCTTCGAAGGTAATTATCCCTTAAGTTTAGCAGATGGGAATTTGTGTAGCTTGCTTTGAAAGGTCCGATCCGTTTATAGCCATGGGTCATAAGAAAAATTGTTGTATCGAAACATTTTATTACGGTCATTTTATTATGCCTTGTAAAGATATTGCAATAATTATTTGTTCTCGGTTTAAATTTTGGAAATGCCAAAAAATACGTAGTCATTTCATCTGAGAGATATTGTTGCAATATCTACTATGAACCGTTACTTACACCAACCCCCTTTGATAAGGGTGGGGACCATTTTTCGCCAAGACAAAGTAAGGTAAGAAAAAGCAGTGTATTCGAGAAGTTCACCAGGGCAAGACATAACATGTCTTGGTCTTTAACGCAAAAACGAGAAATTAACTTAGCAATTGTTATGTATCAAGTGTAATAAATAAATCCGTATACCTATTTACATGCGAGTATCATTTTCAACAAAAACAAAAAAGTGAAAAATCCAGCGTAAATCGTTCAGATACCATGTGCTGTTCCTTTATACAATGCTCGGAAATACCTGAACATTTCTTGGAATACAAGATTGCTTTCCTATGTTCTTCTATTCGTGTACGAAAGAATCTTCTAGTTTGACCTATGTAGAAAGCATCACAGTCTAAACAATTTAATTTATAAACGCCACATTTATCTGCTTTTTGGATTATATCCTTATTATTTGTCCAAAGTTTACCTAGATTTAATTTATTTACTATTATAGTTTTTATGCCTAGATTAACTAATCTATTATTAATTTTATTCGTGGTCTTTCCTATGTAATTTATTAAGCGATAATTACTTGGTTCTAATTGGGGTGCTGGATAAAAGAATTTATTAGTCTGTTTATGTTTTTTCTTTGTAATTAATACAAATTAATTAATTAAAAATATATAATATATATATATATATATATATATATATATAATAATAATAAATAAAAATTAAGAAAAAACATAAACAGACTAATAAATTCTTTTATGCAGCCCCCCAATTAGAACCAAGTAATTATCGCTTAATAAATTACATAGGAAAGACCACGAATAAAATTAATAATAGATTAGTTAATCTAGGCATAAAAACTATAATAGTAAATAAATTAAATCTAGGTAAACTTTGGACAAATAATAAGGATATAATCCAAAAAGCAGATAAGTGTGGCGTTTATAAATTAAATTGTTTAGACTGTGATGCTTTCTACATAGGTCAAACTGGAAGATGCTTTCGCACACGAATAGAAGAACATAGGAAAGCAATCTTGTATTCCAAGAAATGTTCAGGTATTTCCGAGCATTGTATAAAGGAACAGCACATTGTATCATTAAATAATTTTGAAATTTATATTCTGCAAATAAAAGTAAACGATTAGACCTTTTAGAAATCATGGAAATATCTAAAGCGATAAACAAATCATTAAATATAGTAAATGAACAAACAGAGTTCGTAATCTCCCCTGTTGTTAAGGCCGTTTCTCGTTAATTACTAGTAAAACCCCCATAATACATAATTCCGGTATATTATTCAAAATGTTACTCCCACTTTACTTAAATAATCTATTCTTATTTTAAGAAAACGTTTCTTGTTCAGTTGAGAATGAACTGTGAAGTTCGAAACAAATTTGTCGGAGCGTATTTTGTAAATAAAATTTCAGTGAAACAAATAACCAAGTGTGAACTTTCTTTTACCTTTATCAACTAATTAAAATTGCTTAATTAGTTCAAACTAAGTTTGTTCAAGCTAACATTCTAACAATTACAGAAAGATAGAATATCAATTTTTGAACTTTACTTTTTTCTAATGTCCGTCAATGTCTTAAACATGTTTTGCTTCTTCATTGTCACAATAAACTACAAACTTATTCAACCATTCGAAGCTGTGAAGTAATCAACTTCCAAGCGACAAAAATTTAGCCAGAAGGACCAGTAAAGCTAATTTCTCCTCTTATTGAAATATGAGACATTTCACGAACAAGTATTTCATCGCATTTGCATCTTAATCTTTATCTTCATGTGCTTCAGTAAACTTTAAAGTTATTTTCACTTGAAATAGTTCTACTAACAACCAGAGTGATCGTATTAGGATTAAACAGAATTTGCTTAGTAATCATTCCATGCTTATCGAAGTTTCTATAGGTTAAGTAAATTATCCACAAAACTTAGAATCCAAAAACAAGCCATTTGATTACTTAGACTACTTATGTCTATAATGTGTCAAAAGATAATCGTAGTGCCGAACGATATTTGTAGACGACATAAGATGATACTTGTAACATCTTTTACTCATAAGTATCATATTTTACATTTAAATAGCCCATTCGCATGTTTCCGAAATAACACACAACTCCTATTAGAAAACTCTTTTAGGTATAATTGCAAATTACAAAAATTTTGCCAGGAAAAGATATTTAAGTGAAAATTAAAATAAATATAAAGTATAATAAAATGAAACAATACCCGAAGGGAATTGCTACTAAAACTAGAAATTAGAAAGGAAATTAGGAAGAAAACTTACCATCAAAGACTTTATATTATAATCTAAAATTGATTTAGCGTGCAAGAGTGTTCATGAAAGCTTCAGTATTTGCGTTAAAATCGAAAGAATATATACATAAGTCATGCGCATTTTGTTTAATTTTTTCAACATATATGCCAGTTATGTGTAATGTGTTGTATATTTACAGTGACTCGTATAAGTATTCAAACCCCATATATGAAAACATATTTGTACTAGGGCTATTCTCTTAATGTTGAGCCTATCAAGCAGATTTATTCATACAAATGGTGTGACATTATAATTTCATCTTTTGTGAGTCTCTTATAAGCGTTAGATCACAATAAAGTATTGTTGCGTTTTAAGTTATTGGTGTTTGATTCAAACATCTCTATGAAAAATTATAGAAATTAATAACGAAGCAACAAATTTCTGCAACTTCAAACGTGAATTAAGCCAGCAATAATTTTCAATCCAATATTTCACTACGATCTTCCCAGATGTACATTCGAGTACTTTGTCAAACCCTACATTCTTAAATAAGTTTAGAAGCTTTTAGGTCAATTCTTCTTGATATACCAATAGGTCCAGCTCTCAACGGGCCATACCCAGCAATAAGTGGCAACAGCGAATCCCCTCTACGCGCAGTAACTTACATTACCATACATTGCAGAGTTATGAATTTAGTAAGACTTAAACCGCGCAAGGATATAGTCGTTTGCATATTCGTTCTGTATACGTAATTTGCCCATTTGTTTCAGATATAATAAGGTCGTTATATCTCCAAGTTATTATTATTGTATTCTTACCTGCTACGGAAAAGTAATTTTAAGTAATAAAAAACAATAACTTTTCTAAAAGATAAAAGTAAAAAATCAATAATTCTGCAAAATAAATTTTAATTCTAAGAAAGTCACTAAATATAGGATTCGAAAATACCGCCCTCTCTCCCAAAACAATAGCCGAGCCTATTGTAAAACTCCCGCCTCACTCCCTCGAGATTTCTAGGGGTTATTGTCTCGAAAATTCTAAACAGTTGAACTTGCAACTGTTGAGCTTACAATGTTCCCCAGCATGCTAGCAGATTTTCTGTGACTACACACTATATTCGTTAGTAAGTCTTGACTCTAAGGGACTGTTTCATCTTTCATCTGAGGAGTTCTTCCTGAAGTCAATTTTCAACCCAATCTACAATGCCGAATGAATGTCTCAAGTTGTATGAAAACCATAGCGAAATTTGTCGAAGCAATTCGCCCACTTTTTCATTAGTCCCAGGCTAATATCACTTTCTTCACTACTACTGAGCTCGTTCAAGACGTATCCACAATCTCATACCAGTTTAGATTTTATCTGTACCGAATCTAGAGCGAATCATTATTTGGCTGTCGGAAAAATATTGGCATGTGGGAAATCTACACTATCTTGTACGATCATTTGGACATAAAAGCTATATGTATAAAGAAAAAGTATTTTTAATAATATCAAATATTAATAAAAATAATAATATAAAATATGTATTATTAAAAATCGGGTGTGAAGAACACAAGTTAATATATTTGTAAAGGTATCCCTTCAGAGACGTAGATAGGTATTTCAGCTTTCTACAAAATCATGGAGAGATATAAAAAAAAGAACAACTCCGCTATCTCACAGAAATTTTAAGACCGAGTGTAGAAGAACATTCAGCGCAGCCCATTGACAAATCGCCGAAGCAACTAAACACTGCCTCAATAAGCAAAATATTCCATCATGAAATACACACAGTTTAATGCAGCAATAGATTTTCTGAAAGTTTAGATCGCCTAAAATCAGTGCCCCCTAACAAGAGTTGTTCATGAAAAGAAAACCATAATAAGTAAATGGTCATTCGTTGCAATATACCCCATATATTACCTACTTTTTTTCTTTTGAAGAATTGCGTTTACGTTTCATTAATTTACAAAAATATGTCATTAAACATTTACTAAATTTAAGCACTTAAATGTATTCAGGCCTCTTTTATGATTAAATAAACCAGTATGGATGGTGCTCTTCGGCTTGTGGCTCTTAGGGACTGTTTCTCGTCAACAAAGGATATTGACGTTAGATGAAAAGGTTTAATTACTCTCCATTCAATTAATCAGACATCAACACCATGTTGATACCATTGGCATTATCTTTCGAGAATGCGTTCCCACTTTTATCTCAGGCAAAATTTCGTACTATAAAGACGTTATAGATCATCTATAGAAGCAAATTAAAGGATGTGCTACCAAACAGGACTGGATTCTCTTCCACGACAATACTGCAAGTCATTCTGCTAGCATTGTGCAAGCAACGCTAGCAGAATGAAACACCTTACCTCAAAGGGACACGGTTTGAATATGTTGGGGAGATCCAAGCGTAAGTGACAACGATCTTAAAATCGATTCCTACACACAATTTGCCTAAGCTTGCCATAGACTTTATGATCACTGCCAATTGTGTATAGAGCGTGTGTTTGGAAAGCTAACAATACTTTTTAATTAGGATTTTTACTAAACCAGATCATTAAATTCCAATTATTTATATTTAAATATGCAGGGCGTAAATGAAACACGCTGACTTACGCTAGTATATAAGAGATATGTAAGACAACAATTCAAATCTATAAAAAATTTTATTCTACCGAAACTTAAAACTTTTTCGGAAACACAAACTTTTCAGATACAGTACTGTATTCACATTTAGAAATAGAAATTATATGTTTATAGGTTGTCGATTCAAGAAATAAATAGCTATTAATTTGTTCACAAAGTCCCCTTCACATTTCAGTAATGTAATACGTCTTTGTATGAAAAGTTTTATCAGCATGTATTAATTCATTTTCTAGATACAAATTTTCTTATGCATCAGCTGTTATTATTTATAAGTAGGTCAATGTCCTGATCCTTGTAATATACCGAATGTAATTTAGTTGTATTAATATTATATTCACGCCGAGAAATAATAAATTACATTCCTAATTTTTAATTGAATGTTCATATTTTTTTTTTTGCTTTATTTACCTCTTTTTTTATGACAATTTCTTTGCTCTAAAAAGGGTAGATTTATGTGAACACATGGAATTCTTAAAGGAGATGTTCAATGTGGTTGCCATTTGTGTAAATACAACCTTCTAACCAATCAGCAAACTTTTGAAGTATACGATCTAACACGGCTCTGTCTTCATGGATATCGACAACAGCTTGAAAAATATGCTGACGTAGATCGTTTTCGTTGACAATATCAGCGCCGTTATAAACTGAACCTTTCATGGAGCTCCATGAGAAGAAATAGCCATAGGAGTCGACCACCTCGTCCTGTCCATCGAGGATATGATTTAAAAAGATGCGCACTTCACGACAATAATGGGCAGGTGCATCATTATGCCTAAACCACATACAAGCTCGTGTTTCTAAAGGAACATCGTCTAGAAAATCGAGTAGCGAATTCTTCAAGAAATTCAAAAAGCTCAATCTATTAAGTCGTGTAAGTAGTTCGCACGGTTCTAGCAATTGATCCCGGACAATTCCGGCACACACATTTATTTAAAAACGGTGTTGGAAAGAACACTGATTTTTAGTTGAGACTGACGTTTACTACTTACGTCGATCACTGTAATCCGATAGTAGGCTGAAAAGTAATGCATACATGCTTGTACAACCTGAACAAAAATAAATAGCAAGATCTGGCAAAAAGTACATTAAAGTACAATTCTTAAGTTTCAAAATCATATATCTACTTTTCTGCATAGTCACCGTTAAGGCTAACATATTTTTCCCTACATGTAACAATGAAAAATTCTTCCGACTTTTCTCGAATCCAGGACTTGGAAGGTGCCTTTACTCATCGTCCGAGTTGTAATGATTACCCTTGAGGTCTCTCTTTAGTAGAGCTGTTTGTTCTCATCTGTGAGAGATACCCTTCGTGCACAGATTTTACGGTACCCCAATTGTTCAATAATGAAGCTGACACGTTCCTTGGATATGCCAATATGGTATTCGATAGGCTTTTGAGTGATTCACTGGTCATTTTGAATCAAATCGGCGACGAGTTTGCAATGTTTATCGTCTGTGTCAGTGATCGGACGTACGTTGCGTGCTTTATCAACAATTTCGGCTTTTCCAGGCTCGCAATCACGTAATTTTATTAGCCATCCATTTACAGTAGACCTATCGAAGGCATCGTCACCATAAACGTCCTTTAAACGAGGATAAATCTCAGTAGAAGTGACTTTTTTAACGGTCAAAAATTTGATAACAGCACGCTATTTAACTCGTGTTGCTATAACACTAAAATATGTCTCCATACTTCCACTTCTCAAAATACACTGGATGAATTCAACGACCTCGAACATGTGATGAGTATAGAGAGGGAATGTCACGTTCACATTCCATCTAGCGCGCTTCTGAAGATCATTTCGTTCGCGCTGTACAAGCATGTGTGCATTACTTTTCAGCTTACCCTTGTATATAGCATATAATATGGTTTAAAATTAATTCAAACCACAATGATGATCATGTACTCAAGTGCCTGGACGTGCTGGCTTCGAACCCAAAACATAAGAAGAAGAAGAAGATGATCATGTGCCTTTTTTAAGAAAATACTTAGAAAATTAATAGTTTATTAACTTGCGTTGAAACGAACAGCAAAAATATGCACTATTCAAACATGAAAGAAATGATTAGTCCAATAGATAAAAAATTGCGTAAAAAGAAAATCATATATGTCTTTAATTAAACTTGTTGCAAACATATATATAAATACATAACTAATTAAGTTGTTATTTGAATATTCGTACGCTCTCAATAATAATGTTTTCATCATGAAAATATGTAACATGCAATCTATTTTAATTTTCTAATGTTTGGTAACATGATTGATTATCTATACGGAGAATTTTTTCAGTGACTGTATGTATAACTCAAGGGCAACGTGTAAGCATTAGAAAAGAAAATGTATACAAACTAATAAAAAACAGATATGTTTCTATAGTTTACTGTATCACCAAGTGTTTATTTTGATGCACCTTCATCAACGTTGTCGTATTAATTTAAACCTAAACAATATAGCACTGTTCTAAAATTGGACATGTACTCGGTTTATCTAAGACTATTTTTAAAATAATCTAGAAAAGTAACCTGCTTCGTTAAGTAAAAAATGCAATTTTCAGTAGCCAGTGCACTGCAGTTCTATATTCATCCTCACAACGTTATTTATCAAAGTATACACGCAGCGATTTTAATAATTTTGAAAACTAAATATAAATACTAAACATGCAGAGAGTAGTATTTTCATAAATATCGGTTATAAACACAACTAATACCAGCTATATCGACCCTCGGCATAATAATAATCATTAATTCTTGTAACAGTAAACAACTTACAATTAATTAAAACGATTTAAATTGAAACACAAAAGGAATAATAACAATAAAAATAATATATCGTGAAATAATTCGTTATTAACGACCAAAAAATAATTTTCGCTCATATTTAAAGCTTTCATAAGTTATGAAAGCTTTGATAGTGATAGTGTACAGTTACAAATATGTATATTGCATGTCTGTTTCATTTGTAACAAATGCGTAATACGTGCTTAACGTATTGATATACTTAAACCTTTTTTGTATATTTACTGCCATCTGGCTCGTGTTAATGGACTACACCGATATACGTATTTTTTCGCTTATGTACCAGCTTAGCTGATCAAGCGAAAGGTCGCCTTTTTCGGCATAGTCTCTTTCGTCCGTCAGATGTCACTTATTAAATAGTGCCACCTTATAGGACGAAATTTCCTATATCTTGTAGGCGATTTCAGCGTAAATGTATATACAGATACAAATCTGTTTTTTAAAAAGATTTGCATTAATTTGTATTACATTGCTACAACAGCTTGACTGATGACGCCTATAGATGGCAGAAACACATGTCTTAAGCAGAAGTAAATGCTGAAAATACGAGGTGTATTGTCCATGTGTACAGTTACAGATATGTATATTGCATGTCTGTTTAATTTGTAACAAATGCATTTAAGATACTTTAACTCTTACATGTTTCGACACTTACGCATTTTTCAAAGTTTTTTTTTTATGTAAATATAAACATTCAATTACATATAATTACAAAAAGTGACAGTATTCACGTATTTTATTTTGTACTGTCTTATTTTATATGTGACGTTGTCATGGTTTTTATATAATGATTTAAAATGACATTCCGATGTAGAAATTCATGTTTCACATATTGCTAAGCCACATTAGTATTTGCCGATAAAATTTGGAATAAGGAACATACACACAAAATTTGATCAAAATCGGTTATGTAGTTTGTCAGTATATAGAGAATAAATGAAATGTTTTTTATTTATATATATACAGGGTGAGTCGTGAGGAATCGGCCAAACTGTAGGAGTGTATTCTACAGGTGAAAGTAATGTAAAAAAACTCAAATGTTGCTATCCGATTTTTATTTGTTTTCGAGTTATAGCGTAATTAAAAAAAACAAAATTTCATACATTGAAGTTTTTGTATTTTATTGGTATTATCGTTCTTTATAATATATTTTCAAAAATACCGCCATTCATTTCAAAACATTTTTTACATCGTCTACCAAGGGCGCTGGTTGCGTTCCTGATTGCGTCAGGTTGATGTTTGATATTGTCAGCAGCATTCATAATCTGTTGAATTAGTGCATCACGAGTGTCCACTATTACTTGATACACTTCATTTTTTAACCAGCCCACAAACAATAATCGAGTGGCGTGAGGTCTGGAGACCTAGGAGGCCAACCAATGTGACTACCACGTCCAATCCAACTCCCTGGAAACCTTTCAGCCAAATGTTGCCTGACTACACGAGCGTAATGTGCAGGCGCTCCATCGTGCTGGTAGAAGATTTGGATTCTGATGTTTATGGGAACATCCTCTAGCAGTCCGTGCAGTTCATTTTCTAAAAAATGTAAATAGGTGTCTCCCGTGAGGCGATTCTCAAAAATGTAAGAACCAATTAAAAAACCATCGATCATACCACACCACACGTTTACCGAAAATTTATGTTGAAACTTACTTTCGACTGTTGCGTGTGGATTTTCGTCTGACCATACATGCTGGTTATGACAATTATTAATACAATCACGGGTGAATGTCGCTTCATCCGTAAACAGTACACGCGATACAAAACGAGGATTATCATTTATCCATCGACAAAATTCCATACGTCTACGATTATCATCTCGTTGTAGGTGCTGTACTCTTTGTACATGGTATGGACGTAAGCCATGCTGGTGGAGTGTTTTTATCACCCTTGTTTGTGGAATGCCCAATTGAATACTAATTCTCCGTGAGCTGGTAGTTGCGTCTTCTTCTACTACATCCAGAATATCTTCTACTTCTTGTAATTGTTGTCGACTGCCTCGTTCAGATATTATGTTTACACTGGGAAGCTTTCCGGTCGCGCACAATGTGCTGAATACACTAATAAATACAGTTTTATTAGGATGTCTGTGATGTGGAAACCGTTGACGATATTCATTAGCAGCAGCTGTAGCATTCCCATCACAAAATCCATAAACAAGCACCATATTAGCATATTCTAAATTAGAATAAGTGTGTGGCATTTTAGTTTGTTACACTATAGTCGTACAAACGTCAAGTCAATGTCACAATACCCGAACACAATGTTATAATTTACTCCAAGGTATAGGGAACACTTTTTTATGATGGCAGTGCCCTCACTATATCAACGATGAACTAGAGGTAGTGACACTAGACGCATTATGCATACAAACCACTCTACACTATTTCTCGACTGCTTTCAATGTCACTACCGCTAGTTCGGAAAACCACGAACAGGTAGCACTTCAGCTAGGAAGACTTCCCTGTAATGAATTTCTACCGGGGTTTCACAGTTTTTACGAATACATACATAAACATGGTATACTAAATCTACATTTTTAATTACGCTATAACTCGAAAACAAATAAAAATCGGATAACAACATTTGAGTTTTGTTACATTACTTTCACCAGTAGAATACACTCCTTGAGTTTGGCCGATTCCTCCCGACTCACCCTGTACATATATATATATATATATATATATATATATATATATATATGTATATATATATATATATGTATATATATATATATATATATATATATATATATATATGTATATATATATATATATATATATATAGTAAATTCAATCAATTGGCGATTAAAGGTCTGGCTTTACTTCAAAGTATATATATTTAAAAGAACCCTACATGTTTCGGCAATGATGCTTTTATCAAGGATATAACATATTAAAAAAATGTTTATATTTTATATCCTTGATAAAGGCATCATTTCCGAAACATGTAGGGTTCTTTTAAATATATATACTTTGAAGTAAAGCCAGACCTTTAATCGCCAACTGATTGAATTTACCATATCATACCAACGTCACGAAAATATTATATATATATATATATATATATATATATATATATATATATATATGTTTTCTTTCAGGTTTCCGCGGGTAGTAGTATGTGTTGTAACTGGATTCCGGGTTTTCTTCCGCGTTTCCATTGTTTGGTCTTTGTAAAGACCGGTGCTGGTTTCTGGACGACGTTTCGGCAAAATCACATTTTCCATCTTCAGGTCTGCGATAACTGTCTGCTTCTGCTTTTGGTTACTCGTAAACTGACGTAGTCGAGTTTAAGATGGTTGTTATATACCTGCTTGGCGTTCTGGTTGGTTACACTTGGTTGAGTATGTGCGCGACTCCGTGTCGTTGGGCCTGTAGCTGGAGTGGGCTGGCTGGGTTGCGGTGTTTTTGTTTGTTGTTTCTTGTTGACAACTTCTTTGCTTAATACTGGTTTCCATGCTGTTGGTAGCCTATGGGTATCATCTCGCGAATTCAAATTGTCCGGACGTTTCTCAATTTCGATAGCTTCCCTGATAATTCTGGTTTTCATATGTTCTACGTTCGCCAATAATTTGGTATTGCTGAAGTCTGAAGCCACACATACAGACCGGTACCTCAACGCACAGTCTCACCATCACCCAGCTCTGTTACAAGCAGTAGTGAAGAGCCTAGTAACAAGATCACAGAGATTAGCAGATGAAGACAACGTCATTCAAGAAATGAATAAACTCCACATTGCACTCCAGCAGAATGGCTTTAGCAAACGGACAATCAACAAAGCATTAAAACCTAAACGAGCCACACCACAAGAGAAAAAAGAGGAACCAATAGCCAAAACCTACTTACCCTATGTCAAAGGTACCACCGACAGAATATCGAGAATCCTACGAAGACACAACATTGAAACACATTCAAGGCAGACAGAAAAATCAGCACAGTCCTTCGGAATCCAAAAACAAGAATACCTTTAGAAAACCAGGGAGTATATGAAATTCCATGCCTTAATTGTGAGAAGACGTACATCGGCCAAACAAACAGAAAGGTAAACGTAAGAAGAGACGAACACCAAAACTCCGTAAGAAAAGACGAGAAAACTTCATCTTTGGCTCAGCATGTAAAGGAAACGTCCCACACGATAGACTTCAGCAATACCAAATTATTGGCGAACGTAGAACATATGAAAACCAGAATTATCAGGGAAGCTATCGAAATTGAGAAACGTCCGGACAATTTGAATTCGCGAGATGATACCCAGAGGCTACCAACAGCATGGAAACCAGTATTAAGCAAAGAAGTTGTCAACAAGAAACAACAAACAAAAACACCGCAACCCAGCCAGTATATAACAACCATCTTAAACTCGACTACGTCAGTTTACGAGTAACCAGAAGCAGAAGCAGACAGTTATCGCAGACCTGAAGATGGCAAATGTGATTTTGCCGAAACGTCGTCCAGAAACCAGCACCGGTCTTTACAAAGACCAAACAATGGAAACGCGGAAGAAAACCCGGAATCCAGTTACAACACACACATATATATATATATATATATATAATTAGACCAGGAGTCTTTGTCGTTAGAACATTTATGGAGGATAATGTTTTTTTTGGGGGAATCCAGCAAAATTAAACTCTATTACTTAAGTCAGTTCTTTATTTTTTCATTCCAATATTTCGCACCGAATTCGCATGCTTCATCAGGGATCAAAATGTGAACTGATTTTTTTTGGAGAAATTACTCGTCTTAATATTTATAATGCTTTCAATATTCTAAATTTATAGTTAATTGACGAAGGAGATACTTGTTGAAACTTCATTATAACGCTAAGAAATAAATAATTAAACTTCTAGTTTCAAAAATTCTTTTTATTGTAAATACCACTACAATATTGTTTCGCCATACAATGGCTTCATCAGGTGGATGAAATACTACCTTCTTCCACCTGATGAAGCCATTGTATGGCGAAACAATATTGTAGTAGTATTTACACTAAAAGAATTTTTGAAACTAGAAGTTTAATTACTTATTTCTTAGCGTTCTAAATTTATACTAGTAATATCAACGACGTACACATTATTTATTCCGAAATTACATTTTAAAAACAGGACAACCACATTTAAAAGAGAGCCACAACACATGTTATTGTCACAAAATATGTGTACGCCGTTGATATTACTAGTATAAATTTAGAATATTGAAAACATTATAAATATTAAGACGAGTAATTTCTCCAAAAAAAAAAATCAGTTCACATTTTGATCCCTGATGAAGCATACGAATTCGGTGCGAAATATTGGAATGAAAAAATAAAGAACTGACTTAAGTAATAGAGTTTAATTTTACTGGATTCCCAAAAAAAAAACATTATCGTTCTATATATATATATATAGATTTAACAAACCAATGCCTTTTCATAATTACTACAAGCCATTAAGGGACTTTCACTGTATGTTTACTCGATCGTTACTGTATAAATTAACTGCATAATCTACCATTAAAACTCAAAAAAAGTAGGTTTACCTTAAACGGAAAGGATATTCTATATAAAGTGATTGTCAGATTTCTAGGCTTAAAATATTCTAGTCGCATTTATTATCTTCTTATTCCCAGATACATTTTCTACGATGGTAAGTAAACAGATATCTGCAAAGCTCTTTACATTTACAAAGACAAAAATAAATGGAAGCTTGGATGTACTTATTTCGTAAAAGGAACATACCGAATATTAGGATTCTTAAAACTCTTAGCGTAATGGCCTGGATACTTCTGTTTTGTTTTATTAGTCGAATGCTAAGCCTCTTACTTATACTTTATATTCCGATAGGTCCAGCTCGGAACGGGCCATAGTCAGCAATGAGTGGCAACAGCGAATCCCCTCTACGCGCAGCTGCTTCAATTGCAGCACATTGCAGTTAAGAATTTAGTAAGACTTAAACCGCGCAAGGACATAGTCGTTTGCATATTCGTTCTGTATACGTAATTTGCCCATTTGTTTCAGGCAAAATAAGGTCCAGTTTATTATTATTATTGTATTCTTAGCTGCTACGGAAAAGTAATTTTAAGTAATAAAAAAACAATAACGTTTTCTAAAAGATAAAAGTAAAAAAAATCAATAATTCTGCAAAATTAATTTAAATTTTAAGAAAGTCACTCAATATAGGATTCGAAAATACCGCCCTCTCTTCCCAAACAATAGCCGAGCCTATTGTAAAACTCCCGCCTCACTCCCTCGAGATTTCTAGGGGTTATTGTCTCGAAAATTCTAAACAGTTTAACTTGCAACTGTTGCAAGTTCGGTATTGTTAGAAGACCGTAAAGATTTTCTTTGACATAACCCCACAGAAAAAAATCGTTCTAATCTGCTGTTATGCGCGGGACAACCATCTTGCATAAACCAAATTGCATCAAAGTACGTTTAGTTGACGGACAGCAGGAATAATTCGTGTTTGCAGCAAATCTAAATATTTTACTGCATTCAAATTGCCGTCGATAACAAATGGCCCTATAATGTTATCACCCAAGATACCCGCCCAAACGTTAAGTTTTTCGGGGTATTGAGTTTTAACATTACGAGCAAGATGTTTATTTTCTCGAGACCAATATCGCACGACTGAGGGATTATGCTTGCCATGACGTGGAAAAGACGACTCGTCGGTAAACAGAATATTTTTTATAAAATGTTCGTCCCTGTTAGCCTTTTCCATCACGGACTCACAAAACTCCATTCTTGCAAAATTGTCCTCGGGAAAAATCTCCTGGCACTTTCGAACTTTGTAACTTTTATATTTGTTGCGTTTTAGAATCCGCTTTACTGTACTTCTACTAACACCGATTTCGTCTGCAATTTGCCGTGTACACTTAAGGTAGCCCATTTCAACTAACGAACAAACCCTCACGTCTCTCTCCTCCCGATCGACAGGTATTAGAGGGATATGAGGCTGTTCGTCAATTTGTTGGCATTTGCGGCAATTTCCGACTACACAGCCATATTTCCTAAACGCATTTACGATCCTTTCAATCGTCCAATGCGAAGGAATAGGCCGATTTACGTACTCTACAGCAAATAAATCAGCGGTTGTTCGACAGGAATTGCCGGCAAGATACCACGAAACTATTTGTACCTTCTCTGCGGTTGTATACACTGACATGATAACTACCTTTACGTATGCACAGCTAAATACGAATGACGGGCAATCTGTTGCGCTCGACCATCGGACTTATGTTGAGCACGCGGAGTGGCATCGTACACACGTTGCCACATCGCATTACGTTCCATACGTATATTGTTGCCTATGGCCCGTAGCGGGCTGGACCTATCGGTATATAACTATTATTCAAAATTTCTATTAATTCTGTTAATAAATTTTCAATGAAATATAAGTTAATAGTAATTACACCAATATTTAAAAAAATATATGTTGTAATAATTACAAATTATAAATCTGCAAATGCAAACTTTTACAACAAAATAATTTATAAATTTATTATTCATATTACCTTGTCTTCATAATATTACTAAAAGACAAATCTATAGAAATAGCTTATTACCATAGTGAAAGTCTATTATATACTGTGGGCAAAAAATATTAGATAAATATTCAAAAAAAAAGAAGATATGTTGAACAATAACGAGATACAATTGAAATTTCAGCTAAATATTTGTTGTTTTGTTTTATTAGTCGAATGCTAAGCCTCTTACTTATACTTTATATATATAACTATTATTCAAAATTTCTATTAATTCCGTTAATAAATTTTCAATGAAATATAAGTTAATATTAATTACACCAATATTTAAAAAAATATATGTTGTAATAATTACAAATTATAAATCTGCAAATGCAAACTTTTACAACAAAATAATTTATAAATTTATTATGCATATTACCTTGTCTTCATAATATTGCCAAAAGACAAATCTATAGAAATAGCTTATTACCATAGTGAAAGTCTATTATATACTGTGGGCAAAAAAACTAGATAAATATTCAAAAAAAAAGAAGATATGTTGAACAATAACGAGATACAATTGAAATTTCAGGTAAATATTTTTAATAATATAAAAATATTATTAAAAATTGGGTGTGAAGAACAATACAAGTTCATATTTGTATGAAAATATCTTTCCAGACATGCAGACAAGTATTTCGTCGTGCTATAGAATCATCAGTAGGTACATGCTACTGGAGAGATAACTTCACCATATATAAAACCCTTACTACATCACAAAAGTTATTAAGACACAACGCAGGAGCACATTTAGCGTGTTCTAATGTCAATGTTTTAATGTCAACAGCACAAACGTCAAAACAATCATCGCTTTCTTTATAGCAAGCGTAAATTAGCCAGGGGTTTCCATCTGACGAACACAGCCGCAACTTGCGGAAACTGTATCAATGTGCCTCCACTCTACATCGGATACAACCGATAGCGTAAATAACAAAATAATGTGAAACATACTTGAGTAGGTGAAACATCACCATATTTAATACAAAACAAAAACATTTTTAATAATATAAAAGTATTATTAAAAATCGGGTGTGGAGAACACAGATGGAAACCCCTGACTAAGTTTTACACTTTTTATAAAGGCAGGGATGGTTGTTTTGATGTTATTTTGGGTAAAAATATCTTTCTGGCAGCATGTACTGATGATTCTATAGTAAGATGAAACACGTGTCTGCATGTCTGAAAAGATATTTTCACATAAATATGAACTTGTATTGTGTTCTTCACACTCGATTTTTAATATTTTTATATTATTAAAAATATTTTTGTGTAATACAAAATATGGTGATGTTTTGCCTCTTCAAGTACCTACACTAGTTTGTCGATGATATTTTCGCGGTCTTTAATATAAAATTGTGCAATTTAGATGACTTTTTAATGCAGTTAAATTCGAATTCCAACAATTACACTCACAATAGAAAAAGAAAACAATGAACAAATACCATTTTTAGAGGATTTAGTAATTAGGAATAAAAATAAATATTTTCCGAAAAGAGGCCAATGTTAACAAGTTTATAACCGCGGTTTCGAATCATAGTTTCCAACAAAAGATGGCATCCTTCAATTTTCTTATAAAGATCAAGGTGATAAGTTTGTCTGTTTATTGTATCACTCAGCGTCCAGAAATCTGAACGCTGTCTTCAAAAACCATTTTCTTCAAATAGCGTTTAAATCATGTAACACATTAAAATCACTTTTAGGTAACACCAAAGATAAAATTGAAGTAGGACAAAAGTCTAGGATCTATGAAATAAATTGTAACGATTGTAATCAAAAATATATCGGGCAAACTAAACGTTTAATTTCAACTCGAAACAAGGATCATTTTGCCCATTTTAGATTTAATAGACCTGTGAAATCTAGCGTCTTATATTATTGATTAAAAATGTAAATAATTATAGAGAATTAGATAGTTATGAAAGTATTAATACCGGGGCTCCACACGGAAACTTAATATTGAATTATATCTGTTGTTTTTGGGTGGTTGTTAAGGATATAGGAGGAAAATGAACAATATATTTCATACCGCCACATCGGTGACCCGCCACCTACAGCCACACCCACTCCAAGATTTTAATGACACTATATTCCATTTAGTCGATTTTGAATGAACACAATTTTGTTGATATTCGTATGTTAAAAAACTAGTTACTTACATCATGAAATTTATGAGATATTTCAAGTTAAAAGTTTCAGATATTAGAAATTATTAACGAAAAATTATAAGTGGGTCATGGAAATATTGAAAACAAGATTTTTTCACAATATTTGAGTTAAATTAAAGGCTCAAATTGTTCAACTTTTAAATAAATTCTATTTTCAAAACATTTCTAACATTTTTGAACACTCCTCACAAAAAGGAATCCAAGGGAGTTAAATCGAGGGAGCGAGCTAGCCATTCAATAGAGCCCCTATGTCCTATCCAATGTCCAAAATCCTAACTTCTGTTGGAAGTATAATTGCTCCTCGTCTATTTCATTTATGTTTTCTTCTAGACACTGTATGATAAGAGGATGTATTAGCTCTTCCAAAAACTGTAGGTGCTTAGGTCCAGTTAAATTTTCCTGGAAGAATATTGGGCCTTAGATATTAAGAATTCCTGCCCAAACATAAATTTTTTAGGGATATTGAGTGTGGCCCCGGAAAATTGGGGATTTACGTCGCTCCAATATCGGCAGTTGTGTCTATTCACAAGACCATTTAAGTAAAAGCAACTTTCATCACTGAAGCAAATACTTCGCAAAACATTTCTGTTTTGCCAAATCATATCTGTTATTATTTCACAAAATTTGACTGTTCTGTCTAAATCGTGACAATCGTATGACAGGTTGACTTTGGCACTCCCGAAACTTCGGATAATTTTCTCAACGAAAGCTCTGGATCTAGATTAATATGCCCAAGAACTACTAGTTGCGCAGTTTCATCTAGTACACCACGATTATTCGTATTGCGATTTTTTATTATTTACAGATCCAGTTTGCAAACATTTTTCTATTAGCGTTCAACAGATACGTTTCTGTAAGAGTGGTTTTCATCAAATAACGTCGCCGTTTGAGAATAATTTTTGTTTGAAATTCCATATAAAATCACAATTTGAGTTCTCTTTTCCAGAGTGTAAACCATTTCAGTAAAAAAGCCAAAACTTTAACAACAATATTACAAATAATAAAATTAATGAAACGCAAATGTTTTTTTCACATAGGAATATCAAGAAAACTGTATTCTTTTAAAATCAACCAAAAAAATATACAGGGTGTCATTTAAAATATTGAACTGGAGGTGGCGGGTGACCCGATGGGGTGGTATGAAATATACTGTTCATTGCCCCCTTATCTCCTAAACAACCAGCCAATATTTCTAGTTTTTGTCTTCAAAAACACTAGAAATAATTCAATATTAAGTTTTCATGTGGACTCCTGGTATACATAGAAATAAAAGTAAAATAATGATTCTGACAATGGACCAATTCCTCAGTCCAGTTTATATGCTTTATTGTGAATATAGTCTTGTCTTTACGCGCCCCACTGGCGATTTGGGGAAAAACATAGGTTTTACCTTAAACAAAGACGCTACGTTTAGCACTATTTTCATTTTCAGCTTGTTCTACTGAAGATGGCAACTTACGTCTACATAATTTATTAATATATTTTGTGGTTAGGGATTTTTCTTGTTTCTGTCTGTTTCAGATTTCAAGCCACAGCCTCCACCTATTTCGGATGCTCAAATATATTTCAAATTATTTTGTTAAAAATTATAAAAATAATGATTATAAGAAATTTGCTAATTCAATATAAGGTGTCAGCCACAAAAAAAAGTTTTCAGAGTATGCCATAGATTAAATCAGTTATGTCTTAAGATTGATTAAGTGATCTAACCTACATTCGTACTATTAGCAATAGGTTAAATCGTAACTTGTCAATTTGACTTATGATTATTTACAAATCACACTTCGTCAATTCTCTAAGCTCAGACGTGACTTATATGTCTATCTCAGTCGTTCATGGTCTACCTAGGGTATAAATTTTGTGACTCGCCTTATACCATCTTTATTGGCTGCGAATAATAAGCGGAAACGTTCTAATGGAAAACTAAAGTACGTTTGGTAAAGAAAATTAAGTTTACTAATTAGTTTTACATCAGAAAAGATATATTAACATTGTAATAATAATAATAAGTACGTGTTTAATGCAAACTTATATATTAGAGTAAATCAAGTAAAATTACTTATGTAAAAGTTACTTGTCTCCGGATATTGAACGTCTAAAAATATTCATGGAACAGATAATGGTAGTACTCAGTAAACAAATTGAAAAATCCTGGTCTTAGGTGGCAGTTGTAAATACTAGAAACTCTTTTAAATATCGTTAAAATAAAGCATGTATTGTTTATTATCAAATTATATTTGAAAAAACAATTGGAAACATACTTGAGTGAATAAAACCTCACCAGTTGTTTGTACAAAACAAAAACATCTTGCTACCCCTAAAAACGTGTAGGCAGCAAAACCCCAGTTGGAATTAGGACGTGTCCTAATTCCGCCCCTGGTCTCAAAGGCCCTTCGAATAACTTGCCGGCCAGCTCAGTTAATAAATAAAGCGGGAGCGTCGTGGGCCAACACAACGCAAGATCTTAATTGGGCACCACTACGTTTGGTCTGGCAAGTATCTAGGCAAACGTAGAACACCCTCGGCCTTAAGGGCTTAAGAACACCTAAAAGGGGTGTTCGACTTCCAAGTAACAACTCAAACACTTTTGCTCGTTAGGGTATTAAGGCAAACAAACGCAAACTCGGATATAACAGTAACAAATAAATTTATTGAACAGTCAAGTGATTAACTAATAAGGTTACAAACAAATCTAGCGCAAAACAATTGATTAAAGAAATTGTAAAGAAAAGTAATTCCAAAGATTGTACTGTAATTGTCAAGATAATCACTTAAACATTAAAGAAAAACAAAGTATGTTAAGAATTTGGATCTAGCGTCAGTAGATCATCAAAGCTTTGAAGTTCTTTACATTTCTTACGCATCACCCAGCATTAAATGTTCAGCAGTAATTAAAAAGGTAAAGTAAAACTAAAGTGACGTAAACTAATTCTAAGGAAATCACAAATTAAGTGAATCAAACTATTCAGGGCACAGCCCGTATATACTTAAAAATAAATATCAGTTGAGTAACATTCAAAAAAAATAAACACTAGGAGGTGTTTTAGATTATATAAGTGGCAATAGAGACATTGGTTCTCTGACAGGAATCAAATTAATTTTATCAAGAGTAACTTAATGAAAACATAAAACGTTACCCAAGTATGAGTAAAAGTAAAACTAGGTTCAAAAGTATATAATTAGAGCGTTTAAGCCACTTGGATTAATTAAAAGAAAATATAAATTAAATTTAACGTAAGCATATAACTAATCAAAATTAAGTCAATAAATTAGATGAAATTACAAAAGTATTCGGAATAAATTTACTTTAAAGTAGTTTTTCTGTTTTCGTCAAAATGGCGTCTCGAACCATGCAGCACGTGGTTGCACACAAATTTGATTTATATAATAGAATAAAACTATTAAAGCCAAAAATTACGGGATTTCGTCGTGAGTCTGGATAATGCGTTAATTTCAAATTTACCACACTACCTTGCGAGAATTCATTCATAAGCAGTGGCCTCCAGAACTTGGTTACTGGAGTCCAGGAAAACGTGGATGTCGGAACTCTTACTGCCGGAATGCTGTCTGAGTCTGGATTTCCCGCGCAGAAGTTAATTGGCAATCTTCCCCTGAGCCGGAAACTACAACCCTAAATTAAGGAAAAAGAAATCGAATAAACGGAAGTTCATACGACACAAAAGAAAAACGGAGTACGTTGCTGTGGAAAAAAAATTACAGCCGTCTCCAAGTTTAAAACTCACCTGAAGCACGAGGTCGAATAAAACTTACACAAATGAATAATTAATTCCAATAAGTCAAGTATGAACAAAGCCTACCTATGCAGAAAATTTTAACTGGGAAAAAAACAAAACTTGACTTAGGTTTCGAACTTCTGAGTACTTCAGAGCTTGCACGATAAAGATAGCGCTTCTTACCTTCGGCTGTACGACATTTATAGGAGAAGGTAAACTGCGTCATAGTCACAAAAACCTCATTCCAACGGAAAATGTTAAAAATAAGGAAATAATAAACCAAAAACCCAGACAACAACAGGGTCTGAATACAGAAGCTAATAAACTGAAATTCGGGAATAAAATCGCAACAAAGAAAAAGGTAATTGACCAATTTGAATCACAGAAAAATACAAAGCAAACTAAAATGGAAGTAATCATATATGCCGCGTAGATGGCGTACAAAGCCAATGACAGGAAAATTCCAAAATAAAACTTAAAATAAAGGTTAAACAATCAAATAAATCGCCCTGAAAGAATTACCAAAATTCCATAATTAAAATAATGACTCGTTCAGTAAATAATAATCGTTTAAAAGAAACGAAACTCGCATAAAGCATAATAAAAAAAAACATGAGTACGCATAGATCACACAAAGGCGACTGCGCAGAGAAGGCAGGAAAATTCTCCGGGAACATTAAGGATATACGATCCTCCAAAACATTTGAACATAAGAAACTTTTATAATAATAACGAAGTTTGAAGAAGCCTAAATGGTTCGATAATTAGGAAATATGACAAATAAAATGTAAATAAGTGGAAGGACAAAGTTTGAAAATGCTACGAAGGTTTAAAGTAAACAAATAAAGTAATAACACGTTCAAAAATTACCAAAAGGTCTCAGAAACAATTTTCTGGGCGTAACAATCTTTAATAATATAGAAATACGAGTATTATCAAAAATCTGGTGTGAAGAAGTTAATATTTGTGTTCTCGACATTACGCAATACATTTTTAATAATGTTTGGATATTATGAAAAATTATTTTTCCATAATTGACAATTACAGTTTCATTCAGTGTTTTTGTTATGTGCAGAAGGCGATTTGAATTGGAGAGTGGCTTTTCAAAAGTAAGCAGTACTTTCGCCATAATATGTATTATTGCTGTCTTCAGCTACATTTTAACATATTGCCAAAATTTCTACCTGTTTCTAAATTTATATCTATCAAATAGATAAGTTTGCATAATCTTTTAAACCAAAACTATTCGCGGTTTCGTGTTAATACGGAGAACACAGAATTTTGTGTATTAAATAAACAATATCTTAATACGGAAGAATCATTAATGAAACTGAAGAAAAGTTAAAAATATATTTTGATTAATCTGCTCCTTGTCATGTAATGATTTGTAAGTGGTGCATTTAAGCACAGAGTAAATTGAGCCATTGTATATAATATAATGTGATAAATAACAAGTGTTCATTTGAAAAGTCAATCTAGTAGTGAGAACATTTTGAATGTCGTAAATTAAAATTTACTAATTAACCTACGAAGTCGTATATTTTGACAGTTTCATACATACAAATAAATAACAAATAATAGGTATTTATTGAAAACTATAACAAATGTTGAAAATGTTGTCCTTCGAGATCAATGCACTTTAAAATCCTCCGTTCAAAATTTCTGATGATATTCTGCAACATTACTGGATTGTTATTAATTTCCATGCATTTCTGTTCGATTCTCTGTAGCATATCATTCAAATTCAATATAGGTGTTCGAAATATGTTATTTTTTAGATAAGGCCACAAAAAGAAGTCGCAAGGTGTTAAATCGCATAAACGCGCAGGCCAGGCAATTTCAGTATTTCGACTAATTATACGCTCATACGCTCCAAAGATTCTGCAGTACAGTGACAAGGTGCTCCGTCTTGTTGTTGGATTGATATATTCAATCAGTAGATCACTGTCGATGGGGAGATGGTAGCAAGGAGGAAATTCGAAAGATAATTAAGAAGAAACCCTCAAAAAATACCAAAATTAATAAAGAATCTCAGTGGAACCAAATCATGGAATTTTGCATTCAGCAATTTTTGCAATTAGAATCAAATTAACGCAAGAAATTACCATTCTAGAAATTGCATTAACATTAAGAAATTATGCTTGCAACATGAGAAGAAAAGACGGCCACAAATATAAAGAGTGCGTTGTTAAATCATTACGGAACTCGCGGAAAAGATTATACAAGAAATTTTTTTTACTGAATTTTATATCAAGTTCAATCCATTTACTAACATGGAATTTAGTTAGCAAGGCTAGCTTGCAATTATAAAAGAAAGCAACTGCACCAAATACAAGAAAAAGAAAGGTTAGCGCAGTTGCATTTACAACAGAAGAATATAAAAAACTGTAAAAAGTCTGGAACGAGAATACGCCTGAAGGACTTCAAAAAAAGTTTTTAACATTGTCGCTAAAGAATTAGCATGACGTGGTAGCGAAGGTGCGTCTGCATCTATTTATCACTTCAAGAAAGAAGCTAACAATTCTGGAAACTTCAATAACCGAATTGAATACAATCCAGTATTTAATTAAACGAACAATGAACGGATAAAACTTGCTGTGATAACAAATGGTTAATGCCTAATACAGTAGATCCTGATGTGTACCCAGTTCGACTGTTTCTAAAACTAATGGGAAAACGATCAAATAAAGTAACGACCGATAGGTTTCTCCTGACACCAAACAATAATTGGAGATGAGGAAGTACTACAGCATGGTAAAAAAACCCGCTGTAGGTGTTAATACTATCTCCAAATGGACAAAGAAAGCCGCTCAAAAAGTGGGAATTGATACCACCAACAAGAAAGTGACAAATAATTTTTATAGATCAACAGCTGCAAACCATTTCGCGAACGCAGATATACCAGAGCAACAAGTCGTGAAGGTAACTGGTCACAATAACTCAAAATCCTTAAAGACTTATTTAAACATGCAATACACGCGACATTCTGAAATAGTAAATAAGATGAGAGGGATTGAAACATCTAATAGTGTTTCAGTTTCCCATACCGAATAAGGTAACCCACAAGTTGTATATCAAAACTGTACATTTAACGTTCAAAATATATATTGCAATAAATAAATAATTATTATGTTGAGTATTCTGTAATTAATTATTTACTGTCAAACCGATTGATCTTTTAAAATTTCTGACTTTTTTAAAAATTAATTTTGTGTTCATCATATTTTCTCACCAAATATAACACATTTTATGATTAATCAACGATGATACCACTCGTTAAAACCTATAGAAAATTGAACTCGTACTTTACACTCGGTCAATTTTCAGCGGTTTTAACTCGAGCTATCACCGATGATAATCATAACACTAGTTATATTGTAGATACCTGATAATGTTAAGCGAGCCACAAAATTTGTTTCCTAGGTAGGCCGCGAACGACTGAGATAGACATATAAGTCACGTCTGAGCTTAAAGAACTGACGAACTGTCATTTGAGTCAAATTGACAAGTTACGATTTAACATATTACTAACGGGTGTTCAGAAACATTCGAAGTCAAGTGGGCTCTGAACAAAAAATCGTATATCTTTACTTAAGTATCTGATTTGTAATAATTATTAAATGTCAACTGTTGTCTGTCAAAAAAAATCAATCTATCTCAGACATGACTTCATATTTTCAAGGACTACTTTGACTTCGAATGTTTCTGAACACCCGTTAATAGTACGAAATGTAGGTTAGATCACTTAATCACACTAAGACATAACTGATTTAATCTATGGCATACTCCGAAAACGTTTTTGTGTAGCTCACTCCTTACATAATTTTCGTAATTTTCATATCGACAGAGGATGCTAGGATCATCAAAATGAATATTTTTTTGACGTTTGACAACTCTAATAATGTGACGTACTAAATTTTTATTTTTTATTATTAATATAGAAAAAAATTAATTTCGTGCCTTGACAATACACTACCTTTTTTGTGGAAAAACAATTGAAAAACTAAAAGGCAATGGGAATTCTATCCCTTCACATGGAATGGTTCAAAAATTGTTTGCTGCATTTTGTTATGGGCATATGAGCACGGATGACATTAACCGGTTCTTTCTTTACAGTGACTATCAAGAAAAGAACTAACAGAATTTGTGATATGGTACTGAAAGATTGCCAACTGAAGATATGTGAAATACCTCACTTTGTAAGCATCTCTACTAAACATATATTCATTAAGGAGTTGTCTCCCCAATTTCCTTTCTAATTTCTACTTTTAGGTGCAGTTCTCTTTGGGCACTATTTCGTTTTCTTATACTTTTTGTTAACATGATGTTAATTTTAATTTTTTCTTAAATATCTTTTCTTGACAAATTTTTATGATTCACAATTATACCTAGACGGGTTTTTTAGCAAACAAACAAAAAATTAAAACAATGATAATTGGACCACAAAATGAGAAACATAACATACAAATAGACAGTCAAATAATAGAATAAGTCAACATATTTAGGAGTAGTAATAAATAACGAAGGAACCTTAGAGAACGAAAGAAACGAGAGAATAGCGAAAGCTGACATACTGTACAATAACATAAAGAGCAACTTTTTAGATAAAAAAGAAATACCCATAGAAATTAAAATAGAAATATTTTAAAGAACCGTAAAACCTATATTGACGCATGCGTATGAATCCTGGACAAGAACACAAAAACAAAAATGTAGACTAACCACTACATAAATGAGATTCTTTAGAAGGATAAAAGGGAAAACAAGAATGGATAAAATTAGAAACCAGTCGTGGAACTATGTAACTTTATAGAAATAGAAATACGTAAGAAATGGAAAAGAAAGAAATTTCTTTTCTACATCCAAACGCTACTAGGTAATAAATTTCTATACCGCTCGTAACTTTATCGTAACTATTCGTTAACTGTCAGTATAGAAACCTTGTTGTACTAGAATTTATGGAAACACCCAGGGTGCTGTCAAATTTGAAGGAAATTTGTATTGATTTATGTGCATGATTGATATTTCGGAAATGGTATTATGCGCTCGCATAAGTATTACGCATTTGAGATTACCTATGTTGTTATATGTCAGGTATTACCAAATAAGTACATTTTATATTTAAGGTGTATTATTTGTTATTTTTTTACTACTTTTACTACTATTTTTATCTATAAGTATCTATAACTATATAGCAGATAATATGACTAAGATTTATATTGTCCCTGTTACATATTTCATATAAAGGTGAAAGTAACCAAGATGCCGATAATGTACAATTACTTTGTTGAACTACAAGACGATCGCAGCCGCAACACAACTAATCCACTGGAATTACCTTCGGGGATTATTCAAGGTAAACAAGGAGCTGCTCCAAATATTAGTCGATCAACTTTCGATGGCATCTGGCATTCTAAATACAAGGTTACAGTTATAGTTGCGAGTCCTAGCTGCACTGCGGTTTTTTGTAACTGAAAGCTACAAAAGGAGCATAGGAGAAGAAATTACAATAACAATGAGTCAACAAAGTCTTAGTCATTATATAACTGAATCTGCAACTGCTCTTGAGGATATTGCCCAGAAATGGATTTACTTCCTAACTACAGAGAAACAAAAAAAACACATAAAAGCAAGTTTTATGAAGAGATTAAAATGCCAGGTGTGATAGGAGCGATAGATAATACACATGCTGCGATATTGAAACCTACTCAAGAAGACCATAATCAATAAATTGCAATAACAGTTAACAACTATGGTTAACCATCCGCACCTTATTTTGTTATGTATTATCGATTAATATAACCTTAAATAATATAATATCACAACATTGCACGCTGTCATAAATACAAATAACAAGTACATTAAAATTTTCGCTCAAGTAAGCCATGTACACAAAAAGTATGTCCTAACTTAAGTTATTAGAGGAGATCTGTCATTATAATTTCAAACGTCATGATTGTTAAAAAATAATTTGAAATCCTGACTTTTATATTAAATATATTTATAATTTTTATACAAAGTAATAGAATATTATAAAAAATGTGTAAAATGTTGACCATTCTCCACCAAGCATAATCGCACTCTATTTCGTGGAGCATTGAAAACATTGATCAGTATTTGCGGTGAGTTATTGATGTGTTCACATTTTTCTATGATTTTATGTCTTAACTCTTGTAGATTATTAATTGGTGTTTCATAAATAATATTCTTTATATATGGCCACACAAAAAAATCCATGACTGTTAAATCACACGATCGTGGTGGATATGGAATCGCTGTATTTCTACTTATTATCCTATCGCCATAAAATTGTTGCGAAAACTGAATATTTTCAAGTGTAACTTAAGATGTAGCCCCATCCTGTTGAAAATATCCGACCTGGAGTTCATCATTTGTCAATTGATTAGTAAAAACACTGAGAATTTCGTTACGATATTTCTCCGACGTTATCGTGCCTTCAAAGAATATTGGTCCTATTAATTGGTGACGACTCATACCTACCCATACGCCTATTTTGTCTGGATGTAGAGGAACTTCTCTGTAGAAATGAGGATTTTCACTGGACCACATACGCATATTTTGCGAATTAACATAACCTTTCAAATAAAACCAAGCTTCATCGGTGAAAAAAGTATGATTTAAAATATTGTCTGTCATTGTTTGAATAAATCATTGGCAAAATTGTGTTCTTTTTTCATAATCCGTAGATAATAGATTTTGTACAGAAGTTGATTTATATGGATACATGTGCAAGTCCTTTTTTAAAATTTTTTGACATGTTCCATACGAAAGCCCTAATTGTTGCGAAGCTCTGCGAATAGATGTTTGAGGAGATTCGTTAATAATTTGTCTGACATTTTCAATTACGCCGCGACTTCTCTTGAGAGGAGGACCGCTTCCTTTTTTCCTTAAAATACTGCCTGTTTGACGAAAAAGATTTACACAATGCATTAGCGTATCACGGAAAGTTTTATAGCTAGGAATAGTATTTGGATATCTCTCTTCAAACTCCGCAAGGCAATTTTCTATTGAATGCTGCCAAATACCATCAATTTTTTGAGGTGTCAGGAAGTAACATTCTACCATAAACGCTTTATGCATATCATTAAAGGTCATTACTTTTTCTTTTGATGAAACTTTAAAATATATATTTGACACTGACAGATGTTTGAAATATCATCTTAATGACAAAAGCTACGACATAATTTTTATATACACGGCCAGCTACGAGTGAAAATTTTAATGATCGCTCGTTAGTTGGAAATAGATAGCCCTATATATTTACTGTTTATGTGAGAGAGATAAATGTGTTAGAAAGAGCTACTGTTTGGTTGTTACTTCGGTTCACTCGATCATTAACGAACTATTTACAGAGTCCCGATTAATGATATAGAAATAAATAGCAAAGAAATTTCCTTCACGTAAAGTTCCAAAGTTATATAGTTCCATTGTAGGTATTCAACATAGTTCCTGTTGGAACAACAATAGAACAAGGTCGATTAAGATGGTTAGGCCATGTAATGAGAAGAGATGAAAACAGACTGATCAGGCGGAGGCAGGCCAAGAAGAAAGTGGAGTGAAGAGGTGCATACAGCAAAAAATCGTGGGAAATATCTAAATACTGAATTCCAACATAACTCGACACCAAAAATAGTTTACAGGATTCCAAGTGGATTAAGTAAGTAAGTAAAGCTTTTCTAATAGGAAATGTGCGTTACTTTAGAACCATAGAAATGAACTATTTCAATGTAAAATGCGACACTTATATATAAAAGACATAAATATCATGTTATGTCATCTACAGATATCAGTAAATACAATATTTCAAACAAGAAGCAAGCGTTTCAAAAATAATTGAAAAAATATCATGTATATAACGGTCTAAACGGACAAAATTAGACCGTTCAATGTCCTCGGGACTAGAAGCCGTTAGGAAGTAATGGCAATCCTACAAAATATAAATTTTATGCTAAATACATGTTTGGTACGATAAAAAATGTGACAAACGACGAATGTATGATTTTAAGTGTGGGCTCTACGTTGTAATATATATTTTGTTATTGAGTGCGTTTTACTTAGAAATGAATTTTTATCTTTTATGTGTGTAGTCTAATTTTACATATTATAAGTTATATAAAAATAAAAATATATTTATCCTTTCATATAATACATGTAATATTCAAGATAACAATTATTTTAAAAGTTGAAGTATTCACTCAAGGAGTATGCTCCTAAATTTAATAGAAATCACTAAAATCTCTTCTTTAGAATTACTAGTTTTTCTGAAGTCTTTATAAGTAAAGCCGATATATTATAAATACGTAGATGTTGAAATAGTTGGATTTGGTATCGAGAAAAGATTTTCTCTGTCTAGATAATCTAGTAGACTTTGTAGATTTCCCACTTTAAGTGGGGATATGACAAGCGGCCCACCGTAGGTAGGAACGCTTAAGATTCATTTCTGAAGGCACTGGTATTTTTGAACGAATTAAGCTTGATCTCCACAAACCTTTGTAACTATCACGCAGATTAACCGTGTGATATATATTTTTTTTATTTCAATCTGACATTCTTTATTCCTATAGGAGGTGTTGACGACTTCAGAAGGTATTTAAACGTTGCTTCCTTTATATCAAAAAATTGGTGTTGATCCATTTTAACTAACTCAAAAGACGGAGGATTTTGTCTTGCGTCACAGATTAATTTGTACCATTCCTCTGAAGTTTCAATGCGTCCCTTTCTTCGATCCTTTTCCTCTATTATACCAAAATCGTGGTCGTTAGGCAAGTAGGAATAACAATGCATTGGGAATATGTACAACACAGTCAAATAATTTTAGGACATGCATAATAAAATACAAGATGTGAGGCATAACATAATTCTTATTTTGACCGGGGTAACCATCGCGCGGCAATACCAAGTATCTACTAGTTCTCTCATGAGTATTAAAATAATACAGTAATGTGAAAGTTACGTCATTGTTACCCTTGTTAGTTTCTCCATATGTTCATATTGTAGCTTCATCTGTTCCTAAGTCGTGTATCCCTAGCACGTGGTGCCAAAGTTGACGTACATAAAATACAGGATTAGAGGGCATGTGCGGTAGGGGTAGATTTTGTATATAATCAAAGCTTAAATACACAACTTTTTCTGGTTTAGCTTTTTGCTTATAACGTTTCTTCAAAGTGAAGAATGCTTCCACCTTCCTGAGGTGTAGTTCTTTTTCCTTATTATATTATTTCCATATTGTTGTTCGCAAGTCTTTAAGTCAAGTTGCCACATGCTGCGCAGGTATCCGAACGCAGATACCCAAATTTGATCTTAAATTCTGTCTTAAAAATCGTCCAATAAATTTTATAAAGAATGTTGAGCTTGTACTCTTGAACGAACATAGAATATATTTCCTTTACCGTTAAGTCTTCAGGAAGAGAGGCGTCATTTTTACGTCTTGAATAATGCGACTGTCTTGGCTTAAATGTTGAAATACGTTCTTTAATTAAGAATATCAGTTCTTGTGAGTAATTTCACGGTATTTGTGCATGTCTACCTCGTAAATTTTCAACAGACCGCCCTGTAGTGACCAAATTGTTTTGTAATCTGCATAGTCTGGCTTCTTTTATACAATGTATGCATAAAAGCGTTAGCTTTTTCAAAGTATCGCAATTTTGTACATCTAATAAAATGACATATTTTTTAAAATTATAAAAGTATTTGCTTAAACATACCTGCAATTTCTTGTTTATCTTGTGACTTACATATCCTTGTCCAGCAGTAATGCGTTTTTTAATGGACTCTGATTTGCGGATTTTCTTGATTTTTTTTGCATGACCACTGATGAGCTGCTTCTGTGGTTTCAGCACTCAATCCAGGTCTTTCATTACTGCTCGTACTTTCCATTTTCATTACTTATTTTATTCTATTCCGATAATTCAACAAAACTACAACGCTTTTATCGTACTTCTACAACCACCATATGCAATCCTCACGTAAGTTGTTTCCGGAAAAAACAACACATGTCCGCACTTTTATTTATATTATAAGAAATGCATAAACTTTGAGGCTATGTAACTTTCATGTTATGCTGCTTTTGCGGGAATTTGCGGGAATCGATATACCTAAATATAAGCTACCGCTACTAGATGCTTGGCTCAATTTTTCAATATTTGGACATGTGCAGTTATTACAAACAAAACTTCATTTAATCTGTTGTTTTAATCTTTTCTGCATCCATTCTAGAATTTTCCTACGAATCCATTCATAAGAACTTGAAAAACACTCATATAAATTCTCAATTCTTCATCAAAGTCAACCATCAGTTTGTATTTTGTACAATTATTATATGGATAATCAAAATATTACTTTCTATTCGTTGGTTGAAGTGTGATTTCATCTGTTTGGAATACAGAATACTGTTAATACAGGCACAGAATTATAGAATCCTCAGAGAAAATTTAAACCGCAAACAAGTCTTTAAAGAATTTTGAAGCAAAAACAAAATCGTATTTTAGTGCAATATTTGAGAAACCATCCCTTCGAAAGTGGAATAAACGCTATTCTTTCTGATTCTTGTCAAACAGTAACGCCCTTATTTGCAGAACAAAAGCAATCCGAGCTAATATTTGCTTTAAATCATACACATTACTAACCGTATTTTAGGAAAATGATTTTTGAATATATTTAGAAGAGTATATATCAAATTGTTGAACAAAACTCTCGTGTTTCTGCACACCATCTATCCCAAGTAATAGGTAAACTCCGTTTAACAATTAATCTGGTCTTTTAACCTTTTGTACATCAATTCTAAAACTTATATCCTATAAATCCTCTCGAAAGATTAGCCGTCACGGAGCGCCTAGCAAATGTGAAACAACGAAATCGATTGTCATTTAAAGAAGGGAATATAAAATAAAGTAACGAAATATTTTAGTTTATAAAAAATATATATTTTTCTTATTGTTATATAATATGCAGAAAAAAATATAATAAAACACTATCACTGTTACTTTCACTATCACTCATATTTAAAATTAATAAAAAGTTGCAACGTATTTGGTTGATAATACTTTGTTATACTCTAAAGGACGCTAAGATTGAAATGAAAATTTGAGACTATGCCATGTACACAAGCAAAGCGACTATAGCGCGCACCGATGAATACACACACACACGTAAAAGTAGCGAACGCCTAGTGTATAGCTTGTATGGATAGCGGAGAGAGGAGGCGCCAGCATACACACAGGTTATAGCGGTCATCGATATACATACACAAATGGTATACGCGCTGCAGAGAGAGGGGAGCGCCAGGGGTATAGCGAAGAGAAGGGAGCGCTAACTGAGCGGTGGTTCCGTGATCTCGTGATAGCATTCAAGAGCCGAGTTTACCCCCGTGGAGCGCCATTATATGTTTCACATAAAAAAACCAGCTACATTTACACCCATATAAATTTTCAATTGTCGGTCAAAGTTACCCACCTGATTTCTTACGGCGATTCTACACAATTTAACCATTGCATCCAGTTAACATAGATATTTGTATGACAATGTCAAGGCAACGAATTATTTGGTCAACATTATATATATATATATATATATATATATATATATATACAGGCTGACCTTGAAATAAAGAGACAACGTATGATAAAAGGACAAGTCAAGATTGCGCTGAAGTTTATTTACATTATCAATTGAGCTGATTTCTACTCGCATTTTTATATCGCCACGTTGGCCTATGCGAGAATAGGACAATCCACTTGATGAAATAGAATTAATTAAGAAAAATAATCAATAAAGGTGGTAAATTGGAACCCCTTTGAACTGAGGTACGCGAGTATGAAATCATTAGAACATTATCTATTATAACATCCTTTGATTTAAATAGTAATAATTAATTACAAAAATAATAAAAGAATCGCTTTAAAATCAATGAACAATATTTAAAACCATGCAATAGAGTTTAAGATAATATAACTTTCTTTATGAACCACTGTTTATTTCTTTAATATACAGCCTGGCCTTGAAATAGAGAGACGACGTATGATAAATGGAAAGATGTAATTATATAGTACATAAATCTAAAATATTGTGAGTCAATTACGATGCGGACCCCGAAATAGAAACCTAAAAATTGAGAGACGTCTATGAATTCAAAATATTCAGAATATCTATAAATAATAAATACCTCACACATATATACGCTACATCGTATGTTTTCATACGTAATAGCCGGATGAGATGGACAATAACAAAACTATTCTTTCTGCTATCGTCGGTCAACTTTAAGATATCGTCTTTTATAATATAATCGATCGCACAGTTGCGTGACAAAAATTTTTCAAATATCTTTGTCATTTGTTTTCTCGCTTATAAGAGGAAATTTTGGGAAAATATTTTGGATTTATATTCTATATAATTACATCTTTCCACTTTTCATACGTTGTCTTTTATTTCAATGACACCCGGTATATAGCAAGGTTTTTGAAAATATTGTGCTACCGTTTTTGTTATTATTATTGAGTAAAATAGATTTCCACTAATGGAGTACAATTTTGCATGGAAATTTCTACACATGTTAAGTTTAAATTAGAACATTGGAAATTGTAAATCATCAAAACTTAACGCATAATGAATTAAAATGATTGAATTATAATTTTTTGTATACTGTATCCTTATTTGCTGGCGAAGATGCTAAATTCAATATATACTAGCTTTTTTGTCAAGTTCCATAAATTAAATGAAAATATAACTAATATTTCATGATATGTATGCAATTAATATACATAAATAATTGCAAATATTCAAATAATAATAAAAATAATAATAATAAAAAATAATAAAAAACTGTGTCCTAAAAAAATATTATGTAATCATACAGAAACGTACTTAAATTGCATAAATTATATTTATTTTAAACACACTATTAATGTAAAGTAAGATTATTTGGTGAAAATACCAAAACTAATTACGAAAGATGCAAAATTTGGCTCCTACTAATTGAATTTACCATTAAATGTTACCACTATGCATACTACAAGGTTTCTGTAACTTTTTTTAGACGAATAATAATGTGAAAAGATGTTAAAGGCTTTAATATCGTGAATTCCTAAAAAAATATAACTTTAAAATAAAATTTTGTTCTCGGACACCCATAAGATCTACCTAAAATGGATATATATTTACTTTAAAGGAGGTAAATATTTGATTTGGAGCTACTCACAATTAGTTACATACTGTTAACATATATTAACAACAAAAATAAATATTATGTTCATATTTTTTTAACGACGTTCGGAATTACTATGAAAGTAAAATATGGACAGGTTTTCGAAATAAAAATATTGCTTCACTTCTATGTTTTGTCTTATAGAATGTTCATATACTCGTATAATTAAAACAAGCATAGTTTCTATAGATTTGTACTATTTGCGCATAAGGAAATATTTCCAAGACGTGGTAATTCGTATATCTACACTTGATATGAAATGTTATTTTATTCTAATGGAAAATAGATTTTCATGACGTAAAATGACCGACATTGTATTTGATATTATTAGATGAAAAGGAAATCGAAATTAGAAGGTCATTACTTGCAGTATCGGATAAATTAATAGAGGCCAATTACAGCGGTTTGTTAGATGGCTATTCCAATTAATTAATAATAATTGTTCTTAAACGATTAAAAATTATCTATAATTTACAATTTTGTACCGTTGCCAAATGCAGTAATTATCTAATAAAAGTATGTTATGTATAAATTCTGTTGATTCATTAATTAATATGCGTGAATATTTAAAAATATTCATTCCGATTATGTAAAAAGCACAAGCATAACACCGCATATCAAAACCAGGTTCTTTCTTGGTTGCATGATATTTTTCAAGTATTGTTTGCGAATTTGTTACGTCAGTAATTCTCAATCTACCTTCAGATACCTTCTAGCAGCTCGAATTGTTAGTATATAAACACCCTCTTAAAATTTATTAACTAATCGCGTACTATAGTTTTTGTGTGCTTGTTGTGCTATCTTCTTCAAGAAGGACCTGCGTAAACAGATCAAATTGTTTTTGTTACATCTGTGGTGATTATATATTTAAACAGTCCCGCTTGAATGCGAGGGATGCCTGTTATATTTCTGGAATAGACGATCCTGGTGCTGCCATCTGACAACCGATGTTTCGTATTGTAAAGTTAGACATTTTTATTTTTGACAGAATGCTTACTCAGAAGGTTTTGACGTACACGTGCTATTTGTGTTGTTTACAGTGACTTAAAAATTTATCTCGACCTAAAAATGGAATTAACTCGTCAACATATACATGCAATTATTTTTTTACAACTGTCGACGTGGATTGTCATAACAATCATCAATGAACTTAATCCGCCTTTTGCTGCTGTGCGTGAACTGATATTGCAAGATCGGCATGTAACTTATCTTGAGATAGAGGTATCCTTGGGCATTAGTGGGACTAGTATACATTCAATTTTATATGAACATTTGGCCGTCAAAAAAATTTGTTCGCGTTGAATCCCACATAATCTGGCAATCGCTCAAAAAAAGGCTCATGTCGATTGGTCGAAAGAAATGCTAAAAAAATCTGATCGAGGTGCTTCAAAGAACAGGTCTATGAGATGGTAACAGGTGAGGAATCATGGATCTATGCATATGAACCCGAAAGTAAACAGCAGTCGAGTGTATGGGTTTTTCAAGATGAGCCGAATCCAACAAAATTTCGCCCACGAAGCACTTCGAAGGAAATGGTTGCTTATTTCTTCGGAAAAGCCATGCAACATCAGGTGGTCAATTCTGAATGGTAGACAGGCATTTGCTTGCCAGAAGTATTCAGAAACATAACCAAATGAAACCAACCGGCCAAGACGGATCATTCTTCGTCAGGACAATGAGAACTCTCACACATCGTCTCAAACAAGAGAGTTTTTGACAACTGAAAAAGTTGAATTGATGGGTCATTCCCGCAAAAATTACGAGGTCAACGTTTTTCGACGCCTAAGGAAGCGATTTATGCTTTCAAAATGCATGTTTTGGAGATACCTCAATCCGAATGGAAAAAGTGCTTGGAAAATTGGTTCAAGCACATAGAAAAGTGTATTGATCTTAAAGGAGAATATTTTTAGAATCAATAAAGCCATGTACGATGATTAATTTTAGTTTCTGTTCTCTATTCCCGAAATATAAAAGGCATCGCTTGTATGTAGGTGTTTGTAATACGAGCGTTTATAGACTACATTGAGTTTTCTTAGCGAGAAATAACATACCCTGGATTCCTAGTTGCATCAGAACTCAAGCTTGCCAATTAAAAGAAAAAAATCTACTAATAAAAGAAACGAATATCTTTTATTACCGTACAAAGAAATTACTTCCGTTGTTTTGCGGAAGGGGATGATTTTGTTTTGTAATTATGGTATTCCTGGCTTAGTGCCTGTATTGAGCTTAAATAAGTATGATTCAAATGACTAACGTTTATTTATGGACTCACCACAACGCAGTCTCAAATGTGTACTCTTGCATAACGGTAATAAGCAAGGCTCTTTATCTATTACACATTCGACCAATTTTTGTTTTAATTTAAAAGACCCAAAGGGCGTTGAGCATTGGAGCTGGACAAAGTCTATCTAACAATTTCTTCCTAATATCTAGCATATCTGTTCAATAGATGAGCGTCCAGCGACACACACCACGTTACCCTGGTCACTTTGTTCACGTGATTTTAGTACACTTAGAACTATTTATAGGCACTGCACTGGCACTACACTAGTGCGAACGGTTTTAGACTCTTACGCCGCGGAACAAGTCCGTTGTGTGTATCTGAAGGTGCTTAATTTTCTCTTGGGCCAACAAGGCGGTTACACTAAATGCCTCTATTTTTATGAGTTTATTGGACAGCAGAAATAGAGCTCAGCACTGGACTATGAAATATAAACCTTCAAAGAAGGCTCTGATTCCGGGCAGAGTTAATATTATAAATGCACCACTAGTGCCCAGAGACCATATAATTTTGTCCCCCTTTCACATCAAATTGGGACTAATGAAGCAATATGTAAAAGCTCTCAACAAAGACGGAAACTGGTTTCAATACATTTCAAGGACGTTTCCAAAACTTTAGAGTAAAAAGTTAAAAGCAAGATAAAAGCAGATTAGGAAATTCATAAATGACCCATGTTTCACCAGTAGTATAACAAAAGTTGAGAAATGTGCCTGGAACGAGTTCGCTTATGTAGTTAAAAATTTCATGGGAAATAAAACGTCTGCGGACTACTCCCAACACGTGAGCAGCTACTACTGCACTTCCAACGAATTGAATGGAACGTAAATATTAAACTACAATACCTCTACAGCCATCTTGACTATACTCTGGAAAATCTCGGTGATTTAAGCGAAGCACAAGAACGCTTCCACCAGGATATTCGCGCTAGTGAGAAGCGATATCTGGGTTACTAGAATGTAAATATGATGGCCGACTATTCTTGAAGCATTCAGAATAGCAATAGTGGATTGATTCATGCGAATTCATTCAAATTTGGTATGTTTAATTAATGATAGCTTTAAAAAATTATTTTTTAATGATATTTTAATTAAAAATTTCACCACTTTCTAAATTTAAGACTGAGTTACTACAAGTAATAGATACTATATTTTAAATTAACGTGGAAAACATATAAAGATTCATGCACAACAATTCATCGTACAGAATTACTGTTCTGTGATATAATCATTAAATGCACAATTATTATACTTGCTAAATATCCAAGTATAAAATGGTTATCAAAAATCGTCTCAAATATACGAAATAATAAGACAAAGACATAAAAATGATAGTATCACATATTTCTTAAAATCCTGATTTAAAGTATGTACAATTTAATCCAATTCTAATATATCCCTTGTTAGCCGAAAACGAACTAATCGAGTAACGCTTTACTATTGCAAGATTTGGGTATGTATATATAGATTAAATAAATACAATTGAAAGTTTGATATCAGTTATTGAATTTAGTTAAAATTAGATACTTATATATACATTATTATTTTTGTGTTTTGGATTACATAAATTGTAATTACTGTTGTATTTAACTTTAAATTCATTGCAATGCTCTTGGATATACAATGTTTCTGGTGATTTAATTTGGCATATATACAAACAAATCCCTTGGTTTTCTTATACGGGAGCTTGCAGCGTATAATTGACCATGTGAACTTCAATGTGAGAAGTACTGTCTCGTGGCGCTATCTACATTTAAATAATAGTACTGCTACTATTGATATCATATTATTAGGCCCCAAACTTTCTTTCTACTGGTCAGATCGAGAATTTCAATAGCTTTAAGCCTACTAAGGACATTTTGCAAAAAAAACGCGCGTGAGAAAGTAGTCTTTACTCTATAACGGATACACATACGAGCATTGCCTTTTATATATAGGTTCAACTAATATATAGTTCTCCTCAGATTACTTTGAAAATTGTGCAATCTATTGCGCACCTTGTAAATTTCGGTTTTTTGAATGTTTAAAGTAGTATAATTTACAATTACCTAAACTAAATGGAGATATACTTAGTACCTATGTCAGTTGATTACTTTCTAACAGTTGCTGATTATCTCGGTTACTTTCTATTGTTAAGAGACGGTTCAATGGAATGTTCAATACAATTCCAACTTCAAGTTACTCTTGCCATATTGCTTTTATCAATCGATAATATGAAGTTTATATTTCTGTGTGAGAGCGAGAATGTTTTCTTAGTGTTTATGTTAGTTCTATTCGACCTATGTTTCTTTGTTCTAGATCAAGCGAACAGCAAATTGAAAAATATGTATTTCTGTTATATTGTATACAGAAGGTTATCCTCAATGTGAAATTCCAAAAAAAAAATTTGTGTGAGAAATTGCTGCTTCAATGAAAGAAAAGATCCTCAGCACAAGCAGCGGAAGATCATTTTGCGGTTTAAGGCAATCGTTAGTAATTAAGATGATCAATAAATTATTAAATCACGAACTGAAATTAATTATTGCCCACTATCTCAAAAAGTGCGAAGACACTTTTATGAAGCCGATTTAAAATGTAACCATACCATTGACACCAACTATAATAAAAGCAAAATATTTACAAAAATATACAATCGATAATTAACCAAAGGTAATATAAAGCAAATATCAATTCATATTTACATAATACAAATAATTTTTCGACTAAAATTTATTATATCTGTCTTAATTTAATAAATATTCAGTGTCAAAACAACAATAGAAGTGGTAACTAAAGGAATTCAGTTCGTAAGACGGCATGTGTAAGAAAGCTTTAGTGATGCAATCCGTTACAGTTTGATCGTATAATTCTTAGACCAAAATTTAGTATTTTTTCTTAATTTCATAAATATTAAGCAAAGAAACATAAATACAAGCGATAACTAAAGGAATTCAGTTCGTAATTCGCGATTATCTAGAAAAGTAAAAAGTTGCTCTGTACCAACAATAGTTTTTAATTTAAAGGCTCCCCTCAAATAGCCTTCGCATAATAGCTTTTTTCATAATCTGAAAATTCTAAAAATTGACAAAATACATGTAGAAAGTCTGCTTCTCAAGTATTACCAATTATATTTCAGAAAGCACAAGATTTTTTTACTATTAACAAAGATAAAACATTATCTTCAGATACTGAGTGATAGATTAAATCATTTTGAGCTGTTTTCTAAGATTCGAAAGTTTAGACAAATCTCTACAACACCGAAATTTAATCCTAAAATTATGAAAAATGTCTGTGATCGTGACGCTGAAAGCCAATAGCCTATGGTGTCCCAATAAGGTTGTATGGGGCCAAACAGATACAACAGGAACTATACTGAGAGAGACAATATTTCAAATGTCGGCACCTGAGATTACAGTTAAGTTCAATATTTCTATACCGACGAAGGGAAAAATTCGTTCGAACGAATAGGGTGCCGACGCCTAATACACGGATGAATCACAATCAAATCAGGGCACAAGTGCAGGTATATGTGGAATGTGCACTAAATGGAAGATATCATTAAGTCTGAGGACACATACGACGGTTTTCCATTCTGAACTGTTTGCAGTCGCAGCCTACGTCGAGGAAATTCGGCAATCCGCAAATGCGCAAATGAAAAAATCAACATAATGGCTGATAGGCTGGCACCTATTGAATAAAGCCATTAGGCATCCATGTGTCAGATCTAAACTGGTGAAATATTGTACACAGGTCCTCAATAGACTGACACAAGACAATATTGTGTTACTGATATGGATGACAGGACATAAAAGAATTAAGCAATGAGATAGGCGAAGAACTAGCCAAGGAGGTACTAAAAGGAAACTCATAGGACCAGAACCTGTATGTGGAATCGCCAAGAATTCTGCTGGAAGGGAGATCTGGTTATAACTAGAAAAAGAACATAAAAATAAATGGAGGCTAACGGGATGTCAACTCCATACTAAAACTTTCAGTACACAAAAATCGTAGTAACAGAAAAGAAATTAATATTATTACCGGCTCAATAACCGGATGTTGTTTTTTAAGGAAACATTTGTACAGTATGGGCCTAGTTAGCGAGGCCTGGTGTAGGAGATGTGACAGGAGAAAACTAACCTTCATGTAATATGGCACTTGTGAGCAATTAAAAGGACTCAGACAGAAACATTCGAAAACGATCTATTGGATCCTACGAGGATACTCAAACTCCTCTGAGGGGGATAGCGGCTTTTTTCGAGGACACAAGACTAACAGAGTGGAATTGAGAGATCCATTGAGGGTGGTGAAAAGAGCACGGTGCACAAGTGCCTGGGCGTGCTGGCGTCCAATCCAAAACTAGAAGATGAAGCATGAATTCTTCTTGGATTACATCGCGTTATTTACAAGAGTAGCCTTTTTAAAACACTGTGCCACTAAGTGTAAGTATCTTTGTCAATTCCAGAATTGTAAAGATCATTTGTTTATACACATCTATAGATGCGTAACAATAAACCTTGCTATAAGGCAAAATTATTTATAAATTCCTTTAAATCGGTAAATTTAGCCGTGTTATTATGTCCTGGAAAATCTACTGATCTAAAAGCTTGAACTAATAAATAGCACATATTTTATGGAAAAATTAAAAAGAGCATCAAAGTCTTCATGTGCAGTAGGTATGTAGAAAAATGGGTGTTTGCATTTTCGTCACCAAGGTAAGAAAAGTGATAATCGGACATGCATTTTCGTCACCGTCCTGAAAAGCAGACGTTACTTACACATGCATTTTCGTCACCGACCATTTTCTTATCTTATTAAGTAGGTACTTAGCAATTGAAAATGAAACGAAACAATGTATATAAAACAAGGTTGTTTATTCAAATATATATGCATAGGTACAGAGCTATATAAAAAATATGTAAAACATCATTTTATGTAAAATAACAATGATATGAGAGACATTTCACTAGATGTAACCTGCTTATTTCATTGTTTTGGTATTGTGTAAGCATAGACTCAATAAATTGCTGCCTTTTTTTAACTTTACGATTGTGAATTTTTGTAGGCATATGCAAACTTTGTATTTCTCGTTAAAATGTTTATGGAAGGATTCACACGCATTTGTTGTTCGAGTTAAGGTAGCTGAATGCTCTGCCCAGATTGAAGGCGGAAAAAGTGATTCGTCAGGGATATACGTATCAACCAAATAATCAGCATATTTAACTAGTCGGTCGTCTTGTGGCATATTTGGTATTAAATCAAAGGCAAAGCATTCACCTACCTCTTCTGGACGTAGGTACATAAGCGAAAAAATTTGTTTCAACCAGCATCCAATTTCGCTTGAGTCGACTTTGTATTCAGTTATCAACCCATAGCTTTGAATTTTACGATACCAAGATTGCTCTAAATGGAATCGGCATCCAATTATTCTGACGTTATGTGATGTATATATACATACCTATTACATCTATGTAATAACCTGGGGAAACCCGGCCCTCCTAAGTACCTCGTAATAGCCCGTTGCTTAAAGGAGTAATCCGTAATTAAGCACTTTGGTGATGAAAATGCATGTGTAATAAATGCCCCAACTATTGCGCACGGTTTATCTACCTGGTCGGTGATTAAAATGCATGTACCCAGAAAAATAGCGCCGCAAAATCCAAAATTAGATTCATTCAATATTGATTGAATACTTTATGTAAACTTATATGTTTAATGTTTTTTTTTTGGTATTCTAAGATAATCATATCACCCTAATATATTGACCATATATTTATGTTTATTCGTCACTTAGATTTATGTCTGTGTATTTGATCCTTTTACATTTTCAATTTTCTTAAATGGTTATTACTAATTAAATTACCATTCTCCTTAACTATTCCGCAATACAAACAAATATATTTAAGTATGTGTAGGTATGTAAATTTGTAATCCATATTCTTCAATATTACGGGGATATAATTGAACTAACATAATATATTAGAAATAAAAAGGAAACTTACCATTGCTTTCAATTACTTCAATAAAAAACTAATAATTTTAGCAACGATCCAGGGAACAAATAGAATATGTATAGCAGAAAAATTAGGTACAAAGACCAAATGCCGAAAAAAATTTGCCATTTCATTACATAATTACTTTTACTAAAAATATTTTTCTCTTCAATTTCGTACTTCCCAATAATCTGTCGAATATTGACGTGCTAAATATTAACAACTTAGATATTCACTGTTGCCAAAAAATTATTTAGTTTCAATTAGAAGTATTTCTCTAAATGTAAGCTAACACATGTATTTTAAGTACATAGGTAATGATTCTATGTTGATAATTATTTTTGTATTTTTACCTTTTGATTTGAAAATAAAATCAATAAGAAGTTTTTAATATAAATATTAGGACGCCAAAAATTTTTGACAATATATTTGTTTTAATTTTAAAATTATGAATTATTACGAGAAAGTATAACGTAATACGCAATTTACCTACTTATAAATACGTTACTTATAAATACGTTAACTGATACTACTTAGGGCTAAAACCATTTCGCTATACTCTCATGAATTATGATAAAGGCGAATGCTTCAGTAGTATAAAACAACTGATCACTAACACTAATTTTTAATTAGAATAGCAAGCATTTTGTAATACTAACTCGCACAACGAGTTTAAAATAAGATAAAACACGTATAGCTTTATTATATCACTATATATTGATTGACATATTGATATAATAAAGCAATACATGTACTATTTTATCATGGAATATATCACGTTAGGCCTTACAACATTAACATTTTGAAATAAGTTTAAAAGAGAGAAAAGAAATTTAGAATAATTAAATTCAATAACATTAATTTATAATTAGAATAATAATCACTTTTTAATACTAACTTGTAGAATAAGTTTAAAATAATAGTTATTTATGTACCTAGGTTCGTAAGTACAGTTTTATGGTCGAGAATACGATTGCAAACCGAGACCCGTAGGGTCGAGGTTTGCATGTATTCGAGACCATGAAAGTGTACTGTACGAACCGTGGTGCATATGAGATTTTTCGTCATACTTACGTTTTTTTTAAATAGACGAATTTGAATAATTTTCCACTTTACTTTTACTATATGTATACACATTAGTAACATCAAGTCAGGAATATTTGTCGTATCTATGGTAACCATGTTTGTGTCGATATAAATTTATATTTATCTAATTTTGACACATAAAGTGACACTTTTCAAAACTGTATGACGTTAGGAAACGGTTTACTTTTCGTAACTAGTTACGCCAACGCCAACTTAATGCCAACTGGCTGTGCCCCGCATTTACCATTATTATATATGACGAAAAACCTATCGTGATTAACGTTTTGTGGACGCAAAGAAATATATTTTCTAATAAGATCAAGAAAATTTTGCCCTTCAATATTTCCTTCTGTGATCACAAACTCGCGCGTTACTTTTGTCTTTGTATTAGAGATTTTTATTACAAAATGAGAAAACTCGTCTAAAATATCCCCCACACGTAGAAAAGTTAGCTCACTTTTTCGACAAGCACCAGCTATTCCAACGATCAATGCGACCTTTGTCATTAAATATGTTTTATCCTCAGCTTCTGTCATAAACCGGGAGACGTTTTCCTTTGACAAAATATTAGACTTTTTTGCATGGTATCCCTCTGACTGCCTCTTTAGAAATGCATGTAAACTGGCATATTTTGCAATATCAATATTCTTCTTCAAAGACAATTCACTTCGTAACATGGAATAAAGAGTCCAGAGTGTTGAAGCTTTTTGATTCTTTCTTCCCTCGAAATAGGCTAATAAATCCTTCTCATTAACACATTTAATTTTTTTGTCTTTAAGCCACTTCCCAAATTTTTCATAAGCCAAATCGTACTGGGCTTTCGACTTTTGTGGAATCACAGTCGATAATGCACTTTGTGCAGCCTCTTCTATATCGCTTGGTAGTCCACCTGAATCTGAATCCGACATTTTTACTCGTACAATGCACCGAAATATTTAGCTAATAAAAGTAAATACTTATACTTAAATTAACAAACACCTGTCAAGTCAAATGAATTATTATCAATAGCATGAAAACTGTCACTAATTATTTAATACGACTTATGAGTATGACTTATGACGTTTAATGTCAGATCAACTGGAAAATTATAAATCTATGTTTTGGTCAAAATTAGATAAAATCTTGTATGAAACACGTTATGAAACGTTATTTTGTGTAACTCATGTCATTTTGCAGGATCTCGCTCGCTACGCTCGCTCGTCCTGCAAACATTCCATTTCGTTACACAAAATAACCCATTTCATAACTGGTTACATAAATAGCTATTTTGATAAATGTCAAAGTATATGCAATAGATTTTCAAAAGTTTTTCTTTCTAAATAAAATTTATAAACATGAATCAAATAGAAATGGATGCTATTATAGCTTGTACTAAGATTTTGCCGGAGAAATCTAAAAACAGATACAATGAAACCTATAAAATGTTCAAAGATTGGTGTCACCAGAGGTATGTGGAGAGTATTTCAGAAAGTGTAATGCTGGCATATTTTCGTGATAGATCTATGAAGTTAAAATCACCAAACAGTTTATGGTGTGAATACTCCATGTTAAAAACTACCATATTTATTAACGAAAATGAAGATATTTCAAAATATCTTAAATTGAAAGGATTTTTGAAGCGTAAAAATGATGATTTTAAGACTAAAAAGTCTAGTATCTTTACAAGAGAGGAAATGAATAAATTTCTTATTGAAGCTTCCGACGATACCTATTTGTTGATGAAGGTAAGTTTACAGAATGATTCTTTTTAATTCGTGTTCATTCTATACTAATTTTTTGCAGGTTGTTATGATTATGGGAATTGCTGGGGCATGTAGGAAAGATGAACTAGTTAAAATGAAAATTCAAGATGTGGAAAATAAAAATGATGTAATAATAATTAAAATACCGGATACTAAAAATGGATTAAAACGTTCTTTTACAATTATTGCGAAGGAAGAATATCCAATTAATTTTATGCTAATTATTAAAAAATACATTGGTCTGAGATTAGAAAATATTACCAATGATAGATTTTTCTTAAAGTACAGTTTTGGTAAATGTCGAAATCAGCCTGTAGGAAAAAACGCTCTCGCAAAAATTCCTAGCCAAATAGCAAAATACTTGTCGTTGGAGAACCCCACTACCTACAGCGGACATTCCTTTCGAAGGACCCCGGCAACATTATTAGCCGATTCAGGAATTGATGTTCTTGGTCTGAAAAGACACGGCGGATGGAAATCTTCTACCGTGGCAGAAAGCTATGTTTCCGATTCAATGATAAATATAGTACAGATAGCTGACCGAATTTTATATAAACAAAATATTACAGAGGCTGTTTGCTCAACTGTGATACAGAAAAATGAGAAGAAAGTTGATGATTCCATTAGGAATCCAACCATTAATAATGTTGACATTATTGAAAATATAAACTTGCCTAGTAAGAAAGAAGACTCTATTGTTCAGATAGCTAATTGTTCTAATTGTTCGTTTACATTTAATATTACAAAATCATAAGTTTTTGTACAAGATTCTATTTTTCCTAGTTATGTTAATTAATCATGTTTGAAATAAATTTGTCATAAATTTTCTAATATTGCTATTATTTCCCTAGGGTCGTAATAAATATTACAGCCCGCTACCATAGCAACTGTCAATACGGTATGTAAAGTGTCACTTACGTTTCAAAAAAAGTTGTCATAATTGTTTACTTACGCAGTAGGTGTGACGAAAAATATAATACGTATTGCATTCAATTAAATTTTCATTTAGAGTAGCCTATGATTTCAATATAAATTTGGGAACAATGTGGAACAGTAAGGTTTTTCGAAAGTCACATTATGCCAACTGCCATAGTCCATAAGTCAATTTATTAAAAAGTTGTCTTATTAATTAGATTATTTATTATCATGCTAGAAATACTACACAAAATTTTTCTTGATGAAAGTTATTTTAGAACTGGTGATTAGTAAATGGACAGTGAGTTTATGCAATTAATCAATGTATACAGGACTCTCAACCACAGTTCCCTAATCTTACAAACACGTATGAATAGCTGGCTAGTCACATTCATGGTTGTATTGACAGATTTCTGAAACGGAGCACCTAAAAAAAGAACTACAGATTGCATTGAAGATGTTCGTTATTGAATGGAAAACTAACAAAAGAAATCCATTTCGAAACTGTCGCAAGAAGTTCAGTTATCAGTTGGAACATACCACACTATTCTTAAAAAAGACTTAAAATTATATCCTTACAAAATTCAAGCTGTTCATGAACTCGATCCCATTGATTACGATAGAAGAACCGAGTACTGCCAATGGCTCTTGCATAACTTGAGTAATGATGATGTTCTTAATAAATGTTTCTTTACTGATGAGGCCTGGTTTCATCTTTCGGGATATTCAAACAAACAAAATATGAGAATATGATCCGCAGAAATCCTCACGAATTTGTTGAAATAACAGTACATAATATAATATTGGTGTTTGGTTGGCGGTGTCACGGAGGCGATTCATTGGACCAATATTTTTTAATGAAACAATAAATGCTGAAAGATACCGAAATGACCTATTAGAATCCTTTACCTACTATTCAGTTACATGAAGATACAATTACAGAAAATTTTTTCCAAGAAGACAATGCTCTACCAAATACGGCTCAACAAACACGTGCTCGTTTCGAAATGTTCTTTGATAATCAAATAGTGAAGGTCTCCAGGTCTCCAATTCTGGATTACTTCACTTTGCCGCACATGAATAAAACTATCTTTAGAACACCACAACATACAATTGAAGAACTTTGGCAATAGTATTAGAAAAGTTGGTGATAATATAGTCCCTCATTTGTCAAACGCATTTGAAAACATGAAACGCAGAATTCGTGCGTGCATCGATACAAGAGGGTAGTATTCTTCTTTAACAAAGTATTTTATAAATAAATAAACGCATTTCTGTAAATAAATGTCATTTATTTAAAACATTTCACAAGAAATAAGATTAAGTTGTAACACAACTAAATTGTAATGTGTCAGATGACAGTTGTCAAAATTTGACTTTCGGTAAACCTTACTGTTCTACAGTGTTCTCAAATTTATATTGAAGTCATAAGCTACTCTAAAAGAAAATTTAATTGAAGGCATGGTATATTGAATATTATTATAAAGCTCTAATTATTTGGAAAATGCATATATATTATTAAAATCAACAAAATTATGAGTTTTATAGGTTTATTAATATTTTTTGAATAAAATGAGGCAACTAAAAAAACCATACTTGTTGCATATTTCATGTACTATCGTGAGCAATTGAAAGTAAACGCACTATTATAGCTGCGTAAATTTTACCAAATTGTCAAGCTAATGTCATTTATGTTATGATTAAATGCTGACACTGACACTTCAAAAGTACTGTATACATTAGATAAATTTTGAAATTTCGACATGCCAACATAATAAAGTGTGCACTTTCATTTGCTCACGATATTACATACATATTTACGCATATTTTCTTTAAATTACAAATTTCCAGCCTATAAAATAATCATATTTAATAATAAGTTGTAAGCAGTTATATAAAACCAATATTTGTATTGGGTGAACCACAAAAAAAGTTTTGAGAGTATGCCCTGGATTAAATCAGTTATGTCTTAAGGCCAGTTCCCATTTATGCATTTTCATGCTGCATTTTTTAATGCAGGAGCAAAATGCATCATTTTTCTGTTCACACTATGCATTTCTAAGTAATTGCATTATAACAAAAAATGCATGCGTTTTTAATGCATGGCTTTAGAACTTGTTCTAAATGTGTGTAATAATCTGCATGCATTTCTAGTAAGTACTAGGGAATTTTGTGTAACCAATATATATTTTAACGTTGGTGTCATTTGGTATTGCGTGGTGTTGTCATCATTCATCATTGGCAACATGACAAATTAAATTACGGCTTTACGGAATTAAAGTGGGCTTTTTGTCACTAGTGTCAAATAATTTTGTGGTTGCCTAAAAATAAAATCCCTAGCTATTTTTTCTGTCTTTTATTATTCTGCACATGAAATTGGATATATGTAAACGTTTTTGCAGTTTTTAATGCACGGAAAGTCAATGCAGTAAAAAAAATCATACTTTCATGCATCAACGTTACTGCATTTTAATGCATAAGTGGAAACAGGCCTTTAGGCTGATTAAGTCATCTAACCTACATGTTGTACTATTAGTAATAGGTTAAATCGTAATTTGTCGATTTGGCTTATAATTATTTACAAATAATACTTCGTCAATTCTCTAAGCTCAGACTTATATGTCTATCTCAGTCGTTCATGGCCTACCTAGGATACAAATTTTGTGGGTCGCTCGATACAATAACTCGTTTTATTAGCAATGGATTAGCAAATTTTTTCCTGGCCGACTTAATACCACATGACAACATTATATGTGCCAATTATATGTGTAAAGTCTCAGTTAATTTAAAAATATATTTATCTAATTTAATTAATACTACCTGTCTGGTGCTTGGCATTAACAATGTAGAAGAAATCAGAAAAACCTTTTTATTAAAAGCACTATTGGGCGTTCAGTTGAATAAAAAATCATTACCCAGTTAACAATTACCTCTACAACCAGAAATCACTAGGTAGGGAACATGGCTAAATGCCGCAATTTTGTACACAAAAAATTATCGAAACATTAAAAATTTTATTGTAGAGTTCTCTGATGATTCAGATGCTTAAAAAAAAGCAAACCAGTCTCTAAAAAATAATGTAATATTAAATCTAGTGGAATTTATTTCAAATTTTTTTTCTGTTGCAACAAAAACCATTTCGAAATTATAAAGAAAAAAACATCTTTTGACTGAATCTGTAAATTTATTAAACAAATATATAACGCATTGTCAACTATTACAGGATTTGGAAAAACAAGTTTTAAAATGCTAAACTCAGTATTGGATAAAAATGAAATTCTTTCAAAAGTTTTCAATAATTTGAAAGGAGAAATTGTAGCTGACATTGAATAGTGCCTTAAATTGTAAGCAATTTAAAAAATGTTCCAATTATTTTCGTTGATGTTAAATGATTTTCCACATTTAAACATTTTTCACATTCAAACACTTGTATGACGACAGAAAACATTAATTTAAAATAGGAAATTTAGAAAAGCATCTAATTGTCAATTTTTTTAATAGTACCTAATTGTAATGTCTGGATCATACATCATAAGTTATAATTGTACTTATTGCTAGATATTATTAATTATTAATAGTTATATGTTTTTGCATATTAAAAAACATTTATAATATCTAAGGATATTTTAAATATTTGTAAACATATTGTTAAAACTGTTACAGAAATATTATGTCCTTAAAAAAAAAATAAAGTTTTGTTTGATAGAATCAGATTTGGTGTTCGTTGTTCTTTGTTTGCAATATTATATGCCTATATTTATCAAAATATCTACACATTACATTTCTAATGTGAAAAATCTTCTTAAAAGCGCCAAGTAAATAGATGTACTTATTGTTAGATATTATTAATTATTAATAGTTACTAAATATTAGTCATTATATATTCTTGAATAGGATTTATAATGTCTAACGATATTTTAAGTTTTTATAAACATATTGTTAAGGGTGTTATATAAATATTATGTGATGTAACGTACAATAAAGTTTTGTTTCATAGAATCGGATTTGGTTTTTACTAGAACATTATAAAAATTTATCATATTGATACATATTTTTGTCAAAATATTTGCATATATGTGGATATTTAGCTATTTTTACATGCATATAGTCCGAACATTAGTGATATATTATATAGTATAGCAATATGTATTTTATTTTATTCTTATCAGAAATATCACGTATGACTTACAGTATCGACATTTTTAAATAAGTTTAAAAGAAAGAGAGAATGTAAATTAATTAAATTAACTAACATTAATACTAAATTAGAATAACAATCACTTTATAATATTAACTCGCAGGATAACTTAGAACAAAGGACAGAAAAGAAATTCATTATTTATAAAGAAAACAAACGTTACAGAATTTTCTGTATTCCTTCAGCCCAATAAACCGTCACGGAATACATCTTGAAAAGAGCTTATTCCAAAATATACATAATAATAATATAAATACATTTTCTTTGTATTATAATTTTCTAATAAGCTAAGTCACAAATTTATCCGAATGAAAGGAGCATGGTAAGATACGAGAAGTTTTCTTCTGTATATCCAGAATTTATATACACAAACTAAATAAGCTTATTTATTCGAGGAAAAAAACACTAAATAAGTCTATTTACACGGCAGAAAATGTCTAAATAAACACTAATAGAACGGTCGGTTCTCAAAATATTTGTCTCGTTATTTAAGTTTTGTACGAAAACATATATCTCCGAAAATAACAGTAAAAGATTCTCGTTAAATAATATTTTAACACCCCCCCTGTATACTTAGAGTACTAAAAGGAATAAAACTCAGTTTTACGTTTAACAGGTATTTTTGCTGCTTTAGAAAATTAAAAATATTTATCATAATCTCAGCATATAGATTACGAATATAAAACATTCGTTTGTGGTAAAAGTGAGAATTTTATATACCTAAACGCCAATTCTTAACAACTAACTTTTTGGTAATGCGATAGTAAGTAATAAATATATATGTTATTCCTTGCGAAAATATAATTAACCAAGTTTCACAAGTTTTAAGATTGACATGACTTTTTAGATTTAAAAATCCCTTTAATCAAATTATTATCCTTAAAGTATATAGTTTCTAATTTTCTTTTATCAAAAGCAGACCAATAAAGGTAAGTGTATCAAACTGGAATGCGACAATGTTTACTTCGAGGAAAGATAGTTATTCATCCCTCATCACTATTCCTTCATATTTTTGCGTTTTATCTGCAAGTTTTCGAAGTAAGGAAACTTATTACTTCGTTATAATAACATTACATATCCTACTTTCAAGGAAAAATACTCATTGAAATAAACAGGACAAGCATTAGAATTCAATCAAACTCACCACCAATCCGCATTCGTAATATGCACTAGGAGTGTAGAGAAAGCGACGGCCGCAAGGTATCTCGCGCCGCGACGCCTCATAGCGTGGCGTCACAGGATAGCAGCACTGCACACTTATCACTGCGGGAAACAACTTCGAACTGATGGAAAGTAACGGACCAACAGCGGGGGCGGGCCACCCTACTCTGCCACTTTACTCCATTGGCACAACGCAGGACATGCTCCACCTCTGGTTTACTTCCGCAGTTCAACAATTAGAAGGATGTCCCGATTGTCCTTACCTTGTCAACAAGTTTTATATTATAATACCATACATCATGATGATCTCGTATTCTATACATGTAATCTGCTGGCGTTGTTCCTCACTCCAGCACGCTACACTCACTGAAAGACTTTTACGACACAGACAACTGAATATATAAACAACAGTCTTACACATAATAACATCCACATTTTCATAAAGAGTGTATACGGGGAGAGCTTAGTGTAGGTAACAAGCGTACGTGTATCATCAACAAAGTGTTAGTGAATATAAATACCACTATATCCGGCGTGATACGGTTCAATAAAATTTGACATTGTATTCTATTAAATAAAATTTCAAACAAGAAAACTAATTATTAGTGCATCTCCATTACTTTTATTTAGAAAGCCACACATATATCTAATATAATTGTTTTTTTATCTCTAAAGTCATTTAAATATCTTTCAAAAAATATATTTTTTTTTTGTAAGTAAGATCACAATAGACATATTTTAATGTAATTATCTATTACCATAGAAGTTTGCAGGTAAATATAATTAGGTAATGGATACGAATAAAGTAATATTGCCTAATTATTGATAGGACAATGATAAGTATATAAAGAGCTGACAAGAAGATTTTATGAAATAACCTAAACAGATAATAAATCATTATAACGTGAATGCAAAAACAAAAAATATGAATTTTTCCTTTCTATAGTACTATAACAAACTAAGATTACATTCTACTAAAGGATTTTCTTCGATGGATCGCGAATGTGGTTAGGTAAACTAACTAGAATACATTTTTTATCCAAAAAGTTCATTGATATCTAATTCCACAAATAAATGCTAATTATTGATCATTTTTAAACACATCATAGTTTGCTATATCTGTCAGATATGACCTTATAAACCTGGGTAGAAAAATTGTTAAACCCAAAAGATGATAATTTTGTATGAGTAAAATATGGTTGATGGTATCGGTATCTTCCCGTTTCGTGCGTTCCCCTTTTGGGCTTCAAAAAATGTTACGTGAAATATTCCCGTTTCGGGCGTTCAAACTATATTTCTTTTTCTTGAATCCCATTTTGTTCGTAAAATTTGCAGGTAACTGTAATCCAATAAAAGCATTAAGCCTCTATTAAGAGATAATTATTGAACTAGTCAAGGGATTAGCAATCAATTTATTTTAAATTTATAATTATCTTTACATTAAACGTGACTAAGAATTAAGGTACAGTGATTTGAATTTATATTTATTTATTATTAATGGATTAAAGTTGTTTACCTAGTAATCGCCCCACGGATTAAGAATCAATTTGTTGTGAATTTATAATTACTTTTAATTGCATAAGGAATTAATGTTGTTTACAATAAATTCGCAGAGGGATTAACCATCATATTATTATTACTTTTTTTTATTATTTGTTTTCTTCCCCTTCCACCAAAATAGGGATGATATAAAATATTGCACTATTACTAAAATAAATTAGTTCTTCGGAAGGGCACAGGTAATTTGCACGCTATTGAATCCGCTTGAGCTTTACTTATAAATGCGGCGCCCTAATCCCACATGTAAAATGCACTCTTGCACTCTAATCATTTGCATACTCATTATCCGTAAGCGGAGAGATACAGAGACATACCTTCTTAAAAGTTATATCTTACCATAATGCTGCCAAAGGATAACTACATGATCATTTCTATGTATCATAGTATTTCACACATCTATTGTATGTATTTTGTAATAAACTACATATATTCCTTTTTTTTCTGTAAAATTTAGTGACTATATTTTTATATATGTATTTTTATGTTGGATTTTTAACTATATGTATAGGAATAAAATATGATAGAAAATTCATTCATGTTTAGAGTGCAATTTACCGGTCAGATTAATGGGCAATGAAGAAACCGGAGTGCAAAATACCTGTAGGATTACATTGACCTGGGAGTTTGGCGTGCAATTTACGTATACCCCTTCGGAAATCATGTAAGTGCAGTTAGCTTTCGTGAATTTTTGTTTCTGATGGAAGTGATATTATCAAAACGTGGAAAACCAGTCATCCTGTATTCTGGATACAAGTTCAACTTAAAAGCAAAAACTTAACTCTTCGATGGAGTTTATGAAAGAGTATGTCATAAGTGACGATGGTATGGAAGACAGACTTGTTGTATTTGGAATGAACGGAAGTAATTTATTAGCAGGAGGTTCTTGCTTCCTATTAGATGAGACTCTTAAAAGCTGTAGTTCACCGTTTTGCCAATTATATACAATCACGTAGATATTGGTAGTACAGAAGAAAGAACAAACATCATTCCTGACGTATATGCCCTGCTACCCAACAAAAAAGAAACGACGTATAAACGATTTTTCTTATTAAAAAATAAAATCAAGAATTGATTACCAAAAAAACTCTTTATTTTTGTATTTTTGATTTAAAATTGCCGCAATTAATGCTTTAGAAGAAGTTTTTCCGGCTACAGTTATCAAAGAATGTAACTTTCATTTTAATCAAGCTCTTTGGCGTAAAGTACAAGATGTAGGTCTAACAAACTTGTATAAGGAAAACGAGGATGTAAGAAGCCATATAAGGAAATGTGCTGCATTAGCTCATCTGTCAGAAGATAAAGTTACAGACGGTTGGCTCTGTATAATGGAAAGTTCTGCTACCGATGAAGCCATTGTTAAATTTAACGATTATTCTGTTGATCATTGGATTCATAATGCTCGCCGAATATGGACTTGCGATGGAGAACGTCATCGAACTACAAATTCTGTAGAAGAATGGTATAACAGACTCAACAGACGGATCGGAAAAGCACATCTCAATATATCTGAATTAATGAAAATTCATCAGGAAGAAATGCACTATTACAATAGTGTTTTCCTGCAAAATTGTGTGTCCGTAAGTACCGCTTAAAGGACAAAAAAATACTGTGAATTAGATAGGTGGTTAAAAATAGCTGTAAGTGACTGAATTAAAAATAGACATAATCTTAGTGACACATTGGACAAGCTGGAATATATTGTAAAATTATAGATAGATTTACTTTTAATTTTAATTTAGTGTTGTATAATATAGAGATTAGATAAACTAATTTACATAGAGTTAATGGTACTCTTATTTTATATTTTTTAATACATGTACTAGTTCATGATAATTATATGCTATATTGTGCATGTGCCTTCAATGGTTATCATACATTTCTTTTAATTTGAAATTAAACTGCTGAATCAGCAAAACTCGTTAATTTTGTTTTTATTTGTTTTCCCTATTTCCTATGAAATATAAAATTGGCGCACAAAACGGGAATTCAAAAGCACATTCACTTCCCATCTCTAAACTGAACGCCCGAAAGGGGAAAATTTTGTGAAACGCTCAAAAAGGGAACACCCGAAACGGTCACAAATCATGGTATCAAATGGGCGACTGAAGTCCGTATAAATAACATCTAATTGACTAGCATCGTCTAAAGCTTTTGGAGATCTTGGAGTTATACAGCACAAATTTGTTAAAGTGGAGCGATTTTTCACAAATCCGTGATATTAAGGAAAAATAAAAGGCAGACATTTGAGCGAGATAACTTTGTGCAGGATGAATTCAAAGGTTTTCACAAAAACAGAATTAATAGCTATTAGCCTATGATTAGAGATGTCGGTGTTATCATCCTTTTTAAATACAGGATAAATTCTATCGATCTTCCAAGATTGTGGGAATTAAGATATTTGAATGGATAAATTGAAGAGTTTGGAGAGTGAATGAACAAAAGCATGGGCGCAGTTCTTAATCAAATACGTAGGAATATTATCGTCTCCAGCAGTATCTTTATTTTCAGTTTCCCAATAGCCTCGTGGTTCGGATTTGTGGTTCGGAATATTCCTGATTATTAAAATGTAAGTTACTTGAAATTCTAGACATGTTGCATTTTGAATTAATGAAACCCCAGAATTTAGACGGATCATTAACAATTGTTTCTTCAATGTCTTGTGTATAACATGTACAGCTTCTATAAATTTCTGCTTTAGTAATTCTTCGAATTCTCTGAAGCTCTAATTTGTGATAATCATTACCAGTAGATTTTCACTTCCTATGATAGTGACGCTTCCACACAAGATATTTCTTTATGTCCTTAGTAAACTACGGAGGGCAAGTCTTATTTAGATCTTGGCACAGAAACAGAAAGGTTTAAAACAGAATAAAGTTTGTCATAAAAAGCAACAAGGCATTCGTCAATATCAATAAAACTATCTAGGAAAGACGGGTCAGTATGGAATAGATCAGAATACAGTTTTATAAAATTAGCCTTTTTAAAGTTATATCTAATATTATTATTTGACAGAAATGTACGTGTACGAGATGTAACCCTAATGTAACATAAGATGATGTCTGTATTCAACAACAAGGGAGTCAGAATCATGTTCAACATCGAATTAGCAGTCCATGTTTGATAGTATCATATACAACAGTCGATCATTTGCATTGGTAATATCGTTTAACTGAGTTAGGTTTAGAGATGCCACAAATGAAAGCAGAAGCTGCAAATTCACATCAGACTCCACACCAGGTTTGCCAAAATTTGGAATATTAAAATCCCCTACAAGTAAAATACTTATCCCAGTAATAATGATTTCCAGCAAATTCGGTGGGATATAAACTAATACAAGAAAATATGAAAACCCAATATTTTCGCATATTATTAAATCGATCAAAGGAACCGCTCATATAATGGAAAATACATCATGTACTTTATAACGGGTGTTCATTTGAAAAGTCAATCTAGTAGCATGATATTTACTGAGAACATTTTGAAGTATGTCGTAAATTAAAATTTACTACTTAACCTACGAAGTCGTATATTTTGACAGTTTCATACTTACAAAATAAATAACAAATGTGATTGACATTATCAAATGTCATTTGGATTTATGTTTACGGAACAACAAACACATACTAATATATATGCGTCTTATTCTATCAAAATTTCAAAGTAACTGACTTTTCAAATGAACACACGTTATTTAATTTCATTACGAAACGCAATAAATACACCACCACCAAGAGATCTACCTTGTATTTTGTACATCTCTGTCACAACGTATAATGAAAGATGAAGAAAAAAGTTTATTATTATAGACTGAGTCACACAACCAAGTTTCAGAAGGTAATATCATGCCGTATGGATAGGAAAAACTGAATAAAATACCGCGTAAGTCTCTAATGTTCTGGTGGCAAAAATGAGTAGATTCTCTGTTGGGCACATCTAGTTTGACGAACTAGCAATTTTCTCAATACCATTGTTGTATTTTGTTTTAATATTAATATAAATTGGAACCGTAAGTGACATCAATGTATTCTAACGGATATTTGGGATCATACAAGGCATTCGTATTTCAGCTCAAAAGCTAAAATATCTACATTATTTAGCTGAAAATATAAAAAGAAATTGTAGAATATACGAAAACAATTTATAGAAAACCAGCACAATCCCCCGATATCAACAAGATATGTGGGATTTTCTTGTTAGAGCCATTCGCAATTGGATTAATCCATCCCACACCGCGGAAGAATTAACCATAGCGGCTATAGAGGAATGAAACAATATTCCTCAAGAAATCATCAATTAATTGATTATTTCAGGCGTATCAATGCATTTTCTATTTTAGTAAGAAGCAGAGGAGGGCATACTGTGTATTGAATATTGTTTGTTTGACTAATTCCTTTGTTTCCATATTTCTTGTTTATTAAATTTTTTTAATTTTGTTCTTTTCACTTCTTCTTTTAGCTTGCGTTGGTCAACAATTATCATTATCAAATTTTCATCTTAAAAAACACGTTTTCAATATAATATTTTCATTGCTCTTAATAATACACTATTATCATAATATTTTAGGGGTCCAACACTTTTGATGATGAGTGTACCTTCATTAGGTTTGCCAGCATATGTTAGTGTTCTAAATTTTAATTTCTTTTTCCTACAGGATAAACTTTAAAGATTTTATTTAATACATATTTATCTGCATATTATCAATTAGAGCATATGTGTAGCCCTTATTAATTGTTCTTATAGCTGCTAGACAGATACTGTAATTGGCAATGTGCTGACAAAAGGAAGTATTAAAAAGCTCTCAAAGTTTATCCAATTATAAATGGCAAAAAACCTCAAGTATGTACTTTATGAGGGTAGCTATTCATGTATCCGGAACTGACAACACTAGTGCTGCTAACCGCCATCTGACATATCCATCGCTAAGTTTGACATTTTTGATGATATACGTAATCACAATGTTTTGCCATACGAACCCTTACGGTAACTTAAAAATTTCATGTCAGAAATGTAATTAACTCGTGAAAATTTTAGTACCTACGATGATTTACTACAACTTTCGACGTGAATTATTTCGGCAACAGTGCATCGATCAACCCAATTCGATTTTTCGCGATGATGTACCACTGTATCATTGGTTTAGTGAATTCAATCAAAGCGTTGTTCCCTCACTGACGAATTCAAAGAAGGTCGTCCAAAAACGAATGTTGTGCCAGAAAATATTGATGCTGTGCGCGAACTGATAATGCAAGATATTGTATGAATATTTAACCGAGAAAAAATTTATTCGACAATTCGACAAATATTTGACAATCGCTCAGAAAAATCCTCAATCAAAAGAATGCTCAAAAAATACAATCGTGATACATCAAGAACGGCGTATTACCGTGACTATTATCTACACAGGTAACGAATCTTGAATCTATGCGTATGATCACGAAAGCAAAAACAACAGTCGACGGTGAGGCTGATTCAAGATAAACAAAACCCAACAAAAGTTGTTCGCACAAGAAGCACTTCGAAGCAAATGGTCTCCTGTTTTTTGGGGAAAAATTGACATGTGGCAAGAGCGCCACTAGATCGTAGGATGGTCAATTCCGAATGGTACATTTTGTTTGCCAAAAGTCGTTGGGCAAATAAGCGACAACCCGCGACGCAGGATCTTTGTTCACCACGACAATGCAAGCTCTCACACATCGGCAGAAACAACTCAATATTTGACCAGTCAAACGTATAAATTAATGGTACTGTTGGCTTACTATTCACGTATGGGAGCAAAATGAAATTAATGGATATTTATGGAATTTCTTTTTACTCCTGTACGTGAATAGTAAGCCATGCGGTCAACGCTTTTCGACACCAGAAGAAGCGATTGATGCGTTCAAAATGCTTGTTTTGGAGATATCTCAGTTGGAATGGGAAAAGTCCTGTTAAAATTATTGCCATCGTATGCAAACGTGATGATCGCATCACGGAGAATACTTTGAAAAACAGTAAAACTATTTTCAATGATCAACATTTGCTTTTATTCATTATTCCGGATTCATAAATAGCAGCCCTACACACCGTTCACGATTCAAAGACGTGCACGTCATCAGTGATGCAAAACAATGTTGCAAAATCCATTGGCAAAATCAATTTGTTTATATTTTAGATTAGGGTAGTAAGCGCTTCCGTCAAACTTGCAATATTTAGGTTATATGTGCAATATGTAATATAAGTTATAGCAAAATACAAATACGATTTTACATCTCTCACAGCTGATAATGGTAGCAACGGTCTATCATTACCGCGTTCTGCTTTACAGCTTGCAATCGCATATGCAACAAGTCACTTACATTGGCTGCAAAACGCCTTCGGCATTGCAAACCAAGAGTAAACAGACGCAAAATATGACAGAACGATAAGTGCCAACACTGAACATTCGCACCAACATAAATATGCATTCACAGTGATGTTGATATAAATATTATACTTCGTTTATTGTCGTTGTGTTGGTAATTCCGAAAATGCTGTTGACGTGCACGTCTTCGAATCGTGTCCAGCGTATAGTAGTGCGTACCCGACGAAGCCACTGTGTAGGCAAAACAATTGTCGTATTATGATTAAAGACGGCAGACTATGTGCCCGAACAGTAGCGTGATGTGGAGGGATCGAGTAGAGGCGTACGATAATCAATTCAGTTGCCGTTGAGACGTTGTAAGCGATACATTGTTAACACAATCGTGTTGAAAATGTCGGGAGTGCGTAGAAACAATGCATCGATTCGGTTGCATGCTAAAGTAGTAAAGAAATTTTTACATCGGTTTCCCGATTTAATATATGACGGTACCGTAGTGAAATGTTTAGTTTGTGAAACAACTTTATTAACTTGGAAAGCAAGTCAGTGCCAAAGACATATAAATAGTGACAAACATAAATCGAATAATAGTGGACGCAGATCATATAATAAATTTGTGTGTGATTTAACAATGATGTTAATTGCGACCAATATACCAATGCAGAAAGTGGAACACCCAATGTTTCGTCAGTTTTGGAAGAAATACAATCCTACGTGGAAATTACCAGCAAGAAGTACGCTACGGAATTACGTACCGTCAGTGCGTGAGAGAATTGTAAATTGTACGAAAAATACGGTAAAAAAGAAATTCCTGTGGTTAACAATAGACGAAACTACAGATATTAAAAAACAGTCCATCCTAGCCATTCTAGTACGGACGCTGACTCCGCAAGGACCTTCTCCTCCTTATTTACTAACCTGTAAACGAATGCAAGGGTGTACTGCCAGAGCGATATATGATGTATTAATAGAAACACTACACAAATTTGAGATTTTACCGAAGCAAGTGTTAATGTTAGTTACCGATGCTGCCAAGGTTATGTGTTCCACGGCAAACTTACTCAAAACAATTCAACCAAACCTGCTGCATGTCACATGTTTGCTTCACGCTTTACACCTTGTAACAAACACTATACGTACAACTTATCCTGATGTGGATCAACTGATAGGACAAACGAAAGCGGTTTTTCTTAAATCTCCGATACGGATTCGGCTATTTCATTCGCTGTGTCCTGAGCCACCGCAACCAATTCTTATACGATGGGGTACTCGGTTAGAAGCAGCATTTTATTATTATAAACATTTTGAAAAAATTAAATCAGTTATTTTACAACTAGATGCCAAAGAAGCAGCTGCAATACGGCTCAGCCAGGTTCAATTTAACAATCCTCAAGTTGCAGCAAATTTAAAAATTATTTACGACAGTTACGTTCCAATACTGGACGCAATAAAAAATTTACAGAACACCGCGCTATCCTTATCGGCCTCATTAGCAATTATTGACCACGTAAAACTAGTGCTGCATATCCTTGAAGATGAAAAAAGTGATTGTGTCCGTGAAAAATTTAACAGTGTATTAGATAAAAATGTAGATTTTACAAAATTAGGGCAACTTTTTACCAATACTGAAGATCCGTTGTACAGATACAAAGAGCGCTTTAACTATGCAAATATAACATCTCTCAACGTCGAACAATCCTTCTCTGTATATAAACATATATATACGTCGCTACGTACGAACCTTTCCGAGACTAATACAGAAACATATATTATGGTGCAGTTTTTTCATCGCGCACATCCGCATTTTTTTGCAACAATGTAAACATGTTGGGTAAATTATTTATGTTTTTTCTTAACGTTTTGTATAGGGATTCGATATATTTATTTTTAAGTAAGCGCACTGTTATTCTGCTAAACTCTCCACGCAACGCCACTGCTGGGGCACATAGTCTGCCGTCTTTAATTATATATTAATAAAGTGAATAAATTATTAAAAGTTTTACTTTCATTTCGAATTATGGATCTTCATCAAGTAACCCAAGTTACTTAATGAATATGTGCACCAAAGAAAGAGTCAGCATTTAAAAATGTCGTCGAGACTTCAACTATTGTTACTCCATTAACAAAAATTTCAGAGAAAGATACATAGTAAATTCAAAAAATAATTTTGATAAATGAATCGTCAAGGCTAATAGCAGACGGTAACAAAAACATTAAAAGTTAGCCGCACTGAGTTCATTTACAATGAATAAAATCGAGATAGATATGGGTAGAACTATTTCTGGATTTGTTCTCCGTATTTGGCAGCGTCTTTCGTTATAATAATCCACGCCTACTTGCTCGTATATTTAATGGATATTGGTCTGTTAACAAGTGTGAACTTTATTGTCAATATCTTGCACCTATAGGAAAACACTCATTCTAGAATGAGTTTATTTAGTTTCTGAATTATGGTATATTGGAAAACAATTTTGTATTATATATTACTTACTTCCTTCCTTTTTCTTTGCAAATATAATTAATATTTACATTAATGTGCTCTTCAATCAACAACCAACACCGAACAAATTAATTTTACTAAATAGAATAAGTTTTTCTTGTTTTTTGTTTTATTGTTTATGTTTCCTCATAAAACAAAATTTATTAAATTGTATATATATTAGGTATAATTAAATCTAGGATAAAGAATTCATCTATAACATTTTCACAGTAACACCACTGTATAACAGAATTTTATTATCATATTCAAGTTATACAAACTTGTTTGTTTTATTACCTTGGGTTATCAATGAAGAAATTCAATAGATGATGTTTAATCGGATGCTCTTTTGTTAAGCTCACATTTCCTAAATAAATTCCTTACTAAATAATGGAATTTATTCGGAACTATATACCATTTACAACTAGTATTTTTAAGATTAGATAAAACCCTATTGTAAACCTTGGTATTGTTGTTAGTAGATATCATTTCTACGAATTGATCACACAGCAATTTTCCCAATCTGTGACGTCAACCAATACAATGTAGAACAAGTACGCGCATTTAATTATGTAATAGTTTGTAGGGGTAGTGTTGTATTTTTACCTACTCGCAGACAGTACACAATAGTATCAATCACAGTCGCACACTAGCAACAAGAGACAACAGTATTACATTAACATCAAGAAACATACAGTCTCATCTCAACAGTATCATCTTAACAACAATATAACAGTATCCCATTAACACTCATACACCACTCTTATTTAACAGTAAAGAATGTAAGTTTTAAGTTTAATATTAAGTGTTTCATTTGTGAGATTACCTTAATAAATTATATTTAAATGTTTTTTGTTAAATAAATAAATTATTCAGAAAATACACCAAGTTTCAATATAACTGCCACCAAACAAAATAAATAATCAGCTAATACGGAAGTTACGCCCCGTGAGCGGTGGGACAAGAAAACAATTTATACAGTTTGTTTGTGAACAAAATAATAGGAAGAATAATAGTACAACAATTAGTGTAACAACAACAACACCAATTGAAAAACAATGAACAATAAACAAACAAGTCGCCCTTCTAGAGGCACGGAGAAAGATATTTTAATAATAACAATAGCATGTATTATTCAAGAGTGTCACAGGACAAAATTAAATTTACATCAATAGGAATTAATACTTAATAATTAAACAAAAATAATTAAGCATAACTAAACAAAAATCTAACGTAAAATTAAAGCATTAAGCAAAGAAGAAATAATAATAATAACAAAAAAAAAATAATAATAATGATAATAATAATAATAGGCGAGGATGTTGTTGAGATACCTTCATCTCAACCCACTTCGTCAACATAACAACTAAAGCACCGGACCCTATGGGCCGTGAAAATAAACTACATGGTGGGAGGTGTTATTATCTGCTTACTAAGAATGAAGCATGCCATATGGAGGAGAGCTGCATAGTTAGGTTACGGAAAAATACCTGGAAATAAGAAATAATAAACAACAATAATAATAATATTATGATAGTTATGCCAGCCATCTTGTTCTCACGAACCGATGGGTTAACACACTGGCAACCAAGGACAAATTGAATGTTCTTGTGAATGGAGGAAATAATAATAATAATAATAATAATAGTAGTCCCCGTAAGTAGCCTTGCAGGCCCTCGGAGTGTAACATAGTAGGCTTGTTACGACTTGAGCCGTTCAATATACTAGGATAGTAGCAAGTGAATTTTTTCTTGAACTACGACAGCAACGAGACGATAAAGACAGTGACGACCCCGAAATTCACAGTTGTTGCGCATCCTCCGTACAATCCTAATTTGTCGCCTTCAAATTTTTTGTTGTTCCAGAAGTTGAGGAGATATTGAAAGGTCAACATTTTTCATCAGGCACTGAAGTTTAAAATGCTGCAATTGAATCAACATAGACAAGAAAGCTTTTAATGAACAGAATGAAGAAATTAATTCACTGTTTACAGAAATGTTTTGCACTGATGATTATGGGGAAAAATAATTATGAACAACGAAATGAAATATTGAAAAATAATTTTTTTTATGCTCTAGTTTTTTGTGTTCATGCCTAGTCCAGAAAGATAAAAGCGTCACCTCGTATAAACAAGAACCAACAGTTTCTGTACGCATTTATTAACCGCTTTAGCATCATAACATGAAAAAATTTTGTTCTCGAAATCATCTAGATCTTGAGTTAGGGTTTTTGATGCTGATTTTATTATGTTTTTATTTTTTTTTTTTTTACATAATAATAAACAAATATTTATGGAATGGCACTTTCTACTTATTAAAATCTAGTTTAACATATCGGAAAGTAAGACGCGAAATATTTCACATAATTATACAGTTAGGCAAATATATGGATCCATTCGACTATCTTTATTTAACAATTTGCATCAAGATCGGCATCCAATATCACGAACCGTTGGTAAAAATTTGAAAAGATACAACTTGACCGGAAATATCAGAAATTTATCGAAAACGGACGACCAAAAGTCGGAACTAATGAAGCTATTGCTCAAGACATTGCTATAGCATCACAAGAATTATCACAAGCTTCTACTACATTCCTTGCACTAAACTATGATATAAGTTGCCGATCAGTAACCAGAATATTCAAGCACGAAAAATATCATCTGAATCAACTACATTTAGTGCAAGAATTATTGAACGGAGATTATGATCGTAGAATTGAATTTCGTGAAAGAGTAATGGAGATTTGCAAAAATGATCAATATTTTAGATACAATTTGCTGTTTTCCGACGAGGCTACATTTTCTTTGAATAGTACCGTTAATCGTAATAATTGTCGATATTGGTCAATAGATAACCCTAATTGGATACTAGAAACGCATACATAATATCAGCAGAAATTAAACGTTTGGGCTGGTATTTTCAGGAACAGTATTATAGGTCCTTTTTTCATTTATGGTACACTAAGTGAACAAAGATATTTGGATCTTTTACGTGATCAGATCAGGTTGTTCATAATATCGAGGAAGATGGGGAAATACCTGTGTGTATGTGTTTAGTTCCAACAAGATGGAGCACCCCCTCACTATGCCCTTAATATCAGAAGTTTTTTAAACGAAACATTCCCAAATCGGTGGATTGGTCGTAAGGGATTTATTGTATGGCCCGCCGCATGGTCTCCACATTTAAATCCTTCAGATTTCTTCCTTTGGGGTCATTTATAACACAGGCCAACAAAATTAATTTTTTTTCTTGATGCAACTGATTTTGGATATATTTAATGTGCTGATTCTAAATATACCTGACTTTTTTTCGTAGCAGCTTTAGTTTTTGAAATCCATTCCGTTTTAGTAACAAGCAAAAATAATAAAATAATGGTATCTTTACACAAGATATACTTGTTTTTTTTTTGTTTTCGGAACAACAGAACTAAAGATCAGCACTGACTTAACAAAAATTGACCGTTATGAAACGCCATGGTTCCAGGAAAAGGAAACGTAATCAACGAACCTTTCATTGCGAGAGAGAAAATCATATTTCTACAGTTGCATATCAAGTTGGGACTTATAAAGCAATTCGTGTAGGCCTTAAATCGATATGAACTTTGCTTTGGGTACTAAATACGTAAATTTCCTGAGCCTAGCATGGAAAAACTGAATAAAGATGGCCCTCGGATCAGACAGCTTAGAAAAAATCACTTACCACAGCAATGAACGAGATTGAATCTAAAGCTTGATATTCATTTGTTCAAGTAGTACAAAATTTTCTTGGCAATCATAAACCAGCGAATTACATGAATCAGTTGAATACATGCTTTCTAAATTTAATATTCTTGATTGTAACCTCCACAACCACTTAGATCGATTCCCACAAAATCTAGGTGATTACAGTGAAGAACAGGGTGAAATTTTTCAATAGGACCTTCAAACGATGGAAGAGCGATATCAAAGAAGATGTGATACCCACATGATGGCCGACTACTGCCTTACTGAACTCTATGCTAGAAAATCGTATACAAGATTATTTTTAGCAATAAACCATAAATGCATATATATGATTGTTTCGTCCTTTACTTGATGAAATTCCATTATAACTATTAAGATAAAATAAAACAAATTTTATGAATTTCACTTTTTAATTATCACTGTAACGAGTCGTTTCGCACCAACCTGGGCTTCGTCAGACATATAACTAACTTATTTACAAAATATTTTTTATATTAAACACAAGTAAACGGTAACAAGCAAGAACACATGTTTTATTTTAAAAAATAGTCAGAGGGATGGGTGCTTTTTATTACTGGATGTCTATGCACAAACTTTCGCTACGGTTTATACAAAATGTACTGTTCTTAAGTAATAAAACTAGAGGTTTACATTATATTACAGGGAGGTAAAGAATTCTATGGAAAAATACAAAAATACAATATGTAACTGTCTGCATATCAAATAAATAGATTGAGTAAGGGTGAATTATTTGTTTCTAATTGATCATTTAAGATCTTGTCAGTTTTCTTTATTTTATTGATTTCAAGTGACTCTAATAAATTAAGTTTTTTGCCCTTATTTTCTACATGTAATATTTTAAATTCTTTGTTAAAATTGTGGTTCGTTGAATTGATATGAGACGCATATGAAGAGTCACTTTTATTATTTCTAAATGAAGAAAAATGTTCTTTGACGCGTATTTCAAACGATCTGCCTGTCTGTCCGATATAAGTCATATTTTTCATATAAGGTATTTTTCCATAGAATTCTTTACCTCCCTGTAATATAATGTAAACCTCTAGTTTTATTACTTAAGAACAGTACATTTTGTATAAACCGTAGCGAAAGTTTGTGCATAGACATCCAGTAATAAAAATCACCCATCCCTCTGACTATTTTTTAAAATAAAACATGTGTTTTTGCTTGTTACCGTTTACTTGTGTTTAATATAAAAAATATTTTGTAAATAAGTTAGTTATATGTCTGACGAAGCCCAGGTTGGTGCGAAACGACTCGTTACAGTGATAATTAAAAAGTGAAATTCATAAAATTTGTTTTATTTTATCTTAATAAATAAATGCATATTTATATCTACTTTGTGAATTAAATACCTTACTCTGTATTATTTGTTTTTTTATGAGACTTTGTCGAAGATACTTCTAAAAGAGGTCAATGTAGCGTACCTCAAAAACTAGATCTGAAAGTTGTTTTGGATTGTACATCTAAAAATTACCTAGAAATAGTTCAAAAAGGGCAGGCACCAAAATGTGTGTTGGGCTGTGTAATCTGTGGTTTATACTAGACGACCGCATAATCTGGACGAGTTAAGGCAGAGAATGATTGTGCAAGTGCAATAAGTTCGTGGAGGCTTTGGCAAATGTCGAATGTCATTCAAGAATTTGTTCACAGACTTGCATATTGTCAAGAAGTGAACGGTCACCATTTCTAAAACTTTCTTAACTGATATTCATTTTATTTATATTTTTTGTTTTAATTTTTCTTGTTGTCAATCAAATTTGCATTATTAGATTTAATCAAGTGCATCTGTCGTTGTTGAAGAAAAGGGTGCCAAACCTTATTATCACTGAACTCCAAGAGCAGAGCTCTATTGAGAGGGTGTTTCATTTACAATAAAAAGATAACATCGTTCCCAGTTAAACCGGAAGTCTGATTCGGATATACATACACTCATTGAATCCCCGATTTACATTTAATGAATTGTGGAAAGTCTTATTAAAATCTAAGTAGCTGTATCAAAGATATTCGAATTGATTCATACATTTGCCTAACATTATTAGATTTAATTCTAATAAACACTTCTCTTTTTCTTCTATTAAACGAACAAGTAAGTATAAGAAAATATATAGTTAAACTGCTCCATTTTATTGACCAAAACTGTATATGTAACTGTAACTGATATCCTGCTTTTTTTTTAGTTTACATTCTTTTCTAAGTATTATTCTGCATGAGTATCGAGTTTGTTTTTTGACTGATAATAATACCAATAACATATCATATTTTTCTTCACTTCATTTTTTAACAACATCTAATATGTTTTTGCATATAATATTTAACGTTCGAAAATAAAATTTTACCGGTTTACGCACGTTTGTTTATATGCAAAATAATGAATAAGAACAACCAAGAATCTTTATGTTCTTCTTAACCTTGAACTGGTATGTCTGGGTTAAATCTGATTCAATACATATATGTAGTATCATGTAATAAAAATTCTTATTAAAAGGAATGGTCAGTAATGTACTTTTTTAAGTTTAATTGCATATAAGTGAAATAGCACACACATAAATTAGAGAATAAAAAACGAATAAATGAAAACTTAAAATAAATTTTCATATTGCCTTTATTATACGAATCATACGAATATACAGTGGGTGACATACAAATAAGAACATCATGTCAGGCGTAGTAATTATTATTTACCCAAGATCTTTATACCTGTCTCTGTTAGCCAAAGAATATGATGCTTAGAATATGAGTAATAAGTAGAGCAGGCCAATTTCCGTGCGCGCCATGTGCGCCGATGTGAGGATGATTGTATTGCGTCAGAACTAATAAAAAGCATTCAGTATGTGTTTGGTACTTGCTTAGACTGCATGTAAGTGTAAGCATACGTAATAAAATGTCATCGACACATAAATCGAGAAAACGACCGTTGTCGGACGAAGTGAATTAGTTTATTATGGATTTCGCGGACTTAATTTACGATGGCTCAAGAATTAAATGTATAGTGTGTCAATCCTTGGAAGGCGCTTAAAACGGTAAGTGTTTTTTTTAAATCCTCTATCGTGCACACAATCACTGATTTCATACATTTTCCATTTGATTTATAGGTACATACAACGCTGCAATAATATGTACTATTCTTATTTTTCGTGTGTTTATGCATATTACTTTAATAGTAGAAAAGCAAATGTATATTTAATTATTTCTGATAGAATAAATGTCTCTAGTTCTATACTTATATCGGTAACAAGCTCATGTTGCGTCCCTATTCTATCGCATATTCTAATATATTACGAATTACACTCCCATACCGGCGCTCATGGCGCGCACGGGAATTGGTCTGCTCTAGTAATAAGCAACTTATAAGGGTGTTTCAATAAGAGCGCAAGATTTCAGTGTTCAATAAAACATGGTTTTCTGTAGCAAAGTATTGAAATATTTATTGATTTAGAAAATATACATTTGGGAATTATGTATGAAACAAAATATCTTGTAAATGGCCGCCACGGCTTTGCTGGCATATGCGTACCCTTATTGGCTTATTGGCATAAACCTGTGACTTCAGATAACCCCACAGCCAGAAGTCTGAAGGCGTTAAATCGCAAGAGCGTGGAGGGCAATTCTGGTCACCAAATCGGGAAATGACACGACCAGGAGCAAACTCGTGCAAGATCGTCAATATTTCACGGGCGGTATGACATGTGGCACCGTCCTGCTGAAACCACATGTCGTCAAGATCAATAGCTTCCAAATGAGGTACAAGAAACTGTGTTATCATAGCACGATAACGTTCGCCATTTACCGTTACTGCATTACCTTCTTCGTTTTCAAAGAAAAACGGTCCAATTATTCCTCCAGACCATAATGCACACCATACAGTGACACGTTGTGGATGCATTGCTTTCTGATGAATCATTCTTGGATTTTCTAAGCCCCAAATGCGACAGTTTTGCCTTTTAACGAAGCCATCGAGGTGAAAATAGGCCTCATCACTGAAAATGATTTTGTTTGCAAAATCAGCAGGTTGCTCAAGGATCCAATTGGTTAATTCTCTTCGCTGTTCATGGTCTACTGGCAGAAGTTGTTGAGTCAGTTGGATTTTGTAGGCATGCAGCTGTAAATCTTTAGTGAGAATTCGCTGAAGAGTGCCTGTTGAAATGTCCAATTCTTGTGCCCGATGGCCAATTGACGTCTCTGACCTTTCTGTCACACTCTCGCGAACTGCCGTGATGTTTTGTTCTGAACGACCTCTACGAGCTCGTATCGCGTGTTTCACATCACTAACCGAACCGGTACTTTCGAATTTTTCGATTATTCGTTTAACCGTAGATGAATTAGGCACATTATTTCTACCGAACATTGGACGCACTTTACGAATAGTGGCAATTAAACTTTCACCATTTTCATAATAATTTTTGACAATCAGGACGCGTTGTTCTACCGTGTAATGCTCCATGTTTACTAACTCCCATCTGTCAACTTTCGATCTGCCACGTCATAATCATGTGACATTATGACTTTCAAACATGGCGCGCAATTCAAATCTTGCGCTCTTATTGAAAAACCCATTACATGTCCCATTACATTAATAGAAGCAAATGCATTTTTCTTAATTCGAACAACATCTTGTAAGTATAATAGAATAACACGAAACATTCATTATGACTTATTAATTAATTAACTTATAATAATAATTCACCACTCAAGTTAGTATACATACGAGGGATGTCTTCTTAGTGTTGCATATAGCTTCATAGAGCGCGCCAGTAATAAAACGTCAGGTGTCAAAATTAATCATAATCCTTCTTTAACATAAATCGAAAGTTTCATCAAGATACGGCGAGTGATTTAGTCTTAGTGAATTTTTAAAGTTTATACGTTGGCAGAAAAATGGAATTGAGTCGAGAAAATTTTCGCGCAATAATTTTCTACATCTTTCGGAGACGATTAACTCAACAATATCTTACTGAGTTGAGTAGAACAATCTGAGAAATAGTATTAACACGTTGACCGCCATGCTATAATGGTAAGAATTTTTGCGATCTCTAGGGCCACGCATTTTTTTCTCGTTTACAGTTTATAAATGTCATAAGGATGCTATGATATTATCACATGCTGCAGTTTTTTGTTTCTAAATAAGATTTTGAAGAGCGAGGCAATTGTGCATCGCACCAAAAGTTTAATGCAGAGGCCACGCAATGCACACTTCCCCACACTTCGCAGGCACAGACTTGCAAGTTTGCTAAACAAGCAAATATATACTGTAAGTTTATGTTGATACTTCATGTTGTAAAGTTCACATGTGTAAAAAAAAATAAAAGGGGGGATTATAAAACAGAACATTTTTTTAGCCGTTTTTTAGCACTTTGGAACGAAATTGTGTCAGAGGAAGAAAATTATGAGAGTTCTACTCTTCTTGTCTAAGACGCAGTATCAAATGGTATCGCAAATTAGCTATAGAAATCATGTTGAGTTCAGCTGTCGTGAATGCGTTTATATTGTACAAACTAGTAACTGGTAAAAATATTAGTATTAGTCAATTTAGAGAAGAAATTGCTAAAGATTTACTTCAAATAACTCCAGCGAAAAACCAGCTACAACAGACCGCATCTCATTGAAGAACTAGATACCAGAAATGGACGTAGATGCATAATTTGCTACAAAAATATGTCTGAAAAGCATGGAGGAGAATATCCTATCTTCAAGGCCACCATGTCTCGTTATATATGTGTTCTGTGTGATAAATTTTATTGTATTTCTTGCTTCAGCATAATTGTACATTAAAAAATCTTGAATCTCTTTTCCAAGTTATAAAATGGTCTGTAGTTTTTGGTTGAAGTAGTAAACATTTTAATTTATAACATATTTGATTACGAATTTGCTACGTTTATTTACCATTTTAGCACAAAACAAAATGACATATTATTGTGCAGGAAGTATTACAACTAAAGCCGGATCAACTACATTTATTTGTTCACTAGCCCGAGTACTTTTATTTCCCAAAGCATTGCCATTCAAATGCGAGGCAAATGTGTTTAACACAGCTTGAAGTGAAATACATGCACTTGTGTGCGGCGCGGCTAGTGCGGCAATGAGTATTGCGAGGCACGTGTGCTTCACACGGCTGTCAACGTGTTAAATATAGCGTCTTTGGCTTAGGTGCAACCATTGAAGAAATTCTCTTCACCAAATCGCCAGCATAATAACACTAGGTGTTATCTCACTGGCGAAAAACATATCTTCAACCTTTGAACATATGCTCTTCACCAAATAGCGTTGGGTGTTATCTCACTAATTAAAGGCATATTTTCAAAGGTTATACGAAGGCTGACTTTTAGTTATTCATATAGCCTCATAGAGGGCGCTAGTAATAAAGCGTCAGTAGTCACAATTAATCTAAATCTTTCGTTAACCTAAATCTAAAGTTTCATCAAAATGCGGCAGTTGATTTAGTCATAACATATTTTTAAAGTTTATAAGTTGGCCGAAAAATTGAATTGAGCTGAGAAAATTTTTGCACAATAATTTTCTAGAACTTTCTGAGAGGATTAACTCAACAACAACGTCTTGCTGAGTTTGTTTTTGTTTTGATGATGAACACCACATCAATCGACAATTTCACGTTGATACTGTGAATTCTAACGTGAACGCACCAGTATCAGCGATGATCCCAGGATAGGTCCGCCAAGAATAGCGGTCACCCCGAAAATATCGATGCTGTACGCTGCCCGATTAAGGAAAATGGAGATGTGAAATAGCGTGTAATTAAGAAATCCGTGGGTATTTCAAAGGCTTCAATCCAAACGATCCGACATGATGAAATGGGTGTGAGAAAGTTGGTTTCCATTGGATTCCGCATCTTTTTACTGAAGAGTAAAATTCGACTAGCGTTAATTGGTGCCGAAAATCTTTGAGCCGGTTCAGTAGCGGAAAGTCAGAAAGCGTCTACAGCATCATGGGTGGCGATGAGTTTGTCTCAAAATCGGGTCATATAGCTACAATCCCTTTCTAAGATCAAAGAACGTTGTTGTGGATTGGTACACAACCGTTTCTCTGACAGAAATAATCGCCGTGGTCCGAGAAACCATCTCACCCACAACAGCTAATCATTCTGCATCATGAGTTCGCACTTAACTGAAGACTGGAATAACTGTTTTAACAATTGGTTTGAAGGAATGCAGAAGTGTATGAATTCTTGTGGAAAATATTTTTAAAAGCAAGAAAGCACTTTGAGTCGATCCACTGTTCGAATTTATGGCTATATGCAACACTAAATCGACGTCTGAATTAATATAATACAATATAATACCGGGCCCCATATGTGCTTCAAAACAATCCGTGGGTTTAAAATATGGGTTTATCTATATTGTCTAACATTTTTCACTTGGAAGCTGGTTGAGTGAAATGCAAGTTTTACGCAAAAAAAATATAAATTCAGAACTCGAAATATTTTTTTGCGAACTTGCATTTTTAATTATTCCTGCCCTACTTTTTGATAGTAACTCTAAATAAACAAGCTGACCAATGACGTGTATAATACTTACTTACTTAATCCTAAAACCTCTATCTCTTTCCATTTTTTTCTGTTTTGCACCCTATGTCTCGCTTCACTCCACTCAACACCCCTTTTCCTAGCCGCACTTCCAACGACATCACTCCACGTTTTTTCTTAATCTTCCTTTCGTTCTTCGCTTGTATCTTCTTGCTTCGAAGACTTTTCTTATCGACTTATCTTTCCCCATTCTCAATACATGTACCAACCATCTTAGCTGTCTATCTGTCACACAATGTCGGTATTTTTTATTTTACCCATTCTTGTTTTTCCATCAATTTTCCTCTTCCAATCTACCATCTTATGTTACTTTTGTTCCCAAATATTTAAACTTACCAACTTGTTCTAATATTGTGTTTCCAAGTTGTATTCGATGTTTCTTTTCTTTTCTGCTTATAACCATTGTTCTTGTCTTTTAGCATTTATTTTCATATTTCTTGCTTTCAAACTGCTATTAACTATTCGTATGTTTTCATTTAGTGTTCTTTCGTTTCTGGAGATCAGCATCAAATCGTCTGCGTTCGATGACCTTAATATCTTCCATTCTCCAGTGGTCTACTTTATATTGAAATTCTTGAAATTCTTTTTAGCCTCTTCAATTCACTCATCTAATACTATTGAGAAGAGTAACGGACCCAAGATGAAACCCTGTCTCACTCCTTTTTTGATTTCAAGCATACGTGATTTTTCCTGTTTAACTCTAACGAAGTTCCTAATTTATCTATACAGTGCTTTTATACCGTTTATCATTTTGTCGCTCATGGGGCTTTTTTCTAGTGTTCTCCATATGTCGTTTCTATTTGTTTGTCAAAAACCTCTACATCTATAAAACAAAGATGTACTTCACCGTCCTTCGTTATTGCTTTTTCGCTTATTTGCCGTAAAATGAAATTTGCGTCCGTGACTCCTCGGCTAAGTCTAAAACCATACTGTGTATCTTCTAACGTTTCTTCCAATGCCCCTCTCAGTCTTGTTTCTAATACACTAGCGTATAAAGTAAATCAAACTAAATATTTTGTTCGGAAAAAATGTTATGACTCTGATTCTTTCAAAACCCGATATAATTTACAATCTAGGGCCTATTCCCTAAAAATAATATTATTGTTCAATTTTCGTTTAACATTTTCAACATAATTACGACTGATTATAGTTCTAAGTTCACGAATCTCTTCCGCGGAGGTTGAAATACCCACCGGGCACGTCCCTAGGTGGGGTATAAGGGAACAGTCAGGTCTTTCTTTGGGAACCTGATTAGTGGCAGTCATACGCGGGATGGGTAGGCCTAAACCTAGCGAAAGTTGTCACCGCGGACCAGCTCTCCCAAGCTACGGTGTGGAGCAACTGAATGACCACTGAGGTATATGTGGTCATGAACGTTACCCTGGGAACACCAGGCAGTACCCGTAATGGAAGATCTGCGGACATTGACTTCATATGTCTTCCATACTCGGGGGAACAGATTCAACCGAGATTATATCTCGGTAATATAAAATAAACTCAAGAAGATGGAACCTAAATCTAGAACCTGAAGGATCTGAGACTCCCTTGGTAATGGAGACTAATGAGACTCCAGAAACAAAAAGAAATGGAGGCTAAAGAAAGGTTAACTCCACACTAAGATACTATTAGAGGAGCTGCACGCTAGGCTTTCAACCAACCTAATTCGTAGTAATAAAAAAGAAATTAAACTAGTACCGGTTTGATAACCAGACACTTTCCTTTAAGGAAGCATCTGTACAGCATAGGCTTGGTTAGCGAGCTCTGGTGTAGGAGATGTAAAAAACAGGAGGAAATTATCTACCAAGTAATATGCAAGTGTGATGGACTGAAGGGTCTCAGACAGAAACATTTCGGAAGGGATCTATTGGATCCTACGAGGCTACTCAGATTTCGTCTGAGGAGGATAGTGGCTTTTATCGAGGACACTAACAGAGTGAAACTGAGAGATCTATTGGAAGTGGTACAAAGAGCACTATGCTCATGTGGCTGGGCTTAATCGCATCCAACCCAAAGAATTAGATGGATTAGATATAGGTTATCTTTAGTTGGAAAGAACACATAATATGACTGCATAACTAATAATAATTTTTTATTCGAGGTAAAGAAAAACATTATCGCTTGTATATTATTTACAGTTTGATTTAATGTTGGGCTTCGAAACAAAAACACATATTATTCTGGAATTAAGCGCTATCATCACAACAGAAGTGCCACGATGACGCTAAGAAGAAGAAAGAACTTATAATAATAATATCAATTCATGCCTTAGCATTCCCATACAGCTTCACGAACAGCCTAGCCCCTAAGCTATCAGCCAGTTATAACAATAAACAATATGCATGAACTTTCAAGTGCATGATCCAGCACATCATTTTGCAATGTTGACTTTTAATCAATTTTCTTGTCACACCAACCAGTTAGCTTTTTAATATTATTTAGAACATCTTGAGCATGAACATATGAACTTATCTGAAAATATAACTTTACATCATTTGCATAATCTGAAACTAGATAAGAAACTGTCGACAACAAATGGATAGAAATCAAAAAGCATTCAATACGCATTTTGAGATTAAACTAACTAACTAACAAACACTTTATAAACAAAAGAAAAACGTACACAAATTTGCTTAAAAAGTTAAGTAATTCTCAGAACTCAGAGGTCCTAGTGTCCTAGTTAACAATAGTGAGATATGTACTATTACAATACAAAAAAGTTTCATTTTTGCGATAAAGATGTGACGATGTCCAATTTTTTAAGTTTAAGTGGAGATTGCCAGGTACCCCAAGGTATTTAGGCGATTCGTTAGCCAAAAAAATGGAAGCTCACGAATCCTTGCCTGTTTAAAACTCGGTGATATTAAGCTGACGAATCCAGATGAAATAGTTGAAGCCTTTACTTATACTTTTTCAGATGTATACCAACCGTTGCCAGTTTTATTATCGTCGACTCTCCAGGAAAGTCTGAACAACTTTACATAGGCACCTTTTCAGAGAGTGATACGTTAACAGCCATAAACCATCTCAAGGCAAACTATGCATTTGGTCATTGATGGACTACCTAGCTTTATAGTCAAGGATTGTGCTTCTATGCTATGTCATCCATTATGCACTATCTTTAATATTGCTCTACGCACATCTGCTTTCCGGAAGCGTGCAAGATAAACTGGATTACATCTAAGTTTATAAAAAAAGGGAGCAAATATGATATTTCTAACTACACACCAATTACTATTTTGTCCAGCACTTGCTTTATCACTAATTATGTAAGTCTATTCAATGTTTCATCTCCACGCAGCAGCATGGGTTTATACCTGGTAGGTCAACTTTAACTAATTTGACTGAGATTACTCAGTATATCAGTTCCTCTATTGGCTCAAAAGATCAAGTCGATGTCTACAAAAGGATTTAAACACTATCTACCAAAGATATAACGAAAACAAGATAAAGGTCAGTAAAAATAAATGTGCAGTTATCACATACACTAAAAAGACGAACCTACTGATATATACCTATTCACTTGATCACTTCAATATGTCACGACAATCATAAATCAAAAACCTAGATATTTTGTTTGATCAACACTTGCAGTTCATTCTATTTACATCTCCACTTTACGCACTCTTAGTTTTGTTATTCGATCTGCCGTAATTTTGCAAATCTAAATACGCTTAAAACGTTCTACTTTGCGCTGGTTCGTCGTAAACTTGAATATGCGTCAATTATTTGATACCAGAATTTACTGATCTAGAGAGAGTACAGCGAAGATTCTTGAAATGTTTAACCTACAAATTACCTGATGCAGAACTTACTCTCTACCGTTGACATTATGGTACCAAAATCAACGAGATCTAATGAAGCATTCGCCCGAAGCCAGAGATAGAACTAACGTAGTTGCCAGAGCACCAATTACGCATATGGCTGTAAATACTACCAGAATTTTCTCTGACCTTTCCTCTACAATTTAACCATTTAACATAGATTCAGGAAATTACCCACGTCGTGCGTCTATAGACTCGGTTAGTATTTCTTATGGTTTCCTTTATTTAAATTGTTATTTTTACTCTAATTAGCTTATGGATTTTAATTTAATTTAGTTTTTGACACAGTACTTTATTATTGCATTGTCCTCTTAATGGAGAGATCTGTTGGACAATAACGGACAATTATTATTATTATTATTCCATGGACGTTTTTAGAGTGCATTGAGAACACGTTCAATTGACTAGAATGTATAGCTTGTAATAAAAGTACATTTTTCGAAAACTGTCATTAAAAGTTGACATTTTCGTTAAGTCTTTTTTGACACCTAGCTGCGAAATACTTTTATGTTCTAGAACACTAGTCTTTTTCGTTCTAGAACATAAAATAAATGTCAAAATAATTTGTCATTTTTTTCGAAAATTATTTATGATTTTGTTAATTAAATAATATACATTTTAAATAATATAACATATCATTACAAAACAGTAACTATTATAAACAGGACAATTACAATTTATTTTGCACTACATGTAAATTTAAAGTGCCGATCTTGCAGTGAGGTAAATTTATGCCAGATTCAGTCTTGTCAGTTATTTTAGTTCTTGATGTTCAATGAGGCTGCTGCTGTAATTGGTTTAAGTTTACTGCGCACGTTGTATTAATGGCAAGTTCCGTAGGCTCAGCTGAAGATGGTAACAATTTATTTGCGATTGAAATTTTAGTTTGTATAGAATCATCTATATATGTCTCCGATACCGTACTAGAACGGCATCCCCCATGTCGTTTGATAGTGGTAATATCGGTTTCTGTGTCGGCTAACAGAGAAGCGGAAGAACGTCTAAAGCAGTGCCTGTATAAGTTTCCGGATGAGGCATATTGAGATAAGTTGCTATTTCTTTTGGTACATTTCTTATATTGTTAACGCCAACCACTTGGTTGATACATTTTCCCATACTTTGCAAAAAATTTTTGACTTGTAGTAACTGCCGAATGTAAAGCACAGTATTTGCGTTATAACTTCATTTGGTCTGGACTTGAAATCACAAAACATCTCGGAGTATCAGTTTTGGAATCGGGAATTCTTATAATCATAGTTTGTTTTCTATATCATCGATCGTTCTCAAATCTCTTCTCAAAGCTCCACAATACCAATAATTAAAAAGACCTGAAAGTTATCCAAATTGGTTCAACCGATCGATTTATATTAATTTGAATTACCTTTTCTAGCAGAAATCTATTATCGATGCTTCTTATAAAAATCTCTCAATTTCCTCTTTCGTTAGAATTCTGGACTTTTTTGCACGGTATCCAACTGATTTGCTTTTCAAATACGGTATTAGTTTCGGAAATTCTCTGATATTTACGTTTTTTTTTTTTGCTTTCGGTGTACTCTTTAACATGGGATATACCGACTATAAAGTCTAAGTTTTAATTTTATTAATTTTTTGTTATAAATATGCCAGTAATACCGATTCGGACACTTTTTGAATTTTCTTCGAACTTCACCACCCATTGAATTCGTTGTAGCGAATCTCGTACTGTCTCGATGACTTTTTGGGGATTAATTGTGAAACAGCACTTTGTGCCACTTCCAATACTTCCCTTAGTAAATGCTCGTCTTCACTTTCCGAGCTCATTTTGAATTAAACACTCTTAGAATATAAATTACAATATATAATTCTGAAACTACTTTTTCAAACAATTAATATTTATTGGTTATTAAGTTGCTATCGTTATGATAGTCGTTATGATAGTCACCATGCTTAAACCGTCTTGATTCAAATACGGTTCAAAGTATTCCAAATATAAATTTAATTTTTGTGCATGACACAATTTTCTTATTTTATTGCAGTTTTCGAAAAAATCTTGTTTGTGTCTCGAACGCGAAATGCTTTTGCGTTGGATATTTTGCCTTGCTAAAGCTCGGCAAAATAACTTCCATTCTGGAACGCAAAAGTGCCATTTCGCGTTCTAGATACAAAAATAATTACATTATTTCTTAACTCAATACAAAGCAATTATATAAAAAGTACCTCTAATTTTTGTTAGAAATAAATGTTTTCCGTTGAATTTAGTGTGAAATATAAAATAATATATTGTACTATTTATTACACTAATTTAAGAAACTATGAAGAACAGCACGTTATATGAGAATTCGATTAAGATGAAACATTCACAAAGTATATTTATGAAGCAGACATTCAAAAAGGACCACCCACTAAAAGATTCATCCCTCCGTTTCTATTTGGGGAACTACTGACGATATAAAAGAATCTTCCTAATAACTTGTTCCTGCATATGTTTAATTAGATGGAAATCTATTACCAACAATTTACAGTATTCCCGGGGTCCCTAGCTTAGCTGAATTTTGAAAACTAATGAATTCAATGTCTTTAGTTAATTAGTTTCTAAATTAATAAAATTCATTCATATCTTATTCTATCATAATTTACGTATACAGCAAAAATTATGTAAAAACAGACTCCATAATTCGAATGATTAGTTACTATTATTTATGAAATGCTTGCTTAATATACGGTTACACATAATTCTAGAGTTAAGAATAAATTACACAACTAATTATGCATAAGATGTACATTAGAGATGTGAATTATCATGCAGATTTTGTATACAACTTGTATAATTTTTGACCCACCGCTCACAGGGTGTAACTTCCGTATAATGGTAATTTATTTTGATTGGTGGCAGTTATATTGAAAGTTGGTGTTTTCTGAATATTTTATTTATTTTTCAAAAAATATTTAAACCTAATTTCATGAAAAAACGAGACATGCCGAAAGTGGCATTTTTTCTCTTCTGTACCGGCATAGCCGGTCAAAGGAAGGTTGCCACTTTGTCCGTCAGATGTCACTAGATTATATGTGCCACCTGATAGGACAAAATTTGCTATACCTTATGAGGCGATTTGTTTAAGCTTTACTTACTTCACTAGCCTAACTGATGACGCGTGATAGTAGATGGCAGAAACACGTGTCTTAGGCAGAAGTGAATGCTGGAAAATATGAGGTGTATGTCCATGTGTACAGTTACAGACGTGTATATTGCAAGTCTGTTTCATTTGTAACTAATTTAATGAGATAAATCTCGCAATGTAGCACCTAATGTTAACTTAAGCTTAATTCTTTACTGTTTGTTAAGACTGTATGTCTTGTTATGGACTGTGTTGTGTTAAGAATGTGAATAACGTATTCAGAATAAGAGTGTTGTGTTACAAGTAGATAGAAAATATATCACTACATCCTACCCCTACATAACTAAAATTTACGTATATGTTTGACGTCCTTGTTGTGCAATTCGCTTATATAGTCCTTTTACGATAACAGACGAGGCACGTCATAACCGGAAACTTCAGAATTACCTACCTATACAATACTAAACCCAAAAAGAACTGTCTTTCACTATCGTATATCTAGAGATTTCTTCTTTGCAAACGTTCCTATCCTGCGTAACGTTGCCAACTTCTATTTTCGCTACTGTCATTCGTATCTGTCACTTGTGCGCCATTTGTTGTTCTGTATTTTTCGTGTCCCTTTTATTCAGTTTTGTGGTATTATTTGCATTTCATTAGTTCGCAGTTTGTTCTTTAGTTTTCGTGTCCCTTTTATCCAGTTTCGTCGTATTATTCGTATTGTATTAAAACAACGGTTCCTTTAATAACTAATAAAACATGCCTAAGCCACTAAGCAGGCAATCATAAGCGCTCATTGCGTCTTTAATCTCGTATTTCGAGAAAGAACGCGATAACAATGCCACGCTATTGCCGTTGAAAACAGTAAGAGAGGTAATTCTAATAATTAATATATTTTTAGAGTATTAAACCTTGCGTATTTTATAGAGAGTAGCCGATGCTTAAATATCCACATTTCTACGGTTAATAAGATTTCTTCAATGACTAAACAAGGGATTATTCCATCTAGTCCAAAGAAGAAAAGGGTAAAAAAGAAACCAGTAGTGAACATTGATGATTTTAATCAGTGTGCCATTAGAAACAAAGTTTATAACATGTATAGAGACAGTAAGTATTTATTATCTTATTTCGGACTGTAACATTAAGTTTCCCTTAAACACATTTTAGAAGAACATATCACCTTATGTACTTTAAACAACGTACTTAAAAGAAGCGATATTTTTAATGGTTGTACTACTTCCCTATGGAAAGTGCTACGAAACATTGGTTTTCACTTCACGAAAGATGATCCTAAACGAGCGTTGATGGAACTGCCTCATATTGCTTTAAAGCGGATCTCTTTTCTACAGCAGTGTATACGCATAAAACAAGAACATATATATCAGTTTATATTTCTTGATGAAACCTGGATCTTTCAAGATGGAAGCACTTCAAGAACCTGGCAAGATGAACATGTCAAAACTGTGAAAGCGAAACAAATAGGTGGCAAAAGGTAATCGTTTTTCTTTTTCTTTGTTGCATAAATTTTATTATGTTCTGTTCTAATAGGTATATAATATTACATGCTGGAAACGAAGATGGCTTTATTCCTGGTGCTGAATTAATATTTACATCCAATAACAAAAACTCTGATTATCATGGTGATATGAACCGTGACAATTTTCTGTTTTGGTTAGAAAATCAACTACTACGTAATTTAGAAAATCCTTCTGTGATTGTAATGGATAATGCAAGTTATCACAGTACAATTAAGAATAAGCCTCCAACATCTTCCACAACAAAATTAGAAATTACGAACTGGTTAAATGCAAACTCTATTGATTATGATGCATCAGCGTTAAAGCTACAGTTGCTAGATTTAGTTGAGCGGTTAGTATAATTATTCTTTTTTTTAATAATTACTGGCTATTATTATTTATAGTTTTAAACCACCACCCATTTATGAGGCTGATGAGTTGGCTAATAAATATGGTCACGTTGTGCTCCGTCTACCTCCATATCATTGCATTTTTAATCCTATTGAACTGATATGGGGTATTAGCAAACGCTATTATAATAACCATATTGGCAAATACGGCAGAACAGAAGAAGGCTGCATAAAATTATGGAAGGAAGCGCTCAGTGAAGTAACCCCAACATGTTGGGCAAACAGCATCAAACACACCGAAACAGAAATTAAAAAATGGTGGGATAGAGAAATTGGCTTTGAACGAGAAGATGTAAGGCCTTTAGTTATTAATATAAGCGCAGAAGAAAGCTCAACCGATGACAGCGATTTTGAATAAAAATTATGTTTGTCATTTATTTCATGTTATATTAAATTTGCCTTTCTTTATTATAATGTCAATTTATTGTGTATACTGATAATAATATTTATTGAAATAAACGTATTTCTATTTTATTTCGATAGCTTAATTGCTGTTAATAACATGTCTCAATTATGCTAATTGTCAGTTATAATTTACCACGTACATAAAACTATAGTTAGAATGAGAGGCGTTAGGTTTATCTAATTGTTTTAAAAGTATGTAAATTATCGTTATTTCCTAAGTATGAACAAGACCTACGTAACTGTCAACGCGGATTACATGTCAACTTATTTTTAATACATAACCTCTGTGATAGATGTAAACAAAAGATTTGGCAAGAGTGCGTGACGCAAACATGACGTATGTTGATGACGTGCCTCGTCTGTTATCGTAAAAGGACTATAGCGGTAAGTTCAACTGGCCGTCGAGCACATGCGATTTAACGTCATTCAATTTTTGATATGATTTTCTGCCTATGCCAGCAAACCGGTGGCGTTAAGCACCTAAAAACTAACATCCACCAAGTTATAGCCGAGATAGCACCACAAACTTATAAAAACAAAATCGAAAATTTCCTCGAACGAATCAACTGCTAGAGGCGGACATTTGCGTGACAATTTTCCATAATTAACAAATAATATTAAATATTCTATTAATAAAAAGTTAGGAAGATGGAATTGGATCACCCGTTATTATTTGTTGTTTTAGTTTATACAAGCCAATCTTTTCACAAGTCTTTAATTCATTTAGTTGTATATTATACTATAATATTATATATATACTATATACTATAATATTATTTTTTGAGGACATACCAAAATGCTGTCAGATTATTCAAAACAATAATGGTGACTATACATTCTTCAATAAATTAATAATAGTGTTTTATAAACTTTTCATCTAATGTATATTCTTTTCCTGACTTGGTAATTGTATATCATCCAATGAAGTATTAATAATTGCGTATAGACAACACAAATTGCAGAGCGCAGACCTGTAACAAGCTAAGCGCTCACATTAAATGAAAACAAATATACTATTTGATTAGATAGAAGAAGGACGTAGGGCTTAGCTTACAGCAGTCTGTAATTTGCGTTGTCTATACGCAAAGAAGGTATTTCATTACTTCAGAGGGTTGCTGTACATAATTCAACGTTTCTGAGATTTAGTTTTGCAAAATAAAAAACTTATGAAAATATCAGAAAATTATAAGGCATCTAAATAAAATAAGTAAAATAGTTACCTCGAAAAATATCCTAAACAACAATGAAACATCACTTTATGTAAAAAAATAATTTATTATAAACATTTTACTTGCAATAAGTACACTGTGTACACATGTAAAGAAAAGAAATTAATGTGATGGTTGCATTTGTTTTTCATTAAAAGTTTCTCCATACGTGGATCCACGTTAGAAACACACAAAAGCAAATTGTTTTCGAGTGGTAAAAGACGATTCCTATATTTAGTTTTTAGCACAACTATAGACGAAAAACCCTTTTCACAGAGATAAAACGTGGCTAAAAAGATTAATATTTTCAATACTTCTGTAACTAAATTTCCATATTTATTCCGACGAGCAAGCCAAAAGGTACTTAAATCTTCAGATTTTAATTGCAGTTGTAAGCGTTTTGTTGGCACGTTGGACGTTTAGATGAGCTGGTCGTGAATCTCCACTGATAACTTAGCAGCAACAACATTTCCCCTAAACGGATTCACTACCCATCTCTTCGAGAAATCTATTTTATCTTCCGGAAAATATTCCTGAGTTTCTAATTTTCGCAAATGCATCTTCATGCAATCCAAACTCTGGTATCTTATTCATTCAAATTTTTCTCAATGTAATCCGAAGTGAGTGGGAACATATCCAAATTTTTGTTTGAAGGCGGATAATCCAGATATCAAGCTTCTTAATAAAAGAATGAACTTTGTCTGTCATTAATAAATTTTTTATCACGTCCTTGTAAATTCACAGTTAAGGCGTTTAAATGCCAAAATACATCTGCTAAGTAAGCCAACTGTAATGTCAGACGTGAGCAGGATCGCCATGTAATGTCAGATGATGGGATGGCAAGATCGCCATGTAATATCGGATCATCTAACTAAAGATAGGATCGCCATGTAATATCAGATATGGGCAGGATCGCCATGTAATGTCACGTCACCCGGTCCCGGATGTAACATTGTTGCTGAGGCAGTTCCATTTATACAGCAGGTTTATCAGTGTAATAAATAATATGCAGGACAACGATTAAATAACAACATATAATTTAATAACGATAATAACAATGATAACAACAGTAAACACTACATTATAATTATGGCGCACTAGGCTTGGACCGACTCTAGCTCTCTGACTCTGACTTCTACCCCTCTGACCTCTCAGTGTCTCGTTATATATTAGAGTGTGTTCCCTTAGCCTAATGACCTGGTTATAAGATAAAACAATGTGGTGTAAGATCATAACTCAACGAGGTCGTTTTGATAAAATGGATGTTTTGTAAATACATACCTTTTAGCTATTACACAACAACAACATACACTCATTATTCTGCAAAAACAATGAGAATGGCGTTTATTTATACTGGAAAAATATTGTTATCCATCCCACAATTCCAATACCCGGGTTAACACATTCCCACACGATAACCATCTAACTTCTGTATGGAAAAGAGATATTTTTTTTCGACAATTTCATCGCATAATTTAGCCTGTTCTGTAACGATTGGCTTTTAATAAAATTAATCATTTTTACAGCTTCACAAAAATGTTTATTGAGATTTTCCGGCATGTTTTCTTTTTGCGACAAGAGCATGTTTGTGAGGAAAGCAGTGCGACTATTTCGCCCTTAGTATAAGACGATCTTTTAATATTCTTATTAATCCACTGTTCTTTCCTGTTATCGCCTTTGCACCATCACTACATACTGCAATACATTTTGGCCAATCTATATTAGTATAATTTCTAGTAGCTTCATAAAAAACATCAAAATAAATTAACCTGTTGCATGACAAGGTACTGTTTTGCAAAACAACATATTTTCTTTGAATGATGTGTCCCTATCACATGCATACCTCACAAAACATAAGAACTGAGACATCTGTTGATTCCTGAAATTGTATACAAAGAAATTCACTTGAACTCACTTGCCGCGATCTGATCTGATCGCGAACATCGGCAGCTATGTCATCGATTCACCTTGATATTGTGTCTTGGAAAGCGGAATTTTTTTCGATTTTTTTTCTTCTTCCACACCTATTAAAACACTGACCACATAAATTGCAGCAGGCAATATGAGGTTTTGAGGTATGGGATTTGAACATCTTAGCTACACTTAATTCTACCAGACAAGGTGCTTCAAGTACACTTTTATCGATCTGCTTGACTTACAAATAGAAGTTTGTTGATTTCTGAAGGTATCTAATTTTCTTTCGAAAAATTCCAAGGGTTTATTTCTATGAGCCGGATGTTTAGTTCCCAGGTATCGAAATAATTTTGATGGCTTCATGCTTTCATCGGAGAGAACTTGAAAACAAATAACGCACTGTGACATTCATGCCCGGTTTCTGAAAGCGGACAGATATCTGTCAGATATCTCTTGGATACCTGACGCATACCTAACAGATATCTACTCGACTAACAGGTATCTACTCGATAGGAAAACTGTTTCTGAAAACAGTGATAAATCCTTTAGTAATTTTTATATTTAAAAATTTTCTTGCCACCTATCGTTTGGTAAACAAACTTGAAAGCAGTGTTATGGCAGTGTTCATAATATAACCCGACAGCCGAAAAACTCTTTTTCACGTAGTGTTTGGTGAGTTAAACAACATTTATTAAAATGGAAAAAAGGGGAAAAATTTCAGCGCGCTCGAAAAAGAAATATTGTTGAATGCAGTGGAAAAATATAAACACATCATTGAAAATAAAAAAACAGATTCTGTAACGATACTGGAAAAAAATAATGTTTATTGATAGAGTATGTATATTTATATTAAACAATAGTCCATTTCTTAATTGAGCTATATTTTCAGGCTGAGCAATTTAAAACTGGTGGAGGTAATTTCACACCTCAGAGCGATGAATTCGATTACAGAATAACCGCAAATTTAAAGGATCAATTTTTACCAGATGCAAATATATTCGATAGCAGTTGCCAGTTATATAGTGATGGTATATTTTTGTTATTGCATTTAGAGAATAAAAAACTATATTTAATTTCTTTTCAGTAATTGAGACAGTTGAAGTAGAATGTGATCCTAATATCACAAACAGTGTAAATAAAGAGCATGCGTATACAGCTACATGTCAAAGTACCACATCAGTACCAATGTCATCAATAGCAAGCACATCTCACACAACCACAAGAGATGAGATTCCAGAAACTAAATGTGAACCATCCACTTCAAACATAACAGCACCTACTGGTCCAATACTTACATTAGAAGCTGCCAATGTCCTTCCTATAAGTGGTACAGCAAGGGGTCAAAAAAGAAAAGAATTGCATAGTGTAGCAAGATCGATAATCGATAGAAAAGCAACAAAAACAAAAAATGAGGTTGAACTAATAAGAAAGAAAACTAAAATATTAGATATGGAGCAACGAGTAAAGGAGCAAGAATTGGACTTGTTAATTAAAAAAAATAAAATAGCAGATTACGAACTTCGTATAAAAGCATTGGGATATGAAGTAAAAGAAACAGAATTACCAATTAAATTAAAAGACCTGAAACAGTGAAAAATATTTTGTTTTGTAATTGTTGTATTACTTTTTTTTTGTTTTTAATATTTTTTCTTATACAATTAATGTTAATTTTTTATTTACTTCCTCTTATTTTTATTTTGTTAAATTTTGAATATACTTTTTTACTGAAATCTCGTTTTTTTTTAAAATTGTATCTATAGCATGTGCATTGCTTTGTTAGGGTTTTTAGTAATTAACACAGATTAAAGAAAGAACAGGAAAATGAAATCATATTTATTACAAAGTATTCACAAATATATACACTTATCCACTACAGCGAATTATTACATAAAATGATTATTAATTAATGCTCTTCTTGCTTCAAAACCATCATTTCCTTCTAATGCAGGTGCGGCACCAACCTCTTGCAGCATTTCCTCAAATGGAAATTCATGAATAGGTATGACATTGCCTTCATCAATAGCAATCTTATGCAGAACAGCTGCAGCCACAATTGCTAACAATGTGGTGGCCATTGCAGTTCGCATACCTATTGGTAAAGCAGGAAATCTTCTTTTCCACACCCCAAAACATCTTTCAATGCAGTTTCGGGTCCGTATTTGGGCATAGTTGTATTGGACTTCTCCATCATTTCTTGGATTTAAAATGGGTGTCATTAAATATCTTTTGCATGGATATGCACTATCTCCAAGTAATAAACTATGCTGTATTTCCTGCTCCATTTTAATTTTACATTGAGATGCATTAAAAATTGAATTGTTATGTGTCGAACCTAGCCAACGGGCATCAATACTTTGGATTCTTAACTGTGGGGTACAAACAACTTGTACATTGTATGAAAAGTATCCCTTTCTATTGCGATACCGTTCAGCATTTTCACCTCCAGGTGACTGGATTTTAATATGGGTTCCATCAACACATCCGATAACATTTGGAAAACCATACATAGCAGAAAACTGTGTTTTCATTTCAGCGATTTGCTCTGGTGTGTTTGGCATTACAATGTAATTTGCAGAGAGTCTTGCTAGAGCACTTAGCACTCTTTTTAAAATTCTGCACACTGTTGATTTGTGAATTCCTATAACATCACCTATTACATTCTGAAATGTTGCCAAGAAACGTAGTGTCAATAACAATTGGTTTAACGCAGTTAAACTCTTATTCCGTTGCGTTATCGGACTAATATTTGGTCCAATTATGTCCAATAAATTCACTACAGATTCCTTGGTGAGTCGAAAGCGTTGGTGAAATTCATCATCACTAAAACTTTCAAAGAGATTTGTTCTCTCGCGAAATATCCTTTGTTGAGGCATTATATTTATATACATTTCTAATTCTTCTTCACCAGAGGATGAGGTTGATTCATCATATATCTCTATTTCCATTGCTCAGAATATAGTGTAATACAGTTATTTAAAAATAAGATATCCGCAAACGTTTATTCTTTGATGTTTTTATGTAACTGTGAATTATGAAGTTCGTCCGAATTACTCATTTGTCATACAATCCACCTCCACTTTCACTTATCAAGAACTGTCCGGTAACCCGTCGATTTTGAGCCGATAGCCTTGAAGAAAAGATATCTGCTATGACGTCACTAACACGCCTTTCAGAAACACATATATTCTTAACAGGCAGGTATCTGCCCGGTAAGTACTTAACTGGCGTTTCAGAAACCGGGCATCAATGAGGTAAAACCATAATTTAAATAACTGTTATTGTACATCCTTGTCTTTTACCAACCGATTCACTGGATGTAGATGGAGTTTTTTTAATAAATTTACTCATTTGGCATAAGAAATTAAAAAATAACAATTCAGTTTTATGGTTGACCGCACACTAAAGTAAAAGCACCAGACGCACGCTTCGCATTCGAAACTTAACTGAAGTTGTGCAATCACAAGCGCCTCTTTTATACTGGTGACAGCACGCATTGTTCAAACGCATCCACACGCATGTTCAAATATGCTCTCACAGTGATTATTATAGAAGAAGACCAAATTGCAAAGAGCACGTACATTTCAAGTTGGAACTTGTAAATTGCTCATTTATGTATACGTCATACATGAATGTTCATACCCGGCGCTATAAAAGCAACGACATAAAATAATAGGAATAGTCGTATTACATTTTTTATACTTTCGGTATTTTCTTATGTATAAAATTAGTGCAATCTAATTATATAATATTAAATAATTTTTTATTTTATAATTACAGTTAAAATTAAATTAGTTATAATAAGGCTTACTGTTATTATTTCCACGGGAGGGGGGGGGGGGGGGGGGGGCGAAATATTAATTTTATTTACATTAACTATTTAGGGGGTCGCGAAGCTAAGAAGGTTAAGAATAGCTGCTCTATCTTATTATTAAGGACTGGTCACGAGACGCCCATGACTCATCGCTCATGGGCATACTATTGAAAATTTGTATTTTTAAAGAGTTTTTATTTTTATTTATATAATTGGAAAACAAACGGGTGGTGATCTATAAATACGAAATACATTTTTATTTGTTCATTTTATAGTTCAAGTTGAGGAAAGGAGTACTAATATTAACTGGCAATACTGTCTGAAAGTTCTCTTCTGTAAAATTTGTTCTATTTGAATGAAATACATCCTTGTAGATAGAAAACGTCCTTTCTATATCGCAACTGGTTATAGGTGCATACTGGAAATATTGTTTTGTTTCACCGTATTTAGCAGTTAGATTTTGAGGAATTGTCCCCATACACAACTGCCGTAATGCTATTAAATCTGGAGTTGTATTAAAAACTGCGTCTAACTCTTGCCGAAGGCCACATCCGAAGTCACTTGGAATATTTTTCAAATTATTAATAGCTACATCTAATGTGGTTAATCCATCATTTAATTTGAGATTTTCATTTTCAAAATAAGTGATTAATTTTGACAAATTTACAAAGTGTTCCTGAAAAAAGTACAACTATTTTTTTTAATTTAGAATTTGTATTAGTTCCTTGCACTAATACTTCGAGCATGGTCATGTAAATATGCAACGAAGTTTTGTAAACCATCGAAATTCTCTGCATAAAAACTAGTAGCTTCCAACCATGTTCCCCATCTAGTTATTACTAGAGAGGGACCCAGTGACAAAGATGGAAGTTTTTCCCTGTAAAGAGCAAGTTAGCAAGACAAAGGGGATTTACTGGCAATTGGCATGATTGGTTAAGATCACAAGGTAATAGAACTACAGGTGTTCCTCCTATAGAAGCAGTAACGCCAAGTAGACCAACTGCTAATCAAATTAGCAGACCTCCAAGAGCTGGAACATCAAGAGACGATTTTGGTAATTTTGAGGGAGAGGAGACTGCACAAGAGGATCCTTCAGATATTATACAAGATATTGGAAATATATTTGACGAAGGTATGCATATGGAACAAGATGTCATTGATCCAACAACCGATCCTCATAGTAGTAGTGGTGGTGGGGGTGTTAGTAATACTATCGGCAATATTGAAACTGCTACAAAATATTTAAATATTCCAAGGTCAGTTGGAATGAAAGATGTAGCTTTAACATTTAAAAAATCTAGAATATTCTATACATATGGTTATGCATTTCAACAAATAACAACAACAGTAAATTCTGTTGATATTGATGATCTATTGGAATTATGTACACCTTTTAGTTGCTTACCAGCTTATATGTTAGGTTTTTATATTGACTTATCAGAATTTAAAATTTTAAATGGATCTGTCAAAGAACTTAATACCAATATTACAGTTGTTCCACAAGGTTTACGAACAGCTTTTGATTTTGGTACAACTTTAACAGGAACAGCTACATCTGAACATGTTTCTATTGGCTGTTCAGGTATTGGTTTAAATAAAAAAGTGTATAGTCGTCATGGTACTTATAATAGTGATCCAGCTACACCCATGAAACCCACTGGAGTAAATGATTTTAATGGAGAATTATTTATCAAAAAATTATATGGAACTTCCAGAAAGGTGTTTCCAATATATTCACAGATTCTGTGGAGAGCATGTGCTTGTGTCATTGACAAATAAAAGTATTTTTTCTTTGTACCTGTCGTCCGAATGAATCATTTGGTGCATATTCTCGTAAATGGTTTTCACTACTGTTTCCGCATCAACTGTATCTGTAACTTTTGATGGTATTACATATGCGTTATATGAAAGAGTTGGATGTAGTACACCAGCTACAACATTTACCACACAGCGTCCTAATATATCGACAGTTTCGTCGGCACTTATCTATAGGTACTGATTTGAAAGATGGTTTCTAATGCGTGCTGCTACTTTCGTGTAACACTTAGAAACATAATATTTGCGGAAGGTGGATTCATCAGGAACTTTCGACCAGTAGGTATATTTTAGGAGAAATGTTTTTTGAACGTGGGATTATTAAGTTTATTTAATGGAATATTTGCCGCCATTAAAGTTTCACAGAGTTCTTCGGTAAAATTATCAAATTCAAACGAGTCTAATTTCTGTGTACGTGTTTGTGACATTTTACGTGCGATTTCTTGGAATTTTTTAACGATATTTTACAGACCTTGCAATAAATTTCGGTATTACTGGCAACGGACATACAATCAGTTTGACCCATAATCAAACTCGCCATTGTTTCACGATGCCATTCTCGACCTTATTCCATATCATATCTGAAAAAGTAACTTAAACAATGTTCTAGATTTAAATAAATGGCAATTAAAAATGTATGAGTAAGTTATTGAAATTTAACGGAATTCACTGGACACTTACGCCAAAATAATTGGGAGAAGGAGATTCAATGAAACGATATTAAATAGGATCTATTACAAAAATTGCGAAGTATGTAATTAACAGTTAACAAAATAATGAAAATAAGAAACTAACTCACCGTATTTTATTTATCTTACGAACTATAAACTAAAAGTAAAATTTAAATTAAAAATTAAATTTAAATTATAAAAACTTCTCACGCTTCTATCTACGCCCATGAAGAAAGGAATTTTACTGTAAAATTAGAGAAATTGGGTCACAATTCAAGGACGAAAAACAGATGTACGGTTAACCGAATGAATAATGGTATTCAGTAACTGCGTATTGTTATTGACTATTTATATGGTCCATCGTAATTTCGGCCTGATGCGTCCGGTCTCTCTTTTTGAATATTCAAAATAAATGATTTAACCGCTACAACTAACTAATCATCGACTTGGATATGTGTGATTTTAAATGCGTCATTGATTTTAATCCTTAATATCGCGATTTAAAATTTTGCTTAACTGTAGTACAGATATACAGTCCCTGCCATTCAGTCACGTGGTCTACTGCATACAAAATAAGCAACAAGTGGTATCTATTATAGTAGAATACAGTATATTCTTCTTTAACAACCATACTAACGAATAATTTATGTCTTGCTTGTCGATTTCATCTATATCTTTCTTATTTACACCCAAATAAAATACCATTAACAGTTTTCTTCAAATTTACTATTAATATTTTTTAATAAAATACAAAATTCTCGATATTTCTCAAGGATTGCATAATTTTTACGTTGAATTAATAATGAACTCCTTTAACAACTTCATAGTAGCTATTTCAAATATCGAGTCAAAGCAGGTCAGTCACATGTAGCCCGTAATATTAATACTTCAATACGATATTTAATGTAAGCTGTACCAAATACCTTGAATATTGTATCTATCATTCTAAAGAATTGAAGAAAACCAATTCAGTAAATTAACAAAATATACGATCATTACATCTACATATACATCGCACCATGAGTGATACGTAAACTTTGTCCTACAAAAAGAACCCGCGCATACATACATAAAGATATTTAAACTTGCCTATAAGCTATAAAAGAAAGGCATTAAAGTCTAATTCTGGGAAAATATAAAGTTCTGAGGAGCCGACGTTCCTGTATATTTTCGATGTCCGCCCTCCTTGAGATACATACGCGCCCGCCTAACCTCTAAAAGTTACAGAAATTTTCAATCTGTCGGCTCGTTTGACTGCACCCGCTTGTTTGAATTCGAACATAGGGCTTTGTTTGACTAGTCTAACTTGTTTACACGCGAACGACGAGGCCTATTTGCTTTTTCACTTCTGAATATCAATAGCCAATTTAAATTTTACATTTGCAGACCACGTGCACTAAGCGCATCAAATTCAAATGCGGTAAGATAAATTTAAATAACTTAGTTAAATAGGATCTAACTAATATAAGTTAAAACAGTGAAAAATTTACTAGCTGTAGAATAATGTATTGTTCTTTAAATATTAATTATATACATAAAATACTTAAATATTGTTTTAAACAATTTGAGTCCCATAGATTCTCTTTAAATTCTACATAACTTGCAGTTATAACTAGTTTTGTGACTTTTCAATCTTAGACAATATTACATCTTAGTTTTTACCCTGTACGTAGCGAATGTACCTATGTATTATATTTAGTATTTATCTACTGACGTGATGAGACTGATGAGTTTGAAATTTAAAGAAATATATACATACAAGGAGAGATTTTTATCTCCTCAGCTATGAATTTATTTATTTTGTATGAAAAGAGCAACAGAAATTTAGATATTAGTGTATCAATCACTTTTCTGCACTTCCGCGACTAAACTTGATACTTTAGTACCTGTTTGCACGGACTAAAGTGGGTCATTATCCCTAGGGAACAAATATTAATTTAACACCCTAGAGAATTTATTGACAGATTAAAAAAAAAGCAATGTCAAACTGGACAAATTTTTATTACAATTTTTGAGACATATTGATAGTAACGTTAGTGGAATTAACAAATAACACAAGTTTACAAATTCCGGTCAACTTTTGGATCAGAGCAGATGAGAACAAATTTTGACGTTATTTGAGGTGCTGAATTCAAATCCGGGTTTCGTTTTTCAAAATTGGTTCTACTTTGTGAGTTCGCGCATGTTGGCAGCACTGCGCTATCATAATGACAGTCAGCTGTTGGCGTCGCTAGAAACAATATTTAATTTGTATTTTTAAAGTTTTTTTTTGAATCCAAAACGTGTGAAAATGCAAAGACAGAATTGTAAAGTTGATTCAAAGTGTTTTTGTTATGTTTGCGGATGTTATATGATCAGAAAAAGTGGCAAAGTTATTACTAATGTGATCAGAAATGCATATTTTTATTATTTTGGTTTCTCTGTATCAAACACTCACAAGCCGTGGGTACCGAAATTGTTTTGTAACGCGTGTAGCACAATATTATACAAGTGGTCACGCGGTAAAAAAGTATGTTTTTCATTTTCATTGCCAATGTTATGGAGAGAGCCGAAAAATCATGTAGATGATTGTTACTTTTGCTTGATGAATGTCGTCGATGTAAATGCAAAAAAAAATATCAAAATATAAATATCCTGAAGTATCATCAGTGTCTAAGCCAGTTCCCCGTGCGAGCAATGATCATTTGCCAATTTGTCCAGGTACGAGTGCAAATTACATGGAAACTTGTAGTTCATCACCGACGAACAGTGGAAGCGATTTTAACATGGAGGAAAAACATTTAGTTTCGCAAAGTGAACTCAATGATTTGGTTCGTGATTTGAATTTATCGAAACAAAAATCAGAATTGCTCGCATCACGGATGCAGGAGTGGAAATATCTTGACACTCAAACAAAAGTCACTGTATATAGAACCAGAAATGAGGCGCTTTTACCGTTTTTCAAAAAAGAGGAGAATATATGCTTCCGCTATGACATCAAAGGTTTGTTTGATGCGATGAATACACCATGCGATGTAAATGAATGGCGTTTGTTCATAGATTGTTCAAAATACAACCTGAAAGCTGCTCTGATACACAATGGAAATATAAAACCATCAATTCCGATTGCTCATGCACTACAAACGAAGGAATGCTACGATACAATATGTAAAATTTTTACTAAGATAAAATATAAAGAGCATCAATGGATAATTTGTGGCGATTTGAAGGTTTGAAAATAAATTTCAATTCAATTTTAAACAATAAATGATTTATATACTATTCCTACAGGTTATTGGTCTCTTGATGGGGATGCAATCTGGTTTTACCAAATTTTGCTGTTTTTTGTGTCTGTGGGATAGCCGTGCAACTGACCAACATTATGTGAAAAAAGATTGGCCAAGCCGTACTAATTATGAACCAGGAAAACAAAACGTCTCTTCTATACCACTTGTGAACCCACAGAACACTTTCTTGCCACCTCCCCACATAAAGCTTGGCCTTATCAAAAACTTTGTCAAAGCGCTCGACCGTGAAGGACCGGCTTTTGAGTACTTGACCAAGTTATTTCCCAAATTGTAGTACGCCAAAATCAAAGAGGGAATATTTGTCGGACCTGATATTCGAAAATTAATGGCCGACAGAAACTTTACAAAATGTTTAACGCCCAATGAAGCAGCAGCATGGGTATCATTTCAAGATGTTGTTCACAACTTTCTCGGTAACCGCAAATCCTCGGATTTAAAGCGGATAATCGACAGTTTGTTGCAAAATTATTGCAAGATTGGAGCTCGAATGTCTCTCAAAACACATTTTCTGCATTCCCATCTCGAATTTTTTCCTGAAAACTTGGGTGATACAAGCGACGAGCAAGGAGAGCGACTACACCAAGATTTGGCGAAAATCGAAAAGCGATACCAAAGATTTTGGGACGAGGGCATGATGAGCGACTACTGTTGGACTTTAATGCGTGAAACAGTACCAAACAGTACAAGCGACTCAGTTCGACTGCTCTTCATTTCTAATTTAACACTTTTTAATGAATAAAATGGAGATTAATTGTCCAAAATTGTAAAAATTGTGTTTATTTAATATCTCGAAAACTAGAACCAAAATCAAAAAACGGAGTGCAGATTCGGATTCAGCGCCCCAAATAACCATAGAAACAGCTTTTGGTTGCTTAGATCCAAAACCGTGTATACTTGTGTAATAGTCTATTGTTTTCATCAACGATGTTTGATGCAATTACACAAGATGAGGTAGGTCGTTGAGGTTGATAGGAGGGTCCTGGGGCTGACGTAGGACTTGATATTTGGTCAACTCCAAAAATTTTGTCGACAATAATTTTCTTGATATTCGAGGAATTTCGTAAATTTTACGAGATTTGGAAGGCAGTAGGACTTCCAACGCCTCTTTGGCAGCTTTTTCTAGGTCAAATTCTTCACAATTTTTATTAATTTTTGCAATTTTTTTAAAATGACAGGGCTTATTGACACCGTAACTATGATGAATTTTACGGCATACTCGCATATTTAAAATTTGCAATAACTTTCATAATTTTCAATTATCAATTTTTAGTGATAATATCTCTGTTTCGGAAGTACAAAAATAGGGGACTAAAGTGCTAAATCGCTTGAGTGGTTATTGCCTTAAGGGCGAGCGAATCTCCACTCGCGGCATTAAATGCTGCACTTTAATGAATGTTTATATAAATACTATTATGACAAAGAAGGCTCATAACACTAATTTATACACTAATATCTAAATTTTTCAATCAAGCAAGAGTTGCCTTACTCAGCTCGTGAATGCCACCAGGAAAATTTCTTCTAGGGCAGTCATTTACTATGTTGGACATAGTTTGTTCCACATTTCATCAGTCGCAAAGGCTAGTATCTGCTAGTTTCCATTTATACAGCATTGAGTTGCACTTTCCGTGGCCTATGCGGAACCTGTTTAATTGAAGGGCTATCTGGCAATCATTCACATTGATGGGATTGTGTACTTCTGCATCCAGCCAAATCGGTCTCCTAGGTTTCAATCGGGTCCTGGGGACACTCTCCAAATCATCGTATATGTGAAGATCAATGTTATTGGAAATCTTAAAACATTCATTCTGTGCTGTGGCTAGACGTCTGATATCCGACGAAGCAATCTTAAAAAAAAATGTGTAACCAGAAACTAGAAGTTGATCTAACAGTACCGGTGACTATCCTCATTGAATGATTAAGTTGAATATCTACTAGCTTGGTGTGAGATCTTAGATGCCAAACAGCAGCCCAATATTCACCAGGAGAGTAAGCCAATGCGATGCCTCCCCATAAATTGTTGGCAATGTTTATGTAATATATTATTGCGGGTCTTTACCTTTTGACTAGTTTTACAGAAGTGCTGGTTGAATGTCAGAGATCGGTCTAACGTTACGCCTAGATATTTATTGTGGAAGTTGTGGTTAATCCAACTACCACCAAATTCAAAATTCACCTCTTTGTTGGCTTCCTTGTTGCACAAATGAAAGGCACATGATTCGGATTTTAAAGGGTTTGGTTGTAAAAACCATTTCTTATAATATTCGGCTAAGACTTGCAGATCTTCAGCACGTTGTAACTCTTCATTATCTCTTTTTGGTTTGGGAGTATAAAGCCAAATTATTTGCATATAGGAATTTTCATAATTTTATGGGTGGTAGATCAGCGTAAATATTTAACATTATTAGAGAAGCCAGAATCGACACTTGAGGAAGGCAATTTTTCAGGGCTTTGCCATTACTAGTTCTATTGTTTAGCCAGACTATGATTCAGCGATTGCTCAGCATATTCTGGATAAGTTTGCCTAATTTAGCACATGGAATTATTTTTTGAAATTTAACAATAATTCCATTCTTCCAGACTGTGTCATAGGCACTGGCGAGATCGAAAAAGCTGCAATGTGCGTTGTTAACGCCAAAATTTGGTCGCAGCAGTTACTTCCCATTTTGAAACCGGCTTGCTCCTTATTAATAATCTCGTCGACGGTGGGCACTATTCTATTGTAGATGAATAAGCTAGAAGTTTATGACAAAAAAGACAGAGGGGCTATAGGTCTGTCGCTCTCAGGATCTTCCGGGGATTTACCAGGTTTTAATATTTCTAGAATTTTTGTCATCAGAATCTAAGATATTGTTATAAAGGTTTCTTAACCATTCTCGTGCATCCATTCCAAGATTTTTGATGAATTCAGTAAAAACATTGTCACCACCAGGAGCCTTTCTTAACTTGAACCGAGCAATGGCCTACTTCTTTCTTCTACTTTCTTCAGTAGGAAAATAAGATGACCATTACAAATTCTGTGGGAGACCATAAAAGATATCTTTAATTTGTGTTTTAATATCTCTAGCAAAAGCTCTATCGACAGGCACATTATTTGAAATATTTCGGAGCCGTTCAGCTATCCATTGTTTAGGGGCTAATGCTGCCGACCCTAGTTTTCTAAGCAGCGATCAGCTTATCATACCAAAATCAGTAAAAGTCATGTTTTCATTTTATTTCCCTCCATTTACTTTAATAAGTCTCATCTAGTTGACTAAAAATTTGATCAGCTAGTTCATTGTTGCCAATCAGAATATCGTTTGTAAAGTTCTTCAAGTTCATTTGACCACCCCGGATGTACTGTTTTTTATAACCACGAGGAATGGAGTTTGTAGCAGCATCGATCAGTATTGATATGAATTTAGAATAGTTTATAATTGTCGGAGGGAGATCCTACTGATCGAACTTTTTGCTAAAATGTACTCCAGTTCAAAAATTCTCTTCAAAACCTCCTCCACTTCATCTGAAGAAAAACATCGTCCACGTTTAGGAAAGAAATAATAATTACTCGGCGCCAAGTCTGGACTGTAGGGCGGATCTTCCATCTCTATAAAGCAACAGTCGCCGATTATTTCTCGAACTTGAACTCTGCATTTGCCATGGAGCAGCATAAGCTTTTATGACTTTCTTGCACTATCGCAGTTTTAAAATTTTAAATTGTTTCCTTATTTACTTTTCCTGTAATTGTAGAGCCTTTAATTATATATTCAATTAGCAAGATTCTGTATCCCAAAACGCCGTCGCCATCAGTTTTCAAGATGAATTTTACGCCATTACTTATTTTGGTGGTCGAGATTCCTTGTGGGACAACTTCATGGATTCTTGTTTGCCGATGGGCCGCTGTGATACACTGACGTCTCATCACCTGTTATAATTTTTGAAAAAAGATTTTTATCGTGAGCTGAAACCTTCAAGTTTTCCTCACAAATTGATGCCGACGCAATTTTTGTTATGGAGTAAATATTATCTACCCAGCTATTAATGAAAGGCTGTTTCCTCCTGACTTGAAGGATCATGTATATCTTATATCTGGCCAAAGTACCGAATGTTGCGTTGTACTCGATTCTCGAAGGACCATGTATAATTTTGTATTTGACCCACCGCTCACGGGGCGTAACTTCCGTATAAGCTGGTTATTTCTTTTGGTTGGTGGCAGTTATATTGAAAGTTGGTGTGTTTTCTGAATGTTTTATTTATTTTATAAAAAACACATAAACCTAATTTCATAAGATAATGCTCACAATGTAGCACTTAATGTAAACTTAAACCTAATTCTTTACTGTTTGATTGTTGTATAAAGAATGGTTGTTATAGAATCTATGATTGTTGTATAGAATGATGTATATATGTTTGTTGTGTTACAAGTATATAGAGTAAAATTACTTTCGGATGAGACTGAAGATGCGCGAGCGATGACGTTACAAAAATACTGAACACCTTAAAAACATTGAGCAGTCTTGACAATATAGGCGGCAATGAAAATTCTTCTCTCGCCAGTTTTTCAACATCATTTATATGAAATGTAACATTTCTTGATGCAACCCGATTCTTTACAATGCCCCAGATTTTTTCAATCGGGTTTAGTTCTGGGTGGTATGGGGGCAATCTCAGGACGATGTGGCCTTTTTTTGCAAATATACCGTCTATGCTGTACTGTATATGTTTTGGCTTGTGAAGTTTTACTAAATTGTACAACTCCGGTTTAGTACAATTTGCATCGTAAGTTATGCCCCTTTCGTTTAGCCACTGTATCATATCACACTTTCTACTGGCTGATGTTGGATGTTTATATGACATAACATTATGGTAGCTGGCATTATCCACAACAATCACAGAATTATCAGGCAAATTAGGAATTAAAGATGTTTCTAACCATTTTTTATAATTTATGAAGTTCATGTCGTCATGGTAGTCGCCACTTTTTTGACCTGATTTGAAAATTAATAACGCATCATTAACAAAACCCTCTGCAGAACCAGCATGAAACAATTATTAAACGCTTCCCTTTTGAAATTGGACACTTTAATCCTTCATTAGATTGATCGACCCATCCAAAAGGAGATGTATGCCCTGCATGTATGTAAGTTTCATCTAAAAATTACTTATGTACTTAAAATATGTACTAAATAGATTTTCTAAATGCTTTTTATACCTGTATATATTATTGGACGTCCTTGGGTACGATAATTTGTTATTTTGCGGATGTAAGAACACCTCAGCTTTCTTATGTCAAACCGCTCCATTAAAATCTTACGGTTATCAGTAGTTTTTTTTCCATCTAGCAAATAAAAAGTTTAGAGTGATATTACTAAAAATAATAAAAAATGTACCTGAATCCTATTCGCAGCAATAATTTCCTAAAAGATGATAGCCCTGCTGCAAAACCGATTCCTTCATCATCGTAAATTTTATTATAAACGGCTTTTATTGTGGGTCTTCTCTTTTCAGTCACATGAAAATTATGTATAAGTCTGCGAATAATTTCTTCCCCACAGTTATCGACAGTAGATTTTGGTGATAGTTTTGGTGATTTTATTTTTGTCGATAAGACTTTTCTTGTTTCAACAGCATGACCTTCTTTAATTATTCGACCTACAGTGCTCCTAGAAATACCTGTTGCTTCTGTAACTGTATCTAGCAGCTGACCTATAAATGATGAACAACATAAATTTTAATTTTAATTTGATTTAAAAAAAAGTAATATTATTACAGGCTAAATATTATGTATCCACCTAATTTGTAAATATATTTACCTGTCACACCTTGTTTTTTAAAATAGTTATATACATTAAAAATTATTTCACGAGATTGTTCAAGAATAACTTTTCTCTTTTTCGAACAAGGGCTCACTTCCTCCAGGACAGAGTTTGTTGCCATATCAGACATTTTACCCTGTGTAAATAAATACAACTAAATTTTCAGGAATTTTATGATAAGTATATTTCTACTTACAAGAGGATGCATTCTTACTCTTGAATAGGTTTGAAAAAAAATTAATTAATAGATAAAACACAACAATAATATTACAAGTAGGAAAACTCTCAATGTACATACAACACCACTACGAAACACACCGATCAAATGCCTGGTACCGACTGACAAATAATCGATAAACGTTTGTGGCTCGTATAGTACACGGATTTATACTACTAGCTGTTTCTCTCATTTATGAGGTGGCTCTCTTTCTAATTACTAAAATATATATCAAATATATCACTACCCCTACTTCAACATTACTAAAATATGCGTTTTCCGTCATTATTGTGGAATTTACCTACATTATTACTTCTTAGAAATTGTATCTACATGCAAAAAATTCCCAATGTTTCCGATGTCTTAAAGATCTTACTGATAAATAAATAAAATAATAAAATAAAATTCTTAATTACATATAAATAGGGTGTCAGAAACCTTCTTAATGTGTTTCTATCTGATCGGTTCATCAATAATAGATTTTTATGATACATGCATATTTGAATATCTTGAGCCTATTATGTATATCAATATAATTAACAATATCAGGTATTGAGGGGTCTATTGAAATTGTTCAGTAATTACCCTAGGCAATAATGAAACTGTCTAAATGTATAAAGCAGGTAATAAACAGATTAGTAAATGTAAATTCTTTGAATCTAAGGAAAATATTACAATTTTGAATATACTAATAAAGGTACGTTATATAATGGTTTACACTTGAAAAATGCACGTTGAATATTTATAAAGTTTGAAATGTTATTCTTTGTTTCTTTTGTGCTAAATTTACTTATGTCTAACATATAAATATACAGTACAAATCTCTTCCCTATAGTCACCTACAAACGTGTATTACGTATGTGTGCGTTCAAGAAATGAGGAGTGGGGACGCACATAGCATGTATGTATGTATGTATGTATGTACTGTAGATCAGTTTGGATGTAAGCAGTACGCAAACGTCGATGAATGTGGAACTACCGTCAATAATAGGGACTTTATGTATTATGTAATAATAAACACAAATAAGTGTAGACTTTTTGGAAGATTTTAATATTTTTAACGTTTAAAACAATGTCAGATATACCTATAACAATAACAATAAATAAAGCGGTAAATCATAATAACTTCTATATTCTATACATAATAAATAAAACTAGAATTAAAAAAATAAAAAGTAAACTATTTAATGTATTGTATGCTCAAAACGGTCTCCTAATGCAAACAAGCAATGTCCTAATCTGTCATAAAAGTTTCTCTGAACATTTAAAATCGTTTGCGGTTGAATATTTAGGATAGATTCAACTATTTTCGCCCGTAATTATCGTTTCAAACGCAATGGTACGTTGAAAGTTAATTTGAAATACCCGTGCAATTTCTCTTATGCTGCGACCAAGATGATACTGTTTTACGACATATTTTTTTTGTTCAAGGGTAAAAATATCCATCGTGAATACGGACTATTCGCAAAAGTTGAGCAAACCATCCAACTTGGCAAGTAAACTGTAACTAATGGCATGTATCACATGTATGCATTACTATGCATCGCTTCGTGCGTCCCCACTCCTCGATTCTTGAACGCACACATACGTAATACACGTTTGTAGGTGACTATAGGGAAGAGATTTGTACTGTATACAATATAACGAATTTCGTTTAATGACGAAACAAAGGCGTTATATGAAAAGCTATATTTTATGTTTCAACATATGATCCACTAACGGTTCGCACTAATTCCAGCGTTTTTCTAATACCTTCCAAAAAAATTCTTTTGGTAAGGCCTCAAAGAAGTCCACCTCTTCATCTAAAGGAAAACGTGGATGTTCCATCTATATTTATCTAACTTGGCAAGTCATGTGAACTCTGCAATTTTCATGGAGCAGTATAATTGTTTGAGGAAAGTTTTGGTGTTCTTTGCGGTATTTTTAAAATGTGTCAATATAGAGAAAAAATAATTTCGTTTGCTAATTTCCTATGTTACTTAAGCATAACTTTTTACGTAGAAAAACCATTAAAGAAACTGAAGAAAAACTACATAAATATTATGATGAATCTGATCCTCCCCATGGAATGATTTGTAATCAGTTCACTGCCTTTAAAAGTGATCATATGAGCTCAAGAGATTGTGCACATCTGGGGACTTCATTTACAGTAACTTATTTAAAAATAAAAATGTGTAAGATAGCTAATACAGTAAACATCTCAACCAAACAGGTAAACAATATTTTGTATCATCCTATAATAATATGTTTTCTTACTATTGAGCAAATGCAAAATTTCCAATGGCTATATGACTATATTCAAACGAAACCCAAGAAAATTTTTTCGTCAATATGTCATCGTAGATGAAATCTGGTTACACTACTATACTCCAGAGACAAAAACACAGTCAAGACCATGGATTTCTTCTGATGAATGTTCTCCGAAGAAGGCACTTTTTGGAACAGTAAGACCTAATCCTAATTGACTATTTACAGAAGGAAAGCACAATAATTTTCGAAGCCAAACTGAAAATAAAAAGATACAGCCACTATGGTAACCGCTACGTTTGTCGAATTAGGACACGAATTACTACGATATCTATCATATTCACCAGATCTGGCTCCGAGTGTTTTTTTCTTGTTCCCAAACTTGAAAAATGAAATGATGGAAAGTTATTCAGGACAAGTGAGCAGGCAATAACCACAAGTAATGCCTTTTTTGACGATCTTTCGTGAGATTACTTTTTGGACGGATTAAGATAATTAAAAAGTCACTGGTCTAAGTGGATAGATTTAAATGGGAACCGTGTTGAAATAGTATATTAAAAAACAAGTTTCATAAAGCACCATTTTGCCGCACGAGATCAGTTTAGAAAACGAGCCGCGATAGCGGCGAGTTTTCTAAAGAGCGAGTGCGGCAAAAGGCCTTATGAAACGAGTTTTTTATACTATTTTTTCTATTTTGCGTTTTTTACATTAATAAATTGCTTAAATTGGAATTATTTAATTTGAAAGTTCAGAGTTTAATTTTTATATAAAGCATGCAGTTGGTCACATTGATACTTGACATTTTCAAATTTAAATCTTGCTATCCGCAAAGTATATTATATTACATATTATTTATTAATTTTCGTTAACATTACTTGATATTTCATTTAAAAATATAAACATGAGTGACATAGAAACATATATATGTTGTTGTCAATTTTATACAACATACGTTGTTTGTGTAAAATACGGACATATATCATATCTGTCAAATGTACATAAATTCTTAAAATCAAATGACAGCAATGATATTTATTTCTGTATTCGAACAACGCCAACATTGAAAAATGAAAAAAAGTGTATCGAAATGAAGCTCATTTCGATACTGTTTTGGGTTTCATAATGAGTTCATTTCGAACGCAAAATAGAAAAAATATATATGTATTTTAAAATTTTATTAAAAAGTCACTCTCGCGTAAAATCACCCTCGTATGTAATTAATAGAAACTCAAATGTACGACCTGAATCTTAAATTTTGTATGGAACCAAAATATTTTTAATAATATAAAATATTATTAAAAATCGGGTGTGAAGAACACAATACAAGTTCATATATTTATGAAAGTATTTCTCCAGACACGCAGGAAAGATACTTCCACAAATATATGTTCTTCATACCCAATTTTTAATAATATTTTATATATATATATTAAACTTTTGTACGAGGGCTGATCCACTTTGCTTTGCTCCACTCCTGCCCATTTATAAACCAAAACAACTATTTAACTCCATGTTGCATTGTAGCCTGCTATGTATACACTAAGGCTACAAACTTACAAGTCTGTTAAAGCTTGTCTACAGTAGACGCCCTAGGTCGAGAGAGTCACATATCAGTATCAAAATGAATCGTGTCGAGCAACGAGCGGTGATTAAATACTTACGTTTAGAAGCCATGACCCAAACTCAAATTCATTAAGATTTGGTGGATACATTAGGGGAATCTGCAGTATCACATGTCATAGTTAAAAGGCGGCATCATGAGCTTAATTTGTGGTAAACAATCGTGTACAGACGAACATGCAGGTGGAGCACCCACAACCGTCACTACGCAAGAAACTGTTAAAGAGCTTCATGATCTCGTGCTGCAAGATCGACGTGTGACTATAGTTAGATAGATTGTTGAGAGATTTGTTTAGTAGATTAGACAAATAGTTGAAGATACTGGTTTCTCATACCATGTTGTATATAATATAATTACAGCCGAATTAAACATGAAAAACTTGTCTACAAGATGGGTACCACCAATGATGCAGATGCACACAAGTAAACTCGAAAAGACATTTTCAGTCGTCTTTTAACGCGGTATAGACACGACAAAGAAAATTTCCTTGCAAAATTAGTGACAGTGGATAAGTTCTGGATCTAACATTATGATGTAGAGGCCAAAATACAGATTAAGGAGTGAACACATCGAGGTTCACCACCGCCGATAAAATTCAAGATGCAGCCTTCAGCAGGAAGGTCATGCCATTCGTATTTTGGGATGCTGAAGGCGTAATTTTAGTAGATTATCTGCGGAAGGGAACCTCAATTGCATATGCTTAATATGCCAATTTAATTCCCAAATTAGGTGACTTGATCAAAGGTGCAAAGGTGTTCTCTTGCATCAGGATAACGTACCCAGTTACAGGTCCGCCATTGCAACACATGCAATAGCTCAAGCAGGCTTTGAATTAGTTGATAATCCTCCATATTCGCCAGATTTGCTCCCCAGCGATTACCGCCTGTTTCCAAAACTTAAAGAACACTTGCGTGGTAAACGTTTTCCGTCAAATATTGATGTGATATGTGCGGCAAATCAGTGGTTTGCAGAGGTTGAACAAACTTCTTTTCTAGAAGCATTAGAAATGCTAGAACATCGATGGGAAAATGTGTTAACCTTAATGGAGCCTATGTTGAAAAATAAAAGTAAGATATTTGCCATTTTTTTATTGTGAGTGTAAGTGGGTCAGTGGTGGAGCAAAGGGATGCACCCTCGTAAATTAAAAATTAAATGAAATTTTAATAGCCTAGATAGAGTTTTCTTGCCCAACTGAGAGTAAGACAGTATCGGACTTGAGTAAATAGTAAACATCTTACAGCATCCAAAATTATTTAGAAGAAAAGGGTGGAAGCAAAATTTACAGCACGATATTTACAATAATTCAAAAGAAAGAGTCTGCAGGTATGGATACTATGGATATGCTAAATTTATTCATTTTAATCTTCCATCTGATACGAACTTTCATCAGGTCTAGATAGAAACAGTATTTATGATCACTTGTTGAAGTCACAATGTGACGAAACATATGTAGTATCCACATTATACCTTTTTTAAAACTTAAAACGTTGTATTATTAATTAGTGTAATTAAGTTTCAACACGTATGTCCTCAATTAATTAGTGTACTAATTGTTAATGCGGTATACTTAAAAAAACTAAAACAGGAAATTTTTTTCAATATGGTGGCCCATAAAGAAATGGCAGATAAAATAGTAAATGGCTAACTCGAAAAAATCTTTGCGGCACGACAATTTTTCACTTAATTGTATACAGACTCTATATCGCATTTTGCCTGCAAAAAAGTCGAGCATAAAACATATTTTGTATTTAATAGTTTTTGCTTTATTAACAATGTTTACCTGGCATGCACATTGATATACGTGTTTATTTTAAGATGCAAGTGAAATTGTATTTATTTGGGGACAAAATTAATATTATTTTAACTTGTCAGTGAGAGAGTGCATACTGACGAAAAGAAATATTTTGTTGTGTCTTAATGATTTTTGAAATGTATACTGTTTCCAGAACTTTGTTATGCTTCGTGATGATCAACGCAATAAATGGTGGTAAGATATTTAAATTGTAGCTAATCATCTGCATGAAATATAAATAGGTATAGTTAATTATAATTCTACATAATTTAAATAATATATATTATATGTATAGGTATATAATTATTTTTGCTTAAATATACCGGGTGTATTCTTAAACTCGAAGCTTTCAAATATCTCGAAAAATAAGCAGTTCACAAAAAAATGCCTAGATTTAAAACTTAATAATTCAATAGAGGAAATATATTAGTGCTAGAATTAGTTCCTCTCTCTCCCTCCATGTAGGCGGGGCGGAGTAACTTTGAAATCTTAAATAGTAACCCGTATATTTTATTACAGATTCGAATTCTACTGGAAAAAGTACGTAGGATTTATCTGAAACATTTTTTTCAATTCATGATAGATGGCGCTGTAATCGATGTAGTTTAGTTTTTTCAATTTCTCGCTCTGAGAAGTTGGGCATACGATTCTGTGGTTTGTGAAAGACGCCCCGAAAATTGAGGTTTTGTTGTAATTGCTCATATGCACACTGACAAAAAGTTACCCGATTTTGGAAATCAACGCCATGCAGATCTTGATGTAAAGATGTATGATATTGTAAAGTTTGTCTTTTCGGGTTCTTAAATAAAACTAACGATAACTTTAGACACACACTATATTAATAATAAAACGTATAACAATATAAAACTAACTATTAACAACAATAAGCACATTTATGTATTTATATTTATGTAACTTTAATCCGCGATGATCCGATATGGAATGGTTCAATCCCTTCTTCGACGGCTTTTATATTGCGGCTTATATTTTCTCGACGCATGCAGAACGCTCGAGAAAATGTCAGAGGTATGACGCGTGACGCGTCGTTGGATGAGTCATCACAATATGGATGATATTTAAAACGTTTTAAAATTTTCCAAACACTGATGTGGGACAATTCAGAATCGCGAGCTAGTCCTCTTGTGCTAATATGAGGATTAACAGCCACTTCAGCTAATAGAGCGACTTTCTTATTTTTCGGTTTAACACTTCCATCAGTAGTGAATTGTTTGATAGTACGGTAAAATGAAGCACGTGACCGAATCCTATCTAGAAAACACCGAGCGTAGAGATTGACAGCATTATCTAGACTTCTGCCAGCTTCTCCAAACACCAGAACAATTTCAATATTCTCTTGTACAGTTAAATACTCCACTCTGTAGTAGGTACTATTAACAGCTTAACAGAAACAGGTCTCCTACTTTTCGAAATATTATTTTAACTGAGTAAAATAAGTTGTTTCTTAAAGTTATTTCATTCTTTTGTACGTTTATTTTCTGTTTTTGGAATTAGAAAAAATACGAATGGAATAAACAACACAAACGTTAAATACATATATTGTACATCCAAAAATATTTTATTAAAAGAAAAATACATTTTTTTTTTATTTGAAAGCACTCCGATAAGTCATGAGCGAAGGAAATCGTGTTGACCAAATATGTGAAGAAGGACGCCCGTTCCTGGGTTAGTAATTTTTCGTGATATTCTTTTTATTGAAAACGAATTGCAGAATCGTATGTGCGAAAAATTGAAAAAAACTGAATTTCATCGATTACAGGTTTCAACGTCAGTTTTATAAACCATGATTTTGGAAAAACTGAAATATCGAAAATTGTGTTGTCGGTGAGTTCCAAGACAGATTTCTGACAATCACAAAACAAAAAGATTGGGCAGTGGTTTATAGTTTTTGACTCGATACGATCAGGAAAGAGATTAATTTTTGGACCACATCGTGAATTGATAGAAATGTTTCAGACAAATCCTACGTACTTCTTCTAATTAGTAGAATTCGAATCTGTAATCAAATATACGAGTTCTTATTTAAGATTTCTGTATGACTGTATGACAGTCATACAGTTGTTAATCACCTTAATGTCTCCCTACCTGTTCATTTTAGCTATTTTTATTTTAATTTTATGTAATTTTCAACGTTAAATGTTAACTCAATTTGTAATCATTTTTTAATCTAATTTTAAAATTAATTAATCCAATTAATTCATACAGATATTAATCACATAAATGTCCCCTACCATTCTAAGCTATTTAATGTTATTTAATTTTCAACGTAAAACACTAACCTAATTCGTAATTCATTTCTTAATATAATTTTAAATTTAAACTTGTTAAATTAATTGTTATATCACACAAAACAAACACAGTTCTCATGTTCATTGTAATGATTCTTGTTTCCAGATGCTTGAAAAAGACTGAATTGATAAAAGTCGAAACGTCGTAAACAAACATCTAAATTCAATAAAAGGTCGCTAAAACAAATAAAAATCTATTATTTTTAATATTAAAACACGGCCAATAAAATAAAAAAGAAAAACAAAATTCTTTAAACACTAAATATATATATATATATATATATATATATATATATATATTGAAGTAAAACCAGACCTTAAATCGCCAACTAATTGAAACTACCATAACATGCTAAGGTCAAGAAATAATTATCTTTATAAATATATATACATTACCTACCATTTATAAGTAGATTGGCCTATTGTTAAGGAATAATTTTATCAGAATGGATAATTATTAATAAACACTTTTTATAATTAAAATTGAGGCATTTGTCACAGCGATGAACCAGCTTTTTAATGCACTCTTCATAGAACTCTGCCGTCTGTGAATTAAGCCATGCTGTAATATTATCTTTCGGTGTTTATTGTCTTCTATAATGTCTACAAGAAGGGCGTCCTTTTTGTGCTAAAAGACAATAACCATGGCTTTCCTCGTAGAAAAGTTTGACGGCACTTTAAAGTTTCCTCGTAGGTGAGTTAGAGCGACCCCGCTGCATTGACTGGCTTTTCGTCTCAACGTTGACATAGGCGACCCAAGTCTCATCACCTGTTACAATATGCCTCAGGAAAGCTTCACCTTCAACATCGTAACGTGTCAGAAAACTTAGTGCCGATCCCATTCGCTTTGTTTTATGGTCTTCGGTAAGAAGCTTTGGTACAACATTTGTAATAACCTAAATATTCGGTAACAACCTCGAACAAAATTGTATGTGAAATATGAGGGAAAGAGGCACTCAGTTCTGTGATTGTGAATCGCCGATTTTCACGAATTTCTTCCTCGATATTGCCACAAGTTTGTTCGTCACAACAGTTGGTCTTCCACTCTGTTCTTCATCATAGACATTAGTCCGTCCTTCTCGAAAGATACGGCACCATTTTCTAACCATTCTGTCACGCATGACATTTTCACCATAAACAGAATAAAATTCACGATGAATCTCAGCAGCCCTCATGTTCTTTGCGCACAGAAATCGAATAACAGCACGCAATTCACAGTCGATAGGATTTTCAATTGCAGCAACCATTTTAAATTACCAAAAAAGCACGAAATAATGTCCGAACGAGTTTGTCACTAGCACTGCCAGACTCACACTGTACCAAACTACACAGCAGAGCTTCGATCGTGCTCATATTCCCATTCCTCTGTTCACTTCCGGAAACGGAACTTACTTTACGAATCGCCCTCGTAATAACAACATATTCTCTTAAAGACCTGGTGTTTATTTTATTATATATAACGAGTGACCATTAAAACTTCCACGCAAGTAAGCCATGTATACAAAAAGCATGTCGTAACTTAAGTTACTAGAGGAGATCAGTCATGATTGTCATAAAATAAATTAAAATGTTGGTTCTTATATTAAATAAGTATATTTATATTTTTTATAAAAGTTTGAGGAAGTAACATTCCACCATAAAAGCTTTATGAATATCATTAAAATTATTTTTTCTTTTGATCAAACTATATGATATATAATTGACGTCTTACTGACTTAAGTCACGACATACTTTTTATATACATGGCCTGCTACGACTGAGAATTTTAATGACTACTCGTTATATTGCCATTTTACACTCGTGCCAATGTTCTTTTATGTTCTTCTTCGATTGGTAATTGTTCTGCACGTTTTAGATATATTATAACTAGTAGTATCTTTAGTAGATGTAAAATTATAGATTGTAGATGTAAAATTATAGATCATAAATTATGTGAAATGTGTAATAATTACAAAACTATTTTCCTTGCTTTTTGTAGAACCTTCGTGTACTAAACGTATCTGTAAAATTTAGCTAATAGAATAAAATTTATTTGTGTTGGTATACGTTTATATCTCTATATCTATATCTATTATTCGTCAATTTTCTCTAAAATTATTTTTTATAATATTATTTCAGAATCGAAGTGCCTTCAAAATATAGAGTGTATAAGCCTGGTAGTATGCGAACCTTTTATGAAACTTGTAGAAAACTCTAGGAAACCGCTTCAACCCGAAATTGTAGACTTTCTACGGATGCAGCAATGTGATTTTGGAAACGGATATCCCAAAGTATGTTGTGAAAGCCTTCCTGAAAAGTTCCAAATAACTCCTAAGTTACCGACTAAGAAATACTCAACACCAAAACCAACATCAACAACCACAATCATTCCACCTGCAGAGAGTGAAAAAATACGCCAAAAGAAAATAGACGAGTTGAATGAAGCCTTTTTAAATTCCGGTTTATTCGATTTTGACCTGTTTAGGAGAAGAAGAAAAATAAACAGTGAAGTGAAAATAGAAATAAGATAATCATATAAAATTGTTACTAGATTATTTATTTATTTAATTTAATTTTAATAAATGTTATTTCCTCAATTGTTTTTAATTAACTCAAATTAATATAATACGAGGGCGAATTTAACATACAGGCTGTCCTTGAAATAAAGAGACAACGTATGAAAAATGGAAAGATGTAATTATATAGTATATAAATCTAAATTATTGTCCCAAAATTCTCGCTCATAAGCGAGGTAAAAATGGCAAAGATATTTGAAAAAAAATTTGTCACGCCACTGTGCGACCGACTATATCATAAAGAGTACCGAAGACGATATTTAAAGCTGACCGACAATAACAAAAAGAGTAGTTTTGCTAATGTCCGTCAGATTTAAGTATCATCTCCAATTCAGTCTGTCTCCATTCTATCTACACAATGTTATCTTCTAGAGTTTTTATACATACAAACATAGCGCGTTTAAATTCAATAGTGGTTTTTAATATTTTATATTTGTTACTTCTCATAACTTCCTCGCTGATATTGTTGTATAAAAGAAAAGTAAAAAGAAAAGCACTTTAAACAGGACGATACCATACAGCTCCATATAATGCACATACCTTATTAATATTATTTCATTTATTTTTCAATATTTTTTCCCAAAATCTCACGTGCCAGAATAAATTTGTTGTTATTACTATTATTAGAACTATAAAAGAAACGAAAATTGTACATAGTTTCTAAAGTAAAATTAAAAAAAAATAAAATTTGTTGACCAGTGTTATTTGTCGAACATTATCAAATTCATTCAACATTCATACGTTATTACTTTTTATCTACGAAAATTTTGCATTGCGATTCCGAAAACTTATTTTCATAGATCAATACTGTGTTTTTATTTATAAAATATATTTCAATATAGCGAACTTACAAATGAAACAGACATGCAAATACACATCTGTAACTGTACACATGAACAATACACCTCGTATTTTCCAGCATTTACTTCTGCTTAAGACACGTGTTTCTGTCATCTACTATTAGGCATCATCAGTTAAGCTAGTGAAGTAAATAAAGCTTAAATCGCCTATAAGGTATAGCAAATTTTGTCCTATCAGGCAGCGCCATTTAATCTAGTGACATCTGACGGACGAAAGAAACTATGCCGAAAGCAACCCTTCCCTTGACCGGCTATGCCGGTATAGAAGGGAAGAAAATACGTATATAGGTGTAAGTCCATTAATATGATGCCAGATATATTTGCTGCCATCTGGCATGGTGAAAATACTTGTCTTTCGGTTTGTTTAAATAAAACTAATTGTAATTTAAAACACATTCTATTAATAAAAAAACACTAAATAACATTTAATATCTAATAATAACAGTATTTATTTCAATATTTATTTCAATATTTATTTCAATATTTATTCCAATATTTATTTCACATTTATATAACAATATCAACACGACTGCGATCACTCGTTGAATGAATCGTCTCTCTCCATTTCGAGTTCTTATATAGGTCTATACACTTTCTAGAATAATTCTGGATCTCCGCTTCTAAGAATCCTCCGGCGACTGATTCGAGAACGGCCTCGAACGTGCGTACGGCGGGTGATGTTATTGCATGACTCACATTACTATAGTTTACCCAATATACCCAGTTCGACAATTAATGAAACTGAGTTCAAGGAACAAAATACAAAAAACAAAGCAATTGACTGATACAAGTACATTATTTTTTAGTCGTTACAAGGACTGCACAATCGAGCAACGCCTGCAAGGACCTGTGCAACTTCTTATCGTATATCCCAAAGATTCTATATCAAAGTTCTTTGGATATCTTCAACATTGTCAAAAAGTCAATTCAGTTTTAGAAAAAGAAAATTATAGCGCTTAACTATGGTATCACTTTGCGGCTTACACAAAACTCATTCGTCAACAGTCTAACACATATCCTTCTTTGACCCATTATCTCAATTTTGCGATGAAATTTTAGCTACGCACAGAAATTGCATATCCAGGCCTCTCTCTAGTATCATTACTTAATTACCGTACTGTGTATGTGCGTAGGTTTACTGGTTACCATATACAGAAATCATTTCGTTCAAACCAAATCCATTTATATAGAAATGTTCATGCTTTAATAAAAAACTATGAGATAAAATTCGTAAAATTTAATTTAAATAGACTGTGTTAATATGAATGACTTTGTATTTTTCAAAAACCAAATGTCTTTCATTAACGATTACCTCCAACATTGGAGAAATGTTGGAGGTTTCAGTAGATAAATATATTGTAGATACAAAGCGAGAAAATACGTAAAAGTAGAAGATTTAAAATGATGTATATACATACGACCTGTATCTACCAGACTTGTGTTTTTATATCTGTTGCAATTCAAAAAGAAATAAAAAAAATTAACCAATACATGATCACATGCAGTATTGAAAATATTTCTAACTAGTGAAAGATGTGTAACAATAACATTATTATTATTGACACAATCACAATAATAATATTTGGGTGGTTCATATTAATAACTGGACAGTTTGAGCGTCTTAAAATAAGTAAGTTTTTGCAATTTCCTATAAAGATGTACACATTCGTATGTACATATACATGTACAGTAAATGTTCAATGAATCGGAAACTCCTACCTGCTATGTGCAGACACAGGGCGATATATTGTGATATAAATGAACGAATTCGTAAAATGACTTGTGTCGGAATTTCCAAACTAAAAAGAAAATTTATAGTTTCGTAAAATTTACTAATTGATTCAGCAAATACTAGACAATCCTATTCGAAAACATATCAACATTTTTGGGGTCTATTCTTAAGCCTCTCATGGTACGATGGCAAGTGATTTGCTCAGTCATTGCTTATATTCCCACCTGCTACGTGCAGGTACAGGCCGATGAGTTTATTATTTCGTAAAACTTCCTAATTGATTCAACACCTACTAGACAATCTTATGCAAAAACATATCAAAATTTATGAGGTCTATTCTAAAACCTTCAATAAAAAAAACAATTTTTTTTTTCTAAAAGTATATAATTTTATCCGTACAATATACCCACAATATACACAAGCATACAAAATAGAACAATTAAGGAATTTTCATAATAAATTATTAACCAAACAATATATTATTTTTTTAACACAAAAAAATATTCAAGAAACTTCCTTTCCTAAGCTGGGCATCGCGTAAGCAAATCGATGTTTATTTATTTCGTATGAGAAACGAAATCAAAATTTAGATATTAGTGTATAAATCACTTTAATGACAAAAAATGGTCATAAATAGAGATGGCATATTGATGCCACATACATGGTCGAAGATATTTCGAGCGCTATCGGGTGTTATCAATTAGTATGAAGTCGTGTGGTGTATAAATATGCCACCGATATGAGATCGCTTAACCGTAATTTTTTACGGTTTGTTTACGGTTGTTTATATCTCAAGAACGGACAATGTTAGGTGAAAATGTCATATGACACAAATTGTAGAGAATAAAAAAAGGAACAAAAGGTAACTATGCAACTTCTCCGTAGAACGACGAGGAGTCGAGTTACAACGGAAACAAAAATCCACCCTTATTTTCTAAAGAGCGGAATATAGTCACAAGGGTTTCGTTCGAGAACTTCAAATTAGGCACTCCTGACCCCCCCCCAACAACATATAAAAAATTTGGCTTGATGGGATCTCGTTCTAATTCACGACCTATTTTCGGAAAGAATGACTGGACTATTACTGGTTTCATTTCATCAGAATTTAGATCGTTTAAATTCAACACTTCCCTCATTCTCCGTTATCTATCCTCCAATATGTGTTCTACAATAGGTGAACTTCTGAAAGATCTTTGTTTCCTCGGTTTTGACATAAGATTAGATCCTTGTCGCAAGTATTTGATCTTGGCCCGTTATTACTTAATATGTTTATTAACATTATAGTATCTGTAATCTCTGAAACTTTACTTTTTAAAATAACTTCAAATTGTTCCGCATGGTATTTAGCCTCTTGCCTACAGATTTGGTGTCCTCTAAGATTGTGACTTACTTCGAATCGATTTCAGGAGAATTTCTCAATGATATAACAACCTTGCTACTTAACGTTAAGAAGTCAAAGTTAATAACTTTTTCACGTAGAGAACTGGTCCTATCATAATTAATTACAATTTAAGCCAAGAAGTATTAATCTATTAGGTATAAGGCTACACATTCCATTCTGGATTTGAAACTACCCAATGGGCTCTACAGACTGATTCAGTGTAATGGTACGTCACTCCATTCCGCTTCACATTATCTTGCTGCACATGCCTATTTTTGTTTGTCAATACGTCCTTGGTAATTTCACAACTCTCTTCTATTCCCGTCTTCTCCCTCTATTTTCTAATTATCATACCTCTAGTATAAGAATTATAATCTTACTCCTCCCCTCTCAGTTTTGGTCTTCCTCTTAATATTAATTGTGGTTTCCAATTTGGTACCTTTTTAATACCTGATTCGTTTCCCATTCGATGTATGTAGCCATATTATCTTATTCTCTTTGATTTTATCACTAACTATATTCTTCCGTTTTAATATTTTTTCAATGTCTATACATATTCCTATTTATTACTTTTCTTCGCAGCATAAATTATTCATATTATTATCTAGGTACACATGTATTTTAGTGTTCGTGATGTTCTACGAGCAGAGTTTTTTATGTTATCTACTGAGCTATGAAAACAATATTATGCAATATGTAAAGTTTCTATGACATTTTATAGTGTCATCTGCAAATTTGGTTCGATCACTTAACATTTGTTACTTCATTCGTTTAAAGAAAGGAAAATTAGTGATTTTAAACTTGAACAAAGAAGCGTCAAATGAAATTTTTGTCAAAAGAAGGAAGTAGCCTGAAAAATATTCACGAGAGAATGGTGGCAGTGTATGGAGAAAATATCCCGTCCTATTTCCAAGTCAAATTTTGATGTAAGCAGTTCAAATAGGGCAGAGAATCCATTAATGTTGACCCAAAGTATGTAAGAACTCAGGAAGCACGAACTTAAGAAATTATTAACAAAGTTGAAGAGTTGGTATTGACTGACGGCCGAGTAAAAGTTTCAACTATTACTAGAGATATAGAAATACCAGAAACGAGAAAAATTCTACAAGAAAATTTGGGAATGAGCAACGTGTCAGCACGATAGATTCCCAGGCTGCTCAGTCTCGAACAAAAATTGTGTAGACAACAAATTTTCGAAGAGAATTTAACTGTTTTATCTCAAAATGAAGACTTCTTAAATAAAATTGTAACTGGAGATGAAACTTGTACACCACTGGGACCCTCCCACGAAACAAGAGTCAATGCAATGGGCACATAAGGACTCCCCACTGCCCAAGATATCAAAAACGCAATTTTCTGCGGGAAAAGTAGTTTTCTGGAGGGTATTCTCTTAATTGAGTATATTTCAAAAAGGACTACAATAACGGGAAATATTTACAAAGACATAATTAAGAACTTGAATACGGCTATATGCGAAAGAAAAGCCAACAATGTTACTCAGAAAACTATGCTTCTGCCACGACAACTACAGGGTGCATAAGGCACAAATTATTCAAGCAGTAATCAATGAATGCTTTGAGGAATTAGAACATCCACCCTAAAATCCCGACCTCGCTCCCTGTTATTATTATCACTTTCCAAAACTCCAAAAACATTTGAGAGGGTATCGATTTTTGTCGAATGATGACTTGGAAAACGCTGTGGAGTCATATTTTGCGGAACTACCAAAAGAATTTTTTTTCGAAGGCAGAGTGTTATTAAAGAAACGTTGGAATAAGTGTGTTAGTGTTAATGGTCTTTACGTTAAAACATTTTTTTGATTGTCTTCTAACCCGTTTCTTTCATAGCTAGGTACAGCTATCGCATTTTTAGTTGGCGAAGGTTGGGAGTGAGGTCGTGCAGATAGAGGAAGGGTATATTGCGTATCATTGCATATCATTCGCCATGCAGTAACTGAATCAGACAGTTGGGTGGTACGTTTCCTAAATACGTTTACGGCGCATCCCCACCGCTCGCCAACTTATACTGCGAGAGCTATAGATAACATAAAATACTGCCCTCGTATTTGGCACTAAACTCACCTTCGCACGCCACATTATTGTAATTGTTAAGTCACTTGAATTTTTGATATGTAACTATAGCAATTTTTCTTTTCTATTTTAGAACGCTATATTACGCTATTCTTCAACACTTACAGGCAATTTCAATGAGCCCAGTATAAATTCATCAATTGCTTAACGTTTCGCCTTGGTGGTAGTTAATCAGAAAAGAATACGGGCTGGACTCTGTACTTGCTTTGTAACCCATTAATTTAGTATATAGCAGGCGCGGCTCGTGATGACGTATTTGGGAGTGCAAGTACATTGATGCGAGTGCTTCGTGTATTCTCGTGTACTAACTGTAACGTTTTCTTAGTAAACACCGAAAACACACGAGGCACTCGCATCATTGTACTTGCACTCCCAAATACGTCATCACGAGCCGCGCCTTATATAGTATAGTAACTGACATATTATTCTCTCATTTTTATTTTATAGATATAGAATGTCTTCCGCCTCTAGGAGATTCTTGTATTGAAGTTAGAAAATGTCCATATTTTGCTGATCTTCTGGCCAAAACTTCAATACCTAGACCAAGAAATGTGATTAAAATTATCCGTGATCACCATTGTGGATTTAATGGAGATACGCCGAAAGTGTGTTGCTTTCCTGAGTTAAAAAAAATTAAAACTGACGAAGCAAAAGAAAAAACAAGCGGCGCTGATATTTCCCAGCATCCGAATATTAATTTATTACCTTTGGATAAATGTGGATTAATCTCAAACGAATTCAGAATAATTAATGGGTTTAAAACTACCCCTTTAGAATACCCGTGGATGGTTCTTATTGCTTATAATACCAGTAAATAGTTTTGATTGGTGCTGTTACAAACATAATTTATTGTGTTTCAGGTGACGGATTAGATTTTAAATGTGGCGGGACACTTATTAATGAAAAATATATATTAACAGCAGCGCACTGTGTACAAAATTTAACTTTGTAAGTATGTATGAGACATGTAAGTACAATTAACCTTTAAACACATATTTTTCGTTATACATTTCTACTTGACATAAATTCACATTTATTTTTTTTATCTAGGTAAGTGCTTTTGATACCTTTAACTTACAAACACAAACTGGTATTAAATTTTATAGCGCCGATGGTATTTTCCGCAAAAAATAGTTATATATTAACGTTCTTTTCTAATTTTTAAACTATTTCTACAGATTTTTGCAACTTGTATTACATTCTTTGAAAAATATATGTGAACATTTTAAATATGATGATTTTCTAAAACATTATTTTGATATCCATATCGTTTAACTTTTTCATACCGAATAACGAGGTGGTACTCAAACGTTACCGGAATGTAACGATAAATAAAATTGTAGAATAACTGCACTTCATTCACATTCGTTACCTTCAATTATTACTAACACGTTGTTTGGTAGTTGTGCTAATAATAAGGATATTATTTAATAATAAATAATGTGTGATAATGCTGAATTAAATATATTACAACTTACTAACTAAATAAAAATTAACATGCAAAAAGATACTGGACAGAACGTTAAATTAGGCAGTAAATTAAATGTTAATTAATTGTGAGTAAATAAAATAACCTCTCTATAGAACAATAAAGAGTTACCTGTTGAAGCTTATGCTTGTCGGCCACGAGGTCGGCATCATATACCTGGACAAGTATGTAAAGCGATTCTTGGTTGGAGGGCGAAGAAATTAATTAGTTGGATTAATTAAATTAAGGTGAATTAAATAAGAATAATATATATCGAACAATACAGATTACCTCTGAGTTGCGGAGTTGCCTCGATCGTGCATGTGGAAAGCAAAGTCGGACGACGCTTGGGTGCTGGTAGAGTTTACACGATGTGTAACTTACGAGAGTTGAAATCAGAAGAATGAATTCGTGTAGAAACGAACACTAGCTTGGGCAAAAGGTTTGTTTACCCCATGAGCTGGAGAAAGGGATCGAAGTTGTCGATGTCTTGAATAATGAATTAATCCAAAACGCGAGCTTAGATGTTGTGATATCGATGACACAGATATCATTAAAATATTCCTTGTGAGACAAGCTTTCAATCGATATGCGACACGACGTATTATAAGAGATATACGTAATTAAATTAATAACTTAAGTTTAAAAACGAAATGTATAAAGAAATTCAAAGCGAACGTTAAATGCGAGTTGACCGTTCAAGTCAGGTAGATGTCGAAGGGTCTATCGGCTAGTGAGAGAACAAAATAAAGGCTTTCTCTTTGCACACAAAATACAGAAAAAATGTCAAAGTTTAAATTTTAATATTTTAAATGCGTGATATTTGTGAAAGGAATATTATTTAAAACTAAATTAAAATATTCTATATATGCGAAGCGTATCACAATGTAGTCCGCTTGTGAATGGAAACACCAAACCTAGCGCCATTGTCACGAAAGAAATGCATTCTGAAAGTCTTGTTTTGTTATATGTTCAGCACCGTTAGCGATTCAGCTTCAATTTCCTCTATTATGTCAAATTTTCGGCCTTTTAACTTAATTTTCATCACTGGAAAGAGGAAAAGTCGCAATGAGCCAAGCCTGACAAGCACACTGGATGAGGAACAACGGCCATGTTGTTTTACGACAAAAACTGCTGCTGTATCAGGAAAGATATATGTAGCCTCACGTTCTCATGGCCCCTAGCATGTGCCGTAAAATAATCCCACAATGTTACAGATGTCTTGACTGTTCTGCCTACGATCATTCACATCTTCCGATAAAATCCACTGACATGTGCTGCACAATGTTACAGATGTCTTGGATTGTTTGCCTACGATAATTCACAACTGTATTCCGAACAACAACGACATGTTCTGGTGTGGTGCCGATCAACTGATATTTGGGCATATTTGCAACATTTAAACTAGTCGGAGGTTTGTGTTTGACCCAAAAGGTGGTCCCCAAATGCTTCCTTTAACATTGTGCGTGTTTCTACGACTGTCTTACCGAGTTTAAAACAGAACTTGATACAGATA